>OY756433.1:1362139-6162139 GCA_963576905.1 Mystacides longicornis | reverse complement strand
ACAGGATACACAACACAAAATATAAATTCAAAACTTACTTAGTTGTAATTTAAAAACTGAAAGTATAATTATTTTCCATATGAATTTCAAAGAAAAGTCCCGTTTTTCCAGCGAAAGTTGATAAATATTTCATTAATGAGATTGTACAGGATCTAATACATAATCAGAACTTCACCTGAGCCCATTCTTATTGTTTATTATTTTTTCCTTTTCAGTCCCGCAAACGTGCGGGATCCCGCATGAGAAATCCCGCATTTCTGATCCCGCAAAAAAGGTGCGGGATCCCGCATTTGCGGGATCCGCGGTTTGCGGGATTGGATTCCCTACTTGAAACCAATCATCCAATTTCGAGGAGTAAATGAATATTCATTTTCCAGATTCCCGGGTAGCTTCCCAGCTGGATATTGAACCCCGGCACCCATGCAGTACAGCACTAAGCACTCTCCGAGAGTAACACGAGTTGGCCGTTATTGTATGTTAAGTTAGTAGTAATGGAGATGGCATAAACTTGTCAACTTGATGGGGTGCCAGATGTGATATTAAGGATAATTAAGCCGTTTCACTGTTTCCCAAACTTACAAGTTCCTACCTATGTAGATATATTATAGTGTAAACAAACATTAATCACATTACATGATATTATACTCTTACACAATGGTTTCACGTCAAATTTCAAGGCTATTTATAACAATTTATACATAGAAAAACTAACATTGCAAAAGTTTTTTAATAATTATAGTTAAAATAGCAGTATCTGTATAATTTGTAAGTGGTTCTTTGGCTCTTATATTTATCATTCAGAATTAATTGTTTTATTAAGCTGTGTACTCACCTTCGCCGCGCGCGGCGTCTTATATTTCCATAGTACGCTGTTGTTCACCACCGCGAACAGAACTAGGTAAACACCAATTTGTCACGTATCATGCAACGTTACCAAATTCATAGTACGCGGTGGTTAGTGGTTGTTCGCCACGAACCACCGCGTACTATGGAAATTTGTAACGTTGCACGATACGTGACATGCAACGTTACCAAGTTTGTTGCGAACACGCGTACACATCTGAACCATTGTAACGTTATTGCGTGCGACGCAGGCGAGTACACAGCTTTATCACTGTACATTCTTTTTATTTTGTTATTTTGTGCATAGGTGATTACTGTAATGCCGGCTGATGAAAGAAAAATCGAAAATAAAATAAATAATTGCTTAAATAAATAAATTTAACCTAATTTAATTTAATCGGGGAATCCATGCAACGATCAATGACACTAAAGATACAGCTTTCACTGTCTCTTTCACACTTTCATTTTTTTACTACCAGAGTGAAAGAGATAAACATAGAATTTTTTGTACTTGTCTCAAAAAATACTGCGTTAGTAAAATGCTACGGCCACTACTTTTATTTTCTAGGAAATCATAGCATTATGTACAGTCGAGACATAAATCTTCAAATTTGTTATCGTGAGTAACGTTGTAGAACATTTTAAAATAATTTTAAAAAAGAAAAACTTTGTATGTTCTACTTTTTATTTTGAATATATTATAAGGTTAAAACGTTTTCGGACTACCGTCCATCATCAGTAACCTAAACTATACTAAACTAAAAACCAAGAGGATAGGTTGCTTTCTATGTTTCGAGGAGGAGGGGGATTGGGCGGGGGTGCTATTAACAGTTTAACTAGTGGGGATGTTACGGGCGGGATTTGAATATTCAGGAGGTTATTATTATTGTTATTATGTATGTGCATTGTCTCTAAAATATCTAATTTTCTACCTTTATCACTTATATTATTTAAAATCTTAAAACTACTTAAATCAAATCGGTACATAAAGTTATACCGGGCAATTATTCAGAAGTCTTGTTCCAATGTTTGATACTTTTTGAATTAGGTACAATTACTTACCTCACATAAAATGTTAAGTTACTAGTTAAATATTGCAATTTGATATTATATTATGAACTCGACTGCAATTACATGAGCAGCTGCAAGTTACACAGCATTCAAATGCATATTCATTCAAGTTCGAATGTCCGGTTGTCCATGTCCATTGTCGCGGGGCTGGTCAAATCCGGGTGGTCTGACTGTAGGGTCTAGGACAAGCTGTCCAACGTCGGGATTTTGGGCGATACACTTTTCCCGCCAAACCTTTTCAACATTATAGCCCCGCTCCATGATATCATTACCTAGCTTTTAGGAAGAGCACCTGGATTTTACACCATTCTTTTACTAAAGGGTCATTTTAACGCTGAAAAAATGTTTTTTTTTTTTTTTTTTTTGTAAATGAGACAAATTCAAATTATCATTAAGATTAATCTTCACATTCTACTCTTTAAGTTTCTATAAATGTTTATTTTTTTTGGGGTTAAGTATGGGTCGAGAAAAAAACGAGAGAAGTACCTGAAAAACAATACTCAAAAAGCATCCTAGGCCAGCCTCACTATTTTATTAAAATTCCTTCAACATTAATTTTGGTGCAAAGTACCCTTCAGTTTCAAATATTTTACTAGTTCTAAACTTAAACTGTTTTGTGAATTGCCCTACTGGGACTAGCTTGATATTATATCTGTGAAAAGGACTGGCATCCATATTATTCGCGTTAAAGTGCGTTAATTGTTTTGTTTTGATGTTCGCAACTTGTTAGTATAACTTTTGACTTTGCGGTGTGTTTTCGAATTTTCAACTTAACCACATTAATGAAATTTATGTATTATGCTAGTTCTCACATATCTATACTAATATAAAAAGAGGAAAGATTTGATTTTTTGTTTGTTTGTTTGCATCGAATAGGCTCCAAAACTACTGAACCGATTTGAAAAATTCTTTCACTTTTGGGAAGCTACAATATCGGCGGTGAACATAGGCTATATTTAATTTCCAAAAAAAATTGGGTAACCTACGAAAACTTCAATAATGTAACCCAAGGTGTAAAATTTTTTCCTAAAATATTCTTTTTATCGCGAACGCTGTGAAAACTAATGCTATAGAATAAAACAATGTACTAAAATTTTGTAGAAGACATCATTATTCACAAAAAGTATCGCGACAGCATATGTCTAACTATTATAGTTATGCCACAATTATAGTTATAGTTATCATTATAGTTATCCGCATCCCAGCTAGATCTACTCGACAGACGTCTCTGTTTCGGGAGCAGACAACTAGTAATAATTATATGTTCCATTCTCCTATGATCCGTATTCATAGACTTGGAAATCTGGTGGATGGTTGTGCGGACATCGTTGCCGACAGTTTCCTCAAATTCAAATCTGACATAATTATCTTCTTTCACTCATTGTATAATTGACAATGGGCAAATCGATGACCCGCTTCAACGCTCTTTATCCCATTTGTTTTTATTGACACATGCTTGAATTTATTTGGTATTATTTTTTTTTTGTGAAATCACTTAAAATGAACAAATTTTATTTAATTGTATAAAAATCATCTTACCATATTCCCTCTGACTCATCATTATAAATTTAACTCTGACTGTTCTCATTTTATTTCTGACTTGATCTGACTAAAACTTCACCACATTGACTTTCTATTTATTTAATTTGTTAAACTGTGATAATTAAAACTGGAGACTATGTATTTGTTGTTGATTATATCGTTATTATTTTTTATGTGTTACAAATCTAATCCTAATTGACGATGGATATAAAATCGCATTGGTCCAAAATGACTGGCTATGCGATTTTATACTCCTTTCATTATCATTATAATGTGTACCACCCACTTTGATCTGTCCAGATTTTTGTTGTTGTTAATAATTTGTATACCAAAGTGTATTAACATGTAAATGGCTTTACGCCGTGTGTTGAAATAAATAAATAAAATAAATAAATAAGTGTTTTTTTATTTAAAAAAAAATCAATAAAATGTCACCTCTAGAAAAGGCTCTTTATTGGTATCTTGGTAGTACTCCATATTAAAATAAATTAGTTCATATTCAAGTCTGCTTCAATATGTTTGTATAACTTTTTGAATTATTCAATTCGGACATTCCATTCGAAGGTTTTAACGAGTTTAAAAATGTGAGTATTGAGAAAAAAAGCATAGTCTCTTAGCATCTCAACTTATCCGATGCAGAGTGCGTAAGGGAGCGGGGAGGGGACTGAGGGGAGGCATGTCAAGTTTAGTAGAAATACCGCGCAAAATAGTCACGGTGGTTAAAAGTGACGTGACACGATACATTGCAATGCAATTATTCCAGATTAACATATGGTATAAAATATTTAAAAAAAGTTAGGGATCTGTATGAAAACCAAATTATTTTTAAGTATCTATCTACCCGTGCGAAGCTGGGGCGGACCTCTAGTCGTATAATATGAAAGTTAAGCAAATCATAATTTCCCTTATAAAACGTTTCAAAGTAAATAGATGCTAACACGATGTGGTCTTATTTCTAGAAATTCGAGGAAGATTTGTTTGGTGATGAATATTCTACCTAGATCCTGGACTAATTAATTATTTCTTGGGTTCTTAACGCGTGTGTGTAATTCTATCTTAGCATAATTATAATATAGGTATGTAGGTGCCACATGAGACTTTTTCATAAACCTATGAATCGCCTACGTATCATTCGAATGCTACTTAATTTCTAGAAAGTAGTGTTGGAAAAATGTTGTTATTTTTCTGGAGTAAATAAAGTGAACCAAAATGCACTTATGACCCAATGTTTGTATGATTGATATTGATAATGCACATGAAAGTTCATTTTTATCATGTTATTGGACATACATAACCACCTCTGGTGACCTCGGGACCGAGCTACCGATACGTATCCGTATGGTTATAGGCCCCTTTAACAATATGACGAAGATATGAAAGGCGTCGGCGTTTAGTGTCAAGACGAAAAATGTACAGGCGTGAGTCCTGGCACCTGACTTAAGCCCAAAAAATATCTATCTCTATTTATTTTTAGAGACACCAAGATAATACTGAACAACATAACAATAATCATAACACAAAACATACAATCGTCAGTGCTCCAATAACATGTATCTTCCGCGTATGTATATACTTAAATGGGGAAATTTCTATCTAATATTTAATGGAAACGCATGACTTATAACTTGATTTTCGAACATAGTCTAATAATTTGAGATCAGACACTGGGAAATCGGAATGAGTTTTACAACAAACCACGAAATCGTCGAAATTTTTTGTAGCAAACATTCAAAATTCAAAAATCTTTATTAAACACTTTTTTTTTACAAGAAACAAAATATTACATTAACATTACCATAGGCATTAGTATTATCTTCGAGGCGCAGCAAACTAGATAAAACTGTGTTTTGCTGCGCCAACATTGTGTTTAAATTTCAAATCGTCATAAAGTTCGAATAATGGAAGATGTTATAAATGATCGAAGCCCCTGGTTTCCGATTAAGTTATTTACAAAATCACAAAAATTTTCAAGAAAGTCAAACATGAGTCATATTCATCAGATTGAACATACCTGTTGGTAGCAGTTATAGAAATAACAAAAAGCTGCTAACCTAGGGTAGCCCAGAACTCATAGTATATTATTATAACAGCCTTTTCGTGTAAAACATATTATCTTTGCATAAAAATTCATAATTTTACGATTAAAATGAATTTATCCTTGGAATTTTTATAGAAACTTTAAAATGATATCGACTATTTGAGCTTTTTATTATCTGCTTTAGAACTATGTATATTCCATATACTATGAGTAAAAGAAGAAAATTGATGAAGTTAATAATAAAATCAATAAGTAACTACATAATCTATTAACGATCTGTTGGTTGTTTACGGCTGTTTATTTTGGTGCAGCATGTGGGCTTAGCAATATAAAATGACCCAAACTGCCATGAAACCTTCTTGAACAAACTTAATAAGGAGTGTGTGTGAAGCCGGCTATAAATCAAAAATGAAGTATGTGGCAAACAGCGGTCCCGTGCTATAATTTGGGTCATTGAGTAAATAAACTTTTGGGACAAAAATGTATGTTATGGTTAGAATTGTATCAAATTGATTAACGAATGGGGAGATCAAATGACTTCCATGATTAAATGATATTTAAAGTTAAGTATTCTAGATTTTTTTTTTTATTAAAAACTTGATAGTTATTTAAATGAAATAACGAGAATTTTATGGGAAAATATTCTGCAGGACATAATATTTTCATGTAACATCGTTTGTTTGTGGTTTTAATAAAATGAAAAGAACCCTTCCGGAAAATTTCCGCTTTAAATATGTTCCATGATGCATAATAGTATCCAGCAACCCCTACACAATATACGAAACATCCCTAAGGATAATAGCCTCGGAGTTTTTTTGTACTTAACAAAGTAAGTATAAGCAAAGCTGTTGACGGTTGATTTACATCATATAACCACGTTATGTGGCATGCTTTTATGATTGTGAAAAAAACGTACTTCCAATAAATTCATTTTCAAAATTAGTATGTACCTATGAGAAACTTTTTCGACAAAAAATGTGTCTATCAGAACTCCTATAAAAGGGTTGAATTTTAATTGGTTCGATTTCCTTTTTAATTCTCCATAATTATTATCACAGTCCACCTTGTTTGAACTCATTTTACATGACGCCAAAAATTATGCACAATTTGTCGTTCTTGAGTTCAATAGATAAGTATTGTTTTATGAAACGAGTAATCTTGGTTAGCAGGTACTCCGAAAACCGGAAATGAGGACTTCTTCCTCTTAGAAAAAAAAATTTGCATCTGTTTTTTTCTAAATTTTTGTATATTTAAAGAGTTTGAAGTAGGTACTTCTGGTTTTAGAAGGGTGGATAATAATATATCGGATAATCTTTACGCCAACGTAGCATTTCACTGCAAGACTGCATTTTTTTCAAGGCGGTCAGTTCCATATAATAAAAAAGTACCTAGATGAAATTATTTTTAGTAGGTATGCGTCAAAATGTAATTATATAAATACGTACTATATATATATATATATATATATATATATATATATATATATATATATATACATTTCACGCCGATTAAGTAAGAATCTTTACTCTCAAAATAAACTTAAAACTTGTTAATTTCGGAGACTATGGTGCGTAAAATAAGGGTGGACCGACTATCCAAGTTGTATAATCACTGTGACAGAAGTTTTTATTTATTAGAAACAAAAACCTATCATCTGTGGATTCTTAAAGGGCTTGTGGTTATTGTGAAATATTTCGGCTGGAATGAAATTTATTATTCTTTAAAAAATGATAATTCGATGAAATGTATAAGAATATATTATTATACTTTGCTGCCAGTTGGCACAAATCGTCCTTTACGTGACGTAATGCCATATTTATATAATAATAATATTATTATTATTTATTTATTTTTTAAAATACCATGATGTGAAAGAGTATCTTTAATAAAAATACTCGTAGCGTATAAATTTGATTTTCAATCAACTTTTTATCTCTCAAAAATATGTATATTTATGCATAAATTATCACTTTTCTATACAAAAATGACAGAAAATCCGGCGGAACTTACTGCCTGAGACCATTTTTTCTAGTTGACCGGTCCTTCAAAATCTGAAACAGGCCAAATACTGATAGAAATTTCGAATGAAAAACATTTCAATCGTACTAGAGACATATTTTTTTATCAGAAGTTGGCGCTTATACCACTAGATGAGGGTGTTTGTTTGTTTAAATATTCTATCGCAATTTCTCACTTCCAATTTTTTTCAATTCTTGAGTTTCTTAACCAAGTCGTTCTATTTCTGGTTCTGACAAAGACAAAATCACCTCATAAATCACACTTTTTCATTTAGATTCTTATAGTTACTACTACCTGTTGATATTTTTCACTTCCAAGATTAAGTACCATAATTGAAAAACAGAATGAAGTTCCACATCATGTTTGTGATTTCGAAAAATATATTTTACTCGAAATATTTTATTATTATTGAAAATGCTATTAATGTATTTTTACGCATAAAGCTCTTATCTCTACTTAATTTCAAAACTATTTACAAATCTTTCAAAACTAGGTACATTATTTTCTACATTCTTGAACACATCAATAAAAAAATGAGATGAAGGCCGTGTGGAACGCTGATACAATATACCACACTATGAACTGACCTCCTGGATGAACTTAAGCGTTGAAAAAGTGTAGGTGACTGTACGTAAATTTCCAGAAGGACAATCAGCATTATTTCTATAGCTACATCCCCTGGGATCCGGCCCACTTAGGGGCATTGGGAGGAAACAAAAGCACTGCACAGCGCTCGATCCTTCGCAGTTTCATTGATCTCCTCCCACACCGTTATTTTTATTATAAGAAAATGATGGAATCAAAGTTAAATGGTTCAAATGATGTTTATATAGACAAAAAATAGACGAAATTAAAATGGTGAACATTTGAACTCTTGTATTCGGTCTGCGTAGTAGTTTAACCCTTTTCATCGAGTGATTTGGAATACAAGAAGGATAACAGGTGATAAAATTGTTTTGAATCGTATTAAATGATGTCAATCGACATTACAACGTATAGTATTAAATGACATTGTGTAAAAAATGGATGCAAACAGAATGACCAAGAAAATTTATAAGGCTGAAAGGCAATGTGTAAGATAGTGTAGACGATCGAGAATGACGTGGAACGAACACATCGATTCCGTCCTCAAGGAAGGCTAGTCAGAAATGGTATGTTGGTGGAAGAAGCGAAAGAAGCGTGCTTGGATACGACAGGGTGGAAGTCCGTTCTCTCTTTCTACCCCTTACGGAATACGGTGGTGTGATGGGTAAAAAAAATATTGAAGTCGATGACATTTGAGATTTTTTTTAACAAATTGTTCATATACAGCGAAATAAAATGAAAGTAAATATGGGAAATTATCTAAGTAAAAGCTAAAATTGAGAAATAAGGCATTTTCACAATATGTTATGATGTGTTATTTAAAAAAATATATATAATGCCAGGATTGTCCAGAAAATAAAGAAAAATTGTTAATACGAATCATCCTTTAAAAAAAATACACTATATTTAAAAGTAGAAATTTGATCCAAAGAATTTCAAGCGATCAATTTTATTTCAAAATTACATGTTTCCCCAACAACATGCATTTTGTAAAAATTCCTTTTAAGGCCTACGCATAAGAAAGCAATTATTTCGTTATTCACATTTCGGGATAAAATAGGAAAAAAAATATATGAGCCATTCTCTTTTCCCGACTGTTTCCCCCATTTATATTGCAATCTCTCCCCTGTTCTCCTGTGACCTATTTTTTTTCAAACCCATAATAACCCTAATGGTTTGTTAACTATGGAAAAAATATAGAATTTCGTAATAAAGGTTTCTTTTTATAGATGATGATTGATTTCTTATTGTTTTGTGTAGTTACTTTTTATAAAATATTTGAATGGATTGAGAACTGATCACTCTCTCAAAGTGAACACAAATATTCATCGACGTTTTCTCAATAAGTTAATTTAAGCTTGTGTCTTTAAAGAGGAATATGGTTAACCCCTGAGATCGCAGCCATCAGCAAAATCTCCAGTATCTAACAGAATACCTACATTTTAAGAAAACAACCAAGTAATTATTGTTAATATCGATTCATTTATGGGTGAATTGAATGGAGAAAAGGTAGATTTGTGTATCAAACTATGGAATTTTCGTTTTAGGATATTTTGACAACATATAAAGTAGCCTGCGTTTTTGTTTGATAGGTGCCACTAGTGCCGTTTTTTAATAAATAATTTCAGTAAGCACGCACGAAGCGCAACAGGTTTTAGGAAGTTGTTATTGAAGTTGGCAACAAAAGTGCTATTGACAAAATTACAAAATGTCAAATTATTGATGTTTTATTTATTTAAAATAATATTTTTTTTATTAAAAGTACCTTTACAAAATGTCTTTCAATATTTTCGTGTTTGCATTATTACACGAGAAAATTGAAAGCGCTTGAGCCAATCAAATGATCGAAAAAAATAGCTGTAAATTTTTATTTTAAAACAATAGACACTATTTTCTTAAAAGAGTACCTACTCATTTGCGCAAATTTCTGATCTATTCAATGGAATAACTTATACTTTGTACGGAGAAGTATTAATTAATTTATTAGTTTTTATAGGTTTTTTGTACACACATATGATAGATTTCATTTAGGTAAAAAATGCCAAGACATTTTTTCAAACATTTATTTCTCTTCAACTTCTACAATTATTAACTGAAAATATAAGTTAAAATAAGGGTCATCTTTTAAGGACCTAAAACTTTATTTTATTAATAATAATTTGATCAAAATCCGAAAACTTTTCCGTAAATAGTTGCTGAAATTTCCTTATTTCCAAATTTCCGCATACTTTTATCTCAGAAACTTCGAATAACTAAGAAACGAGTTTAGACTTACGAAATTTCATATAAAATCTTTCTTAGAATCGAAGAACACAAGAATCGCAAAATTACTTCGTAACGTGAAGTCAGCACGGTTACTCTTGAAACTCGATTCCAATCCTAAAATCGTAAAATCCCAAAATGGTACTCTTGAAATGCGACGCTAGCGCACGATTGGATTCAAATCGAGTGGTGATTTGAAGAACATGTGAAATCGTGTAAAATTTGAAAATTGGTACTCTTGACTTCGTTTTGACATTTACTCGATCCCACGGAATTGTGTTGGAATCGTCTAACTATCATTATTTACAAGATCGCAAGTTACTTTTTTGAAATCGAGAAGACGTATTTTAATTATATTACTTAAAAAAATGGCTCGTCTTGCATTATTTTTAAACATTTTGGAAAACGCGCATCAAGTCGATATGCGTCAACGAAATAACGTAGAATAGCAAGATATTCGGAAAATGCGTTTAGCATGAGTAGTGGAGAATTTATGTACCTATAGCAAATTATAGCGAATATCAAAAGAGATGTTTTTTTGGAACCTCATATGACAAAACCTTAAAGACAAAGTGATATCTGTGTGCAAAACATGCAATTCGACATCATTACCATTGGAAGACATGAAAATGATAATATAACCATACCCAGAGCACCAACAGTTCTTTCTGCAGCTCATGACTGAAGCCAGACATGAGTTAGTTCATCAGCTGTAGAATTCACATCATAGGCGAATATGAATAATTTAAGAGACATTAAGAAATAATCATTTTATTATAAAAAGCTTCTGTATTATGAATTCTATTACACGTTTCATGTACATAATAGTACATAGATATATGTAAATTGTCAAGGTTTGTAAAAATAACAAAATTTTAATATAATGTCATACATAATAATTTTATTGACTATTATTTTAAACTAGATAATTAAATTATAAAAAATACAATATACAAAATAAAAAAACTATTTTCTGTGTCTATATTGCCTTTGCAATCTCCCTCGAGGCTGCTGCCGCTTCAACAGACCCTGAACGAATGGCAGCAATAGTTGCGATTAAAATTCGGCACACTTCCCCAATTTTTCTGCAGCTTCTTTAAACGCAATTATTGCTGTTAAGCATTCTGCTTCCACCCGTTTTTCTTTCATTAATGTGAGACGCTCTCGTTCTTTCAACAAATTTAAAAAATATATACGATTTATTTTGATAAATCAGCAAATAAAATAATGCTATCATTTTATAATTATAATAAAATATAAGTAAACAAACAACGCAACACTCTCATACAGAAACGTCAAAATGTTTATTTGAAATATAAACGAGTGTTTCCATTTAAAGAAAAAAATCCTTAAATATTATAGCAACGTCAAATTATTATATTTGTTAAGTAGGACAGTTATTAGTAAATCAAATTCGACTTATTTTATGTTTAAAAAAAAGTATACCACTCACGGATGTCATGTTTACTTCCTTACAGTTTGTTTGAGAATAACGCGACATAACAACAATTATCAATTCCTAATTTACAGCGAAAATATTTTCATATTGCAATAACAAACTTGAAACGAAAACGTTTTCACGGCTTGGAACGCCAATCTCAAATCCGATTCCAATCGCACGGAATTTGGTTCAAGAGTACGGTTTTGAAATTGGAATCGAGATTGTAATTGATTGGAATTGGGTTCGAATCGAGTGTCGAGAGTAAGCCTGCTGATCTGTTATTTATATTTTAGCTGTGTATTGATGTGTGTGAAATGTACAATACTTGATATAGCAATAATAGCCATTAGACAATAAAGATTTTGCATTGTATCTTTGTTTAGCCCAAAACTCGGACTCTATTTATGACACAAAACAATTAAAATAATGAAATTGAACCTTTTTCGCTCTAATAAAGGCTTGTCTGTAAGGTGGTAATGATAGGTGTGTCATAAGCTTTATTATTACTACAACTAGCTTTTCCGACAGACGTTGTCCTGTAGTCCTACTACAATACAAGAATACGTTTAAAATATTATTAAAAAAAAATGTTAAAAAATTATTTCTGAGAGCTCGAAAAAAATCCCATCAAAAATCAGCCTACCGATATTTTTTATGTCAATGGTTGTCAGGTAGGTAAATAATAATTTTGCTGTTATAGAATTTACATAGATGGTGGTGACGTCGCAGGGAATCGTTCCATACTAACTCCATATTATATATCATTTATCATGCATTTTTCAACTTTTTTTAATAATTATTCTGTTATCCGGAGCGGAGAAGAATCCAATAAATCGGAAGAATCTGTTCAGCCGATCTCGAGTCATAAATAAAATATAATATGTCTCTGCAGAAATAAAATATAGACAATTGCATCGATTATTACTAAACCGGCTTGACAAACACAAGATTTCATAACGCATCAGTATAAAACCTTATATATTTACACAAATATATATTTCTAGAATGTGGGGCGTTAGATTTTTTATCTATTCTTATTCTTCTTCTTCTTCGTCAGCCTGTCTCCGGCCTGGGGTCTGCCGACATTTATTTTCTTCTGCCTTGTCTAGGCTGCCACTCCACTACTCTTTTGGTTCATCTGTCGTCCGGGCATCTGGCCACATGGCCCGCCCATCCCCACTTCAGGATGGCAACTCTCGATTGGGGAAAATAACCACTAGGTTGGATTAAGATACAAAGGTAATACCACTTTTGCGTGGAGTATTCAATTGATTCACATTTAAATATTAATAAAAAAAAAACACATTAAAAAAAGTCTAAACTGCATCGGCCGGGAATCGAACCCGGGTCGCCCGCGTGGCAGGCGAGCATTCTACCACTGAACCACCGATGCTACGAGAGTCATACTTGATAATTTTGTACAATATTGAATTTTAACATTATACCTACCTTAAATGTTTGAAGCGATAGATTATACCTATAGCATTTATGTGTACGCGTATCTATACTATTTATCGTATCTCTACTATTTATCGTATATATCTACTATTTATTGCTGCAGAACTATTAAATGAACACGCGTTACAGTCGATTGTTTGTACACATGGATTTACGTCTGTAAGAATAATTTACTTAAGACACATTGATATTATTGTCTTCTAAAAAATTTTGTAGAAATCTTTTTTATATTGTAACTTTTTTATACAACTAGCTTTCCCGACAGACGTTGTCCTGTGCTCCCTAACTATGAATATTGAATTCGAATTTGTATAATGATAAGCTTATTACCCTTTAACCAATGTAATTTAGATTGATGCATCTGTTTCAAACCGTGTATTATTTCCATCGAAATTCTGTCAACTATAAAATAACTTACAGTTTCTGTCAAACACGAATTTTGATTCAAAATTACTGTTAAACTACATTGTAAAAACCTGTAATAAGGCTACCTACATAGAGTTTTCTTTAATTTTTTATTTTTTCACGCAACTTTCTTAATAATTTTTCCTTTCATAAGAACCTTCTTCTCCTGATCAACACGACAAAAAAAAAATTAGCGGTATCCGTCCAGCCGTTTAGGCGTGATGCGATGACATCGGAAAAAGGTCCTCCGTTTTTTTAATATAGAAGATATTATTATAATATACTCGTCCTAATCACTCGAAAACGAGTGCAGTGCTAGAAAAATGAATGCGTAAAAACCTTTCCTCTAGAATTATCTAACAACTAATAACTCTAAAAATTCATTACTGATGTTCGATTTTTTAATGGAACAAACCACCACGGGCTCATGTTTAACATGTCGAAAAATCTCGTGCATGCATCAAATAGATATTTAATAATAATTAATGGTATATAGAGATAAAAGTTGGAAATTATTGAGAACAAGAGAGCAACCGAATTTAAAGACTGCGACTGCTGTCATGTATTTGGCGTCACGTTGTGTACCTTTCCTCTAGTCAATCGGTTCTATATAATTTCAGAAATAATTGAAATCTCATCAGGTAGAAATTGCAAGTAAAAACTCAAAAACAAAATTAGGCCCTAGCGAGTATTGCATCCTGAATCTCTTGCTGAGAATAATTCAAACAAGACTAATCTTGCATAATAATACATTTCACAATGCAGTAACAAACGGCAGACATTCATTGCTGGTTAAAAATAATATGACTTTTTTATGGACTGTAGAGTTGAGGGATAGGTACCTTTAATAAGCATTGGTTTGGTTAATAATTATGTATTTAAATAACTCATAATAACCACGCCGCTTATGTAATTAAAAAACGAGATTTTCCACAAAATATGATAACATTTTAGTTGTGAACAGGATCCAGAAACGAAAGTCAATAGAATTTAATGTCATAACATAAATACATTCGTAAACTTTTGAAGTTGGAAATATAAAACAAACGCCAGATATTTGAGTTCAATGTTGCCAGTTTTGAAATTGACAAACTTCGATGTATAAAGCAGTAGTCAAAAGGCAGAAGGGGTCATCTGTCATTTATAAAATTTTGCAGGAGAGCAATTTAAAGTCTTTTTATAAATATTCCATTTCAAAACTGTTAAACTTTGGCAGCAAATTTTTTTATATGTTATAGATCTACAAAATGTGAATCATTTGCTTTATATTTTTTTTTGTAACAGTGTTTAGAAAAAATAATTTCTATTTTCAACGTGCAGATGCCCCCTTATGGCATCCTAATAAGACAGCGTATCTTGTAATGGCGCCTATTGCCACACACAATTTCCTCTTATTTTCACACTTTCAATTATTATTTTCCTCATATAACTTTAGCAAATAATGGATATCCAGTAAAGTTGTCTTCTTCTTCTCAGTCATACCTCCACTGCTGGATATAGGATCGTATCTAGAACTTTCCTGGACATAAATAATACATATGTCATATTTTTTTAGATTTTAACCACTGCAATCGTTTGGACATTGTTGTTGCAAGTAAATAGCTACTCTTCATTATATTAATGAGCAAAATTAACTAACTTAATATAACTACCGAGTATCATAGTTATTAGAATTAAACTTTTAATCGAAAACACACAACCACCAAAGTGCACGAAACGACATTAAAACATCAATAAGGGGCGCGAATTGTCGCGATATTTCACCTTGACCTTCAGATGTGTATGCACTAGGGATTGCAATCCGGTCTCATTTTGAATCCGGCCGGATCCAACCGGATTTTCGTCAATACAATACTTGATTAATTGACATTTTTAACAACAATAAATAATACAGCACATACACGAAATTAATTTAATTAGGGTATGGCTACTTTTAAATGGTAAAAACTATAAAAAATGTAGTTTCAAAAGAAATAAAATTATAAATTAGATTACGGATTATAAAAGTAAAATTTAAATTTAACGAAAATATTTATCTTGACCTGCTTGATTGATCACGATTTGAAAAGAAAAATTCTCAGAGAACCGACACCACGAAAAAGAAAGATGTTAGAAAACTCTCCAACCCATTCTGGAATTAAACCATTCGAGGCAGAGTTAGAAACTCCGGATTCGGAGCTTCTGCGATATCCACAACGCCAGACAATGGGCTAGCAATAGAAGACATTACCGGAATGATCACGTCAACAGAACGGATCCGGTGATTGTGGTAATTATAAGAGGATGAGATCACATGAACCAGCAGACCCTTGGACAAGCACTAAAGAGATGAATGTGCAGATGATAAGTTTAGATTATGACCGAACTAATCTAATGAATACCAGATAATAATCACAATAGTTTTGCTTTGAAACAGGTTAATATATTTTTTGTTGGCTAATTTTATTTTATTGAGGACGAGAAAGACCCTCCCATACTGTGTTCCGCTCCTTCGAAGCAGAGCTGAGGAATCTGGTCATGGTGTGGGAGGAGGTCATAAACGTTGCGCAATGGAGAGCTCTTGTTGCCTCCCTATGCCCCCATGTGGGGTCTTAAGGGAGTTTGGATTTGGATTGGAATTTTATTACTTAATGCTCTCAATATTTTTCTAAGAGATGTCTTTTCATTTGACAGTCAATACTATCAATACGGTCAGTCAACACTACCTAACCCCACCTTGGGCACAGGGAGGCAAAAGCAGCATTTACACTGCGCTCAGTGTGACGCATTTGCCTCCTCTTCTCTTCATATCTTTATGGGTACCTACAATGACCCTGTGGAATTGCTAGGATTACGGATTCGAGTCTGGTCCGTGTTGAGTATGTCGAAAAATCTCTTAATATTACTAACCGGATCCGATCTCCGGATCCGTAAATTTTTGACGGATCCGATGTGAGCATTTTGATGCCGGATCCGCCGGAATACCGGATCTGGTTTTCCGGATTGCAATCCCTAGCATGCACTCAAATAATGAATCTCTATTTTAATAAATAACACTGTACTATGATAATGTGTGTTTAGAATCTTACGTTAGGAGCCATCTGTATGATTTGTAAGTTTAGTAAGCTTACTAAACCTCAAAGTGTAACAAAAAAAAATATTAAATAAGTTGGCAAAAGGAGACATTTGCAAATGGTCTGTTTTCCCAAAGTCAATTTTTCGAGCATACAGATGACCCCTTATGCAGTTTTGTTTCTATTCACAGGACGGTGATGTCCTTTTGCCAGCTTGTAGATATGATCATTTCTATCAACTTGTAGAAGAAAATGTGAAAACGTCAAAAATTGCAGATGACCCCTTCTGCCTTTTGACTACTGAAAGGTATAAGCACTTTTCTTACAGCAAAACCAAGAAAATTATCGATTTGTGCTAATAATATGACACTTTCATTACTAAATTAATACGATAAGAATACAATAAGAAGGATTCTTTAAGAACTATAGCGATGATTCTAGTATATTTAGTTTTGACATCTTTTATAAAAATCAAAATTTGCGTAGTAAATGCCGAAGACGATCGATACCGAAATTCGAATCCACAAATAAGGCTATTCAAAAATTAACTGATTGATTTTTATTTTTGTACCACGTATGAGCAGTTTCATAACAAATATTGTACAAAATAATATATAGATTCATTAAATATGACTTACTTCTTGTATCATGAAGGGTATCTTTGACGATGTCTTTGAAAGGGTTGGAGGTGTAACCATGGTGGTAAGGCTCGTGCCAGGATCTGACGCCCCTAATAATCACTCCAGCAGCCCTTAACTCGCTGATGACAGTGCCAGCAACTTTGGAGAATGCTTCTTCTGGCGAGTCCAGGTACAAGAAAGTTATCTGAAAAAAAAAATACAAAAGTTTATCAGTACTGGGATGAATACCATACCTGAGATAAAACAATCAAACAGATGCGTCGCCTTGTCCTGTCCTCATATTATTCTTCGTAATATCATGTTGAAAAACAAAGATAAAGTTTGAAACATGTAGGTGCTTCTATAGTTTTATAAACCATTAGCTTTCCCGACAGACGTACATCGTCCTCCTGACTTAACCATGAATACTGAATTCAAATTCATATAATGATAAATCCGACCGATGCATCTGTTTTAAACGGTGTTTACTGGACACATTTTGCCTTCCTTGCCTGTTATAACCTCTAACCTGCTTACCGCCTGTTGTGTAATACCAACAGAACGAGAACTGGACATGGAAGATACGGTCTTCACTTCCACACATGAGGAAGCGTGTTGACCCTTTTTTGCTTGCGGAGAAATAAGAGTCTGTGAACTATATCATGCCAAATAACCTCGAATAAGGTCTACGGCACCATTATGGAAATTCACAGCCTGTCACTTCAAGTGATTCAATACATAATCTCTCACAATCTTAATCTTTCACAATGTCTTTCTCCACACCCGTGCGATATGTAGGTGGTATTCTGAAAATCACACCAACTATCGAACAACTGACAGCTGATGTCAAACACCAATTAAAAATCAAAAAATTAGAACATTTTGTATATCGTCAAAAGCACTAAGAAGGTTACCTATGTTATATTTTCTTGAATTTTCTGATGTTCCGAGCAAATTTCTAAATTTTTTCTTGCATAAAAACCTCCCGACAAAATCAAATACAACAAAAAAATTAGCGAAGTTGGTCCAGCCTCATAACGCATAATGGGATGATCAAGGAAAAACAGTCCTTCATTTCTTATATACGGAGATTAACTACTGGTTTAATATTTCAAACATTTTTCTATGCTACATCATAAATTATGAACCTGATCAAACAAAAATTATAATAAATATTATACCTATGTTGATTTTACAAAATTAAGTTAGCGTTAGTGTTGTGGTTATTTAACTCTGTTAACGAAAATATTGGCTATTAGTGTAATTTACTTAGAACGAAAATTATCTTGATCCTTATGAACATTTTAATGCAATGTGAACTTGCGTTCTTCAAATCAAAGTGTTATTTCATCACACTCGAGAACTGGAGAAAATGTATGGCAATATTTATTCTACTTGATTGCAAAAATAATATACTTTACTATTACACCACAGAGTGCTGAGAGCGTGGTTGAAAAGTGTGTAGGAGTCTAACATGGATTTTGAGCTGCCCAGATCATGCAACCCTCGGTTCTTCTCCCACGTACATCAACCATTTGCGCTTCTCCAAAGCAACAAATTACCCAGAGAATCGACACTTGGAAAGTTCTGAATGTTCCATAAAAGTAATATTTAAGTGTTTGAATGTGTTTCTAATATGCGGCCGATGATTGATTGATAATAAACTCACATAATTTTTATTATACCTTCATATTTTCATCTCAAGTAAAATGTACTATATATATTTAAAAAAAAATCACTAATCACGTCGTTTTCCTAAGGGAGAAGGCAGAGAGTACGGACTTTCATTCATTCCCATCTCGACAAAACTATTTCGCTTCATGTTCCGCATTTATGTATTATCTCCTATTCTTTACACTCCTGTCTTGGCCCTCATTTAAGACAGCTCACATTTGCTACCGTGGCCAGTTTGGGGAAATCTCAGAATGCAACAATTTTTATTCATTCCTTTCTCATACCTACTGTTGAAAATTAAATTTATTTATTTTATTAATTGGCAACACTTTTTTTTTATCTTATAACAATTATTGTGTACATACAGTTTACTTATAACTATGGTTTCTTAATATTAATCTTATTATAAATCTTCATCACTCGCTCGGTCCTCACTCACTACCTGCGTTCATCCTTACATTAAAAACTAGATCCAACTATCAACATTTTTTGTGTTCAAAAATGGGGCCCTGCTATGCATTTCGTGAGAAGTCTTGGGTTTTCACTTCCATTCATGTTATGCGGCACTCCCCGCTTTCATCGGATTCTACGATGTGTAGGCCATTTTGAGAGATGGTCCTGATGAGACACATGCGCACAATGTCGAAACACTTCATCTTTTTGACGAATCCATTAGCATATTCGGGTGATGGGCACAGTCTCGTCCCATATGCAAGTGCAGTAGCATAGTCTCTGCCAAATTCATCACAGTGTAAAGGATTAAACCTTCCATCTTCATATTGTTTCCTGTGAAAAGCTGATGGTCCCTTTTTGTCTTTCGAGGTGCATGTTGTTCGCATGCATTTCGTGACAAGTCTTGGGTTTTCACTTCCATTCATGTTATACGGCACTCCCCGCTTTCATCGGGTTCTACGATGTGTAGGCCATTTTGAGAGATGGTCCTGATGAGACACATGCGCACAATGTCGAAACACTTCATCTTTTTGACGAATCCATTAGCATATTCGGGTGATGGGCACAGTCTCGTGCAAGATCAGTAGCATAGTCTCTTCCAAATTCATCACAGTGTAAAGGAGTAAACCTTCCATCTTCATCTGTATTTATTTGTTATTATTGTTAACTTTAGTTACTTATTTTGTTCTTTATATTCAGTAGGTACTATTTTTTATGGAAAATTTGACAATTATTATTTTTACTGATTTTTTCTCCTTATACCAGCCTAGAGCTCTTTTGAATGAATAAATAAAAAAAATCAATAGCTTCGTAGGCACATTCAAAAGATCTGTAGTAGGTATGGTCGTAAGCAAAAAGTTTCAAACATGTCTATGGAGGTAAATAAAGATATTTTGGTGTTGCCAGTAACAACTTTTCCTCTCCTTATCATTTTTTCCATCACTCTTATTGTCACCCATTTATGGTTCCTACCCCTAGCTAACCAGTATGAGTGTCAATAATAGTTCAATAATAGTTTTATGGTTTCTACTACAATATAATACATAGTTAAGATTTCAAGTCATAATTGATTTAAGTAAAACTTGTGTGTGCTTAACACTATCGTCTATATTAATTTACGTTGAGTAAAAATAACACACCTGGGTCCAGTTGAAGTACCGCAACACTGCAGCTACAGACTTGGATATTTGTGTGTCGGGCGGTTTGCTTCTAGCAAAAGTTGGAAATTTTCGCTTGTCAGATGTCTCGTAGTCTGTGCAGAACTGTAACAATGAAAACAATAAAATATTATAAAAATATCAAGAAAAAAAATCATCAGAATCAAGATAAGAGTTTTTGTATGACTTAATTGTGAAAGAAATAAATAATAGTAAATATCATACTATTTCGAAATTAAAGAGGATACTGTTGAAGTAGCACATAAGAAAAATAAAATATTCAAAATAGGTGAATTAACTTAAAAACTGGACTCCGTTTTCAAAACATAATAATTAAAAGGCTTTGTCTCAAAAAAAAACAGTCTAAATCAGGGCATCTCCTGAACCACCTACCTACACACTAAACTAAGCAACTTTATATTTGATGCACATTTGACTTTAAAAGGTTTTTTGAAATATAATGGTTATGTCTTTGTTATGTAAAATTTTATGTGTTCATACTAACAATGTACAGTAAAGTATTAATAAATAAATAAATAAATAAATATAATGGTTGGTTGAGAAGCTAATAAGTGACGGCTTATCCAGATACAACCATTTACATATTTCCTTAGGCAACAATAGACCGAGTTTTTCATTTGTTCTGGTGATTTTTTTCCAAAGAGAAAAACATTTTTTTCACAAATGACGTTCAAAGACAAACCTTGGTATAAACGCCTAATTCCGATCAAGAGGCCTTGGATTAATTTACTGAACGAATTTTTCAAAGATATTTCATTAGCAATTTTAACGCCTTTGTACACCTTTATGCAGATAATTATCCAATCCAAATCCAAACCATTTAGGGGCATAGGGAGGCAACAAGAGCTCTCCATTGCGCTCGATCTTGCGCAATGTTTATGACCTCCACCCACACCGTGTCCAGATTCCTCAGCTCTGCTTCGAAGGGGCGTAACATAGTAATTATAAATATTTAAAATTTTAATTCCTACAAAAAGCTACGATGAAATATGAAATGTAGGACTTGAAGAAAGCTTTTGTTTATTCTTTACAAAATATTATCATGAAAAAATGAAAACTAAAAATAAATAAATTAATACCTACTTAAAAATACAACGATGACATATCGACAGTCAAACGGCCCCATCCTTGTAAATTTCAAGTGAAAAATATATAAAAAAATACTATCACGATCGGGAGTGGAACCCGAGACCTTTTGATCACAAGTCAGCATGTATCATGGACACATTTTAACATATTGTGTAAAAATGAACTATGTACCTATTACCAAGCATCCTCGGCTGAAAGTAACAAAAGATCATGAAAAAGAATCGAGAAGAAACTTGGGAGAAGATGCTTTTTTTTTGTTCACCTCATAACCATAATGTTAACATTCTAAAAGATACATCCGGTGGTGTTACTTTGTAAAGTGTTCAACTATTTGTAAGGCGCTATGGCTAAATTACTTCCACTACTACATCCCAGTCGGTTCGAGTTTCCATGGAAAGTCTCGTTTACACAAACCGCACAGCACAAACTTTCGAAACTTGCATAGAATAAAGTGTAACTTTTCGCATTACAATAAAATACAATATTTTGTAACTACACACTGCTGAGTTTGAACAACATGTTAAATAATAAGCCCCGAGTTTATTAAAGTGAGAAAGCAAAAGTTTAAATTATTTTACATATTTAAGTAAATGAACAAAAATTAACTTCTAGGTGAGATAAACCCGACTTGGGGGCGAATCTTGAAATACCTTCGACCGTATATAAAAATGGAGAGCTATTTCCCGATGTCATTGCATCACGTCTAAACGGCTGGACCGATTTCGCTAATTCTTTTTTGTCGTGTATACTTTTATCAGAAGAATGTCCTTTTAGAAGAAAAAAAATAAGAAAAATGTATGGGTAATTAGAAAATTAAAGAAAACTCTACGTAGACAACCTTATTAGTACTTTTTAACTTATAATTTTATTCCAATTTTGAAATTTTAACAGAAATTGTCAATTGGTGCGATTGACAGAATGCGAATGGAATATATATAGTAAAAACAGACGCATCGTTCGGAATCAAATGATAATTAATTCATCACCATACAAATTCGAATTGAATATTCGTAGTTAGGAATACAGGACAACGTCTGTCGGGAAAGCTAGTATGAGATAAAATATAAAAAAAAAATGAAGAATTTATCAAGATAAAACGTGGATAATATTATGTTGAATTTATCGAGATGTTCCCACAGTTAAGAAGAGTAAAAAAGCATTATTGTCCTCAAATAAAACGTAATTCTTGTTATCTCATTTTTTCCATCCCTATTCCATTTTCCCTGATAGGTAGACTTTTTTTTTTAATATGCCCTTTTTACTTTTTTTAAAAATATATATATATATATATACAAATTATAATTTAAGAAAATTATAAGAAAATTATAATTTTCATTGATTTGGAACATATTCAAAATTTTACAAACAAATGACAAATATGACATCGGCTTCGTACAATTGTTGTTTATCAATAGTTATTTTATTTCAATTTATTAAATTCATTACTTTTAATGTCGTTTTATAAGATATTTTGTTAATAAATTCAATACAGTTATAATGAAACTGAGCACACTGTCACTGGATTTGCACCAAAGTATTTACTAGATGGAACAGATGTTACGATTTTGCCGAATGAGCTGAAACTTAAGAATACTAAGCCCAATATAGTTAAAAACAGGCAAAAAGCATTTGAAAACACAATCAAATCACATAATTACAACAAGACAATTTACGATAAAAATCGGAAAGATGTGGACTTTGAAGTTGGTGATACTGTTTTTGTGGAGAATGGAAATAAACTAAATAGGAAAAAGCTGGATGAATTAAGAATAGGACCTTTCAAAATCGTGGAAAAAATATCAAACTCTATTTACAAAATAAACACCGGACATAGGAAATCAGAATCAAATTATTTCCATAAATCCAAATTAACTCCATCCCCTGAAATTGAAACTGTGTAATAATTGTACTATGTTCTTTCCGAGGGGGGGAGATGTAAAGAAAATTATAATTTTCATTGATTTGGAACATATTCAAAATTTTACAAACAAATGACAAATATGACATCGCATATTCGTACAATTGTTGTTTATCAATAGTTATTTTATTTCAATTTATTAAATTCATTACTTTTAATGTCGTTTCTTTTCAGGTTTGTTTTGTTATTTTATTATTTGTAAACATTATATTAGTAGAACAATTAATTATATCAATAAATATTTATTCTCTTTTCAGAGAAAGAAACAATAAACTGTATTCAATTTATTAACAAAATATCTTATATATATTTTTTTTTATTTTTTTTAGCTCGATTCTTTATTCTTTATTCTTTTTTATCATCCTTAGGCCATTAGTTTGGCACTTGGAATCGTCAAATTATACAAAAGCAAACAATAAAACATAATAGGTGCACACAATAAAAACACTATAGGCATACATAATTTCCAACGTGCAGGTTCAGATATGAAGAGAAAAAAAAACACACTAAAGATAAAAGAACAATATTAAAGCTGTTTTGAGTGTAAAGGGCTCAAAACAGCTTCACGTCAACCGATTAAGAGAATATACATTGTATATATACATAATATTACTTGGCGCCCATATATTATATGGGCGCCAAGTAACAAAAATCATAACCCAAATATCAAATAGAGTCAACAGTCCCATTTAGCATATCGTCAATATTGTAAAATGCCTGTTCAACAAGATACTTCTTCACCTCTCTCTGAAACCCCACTGAATTTAGTGCTCTGACACTGTGAGGCAACTTGTTAAAAAAACGTACACTATTACAGATATAGCTCTTTGAAACCTTTGCCAATCTATGTTCCAACGGCCGCACATCTCGTTTACCCCTAGTATTATAAGTATGATGATCTAAGTTAAGAGGAGTATTGGGCAAATTCTTGTAGGCATATTTAAGGCACTCGAAAATGTACATACTTGGCAAAGTTAGCACTCCCAGTTCGCTGAAGGCATTTTTACAAGTTTCTCTGGGTTTTATATTCATTAGTTGCCGTATTGCTCTTTTTTGTAATACAAAAACTCTACTCCAATCGGCTCCCCTTCCCCAGAATAATATTCCATATGACATTATGCTGTGAAAATAAGCAAAGTAGACAAACTTGGCTGCGTCAAATCCGCAAACCTCTTTAGTCTTTTTCACAGCATAGATTGCAGAACACAATTTCTTTGAAATAGATTCAATATGCGCTGACCATTGCAACTTTTCATCTATTGTCACACCTAGAAATTGTGTTTCCCCAGATATCTGCAACCCTTGTTCACGCAGTGAAGCTATCACTGGGTCAGCATCAGCGTTTGGTCTCAGAGAGAAGCGAATAGTATTTGTTTTCGTCACATTGAGTACGAGACCATTGGCATCGAAGCATTTCCCCAATCGATCTAATATAATATTTACATTTTTTAAAATGCCCATAGAGTTATCATTCCTTATCAAAAGAGATGTATCATCAGCAAACATTACAATAGTTTGATCATTTGGTACAGTGGTTGGCAAGTCATTTATATACAATAAAAACAGTAAAGGACCAAGTATAGAACCCTGTGGGACACCTCGTTTAATTGCCGATGCCTGCGATCGAATACCATCCAATTCGGTTATTTGGTGACGATTATCTAGATAAGATTCAAAAAATAATATTTCTTTGTCAGCAATACCATAATATCTTAACTTTTGTACAAGAATTTCATGATCTACACAATCGAAAGCCTTTGAAAGGTCACAAAACACACCATATGTGTCTTTCTTTTGGTCCATTGCTTCCAATATAGTTTTAACCAGTGAAGCTATACTATCGGATGTATTCTTCCCCTTCTGGAAGCCAAACTGCTGGGGATGTAGAATACTATTCCGGGCTATGTATTCGGTTAGTTGCTCAGAGACCACTGACTCAAATATTTTACTAAATACAGGCAGTATTGAAACGGGTCTGTAATTTCCAGGATCATATTTGTCACCTTTTTTATATATAGGAATGATCCTGGCTATTTTTAATTTTTCTGGGAAAACCCCTTGCTCAAGGCACATGTTGACTATTAAAGCGATTGACTGTCCTATGCTATCAATTATCAACTTCAAAAAATACGTTGATATATGCCACAAATCATTCGTTTTCTTATTTTTCAGTTTTTTACAAATTCTTATTATATCTGTTTTGGAAATCTTCTTGAATTTAAATATAGTACTTGATTTTAATGAAGGTGACAAATATTTTAATGTATTTTGAATAGAAACATTTCTAGCCAAGGATGATGCTACATCAACAAAATAATTATTAAAAAAGTTTGCTTTTTCAATGATTTTTCCATTCAAATGATCTGTGAGAGGTTCATCGTTAACATTGTGATCTCTGCCAGTTTCATTCTTAATGATATCCCAAGTGGCTTTAATAGGGTTTTTAGCTTTTTGAATTTTTTGGGCATAATATCTCTGTTTGGCTTCTTTACAGACCCGTTTAAACACAGTACTGTAAGTCCTAAGTTTATCCTTAACATTATCAGAATCATTACTGCCCTTTCTTTTATACAAATAAAATAGTCTTTCTCTAGATATCTTTATGCCAGGAGTCGCCCAATCCACAAATGACATGTAAGGCTTACATTTAATCTTTTTAATTGGGAAAATACTATTTATTGCCAACATAACATCATTAAAGAATGCATCAAATCGACAATTTACATCAAACATTTTTAATTCAGAATCTCCAAAGTTATCCAATAATAAATTTACCAACTCTCTTTCCCTTTCTTCACTGTATACCCT
The DNA here is from genome assembly GCA_963576905.1 of Mystacides longicornis. Lineage (NCBI taxonomy): Eukaryota > Metazoa > Arthropoda > Insecta > Trichoptera > Leptoceridae > Mystacides > Mystacides longicornis. The sequence goes on along the minus strand of OY756433.1, from coordinate 6,135,682 downwards.
TTTGTAAATGTATCTACCTTTCGTATTTTTGGTCCCTGACGACAAAGAACCCATTTCGAATTTAATAAGTTGCCCACTATGATCAGATTTAACTAAGTCTACAATATCTGTTTTCACAATGTCAATATTTGTAAAAGTTGGGTTGCGCGGTATAAACTTATATAAATAAATTTAATTCATTATAAATTAATGATTAACGTGGACTGTATCTATATGCGTGGCATGCTGTGCTGGCGGAGTGGTGTGACCAGCTGGAAAGAAAAAGGATCTGGAAGATGGACTAACCTTAACTCCACGGTGATCTCCCTCTGCTGGCCAGCTCTTCCTTGTTGAACACAAAAACATAAACAAAAACACAGCACAATTTATAATTATAAACGCGGCGCGGATGGTTAATTTTATTATTAATTATTTTAGAAGATTAGAACGAATTAAAATGAATATAAAAAAATGATTTGATTAGCGGTGCGATGCGGTTGATTTCTTATTGAAGATTGTTATTGTCACTCATCCTGGTTAGCTAAAGGTAGGAACCAAAAAATGGGTAACAACAATTTGATGGAAAAAATGAGATGGAAAGGACAGGTTGACACTGGCAACACCACACTCCCCACCTTGAAAGCTCCAAAGCTTTCAACACAAAAATAAAAGAAAGCGGATTAAATAAGAAAAATGCGGTACCTATATATAAATAAATAAAGCGGTATTTTAAATGCGGTTAGCCCATTACGGAATGTATAAAATGCGGTTGTCCCATTGCGGATAATAAATGCGGTTAGCCCATTGCGGATAATAAAAATTAAAGAGGTACTTATAAAACTCGTATAAAAAATGAATTATTGAGTTGGTGGATCTTTCATAACGGAAGTCAAAACAGTAGAAACTGCTTCAGGTACATCCGTACTTATAGGTGTAAACGGCTTGATAGGCCATGAATTTGGTTGGCTGAGAAGCCACTTTGGACCTGTCATCCAAAGACTGTGCTCCAGCAATTGAGATGGATACAATCCCTGAGATAAGCAGTCACTGGGATTTTCGATCCCAGATATATAAAAAAAGTGTTTACAATCTAGATTATGTTGTATCTGAGTCACTCTATTAGATACAAAAATAGACCAGCGGTGCGGTGAAGAGTTTATCCAGGATAAAGCTATCATGGAATACGAAAACGCGTATATGTTGTATATAGCATAAAGTGGATTGAACGTATCAAAAACAGTTTTTACTAATTTGGATAATAACAGAGCTGAGCACAACTCCAAGCGGGCAAGTGAGATCACCTTAAACGGTGCCACCTTTGATTTGAGCACACTAAACTTATGAAAATATTACCCTTGTCATCTTTGACATGTAAGTGCAACACACAGGCGTAAGCTTTTAAACTGGCATCACAGAAGGCTACGATATTTACATTGCAGCCAGCTGGTGTCACTTTCAAGTGACGCGGTACTTTTATATTCGACAACAACGGCAGTTCAACAATTAATCTTTGGTAAGCGGTTATTGCCACAGCAAACAATAGCAATCCAAACAGGAGCACTAACAAACCAGCAAGAATAAAATATCCATCCGTCTCATGAGATGGAATTTCTTCCAGATAATTATTGTTAATGTAATCTTGAATAACATTATTATATTGTTCACGCAATCGAGAATCAATATTTAATTTGCGTTCTAGTGAAACTAAACGTCTTTGAGCTGTAGCGAACGAATTACCCAATTCACTTGGACTTTTACAAAAGGGAAGGGACACTGTATATCTGCCCTGAGACCCACGAGATACTGAGGACTGATAAGCAGACTCACACGCGACACTCTCAGGACTTGCGACCTCAACCATCGGCAATTCCTCCAACTTCCAAAACCTATGCAGAGCTCTCTCCAAGCTTCCACAATTGTTACAGGATACAGATGTATCATCGACGTGGTTCACTCGCGAAACTGTGGCAAGGGTGACAGTCGTAGAGCATTGAGGTTTTGAGTTTTTATTCGAAATACTACCCATTATCAAATATCCCAGTGTAGTTTCAATAAGCGGTGATAAACCTGGTATTTCAATTTTCCCACTCAATAAAATATGTGGAAATAGTTGAGCTCCCAAAACGATTTCTATCTCAGCAGACAGATTCCACTCTCCATCAGCCAGCGGAACTCCGCTCAAATGACCGAGACATGTGAAATCTATATCTTCCGTAGGTAACGAGTCTGTTATTAGGTCCAACACTAGACATTTTATCTTATATGTTTGATGCGAGATGCGGGATTGTATGTGAAATATAACAAAGCCGTGAATCGGTTTGCTAGACAGACCAACTCCTTTGACAAAAGAGTTGTTCAAAGGGATTATATCTAAATTTAATTTCTTACAGCAAGCATGAGTGATGAGATTATTTTGTGAGGCATTATCAATCAAGCATCGAACTAGCCTCTTCTCACTTTCATTTCGATAGGCAAGTACCTGGGCAGTAGGTAAAATTATAGGACATGTCAATCCTATATTATTGCGAGCGCATAAAGTTGTAGAAGTAGTTGTAACATTTTTACTGGTTGATGGTTTTTCATTTGAAGTACAATTTTTCTGATAAAACTTACTAGTGTCTTTGTCATCAAAATGAAGCATAGTATGGTGCGAATTGTTACAAATCTTACAAGATTGTTTTGAATTACAAGTTTTACTTTGATGATTACAACTAAGACAGTTGATACATCCAAATATAGATTTAATTAAATTAAACTTCTCTCTTGGAGTAAGAGTTTTAAACTTTTCACACTGATATAGATGCGTGTGAGAGAAGTTACATAAAGTACACTTCTGACTAGCAGAGCCAACATTTATCAAAAATGATTTAGAAATGTTTTGAGATTTATTTTTTCCTTGCCATGGTACCCTTTTATATTGACTATTTAAACCATCACGAGAGGTGCGTTCTAAAATTTTAACTTTATCCTTGACAAATTCCATTAATTGGTCGAACGAAGGAAAATCTTTTCCTCCTCTAACCGACATTTCAAAGTCATGCACTATTTGAGGGTGCAATCCCTTAAGGGCACATGTGAAAAATATGAAGTCTGACAAGTCTTTAATTTTTAATTGTTTAAGAGCTGATACCGAGGCAGATATATTCTCTGAATATTCATTTAATTCGTTAGCACTCTTTGCGGACGTCTTACTCTCTAAAATATTATTTAAATAATAAGCTCCCAGAGATCTATTATCCTGATATCTCTCAACTAAACCTTTCCATATGTTTGCATAATTTTCACCTGTAGGAATAATCCCGGAAAACACATTTAGAGCTGAATGACTTAGTTTTCCAAGCAAATATTGCATACGCTGCGAATCATTAAGATTTTCGTTAAGATGGATATTATTCTTAAATGACTCATAAAATAGAGACCAATTTTCTAATTTACCATCGAAACATGGTATTTGAATAGGTGGTAACTTAATATGAGAAATTTTATTATCTTTTGATTGATTTGAGGTATTTACATTTGAAACTTGGTCTGCAGTCAACAACTGAGACCGTTTGAATTTAATGGCATTTACCTGACTGTTTAAAGTATTTAAACTATCATACGTTGGCTCATACGTTTTATCGTACGAAATTTTTAACAGTACAAGTTCGTCCAGTGCGGTAACTATATCTTTCTTCAATTCATCAATTGAGAAAGTGTCTGAGATGAAAGCAGTTGTTTCCCGAGTCCCGTGACTCAATGTCAATTTTGACCTCTCAAAAAACTCACCAACCTTTGAGAGAAGTGAATTAGATTTGGCTTCTAATAATTTGATACGTTCCATTGTGAAACGCCTAATAAAAATAAACAATTAATTAGATGCAAGACAAGTTGAGTAAACTGAGTAAGATGTCAACTTATAAACTACGCGGCTTATGTTCGTTTATGAACGAAGGTACATAAAAATAAGAAACCGTGAAACTCAATTAAGATGTCTTAAGTTAACTATATATAAATAAACATTCAGTTGCCTATAGAATGTATGTAAAAAAAAGAAAAAGAAATATAATAAGGATGCGTTAAATTTAAGTATACATAAACAAGCCTTAAATTGCCTATATTATATATATACAAAAAGAAATATAATAAGGAAGCGTTAAATTTAAGTATACATAAACAAGCCTTAAATTGCCTATATTATAAATGTATACAAAGAGAAGAAAAAGAAATATAATAATAAAGCGTTAAATTTAATATATCTACTATCCGAATAAACAGTAGAGTACTGTATGCAAAGGCTTAAGCATACCTAAGCATACGGGTGTGTTCATATAATGCGTAGGTATAAGCTAATGTACACGATCAACGACAAAATTAACCTTCTCAATTCTCAAATCAACATAGAAAGCTAGAGCAATAGCGACATAGGTATGACGTAAAACTCTACATAAAGAGTTCGATGCAATTGTTGTAAGTATGACTATTTTATATCAAAGTTACAAAGTTATGCGAGCGATGCGTAGTTAGGTATATAAAATATATTAAATATTATGTCAATATCTATATGGGTACTATTCTAAGCAATTGGGGTTCTTAAATAACTCTCTATCAGTTTTATAAGTGTAACAGAATTATTTCCCATTAAATTCTCGATAATACACTGATATTATACTTTAAATTTTAAATACGACATACATACGTGTAAAAATCATTCAATTGTGAATAATTATTATGAATCATTAATATTTTCAAGTTTTCAAACCAATGCCATCTATGGAACTACAACAGAAGCACGTGAATTTCCAAAATCAAAGCTTAACTATTGACTTTTCAAAGAAACCCACCTCTCCTATTCAAATATAGATGGCGCTATGCGTTAATAATATTAATTATTATTTAAAAAATACTATTGTATGTTATAAATCTAAATTAAACTTTTCTTCATATTTATTGCCTGTTCAATGAAATAATTTGTCAAATGATTAGCGGACTCGACAAGAATTATACCCTATCATTAACACAATGAATATAACTGAATATTCAAGCCTTATTCAAGTTAATTATAAGCAAGTTTATATCAGATAACATGTGACATGACTGATAGAAATTTCACTTTGGATTCATATGTACTTCTAATGCGTGATATTAAATCAAAAAAAACAATGACATTACCATTTCTGCAATGTTTCAATAAATTTGGCGAATGCACAGATGAGAATTAAAATGAGAATACATGAGATTTACACTAAAGAGTTTTGCCACAGGGGCTCACCATAAATCCGGTATAAGTGACCAAAAAATCTAACCATAAATCCGGTTCGTATGGACCATTAATATGGGGTTGCGCGGTATAAACTTATATAAATAAATTTAATTCATTATAAATTAATGATTAACGTGGACTGTATCTATATGCGTGGCATGCTGTGCTGGCGGAGTGGTGTGACCAGCTGGAAAGAAAAAGGATCTGGAAGATGGACTAACCTTAACTCCACGGTGATCTCCCTCTGCTGGCCAGCTCTTCCTTGTTGAACACAAAAACATAAACAAAAACACAGCACAATTTATAATTATAAACGCGGCGCGGATGGTTAATTTTATTATTAATTATTTTAGAAGATTAGAACGAATTAAAATGAATATAAAAAAATGATTTGATTAGCGGTGCGATGCGGTTGATTTCTTATTGAAGATTGTTATTGTCACTCATCCTGGTTAGCTAAAGGTAGGAACCAAAAAATGGGTAACAACAATTTGATGGAAAAAATGAGATGGAAAGGACAGGTTGACACTGGCAACACCAAGTAACCTGAAAGATCTACTTTAATATCAGACTGTTATCCCGCCTATAATTTTCAGCGCTTTCCTAATTTACGTATATTAGTATAAATTTGTGTTCTAGAAAAGTTGTCTTTGTTTGTAAAAAAGCACCTACTTATTGACGCAAACTTCAATGGGCCAGTATTTTTGTAATAATTATTGTTATTCACTTGAAATTTCTACCCGGGATCGGCTTATCTCTTAACGCTAAAAGTAGGTATTTCTTTTAGTCATCGTGTATACCATTTTTTTTTTCATAAAGTAGGTAATACTGAATTCAAAATGAAACCTACATGAAATTCTTTTTATGCTCAGCAACAAGTGTCATAATGAAATCGTTATTAAGAATGGAATTGGATCGGAATCATAATGTAAATGCAGAGTAGGTACGCCGGCCCCTGATGGGCAAACACGGGTAATTTTTATGCGTATCTTTACTACAGATTTATAAATTTTCAAAATATTGACAACTAGCTTTCCCGACAGACGTTGTCCTGTGATCTAACTATGATTATTGTATTATGTTAAATCTTAAAATAATAACAGCTTATATTTTTAAAACTGTATTGTAGGTAGGTATGCAGGCATGTATTTAATTAAAAATGCACAATAATATCCAATAAGTGGTATAATATCAGATGGAAAATATATTAAATTACGTTTGAATGAAATTATGTCAACAATAAGCGTAGGTGCCTACTTTTCGAAAATGGTTGCTAACATGTCACTAAATAAAAGTCTCTATCACACGCCAATTTGAGTATTTCCACAATTGGAATAAAAATTATGTTTTTAAAAAGTAGTAAATAAATTGCCTGCTTATAGTTTTATTTAATTTTCAAATTTTCACCGCAACTTTCTTAATTTTTTCTTTCATAAAAACCTTCTCTTGGTAAAAGCTAACACGAAAAAAAAAGTTTCAGCGAAATCAGTCTAGCCGTTTAGGCGTGATGTGATGAAATCGGAAAATAGCTCTGCATTTTATAATATAGAAGAGCGAGTATATAATGTTTTCACAGAAATATTCAAGGTCATTATGGACTTTACATTTTTCTTGGTTGGAATCGATCTTCAGAGTTAAAAAAAAAAAACAGAATATTTCAACACAACGCCAACCCAAAATCTGAAGAAAAAATTAAAATGTTGAGGTAAGTAGGTAATTAATTGTCTTTTTAATGTTCTATCTCAAAAAATGTTCATCACCTTTCGGTGTTGAAATCTCATCTTTTTGGGTTCTTACGCACGAAAAATGAAAAACCGATAATCTTTGTTGAAGTTTATTATTTGTAGGCATTACCTATTAAAAAAAACAGTACGAGGCCATAATTTTAAAACCGCTGTAAGAAAAATATTTCATTAGATATTCCTTTAGGGGAGTGAGCATCGAATGGAGCGTGTGTGTAAACAAACAGTAGATAAAATTATGACAATACATATTCACACATTTTAATAGATTTTTTAAAATAAAATCTGAGCTAAGCCCAAAATGACCACAAATTCACATTGAACATCTTTCACACAAAGCAAAGATATCGAAGGTGGAAAGAGTCGGCATCGGGATTCGAACCCACGACATTCAGAACGCTGTACGTACGAAAGCTGTCAACTGATACTACTGGGCTACCAACCGTCTTAAATTAATTCAGGATAATCAAAAAATATTGATCTATTCTCAATTTGACCATAGAAAAACAGAAAAATATTATGCGTCAAATACATCGAAGTGTGTGTATCAAATATATTATAACATTACAGTAGTGCCTATTTGAAATGTTTTTTTTATTGATTTAATGTATTTTTTATGTTAAATTAAAAAAAAAATACAAGTATTCCTCACTCCTTCTCTATATAAACCATAAGTGTGCGAAATTTCATACTCCTCCGTCCGCGCAAAATGTTAACAAAGTTTTTGCTTCACGTATAAATAATATGATAGATTATCTTTTGTTGAAATGTTCCTTCTCTATATAAACCATAAGTGTGCGAAATTTCATACTCCTCCGTCCGCGCAAAATAGTAACAAAGTTTTTGCTTCACGTATAAATAATATGATAGATTATCTTTTGTTAAAATGTTCCTTCTCTATATAAACCATAAGTGTGCAAAATTTCATACTCCTCCGTCCGCGCAAAATGGTTACAAAGTTTTTGCTTCACGTATAAATAATATGATAGATTATCTTTTGTTAAAATGTTTCAACAATACCTCGATAAAAATGAGAATCTATATGAGTTCTTGATTGATCCTTTTGAATAAGAAGGTGAAGAAGGGAACCGGGAAGAAATTTTTAGCTACAATCAGGACCTCTCGATGATGATGATGATTATTTGTCGACTTATGAAACTAAGAAGGTTGGAACATTCAATCAGCATGTACAAGTATAATTAGTTTTACTTTGATAAAGTCCATGATTTAAAATAGTCCTTTTGATCTTTAAACTACTGCGATATCGTGTCATTTCATTCACGTCAGAATCAGCCGGCACTTCTACCTCGTGCCCTCGAGTAATCCAGAATTATCTGATTCAATTTCGAGCGCCTCTGGATCAATTAATTCGATTTATTCCACTAATTTAAAATTTGACAAAGGCTCAAGTTTACTTATCGGTTTTATCGAAGTTCTTCCGTTCATAATTTCTTTGACAGCTTAAAGACCTGCCTCATTCATTTTTTTATTAATCGAAGGGTCGACTTTATGAATATTGAATGTTTTTAAATCGAACCTAAAAATAGCTTTATTGAAAAGATATTAAAGAGACCTCGGACTGATGGGGTGGACGATTGGCGGAGCATGGCGGGGGACAGGGTGGCATGGAGGTGTCTTCTGGAGGAGGCCAAGACCCACACAGGGTTGTAACGCCACGGATGTATGTGTATGTATGATTAGATTCTATCTATGATTAGACCAATCACTAAAATACTGGCGAGATAACTAAATAGATCTTATTTTAGGAATGAGGTGGGATCTTGCAAAAAAGACTAATAGGAGAATTGTGATGGTGAAATGTTCGATGCTCATAATAACTTACCAAAAATCGTCGTAATTTGTTAAGTGTGAAAGATGTCACAATAGTGTTTCGTACAGGTGAGGCAACATTAAAAAAAAAAAACAATCAAACACAGTGAAACCTCTCATATCGAGCCCCTAACGAACGACTTACAATAAACAGTAAGGGAAAACAACGCAGTCAAAATGGAGGCTTCGAAAAGGTGAGAGAATAATTAATTACTATTGAATTTGAATACCACTTAAAATACTAACAGGCCACATGACAAAAATTAAGATGAAGAAAAATTTCCAAGGGAAAAAGCCACAAAAGAGAGCAGATAGAAATAAAAAATTAAATGTTAAAAGCTGCATAGAAAGCTCGGTACTCACTTGCGCCGCGAAAGTGTATCGTTACATCAATTTTATCGAAAGGATGCATGTGTTCCGCTCGTGTTCACTTTTTCGAATCACGTATACACTTAACCTTTCGATTAAATTGATGCAATGTCGCACGTTCGCGGCGCAAGTGAGTACGATGCTGAAGAAGTAAAAACATGAATACCTACTATTGCCTGCTCCCCTATTATGATGTCTCAAAATCAAAAAGGAGGTTCAGCCTAGTTCAGAGTAGATCGAGTAGCGAGTAATTTAGTAGCGATATTACACGCTTCTTCTTCCATTCCAGAAGTCGTCGCCATGTGGCCCTGTCTCCCGCGATCCTAATAGCCGCGCCCCAGTCTGTTGACTTGCCCAACCCCCTGAAGGTCAGATTCGTAGAGAATTCGTAGAGGTGGATCATGTCCTCCGCAAGCTTCCATAGTATTACACGCTACTCGAACAAAAATCGTTCACACACTTTATTCAAGTAAGGCTCATTTGTACGAAACGTGATTTTTGTTGAAAGGAACTATTTTATTTTTATTTTTTTTCGCTACCTCCAAGAAACAGAGTTTCGCTGTCGGAGGCAGCGCATAATAAATTATACATAGTTCGATTCATGATAATACATAGAAAAAGACTTAAGCCTAGTAATTACCTATAAACTATTTAAACTTTAATACAACATGAAGTTAATAATGAAATAAAAAAAAGAAACAAAAACCAAGCATACAAAATAAAAAAAAACACAGAAGGAAAACGATGTCATTAATCTACTATATAAATTAAAGTCGGGTTAGTGCGAACACTTATAACTCGAGATCGGCTGAACGGATTCTTCCGATGTTTGATTTATTGGATTCTTCTCCGCTCCGGATAACAGAATAACTAATAAAAAGTTCAATAAATCGATAAGAACTCATGTAAAATACAATATTAGAGTTTGTATGGAACGGGTTCGCCATCGGTACCGCCACCGACATATGTTGAGGAAATAGGTAGATTAATATTTTGATAGAAACCTTATGCAGATAGTGCAATGTTTTCCCTATTTTTCTACAGATGGTGATGATTGAAATTAAAAATACCGTTTTTGATGGTACTTTTTCAAGCTTTTTATAATTTGTTAACATCTATTATTATAAAAGAAAGTCGGGTTAGTGCGAACACTTATAATTCGAGATCGGTTGAACAGATTTTTATCGTGTTTAGTTTATTAGATTCTTCATCGCTCCGGATAACAGAAAAACAACTATTAAAAAATCGAAAAATGGATGTAAAATAGTATTGAACGGGGGAGTTTCGGTGGCTTTGAAATAACTGATTCATAATAACCACATAACTTTTGATTTTTTTACAAAGAGTAGTCATGTATGTTAGCTATGTTATGTTACCCAGCAATATTTTATTGACTTTTGATTGAAGGCGAGACGAAGTTCGATGGGTCAGCCAGTATTAAATAAGACAAAGTTTAGTGGAATAGGGCAAATCAACTTTAAAAATTAGAATATAACAAAACAACAAAATACAAAACTAAATCACAAAATACGATGATCCCTATGTTTGGTATATAACTTTAAATTGTTTTGTTTATTTATTACGTTTTATATAAAAATTTATGGTATTATGATGTTATCCATAGACTAAGAATCATTATATTGTTCCAGTTGATGATCATAGGTCGGTTTCGGCGTAAGGGCACGTTATTGTACGTACTAAATTACTCGCCACTCGACTAAAATACTCGACCAATATGAACAAGGCTATAGTGTAAACATAACATACGATCGCTATGACAGGTTACATTGTATTAGTTTTAGACTTTCATCTTTAAACTTGTCACCTTCACAAATCAATACACGACACGTTTTATGACGGTTATAATGACGGCTAGACAGGGGTTCAAAGACCTTTCGTTTTTATATTTCAAATCAATGCTGTGTTATGATTTTATAGGTACCGTGTTGCGAAACATGCACACGCATAAACCATCACAAGAAAACATCGAAAAGCTCTTAAATAATACCTAATCTGAGCCGCTGTACCATTTACAAAATGCACTGTTAGATCTATCGTTTATTTTCAGTGGTTTCTGTTTTTGTACTCTGTAATTTTTATGGTAATGGCTCTGTAATTGGCTGGGACATGTGTTAAGGATGCAGAATGACAGTTGGCCGAGGAGAGCGCTGTTCTTCCTCCCATCAGGGTCCCGAAGACGAGGAAGACCCTCTCACACTGTGTTCCGCTCCTTCGAAGCAGATCTGAGGGATATGGATATGGTGTGGGAGGAGGTCATAAACATTGCGCAAGATCGAGCGCAATGGAGAGCTCTTGTTGCCTCCCTATGCCCCTGAGTGGGGTGTAAAAGGGAGAATTGATTGATTGATTGAATTTTTATGGTGCTTGTGTGTTTCCCAGACACAGGCACAAAAAATATCTGCATTCGCAACGAAGTGCCTCAGGAGTTCCTTATTGTGGAGAGGATACAGACAATGGACATGTATTGTCTGGGACATGTATTATCTCTATAATATAAAAGAAAGTCGGGTTAGTGCGAACACTTAAAACTCGAGACCGACTGGACAGATTCTTCCGATGATTGATTTATTAGATTCTTCTCCGCTCCGGATAACAGAATAACTACTATTAAAAAGTTGAAAAATGCATAAGAAATAATATTAAAGTTAGTATGGAACGGATTTCCTGCGACGTCGACGCCATATATAAAAAAAAATCTATAACAACAAAATTGTTGTTTAACTGACAACCTTTGACATTAAAAATATTGGTACGCAGGTTTTTGATGGATATTTTTTCTACCTTTCAGATTTTTGATAGGAAAAATTTGATAGGTACCTAATTATTATGCGTCTAATTAATATTTTTTTTATATAAATAGATTAATTATCTCTCTAGAGATTTTATGATAATAAATTTAAGTTGGGAGTGTTTAAAAATTAAGAATAATTTTCTTACTATCTTTTTTTATTCATTTTAAGAAGCCACTCTTTGTTTTGAATATACACAAATAAACGAAACTCTTTTGTTTTTCATTGAATTTGAATTACTATTAAGGGAATTTGAATGAGTACCTATATGGCGCAACAAAGTTGTTAATATTTTAATGGCAAACCGTAAAAGTTTTTTTTATCTGAATTAGAGTTTGTTAAAATTATTAACTTGTAACTGAGAATCAAATCAGAAGGACTAGTCAACATTGCTCCTGAGGTAAGATTACAATAGGTACTCATATTTTCGTACCTACATTTTAATCATTTTCTATCTGAATCTATTATATATAAATGGAGAGCTATTTCCCGATATCATCGCATCACACCTAAACGGCTGGACCGATTTCGATAATTCTTTTTTTGTTGTGGTAGCTTTTATCAGGAAAGGTTCTTATGAAAGAAAAAATAATAAAGTTGCGTGTAATATTAGAAAATTAAAGAAAACTCTACGTAGTCAATCTTTTTAGTACTTTGTCCATATAATTTTTATTATAATTTTGAAATTTTGACAGTAACTGTCAATAGTTAGATAGTTGGTGCGATTGACAGAATGCGGATGGTTATAATATACATGGTTTAAAACAGACGCATCGGTCGGAATTAGATTGGTCAAATGATAATTAATTCATCACCATACAAATTCGAATTCAATATTCATATAGTGAGGAACTCAGGACAAAAAACACAGGAACTCTGTCGGGAAAGCTAGTTGTCAAAAAAGGTCGTTATTCATTCAACTAATCGATAAAATTTAAAGATATTTACAGATTTTAATGGAATTTTGTTTACAACATATGTCATAATATTTGGATTCAGATAAACAAATTCACAATAGGTTCGTATGTATTATAATATCATCATAACACTGTTAAATTTCTTTATGACCGGAATATTGATTTTAATTTAAGATTTGACTCACTTGCGAAGTACTGATCTATAGAACCTTTTTGCGAATAGGGATATCTACATAGAGAGACAACCAGTCCTAGACAAACAGAATTTATGGATCTAGAAAGGTTGTAAAGCACTCTTGAATCGTGTACAATGTACAGTATTGTGATACATTCTAAGTTAGGATCTACTATGTATTATGAAGAAATTGTATGTGCGTTGCATGAGAAAAGTCGGTAAGATTTTATTTTTTATTACAAAACATAAAATTTAAATAATCTCAGGGTAATAATGGAACCTAGGCTAATGGGCTCTGAAAGGGATGGATTATTGACCCCTCTACCATCCGTTGGAGATACCTATTTATAGTCCGATACAGTATACAATGCCCTAAAAAGTATGACGCTTTCTATGATACAATGTCCCAAAAAGTATGACTTTTTCTAACATACCTGATTCGCATGCATTGACGGATAAAATGATTAATGGCTTTCGTATCTAAAGGTCAGATTGTGAGTGACCAAAGGAAGAATATGATGGATTATTAATATTAACAAAATAAAAACATAACATAGCAATACAACAAAGTAAGGACAAATTGAAAAAATATATTCACATCCTGGCATCAACTTCGTGACAGCAGTCGCAGTTTCAAAATTTGGTTGCTCTAGTTATTTTCAAAAAATTTTAACATTATTGTCTAAATACATAATATATCTACTTAAACACGTATTGTGAAGTATTTAGAGTCGGAAAGATGGCCAAGTGGCTAGCGTCACTGTATAGGGCGACTAGAGACGCACGTTTGAATCCTGACGGGGGCATAAGATTTTTCGACATGTTGAACGTGTTGAAAATTCAAATGATTGAGTTTGAGAGTTTTGGAGGTTTGAATATTACCTCTTAATGGCGAGCATTGTTATCTATAGGTAATATAAAAGAACGTCGGGTTAGTGCGAACATTTATAACTCGAGATCAGCTGAACAGATTTTTGTGATGCTTGATTTATTAGATTCTTCTCCGCTCCGGATAACAGAATAACACTATTAAAAGTTGAAAAAATGCATAATACATAATATAAAATATAATAAATAATACTAAAGTTAGTATGGAACGGATTTCCAGCGAGACCAACGCCATCTATGAAAAATACTTTAACAACAAAATTATTGTTTGACAACCATAGACATTTAAAATATTAGTACGCAGATTTTTGATGAAATTGTTATCGAGCTTTGAGAAATAATGTTTTAACATTCAACGTATTTTTGTATAAATTACAAATTTGAAATCAATATTCACAGTATTGACTACAGGGCAACGTCTGTCGGGAAAGCTAGTTGTTATTATATTAAAGTGATCACACTAACCCAGCCCTCGAAATAACAGTAGAAGACGGTCGTAAGCCCGTAGTAGCTTATATTCATAACATAAAAAAACGAACACCATTAGTGAATTTTTATAATCATTGGTTGTCGATATTCGTAAAGAGAAAATTGTTTTTTTAGTTATTTTAAATAATCATATTGTATAAGGAGTCAATCATTCTTATACGGAGTAATATTATTATTCCTAATAACTTAATAACTTTTCACGATGAACTTATCATTTCAGACAGTTTTATTTCCATACTAGCTGAATATAGTAATATGCGCACAATTTGTTGACTTTGTATAAAAAAATACCTATCTAAAACGCCCGAAACGGTGCAGGTGCAGTAGATAATAATTTTGTTGTAGATGGCGTCGTAGAACATCCATTCCATACAAACTTTAATGTCATATTTTATTTAATGTTTTATGCATTTTTCAACATTTTATTAGTTATGCAGTTATCCGGAGCGGAGAAGAATTCAATAAATCAAACATCGAATGAATCTGTTCACCCGACTTTCATTTATATTATAGATAATAAGCCGTGTCAAATTATTGTCATAATTTTTTGAATGTCTGAACAATGAAATAACAACAACTTCTAGTATATCTAAAACATTATTATTTCTTTACTTACAAGCTACTAAGCGGAGTTTTTTTTACTTTTAGATTAAGTACCTCGAGAATACCATAAATTACTTTTCACCTTTGACTTTTGAAATATAATAGGTATTATGTCGTTAAAGGTTATGAAATAAAAAAAAGCTGCTAACCTAGGGTAGCCCAAAACTCATAGTATATTATAACAGCCTTTTCGTGTAAAACATATCTTTACATAAAAATTCATAAATCCTCCTAAGGCCCAGGCTAATGAAATGAAAGAAGTAATAAAGACCCAGAGTACTTTAAATAGTACTTAATAAATAAATGCGTTCAGACCCAGACAAACAACTCATCTTTTTTTACATTTATAATTAAGCAAGATATTTTATTAATTCGTAAGGGATATTCTGAGCACTTAAGTAAGACTTTAGTGAAGAAAAAAATCCAAAATGTTTTTACCTATAAAAAGGACTTTGGGTCTGTATGCTGTAAGTTCGTCATATCATTTTACTTTAGCAAAGGAATAAGGGTTTCAAAATATCATTCAAAATAATTCTTATTTGGATCAAATTTGTTATAATAAAAAAGAAAACACGGTTTCTGTTTTTTTGTGAGGCACGGAACAGGTTTCATGTTGAAAATTTGACGCAAGTTTTCATTTTACAGCCTTCCTTCCTACACTTATGTTTTACACAAAATCCATTTCAGGCATATCATGGTGTGCTCCATGGGTTCTCGTAAATTTTTGAGGGCAAGGGAACAACCGTAAGTCGTCCTCTTTTTCGTTATATGTCCTCTGATTCTATCGATACTTATTCCGTGATATCTGCATTAAACGCGTTTTCTTCGACTACCATTCCACCAAATTCCGTTTTTAGGAATCTAAACAACTTCTGTATCTAAAATAATCAGTATTTCTTTTTCGTTTAGTAAAAATGAAACAAAAACATAAACATTTATCAAAAAAGTTTATTTATTATAATCATAGCTCGAACCCAAAGTCCTACTAACAGTACCAAATAAATAAACTTTCTTGAAGAGGATAGACCAGAGGTCCTTTTTAAAGCACCTAATAATTTGAGGCTAAAAATTGCAGCCACTAATGCAGAAAACTATAAATTTATAACATAAACTGGTATTATTATTCACAATATTCCTAAATAATCATTACTTTTGTAAACAAAACGTAGGATTTTAAAGATAAAGACAGATTACTCACATGACACGCGCCCCGACTCCATGATCGCTGACTTTCAACTGACAGATGACATTCAGATTTATATTTTTTTTATTAAAGTGAGTATTGCCGGCATATGAGAAGTATAATCCATCATTCTATGCTGAATTTTAGTTTTAGGAGGGAAATTTAAATATGCTAGAACCAATAATATAATTGGTACTTTAAGAAGTACCATGGGCGTTTATTTCAGGCAGCAAAATTTTATATTGGGTCTGAATGACTATGTTGATTTAGTACTTTTTATAGTACCCGGGGCCTTAGGAGGTTAATTTTACGATTAAAATGAATTTATCCTTGGAATTATTATAGAAACTTTTAAATGATATCGACTATTGGAGCTTTTTATTATCTGCTTTAGAACTACATATTCAATATTAATCGGTACTTTACAGGGAACCCACTGAAGTTACGGACCTCCAATTTTACGTGCTGATGTAGGAGCATAAGACCAACCTGTATACCAAATTTTATGAAATTCGAAGAATTTTTTTTTTTTCATTTTTAGCCCTTTTTCTAGAACAAGTGAAATTTTCTTTGGATACTTTAAGAGGGTTCCCCTGAAGGTACAGATCTCAACATTTTACTGACTCATCTACATCGAGGGGCTAACCGTTCTACCAAATTTCAATCAAATCGGATAAGAATTACTATGAGTCACGGGTACGCGTACGGGTACGCGTACGCGGAAATTTAAAAAAAATATTTTTTTGCATTTTTGGTATCTACACCCTCGAAAACGTCGAGAAAATTAATTTCAGCGAAATCTATTTTTTTTTTGAAATCCGATCACAAGACTCATGTATATTCCATATACCTACCTACTATGAGTAAAAGTAGGTAGTTAGTACTCTGTTAGTGAACGAAGTGAGTAATGCTCATAGTTTGTCTTGGCAGGAAAGGATAGTAGGTAATTAATACAATTTTATCATTAGAATCCTTACCGACTGTAAGTTGAATTCATTTAAAAACATAGAACATGAAGATTTTCAATTTAAAAAGATGAGAATATAAGATGAGATGAAAATGGTACCTTTATCTACATGAGAATAAAATAAGTGGTTGGTAGTATTTATAGCGGTACAGCGTCCTGAAGGTCGTGTGTTCGAATCCCGGGGCCGACCATTTCCACTTTCACAACACAAGCTTTGCTTTATTTGAAAAAAAAAATAGAAATAGTAGTATTTAAGTATGTTCATTTTACATAAATAAATAATAAGATGTTGAATCTATCAAGATAATATAACATGGATATGTTGAATTTATGGAAATGTGAATAAACAGGAATGTTCATTTTCTTTATTTATCGAATATTTGGTGTTGAGGATAATAATTATCCTTAATACATAATTTGGGTGCCTGCTTTGAACAATATTTTAGTATCAAAGTACTTGCAAGATTTCTAATTTTAAAAATATGAATGTCTTTATTTTTACTTTTTGCATTGTACAATAATGTTATTAAATCAGACACCAACCAATATAGACGAATTTTCTATAGAAGAACCATTATTTTCTCTGGTCTGCTCTCCAACGGGCTTATCCAAAATGTACAGTTAAGAAGAGTAAAAAAGCATATTATTTTGCTGTCCTCAAATAAAACGGAAATCCTTGTTATAAATCTCATCTGTTCCATCCCTATTTCATTTTTCCTGATAGGCAGATATGAGTGCTTTTTTTTTTCTTAAATATGCTATTTTGTTTTTACTTTTTTTAAATAGCTCGATATCTGAGTAATCTGTATAATAATTGATGTAAGAGATTGACGTAAATATCAACATATAATCCCGCCTATAATTTTCAGCACTTTTCTAATTTACGTATATTAGTTATTTAGTATACATCATGTTCATATTTACATTAGGAACAGAATAAAATAAAATAAAAATGATATAAAAACGTTGAATTTATCAATATGATAATTATTACAAAAGAAGTGTTTATGTACTGTTGACTCAGAAAAACTTTACCGTTAAAAAAAGTCATTATATAAATATAAATTTCGTGTCCAAATATTAGAAAAATTTTCGAGTGTTGTTGATCAACACCAAAAAGAGAAAAATTCCTTTCTTGAATCCGAGGAGAAAATTGACATTCTACTTCAAACAGAATAGATGCGGATTGCGGAGCGTCACAACAAGGAATACGTAAATTCTTAGAAGCAATGCTATGATTTCCTAGAAAAGAAAGGAGGTCGTAACATTACGAATGCATTATTATTTGACACATGTAGAAAGAATTCTATGAATACACGTTCAATACAATGTAGTAAATGTCACAATTTACATGAGTGCTATTTTAATGTTAATAGTTGTACCATTAGGGCTTGCGACCTTCATCATTGATTCAACAGGGGAGTGTTGTATACATAAAAAGTGATCACAACTAACCCAGCCATCAATTGTATCTTATCATCCTTAGGTCCATTCGGACACTTGGAATCGTCATTTGAACATCATTTTATCCAATAAAAAATAGAAAATAAGACAAAATCAAGAAAAAGCACAGACATAGAAATATACATGGAAAATAATAATTAATAGTTTATACCTACAGAGGCAGAGAACAGTCAACAGATCATCATATAACACGAGCAATGCTGGTTGCATTGTTAAGAGCTCCGACCAGGTCCATTCGGACACTTGGAATCGTCATTTGAACATCATTTATCCAATAAAAAAATAGAAAATAAGACAAAACCAAGAAAAAAGCAAAGGCATAGAAATATACATGGAAAATAATAATTAATAGTTTATACCTACAGATGCAGAGAACAGTCAACAGAACATCATACAAGAGCAATGCTGGTTGAAGTGTAAAGGACTCCGACCAGCATTTTGTCAGGTAGTCTACATTATACAAAAAAATATCACAGTTTAGGAAATGTAACCTATATTATTATGATGAATTATCAATGTTTATGTCTAGTAGTATCATTAAGCGTAACTTGGATACCGCAGTGGGCAACAAGACGCCCAGTGACATCAATGAACTGTGTATGCGTGAGGTTAGAATCGAAAACTTCTCCAATATTAGTTGGTAATATTGAATGTTAGATTGTTATTTGTGAGTAAAATATTTTCTTAGGTACCTAATAAATACGTTGCGACTTGAATAAGCCTTGGGTATCTACTGTTTCTTTGTTTTGAAATATTCAAATTCATTTTATGAATTGAATCTACATAATATTTTAGTCCGTTTATATTTTTGAAGGCGCATCAATCGTAGAAAACAGACGTTAAGGTCAGATATTAATATGCCCAGAGCCGTACAAAATGGTGGAGAAGGTTCTTAAATACAATTTGCTGCATTAACTTTAATATATTTACAGCTATTTAAAAAACTCTATTTTTTTAGGATCTTCATACAAATTTCTCAAAAACATAGCACAAATCACCCTCTATTTGTGGAATGCCTAATTAATTATCACACATTAGAGGGTGTACGGAATGTAGCTAAGATTCAAACCGTAGAGCTCTTTCTATGAAAACTTGCAAATTATGTCGGTAGGTTCGTATAATATTATGAGGTCGGTAAAAAAGTCATTCTTCTTTTTCTGTGCTTATGTCAGTTATAGAGGTCTGTTAAGCAATGGGAAGCTAGACTAGAACCTGTTTAATTACCTACCGATGAAGCCTGACAATCGGAATCAAAAACGTAAAGCATGACGGGTATAAGCTAGTACAAAATACGTTTCAAGCTACAAAGTAATCAAAATATTTTTATGGTAAAAAAAAATCTTTCTCAGGGACGATTATAATACAACGATACGCATTTTATCACGTTGAGTTCCTTGAAAGTCTTTTCTTTTTAAGACTCGTTTAAAGCTATAATTAATTATTTAATTTTATTGTTCTGAATGAAACTGTAAAATGCCTATTTTAAACCTATAAAAAAGTTTTATAACAACATCCGTGCGTAACAAACTGAACATTAATCGTCCATTTGAACACTCTTTTATCATCACTTCTTGTATTTTGTTTTTTGAATATCAAGACGATGGATTGACACTTGAACGTGTTTTGGTTCAAAGGATAAAAACCCTGAACTGTTTGTTCTACGTTATTTTGATACATACACAAAAGGATTGAGTTTTACCAATATTTCTTTGATATTTAGCTGGATTGCCGATGTAGACATGTTGCTTGAAGTATATCAAATAAATTAGCAGTTAGTTTATTTTTTTATTTGAGCTGAGCGTGGTAACAATGCGTGTTTTTTTTCATTATCATTTCAAACCAAAACCTCATCTAAAACTGTGAGTAGGATTCATTTCACAGCACAAATTAATAATAATATTATATACATACACAAAGTATAAAAAAAACTTTAGGTTTGAGGCCTCCAAGTTATCAGAATTTCTAAAAAGGGTCTTATTAATTGAAATTTCTTCCTGGTTTGAAATATATTTCTTAGCTTCACACAACCCATTTACTAGAAGAAAGCTTTGCTAACAATGATCTTGGATCTTGGATCAATATTATGATAATAATATATTTTACTTACCGTCCAAAATAACAATATTATAATGTTTTTGATATGTGAACATAGGTATGATATAATAATTAAGCTGCCAACTTTTTGATAAGATACACCAATAATTTTAATAAAAATGTTATAAATTATTTTGTAACATTTTCAATGTTTAATTTGAACCACTGAGGGATTTTTCTTCTTCTGGTGACCTATCGGTTGAAGAGCTGTTGTTGCCTCCCTATGTCCTTAAGTGGGGTCTAAAAAACAGGAGTAAGTTAGTTATTATGGCCATCTTATTCTAGTGTTTCGAAGGCTGGTTTAGTGTGATCGCATTCCGTTAAGAAAGACTGCCGGATATGTAGTTAGAAATTCGAGAGTGCGGGAAATACGCGAGTTTGACGACATAGTGAGATGGGTAAGAAAGTTAGGGAAGAAGTTTATTATAGATATGTATGAAGAATGGACACATCCAGATTTCCACAAATGCGTTGTATAGCCAATGGGAAACGGATCTCAAGCAGATTACCAAAAAGATGAAGGTACAGCTTTGAGTTGACTTCATAGGAGTCTAAACCCACCTCTTGAAATACAGGTAAGGCCTTAATTAAGAAAAAGAAGATTTTGAAAACAGTAGAAAGTATTGATGATGATTTATAAAATATGGTTTGTTTTATTGCAGACAATGTGAGGGTAAAATTATAGTCAAGTTTGTGTTGTCTCTATGGACTTAAAAATCTAATCTGAAAATTTCTACTTACATAGCTCAACATGGGCAAATTGAAAGCTGCTGCCATTCTGCCTTCGTGCACACAAGTTTCCTGAGGTCCTATGTAAGCAGCCACATTCCTGGCCCACAGGTTCGCAGTCTGTCTGATGGATGTCACTTCTTCACCAAAGGTCTCTGCTACGGTGAAGTTCAAGGAATGGCCCATCTTGCCAAGAGTTCCTGCGTTCACTTCTGATATGGCTAAGCTTATTGCACCTGGAACAAATTAAACAATATTATTTCATTTGTTTCATTTCATCGAAATAAAATGTCAATTAAAATATAAAACAAAATGCTTTTTAGCTCAGCATCAAGGCCTTTGGCCTACGTAAAAAATCTCTTTACCCAAAGCCCGTATTTTGTGTAATTCGTCAACGCCGCGCCGTAAGTAAAAAAACTTCTTAAAGTATTTTGGAAGCCCGCATGTAACATCCAATGTATCTCTTTGATGCTACGTTTTTTAAGATTCTGTTTGCTGTAGATATCTCTTAATGTGAATTCTACCCGCACACTATTTAAATAGAGGTTGGGTTACGTTTTGATATAACAAAATATCTTGTAAAATAACTAGATAAATTTGTCTATATCTTCTTATATATAAAAATGGAGAGCTATTTCGCGTTGTCATCGGATGGCGCCTAAACGGCTGGACCGATTTCGCTAATTCTTTTTTTGTCGTGTAGGCTTTTATCAGGAGAGTGTCCTTTTAGAACAAAAAAATAAGAAAAATGCATGGGAAATTAGAAAATTTAAGAAAACTATAAAAATAGAGATTTATTTCCCGATATCATCGCATCACGCCTAAACGGTTGGACAGATTTCCCTAATTCTTTTTTGTCGTGTAGGCTTTTATCGGGAGAAGGTTGATTTAGAAGAAAAAAATTAAGAAAAATGGATGGAAAATTAGAAAATTTAAGAACACTATAAAAATGGAGAGCTATTTCCCGATGTCATCGCATCGCGCCTAAACGGCTGGACCGATTTCGCTAATTATTTTTTTGGCGTGTAGGCTCTTATCGGGAGAAGGTTGATTTAAAAGAAAAAAATTAAGAAAAATTCATGGAATATTAGGAAATTTAAGAAAACTATAACAATGGTGAGCTATTTCCCGATGTCATAGCATCACGCCTAAACGGCTGGACCGATTTCGCTAATTCTTTTTTTGTCGTGTAGGCTTTTATCAGCACAATGTCCTTTTAGAAGAAAAAAATAAGAAAAATGCATGGAAAATTAGAAAATTAAAGAAAACACAGAAAGTAGGTAATCTTTTTAGTACTTTTTACAAAATAATTTTTTCTTCTACTTTTGAAATTTTATTAATTGACATTTGAAAGAACTGTCAGTGGATTGATTGTTGTTGCAATTGATAGAATGCGAATGTAAAATATTATATCGTATGAAATGGATTGATTGGATGGATAAGTCATATAATATTAATTGCAGTTATTTTTTTAAGGAGTTTTGGTAAGTTTTAATACAAGGAATTCATTATTGTAATGAAGTGTAAGGAGTTTTGAAAACTTTCTTTATTTACAGAGATTTTTAAAACCGCCAGCAAACAGAATCGTATATTATATAACATTGCTATTAAGGAGTTATACTTAATTGAAGTTTATTTTATAAGGAGTTTTGATAAGTTTTAACACAAGAAATACATGATTATATTGAAGAACAAGTAGAATATTTTTTTGTTTTGTTTGAAAATCAATTCTTCGTTTATGGGCTGATTTTTACAGAGGATGAGTACATACCTACATATAACGTAAATATAATCTGCATCGTTAATATGTAAAAAGCTGGATATTATTTGCTAATGACCTAGCATTTGTTTCTTTATTGAAAATTAAAATTGCTACACTTCCACCATGTTGTAATAGAACATAGAAAAAAATCACAGATACTGCATTAAATGTGCTTTTTATTTATTTCCATTGTTTTGAAAGAGAAGATTTAAGAACGCAATGTTGTGTGAAAGTGAATGTCGAGAACTTGGAAGTATGTCTATTTAGGTAATTTATTTAGAAGAGATGCAAGGTGTGAAAAAGAGATTGAAAGAAGGAAATTGGCTGGGAGAAGGGTTGGCGGTGCACTTAGACCTCTAAGAAGATATCTCTGAAATCGACAGTTGATGTACAATGCAATCCTGATACTATCCATGATTTATGGGAGTAATGGGAGTGAAACTTGGACATGGACGAACAATTTGGAAGTTGGAATAAATGCTGTGGAAATGAGATCACTGCGTAGGATATGCGGAAAGAGAGTTATTGATAAGGTGAGGAATGATAATATTAGAAAGGAATGTGGAGTGGATGTTAGTGTAGTGACTAGAATGAAAGTAAAAATAAACTCAGACCCGATGAATGCAGCGTGGTATGCAGGTTTTGCTAATGCCAGTAAATATTCATTCATGTTAAATAACTAAAAAACGAGTTTGAGCTCTGTTGCATAAAACCTAGAGTACCCATATTATTTATTTCGATACGAAGTTCGACGGGTCAGCTAGTGACTTATAAAGAACACCGACTTACTAATATAACCCGCCCAGTGGTTCGCAGCGTCGTATGCAAATTGATTTCATACTAATATGACAGTTAGGAAGTAAATATTTTTCTTAATGTCTTCTTCTTCTTAGCAGCCTTTGCCATCCACTGCTGAACGATGGCCTTCGTATATTATAACCAAACTTTTCTGTTCTAAACCTAATGTACCTACCTGTGCGAGGTAAAGAGGCATTACAAGGCCACGCTTGCCAATCGGTTTGGCGAAGATCGTTTCACGTTGGCCCATCGAGTTTGGTTACCCCAAATACCTATTATATTATGGTTTACAAAGGTGAATATGAGTGGGTTGATTTGAGGTCAACTAAATCCCAGCGTGCAGTACATACACGAAATATGTTTGAAACAAATAGAGATAATAATATGGTCTCTCTTATGCTTTGTTTTCCTAGAAAAGAAAATCGCGAACGCAATATTCTTTGAGACAAGTACGAAGCATTATTTTTTTCACTTCTTTCACTAATCAGTCATTCATTCTCCCTTGAAGACCCCCCGCAAACCGCAAATCAGCCCGGAGAAGACCAATCCGCAGCAAACCCGACCCCCTAGCTTGATCGAAGCAATCAAACCAAAAAGCCGGCCACACACAAATCAAGCTCGCCGCGGATGCCTCCAAACCAACTCGCAATGCGGAAGGCCTAAGTCCCACTCAGGAGCATAGGGAGGCATCAAGAGCTCTCCATTGCGCTCGAAGGCGTCCGAGGCTCATTGTGCCTTTTCTGACCGATTGAGGTTTAAGGACGTGAGGTGGTCAACCTCATGGTCCCTGATGGTCTTTCACTACTAGCAGTCAAATAATGACAGCGCGAAAGATACAGTGAAAGTTTGATGTTTAGTGTCATTAAACACAGCTTGGATACCATAATAAACAAGACGCCCATTGAAATAAAATGTATGAACTAAGCAAAAAGGTTAAATTCAAAAGCTTTTGCAATATGAAATGAAGTGGTTGTTAGCTTGGATGGAGTGGTTTTTAACCTAACTGTTACGACGCCGGCTCTTGTACTCTCGTACTGGAGGTCGTGGGTTCGATCACGAGTGCCGACCATCTTCCTCTTTCACGACACAAGCTTTAAGTAGCTTACTGTGTGGCTTGTGTTGTGAGTGTATTTGCGTTCACTTTGAGTGAACACAGATTAGTTTTTAACAAAATATATATATTTGTCAGCCTTCTTTTGGTGAGAAGGTAGGTATATTATTATATAAGTAGGTAGGTAGGTATATTATATATTTGCTTTTACACAAATATTTTAGAATTTCTACAATTCACCTCTTAGCTATTTTTTATGTAGGTACCTACTATGACAGAAGAAAAATTTACATTCGTTTATTTCCGTACCCATAAAGTACCTACTTATTTCACCACCGACCGAAATATCACTACGAAGAAGTCACTGACAGAATAATCGGCAGCTTACAGGAAGAAGAACATGAGGTTTAAAGCATATTATATCCGGTCAAGTTCCTTTTTTATAAAAATATTTTCTCGGTTAAAGGATTTTTTGAAATAGAAAGCTGATAAAAGAGGGTAGATCAAATATTATTACAATTATCTTACTTTTTTAATGTTATTCCACACCTAAATGAATGAATTTTTAATTAATTTAGGTACCTACTAATTACCTGAGCCATTTTGTATATAAAAGATTAGCTGTACGTGCATCACGCGAAAACTCAAAAATCGAGAACCGCTTACCCGATTTGGTTGATTTTGTTTCAAAATATTCGTCAAAGTTTAACGTATTTTAAACGGTGTGTAAATGAAGAAAATTTTTAGAAGAATATAAAAAAAAACCATTTTGTTTTCCTATGCCTTTCTGCATGTCAGATGTGTTACAACAAAGAATCATTCTTTTTAGAGGTGATTTGCCTACTGGAAATGAAATAAGCTTAATCCATTTTGTTTTTTTTTTACTCATCACGCCGCACAGTGGTCCCACAAAGAAATTTAGGTCGCCAAAATTAAAAAAATGAAATGTACCAGAGAGCAAAACTAGCTATGATCTGATGTACTGTGACCTTGAAGGCTTCTAGTACCACATATGACAACTCGCTCAAGGTACGTCTCGTTGCTATGGAGACGCCATAAGATGGTGGTTATCTAGAGCAACTGGTATTGTCAATTTGTGTGTGTTTTTCAAGCACGTTTTACAGTGCCTTGTTCCGGAATTTTAAAATTAATAAACATGGTGTTTTATTGAATTTTTCTCGCTGAATACGAATCTGTGCTCGTTCATTACTGTAATTTAATCGGTATTCTGGAAATTTGCATTTGAAGTAAGTACTTTTTAGTCACTTTTAACTGGCTATATGTAGTGTTACAAAATTTTCCCATCCTTTCCCATAAAAACTTTTCAGATAAAAGTTTCTCCTTAAAGCCAGTACTATCACCTACATCACTCACATTTCCCCCGTTTTCCCCCCAAATCCTTAAAATTTGATTTATACTTCTAAATTAGTGATTACTATTGTGTAAATTTTAGTTCTTCAAGCAATCATGTTTTTTATTATAGAAATTTAATTTGAATGCTCAGGAGACGTTGGTTGTACCTACCTAACTATGCACAATAGCCTTGCGGGAGATATCTGTAATTGGAGCACTGGAGATTATATGTTTTTGTTTCATGGTTTCTTTGTTTTTGTTGTTCAGTGCTCTGTTGGTGCCTCTTATATAAATCAATAAATTCAGTTAAATAAAACTTGCTAAAAGAATAATTTGATTCTTCTTTGTATTTTGATTTTACTTCTCAGGAAATGTAATTAATAGATAATGGAACTTATTTCCCACACCCAGAGATATTTTAGACTTGCAACGCCATACAAATTTTATTAAAAAACTGTCCATCATAAATAGGGGTGCTATCCTTTCTAATTTGTCACCTGATAACAGAATACAATAGTTTACTCTCCATCTCTTTTACTTGCATGTTTCTTGTACTATCTGTATCTTCCACTTAGGAACAACATGCGAAAAATTGAAAAGTCTAACTGTATCTTTCACCCCAAAAACAATAATGAAGAAGTGGAGCCAGAAGAAAGCTCAGACGAAAGTACAGACTCAGATGTATATCATCTAACCACATCCGAGGAATCTGACTCGGTTTAAAATGTTTCTATGCGTGCATATATTTGTAAAATTATAAGTTGTTTTATTTCACCCATTTTTTTCAATTTGTATAATTTAAGTTTATAAATGAACTCATCACTTTGAAAAACATTTCAATCCCCCAGAATATTTCAAAATGAAAGATTTGCTCCCCTTCCTTGGTCACATTTTTTTCAAAAATATATCAAAAAATGGACTCAGCGCCTAAAAAAATTGATATCCCACACGAAAAATTATAAATTTTTCAAATTTCCCCCCCCCCCTCCCCTTGGCACCCAATTTGGGTTTTTTGCAAAAATAAGTCTAAAAATGGACTCAGCGATACAAAAAACATATATTTTGATACTCCACATGAAAAATTCCAAAACATTAAGATTTGCCCCCTTTCCCTAGGCACCCAATTTGGTTTTTTCGCAAAAAAAGTCCAAAAATGGACTCAGCGATACAAAAAACATATATTTTGATACCCCACACGAAAAATTTCAATATATTAAGATTAGCCCCCCTCCCCTGGCGCCCCATTTGGTTTTTTCAAAAAAATAAGCCAAAAAACGGATTCAGCGATACAAAAAACATATATTTTGATACCCCACACGAAAAATTTCAATATATTAAGATTTGCCCCCCTCCCCCTGGCACCCCATTTGGTTTTTTCGAAAAAATAAGTCCAAAATCGGATTCAGCGCCTCGAAAAACCCCCATACACCAAAAATCAGAATTTTGGCGCCCTAAATTTCTTTGTGGGACCACTGTGCGCCGTGTCCCGTAAGGGGTACGCAGAGATAACGGACCTCCACTCTTCACTCGTTTCATCTCAGTAGATTCTAAACTATTAAAAATCTTGGGTTTGCCCTATGGTTTCATGAGGGTGAGTCTATAATCTTTTTGTAATTCAATGTATAAAGTCTTTTAATTTTTGTACCATACTTCATAATTTGCTGAATAGGTTTATATTGGAATCAAAACCCTGAAATATAGCATTCGAAAAGAGAATATCGGGTTCAAATGAAAATGTACGTTTGTTTTGAATTGAACAGCCCCCAATGAAAATACGTTGTTTTTACAAAATTAGCTATTCAGTATTCACTCCATCATTTATAGACAAAAAAACCTTTTGCGTCTAGCAAAAAATGTTGATATTCAAATTCTTTCTAAGAATTTCGTTAGTGAGAATTTTTTGTCTGGCTTTTATAAAATCTTCATGTCATTTTTTTTTTTGAAAGAGATATTCATACCCATCACTATTTTTTCATCCCTTGTTCTTTTTTCTGCGAATAAGCAATCTAATATTGATTGAATAAAATAAACCAATATAATATTGTGTATTATAATATAATAATACAAGCAGCCTGCGAAATAACAGTAGAAGACGGTCGTAAGCCCGTAGTGGTTTGATCCATTTGAAAATCAGTATTGAATTTTTAGAGTCATTAGTTGTTACATATTCGTTAAGATCTAGTCCTGAAAAATGGTCACAAGAATCTAGACATAATTAGATCTTTTAAAATGCGTACCTCATCTTCAATGTGATAGAGGTAATTGGATTTTAAAAGTGTTAGTGTGTGTTCTAATTGGAAAGCGTTCACGCGTCCGCGCGACGAGTTTCGTTACAGTTACGACAGGGCCTTAAGCGTCCTTCATGATGCAGTGGTACTACATAAATTAATAATTTAAAAACTTGTTTCCAAATGCAGTATGATTTTCTCAAATAAATCAATTTGACAGTTCAAAAGCTATCATGCAGAAAACATACAATGTAAAACATTACTTAATCGTTGAAATATTTCGATACAAAATAACATTATTTCCATTATTAATGCTATTATATAAGTTTCTGAATTTAATGCCATTTTACCCTACTACCATGGCATGTATATTGTATAATAATATTTTTTTCATTCCATCCACCAACTTGAGCGTCTTAACGTTTGATCACATAGGTAATGCTTATATTATGTAACTTCTAATCGATTTGATGAATTGATAATTGGATTTCAAGCACTATTTTTATTAATAAACGTGGATTAAATTAAGACAATAGATAAACTACAGCTCAGCTAAAAACCTATTAATAAACTCCGATCATTATGACAATAGCTCAACGATTGTTGATTGTTGGATCAAGCCATCTTCGAGGTAATTTAAACCATGGCTTGATCGTGGTTTGATGCGTGTATATTATTAACTTGAGCATTGACACGCCTTGTTGCATTTTACGTCAACTGACAGTTGTTTCGAGTGTACAAGAACGCTTTCTGAAATAAATACACCGTATTTAAGTTTTTTCCTTGCCAAATTTGTGCCCGCTTGATATTTTAATAATTTATCATTTTGATAATGAAATACTTCTACCAAGAAATACTTCTCTATTTCCAGCTCTATTTCTATGTCCGTTTGGTGTACCTAAGCGATCACAATCAGTTTTGTCTATGACATGGACCCAATATCATTTTGTTAGTAAAAAATAATTGATCGGTGGTTGAACCAATCACACCTGTATCACGTGAGCCGTGGTTGGACGACAGATAGACTATTATACGACGCCATTATAAGACCGTATGATTTTACATTCCATTTAAAACATCCGCCATTAATTATCTAGATCTCGATCCATTACTATGCTCATTATTTACTTATGTACATCTTCTAAAAATTTAAACAATTAAATAATGTTTTAAAAAATATATATTGAATACAGCGTGGAAACAGTCGCTGGGAATTCTAGTTAAGGAAGGAAAGGTGTACCGGCAAATATTGAAAGAATGAATCAGTCCTGAGATATAAAAATGTGGAATTGATAAGATAGATCGTAAAACTTTACGGCTTTAATACGTTAGTGTGTTGGTTTGTAATTCGTTATTCAACCAAAAGTCTTGTTCAGACGACACAAGCTGAAGTCGAACGTCTTCAGGGTATGATGATATGGTTCAACTTGATTCTAGAGAGAGAGAAACTACAGTTTTTTTTGGCTTATGTATCATTAATTTATTACTGATCGTAGTGACATTCTGCCTGTAATGTACGTTGACGTTTCAAGGCCAAATACTTGTTACAATACAGAATACCTTATATTATTTTTATTATTTTACTTTATCATGAACTACCTTTTATATATTTTTATATGTGATTTTCTCCTTTTATGTTAATTAGGTTTCAGTTATGATGTATTATGTTTAAACTTGTATGCTCAGGAAACGTTGATATTACATACCTAACTATTTTTATTCATTTTTTTAATGAATCTGTGTTCACTCAAATTGAACACAAATACATTTATTGACTCTTTCACAGTAAGCTACCTACTTAAAGCTTGTGTCGTGAAATAGGAAGATGGTCGGCACCTGGGATCGTACCCACGACCTCCGCACGAAACAGTGCGAAAGCCGGCGTTGTAGCCGCTAGACTACCAACCACTTCATAATATCTACGTGGGAGATACCTGTTATACCAGCACTTTAGTTTCTTTATTAGTCGCATGGTTTTCTTGTCTTTTCTAACGTATTTCTTATGTGAAACATTTTTTCTTAGATTAGGTATGTTTTGAACTTTTTGTATCGTGTTGAGTGTCAGCCGTCAGATGTTAGATATGTGGAGGTAACGTTGCTTCGTCAGCCGACAGTTTTAAGGGAATATTAAACATTTTCCAATCAAATTAGCATGTTTTGATTCCTTGATTCACAATATGAATTTCAAAAATATTTTTGTTTACCGACTCCGACTTCAGATCAAGATGAGGTCCCGTGTACAATGTGTTTTTTCACTTGAAATTTCTACTACTACTGGGTTGGAATCCTGTCTCAGATTGGACGGGACCGGTTGACTGGAAGAGAGTGCTTCAAGCATTAAGTTCTGTCGGCTATACTTACATGTATGTAAATAAGAGTGTTATTTATTTATTATTTTATCCTCATATTATGTTGGATTTTGAAAAAACAGCAAATTTCAGTAGACTGACACTGACATATGGGAAGAGTTTCGTGCCGATCATTTTATCACTTCATCAGCTGTTTTGACATTTAATCCAATACTAAGTATCGGTTTGATTGAGCGTGTTTTTTGGATGACAAGCGATTAATATGCGTATGAACAACACTTTCTGATCTCATGAATGACTATAAATTACTGTATAGGACAGCACGATATAAAAATCACTTAGCCCCGTCAATTTTGTATATCGAATAAGATTCGGTTAAAAAATAAATCGACATATCAAATTCACTCTATATTTACCTACTATGGACATCGCACGAATCGTAACTTAATCACTAATTAATTTTTTGTTATGTTTGGTGTTGGAAACAAAATTAAGAAATTATGAAAGAAAAATTAAGCTAATTTCGGGGAACATTAGACAATTTATGGTAAAAGTAACCTTTTTAGTGCTTTTTTTACAATATAAAGTTTCCTATTTTTGAACTGTAGGTAATTGGCATTTGACTTATGTCAAATGTTTGATAAAAGTTGTCGATTGCAACGTATTAATCGGTCGGAATTATTTTATTCAAAAAGGTTATTGATCTATGTCGGCATCATTATACCTACGAACTCGATTTCAATATTTATAGCAATAAAACAGCACACTGTCTGTCGGAAAAGCTAGTTATGGATAAAAATATTAAAAGCTCATTGATCTCACCCGATATTGTGAGACCGGGTCTGGTGTATTCCAAGTCTCCAGATCTTCTCTGCGATCCCGTGATGTATCCCAACAGGAACTCTTCCGAAGAACATGATGTCAGCCAGTTTAGAACCCATATCAATAGATAGCAATACTGAAAAAAAGAGATAATAATATCAGTAATAGCAATACTAAAATAGTGTTAACATACATCTGATAGAAAGTGGATAATCATAAGTGCATAAAAATGTCAGATAACTGTTCTCGAAAGGATGTTCTTTGAAAAAATTGCATCTAAGAATCTAAACCGAAATATTTTAGCAATCTCTAATATAAATTAAAGTCGGGTTAGTGTGAACACTTATAACTCGAGATTGGCTCAACAGATTCTTCCGATGTGTGATTTATTGGATTCTTCTTCACTCCGGATAACAGAATAACTAATAAAAAGTTGAAAAATGGATAAAAAATAATATAATACATGATATTAAAGTGTGTATGGAACGAATATGATGCGACGCCATCTTTGAAATAATCTAACAACAAAATTATTGTCTTCTGCACCTGCACACTCTCATTCTCGCATACGTAATTGTCAATAATTCTTACAGCAGCCCATTTCACTTACTCCACCGTTTCTGGCATTTTAGAAATTTTTCATACAAAGTCAACCAAATTGCGCGCATATAATTATATCCTCGCGTTAATCCCGTCTGAGTTTTGAATACGAATGAAATATGGACGTTTTAGAATTAATATTTTAATGTTATTACCTATTTCATTAGTTTATTTTTGTTTCTGGAGGCACAGTGAAGAATGAATGGGCCTTCTCTGGCTAGGACCAAACGTTGTCCACAGGAGAACGTCTGTCGGGAAAGCTAGTAACAAGTATATTTTAATGAGCTGAAGTGCAGAGATTTTCAAAATTCAAGTTAGATGATCCATCAGATAAGCTAAAGGCCAAGAATTTATAAAATTAAAATTAAATAGCTCATTAGATGAGCTAAAGCGCAAGGATTTATAAAATAAAAATAAAATGGACCATTAGATGAGCTAAAGTACAAGGCTTTATATTATTTACTTGATGTGTCATTATTTCTTATTATTTACTTGATGTGTCATTATTTCTTTGAAGAAATAATGACACATACCTACATTTTCTTTTCGGTCATTTCAAAATGGAAATGAAAAATATCTTATTATATTATAAACATACGTTATCTAAAAGATATAGAAAAAATACAGACATTATGTATGTATGTACGAATACCTATTCGTATTTTGTGGATGACTATATACCTCTATAGTCATCCACAAAATTGGTTTGTGTTATATTTACTATTAATCAAGGGTCATGTACTGATGTCTTGATTTTATAGATTGTGGTATGAGTTCATTTCATTGATTGGTATACTGACATTATGTATGTATGTACGAATACCTATTCGTATTTTGATATAAAGGTATATAGTCATCCACAAAATTGGTTTGTGTTATATTTACTATTAATCAAGGGTCATGTACTGATGTCTTGATTTTATAGATTGTGGTATGAGTTCATTTCATTGATTGGTATACTGTTATATAAATCTCTGAGTCGATGATTAAACGTTTGGATATTATTTGTGATTGTTTAAACGTTTTTGTTTTGTCAAGCAAATGTGTCCATATAATATGTTAAAGATTTTCATATATGTAAGAAAAACTTTTCAAGAAAATAGAAAAGTGCAATATAAAAAGGCATATCTTTATCTAAGGCACCGAACACTGTATAAGAGGGTCTTCCTCGTCTTCTGGACCCCGATGGAAGGAAGAACAGCGCTCTCCCTGGCCAACTGTCATTTGGCATCCATAACACATGTCCCAGCCAAATACATCTTCACTCCATAATGGAAGAAGTGATGGGCCTACGTTGGGTGCACCGGTATATAGCGTCGTTTGTGATGCAGTGGTGTCAGCTTACATCCAAAATTCTCCTGAGGCCTTCGTTTCGAATGCGGGAACTTTTTGTGCCTGGGCTTTGGTCAGAAACCAGGACTCAAACCCATAGAGGAGAATGGGAAACACACACGCATTAAATAATTTGAAACATTTCGACTTGACATGGTTTGGCAGGAGGTCATATATACATTGCGCAAGATCGAGCGTAAAGGAGCATCTCTATGCCCCTAATTTGTGTGTAAAAGGAGTTTCGATTCGATTTGATCTTTATCTAATAATATCGGTTGAAGAATAAAGTCATCGAGGTGTGATTGATTAAAGTTTTTTGTATGAAATAAATTCATGCTTAAAGGACATACGACAGACTCCTAGTAGGCTCTAAGTGATACGGCATCGTTAGAGCTACATTATGTCTTCCAAATATTCTTTCTTCTTTTTGTTTAACGAAAAATAGAGAAGGTGGTGTGAGAAGCTGTCTTTGTCCTGATATTCCTTTTGAGGAGGCGGATAATGAACCCTTCCATACAGCCATTGTCGGGTTTCTTTTGATGAAAAAATATTGCGTCACCTTTCATTGGACCTAAGAAATCAAAGATTTGTTATTATTATTTCATTTCCACGGATTCAATTTCTGGGATTATAGATTGTCCACCATCTTTTTATTTCAAGTTATTAAAAATAATAAGGTTTCTTATAATCAGTATTATTTATATTGCAGAAAGCAAAATATATCATTTTTTCATATTACTGACTACAAAAACTTTAAAAAAAATCACATTATAATAATTTTTTTTACAATTTGGGATGACCGTTCATTCTACATATTATTTTTGTGAAACATTTTTATCGTTGTAGGTAGTATACAAAGTATCTACCTAATTTAATGTGAACAATGAAGCAAAATTTCAAAAAGTGCAGCACAGGGCAAAAATAAATTATGGATGATGGTATTATTTTTTTTATTTATTATGTAAATTGTGTGAGTTTTTGAAAAAGCATTAATCGTGAAGTGCAAAGGGTAAAAGGAGTTTAAGTAAATAAAAACCGTTGCAATTTCACAATATTGAAAAAATGCAAGGGACGGGGCTTGTTTAAATTCATTAATATGAGCTTTCATGGCGTTTGTTCATTGAATCATGAAAAGTGTTATTTTCGAAAAATCGTTCATCATGGGGTTATTTGATATTTTGGTTATGTCCAAATTTCCATGATTGGGAATGTTGAGGGTTGAAACTTCATAAACTATTGGAGGACGGTCGTTAGTTCGTAGTGAAAGCGTTTTGTCTTTAGGGTACGTAATCTAATGCTTCGTTTTTCTTCAAAAGAAAAGCGTTCATAACCCTACGAACGCAGTATTCTTTGAATAAATATAAAGCATCAAAGTATGTATAATATGTTTATCTCTTTCAGTGCCGGCAGTAAAACAACCAAAGCGGAAAAGAGACAGTCTTGTATTGACATTTAGTGTCGTTAAGCGTAGCTTGGATACCATAATAAACAATGCTTGAACTTAGTCAAAAGTTTTAATTCAAAAAACTTTTGCAATATAAATTAGGTAGGTAGTAATATTGAAAATTAGATTTTTCTTCTGTATATATGTGGTGACTCTACAACTGGTGACCCCGACGTAATCCATATAACAACCGCTACAGTTCTATGTAATGGCCGTTCTTTGTATGATTGGGGGTCTGCTTTAACAATTGCATACCCAAATATTGCCAAATAATATATTATACTGGTAGATCTCTGACGTATATTGGTACAAAAATTACAGTTTCCATTATGGACTAGACTAGAGGACCAACGGGTGTGAATCCTATCTATCCTTTTTTAATTGAAACCCGGATAGAGGTAGAGTAGTATCTTTGGTTGATTTTTGGATATAATTTATTTATTTCATAGAGACACCAACAGAACACTGAACAACACAAACAAAATAAAAACATGAAACAAACGCATAGAATATCCAGCGCTCCAATAACAGGTATCTCCCGCATAGCTATTGTACATAGTTAGGTGGGTACAATCAACGTCTGAACATTTAAATAAAATTCATAAAAAAACATTTCACTCCGTAGGCATTTAGTAAAGATAATTAAAGAAAGGAAATATATGTGCATACCTAAACACGTATATTTCTACACGTTGGTTTATTCTCAAAAGAAAAAAAAGATAACAAAAAGATAATTAAAACGACGATTTAAAATAAAAAAAATGTGGGTGGTCATGTCGGTCCAGGCTATTTTAAGAATTTGCGATGGATCCACATTTCAAATGCTTCGAGGCGATTTACTATATTAACTTTGATGGTCCATGCCTCTTCGCCGTACAGCAAAACTAATATTTTAAATTTTAAATAATAAAGACAGACAATAATTAATCAACGGACATACTTTAAAATATAACATCAGCTACATAGTATGATAATAAAATAGAATAATTTTATTTTATTGTCGCAATGATTCCGGCGCGCACCACCAAAAATTTGACAAATAACTACAGAAACGTCATTAAAAATGGGCGTTTTTATATCATTTTTATAAACCATAGAAAATGTCCCTCGATTTGCGTATGAAGAAACATAATACACTTTTTTGATACGTATTAAGAAAGAAACGTTGAGAATAGGAAGAGAAATCTGCGCGTGCCAGAGGTTGCTGTCGCACTTATTCCCTAATAGAATTTGCTTGAATTTGGTTTTACGACTATTCTATCTACGGCTATCAAGGTGAATCCAATTGAACTGTTTGTTCATAACATTTGGGTCACGAGAACTATCTATTTTGAATGTAATATTATTCTTCAGTAATCGAATTCCATTCGTAAAATTTTGTGTTTGCACACTATTCTTATATTTTCAGATATTT
This sequence comes from Mystacides longicornis, assembly GCA_963576905.1. Taxonomy (NCBI): domain Eukaryota; kingdom Metazoa; phylum Arthropoda; class Insecta; order Trichoptera; family Leptoceridae; genus Mystacides; species Mystacides longicornis. The sequence goes on along the minus strand of OY756433.1, from coordinate 6,099,088 downwards.
TTTTTATTAACAAAAGTGAAATATTTTGGTCAAATTATATGAAACTAACAAATTGAATAAGCACCTACGAGGAAAATGTTCATAAAAAAGTCAATTTGTTTTCCCAGATATCTAGATATTTACTATGAATTTTAGGTAAATTTTTTATTATTTATTTTTTCTACCCATCATTTTTTTAAATGATTTTGTGCTCGCTCAAGGTGAAGACAACTATACTCTTTGAGACTCTTTCATAGTAAGCTACTTAAAACTTGGATCGCGTGAGAGATGAAGTTTGGTTGACATCTGGGATGGAACCCACGACCTCCGCACGAAACAGTACGAAAGCCATTTCACCATTACCATTTATTTATTTGAAAAATATTTTAATCTTAACAATGACATTAATTGAATAAACAAAAAATACCTATACATACCTATTTCGATTTATAACAAAATAAATATGAAATAATTAAGTACTCTCAAAATAATTGAGAGTTGCACAGCTCGCCATGAAAATAACAGCTTTGAATATTTATTTATTTTATTTATTTTTATTTTCAACACACGGCGTAAAGCCATTTACATGTTAATATAGTATTCATTTCGTACATAATTTCGTACATTCTAATGCGATTCTATATCCATCGTCGATTAAGATAAAATTTGTTACACATAAAAACAATAACGATATGACAAATAATAAATATATAGTCTCCAGTCTTAATTATCACAGTTAAATAAATGAAATAAATAGAAAATTAATATTTAAGTCAACGTGGTGTTCAATAAGGTCAATAAGGTTTCATTAAATTTTGTGGTAGAACTAAATTAAGACTGCATTTCATTTTAATTTAAAATGAACTACCACCAAGCACCTTCTGCCCAAATCATCGAAGATCATTTCAATAAGAGATTGGGTCAGAAATACCAAAATCCAAAGCCACACAACAGCCATATATGTGGGAAAATGCTAAACTCAAATGGAGGTGGGATGGTCATGTTTCCCGCAGGGACGACGGACGGTGGAGTAGGAGAGTGACGTACTGGAGACCAGAGACTGGCCGAACAAGATAAGCGTTGGTAGACAGACGATGAGGTGGAGCGACGACATCGTGAGGACCGTTGGGGCAGAGTTGATGGGAATGGAGTAAAACGAAATTGTATTCCATAATGCTGGGTTGATTATCAGGAATTAGTCAATCAATCTAGGATCGGTCAGATCTATGAGAGTTGTCAGGTTATTGATAATATTTTTCGCAGTGTTTTCTTCTACTATCCTTAAATACTCCACATTAGACCATAATAAGGCAATAAGAGGCTTATAATGCACTCAATATTGACTGGCTTCATTCAAGAGATCATTTTTATTGATTTTTTTTTTTAATATTTACTACAGACTATTCTCTATTTTTGGAGAGAATCAAACCAAATCTAGACAAAAAAATATACCTACGACATTGAACCTTTTGTGCGCATATAAAGGCTTCTAGTTGCACTTTCGTCCAAAAAATCTCTTCTCTCTATACCAATTCCCTTTCGTAGCGAATAGGGTGGGCCCATATTTTCGAACGATTCCCTGTCTCTTTTCATCCTGAAGATTTGACCAAAGTAATATACAAAACTGGATTCCTCTGTCGCTTTTCATCCTGAAGATTTGGCCGAAGTAATATACAAAACTGCGTAGGAATTCACTAAAGACATATAAGTTTTTCATTAACAAGTTTTTACTTGCTACTGTTGAGTTCTCAACTATTATTACAACTTTGATAAACCCAAAAAGAAATTGTAATGAAGTTTGAAATTTCTATATATAATAACTTATTGTAACTCGGAGAATTCCTTAAGGTATTGGGAGAAAGCAAATTTTCTGCGTAAGTAACTTATATATTATTTTACTGACTTTTCTAACGGCCTTCATTTTTTTGACAAAAGGTACTGAGGACAACTAGGTAGGTATACATCAAAAGTAGAAACAATAGAAATGTATGGCCTTAAACTAAGTTGACCTCCATCGAGATGTGTCACATGTTACCGTTTTAGTCCTTAGAAAGTAAAAAAGAGTTTCATAATAATTATAGACCTTCGTACGTAAAATATTTCTTATATAATGTAATCGAGTAGCGTGTAATTTAACTACTAAAGCACTCGCTACTCGAGTGTGCACTAGGCTTTCGACAATAATTTTTAAGTGGTTAGGCAACAGGCAGGAATGACAAGGAGATAAATAAATTATTCTAACGGAATTTCCGCAATTACAAATCAATATCTTAAACGACATTACCCCCTATTCTGTTTCGGTTCGAACTAAAATAAGAACGTTCCAAAATTTTAGAATTTAGTTCACATGAATTAAAATTCCGTATTCTATAAAGTGATGTGTTCTAAAAACTAAAATGACAGTTAATTAGTTCACCATAAACAAAAATATGAATTATAATAATCTCAGGTCGTAATTTCTGATAACGACTTGAGTGGACCAAGTGTTATAAAAGAAGAACTAGAAAAAGCTATATCTCAAATTAAGCAGGATAAAGCGACTGGTCCAGACTTAATGGACGGTACTTTCTTCAAGTTCCTAGACACCCACAGCACTGATCTCCTGCTCTCAATTTTTAACAATATATATGATACGGGACATATACCAACGGAATGGTTAACCTCAGAGTTTATAACACTACCAAAGAAAACTAATGCCAAAACATGTAATGACTACAGACTAATCAGTTTAATGAGCCACGCTCTTAAAGTTTTCCTACGAATATTGCACAACAGGCTTTGGAGAAAAATAGACATGCACATAGGAGAGACTCAATTTGGATTTCGCAACGGATTCGGTACCAGAGAGGCACTTTTTTCCATTCAAATGTTGACTCAAAAATGCCTTGACCAACAGAAAGACGTTTACATGTGTTGTATCGATTATGAAAAGGCATTCGATAATGTAAAACACGACAAATTGTTGGACCTTCTCTACAAAATAGGGCTAGATGGAAAAGATATCAGAATTATACATAACCTATACTGGAACCAGACTGCGCACGTCCGTTTAAATAATATTAAAACCGACAATATAAAAATCCTTAAAGGTGTAAGGCAAGGATGCATACTTTCGCCAATGCTATTTAACCTGTACTCAGAGTTCATTTTCAGAGAGGTCTTGGAAGACGTTGAAATTGGAGTAAAGATAAACGGTAAAGTTATCAACAATATAACGTATGCGGATGACACTGTCATTATGGCCGATACTGCCGATCATCTGCAGCTGTTGGTCAACATGGTGAATAACTCGAGTAAGGAGTTTGGGCTTAAAATGAATGCCCTCAAAACCAAAAAAATGTTAGCCAGCAAACGGAGGGACATAAACGTTCATCTCAACATAGATGGATGCAGAATTGAGCAAGTGACTCGTTTTAAATACCTAGGATGCTGGCTTAACAGTGAGTGGGATCCAGACTCGGAGGTCAGGACCCGGATTGAGATGGCGAGATCAACCTTCTACAAAATGCAGAAGCTTTTGTGTAATCGAGACCTGAGCTTATGCACAAGGTGGAGGACTGTTAAAGCTTATGTTCTGCCAGTGCTGCTGTATGGAGTGGAGGGTTGGACCCTCAAAGTCTCAACCATGAATAAAATTGAAGCATTCGAACTCTGGCTCTACCGAAGAATGCTCCGCATCTCTTGGAGAGATCGAGTAACAAACGAAGAGGTCTTGAGTGCAATGAATAAGGAGAGAGAGCTGCTGACCACTGTCAAAAGACGAAAAGCCGCATACTTTGGCCATATCTTTCGCAACGGCAAATATGCTCTCCTTCAACTGATTGTGGAAGGGAAGATAGAGGGCAGGCGAGGTATGGGCCGTAAAAGAGCCTCTTGGCTTAAGAATCTACGACAGTGGTTTGGTGTGCCAGAGGCTGCAGAATTGGTGAGACTTGCCCAGGACCGTGAGACTTATTCACAGATGGTCGCCAACCTCCGATAGGAGTGGCACTAAAAGAAAGAAGAATAATTGTCTATGGAATATATCGCGCATGCGCCATTGGTCAATGTTTGCTTATTACAAATACTACGTGTGTCAAAATTTGACCAAATATTGTTAGAAGCATCTCGAATTTGCGTTTTTATCAGACCAACTCTTATATTTCCTTTTGAAATAAATAAGTATAATTATTTTTAGTGCAAATCTCGTGTTGTAATATACACAAGAGTATTTTATGAAAGTAGTGATTTTGATCTAACCTCCAATTTTCGATTTCGGCATAACGAAACACGCGCAAATAATCAATTTTATGATTTTATTTACCTTAATAAAGATATTTAACACTTTTTTAAATTTATTAGGTTAAAATAATACTTTTATTATAAAATATCATCAAATATCTTTTAAGTCGCATACAATTAATTAGGTGTGAACTAAAATTAAGAACGTTTTGACATAAGAACGCACTAAAATTGACTTAAATAGTGTTGTAGAATACCAAAATGAACTAATTTCAATATTAGTCATATTAAGAACGCTCTTAATTTTTATAGAATACCGATGTGCACTGACTAAAATTGGAACGTTCTTATTTTAGTTAGTGCGCACTTAAATTGAAACAGAATCGGGCGTATTATGGTCTAAAACCCTCAACAAAATAATATTTACTCGCATCACAGCGCTTAACATATTATTTTTGGTTAGAGTTTGAAATTTTCCTTACATTAAGTAACGCTCTACTTCAAAGGGAAGCAATTAAATTCGTTGTCAAAACCTTTCACCGTTTGAAATACTCCATCTATTTCTTTGAAGGGTGGCAGAGGTAGAGGCCCAGCAACAAGCAACTATGAGATAAAAGCATTCACCCAAAATACCTACTCATTCCGTTATGATACAAAACAATACTTTTTTGGAAAAGGTTCATACAATTTCCTATCATAAAAAAACTTGACTATAGTAGTACCTATTTTTTAGTGGGGCTGTTCCAATAATAAAACAATTCTAACTCCCTATCTCTTTCGCACTTATTATGCTTATGGCAGGTAAAAAGAGGTAGTGATGTTTATCATTAGATGCGATACATAGTATTATTCTTGTAATTTTTCTGAGATAAAAGTCAGGAGCTATTGTTTAAATAATTATAAAGCCCATCTTATATATGACGGATAACATGGAAACTATGAAAAAATAAAAAGGTGAAACACCGAACATTTTCTTAGAAAAAAACACGAGTAGGTATTTTTTAATTATAACAATAGGTTTATTTACTGTAAAAAATATTATTAGACGTTAAAGAATAACTAAGAAATGATTTCATAAAAAAATACATTAAAAATATCGATGCTTTAGAATTTGAATATTATCTTAACCTATGGGGGTAGTTCGCGGCGGGCTTGATTTGTCCGGGGCCGGCTTTTTGGTTTGATTGCTTCGATCGAGCTAGGAGGTCGGTTTCGTGCGGATCGGAGATTGCTGCGGATTGGTCTCCACCGGGCTGGCTTGCGGTGTGCGGGGTGCCTTAAAGGGAGAATGTATGTATGTATGCCAGGTAGAATGATTTATTGCCTGCCTCGAAAAATAGATACTACTACAAATATAGGGAAAGTCTTGAATGTAAAAACAAAAATGTAGATAGAATACTATATGAGCAAATGAGAGAAGGCATTTTTATCATACTTAGCTTATAAGACGATCAGTATCAACTCTCAGTAGTGGTCAAATCCATAAAATGCATTTTTGATGATTATTAATTAATAAGAGGATTTAAGAACGCAAATGTGAATGATGAGAACTTGGAACAAGTGGATGAGTATGTTTATTTAGGTAGTCTATTTAGCAGAGATGGAAGCTGTGAAAAGGAGATTGAAAGAAGGAAACTGGCTGGTAGAAGGGTTGGCGGTGCACTTAGACCCCCAATGAGAAATAAGAACGTATCTCTTAAATCCAAACAGCTGATGCACAATGCAATCCTGATACCATCCATGACGTATGGGAGTGAAACATGGACATGGACGAAAAATCTGGAAGTTGGAATAAATGCTGTGGAAATGAGATCCCTGCGTAGGATATGCGGAAAGAGACTGATTGATAAGGTGAGGAATGAGAATATTAGAAAGGAATGTGAAGTGAATGTTAGCGTAGTGACTAGATTGAAAGTTACTAAATTAAGGTGGTTTGGGCATGTAGAGAGAATGAACGAGGAGAGAATGACAAAAAGGATATATAAATCTGAAAGAATGGGTGCACGCAGACGAGGCCGATCTCGAATGACATGGTCCGATCATATCGGTTCAGTTTTAGAGGAGGACCAAGTCAGGAGCAAAAGGAAAAAGAACATGTATGCGGAATGTTATAGCGTTTGGAAGAAGCGAAAGAGGTTTGTTTGTATAGGAAAGAATGGAAATCCGTACTCTCTGCTTACCTCCTTCGGGAAACGGCGTGATGGATAAAAAAAATTAATAATAATTAGCAAAATCTGTAAAATCGTCAAAGCGTTTTTTTGAAAGCTAGATTGAGCATATCAAAGCGGAAATAAATTATTGCGAAGGTAAAATCACACAAAAGGTTGATGCAATATAAAACTTTTCTTCGTAGAGGCTTTATTGTTTATGGTGTTCAATTTTGTGATAAAAGATAGAAGGGTCGTGATGGGGGGTAAATCCCATGATTGAAAATTCACCATCCCTTCAGACCCTCGTACCAAACTGAAACAAATGACAAGTCAGGACTAAAGAATGGAAGAAACTCCATAAAACACATGCGGCAGATCAGGAAACTTAGTATTCCTCCTGTCGTACTAAATTTATCTAATATCTTGTGACGAGGTGCGTAACCCGTCACCATATGACGAACTTTAACACACGTTTTTTCTTCACATTTTCATTTTAAGCAAAAATAGCTTATCTTTATATTAATACGTGAAGCAAAAACTTTGTACTTATCTACACCTTTTTATGAAAATTGCGGGGACGAAGGAATATGAAATTTTGCACACTTCTAGTTCATATAGAGGAGTGGCGAATGATAATATTAGGAATTTACCTATGAAAATGCCGTTTTGTATGAAATAACAGTTAAAAAAAAGCTGAAAAAATCTACATTATTTAAAGTATATTTTTTCATCTTTTTTTAGTAAAGTATTCACCCATGCAATAGATGACTAATGACTCTAACAATCCATTAATGATGTTCGATTTTTAAATGGAACAAACCACTACGGACTTACGACCGTCTTCTACTGTTATTTCAAAGGCTGGCTTAGTGTAATTACGTTAACAACGTTCGCCATTTGGTGGAAATGTTTAAATCTTCGAAACTCCTTATCATGAGAATTCTCAACATGTCGAACAATCACATGTATACAAAAAGTAGATATTTAATAATTATTGATGAGATATAGAGCTAACAGTTGGAAATTATTGAGAACAAGAGGAGCAACCAAATTTAAAGACTGCGACTGCTGTCATGTATATGGAGCCAGGATTGGAATATGATGTATTTTTTCAGTTAAACGGTTTATTACTTTATCGAAAACGGGCATTGAACTTGAGGGGCTCAATTAACAATTTATCATTTTAACCATTGTTCAAAGTGAATACAGTAATCTGTCCTGAAAATGTCCGGCTGGACATTGGTGACAGTTTTATACCATTGATCCCTCGCGGTGATAAGTGGACCACTGAACAATACATCTTAATTTATCAGAATGCCCCAAACCAGTCTCTGGTATCTTTATCATTAATTATTAACAATAATGGTCAAAGCTATTCACTTATAATTTACTTGAAGTTTATGAGGGTCAATGGTCGACGGTAGTATCTGATCTTTGCCTCCAGTGCGTATTATCTACATATTAATACGTGAAGGAAAAACTTACGAAATACGCGCGGACGGAAGAGTATGAAATTTCGCACACTTATCTTATACTAATATGTAAAGAGAAAAGATTTGATTGTTTGTTTGTTTGCATTGAATAGGATCCAAAACCACTGACTCCATTTGAAGAATTCTTTCACTTTTGGAAAGCTACACTATCCCTGGTGAACATAGGCTATATTGAATTTTCAAAAAAAAATTGGAATCCTTACTAAAACTCCAACAACGTAACCCAAGGTATAAAAAATACCTAAAATATTCTTTACATCGCGTGCGCTGTGAAAACTTTTGATGATAGAATAAAATAATGTACCACGACTTTGTAGAAGACATCAATATTTACAAAAAATGTCGCGAAATGTCTAACTTTTATAGTTATGCCACAATAAGTGTTCATTTATTTTAAACATTTAATTGAAATGCCGCCTCTAGAAAAGGCTCTTCATTTGTATCTAGATATTACTCCTTATCAAAAAAAAAATCCTTTTCAGAGCCGTACGGGATGGGACCATTAGAATGCCACATTATTCCAGATTAAAAGGCTGTAGAATATTTTGAAAAAAAAATAGGGATCTTCATGAAAACTATTTTTTTAAATAGGTACCTACCTATTTCCAGCGTGAAGCTGGGGCAGACCGCTAAAGTAGTTTATATAGAAAAGGGGTGGCGAATGCTAATATATATATTTTTAAATTTACATAAAAATAGATTAAATCAATAAAAACACACTATGAGCACTACTGTAATGTTATGCCATATTTCATACTCACACACACTTTGATGTATTTGACAGAGATCTTTTGTTTATCTGTGGTCAAACTATTGAGAATAGATTAATATTTTTTTGTATAAAATATCCATAGAAAAACTTAACCACATGTCAAAATTTTAAATTTTACGTATCTATGTCATTATATTTGAAAGAAAATTGTGAAATAGCGCTCGCTCAGTCTTTGACAAAGGATAATAATACTTATAATCTAAATTAGTTATGGTCGAGTGTCACGCTCTGGTCGACCACTGGTTAGTAATTCATCTCCATTTGATAATTTCGAAAGGTTTATTGAATCGTATAAGATTATAATGTGTTTATGTTTATAAAATGTATTGTTTTTGTGAGAATTTATCTTATTCTTCTTTTATCTAATGTAGAGTATTTAAGGTTTTTATAATGTTTTCTTCTGTACCATATTCGGTTAATTTTAAGATTTGTTGTTCAACTTTTGACCACCACATCAACATCACATATGAAGTGGTTTGTAATCCAGTGGTATCAGTCGACGACTTTCTTGCGTACAGCGTATTGGAGGTCGTGGGTTCGAATCCCGGTGCCGACCATTTCCACTTTCACAACACAAGCTTTACTTTATGTGAAAGATGTTGAAAGTGTATTTGTATTCACTTTGGGTAAGCTCAAACATTTGATTGACCAATTGTCCGAGAATGTCTGAAAAGGGGTGATGGCGAAGTAATATCTAGCCGACCAAAATGTGGACCTCACCTGTATTTGGTATCCCCTGATAGAAAACTAACGAGGTTCTGGTTCTATATTAGTAACAGGAATAAATACCTGTCCATGTACATACCAACACGCCTGAATATTGGACAATGCTGTTTGATATGTCAGTGTCTGTACAATTAGCTCCTGAAATCAGATGAGGGGTAGTCCTAGTTCAGCAGTAGACGAAATATGCTAGAAGGAGGAAGATCTGAAACTCTTGATCAAGCTCAAGTTTTGCTTCTTCTTCGTGTGCCGTATCAGGTTACCCCGACGTTGGCGATCACTTCGGCGAAAGCTTCTCTGTCTTGCGCTACCCGCTAACAACTCCTCCACGCTTCATTCCGGTTCGGTCACGAACATTTCGTAGCCAAGACATCTGCCTTCTCCCAACCCCTCTGCTCCCCTCAATCTTCCCCTTCATAATTAGCTGGAGTAAGGTGTATTTATCACCCCTCAGCACATGACCCAGATATGAGATCTTACGCATTTTAATTGTCATGAGTAGCTCACGGTCAACTCCGGCTCTGTGCAGGACCTTCGAGTTTGTAACTTTCTCAGTCCACGATATATCTAGCATTCGCCTGTGAATCCACATTTCGAAGGCTTCTATTCTATTCATCGTGTTGACCTTTAGGTTCCACGGTTCGGAGCTATATAACAATATTGACCAGACATAACATTTTATCATCCTTTGTCTTAGTTTTAAATTCAAATTATCGTTACAAAAGAATGACCTCATCTTGTTGATCGCATTTCTAGCACACTCTATCCTGCATTTAACCTCTGTATCCGGGTCCAGAGACGATGTAATTATGCTGCCAAGGTATTTAAAACGATCCACTCTCTCAACAAATTTCCCCTTGAGCATCAGAGATGGTTCAGAGTAATTCAACCTGCCAAAGTACATCCATTTTGTTTTTCCAATGTTAATTGAGAGACCCAAATCCTCTCCGGCAACATTGATATCATGCAGGAGTTCTTGAAGATCATCGAGACTTTCCACGAGGATAACGGTGTCATATGCATATTGCATATCTTATGTTGGATATCAACTCGCCATTTATATTCACTTCTTTGGTAGAGTTTGCTAGGGCTCTTTGGAAAACCTTGTTCAAGTTTTGCACCTCATATTAATCCACAGCACCGTCGATTCAACAGTAGTTATCTAGCTACCTACCTTCTCTCATTATTTCCGTGCCTTTTCGTTTCGTACAAAAAGTATTTTTTGATCAAAGACATCTATAACAATAGAGAATCACAACTTATAAATTTAAAGCTTTTGCAAGGCAGATAATAAATTTATTGTTTACCCGAATAAATAAAGGTCCTTCTAAGTTTCCGTATCACTTACTTTTGGCTCATAAGCTAACTATATTTTTACAGCAATAGCATATTTTATTTCTACTAATTGACAGAGCTATAATGAGATCCAGTCATATTGTCTTTTTTTATTGTCTACCTAAGTATTTGATATTTTTAAATGTTCGTACACACAATTGGTAGATATAATTACGGACTAATAAGTACCTACGTATTTACAATTTAATAAACTTAAAATTTAATTCAACAAGTATTTTTTAATACTTACTCGTATATAATCAAAGTGAGTGTTGAAAAAATATCTTAATGTAATTCGTAAGCAATTACCACATACAAACATTCACGTTCTTGTCAAAATATTATTATTATATTGCGTATTAATGTATCTTACTTATATATGATACACTTGTACCGTCTGCTTTTAATAAAGTGTTAATGAACTTACCCAGCGTATAATGAATGATCCGACTGTGTTAGTTGAATTTGGCATTCTTCCTACTCTTCCAGCGATGTAAATAAATACCCAAATATAAACGCGCATTCCTTTTAACCAAATAATAATCTTAATACTGTTTTTCATTGACCTACACGAATATAGAAAAACATACTTGGATATAATTTCAATGTGAATAATATAAAAATAAAGACAAAAGACAACCTTCATTTGAAGTGGACCCAAATGAAAATCAAATACAGTTGTTAAAAGTTGAAAGTTCTTCTAAGGAAGGGACACCCGGTAGTTTGTCTACCTCGGAAGTAAAATAACTTGAAACAGCAGGTGTAAGCCGACTCCTCTGCTCCTGTTGGCCGAGGAAAGAGCTAGAAGTTAAAAAAGCAGAATGAAGGGATTCAATTAATGGCGATAATTTATATCTACGCAATAACTATTAATGTATTGATGAATGAATATTTTTCAATAATCAATATACAATAGGTACATTTATTAGCGAATAATTTAATAAGGTGTTTACGCAAGCATCGATCCGACTTCAGTCAAAACAGGAAATAAACAGACAATAATATTATAATTATTTATAAAACGTAATATCTTGAAATTGACTGCTTGGATCTCGTCCAAGATAGACAGCTCACCATGTTAAATAAATAAAAATATTGGTGTTCCCATCAATGGATGGATAGCCGGGTATCTAATGATGATGGACGCAGGGGTGATTAAAGTTTTTATTTTTCGAAACTTTCTTTTTTAGGGGTAGTTGTAACAGTTACATATTCTGAATGAAAATTCATCCCTATAAACGTTTTCTTCCTCTTAACCGTATATCCATCTTTTTTGTTGTTGATAAAAACAGTTTTAATTTCATTAGTTACCGTGTGTCCTAACTTGAAAGCGGACTGATCGTTCAAATGAAAAACATTGTATGGCTCATCGCATGGTCGCGCAATCTCTTTTCAATTAGGACAGGGCCTTACAAAATCTTCATGTGCCTGTTGTAGAGATACTCGATAGTTGATTATCGACGATTCGGCAATCTACTAAATATCTGTACTGTCAAAAAAGGTATTTTTTTTCACTAAATAGGTAGGTACACTCGAATATCATTTCGATTTATTTATTTATTTATCGTATGGTATACAGTGCATCACATCATAAGTTATTCAAAATAATAGTCAAAATTGATAACACATAATATTAAAAAAAAAGATAATTCGTACACAAGAGTTGTCGAGGAAATTTAATATAATATAACACTTTTCTATACATAGGTGTCAGTATAGCCGTCGGAACGTATTGCCTGAGGCAATTTTTTCCAGTCAACCGGTCCCGTCCAATCTGAGACAGGCCAACCTAGGGTAGAAGTTCAAGTGAAAAAACACTTAGAAAAACTCTGACCCGACCAGGAATCGAACTAGGGACCTCGGATCTGAAGTCCACGCTAGTACAGGCTACCGAGGTCGGTTAGAAATTTCATCGTATCAAAAAAAAATCTACATAGAAAATGATCACTTGATTTTTTTAAATAAAAAATGAATCTGTGTTCAGTTTTGAAGTGAACAAAAATACACTTTTTGACATCTTTCACACTAAGCAAAGGCTTGAGTCGTGAAAGCGGAAATGATCGGCACTACAGGGATTCGAACCCACGACCTCCAATACGCTGTAAGTAAGAAAGTCGCCGATTGATACCACTGGACTACCAGTTATTGCATACAAATAATTCGCTTTTAATATCGTACAAGCGCTAGAGTATAAAATGGCACATAGAAACAACATCTGATGAAAAAAAAAATAAAAACGGAAGTTAAGGGGAAAAAAGATTTTTCCTCAATATATTTTTCAATTTCCACAGTCGTTTCCCTGCCATCGTTTGACTGAATCCCCTACCAGATAAGTATCAATTTGTTTGCTCTCTCCGTTCAGTGTTGGTGTGCCTATATAATTACGCCGCTCTCACAGCGCTCCGTACTATCACACTTACATTATGAACGCTCCGAATTTCCTAATCAAATAGACAGCGATATTCTAGGCAATATTGTCTGGTTGGATAGTATACATAATTGCATACAGTAGGACCAAGTTTAACGACTGTACTCGCTTAGTGAATTATATTTCCATATTGATGGCGCTGTCTATGTTTCATCACTTATTATAATATTTTTTTCTTTAGAGAGATTTTCATTTTAAAACAAGAGCAACCCTGTAACTGTCGGAGTGGAAATCTGCATCTTAAGTGCGTTTACTATCAAGGATTCTGATCTTTCTTCTGCGGTTTCAATCCAGAGACGTGTTTAGGGAACAACATATTTAAACATTACCAAGTTTATTCATATTTGAATGTTTGAAGTACGCGAAAAAAAACTCGTCAAATACCCCCCGAACCTCAAACTTTCACGACCATGATAACCGTAAAAAAACCCTTCTGAGGCCTATAGGACAAAGACTAACAAAATTATTAAAGAGCTACGAATGTATAAGCATGAAGTTATATTTATAACCATCTCCCGTCAAACCTTAAATTGGCGGACATTAGAGAGATGCTAAAAAGTATCTTGTCAAAAAAGCTTTTTATTCCATTAATGATATGTAAGCAACTTAACCTCTTATTTATGTATTGTCTTTGACATTTTAATATATTAATATATTAACATTTTCATAACTCCTCTTGACTTTAATCTTGTCGCTACTGCAACTATAGTATTACTCATTATAATAACGAAATGACCTTATTTTTGCACATTGATGAGATGCCAATGGGTCCCTTTACACCCCATTGACATCGAATTCCATATTCTCCATTGCCTTTGTTGTGTTTGCTCTGTCATTGTTTTATTGTTTATCATATTATTTGGTTATGCATTAGGTATATGTATAAATTGTAAATTATATTAATGAACCCAAGACCCTCGTAAGGGGTCTATGGGGGATGAAATAAAGATAAGATAAGAAGAATACTGTGGGTTCGTTAGCAGCAAGCGCGAACATCTCCTCCTCCACTCCTCTCGGGCTTCCACTATTCTCTTCAGGTAGATGTATAAACTGCATTCCATATCCTGGCAAATCTGTTGCAAATATACCAATCGAACCCTTAACAATTCCCTCCAATACTGTACTGAGTAAATTTTCATATCTCATTGCATGCCTTAGCAACCTCGAGCGTCTCTTTAATATTGTTTCCTCCTGAACATTATAATCCTAGCTAGTTATTAAAGGCTGCTAATTACATCTTACTGAGTATCTTTATCTTAATAATTTATTATAATATACTCCTTTTATGACTCTGACTCAAGGGTATTATAGGGAGGAAACAAACCCCTCTATATCAGAATGTTAGAAACAGAATTGAATATTTCGGCAAATAAGACTAATAAACATGTTTAAAAGGAAAACAATACTGTAACAATGACATATTGTGGAACTACATTATATAATACAAAAAAAAAACACTTATTCACCCCAACATGAACAGAAGTAGGTAGGTACCCCAAAATATACATGTGGGAGTCTATCACTATCCATTCTTTCAAAGTGGTTGCGCCATTAGAGCCTTCTTCCTGTGCGGTCCGTCGTCTGACAAGACTGCAGTCTTTCAAAATATACCACAATGTTTTTTGTTACTAAGGTAACAATATTGGCAATGTTCTAAGTTGGCATTCACCGCTACCGCTATAACAGTACCGTAGTCCTAGGAAAACAGACCTTGACCCATAGTAATAGGTAGGGATGTGTTGACTGAAACAGGACGACCGGCGAACATTTATTTTGAGACTTGAAATAACGTAGAACGAACGTAACACAGCCCGTGGACTACTGTAGTCTCGATTGTGAACAAATTATTCTCTAGTTTCCGCGAATGAATAAAATAAATACTTAGATGAATGAATTTATACGATTCGAATGAAGATATTCCGTTCACACATGCGTGTCGACTCATCATTTTTATAAATATGTTTTACAAATTATTGAGTTTTAAGACTTAAAACACCTGTCAAATACTATACATTTTATTTAGGCGAATTTTAAACTATCATATTAGGTATATTATAATAAGTTGAGTTCGTCAGTAACTCAGTATTTTTGTTGGAACACTTTTTTAAAAATATTTACATACTTGTATTATTTTTTTTTAAAAAGGAGTTGCTCCTTTACGATCATTGGAATGAATTTATCTGTACCTTAGAGCATAAAGTGTGGGAGTCCACTTTTTTGCGATTTTGACTTAATGATACAGTTTTATTCGCAATTGAAGGTTCTATAAGTGGTCAAAATATTGAAGTCACCACTTGTTAAAAAAGGTGACTTTTGAAATTAAAAATATGTTTAAGTCCAATTTTTGTTAGAGCATAATCCATTATATTTCTTATTATAAAGAATATTGAAAATTGTATTAATTAAACATAAAACATGGTCTAATTGGTGAAAAAAAAAAAATTTCAGATTTAATATTTTTCATATAGAAAAAAAGTTCGCGTTTTGTAATTTCAAGTTTCACTTAATCCTCTCTCCTGCAAAATTACTAAAATGTGACTCCCACACTTTATGCTCTAAGGTACAGAATATAAATTTTTTTTTGTAACAAGTAAGTAGGTATGTAGGTACTTACCTGTATAGTAAAACTAGTTTGTACCGGTAGCCGTTCCGGTTTACAGGCATAATTTCCGGCTAGCATCTGCCCGCATATTTTATGACGATTGGGTTCGCTGCAGGAAACGCTAGTTTTTCAGTTCTTTTTTTATTAACTTAAACATTTATCTCGTAGATTAATAAAAATAAATACCTATTTTTTAAATGCAATGGCACAATCATGAGTAAAATATTATTGTTGAATAAAATACACATTTTTGTAATGCACATTTCAAAAAAGACGAACTTATCCCAAAAGATTTATTCCAGATAAACCAGTTACTTCTGACTCCAAGCAAAAAATTGTAAAATATAAACGCTGCTCACATCACTACATTAATCTACTATAAAATAGGTACCTACATACCTATATTATAATGATACAAAGTTGTTATAATGAAAGCATATGTCTTAGATTTTCCGTTTTGTCTTAGATTAATTCAAAACATGACGTCTTCGTTTAGTCAACTCGAATAGAATTAATCAACAACCGTTCACCACGCTGTAATACAGTATTGCAACGACCGAAAATAAGTCAAAAAATATTCTAGGCAGGTACCTATTTCCAATAACTTCTAAAACCTCTGTTTAAACTCTAGACACGTATAGATCATTTGGGTTTTTTTGACAATTAAAAATACATAAATCAACACTTTCCTATAGTGTGGTGTTAATATTATGATCGACGCTGATTTTAATGTCTGAGTTAATTTTAATTCTAATCTCATTCAATCTAATAAAGTTTGTGGAATTAATACCTACTTACATAAGTGAAAATATCTACAAAATTCTTGAGAATTTAGTCTTCATGAGAATTGACCAGTTTGCTGTCATGCTGTTTAAAGATTGCACTGCTTATTTTCACATATTGCTTTACAAAAAAGGTCTGTTTTTCTAAAAATTTTTACCTACTTATGTCATTAGTCGATTTTCAGTACATTCTCTAAATACGCGCAACCAACTGTAGGTACAGTGGCGGATTTAACGGTACGCGGACAAAGCGCCCGAGCCTGAAAATTGATAAAATAAAAAATAAAAAAATGCACTTCTTTCCTTTTAACCTGTCTCGGCATACGATAGTACAAAAAAGCGTACACCGGAGTGATTAAATGCATGTTCCTTCATTTTGACGTGCCATATTTGCCAGGTCACCCCGAAGTTGGCAATCACTTAGGCAAAAGCTGCCATGTCTTGCGCTATGTGGCAACTACTCCTCAACATTACTTCGTATTCTGGTCCAGTCCCTAATAATTATTTTTATTGCAACTTATAGAACTCAAAATCACTCGAGGCCGGGTGGATGTCTTTAAAATAATTAAAATTAAAACTTATAGAACTCTGTTTACTAATGAAATTTTCACGAATCATAATTAAAAAATGAAAAAAAAAATAGCAGAGTTATATTATAAGCAAAAAACAATTAAGACATTTAATAATACCTATTCCTGAATTTTAAACCATTGTTACAGTCATTAAATTTTTTATATATATATATACATCGATCTGTGTTCACTCAAATATAAAAAGATAGATATCAAATGCAAAAAGATATTTAATTATTTTTAAATAAAAATGAATCTGTGCTCACTCTAAGTGAACACAAATACACTCCATTCACAATATTCTATTTAAAGCTTGTGTCAAATGGGATCGAACCCACGACCTCCGCACATATTATCAGTACAAAAGCTGGCGTCTTTTGATACACAACACACTATAGGCACCTCTATACCTATTTAAAAAAAATGTAGATTGTTTTAATGGATTTTGTGTTTATTTTGAAAGGTGTAGAATAACCATGCACGTTATTCCTGTATTAAGCAAATAATTAATTTTCTTCTCCTCATGTTAAACGTCGTTATATATTTTACATGAGCTCATGTTTCGGGCTACAATATTAATTCAACTAGAATGTCTTTTAAAGGATACAATGTCTAATTAAGAAAATTAAGGTGAATTTTGGAAAGCTCTTTTCAGAAGAAGTTAATGTCTTTTAAAATAGCTTTCAGCTTTTAAAGCTCATTTTCAAAGTGTTTTTCGACAAAAGTGTAAACAAAAGCAGAAGGGAAAATTTGATATAAATCAATTTTTCTTCTTCTTCTTACTCTTGATATAGATCCGAGGATCTGTTTTTTTCACAAAGAAGTTTCCTGGGACGCCGAACTCCAACTATCCTTCCATCTTTTTGGAGGTCTCCCGGGTTGGCGGCTGCCCGAAGGGATGTTGTTATTAATTTTTCTAAGTTTAGTAATCTTATATATAAAAATGGAGAGCTATTTCCCGATGTCATCGCATCACGCCTAAATGGCTGGACCGTTTTCGCTAATTATTTTTTTGTTGTGTAGGCTTTTATCAGAAGAATGTCCATTTAGAAGAAAAAAAAGATGAAAAATGCATGGAAAATTAGAAAATTAAAGAAAACTCTACGTAGACAACCATATTAGTAATTTTTACATTATAATTTTTATTACAATTTCGAAATTTTTACAGAAATTGTCAATTGGTGCGATTGACAGAATGCGGATGGAATATACAAGGTTTAAAACAGACGCATCGTTCGGAATCACATTGGTCAAATGATATTTAATTCATCACCATACAAATTCGTATTCAATATTCATATTTAGGAACACAGGACAACGTCTGTCGGGAAAGCTAGTTATGAATATAAATGAAGCGATCTTAAAAGTTTCAGTAAGGGCTTCAGTAGAGAGTCTCCATACAGGGGCTGCACAGTGCACATATCATACACTTCAACTAACATTTTTTTTAACAATATTTAATATTTATTTCAGTAAGTAGATTATTATAAATTGCGGTCATTACGGTAAACTATAATAAAACATCCGATAGTGCAACGGCCGCTAATCCATGTTTACCAAAACGCATAGCTCACGACTTGTGATGAGGAAAGGTTAAACAACACGATAACATTGCGACTATGGATTGTCTCATAATATTAATATCGCGGTTAAGTTTGGCTTCTTTATTAATGTACCAGCTGAACCGTCGAACTTCGTCCCGCCTTAAAGACAATAAAATATTGCTGGGTATAGCTGACATACATGCATCGTGTAAAAATCAAAAGTTTTGTGGTTATAATATTATAAATCAGTTATTTGAAAAATACTCAAATTCCCACATTTTATGTATCGATCAGATTTTTAAAAACTATTTCTGAAACCTAAAAAGAAATTCTATCAATAATGTTTTGAGACTCAATGGTTGTCGGTAAATAAAAATTGTAGTATGATGAAATTTTACACAGATGGCGCGGTTGTTAGGAAGTCCGTTCCATACTGATTACCTATCATATTATTTTATACTATTTTCTATCAATTTTCAAATTTTTTAATTGTTTTTCTGTTATCCGGAGCGGAGAATAATCTAAAAAAAACAAAGATGATAAAAATCTGTTCAGCTAACCCAACATATCTTTAAATTTTAATATTTCAATTTTATAATATATTGATGCCGCGGATTTATATTGTCTTTAATTGCTTCCATGCTATATTTTTTAGATAAATATGTCATTCAGATTAATAATGATGGTTTTTGGAACATGCATAATGTGAAAAGTTACGTCACATTGCAATGGCGTCGATGTATTTTTAGACAAAATTCAAAATTATGAAATGTTGAGTAGGTATACTAAACTGATGTTTATCTTTTACAGCTGTGTAAAGTTGTTGAGTTTCTCACTTATAAATTTAATTCAAAGACAATAATAATTAACACTAAAACTCACCAACGTTCGCCATTTAGGTGGTCAAATTTGTCAAATCCCCGTTGCTAACGGTTAATGATAACATTAAGCAAGCCTTCGAAACAGCAGTTAAAGACGGATGTTAGCACGCATCAGTTCAAACTTCCATTTAAAAATCGAGCAACTCATTGCCTGAGACAATTTTTTAGCCATTGGTCTCGTTCAATCTAAGACAGGAGACAAGCCAACCCGGGGAAGACTTTCAACTGAATCGAACCCGGGACCATTGAGGAACGGAATCAGAAATTAGCGCCTTTACCGTTGGGCTATTAAAGTTGGTTTCGTGTAAACTACATTTAATTACAAGATAATTAATTCATCTTTTCGACCGTAACCACTTGGTGGAATATAATATTTTGGAACTTACTTATATAATAAGTAGGTACCTTATACAAAATATTTAGGTAGGTAGGTACCTAACTAATTTTTCCCCACAATTTTAAGAAATTAATTGTGGAAAAAACTACATGTTTTGTACTAGGTACCTACTTATAAAAAAATCTCGAAAATTAAGTAACAAATTTATTCAGATTGGATGTTTCATTAATTAAACCACAGTTTAATTGCAAAGCTATACAGCTATATTAATGTACATAATTTGAGAGTTTCACATTTCAAGTTTGCAAATGAGATCCGGTTAATTGAACCCAGTTGAAAATAGGATGCGTTTGAATTCTAGGAAATCAAATAATGTCAATCCGAAAACTGCTACAGGTGAAAATATAGTGTACCAGTATTTTAAACTACGCACACATTATGTCTGCTACTGGTAGATATAACATACTTGATTATAAATAGACCCAAATTAGCCTACATTTTGGAACAGTATTTTAAAGTCCTTTGTAAATATGCAAATGAATATGCATGGTACCTTAATACTACCAATTTCAGTTAGGTAGCGGGCAGTACGGTTGTAAAAATAATATTTTTTTCATTCTAAGAACGAAATAAATTTAAAAAGATTATACAGAATTCTGTGATATTGATACCCGCTCTGCACTCTACGCCGTGAGTAGGTATGCGGTATTTAAAGTAGTTGGTAGCCTAGGGGTTCAGCCACCGAACTTCGCAGTGGAGGTCGTGAGTTCGATTCTCAGTGCTGACCATCTATCTCTTCGGGATTCTACAGCATCTATCAACGAATATGTAACAACTAAAAACTCTAAGAATTCATTACTGATGTTCGATTTTTAAATTTATTCTATCAAGCATATTTTTGGCAATGATCATTTCCTGGACCAAACGGAACTTTGAATATAATATTATGTTCAAAATTCTACCCTCAACGCTCTTGTATTTAACGCATCTTGTACAATTTTTACCTATACATTTTTATTTTGGTGTTTTTTTTTCTTTCATAGAGAGAGAGAGAGAGTGAATAACACATTGTTTTAATTAGTGTAATTTTTGTGAGAAAGTATAGTTGGCAGAGAATTTCGAAACTTTATTTTGATCCGCAAACTTTTAAAATAAAGCGTTTATTATATTCTATATTGAAGTCAGACTCAAATATAGAAGTAGGTACCTACCTACGGTTTGAACAAAAAAAAACAGATTAGTGATGTAAACAACTTTATTTGGGTGTCAAAAACATCGTTAAAACTAAAATAACCGTAACACATATTTAGCAAAATCTACGAAATATATAGTATTTATATAAAATGATAAGCCTCTTGTAGCCCGTATTGTTTCTGATTAAAATTATCGTTAATTTTTAAATTTAGATTTTGTGCGCTTACCTCGAATGAGGTCGAGTGGAACCAACATTTTTGGAAGTCTTTAAGTAGGTACATAATATGTACATTTATGGTACCACGATCCCACCCTTATAAGCACAAAATTAAAAATATTTTTATTAAGCAACCACACGGAATAATAAAATTAAAGATGTAAGTAACGGAAACAATATTTTAATAATTGTTACATACTAAAAATATAAAATGTGTTTTTGGTTGTTTCTTAATAATATTACATATTTCTATGTAGTAGTTTTACAAATAAATGGATTAAGTAGCTACCTATTTATTATCTTTTTTTAATTAGGCTTTCCACCCCAAAGGTATATTATTCTTTACAGTGAAAGAAAATGTATACCTACTTACTTGGGTAATTTTTATGACAATCTTGTACCTATAGGGACAATGCATAGTATTTGATTTTAAAAGTTCATTTTTATCGGGTAAATATTACATAAAAAATATCAAAGGAACTATTCCAGAAGGTAAATGAAGCAATAATAATGCGTTTTAAAGAAAAAATATTTATTCATAGTTTTAGGAATAATATACATCACAACAATCAAAGATAAAAAAAGAGTGTGGTAATATCTTACGGTATTTTATTTTTTTTGATGAGAAGAATCGTTCTTTGGGACGATGTCTTCTTCGACATTTAAAATAAAATCTTAGTTCAGCTACATCACCAATATGAATTATGATACATGCGGTATACATCTGTATTTTCTCCGAGGACAATATGGTATGGAGTTCAGCTCAAACACATACATATAATAGTGTTCCAAAATCAAACACAAAACACATTTTTTCAAAAAGGGTCGTCTAAAAATTGTGTTAAGGTTTTAAAAGATATTGTAATTGCGATGTTTAATTGAACAAAGTTGTACATTCATAAAGATCAATTAATAATTTCACTAATAACTATGCGAAGAGAAAAAAAAAGAAGAAAACCAGCGAAATCTATTTTTCATCACAACTTTTCAACCCCAAAGTAAATTTTGTTGCCCACTGCTCTCAAGGAATTGAGTGCTTTCAAACCCAAAAAGCATTTTGCTAGTCTTTAAATTTGGTTGCTCTCTTGTTCTCAACAATTTCCAACTTTTATCTCTATTTTTCATTTAATTATTAAATTTCTACTTGTTGCATACATGAGATTTTTCGACATGTTGAACATGTTGAGAATTCTCATGATTAAGAGTTTCGGAGACAAACATTACCACCTAATGGCGAACGTTGTTAACGTAAAGCGATCACACTAAGTCAGCCTTCGAAATAACAGTAGAAGACGGTCGTAAGCCCGTAGTGGTTTGTTCCATTTAAAAATCGAACATTAGTAATGAATTGTTAGAGTCATTAGTTGTTATTTTTTCTCCAAAAAGCATATTATTAGTCCCATACATACATACATTCTCCCTTTAAGGCCCCCCGCATACTCAAGCTAGCTTAGTCTCATACAAAAATAAAAAAATATTGACTGTCCCTTGATAGAGTTGACACACAGTGTCCCTAGGCCAGGAGAGCCACTCTCCCCAACACTTAAAAGAAAATTAGAATTGAATTAAGAATTGTCAGAGTCATTTTAGTTGTTTTTTGTTTTTTTTTTTACTTATAGGCTATAGGCAATTATAGTAGTCGAGCGATTAAAGTTGTATGTTTGTGCCTAGCCTCACTGTGAAGAGGCAAAATGTGTTACCATGGTGGTCCTTCGTGTATGATGGCATGTAATAGGACGTCCCAAAATCTGAGACAAATATTCCGTGAAGTATTGTTATATTTTCGGGCAGGCGACAGATGTTTTCTGCAAAATATAACCAGTTCATGAATAAAACAAAAACACGTATTCCGTATTCTTTTGTCATATTTCATCGTTATGTATTATTAATAACACATCCGCGCTACAAAAGTGATTTGACATATCTTCTGGAATTTCCGTTCTGAATTTCTCTTAAAAAAAGAGCACTGCCCCGATTTGTGATATTTTGTGGTTTTCAGATTAAAATTGTAAAATATGAAGAAGATAAACCGAATTAATAACATTATGATTGTATTATCAAAAAGGAAAATATTGTACAAAATAAATAACGCTGATTGATCCTTAATAATTAACTCTAGACCAGAAAAAAATGCGATATCGTATCTAAATGTAGATATCTTATCTCAATAAATATAATTAATATGAGTTTAACATAACAATAATTGTTATGTTAAACTCATATTAAAAAAATGTAAAGTTAGTCAATGATAGGTGTTTGATTATCGGGCGTCACCCGCCTTTAATTGTCAAAAAAGCTTCATTTTTTTTGGTAAAATGGGATTTTCCATAATATATTATTATGATCTGTTTGGCTAAGAGAGAATTTGACATCCCCAGCCTACAAAATGTACTTAGGTAGAATTTTCCTACATTTATATGTTATTTGTTTTTTTTCTTCTCACACACTAGGGCTCGCATTTTTGTTGAACAATGAAATGTTTGTGTGTTTGACATTTTTATATACTGCTCGGGTTTTTTAATCTTAGTCTATTGAGCAGGCGGGTGTTGTATTGAACCTGTTCTGCTGCTGCAATTTCAACAACGTAAATCAAGACGGGTAACAGCTAGTGGGAAATAAATTTGGTTAAGCATTTCCGACAAAATTATAGGTACTTCCTGAATCTGGTGAAAAGGAAATATTATTTTAAATAACACTTAATGAATTTACGTAATTGATTGGATTAAATATTTTACGGCGAAATCGATGTAAACAGAATAATAATTTTCCAAAATTGTTTCTACATTTACGTTTTAAAGAGGTTATTTTGTTTCTCAAGGTCTTACAAATCAAATAATATTATTTTCTTATTCTTTTTATAAGTTGAGTAGGTACCTAATTAACATAACACATTGTCTCTTTTTCACTATGTGCTTTTTTTTCAAATTTATTTCCAAAAAAAAATAAACAAACTAATTTAAATTACATGAGAATAAAATTATTGGAACACTTATAAATTACTTTAATGTTATACTTTTAATATTTTAAACATTTTCGCCATCCTCTTGCTCTACAATAATTACATATCCCTCGTCCGCAGTAAATTAGAGTACGCAACAAATTCCTTAGATGTATTAACTACAAGTTGGGTATACCCAGTAAATATATAAATTACGACAGCGTACGGGAATTGTTACAATATAAACAGACTATCTGAGAGACGTGTACTGACTGACCCAATTTTGCTTTTCAAAATTTTGAATAATTGTTTTTAAGACCCTGCACTCACTGGTCTCATTAAGCTCCATATACCTGCCCGCGAAACTAGAGGAAGATTCTTGTTTTATACTGATAATTCTCTCACTACAAACTATTTGAAAAGTACAGTTGTCCCACGTCTTCGTCGATTAGGTAACGAGTATTATGCTGGTCGTATTGACTTCTTTGACACCAACATCAGCCGCCTTAGGACTCTTAGGAGGATCACTACAGAAACCTTCTGATAGTCCATCCTTTGCATGCATGCACTCACCGAAGTCTGCATCTTCAGCCCTTCCTACTTGCCTGTCTTACTCTTTAGGCTTGGAAGTGGTTGGTGACCCAGCGGTTACAACGCCGGCTTTCGTACTGCGGACGTCGTGGTTCGATCCCAGGTGCCGACCATCTTCCTCTTTCACGACACAAGCTTTAAGTAGCTTACTGTGAAAGAGTCGAAGAGTGTATTTGTGTTCACTTTGAGTGAGCACAGATTCATTTAATGAAAAAAAAATCTCTGTGTCTCTTAATTGAATTTTTCTTATTTGAATCATTTTTTTGTTTTTATTTATTTAAAATCACACACGGCCATCGGCCATTAAAATATATTTATTAAACATGTTAAAGTTAAAACATCAATGTCAAATAACTGTCAATTTACGGAAAGAAACACAACGAAGCTGCCACCGCAACATTCACAGACATGCAACTGCACGGTGAGAAGGCATTGTTTTGTATAATTGATGCAGATTAGAGTCTTCGTCTCTTCAGTAAAACCACTTTTAATTGTTTTTTTTTGTATTTGTAGACGGATTCATTGTTAACTTTATATTGTATGTTTATTGTAATGTCAACTATTTTTTTTGACTAAATTATGATTGTAAAAGGCCCCGGGAGTATATTAATTGAAAATAAAATAAAATAAATGTTTACTTTAGGAAACCTTCTTAAGGAGAAAGCTGCAAAAAAAATCTTTGTTTGGAAAATATATTTTTACGAATGATTTTCATTTCACTAATGAGCTCTGTCAATCAATGATACAGCTATCAATATGTCAGTATTCTTTCCTTGATACGAATAATTTGTTACTCTGAGATAATTTTCTTTCTCCTGTTATGCTTTATTTTATCGAGTAAAAATAATAATAATACATTTCTAGCTTTTTAGACATATTATTTTTCAAACATTCAAATTGCAACTCATTTATATTAGTATAGCTGATAAACCCACTCAATTGTGATCACACTAAGCCAGCCTTTGAAATAACAGTAGAAGACTGTCGTAAGCGCGTAGTGGTTTGTTCCATTTAAAAATCGAACATCAGTAATGATTTGTTAGAGTCATTTTTTGTTACATACTCGTTAGCATCCTTTTTATATCAGAAGAGGAACACAAATAGTGGGATTATCTATACTTACACTTGTACTACTTTTTATACCAAATCAACTGAGATAGATGCATTTTTACAAATTTCATATTATTTCGTAAATCAATCATGTTTTTATTTTTTCTAAACTTAACTTAAATATTATAATAATATTATTATGAAGTCATTTAGTTAAGTTTAGAATTAGATGCTGCAACAATAGTTTTGGCTAAATTTGCGATTAACTAAGGTATGTATAATACTTTAAATATGATGAAAAGGTGAATAAAATATATTATATAAGATAACGTTTAATATTACCTATTGTAGTCCAGTTGAATAGTAAGCTTGATTTCTATTGTGTGAGTTAATTTTTTTGTTGGTGCGATTAAAAGAATTTTCCAGATCGTGACAGATAATGAATCGGCTATTTCGCCAAGTTTCTATACACAATATGGTTTAGAAATGCGTAACACTTTAAGCTAATCAGTCTTTGTGAGCGGTTCTAGTATCTATATTTTAATACGTGAAGGATAAACTTTGTGACTATTTTTACGAAAATTGCGCGGACGGAGGAGTATTCAATGTCGCACACTTGACTATTTATATAGAGAAGGTGTGGCGAATGCAAATTTTTTTTTTATTATTATGCATTAAAAATAGATTGAATCAATAAAAAAAAACTTACAAACACTACCTATTGTAATGTTATGTATTTGATACTTGCATACCCTCCCACAGACTACCTATTTAAAAAGATCATCAACTTCAAAGAAACAAAATGTAAAATAAAAAGCACCTCGAAACGGGAGCAGAAAGCTTGTTGAAGGCGGTGTATTCAAATGGACGGCGGAGCTAAAATTAGCGGGATAGTCAAACTCATTGCGTCAAATTGAGAATAGATTAATATTTTTTTCTTTAATAATAATAGAAAAAAACTTTATACCTAATATCAACATTTCAAATTTGACGTATCCAAGTCATAGTTTTGGAAAGAAAGTGGTAAATAAAATATCGCTCGCTCGGTCTTAATAATGTTCAAACTTATAATTTTAAATTAGTTATGGTCGAATTTCGAGCACTGGTTGACTACTTGTACATCTATAATAATAAAGGAAAGTGCCTGACTGACTGACTGACTGACTCATCAACGCACAGCCTAAACGGCTAATCGTAGAGAAGTGAAATTTGGAAATCAGGTAGGTCTTAATACAAAACCTTCCACTAAGAAAGGATTTTTGGAAATTCCACCCCTAAGGGGGTGAAAAATAGGGTTGAATGTTTTTCAAAGTATGCGAATATCTCGGAAACTAGACATGGTACGAACTTGAGATTTGGCATATGAATTCTTCTATAGAAATGAGTGTTAGCATATTCGGCAATTTTTCCAAAATTTAACTAAAAGGGACGAAAAAGGGCACATATAAAAAGGGATGATTTTTAAGTGCCTCCTAAAAAGTTTAAAACTGGTTTTATCGAAATTTCAAAAAAATGGTTTCTTCAGAAAGAGTCAAATTATACTATTTCGTTTTCAAAAGATATCATTAATTAGAGGGGAGGGGTGAAGGGCACTTTTCCAACGTGTATGTGTGTGTATCCGTCCCCTCTTTATAACTTTTGATTCGCTTGATGCACAGATCCTAAAATTTCAGAAAATATTGAATACTTTAAGCATACAAAATTTGTATACTCAGAATTTTGAATTTTTTTTTCAGTCAGGGGTTATCAACCTTTGAATTTTTATTTAATTTTTCCATATATCTCGAAAACCATAAAATCTAGAACCCTAAAATTGTGTATGTATATAGAAAAATACAATATCTAAAATATAATTTAATGAAGAAGTTCCAGAATTTGTCAAACTTTTTTTATAAAGAAAAATATTTTTTTTATGACAAATTTACGAGTTTCAGTGCCTATATTTCAGAATTTTATATAAATATCGAAAAACGCCGAAACGCTACAACTAGATATTTTATTTTTCTATAAAAAATACGTACATCATAGCAGTACATCTCAAACTTTTCTTAACAATTTTTGTAAAAATTTAATTTATTGACGACATCGTTTCTTACAATAAACATACCGACTCAGGCCATCGACAGTTGGATCTCATTTTTACATGTAAATAGTAATATTTTAAAGTCTTGCTTTGCATGGGTTCAAATACATATGCGATTTCCTAACGGAATTGAAGCGATACATGCAAGTAAATTAATAATCCAAAGAGCTTGGCTAGTCTTGAAATTCAATTTCAATGTCGACCGATCATATTTGAGATTGTCGAGTTGTTTATAGGTATTTCGATTATTGTCTTCCTGTCAGATGTCCGTACCGAAGAATCTCATCAACAGATGTCCAGCAAAGTTGTTTTTAAGAGGAAATAATAACTCGAACGGAATACCTCCGAAGTGACGGCCATTATCTTGGATTTCTGTGGAGTGTGCCGAATAAGATAAAAAAAATGGTCCATATAGGTACTTAATGGTTTCTATAATTGCGGGGCGCAACGTTTCAAAGGGGAACTTTTGTCGAGATTTTTTTCAACAAGGTCCGATTCAACAGTTAGCGATATTTTTTTGTGTCTGTAATTTGAGCAATTTGGAATCACCACGGTGTCTTTTGAAGGGAACTTTTACTAATTGCATTTGGAATCGTGAGTTTTTAAATTTCGTGCGATCGAAAGTATCAATTATTATTTGCGGAAGGAACAAATGAAGGAGGAATCTGAAATATTTATTAATTTTGCACTTATTAGAACGGATCGTGCGATAACTATGACATTATTTAATGTATTTTGTTCGTAATTTAGACAGTTTATATTTTATTTTAAACTTTATTTAAACAAACACATAATTATTACTTTTACGAAAATTGCAGGTATGGAGAAATATGAAACATCGCACACTTAGGTATAGTTTATAATATAGAGTAGTGGCTAATGCAATTTTTTTTTTAAATATGAATAAAAAATATATTAAACCAATAAAAAAATAAACTTACAAACACTTCTGTAATGTTATGTGTTTGATACTCACACACACTTCGATGTATTTGACATTGACACAGACGCACATATTATTTTGCTTATTTATTTTTGGTCAAATTGAGAAAATATAATTAGGTATACTTTTTTTTAATTATAATAGAAAAAACTTTGTACAAATCAACATTTCAAATTTGAAGTATCCATAACATTGTTTTTTTTTAAGAAAATATTGAAATAAGGCTCCCTCAATCTTTGACAATGGAACCTTAATAATGTTCAAACCTATACTTTTAATAAGTTACGGTCGAATTTCGAGCACTGGTCAACCGCTAGTAAAATTACAATTTTTTTTAAATGAATCTGTTCTCACCCAAAGTGAACACAAATACATTTTCGACATCTTTTAGGTAGGTACATAAAAAAGCTTGTGTTGTGAAAGAAAATTTTCTATACACAGGTGTCAGTAAGTATAGCCGGTGGAACTTATTGCCCGAGGCAATTTTTACCAGTCAACCGGTCCCGTCCAATCTGAGACATGGGGTACCCCGGGTTAAAAATCACTGACAGACACGAGCGGAAATTGAACCCGGGACCTCGTGATCTGAAGTCCACGCCCATACCAATAGGCTACCGAAGTCGGGTAAGTTGACAAAATGCACACTCTAAAAAAGTGTAAAGAGAAGGCATAAAAATATGGTCTAGATTAAGCGCAATGGATAGCTCTTGTTGCCTCCCCATACCTTAAGTGGGGAAAGGGACAATACATAGATACGTAGATAAATAAACAAGTGAAGTTTGCAAAATCATTATATTGTTTACTATAGTAGATATTTTATTATGTATGAACAATAACAAAAAAATAGCACGAAAAAAACTCCTTATAAAGCTACATTTTTTTTTTGTAAAAGAAGACCTTTGAGAATATTGAAGACGCATATAGGTAAACGAAACTCCATGATCACTTCATGTTGGTCTGATTAAAAGAAAGCTGTAGTTACATCCTTTGATATAATAAAAAAAAACACGGTCAATACTTTACAATATTATTAAGTTAAGACAAACCTTCTTGGTTAAGATTTTTTTACTTCTTAATAAAAAAGTAAAAGAATTTAACTTGTAATTCACATTCGATATATCCGTTAAAATAATGCTCGATATATCATTTAATAATAATGAAAATAATCAAATTGATAAACTTTTATTGTACCTTCAATCTGAACCGTTGCGTTGAATTCGTGGAATATAGAACCTTAGCAAACTAAAATCTTAGCTTAATAATAATTAATTATTGTCGACGAATTGATTGTCGAGGAACAACCGGGTGCTATTAATTCGAAGTACCTACTTAATTTTCTCTTGAAATTTCTACCCTTTGTTAGGCTGTCTCCAACTGTAATATAATATTACTTCATGTTACAAGTACTGCTGATTGTACCGTCATCTTTGTGAAAAAAAGTGATAGGTAGTAAATTTTGTTAATTAATTTTAAACTAAAGTTTCGATTGCCGGCCGGTTGTGGCTGTTTCAGTATAGAAAAACAGCTGTTGACAAGGAAAAATGCCTGAATACAATAATTTCTATCGACTATTCTGACATATTTGCTAAGCAAGGTGTAGGAATATATCTTTTGATGTCTTTTAAATTTAATTTTAAGGTAGTAGGTATATTATATAAGAGTATGAGAGAAAACATCTTCTAAAGGGTTAAATTCCAGCATACTTTTTCATTATTTATAAAGGAAAGAAGCTTTGCAGTTATACTATAGATTAGGTACCTATATTTCTGAAATATATTTTCGACCGCCTATGCGACCATCTTCAGCGGAGAGTTTTTTAGACTATACCTACTTATTTATTTATTTATCAAAATATGAAAAATAAAATTACTAAATATTTATATAAAAACATAATATTAAATCTTAACAATGATTCTCTCTCATAAATCTTAGTGCTTGTGTTGAGAGAGTGTTTTGACTAACTTGATTTGTATATAACTTATTTAATGAATATTATTATTATTATTACATAAATATTTAACGAATATGTAACAACTAAAAACTTATTTATCTATGCCCAATTTATAACAGTATATTTCTGTTACTTAATTCAATTCAAGATAATAATACCTATTGAGTTTTATTGTTTATTTTTTTTTATCTCTGAAAAACTCTAACATCACAATATTAAACACTACAATTTTTCGATTGAGGCTGCTATCAAAATGTTAACGGAAAGTAACTTGCAAAGTTTAATTATAAATTTATGGAGCGTAAAAAAAATTAAGAAGGAATTTTGATTTACTCACATTTTTTAACACTTTGGAGGGACCCATTTGTAGATAATAATCATTAGAAAACACTTTCAAAAAGCACTAATTAAAAAAACACCATTTTCAAATTAGATTTATTACAAAGTTCAAAACTTTTGCGAAGTTCATTTTCGTAAAACTCAAACGGGAAGAGAAAGCGCGATAGACATCCTCACACGACGAATGTTATCAAACAACTAAGAGAAATTATTCGTTGGAATCAACATACAGAAAGAGTTTATTCATTTACTGAAACTACACGACTAAAACAGAAGAACAGTAAAACATAGATACTCCACAAAAAGGACGAAATCATACGGACTGTTGACGTATCGTTATCAAATCATTGCTACGAGACTTTTTTAACATTCGCAAGAAAATTCGTGAAAACTTTCTTTTGAAGTTAATGAACTAAAATTTGACGATAGGGAATTTGTTCGTATGGCGGGAAATTGGCGCTTATAAACGTTGTCTAGAGGAAAATGTATTCGCCGATGCGTGAGATTATGGAAATTTGTATGAATGGATTATTTTTATACTGTAGAATCCCTTTTTTATACTTTTTTTCTTAAATTTCCTATCTTTTCTTCAAACATTGTCTGTATTGAACATACTGATGAAGATTTTGTTCTTTATTGTAGATGAAACACCATCATTTAGACGGTATTTACACTTTTGTACATACATGTAAAGGGACTACAACCTGATAAAACACTAAACTAAACAGTCATCGAAATTTTGTACTTAACTAATTGAAACTGCACAAATCATTAATTGACTTAATCTTACGCAACTTTGTATGAAGGTTTTTTTTGTACCCATCACGCCGTGTCCCGTAAGAGGTAGGCAGAGAGAAAGCACTCCCACTTTTTCCATCCAAGCATACTTCTTTCGCTTCAGCTACCGACATAACATTTATCATACATCCTCTCCCATTTCTCTTACTTCTTACTTGGCCTTCCTTGAGAACGGAATCGATGTGTTCGATCCACTTCATTCTCGGTCGGCCACGCTTTCTTACACCACTTCTATGTAGGTTGTTGTGGGGCAAAATTACCAATTCCTAAACCCTTCAATGTCAATAAACGCGATTAATTTAAATGGCTGCTACAGTCCTGGCATACACACAAAAAAAAAAAAATTATACCTACATAAGAAATAATGATAAATCTAAAATAAGCTATGACTATAATATAATAGATGATGGTATGAAAAACAGCCGCCTTATTCTCGTTACGAGAATAAGGCCGCAGAACTGATGTCAGTTGCCTACTTGTTAACTGGCGCCGAATTCTGATCGAGATATCCTGCGTTCGATTCCTGGTCGGGAAGGTGTTTTTGTATTTGAGTTTTCTTTTCAGGGCTCAAATCCTGTCTCAAACTGGATAGGACAAATTACCTGGTAATACAAACATTAAGCAAGTATATGAGGTTGGTAGTCAAAAGGCGTACTTATCCCGAGGGATCTCTTCCAGCCAACCCTTTATGACCCACTTATATATAGGGGCATAGGGAGACATCAACAGTTCTCCATTGCGCTCGATCCAGCGCAGTTATGATGACCTAGTCCTACATCTTGTACAAATTTCTTAGCACTGCTTAGAAGGAACGGAACTTGGTGAGAGAGGGTCTTTCTCATTTCTACCCTGATGAGAACAAGATTAGCGCTCTCTTCGACCCGTCATTCGGCATCCTTAACACATGTTCCAGCCAAGTTCAACTCTTCTCCGTAATGGTTGAAGTGCTATTTTTGTGTAAGTGCTCTGTTCGCCTCCT
The DNA here is from genome assembly GCA_963576905.1 of Mystacides longicornis. Classification (NCBI taxonomy): domain Eukaryota; kingdom Metazoa; phylum Arthropoda; class Insecta; order Trichoptera; family Leptoceridae; genus Mystacides; species Mystacides longicornis. Next base: position 6,066,186 of record OY756433.1, on the reverse strand, counting down.
TATTCTACTAAGTGAGGTCACCAACAGAGTATAATAATATATTATTTTCGGTATGTTATGGGTGAAAAAAAAAAACATTTGTTTGAAAAGTTCCAATAAAATTAGTGATTTTCTCAGCAATCAACATAGGTATCTAATATATAAATTTATTAGTTGAAACTATCACATAATAATATTACGAATGTGCATGTATGGGAATAAAAGTTCGTGAATGTACCATCTGTATGTGACGTTTATTATGTTTCTGCCAATAATCCAAGGTATAATAAAATATCGGGTCAAATGTTGCCATCGTAAAAGAAAATTTACTACTTAATCAAGTTTAAATCAGATAATAAAGAAGCAGGTATCGAAACATATAAAACTGAAGAATGAAATATGCGTACTAAATTTAAGAGTATAAAATGTAGGTACTAATACCATCGTATTTTTTTTATTATAGTTTATTCGAAATTTGGAACACTATAGAATCGTCTAAATCAAAATATCAATATCCATTGATCGAATTTAAAAAAAAAATTGAAAAATAGAATGTTCGAAATGGTTGATTTGAATATCGAAACAAAATTTACTTATTTTGTCTACGTCTGCTCCAAAGACTTGCAAAGCATAGGTATCTTTCCTCTCCTTAATATGACATTAAAAATCGTCTGAAATCATTTTTAGGTAGGTAAATAAGACAAATTTAATAACAATTCAAAAAAAATTGAGAGATGTTCTAGAAAAAAAATCTCAAAAGACATTCTAAATCAGCTTAACTATCTAATAAAAGTTAAGCTTAACTAATAAAAAAGAAATTTCATTTCGTATGTTAAGGACTCTTTACCATTAGGTGTTTACGTGCAAAGCATCCTTAATTATCAAAAATATTTAACTAGGTAGTTCTAAACATAAACTTTTTCGTGAATTGCCCTGCTGGAGCTACGAATATCTTTTTATTGTTCGTTTCATAATTTAGGAATTTAGATTTTGGTCTAGCTCAATTATTCTTGGAGTGTGGATTTCTACATTTATTATCAAGAATGGCTTATTTTGAAATATAAAGGTATACTTAGGACAATGTGCCTTCAATAATATGACGTCGAATCTTCATCCGTCTCAAATATCTAAAACCATAATAGTTTACAATAAGGCTTGCTCCATACGTTATTATTCTAATATTAATTATATTTCGAAAACAATATTCTCAGTGATTGAGAGCGTGTTGTGATTGAGATAAATTAGGACTATTCGCGTATATGGCAACAGTAATAATTACAATATCTCATTTGTTAACGTAGGCATCAAGAGAGTATGTGAATGGATATAATATGCAGATACTTGGGAACTATGACGTAATGAGTTATAATTTATGTAGTTTTCTTCATACGAACTTACTTACTAATCGATGAAATCTTTCAAAGAAAACATTATTGAATTTATTTAAGAGTTTTTACTCATAGTATATGGAATATACACGAGTCTTGTGATCGGATTTCAAAAAAAAAAAAAGATTTCGCTGAAATTAATTTTCTCGTACCCGTACGCCAAAAGTGTGTGCGCACCCATAACTCATAGTAATTCTTATCCGATTTGATTGAAATTTGGTAGAACGGTTAGCCCCTCGATGTAGATAACTCAGTAAAATGTTGAGATCTGTACCTTCAGGGGAACCCTCTTAAAGTATCCAAAGAAAATTTCACTTGTTCTAGAAAAGGGGCTAAAAAAGAAAAAAAAAATTTCTTCGATTTTCATAAAATTTGGTATACGGGTTGGTCTTATGCTCCTACATAAGCACGTAAAATTTGAGGTCCGTAACACTAGTGGGTCCCCCTTAAAGTACCGATTAATATTGAATATGTAGTTCTAAAGCAGATAATAAAAAGCTCCAATAGTCGATATCATTTTAAAGTTTCTATAATAATTCCAAGGATAAATTCATTTTAATCGTAAAATTATGAATTTTTATTCAAAGATATGTTTTACACGAAAAGGCTGTTATAATATACTATGAGTTCTGGGCTACCCTAAGTTAGCAGCTTTTTTTTATTTTAACAAGAAATTTTTCAAAACTTTCGTAGTAAGTATATTATGAAGTTAGTAGGTACCTATGACAAACAATATTCGAATATGATTTTTTTCACAACGTACACTATGCTTTATGTGAGATACCATATTTTTGTACAAAAAGAAGCCGTAGTAAAAAATCGCATGACCATTAATACTTAAAAAAACTGACAATACAAAATTAACCCATATCTGCCCAAATTTCTTTTTTGAGATTTTTCGTTTTTTTCTGCTTAAGTGACGTCTAAATAACATGGAAAAAATAATAAAAAAAATATTTTTTGATAAATAAGCTAGATTTCACACATACTATATATAGTAAGTAGGTTGGGCAGATATGAGTACAAATTAAAACATATTATTAACGAATTGAACGTGCATTCTTGGTGGAATTATTTAAATAAAATAATTTAAATGAAACAATTGATTTGTTATTCCACTATATTTATTTACCTGACTAGTTTCGCAGGAACAGGTCCTGCATGGTCACAGTTTCTAAGTCACCTGTGACCATGCAGGACCTGTTCCTGCGAAACTAGTCAGGTAAATTAAATATAGTGGAATAACAAATCAATTGTTTCATTTAAATTATTTTATTAAAACATATTGTTTTGTTAAGTATTGGTTTATTTCTAGGCACATATGGACGTTTTTTTTTAAATAAATATTACGATATTATTATTTTTTACAGTGTGGAACGGAACACTTGATAAATTAACCGCCATTACTTTTTAAGCAGACTTAAGAGGGCCTAGATTTGCTCTCTTTGAATGCACACATCCACACTTATTTTTTAAATGTTGTGAATAAAATGTCCAACATGTTCAAATCAAGTGTCTGGTATAACTTTATAATATATCAAGCATAGTTCCCAAAAAGCATGTTGCTCTACTCCACACAATAGGACTGGTGTAATATGTTTATTCAAGCTCAGTTGGCTTATTTCGGGTTATTCATCTATCTAAACCACCTAAAATGAGCTAATTGAGCTTGAAATAAATATTACAACAGCTGTACTGTGAGGAACAGAGCAATGTTCTATTGTTGGGACACTATGCTTGATATATTAAGTTATACCAGACATTTGATTTTAACATATTGACATTTTTAATCACATCGTTAAAAAAATAAGTTTGGAAGTATGCATTCAAAGAGAGCAATTCTAGGCCCTCTTAAGCCTGCTAAAAAAATAAATGCGGTTTATTTATCAAGAATTCCATCCCATACCATATATATGACAATATTGTAACATTTATTTCAAAAAATGACCATATGTTCCTAGAAAATAAACAAACACTAAACAAATAATATGTTCCTTTTTGTACTCACATCTGCCCAACCTACTAAATATAGTATGTTGATAAATAAATGTGTGCAGAAAAATAAATAAATGATTTAAGCATTTCAAATCATTTTTAAATAGTAGATACATTCATATTCTTTAAAATGAAATAAAAATAAAAATTAAAAAATTGTTTAAAATTTTCAAAAATACCTACTTTGTAACAGGCGAATTCCTGACTTTGCGACAGTAGTCGACAAATTGAGGAATAACTTTTATTATTTTAAAGTTTTAATTCTCCAATTGTTACTAAAAATGGTGGCAAATGTTCTATTGTTTATTTAAATACAAAATAAAACCAAAAAGTCTTCACAATTTGTACTTACACGCGTTTTCAAAGTGACCTACTATATATAGTAGGTTGGGCTGATATGGGTTAAAATATCGGTTATCTAATGTTAATCTCTAGATAAAATGATCATTCCAAACCCTATAGAATGGCCGTGCTGTAAAGTTGTCGTTTTGAACTTACATGCTATTAATTATACGTAGGATCTATCGAATGCGCCTGTGTCAATGTCAAATACATCGAAGTGTGTGTGAGTATCAAATATACGTACTATTATAATTATTGTATCGATATTTAACCATTTTAATTCCGACAGATGCAACCATACATTTATAAAGCATCCAATGGTTGCATATTTTTCGTTGCGGTACATTGGTGGAACGTGCGAGCTACAGATGTTCGGGGAACTCCCTCATTATTTTAACCAAAACAGTAATTTTTTGAGGGGGTGCCCATCGTGATGATTTTTTTTATTGGAGGGGGGGGGGGGGGGCATTTTCCACGGGTCCCAGATGGAATAGTTAAGCCACTGGGAGATATAATAATATAACCTAGCTACGTACATACATTCTCAGATTTCTATTACGACTTATAAAGAAAGATATTTCGAGAAGTTTTGATTAACATGACCTTTATTGTTAAACATGAAAAGACAATATTCACAACAGAAAGGGAATCGGTTTATTGTTTATAATCCTAAGTTCTATTTCAATGAGTGTTTTCGGTTGTTTTAAGCAGCACTTGTTTACTTTGATCTTTGAGTTTTGCGAAAATAATTAAAATATTCTGAATTAAATAAACAAAACAATAAAATGTAAAGAGAAAATAATAATTAAATTAAGTGCCTAAATCAATATTATTGAAATCTTGGAGATTGTCGTTGTTTATTTACTAAGTTGTATTTGCGAATAACAGAGGATCTAACTAAAGATCATCACCCCCTACACTTCCGACGGTGGAGACTTAAACCAAATGCCCAAAAGACTTGTTTCCACTTAAGTAACATACTTTTCAACCACCAGCTTCATTTGTAGTGATGGGCGAATTCTCAATGTTGAACAAACACCAAAATATCTGGGGAGTGACACTCGATACGCAATTGAGAATTTCTGCTTTGGCCCTTGTTTACTCCGCTGCCGATCATCTTCTAGGTGAATAGCTCTCATACTATATGTATGAGAGCTGGATGCAGAGATCAATAATACGATGCGGATGATTACTGGAACAGTTGAATCTACCCCGACTAAATGGCTGCCTGTGCTAAGTAATATTATAATGTCACCACTTATTCGACATCTCGAGGCAACTAATAGAGAATGGGAGAAATATAGAGTAAATTTTTCACTCCCTGCTACTTTTTCACATGCGACTGTGAACTGTGGTGAGCCAACGCAGACTTTCGCACATATTGTGGAGGAGTGACATCGAATAATAATAATAAAGGGAAAAGGGAAACATAGCATCTGAAGCAGTCTCAGATATGCCATTCAAAAGGAAGTTCTGTTGTGTTCATGTAGGATGTTAAGAAGGTCTCTGTAGTTTGAAGATTACATCGTAATGTATCATGAGAGACACACTGATATTTTTATATTTTTAATAACTAACACATACAAGAGCTTTGAATGGCTCATTTATGGATATTCACAATGCTACCCCACAGGCTCTGCAATTGCTCTACAAATTGGATATTGATTTGTGATTTCCTGGACCTGTAATGTGAAACCATTTTTTTTTTACTTTTCATCCCTTTTATATCTTGATATTGGCAGCTGATTTTCAATGTCATACGATACTAATACTTGAATTCTGGTATAAGTTTCTTACGGAATATACCTACTTACTTACTGTGCCTGCGTATTTACTTAATATTTTTTTCTATTCGTGTGAAATTCAGCACCTATTCGTGCCCAAAACATTCGTGCAACAGAATTCGAGAGCAAGGTGGCTCCGAAGAATGCTGAGTGTCGTTTGGTACGGTTTTGTGCTGAACACAACTATAAGAGACCTTCCAGAGGAAATATACCGTCAAAGCCTTAACTAACAACCCAAAGGCAACAGAAGATGTGGTACCCCCGCCCAAACATTAAATGTTAAATTTAAATTAAACCTCTAAATTTTAGAGGCTTGCTCAAAGCTAATATTCAGAGAGTCGGTGTTGACAAGTGTACGGTTATAAAGCTCGGTACTCACCTGCGCCGCGAATGTGTATCTTTATGTCAATTTTATCAAAAGGACGCATCTGTTTCACTCGCGTTCGTTTTTTCGAATCACGTATACACTTAACCTTTCGATTAAATTGATGGAATGTCACACGTTCGCGACGTAAGTGAGTACGATGCTTTAGGATTGCAGAAGTCAGTCTCGCACGGCCAGGGCTTGTCGACTGTGGCGTCCATGCGCTTAAACTAGGGATCAGACATGTATGAAGAGAAAAAAGATTTTGGGTATCAATACATAAATTTGTTAACCACCATTTGTATGAACATTTATATGATAAAATTTTAATCCTGTCGGACATAATAATAAATAATACTATTATACTCCCTTAAAGCCCCCCAGCACACCGCAAGCCAGCCCGAATAAGACCAATCCGCAGCAAACCCGACCCGCACGAAACCGATCCCCTAGGGCCTAGATCGATCGAAGCAATCAAACCAAAAAGCCGGCCACACACAAATCAAGCCCATGCACTCAGGAACATCAAGAGCTCTCCATCACGCTCGAAGGCGTACGAGGTCCATTGTGCCTTATCTGACTGATTGAGTTTTAAGGACGTAAGGTGGTCAACCTCACGGTCCCGATCTGATTTTTCGATTTCCTGCCTCGTACAGGATGCTCGAAAAACCAGCAAAAAGAGCAGAGGTGCTATTCTTAGCCGACAACCCCACGGCAAACAATCATTTATATGTTTTTTTAATTCTTGCAAACTTCAGACAACTCCCTGAACAATTTATGGAGGAAGTACAGGAACAATGGGACAACATGAAATCTGTGTTGCATCACATTTGAAACGACAATTTAAAATCAGAGAGACCAGATAAAAATAAAAACTGGATGACCGATCACATCCTTCAGCTTATGGATGAACGTCGTAAAAGCAAAAGTAACCCCGGACAATATAGAAATCTTCAAAGACTCATAAGGAATGAAATAAGGAAGGCAAAAGAAGATTGGATGAAGTGTCAGTGTGAAGAGTTGGAATCATATGATCGTTCACATAATACTTTCAAAATGCACAAGAAACTTAAAGAGTTGACCGGTAACGACAGAAAACATAGGTACTCCTTCGTGCTTGCTTGACGATTCCAGTAATTTGATATAGGATGAGAAGGAAATTATATTAACGTGGGAGAAATATATTTTTGATACATTTAGAGATGACAGACCGGGTATTAGAATTTATAATGATGATGAATTGAATGGACCACCAATACTCAAATCTGAAATTCTTCACGCAATACACACTTCTGAAATCAGGAAAGCATGCGGATGGATGAGATCCCTGTTGAGGTGTTGAAACTCATCAGTGACGAAAATATTGAATATTTACTTAGATTATTATTTAATGCCATATATGACACAGGGAATATCCCCCAAGACTGGTTAAGATCTACTTTTGTGACATTACCCAAGAAGCAACACCCGAAAAAGTGTAATGACTACAGATTGATTAGCCTAATGAGTCATGTCTTGAAATTGTTCTTGAAAATCATACACGCTAGGATTCGTAACAAATGTGAACAAGATCTGGATGACACCCAATTTGGCTTTAGAAATGCATTCGGTACAAGAGAGGCTTTGTTGTCTGTTAATGTCCTACTTCAAAAATGTCGTGATCAAAGAAAGGAAGTATTTGCCTGTTTTATTGACTACGAAAAGGCATTTGACAGGGTGAAACACTCGGATTTGATGGAAATGCTGAGGAAGTATAATCTTGACACAAAAGATCAAAATTTCATCCAGAATTTGTACTGGTTCCAGAAAGCCGAAATAAGACGAGGAGGTGAAGTGTCAAATGCAATACCTATACAGCGGGGAGTGCGACAGGGCTGTATCTTGTCCCCTCTGCTTTTTAATCTTTATTCTGACAATGTCTTCAAAAGAGCTCTCAATGACATAGAAATATGTATTAAGATAAATGGAGTTGTAATCAACAATATTAGATATGCCGATGATACTGTTTTAATGGCAGACTCCATTACTGACCTTCAAGACATTATCAACCGTGTTGATAGACATGGCGAACAACTGGGGCTAGCGATAAATATAGCTAAAACAAAATGGATGACTTTTGGTAGACTTGACTACACTGGATCTGCGCTTCAATTAAAGGGTATTAATATTGAACGTGTCACTAAATTTAAGTATCTTGGTAGCATGTTCACAGAGACTCTCGACCCAGATGTGGAAGTCAAATGCAGAATAGAGGCAGCAAGAGCTGCATTTAATAAAATGAGAACTCTTTACATCATTGACAAACTGAACCTGAAACTGCGACTGCGAGAGAATGGTAAAATGCTACGTGTGGTCCGTACTGCTGTATGACTTGGACTCTGAAGGTCAACACAATGTCAGGCTCGAGGCTTTCGAGATGTGGTTACATCGCAGAATGCTCAAGATTCCTTGGACCGACCTGGTGACAAATTCAGAAGTCCTAAGTCGAGCCGGGGCAGTGCGTGAACTCCTGTCGCAGGTAAAAGTTCGTAAAATTTCATATCTGGGACACATCATGCGAGGGGAAAAGTATCGACTGATCCACCTGATACTGAAGGGAAAGATCGAGGGTCGCAGAGGGGCTGGAAGAAGGCAGATGTCCTGGCTGCGCAATATACGAGAATGGACGGGTTTCCGTACTGTGGAACAATTGTTTCGAGCAGCCCAGGACAGAGAAGGATTCGCCACAGTGATCGCCGACGTTGGGAATACCTGACATGGCACCAAAAGAAGAAGAAGAATTATTGCAACACTAATAATAAGTACCTACCTAATTCTGACACATTGTAAACTGTCAAAACATCAAGAAGACCGGGGATCAAAAGTGATACACATTAAACACTTCTATCTATATAATATTATTATGGTTGGTGTAGATTTTGTTCCGTGTAGATCTTTTAAAAATAGATCTGTATTCATCGTGTGATGGGCGGTGGGCGTTGAGACAATGGATCTTTCATTTCATTCAAAGATTTTTGCACGAAACTTTCTCTTTCTTTTTTAAATCATACTTATTATTTTAACTCCATTATGCAAGAATGATATTAACAATAATATGGAACAATATACTTAATAAATTATCATACTTACTGCAACATACAATAGACAATGGATGAAATGAGATCAGTCCAGTGTCTTCGGCTTTATTTTAAATGTTTTGTGTTGAAGACGAAAATAAGGTTAAAACTACTTTAAGTGCCTGTTTAAATTGAGGGCCTTCAAGTATTATGAAACGCAATTTGGGGGGTCTTGAAAAACCTTATGCGTTACCAGGGTGGGAGGAGGGTTCAAACAAGGTGTTACATACATACATCCTCAGCGTCGCAACCCTTGGTGGGTTTTAACTGCCTCCAAGAAACGTCTCCAAACCTCCCTGTCGCCGGCTGCCACCTTGCCCACCTTCCAGTTCCTTTGCCCCAGATCTACAACATCATCATCCAACCATCGCAGTTTTGGCCTTCCAACGCTTCTTCTTCCATCTGGATCATTAAATATAACTATTTTTGGGAACTCCTGCATGGTCATCCATACGGAACAGATGTCCTAGCCAGCGTAGTCTGTTAATCTTAATGAATTTGACTACGCTGATATCCTGTTATAGATGATAGAGGTTGGCATTGTATCGTTTTCGCCATACTTCACCATCTTTAATAGGACCATTATATTCGGCGAAGGGTCTTTCTTTCGAAGGCATCCAGTCCAGTTTCTTTACATTTTTTTAATGTAAAGAACGCCTTGTTTAAACCATTATCTGAAGTCTAAGCCAATACCACTAGGCTACCGAGGTCGGTTGTTGTCGAGTATCAAAAGGGACCTCAAGAAAGCGAAGTGCAACCAGAGCTTGACAGAAGTTCTTAGCAAAGAAGGGCTGGTCCAGAAATAATGTAGATAGGTACATAATCAAAGAGACGGCGAAGTAAATTTGAAAAGAACATTTGAACACGGAATATTGAATATTAAAAAACAATAACCTCCCTGCATACCTACATTTTATTCAATAGACTGAAATGAAAAGATAAAATGAATGCAGTTACTTTCATTTGCTACATTTCCTTTAATACCATCTATCGTTGTTACTTCAAAACATTTACTTTTGTGTCAGAGCGCCTACGACATTTTATGGAACTATGCAGCCAGTGTGAGAGTGAAAAACTTTTACGGTATTACAATAGATGGCTCATTCTCATGTTCTGAGAAAGCTGTACACAGTACACATAATATTATTATTTTTCATTGTGAGTAGGTACCTACCTACAATCATACGTCATAATAAGTAGGTGTGTAATTATTTTGTAGAATTACTATACATATGTTCATCTTCTATAAGTATGCGTGGGAGGTCTTTTACAAACTAAATGTGTGGGATACTATGAGAAGAAGCATTGTTTTGGACCTTTTGTTCAAATATGAAGAAACGATGATAGTCCTCTATTTCTGAAACCGAACAAGCCTACGTAGGTACATGCTCTTAGGAAAATTATCTACCTACTCCTTGATATGTAACTATCTAGTTACGTTGGTAAGTAGCTATAGTTAAGTCCTGGGAAATTGACCTACCTACCTACATAATATGTTACCATTGTAGTTGAAGATTTCCATAAAGTGTGTGTTTGATTTAAGTTTTACCATGCATTTATGACAGGTGGTTGGTGCCGACCACTTCAACTTTCTGAGAAAGCGTAGGTATTGTGTTAATTGATTGGGTGAGCCCAGATTCGTTAAAAAAAACTAGAGCCAAACTTTTTCAACTGTCTGTGGTCTCTCGCTGTACACACGCCTCCTCGAATTTCCTCCATTCCTCTCTACTTTTCACTAAGAACGGTGTTTTAATGTCTAAGCGAAAAATATACCAATATACCATAGCTATATACCAAGGAAAGACCGAAGACGAGGAAGACCCTCTCACACTGTGTTCCGCTCCTTCGAAGCAGAGCTGAGGGACATGGACATGGTGTGGGAGGAGGTCATAAACATTGCGCAAGATCGAGCGCAATGGAGAGCTCTTGTTGCCTCCCTATGCCCCTGAGTGATGGGGTGTAAAAGGGAGAATTGTATTGTATTGTATATACCAAGGGCGGATCCAGCATTGGTGCCAGGGGGAGGGGGTCACGACATAGTAAAAAAAGGTGATTTCCAAAATTTGGTATCTGGAAACTACAATTTTACTAAAAAAAAAGGTCATTTCCATGATCCAGGGGGGGGTCATGAACTTATAATTACAATAGAAAAGTAGGTATTTTATTAATAAATGTAAGTACTGTATACATTAAAGGCCTGAACCCAGCCCAAGGGGGGGGGGTTCATGACCCCCCTGACCCCCCCTGGATCCGCGCTTGCTATATACACACACTACTTACTTACAAAGTAGAAGACAACATATATTCGTGGCCCCTTTACGAGTAGATATACATATGAGTTGGGGATTTAATAGTTTTCCCTAATGAGAAATCAATATCAATATATTCACATAAATAACGTATTTTTAATTAAATTAATAAAAAGCCAATTAATAAAATATATCGGAGGTAGTAGCATACGAAGTTGAAATTGTATACAATACTGCACCAACACGAACATCAATTAGATATGTATATTGTACATATGTATCGGCTGACAGCCATAACAAGACAATAGTTTCTTCTCTTAGCGAATTCGTCGAAACCCCCGAAATTATAAAACAAGGGAGTCTTTTACATGTATTGTGTAATATAATATGCCGAAAACGGGTTCGAATCCTGCAGGGGACTATTAGACGGTCGTACCCAAGTCCGCAGTGGTTCAAATTTGTAAAAAATAACCTCTTAAAATCGAACAATAATTTGATTTTTTTTTATATGAATCTGTGCTCACTCTAAGTGAACACAAATACACTCCTTGACTTTTTCACAGTAAGCTACTGAAAGCTTGTGTCGTGAAAGAGGTAGATGGTCGGCACCTGGGATCGAACCACGACGTCCGCAGTACGAAAGCCGGCGCTGTAACCGCTGGGTCACCAACCATTTCGAAAGTTACCTTTTGCCATTGAATCCAAAAAGGACGATAGGTAAGTCAAAATTAAATAAATTAACACTTTTCTTTAAATTAATTTTTTTTCTAGTCATCAACCGTGTCCAATCTGGGACAGACCAACCCCAGGTAGAATTTTCAAATGAAAAAACACAGAAAAACTCTGACCCGACCGGGAATCGAAATCGAACCTGAGACCTCGTGATCTGAAGTCCACGCCTATAGGTACTTCTAGGCTACCGAGGTCGGAATAAATTGATTATAATAAAAGTAATATTGAAGTGGTTGGTAGACTAGCGGTTACACCGCCGGCTTTCGTACTGTTTCGTATCGGAGGTCGTGGGTTCGATCCCAGGTGCCGACCATCTTCCTCTTTCACGACACAAGCTTTAAGTAGCTTACTGTGAAAGAGTCAAAAAGTAGGGTTGGGTGGGGTGAAAAGTGCAGGGGGTAAAAAGTGCCAACTATCAAATTTCTAACAAAGCAGAATTTTACAACTACATAGGTCATCTCTATTATTAGCTAAACGCTCTACGACATGTGTGTACTAGTGCAGTCGACGTATGACAGTCGTAGCGGTTGTGAGTATCATTTGATTTTTTTTCGCCTCAAAAGTGTTTTTTTTTCGTTTTAGTTCTTTTTTGAGTGGTGAACATAAGTATTGAGATAAGTCGCTGAAGTCAGGATTATTTACTAATTATTTTTGTTCTTTTTGAAATGCTCATTGCTAAAAATGTCAACTGTTTGTATAAAATAATAAATGTGGTATGTTTTTATTGATAGGTAGGGGTGGGGTGAAAAGTGACGTCCTAGAACACATTAATTTTCTTTGAGTTCAAATGATGAAAAATATTTTTACTCAATATGCTGCGAATCTTATGCAGAAAGTGTACCTGGATAAGAGTGGGTAAAATGCATAACATGTAAAAACCGGATTCATGAGAAATGTATTTCACAAAGGTTATCAAGTTTTGTTTGTAATAATTGTGATTCAGATGACGACTAACTTTAACATTATTATTATTTTTTTTTATTAAAATTTTGTAGGTACTTTCCTATCATTGTGTTTTCTATTAATAAAGTCCCTTAATTTTGTTAACAACTATATATTGTGTACGAATTATCCTTGTTGGAACTTTCAACCCCGGAACTTTTCACCCGTTGGTGGGGTAAAAAGTTCCAGTCGACACGGGTCAACAAAATGCACAATATCTATTTTGTGTTTGGAGCAGGAAAACATAGAGGAATAATGCATCTCTGCGTATATTAAAAGAAAATTAATTTTACATGTCGTGTTTTCAAGTTATTTGGCACTTTTCTCCCCACCCTCCCCTATATTTTTGTTCACTTTGAGTGAGTACAGATTCATGTATTAAAAAAAAAATACAATAATGTTTTTATTTTTACGAAATTGAACAAGATTTTATGAACATAATTAATAATTACCTAGGGTATTTAAAGAGACATTGCATACATTTTACTCATATGGAATAGTATATACACGGTGTTAAGTTGGTAGTGGATAAACCGAAGCAGGGAGGTAGAGGACCTCAATACCTATCGATTTGACCCCCGTGTATGTTCAGCGATATTGGGTGGTTCAAAAGTTATTTACCTTTTTGTGAAATTTGAATAAAAACCGTATTTCTGACTAAACTACGTAACTGTGGCTAAACTATTTAGATTACAATCATGATTTTTTTTTCTGGAAATAGTCCGATGCAAAGTATTATTGCTATGAGTCAGCACCCAATAGCTTTTATTCAAAAAAATTTTTTTCAAAGCACAGATTTTATAAAATATTTCAAAGGCTCTAGACAAAAAAAATCACGGAACATTTTTTTTAGAAACTATCTTAAAAACTTCTACTATTCATGAAAAATTATTCCTGCAAATTTCATTCCTATAAACGTACCTGTAGCTGATTTATTTATTTATTTATTTATTGTATGGTCACATTATATAATTACAAACAGAAAAACAAAAATTTGATATAATATATTGTATATCAGTGTCAGTAAAATTCAGTTATAGCTGATTACCCGTAATCTAGTACTAGTGAAATCCGAGTTATTGTTACATAGTATAGATACGACCTTGTAAAATATTTAGGTAGAGAGAGAGGGATTAACATTCAAAATACACTTTGGTAATGGTTTGTCGAATTGTTTGCCCGAACTCCTCTGTGGTAACAATATTGATTGAAGTAATCCGATAATAATTAATTCATAATGAATAAATTATTCCGATTGTTTTAGTTTGATTACAGAGTAGTTCAACTTGCCCACTTTGATAAGGAAATTAATTTGTTGTCGTGGAAGGGAATGGATTTCTACCTTCTGATATAGTTTATACTTAGATACTACAAATAAACACGCGATTCAATACTTCCCCATGTGATCTTTACAACAATTTATCATTAAACTATCTGACAGTTTTGTGCTCTAAGTTGGTGGACTTGAGGTTAGCGCATCGAATCGACAAGGCAGATCTGAGGTCATAGGTTCGACTCTTACCGAGTGTATGGGTGTTTTCAACATGCTAAACACTCATAATGTTCTACCGATAATTCCTCACTTCGACCGAGTCAAGTGAGACGTGAACGGGGTTGGTTGTTTGCTTAATATGAGCAGCATCCTCCCACAATATGTGCGAATCTTTCAGATCTACTTCAAAAGAACATATTTCAAACTCCATTTTTCGTTCTTTTATTTTTAAATCATCGTTTTAATTATCTTTTTGTTCTCTTTTTTCCTTTTGAGAATAAACCATTGCAATGTGTAGAAATGTACATGTTTAGGTATGCACATATATTTCCATTCTTAAATTTTCTTAACAGAATGCCTACGCAGTGAAAGGTTTTTTATGAGTTATATTAAATTTAAACGTTCAGACGTTGATTGTACCCACCTAACTATGTAACAATAACTATGCGGGAGATACCTGTTATCGGAGCGCTGGATATTCTATGTGTTTGTTTCATGTTTTTATTTTGTTTGTGTTGTTCAGTGTTCTGTTGGTGTCTCTATGAAATAAATAAACGGATACATCATGGTATGGTTTTTCTGGATCCTTATGGAAGTTAAAAATGGGAAAAGAAAACCAGGTGGCAGAAATACCCAGAAGATTCGGACTTGGTTGGGCAGCCTTCGGAAAGCTCAATCATATAATGAGGAATAAGGATATCCCCATTAATTTAAAGAGAATAGCCTACGAAGCGTGCATCCTGCCTGTGATGACATATGGTTTAGAAACAATGTCCCTGACCATAAATATTGTCCACAAAATGAAATGCGCGCAACGGATCATGGAGCTACAAATGTTGGGCATAAGTTTGCGTGATAGAATCACAAATATAGAAATCACACGCCGAACATAAGTTGCCCATATTATGGACCGGGTTGCAAAATTGAAGTGGCATTAGGCAGGACGCGTGGCCAGACAGCCAATGACGAGATGGACTCCCAGAGTCTTAAAGTGGAGACCATGGGAAAACAAAAGGGGAGTCAGTCGGCCACAGAAGAGATGGGCCGACGATATTGTTGCGGTCGCCGGGAAAAAAAAAGCGGCCCAGGATAGAGAGAAGTGGAGACGGATGGAAGAGGCCTACATCCAGCAGTGGAGGGAAGGCTAGGAAGAAAGCACAGTGCTATATCAATCATCATTCTTGATCATTAGATATGCAACACTGTCAATAAGTATCCATAACACAATATATATTCATCCCCTTTCATAATGGTATATAGAAATGATGAGCCTTTCTAGGGTGATCGAAGTAAAAATAGTTATGCTAGATTGAAAAAAAACCTTATAATGAGATGTTGTTTTGAAGGCAATGTAGGTACATTGTTTTTTCTTGCCCTAGAGGTTACATACAAATTCAACAATAGGTTCTTATTATAGTTAAACCATGATGTTTGGAATTTAATGGTTTTCCTACAACATCCCAATCGACGTAATGACGTGTTGTTTTTTCTTTACATGCCCGCCTACGAAACTGATTGCTGAGAAACGACATTGATGAGAAATCAATGAACACTCGGTCACACGTGGTGCAGTTACATTCTGTTTGATGTGCATTTCTTTAAATATCTTGATACAAATATTGTTTGTAATCTTCCCCGCCTTTCATGAAATCCTTCAACAGTCAATCTTGAAGCAAATTTTAGACAGTTTTTGTGACAATTTCTAATGGCTTCGGGGAGGTCCGAATAAAAGCGTATCTCACATACAAAGCGTATTAAGCAGTCAGATAACGGTGTGTTACACAGATGGGTTGTTTTATTTATTGAAATTAGGATTAATTATAGCCCAGATGAAAAAGGGGGAGGGTTTGCACGCAACGCTAGTCCCCTACATGCTGTCAAACAACCAACCTGACTCACAGCAAAGAGAGATGGGGAGGCAAAGACGAAGATACTGGTATGCACATGTGAGGAGAATAGACTCATCCAGACTCTCCCACATTGCACTGCACGGCCAACTCCCAGGCAGACCACCAAAGAGATGGATTGACAGCTGGGAGTCGACCTTGCAAGAGGCAAAGCCCACCTCTTAATAACAGTTATTCAGGCCTAGAATAAGAAGAAGAAGGATTAATATTATACAAATCTCAAAATTCAACTTAATATGTAATGGTAATAGAGTGAAGATGATTTGAGACCTTCTATATCCATGCATGTAAACCATAAAAAAAAATGTTGCTATTCATATTATCAAACATTGACACCATCCAATCTACGTATGTACCTACCCTTAACTGGTCTCATTTGAAAGATGCGAACATGATAATGACCTTTAAAAAAACAATAACCCGTTATTCTCATTAATAAGTTTGTTCTTCTTCTTCTTCATCCTTCCAATCTGGCCATCCACTCTCGAGAGAGTGATATGTGTTATCCTAACTTGATAATTCGGTAAAATTTGGTTTGAATGGAGCCTATTCTTTCAACGAATAACGAAACTTGTATCACGTGTGACTTATTTCCTACTACAGCGCCATCTCTTGGATTTTTTCAAAAAGTTATGCACCTACAGAGGACTTGTTTTTATGACCCGTTGAACTTCATCCCGTATCCGAATCAACAATAATTATTACAAAATGCAAAAAAAAATTAGCTTAATATAATTCAGTTTTTATGTCGTAAACTGTATTTTAATTCATACAATAAGTCATTTTTTTTAATATTCTGGGTTAGATCGAAGTTCGACGGGTGGGTCAGCTAGTAGGTACCTACTTATATAATTCTTAGTTGTCGCGTCGGTCATGTTGAATGTAGTATCCCAGCCGGGTATCCACTTGTAATCTCTAATATAAATTAAAGTCGGGTTAGTGCGAACACTTCGAGATCGCCTCAACGGATTCTTCCGATATGTTATTTATTGGATTCTTCTCCGCTCTGGATAACAGAATAACTAATAAAAAGTTGAAAAATGGATAAGAAATAATATAAAATATAATATTAAAAATAGTATGGAACGAATTTCATGCGACGCCATCTTTTAAAAAATCTAACAACAAAATTATTGTCTTCTGCACCCTCTCGCATACGTAATTGCCACTCTTACAGCAGCCCATTTCACTTACTCCACCGTTTCGGGCGTTTTAGAAATTTTATATACAAAGTTAACCAAATTTCGCGCATATAATTATATTCTCGTGTTGATCCCGCCTGAGCTTTGAATGCGAATGAAATATGGATGTTTTAGAATAAATATTTTAATGTTATTATTTAATTAGTTTATTTTTGTTTCTGGGGGCGCAGTGCACAATGAACGGGCCGCCTCTGGTTAGGACCAAAGGGTCCACAGGACAACGTCCGTCGGGTAAGCTAGTAAAACACAAAAATCTCTAATAAAATTATTTACGAGAACAATCACATTCCTTTCTTTTCTTTTGGCAAGAAACGTATAATATGATTACCTACCTGTTTCAAATAATTTTATTATATGTATATTCTCAATAAAAAATCAAACAAACAATTTTAGAAAATTAAAATAAAAAAAAAACAATCCAAAACCTTTTGACAAAAAACGCCTGTCGAATAAAATATGTTGACCAAAATATTTATATTTTCATGAATACGTATAAATATTTTCTATCTAAATGTACATAATATAAATGTTTGACCTCATGGATCTGATCCAAGTCGTATAAAAAACGGTAAATTTAAAAATCTTTTTCCAATTGAGTACGGCATGAAATCCCAACAAATTTATATTATTATTATCGAGTTTATGGATTGTTAGACTTTATTGGTTCGGTAAAAGGGGTCAGGACAATTGGAGTTATGTCTTCGTTCCCATTCCGAAAGGATAAAATAACGAAATGTCCGTGAACTGTTTAGATATTGGCCAACAAATAAAAAGGGAATCCTTTTGTATATTATCTAAACTGAGGTATTAGTTCAGAAACAACACAACATCGAAAATGGAGCAACACTATAGAGAAAGACTCGTAAATTTTCAGCGCTCATATACGAAGAACGGTATCCTTTTTAAATGAAGCAATCAACTGAACTCGTGCACCAGGAAGAAGTTAATTGAATAAGAACGTGCATTCGCCTTGAAGGTTTATTTAGGATAAATCCAGGACTTCTTTTACTCAATGAAGTAGTTTATATAAGTTAGCTTGCTTGTCATGGCATCGCTTGACGAAACGGAAGACCAAAACCATCTTATCATTGACTTATTCAAAGTGATCACATTAAGCCAGCCACCAAAATAGTCTTAGTAGTTATGTACTTACCATCACCCTAATAGACAAAAGTGTTTTTTTTTTTTGAAAAAATTACAATATATACATTTTCATATTATCTCCCTCCACTAGGCATATCCTGTCTTAGAGAGGAGATGTAGTTCCGACTAAACAATATTGATCCTATTTTCAATTTGACCACAGATAAACAAAAGAGTATATGAGTCTGTGTAAATGTCAAATAGTGAGTATCAAATACATAACGTTAGGTAGGTATAGTAGTTTTTGTAATGTTTTAATTGATTTAATGTATTTTTTATGTATAATTTAAAAAAAAAAATATTATCATTCGCCTCTGCACTGTGTGTGGATAGGCGCGTAACAATATTTACTTTTTACATTTTTGTTCCTCAATAATTCTACTATTTTTCTTTTAACTTGTGTCACTTGTATATGGATGAATGGCCAAAATCACTCGATATCGGGTGGAAGGCCTCAACAAAAACAAATTATCATTCGCCTCTCCTTCTCTATATAAACAACTATAGGTGTGCGAAATTTCTTACCAATAATCTTATCTCTCTCTCTTAATTTTCGTAAAAAATTGTACTTAGATTAATATATAGATAAAGTAAATTAGGCAATCAGCGCAATGTTAACACTTTACTACCACCGAGTAACCACAAAACGGGCGAAGATGCCCGTCACATATTGACGGGTAACACATAGGTAGTTCATTTATATTTTAAAATCC
This sequence comes from Mystacides longicornis, assembly GCA_963576905.1. Taxonomy (NCBI): domain Eukaryota; kingdom Metazoa; phylum Arthropoda; class Insecta; order Trichoptera; family Leptoceridae; genus Mystacides; species Mystacides longicornis. Next base: position 6,046,838 of record OY756433.1, on the reverse strand, counting down.
ATCTTATTATTTTCAAAACCTCGCATCTATTCTTCAAAAAAATATTGTCATCTTAAAATTGTCTTTTGAATATTTTATCATTCATTTTGTATCCCAACCTTAAAAAAGTGGATTGAGATAGGTATTTGAGTAAATTGAATTGAATAAGCAATAAGCAGCGTCTCTGGAATTTCGCTCAGCCCCTTAAATTGCTTATCTGAAAGAGATGCGTAGTCAGTATGTTCTGTTCAATTCATATAGGATATTTTTTTAATAAAATAGAGAAACTATCAAGGTACCTATATTCTTTCCAGTTGAATTAAGTTTGTTTTTTATTACTGGAATAAATTTTACCACGTTTTTGTGACATTTTTTCGCAGAACTTTAACGAATGACTTATAAATTATATTTTTTTTTATCTAAGTATCTATCATTCATAAACCAACAGTGGTTGTACGTCACGCGTGAAAAAGATTATAAAGAAAACACGCCAATATTTTCAAATGGAAAACTTTATTAAAATACGTACTCGCGTGCGTTATTCAAAATTCATACAGACTTTGCCTTGTGGGATTTTTCGAAGTATCAAGATGTAGGCTGTTGCCAAAATTTTTGATCAATAATAACCGAAGTTCTACTGTGTTGTTTTTTGGGGATGGATGTAAGCATTTTTATTTAATATATTCAATATTTTTAGTGAGGTGTGTAACGATTTTGGAATTATTCCGGTTCCAATTAGTAGTATTGTCACTGTGCCACATACCCTTGATCTCGTCGGCAAGAGGGATATTTTTTTATCTTTTCGTTGATTCTTCATTATAGTTTTTTTTTATGTTGAGAACTGATATGGCATGTCTACTAAGTCAGGTTGCTTTTTTAGCCTTAACAGTGAGATTGTCTGGTTTGTTATTTTGTAGCCTTAAGATTGAGATTAAAGCTGCAGTGAGAAGAACCACTTCGGCAGTATGTAAGAAAATAATAAGGCTATCTTTTGGGTGATATTTTTTTTTTTTACTTTTTTGGCATATGATCCACGGATGATATTTATTTTGAGACACGCCTTTCTACATAAAAGTTTCTTGAAAAAACTGAGAACTATACGAATATCTCCAGGTCGCGATTTACTATTTTTAGTGCTATTAGAGCTATCGTCGTTTCGAAGCAATGAATATCAAGTTTTAGATTTTTTTTTTATCCATCAACCCGTTTCCTGTAAGCTAAAGAACGGACCTGCTGCATCACTCGATCCACATTTCGGGTGCAAGTCAGTAGAAAAAAAAAAAAAAAAAAAAAAAAAAAAAGAACGGACCTCCACTCCTTTCTATCCAAGCACACTTCTCTCGCTCCTTCCACCGACATACCAATTCTCATACAACCTTTTTATTTGCCGTACATCTGACTTGGTCTTTCCTTGAGGACTGATTTGATGTGTTTGATCCACGTCATTCTCGGTCGGCCACGCTTTCTTACACCCTTTCTTTTAGCCTTACAAATTCTCTTTCTGCTTTCATCCATTCTTTTCGCATGCCTAAATCATCTCAACTTATTGACATTCTTGTGACCATTTTTCAGGACTAGATCCTAACGAATATGTAACAACTAATGACTCTAACAATTCATTACTGATGTTCGATTTTTAAATGGAACAAACCACTACGGGCTTACGACCGTCTTCCACATATCTCATCTATCCTGCATATTTTATTTATTTTTATTTATCGTATGGTCATCTATTACATCACATCATAATTAATTACAAAAAAAAGTTGAGATATATTGTATATCAGTGTCACTAAAAAAAAATGTCAGTATTTAAAATTTAAAGTCAGTTGTTATAACATATTTTATATTGCATAATATTTTATACTACAGTAGTAGTAGAAGCTTTAGATGAAATTTAGGAATTATGTATGAAAGATGCAGATTATTTATCTTTTGACCTGAAACTTCTATTCAAAGATTTTTTTCATTTTGATCACTGTTTCATCAGGTGCTCCAAGGTAAAATAATATAGCACAGTAGACAAAAAAGAAAGAGACAAGATATGCAACTGGGTCAGCTCTATGAGATATACTCGAGAGTGACAAAGTGAAGTTGATATTGACATGAGCCACTTTATGATCCTCCTTGGAGTGTGAAGAAACGTCCACTTGAACATAAGTACGACAAAGAGTAGCACAAGGGGTTCTAGGAAGGTTTTAAATAAGTCTTAGAATGTCACACGATCTCTTGAATTCCTTGTACCCTACTCGGGAGAGAGTCTTTCCTTAAAATAGGCCACTCTTATAATCTCAATTTTAGAAAATTCTACTTGTTTCATTTTCTAAGTACTTAAGTTACTGCATGCACGATTTTTTTTCATGAAACCAGTTAGGTACATTAAAAGATTTTTTTTTAATACATACGTACATACATACATACATCTGCGGCGCTACAACCCTGAGTGGGTATCGGCCTCCCTCAGCAAACTTCTCCAAGCCACCCTGTCCGCCGCCAGTGCGCGCCAGTCACCAACCCCAGATTGTAATTTTTTATACTTAAATGTATCATTCTGTATTTAAAACGGAGTGCCTCAGGAGAATCTTGAATATACGATGTTACCACCGCATCACGAACGACGCAATACACCAACGCACACACCGTAGAACCTTCTTCCGTAATTGTGGACACGGCTGAGACATCAGCTGTTAAGGGATGCTGAATGAGGGTTGGCACAGAAGAGCGCTGTTATTCCTTCCATGTCGCGAAGACGAGGGAGACGCTTTTATACCCCATTCTTTTGAGACAGAACGGAGGGATCTGGACATGGTGTGGGACGAGGCAAGATCGAAAACAGTGGAGAGCTCCTGTTGCCTTCTTGTTCAAAAAGAGAGTATGTATATTGTATATACATAATATATGTAGTACCAAAAAAAATGTCTTGTTCATTCCATTTTTTTTACTATTTGATTGGCACGAATTAATTACACGCGTAGAATATTTCTTTCTATCAGGGATACGAAGATGTTTTTATTTTATTTTTATTTATTTATCATTCTCATCCCCAGGCCTTTACAGGCACTTGGAGTCGTCAAAATTATACAAAATAATACAACATTGAATTACAACAAAAAGCATTAGATGGACAAAAAAAAAACAAAAAAAAATCGTATATGAAACAATCTTCAAAAGTACACAACGAAATAGATAAATGAATACGTAGGCGAGGCTGAAAAGGTGTACATGGCCCTCACAGCCTCCTGTCAGCAAGCAGTCTCTTAGTACCCAAGAAACTCTTTCGTACTGTCCCTTTCAAAGCAAATCTGAGGGAGAGGGACATAAAAATAAATAATGCTTTATTGTTACAAAAATGCAGTCCTGATACAATCCCTTCACGAGAGTCAAAGGGCGGACTTATCCCGCAGGATCTCTTCCAGCCAACCCAATATAATGTGGACATAATGTTGCAGGACCGTAGTTAGATGTGACTTTCTATTTGCAATTCTAGGCCGTCAATATATTAAGGCCAAGTCCGCTCAGACGGCCGGCTTGCTTTGCGCCTAGAGTCTAGCCACCTGATGAGTAATAGGTATACTGAAACGAAAGTTCTAAAATATTCGCAACTGACCGCATGAGCACTTTGTGACTTTCCTAGTGTGACAAGGAAACAAACACGTGGAAGCTTGGCGATGCGTCAATAGACTCTAGCTAGGCGGTAAGCAAGTCACCTGTCTTTGCGGGCTTAGCCTAACATTTCATTCGACTATTTTCCAAACAAAGTATAGCACCATTTCTTCAATGTTAATCTAAGCATTGGCACTCGATCAAAAATATCTGACACTTTTTTTCTGACGCCAAATACATGACAGCAATCGCAGTATTTAAATTTGTTTGCTCTCTTGTCTCTGTCCATGTTGAACATGTCGGGAATTCTCATGATGAAGAGTTTCGGAGACTTAAACATTACCACCTAATGGCGAACGTTGTTAACGTAAAGTGATCACACTAAGCCTGCCTTCGAAATAACAGTAGAAGACGGTCGTAAGCCCGTAGTGGTTTGTTCCATTAAAAATCGAATATCAGTAATGAATTCTTGAGCATCGTACTCACTTGCGCCGCGAACGTGTGACATTGCATCAATTTAATCGAAAGGTTAACTGTATGCGTGATTCGAAAAAGCGAACGCGAGCGGAACACATGCATCCTTTTGATAAAATTGATGTAGCGATACACGTTCTCGGCGCAAGTGAGTACCGAGTTTTAGAGTTTTTAGTTGTTACATACCTACTTTTTTTTTAAATTTTTTTTTTTTATATTTTGTTGTTGAATAGTTTATAATACTTAATACTCATAATGAATCCCACCATATTAGTTTTTTCAAGGATGTCAATCATATTTTTTTACAAATACCTAATCGTTAAAACGTTTAAAAATAATTACCTCCTCAAAGAAATATTTTAGTGTAGGTGTTAAAAATATCACTAGGTACCTGATCTTTTCCAAATTATTCCTTCTCAAAAATATCACTTTGGAAAATAATTATTGTTATCTTAATAAAAAAAAAAATGAATATTTTTCGTTTGAAGAACACGTAAATTATCAAGTTTTTTTTTTCATGAAATTCGTATCACTATAAAAACCAATTTTTTTTAAAATATTGTTTTGTTACATTTTAATACAACAGAATTTAGAACCTCTTTATGAAAAAATATTTTTTGTTTTTTAAAATGTAAATTCTTCCAAACGGATGATAATTTTGTAGGTACATTAAGTGGAAAAAATATACTTAATGTAAATCATTTAATGCCTCATTATTGAATCTAGGCTCTAACAATTCATTACTGATGTTAGATTTTTAAATGGAACAAAACGGGCTTACGACCGTCTTCTACTGTTATTTCGAAGGCTGGCTTAGTGTGATCACTTTATGTTAACAACGTTCGCCATTAGGTGGTAATGTTTAAGTCTTCGAAACTTCTAATCATAAGAATTCTCGGCATGTTCAACATGTCGAAAAATCCCTAAAACGTTTAATAGAGATACAGAGTGATAGGTGAGAAGAGAAATCTATTCTTATCTAAGATACAATATTGCGGAAGCCTTGTGAGAAAAGGCTTTTGAATTTGTGCAAGATCAAGCCGAATGGAGTATACTTGTTGCCTACCGTTATTTACGAAGATACTACATAGAACACGTATATAATATTTCTTTTTGGTGGTCATAATAATTATCTTGACGAGTTTAAGGTATCCAAAATCTACCGCTTTCATGCATGAACATTTTGAATAGGAATATTTCGAGCGTAATTTGGGATTGACATTACACAAGCAAGTACGGAGGATCCTTCCGGTGATGAGGAGAAATCTTGAGCTCAAATAATAATAATAACGGATTTCCGGTTCTTTGAATCCGCTGGACCGTGAAGAGAACGAAAGTATCCAATAATTATAAATCGAGGTGAAGTAATTATTATGGACTGACCTCTATTTTAGCGAGGAAGCGAATGGGTTCTGAAGTAATTAAGTCTAAACCCGAAATCACTGAAATGTTAACTTATAGATTTACCCAGAAACTGGATAAAATAACGTTTTCGGGCTATTTTCGTACTTTCCATTTTGAAGTTTTGAAATGAAATTAGTCATTATTAAGATGAACAACTTATGTAGCAAAGGAAAGCGTGGGTATTCTAGACTATTGAGAATATATTAAGTAGTTATATTAAATCCAGACAGCCTCGGATGATGCCATAATTTAATCAATCCCAGAAAATTCCCATCAATATTGGATATTTTATAGAGTGTTTGATCCAAAAATATATCTGTAATGTTGAAATTTATAAGGTAGACTTAAACCATACGAGGCTTGTTACCGATTTCTATCACTTTTTCTTCTTCGCTTTTGGCTCTCCTCACCCGTCGTTTCTGAATCTTGTCTATCATCCATCTTTCTATCTATTGATAAATAATAAATAAATAAAGCTTTATTGTGTAATAAAAAACAATTTTTATAAAAACATTTAAATATTCAAAGGGCGGACTTATCCCGAAGGATCTCTTCCAGCCAACCCAAAATAAGGGTATATATATAAATAAGGGTAATTGATAAGGGCTCGTCCAATATTATTATGTGATGTTTTCATAAAATTTTTAAAACCTGCTGATACAATAAATACACGTGATTGTTCGAAAGTATGGAACCTGAAATTATCCACTATGAAAGCATTTGAGATGTGGCTTCACCGATTAATGCTTTGTATACCGTGGACAGATTCAGTAAGTAATTCAAGGGTACTGAGGAGAGCGGACTGCAACAAAGAGTTGCTGAAAAATATTACAGTCCGCAAGGTTTTATATTTTATTTATTTATTTCAAGTAAAATACATCTGGAGCATATTATTGGGACAATATTTTGATGGGCTAGATAGATGGACAACGTGAACCTGGTAGAAGGCACACAAATCTCTTGGTTTCGTAATGTGATCTGATGGGCCACGAGAAGAAGATTTCTAAATTCACTCAAGAATACTACTTGAACCCAATGATAGATTTCGTAGTGACTCCTAGATTCTAGTAAAGTGGGCCGAATTTTCTGCCACCGATACTTCAATGGTGGAAAAATTTTAGAAGCAAAATAACTCATGCAAAATGTTTTAGAAAAATATGCATTAAGTGATGAATTTGAACCACATTATTCTTCTCTTATCATCTGTTCTAGTAGAAAAATAATAAACGCTTTCCTTATAGAACTCCAGTCGATCGCTGAGTGGGGATTTTGGGTCATCAGTGTCCAGGGTTAGTTGTTAGAAACCACAACTTCGTTGTGGTAAGCTCGCCCTCTGTATGTTGATTCCGTGAAGTCTTTGTTATGTTTTATGTGTATATGTAAACAATGTACAGTAAAGTACAAATAAAAATAAATAAATAAATAATTATTGATACCTTGAATACAGTAAAGCAGGTACTATATTATTGTGCCATACCCCAATCCTCATTCCCAGATCTACTGAATGAAGTTTTTCAAACAGTAAAAACTAAAAAGTCAGAATTGAAAGATTTTTCTCTGAGATTTTGGTTACTCAGAACTTCAACACCATAACTCATAATATTCTAAGTTATGTAGATTTAAAAGATTGGACTGGGTAACATGTTATTAATTCTTCATCACTAATTGCATACAATATACTTACTTAGAAAAAGTGTGTGTTTGTATTTAGCTCATCACAATAGCTTTTAAAAGCTTTGTGACGTAAGCTGCTTTAAAACTTAGAACTTTTAATGGACTTTATTGGATGAAGAAAGTCCACGGAAGTCCAGTTGATTTCACAATAATTATAATTTCATTAAATAAATAGTTATGATCCGTCTCGAATCATCATCCCTTTGATGGATCCCTTTTACTGTTATTTTACTATGAAGATAGTCCTGTAATTTCAGAAATTTATTAAATACTAGCTGTTCCGACAGACGTTTTCGTGTATTAAAATATCAATACTGAATTCGAATTTGTATAAAAAATAATCCTAAAAACATAATGACATGTTTCGTTTTATTATACCTACAGTTCTCCCTTCGTTCTTTTGACAAACTGATACTTTCTTAGTTGTATTTTATATATTAAAATGTATAAAATACAACTAAGAAAGTATCATTAGAAGGGTTTATAATATTATAGTTATAAGGTTCTTGAATTTTTTGTAATGTTCCGCGAAACTTTCAATTTTTTTATTTCTATAGAACCTATTCCTGAAAACAAAAGATATAACAAAAAAAAAACTAAGAAAAATTACCATATCGGTGTCGTCTTAGAGGGGGGCCAAGTCAGGAGCAAAAGGAATAGAAGAGCATGTATGCGGAATGTTATGCGTTTGGAAGAAGCAAAAGAAGTTTGTTTGGATAGGAAAGAATGGAAGTCCGTACTACTCTTTGCCTACCCCCTTCGGGAAACGGCGTGATGGGTAAAAAAAATATCAAATCATTTGAAAAACCTTTTAAAATAAACAATTTAATTAATAATGAATATTATTATAGGTAGGTACCTATTATTATATTAACGAAACTCATCAGTTAAAGGATGCTCTTCACCCCTTTTGACATCAGAATCAACAAAGAAACTAACAATCTTTCTGGAGGATCCTTTGGTCCTTCTAAAAATCTCCCCCCTATTGAGCATTTCAATCAAATATAATAGCTTTCAGGTTATTCAAATTCAAAAGATCCTTCTGATTCAATTATTAAGAAGTAAGAGGAAAGTAGAAAAAATATATAAATAAACACAGTAGACATTTGTTTTTAATTATTTCATTATTCGTTAATTTCTTCAATTCAGACGGTAAAGAATTATTGGAAAGGATGAATGATTAGAGAAAAGAAAGTACAAGACTTAAATTCAACAATCACCCTAATAGAATTCGACCTCGTGGAGGATCTTACGAAAGACGAAGGTAATTCATTAGAATCAGTAACACAAAGATAAAAACTAAAAAAAAAATATGCACATCTAAAGAGCCTTCTTTTGACTATGTTTGGACATCTGTGGTTGGAAGTAATTAGGCCTTCTGTGCACCACACGGTACAGAAATTACACCGTAATATTACTAATGGCCCATTTACTTACATTTTACGCAATTTTTTCCATGAAATAAAATTCTAGTGTGGTTATATGTTTCCATTACATACTATCATATTATACAATACAAAACACATATATTATATGTGTTTTGTATTCAATTATCTTTGAAATATTACTATCTTCGGCTTTCTTATAAGAAAACTAAAATGAAAATCTCCCTTTTCTATAAGAAATGAGAAAAATGAATAAATAGTAGATACTTTTATTGATTACTAGCTTTCCCGACAGACGTTGTCCTGTGTTCCTAACTATGAATATTGAATTCGAATTTGTATGGTGATGAATTAATTATTTGTCCAATGTATTTCCGACCGATGCGTCTGTTTTAAACCATATTCCACCCGCATTCTGACAATCGCACCAATTGATAATTTCTGTAAAAATTTCAAAATTGGAATAAAAATTATATGGTATAAAGTACTAATAAGGTTGTCACGTAGAGTTTTCTTTAATTTTCCATACATTTTTCTTAATTTTTTTTCTTCTAAAAGGACATTCTCCTGATAAAAGCCTACACCACAAAAAAAAGAATTAGCGAAATCGGTCCAGTCGTTTAGGCGTAATGCGATGACATCGGGAAATAGCTCTCCATTTTTAAGAAGATACGAGTAGGTACCATATTATATTTTGTAAGAAAATAACAACTATATGACGAAAAATTTTAAATTTGGTGTTTATGCTTCACAAACTGTTGGTTGTGTCGCTTTGCCGTCTTCTAATTTCCGTAATTAATTAAAAAAAAAAATTCATATATCCATTTAATCTATCCTTTAATGTACCTATATGTTTGTCTGTTCGATTTGCTGAAAATTCTATTCTGATACGACTAAGGGGGCGTTCAAGTATTACGTAACGCAATTTGGGGGGGAGGGGGGGTCTTGCAAAACGTTACTGTGCGTTACGAGGGCGGGAGGGGGGGGGGGGTTTGAACAACTCGTTACGTAACGGCATTTTTTTTCTTAAATAAAAAAAAATTGGGAAATAAATCTTCCAAGTTGGGCAATCCTTTTCGTTTATGTTTTACGGGGAATCCCTCGATTGTACTGTACGTCATTTTTGTTTTTTTTTCTCCGAAGTTGGGCACCCTTTTCGTTTATGTTTTACGGGAAGTCCCTCGATTGTACTGTACATCATTTTTTTTCTCCGAAGTTAGCAAAGGAACCCTTTTCGACAATGTTTTACGGGAAGTCCCTCGATTGTACCGTACGTCATTTTTATTTTGTTCTCCGATGTTAAAGCTTTTGGTGGAAACACGTAGAATGCCGAATCCGACCCGCGCCGACCGGCGCAAAGAATGTTTCTATGCAGTTGAATGGGGATACGCACAGCAAAAGCAGAAACCTGCTTTCCGGCATGCCCATTTAAATGCATTGAAACCATAGACAACATTCTTTGCGCCGGTCGGAATCGGCTTTCTACGTGTTTTCACCCTAAGCGTAAGAATTTTTCGCTCTGCGAAAAAAGGAACCTTTTTCGTTTAAGTCTTACGGGGAGTCCCTCGACTGCATTGTATGTAATTTTTATTTCGCCCTCCCAAGTTAGCAAATCTTTTATTTTTACGGGGAATCCCTCGACTGTATTATACTTACGTCATTTTTATTTTATTTTCGTTGTCAGCATTCGTTAGTGGTCAAAAGGGGGGATTTACATCATCAACTGGACTTGCCAACGCAGCTATGCCAAAATTTGGAAAACAGCAAAAGAAAAAATAAAGATAAATTTATGGAACATATAAATAGTATTTTTTTTTCTCCGAAGTTAGCAAAGGAACCCTTTGAAACCCTTGTTAGGATAATGTCTATGTGTATTGTCTATGTTTGTCTATTATATTGTTATCTATGTTTAATAAAGAAGATGGCGTGTAACAAGTCAAGTTGTGTTTTAATATCATCTCAAATAATCTGCCCATCCTGGTCAAGACATGGTGTCAGAAGTGCGTTTTAACATTGTCAAGCCGATAAAATCATTTAATATACTATTATTAAAAAAAAAACAAGTCTTTGGTGAATGTCGTATTGCATATATTGCAAAATTAACTTTCAACCTGGTGATTGTGAATAATTAATAACTATTATACAAGTCAAGATGAGTGAGTCACTATCTTCATTGGGTCCATTGGTCTTATCACAAAACCAAGATGAATCTTGGAAGAACTGCCTGCAGAAATTTAATTTATATCTCATGGCAAGTGGTCTTGATATAAAAGGTACGGATCAAAGAAAAGTAGCAATACTTTTACATTCGATTGGTGATAAAGGTCTTCAAATCTTCAACTCATTCAATGTTGAGATAGACAAAGTGAAATTATCAGATGTCATTGAAAAATTCAGTAACTATTTTATTCCAAAAAAAAATCTAACCGTATTGAGACACATATTTTTTACTAGGAAGCAGAACCAAGATGAAACTATAATTGAGTTTGTAGCAGCTCTTGAAAATGCAAGTTTGGAATGTGAATTTGGAGAAATAAGACAGTCGTTGGTCAAAGATATTTTTATTGCCAACATGTCACATAAATTTCAGAACATCAGGCAAAGATTGTTGCAAGAATCTACAATTACATTGGAAAAATCAATTGAAATCGCACAGGCAATGGTCATGTTAAAGAAAAATGAGGAAGAGTTCAGTCACGAGTCAGCAGATATTTATAAACTGAAGTATGAACAGTCTTATAAGCGAAATCCGTCACCGTCAAATGCAAATTCATCTCGAAGCTAGGGATTGCAATCCGGAAAACCGGATCCGGTATTCCGGCGGATCCGGCATCAAAATGCTCATATCGGATCCGGCGCAAATTGACGGATCCGGAGATCGGATCCGGTTAATCATATCAAAGGATTTTTCAACAAACTCAACATGGACAGAACTCGAACCCGTATCCCTAGCAATTTCACAGGGTCATTGTATGTAAAATTGTGGGTACCCTTATAGATAAAAAGAGAAACGGAGGCAAATACGTAACACTGAGGTGGAATGCTGATTTTGCCTCCTTGTACCCAAGGTAGGTTTTAAAGCTAGTGTTTACTGATTGTATTGACTATCGAATGAAAAGACATCTGTTAGAAAAATGGTGAGAATATTAAACAATCATTTAGCCAATAAAATATATATTAACCTATTTAAAAGCAAAATAATTATTGTGATTATTGTCTGCTTTTTATTAGATTAGTTCGGTAGTCTGTCATAATGTGTGTGCTGTTATATTCAAGGATAAAACTGAAATAATTTCTCAAACATTTATTCTTGATAATATACATATAGGAGTGTCTCTGATTATTCCCGGTTATATAATATAGGAGTAATACCTACATATTATGTAGGTATTACTCCTGGGACGCGCATGTCCAACTGCTCATCCATCTCTTTGGTGCTCGTCCAAGGGTCTGCTGGTTGATGTGATTTCATCCTCTTATAATGACCAGAATCAGCGGATCCGTTCTGTTGACGTGGTCTTTCCAGTAAGGCCTTCTATTTCTACCCCATTGCCTGACGTTCTCGATATCGCATAAGCTCCGAATCCGGAGTTTCTTACTCTGCATCGAATGGTTTATTCCACTATGGGTTGGTGATTTTTTGAGAATCTTTCTTTTTCGTGGTGTCGGTTCCGGTTTGCACATCGTAAATCGTGATCAATCAAGCAGGTCATATAAATAATATGTTACTTATTTTCGATAAATTTATAATACGTAATCTAATTTGTAATTTTATTTAGAAAAAACTCAATTTTTTATAGTTTTTACCATTGAAAAGAAGTCATGCCGTAATTTAATTAATTTCGTATACGTACCTACCGTTTTATTTTAAGCCTTTATTATTGTTAAAAATGTTAATTCATCAAGGCTAGCTCAATCTGGTCGGATCCGATCGGATCCGGCCGGATTGACGAAAATCCGGTTGGATCCGGCCGGATTCAAAATGAGACCGGATTGCAATCCCTACTCGAAGCTCAACAAAGTCATGCAATAAATGTGGCCAAATTCATCGCTACAAGTGTCCAGCACAAGATGCACAATGCAGGTTATGTAAAAAAATTGGTCATTTTAAAAGGTTTTGTTACAGAAATAAAAATGTCAGACATATAGAGGATCTTAATGATGAAAATGAAAGTTCTGAAAGTTCATTTTTTGTAGCCACAATTAACAATATTGAAAGTAAAAATAAACGGTCATGGTTTATTGACATTTATGTTAATAATTTTAAATTGAAATGTTTGCTAGACACTGGGGCAGATATCAATGTCATGTCATACAATACTTTTAAAACAATTAACCTTCCCAATACGGAAATACAAAATGACCATAAAATAAAGCTTTTTGGATTTGGCAATAAATTTATTCCTATAATTGGGACATGTAATTTTAAATGTCCAGTTAATAATGTTGTTCATATTATAAAATTTGTTATTACTAAAATTGATTGTCAGTCAGTGATTGGTTTACCAACATGCCAAGAAATAAATGTTATAAAAAGAGTTTTTGAAATAAAAAATGATTGTAATAATGTACTAATGGAATATGATGATGTGTTTAAGGGTCTCGGGTGTCTTCCTACTGTCGTTCAGCTGAAACTTCATCCAGAGGCAGTCCCTTGCATTGATCCTGCAAGAAAAGTACCGTTTGCTCTACATGATAAGCTGAAAGAGGAACTGGGTCGTATGGAGGAAGCACATGTCATTCAAAAAGTCACAAAGCCTACATCATGGGTAAATTCAGTTGTCATTTCGATAAAAAAGACAGGAGATTTGAGAATTTGTCTAGACCCCAGGAAGTTAAATAATTGTATTATGAGAGAACATTATCCTTTAAAAAATATTGATGAGGTCAGATCTGTCCTTAGTGGAGCTAAATGTTTTTCACATCTGGACGCATACTCTGGTTTTTGGATGTTGAGACTGGATGAATCTAGTTCAGATTTATGCACTTTCAACACACCTTTTGGAAGATATAAATACTTAAGGTTACCATATGGTATATCAGCTTCTACTGAAATTTTTCATAGAATTTTAACAGAATATTTTTCGGACATTGAGGGTGTACTTATATATGTCGATGATTTCTTAATTTTTGGGGAAAATGAAGAAATACATAATGCAAGATTAAAGAAAGTCTTAGAAAGAGCCAGACAGATTAATTTGAAATTCAATAAGTCAAAGTGCAAGTTCAATCAAAAAGAAGTATGTTTTTTAGGTTATATTTTTGGTGAAAATGGTATCAAAGTAGATAATGATAAAGTCAAAGCAATTCAAGAACTTCCAACTCCTAAAAATATTAAAGATTTACAAAGATTTTTAGGAATGATAAATTACCTAGGATCATTTATAGAGAACTTGTCAGATAAAACGTTAGTTTTAAGAAATTTACTAAAAAATAATTCACATTGGTCTTGGGATAGTAATTGTCAAAAAGCATTTGATTTGTTAAAAGAATATCTTATTAAAGCACCTGTGCTGGCACATTATGACTCAAATTTACCTCTGGTGTTGTCAGTTGATTCTTCTAAGTTTGCCATAATAGTCATTATGCAAAATAAGAAACCAATTGCATATAGTTCTAAAACTTTGACTAATAGTCAGCAAAATTATGCACAAATAGAGAAAGAATTATTTGCCATACAGTTTGGATGCAATAAATTTCATCAATATACGTTTGGCCATAAGATTACGGTACAAACTGATCATAAGCCATTAGTGTATTTATTTAAAAAATCATTGCATGATGTACCAATAAGGTTACAACGAATGATGTTGTCCTTACAATCATATGATATTGTCGTGGTATATGTTCCTGGCAAAGAAATGTTTATATCAGATACATTGTCAAGGGCACCACTTAAAGAAAATTTTATACCAGATTATGAAGATGATATGTTGTATCATGTCAACTCCATTCATTCAAATCTAGCAATAAGTAAAGAATATTGTACTAAGCTTAGTCAAGCCACATTGTCAGATGAAAATTTAATGTTATTGTCGAAATATTATTATGATGGTTGGCCCAATTCAAAAAATCAAATCGAAAATTCATTGAAACCGTATTGGAATTTTCATAGTGAAATTTATGTCATAAACGATTTAATTTTCAAAAATGATAAGTTAATTGTACCTAAGTCTATGCAGAAAGAAATGTTAGACAAAATTTATTCTGGTCACCAAGGCATCAATAAATGTTTGAAATTAGCAAGAGAAAATTTTTATTGGCCAAATATGTCTGTAGATGTAAAAAATTTAATAGAACAGTGTCTTATTTGTGATAGGTTCAAATCAATGAATCAAGGTGAACCTTTGCAAAGTCATGAAATTACAAAATTTCCATGGCAAAGAGTTGGCATAGATTTCATGTATTTTGATAATCATACATATCTAGTCGTTGTTGATTATTATTCAAAGTTCATTGAAATAGCTCTGTTAAACAGTAGTTATAATGCTAAAAATGTCATAATACATTTGAAATCAATATTTTCAAGGCATGGCATACCTATGTCTTTAGTTTCGGATGGTGGGCCACCTTTTCAATCTGTTGAATTCAAGTCATTTCTTTTTGATTGGGATATTGAACACATTGTCACAAGTCCTTATTACCCAAAATCAAATGGTCAGGCGGAATCAGCAGTTAAGATAATTAAAAATATATTGAAAAAAGCCAAAGAGTCCAATACTGATCCTTACATAGCTTTGTTGCATTATAGAAATACTCAGAAAAATGATCTACCTTCACCGGCTCAATTATTAAACTACTTTACTTGCCGACTTGAATTTATTTGTTGTCTGTGTTTTATTTTGTACGGAATTATTGATTATTTTCTATAACCGTTGTACTTCTTTTTGTTGTACCTACATAAATTGTTATCTTAATTTTTGTGCCGTACCTATAAATAAATTCTCAATTGCTTTGTTTGAAATACCATGGGCCTGAAGTGTCTAAGGATTTTTCAATTTAAATTGGCGTTTGTATAATAACTGTCAGTTGTTTGATAGTTGGGGCGGTTATTAGAATGTGCCCTCTAACATACATACATTTAAAACAGATATAATATGTCGGAATTGGTTAAATAGGTAATTAATTTATCATTACCTACTTTACAATGTGGAATATTTTTAATTAAAACAGGACAATGTCTATTGGAAAAGCTAGTCTTTGAATGCAATTTAGTGTTTTAGAAGTAGGCAACGAAATGTATTTTTAATCCCAATCAACTCCTCAAATTGGTTCATTGTAGTCACTTTCTGCTCAAACACTTGCGTAAGTCTTACAGTTTTCATATAAAGCAATCCGTCCTTCGTGAACGCACTATAAGCTACACAACATCCAAATGAATCGCTTATCTATATTATTATATTCTATACTAATATATAAAGAGGAAAGATTTGATTTTTTGTTTGTTTGTTTGTTTGTTTGTTTGTTTGTTTGTTTGTTTGCTTCGAATAGGCTCCAAAACTACTGAACCGATTTGAAAAATTCTTTCACTTTTGGGAAGCTACAATATCGGCGGTGAACATAGGCTATATTTAATTTCCAAAAAAAAGTGGGTAACCTACGAAAACTTCAATAATGTAACCCAAGGTGTAAAAAATTTACCTAAAATATTCTTTTTATCGCGAACGCTGTGAAAACTAATGATGATAGAATAAAACAATGTTCTACAATTTTGTAGAAGACATCATTATTTACGAAAAGTATCGCGACAGCATATGTCTAACTATTATAGTTATGCCACAATAAGTGTTTTTTTATTTAAAAAAACCCAATAAAATGTCACCTTTAGAAAAAGCTCTTTATTGGTATCTTGGTATTACTCCTTATTGAAATAAATTAGTTCATATTCAAGTCTGCTTCAATATGTTTGTATAACTTTTTGAATTATTCAATTCGGACATTCCATTCGAAAGTTATCACGAGTTTAAAAATGTGAGTATTGGAAAAAAAAGCATAGTCTCTTATCATCTCAACTTATCCGATGCAGAGTGCGTATGGGAGCCGGGGAGGGCTGAGGGGAGTCATGACGTCAAGTTTAGTAGAAATACCGCGCAAAGTAGTCACGGTGGTAAAGTGACGTGACACGATACATTGCAATGCAATTATTCCAGATTAACATAAATGCTATAAAATATTTTGTAAAAGTTAGGGATCTGTATCAAAACTAAATTATTTTTAAGTAGGTATCTATCTACCCGTGCGAAGCTGGGGCGGACCTCTAGTATTATTATATTATTAATACTCGAAGTAAAAACTTTATAAACCTTTTTACGCAAATCGCGCGGACGGAGGAGTATGAAATTTCGCACACTATATACAGAATTTATATAGAGAAGAGGTGGCGAATGCTTATATTTATTTTAAATTATCCATAAAAATACATTAAATAAAAAAAATAAAAACATTAGGTAACTGTAATGTTATGTATTTGATACTCACACACACTTCTATGTATTTGGCATTGACACAGACGCGTATATCATTTTGTTTTTGTGTGGTCAAATTGATAATAGATTAATATTGTTTGTCTTTACTAATAATAGAAAAAAAACTTTGTACATAAATAACATTTCGAATTTGACGTCTCCATGTCATTGTTTTTGAAAGAAAATTGTGATATTATAGCGCTTGCTCAGTCTTTGACAATGGAACCTTATTGTATTGTATTGTATTATGTTGTTTCCAACGCGTTTGAATGAACACACAAAATGTATGATCAAAAAGGTGTAGCTTTGGGAAATGCGTTTCCTTCAAAGGTTGTACCGTTGGGGATATATTTATAGCCATCCATTTTCGACGAAGGGTGTTTGTTTCCTGATTCATTGAATCGTAACTGGTATGTGTCTGCAATAAACATTGTAAAAATCTATGAGCTGTGAAGTGATTTGTAATATCCGACAGAGGGGCGTATTCAAAACAATGCTTCTTTTGCTCATCATGATCGTTTATTTTCAGCTAAACGTATAGTAGCTACTCCTCAAGGTACCGATATACTGTAGAGAATTTTCTAGCTAGAGAAGGCTCTAAGTATCAGACTATTGTATAAGTATCCCCGGATTTAACTGGCAGCCGAGGGCGTTTACTTCATGGAAAGGAGATCCATGAAGTTTACGGCAAATTCTTCCTTTTTTATAATAAAACAAGCTTTCCCAACAGACGTTGTCCTGTGTTCCTAAATATGAATATTGATTTCGAATATGTATGGTGATGAATTAGTTATCATTTGACCAATGTGATTTCGAACGATGCGTCTGTTTTCCATGTACATTCCATCCGCATTCCGTTAATCCCACCAATTGACAATAATTTCTGTCAAAATTTCAAATTGGAAAATTATAAGGTAAAAGTACTAATAAGGTTGTCTACGTAGATTTTTCTCTAATATGTTTAATTTTCCATGCATTTTTCTTAAATTTTTTCTTCTAAAAGGACATTTTCCTGATAAAAGCCTACACGACAAAAAAAGAATTAGCGAAATCGGTCCAGCCGTTTAGGCGTGATGCGATGACATCAGGAAATAGCTCTCCATTTTTATATATAAGATTATAATATATCTTGCATCAAGAGGGCTTCCTTGAAATTCAATGCCAATTTCAATCTCGACTTTTAATATTTTTATAAAAACTTACATAAATCCTTATTCATACATTTTTTTTTCGTAAGGCAATGTCGGGTTAAAATAGATCTACGTGATACTATTTTGCTTGGCAACAAAAATCTAAATGACATAATCACATTGTTATTAAGATTTAAATTGGATCGGAGTCGTGATGTACCTAAATGCAGAGTACTGTTGGCTCTTAGGAATAAGTCTGGTTCTTGGTATACGAATTAACAGCTATCCCTCTATCTCTTTGGGGGTCATTCTAGTGGTCTATGCCCGTTTGGTAGTTCTTTCGTTACATACTGTCTCTCTGGACCCATTATGCCAACGTGGCTACATACTGTCTCTCTGGACCCATTATGTCAACGTGGCTATTCCTTTGACGCCTTTTCTCTTTGATCCACCTAACAGCACTTCGAATGATGTTAATCCCACGTATTTAGAGACAGTCAAATGAGCAACTGTAAAAGACCATGATCCGACCGGTACTCACATACTCCGCGGAAACCTGGCCGCTGAGTAAACGTGACGAGCAAAGGCTTGACATCTTTGAACGGAAAATACTGCGAAGAATCTACGGACCAGTCAGAGATGGAGAACACTGGCGCATTCGGTATAACCGCGAACTTTATGAAATATATGATGATGTCAATGTCGCAAAATTCATAAAGCTCAGCCGACTCCGCTGGCTGGGCCATGTTCAAAGATCGAGCGAACCGTCCGTCCTCAAGGAAGTTTTCTGTGGGAGATCTGCTGGAAGGAGGAGCATAGGGAGACCCAGACTGAGATGGCTGGACGGAGCAGAAAGAGACCTCGGACTGATGGGGGTGGACGATTGGCGGAGCATGGCGGGGGACAGGGTGGCATGGAGGTGTCTTCTAGTGGAGGAGACCAAGACCCACACAGGGTTGTAGCGCCACGGATGTATGTATGTATTTAGAGACAGGGGATTCTATGTTTGAGTGTTTTTTCCAAGGATAGGTCTAAGTGTACTCAGCATATTAAAACGAGTTTTAATTGATTGAACTTCAATTTAATTAATAATCCAATTTGGTTTATAAAAGATGTTCCGGAAAGTACGACTAAGCGAAAGCCCAGAGATTAAAGGCTATCCTAATAACTCAATATTATTGTCCAGCGGTTTTTTATAGTAAAAGTTATACTTAGTTATTTTAGTACTTTTTTTGTTAAAACCCTGACTTGCAGGATATAAATGGTTACAGAAACACCATTTTTTGAGATACATGCATAATTTTTTTTTCTAGAATAGCTGAGTAGTATAGCTAGCAGATAGAAAAACAGTTATGGGTCAATTTGATCGCGCCAACAAAAAATGTTGAATCTCAAAAAGGGTACAATTTAAAGACGATTCAAAAAAAAAATCGCATAGTTTTTTTTCTTCCAACTATTTTAAAAAACTTGCCAATTTATCAATCTATGTACTTTGTGAATTTCATTAAGCTATTTTTATTGCATCATACCTTAGCAAGTCAGGATTTGACAAAAAAAGTACAAAACTAGGTATAACTCGAAAACTATAAAAAACCGCTGAACATATAATATTGAGTTATTTGGATAGCCCTTAAAGCTTTCTATCTCTGGATTTTCTGGGACACCCTGTACCTATATTAAAAGATTTCTTCAAAATTCCTTAAAATATATTCAAGATATAGTGGTTTGAAAAAAACTTTACATTATGAAATCACAAAAAAATGAAAAAAATCTCTAAGTTCAATTATTGCTCCTTGTGAAAATTCATATTTTTTGTTAGGTGAGAGTCATTTTGATAATTTAGATGCGTTATAGGTAGGTACTTATTGTTTTAAAAGTTTTACTAAAACAATATCTAAATCTCATAGAGTTTTCATAATAAGAGCATAGATTTAAAAAAAATAATAAGTACCAACCCATCGGTTCAGACAAGGAGAAAGGTCTTTTGAAAAGATAAATTCTAATTTACTCGAATCTAAGTCGCTGGAACTAAGAGATTGTTGTTTTCGTATAAAAGATATTCTCTGTGTTTCTCCACTCGGTTTGTTCAGTTTAAATGAAAAACCGAGATTAGTTTCTAAATTAAACTGCATGATTATTATAAGCCAAGATGTTACTATCATTTTTATACTTATTCGTAAAAAGGTAAAATGCTTCACAAAAAAGTAGTTATGCTTAGTAATCTTATCTATATTTCTTGTGTACAGATTCTTTGTCGTCAAACTCCTCCTTCAAAACTGGGTGGATCTCAAAGAAACTTTTTGGTTTTCTTAATGGTTATCCAAGGATGGTTTAGATTCAAAATCTGATCTCCTAGGCACCCTATTTCTTTCTGTTTTCTTTTTTTTAATGAATCTTGCTCACTCAAAGTGAACACAAATACACTCTTTGACTCTTTCACAGTAAGCTACTAAAAGCTTGTGTCGTGAAAGAGGAAGATGGTCGGCACCTGGGATCGTACCCACGACCGCACGAAACAGTACGAAAGCCGGCGTCGTAACCGCTAGTCTACCAACCACTTCTATTTTAATCTTTGATTTTATCTTTATTAAAATGAGCCTCTCTATCGAAACTATTTAAAAGTATCGCAGTTGAAATTGGACAAGTTTGATTGATCTAAAAAACAGGGTATAACGCTATTAAACTTTTGAAACGATGAGCCTAAGGAGAATCTTGGGTGTAAGATGATGGAGCACCCAGCGCAGACGCATCACTTCCACCATTGTTTAGAGGAGGTGGATGGACATGACTGGAACATTTATGTCAAGCAACGGCTACACTATGGACAATGCTGGCCAAATAATATAGGCTCTGGTCCATCATGGGCAAGTAGTGTAGCCGCGTCACCAATTACCAATATCGCCCAATATTTGACTTGTAAGTATACTTGTCGATCAAGTCGGCAATTATCGCCAATACTGGTCCAACGTTGACAGCTGTCACGTATTCTAGGTTATTATTTTCATAGTACCTTTAAGTTGAGAAAAAATAATGGAAGTTGAAAATATATAAGATTATTTTAAATATTTACCTACTTACTTGTTCTATTTAAAAAGAAGTGGTTGGTGACCCAGCGGTTACAACGCCGGCTTTCGTACTGCGGACGTCGAGGTTCGATCCCAGGTGCCGACCATCTTTCTCTTTCACGACACAAGCTTTAAGTAGCTTACTGTGAAAGAGTCAAGGAGTGTATTTGTGTTCACTTTGAGTGAGCACAGATTCATTTTTTTAAAAAAAAAAAAAAAAAAAGCACAAAACACTTTCAATATAACCTATAATTAAAGCGCGCCAGCTGTCAACGTTGGGCCAGTAGCGTAGCCCGGTATACAAAATAATATACTAATGTTGCTACTTGCCCACGATTGACCAGAGCTTCTATTAATTTGACCAGCATGGTACAGCTTTGTCCATAGTGTAGCCGTAGCTTTACGGATGCCGAATTACCGTTGGCCGAGGAGAGCGCTATTCTTCCTCCCTTAAATTTTTGGAATGGCGAAAAGGCAGCATTAAATCAATAATTATTTCTGATGACATTTTCATACCAAAGAATACGAAACACTACGTTTTGAAACAAAACAAAAGTTTCTGAAGAAAGTTGTTATTACTTTATTATCAAAGTAGGTGAATAAATCAAATTTATCAGTGGCGTTTACACCAAGATACATCTTAACCCAGATCTTACAATTGTTCTTTTAAAAGGACAGTAGGAGTAGTTCAACTTAGATGGACATATTTTTCATTCAGTTTATTTCCGAGGGGTGTCTATGGTTTTTTTGCATAGATCAAACGTCAACAAACAATTTGAATCAGTTCTTAGCTGTGTGTTGTGCCGCTTGGTCGTATTTTTGAAGTAACTAAACGTGCTACTAATTTTGGAGAAATGGCGCCGCCACCTTTCGACAAAAACAGGTAAACAACTTTTTTATATAATCATAAATAAATGATCTTACCATATTTTCATCTATTTAAATATTATAAAAATACGATTAAATTATAAAATCATATATTTTTTATTATATGTAGTAGGTATAGAGTATTTAATTTACGTGTCCTTTTATGAGGACAATAGGAACATACGTGCGCTTTTTTATAGGTGCACTATGTTATTATTGTCAAAAAAAATTTATTCCAACTAAGTGTTATAAAATATGTTCATTGTTGACATCGCGTCGATTAATATTTAGTACCTACATTTGTCTTTTATCTAACACATTTTTTTTAATAATTTTAGAACCACATTATCGGTCAACGAAATTTTAACAATACTTGAAGAGGAAGGTTTTGAGAGAGAAGATGATAGAGCTATCGATATGTTTATGCAGCCTCCAGAAAATGCATGCGACGACAATACTGATGAAGATTCTGGAGATGAAGATATTGTTTCCCCATACAACCTTCCAGGATCCCAGTTGAGAGCAGCAGCGGATGTTGTGTTTCACACATCTAATTTGGAAGAAAATGTTACCGAGGTTGATCCATCTCCCACTTTGCCGGTATCAAAAAATGACAAATATCGTTGGACGAGACGTGAATTACAGCCTACAATTACGGAGGACTGGCCATCACTTTCTTTGGTACATAACGAGCGAACCCCTATTGAAATTTTTCAACAATTTTTCGACAAAAATTTATTGAATATGTTGGTAAGTTTTTCTAATAAATACGCAACCAATAAAAACAAAGAGGGCAATATCACAGCAGAAGAATTATATTATTTTATTGGAATACTTTTACTTAGTGGTTACGTGTCATTGCCTAGACGTAAATTATATTGGGAAGCTGCCCTTGACACGAAGAATGATCTTGTAGCGTCGGCCATGTCAAGGGATAGATTTGACTTTATAATGTCCAACTTTCATTGTTGTGATAATTCACAATTGGATATAAAAGATCGTTTTTCAAAAGTGAGGCCGTTGTTCAATTATCTCAACACAAAAATGCAAGAGTTTGCCCCTCATCTAGAAAACCACAGTGTGGATGAGTCTATGGTTCATTACTTTGGTAAGCATGGATGTAAGCAATCCATTCGCAACAAGCCTATTAGATTCGGATACAAAATGTGGGTTGGAGCAACAGCAAATGGATATACTCTATGGATAGAACCTTATCAAGGGGCGAACACTTATACACAAGAGGTTTACCGTCCATTGGGTCTTGGTCCGTGTGTTGTTCTAACATATACGGATATTTTGCAAAATATTGCTAAATATCCATACCATATTTATTGCGATAATTTCTTTACCACTATTCCTCTAATTGAAGAATTAAATAAACGAGGTATTCGCATCACAGGTACTATACGAGATAACAGAATGTCTAAATGTTCGGTGATGCCTCTAAAAGAGATGAAAAAAAAAGAACGGGGAGAAATTGATTGCAGAGTAACTGCTGATCGCAACATTTCAGTTTACCCGCTGGTACGACAACAGTGTCGTGACAGTAGCATCAAATTACTTTTCGAGTACACCCACCCACATGGCATCCAGGTACTCAAAAAAAAATTAATGTAAAACAGCCCAATGCAATACACATGTATAACAAAGGAATGGGGGGAGTGGACAGATTTGACCAAAACCTTAGTCTTTACAGGATTGGAATTCGGGGAAAAAATGGTATTTCTGCCTAATTACATATTTGATTGACGTTGCGATGCAAAACTCCTGGCAACTGCATCGGTACGAAGGAGGAAAGCTTGACCAGCTTACGTTTAGAAGGCGTGTGGTTCTGAATATCTTACAATCGTCCAAGCAAAGGAAAAGATCTAGACCTTCCAGTTTGGAAAACATAGACTCAAGATATGATAAATATGACCATGTAATTACAAATCAAGATAAACAAACACGAAGCAGGGTGTGTCATAAAAAAAGTAAGATGTAGAATGTTTCATCCCATATCATGAAAAATAAGTGAAATAATGTGTTATAAATTTTGTAGGTATATTTCATAATATGTATCTAAACTTCATTCTGAATGTTCCCTTAATATTTCTTTATTTAAGCAATAACAATACATAGTTATTAAAATATCAACTAACAGAAAAAATTGTTTATATCAAACTGCTAACTTTTTCTCATACAATGATTTTTAGGTAGTATATATTCCTATTGACCTTTTATAAGGACACTTTATTTTTTGCAATAAAATTGACAAATAAATGTTTTTTTTAATTTCTTCTTTTACAACCTTATTTTTTGACAATAAAGAACAACATATAAAAAATTACCAAAAATCGGATGAAAAAAAAATTTCAGGATTATCTGGGTTAAGGGCACTATGGAGAGGATCCATCCATTAAAGATAAATAAAAATATTATGAATCCGGGATTAGATCAGAAGTCTGCTTTTAAACAATTGCTAAAGAAGGTTGATATACCAATTTTCAAAAAAAGTGCAAAGTTTTCATAGGGAAACCTAAAACCGTAACCTCACGCTTAGCACTGGATCTCAAGCCCACGACCACCAGCTAGCGGTTAGATTCGAAAACTAGTTACCTACCAACCGTTTTACATTACATATTTTTGTTTTTAATTTTATAAAAGGTATATTTGGGTTTAATATGGTACCACCGCATCACGAACTACGCTATACGCCGGCGCACCCAGCGTGAGCCCATCACCTCTATTATTATGTGGAGGAGATGGACTTGGCTGGGACATGTGTTAAGGATGCCGAATGACAGTTGGCCGAGGAGAGCGCTGTTCTTCCTCCCATCAGGGTCCCGGAGACGAGGAAGACCCTCTCATACTGTGTTCCGCTCCTTCGAAGCAGAGCTGAGGAATCTGGACATGGTGTGGGAGGAGGTCATTAACGTTGCGCAAGATCGAGCGCAATGGAGAGCTCTTGTTGCCTCCCTATGCCCCTAAGTGGGGTCTAAAGGGAGTTTGGATTTGGATTGGATACATAAGTACCTACATTATATACTTTTTAATACTTTTAATACTTTGTTCTATTTTTCATTTCTGACCCCGATAATTAGAGTAATGGAGGCTGAATGGATTTGCACTGCGTTAGATATTGAGCAGTATCAATGGTGATCTTCCACTTACGTTTAAATCCATAAGCTCAGCTTCGAATAAGGATGTGAACACACCGTGAGGGGGTCTTTTGATGATAGGAAGAATAGCGCTCTCCTCAATCAACTACTGTCTTTCGGATATTCTTAACACATGTCCCAACTCTCAACCATGTTAATCTCTTCTCCATAAAGGTTAAAAGATAGCTGTGCACTATGATTTAAAACAATAACGTTTTTAGGTCCTAAAAGATTCAAATTATTTAAATTAATGAAAATAACTTAATTCAGGGACAGCTCTGCTTAAAGTTAGAGCACAAAACTTTGTAGGAATTATGTACGGGAGTTGAGTTATAATATTTTAAGGCATAAAATACTGTTAATCCCCTACAGGCCATCCTGGCCTCTGCGTGTGATTGATGTAGGAACAAAAGTTACAAAGAAACAATTTGGAAAATTTCATTCCTAAAATATGACACAGATTTGGATCTCAGACCCACATACTTTGGTGCCTATATAAATATAGAGTTTTGTTTTTCTTTTCGTTGGAATTAGGGAGTCCAATCTCGCATCAATTTTGCGATCCCGCAGGCCTGCGGGATTGGTGACCTCAAACCAGCGGATCCTGCGGGATTTGCGGGATCAGCGGGATTGACATTTCTTTGTTTGAAGTAGTTTATTATTATTAAGAAAACGATGAAATAAAAATAAGTATGTTTTTTTTAATTATTAAAAGTGTTAGCAATTAAAAATAATGATGTTTTAGAGCTGGGTATAAATAATCAGCTTCTTTTAAGGAACGATATAATACAACATTTGAACGTTTAATCTTTTAGCATTGTGATTCGTATTGAATAATGAACACATTTATTGATTTAAGAGGTACAAAACTAGTTTTTTTTCTGATAATACTTCCCAAGAAATTACAAAGTGAGACAACGTTGTAGACGGAATTGACTTTACAAGTGTAAGCAGTTTCCAAGTAGAGGTGAGCGTTATAATGATAGCTGATAAAAATTTCTTCTCGTTATTCGTATTAAACGATATTTGTAAATATATCAGAGCTAAGTATGACTTTACTGAATGACTTTTTTAGCGAAATTATACCTTACCGCAAACAGACAGCAATATTTCGGAATATTTTTTTTTTGTAGCGAAGTGTTTCCGGATATGAAATAAATAAGCTAGGTATAAGTCTTTAAAAATAACGTTATCTATTCCCTCCACGTTAAAAAAGTACCGTCTCACGTTTCAATATCAGATCAAGAGATTTATGTCGAGTGGGTACGGATTCAGGCACAACAGGTCTAGACTCAGCTACCCATTCAGTATGGAGACAACGTTCTCATTCATTTTCTAGTGTAGGTAAGCGAAGGATCATTATTACACAGATTCGTTAAAGGTGTACCTTTTTCATGTCGTTGTCATCAACTTGCTGGTTTTCAGTTTCTTGATGGACCCGCGCGTCTGACAGCAGTCTCTCTATCTTCTTCTTCTTATGGTCGCTCACAATCTGACCTCCAGAGACCGAAACCATTGAATCGCGTCATCCGTCAGTGCGTGCAAGTCCTGTAGTCCTTTTTCCTGCGTACATGGGGCCCTCGTTAATCAGATGGTCGATTGTTTGTGTAATCCCACATGCACATGCTGGTGAGTCCATCCATCCCCATTTATGTAAGTTGGAAGCGGTGCAGCCTACATCACATCTTATTCGGTTAACTCTACACCATATATTTCTGGGTTGCGTTGAGCCAGGCAGTTCTTTTGTCGGGTCAACTACGAGGTTCTGGTTCCTTACTGTCGATGCGGTCCATACTAGTCTCCATTTGTCTTCGATCGAGTAATCCGTAGTTGTAGCGGCAGCTAACCAGTACGGGTTTCGGGATTTCAGACGGCATGGAGGCGGATTATCTACATCAAGATGGATTGGTAGATTATGGTTGGACTCCACTTTTCTTACTTCTTGAAGAAAAGCTTCCTCTCGTATAAGGTGTGGAGGTGCTATATTAGAAAGCACACATAGCCATGTCACAGTAGTTGGTTTTAGTGTGCCGAATTTCAATTCTTACTATGCTCAGATAAAAGAATGGATCCTCCACCACATTTGTAGATCCTGAATCTTTTTCTAGATATTACTACGGCAGTCATTGATGTAGGTACTTACTTATTTAATCCACCATCGCTCCCAGTGAAGCAGGTAGACGCCACGAAGCTCTTCCAAGTCTCTCTATCTTGCGCTAGTTGCACAGCTTCATCCCAGCTTAGTCCAGCATCATGTAGCACCGCAGTGAATGCCCGCTTGGTTGTTAATTTCGGCCTGCGTCGCCTTCTTGTCCCATTCGGATTGTAGAAAAGACTTGCATATTCAAGTCTCTCGGGGGACATGCGGAGAACATGACCAAGCCAACTCAATTTGCGATTCTGGATCACTAACGTGATTGGCTGATGTGCTGTTCTGGCACGTATGGTCTCATTTGAGACATATGTAGTGGTACCATCTTATCCTCAAAATCTGTCCCAGAAATCTATTCTTATCACTAAGGATCTCTTCCTGTTGAGCCTTCGTCAGATGCCAGGATTCACAACCATATAACGGCCATTGATGTACGCGGCATTCTTTTATCCGAAGAGATAGCGACACTACAACTGCCTGGCTTATAATATTGGTATTTTGTCGATCAATTTGGTGTCTGCAGTAACAAAATTGAAAATATAATCATTTTCCGTACGAATACCAAAGAAAAGTCCCGATTTTCCAGCGAAAGTTGATAAATCTTTTATTAATGAGGTTGTACATGATCTAATAAATAATAAGAACTTCATCTAAGCCCATTCTTTTTGTTTATTATTTTTTTCTTTTCAATCCCGCAGACGTGCGAGATCCCGCATGAGAAATCCCGCAAAATAGGTGCGGGATCCCGCGATTGCGGGATTGGATTTCCTAGTTGGAATAGTTGAAAGTCAAAAATACTTACAAGACGTGTGTATTCGTACATGTTCTGCTCCTTTTTAAAAAAAATATTATCTTTCAAGCTTTTTTTGAAAAAAAAAGTAATAAAACTTATTCTGCTGATAAGTTCCATAACTTTTCAAAAACATCTACATCTCTTTAGCTATTTAAACACTTGCTATCAAATAGGCAAAACATTGATCAAAATAGTTATATTTTTTTAATTCTAACCTTTATCTCGCAATATTTTTAAGCTGTTATAGAAGTTTTAGCCTTTGTTAATCATTTTTTTATTAATTGACACGTTCTCTAACTAGATGCATCAAAAACAGGACCCTAATAGCTCTAATCCGAAAAAAGACGAAACTAAAATTAAGGATTTTTTAAAAACCATAAAAAGTCAATATCTTCATAACGGTTGGGTTTCGGACCCTATATTATGGATCAAATCCATCAGAAATGACCTGAATAAGAACATCCTTCAATATTCCAGTAACCCTGTATAATGGCCTGTACACATGTGAACACGCGCGGTAACGTTTGTAACGTATCGAAATTCCATAGAACGCGGTTCGTGACGAACCACAGCGTACTTTGATAGCTGCGTTACATGCAACGTTACATTGGTTACGTTACCGCGTGTCTTCAGATGTGTACAGACCCTACAATCAGTCAGCGATCCGGACTCTTTTTATATTCGTTTAAAAAACAATCATGAAGACGCGCTGTAGAAAAAAATCCAAAAATAAAATAAAATCGCCCCGAAAAGCTTCCTATAAAATATAAATAAATCTTGGCTGCGGCCTCTGGGCCATTTTTATTCAGGCTGTAAATTTGAGAACGTCGCTAAATTACCCATCCATAAAATACAAAAACAAAGTGAACTGCTATATATACCTACTATTATTTAAAAAAATATACATACCTATAGTCATTTATATAAATAAAACAAAAGAATGTAAATTTTATAAAAAAAAAGAGAAAACCGTAAAATTGGTATTGGTTGGAGTTTTTGACAAAAATGATAGAATTATGAGGCAGAACGTTTTTATGTGCTTTGTTGTTAGGTTTTTGTTTTTATCGTGCGGTTCTATGAATAGGGTGAAACTCTCTTGTATGAACGATCATTTATTTACTGCTCGTTACACCTTTTCATCGAGGACACATTATTATTGTTCATTCAGTGAGGTGATTTTTTTTCCATCCTTACTCTAGGTATTTTTGTCATTAACTTAATTCATTATTAATAATTATAATTCTTTTTTATAGTTTGTGAGACTAGGTGCCCATCTGAAAGATATAAAAGGAGACTGGAAGCTTTTACGGCTTCTTCGAAACCTTGTCTGAAAAGCTTGAAAGATGGATATGAAATACTAAATTAAGATCTCCTTCGTACCCTGGGGGATGACCGAGGCGAAAAACTACCGAGGATTATCATTGATCACGTCAAAAATACCAGGAAAACGTATGC
Source organism: Mystacides longicornis (assembly GCA_963576905.1). Taxonomy (NCBI): domain Eukaryota; kingdom Metazoa; phylum Arthropoda; class Insecta; order Trichoptera; family Leptoceridae; genus Mystacides; species Mystacides longicornis. The sequence continues at coordinate 6,017,252 of OY756433.1, read as the reverse complement.
ATTGTGCATTTAAACATGACTTGTTCCTCCTATGTGGAACTGAAAAGATCAGCTTCGGATAGAGTGGAGTGGAGAGACAAAAAAAATCCTAGGATTTTGACCAGCGAAAAAGATACATAGGTTTCCGTATGGACGGCGGAACGCTGAAAGCATTCTTTACCAGTCAACCCCCGGTTGACATTTCAAATGAAAAGTCATACAAAATTTCTGACTCGGGTGGGAATCGAACGCGGGACCTCTTCATCAGAAGTCGGTCCCTTTATACCTCTAGGTTTCCGAGGTCGGTCTTTCATTACCTTAATTACAACCGTTATCAAATACATAGGTATTGAAACGTGACGTATTTTGATAAAAAGTAATGAATATAAAATGCTTACGAAATAATTACCAGCCTTGAAGGAGACGATAACTTCTGATCAAGAGGTCCCGGGTTCGATTACCTGATCTGATCTGATGGTTGGAAAGGTAAATTGCTTCTGGCGGCAATTGGTTCAGCCGGCAAATTGTTGATTCGTTTATTTCTATTATTGAGAATGAACTCGTGAGGTAGGTATCTGTTCTAAAAAAATAATATTTTAATTGAATTTACAAAAAGTTTATCTTTAATTTTTTAGTATCTACCTATACAATAATTTTGCGACTACCTAGCAAGTATTGCAAGGTCATAAGCATTGCGCAAGATCGAGTGCAATGGGTAGCTTTTGTGCCTCCCTATGCCTCTGAGTGAGGTTCAAAGGGAGAATGCTGCGTTGGTGAACAGGTATTGTTGTCTAATAATAGTGTTTATTATTTTATTTTTGTAACTTCGATATGAGCCTGAGACAGTCTTATAGTATGTCATCGTTACTTTGTCGTATACCTACATACATGGGATAAAATTGATCTGTGATCAAATACACGGAACGTATAATCAAACACACAAACATACTTTTCTCGTTGATAGTGTAAATAGTACCAATACTTTATTACTGAATACTAGCTTCTTTTCTCGGGAAGAATTTTTTGTGAACAAAATAACTTAACGACATAAATGTATTAATGTTTTCTGATATTTCTATAAGTTTGTTTGACGTAATTTTTTGGTTGGCAATTGAAAATTTGATTTTAAAGGTCAGGTGTCATCACTCATATCCATAGTGATTTTTTTATCGTATGTTCACAACAATATACATCACATCTTAAAACCCGATACTTAAACATAATAAAAGTGATTTGGATACTAACTTATAAAAAAAACCTTGCCTTAAATATAATATTTAAAAAATAATATTATTAGTTTATTATGGACATATTGGACGTGTAATAAGTGCAATACTGCCAGCTCAAAAAGTTCACAGGAAGCCTCTAAAACAACCAACGAAGCAACTCCGGAGGCGGTGGACCAGCTGATGGCGCTGAAGCCAAGATTATAGAAGAGGATGGGACGAAGCTCTCGACTGGTGAAGATATTCCAGAATGCCAAACGAAAAGTAAATTAAGTATATAAGTAGTAAAATAAATAGGATAAGCTGTATGAGGAATGTTATGTTGATGGTTTCTGGATGGATGCAAAAGAAAAGTATTTGTACAGAAAAAAATATGCCTGCCCACTTCTTAGGTAGGTACATGGCGTGATGGTTAAAAAATACAGAAAGAACACTAAAATAAATATCAAAGGTAATTGGTTTTTTTATAGTTTAGATTATTGAAGAACTAACGTGAATGAGGACACGGGATAAACGATCTCTTTTATACAATTATTAGATACCAGTTTTCCGTGTTAATCAAGAGTCAGTTAAACAACACGTCCGCACTCTAGCTGTGTGTTATTGTAGTTCGTGTCAATTACGTTTGGAAGTAAAATAAATATCAATGGAGATAAATTGAAACACTTCAACCATCCAGCTGAACTATCCGTCATAATGCTCAATCGAATAAAAAAATAACTTAATATCAGAAATAATGAAAAGAACAACGGAATATGTAAATAAAAACTTGGATATGGGATCTAAAGAAGGTGGTAACTTTGGTCTTACTCCTGCTGAATCTATTATATAAAAGAAAGCCGGGTTAGTGCGAACATTTATAACTCGAGATCGGCTGAACAGATTTTTATGATGTTTAGTTTTTTGGATTCTTCTCCGCTCCGGATAACAGAATAACTAATAAAATATCGAAAAAGGGATAGAAAATAATAAAACATCGTTGTTGATAGATTACCTGTGTTTGTCTTTGTAATTCAACACAGGTAATCTATTAAGCATCGCATCTATGAAAAATTCTATAGCAACAAAATTATTGTTTACCTGACAACCATTGACATTAAAAATATTGGTACTCGGATTTTTGATGGAATTTTTTTCGAGCTTTCAGAAATAATTTTTTAACATTCAAACGTATTTTTGTATAAATTTATTACGTATTCGAAATCAAAATTCATAGTAAGCACTACAGAACAACGTCTGTCGGAGAAGCTAGTATACCTACTGATAAAATTCGAAATTTTTTATCTTTATTAATTTTTATATTTTATTAATATGAATTTGATCTATAACGGGCTTACAACCATCTTCTTCTTTTGATTCAATTTCTGGCTTAGTGTGATCATAACTACTTACTTTGTAAGATATTGCAATGAGTGTGCGAAATAACTTTCGAATCAAAGTGATCGTATCTTTTGGAAATATTTCATAATCGTGCATTCTCCGTGCATAGTTTCAACTAGTATCTACTTGAGTACTTACATTAAACGATGAAATTGGGTTTTATAATAACTAAGCAATAGGACTAGGTTAGAAAAGGTTATCAAGGTCATCATGTTGCCTTCTACAATATATTTACACAAAATTCTGGAACCATTTTGTACTATTTGGCTAAATAGACTTACATCATTAATATTAGTATCGTGTATTTAAGAGGTTTTTAATATTCGTTTTATTATGTATCATAACGACGTGATTTTATGAAATTTTTTATTTTGTAAATCTGTACTAGAAACGAGAATAAAGAACATCTCTTTTTGTCAAATTAAATCTGTTTTATTGACACCGACAAGTGCCTGCAGGGTTTTTTTATAGATAAGGGTAAATAAAGTAAATAGGCACCATCAACGCGATGAAATCACCATAACACCCCTATATTGTATTTCATCCCTTGGCGGGCGGAGCTGAGCAAGATGCATGTCATGGTGGTTGAGGGTTTCAAATGGGACGTTTGCGTAAATCTGGCTGTATCACTTTACTGCAGTTGGGGTGTTTTTTAAATTTTATGTTTAGTGTGTAAAAAGGTTTCACCGTACGTAAATATACAAACACAGCCAAAAATATGGATGAATTATTTTTGGGCATCATTTTATTGTTCTGTAACCTTTTAAATTTAAAACAAAAAAAAAATCTCTTTAATTTAGTAGGAACATTATATGATAAACGCCCTCAGATGGCTGACTTTATGCAAAAGACGTGAACTTTGCATTCTGTCACTGTTCACATGCTCAAAATGTCTCTCGTACATTCTGCTCTACAATAATAATTCTGAGAAAAATTCTTGGTGAAAGCGCTCGAGATTCATTCAAAGTTGTGAAAGAAATATTAATATGTGAAAGAGTACTGAATAGATGTTCAGTACAAGATAATTTCGTATAACGAATGTTGTTTCCGAGTTTATAACACGTTCGCCTTTTAATTTGAAACATGAATGATCCCATACAGAAATCTTAAAAGGTACGTATATTAAAAGATAATATTAGAATGAAAATTTGTTATTAATATTCAAATTAGAGTATCATTATTATTAAAACGATAGCGCTGGTTAAGAATAACAATGAGAATTATTGTTCTATTTTAATTTCTAAATGGTGTTTTTACGTTGTATTTGGTTTATCAAAGGTTATCCTTGTTTGATGTTAAGATTGAATGTTTTCTACGTGATTATTTTCTTAACCTAATATTATTGCGAGTTCTACTTTAACCCTCCTCATATTAGGTAGGTACCATGTTAAAATCTACTAAGGTAATATTTTGATTAGAAGGTTCATGGAAGATGGCACTGTAGTGTAAGAGTAGAGTAAAACGAGAGAAGAACGACAAAAATACGACAACGTACAATTACAAATAATATATCCCCAGATGAAGCCTATGGTAGTGCGAACGTAGGGGAGACCGGGGCTGGTAGGCGAACTTTTGGCGTTTTTGCGGGTAACACCTTCATAAAACAAATAAAATGCAGCGGGATGTGTCAATTTTGTTGATCAGACATTAGGAAGGTATTTTGGGAAATGATAAGTAACCAAACTCTGCCAACTGGGTTTTTAGATTAGTTTTTGCAAGTCTATCTGCATTCGCCTACTTGCCCCGTTATCGGGGTTGGTTGGCGAAGTGCTTGGGGTAGGTTGGCGAGAACATTTTAGTGTTCAAATAATCACAAAATAGTATTTTTAAACAAAAAAGTTTAATATAAAGCAAACAATTTTATTATAAAATTATGCATATTAACAATACTAATAGGTTTTTACAATAAGAAAATTGTAATTCTTGGCAAAAATCTCACATATCGCTTTAATCACTGTCAGATTCACAATTTTGACATGTAAAAAATAAACGTTTGCCGCTTTCAATGCACTTCCTATGGGCCCACATTTTGCAACTTGTGCACTGAATCCAGCTTTCACCTGATCGGCTGTTACTAAAAGGGTCTGCACAGACTAAACAAAAAGTCTCCTCTTCGCTTTCCGAATCGGATTCTTTTGGTTTAGACTGGCACTTTTTAATAGGCTTTCCCTTTTTAATAGGACGCTTGGACATGCCTGGAATAACTCGCTTGCTATTTTTTTGTAACTCTATACCATCCTTTACCGGAGTGTCTGTCAAAATTGCAGAACAACGTTTTCTTTTACTAGCAGTTGTTTTCCTTGGTCCAGCTTTTGGCATTGGCCGCCTGGCCGGCCTGCTCTCATCATATCATCTTTACTGGTTTTACCCTTTTCTGTCTTTCTTGTGTAATTTCTCATAGTTTATCTGTAATCGAATACAAATTCATATAAATTTGCCAACCTGCCCCTTCGCCTACCAGCCCCGGTCTCCCCTACTATGATACACTTCATGTATTTCTTTGAACATCTACGATACCGTACTGCTCCCGTTCTTCGCGCGTTTTACCCTGTATAATATGCTTCTGTTACGACGGAGTGTGCGAATCGCTGGTTGTAAGATGCGGAAGTTTATCCTTATAAACACATTTAGGATGATTTTTTGTGCAATTAGGTACCTAACTACTCAAACTTTTTTGAAAAAGTTTTCAGAATAGTTATCTAGTCCAAGCATTGGTATGAAATAAAATATTTTTTTATTTTTTTCTTAAAAAAAATATTAATCTGTGCTCACTTGAAGTGACACAAATACACTTTCAACATCTTTCACACTAACCAAAGGATTGTGTCGTGACAGCGGAAATGGTCGACACGGCCGGGATTCGAACCTACGACCTACAATACGCTGCACGTACGAAAGTCGCAGATTGATACCACCCGAGAATTGGTTTTTCGGTATGTTCAATATTTTTGTGGATGCTTTTTTTCACTTAGTAGGTATATAAGATTTACATATGTAAAAAATCACGTCATTATATTAACAAATAAACATGCAAAAATGGGTAATACTATTTTTACCCTATTACCTAATAACGTTTTTTCGAAATAAATATTCGAATATTTTTTTTCTGTACCTACCTACCTATAATAAGAAAGTGCTTATCCTACTTTTCGAGTCTGAAGATGCATCCACCCTTTCTGAAAACATTACTGTTTGCAAACAAGTTTTTTCAGCACGTTCCGTTCACACAGTCCCTAAATGTTTTCCATTAAGCAAACAATATCCCCTCACCAAAAAAAGATTCAATTTCCAGGCACAAACAGCACCGGAGTGGGATATCATTGCTAAGGATGCACTTAACTTGATGAGCTATCGGATATGTGTGATGTGGGAATCGCGCAACAGCTCAACGACTGTAACAACACAAATTATGAACTTTAGAGCCAACTAGTCTTAACTCCAAAAAAACTGCTTTTCTGTTTGTATCTTTATGACCCTGGTGCGGCATATATTTCGAATAGGTACGTATTTAAGTGATTTCGCCGACTAGTAGCATAGGCGCCGACTTCAGATCAAGAGGTCCCGCATTCAACTCCTGGCCGGGTCACAAATTTTCTATGTCGTGTTTTTTCAGATTAAATTTTTACTCCTGGGTTGGAATCCTATCTCGGTTGGACGGGAACGGTTGACTGGTAGAGAATGATTAAGCTTTAAGCTCCACCGGCTTTAACGACATCTATGTATGATAAATTTTTATTTATTTGTTTTCAAACATTTTTATAAAATACATTGATTCGTCCAATTGGTTTTATCAATTTTTTTTTTATGTAGCGTATTTGGACCCATTTCAATTGAACACAAAATACGCTTTTGACATCCTTCATACTAAGCAAAGGTTTGTGTCTTGAAAGTGGAAAAGATTCGCACCGGGATTCGAATTTACGAATCTCAGTATCCCGTACATACGAAAGACGTCTCCTGAACTGCAGCAGATAAATAATTGGGTCCTATGACCTTTTTCGAAAAAAAAACTTCATTGTGTTATTTTTAGGTACTTAATGTTCCAATCTGAAATATAAGTAGGTACTTTTTTACCGTTGTGGCTGGGGCATATGTTAAGGATGCCAAATGATAGTTGGACTAGGAGAGCGCTGTTTTTCTTCCTTTCCGGGTCCCGAAGACGAGGTATAATACCCTCTCATGCCGTGTTCCGCTCCTTGGAAGATGGGCTGAGGGATTTGGACATGGCGTGGCAGGAGTTCATAAACATTGCGAAAGATCGAGAGCAATGGAGAGCTCTTGTTGCCTCCGTAAGCCCCTGAGTATGGGTAAAGGGGGATTGATTTTATTGATAGGCCGTTGAAGAATCAATAAATTTAGGAGACTTAAACATTACCACTTAATGCCGAACGTTGTTAACGTAAAGTGATCACACTAAGTCAGCCTTCGAAATAACAGTAACATTGCGAAAGATCGAGAGCAATGGAGAGCTCTTGTTGCCTCCCTAAGCCCCTGAGTATGGGTAAAGGGGGATTTGATTTTATTGATAGGCCGTTGAAGAATCAATAAATTTAGGAGACTTAAACATTACCACCTAATGCCGAACGTTGTTAACGTAAAGTGATCACACTAAGTCAGCCTTCTAAATAACAGTAGAAGACGGTCGTAAGCCCGTAGTGGTTAGTTCCATTTAAAAATCGAACATTGGTAATGGATTGTTAGAGTCAGTTGTTATTTTTCTCAATAAATTTACATAAAAAAAAAAACAACATTATGACAGTGTTGACCTCGACGTACAAACACCCAAAATATCCCCAAGGAAGCCCTACACCTACTGGATAATGGGATAAAATCATCGCCCCTGTTTTTTTATTTGATTACAAATAGATAGTTACGTCTAGCGACAATAAGTATAGATTCTTATAACGCTGTATTCGAAGCAGGCTTTGATTAGGTTGTATCTTTCGAAACTTCTTGAAAATAAAATAAAAGTTCAGAAGGAGAGAAAGTAATGCAGCTCTTATTTAAATAAATGGTGAACCGATCCGCAATAAATTGAGACTAGAAGGTACCTGCTTACTTTCGTTCATACAATTTATTATTATTATTTTATTATTATTAACAAATAGAACAACACAAATCTGTGAGCTAGTTGTTTTTATTCTTTTCAACTGCAGCGCACCGAGCACCCGTCAATGTTGCTGCTTTCTTTCTGTTATTTCTCTTTCTTCCCATCACTAACTTGCTTGCTTCTCAGTTTGTTCCGTCACGATATTTTTCGTGGCTATCACGAGATAGTCACACTGTATCTCCTCTGATCGATTCTTGAATATAATTTCATCTGTAGGTTCATGAATACGATTTTTTTTTGTATTATGTACATATGGGATTTTGTGGTGCCTAAATTCTACATTTTTTGTTATTTTTATAATACTTTATGTCTAAGTCTTGAAATTTTGTTTATATTTTTTAGTTTTTTATCGTGTGAACATTGTATTGGTTGTTATTTGTGAGAAATGTATATTTTTTCTATTCTATTCTATTATGTGCTACCCCCATTATTGCCCTCTTACACAATACTTTTTGACTATAACGGCACTTTGTGTTTCTAGTATCGTATGTCATAGGGGCAAAATGGTCATTAAAGGGCTGTTATAGGTATTAAATTTTGAATTGAATGAATTTAAATTTTAGGTGGAATAAAAAAGCACAACTCTTCATGATCATTACGAGTGACTATATACGCCACGCGCCGGTGCACCCAGCGCAGGCCTATCACTTACACCGTTGTGGAGAGGAGATGAATATGGCTGGGATATTTGTGTTAACGATGCTGATTGACAGTTCGCCTAAGAGAGTGCTGTCTTCCTCCCTCCGATTTCGAGTTATAAGGAACCAAAGGTGTTATAATGGCATCGTTATTAAGATTGAAATTGGATCGGTATTGTGATTGAAATGCTGAGTAACCACCCTGGAAAGGCTTCAGATCATAAAAAGGGCCGCCACATCCATCAACCGTTAATATTTTGATGATATCTCAATGGTGATAACACGAATGGCGAAGAAGATGCGCAACGTTGTTTCAAGATATTATGAATCTGACATTTGCTCACGTTGAACTGACATTATTTTTCTGCAACCGATTTGGCTCCTGTTCTATGGATGTCATTTTTCTGTAGAAGATTTAATGTACCTACAAATAAGCCAAGCTTTCTATTTTTTCTGAATCTCCGGGCTAACCTTTTAGAAAGGTGGCAGCTTACTTTGCGAATAGTACCTACCGTTTATATGTAAAACAGCAGAAAAAGTTTGTATGAATATAGAGCTAAGTTTGCAATGTTCTTATGAAGCGGTATAAAACAAAGTTAGAAAATTTCTTTGCGTAGTTCTCCTCGAGAGAACTTTTCCTTTGCGATAATCGACAGCTTATTATTAAATGGCGCTTTTAATTAAAGATAGAGCTCTGCGACCCGTATTGCTTCTTTTTGTTTGAAAACTTTTTTTTTTCTTTTATTTCATTAAAATGTCATACGACACTTTTTTCATACTGAATTGATTGTTGAAAAGTTGTTGAAAAAAGAAAGTTTTATTGCGACATTTGTGAGAAAAAGTTACGGATTGACAATGCACGTGTATTGGCTTTTGTTACTTTGTCACAATGACATATAAAATGAAAAGTACTTTATATTATAACTTACTGCCTGCGTTGGGCGACGAACGGCTCTTTTCAGAGCCAACCTGAGTAGACGGAGTACCCAAAACGTTTCGCGTACGCTTCATATATTTCTCTCCGTGATCACATCTTCACAGAAAAAAAAATATATATATATATATATATTGTGAAAAAATATATACATATTGTGCATGGCACGGCTGGGTCGCTAGGTTTGAGTATTTCTGGGGCCGTTGAATATTTCAACGAATTGAGAATGTTGAAAATTCATGATTATTTAGTTTCCGGATGGCAGTAGAACACAATATCAAATTGAAAATTTGCCATAGACCATTAAACGCCACGTGGATTTTGAGGCCAAAAATAGTTTAGAAGTGGTGTAGAGTGTATTTATCGAGTAAAGGATTCGAATCGTTCAAATTATCCCGTGGATCTACTGAGTCGGGTCTTAACTTACGAGTCAGTAATATGATCTGCATGAGGCGTAATGATTTGTTTGAGCGAATGACACGTTTGATCTGTGTTGAGCCGATGACTCGAAATATGTTTCAGTCATTAAACATAGCGGATGACACTTAAGTTTTGTATGCTTTGTACATGAATACAATGACCGTTTGTACTTACATTATACATATACATAGAGATCCATATTCTAATAAAAATCGTGTTTCATTGCTGGGAAGTATCACAACATTGAGCAAGAAAACTCGGATATCTGATTCGGCTCATTGCTGAATCGGCCGATTCGGTTCACTACAAAGTGATCGTTACCCATAACTAAAACTGTATATGTATGCCCCACAGAAAAATATGAATTTACGTCATTCTTTTATGGTCTATTGGCGTTAATTGGTCATTCAGTAATTTTGTTTTCAGGGTTATTCTAATATACACGTTTTCATTAATTAATTAGTGGTTGATATTATTAAGAATTATACTAGTAGGTTAACCATGAGATACTGTCAGCATTTTCTATTTATATGCATAACTAGCTGACCCATCAAACTTCATTCAACATCTTCGTATGATAATAATTCAACTTTCCAAAATCTCTGCTTACTGTCTGCAACGTCGTACAAAATAAAAATACGCTAATCAAACAAACGAAAAAACAAAGAAAAATTCCGATAATATACGGCATAAACTCACAACATAATTATTTAAATTAACTCACTTCTTTTTATTCACTTTTCGCGTTATAATCAGGGATTGCAGGAATTTTCGAAAAAAATACCGAACCAGTGTAGCCACTTGGTATCTGAAAAGATGAAGGTTCACAAAAAAGGTCATTCTCAAAATTTGATATCCGGAATGATGAAAATTTACTAAAAAAAAAGTCATTCTCAAGAGAAAAAAAAGAAACAGTCGTTCTACAAATTTGGTATCCGGAAAAGACTGGTTTGTTTTAGGGAGGAACATTAATCGGAAAAAATACCAGACCGCCTATATTTCGTTATTTTTGTCATACCGAACACCGAAAACGGTGCTAAAATACCGAACAGTTTGGTAAAATACCGAACAGTTTGGTAAAATACCGAACATCTGGCAACCCTGGTTATAATTTATACAAAAATACGCTTTAAATATGTTTAAATGTTAATAAAGTTAAAAATCAAAGCTTAAAAGAAATTCTATCAATAACCTGCGTACTAATGTATTGAAACTCAATGGTTCTCAAGTAAATAAAAATTCTGTTGTTGCGGAATTTTCATACATACATAGATGGCGTTGTTGTCAGGAAGTTCGTTCCATACTAACTTTAATATTATATTTTTATATAAGTTGCTATCTATTTTTATTTTTCAAAATTTTTAATAATTATTCTGATATCCGTAGCGGAGAAAAATCCAATAAACTAAGCATCATAAAAATCTGTTTAGCCGATTTCGAGTTATGAGTGTTTGTACTAACCCGACTTTCATTTATATCTTTAGATTTCGTTATCTAGCAAATGTCAGACACGCGTCAGAGTAACGTAAACAGCGAGAAATATTATTTTCTCCCACGATTGTGGTAAAAGTGTTGTTATTACTCAGATGAACATTTACATGGTTCAGAGATTAACCACAGCTGATAACTTAGAAGGTTATTTTCGTGGAAGAAATCATAACTATTTTGAGATCAACCAGAGTAAAGGTTACACAACTCTATTCACATCTTTAAACTTTTCGACATTTTCTCTTTTTTGTTCATCAATGATAACCTCCGAGCAAAGAAAAATAATTACAGTGCCACATTTATTTAGTAATCTTTTGAAAATGAGTTTTGTAAGTCAAATATATAGTAGGTATAATATAGATTTGACTTACAAAAGCAATCACAATGACATGCTCAAATCCATTGTAATGCTAAGTTTGTCATAAAAACTTTCTTCTTCTTTCTTTCAACGTGGCAATCCACTCTCGAGAGAGTGATCTATTTTAAAGTTGTTTTTTTTTAAGTTTGCAATATAGAGTTTACTCTACCAAGTTCTTTATAGGCTCACATAGTACACACGAATTCAGCAATACGAAATCAAAGTTTTGCAATAATAAAAAACATGAGTAGGCGCAACGGGCGCCTTTCAAAAACTATTATTAATATAATATAGAGACAATGGGAACCTCACTCAATACTTATTAAATTGCCTCCACAGTCATCTGTGTTTACTGCAGAGTGTCTGGCACTACGAGAAGCATTACGATACTGCAGTAGTGTAGATTATACCAAAAAAATTGTTATTTTCACAGATTCACTAAGCGCATTAATGGCGATATCGGGCAATACCCTCAGAGACCCGAATAACGACTTGATTCTCTCTATAAAACATACGATTTATGAAATGGAGAATATAAAAATATGAACGTCATTCTAGTATGGATCCCTTCCCACAAGGGAATAATAGGTAATGAACACGTTGACTCCTTGGCAAAAAGAGCTAGTCAGGAAGGAATAGATCCGAACGACTTTACATTACCCTTTTGGGATTGGAAGAATGTATTCGTAAATAAAGCGTACGAACAATGGTCTGTGGGCTGGACGGAACATAGTTCCAAAGGTTCAAGACTGCGTTCAATACAGCCGAAAATACCTAGGACTCCATGGTTCAAATTATACAAACTGAACAAACGCGACACTTCAATTATTTCAAGACTGAGACTGGGGCACTGTTTGACTGCTCAACACCTTCACAGGATCGGAATCCTACCAGACCCGGGATGTGAATGTGGTGAGGAGGAACAGTCGATTGACCACATACTCTTGGCTTGCCCATTGTGGGTGTGGTGACGTATTTATTGAGGGGAATCTTCAGGGACCCCTCAGTTCTATTTCTTTACTTTCTATGCGTCCGCGGGACTCTTACGGTTATATTGCAAGTTTTCTAAAAAGACACAATATTAAAATGTAGTTTGGTTTAATAATTTATCTGATCTCGAATAATTTTTATATGATACAAACTATTTGATTAATAATGGCACAAATCACTCTTTGAGGGTGGAATGCCTAATTAATAAAAAAAAAAATAGAGACAATGGGGGCTATTTTGAACATCCTACCCTATCGAGTTCTGTGCGTCTCGGTAGTGTCGCGTAGGATCCAACTTTTTGTACAGGCTCTTACTATTTACAAGTCATATTCTAATGAAACATCGGATAACCGGTTGCATTCGTCGCAACACTATCGGATGTCTACTCAACGCCCATTTCGCTGTCGCTTGCGATCCAACCAAGTCTTTACTAGTGTTTCATAATCTTATTTTAATTTAAGTGTAAAAAATGGCACAAAAAATAATTATTTGGTGAAAATTTGGAAGAATTTTAATGAAAATTGTTAAGAAAAGTTCTATCTAAGAGTATATATATCATGTAAAAGATTGCTTACATTTTGCGGTAAAAAAAATAATTACTTAAGTAGGTATAAGAAAAAATAATCATTGATAGAAATAAATGAACATGTAAACAGAATGTCAGAAGACAGACTTCTCGTATCGCCCTCCAAGGAAACCCCGAAGGACGCAGACTCCAAGGCAGACCCCCAAAGAGATGGAGAGACAGCTGGCAGTCGACATCACAGGAGGAACAGGCGGCGGCACAAACAGATCCCCAGGATATAGATCCTTTCTATAGAGAAAGAAGAAGAAGATAGAAATAACAAATTATTAGTATTGTTAATTAAAATAGGCGCGTTTTTTAGGTAAAGGAATATTTTAAATTAGGCGCGTAGATGTGCGTAGATGACAGATTTCAGTAGCTTCTTCTTTTTCTTCTTTTTGGCATATCACCCCTGCCATAATCTTAAATGTTCAATTAATAAAAAAATAATGTTTTTTCAAAACTTTTTGATATATTTGGAACATATTAAAATAATCCGAAAGATCATTAAAAAATTAGGTGTGTTTCGTAAAGGGGTAGATGGGAAGGATCGCACCTACCTTGTTTTACTGGCTGTCCTTTTATGTCCTTTTCACCAAAAAACAGTTAACTTGCAATAAACAATACGTAAACACTCACACGTAAACTCGCAGAACTAAAACTGTCAGTTGCAGCGACGATGTAATTACCCCACGGGAGCTTGTAATGTACTTGCAATAACACATATAAACACAACGTAAAACACACGTAAATTTAACTCGCTGAATTGACTTGATGTCAGTTTCAACGACAGTACGAAAATATATGCGGTCCCCACGGGGGCTACTAGCATACTGATTGACTTTTGACACATAGATTGTCTTAACACATAGAAAATTGTCGCAGGTGCGACCATAGGAAAGGGTAGGTTGGACAATGTTAGGAATTAGGTACTATGAATACGAAACATCCTCCCCCCGAAGAGGCCTGGTATGTATACCAAGACTCTTTAACAAAGCAAAAAATAAAAATCCCAAACGGATTGCAAACTTAAACCAAAACACATAGAGCAAGCAAAGCAAATGTCTCAATAAAAATAAAATAAGAAAAAAAAAAACAAAGAAAATAAAAATAAAAAAAATTAAAATAAAATAAACAAAAAATAGAAATCTTATAAAAATAGATATTATCTAAGCATCCTGATGAGGAAGTGGGCACAGCTTCGAAACTGGCCTCATCAGGACACCAGTTGGAGTCTTTAGCTCAACCACACGAGTGACTCCATCTCGAGATGAAACAAGTTTTGTTATTCTTCCCAGTCGCCACCGCAATGTTGGTACGCTGTCCTCACGTATCAGGACAAGTTCTCCGATTTTTGGAGGAACTGTGGCCTTGAGCCACTTGGACCGTTGTTGTAGAGTATGTAAATACTCTCGTTGCCACCTTGACCAGAAAGACTGCGAAAAAGACTTAATGAGCTGATAACGATTTAGCCTTGAGATGGGTATACTATCGTAACGTTTTAAAGAACTAAACCTAATACATATGGAATTATTTACATTAATGTGTAGAGAAGTCGCCTTGGTATCACGGAGACCAGGGAGATTTTTCAAGTCTAAAGGATGTTTCTTTTGGCACGGCCAATTATCAGAAGACTCCTTTAGCCATGGTGGACTCCACCATAAATCGAAATTTAACAAATCTGAGGGAAAAGCACCTCTTGAGGAAATGTCAGCATAATTCAACTTAGAGGGTACGTACCTCCAGGTAATATCAACTTTAGAATTTAAAATTTGAGAAACACGGTTTCCTTCGTAAATTTTCAATAAATGAGGTGACGTTTGAAGCCACGCAAGACATATTGTTGAGTCTGACCAACAAGTAACATTATCAAATATAAGTTTGTCCCCAAATGACAATACACAACACTCAATTAAACGGGTCAAAAGAAGCGCACCATTTAATTCAGGTTTAGGGACAGTTAATACAGTACGTACAGGAGCAACTTTTGACTTAGCTGCCAATAAATGAATTTCAGTTTTACCTCGTAAATCGACAGTTCTAAGATACACAACTGCAGCATATCCGCATAGTGAACCATCGCAAAAACCGTGTATAAAAATTTCCGACACATTTTCATCAAATATTTTTCTCGGAATTGTAAATTTTTCGATAATGTTCAACTCATTCATAAAACATTGCCATTCTTGGACAATATCATGAGGAGGCTGTTCATCCCAAGAAGTATGAAGCAACCATAACTTTTGTATAATTAATTTCGCCTTGAAGGTAATAGGAGAAATCCAACCCAATGGATCGAAAATACGCGCAATGGTAGATAGGATTGACCTTTTGGTACACAGTAGGGTGGTCCAAGCTTGTATGGGAAAAATATTTTTTTTGAATATCGATGTTGCCACCCCCTTAATTTTTTACACCTACCATTCCTATTATGTGTAAAAAAAATCAGCTCCCTATCTTATTTACAAGGGAGTGCTCATCGAATCGGAAATTTCTGACAAAATGGTCAGGATTAAGTAAAACACGTAATTTAAGGTTTATTAATATTACAAAGTACCTATTATTATTATCAAATGAGTATGCAAAGTATTTGATGACAATGCAATAATTGATATAAAATCAGTCGCAATCTTATAAAACTATACTTTTTAAAGGTATTGCTTTTTAGATGTTTCAGTAGTAAAGATTTTTCCGTTTTGTTCAACGATTTGAAATATACATTGCTATTCTTCATCATTCTAAGTGAGTATCGTGTTGTAATCTTCCAATAATTAAACGTCTCCAAAGTGTATTTTTACGCAGCTTTTACCTTGAAGGTCATCAACATTGTCATTCAAAGTCTCAGGAAGTAATTGAAAGAGTCTTTGATATCAAGAACTAAGAGTGTTTTCAACGTATATAACGTTGAAAACACTCTTCTTTGCAACCCAAATAGGCTTGCAAAAGTTTCTAATGTAACATCTGAGGCAAGATTAGCAGATTCACCTCGTATGTACTGATCGTTTACCGCTATCAGAATTTATTTAAAAAAAAATAGCCGGTTTCTCAGCATTCGACACTTTAGACAGCTTGTCAGAAAACAAGTCAAATGCAACTAGTTCATCTGACAAATACCATAAGTAACGCTCTAAGACACCCCTAGCTGCTATACTGATTTCGGAATCGATAGCTTTGTACAATGTTAAGCTGTTCCAAAGCAGTTAGTTTTTTACTGGTGCATATGCTACTAAAGGCGCTTCGTCCAAACTCTGGTGTAGATGAGCGCCAAAGTTTCAAAGTATTCAGCAATTTCGCCATCCAATGAGCATGATGAATCCAACCTTGCACGCGCCATCGCAGGTGGTTTGTTCAAAACAATTATTGTGAGCTGTATTAGCTCCTCGTAATATACAAACTTGATCCTCTCCAAATAGAGCGATTGTAAAACTCAAGAGTATTTTCAACGAACTGTTAGGGCTCCTTCAATAATGTTTCCCAAATATCGCTGTATCTTTTGAAAATTGGGATTTGAGGAGAGCTTGAGGGTCCAAAACACAGAAACTATATTTAAAAGCATTATTTTAAATAATATGTGATGACGACAAGCAAGCCACAAAATATTACATCCTATCTTTTCTTCTAAAAGAGTTCAAGGCCCCCTTTTGGCACTGCTGTAGAAGTAGTAATGTCAAAACTCATAGCCCTCACTTTATTTAAGACATTTCACTGTTGCATTGCTTCAAAAATAGCAACAATTATTTGTTTCCGCGTTCCCGCAATAAGTATTACTCCTAATAGTTTTTTTTTCACAAACATTACCGGATACAAAAATCGAAAGGCGCTCTACTTACTATACGGAGTTGTATTCTGTTTTCTTCAATAGAAGCTAGTCATTATGAAACTTCAATTTTTAAATTCAGTGAATGTCTGGTCGAAATATCTGATTTACTACATAATTCTTTGAGTTCTTTAATAAGGAGGTACATGCGCGGTATCTTTCGCTTTTTTGGATACCTATAGATTTAATAATATGGTGATAACGGAGTAAAACTTGCCGAAGAGTATATAGGAAGTTGGCTATGCCAATATCTCGAATACCATTTAGAAAAATTTCGACGTTTTTTTTCGAGTAGATACACATTTTACTACGCTGATTCACTTCACAGTCCCGTAAAATAACTATCAAAACTGTTTGAATCTGTCTATAAAACTCTTCAGTAGCTTATTTTAACATTTTATTTCAAAGTTTAACATAATAATATATGAAACTGTCCTGCGAGAAAAAGTAAAAATTAAGAACACAATATTAAAAAATAACACTCGATTGAGCACCCTCTTCTACTTGAGCTATCTCGCTGAAATTTTAATATGTTGTTACTATGAACACATGTAACAAATTCACGGGGTGGCCAAATGAAAAATCAAACAAACAATTTTTTGGACCACCCTAGTACACAGGGTATTCTCAGGTAAACTGACACTATAACTAAAACAATCATTAACTGGGTTCCACTGAACCCCCAATATCATAATATTTGAATCTGCTGCATCAAATGAACGTGACATTTCACAGTGCTCAGCTGGTAAATCCTCAAGTAGCCGCTTATCATTCGACGACCACTTGCGCAGCTCGAAACCTCCCATAGCAAGCAATGATATCAGTTCTTGCTTTAGTAAAATAGCATCCCGCATGCTGGGAGCTGTAGTGATGATGTCATCAACAAATATTTGAGAGCTTAAAACCCTAGATGCTTCAGGAAATTGATTTTTACCGATTCTCGCAAGTTCATTCAGTACCCTCATGGAGGTATATGGCGATGACGTCACGCCATACATAACTGTGCAGAGCGCATAGTGACCAATAGATTCTTCAGGGGAATCTCTCCAAAGTATCAACTGATATGGTTGATCTTCAGGATTCATTGCTATCTGGCGAAACATCATTTTAATGTCACAGGTGAATGCAACCGAATGAAGACGGAAATTCGTAATAATATTCGAAATGTCTTTATGTAATTTGGGACCCGAATAAATACAATCATTAAGAGATACCGATGTAGATGTTTTGGCGCTTGCGTCAAAGACGACTCGTATTTTTTTTACTTGGTTTGTTGTTTTAAATACAGGATGATGCGGAATATAAAAGTGTTTACCTGGCTGGGTCACACCTGTATAAGGTGTCATGTGTCCCAGTGCCAAGTACTCACTCATAAACTTACGATATTCATGCTTGAGATCTTCATTTTGTGAGAAACGTTTTTCCAAATTCAAAAATCTTCTCAACGCAGTGTTATATGAATCACCCAGCGGGGGGTGAATTTTCTTAAATGGCAATCTTGCCATAAATCTTCCGCTTTGCAACCTCTCAAAAGTCCGCATAAAAAATTCTTCACACTCATCATCTTCCGGACTTGAAATATGTATTTCAGGAAGATTTTCTGAATGCCAAAATTTTTCAACAAGTTTATCTAACGACACGTCATTATGAAAAGAACAAATACTAAGGTTGCTATATAATGCAGGGGCTGCCCTGCCGTATGGACCGCTTATAACGTAACCGAATACTGTACCTAAAGCAGTTGGTATACCTTCAGAAAACTGTACAGATGAGCCGTCTAGCAGACTAGTATATAAGTCCGCACCCAACAGTATGTCTATTTTGGCAGGCTCATAAAAATACTCATCAGCTAGCGACAAGTTCTTATACGCATTAACAATGTGTTGTGGCACATTGGTACTTGGTAGATTATTCGTAAGGCGTTGCAATATCAAGGCTGTAGTTGAAAGCAAGTCACCAGAACGTGACTTCAACGTAATAAGAGTGGATCCACGAATATCAGGGGCAGCGTTGCCTCCCAATGATGTAACTGGTATGTGCATCCTGTCCCGTTTCAGTGACAGACGTCTGACACACTCTTCCGTAATAAAGGATGACATAGATCCACTGTCGAGAAGACACCTTAATACATGAAAATTGCCAAAGGCATCCCTTACAGGGATCCGCGCAGTGGCCAATATAACAGTCGTAAGTCCTGAAACAGTACCAGAATGAACCTCACTCAAAGTCTGGGGAACGCGTAATTCCGCTTCAGATTGAGGGCCCCGATGCTGTTCCAGATGCAACAAAGTATTGTGTCTGCTAGAACTGCATACTTTACATCTACCTGAACTCTTGCAATTTTTTATATCATGGGACTTCAAACACGAATAACACAATCGATTCTTTTTTGTGAATTCACGACGATCGGTAACTGTCAAATTTTTAAACTTTTCACATCCAAAAATGGCATGTGATTGCTCTTTACAAAAATGACAGCAAAATTTATTCGTAGATGTCACAGTTGAATGAAAAACCCCTTTTACAGGTTTTTCCTTTGTAAATTTCACAGATGTTACTTCCAACACATGGCATTGGTTTTCTAAAAATAATAAAAATTCTGAAAATTTGGGTAACTTGTTCTTAGACAACTGATGTTCAAATCGATTACGTAAATCAGGAGACAATTTTCTAGAAAAATGATATTGCAAGATGTCGAATAACTCGTAGTGCATCACCCGATAAACAAGAGAAAAGATAGTGCAACTTTTGAATACCGTTTAATGTTGCATTTTGATGCACCAACGTATTAAATATAGAAATGAAATTAGTGTATTCCGCATAGGAACCACCGAAACTTGGCAACACAATTTGAGGCAATGTAATCGTGGTCGAAGCTTGGCTTTCTGTTTTTGTTACTTTGGTAACCACTGTTGGACACAATTTATTATATATTTCCTTAATGCTATAATATGTATCCATAAATTGTTTATATTTAAGTGCATGCCCCTCAGAGTCAAAATCTCCTCGAGAGATAGACTGGATTGAAACATGACACTCAACAAATTCTTCTTTTATTTTATCTATGTCAGCAAATCGGATCGTAAACTTAAGCAATGATGCCTCTTCGCCGTTTTGCTGTGCCTCTTTAGCAAAATCAAATAGGTTTTGAATGTTCAAAAGCGCCAAATTATGTTTAATTACTTTGGCCATTGTAAAAATGTAAATGTAAACAAAACAATGTCAATGTCAAAAATGAAACGTCAAATCGCGCAGGTACCTGCCCTAGATAAATGAAAGACAACGCACCAACAACGCACAGACCAGAGACAAGATTATATCTTTCACGGAATACCCACCGCGCGACAATACACTTTGTTACAACAAAGTTATTGTGCGTACCTACGCAAATTAAATCAATTTATGAAAATAATAAATCTTATAACAAAAAAAATTATAAGAAATAAATGAGACAATTTGCTTGCAGGCTATATGTATAAAAAATAAATGTAAATTGACACAAAAATACCCAAGATACGATCCTGATATTTCGTATTCGGAATTAAGGAAGTAAAAGGACAATCCGGCTCGAAGGACCAAATGATGTTTCGTAAAGGGGTAGATGGGAAGGATCGCACCTACCTTGTTTTACTGGCTGTCCTTTTATGTCCTTTTCACCAAAAAACAGTTAACTTGCAATAAACAATACGTAAACACTCACACGTAAACTCGCAGAACTAAAACTGTCAGTTGCAGCGACGATGTAATTACCCCACGGGAGCTTGTAATGTACTTGCAATAACACATATAAACACAACGTAAAACACACGTAAATTTAACTCGCTGAATTGACTTGATGTCAGTTTCAACGACAGTACGAAAATATATGCGGTCCCCACGGGGGCTACTAGCATACTGATTGACTTTTGACACATAGATTGTCTTAACACATAGAAAATTGTCGCAGGTGCGACCATAGGAAAGGGTAGGTTGGACAATGTTAGGAATTAGGTACTATGAATACGAAACAAGGTGTTTGTTTATTTGTATTACATTCTGTACACGAAATGTAAAAATAGGATTAAAAAAAACAGGATCATTACGTTTGCGTTTTTTTTTGCTGTCCTCTCTTATGGTAGTTCTATTGTCTGTGGTTGCCATCGCCAAACGTCAAACTTTTTATAGACGTCAAACAAAATACTAAAATCACAATTCCTTTTTCAAAATTCAATTAATGCATTATGTTTCCTTTTATTTTTATTAGGTAGGTACTAAACTAATTGCACAACTTTACTTTTGTTAAATAATGTACTTATATTTTGTGTATAAAATACCTTGGATTTTTCATTCTGCGTAGGTATTATAAATAATTATGTCATAATAATTATGATCCTTTTTATAATTTTTATTTTTAATAATTTAATAATAATCTTAAGTGTTGTTAAATAATGTGTAGCTAGTATTTCTCCCGAACTTCATATAAAAAAGATGAATTATTAAGCTTCGTTATTGTTATTTTTTTCTTTGAATAGTATGAATAGAAACTACATAGTATTTCTAATACATTCCATTACGTCCTTCAATTCAAATTGTTTTCTCAGTTTGTGTTTCATTAAGAAAAACAAAACAAAAAAAAAACAGCAATATATTTTTTTACCTTGTTTGTGGTAACCAAGAATAACATAGAAAAAAGATATGAAAATTTTATATAATGTGTAGAAAAAACCTCGACCTAAAAAATAAGGAGAATATTTTAGTTTAAGAGATTACCGGATTATACTACCTAATTAATAAGTAACAAACAAATTATTTTTCTTTAAAATATTAGTAGGTACTGATTCTAAACCTGAGGCTCTATGCGTACCTAATTAGTTTGTTTGGCATCACAAGCAGACGCGGCTGAAAGAGAGTTTATTAAGAAGTTTTGTTTCTTTTTGAGCATATAATTATTTTCTCTGATTCGCTTTCCTTGGTGGGGTGTCTGGCATCTCCAAATTCATTATTTTCACGCAATCAACTTATTACTGATATTAGAATGCTCCTCCTTGAATTACAGGAAGTGGATAAGGATGTGGTGATCGCTTGGATACCAGCGCACTGCGGAATCCTTGGAAATGAAAGAGCAGATTTATTGGCCAAGGAGGCTGCCCTCCACGGCAGACCACCCGATAATTTTGTTCTACCCGAATGTGATGAATTGAAAAAATTAGAACAAAACAACTTAAAAGAATGGTATACATGCTGGCAAAGTAGCCCAAAGGGAGCACATTTAAAAAAAATACAGTTATCCATACCATCTCATCCTTGGTTCCATGGGAAAAAATTATCGAGGCAACATATTGTCTGCATTACTAGACTGCGTCTTGGCCACATGCGTCTGGATGCACATCTATTTAAAATTGGTCTCGTTGAATCTCCCTACTGCGAATGCGGTTGGGACGAGGAGACTCCAGACCATGTCATCCTGGGTTGCCCAATAAGAGACGCAATTGATATTTATTTCTTGCTAGAGAACGTAGAATACCCAATAAGTATTGTCTATCTCCTTGGACTGAACTCTCATCAGGTCAACGAACTTATATTCCAAAGTGTCCAGATGAACATGATCCTAATATAGTCATATATTTTAGTGTTTGTTAAATTTAATTTTGTTTCATTGTCCGTTTTTTTTCTTTTCTTATGAATGTATGATTTTCGTGATTTAATAGGGCCATAACATCCAGTTGGATGAGCCGCCAAAAAAAAAAAAAAATTAAGCCAGTTTTATTCCTCTTTGATATGGAGCAGGTGAAAGCTCAGTATTTTACTTTGAATGTTTTGAATCCCTTTTTGTTCAACTGCTAATTGCTTTCTTTCCACTTCGAGGTATAGATATAAAGTTAAGCCTTTTTGAAAAGAACACGACTTCTGACAAATTGAGCAATTCAAAACGTCTCTCTGTTAATAGTATTCCGGCGTATCCGAAGCCTAAATTTAAAGCTTTATACAAATTTAGGAGCGAGCGTAGAGTAGAGCGCTTGTTGCTTCTCTATGTCCATGTTGGAGTTTTAAAGGAAAAATAGATAGATGGATGCCAACTTTGCGCCATTATGACGTATCCACTCAGGGATTTGATTAGTTCTCGACATCTTTATTCCATGGATTAAATAAACAAATAGAATATCAAGAGTACAGTCCTACCAAAATCCTAGAGAAAAATTGTTACTTCCATAGTCGGTTGCGAGTCCCATCGCTGATCATTTTCACTTTCACAACACAAGCTTTGCTTTATGTGAAAGAATCCAATCCAATCCAAACTCCCTTAAGGCCTCACTTAGGGGCATAGGGAGGCAACAAGAGCTCTCCATCGCGCTCGATCTTGCGCAACGTTTATTACCTCCTCCCACACCATGTCCAGATTCCTCAGCCGTGAATGAATATTATTATGTCTTCAACGTCTTTGAGTTACCTACCTGTCGCATAGTTTTGATGAGCTCTCGCATATTTTCGATGACCTCCTTCCACACCATATTCAGGAACCTCAGTTTTACCTCGAAGGAACGGAAAGTTGTATGAGAGATTCTTCGTCTTCTTCAAGATCCTCATGGGAGGAACAGCGCCTCTCTCGGCCAAATGTCATTCGACATACTTAACACGTGTTATTGTTCATATTCTGTCCACAATAGCGAAAGTGATGGGCCTGCGCTACAAAATGGCCGACGTATAGCGTCGTTCATGAATCGGTAGTACCACCTTATTCCCACTATTCCTTAAGGCACTTTGTTTCAAAGGCGGAGACTTTTTGTGCCTGGGCATTGTATTTTTTTTTTTCTTTGTAATTACGAGAAGTAAATTCAATATCCGGTCAGTGGTAAATATAAAAAATAAACTTTTTAAAATTGATAAACAATTATTACGTGATTTTTGACTCAAAATTAAATTTTAACAACCACGAGGAACAAATAGCGACGCAGTGCTACCGAACCTTGGGCTTCATAACGCGAGCAACTAACAAATTTAAAAGCATTAAATCTATAATGACACTATATAAGTCGCTTGTGAGATCAAGATTGGAATATTGTGCGCCTATATGGAATCCTTATTACGAAAAATACAAGACGCAACTCGAAAAGATCCAGAACACCTTTATACGTAGGACACGCAAACGTTTTGGTGGTGCGCCATGGTGTGGTTCTCTGCCCGCTCTTGAGCTCAGCATGGTTACTCTTGAAACTCGATTCCAATCCTAAAATCGTAAAATCCCAAAATGGTACTCTTGAAATGCGACGCTAGCGCACGATTGGATTCAAATCGAGTGGTGATTTGAAGAACATGTGAAATCGTGTAAAATTTGAAAATTGGTACTCTCGACGTCGTTTTGACAACTACTCGATTCCACGGAATTGTGTTGGAATCGTCTAACTGTCATTATTTATAAGATCGCAAGAAAGTAACTTTTTTGAAATCGAGAAGACGTATTTTGATTATATTACTTAAAAAATGGCTCGTCTTGCATTATTTTTAAACATTTTGGAAAACGCGCATCAAGTCGATATGCGTCAACGAAATAACTTGCGTAGAATAGCAAGATATTCGCAAAATGCGTTTAGCATGAGTAGTGGGGAATTTATGTATAGCAAATTATAGCGAATATCAAAAGAGATGTCTGAAGAGTTGTGCGGGATTTTGGAACCTCATATGACAAAACCTTGAAAACGAAGTGATATCTCAGTGCAAAACATGCAACTCGACATCATTACCATTGGAAGACATGAAAATGATAATCTCGTATAACCCACAGCACAATTCTTTCTGCAGCTCATGACTGAAGCCAGACATGAGTTAGTTCATCAGCTGTGGAATTCACATCATAGGCGAATATGAATAATTTAAGAGAGCTTAAGAAATAACCATTTTATTATAAAAAGCTTCTGTATTGTAAATTCTATTACACGTTTCATGTATATAATAGTAGGTATATGTATGTAAATTGTCAAGGTTTGTAAAAATAACAAAATTGTAATATAATGTGATACATAATAATTTTATTAACTATTATTTTATACTAGATAATTAAATTATAAAAAATACAATATACAAAATAAAAAAACTATTTTCTGTGTCTATATTGCCTTTGCAATCTCTCTCGAGGCTGCTGCCGCTTCAGCAGATCCTGAACGAATGGCAGCAATAGTTGCGATTAAAATTCGGCACGCTGCCCCAATTTTTCTGCAGCTTCTTTAAACGCTAATTATTGCGTTTTAAGCGTTCTGCTTCCACCCGTTTTTCTTCCATTCATGTGAGACACTCTCGTTCTTTCAACAAATTCAAAAAATATTTACGATTTATTTTGATAAATCAGCAAATAAAATATAACTAGCACTTTAATAATCCAACTGTCGATTTGTTGAAGAGAAATTATTTCTCGAGACAGATCGGCAGTATCAAGCCAAGATACGTGAGATTTGTATAGCCAGGTCTACATTTTAAACGGTTTTTCAAACTTTGACGACAAAAAACACCAACTTAGAGGCTTCGCAGCATATATGTTCCATATACGGATTTACTCAGGATTCGGAGGAGAACATTTAGTGTGTCTGTGTGTGTGTGCGTGTGTCTGAGGGTGTGTCTGTGTGTCCCCCCCCCCTTATAACTTTTGATTCGCTTGATGCACAGATCCTTTAATTTCAGAAAATATTGAATACTTTAAGCCTACAAAACTTGTATACTCAGAATTTTGAAATTTTCTTTCAGTCAGGGGTAATCAACCTTTGAATTTTTACTATTTTTTTTCATATATCTCGAAAACTATAAAAGCTAGAACCCTTAAATTTTGTATGTATATAGAAAAATACAATATCTCAAATTAAATTTAATGAAAAAGTTCCAGAATTTCTCAAACTTTTCTTAAAAAGAAAAATATATTTTTTATGACAAATTTACGAGTTTCAGTGCCTATATTTCAGAATTTTATAAAAATATCGAAAAACACCGAAACACCCCAACTAGATAATTAATTTTTCTATAAAAAATGTCTACATTATATCAGTACATCTCAAACTTTTCTTAACAATTTTTGTAAAAATTTAATTTATTGACGACATCGTTTCATACAATAGACATACCGACTTAGTCCATCGACAGTTGGATCTCATGTTTACATGCAACTAGTTATAATAAAATATAAGTAAACAAACAACGCAATACTCTTACAGAAACGTCAAAATGTTTATTTGAAATATAAATGAGTGTTTCCATTTAAAGAAAAAAAATCCTTAAATATTATAGCAACGTCAAATTATTATATTTGTTAAGTAGGACAGTTATTAGTAAATCAAATTCGACTTATTTTATGTTTAAAAAAAAGTATACCACTCACGGATGTCAGATTTACTTCCTTACAGTTTCTTTGAGAATAACGCGACATAACAAAAATGATCAATTCCCAATTTACAGCGAAAATATTTTAATATTGCAATAACAAACTTGAAACGAAAACGTTTTCACGGCTTGGAACCCCAATCTCAAATCCGATTCCAATCGCACGGAATTTGGTTCAAGAGTACGGTTTTGAAATTGGAATCGAGATTGTGATTGAAATTGGAATTGGGTTCGAATCGAGTGTCGAGAGTAAGCCTGCAGGAGATTTGTACTCTGGGTAAAATATGCAGGTCGGAATTCGATACTCCAGAACTACTATCTATTCTCAGCTTCCGTGTTCCGACCTTAACCAGTTCAACTAATATTTTTCGGTTGTCCACACCAAGGACAAACGTGGGCTTGAGGAGGCCTCTGTATCGAATGGCCGGAGGTTATGATTCCCTGCAGTGCTCTCTAGATATACTTGGCACTCCACATCATGTCTTCAAGAAACAGATCTCCAGAGCAATTTTAAGCAATTCTACTACTTCGCGATAGCTTGTTGATTATTCTTTGCCCACACCCCTTCCTCCCTTTTTTCCTTCCCTTCTTCTTGCACTCTCCATTTGTGTTTGCGTTTACCTCTAGCTATTTTCATATTTCACTTACACTAGTAGTATTCCTATTGATATATTTTTTTTTTCTCTCTGGAACATGTTGTACCTGTTTCACTCAACAATAAATAATGTAACATGTGACACATCTCGATGGAGGTCAACTTAATATAAGGTCATAAATTAATTCTGTTTCTACTTTTAATGTATAGTTGTCCTCTGTAATGTGTTTTGTTAAAATAAATAAATAAAAAAAATTACAAGAAGGGTTAAAA
The DNA here is from genome assembly GCA_963576905.1 of Mystacides longicornis. NCBI lineage: Eukaryota > Metazoa > Arthropoda > Insecta > Trichoptera > Leptoceridae > Mystacides > Mystacides longicornis. The sequence goes on along the minus strand of OY756433.1, from coordinate 5,990,140 downwards.
ATTATAGGTATCTATCATTACCAAAAATCTCGAATTTGTATCAATTTATCAACCAGTGTATTTCCTTCGTCGCATGATAATTGTTGTAACAAAGGTTAACCGCTACAAGACACTGCTTTCCATCAGAAAATGGAAATGATGGGTTTGTGTTAGCTGGGAATCTGTAACAATTTATGTAGCCGCTACCTGTAACAACAATTAAGTATTATCTGTTTGTGGCAAGAGTATTGGAAATCAATCTGAACCTTGAATTGTAGGTACATACCTAATACAACAGATCTAGTTTCCTCTCCTTTTATGATAATGTGTAGGTATTGTTACTATTGTTGACACTTGCTCAAACGAAATGTGTCTGTTACTTTTAAAGGACATTCTTATTTTCTATCCTTCCTTCTCAGCCTGTATCAGTCCACTCCTGGACATAAGCTTCCTCGAGACTCTTCCACGTCCCCCGATCTTGTGCAACCTGCATCCACTGCGAGCTAACGTTTTTTTACGATGTCGTCCCTCCATCGAAGCTGTGGACGGCCAGGGTTTCTAATTGTAGTCCTAGGGCGCCAGCACGGGAGGCTTTTTGTCCATTTATTCTCCAATCGAGCGACATGACCGGCCCATCGCCATTTTAATGCTGCCACTCGTTCGACAATGTCCGACACTCCTGTTCTAGCTCTTATTATGGTATTTCTTATTCCTAGTCCCTAAGACTAGCTTCGCTCATTCCATTGCTCGTTGAGCTACGCTTAATTTATCAGCACTTCTTTGGGTTAATGTGATGGTTTCAAACCCATAAGTAAGTACTGATAAATTACTCATTTGTGAGTGGAAATGCATAAAAGAAAAAAAAAGTAAGTACTGGGACACAAGCATTATAGACCTTCCGTTTGAGGTTGATGGGGATTTTAGGATCCTTCAATATGTGTCCCACATTTTGGAAAGCAGTCCAATCCAAGCCAGTTCTTCGGTCTATTTCTGCAGTTTGATAAGATCTACCCAGCATCATTTTTGTGTTTTCTATAAAATCTCAAAATTTCTTATATGTTTGTTCCTTTTTTATTGTAGTGATTTTCACCGCCAATGTTGACAAGAACAACGCAATTATTGTTTTCTTTTACTCCTCTCCTGCCTACTGAGGTGAGCTGTCAAAACAAACTTTATTCAAACAAAATCGTGTAAGTTACACTTTCAACCATTTACACGTCTATTTTAAGAACGGGGAGGTTGATTTTTATACCGTTTTTTTTTCTGTCCGAATAGCAGAAAAACTGACGTTCATCAGAAAAAATAAAAAACATTTTTACTGCATTTCTTATGGTAAAATAACATTAACTCTCTTCTTTTCTTCTCAGCCTATACCCTACCACTCTTGGACAAACATCTCCTCCATCTTCATCCACGCTGCTCTATCTTGGGCTCTCTGGACCTAGTTGACCCCAAAGTGTTTTACGTGGTCGTCCCTCCACTGTAGTGGTGGTCTACCAACGCTCTTTTAGTCATTCTGGGTCTCCAGGTTTCATCTACCATTTCCCTGCTTGGACATTTGTCAAATGAGCTGCCCACAGCCATAAGAACATTAATAATTACTTATTCCTGACAAAATATGAATAGTATGAAGTTGTATGCTGGTTCCAAATAGCTCAGTAGAAAAATTATGAAAACTTGTACTTATTCAAATAAATCTAGCGTGAATGGTATTGACTTTGCAGGTAGGTATATTAACAACGGAGAGGCATTGTGCCTCCCTAAACTCCTTAGTGGGGCTAAAAATAAAATAAAGTAAATAATCTACCTAGTGTTAATACTTTTTAGTGTTTTGTTTATTTCAACTAAAAACTGAATAAGATAAATTATCTCACCAGCTTAATTAAAGTAGGTATTTCATAAGCTATAAAAAATATTTTGTTTTTTTGTTTCACTTTTATTAAACTAACTGGTTAGCTTAATAATGAAATTGTGGAAAAAAAAAAACAAAATACACATTTCGTATTACCTACTCATTTTAATAAATTCCAAAATATTATTTTCCAACAAGAAGGTAGTGGTTGAAAAGATAAATTTTTTCAACAGCTTAATTAAACTAGTTGCTTAGCATTAATAAATACCAAGGTACCAATGGTATGAAGGTAAATGTTTTATTTCAAGAAGAATAAAATTATTTTTAATCACGTTTCGTATGCGAGGAGTTATTTGACACGTAAGCGTATTGTTTCTGTTAATACAGAAGGGAGTTCAGAGCTGAGAGGAAATAGTGTCGAGACGCAAATAAATCTTCATTTTGTTTCCGGATGATAAAGAAATGAGACACTTCCCTTTCTTGGAGTGAGATACCATCACATTGTTGAGGTTCTCTTCAACTAAGAGTAACTACGGTTTTGTTTATTCTAATATTAAATTTTCTTATCCTTTACTGAAATAAATTTATTTAACAAAGGTTTAAACCTGTCAATTTCTTTCAATAAACTAATCTCGTACAATCTGGATTGAATTTTATTCTAGGATAGAAATTTCAAAATAAGTAAGATTATTATTATTATATAAATAAGGCATTACGTCATATAGAGGACGATTTGTGCCAACTGGCAGCAAGGTGAGACTATAATGTGAGGTGGTTAGTTAGTCCAGTGGTATCAATCGGCGGCTTTCGTTATTACAACGTATTGGCCGTGGGTTCGAGTCCCAGCTTATTGTGAAAGATGACAAAAGTGTATTTATGTTCGCTTCGAGTGAGCACATATTCATTTATATACTTATTATATAAAAAAAATTTGCATAGTTAAATATATTTAAAAATCATAAAATTAATATTTGGGGTTGTAGCAGCGTTGAGGTCGACTTGAGGTTTAATTTACTCGTAAATAAAACAAGCTCAGTTTTTCAAGCTTTTTATTTTGAAATACAAATTGAGCCCGTGGCACGCTCAGTATATAAATAAGGAATGGTCGCACACACTCGATCTTTTTGTGCTTCCGCTGTGTTATTATGAAAAACCAAGCTGTCTCGATGTACGTGACTTTCTCTTAATAACTACTATTCTTGCAACGAATTAATATTTACACAACGGATAGGGGAGCTCTTCCACGAACATCCTTGATATATATTCCACTCAGAACATTTGTTATTTATACTAAAATTACATTTTATTAGTTTCTTCTTCTTCTTCTCAGCCTATTCCCGTCCACTCCTGGACAAAGGCCTCCTCCATCTCCTTCCACACCGCTCTGTTTTGGGCTTTTTGGACCCAGTTGACCCCAGAGTATTTGACGAGGTCGTCTCTCCACCGTAGTGGTGGTCTGCCGATGCTCCTGCTAGTCGTCCATTTATTGGTTTAATTACCTACTATATATTTTTTTTTTAATGCTGTTCTTGCTGGAACATTTTATAATTCAGTCGGTATTATTGTGGACATTTGGATAAATAGGTACACGAATAAAACAATAATAAGTAGGTAGGTATATAATGGAATAATATGCGCCGGTATGATCTGCATAATTATTTTTGCACGTCTCTACGCAGATAAAAATTACTTACCTAATCTATTTTTGGCGTAGTATGGAAACATACCTACTTAAATACTGTGGGGCTAGTACGAGTTTTATCGAAAGCTAATAGTACGCAAATAAGCGCTTATTAGCGTGCAATAAGTGTTCTTAAATCAAACGATCGAATCATTCGACCATTTTAGTATGAAAATTTTTCGAAACTCTTTCGATAATCGTTTCGATATTCGATCATCGAAAACTTATACTAAGGCTACGATTCCCTAAAAGCTGTGTTCAATCAAGCTCACTTTACTCGCCTTAGTTAGTAGTAAGACAGCTGGGATTTCAGTTCACAAAAGGCATTTCAATATTTTATTTTAATAAAAGTAGAATTACAAAAAAAAACATTCATCTGAAACATTGAGCTTTTAATCTACTCAAAATAATAATAATAGTAGGTACCTATTAATGTTTTCACTGACGATTATTATTCGCGAAACCTTTTCGCCATAGACCAAATCTTTGAAATACGCAGCTGAGTTGTCACGCAGAGCTAATAACACTATAATCCACCGTAAATAAACGTACCTACTGCGTTTAAGTATAATACAAAAGTTATGACTAAGCTCTTTAATCAACATAAATTTAAATGTTTTATTCTGATACAAATGGCCCGGGATTTGTTCCAGTAACTAATTGTCTCTTATTTACTGTCTGAAATAACAATAATCTCCCTATAAATGTGTTGATTTAAAGAAAAGGATTTGTTTAAATCTTCAAGCTTTCTTAACCTATTTGTTTTCTTTACTTTATTTTAGAAAGCTTAGTGAACAATTGCAATAAAGCATCTAGGCAACAATTAATAAACTTTCTAACAAAGAGTTTATTTAGTTATTGGAAATACGATACCAAATTTTTTTATGCGAACCTTTTCTGTTATTCGCCATCTATAGTTAATAATTTCCCTGCTTGTAGATAGGTACATCTCCTTCACTGTCTGAGGGCGCCAGGGTAAAGTGTCGTTATGCGGAGTTACCATCATTTACCTACTGTTGATCTTTTTTTATGTAGTGGAAGTGTGAAATACGTAACATTACGGAAGTGTGAAATACGTAACATTACGGAAGTGTGAAATACGTAACATTACGGAAGTGTGAAATACGTAACATTACGGTAATGTGCGTAATGTTTTTATTATTGATTTAATCCATTTTTATGCATAATTTTAAGAAAATATTAGCATTCGCCACCCCTTCTCTACATAGACTGTAAGTGTGAAAAATTTCATAAACCTCCGTCCGCGCAATTTTTGTAATAAGGTATAAAAAGTTTTGCTTCGTGTATTAATATATATATATATATATATATATATATATATATATATAGATAATTAACGTTACAAATGAATTTTCATTTTTGGCCGAATGGCTCGAAAATTAGTGCAGGGGTTATGGAGATGTTTTACTTGCGCTTATTGTACCTATCTTACATAAAATTTACGCGCTTTTAGAATCTTATTGCTAGTTTAGGAGGAGCTGCAAGACGAATGCTGAGAATTTGACAGTGCGCAAGCTCTTTAAAAGTTTGTTCTTTGTGGGTGAGAAAATATGTTATACCCAAGAGAGACATAAAAGCTTTTCCAAGATTGATTGCACTTCATTTAATCGCCAATTATTTTTATTGGTTAATTTCTCAGATCTTTTCAACGCCACGCAGTAATGAAATAATATATTATCGTTACACTCTCATTCGAATCCCAGTTTGGCTGTGAAGAAGTGATTTACATTTTCTAATTTCTCTGGTTTAACATTGTATGAAATTACCTTGGATTTGTACTTATATACGACCTTTCTTTAAATTGCGTTTTTTATCACCTAAGTTTGTTAGCAAACCCTAAGGTTTTTGGATATTTTAAGGTACGTAAGTGAGTATGTAAGGGTCTGTGTACACATCTGAACACGCGCGGTAACGTAAACAATGCCAACTCTGTAAACGCTGCGTGCAACGTATCAAAATTCCATAGTACGCTGTGGTTCGTCACGAACCGCGTACTATGGAATTTTGATACGTTGCACGCAGCGTTTACAGAGTTGGCATTGTTTACGTTACCGCGCGTGTTCAGATGTGTACAGGACATTAAAAGTCTTCTGTGAAATTTTTGCATGCATAATTATTTTCATGCAGGCAAAATATAAAAATCATCTCATGTTGTTAGAGAGATTCTTGCCTCAAACAAATATCGAAGAGATACGAATTTTCGATTTACTTTTGATTTCCAATGTCTACGAATATTTTATTCGACATCTTGTATGTCTCACCTCAAAATTGCGCGCACCTTAAGCCTATATTCTGTTGCTGCTTACTATAATAATAAAGAATGTCGGATAAGTGCGAACACTTATAACTTGAGATCCGCTGAACAGATTTTTATGATTCTTTGTTTATTGGATTCTTCTCCGCTCCGGATAACAGAATAGGATATTAAAATTGGAAAAATGGGTTCCAAATAATATGAAATACCTATATTATTAAAGTTAGTGTGAAAAGGATTTATTGACAACAACGCCATTTGTGAAAAATTCCATAACAACACAATTTGTATTTACTTGACAACCATTAAATTTCTAAACATTTGTACACAGATTTTTGATAGAATTTATTTCAGAAATATTTTTTTTAACATTCGAACATATTTTAAACGTACATATTTTTGTATAAATTACTAAATCGAAATAAAAATATTCATAGTAAGGACTACAGGACAACGTCTGTCGGGAAAGCTAGTGAGTTAATAAAATATACGGCCACAAACCAAAGTATCACGAAGAACTTTAAAAGTGAAAAAGTCTAAATATTTGCAAAACATTTAAATTGTTTCAAGATGAGGTCTCGAAAATTCTCTCACGAGAAAATAATTCTCACGAGTCCTCCGATGAATGTGAGTGGAGCGTGATATTCCTTATATTTTGTATAAAGTAAAGGATGTATTCGCTTCCTGTTTCCTGAAAAATTTTGGATTAATCATGTGGCTTAAAATTGTCAGATGGAACTTTATTGTTATTTCATATAATATAAGAGCGTTCAATACAAATGTTTTAGAGGTCCCACGTGATTCATGCATAACTGGTGATGATGAATGATGGTGGATGACTGTGAGCATCGTCGGACGTGACGGCCACGCAGTCCTTATTCCTTTCCTTAAATTCCTCTGCTCCTGCCCTTAAAACCACGGTTTTTTTTTCTATACGCGTATGACATCGGTAGTGGTTAACCCGAAGCAGGGAGGTAGAGGATCTCAATACCTATCGATTTGACCCAGCGATTCAGCGATATTGGGTGGTTCAAAAGTTATTTAATTTTTTGTGAATTTTGAATTGAATCCAAATTTCAGACAAAAAATACAAAATTCTGGCGTAACCATTAATTTTACAATCAGATTTTATTTAGAAAGTTCAATGTAAGTCAGCGCACGATAGATTTGTTTAAAAATAATCTTCTCTAATTGTAAAAGTGATTCCAAGCCAAAATTTACCACAAATTTTTAACAGCAAGATTTAAAAGAAAAAAATTCTACGAGTTATCTGAAAAACTATTAGTACTTAATCATGGGAAATTAGCAATGCAAATTTCATTCTTCTGTTTGATCATGCTAAAAAAACTCACTTAACTTGTGCAAGCATCAAATTTTTTTTAATTGAGACACAGACTTTTGTGCTAAAATTTCTAGTCCCAAACCAGAGATGCTATATAGCCAGGGTCAATCGACCCTACGGTCCGTCTATACGTGTATTGAACCAATGTCATTGTATGTAGCATTGATATCTCTAATATAAATTAAAGTCAGGTTAGTGCGAACACTTATAACTCGAGATCGGCTCAACAGATTCTTCTGAAATTAATTTATTAGATTCTTCTCCGCTCCGGATAACAGAATAACTAATAAAAAGTTGAATAATGGATAATGGATAGTAGCCCATCCCACTTACTCCAAATTTCATACAAAGTCAACATCGGGCACAATATAGAGGTAGAATGTCTGCGCGCGCATATTATATTCTCGCATTGTTCCCGCCTGAGCTTTGAATACGAATGAAATATGGAGTTTATGAAATATTTTAATGTTAATATTTTATTAGCTTAACTCGATCGAATTAATTATACACGGTGTTAAGTTGGTAGTGGATAATCCGAAGCAGGGAGGTAGAAGACCTCTATACCTATCGATTTGACCCCCATGTATGTTCAGCGATATTGGGTGGTTCAAAAGTTATTAATGTTTTTGTGAAATTTGAATATTAACCGGATTTCTGACTAAACTACGTATCTGTGGCTAAACTATTTAGAGAAATATCTAACAACTAATGACTCTAAAAAGAGAAATATCTAACAACTAATGACTCTAAAAATTCATTACTGATGTTCGATTTTTTAATGGAACAAACCACCACGGGCTTACGACCGTCTTCTACTGTTGTTTCGAAGGCTGGCTTAGTGTGATCACTTTACGTTAACAACGTTCGCCATTAGGTGGTAATGTTTGAGTCTCCGAAACTCCTAATCATGAGAATTCTCGACATGTTCAACATGTCGAAAAATCTCATGTATGCAACAAATAGATATTTAATAATAATTTATGAAATATAGAGATAAAAGTTGGAATATATTGAGAACAAGAGAGCAACCAAATTTAAAGACTGCGACTGCTGTCATGTATTTGGCGCCAGGATATGACTATATCCATTTTTGTTAATGTCTCATATTTATTGCCTATTGGCTCTGTTGGTACACAACGTTCTAATTATGTCTAGATTCTTGTGACCCTTTTTCAGGACTAGATGTCTAGTCCTAAAAAAGGGTCACAAGTCAGCTTTCGATAAAACTCGTACTAGCCCCACAGCTTAGTTCTTTTCAAGCTGTCTCTATTTAATGTAATTTGTCATGTCGAACACAGCATTACAAAAATATTAAAATTTTGGTTGACTCTTTAAATTTCTCACATCTCTGATTCCTTTCCCGAAGAATTAATTATTTTTCCGAGGAAGTTTCAGATTCCAGCGCCTTCGCAATTAATTGAAACATAAATTTCACTCGAATCGGGAAACTTGTTTGTCCTTTTATACTATCTGCACACCATTATATTTAGTACCTACCTACTTTCAAAAATAATAATACAGACAGCCATTATGATTATATTACATCGGCATTGTTTGAAAAGAGAAGGGTTTTTGTGTTTAAAAGTCATCCATAACTTTACCGGTTTGTACACGAATTTTTACAAAGGTACCTCTAGTTAATTATCAAGAATTTGTATTAAAATAAAATTTTTAAAAAATCTTTTGTACCGAAACTATCTATCCGTCCCCATTTAGTAAAAATGTTCAATTGTTCAACAAATTTGGGTCTCTTAAATCTAAAAAATAAAAAAAATAATAAAAAGACTATGAACATTTTGATTTGATAAAATATATACCAACAAAATATCAATACATACTAGTTTTTTCGCCAAAGAGCTCATAGCAGGTTCATAAAATTCGTTTTTAAAAAAAGCACATTCCATAAAATAGCGGTTACGAAGCCGATTTTCGCACTGTTTCGTGCGGAGGTCGAGGGTTCGATCCCAGGTACCGACCATCTTCCTCTTTCACGGCACAAGCTTTAAGTAGCTTACTGTGAAATACTCCAAGAGTGTATATGTGTTCACTTTGAGTGAACACAGATTCATTCTTAAATTTAAAAAAAAAAATCGAAATTAGGGGTGTTTTTGGGTCTCTAAATACGAGTACATTCAATAACATACCTACAGTTTCTTTTTGAATAAAATATTTATGTATTCTGATGCCCTTTTAGAGGACTCAATCTAAAAAATGCATTTATAACCAATTCATGTGTCTTTTCGAATCCATTCATCCAATCGAACATCTGTAATGAATTGTTAGTCATTAGTTGTTACTTATTCTTTAAGATGTAGTCCTGAAAAATGGTCACAAGAATCTAGACATAATTAGAACGTTGTGCACCAACAAAGCCAATAGGAAATAATGATGAGACATTAACAAAAATGGATATAGTCATATCCTGGCGCCAAATACAGTCGCAGTTTTTAAATTTGGTTGCTCTCTTGTTCTCAATAATTTCCGACTTTTATCTCTATATCTCATTAAATATTAAATATCTACTTGTTGCATACATGAGATTTTTCGACATGTTGAACATGTTGAGAATTTTCATGATTAGGAGTTTCGGAGACTTAAACATTACCACCTAATGCAGAACTTATAAGAGAGGGTTATCTCTATAAAATAGCTATTACTAGGAACCCATTGAAGGGTTAAGAGGGATTGCAAGGAGAATTCTCGACATCCGAAGATTCGGAACCTATGTAAAAGAATTATAAAATATTTAAAATTAAAAATGTCTTGGGAAATATAATATATAGGTACTTTAGTCATTTGGTTTACTCCGTGACCGCACTTTGGTCATAGGGAAGCAAAAAGACCTCTAGGTACACTGCTCTCGATCTTACGCGGCTTCAATAAACTCCTGTTCTGTTCTGTTTCAAAGAAACTGTCACATATGAAGTATATTACGTTATTTTATAAAATATATATTGTACAAAAACATTATTGTGTAGATTTTTTTCTCTTAATGAAATGTACACAAAATGCACTAAAGGTAGGAATAATAAGAAAGAAACATTCGGAAATTGATTAGAGACTTTGAAATGTTATTGGTTTTACTTGACAGTATATAAATGTGTTTCTTTAGGAAAACAGTGCGCAATTTACACGGTTGAAAATAAATGAGATCCCTTTGAAATACATCGTAAAAATTTCATTTTCCTTTCATCATTGGTCCTTTGTTACTTTTATACGAAGTTCCTCGTAAATCTATCGATGTTCAGCAGTTGCAGTCAAAGATGTCGACTAACAAGATGAATAATGCAGTTAGTGACTTGCGCGAGAAATAGACGGGCAGATTGGGTGTGACGCTTATTTAGATTTTATATCCGATACAATCCTACTTAAGGAAATCCATCGGGCATAAAAAAAATATCAAGAAAACAGGTGATTTTTTTAAATGTTGTTAAATCTCCATATTTTCAATCTTTATAAAACAATCCGTAATATCTACGAAGATATGGTCAGATGAAGACGTCACAGGCGGCGATGTTGAGCCTAAATGTAAATCTATCCCAGCACGAATGCTCAAAAGGGCAATTCTGTTGAAAGGAAGACCCTCAAAACCATAGAAAGAGTGCAGAAATTCAGCATCTCTAAAGGCTTACACATACTCCTGAGTATAGAAAAAAGATGAAGACGAATATTTTAAGCCATATACCTTCTGGTTTTTGAAAATCACGGCTTCAATATTATTATTTAAGTAAACAACTTTTTTACGCATTTTTAATTTTATTTACTTGAATATAGGAAAGTATCTACCAACGAAATCAAAATAGCCCTAATAGGTATGAACAACAATGTTTTTTTTCCCACAAAACAGTACCTACAAACTCTAACACAAATAAATCAATAAAGCAAGACAAAACAGAAATTACAAAAAAAAAAATAATTTCCAGCTTGAAAATTATTATCTAATGGATACTTGCTGAAACCAATGTGGGATATAGAATGGGAGAACGCATGTTAAACATCGTATGCTATGCTGATGACGCGACCATTATAGCGGAGTCAGAACAGGATCTTCAACTTATGCTGAACCGATTCCACATGGCCTCTATGAGATACAGCATGTCTATATCGATAAGCAAAACAAAGTGCACATTGGCCAGAGAACAGAAGGTATGCAACGTGACAATCGATGGAACACCAGTCGAACAAGTCACCAAGTTTAAATATCTTGGCATCCAACAGTGACCTTTATGGGAAGTACTGGAGCAAACACAAAAAGCTGCAACAATAATATCAGGATGCCTTAGAGAGGCGATATGGAAAAATGACCATATGAATATCCCTAGCAAGGTCAGGATATACAAAACATGCGTCCGTCCAATTATGACCGACACTGTCCGAACAAAGAACCAACCTTCGTACGAGTGAGATGAAGATTCTGAGAAACATCTCCGGTAAAACCCTTCGCGATAGAGTCAGAAACACAGATATCCGAAGGATCTGCGAAGTCGAGGACGTTGTAAGGTGGGGAAGACAGAGGAGATACTTTTGGAACGACCACGCCTCAAGAATGGAAGACACAAGAGCCGCAAAAATCGCCAGAGACAACATACCACAAGGAAGCAGACATCCAGGACGACCGCCTAAACGCTGGAGGGACCGTTGGCACTCACCTTCCCAAGAGGACAACGTAGCAGGAACAACAGGCCAGCAGACCTAATCAAAGAGGAAGAAGATACTTTATACTTAATCAATGTATACAAAATGTGTCGTGTTACTCACTTTACTTCCGTGACTACCTTCCGATAAAACTGAGAATATGGGAACTGGGCGCTCTGGGTTTGGCAGATCACGACAAAAGGCCAAAATTTGGCTGGCGTTTAACAGTTAACAAGTGAGAATAGGCGCCTCTACAGCCGAAAAAATCAAATTTTTATTATTTACGTCTTGTCCAAATCGTTTTGTATAACACAAAACTTACAATACAATACAACAATATCATGTACACGGACAAAGATCTTATTATATCGTTCACTAGGAGAAGAACGTTCGACTGGCGAGAGGTAGTTCTACACAATAATAGCTTTAAACGTCCGTACGTAAGGAAAAATTCAAGAGGGAAGGAACAGAGGGAATATCGTTAAAATTTCCAACGTTTTCAAATTAGTAAAAGCTTGTGCAATTGTAGGCTGCGGGTTATCATGAGCGATCTCTGATTATAATTGTTAAGCAATCAGCTTAAATAGCTATAGATTAATTAGGTAATTAGCTGAAATAGCCATAGATTCGTTAGGTAATCAGCTGAAATAGCGATAGATTCGTTAGGTAATCAGCTGAAATAGCGATAGATTCGTTAGGCAATCAGCTGAAATAGCGATAGATTCGTTAGGTAATCAGCTGAAATAGCGATAGATTCGTTAGGTAATCAGCTGAAATAGCGATAGATTCGTTAGGTAATCAGCTGAAATAGCGATAGATTCGTTAGGCAATCAGCTGAAATAGCGATAGATTCGTTAGGCAATCAGATTAAATTAAAGAAAAAATAACAACTAATGACTCTAACAATTCATTACTAATGTTCGATTTTTAAATGGAACAAACCACTACGGGCTTACGACCTTCTTCTACTGTTATTTCGAAGGCTGGCTTAGTGTGATCACTTTACGTTAACAACGTTCGCCATTAGGTGGTAATGTTTGTCTCCGAAACTCCTAATCATGAGAATTCTCAACATGTTCAACATGTCGAAAAGTCTCATGTATGCAACAAGTAGAAATTTAATAATAAAATGAAAAATAGAGATAAAAGTTGGAAATTGTAGAGAACAAGAGAGCAACCAAATTTAAAGACTGCGACTGCTGTCGTGTATTTGGCGCCAGGATATGACTATATCCATTTTTGTTAATGTCTCATATTTATTGCCTATTGGCTTTGTTGGTGCACAACGTTCTAATTATGTTTAGATTCTTGTGACCTTTTCAGGACTAGATCTTAAAGAAAAAATAACAACTAATGACTCTAACAATTCATTACTAATGTTCGATTTTTAAATGGAACAAACCACTACGGGCTTACGACCGTCTTCTACTGTTATTTCGAAGGCTGGCTTAGTGTGATCACTTTACGTTAACAACGTTCGCCATTAGGTGGTAATGTTTGTCTCCGAAAGTTGGAAATTTCTAAAACATCCATATTTCATTCGTATTCAAAGCTCAGGCGGGAACAACGTGCGCGCAGACATTCTATTTCACCTATGAAGTACCGAAACGAATGTGCCCGATAATTTTGTTGACTTTGTATGAAAATTTTCTTAAACGCTCGAAACAGTGCGGTGGAGTAAGTGGGGTGGGCTACTCTGCCGTGCTAAGCCAAAAGGCGTTATCTCAACAAAACCTACTTTCGAGATAATTGATATTTTGTAAAAATCATTTTCGCACTAACTTTTAATAAAAAAATTGTATATATTTTTATTGCTTTTAACACTATTTCATGTCTATTTATTAAAAGTGTAAACAAAATATCACTTCATTATGTATTTCAGTGTTTTTTATGAGATACCGCCATTTTACTTAAAATATTTTGATTTAAAAAGTGAGTTACCGCTTTCGATCGTAGGCTTAGTATGCAATTTTCTATACAAAAATGGAAATATTCAGTTTGGTGAAAAATTGATAGTTCTATTTTGAAAATAAGGCCGATTTATTTTTTTTAAATAATTTTAATATATTAAAAATAAATTACGATGAATTAAAAAATGATAGGATGTTTTATTCGAACAAAAAAAAAATCCTCAAAAGTTGCGGTTTCTCTACAAAAACTCAATCTGTTTTCAGGTCTTATAGGGTTTGGAGTGATTTCAGAATACCATATTTTTGCCTTTGAAATTTCGATCAAGTTAGTTTTCTTTTTTGGGGGTGGCGACGATACTGGCTGTTATAAAATCATTTTCGAACCTAGTTTTATAGATCAAATCGTAGCTGCATCTGTTTACTTCGACCTGCACAATGTCATTGATATAGGGGCGCGGTGAAAATCGTGAAAGCTTGTATTGTGTCATCTAGTCATGCCTTTCATAAAAGTCATCTAGAGTCATTTTCTTAATCTTGACATTTTTTTCCGGTAGAACACACCTACAGCTAGAAAAAATCTTTAAAAAACATCACAGCGAGCAGGTTAATCGTAGTAGTTAATTTTTCACTTGAAATTTCTACCCGGGGTTGGCCTGTCTCAGATTGGACGGGACCGGTTGACTGGAAAAAATTGCCTCAGGCAATAAGTTCCGCCGACTATACTGACACCTTTGTATAGAAAAGTGTTATATTATTATTATTATTAAACAATTAACGTCCACTTTCCTGTAGAACTGTGGATATATCTCCGGTAATCAAAAGAAATTGTTAAATTTGCGGAATATAAAGATAAACTGAAGTGTCAAGAGAAAAAACAATAATTGTCGATAAATTAAAACTATGAGATAATTAAATTTTAATGCTTAGGTAAAACTTATTTATTTATTCAAGATTTCAACGGCTTAAGAGCCTTTTACATTGGATAGGTAATTTTTAAACATACAGAAACAATAGACAACCTAATAAAATATAATTACATGTTAATGATGAAAAAAATAAACTACGCAGTATCTCCTGATCCAGTGTAACCAGGTACGTGTCGCTCCATGATTTCATTATAAAGCGATATTTCAGGAAGCCAAATATCTACATTTAAAAATTGTCTTTTGTAAAAAAATACGAAGCATCGAGGCGGCAACTCCAAAATCCTTCGGAACAGAAACTTAATTACTGCCTTTTACCTTAGTAATTATGTTTGTGCTACGATCCCTATTTCCTTAGCCTTTTTCATGTATCTTTGACATACGGCTCTTTAGCTTCACAAAAATAGCATACGGCTAAATTCCTTCAAAATTTAGAGTAAACTTGAGATACGAAATATATTCTTAGGTGTTTTTTTCTATGTTTTATATGAGATATGAATTTTTGGCTTAGTCGAATAGATGCAGACTGGTGTCAGCTATCAGAATCGATAAAAAACAAAAAATTTTTTTTTTTTGAGATACCGCCATTTGGCTTAGCACGGCAGTAACTGTAAGAGCGGCAATCACGTATGCGAGAATGAGAGGGAACTACCCGCGATGGCGTTGGCACGTCGCAGGTGATCCGTTCCATACTAACTTAAATATTATATCATTTCTTACCCATTTTTTCAACTTTTTATTAGTTATTCTGTTATCCGAAGCGGAGAAGAATCCAATAAATCAAACATTGAAAGAATCTGTTCAGCTGATCTCGAGTTATAAGTGTTCGCACTAACCCGACTTTTATTTATATTAGAGATATTATAATACTGATATTAAATGTCTACTTTTTCATGTTCACAAAGAAAAATGTTAATCTGGAGAACATTATTATGAGGTTGAACAAAACAATTAACTTCTGACATAATCCTTTTAGCAAAGTGGTTCTAGTTCCTCTGAAATACAAAAAAGATAAGCGGATAGTTAATTCTGACTTTGGCTTGAATCTTTTAAAGTATACTCGTCTTTTTGCTCGAATGGAATTAGTTTCAATTCATGAAGGCTTAGGCCTTTTCAGTGGTTGAGCATAAAACCCAAAAAGCTTTTTTTATCATAAATATTTACTAGTGTAAATCAAAATGTATCCACAGAGATACCTAAAATGGGGGATGTAATTTGACATAAAGTTTTAAATTTGATTGATAGAACTTTAACTCCCTTTAGACCCTCTCACACTGTGTTCCGCTCCTTCGAAGCAGAGCTGAGGGACATGGACATGGTGTGGGAGGAGGTCATCACCGTTGCGCAAGATCGAGCGCAATGGAGAGCTCTTGTTGCCTCCCTATGCCCCTAAGTGGGGTCTAAAGGGAGTTTGGATTGGATATGCTCCATAAGGATACGTCCAGCCTGCGGCTGTGGATTCCCGAATCTAACCATGCCGTGATTTCGCCATACGTCCGTGCCCCGGTACCTTTTGTAGTGCTAGTAGCCTGTCTTCAGAATTCTTCAAATGACATTTTTGACAGAAACGAAATGGTGAATATAGTAGCAACGCAGATATGAACATAAAATATATAATTATAAATTATTATTGAGCTACAGGATATTGTTAGCTCTGCTCCCAAATCTCCGTTAGTCCGTTATTGTATCTCTATGCTTTTTTGATAGATTCTTTTTTGAATGAGGAAAGGACGAGAAGGTACTCATGTAGCAAATTAAGGGTTAGGCTGGACAACACCAGAATTCTCAAAGATGTGGAAAACTATCAAGAAATCACCAACTCGATCATTTTCCAGAAAGAATAAGAAACGATTAAAATAAGACGCTTAGTAAATAAACAGAAGCAATAGACCTGGAGCTAATCTAAGATCACTATACGAACAATGAACAATGTTTGGGTTGGCTGGAAGAGATCCTTCGGGATAAGTCCGCCCTTTGAATCTTTAAAGTGTTTGTATAAAAATTGTTTGGCGACTCGTTTCATTTAAATTACTTTATGTAGACATTTCTGTTCAGCTGAGAAGGACGTGGCTACGTTGGCAAAAAGAAAAGAGAACTGGGAAAATTCATAATGTGTAAGAATAAATGTCACAATGTATACAAATTTTCCTAATATGGAGATAGAATTTTGATGAAGCAATGTCATAATGTGTGCCTTACGGTAAAGGCAGCTCTTTAGTGAAAATGGTATAAAATCAATTCAGATAAAGTTTTGCGGTCCTCAATATCATAACTTTTTGACGAAAAAATTAATTTTGATTTAAATCAATAATATTGATTACCAATAAGAGTTATCAATATTATAAAATCCTTATTTATAACTAGCTGACCCACCCACGAAATTAGAACACTGTACGTACGAACTGTTTGATGCGTGTGTGTTGCCCATTCTCCTGTATGGGTGTGAGTCCTGGCAGCTGACCAAAGCCCAGGCGCAAAAAGTATCTGCATTCGAAACAAAGTGCCTAAGGAGAATTTTGGGTATAAGATGGTACCACCGCATCACGAACGACGCTATACGCCGGCGCACCCATCGTGAGCCCATCATTTCTACCATTATGTGGAGGAGATGGACTTGGCTGGGACGTGTGTTTAGGATGCTGAATGACAGTTGGCCGAGGAGAGCGCTGTTCTTCCTCCCATCAGGGTCCCGAAGACGAGGAAAACCCTCTCATACTGTGTTCCGCTCCTTCGAAGCAGAGCTGAGGAATCTAGACATGGTGTGGGAGGAGTTCATAAACGTTGCGCAAGATCGAGCGCAATGGAGAGCTCTTGTTGCCTCCCTATACCCCTAAGTGGGGCCTTAAGGGAGTTTGGATTGGATTGGTACGTACAAAAGCCGTCGCCTGATACCACCGGACAACTATTAATTCAACTCAAAATATTATATGCCAAGAGGCTTCATAAAAGAAGAAAAAAAAATATTCGTCTATACCCAAGCCGGCACACCCTGCAATGTGGAAAGGAGATTGCTATGGCTGGGACATGTGTTAGGGATCCGGAATGATACTTAGCCGAGGAGAGCTCTGTTCTTCCTCCTATCAGAGTCTCCAGGCAGAGCTGAGGAATCTGGACATGGTGTGGGAGGAGGTCATAAACGTTGCGCAAGATCGAGCGAGATGGAGAGCTCTTGTTGCCTCCCTAAGTGGGGCCTTAAGGGACGGATTGGATTGGTACGTACGAAAGGCGTCGACTGATAACACCGGGCTACTATTAATTCAGCTCAAAATATTATAAGTAAAAAATTAAAAAAGTACATCTAAGTCAATTTTTTTTACAGCCATAGATTGCGAACGTGTCCCATGTGTCGATTTTTTTGTTCAATATTTAACTATCCAACAATCAATCATAGTTGTTAGAATCTTAGCGTAATATCGATTTTTGATCGTCTAAAGAGCGCTCTTAAGTGTAAAGAAAGTCCTCATTCACGTAAATTAATACCTACACCTCTAGAGATGATATCCAGGGGAAATTCATCTTTGCAATGGGGGTTTCTATGTGAGTGGGAAACATCTCGGCTGCTGAATGCAAATAAAATAAATAACGCTAAAGGCAGCAGAAGACACGACAAGGTTTCCTTTGTTCTTTGTACGTTTTATTAGTCGTGTTTAATTTCAAACTTCGGAAGTGTGTCAAGCTCGTCAACTACTACAAATAATTTACACCTCAACTTCAGGGAGAAGTAGCATGTTGATAAAGCGATGATCTGTGTCATAATAAATAACTTTTGAAATATAAATCCGACGTCTTTGTAATTTGTTATTACTTTGAACCAGAAACGGAAATGTGGGACAAACTATAGGTAAATGTATTTTGTATACAGGTACTTGCACATCAAAGATTTTAATAGGCAAGTATAATAATTTAAAGTTGAGAAATGCCAATCAGCCAATTTTCCTTTTTCTTGATCCTACTTAGAGGCAACATGAGTTCATCAATACAGGGAGGAGGTCATGGAAATCTACACCACATCCAGATCCCTCAGCTCTGCCTGGAGACTCTGATAGGAGGAAGAACAGAGCTCTCCTCGGCCCAAGTATCATTCCGTATCCCTAACACATGTCCCAGCCATAGCAATCTCCTTTCCACATTGCAAGGTGTGCCGGCTTGGGCATAGACGAATAATTTTTTTTTCTTCTTTTATGAAGCCTGTTGGCCTGTTCTTTGAAGCTTCTCTTGTGAGGTGGAATCCCAGCTCTTTCTCTATCTTTTAGGCAGTCTTCCTCGAGGACGATAACCATGGGGCTCATCGTGAAGACCGATATGAAGGAGTCCAATAGTATCTATTCTCTGGACATGGCTATATACTATTACCCTCCTTCGCTGTCTTCTCAATATAACTATATCAGCCCCACGTATTTCGCGGATTCTGGCGATCCTTACTCAGTCTCTCAAAGTTTTGCCGGCAATCGTCTTTAATGTCTTCATTTCGATTCTCAACATTTGCTTACTTTGAAACCATAGGTCATAACAGGTCTTACACGTCTTGTACGAGTATTCCCCTTTGTTAATGGCCATACTTTTGTATTTGAAAATTGTTGTAATTAGGTATTCTATTTTTGAAAAAAAAGAACATTTTTAATTTTAAATATCGAATAGTTACAGAACGAATAATGATTATCAAGAAATCTTTGTTTATCACAAGATTTGTATAGAAAAATACGATTCAGTCTCATTTTCCTTTTTGTTTCCAATTAAACACGAGATGTAACGATTACCTAATTGCTTTGTTTGATTACTCTGCGCCACTTGGAGTTATGTTAAACTATGACACAATTAGCTACAGCAATGTTGTGTACATAAGGAAGGTCAATCCAGTTAAACATCTAACAACAGGAAGGTCAATCCAGTTAAACATCTAACAACAGGAAGGTCAATCCAGTTAAACATCTAACAACAGGAAGGTCAATCCAGTTAAACATCTAACAACAGTCGCACGCTAGTTTTTTTCTCCTAAATAATTATGTGTATTATTGTATTAATTTAACAGATACGAATGCTATTCAAAGTGTTAACACGCTTGTTTAATATAGCTTCTCAGATTTCAGCCTAATTTCACGCCTTTCTTTAAATTTTGATATTAAATTTGGTGCAGTTTATATTGTTGTTCGGGTGGGTACATAGTGTGATTGTTTTGCTGTCAGTTGGTTGCAGTGAATGTGAATAAGTGAGAACTATTTTGAAAAAAACTGGAACTAATCAATATTTGTTTGACCAAATAAGTGTTGATAAGTGTTTATGTTTATCTACTTAATTAAAAAATGATGGACGCACAAGAAATTCTTGGCCTCGTTAAAGACGCGGCCCATGCATTGTCCCAGATTGTAATGGACAATACAAATAAATTCACGAAGGATCAAATATCCAAAATTATGCCGATCTCAGTAGATTTTATGGCAGCCATGAGTCTGGCCACGGCTAAGTTGGTGAGTCAAGACGGCGAAATAGCTCGTTTAAAAGAACGACTTGAACGAAGCCAAACTGTCGACTCCTCCTCAAAAGCAATGGATATATGTGACACGTTGGCTGAGCTGGAGGAGAGGAAAATGCGATCAAAGAATGTTATTATGTTTGAAGTTCCAGAGGCTGGCTCTGATATTCCAGTATCTGAGCACACTGCTGAAGACGAGAAGAAGGTATCTCAAATAATTGACCATGTGGAAGGCCTGAACCCTGTAAAGGTGGTATACAAAGATTGGGGGCTCGCCAGAAAGACAAAACAAGACCTTTGAAGATTATATTTGAAACAGGTGAAGACGCGAAAGCTGTGATGTATAACAAATCTAAATTGCCAAGGAACATCAGGGTCAAGCAAGACTATACCGACATACAGAGGGAACATATTAGGAAGATGTGGAGTGAACTGGAAAGACGCCGGGCTAATGGAGAGGAGAACATCATCATTAAATTTGTGAATGGTACCCCTAAAATTGTGAAGGACTGGAAAAAAAAAACTAAAGGATCAAATAAAGGTGTATTATCAGAATGTGCGAGGTGTTAAAACGAAATTGACTGAGCTTAGGCAAAATATACCAATTCATGATTATTCTGTATTTATTCTTACTGAAACATGGCTGGATAAGAATGTTGGGGACTCGGAGTTGGGTTTTCATTCACATACAATATATAGAAAGGACAGAAGTAGCCAAACTATTGTTAAGAGCAGGGGAGGTGGAGTACTTATTGCCGTTAATAAAAGAATTCACTCCTCATTGGTAAAGAAACAATAATGTCGAACAGATGTACATTAAGGTTAAGTTAAATAATGAATGTATTATTATTGGTGGTGTTTATATACCATCAACATCCCCCGTCAGGGTTTACAAGGATTTCTGCGAAGACTTGGAATACCTACAACACAGGTTTCCAAGTGCTGGTTTTATTATTGCTGGCGATTTTAATCTGCCTAACATAACGTGGCCTCAGGACCCGCAAGAGATTCCACTGAACGCTGATAATGGTGAAGGAGCAACAGAGGTGCTGGAGACAACTCAATTTTTAAACATGTTTCAACACAACTATATCTTTAACAAGCGGAACAAAACACTGGACTTAATTTTTTCAAATCACACAAACGTTTGTGTACAAAAAAGTATGGAGGAATTGCTACCTGTAGATCCATACCATCCCCCATTGACCGTGAGGATTGCCTCGGAGCACGCTGATTTGCAGGAAAATTACACGATCTCCTATAACTTTAAAAAGGGTGATTACCCGGGAGCAACCGAATATTTGTTTCAAGCTGACTGGACTTTCATTCAGGACAATGATATCAATCGCACTATTCAAACTTTTTCCAACATCCTCCACGACGCTATTGATAAGTTTATACCGTATGAAGAGTTTCGCAGTACCAACTATCCAAGATGGTTTACTTCTCATCTCATCAGATTAATAGGAGATAAAAAGAAGGCTCATAAAAGATTTAAAGAATCGCTTAAGAGAGCAGATTACGCGGAGTTTGATAGAATCAGAGCGGAATGTAATATACTGAAAAGGACGTGCTATAAAAATTTCATAAAGGAAGCGGAAGACATGACTTCTGACGCAAAAAGCCTCTGGAAATTTAAAAACTCTCTCTCAGGAGTGAACCAGGATATTCCGAAAGATATGTACCTGGGACGTAAACGTGTAAGCGGTTCAAGGGATATAGCCGATTTGTTCGCCGATTTTTTCAGCAATGTATTTGAACAGCCTTTACAATGTGACAGCTCCTTAAACTTCAGTTTTGAGAAAACTTTGAACTTATCTAATTGTGTCGTTAATTTTGAAAATGTAAATAAAAAATTATATCAATTGGATCCAAAAAAGTCATCTGGTCCTAATAATGTACCCCCCTTGTTTATGAGGGAGTGTGCTGCAGCACTGGTAGTTCCACTCACTTTTATTTTTAATAAATCTCTTAGCTCTGGGTACTTCCCAAATGAATGGAAATCCGGTAATATAGTACCTACCTATACATAAAAAGGGAGACAAATGCAACATTGAAAATTATAGACCAATCTGTATACATTCAACTCTCCCAAAATTATTTGAATCTCTTGTGCTGGAGTGCATAATGCCCGATATTGTTGAAATTGTTGAGCCCCAGCAGCACGGTTTGTTCCGGGTAGGAGCGTGCTGAGTAATTTGGCACTGTACGAGAATTATATTTGTCGGGGCCTTGCTGATGGACGTCAGGTTGACAGCATTTATACTGATTTCAGCAAGGCCTTTGATAAGGTTTCTCATGAGCTACTTTTGCAGAAGATGTTTGCTTTGGGAATAAAGAGTCCACTCATTGATTGGTTTAGTAGTTACCTTGATAACAGAGTTTTGCGCGTTAAGATTGGAAACGATTTTTCAAATCTCTTTAGTGCTACAAGTGGGCTCCCTCAGGGCAGTCACTTTGGTCCAATTTTATTCCTGATATTCATGCTGTGAACATTTTCCTGGGCGTAGACTTTTTATTGTTCGCTGACGACCTCAAAATTTACAGGAGTATTAAATGTATTGATGACTGCAGGATTGTTCAGGAAAATTTGAATGCTTTGCACAAATGGTGCAGTACAAATAACTTATTTCTTAATACTGACAAGTGTAAAATAATCCGTTTTGGTCGAACAGCGAATAAGTTGGAGTTTAACTATAATATAGATGGTATCGTGCTGGAGACTGTTCATAGCATACGCGATCTGGGGGTGGTGTTCGACGAAAAATTGTCCTTTGTTGAGCACATATCTGAGGTGACTGGAAGGGCGATGAGGGCGTTTGGCTTTGTATTGCGAACTGTTGATGGGTTTAGTACTGTACAATCCATTACATTGCTTTATATTTCCCTTGTAAGAAGCCTCCTAGAGTATAACTCGCCCATCTGGTCGCCTGGATACACTGTGCACATTGAAAACATAGAACGTATTCAGCGTAAGTTTCTACGATTCATAAACTACAAACTGAGAATACCAGGGGAAGAATTGAACTATGACTCTTTGCTTTCATATCTATCACTTGAAAAACTTGTTGATAGGAGAATTGTTTTTGACTTGATGTTTCTGTATAAAATTGTGAATTGTAGGTTTGATTGCCCAGAATTAATAGCGCTGATTAATTTTCGTATACCGCCGCGATGCACTCGGAGCACTGACCTGTTTCATTACAGTAATCAAATCAACACAAATTATTTGCGCAATACAGTTGTTCCTAGATAGCATCGCATTGGGAACGAATGGTTATCTAATGTTGATATATTTCAGTTCAATTTACAAAGGTTTAAAGAAATCATAAAGGAATTATTTAAGCCGACCTTAAACCGTATGTGTACACTTTATCTTTTTTTTAATGACTTTTTATTTGATTGCTATTATTATTTTTGATTTGTTTAAATTTAATTTGTCGATGCAAAACTTGGCAAATGCTGAATTCCTTGTTCTGTTAATATTTTGTCTACCATACCCATGATGGTATTATTAAGTGTTGTGGAAAAGTACCTACCTATCATTATTCTCTAATGGAACGTAGAAAAGTAGTAAAGTTAAGGTTGGAACGTAGTTTTTAAGGGGGGTAGAACCCCCCATACCTCTTCGGACACCTCCGCGAATGATAGCACTACACTCTGTTAGGTTGAAACCAGTGGCGTGCGGTGGTTTTATTTTTTCAAAAAATTGGGCAAGCCGACACAAAAAAGAAGAAGAAGAATTTCACCAAAAAAAATTCGTCGCTTGTTCCGCATTTTTATCCATGAATCATCAATGTATGTACTATGTAGGTAGCTATCTACTGTTAAATTTTATTTTTTATTTAGATATTAAAAAAAAAAAAAAATTTTTTTAGAAAATAAATAAAATTTAACAGAAGATAACTACCTACAAACATTGATGATTCATGGATAAAAATGCGGAACAAGCGAAAAATTTTTTTGGAAAAAATTCTTCTTCTTCTTTTTTATTACTGTTATATCTATTTGTCTAATATTTGTCTTGAACACTGCCTCACTGACTGATGTCATTAACGCTGTAGTTCCTGCGTTTCCCAGAAGATCGCAACTAAAAACAAATTTTGTTCTAGTAATATGGCTGACAGTAACATATTATTATGACTGGTGGCTGAGCACTTTTTTTAAAGGTCTTGATGTGGAGAAAAATATTTTTTCGGGTCATTTAAAGACTCACATGCGAAGTCAGCCATAAGAAAGCATAGTTTACCAAATCAGGAAACTTTTACGCACAGCGCGACTTCTAGCGAAGTAAAGCCTTACTAATGCAATGTGTGCAATAAAAAGTTTGCGGACTCGAGTAATTTAAAGAGTCATATGCGAACTCATAGCTGAGAAAAGCCATACGAATGCAATAATTGCAATAAAAAGTTTAATCAATCAAGTAATTAATCACTCTCATGATAAAAGCCATTTGAATGCACACTTTGTTATAAAAAGTTAAAGATTTTTTTGAATTTTCATAAAGAGTTCTATTATCGAGTGCTTTAAACTCTCACATATGAATTCGGCCATAAGAAAGCAAAAGTTTGCATGAAAAAGTTTACCAAATCCGGAATCTTTTACGCACAGCCGGACTTCAAAGCGATGAAAAGCCTTACTAATGCAATGTGTGGAATAAAAAGTTTGCGGACTCAAGTAATTTAAATTATCACATGCGAACTCATAGCGGGGAAAAGACATACGAATGCAATAATTGCAATAAAAAGTTTAATCAATCAAGTAATTAATCACTCTCATGATAAAAGCCATTTGAATGCACACTTTGTTATAAAAAGTTAAAGATTTTTTTGAATTTTCATAAAGAGTTCTATTATCAAGTGCTTTAAAGTCTCACATAAGAATTCGGCCATAAGAAAGCAAAAGTTTGCATGAAAAAGTTTACCAAATCCGAAATCTTTTACGCACAGCCGGACTTCAAAGCGAAAAAAAGCCTTACTAATGCAATGTGTGGAATAAAAAGTTTGCGGACTCAAGTAATTTAAATTATCACATGCGAACTCATAGCGGGGAAAAGCCATTCGAATGCAATAACTGCAATAAAAAGTTTGATCAATCAAGTAATTGATAAAAGCCATTTGAATGCACACTTTGTTATAAAAAGTTAAAGATGTTTTTTGAGTTTTCATGAAGAGTTCAATTATTAATCAAGTGATTTAAAGTCTCACATATGAATTCAGCTATAAGAAAGCAAAATTTGCAAGAAAAGGCCATGGGAGCACTTAAAAAAACTAGAATTCTGAGATTAATTAAAGGTTTACTGTTAAACATTCTAAGATTATTCATTTAAAAACATATTGCGAAATTAAACATACCTTGACGTCAGTTATATTCTTGATAATGACTGGACACAGAAAACATGATTAAATCATGATCAGGTTAAATAGCAACAACTGTATTATTTTATTAAAAATGCTTGTTTGATGTTTTTTTTTAAACCTTTCATTGATAAACTTTCTAAGGCCGGCTGCCTTAAAAGGCCAACAGGTTTTGAATCGTCGAGACACTAAATTACCTAACTATGTAAGTAATTACCACATTAAATGACAAAAAAACTATATTATAAATTTAAAACCGATATAATAAACAATGACCCTTTACCTTCAGTTTAAAAACACCGTGTTAAAATACATTTTGACAGTTTATATTACCGATTAAATTGCCATAATACAAAAATAAAATAAATCGAAATAATGTGAACTTACTGTTGTTATAGTAACCGATAAAATATGTATGGGTTAATCTGCTCCGTGATACATTCATTGTTTATTATTAAAAAAGCAAATAACAGGATATTTTGTATGCAATCCTCATTAATTTCTGAATTATATAAAGTAATTCCAAAAATTTCATTACGTGATTTTGTTTGAGAGTTGGCAACTCTAAATAATCCCGGATTAAATTTCCTTTGGAAAAAAATGACCCGTGGTGGGCCAATTGATATTGACGACGGTGTCGACAAAATTAAAGGGAAGGGATCGGCCTGCAAAATGCTAGTGCGAAAGGGACGCACTGAGCCTTGACTAAGGAGTGCTTCAGGAACGTTAGAGGAGATGAAAGCAGTACTTTCTCGTTATTTTTGGTCCATAGAATATAAAAATACTGTTATACCATGGCAACCAGGGGTCATGTGAGAATATTTTTTTGACGTGCATCAAAAGTTTTTTTAATTTTTCGTCAGAGTTATAGCAATCTTTGAAATGTTTTTATTTTTATATTCCTCTCCAAAATTCTAGGGTAAGCCAGGATTATTGGCTTGTACCAGCCGCTCGCCACTGGTTGAAACATATTCATTTAGAAGGGATTTGTCAAAAATCTTTGAGTGAGCCTCTTTTGTGAGATTCGAGCCAATTAGAGCAGCCGTTTTATAAATGTCAAATCATTACTATTTTTTCTATGGATCAAAATTTTAGTGTTGCATAGATAAAATCCAATCGATCTGATACTGATATAATATGATTATTATTATTAACTAGTTTTTTAAAGGCGCCCGTGGCGCCCACCTATGGCCTTTTTATGCAAACTTTACTTTCTCATAGCTGTAAGCATTCGCATGTGAGACTTCAAAACACTTGGTTGATTCATTCTTTATGAAAACTCAAAAACAACTTAAACTTTTAAATACAAACTTTATATTCAAATAGCTTTTAGCATGTGGGTATTCAACTATTTGATTGATTAAACTTTTTCATCCAAACTTTGCATTCGCATGGCCAAATTCTTATGTGAGACTTTATATAAAGCACTTGATTAATTGAATTCTTCGTGAAAACTCAAAGAACAACTTTTTTTAACAAATATTGAATTCAAATGGTTTTAGGACGTGGGTGTTTTAGTATATGATTGATCATACTTTTTATTTCAAACATTGCATTCGTAAGGCTTTTTCCGCTATGAAGTCGCGTGTGTACGTTAGTTTTCTGATTTGGTAAACTTTTTCATGCAAACTTTGCATATGTATGGCTTTTCTACACTATTATTTCACATGAGAATCATTAAAAAAATACTTTAGTGTGTAAACTTTTTATTGAAAACATTGCATTCGTATGGCTTTTCGCTGCTATGATGTCGCGTGATGGAATAAAGATTCGTGATTTGGTAAAATTTTTCATTGGCAAAACTTTGTTTTCTTATGGCCGAATTCATATGTAGACTTTAAAGCACTTGATAATAGAACTCTATGAAAATTTAAAAAAAAACTTGAACTTTTTATAACAAACTTTGCATATGTATGGCTTTTCTATGCTATGAATTCACATGAAAATCTTTAAAAAAATACTTTAGTGTGTGAACTTTTAATTGAAAAAAATGCATTCGTAAGGCTTTTCTCCGGTATGAAGTCGCGTGTCTACTTTTGAGTTTCCTGAGAGTTTTCTAAGTAGGTACACAGGTAATTGAACTATTAATTTATGCAAACTTAAAAAACAAATTCAACTTTTTATTACAAAGGTAGCATTCAAATGGCATTTAGCATGTGGGTGTTTAAAATTCTTTGATTGATATAACTTTTTATTGCAAATATTGCATTCGTATAGCTTTTCTCCGCTGTACTTCTCATGTGAATCATTAAATTAGTTGAGTCTATGAACTTTTTATTGCAAACATTTCATTCGCAAGGCTATTCTCCGGTATGAAGTCACGTGTCTACTTTTGAGTTTCCTGAGAGTTTTCTAAGTACACAGGAAATTGAACTATTAATTTATGCAACTTAAAAAACAAATTCAACTTTTTATTACAAAGTTAGCATTCAAATGGCATTTAGCATGTGGGTGTTTAAAATTCTTTGATTGATATAACTTTTTATTGCAAATATTGCATTCGTATAGCTTTTCTCCGCTGTGACTTCGCAAGTGAATCATTAAATTAATTGAGTCTATGAACTTTTTATTGAAAACATGGCATTCGTAAGGCTTTTCTCCGGTATGAAGTCGCGTGTCTACTTTTGAGTTTCCTGAGAGTTTTCTATGTACACAGGTAATTAAACTATTAATTTATGCAAACTTAAAAAACAAATTCAACTTTTCATTACAAAGTTAGCATTCAAATGGCATTTAGCATGTGGGTGTTTAAAATTCTTTGATTGATACAACTTTTTATTGCAAATATTGCATTCGTATAGCTTTTCTCCGCTGTACTTCTCATGTGAATCATTAAATTAGTTGAGTCTATAAACTTTTTATTGCAAACATTTCATTCGTAAGGCTTTTCTCCGGTATGAATTCACGTGTCTGCTTTTGAGTTTCCTGATTTGTTTAACTTTCTCATGCTATTTTGCTTTCTTATGGCTGAATTCGCATGTGAGACTTTACGGCACACGGTTGATTGAACTATTTATGCAAACTTTAAAAACAAATTAAACTTTTTATTGCAAACTTACCATTCAAATGGTTTTTAGCATGTCAATGGTTGTTTAAATTATTTGATTGATTAAACTTTTAATTGCAATTATTGTATTCGTATGGCTTTTCTCCGCACTGTGGGCCTAGACAAAATCGCATTTGGCGATCGACTACAAACGAACTTTACGCCAATGGGTCAATTTGGTAGACAAAACCACATAATGACAGTTCATTAGAAACGATATTTCGATTTCGCTTCCATGACGTCACGATTTCTTTCGACGCTCGACGACGCCATACATTTTGTACGTTCTTCGTAGACAAACACATTTATTTTGACACTTTGGCGAAATCTTCGACAAATCGCCGCCATCTTTGCGACGATAAGAATTATTTGTAGAAAAATAATTAGTTGTTTTTTCAGCATTCGAGACATATTTATTAAATTATTTTAAATTGAAAATATGTAATAATATATAATTTATATTTTATACTTCCATTTATCGACGCTTTATTAAAAAAAATAACGTCAGTTTGTATTTTTTTGGCATTTACTATATACTTAGTAGTTTTAATCCACAACTAGCTGACCCATCGAACTTCATCCTGGCTTATAATCATGAAATGATTTTCAAAGAACTCGTCGTGAATCATCAATAACATATTGTTGGATAAAATCAGGGTTATCAGGTTTTTTCCCCAAAAAATAGCGAACCAGTGTTCCCACTTGGTATCTGAAAAGAATGAAAGTTCACCATAAAAAAGTGATTCTCAAGATTTGGTATCTCCAGAAAGATGAAAATTCAGTAAAAAAAGAAAAACGTTATTCCGTAAATTTCGGAAAGGACTGGTTGGAAAATTACTTGGAAAAATATACCGTAAAATTTTCTTCATAGCGAACGCCGAACATGGTTCTAAAATACCGAAAAAATTCGGTAAAATGCCGAACACCAGGCAACCCTGATTAAGAGATGAAAGATGTCAACGGTGTACTTATTTATATTTACTTAATTTAAATTTTTATAAATATAACATTCCTGACATAATATGCACCATTGTCGAGAGTCACCATAGATTTTTATATATAAATACTTTCATTTCGCATGGAATTTGTTTATCAGCGAACGCTTTGTTTCCTTGGCAATATTAGAAAACGAGTAAATTATTATCGCCACGACGAAATCTTCGAAAACGAAGTACAGTTTCGTAGACAAACATACTTCGTTATCTACTTTCGAATTTTTCTCTTTGGCGATGCATCGGCAGCGTCGATTCGACACATTACGTCAGACATCGTCGTTTTTCTGAATGTTTTTTTGATTCTTACGTTGGTACCACTCGCGTTGCCGAGCTACTATTTGTTTGTTTACAAAATTTTGTATGAAATGTCATCTTCATACAAAACAAACGCAGATTCAATATTTTTTTTATAATTGAAGTAAAAACTTATCAGTGATTTATACGTAATCTTACGATGAACCATTTTTTCAGAAGTAAGACGGTTAGTGTTTGGATTTTTATTTAAATTGATATTGTTGAAAATTCCGTTCAATATGAAAAATAATTTCGATATGACGAAAACAACCAGCAAAATTATGTATTTTTACAAAAACAATGTCACTTTTTACGTGGTGCATTAGAATGCTAAATGGAACAATCAATAAAATCGGGACATCCAAAGACAACGGATAAATTGGAATTTATTAAACATTTCCACTTCCAATGTCCGTCAGAATTGAGCCAGATCAAGGTTGTAAGCATTTTCTGTACAATAATATTTTCTTCTTATTTTGCAGATCAGTCAATACCACATCCATGTGCTCTTCTGTGATCATTTTATTTATTTCAAATTCAATATGTACAATATTAGTAAACACAACACAATAATAAAGCTATAGAACATTATCTAATTGTTTTATTTATTTTTTGATTCTTTACTGTACATTAATAAGCATAAGAAACAATATATCTGTGCATCCAAGAGGTTTTCGAAGAAGGTCTAGAAGCTTTTCAGATTTTGATAGGGCTAACAACAAGTTTGCGACAGTGGAAAAGCAAAGCGTAGCTTGCAATTATAATAAGATAGGAATAGAAGGGAATATGAATGGAAAATGGCGCACCTGGATATTTAGCGAAAACAACTATAGACATTTACGCAATTTAATACACACATAGGTATGCTATCAACATCTTTCAAGAAAATAACAGATGTTCTTGTGAAACAAAATAGAGAACAGCATCATAAATGGATTAGTTGTAGCTAGTTCATTTTTTAATCATTTTACAACTGTTTTGATTTTCAAGAACATTAATTATTATCTCTTAAGTGTCGCTTTTAAAAGAATTAGCAAAGTGTTCATTGTTCCTCCTACATGTTCTGTTTGTGAACTTCTATCTTTAGCTCTTTGGAATAGAACAGGATTCCACCTATAAAGAGTCGATGGACCGTGGCGAAAGCAATCAGACGGCTTCCGTTATTATGTATTACCCCATGACGCCTGGTCCATACTGGGGGTCGTCAGGACCGTCAGTGTTTCGCCTGTCATCTTGAAGGACGCACTCATCAGGCGGTCAGAAACAGGTTCCCAATCAAGAAGGCGAGTGAAGACATATTTACTTAAAAGTAGAGCGACGCCACGCATCCGTGCAGTTCGGTGACCAGAGTGCAGCATGACAAAGTTGCCAGCGTCTCTCTGCCCCGCCCTAGGTTGCATGCCTAGCTCAGCCCCAGGATACCCAGTCCATAGTCTCCCACCAACTTGGCAGCAACAAGCTCCCCGGCCGCCCTCAGAGTGCGGATATTCAGGGCTCCGATCATTACGCCATTGTTCTTTAAACGATCCGGGGTCATTTCTGGGGGAAACGAGCTACCTGAACCCCCCCCTGGTGGGGTCCAGGCAATGGGGTGGGATTTCTGAACAATGGGGTGTATAATTTATTACCTTTATTTTATTGTAAAACATAATTAAAATGTTAGTAAATATTTTATTTTAGAAAATTTCCTTTCAGTGTCGAATTTTTAACAAACGAATTATTTTTCTTCGTTATCTACAAAGATTTCTTATCGTCAAAAAGATGGCGGCGAAGTCGAAGAATTCGACAAATATTGACGAAGAATTCGCCGAACTGTCAAAATTAAATGGGTTTGTCTACGCATTACATATATGATTTCATAATTTATATGGCGTCGGCGCGCGTCGAAAAATATGGTGACGTCATGAGATATCGTTTCTAATGAATTAATTAGTCTATGATTCGTGATAAGTAGGGCCAGGATTAATATGTAAATACATATTATTATTTTCCATATTTCATGGTTGAGTCCATATTTCACAAAAATATCACAACCGTCCATATTTAATGATTTTTTTCACAATCTCACAAAATAAAAGCACTAGAAAATCCTTCAACATCGGTAAATGAAAACCTGAAGATTATATTGAATGAATATTGTATTGCTAGTGCGGTGGTACCGAAGACCTAAATCATTTATTTATTTGAATATCCAATAATAATTCCTGACAGGTTCCCATTATTGTTTTTTTTCGAATCCGATCTATACTTTGCCACAACAGTAAGCAGCGACAGTCATCGCCTTGTCGTTTGCCAGGACAAAGTATTGCAGGCAACAACTTCCCCCATCAATGGGCCCATTATTGAATGAACTAAGATGCCGCGTAGAATTCCGATCTAATATTTCTATTCTTTTATCAACCGACAATACAATCCTTCTTAAAATTTTATTATCTTGCATTAAGGCCAATATTAAATAGTTCCGCATCTTATTCTGTACGTATTTTTCTAAATCTAACTTTAATAAAATATAAACACAGCAATTACTATAAACAAAGATTTTGATATTTGTCATAATTAATATACAAGAGATCATGGCATGAACACCCTATTTTTAGGAGTAATATGCTAAATTAAAGAAGAAGAAGAAGAATATAATGACATATCGACCATAGATCAACGGCAATAAATGAAATGGCTGCCAACGTAACAATTAAAAATCATAGAAAAAAACGACGCTGTCTGACGTCATGTGTCGAATCGACGCTTTGCGTCTTATCGCCACGGCGATATAGAAACGAAGTGTGTTTGTCTACGAAACCGTACTTCGTTATCGAAGAATTCGCTTTGTCGATTCGAATTTACGATTCGCTTTCTAATGTGTTTTGTCTAGGCCAGCTGAGTCTTTAAATTACTTGAGACAGCAAACTTTTTATTGCACACGTTGCATTGGTAAGGTTTTTCTTCACTATGAAGTCCCGCTGTGCGTAAAAGTTTCCTAATTTGGTACACTTTGCTTTCTTATGGCTATAAATAACCCGAAAAATTGTTTTTCTCTACGTCAAGAACTTAAAAAAAAGTGCTCAGCCACCAGGCATAATAATAATAATATTATTATGTTACTGTCAGCTGTCAGCCGTATATTAGTATAGAACAAAATTTGGAGCGAGCCTCTTTGACGCACTTGGTCACTTCCTGGATGTATGAAAGCATGTTGACCATGAAGTTTCGCCGTATGTG
Source organism: Mystacides longicornis (assembly GCA_963576905.1). Classification (NCBI taxonomy): domain Eukaryota; kingdom Metazoa; phylum Arthropoda; class Insecta; order Trichoptera; family Leptoceridae; genus Mystacides; species Mystacides longicornis. The sequence continues at coordinate 5,957,162 of OY756433.1, read as the reverse complement.
CGCCAAGCCGCCAACTGCAGAATGCAAACTAGGTTGGTAAACATAACAATACACATTTCCGTACAAAGCGGTTTGTTTTGTTTATATATCAAGATAGTGATATTGCGGGAATCTCAAAAATAAACTGACAGATAATAATAATATAGGTAATTAATGACAAGAAAAAATAATGAACCTAAATCACTCAATAATGAGTGGAAGGCTAATAAAAAAAAAGAATAATGAATTAAACTTTGAAATATATTATTAATAATTGGTGTAACTATTTTATTTTTTTTAAGAAAGCTTGCGTTCTTTTGAGTGAATATTACTACTAATATTAAATTAATTCCGTGTCATTAAAAATCTCGACAAGTCTGTGATGGTTTCTCATTGTGATTTCTCACGGTATGATCTATAATATTTAACCAAAATTAAGTAATTTAAATTATTTTCGGTACAAATACAATATATGTACATACTTACCTTTCTGTATATTTTTGATATTATTTTTCTTTCTTTCATTCATTTACAATAAGTATTTCATGTTATATTATTAAACTGACCTTATTTTACCCAACACGCAGTGTCCTTTAAAGTGTGGGCATATGGAACAGATCTCCTTCCTTCTTTTCTATCCAAATAAACATCTTGCGCTTTTTCCACCTATGTACCATATTTTCTCATACAACTTCTATTTGTTTTGTTTCTGACCTGTCTTCTCTTGAATCAATGTGTTCAACCCACTTCATTCTCTGTCAATAAGGCCTTCTTACACCTTTCCTTTTAGCCTTATAAATTCTCATTGTCATCATATTATCATACATTCTTTCAACATAACCAAACCACCTAAACTTTTATCTTGGTACTTTCTAAACTAGGCTTTCGTACTGTTTAGTGCGGACGTCGTGGTTCGATCCCAGGTGCCGACCATCTTCCTCTTTCACGACACAAGCTTTAAGTAGCTTACTATGAAAGAGTCGAGGAGTGTATTTGTGATCACTTTGAGGGAGCACAGATTCATTTTTATTAAAAAAAAAAACAATATTCTCATTAATTTCCATGTCTCACAGCGTCTTTCCACATATTATTCTTCGTCTTAGAGCTCTCTTTTTTTTAGTTTATTTATACAACAGCCCTGTGCCCATGTGTCTCAGCTATACATCATTGACAGTAATAGCATTGTATTGTGGTCAAAATGTTTAGCTTTTAGGGAGACGGATTTGTTTCTCATTAGTCAAAATGTTGAGCTTTTAGGGAGACGGTTTTGTTTTTCATTAGGTCACATGATACACCCTTCCTAAGATAAAACTCAGGCGGAAGGTGACAACTTATCAAATATAGCGGAGCATTCGCACTAATCAGCCTGTCGTCCACTCCATAGTTTGACAGAATATCCCATCTTAACCTTACCATATTCCTTTTCCAAATAAACAGAAAAGCTTCTGATGCTTACTCGGAACATTTCGGTAATCATTCGCAGAACAAAGATCTGATCCGCACACCCGTCCCAAACCCTTTCTATTAAGATTCTACTGAATATTTTATCCACATTGTTCAACTAGCTGATTGCACAATAGTTACCGTAGTAAATTGCAAACCCTACCCTTTATACAGTAGATAGATAATGGCTTTCCTCCAGTCACTTAAGGTATGGTCCTCTGTCAAGGGCGGATCCCTTTTTCTTTCTCATTCATAAGTTTATACACAATAATTTGCAGACGTTTGTAGTACTATTAATTTACAAACTACTTCGTACAATCTGTCGCTTCCATCCTCGGATTCAAACAACTTTACAAAATATCATTTTTACCTCAAACCTATACTCTTTTCCTGTGTCAACATACAACTTTTTTTATCCTTTAAAAATAATTATTCATTTTCTCATCGTTCCGATAATGAAGTTTAAATTTAAATGATATGAAAACAAAATCCAACCAATAAAAATGCAGTCCTGCAAATCATGAGGGACAATTTGAGTTTACTTTTTGGAAAATGTCTCGTGCCCTTCTGTTCATTAACACTCCTTCCACATTTTTCTATATCAATATTAACAACAAGCTTAAGTCCTGTCTGACTAATGAATAGTCCAAGATCAACCAGAGATTATTTCTTACGTAGACTTTATTTCTTCCATGATAAGCAGCTTTTAAATAGCGTTAATCTCCTCAGTGCTTGTCAAAGAGTTAATAACTGCGGAATTGTTCTCAGACATTTTGGATTGTCTATGGTCATTGATTGAGGTGTGTGTTGTACATTGAGTGTTGTGAGAAATAAATTCACTTTGGTGATAAACGACAGTATTTTAAACTGTAAATGAGCACTGCTGATAATATTCATACGGCGCATCTGATGAAAATCATTTCAAGTGTGTGATCTTGTTTTTATGTGAATTATTCGGGATTTTATAATATACAATCATATTGTCACAAAACTGTCAAAATAAAACTCGATCTTTATTGCCAGCTTAATTGACAAACAGCATAAGTCACTGTTTCATAAAGTTCTCGATATGAAGTGCTACTCGTGCAAAGACAATGTTATAAGCGATGACTTGGTCACATGCACTGTTTGTAAAGAACCGTTCCACTTCTGGTGTCAGGGAATTAGAGAGTCAACGTACAGAAAGACAGGAGCTGAGAGACAAAACTGGAAGTGCTACCATTGCAAGGGCACTGCAAGGGCACCTGTCAAGACTACTGAAGAGGTACTTTCTCCAAGTATTGAGGAACCCACCAACTACGAAATTTTCAAACTAATTGAAGCTATGAGGAAGGAATTTAGTGGGAAGTTGGAGGAGCAATCAACAATGTTCCAAGCACTGCTGAAAGAGAATGAAGAATTAAAAATGTCTGTTAGCTTTTTGTCAGAGAAATATGATAAGATGAATTCTAAGATTTCTGAGCACGAAAACCTGAAGTCAAAGATTGAGGAAATTAGGCAGGAGAATGTAAAATTGGAGAAGAGAGTGAATACTCTGGAAGAAATGATTGATCAGGATAGGCAGCGACAAAATGTCACAAAACTGGAAATAAAGGGGGTACCCTTCCAAAATGGGGAAAATCTTCGCTCACTTGTCTCGAAAATAGGCGAAGTCACTGGAATGAAGATTGAAGATGAAGGTATTGTTGATGTCAGGAGGTTTTCCTTCTTGAAGAGGGATATTCAGAAGGATGTTGATTCCCCATCTATTGAACTAACACGTCAGGGAATCATATGTGTCACATTTTCTTCGACAGAACTGAGAAGTACTTACTTGAAACAGACTAGAAATTTCAACGCAGGAAGGAGTGTGCCAAACAAATTGAATACAAGTTTTTTGGGAATGGAGAAGAAGATTCCTATATACGTCCAGGAAGCCTTAACACCAAGGATCCGCCATATATTTATGGAAGCCAGAAAAGCTGCTAGAGAAAGGCAATTTAAATATGTATGGATCAAGGAAGGAAAAGTGTTTATGAGGAAGAACGATGGGGACAGAATACTTCATATTAAGCAACTTGCGATGTTGAAGTCATTATGAGTGTTTTTGTTTATATATATGCATTTTTTTTTTCATTTTTTATTGGTTTTTTGGAAAGTTTTTATTTTTGTTTTTGGAAACTTTTTTTTATTTTCTATGAGATGTTTTGTTTTTTCGAAGTGGTTTTACTATTTTCGAGCATTATTTGTTGTTGCTGCCAGATGTCTTACTTTCATGCAGAAGTGGACTTACGCGCTTTTGCAAGTGAGCCTACTCACATATTGAGTGAACTGGATAAATGCCGCGAAATCAAACTAGAGATTATTATTATATTTAATCTGCTGGTGGATTTGACTGATGAGAACTATTTTCTTACTGTAAATTTGTTTGTTTTATACATTATACTCTTGAGGTTTTCATACATTTTGATCGCGCGGTACAAAGTACTTAGGACTGATGGTACTGCAACAATAATAATTATTGTTTGTACTGCGGGCATAATGTTGAATACACTTGAGATTTATAGGATCTGTATTGTCTCGCGATGTAGTGTGTGTTTGAAGTTTCATTGTTTTGATGATGAGGGGATTAAATTTATAAGTGCAAAAGTGGTCAATGTAGCATTTCTTGTGGTGTTATGTGTTTCGTGTTGTCTTTTGTGGGTTTTAGGGAGAGAAAAGGTATATTTAATTGTAATGAACGTGTTATACTCTTTGTTAAACAAGTATGGAGATTATAAACGGCCTAACTTGTGTGTTTTGTTTATTGTTTTAAAAGTAATCTTTGTTGAGGTGGTTGGCAAAGGTAAAGTGGAGTGCTATTTGGATGCTATTTGTGGTCCTGACATTGTTGGGAAGTGTAGTGTGATATGGTCTTATGACGGCCTTTTACATGGTGATTTGATCTGGAAGGTGACATATAGAGGGAATAGAGGGGCAAGTTTACCAACTTATGCATCACATATGACATATAGAGGGAATAGAGGGGTAAGTTTACCAACTTATGCATTATAATATGATGTTTTACATTGTACTCATATTGTTGATCTCAGTATATATTGGGAGGGAGCGCTGTCTTATTATACAGCATAGATAATAACATTATTATATGGAGTATGTATACGGATCCGTTTGATTCTCAGTGAATATTTCTTGTCTGTATTGGAATTGCATTGTGTGTTCAGTGTGATATGCTATGTGCGTCGAATAGTGTCAAATATAATGGCTGTTCTGGATACTGTATTTTTCTGGCGAAAATACAACTAATCAAAGCGATAATTGTGATGTGTTAGAAAATGAATATCTACTGGACCAGTTATTTGCTTCAGATGTTAATAACTGTGACATTATATCTACATGCAATTTAGCATTTTGCCGGGAAAGAATTGAATGCGTGAATGGACTTACTGTACTTTGCTTGAATATAAGAAGTATTTCAGCTAATATGGATGGTTTACTTGTGCTACTTCATGCATTGGAGGTTGAGATTGATATTATTGTCTTAACAGAATGCTGGATGAAGTCTCTCATGTCTGTATCTGAAATACCTAATTATACGTCACATTATTCCCAATATAATTATAAACAGAACGATGGAGTAGCAGTTTATGTTAGGATGGGTTTAAATTATAGTGTGTGTGAACTTCGAGTGTGTAATGCTAATTGTGTCAAAGTGAACTTAGTACCAAACATCACAATTTTGGCAATTTATCGTTCGCCTGCTAATCCAAAATCCAATCCAAACTCCCTTTAGACCCCACTTAGGGGCATAGGGAGGCAACAAGAGCTCTCCATTGCGCTCGATCCTGCGCAACGTTAATGACCTCCTCCCACACCATGTCCAGATTCCTCAGCTCTGCCTCGAAGGAGCGGAACACAGTATGAGAGGGTCTTCCTCGTCTCCGGGACCCTGATGGGAGGAAAAACAGCGCTCTCCTCGGCCAACTGTCATTCGGCATCCTTAACACATGTCCCAGCCAAGTCCATCTCCTCCACATAATAGTAGAGGTGATGGGCTCACGCTGGGTGCGCCGGCGTATAGCGTCGTTCGTGATGCGGTGGTACCATCTTATACCCAAAATTCTCCTGAGGCACTTCGTTTCGAATGCAGATACTTTTTGTGCCTGGGCCAGAGTCAGGTGCCAGGACTCACACCCATACAGGAGAATGGGCAACACACACGCATCAAACAGTTTACATTTCGTCTCGACACTAAACGCCGACGCTTTCCATATCTTGGTCATGTTGTTGAAGGCGCCACTTGCCATACCGATACATATCGGGAGCTCAGCCCCGAGGTCACCAGTGGTGGTAATGGTTGCTCCCAGGTACTTAAATTTATCCACCCGGGAGACCTGGTGACCATCGATGGTTATCGGTAGCTGTTTATCGGGGCAGGCATTATTTGCCATGAGCTCCGTTTTACTGGCATTGACTCGAAGGCCGAGGCGTGCTGTTTCGATGGCAATGATGGCAATGTTCGCCTGCTAATGGCAATGATTTTAGTTTTATATCTTCTCTTGGGGATACATTGACACAGTTTTCAGATGCCAAGGATCTCGTTCTTTTGGGCGACTTCAATATTAACACGCTCGATTTGGATGATGTATTCTCAAATGAATATCTTAATTTAATTTTGTCTCACGGACTTTTAAATCTTGTAAATGTACCTACGAGAGTTACTCCCTTCACTTCGACATGCATTGACCATATTAACTGTAGAACTAAATATGAAAAGAAAATTACAATTTTGGAAAATTCTATAACGGATCATTTTACATTGTTTTTGTCTTTAAATTTTGGTATTAATAATGTGAAACGGAGTAGTGGAGTTTATACGGTGAACAAATTAAATGAAGAGGGACTTAGAGCTTCTCTAGAAACTGAGGATTGGAATGATGTCTATGAGAGTGTAAATCCAGACTTGGTAACGGAAAATTTTATTTCTACCATGGTTAAGCATGTCAATTTGAACACAATATCTTACATGAGAACTATTCCTCACAACAAGAGGAAACTCAAACCCTGGATAACCCCTGGCCTCGTTAAGTCTATTCGTGTGAGAGATAATCTAAATAAATTGAGGAATAAGCATCCGTACGACGTTGGGTTGCAAACTCGTTACAAGAAATATCGCAATATGTGTCATAGGTTAATAAGTGCAACAAAGAATAATTTTTACAGAGATAAAATTAGTAAGGTAAAGCAAAATCCTAAAGAGGTATGGAAAACAATTTTTCAGGCCTCCAATAAGAAGAATAATAGTCATCATATCGATAAAATTAACATTGATGGGCGTGAGTATTCTGCTGATGGGGAATTAACTGAAATTTTGAATGGATTCGTTGATCATTTCACGAATGTTGGTCCGGTATTAGCGGATAGGATTCTTTCAGAATTGAACACTACTGAACTAGACTTATTGAAGTCGGAGACAAACTGTCGTCGGACACTAAATGTATTTAAACTAGGTCCCTTGTCCGAAGCAGAAATAGTTAGGTCAATTGATGAATTAAAGATCACTCGCACTAAGTCGAATGATGGACTCTCTACAGATGTAATCAAAATTTCGAAGCCATTCATAGTGAAGCCACTTCAATACATTCTTAATCTATGTATCAAGGAAGGTATATTCCCTAAATGTTTGAAGAGAGCAATAGTTATACCCGTACATAAGGGTGGCGATACCTCTCATGTTGGTAACTATAGACCGATTTCCTTATTACCTCACTTATCGAAGCTGTTTGAGAAACTTATTAAAGTGAGATTAGTATATTACCTTGATAACAAAAAAAATATTTCACACAATCAGTTTGGTTTTAGACTAGGAAGAGGTACCGATGATGCTATTGCAGCAGTAGCTGAGCATGTTTCGAATGAACTAGACAAGGGACGCAAATGTATAGCGGTCTTCCTCGATCTGGCGAAGGCGTTCGATACTGTTTCACACAAAATTTTACAAGGTAGATTGCGTAACATCGGAGTAACTGGCAATGAACTGAAATTTTTCCTTAGCTATATGAATGATCGTACTCAATCAGTATTGTTAGAACAAAGCAGATCGTCGTCTAGAAACATAGCATTTGGGGTCCCACAGGGAAGCGTTCTCGGTCCGGTGTTGTTTTCTCTGTACATAAATAAATTGCTTTCACTGCCTATTGATGGTGAAATCATATGTTTCGCTGATGACACCGTTATTTATATTATTCGAAGGTGAGAACTCGCAAAGTGTTTTTGAGAAATGCCAAAGGGGTCTAAATGTTGTTAAGGATTGGCTGGATAGATCATTGTTGTCGTTGAATGTAGATAAGACTCGTTACCTATGTTTTAGTATTACAAAACGTAAAGGGTCTGATTACAATGGTACATTGAGAATACACTCGTGCGGTAATGTTGATGTGTGTAACTGTCCTTACTTAAAAAGAGTGGACTCTATAAAATATCTAGGAGTAATGATTGACGAAAATCTATCATGGAAGAGTCACATTTCAGTTTTAAATGATAAACTCAGAAGAATTTCTTACATAACTAGATGTGCTAGAGGTTTTCTTGACAGACCAACTTTGAAAATGGTTTATTTTGCACTTGTACAGTCCTTACTTGCTTATGGTGTTATTGGATGGGGTGCTTGTTGTGACAGCAATTTAAGAATCCTTCAAGTCACACAAAAAAGTATAATTAAGTCTATGTTTAAGTATCCCAGACTTTTTCCATCTATCCAACTATTTATTGAACTTAGATTCTTGACAATAACACATTTATATGTGAAAAAGGCACTATTATATACCGCTAAATCTCTTTCTGATCTCAGGAGATCGCAACAGGATAGGGTGACCAGGAGAATGTTGTCGTATAATTTGGAGGTTCCCTTTAGGAACACAGTTTTTGGTCAACGACAATTTGCATGTGTTGCTCCAAGAGTATTTAACTGTCTGCCCGAGGACATACGAGGGATCGCCAATAATAATGATATTTTCAGGCAAAGAATCTCTGAATGGATTATCAACTTAAATATAGATGACTTAAAGGGGGTTCTGGACCGAATTGTGTAGTTGTGCTGTTCATGTGTGTGTGGTGTTTATGTGGTGTGGTGTGGGTAGCATGTGTCTGTGGGTGTGCGTTGTGTGAGTGGTGTTGATTGGAGGTGTTTCCTTTTGTTTTGTTTTCTTTTTCTTTTGTTTTCTTAAGGATAGGTTATAAGTTTGACTTATATCATTCAAATGTGTAAGATTACCTTATAAATGATCTTGTCTTTTTTGGATTGTATTCATACAAAAACTGTTTTATAGGATTACCCTAGAACAGGTCTCACCTAGTTGGGTAATCAGATATGCTGTTTAAAAATATTGTATTTCTTTATATGAATAAATAAAAATATATAAAAAAAAAAAAAAAAAATTTACACACAATTCATGACAGACTTTTAAGTGTAACACTGTATAAGAAAAGGAATAAAAAATCTTAGATGAAATTAATTTTTTATTATAATCAGCTATAAAACATAAAATAGAATAACATTATTTGTAAAAAGTGTAGGCATACAACTATAGTCTGATTATTCTTTGCAACTAAATCTCTACCATCCTAGATGAACAGAATGACTATCCTAGCATTTCCTCTTCTTTTTCTTTTGAAGGTAGGTAGTGGAATTTCCCGTACAGTTGGTCCTCTCAACAAGTTGTGATGTACGAGTAGTAGCAGAATACTTCTTAGGCTGGTATAGTCGTCCACAGCATCAGATTCTGGAAGTTTCAATAGATAAGTAGATTTGAAATGGAATAATACACACCTAGCAATAAGGAACACCAACTAAGGGTGCGTTTATACCAAATGAACATAAGAGGATAGAGAACAAGGGCGGATCCAGGGGGGGTCAGGGGGGTCATGACCCCCCTTGGGCTGGGTCCAGGCCTTCAATTTTAAGTACAGTTCTTACATTTATCTACAACTTAGAAATTGATTAGGAAACATTGTAAAGAGTTTAACTCTCTAATCATTTGTTACTTTTTTTTTTAAATTAATCTCCAGTCATTTGTTATTTTTTTTTAAATGAATCTGGGCTTACGTAAAGTGGACACAAATACACTTTTGACATGTTTCACATAAAGCAAAGCTTGTGTTGTGAAAGTGGAAAATGGTTGGCGGCACCGGGATTCGAACCCACGACCTCCAATACGCTGTACGTACGAAAGTTGTCGACTGATACCACTGGTCTACCAACCACTTTACAGATTTAGAAATGTATATTTATTATTCTCTTGGGAGCAAGAGATAAATTAGCAACACAGAGAGATGATGGTCAAATGTGCAATCTGGAGTATGTGGATGACCAAGCGTTGTTCAGTATGACAGTGGAGGAATTACAGAGCGGTGTTTCAAGACTCTGCGAAAAAACAGCAAGCCTCGGCATTCGAGTCAAAGCCAGTAAGACGGAGCTCATAGCGAATAACAGTTTTTTTAATTTTTTTTTTTTTTTGAAAAAAATGAATCTGTGCTCACTCGAAGTGAACACAAATACACTTTTGACATCTTTCACAATAAGCAAATGCTTGTGTCGTGAAAGCGGAAAATGGTCGGCACGGCCGGGATTCGAACCCACGACCTCCGCATGAAACAGTACGAAAGCCGGCGTTGTAACCGCTGGTCTATCAACCATTTATCCGATAAACATTTTCCAATATCCATCAATGATTGAGCATGGTAGATTAAAATATCAGCACAGCAAGTGACGCCTTTAACAACCTCACCAAGGTATGGAAAGCCGTAACGCTCGAAAAAGAACAAAGGCATTGAAAAGCATGGAAAATGTCAGCGTTTAGATGTAAACTGATGCAAATGTGGTACCTATTCCTCACCTGAACAATTCCAAGGCGTAAAAGGTATCCACCTTTGAATCAAAGTGCCAGCGACGAATATTGGACATAAGGTGGTATCACTGCACCATGAAGGATGCTACATGCCAGCGCAACCAGTACAGGCCCATAACTTCCACCAGAGTTGAGAGGAGATGGACATGGCTGGGACATTCATTACGAATCCCAAATGACAGTTAGTCGAAGAGAATGCTATCCTTAACCCCAACTGGGTCTCTCATACGTGTTCCGTCCCTTTGAGGCAGAACTGAGTTGTCACGCCATCGTGGGAAGAGGTCATCAAAACTGCGCAGTAATGAGTGCAGGGGAGGGCTCCTGTTGCCTCCCTAATGCCCCTAAATGGAGTAAAAAAAGGAGGATATTGATAAATGAATAATTGAAAAAAAATAACATCAGTAACATAATGTGAAACATAGTAGAAACTACAAAAGAGGAAAAAGATTCAAGAAATTTGAAAAGTATAGTTGACTTTCATAATAAATTCAATGTGGGTGGCAGAACACACAGCCATCTGAAATTCTATCTAAAACCAAATGACTGGATTATCCTAATGGGTACTATATGCTCTTCGAAAAATTATCTGCTTCTCATCCCTTAGGGAGAAAACACGTAGAAAGCCAGTTCCGACTGGTGCAAAGAATGTTGTCTATGGTTTCAATCCATTTAAATGGGCATGCATGAAAAAAGTTATTTATGTGGAGCTATTGTCCCTTAGGAAACAAATATTGAGAAAAGACATAAACAAAAACAAGAAACTAGTAAATAAATCAGTTTAAAATGGCTTAAGTGCATAATACTATAATATGCTGTAGAGGTGTGAGTGAGAGGATTACCCGCAAAATCTTTGTATTGCTAATTTAAAGACCAAGGTCTCCCTAGAACTAAAATAAAAAAACTTATAGATGGGGTGTCAAAAACTACACTGTCCGCGTTGCATTAGTTTTGGTTGTGCAGGGGAATGGTGTGTCAGTAAGAGATTGATGGGTCAGTGGTGAGAGTAAATTACAGGAAAGGTGCTCTTTGTAAGCCCACACACATGCTTGCAAGCACATGTGACCTGTCTATTCTGTCTGATACTCTGGCCTGAATTTATAGAATCGGTGAAACCATGATTGATTTTCTCTAATATATCTTGTAATCATAATCACCTGAATAATGCGTAAGCCTCTTTTTGAACTTCTATACAAAGAGATTACCTGTAACAGAAATTTCACAATGATATTAGTTACTATCTAATGAGAATTGACAACAAAATGCATGCCTATCACCCTCCAGTTTTTTTGGTAGTTAAACCACCTCCTCGGTGTCTGCTCACACTCACAGAGGTCATTTCAATAGTCAAAACTACCACTCACAGGAATATGAAAATTATCAACAAGATCATACACTCATGGAGCATGGTACCACAACTCAGAAAAGTTTGAATGGTAATTATTTACTTTAAGGGCTTCTTCGATTTTTTATATGAAATACATATCAATTTATATGCAGATTGGTAAATAAGCTAGTGTTATGGATTGAGTTGATAACATTTGAAGTATTTTATCAACCAATTTTAAAAGTTGCCTATTTTCTCATACAAATTTTTCTGTCAGGGAGTGACATTTTATTTTTTGATTCAAAATTAAATTAAAATTCAAAATTGGTGTTTGAATTCAAATTCAAAACTACGTTCCAACCTTAGCCTAACCTATTTCAAGTCGTAGTGTTATCAATCGAGGATGTTATCAAATCCCCTAATCTATCCAAAGTGACTAAGTAACTAAATGACAATAACCAACAATATTTTCATTTATCAAACAAAAACACCAATTTTAGAATAAAAAAATTAAATGTCACTCCGTGAAAGATAGGTTTGTATGAGAAAATAGGCAACTTTTAAAATTGATTTTTACTTAAAATTGGTTGATAAAATACTTCAAATGTTATCAAATCAACCCATAACATGCTTATTTACCAATCTGCATATAAATTTGATGTGATTCATATAAAAAAATCGTGAAAATCGAAGAATCCCTTAAAGTAGATAATTACCGTGATAGGATAATATTATTACTCTAATAAACAATACTCTCGCACCATAATGGAAGTTGGGTTAAGATGATTTACAATTACATGAATAAGGAAGTTTGAATATGCAATTATAGGTAACAAATAGATTGACAATAAGATTCTTGGAGTAGGCAAATATATTTCAACAAAATAGACGATATTTTAGGAACAATTGTTACGAAAGGCAGTAACAATCAATATAGTCTCACCTACCTTATTTTTTTAAACCATTGTATAAATAGTAATCCGTAAACTGCCACTACGAAATAAAATACAAAATATGGGCCATGATGGCGTCCATTCCAGCTTTGCACAATAAACAAAACCGCTTTGTGGAACCGAACGGAAATGTTATGTTTACCAACCTTTCTTTGCTTGCACTCTGCAGTTGGCGGCTTGGCAAATACGGCGAAACTTCATGGTCAACATGCCGCGATACATTGAAAAAGTGACCAAGTGCGTCAAAGAGGAAGAATCCAAAATTTCTCTTTAGTTGCGAGTGGCGCGCCATCTAGCGGCGTTAATAACATCAGTCAGTCAGGCAGTGTTCAAGACAAATATTATTATTTATTCGTAATATGGGTGAATCCGTGGTGCACATATCCGCACAGAACACATAATATGTGAAAGTCTGAGTGCATCGCGCGCCGTACAATTTAATTAATGTGCTTTTTTTTTTTTTTTTGTAAAAATACAAAATAAAGTGGTATTTACTATAAATAATTATGTAAAACATTATCAAATAATGTATTAGGTTTGCCTTAGAAAATAAATCATATTATAACTGTTAAAAAAATAATTATTTTGACAAGCGGTAGAAAATCAGTGTTGCCAACGTGGGCGATTTATCGCCATTTGGGCTACTTCCCTTTTAGCGAATTTTCACCTTTCCGGACACTAAAATGACCTTTTTTTGGTGAACTTTCACCTCTCTGGATACCAAAAATTTTCAAATGACCTTTTTTTTTTTTTTTTTTTTTTTTTTAGCTACATTTCATGTTTCCGGATACCAAATTTTCAGTTGGGCGACTTGGGCTACTTTTTTTTATGAAAATCGGCGACATCGACCAAAATCCGTTGGCAACACTGTAGAAAATGTAACATGTGTAGCGTTTATTTGATAAGGAATTAAATTAGATTCAACTAAGAAGGTAGGCTACATAAAACAAGCGTGTTAAATTGGAAATGTTTATTAAATAATATGATAAGTTTGGGATGAACAAATCACAATAATGAGCCCGCTACTAATACGCGTCGTATAAACAAGAAAACGCGGGAAGTGGTGGAGCTTGTAAAACATGCAGTTGTATGTACGACTACATGTAAAACCACTAGCGCACAGAAAACATTGGCGCCAGTGAGTAATCCACGTACCAGGCGACATGCCGGTAACGTAGGAATCTACAATTTACTATGTAGGTAATTACCTACTTACATACTTATGTTATGTAAGTAGCCACCTACATTGCTCCCCCTGAAGAATGAACATTAAAAAATAATAAATTTTATTATTGTATACACCTTTAAACATTAAAAATATAAGCAATTAAAAACTACTATACCCTTAGTACTTATTGCACAAATTGTATGTATTTAATGATAATATTAATATGATCTAATAAAAATTCTTAATCCTCCTTTAAATAACCTTTAAACATTATACAAACAGTTAAAATTTGGTATGTGATTTATCCTTTTTCTTTGAATTATGAAGATATGCATTCAACTCTTTTTGATGATATGCTGCATTCTTTATCGAACTCCTATAAAAATTTACCATACCCATAAATCTTCGCAACTGTTCAATATTTTCTGGTCTAGGAAAATTTATTATGTTTTCAACTTTTTCCTCACTTGGTTTGATACCATTTTTATCGATATGATAACCTAAAAAATGAATTTTTTCTTCGCCGAAATTGCACTTGTCCACATTGATGGTTAGCCCATACTCGTCTAGTCTTTTCAGAATTTGATGGAGATGATTTGTATGTTCTTCTTTATTGGCTGAAGCGATCAAAATGTCATCCAGGTATGCAAAAACAAAGTTAAATTCTCGCAGTATTGAGTCTAAAAATCGTTGAAAAGTTTGAGCTGCACAACGTAGACCAAAGTTCATTTTTGTAAATTCAAAAAGCCCGAAAGGAGTTATAATTGCTGTTTTTGGTATATCTTCCTCGGCAATTGGTATATTGTGATAAGCACGTCTAAGGTCTATCTTTGAAAATATTTTTTTATCGGCTGTAATCATTGTAAAATCTGTCAGACGTGGTAATGGATATCTATCAGGAATTGTGATGGCATTCAATCGCCTGTAGTCTCCGCAAGGTCTAATTTCTCCAGATTTCTTCAAAACGATATGTAATGGATTTGCCCAATTACTTTTTGATGGTCGACATATCCCAAGATTAATCATCTTTTCAAATTCTTTCTTTGCAGCTAAAAATTTTGTCTTGTTTAATGGTCTAGCTTTTTCATAGACAGGACGTCCGTTTGTTATGATGTTATGTACTACATTATGTTTAGTTGTGTTTTTAAAGTTTTCCGATCGTAGTAAATCTGGGTAGTGAGTTGCCAGTAAGTTATGATATATGTCGTTAGAGTCGATCAGTTTTACTGTAGGTGCTGAAACGTGCGTAACATGAGTAATGGTTGACATGTTTGTAAGTTCGTCAATAAGCCGCTTGCCATGTAGGTCTATTAGCAATTTATTGTTTTTAAGGAAATCAGCATCAATAATAGAATGTTTAACGTTTGCTATGATAAATGTCCATGTGTATGGTCGGCGTAGTCCCAAATTTAAGGTTAATGTACGCGTCCCATATGTATCAATTTTAGTAGCATTTGCAGCGTAAAGAGTGTATTTTTCGTCCTTATGTTGTTTCTCTCGGTTGTTCCTGGGTGGAATTACCGAAACATCGGCCCCTGTGTCCACAAGAAACTTTTGGTTTGTAACTTTATCAAACACTTCTAATCGGGATGTGCTATCGACATCGCTTATCCCGTTTGCAGATGTCGCATTTAGTTTTCCGCCTCGTAAGAGCAAGGTTTTACACATTTATTTGCCTTTTTTCCGAATTTAAAGTGGTACCAACAATTTCCCCGTGTAGTCTGTTGATTTCTACTATTACTTCGTTCTCGAGAGCGATCTCTGAAAGGCTTTCTTCCAGGTCGATATCTGGGCTGTGTTTGATTTTCTATTGCCTCTAACTTAAGGCTTAGTGCTGCTATTTGTTTCGTTAATGATTCCATTGTACTAGATTTAATTTCACCAACCTCAGAATTATTACTCCTGTTTGAGTCCGTAATTTTATCTGCAATCGTGGCCATCTTATCCAAGTCTTCGCCATCACAGACTGATAACACTGTTCTGACTGTTTGAGGTAAGCGGCCCATCCAAAGTATTTTTAAGGTCTCATCATTTATTTTGCCTCCAGCTAGGTCTTTCATGCGTCTCAACAGATGAGACGGTTGTTGATCTCCTAGTTCCACTTCCTCTAAAAGTTTTTGTAATCTCCTCGTCTCTGACTCTTCGTAAACCTGAAGTAGTCTGCTCTTAACTGCTTCATACTTCTGTTTTTCTGGTGGTTTTTGAAGAATATCTGTTATTTGCATTAGCTCATCTTTCCCTAGCTTTGCGATTATAAGATAATATTTTGATTCGTTACTTTCTTTTTGAGGTTGTAAGATGGCCTCGAACTGATGAAACCACAAGCGAGGTTGATCTCGCCAGAAATCGGGTATCTTTGAGCCCAAGGAAATCGCGGGCACCATTGATTGCGCACTATTTTCAGACATATTTTCTTCGGTGTTCAACATTTTAAAAGGCTGTTTCACTTAAATTTGATTTAACCACACAAAAGAAAAAATATATTCACAAAAAACTCATAACTGATTTGAAAATTAACACTTCCTGGGGGTCACCAATTATGTAGCGTTTATTTGATAAGGAATTAAATTAGATTCAACTAAGAAGGTAGGCTACATAAAACAAGCGTGTTAAATTGGAAATGTTTATTAAATAATATGATAAGTTTGGGATGAACAAATCACAATAATGAGCCCGCTACTAATACGCGTCGTATAAACAAGAAAACGCGGGAAGTGGTGGAGCTTGTAAAACATGCAGTTGTATGTACGACTACATGTAAAACCACTAGCGCACAGAAAACATTGGCGCCAGTGAGTAATCCACGTACCAGGCGACATGCCGGTAACGTAGGAATCTACAATTTACTATGTAGGTAATTACCTACTTACATACTTATGTTATGTAAGTAGCCACCTACACATGTAACCCCAACTAAGAAGCAAATAACATAATAATAGATATTGAACATTTGTGATGAAATTGAGAAAAAACAATCTAAGATTTGGCTAAAGGTTTCCACCAAGCCATCTGTCACGGCAACGCCGTGACTAAAAAAAAAAAAATGTAACATGTAACAGTCAGTGTTGCCAACGTGGGCGATTTATCGCCATTTGGGCTACTCGGAACGAGAATTGGCGACGAAAAAATCTAAATCGCGACTGGTCGCCGCGTTTTTTTTTTTTTTTTAGCTACATGTCATGTTTCCGGATACCAAATTTTCAGTTGGGCGACTTGGGCTACTTTTTTTTATGAAAATCGGCGACATCGACCAAAATCCGTTGGCAACACTGGTAACAGTAACTTATGTGTCAGTTTGCGTGAAAAACGGGCGACGCGATACGCAGTATGTGACGTTTTTTATATTTGTTACAAATTAAATTATTTATTATGTATTTGACATTATATATTATCTGTTTATCACAAAAATTAGAGAAATGAAACAGTTTTTTCTCTTTTTCAAGAAACGAGGTGCTCGTCGCATACAGTATATTGTCCGTGCAGCGACGAATTACTCTAACGAGAACTGCATAATATCCGTTAGTATTTAATAATCACAGAACACATATTATTATACTCTCTATGATAATAATCGTAATGGCATTAATGGACACCACGTGTGCTGATCACAAATCATTTGTAGGTGATATTGTAATTTATGAATTGAACGAATATGAAATAGAACTATTCCTAAAGAACGTGAACGTCGACATACCTAATGAACCATGCGAGTATGATGCTTGTGATAAAAACTTCCCGGAATCGCGGTCTTTGGGGACATATGAGCAAAATAAAAGCAGAGAAAAACTATACAAGTGTAATATTTGCGATAAATCTTTCACTAATTCCAGCGCTTTAAAGAAACACAAGCGACTGCATAGCGGAGAAAAGCCACACGATTGTAAAATTTGCAGTAAAAAGTTCACTCAATCTAGTAATTTAAAGACACGCATGCTACTGCATAGCGGAGAGAAGCCACACGAGTGTAATATTTGCAGTAAAAAGTTCATTCGATCTCATCATTTAAAGACACACATGCTACTCCATAGCGGAGAAAAGCCATACGAGTGTAAAATTTGCAGTAAAAAGTTCACTCAATCTGGTAATTTAAAGACACACATGCTACTGCATAGCGGAGAAAAGCCACACGAGTGTAATATTTGCAGTAAAAAGTTCAATCAGTTGATTACTTTAAAGACACACATGCTACTCCATAGCGGAGAAAAGCCACACGAGTGTAATATTTGCAGTAAAAAGTTCAATCATTTGAGTGCTTTAAAGACACACATGCTACTCCATAGCGGAGAAAAGCCATACGAGTGTAAAATTTGGAGTAAAAAGTTCAATCATTTGAGTGCTTTAAAGACACACATGCTACTCCATAGCGGAGAAAAGCCACACGAGTGTAATATTTGCAGTAAAAAGTTCAATCATTTGAGTGCTTTAAAGACACACATGCTACTCCATAGCGGAGAAAAGCCATACGAGTGTAAAATTTGCAGTAAAAAGTTCACTCAATCTGGTAGTTTAAAGACACACATGCTACTGCATAGCGGAGAAAAGCCACACGAGTGTAATATTTGCAGTAAAAAGTTCAATCGTTTGAGTGCTTTAAAGACACACATGCTACTGCATAGCGGAGAAAAGCCACACGAGTGTAATATTTGCAGTAAAAAGTTCATTCGATCTCATCATTTAAAGACACACATGCTACTCCATAGCGGAGAAAAGCCATACGAGTGTAAAATTTGCAGTAAAAAGTTCACTTATTCTGGTAGTTTAAAGACACACATGCTACTCCATAGCGGAGAAAAGCCATACGAGTGTAAAATTTGCAGTAAAAAGTTCACTCATTCTGGTAGTTTAAAGACACACATGCTACTGCATAGCGGAGAAAAGCCACACGAGTGTAATATTTGCAGTAAAAAGTTCAATCATTTGATTGCTTTAAAGACACACATGCTACTCCATAGCGGAGAAAAGCCATACGAGTGTAAAATTTGCAGTAAAAAGTTCACTAAATCTAGTAATTTAAAGACACACATGCTACTGCATAGCGGAGAAAAGCCACACGAGTGTAATATTTGCAGTAAAAAGTTCAATCATTTGAGTGCTTTAAAGACACACATGCTACTCCATAGCGGAGAAAAGCCATACGAGTGTAAAATTTGCAGTAAAAAGTTCACTCAATCTGGTAGTTTAAAGACACACATGCTACTGCATAGCGGAGAAAAGCCACACGAGTGTAATATTTGCAGTAAAAAGCTCAATCATTTGAGTGCTTTAAAGACACACATGCTACTGCATAGCGGAGAAAAGCCACACGAGTGTAATATTTGCAGTAAAAAGTTCAATCATTTGAGTGCTTTAAAGACACACATGCTACTGCATAGCGGAGAAAAGCCACACGAGTGTAATATTTGCAGTAAAAAGTTCATTCGATCTCATCATTTAAAGACACACATGCTACTCCATAGCGGAGAAAAGCCATACGAGTGTAAAATTTGCAGTAAAAAGTTCACTCAATCTGGTAGTTTAAAGACACACATGCTACTGCATAGCGGAGAAAAGCCACACGAGTGTAATATTTGCAGTAAAAAGTTCAATCAGTTGATTGCTTTAAAGACACACATGCTACTGCATAGCGGAGAAAAGCCATACGAGTGTAAAATTTGCAGTAAAAAGTTCAATCATTTGAGTGCTTTAAAGACACACATGCTACTCCATAGCGGAAAAAAGCCATACGAGTGTAAAATTTGCAGTAAAAAGTTCACTCTATCTGGTAATTTAAAGACACACATGCTACTGCATACCGGAGAAAAGCCATACGAGTGTAAAATTTGCAGTAAAAAGTTCACTCGATCTCATCATTTAAAGACACACATGCTACTCCATAGCGGAGAAAAGCCATACGAGTGTTAAATTTGCAGTAAAAAGTTCACTCAATCTAGCCAGTTAAAGACACACAGGCTACTGCATAGCTTTGCATTGGACTAGACATGGCGATAAATACATAGAGCTTTTGTATTTATCGCCATGTGTATTCGTTCAAGTATTTTGCCGTATTTGCATATGTAAGTTACCTCGAATCAAATTCGGATTCAGAATTCACAGAAGAATTTCTGTAATCGCGGAAACGTTAATAGCAATTGGCTGGTCGAATAGAGTTGTTATCTATTGACAAGTAGATGGTAATATAAGATGATAATCAGTGTTAAAAATAGTATAATATAATTGTTTTACATTGACAATTTAGATGGAATATTTTTTTAAGACCATTGAGATAATTGTATCGTTGATAAGTTGATACATATATAATAATTTATTGACTGATATTAAATGAGAATTAGGAAAATATGCATGTAATGTTTTTCAATCAGAGGTTTGGAAAGAATATTATATAAATTGTACAAAATAGTTCTTTTTTAAATGTAGGTATTTAAAACTCAATGTAGTTGTTTTAGTTTAAGTTTAAAAGAAGTTTAAGTTTAATGATAATGTTCGATTATTGTGACATTGTGAACTGAAAAAATTCCAACCTCAAATTTTTCACTATGGTATTTTTGATAATAATTTTATGAAGAAGATTGTTATTATGATTAATTTACACGTTACAATGAAATTTATGTCTCTATTCCTTTTGGAATATTTAAATAATATGATATGTTGAGACATGTTAGAGAAATTTATGTAAAACTGAAGGCGTCAAATAATTGGACTAACTTGTTATTTTAAGAGTTACAAATTTGATTATTATTTTTGAAAATAAGAAAATAAATGTTGAAGAAATGACTTGCCTGTAGTTTAGTCCAATGGCCAATTGTTTTCGAATATAAATTGTGTTAATAATTGAGTTCCATACTAACTTAAATATTGCATTTTACATAATTTCTTATACATTTTTTTTTCAACTTTTTATTAGTTATTCTGTTATCCGGAGCGGAGAAGAATCCAATAAATGAAACATCAGAAGAATCTGTTGAGCCGATCTCGAGGTATAAGTGTTCGCACTAACCCGACTTTAATTTATATTAGAGATTGTAACTCAATGAATATAAAAAAATAACGAAAGATGCGCCTTTTTCAATATTTAAAAGGACGGAAAATCGTTGTCACTTCAAAAGGAGGCTGACAGGTTAGAACTTGTCAAAAATATAATTATTGATCAAATAATTTATAATGTTACTAATCTACATAATAATTCAGAAATATTTTTTTTATTTGCCTTTTACCGTATGTCTGAGCATCACGCTCAAAATACAAATGCTACGTCAGATATGAATCTGCGCAGAGCCGTGCAAACTGCTTGTGAACGTTTTAAGATACAATTTCCTGCATTAACATTAATATATTTAGAGCTATTTTGAAAACTTTATTTTTTTAGGATTTTCATACAAATTTTCCAAAGAAAGACAGTAAGCCATCTTTTGGAAACAAATGCCCCTACCACACGCTCCGTCTTACCTGTGATCTTGCCTGCGCAGGCAAGACGACAGGTAAGACGGAACACGGACACTGCTACCACACGCACAGGTAAGACGGACGCAAGCCTCATTCTCCTCGCAACCGTGCAGCGAGGACAACACTTTCTTCTGCAAACCGTTGGCGTCGAAATAATGTGTCCAAACTATTTTTTTTTCTGCTGTGTTTTTATATCTATATATGTAGAACAAGGCGTAAACGAACAATGTGGGAAAAATGGTTGTTTTATAGTACATATTTCCAAATGATTGGCGGAATTATTTATGGATAAATGTAAATATCGATGTACTTATATCTAAGTAAAAATATCAACATATTTTTTTTAAATAATTGATATAACTCATCGATATTTTTTATTATGGAAATATCGATATTCTATATTTATTTCTGAATATCTTAATAGGTAATTGCACTTTTGGGTATAAATATAATCGAAATTTTTTAGTCTACATGCATCGATATATTTTTTTCCTATTGATCATCCCTAGGTTATTTTTATCTCCAATTTAATGACAAGATATGCGATTAAAATATATAAAACAAAAATAATAAAATATTTTCTAAGTATCTTTCTCTTTCGGCGGAGGTCTATACTAAAAATAAAAAAATAACTTCATTCTCAATTCTTCATATGCAGTATTCTGTATATTTCTGTCAATAGTACATAGATTTGATTTTCTATAGATCAGGTAGATATTTTTTAAATTAAATACTTCGCTAGCATAATCGCGATTATAATAACGCAGGTCTACCATTTCCGAATGTTCAACGTCGACTGATCTAGTGCGACTGGCGCGGCATGTCAGGTAAGACGGAACTCCCAACCACACGCTCCGTCTTACCTGACATGCCAGGCTTGCGCAGGTAAAATTTCAAACAAGACGAAAAGCCGTCAAGCCGCGCCACCGAGTTTGCGCGGTGTACAGTTTTACCAACCACACGCTCCGTCTTACCTGACATGCCAGGTTTGCGCAGGCAAGTCCACACGTAAGACGGAGCGTGTGGTAGGGGCATAAATTACTCATGTAAACGTTGGATGGAATCTCGGTATTACGGTATGAAAATGTAATAAAATAATTGGAGATTTATTTGTTATACTTGTTGTCAATAAATCAAGATTTAATGAAAATTTTTGGAAAAATATGCCCTCCATTTTGAAATTTGACACATTTTAAAAAATTTATGGCCGCAGTTTGTGTGAAACTGTCGTAGCCATTAGATGAGTAATTATGTAACTACCTGATAAAATCGTATTAAATGGTGGTAAATAATAAAGATATATTAAATTAAATTCATAATACATTTAAATATATTAATCGTAAAAATGATTTTTGAAAATTGAAATGAGTATAAAAATTCTTTAGTAGATTTGGTCGATAAAACAGAACTCTGAAAGAAAGCGAATCTGACAGGAACTAATGACGTTCCTGTATCAAAATCATAATGCATTTGTCAGGTATTTGTGCATATTTATTATATAGCAGATAATGCCATCATTGTGAGCACCAAAGAGAATTATGGGTGGACATCCAGCCGAATTGGAAGACCTAGGCTGCAATGAGAGAATGAGGTCAGGAGGGATGCCGAGCAACTTCTTGACCCACGAAATCAGGACAGAAGTAGACAGGGTTGTCTCTAGGCATCGAGTATTGGAAGCCAAGGCTGAATTAGGCTGTAGCGCCATCGGAAGAAGAAATATTTATTGGAAGTGTCTAGTTTGCCGCAAGCGGTATACTAGCAAATCGTGCTAAAAAGCCGCCAGTGGTTGTGCAAAAAAGAAGTGCGCATGCGCGATAATAATAGTAGATGTTATACTTTTTCGACGCGTTACGCAAGTCCACTGCGGATGGGTGGTTACCATCGCCGCTGTTCATATTGATGGTTGTAGGTTCGAATCCCGGTACGGGTGATATTTTTTTTCGTTTCTTTTTTCTCAATTTATGCGTTTTTTTCTGTGAAAGATGTCTAAAGTGTATTTGTGTTCACTTTGGCTGTGCTCAATTCATTAAAAATAGGTTCGTTAGCACGTTTCAGTCATGAAAATAGATTAGGTTAGGTTTGAACATAACTATTTAGGGGGGTTTCTAGCCCCCCATACCTCTTCACATGTACCCCGAATCTATTTTACCCTCTGCAAACCGAACATAATTGAATTGTTGACGCATTTGAACTTTTGTTCCGAAACTAGCGGCTTTTTAGTGCGCTTTTCTAGTATACCGCTTGCGGCAAACTAGCCACACCCATATTTATTTGATACTAGCTGACCCGTCGAACTTCGTATCGAAATAAATAATATATGGGTACTCTAGGTTTTATGCAACAGAGCTCAAATTCGTATTTTAGTTATTTAACATGAATGACTATTTACTGGCATTAGCAAAACCTTCATACCACGCTGCATTCATCGGGTCTGAGTTTATTTTTACATCAAAAACATATAACCTATGTTAATATGATGTGGGAAGAGGTCATCATTGCGCAAGATCGAGTGCAATGGTGAACTCTTATTGCCTCACTTTGCTCCTGAGTGGAGTTCAAAGGGAGTTTTAATTTTGATTGATTTGATGTTAATATGTAAAAAAAAGAATTTAGGTATGTCATTATATTCGACATTTCAATAATTATTTTACTCAGTTAAAATAATATTGATTGATTAATCAAAGTACGATAAGGAACTTCTCCGTACCGATTCAAAATACGCATTGAGGTGTAAATACTTATTTTACCGATCATGCTGATTCCCGAAGAGGGTAGGCAGAGAGTATGGACTTCCATTCTCTCCAATCCAAACTCATTCGCTTCCTCCAAACGCATAACATTCCGCATACATGCTCTTCTATTCCTTTTGCTCCTGACTTGGCTCTCCTGTAAGACGGCACTGATATTGTCGGACGA
Source organism: Mystacides longicornis (assembly GCA_963576905.1). Taxonomy (NCBI): domain Eukaryota; kingdom Metazoa; phylum Arthropoda; class Insecta; order Trichoptera; family Leptoceridae; genus Mystacides; species Mystacides longicornis. The sequence continues at coordinate 5,933,054 of OY756433.1, read as the reverse complement.
TGTCATTCGAGGTCGGCCTCGTCTGCGTGCACCTATTCTTTCAGATTTATATATCCTTTTAGTCATTCTCTCTTCGTTCATTTTCTTTACATGCCTAAACCTTCTTTCTTTATTCACTTTAATTCTAGTCACTACACTAACATCCACTCCAGATTCCTTTCTAATATTATCATTCCTCACCTTATCAATAAGTCTCTTTCCGCATATCCTACGCAGTGATCTCATTTCCACAGCATTTATTCCAACTTCCAAAATTTTCGTCCATGTCCAAGTTTCACTCCCATAAATCATGGATAGTATCAGGATTGCATTGTACATCAACTGTCGATTTCAGAGATATCTTCTTAGAGGTCTAAGTGCACCGCCAACCCTTCTCCCAGCCAATTTCCTTCTTTCAATCTCTTTTTCACACCTTGCATCTCTTATTAATAAATTACCTAAATAGACATACTTCCAAGTTCTCGACATTCACTTTCACACAACATTGCGTACTTAAATATTCTCTTTCAAAACAATGGAAATAAATAAAAAGCACATTTAATGCTGTGTCTGTGATTTTTTTCTATCATCTATTACAACATGGTGGAAGTGTAGCAATTTTTATTTTCAATAAAGAAACAAATGCTAGGTCATTAGCAAATAATATCCAGCATTTTTTACATATTAACGATGCAGATTATATTTACGTTATATGTACTCATCCAATGTAAAAATCAGCCCATAAACGAAGAATTGATTTTCAAACAAACAAAAAAATATTCTACTTGTTCTTCAATATATAATTTTGACGTTTGGTGTGGTGTTGACGTTAGTGAGCGACCTGCAATTATTTATATAAATACAGCGGTGAAAAAGTTATTGTTTTGAACAGTTTGATTCGTGACTTATAAAATAGACAGTGCGAAATATACAAGTGAAACTAAGAATATATTAATCATAATATTTGTTGAATAAATTATTAATAAACATTCTTGCAAAAGTATTGTCGGCGGCCGATCGGGGTAGACTGAAACATTTTGCATTCATTCATAGTTTGCGCCCCTACCGCTGCTTACAGCTAATAGTGCACTGTAGTATACAGAGTATTCTGATTTGGGTGGACCGCTCAGTTGCCGGAATAATGGATCCTAATGTGGTGCAGTTGATAACAGATGCGTCCAACTTATTAAATAACGTGCAGCTGGCACTTTTAGATGCGAGTGTATCTACAATTAAGACTGTGAAAGAATTGGCTACAAAATTACTGCCTATGACAACAAACCTGTCCAAGGCTGTATCACAGATTGGTGTAATCACAGGAAAAATGGAAGGTGAATTGAGCGTGCTCAGGTCTAGTCCTGCTGGAAAGACTGATGATTTGGGGCAGAGCACTGTCCTGGAGGCTGTTTCCGAGATGGAAGAACGCAGGGAAAAATCCAAAAATATTTTACTTATGAATATCCCGGAAAGCAAAGCATCCACACAGTCAACTAGATTGAAGGAAGATAAAGAAAATGTAACAAATATTTTGAAGAAATTTGAGACTGTCAGAGCTGATAAAATTGTGATATCCAGAGTGGGAAGAGAAATGTCAGACAAGACAAGACCAGTAAAGGTTGTCTTTGGTGAGACTGCCGAGGCCAGAGAGGTGCTGCGAAACAACAGACTGTTGGGAGACGGTGTGCGAGCCAGGGCGGATATGACATTTAAGCAAAGAGAGCAGCTTAAAACGATCTGGAAGGAAGTCGAGGATAGAAGAAAGGAGGGCGAGGAAGGTCTGACAGTGAGGTTCTTCGACTCAATTCCTCGTATAGTTAACGTCCCAAAAAACTCTCCAAAAGGAGGCGCACGACGGCTTACTATCAGAACGTCCGAGGGGTAAACACGAAGCTTTCGGCGTTTTCACTGGGTGCATCCCTAACATTGTTTGATTTTTTATTTTTTACTGAGACTTGGTTGAATGCTGGAGTGAATGATGGTGAGCTTGGTTTTGATCGTTATTGTGTGTATCGTAAGGACCGTGATGGTCAAACTAGTGGTAGGTCCAGGGGGGGTGGAGTCATGATCTGCATATCTAAAAAGTATAGATCTAGTAGGATAGGGTGGGTGCGTTCCTCTGTGGAGCAATTATATGTCAAAGTTGTTTTGCCTCAGGGTATGTTGATCGTGGGTTGCATTTACATCCCGCCAGGTTCGGGTTTGGGGGTATACTCTGAGCATAATGAGGAGCTGGAAAAGATCCGCTTTAAGTATCCTGATGCTAGGTTCCTGATAGCTGGTGATTATAATTTGCCCCGCGCTGAGTGGAGTGGAAACTCTGATATTTTAGCAGACACTGACGAGTGCACCTGTGAAATCAGGGACATGTCCTCGTTTCTTAATTTGGTACAGAAAAACCTAGTGCGTAATAGACATGGTAGGTTGTTGGATTTGATTTTTACAGATATTGAGAATATAAGGGTGTCTGAGGCTGCCGAAGCGATGCTTCCGGTGGATGTACATCATCCTCCACTTGAGATAGATTTCGTACTGGATTACGAGGATGAACCTGTATTGAGAAAAGTCTGTAGAGATTTTAACAGATGCGATTATGAGTCACTGGTGCACGAATTGTCCAGTGTAGACTGGTCATTTGTGGATGCACATATGAATATGAATGATATGGTGTCGAAGTTTTATTGTATAATGAATGGTTTGATAGATGTATATGTTCCTCTTAAATACCCAGTCCATAATAAGTACCCGAGGTGGTTTACACGTGAACTTGTGGAAAAGGTAGATTTAAAAAAGAGATTACATCTCCAATATAAAAATTCTAAATGTTCAAACGACTATGAGGTGTTCAGCGCATCGAGAAAGGAGTGCAAAGTACTGGCAAATACACTAAAGCTGGAATTCTATAAAAATATTGAAAGCCAACTGCCGGGAACTTCTGTTAGTTTATATAAGCTGACGAGGTCCTTAAAAAGCGACCACCGAGACTTTCCAAAATTAATGCAGCTTAAAAATAAATCAGCTAGTAGCTTGGATCAGGTAGCAGATTTATTTAGAGATTTTTTCAAGTCAACGTATGAGGAGATACCTGATGACGGAGGGGTCCCTGAGTTCCCTCAACGTGACATAATTCAGATCCCACGCGTAGTTTTTTCCGAATCGGATATTGCACAGGGCATTGACTCATTGGATGGTAGTAAGGCGGCTGGCCCTGATCAGCTGCCTCCTTTATTTATTAAGAGATGTTCGTCCATTTTGAGTGGAGTCCTGCAGAAACTGTTTAATAAATCTATTGAGTCTGGTTGGTTTCCCTCTCAATGGAAAGCCAGCTATATTATTCCAATTTTCAAGCGAGGGGACAGATCGGATGTCGCCAACTATCGTCCGATTTGTATACAGTCTTGCATACCGAAATTGTTTGAGAAAGTTCTTCTGGATAGGATTAAAATGAATTTAGTTCTTGTTTTATCCCACCACCAGCACGGTTTTTTGCAGGGCAGATCCACCTTAACTAACCTTGTAGAGTTTCACATGGACATTATGGATACCCTGGTCCGTAGGCGACAATTAGACTGTATTTATACAGATTATTCTAAGGCTTTTGACCGTGTCTCTCACCCGATTTTGCTGGCTAAGCTTCAATCGTTGGGAGTGGATGGATCACTCCTGTCTTGGTTCAGAAGTTATTTAACTGATAGAAGTCTAACGGTTTCTCTCTCGGGAGTTCATTCTCTTTCATTTGTAGCAGGTAGCGGAGTTCCACAGGGTTCTCACTTAGGACCCATTTTGTTTAATGTCTTTATAAGCGATCTTTTGGAGGAGTTTGAGGGGGTGGAATTTGTCATGTTTGCTGACGATTTAAAGTTATATAGGGAGATTAATAGTGTACATGATTGCCGGATTCTGCAGCGAAACATTGATTCGCTTTACAATTGGTGTCTTAAAAACAAACTATTTTTGAATATTAATAAATGTCAAATAATGAGCTTCTACAAGATTAAAACGCCTATTAGGCATTCTTATTCTATAAATGGAGAAGAGTTGATGTCGGTTTCTGAGATTAGGGATTTGGGTGTATTGATGGATTCAGGGATATCATTTGTTCCACATATAAACGCGATCATAGAAAGGGCACTCCGGACATTGGGATTCACCTTGCGTCTGTGTGAGAATTTTAGCAATATAAAAACATTTGTCTTATTGTTCACGAGTTTGGTAAGACCCATATTGGAATACAACTCTGTGTTGTGGTCCCCATACTATGAGGTGCATAAGAGGAACATTGAAAGAGTACAAAAAAGATTTTTGCGCTTCATCAACTATAGGTTAGGCATCCCGGTTCAAGAGATTAACTACGCCTGGCTCCGTGAAGAACTTTTTTTTTTTTTTTTTTTTTAATGAGGGGAAATCCATCATGGACACCCAGGCTGCATCACCTGGGTAGTGCCGGACTCAAACCGGCTAAAACCCCTCGCACCAAACTCAGCAGTGTTCCTACCCATTGTTAGGGCCTACCACTGCTGGTTTTGTCTTATCTCTTAAGTTGTATCTCATCCTTCTCCTTTTGCCTAATGATTTTTTCCACAAATCCCGCTACCTCGTTCCACTGCGTCTTCCCTTTCAACATGTAGCCAACAAGGTCAGCCACCGTGGGGAAGCTCTCCAACTCAAGGCCACGCGTAGCTATTTTTCTCTCTTCCGACCACCTGTCACACTTGAATACCGTGTGTTCAGGGGTGTCCTCCTCACCACAGTACACGCATGCGTTCGAGTCTGCTTTACCAATTCTTTTAAGATACGAATAAAATACTCCGTGTCCAGAGAGACACTGGGTAAGTCGATATGTCACCTCACCGTGTGCTCTTGAAATCCAAGCCGTGATGTTGGGGATTAGTCTATAAGTCCATCTTCCGTTGACGGAACTGTCCCACTCTCTCTGCCATTTCTCAAGCGTTTGCTGCCTCTCTCGTCCGCGGGCATCGCTATCAACATCGCCTGACAGTCTGAAGATTCTGCCGCGCTCCTCAGCAAGCAGATATATCGGAACCATACCGGCAATCACAAGGGCAGCATCCGTAGATACTGTGCGATATGCGCAGCATACTCTTAATACCATAGGTCTTTGGGCTGCTAAAAGTGCATCCCTTCTGCTCTTGACGACCAATGATCCCTCCCAGACAGGTGCTGCATATAACAACAAAGATTGCGTAGCCATAGCCATGGTCCTCCTTTTATTTTGTTTAGGGCCTCTAGTGTTCGGCAATAGTACAGAGAGTGCTCGCACTGTCCTTTGTGCTTTTTTAAACACATATCCAACATGTTTGGAGAAGTTTAGATGACTGTCCAATACCACTCCTAGATATGTTGCTTCCTTAGATATTTTAATCTGAGATCCTTCAAATTCGAAGCAGATATCCTTACCTCGTCTCGCTCCGCTGAGCATTACAGCAACCGTTTTTTGTGGTGCAACACTGAGTTCATTATTTTTCATCCAGTCTGCTATCTTTAAAAGAGTTTCGTTTGTTTTTGCTACCAACTCAGTCTTCGTTTCAGCTGTAACCGATATTGCTAAATCATCTGCATAACATACCAGACCGACGTCTGCAGGAACTGAAACTTTCATTATGTCATCATACATGATGTTCCATAAAGTAGGCCCCAACACCGAGCCCTGTGGCACACCTCCACCAACTTCCATTTCCGTTTTGAAATCAATCATTATTTTTCTATTAGTTAGATAGTCCGCAATGACATTTATTATCCTCGTGTTAATATTTCTTGATCGTATTTTCGCCATTATGATGCTCCAGGATGCTGTGTTAAAAGCGTTTTTAACATCAACGAGAATAAGCGCATTTAGATTTCTTCTTTCCCTGGCTGCATTTGCCATTTTTTGGACCTCCATGATTGCATGCATAGTCGTTTTACCCTTTCGGAATCCGTATTGATGGTCGTCGAAATTTCCGTGATTTTCTATCTCTTTAACTAATTTTTCATTTATAATTGACTCAAACAATTTAGCAATAACGTTTATAAGACAGATCGGTCGGAATTTTTTTTCTTCTTTTAGGTTTTTTCTGGGCTTTTCAATCAGTACAAGTTTTGCTTTCTTCCACTGGCTTGGGAACGTTCCCTTTTGTAGCAACAGTTCGAAAAGGCTTTTAAAGTAACTTAGATTTTTGCTAACAAGTTCCTTAATCACATCTGGTGCAATGTCATCGGGACCCGGGGCCTTACCTATTTTTATTTTGTTCGCAGCAGTTCTTAAGTTATTCTCCGTGATTTCAAAGTATTCCTCTTCGGTTGTGTTCGTGTTGCTATCTCCCAAATTATTTGCTTTTTTGCCAATGAATAGTTCTTTAAAAATTTCCTTTTTCTTTTCCTGGGTCAGCTTTGTGTTGGGGACTGAAACCTTAAGTTGACTCTTGACAATCTGATACGCATCTCCAAATATGTCATTTTCCAATTTTTCGCATAAGGATCTCCATGCGTCTCTCTTCTCTTTCGCAATAATCCTTTTCAAATCTCTTCTGGCTGCTTTGTATTCTTCTTGTCTCAAAGAGCGGGTTTCTTCGTCTGTACTACTTTGAAAGGCCTTTCTCTTTCTTCTGACTGCCTTGATGGTCTCTTGGATCTCCTGAGTCCACCAGTAAGGGAGCTTTCCTCCTTCTTCTCGTCTAACTTTTGGGGTACTTTCTTTAAAGGCAGCCTCTATTGCACTGATGCATCCCTCCACAGTGATTTCTTTATTATGCGTGAGCATTCTAAATCTATCCAGTAGTGTTTGATAATTTGTCAATCCGTATATTCTTTTAGATATACCGTTTTTTGTATGGCCTTTAATCGTGGTGAGGATATATCTGTGGTCACTTAAGGTTTCCTCGTCTATAACCTCCCACTTTGTTCCCCTCCTCAGTACCCCATCGCATACTAAGGTGAGGTCGATGTAAGATGTGCCGTTATGTCTTATACATGTAGGGGAAATTCCGTCATTAACTATGTTCAGATTTTGAGAGTTTGCCCAATTTAGCAGTTCTGTACCTTTTTTATTTGAGATATTTCCACCCCACATTGGGTGCTTTGCATTTAGGTCTCCCAGCAATATAAAGTGTGATTTCTTATCAGCAGAATCCATATCCCTTTTCAATTCACCTAATATTGATTCAAATTCGTTTATATCACATTTATTTGGGCTCAAATAGATGCTATAGATGAAGGTGTCTTCTATTGTGATTCTGACAGCTCCCTGCATTAGTCTATATTCCTGCACATGGTATTTCTTGCTAAAGTTAACTATTAGGGCATCTTTTCTCTGGTCACTGTAAGTAAAGGATCCGGCACATTTCTTTTTGTTGGGTTCGCTAATTGCTACCAAGTCACAGTTTCTTTCTTTCGCCATTGCCATAGCCAAATCATGTGCAGCCACACTTCTACCCACATTTATTTGCAAAATATTTAGTTCCATTGTGTTGTAATATGCTACTGCGGTTTGCTACTGAAGGGTTTTCCCTTGTTTTGGTCTCGTTTTTGTCGCGCCATCGAGAGAGCTTTATTGAATATGTCACATTTGGATGTTCCAGATATATGGCCAGTCTTATTACATAGTGGGCAATACTCTTCTTTTTTGCATTCCATTGCTGTGTGGCCTTCATCGCAGCACTTGCGGCACATTCTGCTTCTATCCACTCCTTCACAATTTGCTGCTTTATGTCCAAAGTTCCAGCACTTAAAGCATTTTTCAACATTTACTCTTTCCTGTATTGTACATATACTCAGCCCGATTCGTAGTCTTTTGAGCTTGATCAATATATCTGCATCCTGTTTGTCCAGGGTTACGGTAGCCGCCTGGTTTCCATTCATAGCTGGTCTGAGAGATTTGACTAAGACCCTTTCTATATCGATTTGATCGTCACATTTTTTAATAGCCAGTTTAATTTCTTCTTTTTCTGTTGCCCCGTCAATGTTTCTTATATGGAGCGTTTTTGTTTTCGGCTTGTTTTCTTTGATTTTATATGCTGTCATCGCGGCGATAGCCTTGCTTACTTCCTCTCTGTGCTCTCCAACTCGGAGAAGAAGTTCTCCATTTCTTGTCTTTTTAGTGCCTTTGATTTTCCCAACTGCTTGACTGTCTTTAAGGTCTTCTTTGAGCCCTTTAAGGGCGTCTGCATATCCTTTATCTCCATTTTCTATAATGATTATTTCATCCTTTTTAAAGCGTTTTGAATATTTATTTATTACTATATTCCTATCAATTCTCATGGTTATTTCTATTCCCGTACCCCAAAAGACAGCCGCCACAATTTTTCTAATCGAGTCGTCCTTGTATTGCAGAGGCACAATTGTCACACCCTTATTATTGTATGTCTGCGTAAATTCCTTTAGTTGTAGGCACATATTGTAGACCGCTTCTTTGTTTTCCAGATTTCCATAAAATATCGTAACATTTTTGTGTCTTTTTTGTAGTCCTTCGCATGTTTTGAAAGAGATGCTCCTCTCCATATTGACATATTCTCCTCCGGAGCATTTGATTCGTTCTCCCTCTATAATTTCCGGAAAGTGGTTGATCAGCCTTTTGTCTCTTTCGTATTGCTTATCGTTATCGCAGAAATATATCACATTTTCTTCTGACTGTTCAAATAGGTCTTTTTGCTCTACAGTAACGCTCTCAAAATCTCTTTCCGTCCAGTTTTTATTAATTTCTCTTATTAGGTCTTCAAAATTTTCAACAGATGTGAGGTTGGGTCTTTCTTTAGAGGTGCACGAATCGCAAATACTCCCTCTTGCAATGTTTTCGAACCTTTTGTCATATGTTGTCTTCATCATTGTTATTTCATCTTCCATTTTCTTTCTCATCTGTTCTTGTTCTTTTTTGTAATCTTGGAACTCGTGATACAATTCTTGAAATTTTGTTGCCTCCCTTTTATACTTTAATGACACCTGGTTAATTAATTCAGTTATTTCTGCAGCCATTCTCTTTACTCCCTTGCGAATATTTTTGTTTTCGGTTGAGTATTTTATGAGTTCTTCGGCCTTTTCTTGAAGGTCTACCAATTCTCTAGGTAGTTGCACCCTCGGCAATCCTTTCCATATTGGGCTCGATATCGTCTTACGTTTCTTTTTTGGCCTCCTTGGTGTAGTGAATCGTTGGTTGTTACCAGTCATCTCTTCTACGTCTGTTGTCTCCTGCCTATCAGCAACCTCCATTATATTCTCCTGATTTTGTTTAATAAAAACTTCCGCGTCGTCTTGTTCCATATGAACATGTTCCATTTGGAGTTGTGGTCCAGTTGGTGTTCTCTTAATGCTATCTCGTCGTCTAAAAGGATCATCCGTGAAGAACTTGGGCTACAGACATTGACTGGTAGACGATGCGTGTCAGATATGGTTTTTCTGCAAAAACTGATAAATGGTAAAATCGATTCTCCAAGATTGTTATCAAGGATCTCGCTGCGTGTTCCACAGAGGAGCACCCGTACTAATGATACATTTAGTGTAAGCACGTGCACTACGAATTACATGTTTAACTCGCCTATACAAAGATTACTGAGGGAGGGAAACGCGTTGTTGCAGGATGTGGATATTTTTTCATTATCACAATATTTCTTTAAAAAAAATTTGCGCGAGAGGATTCCATAATGGATCATACACCCTGTATACATGCAGCTCCATCTTTGAAGTGAGTCGTGGCCCCGCCTACTGTTCCTATATGTGTGTGTGTGTGTGTATGAAGAATGCGTGTGGAGCGAACGTCGCGTGGTATGAGTTTTGATGACAAAATAATATTGTTGTTTCACTAATGGTCAGTGTTTTATATATTTTTATTTTTGTACCAAATAATGTATTTAAATATGGATTGTAAAAGCAACATTGTTGCGTAGAATTATAATAAATAAATAAAAATATAATCATGTATTCCTTGTGTTAAAACTTATCAAAACTCCTTATAAAATGAACTTCAATTAAGTATAACTCCTTAATAGCAATGTTATATATACGATTCTGTTTGCTGGCGGTTTTAAAAATCTCTTTAAATAAAGAAAGTTTTCAAAACTCCTTACACTTCATTACCATAATGAATTCCTTGTATTAAAACTTACCAAAACTCCTTAAAAAATAACTGCAATGAATATTATATGACTTATCCATCCAATCAATCTATTTCATACGATATATTTTACATTGGCATTCTATCAATTGCAACAACAATAGATCCACTGACAGTTCTTTCAAATGTCAATTAATAAAAATTCAAAAGTAGAAGAAAATTATATTGTAAAAAGTACTAAAAAGATTACCTACTTTCTGTGTTTTCTTTAATTTTCTAATTTCCCATGCATTTTTCTTATTTTTTTCTTCTACATTGTCCTGATAAAAGCCTACACGACAAAAAAGAATTAGCGAAATCGGTCCAACCGTTTAGGCGTGATGCGATGATATCGGGAAATAAATCTCCATTTTTCTAGTGTTCTTAAATTTTCTAATTTTCCATGCATTTTTATTAATTTTTTTCTTCTAAATCAACCTTCTACCGATAAGAGCCTACACGCCAAAAAAAGAATTAGCGAAATCGGTCCAACCAACGAAATCAGTCATTTAGGCGCCATCCGATGACAACGCGAAATAGCTCTCCATTTTTATATATAAGATTTAACACTTTGATTATTTTAATTGGAATAGGCCTTATAATCTTAACAAAATATTATGTCAAAATAACCAAAACCAGGCCGATTAAAACGTCATTTACTTATAAACTTTTCACAATTTTTAATAAATCATTCTTATGAATATGAAGATTACCTATGTATATTTAATTTGCAGATTATGTGTATTAAGTAAGTACTTAAGTACGTAAGTACTAAAAAGAGCATTCATAGATTTCTGTTGTGCAGTATGGGGTTGCGCGTTGTTGTGAAGGAGCAGCGGGGACAACCGATTGACCAATTATTATTATTATGTTTATGGCATCCCATCCCTAGAGGGACGATTTGTGCCAGTTTCAAATATTTGATGATTTGCAAAACAAAGATATTATGCTTTAATTTGTTATTTTTCTTTTATTTTATATAGACTTACTATTTTTACATTCACACACGGCCTTACATACTTACAATCACGCCCTTACATACATACATTCTCGCATTTATATAAAAATATATACATACACGCACACACACACATACTGTTTATATAATTAAATAATTCTGTTTTACTGATTTTAAAATTTTTTTGTAGACAGAAAGCTTTTCAGAGTGTAACAGACAAGACATATTAATGGGGAACTGAATTTCATCGATTTCGTAATAAAGTTCATATGAATCTCTTATTGGGCAACCGAGGAAGACGTGGTCTAATGTCTCCATATCGAGTTCGCACTCACAGAGTGGAGACGAGGCTAAATTTATTTTAAATAGATGACTATCCAATCTGTGGTGATTAAATCTCATGCGAGTGAGAATTGCAAGACTTCCAAAGGAAGGTCATAAACAGCGGATGGAAAGGGGTAACGTTTAACGCCAAACTGGGTCATGTAATTACTGTAACTGTTGCATAAATAAGGACTCGATTTATTTTTCCAGTAACCGTTAACGTGATATAGGTTACGTAGTATGGGTAAATTTTTCAGCAATGGATGATCAGTGAAAGTCCGTTTTTTAATAAAGAAGGAATCAGAAAGATATTGTCTTCTAATCTTTAGTGGCATATCAACACATTCCACCTGGAGAGAGTTGTTTGGAGTGGAGGGCATTGCGCCAACCAAGAGCCTTAAAGATTTTGTTTGTACAGCACCCAGCTTGTTCACCAAGGCTTTGGATATTGGAGTCAACAAAAAGCTACCGTAATCTAAGTGGCTGCGAATTAATGCATTGTATATGTTCTTCATAGAGGAAGGGTGGGAGCCCCAAGAGGTGCCAGAGATCGCTCTAAGTATATTTAAACCTTTTTCGTATTTGGCCAGTGTATGAGTTACGTGAGGGCTCCAGGTCAATTTCCTATCTAAAGACATACCCAAAAATTTAACCTCTTCGCACTGAGGGATTATATTTCCGTTAAGCTCTACAGAAATAGATGGATTCACGTGCTTTCTGGAGAATGATACAACTCTCGACTTTTGAGGGGATAGGAATAAGTTATTCCGTTCCATCCATGAATTGACAATATTTAAGGCTCCTGTTAAAGCTCTTTCAGCACATACATTATTTTTATTAGTAGTATATATTGCAATATCATCCGCGTATTGAATCAATTGACAGTCATCAGGTATATTGGGGATGTCTGAACAATAGACGTTAAACAAGATAGGGCTTAAAACTGACCCCTGAGGAAGGCCCTTCCAGACCACCCTGTGGTCTCCAGGGACGTCTCCGCTCACTGAAATGATTCTCTCCGTAAACATGCGAAAGATCAATGTGGCAATTTTGTGAGGGATACCGAGACTTACAAGTTTTTTGAAAAGAAGAGGGATAGAGACATTGTCGAAAGCAGATGTTATATCAAGGAATACGACCGACATCGGATTTTTCTTAGTAAAAGCAATCTGGATATCCGTGATCAATACACTCAAATTATCTACACAAGACAGTGACTTTCTGAAACCAAACTGTGTAGAAGGTAGTATAGAGTTGTGTTCTATATACCAAACCAGTCTGCTTTTCAAAATGTGTTCCAGAATTTTCATGGCGCATGCGGACAAGGCTATGGGCCGGTAGGAGGAAGCGAGTTTAGGATTTTTTCCAGATTTTAAGATGGGAATAATTAACTGGTGTTTCCAAGAGTTGGGAATGTTTCCCGAAGATAGTATTTTGTTGAGAAGGTCGAGAAAGGATTCGATAAAGATGTCAGGAGCTTTCTGAAAGAAAGCGTACGGAATTTTGTCTTCACCAGGAGATGAATGCCTTACCGATAGTAGGCAGAGCTTTAGTTCATACATATTTACTTTTTCTAACAATCTATTGTTATTTTGAGGAAGATTTCTGTTATTTATACAAGGGGGAATTAGTTGGTCCAAGTTAGGGGCAATAGGAGGAGCTAGATTATTTAAAAACTCTGAAAGCCAGTCAGAAAGAGGAGCAGAAGCTCTAGAGGTCTGTAAGGAACCCCTGAAGCGTCTGATCATATTCCAAACATGTGAAGGGGGAGAATTCGGGGACAGAGAAGAGCAAAAGGTCTGCCAACTCTGTCGCTTTTTAGCTCGTAGTTTTTTTTTTACCTTGGCTTGTATGGCCTTTGCCTGTATAAAGGAGTCTGAATCAAATTTTTTTCTAAAGTTTCGCATAGCTTGTTTTCTTTCAGTGATAAGATCAGAGCACTCCTGATCCCACCAAGGGGCATTTTTCGTGTTTTTGCTGGATTTATTTCTACAGGGAATACTGTTATTAGCCGCCTCGTAAATAATCTGTGTCAGGTCATCATAATGCTTTTGGACAGGAGACTTGGACGTATCTCCGATTTTAGACATGGATTCCTTCACGATTTCGGCAAATCTCGCCCAGTTTGCCCTTTTTGTACTGTATAATTGTCTGCTGTAAGAAAACTTTCTGGATGGAGCTACGGATAGAGTAACAAAAATTGGGTAGTGGTCGCTAGAAAATGGGTCGTCTAGGATACTCCAGCTTGATGAACAAGCCAAATTGCCAGTACAAATTGTTAAGTCCACTGCACTTGGATTCTGGTTAGGGGAAGTCAGTCTGGTTGGTGAACCGTCATTCAAGATGCATAGGTCATGCATATCTACAAATGACAGTATTTGGTTACCCGCTCTGTCAGTTAGGGCATTTCCCCAGGCAACAGCATGGGCATTGTAGTCTCCGAGCAGGAAAAATGATGTTGGAAGTAAAGGGACAATCGAGTTGAAATAATTACTGTCAAATCCACCATTTGGGGGAATATATACAGAGACGTATCCAATACCGTCAATGCAGACAGCGATTATTTCGAAAAAGGGATTGCTTGGAATTGGAATAAGATCACAATGGAGAGATGATTTCACCAATATGGCTACTCCACCTCCCCTGCCCTCAACTCTGTCATTTCGAAAGACAGAGTAACCAGGAATATTGTAGGTATAATGTGGTTTGATCCATGTTTCGTTTAAAGCTGAAAGGTGAATAGAGAATTGATTTAACAAATGTATAATATCTGATTTGTTGGAGATTGCGCTTCTGCAGTTCCACTGAAGAATATTCAATTGATTATTATCTGATATATTGAATTATTATTAGTAGGTAATAAACGTTTAGTAGAATAAATAGTTTAAATTCGAAATAACAAATAGCATTCTCCAACGAAATGTTGAGAATATTGTCTGTTTATTCTTTTTCTATAATTGTTTTAATAAGCGGAAGTATTTTTGAAGTAAACATATCAGATTTGTTAAAAATAATATCAAGCAACAGCTCTAAGGCTGATTTCAAAGAATTTGTCTCATCGGTGGAAGATTTTGAAATGTAATTTTTGAGAGATGAGGAACTCTCATTTGAGATTTCGTTATCGGATGGTGTTGAAGTGAATGACTCTGGAGTTATAAGAGCACATCCTGGAGTTAGATTCCCAGCCTGCCCGTTAGTGTAAAAAAGGTTGTCTATGTAAGATTTATCATTATACAGAGGTGAAACTTTCTTGAGGGGAGCTGAGTTAGCTTTAGTCGAGATTGTAACTCGTCGACTAGAGTTTTGGGAATTATTAGGAACTTGGACTGAGGGGAGTTTCCCTTCTAAGGGCTTGACGATTTCACTATAGGGTTTGCTAGATTTCGGGAAGAGCTTAACAGCCTGGGCGAACGATAAGTTGTCCGCAGCCATAACCTTTTTAATGTCTCTTTGCCTTTTTAGTTCGGGACAACTAGAGTGCAGAGCACTATGATCTCCATGACAGTTAGGACACCACCTCTTTAGAGGTGCAATTATCCTTGTTATGTTCAGTGGAACTACAGATTGCGCATCTGGGTTTGGATCGACAATTTTTCCTTAAGTGCCCAAATCTAGAACAAAGGTGACAAATTATAGTAGGTTCAGAGTATAGTTCTACTGGTAAGGAGTTATAAAATAAGTAAATGTTTTTGGGCAAGATTTGCCCGCGGAAAGTCAGAATACAAGTAGTTGAGGGGACCCATGATATTTTATTAGTGTCTTTGTCAACTTTTTTCCTATTAAGTCGGCGGGCTTTTAAAACTTTAATCGAGGATCCAAATGTGGAAGAATTTTCAACGTCAGATTCAGATAATTCCAGGGGAATGTCTCTTACTAGTCCTGATTTAACCAACTTATATATATATATGCGTATGGTGTTAATGGCGCTTTAATAAAAAATATGAAAATATCAACTTATAATAAGTCGGAATAAAGGCCTTCAATTTGTTTTCAGAGACAAAGGTCGATTTAACGAACTCGTTTGCAGATAAATAATTATTAAATGTTAGAGAAATTTTATATCTGTTTTCGGCTCTAATGCATTCAGGTTTTATGCAGAGAAAGTTTCTCCTGTATAAGAAATTCCCGAATGTTAGCGGATGCAAATGAGTGTCGTCAGCGTTCTGAACAAACACGACAAACGGCCCGGGAATATCCGGTGTATATAACAATTCATTTTGGATCATGTTGCTCGTGTTCTGAGCAAGAGAAACATCTTTGTCTTTAATTGTATTTTCAGAGTTAGTTTGAGCAAGTTTACGTTTTTTCCCCGACTCTGGAGGGTCAGAGACCGATGAAATCACCCCAATGTCAGGGGGGATCTCACCTCCATCGCGTTCCTCCATTTTTTAACGTCACATATAATAATATTCACAAGTGATTTATATACAAGATAAAGAAACAAAAATAATAAAGAAATAATAATGACGTATTTACGTACCGTGCCGTCCCGATGCAACAATAACGTCGCACGGGACAAACAAAACAAAATAATATTAAAAAATAAATGTACAGTAATTTAAATGGTGTTAAACTAACTACAAAAATATTATCTAAATAAATAAAAAGATAGTAAGAATTAGTCAAAAAGAAATAGAAAAAAAAAGCTTATCGAGTGTAGAAAAAATCAAATTCCAATACTAGTTGAATTCACGCAGCACAAAACACGTCCAGCGGCGAACTCGTTTCACCGTACTCCCACCGATTGACCAAAGCTGGTTGTAGATGTGCGGTCTTCACCATCATTGTCTTCAGTTTTTCACAATACAATGCAGTAATGCTCATATGTTTTGTAAGAAGCTGTGATGAATCACACCGGCACTAGACCACCAAACAGTGACCATCCCCTTTCTAGGGGTCATTTTTCGTTTAGAATATTGCCTGGTGCTGAACCAGGATCTAACCAATTTGCTGACCTCTTTAGATTGTCCAACAGAATCCAATTTTCATCGCACATAACAATTCGATTCAAAATTCCTTCATTTCTGTGCCTGTTGAGCAGCGCAATGTAGATGTCGATGCGTACGTTGCACTGGCGATCGTTGAGTACATGCTACACCCATCAACCAAGCTTTTTTATCTTGTCAATTTATTGCAAATGGACCAATATTGTTGTGATGCAAACATCAAAAGCTGCTGCTAGCTCAGCTACTGATTGAGTATCATATATCAGCATCATCCACCATTGCCTTTTATTCATCATCCTTGACCAAGTGGTTCATTTTTCAAGTCAAAATTTCCAGAACGGAACCGGGAAAACCAATAACGGGTTGTGCGTTCGTTAGTCAAGTTCTCTCCGTATGCGTTGTTGGTTCTTTCTACGTGCCGTTTGTGCCGCGTTGGTGCCACGATGGAACTCATATTCCATACACTAGTTTTTAAAGTATTCATTATGACAAAAAATGTTCAAATGAAATGAAAATACAACACTTACCTATCAATAAACAAAAGACTGATTTTGTAAAAAGAATGTCATCTTTTTAAAACAAAATTTATTTGAATTTCGAATTCACAGCCAATCAAAACTTTTTTTTATTTGAAATGATCAGTACTGAAAAACGGCAATTTCATAGGTAAATACCTAATATAATGAAGTGGTTGGTAGCGGTAGCCTAGTGTTTTCAGTCGACGGCTTTCGTACGCACTGAAAGTCGTGGGTTCGAATCCCGCTGCCGACCATTTCCACTTTCACGACACAACCCTTTGGTAACAGTGTAAGATGTCAAAACAGTAGGTATGTTTTTGTTCACTTGAGTTAGCCAAGATTCATTTTTATAAAAAATAAATTGTGTATTAACGTACCTAGAGAAACTGTGTTATAATGATTGAAAAAAACCTCAAATGTTTGATATCCGTAGGATGACATCCATTTAGAGGAATCGTGAACGGGACTAACCATCAGATCTTATCCATTTGGGGTAATCGTGAATGGTGGACTCTAGAATTCCGACACAAAATCTAAACTTTTAATAAAAAAAAATGACAACTTTTGTATTTGGTATTATATAATGACTGTATTGTTAATTACCAAAGCGTGGGTATATCAGATTGATCGATGTACCTACATACCTAAAAACGTGATAAATAAACCACTTCCCTGCCAGAAGGTATGTTGGAAAAGGGTATGATAAAATAATAACAAAGTCCAGGCCACAATTCAAAAAGCTTAATTTATTTAGCACTAAATGGTTTCCCGAATGATTGTTTGAATGAGGGTCAGGTTGGTAATGTAAAGAAAGTTTAATCTCGGAGTACCGTCACCACATAAGTTGATTATTAACTTGTAACAGACGTTTTTCTGTGTGGATTATAATTCAAATTATGCGCGCGCCAGACGCAAAGAAGTTAGTTCACACTGTTGGCGTTTGGGGGCGTTAGTGGTGACGCGAGTCGAGACGGCGAAAACAATGTAGGTACATCAGAAATAAAATATTGCCGTCATGGACGGATTATAAAATGTTCGGCTGTGTTGTTGAGAGGACCTTTCGAGGTTAAATCTGTGAAGGGAGAGGATTCCCTCTGTGTGTGTTTTCTGATATTAAGCAGAACGATGTAATTGTGTGCTAAGTCTGTGTCGAAGTTTAAGTTTAAAGTGATTCTAATCGTTACCCGCCGTAAACAGAAGGTGAGAAATTTTAGTCTGATTTAGTAAATCAATCGATTGTAATGTTCATGTGGGTATTTCACATAGATTCTAATTTGCAACGCTTTCTGAATCTTTTCAGAAGGACGGGTACTAATCTGCGGGTCTAAAAAACTAATACATTCTGGGAGACACTGTCGTGATCTTGAGGGTCAGCCATACGAGTTCCATACAAAGCGTTGAGGCATCTGTACTGTATTCTTTCGATCGAGTTTATTATACTGAGGAGTTTATATTGCCGAGAGGGACTGACGGAAGAAGTAATTGTGAGGGACAAGTCACTTGAGGGAAACTACATAATATCGAGTCATTCATTCGTGGAAGCATTCGTCGAACTACTTTTAAGCGAGTTAAGTAATGAGCATCTAATTTATATCGTCGTGTACGATGAATTAATACCCATCGTCTTTTCATTCGTTCATGGGAAAATATCTAGCTGACCTTGGCCTTACAACACCCACTAGCCTGTTTCCGTATAGTTTTCTTCTAAGATAAAATTCATGTTGCATTCTGAATATACCCTATAATATAAATTATTAATGTTAAATTTTGAATTAACTTTGGATTAAGGCAATCCGAATTTATTTGTGTAAACTGTAGTGTATCTGTTGGGAATTATAAGCGTACAGATCAATAATTTGAAAGTTGCACCAATCTTGCTTTGCGTTTCGTTATGATTTGTTGGTAAATTAGAGTGAACATATGATTTATTGAATTAATATTATTTAAATTTTACAAAATGCTTGAAGCGTAATATGCTTTATTAAGTGCTTATGTTAAAATTGAAATTTATTCTAGTCGTTAAGAGACGACCAGTAGATCTGTAACTTGTCCAAGCAAATAATTTTTGTTTCAATAAAGGATTCATCTGTGTTAATTTGATACATTCTTTTATTTAGTATTTAGTAGTTGTTTCCCCGCTTGATGAGAGGAGATTGTCTTAAAGAACCCACTACCTGAGAATACTGAGTGAAGCTGGGCTGGAATTAAATTTCTTTTGTGTTGGATCAGACCAACAATTATACCCTTCAAAAGGAGTGGCCACAGGG
This sequence comes from Mystacides longicornis, assembly GCA_963576905.1. Taxonomy (NCBI): domain Eukaryota; kingdom Metazoa; phylum Arthropoda; class Insecta; order Trichoptera; family Leptoceridae; genus Mystacides; species Mystacides longicornis. The sequence continues at coordinate 5,913,984 of OY756433.1, read as the reverse complement.
GTTTGTTTGTCTGGTAGTCGGAGACTCCTGGCAGACTCTCCTCGGTGTGAGGGTTCTGCTCAGCTTATCCAAGTTTAGTAGAATCCGTCACAAACTCTTAACAATAGAGGACGGCGTAGCATTCAGGCCAGCTAACTTGTTGCAACTTCTCAGAAATATGTACCTACCTACCAACCAATGATTAAACGCTGAAGTTCCGTTTCAATGAACGGAACTCCCGACTGCCGTATATAATATCAACTCCAATTATTGAAGATTTATTAAAAAAAATAGAAAAAAAAATCTTCTTCTGCTCAGTTAAATGATATTGATTGATCTAAAACAGTTGAAATAATTAAGCTAACTTAATGCAGTAGGTACCTATCAGTTATCAATCTGTGTTTTTTCCAATCAAGTAAATAATGCTGGGTCGGAAGCTAATAATATCCAGATGCTTTTACATATCAACGATGCAGATGTTTATTTTCATAATCATATTATATTAGCCCGTAACTACCCAATGCAGGACATACTATAGGCCTCCTCACGCTCACGCCACTCCTCTCTGTCCCTGGTCATCCCCATCCACTCTGTCCCAACGGCACGCACGATGTCGTCGCTCCACCTCATCGGCTGTCTTCCCACACTCCTTCGGCCAGTCTCTGGTCTCCATCAGTCCGTCACTCTTCATAATATGGATGTGTTAATATTTTCACAATTAATATTTTAACCTATAAAAAATTAAAGCATATAGTCAAGATAAAATGATATTGATTGATCTAAAACAGTTGAAATAATTAAGCTTACTTAATGCAGTACCTATCAGTTTTCAATTTGTGTTTTTTCCAATCAAGTAAATAATGCTGGGTCGGAAGCGAATAATATCCAGATGCTTTTACATATCAACGATGCAGATGAATTATTTTCATAATAGGTATGGATGTGTCAATATTTTCACAATTAATATTTTAACCTATAAAAAATTAAAGCATATAGTCAAGTTAAAATGACTGACTTACAGCATTGCGAGTTCTACGACATACTTATGTTTGATCTTCTAATTACTGGCATTTTTATAAATCACTGTAAATTAACAAAATTATTCTTGTGATGATTCATTATAATCATACATGTATTCCATGTGAGAGTCTTTCTAAAGATTGTGTTAAAACTTACCGAACTTTCGGAACTGTCCAACTTAAAAAATGATTACATCACCAGGTGGGACTTCCGCGGAGCTGACTATCCGACTATAAATGCTTTTTTTAATAGCATCGATTTTTCTTTCTTGAATCACCAAATCGATTGAAATGCCTTAGTTGATATGTATTAATAAAAAATATCCAAGATGGTTTTCGCGCGAATTGATAGAAATGGTAATGGCCAAAAAAAGACTACATCTTCAATATAAAATTTCGAATAATGTGAAGGATTATGAAGCGTTTTCTAGTCTTAGAAAAAGGTGCCAAGCATTGGGCAATTCTCTTAAAGCCGAATTTTATAAAAACATAGAAAGACAACTGCCAAAATCTACTATAAATCTTTATAAACTTACCAAATCCCTAAAAGATAACCAAAATTACTATCCTAAAATTATGTACTTTAAACATAAATGTGCTGATGATCCGAAAGATGTGGCGGAACTGTTTAGGGAGTTTTTCGAATCCATATACGACGAGGCTCTGATAGAGGAACAAATACCTGTACTACCATCAACTGACAGAATTCACATACCGCGGATAGTGTTTGCCAAAGACGACATAGAACAGGGCTTGAATTTATTAGATGTAAGTAAATCAGCGGGTCCAGATCAATTGCCCCCTCTGTTCGTCAAAAACTGTTCGACAGTTTTGTGTGAAGTATTTCTGAAAATATTCAATATCTCTATCCAAGCAGGAGACTTTCCAACATTGTGGAAGACTAGTTACATAGTCCCAATCTTCAAAAAAGGAGATAAGTCAAACGTCGCGGATTATCGCCCAATTTGTATTCAATCGTGTATACCTAAACTATTTGAAAATATACTTTTAAATAAAATTAAGGTTGATGTTTTGAATGTCATATCGAATGAACAACATGGTTTCATGCGTAATAGATCAACCTTGACAAATTTATTGTCGTTCCACTCAGAAATCATGAATGCTCTCTCCAGTAGGTGTCAAATGGATTGTATTTATACGGATTTTTCTAAGGCCTTTGACCCTGTCCCACATGGGCTATTATTGGCCAGGCTTCGGTCTTTGGGTGTTGAAGGGTCTCTCTTTGAGTGGCTCGCCAGTTATCTCTCGGGAAGGGGTCTTATGGTGAAGGCTTCCAACGTTGTATCATCAGAATTCATAGCAAAGAGTGGGGTACCGCAAGGTTCACATCTCGGGCCCATACTGTTCAATGTTTTTGTAAACGATCTTCTCGGTAGTTTGGAGAATGTGCACTTTGTGTTGTTTGCCGATGATCTTAAGATCTATAAGTCGATCAGAACTACAGAGGATTCCATTGCTCTGCAGAACAGCATAAATTCATTGTTTGAATGGTGTAGGGGTAATCATCTTAATCTGAACATAGATAAATGTCAGGTAATGCGCTTTTATAAGATTAAAAAGCCTTTCATATACCAATACACAATTGATGGCACACCTCTGGAATCACAGATGACAATAAGGGATCTGGGAATATTGTTTGATGTCGGGGTTACATTTGTGCCACATATCGCGGAGATCGTTGGAAAGGCCTTAAAAACATTAGGATATATATTGCGTATAGGCAAAGAATTCCGTGGTGTGGATACATTTTGTATTACTGTTCACTAGTTGAGTAAGACCAATCTTGGAGTATAATTCGGTATTATGGTCTCCTTATTACGATGTTCATGTGCGCAATATTGAAAGAGTACAAAACAAGTTGCTGAGATTCATTAATTATAGACTAGGAATTCCCTTAAACGAAATCAATTACCCAGAAATTCGAAATATGTATGGACTGCAGACTCTCTCGGTACGAAGATCCATATCTGATATGGTATTCCTATATAAACTGATAAACGGTTTTATAGACTCTCCTCAAATTTTACAAATGGTGAATTTACACATACCAAAAAGAACAACCAGGGGTAGGTGTACCTTCAGCACGGATCTTGCTACAACAAACTATACTTATAATATACCTATGCAAAGAATGCTAAGGGAGGGGAACCGATTAGGCGATATCGATATTTTTGCAACACCGCTAAATCGTTTTAAGAAAATGTTATTTGATAAGTATCGAGTGACCGAACTCCCTGTATAGTTTGTGTTGTTGAAACTGGCCGTAGTGGCGCTGTAGTTCGGATGTCACCAACACTGAGTGACATGCTATATTACTGAATGGTGTATGTGTGAATGCAGCGTGTGAGGATGTGTGTGTGTGGTGGTATGTAAGCGTGAATTTTGAAATGTCAGATAGAATGAAAGTAAAATGGGTTTTATAATAATATCATGTATTTGAGTTTGCAGGTGTAATATTAATATGTTTTGGTCATCTCTATTTTGATTTAAAACCACACGAATATAAATTGTAAGGATAAGTTAAGTTGAAAGTGTATATGTACCATAGTATAGTTTGTATAATCTATAATAATAAAGGAAAGTGCCTGACTGACTGACTGACTCATCAACGCACAGCCCAAACGGCTAATCGTAGAGAAGTGAAATTTGGAAATCAGGTAGGTCTCAATACAAAACCTTCCATTAAGAAAGGATTTTTGGAAATTCCACCCCTAAGGGGGTGAAAAATAGGGTTGAATGTTTTTCAAAGTATGCGAATATCTCGGAAACTAGACATGGTACAAGCTTGAGATTTGGCATATGAATTCTTCTATAGAAATAAGTGTTAGCATATTCGGCAATTTTTCCAAAATTTTACTAAAAGGGATGAAAAAGGGCACATATAAAAAGGGATGATTTTTAAGTGCCTCCTAATAAGTTTAAAACTGGTTTTATCGAAATTTCAAAAAAATGATTTCTTCAGAAAGAGTCAAATTATACTATTTCGTTTTCAAAATATAATATTAAAAAATGGGAAAGGGGTGGGGAGCGCTTTTTATTGAACAACCATATCTCTTAGATTAATGAATTTAGAAAGCTGTAAATTAATATATAGATTCTAATTACTAAATACGAATTTCAAGATTGAAAGATATATTTTAAGAGGAGATACGCGAAGATAAATATTATGATTAAACATCATATTTATCGAGGTCATACTTCGCACCGCGGGGTTAGAAAAATATAGGTAGGTAGAAGTCCAGTTAGCGAGTGTATGCGCTGAGGCATAGGGTGACAATAGAGTGAGGTTGAAAATAAATGGTCTACTATTTATTAATTTCTTTAATATTCTCTTGTAAATACGTATTATTACCTGTCATATTATATGTAGGTACCTACTTATTCTGCGAATATTATTTTTAAAGTTTTTATACATAATGCCAGATTTAGGTATAGGAAAAATAAAAAAATAGTTTGTTGCTAAATTTTCAATGAGTATGCAATTTTAATATCAATTTTAATTCAAAGATATACAGATTACATTGTTTTTATTTATGATGAAATTTAATACCTAGCAATAATAATTCTAAAATATAAGAAATAAATAACACTTATAATAAAAACAAATGCACGATTTGGTTGATTTTAATTATGAAATTAATATTTTTTTTTATTAATTCTAAAATATACCAGACAATAAACAAAAGCGACTGATTGATAAGGTGAGGAATGATAATATTCGAAAGGAATGTGGAGTGGATGTTAGTGTAGTGACTAGAATGAAAGTTAATAAATTAAGGTGGTTTGGGCATGTAGGTAGAGAGAACGAAGAGAGAATGACTAAAAGGATATATAAATCTGAAAGAATGGGTGCACGCAGACGATGTCGACCTCGAATGACATGGTCCGATCATATCGGTTCAGTCTTAGAGGAAGGCCAAGTCAGGAGCAAAAGAAATAGGAGAGCATGTATGCGGAATGTTATGCGTTTGGAAGAAGCGAAAGAGGTTTGTTTGGATAGGAAAAAATAGAAATCCGTACTCTCTGCCTACCCCCTTCGGGAAACGGCGTGATGGGTAAAAAATAAACATCAATGTAAAATTGATAATTGTTATATTTGTTACAAAACAAAATAAAAACAAAATGGACTGTCTGATTGATTTGCATTGTGAAATTGTAGGTATAGCAATAATATTTCTTAAATATAAAAAATAAGTAATATTAATAATGAAAACAAAAAAGCATGATTTGGCTACATGGACTACGATGAGGAAATATTGATATACATTTAATATCATCTCCTTTGCTTGCCCACATAATGGATGGCCGCTTCCTAATTTTGAAGAACTCATACTCGGATAACGGATGGTCACAGCAAAAAATTAGAAAACAAACAACGATGCTCTCCCTTTCACGGCTCAACGCGTACTGATCCGTACACTGACCAATCCAGGAACCCGAATTTTACTAATACACACATACGGCTGCGTCTTATACTCGACAGTTTGGATGAATCTGTAAACGAATACTCTCGCTAACTGCACTCTTCTACCTACCAAATCTACTTCGCTCCTAAGTTGAGATGATAAGAGACTATGCTTTTTTTCCAATACTCACATTTTTAAACTCGTGATAACTTTCGAATGGAATGTCCGAATTGAATAATTCAAAAAGTTATACAAACATATTGAAGCAGACTTGAATATGAATAATTTATTTTAATAAGGAGTAATACCAAGATACCAATAAAGAGCCTTTTCTATAAGTGAAATTTTATTGATTTTTTTAAAATAAAAAAACACTTATTGTGGCATAACTATAATAGTTAGACATATGCTGTCGCGATACTTTTTGTAAATAATGATGTCTTCTACAAAATTGTCGTACATTGTTTTATTCTATCATCATTAGTTTTCACAGCGTTCGCGATAAAAAGAATATTTTAGGTAATTTTTTTACACCTTGGGTTACATTATTGAAGTTTTCGTAGGTTACCCATTTTTTTTTGAAAATTAAATATAGCCTATGTTCACCGCCAATATTGTAGCTTCCCAAAAGTGAAAGAATTTTTCAAATCGGTTCAGTAGTTTTGGAGCCTATTCGATGCAAACAAACAAAATATCAAATCTTTCCTCTTTATATATTAGTATAGACAATACCAAAATGGGCCGTACCAAAAAGTAACCTACCAGACGTGGTCCATACTATGAATATTGAATTTTTATTTGTATAATGATAAATTAAATACCTATTAACTATATTAGGTTATTCCAACCGATGCATCTGTTTGAAACCATATTATTATATTTTGTATCCGCATTCTGTCAAACGCCTGATTTTATTTCAAAATTGTAAAAAATGTATTATGAATGTACTAAGAAAGTTACCTACTTTAACTTTTATTTTTATTCCGCTCAACTCTTTTCATTCATAAGAACCTTCTGACAAAAGCAAACATGACTACGGCTATTGAACGGCTAGACCGATTTCGCTAATTCTTTTTTGTATTGTTTTCTTTTGTCAGGAGAAGGTATTTATGAAAAAATAAGAAAGTTTCCCGTAAAATTATAAAATTAACGAAAGTAGATAACCTTCTTAGTAATATAATAGATAACTACACTAGACAACCAAACTTACATCCAGAATCCAGATCAACAACAGCAAATTAAAGATATCAATTGAAATGATTTAAAAACGATTGTAGCTTGAAAAATGCCCAAAGCAGATAGAAGTGAGTATTTTTAAAAAAAGTACAAAATACCTATCACTTATTTCATTTTTATTCATATCCAGCAATATAACAATTGCTTTCAAATGACGTCATTTGGTGGAATAAAAGTTATTAGAGTTATGGGATTCTAACAGGACAATGTTTGTCAAGTCAGAAAAATATGGTAAAAGTTCGCGGGCTGATCCTATTTGTATATGAAGCACATATTTTTGTATTTTTATTTCAAATATTGATTGATAGTGACAAAAATATTATAAAAATATAATAGGTAATTAGGATATTAAATGTAAATAAAAAAAAAAAGAAATATTCAGACTTCTCAGACAGTCTTGGCGAAATAGGAATAGCATTGCCTACCCCAAATAATGGGACATTGTTTTTCACGGCTTTCACCTTCTGAAGAAAGTGTTATTTGCCATAGGGGTTTAAAATTATGCAATATTATTTAGGGGCTTAAAATTGCACATATAAAGAAGCAATTAAAGGAATCACACACTTCTGTCATATTCTCAAGTTGTTTCTTATTATAATTATTATTGATACGATTCTGCATTGTTGATATGAAAGAGATGCTGGATACTATATTCATTGCTTACGACTTCCACATGTTAAATTAAAAAAAACTGTTAAGACAGTTCAAATGAAGAGATATATAACGTCTATCTCCAGCAAAAACTCATCAAATTGAGTTTTGGTCAAAAATGAGTTGCATACATAATTTTATTCGTCGTATCGTCTTCTATTAGGCAAAAAATCGACAAATCTTAACTATAAGTAGTTTTCGTTAAAAATATGATTTATTAAAATCACCAAATAATACGTTTCTGAATTAATGTTTGCCAGCAAAAAATCACCAGCGTATTTGGTTAGTTATTGGCGAAAATACTACACCAATTAGCTTGAAAACGTAAAAGAAATCTTCTTTCTATCACCTTTGGTTATAAAGATACGAATGTTTCAATTTCATGAAATTTTTTACTTAATTGACAATATCTCCATAGTGTGTTTTTGGTATTTGGTGACTTTTTGCTGGAGATAGACGATAATTTCAAATGATATATCTCTTTATATAACATGGAGCCTTATATCCCTTAGAACATTCTTAGTGCTTTTGACAAAAAATATTCTACCTTTAAATTTGAATTTGCGTTTGACATAACTGTAAGTTAGTAGATAGTTGGCGCGATTGATAAAATGCTCCCTTCGTAGCAAAACAAATTTATTTGAAGTGGTCGGTAGCCCATCGGTTAAGTCGACAAAAAAAAATATAACTCGTAACTATAAAAAGTCGTTTAACATACATTTAGGTATTTGAATACCTCTAAAGGGGTTCTGTTAAGGTTTTATTATATACAGGTTTTAGCGTTCAGCCAGTTTAGGAAGAGAAACCAAATAACATGTGAGCGAAGCCACGGGTACCAGCCAGTATTATTATATACTGTAAAAGCAACATCAAGTTGCGTAGAAGTGTCAAAATAAATAAATAAAAATAAATAAATAAATTATGAAAAACTATATAATTGCATCGATAAATATGTACCTAAAAAGCGCATAAAGCCCTCTTGTTTTCCTAAATGGTTCAGCACTGACCTTAAAGAACTAGTCTTTAAAAAGAAAATAGCCCATAAAACATATAAAGAAACATTGAAAATTCACGATTATAACTATTTCTCGAGTCTTCGCAGTGAATGTTCCTCCTGGTCAAAAAGGTGCTATAAGCAACATGTTGATTCTTTAGAGAAATGTATTCCAAAGGATAGTCAAGATCTGTGGAAGTTTGTGAATGGTATGAGGAAAGATCGGGTGGAGATACATACACACCTTAATTACAACAAACAATACTCGAGATCACCACAAGAGGCAGTTAATCTTTTTGCCTCATTCTTTAGGAGTGTTTACGATTCTCCATCTATACAGGTTAACCCCGATTTTTCCTCAGAAGTGGTTATCGACTTGCCCAACACAAAAATCTCCATTGACGACATCAAGAGTGCGATCCTTGCTCTAGATATATCTAAATCAGCTGGTCCAGACGGTATACCTAATATATTCTTAAAAAAATGCATTGATATTATGTAATATCACCTTCAAATAATTTTCAACCGCTCATTGTCATCCGGAAATTTTCCTAAAACCTGGAAAACCGGATTTATAACTCCAATCTTTAAAAAGGGTGATAAATGTCATATAAATTACAGACCTATATGCATACTATCGGCAGTCCCCAAACTGTTCAAATCTATTATAGTCAAGAAGATTAGCCCAGGTATTAATAGAATGTTTTCCAGTCAACAACATGGCTTTGTCCAAAATAAGTCCACACTTACAAACTTGCTGACTTATCACCAATATATCATGAATACCCTGTCGGAGCGAGGTCAAGTCGACTCCATCTACACAGACTTTTCAAAAGCATTCGACAAGGTGTCACATGACAGGCTACTAGTAAAATTACGTGCTTATGGAGTCGACGGAGCCTTTCACCGATGGTTGGAAAGTTACCTGAAAGAAAGAATACTGATAGTGAGAATTGGGGACTGCACTTCTGACCCCATTATTGCATATAGCGGGGTACCCAGGGATCGCACTTGGGACCGTTATTATTCAATATATTTATAAATGACTTAGTCACGATTTTCAGACACATAGAAGTCTTACTCTTTGCAGATGATTTGAAACTGTTTAAAGCTGTACATAACATAGAGGATTATACCATTATCCTGAATAATTTAAATAACCTAAGTAACTGGTGTATAGAAAACAGTCTTTATCTCAATGTTTCGAAGTGTCAGGTCATGGTCAGGTCATCAGATTTCATAGAACGAAATCTCCTCTTATATTTAATTACTCTATTGACAATGTGATACTTGAAAGCGTAACTAGAATAAAAGACCTCGGTATCGCCTTCTCTGAAAATTTGACTTTTAATGCACATATAGAGGAAACTGTTGGCAAAGCGATGAGAATTTTGGGCTTTGTATTCAGACTGTCAGCCGACTTGCAATTAATTCAGTCCTACAAGCTTTTATTTGTTTCCCTGGTTAGGCCACTGCTTGAATACAACTCTACGGTGTGGTCTCCCGAACTATACCGTTCATGTAAATAGTTTGGAGAGGGTGCAGAGGAAGTTCTTGAGGCTGGTCAATTTCAGAAAAGGCATCCTATAAGATAAAATAGATTATTCTGCCCTTATGAATGAACTTGGATTGCTCAGCCTGCGAAATCGCAGAGACATATCAGACCTCTGTTTCCTTCATAGGCTGATTAATGGTCCCATAAACTCCTCGGAACTTCTCGCACTAATTCAATTGTGCATCCCAGCTAGATCTACTCGACAGACGTCTCTGTTTCGGGAGCAGACAACTAGAAATAATTATATGTTCCACTCTCCTATGATCCGTATTCAATTTAGGGAATCCAATCCCGCAAACCGCGGATCTTTTTTGCCGGATCAGGAATGCGGGATTTCTCATGCGGGATCCCGCACGTTTGCGGGACTGAAAAGGAAAAAGTAATAAACAATAAGAATGGGCTCAGATGAAGTTCTGATTATTTATTACATCCTGTACAACCCCATTAATGAAATATTTATCAACTTTCGCTGGAAAAACGGGACTTTTCTTTGAAATTCGTATGGATAATAATTTTACTTTCAGTTTTCAAGTTACAACTAAGTAAGTTTTGAATTTATATATTGTGTTCTGTGAATCCTGTGTCGGAACGGAACAAAATCAATGTCATTTGAATCTCTGGCTAGGGATTCTACCACGGTAGTGGATTCAGTATCGAGCGTAGTAAATTGTCAAAGAAGGTTACTGCGTGATGCAATGTTAGTTAATGCAGAAACTAAATTGATCGACAAAATACCAGGATAAGCCAGGAACTTAAAGTGTCGCTATCTCGTCGGATAAAAGAACGTCGTACATCAATGGCCGTTATATGGTTGTGAATCCTGGCATCTGTCGAAGCCTTAACAGAAGAAGATCCTTAGTGTTAAGAATAGATTTCTGCGACAGATTTTGGGGATTAGATGGTACCACTATGTCACAACAGCGAATCATCCCAGTGATCCAGAATCGCAAATTGAGCTGACTTGGCCATGTCCCCCGAGAGTCTTGAATATGCAAGTCTTTACTACAATCCGGATGGGACAAGAAGGCTACGCAGGCCGAAATTAACAATGATGCGGGCATTCGCTGCGGTTCTACGAGATGCTGGACTGAGCTGGGATGGAGCTGTGCAACTGGCGCAAGGGGTAATGCAGTTCAACACAGGCTGCACCGCCAGGGGAATGCGCACTTGGGAGACGTCGATATATTCAATGTTAGCAGAGATGTGATGCATTTCAAATAAAACCATTTCAAATGGAAATGCAAAATGTACATTTCCATTTTGCATTTTAAATGGTTTCTTTTTTCACCCATTTCCATTTACATTTTAAATGCTTTTCTCAATACATTTTCATTTTAAATGCTTTTTTGGAATCTCATCGCAGTTTCTATTTTTCATCGTGCATAGAAAAAACATAGATTATGAAAAAATCTGTCAATGTCATTTGTTCACGCTCAAGAGCAAAGAGTTTGGTGAAAAGAAAAGTTTCATAAGTGCATAGAAAAGAAATAGGTATTGTTTTTTTTTCTGTGGTCTGTTTTGTAAAAATTGGTTCGGCAATATCCGGCTACTACGATCGTGGTCCAAATAAGAGTTCGTCTTTTTCACGTGTGGTGCAGTGTTGCCAACGTAGGCGATTTGTCGCCGTTTAGGTTACTCAAAACGAAAATCGGCGACGAAAAATACGAAAAGGAATTTCGAAATGAGCAAAAAAAAAGGTCAGAGGTTTTGGTGGGAAAAGTTAGGTTTCTAGATACCAAATTTTCGAAATGAGCAATTCGGCTGCTTAGGCTACTTCGTGTATGAAAACGGAAATGTCTAACCAGTAACCACTAAGTGGGAACATTACTATCTTCTGTCAAAATGAACAGGCAAACGTGTAAGTTGTTTATTCTCTTTGAAATAAAATTCATTTATTCATTATTTCCATACTTAAAAAATTTTCTTCAAAATAATACCTTTTTTATTTAAAATCTACAGCTTGTTTATTTTGACTGAAGTAATACTTGTATTATTTTGTAAAACATTTAACATGAATATTTGAAATATTATATTTCACAGTTTGTTGTCTTTGTCCATTCTAGGTTAAGGTTTTACATAAATTGATGCAATCATTTGTACAGTTTTTTTTTGTAGAGTTTTCAAAGTGTACGAAGTCTATTACAGTCAGTATGAACCATATATTTGCAATAACCAATAATGAGACCTCTCTCTTGACAAAATTCAAATCTGTCTATTCGCTAATTCCCATATCGCAGCCCAAACTTCCCAACCGAGCTAGATCTTAATCCTTGACCTAGGTATTTATTTCTTTGAAATCGCCAAATACAAATTTTATTGTTATGAAATTATTTTTATAGATGTTTAGTATACCGCTGATGTCCCAAAAAACTTCTTCACTTCATCATCATATTTTATAATTAAGAAGGTACATGATGGACGATGGTTTATTTTTTTGTATTTTGATATAAGTTTTACTTTTATATCAATCAATCAATCAATTCTCCCTTTTACACCCCACTCAGGGGCATAGGGAGGCAACAAGAGCTCTCCATTGCGCTCGATCTTGCGCAATGTTTATGACCTCCCCCCACACCATGTCCCTCAGCTCTGCTTCGAAGGAGCGGAACACAGTGTGAGAGGGTCTTCCTCGTCTTCGGGAGCCTGATGGGAGGAAGAACAGCGCTCTCCTCGGCCAACTGTCATTCGGCATCCTTAACACATGTCCCAGCCAAGTACATCTCCTCCCCACAATGGTGGAGGTGATGGGCTCACGCTGGGTGAGCCGGCGTATAGCGTCGTTCGTGATGCGGTGGTACCATCTTACGCCCAGAATTCTCCTTAGGCACTTCATCTCAAAGGCTGAGACTTTTTGTGCCTGGGCCTTGGTCAGGTGCCAGGACTCACACCCATACAAGAGAATGGGCAACACACACGCATCAAACAGTTTACATTTCGTCTCGACACTAAACGCCGACGCTTTCCAAATCTTGGTCATGTTGTTAAAGGGGCCACTTGCCATACCGATACGTATCGGGAGCTCAGCCCCGAGGTCACCAGAGGTGGTATTGGTTGCTCCCAGGTATTTAAATTTATCCACCCGGGAGACCTGGTGACCGTCGATGGTTATCGGTAGCTGTTTATCGGGGCAGGCATTACTCGCCATGAGCTCCGCCTTACTGGCATTGACTCGAAGGCTAATATTATATTTTCTACTTTTTAATAGTTATTCTGTTATCCGGGGCGAAGAAAAATCCAATATATCAAACATCGGAAGAATGCGTTCAGCCGATCTCGAGTGTATCAAAAACATTAAGTTAGTAAATATTCCTCTTCTATACCTACAGAAGTGTCAAACCCATGGAACTTAATACGCAGTTTCTAGCAGTCGATCGATCCCGTTCAATCTGCGATATAAATCGAACCTCTAGCAGAGATTTGAAGTAGGTACCTAAAAAAAAAGAAAATTTCTTCCGGGAATCAAACCCGGGATCAGGTACCACTAGTATAAGTTTTCGATGATCGAATATCGAAACGATCATCGAAAGAGTTTCGAAAATTTTCCATACAAAAATGATCGAACGATTCGATCGTTTGTTTTTAGAACACTATTTACACGTTTATAAGCGCTTATTAGCGTGCAATAAGCTTTCGATGAAACTCGTACTAGGCCCACAGAAGATGGCGCCTATGTCCAAGGTTACCGAGGTTGGTAAATTATAGGATCTTAAATATTTTTTATTAAAAAATACATACAAAAAATTGATAAAATAACATTTTGTTTTGGAAAAGTTCCAAACGATAAAAAATAAGCAAGCCCGATGCAGCTTGAGGACCATCGAAAAAAGGATTAATAAAATTGTGTTAAGATAATAAATTTCGATTAAAAATGTAAGTAATGGCTTCATACTGTACCTACATCAGATCGTTTATTGGAACTTACTACCTACCCCTCCAGCGAAATGACTCTAAAGTATTTTATGTATGTACCAACATCACAATAAAAATTTATTGTCCATCAAAAATTTAATAACAAAGAGTAATACAACATTTTACAACATGAACGTTTTAAAACATAATGCTTTAAACTAAACCAACCTTTTATTTTACCGTTAAGTCATAAAACTCACTTTGTTGTAAAAACAATCATCGTCCAAAAATATATTCGGTCAGTGCGTCCGTAGCTAACACTAGAATCCCGCGCAAACAATCCAACTACGGGAAACATTTTTCATATTTCATTGTTTGCAGATATTACCGCAAGGTATGTTTTGCCTTTGTATTTGTATTTTTTTTTCTTTTTTACTTTCTTCATCACCTAAGATTATATAATATTGTCATACGAACTCCTCCCCGAAGCTCGAGTTTTACTCATTTTCGGGGAGAATTTCAATACTTAATAGCGATCTTGTCTCAATTTTTTATTTTGTAATATATTATACTCAGGTAATTATCAATAAAGGAATTATATTATTATTTCAAATCATTTATTCATTAAATCACAATATATCATATGAAGTATACATCATTGTAAAAAAAAATTAATAAAAATAAATTAAAATTAAATACAATGCTATATACTAAATATAAAAATATCGGTATTATCTCTCATGATACATCACGATGTAATGTAATCATGAGAGATCTTCGAACTACAGAGAAAGGAACCTTCTTAACATCCTACATGAGGACAACAGAACTGCCTTTTGGATGGCATATCTGAGACCACAACAGATGCCAAGTTTCCCTAGATTGTCTTTAAGAGACTTAGGAATAACTCCATTCGTCGATATCACTATAGGTATTATGTGGGTGGTTGGTGTATGCCACATATCCTTGATTTCGTGAGCAAGATCAAGGTATTTAATTATCTTGTCTTGCTCGGCTTTTTTCAAATTTTCGTCATACGGTACAGTGATATCCACGAGATCGGTTATCCCGTTCCTACGATCAACCAATACAATGTCCGGACGATTTGCGTTAATCGTTCGGTCAGTCTGTATTGGTATATCCAAATATAATTTTGTATTATTGTTTTGCATTACCGAAATCGGGGTGTACCTGTAATAAGGTACTTCAAAATCGAGTAAACTATATTTCAATGCAAATTTTGATGAACTATTTTAGCCACATCGTTATGTCTGTTCAGATACTCAGAACCACACAGGAGAGAACACCCAGACAAAATATGTCTGAGTGTTTCTCCCGTTTGGCCACATGCACGACATTTATCAATTATATCAGGTGTTTTAATAATATATTTTTTATAATTGTTAGTTACGATGACCTGGTCTTGTATTGCACAGACAAAACCTTCTGTTTCGCTAAATAGTTCACCAAACCTCAACCATCCAGTCGAATCTTCAAGACTTACATGAGGTGAATTTAAAGTTTCGAAGAATCGACCGTGGAGAGACTTGCCTTTCCATATATCAACCCGATCTTGTACCCCAATTATCGGTGGCGAAACAGGATTTGATAAATTTAAGGGTGTGTACTTCAAATCACACGCAATGAGGTCTTCATAACCCAATTTATTCCTTGATGAGATAAAGTAAGACTGGAGGAGGTTTATTTCTTTGTTATTCATGTTTTTGATGTTTAACATGCCTCTACCACCTATCTTCCTTGGTAAATATAGTCTCATCAAGGAACATCTTGGGTGATGCATCCTGTATTGTGTGAGCAAACCACGCACCTTTAAATCTATCCTGTCTAATATTATTATTATTATTATTTATAATATGACTAGCTTTCTTGACAGACGTTGTTTTGTAGTCCTAACCGGAGGCGGCCCGTTCTTATGTGCACTGCGCCCCCAGAAACAAAAATACATAATTAATCCGATAAGTTACTAATAAAATAATAATGTTAAAATATTTCTAAAACATCCATATTTCATTCGTATTCAAAGCTCGGGCGGGAACAACGTGAGAATATAATATGCGCGCGCAGACATTCTACCTCTATTTTATTTATTTTTTTATTTTACTTTAATAAAGATGATAGCACTCAGCATAACAGCTTACGCCTTTTCGCTGAGTGCGATGTATAATATATGTGCCCGATGTTGACTTTGTATAAAAATTGGAGTAAGTGGGCTACTGTAAGAGCGGCAATTACGTTTGCAAGAATGAGAGGGAACTACCCGCGATGGCGTTGGCGCGTCACAGGTGATCCGTTCGATACTAACTTAAATATTATATTATATATCATTTCTTACCCATTTTTTTTAATTGAAAACAAAATTGTTCCCACATAAAACTGTTGCTACGTAAAGGAATGTTATATTACCCGCAGAATAAACGTAGTAAAGTAAAATTGATTATTAGGACAAACAAACAATAATTATTGACTCTTTTCTATGCGGCTGACGTCCGACTTATTTTACTTGTTATTGTATAAATCTTGAAACACCTATTAAGACAAATTATTGTTTTGAAAAAAAAAAATATTAGTCTTGTCTCTCATGATACATCACGATGTAATGTAATCATGAGAGACCTTCGAACTATAGAGAAAGAAACTTTCTTAACATCCTACACGAGGACCACAGAACTGCCTTTTGAATGGCATATCTGATTTAATATTAATTATTTATTATTAATATTCATTTCCAACTTTTATCTCTATATCTCATTAATTCAACCGGGATACATCTGATTGTTTTTTACCTACCTGAGATATTTTGACATGTTGAACATGTTGAAAATTCTCATGATTAGGAGTTTCGGAGACTTAAACATTCCCACTACTTTGACGAACTTTGTTAACGTAAAGTGATCACACTAAGCCAGCCTTCGAAATAACAGTAGAAGACGGTCGTAAGCCCGTAGTAGTTTGTGCGATTTAAAAATCGAACTACAGTGATGAATTGTCATTAGTTGTTATACATTCGTTAGATATCAAAAGTTGTTTTGAAAAAATTCCAAAACGTGATGAAATTTTCTACAACAAACCATGTAGCTTTTTATTTACAGATAGGTAGTTGTTTTATGCCCAAAAATCAATGGAAACCTCATTAGAGCCATTCCTTAAAAATGTGTTGAAGAAAGACAGCGTTTGTTATCACCTCCGGTGATTTATTTAAGTCAACCGTCCCCGCCTAACGCAGAGCTTGAGTGCTCAACACTTATAAGTCATAAGATTATTCCACAGCCCAGCTTTAAGCTGTTAAAAGATTTATATGAAAAGTATGATAATTTCTCAAATATACAAAGCTGAACTTGCTGGTACTTATCCCGAAGAATATCTTCCAGCCAACCCAAACTCTTATAAATACAGATAGCACTGTTCATAAGGATAAAAAAAAACAAAATACCAATTTGATGCTGTATATTTATTTATTTCTGTTTTATTTTTCAATGTGCCCCTCTCTATGGGGATGCAAAAACATAAAGATAAAACGAAGAGTAATATTTTTATAATAGGTTGTAAAAGCATTCGATAGAAAATAATCGACGTAGAAGAACGACAATATTGGAAGTTGTGATGTTTCACAAAATAATATGGAAAAACACTATAGGGGAGAACTGTTCGTAATGATAAACAAACTGAAAACAAATGAATGTTAGGGCTTCTTTTATTTTTTCCGTCTCACTTGTTTCGAATCAAGGCTTGTTTTTTTTTTTTTGTTTGTTTTCTTATCTAACATAATATTAAAACGTAAATTTATAGGGATATAAATAATTCTTACCGCCTTGTAAAAAATAACGTTAACACAAGCGAGTTAGTAAATAATATTTTGGGTTTTCAGAAATTATTTACGTTTTTTTTTCTGTCGTGTTTTCATTTTATCAATATTTTTTATTTTATTTTAATGGACTCTTTACACTCTTTACTATTAAACTCTTACCACTTTACTATTAAATACATTCTTTTGAATCATTCACAGCAAGCTTGTGTCGTGAAAGAAGAAGATGGTCGGCACCTGGGATCGAACCCACGACCTTCGCACGAAACAGTACGAAAGCCAGTGTCGTAACCGCTAGTCTACCAACCACTTCTTATTCAATTTTCATTAAGTTTTTTTAAAGAAAGGTAGGTATCTATATACATATAACATATAACACAAATTGAAATTAGGATAGAATATTGATAAAACTCTTTCACTAGCATTCCCGACAGACGTTGTCCTGCCCTAAAATAAATATTGAATTGGATTTTGATAATTTATTACCTTTTTAACCAATACGAAGAAGAGGCCGACCTCGAATGACATGGTCCGATCATATCGGTGCCGTCTTAGAGGAGGGCCAAGTCAGGAGCAAAAGGAATATAAGAGCATGTATGCGGAATGTTTAAATGCGTTTGGAGGAAGGGAAAGAGGTTTGTTTGGATAGGAAAGAATGGAAGTCCGTACTCTCTGCCTACCCCCTTCGGGAAACGGTGTGATGGGTAAAAAAACAAAACCCTGATATAGTTCCGACCGATGCATGTCAAGCGCCAATTGAAATTCAAGAATAGAAAAGTGTATTTATCAAAAACACAAATAGGTACCTACGTTAGGAAATTAATAGCGCTCCATTTTTGTAATATAGATAGATCACAATTTGGTCGATTTCTTCTTCTCCTTTGCCCCAACCCGGTCCTCCTGCGTGTCGCTATATCCTGTTCTTGCTGCATTCAGGACACCCCAGCATGCAATATCGTCTCTCCATCTTAGTTAAGTCCTAGCCTTGTATTAATGTGTGAAAAGAATATATTATGCAAACAGAATGACAAAGAGAATTCATAAGGCTGAAAGGAAAAGGTGTAAGAAAGCGTGGCCGACCGAGAATGGCGTGGATCGAACACATCGATTCCGTCCTCAAGGAAGGCCAGGTAAGAAGTAAGAGAAATAGGAGAGGTTGTATGAGAAATGTTATGTCGGTGGAAGAAGTTAAAGATAGAAAAGAGTGGAGGTCCGTTCTCTCTACCTACCGCTTACGGGACACGGGATGATGGGTAAAAAATAAAATAGTAATGTGTCATTCGACGTCTCCATTCATCTTTCAGCCGAAATTCTGGCCACATAATTCTTGATTTCTAGTACGAGAACAATGGTTTGATGAAGTTTCTTCATTTCGTAAGTTTAGTAAGAAATCAACGGTATTACGCAAGTTATTGGTCACATATTTATGTTAGAATTATTTTCATGGTATTTTTTTTTTATTTTCCAAAAGAAAATTACATAATACAATATAATATAAATATATGTAATGGAATATAATATTGCCTCACTAGACCTAAGTCTGTTCCGAAACAATACTAATAAAGATAGTAAAATAATGTTCAAAAATGTCGCTGAGGAGTACATTTTCAGCAAGAAAAAACAAAATATAAAGTTCTTCTTTTTTTTAAAAAAGAATAAGGTATAAGGATTAAAAAAGCAAAAAAATAAAACAAAAAAGCAAAAGAGAGAAAACGCAAAATAATAGAACGTTGTCAGTTTCGTCAAGTCAAGTCGTGCTATGTATTTTTATTTATTATCTGATACAGGTTCTACATTTGATTTCAAGTTTAAAAATAAAGAGTTAACCCTTAAACGGATATTGCTTAAAATATAATAATGGAAAATGAATAAGGTGTGTGTTTGTGGTTGTTTTTGATTAAGTATTAAACTAATTTCTGAAGAATAATTTTGGATAAAACTGATAAAATTTTGAGGTTTACTTTAAAAAAACTTTTTAGATTATCTATCTATATAATATAGAAGTAAACACAATATTTTTTCACGTTATTGAATTGATCTTTAAGGTCACACAGCCGCTCATTATTATTTTCATAATAATCTTCCTTTATGTTCAGTAAACACTCAAGTTTGTTTTTTATATTTTATTTAGAGCTAACGAATTTAATTTGTTTTTTACTCTTGTAATTTTGCGGTTGTTCGTAATTTGAAAATAGATGTAAGAAAATAAGAAACTCATTTTTTGTAACAACTACCTACTTAAAAAAACCAGAGAATATTAATTCACGAATTTCAGCTTTATTTTTCAAGACGATTCATTTTGATTAAAGCTCGGATTTTTTATCATTATTACATACTAGTTTTTTAAAGGCGCCCGTGGCGCCCACCTATGGCCTTTTCCTGCAAACATTGCTTTCTCATAGCTGAATTCACATGTGAGACTTCAAAATACTTGGTTGTTTTAACTATTTATGAAAACTCAAAAACAACAAACTTTTAATTACAAACTTTCGCATGTGGGTATTTAACTATTTGATCGCGTGTGTGCGTTAGTTTTCTGATTTAGTAAACTTTTTCATGCAAACTTTGCATTTGTATGGCTACTCTACGCTATTAATTCACATGAGAATCTTAAAAAAAATACTTTAGTGTGCAAACTTTTTATTGCTAACATTGCATTCGTATGGCTTTTCTCCGCTATTAGCACTTGATAATAGAACTCTATGAAAATTAAAAAAAAAAACTTGAACTTTTTATAACAAACTTTGCATTCAAACGGCTTTTATCATGAGTTATTATTTGATTGATTGAACTTTTTATCGCAATTGTTGCATTCGTGTGGCTTTTCTCCACTATGAGTTCGCGTGTGCCTCTGCAAACTTTTTATTGCACACATTGCATTAGTAAGGCTTTTTTTTCGTTATGAAGTCCTGTTGTGCGTACCTAAGTTATGATTTGGTAAACTTTTTCACGCAAAATTTGCTTTCTCATAGCCGAATTCATATGTGCAACTTTAAAGCACTTCATATTTTTTTTTATAACAAATTTTGAACTTTTTCTAACAAAATATGCATTTAAATGGCTTTTATCATGATTTATCGTTTGATTGATTAAACTTTTTATCGCAATGGTTGCATTCGTGTGGCTTTTCTCCACTATGAGTTCGCGTGTGCCTCTGCAAACTTTTTATTGCACACATTGCATTAGTAAGGCTTTTTTTCGCTATGAAGTCCTGTTGTGCGTACCTAAGTTATGATTTGGTAAACTTTTTCATGCAAAATTTGCTTTCTCATAGCCGAATTCATAATATGTGCAACTTTAAAGCACTTCATATTTTTTTTATAACAAATTTTGAACTTTTTCTAACAAAATATGCATTTAAATGGCTTTTATCATGATTTATCGTTTGATTGATTAAACTTTTTATCGCAATGGTTGCATTCGTATGGCTTTTCTCCGCTATGAGTTCACAAACTTTTTATTGCACACATTGCATTAGCAAAGCGAAGTCCGGCTGTTCGTAAAAGTTTCCTGATTTGTCAATTTTTTGGCCGAATTCGCAAGTGATACTTTACAGCACACGGTTGATTGAACTATTTATGCAAACTTAAGAAAGAAATTAAACTTTTTATTGCAAACTTACCATTCAAATAGCTTTTAGCATGTCATTGGTTGTTTAAATTATTTGATTGATAGAACTTTTTATTTCAATTATTGCACTCGTATGGCTTTTCTCCGCTATGAGTTCGCATGTCATTCTTTAAATTACTTGAAACCGCAAACTTTTTATTGCACTCATGGCATTAGTAAGGCTTTTCTTCACTATGAAGTCCCGCTGTGCGTAAAAGTTTCCTAATTTGGTACACTTTGCTTTCTTATGACTGAATTCGCATGTGAGTTTTTAAATAACCCGAAAAATTGTTTTTCTCTACGTCAAGACCTTTATAAAAAGTGCTTAGCCACAGGCATACCTAACAATATTATTATGTTACTGTCAGCTGTCAGCCGTATTCGTAGAACAAAAATTGTCTTTAGTTGCGAGTGGCGCGCCATCTAGCGGCGTTAATGACATCAGTCAGTCAGTCAGTCAGGCAGTCAGTCAGGCAGTCAGTCAGTCAGTGTTCAAGACAAATATTATATAGATTATTTAAAATATATATCCACATTAGGTAATATATACATACATACATCTGCGGCGCTACAACCCTGAGTGGGTCTCGGCCTCCCTCAGCAAACTTCTCCAAGCCACCCTGTCCGCCGCCAGTGCGCGCCAGTCACTAACCCCCAAAAGCCCCAGATCCCTGTCAGCGCCATCCAGCCATCGTAGCTTCGGTCTTCCTATGTTCCTCCTTCCCTCTGGTCACGCGCGGAAGATCCTGTTTAAGTCTTGATCTGCTCGCGATACATGTCCCAGCCAGCGGAGCCGGCCTATCTTTACGAATGTGGACACTTTAATGTCATTGTACATTTCATAAATCTCACGGTTGCGAATAAGATCGCCAGTTATCTCCGTCTTTGACTGGTCCATATATGCGGCGCAGGATCTTCCTTTCGAAAATGTCCAGTTTGTCCTGGTCTCGTTTACTCAGTGGCCAGGTCTCTGAAGAATACGTCAAGACCGGCCGAATTGTGGTTTTGTACAATTCTATTTTAGACTTCCTGGACAGCAGTTTGGATTTAAGGAGCTTTTAGGCGTGATGCAATGCGCAGCGAACAGTATTTTTCCCATCTAAGTACATGACATTTTTTATATGTTTTTATTTTATTATTTAAATTTTTAATGAATCCATGAAGAATATAGATTCATCAGATGCAGAACACTTCCTAACAAATTTAGAAAAAAAAGTAGGAATAAAATATTTCTCAACACCAGAAAAACCATGTGGAAATATTGAAATCTTTAATGAACATAATTTTTCAAATTCAGTTTGTAAGATTGTTTATCTATCTAAACTTCTGTGATTAAGTAGTATTCGGAGGGCAGCCCGTGACGTCGCGCCGTTCGGACGTGTTAAGTTTGCCGGTGTATATTGCTGCTACCGAAAAATTAAAATTTGTATTATTTTCTCGTTAAATTAAATTTACATTACTTGAAATATAAACCTAGTAAAAGTCTCTTATTAAAAATAAACATTCTGTACTTAAAAGTCAAAAAATCTTTCGTTAATTAATTTTTATTTATAAAGTGATCCTTTTTTTCGAAATAAATAAAGTGCAATATTCAGAAAAATATTTTTGTGTGGTGACAATAAGGGCCAGTCGGCGTTAGCCGTACCTAGGCAGCTGAACACCGTGAGCTGTGCGCTGTTGAGTGTTGTATATACATACATACTATACAGGGACACTATTGCTGTGCATATTTCTGTTCTGTCTACTCAGGCGCGATACACATACTAATAGCTGGAGAAGTCTGTCGAAGGCAGCAGGCGGGTGTGGACGTGTTGTTTGTTAAAACGATCCGACCATCCCCAATTGTTACACAAAAATATATCGCTAAATAAATAACTAACACTTCTATTCTTACATCTGTGAAACACATGTTTGGTGTAGCGCAAGTGCAGTGGTTGTTTTGTGTGATATTCGACGGACATGAGCGACCAGTGACTACCCGCAGGGGTGCTCAACAAAAGAAACGTTGCTGATTCAGGGACCGAAGATATTCGAATATGTCTCCCGGTCGCCGCAATAATTTGATCTCCATAATGCAGATCAATGTAGAGGGACTGTCGGCTGCGAAAAGAGAATACCTTGCGAGACTCGTAAGAGACCACAACATCGATGTGCTTCTAATCCAAGAAACACACGTAACCGAAGACCACTTCTCGCGGCTGAAGATAGATGGCCTCTCTACAGTGAATGCTGTTGGACACCGAAGACATGGGATCGCGTCCTACGTGCGACAAGACCTGGAGTCCCAGACAACGCACATGGAAACTGGTTTGTTTTATACAACAATGCAGGTCAGAGATCTTTTTATTTCTAATATATATAAACCGCCGTCAGAGGTATGGACACCTTCTGACTTGCCTGTCTACCCACACCCGGCAATCTATGCTGGTGACTTTAATAGCCATCATGTCACGTGGGGAAATATAACAACAACAATACCTCAGGTAAGCAATTAGTTAATTGGTCTACGGTGCATGATTTGTTTCTTACGTATGACGCTAAAGACCGCGGAACATTCAACTCGGCTCGGTGGCAGAGAGATTATACTACCGATCTTTGCTTTACGTCTAAAAATGACAATGGATACCCATTGACATGCACGAGGGAAATACTGGATAGGTTCCCGAACAGCCAACACCGACCTGTCATTCTTAGATTCGGTGTTATGATTCCTACTATAAGTAGCGCGAACACTCCTAAATGGAACCTAAATCGTGCAGACTGGCAAAAATTTAGCGACTATATAGACAAAGTCATCCCAACTATTCCACCTAACGGCAGACACTTTAAACGCTTCCAAAATTTAATTCTAAAAGCCGCGAAACTTTACATACCGAGAGGATACCGTAAAAATTTTATACCGGGATGGACCCAAAGAAGTGAAGAACTTCTAAAGCGGTTCGAAGAAACTGGAAATCCCGATGACGGTGCCTCACTTCTTGAGTCTTTAGACGAGGGAAGGAAAATGCGGTGGAATAAATTAATGGAAAACGTTAACTTCACACATTCTAGCAGGAAAGCGTGGAACCTATTGCGTAAATTAGGGTCCGCGAACAATCACGTTAAAACCCCTGCGAAAGTGTCCCCAGATGATGTCGCTTCTGTCTTATTAAACAATGGGAAAGTTCTCTCTACCCCGGATGCGGATAACAATATGAACCGGGCCAATAAACTTATTGAACGAATGTGTAAATACCAACCTGACAAACTCATCCCTATAACGTTGGATGAAATAGACTCTGCCCTCAAAGCCACTAAATCTGGCAAAGCAGCCGGCAAAGATGGAATACTTCCAGAATTCCTAAAATATGCAGGACCAAAGGCGAGACTCTGGCTGGCTGATTTATTTACCTCATGTTTAGAGACTGGCAGCATTCCTAAACAATGGAAGGAGGCAAAAATTACCGCCATATTGAAACCGAACAAGCCATCAGATGATCCCAAGAGCTATCGTCCCAT
The DNA here is from genome assembly GCA_963576905.1 of Mystacides longicornis. Lineage (NCBI taxonomy): Eukaryota > Metazoa > Arthropoda > Insecta > Trichoptera > Leptoceridae > Mystacides > Mystacides longicornis. The sequence goes on along the minus strand of OY756433.1, from coordinate 5,889,344 downwards.
ATCTCTTCTTAGCACGGTCTACAAACTCTTAGAAAGAGTATTGCTGGGAAGAATGAAATCTGTAGTTGACTCCAAAATACCAACGGAGCAGGCGGGTTTCAGACAGGGTCGTAACTGTTGTGATCAGGTCTTAGCCTTGACAACGCATATTGAAGCTGGTTTTCAACAAAGAAAGAAAACCGTCGCTGCCTTTTTAGACCTGTCAGCTGCTTACGATACGGTATGGCAAAAAGGGCTTATACCTAAAGTATATGAAACATACCAGTGTCCATTTACAACAAGATTGATAAAGTCCATGCTCCTCAATCGATCCTTCCGTGTTTACATGGGTAAAAACATTAGCAGGACATATTACCCGAAGAACGGATTGCCACAAGGATCTGTACTAGCTCCATTGCTTTTTAATATTTATACCTCGGATATACCAAATACGCAATCGAGGAAATTCATTTACGCAGACGACATCGCTATCGCGAGTCAAGACAACAACTTAGAAAGAGCTGCAGAAATATTAAGCGAAGATCTTAAAGCAATGGAGAACTACTTTAGTACATGGAAGCTAAAGCCGAACCCACAAAAAACGGTTGTTACACCATTTCACCTTTATAATAAAGATGCGAGAAAAGAAGTTGATGTGTTCTTTGCTGGAAGCCGACTTCAAAACGAGCCGAATCCTAAATACTTAGGAATCACGTTAGACAGGGCTCTCACGTTCAAAAAACATCTAGAATGTGTCAGGCAGAAAGCAAAGAGCAGAGTCAACATCATTCACAAACTCGCCGGAACAACTTGGGGTTGCGACGCTAAAACGTTAAAAACCGCCAGCATCGGTTTAGTCTACTCGGTTGCAGAATACTGCGCTCCAGCCTGGTTTCAAAGTGCACATACCAATCTCATAGACTCTCAATTAAATGAAGCGATGAGAGTCATTAGCGGCACACTAAAACCAACTCCTGTGCCGTGGCTATGTGTGCTTTCTAATATAGCACCTCCACACCTTAGACGAGAGGAAGCTTTTCTTCAAGAAGTAAGAAAAGTGGAGTCCAACCATAATCTACCAATCCATCTTGATGTAGATAATCCGCCTCCATGCCGTCTGAAATCCCGAAACCCGTACTGGTTAGCTGCCGCTACAACTACGGATTACTCGATCGAAGACAAATGGAGACAAGTATGGACCGCATCGTCAGTAAGGAACCAGAACCTTGTAGCTGACCCGACAAAAGAACTGCCTGGCTCAACGCAACCCAGAAATATATGGTGTAGAGTTAACCGAATAAGATGTGATGTAGGCTGCACCGCTTCCAACTTACATAAATGGGGATGGATGGACTCACCAGCATGTGCATGTGGGATTACACAAACAATCGACCATCTGATTAACGAGTGCCCCATGTACGCATTTGAAAAAGGACTACAGGACTTGCACGCACTGACGGATGACGCGATCCAATGGCTTCGGTCTCTGGAGGTCAGATTGTGAGCGACCATAAGAAGAAGAAGAAGAAGAAGCTGGAGAACCCGGTGATTTCTTTTCATTTTATTTAATTTTTTCACTTATACATTTTGTTAATTTTTTTTCTCTTTTCCTTGTTACTTTAGAATAAGTAGGTGTAGTTTATTATTTGTTATTTAGTTAATATAGGTTTATTTTTTGTTTTATAGGTTTATTGGCTATTTTTTTAGACCTTCCAGTAGGTCAATTATTGTTTATAGTTACTTACTTTTCGAAAATAAAAAAATAATATTTCTTGGACAATTGGATTAAGTAAAATAGTATATCTGACGACCCGCCTAATAAAGAACCTCCTGACATTAATGTCGATAAAAAATCAGTTAAAAGGAAGAAGAGAGATTCGGATCCCGATATCTCTTCTTCACCTGAACCAATAATTGATCAGTCAATTAACTATCCCCCGACGGCTCCCCCGCCATATCTGGTAGTGGTGGAGAGCCTTGAGTCAGGGAAGCCGTTGCATCCCATGACTTTCGGAGGAATTCTTGCCAAATCTGGTGTTGATGGAATAGCCCCTGGAGGGATACGTGCAGACGGCAGAAGCCGTATTAATATTACATTTGTGTCACACTCCCAAGCCAACTTATTTATTAACTCAAATTCTGAGATTAAAGCCAACAACTTAAAGGCGTATATACCAAACTACAAATTATATAAAAATGGTTTGATAAAGGGTGTCCCTGTGGATATCTCTGAGAGTGAGATCTTAGAAAATATACAGGTCCCCCCATCATACGGTAACGTCCATAAACTGCGTCGCCTGAACCGAAAGGATCGCACGACTGGTGAGTGGATTCCTTCATCTACCATACTTGTAACGTTTAAAGGTCAAAAGCTTCCCGATCGCGTATTTCTATTTTACAACGCCATCAAGGTTGAACTATACGCTCAACCTACATATCTGTGCCATAATTGTAAGAAATTCGGCCATACAAAAGCTCGCTGCACCTCTGCTACTAAATGCATCAGGTGCGGAGATAAACATCCTGATAACGAATGCCCAAATAAAGTAAATGATATTAAATGTATAAACTGCAAAGGAGATCATCTTGCAAGCAGCAATGCATGCCCGGAACTCCTCCGGCAACGTGATATAAAAAGAAAAATGGCTTTGGAAAATATATCGTTTGTTCAGGCGGCCAAAATGGTCCCACAAACGAGACAGTCTTATAGTGAGGTTACTTCTACCCCTATTTTAAAAAAAAACCCTCCCAACCAAAACAAAAATCAACAAACCATCCTCGATCGAATGAAAATGATGGAAAGTTAATTAGCTCTCTATTGTCCTATAGCAATGGCCAGTCGACAAATTTAGAAGATGGTTGTGCTTTATCTATGGGACCTACCCAGTCTCAGGATAAACCAACACCCAACCCACTACCAATTAAAGACCTAATCACTGAACTTTTTAAGAGTCCGACATTCGTACAACTGCTGTCCCAAATTTTTTTGTCATTTTTTACGAAAACCAATACTGACTCCATTAATCCCTCTATTATTTCAATTTTGTCGCCTTTGATTGAGTCTGCAGCCCGATTCACGGAAAAGTTTAAGTCTAAGTTTAGTTCGAAGTTCGAACGAAGTTCGATTCAAACTTTTCCGTGAATAGGTACATAGACTGTAGATAGTCGTCGCCTACAATTATTATTACCAGCAGCCCTATTCACGGAAAAGTTTGAATCGAACTTCGTTCGAACTTCGAACTAAACTTAGACTTAAACTTTTCCGTGAATCGGGCTGCTGTATCTAATATAATATAATATTAATGAAAACTTTGAGATTTTTTTTTTTTTTTTGTTTGTTTTGTGTACTGTCTTCTCGATCCTTTGTGAAAGTAAACTACTCATCCTGTTACTTACATCTTTAGATACAGATATAATATACGTAAATAAATGGACAATAAACATAAAAATAAGAATTTAAAGATTCTTCAATGGAATTGCAGAAGCGCTGTACGCAATAGATATGAAATAATACAATTGTTAAGTGCACATAATATAGACATTTCATCTATATGTGAAACTTGGCTGCCACCTGGTTCTCATTTTAGGATCCCGGGATACTGTATCACGAGATCTGATCGCCTGGAAGGTAGGGGAGGCGGTACGGCTCTGTTGATTAGATCATCCATTCCATTCAAAGAAATTCCTCTCCCTCAAAATCCATTCTTAGAAGTAGTAGCAGCAGAGATAGGAGGCGTAGGCTTCGTATCGGTGTATATCCCACCGAAAAGTGGTTTTGATTCATCTTATTTTTTTTTTTTTTTTTTTTTTTTTTATTTAATTTTATTTCCAAAAAATAATACAAATAAATATGAATTACATGAGAATGAGAATAAAATTATTGGAATTTATCACCCCACTAGGCAAGAGCCCGTGCTGAGGTGATACTTGATTAATTTACTGCGCATTTTTTTTTTTTTTTTTTTAACGAGTAAACGGTGCACAACAAAAAAAACACGAAAACAAAAACAGAAAACAAAACAAGGCCACAAGACAATGTACCTCAACGAGTTACCTACCTTCCGCACCCTCAACGCAATATATGTGTTAATGTCCTCTCCGATGCATCTCTACCCTTTTCCATCAGCCAAGCAACAATAAGTTTGACCATGTTTGAGCGCTCCGCATTTAGTAAGGCTGAAATTTCGGGTACAATTGTATTGTACAACCTGGGACCCAGGAAAGCAAAGTGCCTCTGGGCAAACGTTGTTCGTACAGGCTTGGGGCGGAGCAGGTGTCGGTTTCTAGTACCTGGGAGAAGTTCGAATGTATTTTAACTCAATCATTCCCTTGTTACCCTCCTCCTTCCTTATACTTGGAGACTTCAATGCCCACTCTACGTCGTTTGGTTGTACCATCAGCGATAGAGCTGGGAATGGGATATTGGATTTCGTCGATAGAAACAACCTCGGCATCCTGAACGACGGGTCACCTACCAGACTGACCCCACCCAACCAAAATAAAAGTGCCATTGATCTTTCAATTTGCACAAATGACATTATATCAAACGTTAATTGGTGTGTCATGACCGATCCATGGTCTAGTGACCACTATCCAATATTGCTTAACATGATCTTTGAACCAGTTAAATGCATTAAGCCTTCTAGAAAATTATACAATACAAAAAAAGCTAATTGGGAACTATACTGCAAATTGCTGGAGGATAAAATACCTGATACACAATCAATAGTAGAGTCCAACTCTTCTGTAGATCGTAGATATGAATCCATGATCGGTGTTTTGTATTCAGTTGCGGAGAAATGTATGCCGGTTGGTTCTGGTAAAAGAAAATCAAATAGAAATTCTCCGTGGTGGGATCAAGAATGTTCGGACTTGGTTGAGGAGCGAAAAATGGCTATGCGTTCTTATAGAAAAAATATTGATCCCCAAACCTACCTACAAGCTAAAGCCATCCAAGCAAAAGTAAAGAAAAAATTACGTTGTAAAAAACGTCACGCATGGCGATTGTTTTGCACCTCTTTGGGCCCCCAGTCACCCCCATCATATATCTGGAATATGATACGGAGATACAAGGGTTCGTTTGTGACTCCCACGCCTCCTGGAGTGCGGTCAGCTTGGCTACCCGAGTTTTGCAATAATTTGGCTCCATCAACCGTTCCTAACATCAACCAACTAAACCCAGATCCCTCAAATATAGCCGTACCCTATAGTAATAACAACCTTTTGGATGATCCCTTTGAAATCAATGAGCTCAAAGTCTGTTTGCAAGCTACCAGTAATACATCTCCTGGAGAAGACAGAGTCCCATATCTCTTTCTAAAAAAGGCTCCTGAGGAGGTATTACAGTGCCTCCTGAACCTCTACAACCAGATATTTTCTTCTTCTATCGTTCCACATTCCTGGAAGCGTCAAATGGTTTTTTTTTTTTTTTTATTTTTTTTTTATTTATTTAAAAAATAATAATAAAACATAATAAACAATAAGATACATAATACACACAAAATAAAGGAATATACAACTATACATAGAGAACAACAATTGCAGCAAGTGAAATGGGCCCCATTAAGCCATTTAAACGGCTTGTCAATAGGACCCATTCACCCCACCGTTCGTCTACATAACGAACAGACACATAATCAATCAAAAACATTCCACCATCAATCCCTCTCTTTCCATTCTGTCAAATACATTCATTCAAACACATCATACCAATATTAAAACCTGGTAAGGACCCTAACTCAGGGTTATCCTATAGACCGATTGCGTTGTCTTCATGTGTTCTAAAGATTATGGAACATCTCATTAAAAACAGATTGGTTTGGTTTGTTGAACATAACTCTCTTCTCCCACGATATCAGTTTGGGTTTAGAAAATCCCTGTCATGCTGCGACAATTTAAGTCTATTGGTGACAAACATCAATACCTCTTTCCTGAAGAAACATTTCCTAATTGCAGTGTTCTTGGATATAAGTTCGGCATATGACAATGTCGCAACCAACATCCTGTTCCAAAAACTTTTAAAAATAGGAGTCACAGATAAACTGGCTCACTTATTGTTCAATTTGAATAAAAATAGAACGATTATTGTTCAAAATCAAGATGAAGGGGAAACTGTAGAGAGGAGTATTTGGAAGGGATTACCACAGGGATCGGTACTGAGCCCACTCTTATTCAATATCTATTGCCACGATTTGACGGCTAACATTCCTCCAGATTGTACGATTATCCAATATGCAGACGATATTGTTATCTATAGTTCCGGTAAAAATATCTCCAATGTTAAAAATACTATACAGAATGCAGTAAACAGCGTACACACATGGATGGAGAATAACTGTCTACAGCTTTCTCCACACAAATCAAAGCTTATAGTTTTTTCTCGAAAACATGTTGATCCTCCCGTATCCGTTGAAATCAATGGCTCAATAATTCCACAGGTTAACGAGGTGAAGTTCCTTGGATTGCACATTGACAGAAAGTTGTCTTGGAGTTCACACATAAACCACACGATTACAAAATGTGAAAAAAATTTGAACATGCTCAGAGCTGTAACCGGAGTATCTTTGGGTTCGCACCCTTCCACATTAAAAATCATGTACAACGCTCTGATTCGAAGTCACTTGGACTATTCCAGCTTCCTTTTCGATCCCTTACCGGGTTACTTGGAAACGAAGTTGGAGAGGGTACAGTCGAAGTCTCTGAGACTTATAACAGGGGCCATGCAGTCGACCCCTATCAATGCACTCCAGGTGGAGTGCGTTGATATGCCCCTGCGCCTCAGGAGAGGATACATGGCCGATACATTCCTTCTTACTAGAATGCAGATTTCTGGACACCCTTTGCCTCCCAAGATCTCAGAATTATCTGAAATATATTCATCCCATAGGTCGATGGCTCACAAACCATTACCAAACCTATGTTCGAGTTTTCGGAAAATCCTCGACCTTAATATTAAGACATACGATTTCATCTCGCCCACGTATAACTTCCCGCTTAAGTCCTTACATTTTATTCCTAACATTATCGAAAATATCGGCATCCATAAAGGAACAAAGATTTCCCCGAAACAAACAAATATTATCTTTAAAGCGAAGGTTAAAAAAAGATGGCCAAACCATGTACACGTTTTTACCGATGGTTCCAAGATACCGAATATGGACAATCTGGGAGCAGCAGTGCTGGTTCCTGAACTAAACATAATGTCGTGGCCATTCATTTTATTGAAATATTGTAGTTTATTTTATAAACTTAAATACTATTTTATGTTAGTCTAATATTAGTAGTGAATATTTTACTTAATTAGGGATCGAAGTCTTCCAATTTATATGTGGAGAAATGATTAAAACACTTCACATACCAATACTCTTGATTGTTTGGAACGCTTTTGGATAGAGTCATGAAACATTGACTGAAGATGGGATACGAAGGATTTTGTATTAGATAAATTATGCGCCTGAGTTCATCTCGGGCCAGTTCGGTTTGCATCGTCGACGGGGGTGTAGAGGCTCGTTCTCGTACGAAATCCTTTGGATAGCCCTGTTTTCAGTTAGTGATTTTTATTGATTATTTTATTGAACATTTTATAAGATATTAATTTTGTGTGCTACTGGGTGGTGAAATATATTTGTAGTAAATTCCTTTTAGATTCAAGCATAAAATTAAATTCAGTGTTGCATTTTTAATTAATATTTACATAATTAAGTGTTATCTGGGAACCGATTTGAATTAGAATCTTTTAAAACATAGAGTCAGTGTATTCAAGAAAGAAATAGCAACTCTGGATCATTGATAAGTCTTACTTTATTTTATTATCTATTTTAATTTGTTTGCTTAGTTTGGGGAGGGATTTGTGTATTATCGAGTAGAACCGTTCACTTCAAAGTGTAATGGCGAACGTGGTTAACATAAAGCGCATTAAGCCAGCCTTCGAAACCAAGTAGAAGACGGTCGTAAGCCCGTAATGGTTCTATCTTGATTTCAGGGGGGGAGGGGGTTGGTAAAGTTTTATGATATCATGGTAGGCTAGGATTGATTGCATGCTTATCTACTAATATTTCAACTATCGACGACCACCATTTGTGAAAACTTTCAATCATGTTATAAATTGTCGAATATTTTGTTTCATTTTGTTTTGAATACTTCTCATGTCATTTCACAGAACTGAGGATTTAAGGTAGGACTCTTTCATTTCATTATTACTAACATCACAAATGGTGGAGCATCCTGCGATTTGTTTGGTTATATAAATGTGTTCTATTATCACCTTTATTTTAGGGCTGATCAAATGTTTACAGGTTTATATAGTTGAATGATTGTTATAATTAATTTCGTACACAACGTATTGGGTCCTTGAATATAGGTTACTAGACGATCAAAATATCATCATGGCCATTAGATTCCACGTAGCGATCAGAAGTCTTCTTGAAACCACATACGATTTCCTTAACCGTGATTTCAGGTGCGTATCATGAAGGTTGTTAACCCCTTCATTTTGGGTTCGTAAGTCTTCATCTTAGAGTCATCTACCTATTATATAGGTACATTGATGCACTCTTTCCGTCGACTCGGTTTACACGGTTTTGTTAAACGTTGATTTAGCCAGAGGAGGTGTAGTTTCTAGGTTAGGTAGTTTAGTGAGAGGAAATCTAGTAAGTAGTAATAGTCTCCGTTGAGGGGATCCCATCACAGAATGGTGCCTCGTGACCGTAGGATTCTTGTCTTTACTCCTGTAAAGACAAACCTGATTTACTACGTTTTTTTTTTCTTTCTCTTGTTTATCGTTATTATGGAGTTGTCATCTAGGGGAGGTTCAGGAAATTTTGGTCAGAAAATTGATTAGCAGAGCAGGGGAGGTAGAAAAAATTCTATGGTTGGTTGAATAAATGGTTGAAAGTTCTAAACAGTTTATTGGAAGAAGTTTTAGTCTCAAGAGTTAGAATTAGAAAGATCGTCTTATTAAACTGTATAACATTAATCTTAAAGAGTAGGGGAGGTCTTGTTTTATTTAGGTATTTTATGATTTCGTTGTTTGATTTATATTTAATAATAATTTTAAATATTTTGTTAACGTCGAGGGGAGGTCTTGTTTTACTTAGGTATTTTAGGATTTTTGTTGCTGTTGTTTTGGATTCAATAATAATATTAAATATTTTGTTAACGTCGAGGGGAGGTCTTGTTTTACTTAGGTATTTTAGGATTTTTGTTGCTGTTGTTTTGGATTCAATAATAATATTAAATATTTTGTTAACGTCGAGGGGAGGTCTTGTTTTACTTAGGTATTTTAGGATTTTTGTTGCTGTTGTTTTGGATTTAATAATAATATTAATATTAAATATTTTGTTAACGTCGAGGGGAGGTCTTGTTTTACTTAGGTATTTTAGGATTTTTGTTGCTGTTGTTTTGGATTTAATAATAATATTAAATATTTTGTTAACGTCGAGGGGAGGTCTCTTTTGGTAATTTTGTAGGATTGAAGTAAATTATTTTCTAGATAAGGAAAGTTTTATTTATTATTTTGTTCAGCAAGGAAAGGTGTTAATGAAAGAATTTCAAATGTGCGATGTTGAAAAATAAGCGTGAATGATGAGGTAAGTTTAGGTGTTTTGTTTTAAATAATTCAGGTTAAATTTTCAATAATATTCTTAGGTTATTTGTGAGATACAAATAATATTTGTTTTTGTTTCGAACTCTAAAAATGTATTAATTGTCTCTAGGTGTGAAATGATGAGGGTTTAAACGTCCGAGGTACTTTTGGTCCTAGATTAGGGTATAGCCACTTGACGCTTGATGCATCGACCTTTTACCTAACTTTGTAGAGTGGATACATGTCGCTGGAGATATTATGTATGTATGTAGGTACCTGAATAGGGCCACATGTTTCTATACAGGGTGTTCTTTGTCGTTAGGATTTGATCTTCTGAACAGTTTTTACTGTTTAAGAAATTCTTTTGCTTTTAGTTTGTGATAATATTGTTTGGTAGTGTGTAGGGCAATAATTGTAGCGAATTATATGTAGGTTTGTTAGGTGTTGTTTCGGTAATTTTAATTCGAATATATTTATTCTCATTTTGGGGTCCCGGGTTCGATTCATGGTCGGTTCACATTTTCGACTTTCTATCTTTATTTATTTTTTCCTTCCCTCTATCAGGTCCTTTTGTTTCACACGAAATTCCTGACCATGGTTGCATTGTTTCAGATTAGACGAAACCGGTTGACTAGAAAAAATTGCCTCAGGCGATAAGTTCTGCCGGTTTAACTCATAACTTGTTATGAAAGGGATATATTTATAAAATCATTAGGTATTTTAGGGTAGTTTAGCTTTAGGTAGGTACTTTTCTTTCTATTGTGTTTGGAGACAAAGTCGGTTGATTGGAAGACATCAGTTAATTGATAATATCATCCGACTAACATATTTATATTATTTTAATTTTCTGCAAGACGAGACACGGTTGTGTGTTCGTGTGTACCCTGTATATTTTTTCTTCAGGTGGTACCTACTCGATGTTTTTTTTTTCTGGTATTATTTTGTTTGGTCCTAGAGGTTGATTAACTATCTTTGGAAAGTATTGTGTTAGGAATTGAGACTAATAAAGATGTTAAATTTATGGTCACATTTCAGGAATGCGTGAAGTGGTTGTCTAGAGTAAGGATATTAACTTATTTGTGTGTGCACCAGAGTCAAGATGTTAAATATTATTGGTTTGTCAGGAATAATAATAAATAGAGTCACATTTTTTGTTGAATCGAATGTAGGTACCTACCTAGAGTTTTGTATGTTGAGGTTTGATAATATTTAACTAATTCAGCTGTTACTTGGGTGTCACGTAGTTTTTTTTTATTTCTTGTAATAATAGCAATATAATTATTTTGTTAACGAACATGGTAGTTCAGTGGCATAGACGCTGACTTCCGACTTCTGATCAGAAGCTCCCGGGTTCGATTCCCGGTCGTGATCAGAAGCTCTCTAAGGGTTTTTTTTTTCTATATTTTGAAATTTCAATTCGGGGTTTGAATCCTGTCTTAGTTTGGATGGGACCGGCTGACTGGTAGAAAATGCTTCAAGCGTTAAGTCTCGCCGGCTATTTTATTGGAGAGTGTGGAAATTAAATATAGATCAGGTTAATGAGTCTATTTTGTTTTGTTAAAATAACTTTTAACGTTCTCGATTATTATGGTTAGGTACTTTTTGACTGAGTGGGTTGGTTTGTAGTTATATTGAGAAAAAGAGTTGTAAGGGTGAATGATGAGCATATTATAAAGTGGACTTTGACCGGTTTTGTTTATACATAAGAGTTTTTGCAAGGTATGATGGAATATGAATTGTAAGTTATTAGAATTTTAGATTAAATATGGTTGGTATCCGCTCAGGAGGTCGTATCATATTATGCTGGTCGTGGGTTCGATTCCCGATGCCGACATTTTTTTTTCTCTTCTCCTTTTACACCAATTCAGGTCAGTGGGGTGTCATTTTTTTTTTGTTCACTTTGTGTGAACCCAGATTCATTATTTTTTGTAAAAGAGATACTTGGTGCTTTTGCAAGGTATGTGTTTTCTATGATTTATCATTGCTTATAAATATTTGGGACTGAAGTTAAAGGTCGTATTCTTTTCTGCTTGGTACAGTTTAATATTCCAAAAGGGTAGGCTGTTCTGTGTGAAGATACTTTATAATAATTAGTTCTGTCCGACTTTAATAAGTAGGTATATTTCTTCTTCAAACACTTCATTCCTTGGAAAGGTCTTTCATAATATTTCTTCAAAATTTCTAAAATATATAGGAATACATATTATAGGTATTTCTATTCATCTTTCTAATAGAATCGTTGTTTCTTTGCAGTTGCAATAAGTACTTTCTCTTTGTCCGCGGTCGTCATCATATTTGTACTAGGTGGATAGATTGTATTTCAGGGTTCAATAATAATAATAATGTTTTAGGTCTCACTGTGTTTTTCGATTTATTACTATGGGCTTTCATTATTGAACTGTGAAGTATTATTATTAAATTTATGAAATGTTAAGTGTATCTTCTAGGTCCTAGGGTATCTTATGGTTGAGAGAGATATTTTTTTGTCTGTTTGTATTTGATATAGGTATATTTTTGTTTTTGTTTATTATGGTGTTTTTTTTTGTCAAGCACTATATGTCACTACAGTATTTTATTATTGAGTGTTCGGTCGAGCTTTACCTCGGTTTGGTGAGGTACCTACTTCAGGATTTGAGTCGTAATTGTGTCTTTGGTTTGTTTCTATAATCTTAGTCGACAGAGCCGTATTTAGGAAGCTTTATATTTATTAAATTATTATTTTTTATATTTTATTATAATTTAGTATGAGTTTGGGTGAATGAATTGTGATCTGTGTCTCTGGTTAAAGAATTCAGGACTACATAATTTAAGTTTTAGTTATTTTAAGATAATCATTTTCAATTCGATTAAATTAAATAAGTTCAAAGTTTTAGTTACCAGGCTATTGCAGCAGGAACAAATTCAGCTAGGCCTTAAATTTAAAATTAGGTACTTATCTATCTTTATAAATTTTCATTATTCTGTATTGTGAAGGAACTGAATACTTTATCAAGCTTTTAATATTTCAATAATTTATAAAATGTGTTGACTATTGTTGTTTACTAACGACTCCATTGCATTATTTATCGTATTTATGTATTTATCATTATTTTATTGTATCTTAACAAACTCCTCTTCCTTTCTTTTCGTAACTTAAGGCGAAAATGACTCACAACCTTGTATTTATTATGATTTATTTTACAATATTGCATGAATTTATTATATACAAAATATTATACATATTTTTAACAACTCCAGTCCTTGCCTCAAACTTTGTCTGGGGGAAAGTTCCATTCTTCGTATATGATCCTAGGAAAGGCTCGAAGGACAATCCCTTGTGTCATCGCCGCTAAGGTCCTAATATGGGTCATTGCTTAACACCATAAATTGAATCTGTCATTATGAGAGGGCGACCGAGGTGTGGTTAAAGTTGTGACCATATTTGGGTCGGTTTCGGGGGTGATTGATTCAATGCCTATTGTAAAACCTTAGTTTATGTATTTAAGCATGCTTTGTACACGTATCTTAGTTTATTATATTTCGCGTTAAAGTTTAGCCTAATCGCATGAGGGGCTCGACACCCGGTAGTTTACTAACGACGCCTTGCATGAATTATCGTATTTATGTATTTATCGTTATTTTATTGTATCTTAACAAACTCCTCTTCCTTTCTTTTCGTAACTTAAGGCGAAAATGACTCACAACCTTGTATTTATTATGATTTATTTTACAATATTGCATGAATTTATTATATACAAAATATTATACATATTTTTAACAACTCCAGTCCTTGCCTCAAACTTTGTCTGGGGGAAAGTTCCATTCTTCGTATATGATCCTAGGAAAGGCTCGAAGGACAATCCCTTGTGTCATCGCCGCTAAGGTCCTAATATGGGTCATTGCTTAACACCATAAATTGAATCTGTCATTATGAGAGGGCGACCGAGGTGTGGTTAAAGTTGTGACCATATTTGGGTCGGTTTCGGGGGTGATTGATTCAATGCCTATTGTAAAACCTTAGTTTATGTATTTAAGCATGCTTTGTACTCGTATCTTAGTTTATATATTTCGCGTGCGCGTTGAAGGTTAGTCTAATCGCATGAGGGACTCGACATCCGAACAGGCCGGTCGAGATCTAAAAGCAGCGGGACGTGGGGGCTCCTATATAGCATGAAAAAAAATATATATATATTTTTATACAATTCTAAAATCAAGTCAACAAAATGATTCAGAAAATAATTCTTTCTACAAAAATTTAAATTCCTTCACGATACAAATAACATTAGGTACTGGATACGGCCCTGGCACTAACATATTTTACATTGACTATTCATAGAAGGGACTTCGGCTGGTGGTTGTACCGAATGGTTGATTGGTAAGAGGGTAGGTACTTGTATGATTGAGAACCTATATCCATAGCGTTTTGAGATAGGCTCACATGGTAGGTGCAAATAAGATAGGGTTGTACATAGAAATTATAAATTTATATTCATTTTGAATTAATATTTTATTTTTTTTAGTTTGTGAAAGAAAATCATGAATCTTTGGCCATTCTTGGCAAGCCCATGATTGTTCTTTCAAGGGGAGGAGAAATATTGTAGTTTATTTTATAAACTTAAATACTATTTTATGTTAGTCTAATATTAGTAGTGAATATTTTACTTAATTAGGGATCGAAGTCTTCCAATTTATATGTGGAGAAATGATTAAAACACTTCACATACCAATACTCTTGATTGTTTGGAACGCTTTTGGATAGAGTCATGAAACATTGACTGAAGATGGGATACGAAGGATTTTGTATTAGATAAATTATGCGCCTGAGTTCATGTCGGGCCAGTTCGGTTTGCATCGTCGACGGGGGTGTAGAGGCTCGTTCTCGTACGAAATCCTTTGGATAGCCCTGTTTTCAGTTAGTGATTTTTATTGATTATTTTATTGAACATTTTATAAGATATTAATTTTGTGTGCTACTGGGTGGTGAAATATATTTGTAGTAAATTCCTTTTAGATTCAAGCATAAAATTAAATTCAGTGTTGCATTTTTAATTAATATTTTACATAATTAAGTGTTATCTGGGAACCGATTTGAATTAGAATCTTTTAAAACATAGAGTCAGTGTATTCAAGAAAGAAATAGCAACTCTGGATCATTGATAAGTCTTACTTTATTTTATTATCTATTTTAATTTGTTTGCTTAGTTTGGGGAGGGATTTGTGTATTATCGAGTAGAACCGTTCACTTCAAAGTGTAATGGCGAACGTGGTTAACATAAAGCGCATTAAGCCAGCCTTCGAAACCAAGTAGAAGACGGTCGTAAGCCCGTAATGGTTCTATCTTGATTTCAGGGGGGGAGGGGGTTGGTAAAGTTTTATGATATCATGGTAGGCTAGGATTGATTGCATGCTTATCTACTAATATTTCAACTATCGACGACCACCATTTGTGAAAACTTTCAATCATGTTATAAATTGTCGAATATTTTGTTTCATTTTGTTTTGAATACTTCTCATGTCATTTCACAGAACTGAGGATTTAAGGTAGGACTCTTTCATTTCATTATTACTAACATCACAAATGGTGGAGCATCCTGCGATTTGTTTGGTTATATAAATGTGTTCTATTATCACCTTTATTTTAGGGCTGATCAAATGTTTACAGGTTTATATAGTTGAATGATTGTTATAATTAATTTCGTACACAACGTATTGGGTCCTTGAATATAGGTTACTAGACGATCAAAATATCATCATGGCCATTAGATTCCACGTAGCGATCAGAAGTCTTCTTGAAACCACATACGATTTCCTTAACCGTGATTTCAGGTGCGTATCATGAAGGTTGTTAACCCCTTCATTTTGGGTTCGTAAGTCTTCATCTTAGAGTCATCTACCTATTATATAGGTACATTGATGCACTCTTTCCGTCGACTCGGTTTACACGGTTTTGTTAAACGTTGATTTAGCTAGATTAGTGTAGACTCGAAGTTAGGTAGTTTAGTTAGTGTAAATCCAGTTAGTAATAGCCTTTCGATTGGGGATCCCGTCACAATAAGTACTAAATTAAAACTGCCCAAGGAATGCTCCATTTTTACAGCTGAATGTGCAGCACTCAAGGAAGCCCTTAGCATAGCGAATATCCACAATTTGGAAAGGATTGTAATTTTCACGGACTCCCTATCACTTGTGCAGCTTCTTGCATCGCCTCTTTCTGCATTTCATTCCAACCCTATGGTGTTGGAAGTGAAACATTTACTGCATACTCGGAGTTGCGCTGGTGGTGAGGCGGACATCGTTTGGATACCTTCTCACTCTGGTATACAGGGTAATGAGGAGGTAGACGAGTTGGCGAGGTCGGCTATCACTACTGGTGTAGCTCCTGAAGATTTTGCAGTCCCTGTAAGTGACTATAAAAGCTTTATAGCCATGAAATCCCGAATTGAATGGGAGGAGTGGTGGGATTGTGAGAGTCGGGCGAGGGGATCGGCGTATCGCAGGGTACAGTCTGTGATTCCATCCAGGCCATGGTTTCATGGGACCGGTCTCTCGAGGTCTGACATTTCACGTCTGTGCAGAATGCGATTCAATCATCATCGACTGAATTCGCACCTGTTCAGGTTCAGTATGGTGGATTCGCCGTATTGTGAGTGTGGCCTAGACCTGGAGACACTGGACCATGTCTTCCTTGGTTGTCCTCTGCGGGATGCCTATGACCTTTGCTCGGCTCTCCCTAACCTTCCGCTCCCAATGTGTATAGAATATCTGCTATCAATTAATGATGTAGCGGTACGCTCGGCGCTTCTTAAATTCATTAATAAAAATATTATTGTATTGTAGTCTTATATTTTTATGTAGGAATACCCCCTGTGTTTTTTTTTCCTTTATTTAAACTTTTCATTATTTTTAGAAAAAGACAATTAATTTAGATTTAGTTTGCTTTTTGATTTGATAGGCACAAATCGTCCCTAGATGGACGCAATGCCAAAAATTAAAAAAAAAAAAAAAAAAGTAGTATTCATTATCTTTATATTGACTTATGGCTTCTTATTGATTTATGTATAATTTATTTGTTTAGCTGACTTTTGATTATATCTTATATTTTTGTTACTTTTTGCTTGAATGTTTTTAATTTTTTCATCAGTTTATTTAATTGTCAGCCTCGATACAAGCTCTGCCTAGTGAGGTGGGAAAACAAAATCAACTTTTACATTATTTGTATGCTTTTATTTTGTTTCATCGTAAATTCGTAAATGTTATAGAAATGAATAAACTTATTATTATAACAAATACATGACAGCAGTCGCAGTCTTTAAATTTGGTTCCTCTCTTGTTCTCAATAATTTCCAACTTTTCTCTCTATATTTCATTAATTAATATTAAATATCTACTTCTTGTATACATGGGATTTATTGACATGTTGAACATGTCGAAATTTCTCATAATTAGGAGTTTCGGAGACTTAAACATTACCACCTAATGGCGAACGTCGTTAACGTAAAGTGATCACACTAAGCCAGCTTTCGAAATAACATCAGAAGACGGTCGTAAGCCCTTACGGCCGGTTTCATAAAGAATAAAGGAGACTTTAAACTGCCTTTAAAAAATAACGGGTTTCATAACAACAAAACGACATTTAAAACCGACTTTTAGCTTAAGTACCGTTATTGATTATTATTTTTAGTTAAAGTCGACTTTAGGTAGTTCAAATTTTTACCACCGGAGTTTATAGAAAATTTCGTGGCGCTTTCTCTGTCACAAAACTGATAAACATTTTGTATGCGGTGACACTGTGGACAAAAATGACGCAAATAGGGCGGAAAACATAGCAAAACGGGAAGAATATTATTTATTACAGATTTCGTTTACTAATTCATAAACCATAATAATAAATTAACACAATAAAACGGCCATTTGATGCTCTATTGAGAAATGAAATTGACAGAGTAACAGAAATTCCGCGAAAATATTAGTAAACAACCTATGTTTTCCATAGATTTCCATTGTAACACTACCAACTGCTACCAACATTAAAATATTTTTTTGACATTTCAAATTTTAGCTGGAATATTTTTTATGAAACGCGTCAGCTCAAAGGAGTCTTTAAATTTTAAAAGGAACTTTAACTAAAGTGTTCTTTTGAAGCTTTTTATGAAACCGGCTGTTAGTTATTTGTTCCATTTAAAAATCGAACATCAGTAATGAATTGTTACATATTATTCGTTATTATTATTATTTCAAAACATTTATCCTTTAAATCACAATATAAATATCATTATTTTTTATTTTATTCGATCAACGGCAATAGCCTTTTACATGTTAAAAAAAATAACAATCATAATATTTTTCACTCCAACAACACAGCAATATAGATAAGTAATATTATATAATATCAACAAATAATAAATATTGTACAATCACAAACGCAAATAAAAATGTCAACATTGAATAGTAATAAAAATATAATCGGCCATAACGAAGTAGGCAGTCAAATAATACAAATTTAATGTCAATAATAGCAGGATGTCAGGTAATACCTACTAATGTCAAAAAAGGAAATTATCATATATAAAAATATCAATGTCATGCAGATATGATTAAATTCTGGTCAGAAAGGTGAATAAATGTCGATGAAATTTAGAAAAAAATTAAATATTGTGGTCAAAATAATGAAAAAAAAAATGCACATAGTCAAACAAAAATACATACATGTACACATAAATAAATACATCCTCATGCATATACAAACACAAACAACTTCGAAATGCCCAATGTCAATTTTAAACAGTTAGAAAATTAATTACGTCAATTTTGAACTTAGGTAAACTGTCAACAAAAATATCGGTGATATTGCCTACCAGATTTCCCAGTCTGTGTATTCTGACCATGGGAGAATAGAACGTGTAATTATTTCTGGTAAGAGGCTCCCGAAACAACACTGCCTGTCTAGTACATCTCGTGGGGATACTGAATTTGATTAATTCTAGCAATTCAGGAGAATCAATTCCACCATTACTTAACGAGTTTGTAAAGGAAGCAAAGGTCAAACAGTGTTCTTCAGTTTTCCAGGCTGGGGAGTCTAAGATCATTCATCAGAGCCGAGTAATCAATGTTTTCATACATCATTGTATAAAAAATTATAAAAAAATTAAATTAAAATTAAATACAATGCTGATTACTTAATATAAAAATATCGGTGTTGCCTCTCATGATACATCACGAAGTAATGTAATCATGAGAGACCTTCTGACTACAGAGAAAGAAACTTGATTATTAAGATGTTTGTCCTAGTACAGGCTTGGTCTATCTGGGCAGCATTTCCATTTGTTGTCTGTTATCACTGTTATTGGGGGTTATTCTGAACATCCGACCCGATCGAGTTGCATCGGATACGATACAATAGCGTGACGGACAAAAATAATAATTTTGTAATACTACTTTAAAATATTCCACTATATTTTTTATCTAAAAAACGCGCCTATTTTAATAAACAATTTTAATAATTTGTTATTTCTATCAATTAATATTTTTTCTTATACGTATGTTATTATTTTTTTTACCGCAAAATGTAAGCAATCTTTTACATGATATCTGTACTCTTAGATAGAACTTTTCTAAACAATTTTCATTAAATTTCTTCCAAATTTTCACCAAATAATTAATTTTTGTGCAATTTTTTACACTTAATTAAAAAAAAATCGGTTGGATCGCAAGCGACAGTGAAATGGGCGTTGAGTAGACATCCAATTGTGTTGCGACGAATGCAACCGGTTATCCGATGTTTCATTCGAATCTGACTTGTAAATAAGAGCCTGATATGACGTAGGTCGTACGCTATCAAAATTTTTCTCCAATCAGTCCTAAAAAGAAATGGAAATAATTATTATAGTTTCAGCAGTGACAATTATATGTAAAACTCGTCAGGTCGGCGTGACGATAAACCCAGCGTGCTGTAATTGCACAATGCTAGTATTAGAGGTTCACAACTGGTTTCCGAGCTTCGGAACTTTGTTGACCCCTCCTCCCCGACGCGACTCTGTATCCACCCAACCACCCACTTACAGAGTATTATCGTATTATATATTACCTCACAATTAAACTAAAATGTCACAAATAATAAGCACAACAAACCACTGAAAGAGAAATGAATGATTATGATACTCTTACCAATCGGCAGCAAGGTATGTAGTAATAATCCTTACCAGAACACTAAAACACTATCACTAATAGGTATTACCTCACACTTCACTATCCGAGATTAAATACCTTACAGAACCCCGACGCACGCGACAAAATTAATAAGCTATACACGCGAATCAAAATTATTAACACCTCGCAAAGAGCAACGTTTTCTCTGCTACTAATTTGAAGTAAGCACAAACACAAAAAAAAATTAAATAAGAAACCGGATCCCGAAATAATTTAGGTACCTCACAGAAAGCAACGTTTAATTCTGCTACGCCAAAATATGCAAGTCGAAAAACCACTCAGCAGATAGCAAAACAAGTCTACGCGTCGCGAGCTGAGTGACAAGAATGAGAGAGATTACCTACTGACCGTGTGCTTAAATATCCTTGTCAGCTGATTAAAAAAACTTCTAGAATCTTCTATCTTAGGGGTGTACCTGTTGATTACACCAGTGCATTGGCCTTCCGAGAAATGGTTGGACCTAGAAAGGGGGTATTTAAAACAATACTGTGTCATGGTAATAATTTTATTCAAAACATCAGGTTCATTGTCCTTCTGGCAAATCCCTTAGGACTGTTAGGACATACGTACATAGTCATAAATCATAGGATAAGATACATTCCAAATAGCCGAACAAGTTAAAAGAATATTATTTTTTCATATCAGCGAAAGTATTTATTGCTACCTGTTATCCTTGAAAACAAAAGGTACCTGCCCGCATATCTCAAGTCTGCATTCTTTAGAATAACAATGAAAGACTTTCGTTTCGAAAAAGCTTTCAAATAATAATCGCTGACCATATCAATAATCAGTAGTAGGGTTTTTTATAATTTCTACTTAACTATTAAAATTAATGCTATCTTTCGGGCGCAAATACCTACTCACAACAAGCCTATACAAAAAGTTGGATCCTACGCGACACTAACGGGACGCACACAACTCCATAGGGTCGCATGTTCAGAATAACCCCCAATATGTATGAATAAAAATGAAAAAAATAAATAAAATCAAAGATATTATATTTTATTTACATGTTTCAAGATTGAGAAGTCATTGAACCTTTCAATATCCAAATATTTGGAAAAATACAAAATAAATATTGCCTCACCTCACGATATGGGTAGTTTTCAAAATTTTTGTACATACGACAAAATTTTTTGTCCAAGTCAAGAAACTTTGAAAAACAGTGGTTGTAACTAAAATATATATTGTTTTTAATTTCACAAATTATTCTAAACATACTGCAGATTATTCCTGATAAAAAAAACAATCAGATTGTGATGAAAATCTTGACTTAAATTAAGTTTGAAGATGAGGTAGCAAAACTTCGCCATACAATTTTTTTTGTCCCCTATGTGGAAGCTATTTGAAAAATATTAATTTTATCAAAATTTTTCTACCAAACTCATTTGTTTTTTGTAACACAAAGTTATAGCACACTTCAAGTCTTAGGCCGATTAGATAAACTATGTAATTTAACGTTAAATAAATTAAAAATTAACATTTTAAAAATGTCCCCAACAATCAAAACAATTTCCTGACACTGGTTATTTGACGAACTTAAGCAACTTTTGTGTCACTAAGAGTAGAAATTCTCCCTTGATAACTGGCAACACTGGCTATGTCGCGTAAAAACATTACAATTGACTCGTTGCTACTTGTTTTGTTATTAAAATGCGGCATAACAACAAATAAGGCAACTGCGAAAAAAAAAGTTACATGTTTCGTGACGATTATCTTCTAACAAAAAGTAAGTTTTTTTCAAGAATTCAACTACTGCATTTATTTTGTAACATACTTAACCCATATCTTCCCAGTGTTCCATTATTGGAACGGTATGGTTAGTAATTTTTATTATTTTTTTGGAAATACGCAACCCGTTTATTTTTTTGTGCTTAAAATCTTCGATTAATAGGCTATAGTTAGAGATATTGTTGCATGATATTCGCGTCTGCTTTTTTCTGTCATAAAGCATTCTTTATGGCAGATTTTGTGGAAAAACATTGCTCGTTGTAAAATGTTCGTATATTTTTTGTTTGTCATAATTATCATTCAAATAATACGATACCAGTTCTATTGCAGTCTATTTTGTCATTATATAAAATAATAAAAATAAAGATGACTATAAGTAGGTATTTTCATGTCCATTTTCCTAACCGTTCCATTTTTGGAACACTGGGATAATATGCCAATGTAAGATTTTTGTACTATTTTCATGCAATAAATTTATATATTGTTGGCAATTTATTTTTTTGGTCGCGGTTTAATAGTGTACTAAATATTTGAACATCTAGAAACGAAAAAAGTAATATATGTAAAGAAAATATGCGCACACAGCTGGTACAAGTGAACCTTACACAGTAATAAAATGTTGTTTGTAGGGTTACTTTGAAGGTGAATGATGGTGATTTTCAAAAAGGATCTGCAAAATCATCTTAACCATCGGATTCCACCTAAGGTCTCCTACGCTCAAAAACAGAAAAATATTAATTCATTGGACTTGATGAGTGCTAATACTACCAGGATGTGGTGATATTGTTTTTCGTCAAGAAATCTATGAAAAACGTTAAAGCAGATGTTATTTCTCTAAAACAGGAGAAAATCCTGCATCAGCAAGCTATTGAAGTGCTTTGCTTTACAGTCAACAGAGAAGTAACCTGCTTGCCTGATAAGTAAGGTCTCAGGTTGATAAAGCTGCCGCAGAAGCAGTCTGCTTGAAAGATGTTACAATATGGAGAAACAAGGATATGAGGACATACATAAAGGATCATATCAATAAGACACATGGCATTTTATCCAGTGCAGACACTGTCAAAACAAAAAGCATGCTAAAAACATCTAAAATGAAAACAACTCATGGTTAATCTCTGCGTGATCGAATTAGAAACAGTAATTTGAGAGATCTAATAAGTCGAGCAATGTGGTTAGGTGGGTACGTTGTTGGCACGAACATGTATTGAGAAGTTAAACAAAAGCAAGAATAATATATCTAGCCCTGCATGAGGGTACCAAATAGGCTGCGCCGATCAAAAATATCCATCAAGCGATGGTAAGAAACCTGGAATAAGGCTAGTCAAGATGATAACCTTGATAAAACAGACTCCCGTGTCTACAAAATAGAAGAAGAAGAAGATATTTTGTTTTATTATTTTATACAAGGTTTATAATTTATAAATTGTGGATTAAAATTTAAAAAAATCTTCATAAAGTACTTTAGTACGCTCTATATCGTTTAAGATTTCCCATACAAAAGTCCAAATGTTACATGTATGTATCTTCCCAGTGTTCCATTATTGGAACGGTTCTATAACTAAAAAACCAAAAATCCAAATTTTTTTTGACACTTATTTATCAATACATAGACCGTAAATAGTCCCTGGTATGATTTTCGTGAAAATCTAACGGCTATTTCTATGTCTGGGAAGATATGGGTTAAATTATGATATGATTAATAGGTTAAGCTCTCAATCTACTAGTAAAAGTGATTTGTTTCTGAGTAAAAATATTTTTTAGATAATGTTTTACACCTTACTGACGTACAATTTCCTGACATTTTCAAATTTAGTAAATTTTAGCCAGTAAAGCTACGTTTTCATCTGTAAACTATGTAGGTACCACAAGTGAAAGGGAAACGGTAAGAGTTTACAGACGATTTCTCCATAACTACTCAAGATAATCTAAAACCAAAAAGTGATATATCTGCTAAGTTACCTAGCGCACCGTTTGGTTTAGCGCTGCGTGCTTTCCCACCCATACTTAACTTTGTTTTTTCTTTTAGTGTTATCCGACAACTCTACAACAGCTATTATTATTAGTTTTAGAATGCCGATGACCGGTGCCGAACGGCAAAAAAAATACACTGAAAAACTTTAAGCCCAAAACGCTAAAAAAATTCAAGAGAAAAGAAAGAAATATTTAGAGAAAGTTCAACAGAAGCAAAGGAAAACATTAGATCTTATTGAAAGTGAAAAAGAAGCTCAAAGACAAAAATGAAAGAAGATAACAATAGAAGAAAAGAAAAAAACAGCAGACAACAAAAAAAAAAAGGAAGAAGCAACAGAAATAAATGGATTTAATATATTTTTGATTTTTTGTTTCAATTATTTTTTAAGTTATGTGTATGTATTATTGTCTAAATTTGCAAGTGTTATGTTTATAAGGACATTCCTTACTATTTTGTTTAACTTTTGGTGTTAACAAAAATTCTGAAAAATTGTAGTCTGAAAATACCATAATAAATAACTGTTCTAAACGCGGCATTATTTTTACAACTTCCTGACATTTCCTAACGAAACAATTTACTGACAATTTCGTGACGTACATATATTTTGAAAACGATCCATATATATAAAATTTTATATTATACTTAATTATATTATCTTCTAAGAACGTAGGGGAACTTCTCCTAACGCCGGACTACATCTAGCAGCGGAACATATAATTATACCTACACGAATCTTTCAAAAACATATTTACAAAGGTTCTACCTCCACTATCCAACTCCATGAGCCATCGAACAAAATCCATATCCAGAGAGGAGTAAGACAGGGGGACACCATATATCCAAAGTTGTTCACACTGGCGTTGGAAGACGTATTCCGAAAACTTGACTAGGATGATTATGACATCAATAAAGACGGAGAATGATTGACAAAATGAGGTTCGCAGATGACATCATGCCCTTTGCCAACACAGAATAAGAAATTACTATAATGTTGGCTGAATGCGGTAAAATGGGATCAAAAATGAACATGAATAAAACCGAAATCATGTCTAGCACAAATCTATCCCAACCGATTACAAATGGAGGTCAAAATATAACAAGGGTTGAGTCCTATGTCTACCTGGGTCACACTGTCAAATTGGGAATGGATAACATGGAAGCTGAATTTGAAAGACGAGAGCTTTAGGAAGGAAAGTTATCAAATGTCCTAAGATCACCACATTCACATCCATCTGAAGAAGAAAACATTCGATGCATGTGTACTCCCGGTACTCTCCAATGGGTTCGAGACATTCGCTCTAATGCAAAGAATCATGCACAAACTTCGTGTTACTCAAAGAGCAATGGAGAGAAAGATGTTGAATATTTCCCTTAGGGACCGAAAAATGAATGTTTGGATATAGGAAAGACCAAGGTAACAGCTGTTACCCAAAGAATCGCAGAGCAGAAAGCGCGTATGTCTGATGGCAAGTGGACTGGAGGCCTAGAACAGGACGCCGAAGCGTGAATACTGGGTAGGCCCCTAACAAGATGGTCCGACGACGTTAAAAGAGTAGCGGCCCTGCACTGGAAGAGAGCCGCGTCCGACAGGGATGTATGGAAGTCCAAGAGGGAGGCCTTTGTTCAATACTGGACACAAGAAGAAGGCTGAAAGGAAGGAAGGTGAAATTTATTTATCTACCTCTTGTGCAGGTTACAATGTTCATTTCGAAAACTCTTGTAGAATTCTGCAAAACAGTATTTTTTATTCTTCTGATATATTTATTCATTTACTTGTTTTTGAAAGGCACCCGTGGCGCCTACTTCTGGCTTTTTCTTGCAAACTTTGCTTTTGTATCTCTGCATTCGCGTGTAAGTCTTCAAAGCACTCGGTTGATTGATTATAAACTTAAAAAAACAACTTTAACTTTTTATTACAAACTTCGTATTCGAATGGCTTTTAGCATTTATTTGATAGATTTAACTTTTTATTACTAAATAATATTACATTCTTTTAGCTTTTCTCAGCTATGAATTCGCATGTGAGTCTTTAAATATATTATTTTTCTCCACATCAAGACCTTTGAAAAAAGTGTTCAACCACAATAGAAGAACATAATTATTTCTCTTTAATTATTGCGAGTGGCGGCATCCTGTGGTAACCTCAGGAACTTGCATCAAGATCTTTAAAAAAAGTGGTCAAACACATTTTTGTAGAACAAAATTTCTCTTAAATATACAATAATACTCTAGTACCTATTTAATCTTACCCTTTTTTTCAGATACAAAGTGCGTAGAAATATTTATGGGAATATGGTAGTGCCACAGCATCATGAGCGCGCTACGTGCAGGTCTTTTACTTCTACACACCTTTGTAGAGAGAATATGGAAATGGCTGGGCTAGAACATGTGATAATATGTATTCTGAATTTAACGTTTGGAAAACGAGGAAAGGTCTCTTCTTCTTCTTTTATTTTTGGCTTATCACCCCTAAATGGGGTGTTCCTGCCATGATAGGAAAGGTCTCGAAAACGGGGAAGGAGTGGAACACAATAATTAATATGAGTAAGGTCAAAGTAATAAATGAAAGGTAACAAAAATCTTCAGGTATAAGTAAGTAATATCATCATAAGAATAATTTCAGGTGTTACTGTAAATCTAACAATTATTGTTAAAACTTAACTTCGGTATATACTTATTTTCCGTGTCCGGACATAGCTCTCTCACTTAAGTAAGCTGCAATATGTATTGCTTTGTCATCAACAGGAAATAAAATTATAATTTTCTGAATAATTTGACATAAGTCTCCGGTACAAGGAGTACCCCCCCTTTATGAGTCTCTTAAAATAATAATAGCTTTAAAATATCTGTAGTACAATAATTGTTTGTTTTGTTATCGTCTGAAATTTCATGTTAATACAAATATATCTACCTATTTTGATACAAAAATATCTTTTCCTAGCCCTTCCCTACATTCCCTTTCTCCCTTTCCTTAGGTAGGTATTTATTTTTAGAAAAATATTGTTTGATATTATAAATTGTAAATAGTGTTGTAAATGAAACATGAAATACATACATTTATTTTTGTAAAATAGATCTGTGAAAATTCTATAATTACACAATGTTTATTCACCTGACAACCATTGAGTTTCAAAACACCGGCACCGGTTCGAAGATTATTGATAGAATTTATTTCAAGCTTTGATTAATATTTTTTTTTATACAAATATATCATTTTTAGCGAATCAAAAACTTAAACGCTGAAAGTGAATAAAAAGACTTGATATTAATTTGATTAAAAATTGGAAAAGTGAATAAAAAGAGGTGAGAAGTTTAATAACACTGGCCGACAAAAAAATATTTTTGAGTAGTAACAGAGAGCTGAATAGCATATGGTAGAATGGACGTATCCAAATACAAAAATGATGGCAAAAAAGTTGTAATACGTCAGATTTTCTTGTTACATTAAATTTATAGAACCACATTTTTTAATGTTACATTCTGATGTGTATTGAAAAAAATGATTAGATTTCAGAAAAGCCCAAGATTAACCATATTTATTGTTATAACTGGATTGAAAATAATTATTACATTTAAGAAAAACATAAATATTAAAAATATTGATTTAAAATACTAATGAAATTTTATTTTTATTCCTTTTATGAGGAGTAATAATATCTTCTCTTTTCAAAAACTAGCAGTAATCACCCATCATGGTAGGATCCCATCATCCTTGATAGCGAATCTCCGAAGTCGGGTTTGTGCGAACACTTAAAACTCGAGATCGACTGAACAGATTTTTATGATTCTTATTTTATTGGATTCTTCTCCGCTCCGGATAACAGAATAACTAATGAAACATCGAAAAAGGGATAGAAAATATACCTAATATTAATGTTAGTATGAACGGATTTATTGACGACAACGCCATTTGTGAAAAATTTCATAAAAACACATTTTTTTATTTATTTGATTACCATGGAGTGTTAAAGCATTGGTAGGAACGCAGATTTTCATAGAATAATTTTCAACCTTTCATAAACAATGTTTTAACATTCAAACATATTATTTTAAACGTATTTTTGTATAAATTACAAATTTGAAATCAATTTTCATCGTAAGGTCTACAGAACAACGTCTGTCGGGAAAGCTATTTTATCATAAAGAATTTACGATTAAGTAACTAATAAAATAGTATTGAAAGGCTATATTGCTTTAAAATTCCTTGAAATAAATATTCAAATGCAAAACTAATTATAATATTGAAATAATATCAAATAAAAAATTATGTTTAACAATGAATAATATTATTTATAAAATAAACTTTTTTATCTCAAACTTGAAAACTTTTTGCTCCAAAATATGTACATGAAAAGTTTTATTAATTCTCTTAAAATAACCATCTTTTAGAAAGTTTTAAAAAAAACTTCCTTTTTATCATAACACGATTTTGTTTTTTTTTTAATAAAAAATTACAGTTTCCAAATATCCCACAGTGGAAGTATAAAACGGATATGACAGGCGGTTCCATTGAAAATAAATAAACTGAAGCAAATTTGGTGAATCTAAAGATATAAAAGAAAGTCGGGTTAGTTGGAACAGTGGGGCTAGTACGAGTTTAATCGAAAGCTAATTGCACGCTAGTTAGCGCTTATTAGCGTGCAAATAGTGTTTAAAAATCAAACGATCGAATCATTCGATCATTTTTGTATCTTATACTATACTAGTAGTACTGTTATAACTCGAGATAGGCTGAAAAGACTTTTGTTGTTTTTGGTTTATTGGATTCTTTTGCGCTCCGAATAACAGAATTACTGATAAAAGATCGAAAAATGGATAACAAATAATATAAAATAAGTAAAGTATTAAAGTTAGTATGGAACGAATTTCGATAGGTGCAATGCCGGCTGTGAAAAAAAT
Organism: Mystacides longicornis; assembly: GCA_963576905.1. Classification (NCBI taxonomy): domain Eukaryota; kingdom Metazoa; phylum Arthropoda; class Insecta; order Trichoptera; family Leptoceridae; genus Mystacides; species Mystacides longicornis. Next base: position 5,860,995 of record OY756433.1, on the reverse strand, counting down.
CTATACAAACACAATTTTTATGTACCTACCTGACAACCTTTAACCAACTTTTTGAATCGACGTTAAAAATATTGGCACGCAGATGGTCCGACGACGTTAAGAGTAGCGGGTCTGCACTGGAAGAGATTCGCGTCCAACAAAGATGTATGGTCGTAAGTCCAAGAGGGAGGCCTTTGTTCAATACTGGACACAAGAAGAAGGCTGAAAGGTAAAGGTAAGGTAAGGTATCCTAACATTCAAGTAAGAAAGCCATTCTGTTTGACCAAATTGCAAATCAATGATTCATGTTCATGTTGCCACCATTCGTGATTTGATAGTACTTTTTCTTCATCTTCAAATAACGGTCTTTTTTTCTGCTTGTGCCATTATCAGTCCTCCCAGCAGAAAATCTTCTCCACTGTTACTTTTCCGGACCATTCTCTCAGGTTGCCACCCAAGATATTGGCCTCCGGCCAGGACGTCTTCGACCATCCACCGTCTTCCATCAGCAAGATTTGAATGATTTCATGCACAACGTATCCCTGATGGGATTTTTTCGGATCTTATGGATTGCAGTAAATCTACGTCGTTTTTGACTCTTCCCGTTTTTGTGTTGGTAAATAAGTCTATCTACGGTATAAGAAGGACCCGTCTGTGTTACTACATCTGGAATGCCTTTAACCGATTCATCGTGTGGATTTTCAGTGATCATGATTTTTAGGCGTAAACCAGTAATACTTAAAAATACTCTTCATTAGAGTTGAATTCAAATAATCCATGTTGATGAGGGTTCGCATCCTATTGAATGTATTTCGTGCATTTTACATCAACAAAATGCTGACGAAAAGAGTTGTGATTGGATGAAGAACAGCAGATGCGCAACAACAAAGAACAAATAGATCAGATGAAACTCCCTATCTAAAACAAAAATAGCTAAACTCCCTAAAATTATGTTCATCTAACCAATTGCCGTAATGATTTTCTCGAATCATTGTTTTTTTTATTTTCGAATAGATACTAACTTTATTCTTAGTAATAAAGTTCGGGAATTCGTAAAATTACACAAAAAAAAACACAAAAGTTCGTACCTAATGTTTGAAAGAAAAAGTACGCCTATCACTCACATACCCCGCCTACGTCATTAAAAAGTTAATTTCGACATACAAAAACATTTATTATGTCCTTTCTTCAAGTTCGTGGGCAGATTTTCATTTTTATCGTAATATTTAAAGGAATTTTTTTTTCTATTTTAAAGTTTTTTTCCCCTAATGGATGGATATTATTATTGACATAAAAAGCAAGGCAACCTGTGTTTTAAATCACAGAAGATTCTTATCGTTTTGAGTATAAATTAGAAGTTTGAATCTGTTACTCATAGATTGACATAACAATTTATTTATTTTTTCGAAATAGCTTTTAATTTTTGTCAATTTTTACGGCGACGTAATATCTTTTTGTGTTATTAAAACCTTAAACCTGTATTCAGTGTCTGTTTTATCCCCTCCTCGGAATTTTCGTGAAGATGATAAATTTGCGGTTGTATTTTTATCTTTTTCTAGGTATTAAACATATCGAAATGGAATCAGCATAGTTGTTGATCAAAAGGAAAAGAAAAAAATACATACCTAATATGTACCTATGTGCTATCAAGCGATTCTCGCTATGCTCTGGCTCTAGCAAGAATTTGGTGATCATTTTTGTCCACAGGATTCGATAATACAGACTACAATAGGATATACGTATAAACACCTCCAAAAACATGATAAACTTTGTGCTTCTTCTAAAACTTGAGATATTTTTTCTCCTCTCAATAAAATCATAAAGGAGATCAACGATTGAAACAACCACCAAAAACAACGCCAATTAAAAATTCATATAAAAGATCCTTAATTTATTTAGTCTTTCAGACTTTAGTGATCTATTGGAAATATCTGAATCAAGTTCGTTCAAATAATGCTTCCCACACGCTAAAAACTAATATGGAACAAAAAAAAAGAACAAAAAAAACCTTTTGTTATTTAGATTTGACGATTATGGGGTGTGATTTTAACCATTTATAGAACTAACCCTTTAATAAATCCTTTCACAATGGAAAGTTAAGCTGTAAAAAAAAATCAGTGAATCGAAAAAAATGCCATGAGGAAATAAAACTTCCATATAAATGATTATCATAGATCCATTTTTCACAGACTTTTTAACAGTGAGAATATTTTAAAAACTTGTAACTACTGTATGGTTATTGTGGGGAAAAATATTACATTATTATTATTTAGGCAAATAAAATGGGAAAGTTTCTTCTCCCAAAAACTTAAATGGAAAGCAATAAAAATTGGAAGTAGTAGGAAAATAATTTCTTGAACTTTGTTTCCTAATGAGTCTGCTAACAAGAAAATAAGTTTTTTGGGCGCTCATTATTTTTTAAGGTTTGTTGGCGGTCGGTACTAATCAATCGACCAATATTAAAGAGAACTTAGGCAAAACTTTTAATATGAAATAATTATATGATTGCATTTGCAACCTACCCAAGTGCTTCTTATGAACTTTGGCCATTTCTCAATAAAACTACATCATAAACCGTAATTAGAATTTCGATTAGGTGTATGGAACATTATTAATGGCTGGTTTATAAGGGCTTCGTAGCTATGTGCTTAGTACTTGTCACTCATACTAAGCCTCACTATGACAAGTGAGAAGTAACCGTTTACACGTTATTAGTGACCAGACATTCGAAATGGAACGACCGTGTACAACTTGTGATAAGCATGCTCGAGGTCTATGGGAGGAATTAGCCACTGAAAGAGGGCTTTCCATGGCGACCTCACGCCTCGAATAGGTACCAAAAAGGGGTCAAAATTCGGCTATCAGATATAGTGTATATAGACAACTGAAAAAGGTTCCTGATGGTGTACAAACTACAGGGGCTGGAAGCTATCTTTTAATTATATAACTCTTGACTCAAAATACCTAAACGTACTTACAGAACAATTACAGAAATTAATAAACAATAAAGACAAAACACACATACTAAACAAAAACGGAATATACACACTATACTGCAACGACTGTAATCACAAATATATAGGGAGCACAAAGAGAAACTTCAAAACACGCATTAGTGAACACCTTCGGTGTCTAAAAAATAACAATTTTTCGGAATATGCTAATCATCTTTTAGACAATAATCATACCCACAACATCAATAAAACCACTTACAAGCACACCAATGGTTACACATATAGAAAGCTTAATACCCTAGAAACAATCGAAATTAGTAAAAATATCCCTAATAATCTAATAAACAAAGAAATGAACCCTTATAAATCTCCGCTATTATCTCTCTTCCCAACCCTATCTCCTTCCACGCCCACCCCTAACACCCCCCTCCATCACAATACCTAAAATTTGTAAGTCACAATATTTTGTCATCTGTGCACATTAGTTTTAAGTTTGGTCTGATGATGGCTGGTAGCCGAAACCGGTAACCAAAGAAATAAATATATAAATAAAAAACAGTTAAAAAATAGTTAATTTTTCCAAAACATAAAAAAAAATAAAAATTAAACATTAAAGATAGGTCGCACCACTGGTGACGGAAAATGGGGTAACCCGCGAATGACAGATAACAATTCGCGACGTGTGTTTGACAGGTGACGTGTGAAAACAATACAGGTAGGTACATGCTGCAATACAATAAATCTATTGGCACACAGAGATCACACGTATTCATAAATATGCCGTAGCGGGTCGGCCATATATCTCTCATCTAAAACCACATCGAGCAACTTGCTCATAAGCATGCTTGGCGGGGCAACCAAACAACAAACAAAATTCTACATCGAAACAAAATATCTCTGCTGCCAGCGACGGAACAGAATACACTAATAAAAAGATGGCAACTCACCCGAAATTCAGCATACTACCTTCAAAATAAAAGCACACAGCAAAAATAGAAAATAAACACGTCACATTAGCACATATGAGGTATGGTGTATCACTTGTTCCCTCTCCACCTCGTACCTCGCCACCCCCGAATTGGGATATCTTCCAAAAATAATGACCATAATTAAACGGAAGGTTTAATAAGCAAACGCGGGTCTCTAAACAAACTAAAACTCTAAATATGAAACACCAGAGCTCATTCGTCAAACACTTCCAAATTACTACAGGTCACAGACTCAAACCATTTCCATATTTAAAATACAAAAAAACGCGACCTGACAAACTAAACACGGGACGAATATTAAAAATTAATTAACTAGGAAACAAAATTGCGATAAACTATAGGTGATGGAGAGAACTGTGACCTTCTCCAGCAAATTACGAAGAGAAACTAAACGTGAAAGAATAGGACCAAATACACTATCTCAAGACAATCCCTTTAAACTTTAAATAACATATTTTTTTCTTATAGTTTCCTAGTACTGGATGTCTATGTGTAAAAATACCGAACTTTCTAATCCACCATAAACAAACAAGCAACTGTTTTTCAAACTCTTTACCATCGCGTTCCCAAACTTTCAAATAATGACAATAATATTTTGAATTACAAGATATGAATAAATCCCTCACATCACTTGTCACTAACTAACTTGTCGAGTTGTTTACACAATGTCATTATCTTTCTTAAAAAAAAATAGTTGGTGCATCATGGTTGCAAGACCTCGAATGATTACGGGAATGCAATATTTGCTTTATTTGTTTAAAATTTTAATTATCAAAATGTTTAACCAAAACAAAATGGACCAAAATATGAAGGGAGCACTTAATTGGACTGGAAAAAAGCTAAAAAACAGTATATTTATTACAGAAAGCATTGTTGTACACTCGAAACCATTGTGAGTTGACATAAAATCCAACATGGCGATTTATAATCTACACAGATCAGCTCACAATCAATCGATATGGCTTAATCTACCTCTACGACGGCGACGGCTTGATCGCATAATTTTCTATCGCTGAGCTATTTTTTCACTGATCGGAGTTTATAAATAAGACTTTAATTCAAGAAATAATAATTTCGGGTAGTTAAAATAATTCTCCTAAAAACTTATTAAAAACCAGAAAACCAAAACCTACTTTGTTTGAACAATAATTATTTTATTGGTATGGGGATTCAGAGTCCCTCAATTTCTTAACAAATGAAGAAATGCTTTGAACCTTTTAAAATTGTAAATTTAATTTCACGAGTTCTAAACCACAGAATTCTAAGGAGTTGATCAGTTGTAGACGCTTTAGATGTTGAATAATAACTCGTTTGAGAATTGGCTATTATTTCATCAATCAATAAACACTATGATGAAGAATGGTTAAATTATTTAAAATCGCTGTAACAAAACGAAATCTTCCACACGAAAGCTTTCATCTCGAGCCTTCTGAATATACATCCACCGCTACAGGTAAGGGTCTTTCATATTTTTCCACTTTTTCCTTGTCTATGATTCCTGGTTTTTAAACCTATGGTATTCTATTCTATTAACGCCAAGGTAACGTAAGCGCACCCAGCGTGAGCCCATCACGTTGTGGGGAGGAGATGGACTTGGCTGGGACATGTGTTAAGGATGCCGAGTGACAGTTGGCCGAGGAGAGCGCTGTTCTTCCTTCCATCAGGGTCCCAAAGACGAGGAAGACCCTCTCACACTGTGCTCCGCTCCTTCGAAGCAGGGCTGAGGGATATGGACATGGTGTGGGAGGAGGTCATAAACATTGCGCAAGATCGAGCGCAATGGAGAGCTCTTGTTGCCTCACTATGCCTCTGAGTGGGGTGTAAAAGGGAGTGTTGTTGTTGTATTCTATTCTACGCTTTGGGATACTTTTGAATCACATTTTAATACATGTTATCTTATGAAGAATCTTGCTCATTAACAATTTGAGATCTTTATCGGATTCGATTTCCGGTCGGGTCAGAAATATTTTATGTGTTTTTTTCACATGAAATTTCTGCTCGGGGTTGGAATCCTGTCTCAGATTGTACGTATCCGGTTGACTGGTAGAGAATGCGCAAAGCATTTTGTTCCGCCAGCTATACTATCATCTGTGTATAAATAGAAGAGTGATATTTTTAGATAGGTATTTATCCCGATCAATTTTGCGAAGCTATGTAATAAAATCTACGTACAAACTACCAAAAAGCAAATTAATTGAACTGCACCGATCATAGAGATATAGAATGCAAATGCACTCTTTTACTCTACCACACTAACAGCCGGTTTTATAAAAAGCTTCAAAAGACCACATTAGTTTGTTAAAGTTCCTTTTAAAATTTTAAGACTCCTTTAAGCTGACGCCTTTCATAAAAAAAATATTCCCGCTAGCTAAAGTTTGAATTGTCAAAATAATATTTGAAAGTTGGTAAGCAGTTGGTAGTGTTACCATGCAAATCTATGGAAAAAATAATATGGTGTTTACTAATATTTTCGCGGAATTTCTGTTAATCTGCCAATTTCATTTCTCAATAGAGCATCAAAGTACCGTTATTTGTGTTAATTTATTATTATGGTTCATAAAACCATATTTATGTAAGTCATTCTTGTCCATATTGTCACCGTATACAAATGTTCATCTTTGTGACAGTGAAAGCACCACGAAATTTTCTATGAACTCCGACGGCAAAAGAATGAACTACACTAAAGTCGACTTTAACTAAAAATAATAATCAATAACGGAACTTTAGCTAAAAGTCGGTTTGTTGTTATGAAACCCGTTATTTTTTAAAGGGAATTTAAAGTGTCCTTTATTTTTTATGAAACCGGCCGTAAGCTACTTAATGCTTGTTTGTTGTATTATTTATTATTATTTATTGTAGGAACAATTCAGCCGAGCCGATGGAGTTTGTCGGCTCTCAGATTCACTGTCCGTGATCTAACAGAATCAGCTTCTGTTGAGATTAAAGCCAATACTTTGTTTTGCTTAGCTTTAAGGGCGCGTCTTCACGAGCTACAAGAAAGAGCCGTTGCATCGGAAAAAAACCCAGTCTCCAATCATAAACGGTTTGAAGTTTCTTAAAGTATTAAAGTTCTATTTAAGGTGCATTTAAGCCAAACGAACAAAGACCAAGAGCATGAAAATAGACTTGGTGACTATATCAACGATTAGGAAAATATACTCTATTTTCATGCTCTGGATCTTCGTTCGTTTGGTATAAATGTACCTTTACACTTCAGCAGGGGGGCAGCAAGAGAATGAATTTAAATTTTGGAAATCTGATTTGCTTGCAAAAACCAAGTCAGAAACAGGAGCAAAAATAAGACAGACTACAATCGCGGATGGACGTGATGTGCACTTGATAGCGAGTCGAACAACACAGACAGTTGGAGGAGGCATGAAACCGGAAACCCTCGTCGAAAGATTGTAACTAACACTATGTGTTTACCGGAGAGCATCAGAAGTGCATATTATGGAAAAAGAAAGGAAACGGAAAGTGACGTGCTCAGAGTGCGCAGTAGGAAACTTCGCAGCTCTTGGTAGGCCGAACGAAGAGAGAAGGATTTTGCTGGAAAGGTCTGGCACTACCTGAAGTTTTGGGCCAGGCTCTGCATGCGACAAAGCCTGGGATTTTGAGACCTTTCATTTCATTCAAAAATATTATTCTCTCCTCGTAGGTTGATAACTAAATTACTCAGCCACCGATCGCCATACTAAATTAATTCTAAAATTATATCTCATTTTTTTTACATTAGCATGATCAGGTGATTGAAGATCGGGTCTTAGGTTTGTTAAGATGAATGACCGCTTTCATTACTGCACAGTACACAGGGATCAGACGCGTTTATTTTTAATCGCCTGTCATATCAAGTGTTTAAAATTGGAAATGAGACGATGCTTTTAATTGCTTTTCAGCTGGAGTAGCTTTGGGTAATTGATGGTGAGTTTGAAACCTTAATTAGCGCGATTTTAAGAGAAAATTTTTGAACTTCATGAAAAGGCAGTTTTAGCGTGAGTAGGTGAAGAATTCCAACTCATTAAATAAGAACATTTACTGCGTTTTAATATTTCAATATTTTTCTTTTTACTTTTAATATTTCATGTACTGGTAACATATGCTTTTCAGGGATAATAATAGTGCCAGCATCAATGTCAAAATTAGATGGTTCATAGCATAATTCATTGGAAACAGACAGCTTTTAATCAATTAACAATATACAATACTAGAGGTCCGCCCCAGCTTCGCACGGGTAGATAGATACTAAAAAATAATTTAGTTTTCATACAGATCCCTAACTTTTTCAAAATATTTTATTGCATATGTTAATCTGGAATAATAATTATTGCATTGCAATGTATCGTGTCACGTCACTTTACCACCGTGACTACTTTGCGCGGTATTTCTATGACTCCCTCAGTCCCCTCCCCGCTCCCGTACGCACTCTGCATCGGATAAGTTGAGATGATAAGAGACTATGCTTTTTTTCCAATACTCACATTTTTAAACTCGTGATAACTTTCGAATGGAATGTCCGAATTGAATAATTCAAAAAGTTATACAAACATATTGACGCAGACTTGAATATGAACTAATTTATTTTAATAAGGAGTAATACCGAGATACCAATAAAAACCATTTTATAGAGGTGACATTTTATTGATTTTTTTTAAATAAAAAAACACTTATTGTGGCATAACTATAATAGTTAGACATATGCTGTCGCGATACTTTTTGTAAATAATGATGTCTTCTACAAAATTGTAGTACATTGTTTTATTCTATCATCATTAGTTTTCACAGCGTTCGCGATAAAAAGAATATTTTAGGTAAATTTTTTACACCTTGGGTTACATTATTGAAGTTTTCGTAGGTTACCCAATTTTTTTTTGAAATTAAATATAGCCTATGTTCACCGCCGATATTGTAGCTTCCCAAAAGTGAAAGAATTTTTCAAATCGGTTCAGTAGTTTTGGAGCCTATTCGATGCAAACAAACAAACAAACAAACAAACAAACAAACAAAAAATCAAATCTTTCCTCTTTATATATTAGTATAGATAACCATTCTTACATCGCCATTAATGTTTATTGTTTATCCCATTTTTTTCAATTTTGTGCACAGCATTAATTATTTTGCAGTGTTAACACTTTTATATCACTCTTTTAATTGGAAATAAAAACTATTAGAAGGAAGGTAAGAAGGGCAAAGAAGATTATTTGGGGGTCTAAGTCTAGAAGGGTTCGTCAGTCAATTTGTCAATGTGTCAGATTATCTGTCTCATCCTTAGCGAATAGGTCAATAACATGCCAGTTCACAATTCATAATCATTGAGGTCCACTTTGAGATGTTCTCTGGATAACCCTCGCCACACACTTTTTCCTAAATTTCTTAACAGAGCTACTTTCAGATGGAATCCAACTCTGGTACAACCATAAAGTTTCTATGGAAGCACGTTCTGTAAATGAATGTATTCTGGTGGTGATAAGTTCTTGAAGGCTCCACATAAAAGAGAGCAGGGTGACGCTGCGGTCTACTGCTGTAGTGAAATGGCGGAGCATCCAGCAGACAGAAGTATTATATATGGTTATCCAATAAGAGGTTTCATTTTGAATAGCCCACTATTTGGGCAGCTGTCAATTTTGAACCTGTCATTTTTGACATCTGTTATGTAAAAACTACGTCATCACTAAAAGTGGAATGGCATATGCTTCACCCTCTTTGGACCATCTTGTACTGCTAGATTAGTTTGTTAATATTGGTTTTTCCGGTAGGTACATTAGTTTAAGGAGATGAACGAATAAAAAAAATTGTTTCGTTTTAGGCCGGGTACTTGGTTGAGCCGCGAGCCCGTTGCATTAATATTGTTTACTAGCTTTCCCGACAGACCTAGCTGTGTTTCTTACTATGAACATTGAATTCGAATTTGTTTGATGATAATCTTATTACATTTTAACGAATGTAATTTACATCGATGCATCTGTTTCAAACCATATATTTTCCACTGACTTTCTGTCAGTCTCACCAACCATCAAACAACTGACAGTCCCTGTCAAACTTTAATTTTAATTTCAATTTTTCAAAGTTGGAATAACAATTATTATATTGTTAAAAGTACTATTAAAGTTACCTACTTAGAGTTTTTTTAATTTTCTAATTTTCCATGCATTTTTCTTATTTTTTTTTTCTTCTAAAACATCCTTCTCCAGATAAAACCCTACACGATAAAAAAAGAATTAGCGAAATCGGTCCAGCCGTTTAAGCGTGATGCGATGACATCGGGAAATAGCTCTCCATTTTTATATATAAGATTTAGTGGAATATTAGTGAAACAGACTTAACAGCTTCAAAAAGCTTTTGCGTCTATCACACTTACCTACACGAAAACAGAAAAAAGTACCAAAAAGATGAACTTGAAATACAATACACAGTGTAAAACAAAACATCATTTGATCTAATTATCAAATATTACTCACTCTTTTCGCTTGCATTCGATTTGCGACCTACGTACGTACAAACGTAACTTTTTTAATAATATCGATTTAACATGAGCAACCAATAGTGCTCGCGGCTCAAGTGAGTACGCGACCTTAGAATTGTAATAAAGCAAAGGTGGTTTTAGGCCACTTTAAAATAGGAGAAAATTACATTTCTTTTTTTGCGTAGTAGTAACTAGATATTTTTTTCTGAAACATTGTATTCACAGATTTCCAGCAGTAAATCCGTTTTTTGACAAAAACAATTCGAATAATAAGGGATTTTGTATAATAATTAATTCGCTTGAAATGTGTATGTACCTATAATCCTTATCCACACAGGTTACACCCAGGTATGCAAACTAATTATTATTATTTGCACGCTGTGTATTCCTGATGAGAGGGACTCAATCTTTCTCTGCTAATACCGTACAATGCAAGCATGCTTATATTATTTTCATAGAACGCACACTGGTGAATTGTTGTGAAAACGCGGTCAAAACTATCTTCAGCATCTTCATGATAATATACTGACCGTTTGATGCTCTCATTGTACCTACGAATTATGTTCGATTTTCAAAGGTTGATTTAAAAATTAACTACTACGGACTTAGGAACATCGTTTAGGCTAGCTTATGTAGCAACTTTCACCATTGTGTGGTCGAACTTCCGATTCCAAAATTCTGTTTCATTGCGTCATCTAGTAGTATCTGTACCCCTTGTATAATTTTTCAATGATCGAATATCTCAAAGATAATTCGAACAGTTTCGAAAAAACTATTCGATCGTTTATTTTCAGAACACCATTTGCGCCCTAATAAGCGCTTATTAACGTGCAGTTAGATATTTTCAATAATTTCACTGATCGCAAATTTGATTGCGGAAAGCTCATTTAATTGTGATAAGGATGCATAATGACAGTTGGCCGAGAATTGGGTTGTATTTCCGAGAAAAAAGATGAGGCATACCCCCTCACAATGTGTATTGGAGGTCCTTTAAAGCAGAGGGGAGGGACATTATTGTCATAGTGTGAGAGGAGTCATTGTAACTGAACAAGATTTAGCGCGGTGGAAATCTCTTGTTGAGTAAATGTGTTGTAATTATCATATTTTTCATCGGGGGTCGCATCGTAGGTAAATCTTTTTTCTTATTACCGTGGATTGAAGTATTTTTTGTTCACACGTTAATTATTATCCTGGCTAGTGTTTTTAAGTTAGTTGTCATACGTATGCGGTCATACGTTGGCTGTCTGATCGGCGAGTGATTTCAGATCTTGTACTTCTCAAAAATATAGTAACATCGCGCTATGACTCGGCGGAGCTGATTGGAAGGATGGGATTTCATGTACCGACTAGGCCCACCCGTCAAAGAGCCCTGTTTAATGTAAGTAATGCCCAAACTAATTATGAGCGGAACTCTGTAATGAATCGGTTGCATGCTGAGGGTAATGAGTTTGGCCGGACCGTTGATGTGTTCCACGACACAGAGAGGGCGATGAGGTCTAAACAGTTGAACCACTTTTTCTTAATCTATGTGCAGTCTCTCTCTTGATTAATGAATGGTTGACTAATTGGGTGTGCTTGCTGGTTTCTACCTTGTTTTGCTGGATCTTTTTGGCGTGTTCTCTGGTATTTGTGGTGATGTTCGTGGTGCGTTCTTTTTTGTTTTGTTTGCTGTTATTTCCAAACATTTATTCATTGAGTCGCATTGTAAAGCATATATCACTGTATATAAATTGTTGATTTATTTATTATTGAGTATTAGTTGTTGTTTGATTTTTTGTTGTTTGTCTGTTATTATTATTGATGACTACTGGAATTATTATTGTATTATTATTTCTACTTTTTTATGTAAAAGGCGTTGACGCCGTGTATTAAGTGTATAAATAAATAAATAGAATATAGAGAAGGCCACTTCAGGACCAGGAGACAATGAAATATTAAAGTGTCTTGTGACATCGTAGAAAGTGTGCCGACTCAACAATACAGAACTTAAGTAATTCCATTCTATAATCCGAAACCAATAATTTATATGTTTACATCGATGTGGATGAGATGAGTGGTAGAATTCCTTCGAGGTTGATCAGATTTTTGAATCGTTGATCAATGAAGTGGTAGTAGACTGGCGGTTACGACGCCGGCTTTCGTACTGTTTCATTCGGAGGTCGTGGGTTCGATCTCAGGTGCCGACCATCTTTCTCTTTCACGACACAAGCTTTAAGTAGCTTACTGTGAAAGAGTCAAAGAGTGTACATATTTGTGTTCACTTTGAGTGAGCATAGATTCAATTTAAAAAAATATATATATTTTTCATTTTTGCCCACAATTATGGAATATTGAACTACTGTGCAACTTTCAGCTCAGTTCAAACGTCATGCGCTACGATTGTTAGCGAGTAAATACGTGCCTTGAAATGCGACCTCGGTGAAACTTTATGTGATGCAAAACAGGGCAAATATTAATCTCTAAGCTACATTCATATACCTACCTGCCTTACTCTAGAGCTAATATGCGTACCCTTTTTTCATTTTTTTGCTCATACTAGCGTTAATCTTTTTGAAATTACTTTTTTTTCAAGCGTAGAATATCTTTGAAACGTGTGTTCTAATCTTGATGGTTGATGATTTTCTCGTTTTTTTTTTACTTAAATGGGTTTGAAGAAAGATGCCGTGACGGTTCCAAAAGATGCCGTGAAGGTTCCAAAAGATGCCAGCCATCAAAAAATTTAAATGACAGATATGCATTTTCAGAAATTTTCATATTAAATAAAAGAAATAAAGATAAGTCATTTATTGACGAAACTAACCTGGCAACAAAGAGTTGTGTTATTTTGTGTAATTGCTCATCCATCACTAATGCATGACCATTCACACTTTTTTTGTCCATAAATAGCGCAAAACCAGCAGGGCTATTCACGAAAAACCAAAATTTGAGAATCAAGAAGTCGCCAAAACACCATTTTAACTCAATTATGAGTCCTGGCACCTGACCAAAGCCCAGGCATAAAAAGTCTCAGGTTTCGAAACCTCAGGAGAATTTTGGGTGTAAGATAGTACCACCGCATCAAGAACGACGCTATAAGTCGGCGCACCCTGCGTGAGCCCATCACTTCAACCACTATGTGGAAAGTAGGATGTAGGGACTTGGCTGGGACATGTGTTAGGGATGTCGAATGACAGTTGGCCGAGGAGAGCGCTGTTCTTCCTCCCATCAGGGTCCCAAAGACGAGAAAGACCCTCTCATACTGTGTTCCGCTCCTTCGAAGCAGAACTGAGAAATCTGTACTTGGTGAGGGAGGAGGTCATAAACAATGCGCAAGATCGAGCGCAATGGAGAGCTCTTGTTATGCCCCTAAGTGGGGCGTTAAGGGAGTTTGTATTGGATTGGTTTACACCCGAGTCTCTAAAATACGAAATTGAAATGCACATTTCAATTTGTCTTATTAACGTTAACATAACTTGATCGTTATAATGCCCCTTATAAAAAACAACTGAAAACTTATATTCCTACAACTAATGACTCTCTTTACCTAAACTGGTGGTATGATCTTTATGGTTTGCAAAAGTCTAAGTACTGCTATATATCTCCTACGTGTTGAACATGTTGAAAATTCTCAAAATATTCGGAAATTTTAACATTACTGCCTTATAGAGAACGTTGTTGTTGACGTGAAGTTGTGATCACACTGAGCCAGCCTTCGAAATAACAGAAAAAGACGGTCGTAAGCCCGATGTGGTATGTTCATTCCATTTAAAAATCGAACAGTACCTATAGCGAGTCTTTAGTTTGTTGTATATTTGTAAATAAGAATGTTGTGTACCAGTTTAAAAAAATTGAACAAGACTTTTTCGTGAATAACCCTGCTGTCCTCATGCATGTTTATTCCTTTTAAATTTAAACACATTGTATCAGATTGAAAATAATTTTAATGCTCCACATTTATATTTTCAATGTAGGTAAATCTTTCCGTTTCTTCATAAATACAATATCCCTTTTGAAAAGTGTTTGAATGACATGAAAAGGACGAACATCTTGGTGAGATTTGTAAGGAAATAATCGCGTAAGAATTTCATTTCCTTCAAGGACCTATTCTAGGATAACTCGTTATATTTACCAACATTCTCAAACGATAATCCAACCTCCTAAATAAACCTTTTTAGAAACGGAAGGATTCTTAGAAAAAACTTTGGTTTGTAGGAAGCACCGACGACACGTGGGCCTTTTATGGAATAGAAGTTAAATGAATTCGTAAAATTTTTGTTAAATGCCACTTAACAAAATTTTACGAATGTACAGGTTGATTCATAAGTAACTTCCACCAAGGTAATATGTGCCTTTAGTTTGTTCTCTTAGGTTTGGGATGTATTGAGCTTCTCTGCTTACTCGCTCGTTAGCGGAGAAGCTCAATATATCCCCATTCAAGTCAGCAAATTAGGAATATGGGTAACCCATAATTTGAGTGAACGTTACAAGCCAGATGAGATGCCGGTTGCCGCTAGTTTCCTCACGCGTGAAAAAAATGAACCCTCTTTAAAGAACATTATTAAGTACTGGTGAAAAAATGGATTATTTATGAAAACATCGCCTGTAAAAGACAGTTGCTAGATAAAGGTCAACTCCTTTCCTCCGTGTAGGTATGGTAGGATCTCCGAGGGATCATTCACTATGAGTTGCTTAAAAGGAATGAAACGGTGGTTGGAGACGAGTATTCAGTAGCTCCGAAGAGTTCAAGAAAATCTGCTAGAAAAGCGCTCTGCATTCGCCAACCGCTAAAACATCATTCTGCCGCATTTCTGTTCCTTGCAGATTTTTTTAAACCGAAAAACCTTCACATAGGATAGGGGATGAATGAGGATCTTGAACTTTTTCAGTAAAAACCAGCCAAATTTTATGAGGAGGGAATCGACGAGCTAAACATTAGATATGGGAACAAGTAAAATTTTATAATGGAGAATATAGTTTAAATTAGTTTTTATTATGTTTCTAGAAAAAAAAATGAAAGTTATTTACGAATCGACCTAATAGTTTGCCGACTTTTGAGACACCAGTCAAACAGTCCCGACATTTGAGCCATGAAAATATGAGCCAATTCAGCTGTTCTCTACTTCTGGAGAGAATTCCTTAAAAAACATACGAATTTGATACTTTTTGCGCAGTCAAAGGCATGTAGTTGATATTTCATCCAATAATAACGCTTATCAGTCAGATATTGGTGAAGGGTGTGTGAAGTGGGTGTGAACCGCCTTTAAATAAATAATAAAATAAAATAAACAACAACTTATTGAATTAAAATATAACAATTTAAACACAGAAATACGAACCAAAGGAAGGACTTATCCCGAAGGATCTCTTCCTGCCAACTCAGCCTTTCGTTTTTTTTTTATTTTTTATTTTTTTATAGACATTTTTATTGAATCGTGTATGCAAAAAGAAACATGTTCGACCAATGCATACTTCATACTGTGACATATAGGACAAAAACCTGGACCCTAACACATCAAACTATCCATCAACTACAATAATTACTCAGCACAGAGAGTAACTAACTGAAAGGGAACAAGAGTAACCGACATTGACAAAATGGTCACTGGAGCTTCGAGATATTTTGAATGCCAAACACAGGAAGAACGGGAGTAGGAAAACCACCAGCTTGATGAGGGGGATGATGTTTTAGATGCTGAGGTGGTTGGAGGAGAGATAAAGAGGCATTGATCCACCAGTGGAATACAACTGGCTGTTGATTTAAAAAATCATTTACCTAAATGTAATAAAGGAAATAGGTAAATAAACATCTTCCTCTTTCACGACACAAGCTTTAAGTAGCTTACTGTGAAAGAGTCAAAGAGTATATTTGTGTTCACTTTGAGTGAGCACAGATTCATTTTTATAAAAAAAAAATAGGTAGGTAATTAATAATAATAATATAACACTTTTATATACAAAGGTGTCAGTATAGCCGGCGGAACTTATTGCCCGAGGCAATTTTTTCCAGTCAACCGGTCCCGTCCAATCTGAGACGGGCCAACCTCGGGTAGAAATTTCAAGTGAAAAAACTCTGACCCGACCGGGAATCGAACCCGGGATCTCGGATCTGAAGTAATTATTTACAAGTCTGATGTAATTATTTACAAAAAAAAAATTGTTTGAAGGTTCTTGTTATGTTGCGTCAAATATATAAACGTGCAGCCCATACGTTATTAAATTCAATTAAAACACGCGAAAACCTGATATTTTTTTATATTATAAGTTTCACCATCGAAGTTTCACGTTTGATATCTGATTTATGAAAATCAAGAGAAGAGGCGTGTATGTATGTATATATTATAAACTTAGGTGAATCCGACGAAAGGCATATATACCCCCACTTTCAACGAATGACGATCAGTTTTATCGTTGAAACCGACGGGAGAGGGCGTTCATTTCGTTGCGACGCCGACGCTCTGAAATTTTCACGTAACACGCGGATTCCGTATAACTTTTTATAACTGAAAAAGTTTTCTTTTCAGCTTAGATTTTCATGTAAAGTCTAGTATATTTATACCAAAAAAATGTGAATATTTAAATGTTATTATGAATTTTCGTGAACTGTCAGGTGTAAAAAATTTAATCTAAACTAACACGAACTTTTAAAGTAAAACGTGCCAACAAATTGACAATGACAAAGTCATTTTAACCGCACAATATTCGAAATTAAATGTGTCGTTAAGTTGTTAGAAGAAAAAAAAAAACTATTAAGTACCTACTGCTGTTTCATCATTTTTTTTATGTTCTGTTTGAATTACTATTGTTTCGTTTTTATGAGTATGTTGACCTGAGAGAAAATTAAATTAATTTTCAAAGCAAATTACAGTGAGTTTTTTTTTTTTTTTTTTTAATTCATTTTGTATGATTGTTTTTTTTTGTGTATTTATTAAAATAGACTGGTCTTAATGGATAAATCGAACGGGTGATGGACTTTTCAAACAAATTGTTTATCAACAAAATTTTGTTTTTTTTATTAACGAAGTTACACACGCGAGTTTTTGGTAAGTTTTTGAATTTAATATTTTTTTAATATAAGATTTATATTATGTATATGTGATTCATTTCATATATATGTCATTGTATAAAATCAATTTTTATGTACTTATATTTGAACTTGTTAGTGATATATGTGTTGGTTTAAGTTGAACGTTCATGGTTCTATTCCCGTTAAAGTAATTCTTCAATTTTATTTTACATTTTCATGATCGAAATCTGAAAGAGTTGTGGGACATAACATGTTTCTATTAACCCACAATTTTCTTAATGGAAGTTTTAAATGAAGAGAGGTTGGGATATAATTATGAAAAAAAAACACTCGTTATTATTAAAACATAATAAGAAGTCAATCAATTTGAAAAAAAATTAATAAATCTATACGAATTTCAAAGTTTATTTTTAGCGTAAAAATAATTACACCGATGGCTTCCTGACCCTCTTAAAAATATAACCTCAATATATAACTCAAAATTGTCATATTTGGAAATAGTTCTTATTGCATTACAACCTCACAATTATTATTACAGAGATAAACTATACATTGGTATATGTGTTAATAATACTCTGATAAGCGAAGACATGGCAATAACGGAAGGAAATAATTATAATATTAAAAAAAAAAAACAGAAAGTATGTACCACCTACATACATTTTAAGTACTCAAATTTAAAAAAAAAATTGTTAGAAAATGTATCTGTGCTCTCTCAAAGTGAACACAAATACACTCTTTGACTCTTTCACAGTAAGCTATTTAAAGTTTGTGTCGTGAAAGAGGAAGATGGTCGGCACCTGGGACGAACACACGACCTCCCACACGAAATCCGGCGTTGTAACCGCTAGTCTACCAACCACTTCCTATTTTCCTGGATAGTTTTCACTCAGAGGATGGCTGTGGCAATGCAGTAATGAAATCTGTATATATCCGTTCAGCATACAATATGTACAAACATATTATATTGTTATTATTTAATCCCTCTCACTTCATTTTATTTTCCTTCTCGCAGATATCCCGTTAACCATTTTTAATATCATGCATCTAGATCCTTCAGCAAACTTCAGTGTTATAAAGTACCTACTCATATGCCAACTGATATCATCAACTAATCCAGATTTCCTCAAAGCAGAATATGAAATAAGCCATATCGAGGCCAAGTCGAGTGCTAATGACAGTTCAGTGAAGCATTATGGGGTAATGTGCTTTCAGCATGCTTGGTTATATCTGAAATATATTGGTTGTAACACACAATACAACACTCGTCCACTCTCCTTTTAGCGCCTTCCCTTTTTGATACGACATGGTGACTGGCGAGGCTCACCGCTGCGGGGATTGTCAAAATGATACTTATTACAAACCTAAACCTAAAACAGGACACGGCGTGTTGGATACCTACCCATTATGGAAGTAACTCTCCTTAGGCTAAATTTCAATAGGTATCTTCTTATTTTTTTTTTATTTCTTCTTTGGCAATTACTTCTTTAAAGGCCTCTCTATATCTTGCCACTCGAAATAACTCCTGCACTCGCCCTATTCCGGTCCAATCACGGACATTTCGCAATCAAGAGATCTACCGTCTACAACTAATTAGGAATTAATATTCACAGTCAGTACTACAGGACAACGTCTGTCGGAAAAGCTAGTTTAAAATAAATATATAACACTAAAAACAATAATATTGTGGAAAAAATATCGAAATAGAAAGTAGTAAAAAATCTTAAAACCATGGATTCTGAACCGTGGAAAACTGATTGTAAGGACTATAGTAACAATACTTGCCCATAAGTCATAAGAGAGTTTTATCATCTTTCCAGCTTTTCGAAATAAATTCGAACAATTGTATTACGACGGGATCATGCGGTGTTATTTGTCGCTCGGAAACTTTCTTGACCACGTTAAAGAGAATTTCGTCTCGTAGCGTAAGTTTCATTTATGGCGTAATGTCTTATGATGTTGTGTTGTTTCATTCCTGATAGAAAACTCACAAAACTCGTATAAACAAACATTAGGATAGCCAAGAGATAGGATTATTGTTTGGAACAAGCGTATTTATTATCGTGTTGCTATACTACTGTATAATAATATACCAAGTAGGTTTGATTTAAAAGATTTTTGTGCAAAGTTTATAAAAGAGACTCATAAACATTTTACCGTTTTCGTTCCCACGATCCATCCATCTAATAAAGTATATTCCCTTTTTTGACCCCACTGAGAGATATTGGAGACCACAAAAGCTCTCCACTGCTCTCGAACTTGCACAGATTCCATGACCATCTAATATTGTTTAAAATGAATTTACATTCAATACAATGTAACAGATATGACAATTTATAAGAGTTCTCATTACCTAATGTTAAATGTACCATTATAGTGTTTCCATCGAGTAAATCTGCGTCAAATTGATGGTCTCTTTCTCTCTTCCTGTAAGGGACTATTCTATTTTTTGTTTTCAACCACTGACGCGCTAATCACAAAGAACTGTCAATAGACGGTCTAAGGACAAGGGACAGGAGCGGAAAAAAAGTTTAGAGGGGGCTCGCATGCACTTACTCGCTGGGAGCTATAGGACTTGCGACCTTCGTCATTGATGGCTGATGGTTTATTTGTGATCATTTTCACGTGTATAACACTCACCTTTAGATATTTTGAGTCGTTATTCCTCAAGGAGATCGTGCGCAGAGCCGGAGTTGACCGTGAGCTTCTCATGACAATTAAAACGCGTAAGATCTCATATCTGAGTCATGTGCTGAGGGGTGATAAACACACCTTACTCCAGCTGATTATGAAGGGGAAGATTGAGAGGTCGGGAGAAGGCACATGTCTTGGCTACGAAATGTTCGAGACTGGACCGGAATAAGAAGCGTGGAGGAGTTGTTCCGGGTAGCGCAGGACAGAGAAGTTTTCGCCGAAGTGATCGCCAACGTCTGGGTGACCTGATACTGCACACGACGAAGAAGATTCTTTAACTGCCTTGCTGAGGATTTGAACTTCACCCCCCCCCCCTCCCCTAATGGCGTGCATTGACACTATCGTTCAGCTACGAGCGGGGCCTAGTGATCGGAGAAAATTCAGGTAAAAAATTCTCGAGTGGACATCTGCGACATCACTTGAATTTTAAAGATATTACTAAAACAACCATATTTTCTAGTGAACGCAAATAAATTTTAATATCTCCCACACGTGGTCGTGATAATAAACAATATTGTTAAAAATGTTTATTTATTAAAAAGAGTGCGTTCGGAAAAAAAATATATTAGATATTATTCTTTGAGACAAAATGAATAAAAAATTAATGATTTTCTTCTCATCAGATTATATTATTATCTGTTCATAGTTCGAAAAAAAGTGAACCGTCCTATTGATTTTGTTGAGTTGCTCATGATTAAAGAATCACCGTCCTAACAAGTGCCCTGTAAGGTCTATCCAGTATTGAAAATCACTCCAAGGAAGGTCGCTTCATAATGGAATTGAATAATCCTTCAAAAACCCGCATCATTATTAAATTTATTTCAGGTTGAATTACCTACTCCATAATCAGGATATACCTAGCTTAATTTTCAAATTGCTTTTAAGGCTTTTACGTTCGGCTTAAGATTTGATAATTATTATTTTTATGATTATAATTGTAGAACGGAAATGTTGAAAGCTGTGGCTTTCAGCTTGGAATCAAGATACCAAAGGCTCTCATTATAGGATGATACAGATTTACCTTCGCGCCCGTGGTTCAATGCTTCTAAAAGAATGTCCAATAGTTTCATAGTGAACATATCCAGGATGCATTTTGGACATGTTCGACTGGATAGTCACTTGTTCAGATTTGGCCTTGTTCAATCTCCATTATGCGAATGCGAATGGGATGAAGAAACGCCAGATCACGTGTTTTTTGGATGTCCACTGAGGGACTCCTTGGATATTTATTTTCTCTTCATAAACGTCAGTTTCCCTTTATGTACCTATCATTAATTCCACAGATGTCCATAAAAAAATGTTTATTTTCATAAATAAAAACATGCTTTTGTTGTATTTTTTTTTTTATAAATTATCATTATTTGCTTTTGTTTTGACTTAATTTGACAAGATTTGACAAGGCTGTATCATCCTTTGTTGGATGTAAAGCAAAAAAAAAAGTTGTGATTAGCGTGGATTTGTGATGCTCGTTTTTGGTTCTTTCATCGGTCTCCTTGAGATGATTAGGATTCTCAATTACTGCTGAAAATTTGTTAAAAAAAGAACAATTATGTGAATCATGTCCATTTTCTCTTCAATGGCAATACAGCCAATATTGGGCACTGGTCTCCACTAATATTCGCCTCCAATAAGTGAAAAAGCCGAATTACTCGAAAACGAGTGCAGGGCTTAAAAAAAAATAAGGGAAAAGTATCGGCTAATCCACCTGCTACTGAAGGGAAATATCAAGGGTCGCAGAAGAGCTTGACGAAGGCAGATGTTGTGGCTGAATAATATAAGTGAATGGACGAATTTGTAAATCCATTCTTTGAACTATTTGTCATAGCACTAAAAGAAGAATTTGTTATATGAAGTTTTTTTTTATTTCGATTATTTGCGGAAACATTTATAAAAAAAAAACGAATTAAAAAGGTCCAATATCAATTATTCTATCTATTTAATGATTTCTTTCAAATCTTGTTTATATTTAAATAAAATGACTTGTTTCATTATATCAGTTTTATTCACCAACCCCCACAATTTTTAGGATTCTCTTTTGTATAGATACTGTCAATTTTGAGCGAACGTGAACGGTCATATCACTCATTAACCCAAATCAAAGTAACTATCACGGTTGACATGAGAAAAACTCATCTAAGTATTAACAATCTTTTCTTATTTATTTTACATATATACCCACTTTTATCAAGGTCGCCTGTTCAGATATTACGCTTGAAATAAAAACGATATCTTCTTTTTATTGTACAAACCTAAGGAGGGTTGAATTGTCATCGAAATATATTTTTTGCTCATTGTTTATCCCTTATTTCCGCTTGGGTCCACTTTTGAATACGATCCGGTGCGTCTTATTCATTTTCATTATATTTATCTTTTTTTTTAAATCAAATATCTAGGTATTACGAATATTTTTTTATTTTCTCTGAGATCCGAACTTGAGGTGTAGGTTATTAATTTTATTTCATTTACACAGACATTTTTGAACACATTTTAATGACATCGCATTGAAACAAAATCATTGCATCAGTAAAATTATGCACCTTAAAAATAACCTCCTATATCTCATACCAAATTACTCTATCCTACTCGAGTAAACAAAAATATATTATGTAGGTAAGTATACGAATTTGAAACTTTTTGAACAAATATAGGTAGGTCACCCCCGCTTACCACACACACCCATCATTGAAATCTGACTGACAAGCTTTTTTATTGGACGTACCTAAGTGCAATGACAATACTATATATAACTATAAAAATTACTTTTAAGAAATCATCTAGTCATTTTTGGGTACCTCTAAACCTACATACAAATGACGGGAAAAATATCGACATTAAAAAAAAAACAATTATTAGGTACAAGCTTGAACCGAATCAATCGAAAAATAAGCGTGAAAATTTAGCTTTACTTTCATTTAAAACTGTCTCGAGCAATGCGAAACAAGTAGACGGTAAAAACAGAAATATTAATGAACAAAGTTCGCTTTAACCATCATAGTGAAATATATTAACTTAATCTGTAGTTTATCTTAAGATAATAAAATATTACTATTAACAGTGCGAAGTCATCACTTGAACTTAGTGGCCATACGTTAAGTTAACGACCATCATGTACCAACTACTAATACTATTATATCCCAACTTTTCTGTTATTTATTGATCTAGGGGTGGGTTCATTACCTTATTAATTGCTTCTTGTCAGCTGCGTATTAGATTAGAGAAAGAAATTGTCTCTTTCTCCTTCGTGCCGTCATTAAAAGTCTATTATCCGTTATTTATTGTTTTATTATCAACAATGATTAGGTCGAAGATTACAGATATTTTTTTCATAGTAATAATCCAAAATATCTTATCAGAAAAGTAATTATATTGAACCAATTATATGATATGAAATTAATCTCTATTTCTCTTACCTGTCAGTCGGGTAAGCTGGATTTCATATAAAATTTTGTCCATGGCATTTCAAATACTCAAATCATTAAGGAAACTCAAAAATAGCTTAAAAGTACTGTATATATATATATATATATATGTAATCTCTATTTTTCTTGTACAAATTATTATTTTCCTGTAAAAGGCCTACTGGCCGTGAAATAAATAAATAAATAAATAAAAGTAAGTATGGAAAATTGGGTGGAAGAAACAAAAAATAGGACCGATAAATTTACAAAACAATCAAGGCTTATTATACCTAATAATATTAAACATTATTATATTTGATGACAATGATATTGTACAATTTCAATTATTGTCCTATTTTTACGGCAATATGAATATAAATTAAGGACCTTCGGCGGTTCTGACTCTGTTTGAAGTATTTCATTATTTAGAATGAGGGTCCTTTCCGAATGTGAGTTAATAACTTTTAGGACGAAACCATGAATTTCACAAATTCAATTTAACAACATGATCATAACATTAAAATTTAAAGGACGTCTCAGAGGGAGAAAGCAATTTTTCATTTTGGTGTAGGTTTTTTCCCGTGGCCAAACAAAATTTTTTTTTATACCCATCACGCTGTTTCCGGAATGAGTACGGACTTCCATTCTTTCCTATCTAAACAAACCTCTTTCGCTTTCTCCAAACGGAAAACATTCTTTTATTCCTGACTTGGCCCTCCTGTAAGACGGCACCGATATGGTCGGACCATGTCATTTGAGGTCGGCCTCGTCTGCGTGCACCCATTCTTTCAGAATTATATATCCTTTTAGTCATTCTCTCTTCATCTCTACATGCCCACATGCCTGAAATTTGTCAGTTTTTATCACCTTATGTTTATTTCAATTATTCAAAATGGCGCATGCGCTTTACGAAAGAAAAACGCGTTTGAATTCTGAGAAATTTATTAAAAAATTGGGGTCACATTGAGGCCGCTCGCAAACTTTGCTGAATTTTCTGTCCACACACACCATGTCCAAATCCCCCAGGCTCTGCTTCAAAGGAGCTGAACACGGAAAATTACATTAAAACAGTAATGACCTGTTGTCATAGCGATGGCGGTCATTTGCGGGATATTTTATTTTATCTATACTAATATATAAAGAGGAAAGATTTGATTTTTTGTTTGTTTGTTTGTTTGTTTGTTTGTTTGTTTGTTTGTTTGTTTGTTTGCTTCGAATAGGCTCCAAAACTACTGAACCGATTTGAAAAATTCTTTCACTTTTGGGAAGCTACAATATCGGCGGTGAACATAGGCTATATTTAATTTCCAAAAAAAAAGTGGGTAACCTACGAAAACTTCAATAATGTAACCCAAGGTGTAAAAAATTTACCTAAAATATTCTTTTTATCGCGAACGCTGTGAAAACTAATGATGATAGAATAAAACAATGTACCACAATTTTGTAGAAGACATCATTATTTACAAAAAGTATCGCGACAGCATATGTCTAACTATTATAGTTATGCCACAATAAGTGTTTTTTTATTTAAAAAAAATCAATAAAATATCACCTCTAGAAAAGGCTCTTTATTGGTATCTTGGTATTACTCCTTATTAAAATAAATTAGTTCATATTCAAGTCTGCTTCAATATGTTTGTATAACTTTTTGAATTATTCAATTCGGACATTCCATTCGAAAGTTATCACGAGTTTAAAAATGTGAGTATTGGAAAAAAAAGCATAGTCTCTTATCATCTCAACTTATCCGATGCAGAGTGCGTATGGGAGCCGGGGAGGGCTGAGGGGAGTCGTGTCAAGTTTAGTAGAAATACCGCGCAAAGTAGTCACGGTGGTAAAGTGACGTGACACGATACATTGCAATGCAATTAAGTATTCCAGATTAACATATTTATGCTATAAAATATTTTGAAAAAGTTAGGGATCTGTCTGAAAACTAAATTATTTTTAAGTATCTATCTACCCGTGCGAAGCTGGGGAGGACCTCTAGTACTTAATAAGAACGTGCATCATTCAATTAGGTATCAACAAAAAAAACAAACTTTTCAAAAAAATATCGTTTGATTATTAAAAAAATGAAAATGTTCACAATTACTGAGACACCCTTTATACTATTTAATAACAGTTGTCAATTTAGTAGGCGGACTCGTATGTATTTTAAATGTACAATTTTCAGTTATTCAATTTTCTCAAAAGTTGAATAACTTCTGAAATTGGTAAATTATCAACAATTTGCAATTATGAGCAGTTATTTTGTATAAAGAAATAAGCGTAGGCGATTTAATATCTACTAGTGGTTGACCAGTGCTCGAAATTTGACCATAACTAATTTAAATTTTACGTTTGCAATATAATGTGTAAATGTGTATATAATGTGTAATATAATATAAGATAATCAAACAATCAAATTATTTTTGTATTTTATAATAATTATGTAAAGAACTTGTTGAAAAGGCTTGTAAAAGCCTTAACAGGACTTGTATTGTTTTTTTTTATTATTGTAATGAATAAAGAGTATTAAAAAAAAAAAAAAACATTATTGAGGTTCCATTGTCAAAGACTGAGCGAGAGCAATTTCACAATTTTCTTTCCAAAAAATTATATGGATTATGGTTACGGCAAACTTGAAATGTTGGTATATACAAAGTTTTTTCTATTATTATTAAAGACAAGCAATATTAATATATTCTAAATTTGACCACAGAAAAACAAAAGAATATTATGTGTCTTTGTCAATGTCAAATACAAGTAAATTACACTAGTGATAGTAATTTTTTATTTTATTTAAACCATTTTATATGCATATTTAAAAAAAATATAACTATTCACCACTCATTCTCTATGTAAACTATACATGAGCGAAATTTCATACTCCTCTGTTCGCGTAATTTTCGTCAAAATGGTCACAAAGTTTTTCATTCCAGATATATAGATAATCTTACATACAAACAACAAAATCTGTTGGACGAATGGCAAATAAAAGGGGGATTAATTGTTGGATTATTATTCATGAAAATCAAGTATGTTATTGTACTACAAAGAAAGGCAGCCGTAACATTGCGAATGCAGTATTCTTTGATACAATAATTACAAAGTATTGGTTCTCGAAACAAATTAAAATGAAAAAAAAAACGAACAAAAGATACCAAATTTGGAGCAAGCAAACTGTTTTAAAAAAAAAGATAGAACGAAAATATTTTAATGAAGCATATTATGATGCTAATCGTGTGACAAAAAGCTTTAAATTTGGATCACGTAAGAGTTTGATGAACCCTTCAATGAAAAAGTTCAACGTTTTTCGTAATATTAATCAATCTGTACAAATGAAAATTATATAATTCTGTAACTTAATAGCCCGAGTAATGGTCTGAGATAGACCACTCTCCAATACTATTGAACAAAAGCTGCACTAATGACATACGCCTTTCGTTCACAAAACTATAAGATACTCTTGTGTCAAAGGTCACCTTATTTATTGGAATGAATGGCGCAGGTTAACGGATTTCGGACGCTCAATGCTCGGATCACCTTTTTTCATCAATGCCCCCTTCTTTCACCTTTTTTATTTCCACAGGGATAGCCTTACATTTTTTTTGTCTTTTTATTATTATTTGTCACATGTAGTTTGTTTTTTACCTGGTAATGTTGGAAATTCGTCCCCTCTTTGGTCAATAATACTTCAACATATAACATAAGAATCTCCCTTTTGTGACCCAATCAAGGGACATAGAGACGCAAAAAGAGCCCTTGCGTGGGTTCAATGACCTCCTTCCACATCATGTACAAATCCCTCCGCTTTATTTCGAAGGTGCGGAACACGATGTGAGAGGATCTTGCTCGTCTTAAGGACCCTGATGAGAGGTAGAACAACGTTCTCCTCGGCCAACTGTCATTCCTTAACACAATACATGTCCCAGAATCCTTAACACAATACATGTCCCAGCAAAGTCCACACCCTTTCCATAATGGTACCTAGTAGTGATGGTACCACACCACACTGAGTTTGCCGGTGTACAGCGTCGTTCGTGGTAGTGCCATACCCAAAATTATCCCGAGGCATTTTGTTTCAAACGCGGAGACTTTTGGTGCCTGTGCTTTGGGCAGGTGTTAAGCCAAGATGTTTGCTGACTATGGCTAAGAACACGTAGAAAGCCGATTCCGACCCGCGCCGACCTGCGCAAGGAATGTTACTATGCATTTGAATGGGGACACCCACAGAAAAAGCAGGAACCCACTTTCCGGCTTGCCCATTTAAATACATTGAAACCATAGACAACAATCTATGAGCCGGCCGACGCGAATCCGAATCGGCTTTCTACGTGTTCTTACCCTATCACTGTTTCGAGCCGGATAAAGTTACATAGGCGCATACATACACCATTAAATCACTTGAATATTTAGTTTGAGTCAAAAAGCTACTTAGATTGAATAGTAGGCAGCGATCGATTTGTATTGCAGTGCTTTCATGTGCGCTTGAATCGACTAAAACCGCAAATATTCCGTGTGACACTAGCAATTATTAACTTGCTAGTAAATAAACATTGTTTGTAGATTGTAGAAAGTAACTTATTTGAGCATTTCCCAAAGAAAACTATAGTCTACGTTCTATAATAGTAAGTACGCCGACTCCCATCGAATAAACGGTTAAGGCCTGACGTATACTTACAACTTTTGAATCGACTAAACAGCTTGGTCGATTCAAAAGTTGTATGTATGATGCGCCTCGCCCAAGATAGGAAAAGTCGACGTTAAGGCGACTTGAGAAGACAAAATAAATAGAAAAATATTTATCGCTATAAGGTGAAAACCTGTGCCCCGTTCCACCATCGTACTTTTCAACATTTCACTTTGCGTTTTGCAAATTTACCCTGGTTTTTGTTCCACCATTACATCTTTTCGCAAAGTACGCGTTGCTAAATGCGGAGTGCAAAGTGGACGCCTACTGCAAAGATAATCAACCGTTTTGTTCCACCATAGACACTTTTCATAAAAAGCTTCGCAAACTTTTCGAATCAAGTGAAAATAATAATTTGACGTTTCGAGTTTGCGTTGTAAGAGTTGTTGTGTCTGTTATTACCTTTTGCGTAGCTTTATCGTAAAATGTTGAGAAGAATTTTAATGGAAATTGGTGTAGAAGAGGAGAATGTGAGAGTTTACAAACCTCGCATTAATTTTGAGAATATTTTGCCCTCGCAATTTATGGAATATTTTAGAATTAGTAGTACTCAGTGCGAATATGTCTTGGGTAAGTTTTAAGAATGTTTTTTTTTTAAATATGTAAATAATTTGTACTTTGTTTCATATAAATACTTAATACTATACGTTTTCTAAGTTATCTTATTGTACTACTTATATACATTTTTAGGTTATATTGGCAACATGCTTCAAAACAGTACAAAGAGAAGCAAGGGTTTATCTCCTCAACAGCAACTTCTTTTGACGTTGCATTGGCTTGGGAATGGTGCACAATTGCATGGTGTTGGAGCAATGCATGGTGTTTCAAAATCTACAGTGTGTAGAACCAAAGATCAAGTTGTAAACGCCATAGTTGAGACTATGCTGAACCAGCATGTGAAATGGTCGACTCCACACAACATTGCCACTCAGTTTTTAAACAAGGGAGGGTTTCCATCTGTATGTGGATGTGTAGATGGTACCCTCATCAACATTGATGCGCCATATTCACAGGAAGAGTTTTATGTTGATCGCCATGGAAACCACTCCCTTAATGTTATGGTGATTTGTGGCCCGAATTATGAAATTTTTGCAGTGAATGCAAACTGGCCCGGCAGCACACACGACTCCAGGGTAATTAGAAACTCTGCTGTTTTTCAACTTTTTGAAAGTGGTTGGCGACCATTTCCAGGTAATTCATTTTAGATATTGTTCATGTGATAAAGATCAAATATTTTTAAAGGAAAATATGAGCATGTCATTTTAAGATAATTTGAGTACTTACCTATATCTTTTTCAACAGGAGCTGTCATACTGGGAGATTCAGCGTATGGTCTCAGAGAGTGGTTGATTCCTCCTTTAAACCGTAATCCTGATGACCCAATAGAGAGGAGGTTTAATCAGTGCCACAAGGGTACTCGAAGAATAGTGGAAAATACTATTGGCATATTAAAAGAAAAATTTCCATGCCTAAATCATCTTCGTCTGCAGCCTGCCAAAACTGCAAGAGTTGTGCTAGCATGCGTCGTTCTACACAATGTTGCAAGAACAGTTTCCAGAGATGATGAGGATATGGAAAAATTTTCCATGGAGAATATTCCTGGAGACGAAATGATTGTTGAAGAAGTTGATGATTCAACACAGACCAGCGACGCAGCTATTCGTAGGCTTAGCTCCTTGTTGGCATATTTTAGATCGTAACATGTTAAAAAATATAGAAGAAAAATGTACTTACTGATATTTATTTTATCATATGTATACATAATGTTATGCGACTTCAAAGCCAGTGTAAATTTTTATTATGTAAAACTTATTTATAAAGGTAATAAAACGATGAATGTCTTAGTTGTACAATATTGCTTTATTTAATATCAGCTGTTTCCTCTTCAACAATAAATCAGTCTTAAAAACATTAAATAAAATATTATAAACATAATAATATGTAGATTCTTACTCTGATAACGACCTTTGCAAAATTATTTAATGACCATTAGAAATATATGTTTGAGAAAGTAATATTAAAGTAACAAAATTAAGAAAGATAAAAGCATAGAGATTAACAATTTGATAAAAACTTTGGCATAATTAATGGAGGAACATAGGAATACATGTTTGTAAAATATAGTATTGATTTAAAGCTAAAGAGAATCTCAAAAGTAATAAAGTTATATTGGAGAAGGAGCTGCAGGACGACCTGCACTTGTTGACGTGCCCGTCGATGCAGGTGACTTGTGGGGTGGAGGACATTGTGAGGGCGAATGACAAAGCGATATCCGTCGCTGCATACTGGAGTGGCAAAGTCTGAAGTCCGGACTTCGTAAAATATAGTATTACTTAAACGTTAAAGAGAATCACAAAGGTAATAAAGTTATCTGTATATCGATTAACAATTTGATAAAGACTTTGGCATCATTAATGAAGGAACATACATAGGAATATAACATGTTTTTTTAAAATATAGTATTACTTAAACGTTAAAGAGAATCACAAAGGTAATAAAGTTATAATATGTATATCGATTAACAATTTGATAAAGACTTTGCATTATTAATGAAGGAACATAGGAATATATGTTTGTAAAATATAGTATTACTTAAACGTTAAAGAGAATCTCAAAGGTAATAAAGTTATAATATGTATATCGATTAACAATTTGATAAAGACTTTGCATTATTAATGAAGGAACATAGGAATATATGTTTGTAAAATATAGTATTACTTAAACGTTAAAGAGAATCTCAAAGGTAATAAAGTTATAATATGTATATCGATTAACAATTTGATAAAGACTTTGCATTATTAATGAAGGAACATAGGAATATATGTTTGTAAAATATAGTATTACTTAAACGTTAAAGAGAATCACAAGGTAATAAAGTTATAATATGTATATCGATTAACAATTCGATAAAGACTTTGCATTATTAATGAAGGAACATAGGAATATATGTTTGTTAAATATAGTATTACTTAAACGTTAAAGAGAATCACAAGGTAATAAAGTTATAATATGTATATCGATTAACAATTTGATAAAGACTTTGCATTATTAATGAAGGAACATAGGAATATATGTTTGTAAAATATAGTATTACTTAAACGTTAAAGAGAATCACAAGGTAATAAAGTTATAATATGTATATCGATTAACAATTCGATAAAGACTTTGCATTATTAATGAAGGAACATAGGAATATATGTTTGTAAAATATAGTATTACTTAAACGTTAAAGAGAATCACAAAGGTAATAAAGTTATAATATGTATATCGATTAACAATTCGATAAAGACTTTGGCATCATTAATGAAGGAACATACATAGGAATATAACATGTTTTTTAAAATATAGTATTACTTAAACGTTAAAAGAGAATCACAAAAGTAATAAAGTTATATGTATATCGATTATCAATGTGATAACGACTTTGGCATCATTAATGAAGGAACATACATAGGAATATAACATGTTTTTTAAAATATAGTATTACTTAAACGCTAGAGAATCACAAAAGTAATTAAGTTATATGTATATCGATTATCAATGTGATAACGACTTTGGCATCATTAATGAAGGAACATACATAGGAATATAACATGTTTTTTAAAATATAGTATTACTTAAACGCTAGAGAATCACAAAAGTAATTAAGTTATATGTATATCGATTAACAATTCGATAACGACTTTGGCATCATTAATAAAGGAATATAATATGTTTGTAAAATATAGTATTAATTATTCTAATTAATTATTATAATCAATATCAAATATCTCAGACTCATTCATCAAGTCATTTTCAACCTCCATTGAATCTGCTGGAGCATCGAGGAGGGTGGAGGTGAATTCGCTTGGCTGGAGCCCCAATTCCTTTTCCAACTTCAAGGCCTTTAGCTTACTTAAATATATTTCGTGACGAAATAGTTCTAGCTTAAGGGAATTGAAATCCCCAGCGCTTGCTTGGCGTTTCCTGGATGGTTTGTTCATGATTTGCATGGAAACTGTAATGAAAAATATAAATTTGAAGCTGCAAATATAGCTACAGATCAAATACATAAATATGAATCGATTAATATAAGCAAAATAAACTCCATTCATACAATAAATCAAAAATCTTTTACTTCTCACATCTTATATTTGAATAGCAATGACATAAAATGACTTATTTATTGTTTTTACAGAGAGTATGTACTATCAGCACATTTATTAGGTGCTGGTTGTACCTATACAATGTTTTTTTTTACTTTTGATGATTTTTATTATGGTTGTTGTGTGTAACCATAATTAAAATCATGTTATATTTGAAACATTACATCAATTATTCTAAATAACACAATACAAATGATAAGGAAAGTCTTTCCGATTCTAGGAACATAAGCAGTATTTATTATAATTACCTCCACTAGATACAAAGGTCTCGTGAGGTTGATGAGGTGGCTCGCCGTTGCTGGATGAACTTGTGCTTCCTGTGACTGTGACACCGTTCCCACTACTTTCAATGATGCCTAGGCCACAGACTGCAGGAGATTCTTTACCCAAAATATCCAAAATAGCATGATCCACCTCATGTAGTACCTGCTCCTTTCCCCCAGCAGATCCCGTACGGTTCGCATTGTCCCGTTTTTGCTGAAAGATGTAAAGCTTGACATAAAAATATCCTAACATTCTCAAAGTTAATATGATCACCATGCGACATCCTTTATTACTAGTTCAATTTGTACTTCATTAAAATGTGACAAGAATAATTAAACTTTAAACAATCTTACCAAAGTTCTGCACTTCCACAGCCCAAACAACTTGTCCCGTGCATATGTCCACGTTTTGTCGGCACTAGCCAGTTCTAAAGACTGCGCCTTTACCAGAACCTCCTTCCATGCCTGAGAAAAATAATTGAATAAATCTTTGGAACATGATATATACAAAATATGGTAAAACTTCAGTTTAGTCACTTATGCTGATAACGAGGTTATGTTTTGCACAGTTACTTAAAATCGCCACCATCTTCATAGAATGACTAAAATTTTACCATAATATTCTTTGGTAGAATATCACATAGGTATATGTTAATATTCACTGCACTGATTCACAAGATTGCACTCAAAACATTTTTATCTTAAACATAAACGAAGCATCGACTTAACAATATGCAATTAACCAACCTACCTGTTGCTTTACTTGATTTGTGATGTTGGCGTTGAAGGAGCCAAACAAAACGTCTTTTTTTTCTTTCACAACTTGCAACACGGCTATTTTTTTTCTTATAACGTCTTTCCGGCTCATGTTTTTTTTCAAAATAATAAGTTAAAGTTAAAAAATACAGCACTTCGCGACACAAACAAAACCAACAAATTAACAAAACGTCAACACAAACACTTGTTTACGCGCGAAACGAAGTACTACCACACTGTTACCACTAGATGTCGCTAACGTCAATTGCAAACACTTTACAAAACGATCGCGACGCCGCAAAGTAAGGATTATTTTTTCGTGGAACACAATTGCTTTGCGCTTTGCGAAATTTGCTTAATGCAAAGTGCAAATTGAAATGTTGAAAAGTACGATGGTGGAACGGGGCACGGTTCTTTTGTAAAACAGTGCTTTTTCAAAAGGATTTTTCGTGTAAAAATTATTTGAAAAAAGTTCAGATGT
Source organism: Mystacides longicornis (assembly GCA_963576905.1). Taxonomy (NCBI): domain Eukaryota; kingdom Metazoa; phylum Arthropoda; class Insecta; order Trichoptera; family Leptoceridae; genus Mystacides; species Mystacides longicornis. Next base: position 5,827,201 of record OY756433.1, on the reverse strand, counting down.
TGATTTTTACAACTTTCACATTTCAACATACTTACTTATTATACGACTTTTTTGTAGTTCATAAAGTTTACAACTCTATCATATTTCTAAAAAGTTATTGAAAAGAACTTTATCAGACTGAGAGCAAAAAATCTCGATGTAAACTTTGCAAAGTAATCCATAACGTAGTCTCGTAAAACGGTGTTGGATCTGTATATTATAAATTTTACATACAGAATTACAGAGGCTTAAAGCTTATAAACAATATTGTATAGTGTCATTAAACTTCATTTGTATTGAAACGCTTGAAGTGATTTTATTTAGGTGTGACAAAAGCAGTCATACAGTCAGCCGTCAAAGCCATAGTAAAAGTTGGTCCTTCACCCTTGCTTTTTCCGGATGAAATAATATAAGTTAAAAAAAAAAATAGCACCTAATGACTCTAACAATTCATTACTAATGTTCGATTTTTAAATGGAACAAACCACTACGGGCTGACGACCGTCTTCTACTGTTATTTCGAAGGCTGGCTTAGTGTGATTACTTTACGTTAACAACGTTCGCCATTAGGTGGTAATGTTTGTCTCCGAAACTCCTAATCATGAGAATTCTCAACATGTTCAACATGTCGAAAAATCTCATGTATGAAACAAGTATAAATTTAATAATAAATGAAATATAGAGATAAAAGTCCCAATCTGTCTGAAGAGAAAAACGTATGAAGCTGCCAGTGACTACATACGCACTGGAGACCATGTCCTTCACAAAAAGAAATGCCGAAAAACTAAAATGTATGCAGCGATCCATGGAAAGATCCATGCTTGGTATAACCCTAAGAGATAAAATAAGAAATGAAGAAATTAGGAATAGAACCAGAGTGGTAGATATCATGGATAGCATAGCAAGACTTAAGTGGCAATGGGCAGGACATGTTGCAAGACAGGATCCCACAAGATGGACTCCAAAGATTTTGAGATGGAGACCCTGGGAGAATAAGAGAGGCGTCGGAAGACCTCAAAAAAGATGGTCCGATGACATAGCCGCTGTGGGGGGGAAAAACTGGCTGCAAATGGCAGCAAATAGGAAGAGATGGAAGAGTATGAAAGAGGCCTACGTCCAGCAGTGGATAAATAGAGGCTGAAAAGAAGAAGAAGAAGAGAGATAAAAGTTGGAAATTATTGAGAACAAGAGAGTAACCAAATTTAAAGACTGCGACTGCTGTCATGTATTTGGCGCCAGGATATAATAATATAAGGGTCTGAATAAGTGTAATGAGTGCTTCTAAAGGGGCTTAAGATAAAAACAATCAGAGAGTATTTATAACGGAGCATTCATCCTTGATAGTTTGTGTAAACTCGATTTCACATAAGCGAGATGGGCTACCTACTGTAAGAGCGGAAATTACGTTTGCGAGAATAAGAGGAAGCTACCATCAGGTGCAGTAAACAATAATTTATTTGTTATGGTGTCCGTCGCAGGAAATCCGTTCCATACTAACTTTAATATTATATTTCCTATTATTACTTATCCATTTTTCAACTTTTTATGAGTTATTCTGTTATCCGCAGCGGAGAAGAATCCAATAAATCAAACATCGGAAGAATTTGTTCAGCCGATTTCGAATTATAAGTGTTCGCACTAACCAGATTTTCATTCATATTATAATATAATAATAATAATGAAGCCTTTTTAGTAAGGTCGATTATTTTGAAACATTACAGTTATTCCACTTTTTTCGTGTAATATGTAAACCAATATTTTAATTTAAATGTAAATGTGAGTTTTTATATTTTATCAATCAAGTTTTGAGATTTCTGAAAAATAAAATTTAGTTATTGGATGGGTACCTATATAAATATTGTACGAAGCCGTAGTCATACATCAGTGGACTAAATTATACCTACCTACTGTACGAAGCCGAAGTCATACATCATTGAACTTATATACCTATGTGGGTTTATAATTTATGTTGAATTTTCTTATCTCTATATAAGTAATTTATTTGTGGGCTAAGGGTGTTAATCTTCGATATTATCAGTCCAAGCCATTAATTCATTTATTGAAGAAAAAAAAAAAACTGAACACACCTTTATATCAACCGTAAGTTGACCGAACATGTTTATGGTACCCCAAAGCTCGGTATCAAATCAGAATCGTTAATGAATATGAAACAACTAATGACTCTAACAATTCATTACTGATGTTCGATTTTTATGTGGAACGAACCACTACGGGCTTACGACCGTCTTCTATTGTTATTTCGAAGGCTGGCTTAGTGTGATTACTTTACGTTAACAACGTTCGCCATTAGGTGATAATGTTTAAGTCTACGAAACTCCTAATCATGAGAATTCTCAACATGTTCAACACTTCGAAAAATCTCATGTATGCAACAAGTAGATATTTAATAATTATCGACGTATCTTATGAAAGAACGTTAGATATGCATACTAAAAGTTTCGAGAAAAGAGCGTTTAAAGATAGCAGAGTAAATTTTAAAGATATCTTTTGGGCCCATTTAAAATTCCACGAAATATCTTATAAGAACTATCCAGGTATATAAATAGCCAAGCCCTCAAACTATGGGGAATTCTCTGTTATTATTTTCTCAGTCTTTGTGGTTATTTCATAAAAAAATTGCTCTGTGTTCTTGTTTCTCAAATATGTGAATAATCCACCCTACCGCATGAAAAATAAAGCATTTAAAACTGAGAAGTGTTTCATTGTTGATACCAATAACACTAAGATACTTATTGTTAACTTTCTTTATAATAATAATATGTTAACAGAAATTCATTTCATTTAGCAAAAGAAGTGCCATAAAATAAAAAGACAATGACCATTGTTTATTTTTGTAACAAAATACATATTTACAATACAGAAATTAGGGTGCATTAGATAACAAAATGATAATTTGCCGCACCTATAAAGTGTAAATAATAATACACGCTGGTCGTCTATTATATAAACACAAGAAATAACAACTAATCTGGCCCCTGCAATAAATTTGAAATCCTTTTAAGAAATATAATAAAACTTAAATAAACGCCACGACACAACGTTTAACATTAGCAGGTGTGTTGAGGCCGGGTACCTAGAGCCTCTATCAACCAAAGTGAATGTATTTTTATGAAATTTTTGAAGACTTGATTGATTAAAATCGATTTTATGCAGTGTTAGTAGTAGATATTTGAATTTTGAAAATGCCAAATGAAAATGCCAGTAGATAGAGAAAAGTCTACTCTATCGAATGATTTAAAAAACCGAAAATCGACCTTATGCATAATATTCAATGTTATTCCAGGCGATACGTCAATTAATGAAATACAGATATAAAAGTTGGAAATTACAAATTTAAAGACTGCGACTGCTGTCATGTATTTGGCGCCAGGATATGAATATCCATTTTTGTTAATGTCTCATCTTTATTGCCTATTGGCTTTGTTGGTGCACAACGTTGTGCCAGGCTAAATATAAATCTGAAAAGAAAAACAGCAATAGCGTTCCTCAGCTATGACGAGACCTCTTTTTTCAAAAGTTAAAAATTAAAAAAAATGCACGTGTAAGGTTCTATTTTAATGTTTTATTTCCATCGAGAATTTGGTAAGCAGATCAAAATCCTTTATTAAAATTTTATAAAACACAAAGTCAAAATCTTTAAAAAATACAAACATTTTATAGGTAACGAAAAAATTTATAAAATTTACCTAGTATGAAATTTATTTGGTCGGGGGTTTTTTTCAACCCCACACGGTCGGCATTGGTTTGAAAACATTTTAATGAAAATTTATGAAGACGTTTTGCTACTGATACCTCGCAATTAAACTCTTTTGATCTGAAACTCAATAAATTCAACCAACTCTTCTTCTTCTCACCATTTTTCTTTTTCATCTCTAACGATTCTGACATGTTTTATTCAACGATGACTTCGTGAAAATTTTGTGAATTAACGGTGGGTTTTTTTTAACTTTTTTTTAAGAGAGGTGAATTTATAACCATTAATAATTTGCAATCCATTACTACTTTACTTACTCAGGACAAAAAGAATTGTGATTTTTGAAATTGTAGAAAGCCATCAGTTTTACTTGAATATTTTGTATCTTTTTAACCCTAGAAAGATAATCATATTGTGTAGTACGGAAAAGATATTCATGCGTAAAATTGACGCATGTTTTTTAATTAGCTGCAGGTCGACGTTTATAAATTATTTTTCAACATTTTTTTGTGATCATTTATTAACACATATATAAAGATAATAATACAAAAGAAAATTTACTTATGCACTTTTATTTATTGAAAAAAAAATCAAAAATTTAAACTTCTTCTAGAAATCATCGAAATTTTTTAACACTTACTCTTTCATACATAAACTGATTTTTTTAATACAATAATCAACTTTTTTCAACACAAATGCAACAATTAGCATATCTTACGAATATTAGGAAAATATAGTTATAATTTATCTGTTACAAACAGCTTTGGAACATTTCAACGACATAATATAATTTTTTAACATTTTTTGTAGGACCCTTTTGCCTTTCGCCTTATTTTCGAAGGGCAAAACGAACAATAAATAGGTTTTTTTGCTACTGGCTCATCTTCTTTCTTCATCTAGCTTCTTTTTTGTCGCTCTGGACGTCATCTTCACTGTCTGTATCCTCACCGAGAAGCTCGTCATCGTCCTCCATGAAAGAGGCCAGGATATGGTCTTCGTCTAAGTTTTTATTCCCCATTGTATAATATTTTTACATAAAAAGAAAATTACAATATAAGTTTAATATTAAAAACTTAAAATTAAAACAGATAAGGACATAAACTAATAAAATTATCACTTAAGTCAAAATCATAAAAGTCACTTAAAAGATAATCATGCGTAATTTTGACTCACACGTTCGTAATATTTCGAAATCGGTGACACTTAGTGTACACCTACACCATACGGCAGTTCCCAGGGACAAAGGAGATTACCTAAACGCACGGATCTGGATTTGCGCTACTTAGAAAAAGAGAGCAATAATTCTCAATCGCATGCGTAAATTTTACGCAGACTATCTTTCTAGGGTTAAGGTATCAATCCACGTCTTCTAGTCATCATGCTTTCGATCTCCTGTTCCATGTACCTACATAGTTTAAAAGTGGACCCGTACTTTTGGCCTGTCTATTGATGGTAAAAATAAAACATGACTGACGGAAGTATATTGTGGAATACGTTTCAATAATAATTGCTCATCAAAGAGTGGACTAATAAAGCGGCGGTTTTCTCCGGATGCTATATTATATGGACTCATAAACATGCTGGTAAAGAGTAAGTCCGCATATACAAGAACTACATTAGACCTATATTATTATAGGTCTTGACTCCGTAGGTTTTTATAGGTCCTATAAAAACCTACGGAGTCAAGGCGAGAGCGGACACGATAAGGACAAATCAGCTACTCCCAACAGCGGAATGAAAGCTTTCAGTCTTATGCTAAGCAAAACACAGAGTTAGAATCCCAAATGAGGAAATTCGCAGGACTTGCGACATTCAAGATGTTGTCAGATGGGTAAAGAGAGAATATTCCGCTGAAGAGATCACGTTGACATAATGCGACGGAACGGAAAAACTATCATAGGGACGTAGAAAATCGGGGAGATCACCAAAGAAATTGAGAGAGAGCTGGTCATCGAATCCCAAGAACCAGGCTAATTCTAGAAAATAAAACAGATCCTAGATCTTGTTAAAAAGGAAGAAGTGGAAGCGTAATATCATCTAAAATTGTTCGAACTTGGACGTTGTTATACTAATGCGCTATGACCAATACCCCAAGTCTCCGTGACATTTACACTGGCGTAAAGTAACAAGGTTAGTATGAAAACGTGTATCCCTATAGTGCTCCTCAGAAAATTTCGGAAAGCTCCGCAGTCCATACAAAATTCCCGTGAGTTTCTCGTTTACGTTAGTGAGAAATATTCGGAATAGAGATATAGGAAAGTTAAGCCAATATAGCAAAATTTCGAGAAGAAAAATGTGGACATCAGAGCAAAAACTGGTGTGGTGGTACCGACCGCGGTAGCCTATAGTGGCAATGGCTCCGACTTCAGATTAAGAGGTCTCGGATTCGATTCCCGGACGGGTCAGAAATTTTCAATGTGTTTTTTCACTTGAAATTTCTACTCGGGGTTGGCATCCTGTCTCAGATCGGGACCGGTTAATTGGTAGATAATGCTTCAAGCATTAAGTTCCGCCGGTTATACTGACATCTATGTATAGAAGAGTTTAGGGAAATCCAGCTTTAAAACCCCCTATTGGAATACTAGTTATATTATAAAAGGTTAGGTATTGCAAAAATAAAATATTTTGCTATCGAGTACCTAAACTTGAACATAAAAAACCTACTAAGTACTTACTTATTGTTGTAAAAGACATAGGACTTGGAGTGATACAACCCTGTCTCCAAAATTTGTCAACTTATCCCAACCTCTGTGATTTTCACCAACTCCCAAAAGCCCCCTCGTAAAAGAAGTTATAAGTGACCATAAATGCAATGATAAGTTTTAAAACTTTAATTCCACCACAGTACTGCTGTTTTTTTTTTCGTTATAAAGATTGACAACTGAAAAAACTAAACATCAAAACTATGAACCGATTTCGTATGCGCCAACTCACTATATACTAAGGTGGGTTCTATTTTTCATGATTCAAAGTGCAATCCAGATTTGATATCCACCAATAAAAAGAGATTCGTTTTAATGCATACAAATTAGTCGTTTTGGAAGTCGTATCTGATGGAATTTTATATCAACCCAACAAAATGTAAAATATCATGAATAAAAAAATACATAGTATATTCTATGTAATGTAGTACATATATTATAATGTATTTTCCTCGCATGTCTATTTATTCTGTATGTATATATTGAAGTAATGTCTACCTAAATACATTCCCTTTAGAGAGCAACAAAATTATTATTCCATGGGTTTTGATTTTCATCCATTTTATTGGAATTCACTTCTGAAATAGAACGACAACACCGGTCTTCTATTGTTTCCAATTCTGAAAACAAATGAATTCCATACCGATGTTTTTTTTTTTTTTTTTTTGGTTTCCCTCATATTTTTTTTCTTTTGTGCGATTTCGACACTGTCGGTTAATTAGACAAAGCGTATAATAGATTGACTGTGAATGTAATGTTCTTTCAATACCAATCTCTGTCTGATTTTTAAAACATTATTTTAAAGAAGGAATATTTTAACCAGACAATAAGAAGTAATTTTAATTCTGTGATTGTTATAGCAATCTGTGCGATTGGAACATTCCTCCATTATTTGTTAACTTAAAAGTAATTTAAAGATTATAAAGACAATAGGTACATACGTGGGCGTGGCGTGGGTTCAATACTAGAACTCGGTAACTGTGATTTTTTGTGGTTTTGATTTATCATAATCACCAGAATCAATAAGCTACCGACAGAAATATTGGCTCAAATCAACAAGGCTGCTTCAGTATAAGGATGCCTTAGAAACTCCGTATGGAAGAACCCTGATATGCGAATCAACAGCAAGATAAAGATTTACAAAACTTGTATTAGACCCATCATGACATACGAGATCGAGTCCAGGGCCGATACCATATTATCACTGTGACTAAAAATGCGCTGAGAGTTTCAGAAATGAAACCTCTCGGGAGCATAGCCGGGAAGACCCTCAGAGTCAGAAATACGAGAGTACCTACGGGAAATACGTGAGGTCGAGGATGGGGAAAGCAACGAAGAAGATTCTGGTATGCACACGTGAGGAGAATGGATTCTTCCAGACTCCCTCAAATGGCATTGCACGGCCAACCGCACGGAAGACGCCTCCAGGGTTGACCACCAAAAAGTTGGAAGGATAGCTGGGAATCGACCTCGCAAGAGGCCAACCCCACCTCATGAATTACAGGCCACAAGGCCTAAATTAAGAAGAAGAAGAAGAAGAGGTTGACAACCGAGTGATAAAGAATTGTGAAATTAGAAAAACTGACGTCAACATGAAAACTGGGATTATTTTTTTGTGCTTCTATAACTGGACAATAATAATTCGATAGTTAGCTTAATGGAAAAACTAGCTGATAGGTTACTCTTTTGCAAATAGCCCCATATCATATCGTAGGCATATAGAAATGGAATCAACAAAGACAGCAAAAAATGTATTAAATTAGTTTATTCGTACAATTTTGTTTATCCCATACCTTTTACTGGAATAAGTATGTTTATTCAGGATAAAAATAAATCATCAGACTGAATGGTTGTTATGTGTTTATAAATATTTCACAGTACCTACATGTTAACGATCTGACTGAATTGTTTAAAACGAGTTGTTTTCTGAAACAATATCTTTATAATCGCGTGTTTAAGTACAATAATTTATGCATTGTTTATTTTATTTAATTAATTATAATCTAATAAGAAGAAATTCAAAATAATTTATGTAAATAATTCAAAAGTAGGGCGAACCTCGCTTATTTTAATAAAGATATTTTATTACAATTATTTACATTTGTTTCTGCCATATACTAAATAATCTACTAAAACTTTATCTGCTTTATTTATAAATTCAGATCAGAGGATAAAATCGTCAGAGGAGAAAATCAGATCAGAGGAGAAAATCATCGAAAAGCGTCGTCGAGGTAGATTAACCCATATCGCTTGATTGTGAGCTGATCTCTCTGTACATTTTGCCCGCCATGTTGAATTTTACGTCAACTGACAGTTGTTTCTAGTATACAAGAACGCTTTCTGTAATAAATACACTGTATTTATGTTTTTTTTTACCATTCAATTATGTATTGTGCTCTCTTCATATTTTGGTCCGTTGTGTCTGTTTGGTCCAAACAAACAAAACATTAGTATACATTCCCGTAATCATTCGAGAGCTTTCAACCACGATGCACCAACTAAATTTTCAAATAAGATAATGACAGAAGAAAAAAAACACTTTTTAAGAAGGTTAAAATATGAAATGCAGTAAAATAAACATTATGGAACTCTTTATTCTATGTTTTTAGAAAAAAAAATAAATAGGTATCTAACTGTAACTCCATACTTGGTTGTACGAAATTGTGACATTTTCGCAGAATCTTAACACTACCCTCAATCAACCCCTCAATGATGGTTAGAAGACAACTTAAATGCTTGAAAATTATGAGGGATAAGATTCGAATATAGAAATATAGAATTTATAATATGTAGGTAGATACTTGAAGGTTTTTGAATGGTACTTCGTTTTTATTGAAAAAAATAATCGCATTTTCTCCATTCAAAATCTCATTGAAACGAAAAGAATTTTGAGTCGATTTTTTTTCAATAAAGTACACAGAGAGGACAACACCTGTGGGGAAGTGCAGAACCATGATCACCTTCTGGAGTGCACGAATGTTGGAGAGGTAGGGATGTGTACACAGGAGGACCTTGCTGATGCCAATGACAGGGCCATACCTACATGTGGCCAACCACTGGTGATTCTTGGTCTGACGGTGCAAACTCGGAAAATAAGTAACAAAATAAACAAATAAAAAAGCGTAACTATTTTGTCATATTTTTTTATGATTAAAATAACTTTTATTTTATTTAATATTTAGAATTTTCTCTGATACCTTTTTTACGCTGACACTTTGACACCTGCGGTTGTCAAAGTGTTCGTCGAATTGAGAGATAAAAAATAACCAACATTTCTTAACGTGACAGTCGTGAATAAAATTCGGAAATAAAATGTCGCTGGATAGTAAAGGTAAAAGCTTCCATCTTTCTGTCGCCTACCCTTTTCGGGACATTGTTTTCTTTCTTTTATCATTCTATAATCAAACAATTACACGCATTATTTTTTTGAAGCTTAGTTATTTTTAAAACACTTATGTTAATAGATATAAGAAAACATTTTACAAGTCTTCTTTGATTCAATATTCACCACCCACATATTGATTTCTGAGAAACAAAATGATATAAAAAATATGAAAACACATGGGTAATAATTATTTTAAAAGCTTCTATCTTTGTCATCAATCAAAATGTGTGCGACCTTTGATAATAACAAATAATAAAATCTTTTGTTTCCCTAACTAAAATAGAAAGCAAAATGTTAATTGAATAATTTATAAGGAGTATACAGCTAACACAATAAGTAAATTAAGATGCGCACAAAGAGCTATGGAGCGACAAATGTTAGGACTAAGTCTTAAAAACAAAATAAGAAATGAAGAGATAAGACAGCGAACAAAAGTCGCAGACATAATTGACCGTGTGGCAAGACAGAAATGGCAATGGGTAGGACATGTGGCGAGACAGGGGAACGAAAGATGGGCACTCAGAATTGCAAAATGGCGCCCCTATGAAAAGAAAAGATCAATTGGGAGACCGCAAAAGAGACGGGTGTATGATGTGGTTCCTATCGCGGGGAAAAGCTGGTGGAAAACTTTGCAAGAGGCCTACATCCAGCAGTGGAGGGACGGCTGACAAAGAAGAAGAAGGAGTATAATTATAAGATCCACATATTATGACTGGCATCGCAAGTCCACCAACCGGTCCTCCAGGTACTCTCGGCGTGGGCGTCCCCTGGAGTTTGTCCCCTCTGTCATACCCTCCATTATGGCATGCAAGAGGCCTTCTTGTCTTATTATATGGCCGATCCATCTTGTACGCCTTTCGGACAAGGTCCTGAGCAGGTGCCTTCGTCCTTCGATTCTTTGGAGAACCTCCTCGTTTGTAATGTGGTCTCTCCAGGAAATTAATTTATAAGGAGTATAATTTTAAGAAATTATTACATAAATCAATTCTGAAGGTAAGGTGTAAGGTATTTTATATAAAAACGGAAATATATCTATAATAAAACTTTCTCAAAAATTAGTTTGTAGGTATTTGGAAAGGTTAGAACAATAAAATAAAACAATAAAAGAAACCAAATATGTAAGTGTTGACTTATATCTTTGTTCTTTAATAATCATACATAATTGTAAATTAGACCATGGGGTTGGCCCAGTGGCTAGCGTCTCTGCAAAGGACGATTAGGCACGTAGTTTCAATTATGGGATTTTTCTTTATTTTGAATACGTTGAAAATTTTTCATGAATGGGAGTTTGAACAACTTCTTGATGGCGAACGATGTTAACGAGAAAGTAATCACTTTAAAACAGAATTCGAAATAACAGTTGAAGGCGGTCGTAAGCCCGTAGTTTTTTTTCATAACATTTGAAATAGAAAATCATGAAAGAACTGGTAGAATTGTTGGTTGTTGTTTTCTCTAATTATTAATAAGTGAAGGAAAAACTTTGTGACTATTTTTATGAAAATCGCGCGGACGTATGAGTATGAAATTTCGCACACTTATACTTTATATGGAGAAAGGGTGCGAATGATTATATATTTTTTTTAATCATGCATAAAAATAGATTGAATCAATAAAAAAAAAACACTACGCATACAACTGTAACTGTAAAAGTATTTCATACTCACACACACTTCTCTCTCTCTCATTTTTTTTGTATTAAATAACTATAGAAAAAACTTTGAACATATCCACATTTCAAATTTCACTTTATTTAGTATGGATAATAATTTATGATTTATTAATTAATTTTTGAAAGAAAATTTTGAAATAGCGGTCGCTCAGTCTTTGACAATGGAACCATATTTATGTTCAAACTTATAATTCAAATAAGTTATGGTCGAATTTCGAACACTGGTGGACCACTAGTTAACAGTATAACTCCAATTTGAAATGACGATTGAACAAAAATTAGACGTTTTTTATTCAATTTATCTCAAAACTTTAGATTTTTTGTTACTTGTGCTTTAAGAAGACTTAAAAGGGGAAAATTTTCATGCGGAAGAATGCAGAGGTAGGCAATTAAAACGAGGATTATAGTTGATTTATTTTCGTGGATGTTTTTATAAGTTATGCGAGTTGATTTAAATGTCAAAATGTGACATTATTATCAGTCGAGATAAGAAAACAGAAATATTCTCTCGTCCGAGTCGTGTTTAAAAAGTAAACATAAGAACGTCGCGTTGTGACATTTTGGTTGGCGTGAAAACAACATCGATATCAAAAGACCCGAAGCAAATGGAATCTTATTTATAGCCGAACGGCTCAGATCTAAAGATTCACTATGTACATTGAGTTGAATGAAATATGCATTAGTTTCACGGACTTTGACGGATAGAACGAATTTGTTTTTGTGTAATTATTATTGTTGTGAAGGGAATGTTATTTATGATATAAGCGAGGGTGTTATTGGAGACGCGATTAAAAAAAACAATACAGGGTGTATAATAAAGCGATCTCGAATTATTTTTTTAATAACCCAGTGCATAATATTATAATTTTAAACTATGTATTATATTAATAATTGAAGTGTTTGTGTATTCACGTGAGCCGCGTGATTGATGGATAAGAAAACCACCTCTGCTCTTTTAACTGGTTTTTCGAGCATCCTGAAAGAGGCAGGAAATCGAAAAATTAGATCGGGACCGTGAGGTTGACCACCTCACGTCCTTAACCTCAACTGGTCAAAAAAGGCACGGTAAGCCTCCGACCCCTTTAAGCGTAATGGAGAGCTCGTGGTGCCTCCCTGTGCTCCTGAGACCTGAGTGGGACTTAGGCCCCCGCATTGCAGTATGGTTTGGGGGGGGGGGGGGGAATCCGCGGCGGACTTGATTTGTGTGGGGACGGCTTTTTGGGTTGATTGCTTCGATCGAGCTAAGGGTTCGGTTTCGTGCGGATCGGGTTTGCTGCGGATTGCTCTCTTCCGGGAGGCTTTAAAGGGAGAATGAAATTATGTATGTGTATTCACGTAGTGAAAGATACTTTAAACAGATTAAAACGACGTAGTTCCACTTACACCATAAATGGGGTCGAGCAATCACAGTCTCAATAAGACTGTGATGTACCTATGTGCAGGTGCAAGCAATCGTATGTCATTCGGCAAAATACGAGTACGTGATGCATACACTACGCTGCCGTGAACAGTCAGCCTTACGTTACCGAAGTCTTCTTCTTTTTCTATTTTTCCTAATCGTCTGTCATCACTTCTTGTGCACTACAAGAAGTACTTGTTTACAAAGAAGTTCGTGAACAGATAAAGAGATGAAGGCCTGTCGTGCTATTCTGGGCAAGAAACCGGAGGTAAGTGTCCGATGGGAAATAACCAACAGGAATCATCTGTTTAGAAAAACATTATAACTATAAAACAAGAGAATGGCAGGGCTGAACCGAAACACCTTGTAATGGAACAGGACTATTCATTAATCATAGAGTGATTTCTTCACGCTTGTAGTTTGTTGTGTGCGCATCGCTATATCTTGTATATGAATGAAACGATGTATTATTTATGAGGATAAACTATACAAGAAACACGAAGAGACAAAAGACGCCTTCCGTTTGTTGGATTTATAATATTATGTAGCTATCGAAGCTCTATCTTGTTTCTCATGAGTTATGGCTGACCACAAACACTTTGTTACGATTCGGGTAGATTTTATAATATACATACCTACTTACTATCTGCAAGTTTTCTACGTAAAACAAAAGTATCATTTATATTTTACACGCTATTCAAAAACGCATAGAAATTCAAATTTATTTTCTTCTCAAAATGTCCTATATAACACTTTTTTATTGGATTCTTCTCCGCTCTGGATAACAGAAAACTAATAAAAAATAGAAAATTGGATATCAAATGATATAAGCTATAATATTAAACGCCATCTGTGAAATATTCTATAGCAACACAATTTTTATTTATCTAACAACCATTGAAATTAAAAATATTGGCACGCAGATTTTTGATAAAATTTCTTTCGAGCTTTCAGAAATATTTTTTTTACATTAAAACATATTATTTTAAACGTATTTTTGTATAAATTACGAATTTGAAATCAATATTCATAGGAAGGACCACAGGACCGTCGGGAAAGCTTGTTTAATAAAAAGAGCTTTTGAAACAATATTATGTACTACTACATACCTATATTCTTTATCCATTTAAATACCGTACTTACCTATTTAAAGTTTTTATTAAAAAAAATACTTTGTTTATTTTCGCATTACTTACAGAGTCAACAATATTTTATTACTTTTTGTAAGGTTTGTGTATTCACATAGTTAAAGTTCATTTTGATGATTAAAATTAAACACAGTTGCACTTTCACAAAATTGCAACTGTGTTTAATTTTAATCATCAATATTTTATTATTTGGATTCATTCAGGTATATCTAAGTAAGTAGATTCATAATTAAATATTATAATTATTTTTTATTTATGTAAATTCATTTGAGATAAGAAAAAATAATTTGCAACCAATTCTAAGAAAAGCAATCGTAAATAAATAAACATTCAGCTGAAATAAGTTCATAAATAATACTGAGCATTATGATAATGTTTTTATTGTTGTTATCTTTAAATATTATTGTTTGTTACTAGGTATATAAGTACTTAAAACAAAAATGAGGTTCTTTTTTAAATACAATAGCTGGGTACACACGTAACGATTTATCTTTAAGATTTGAACGATAATCGCTCATTTTTCAAATCTTCGCGAAGAAAAGAAGAATGACTTTTTTACCGACCTCATAATATTGTACGAACCTACCGACATAATTTGCAAGTTTTCATAGAGAGCTCTGTGGTTTGAATCTTAGCTACATTCCCTAATGTGTGATAATTAATTAGGCTTTCCACCCATAGAGGGTGATTTGTGCTATCTGTCAAACTTCAAAATGGAGGAATCATTTTGCAAATTTTTTCATTAAATCTTTATTTATTAAGAATAAAAAGATTTGAATAACATTTATATGTATAACAAATCAATCTACAATTATTTTATTACATTTTCATACCGTAATACCAAGATTCCATTCAACGTTTACATGAGTAATTTTGTTTCCAAAAGATGACTTACTGTCTTTTTGAGAAATTTGTATGAAGATCCTAAAAAGAGTTTTTTAAATAGCTCTAAATATATTAAAGTTAATGCAGCAAATTGTATTTATGAACCTTCTCCAGCATTTTGTACGGCTCTGGGCATATTAATATCTGACGTAGCATTTGAATTTTGAGCGTGATGTTCACATATAAGGTAAAAGTATTGTCAAAGGCAAATAAAAAAACAAACATTTCTGAAATATTATGTAGATAATGTTTTAAAATAAACATAGATTCTTATTAACTGATAAATACGAATACCTACCTATGCATGTGTTAAAAACAAGGCTCTTTATAATGATTCAGTGTATGACTGTGAACAAATTTTTGAATATTGTAACTGGTACCTACATAATTGAAGTATAAAAACTCCTTCCCTGTTTCTAAAGGTTTTTATGAATAATGATTAAATTAAATATTGAATATTAAAGTATAACAACTAGTGGTCGACCAGTGCTCGAAATTCGACTATGTCTTATTTAGATTATAAGTTTAAACATTATTAAGATGTATGTATCAAAGACTGAGCGAGCGCTATTTTTTAATTTTCTTTAAAAAATAATGACATGTATTTGGATACGTCAAATTTGAAATGTTGATAATAATATTATCAAAGTTATTTCTATGGTTATTTAATAGACAAAATATTAATACATTCTCAATTTGACCACAGATAAACAAAAGATCTGTGTCAAAAATAATGTCAAATACATCGAAGTGTGTGATTATGAAATTCATAACATATCATTAGTGTGCGTAGTGTTTTTTTATTGATTTAATCTATTTTTTATGCATAATTTAAAAAAAATATTAGCATTCCCCATCCGTTCTCTATATTATAAACAATAAATGTGCGAATTTTCATACTCCTTCGTTCGCGAATTTTTCGTAAAAATAGTCACAAAGTTTTTCCTTCACGTATTAATATATAAATACCTGAGTGTCTAACTGTAATTTCATGGAATGTTTCATACATTTTCTTTCTATTTAGTTAGAGCATCCAAGAACGAACAAAGTCTATATGGATGTACCTACCTGTTTTTTTTTTATTGATTTTTTTTTTATTTATTTATTTATTTCTATATAATATTAATTACAAAAATATGGACATATTTCCTATCCTAAATGAGGTTCATACAATCGTTTCCTCTCTCGAAAGGTCTAGCCTTGTGTTGAGAGAGGGAGTTTCAAGCTAAGTACTTATGCACATGATTTTACAAAAGAAAAGATATAATATTTAATTGAAAAATAAACAAATCACTTTCACGTTTCGTTTCTCATAGTAAGTATTTATTTTAATTTCAATTCATCATATTGTAATTAGTTCAAAAAAGTACCTACCATTTTTTTTTTCGAAAAATTTATGAGGTAGGTACCTATTTACTTAAACTTCTTTTTCTGTAGGTACTTTTTGTAGACTCAAGAGTCTGTTCGTTTAAGGAGTTGTCTTATGGGATGCTGAATTCCAGCTCTCCCTTCACCGTTTCGGGGGACTTCACTGTCCATTCGGAAGGAATACCATGCAATGCCATATGAGGCATTCTTGAATTGTTCTTTGGATACGGTGGTACCTACTAATTCGCCGCTGTCGCCCCCATGAGACCAACCAAGGATGTTTTTCGGGAGTCCGTTATCTTTGATTCGGACCATGTGGCCAGACCAATGAAAGAGGGCGTGTGACAGCGCGCGGTCTCTATTCATTACTGTAAAACGAGTTTTGCCCTAAATGATTCTCGCCACATGCCCGGCCCACGACCACTTCCGGGGGCGTAGCTAAAATTGCACTCAACGACTATCTACAGACAGAAAACGACTACAGACAGACGACAGAAAACTCGTAGCTAATTTAGCTTTTTGTGTCACACAGAATGACATGGATACTTAATGTTGATATTTACAAAGTTTTTTGTATTATTATTAAAGTCAAACAATATTAATCTATTCTAAATTTATATAGGTACCGCCTTCAAATAAATTTCTGCGCTCATTATAGAGCGCTTTTATAATTCTGTTTTACATTTGTTTCATGATCTTTATAAGTAGTCTGTGGAAATGTGTGTGAGTATCAAATAGATAACATTAGTTGTTTTTTATTGATTTCATCTATTTTTTATACATACTTTTAAAAAAAACATTAGGATTCGCCACTCCTTCTCTATATACTATAAGTGTGCTTAATTTCATACTCCTCTGTCACAAAGTTTTTCCTTTACGTATTAATATATAGATACACATTACTTCTATGTTTGTGATGACGTTTAACTATTAATTTTTATTTTTATGTTTATTCGCATAAATTATTATGAACGAATAATGCTATACTCGAAATAATAGATTCATAAAACTTTGATCTACAATTCCATCGAAACAAATAGAATGAAATCACCTTAATAAGTCTTTATTTCGATTTTAATATTTTTTTTTTTTTTTTTTTTTTTTTTTTTTTTTTTTTTTTTTTTTTTTTACCATCACGCCGTGTCCCGTAAGGGGTAGGCAGAGAGAACGGACCTCCACTCTTTTCTATCCAAGCATACTTCTTTCGCTTCTTCCACCGACATACCATTTCTCATACAGCTTCTCCTATTTCTCTTACTTCTTACCTGGCCTTCCTTGAGGACGGAATCGATGTGTTCGATCCACGTCATTCTCGGTCGCCCACGCTTTCTTACACCATTCCTTTCAGCCTTATGAATTTTCTTTGTCATTCTGTTTGCATCCATTCTTTCCACATGCCCAAACCATCTCAACTTATTAACTTTCATCTTTGTCACAACACTTACTTCCATACCACATTCTCTCCTAATATTTTCATTCCTTTCCATATCCCATAAAGTTTTTCCACATATTCTTCGTAGAGATTTCATCTCTACTGCATTTATACTACATTCTTCTTTTTTCGTCCATGTCCACGTTTCACAACCATACATCATCGATGGTAGCAGGATTGCGTTATGCACTAGTTTCTTTGCTTGTAGTGAGACGTTGTTGTTTCTCATTATAGGTCTTAATGCACCGCCCACCCTGCGACCAGCAACTTTCCTACGTTCGATTTCTTTTTCACACTTTCCATCACGACTAAACATGCTTCCTAAATACACATACTCATTCACTTGCTCAAGACATTCATTTTCTACGGTTACTTTGCAATTCGTTCTTGCTTCATCCCTTTCAAATACCAACACCTTTGTTTTGCTTACATTCATTTTTAGACCATTCTTTGCACAAACACACTTGACACAAGTTCTTGCAAATCATTTTCACACTCAGCCATAAGTACTAAATCATCTGCATACATAAGCGCACATACCTTTATTCCATTTAGTTCAACCCCTATATTTATATCTTTTAACCCACTGACGCAAAAATCAAAGAACAAATTGAACAACCAGGGTGACATGACGCACCCTTGCTTCACACCTTTCGTAAGATAGAACTCCGGTGAAAGGTGACTGTTCACCTTCACACACGCAGTACTTTCCGAATATAGCGAAGCAATGGCACGAATCAACCGGTTATTCACTCCATAAATTGATAGAACTTCCCATAATTTACCCCTGTCTACCCTATCATATGCCTTTTCCAAATCTACGAATGCACAGAAAAGCTTCTGATGTTTACTCAAAAGCTTCTCCGTAATCATCCGCATTTTAATATTACTCTAAATCTATTTGGTAAGCAATAAATGTTTTTTCCCGAACGTTGTGATATTTTGATTAAAATACCTTCTAAAAATATTTTGTAAGCATTTTGACACATTATTCTAACAAAGAAATTCTGTCACCTGTCACCTTGCACGGCCTACCAAACATACGAACGAAACGACAAGTCGTTGACAAATCTAATTTATGTTAAAAAGCCTACGAAACCGCCATTTTTTTATAGAATGTTGATAGAGTATAGTCACAGAATCCAAAAAATCGCTAGGCCTACAGCTCTTTAACTCTCTGGACAATATTTGTGACCATTATCACTCCTCTGATCCATTCAATTTTCCTTTTGTCTCTGAACGAGATCCCCAACATGGACCATGGCTGGTCTTGTTCACGACTCGCTTTGTGACATGTACCTACTTGGTTCACAATCTCCTTTGTGAGAGTCTACGTCTGTCATCCGAATGTGAAAACTGGAATTGTCTGCAAACTCAGAATCTTCTTCCTCCGATAAATTAATTAATTCTAAAATTTCGTTGAGTGATAGATTTAATTAATAATCGGCGCTCTTTGATTTCTTATTTACTAGCTTTCCCGACAGACGTTGTCATAAACATAGGATCCTAACTATGAATATTGAATTCGAATTTGTATAATGATAAGCTTATTACCTTTGAACCATGGATGTAACGCTGCAACTGTTTCAAACCATTTATTTTCCATCGACATTCTGTCAATCGCACCAACTATCAAACAACTGATAGTTCCTGTCAAACTTTAATTTAATTTCAATTTTTCAAATTTGGAATAAAAATTATATTTTCAAAAGTACTTACTACCTTCTTAGAGTTTTCTTTGATTTTCTAACTATCCGCGTAAGTTTCTTAATTTTTTAATTCATAAGAACCTTCTCCTGACGAAAGCAAACACGCCAAAAAAACAATTAGCGAAATTCGTCCAGCCGTTTCCAATCGGTTCAACTACGCAAAATAGGTCTCCGTTTTTATAATATAATATTTCTAGACTGTATTCAAGCAAGGAATATCGTATAACAGCTAAACTTCTTAAATCATTATAATATACACTCGAGAAATGTGTACTTAACTAGTGTTTTCAGAAATATCGATTTGAATTTCGTTAAAATACTACAGATCCCGTAAAGAATTTCATTTTGGAAATCTGTGTTGAGAAGTTAGTTTGGAGAATCTTTTATAATCTCAAAACATCTCTGCGTCTATAGAATGACAAAAGGCCATCATTTAGAGAAATCTTCAACTCGAGTATCTTGTCCTAGATTTTATCTTGAAGCGGTTTTCGGGAGACAATATTTCCACAAAATATTATTATTATTTTCAGGCAGGAATCAATTTTCTTTTCTTTTCATATAATATCAGTTTACCGTTGAAACATGAATACAGAGATAATAATTTTATTTAAACGTAGGTTGATAAGAAATGGCCTGTATTCCGATACGCATTAAAGTGTTTAATAACCTATAAGTATTTTAATACGGATGTTTAATTTTTCTATTTAACAAAACATAACCTTTCTATCCAAAAATGTTTGTACATCCGTCGGAACATAATATGTAAAACCTTGGCCAATTTTCTAAGTCAACCGGTCCCTTCTTATTTGAGACAGGGCAACTCTGGGGAAAAGTCGTTAAAAAAGGGAACTCGGGACCCCCTGACAACGAATTTGGGGCCTTAGATAACGTAGCTACCAAGCTGTGTGCAATTATCTAGTACCTATACCACAATTAACAATATCTACTCAAGCTTAAAGATATTGAAAAGTATTAGATTTTAGGCAAAATGTACGAAATAATGAATTATTCATGATGATAGACAAATTTAAAAAATAAATGCTTGTAAAGAAACAAAGCTTACCTGACCAAAGCCCAGGAACAAACAGTTTATGCATTTGAAACGAAGTGCCTCACGAAAATCTTGGGTATAAGATGGTACCACCGCATCACGAATGACGCTATTCGCCAGCGCACCTAGCGTAGGCCCGTGACTTCTACCATTACGAAGAGGAGAAGGACTTGACTGGGACATATTGTGTTAAGGATGCCGAATGATGGTTGGTTGAAGAGAGCGCTGTTCTTTCTCCCATCAGGATCCCGAAGACGAGGAAGACCCTCTCATACTGTATTCCACTCCTTCAAAGCAGAGCTGAGGGATCTGAACTTGTTACCTCCATATGCCCCTAAGTGGGGCGTAAAGGGAGATAGGATCGGATTGGATAAAGAAACAACTGACAATTTCAGAATAGAAAAAATGAACGTGTGTGTAAAAAAAAGAGTGTCAAAGACACCTGCATGGTTCATTCAAGAGCTACAAAATTTTAATGTTCAAATTTAAAAGAAAACAAATAAATTAAGTTTCTGACTAACAGCATTCCAAATACCCGATTGAACGCACCATTGTTATCAATCATTGAAATTTCTAAACAATTTTGAAGTATTTGTATAAATAATTTATAATTGATGGCAACGAAATTTTGGTTTATTTTAAGCTTATGTTGAAATAATTTGTTTTCGCGTAGATGGGCATCCGTATGCGTTCTTTCAATAATAGGGCGATCCGATCCAAGCAATTTGTAGATCTTTGAATCATGATTAATCATTGCATGATCTGTAATTATGTAACTCCTTTGTTTTCGGTGTGGGTGTTTTATGTTTACTGTCGGATGTTGCGCATCTTATTGTTGTCTTAAATCAATTATTTTGGATCGTAGCTCAAAACAGTTTCGATCGGGAATTTTGGGGTGAAATGATAAGATCCTTGTTCATCTTAAACTAAGGTTAGCTTGTATTTTTAGTCATCAATTTGTGAAGAAAAAATATATTTGTTTCATTTAAATTACTAAACTTAAACAATCCCACCAAGAATGCACGAAAATGTGTGGTTTAAAAAAGATGCATCGGTCGGAATGGCATTAGTTATTTTTTCTTTTTAAATATTTACAATTTTTATAGTTATACCACAGAAAAACGTCTGTCGGGGAAGCTAGTGTGTATATAAAGAAATGTTAGAGAAATGATATGTATTTTCTTCACCCATAAGACTTTTAAACATCTCAACACTTCGAAACAACTGCAAGACGCTACTTTTTAGGTCAATGTCTATAAAGACTATATTATTCCGTATTAGTCTAATAGTATCAATACCCTTTTGTGGCGTATTTGGGAACGTTAACCTTAAAAGTGGGAACAATGGACAAAAATGTGTCAATAAAGTTATACGTAGGAGGTCTTTATGGTATTTCATTATGGGATTTGCCATTAGGGCGCTGTTGCCTTTCATCAGGACGCATTGGGTTAATATCACGCCTGTAGCTTTTATTACTCAAGCAATTATTATAAACAAAGGCAGTTATATATATTTCTGCTAACATAATATACATATTAGGCTTTTCTCTGTTCTACCATCAAATGTCTTTTCAATATCGATACTCTGAAAACCTGAACTAGTTTTGACAAAATATAATACGTACCTAAGTAGTTGTATAACAAAGCACAGCTTCCTATGAAATGCTTATGAATAGGTAATGAATTTGAATAAAAAACACCCTTGCAATATTAATTACTAGCTGACCCATCCAACATTGTCCGGCCTTAAAGTCAATAAAATATTGCTTTATCTGAAGATGGGCAAAACATGAATTTTTCGATTAGTGTGTGTTAATAGAATCTTGAAATTATACGCCAATATAAAAATGGAAAAACGTAGATTATCCAATGAATCGTCCACTTTCTTTTGATTTACTAGTTTTGTGTACTTACCAAAACCCAATAAGTGTTGTCAAATAGTAAATTATTTAGTTAATAAGGATTTATTTTACGAAATACTAGCTTTCCCGACAGACATTGTCCTGTGTTCCTAACCATTAATATTGAATTCGAATTTATATGGTGATGAATACTTAATTATCATTTAAACAATGTAATTCTAACCGATGCGTCTGCTTCAAACCATGTTTATTCCATCAGCACTCTGTCAATCGCACCAACTATCTAACAATTGACAGTTTCTGTCAAAATTGTTATAAAAATTATATGGACAAAGTACTAATAAGGTTGCCTACGTAGAGTTTTCTTTAATTTTCTTATTTTCCACGCAACTTTCTTAATTATTTCTTTCATAAGAACCTTCTCCTGATAAAAGCCAACACGACAAAAATAGAATTAGCGAAATGGGTCAAGCCGTTAAAGCATGATGCGTTGACCACGGTAAATAGCTCTCCATTTTTATAATATAGATTCATTACATAAAAATGTAAAAATATTTAATTTATGTGTGAACCGCGCTGTTCAAATTAAGCACAGTTTTGCAATAATTATTGCTGAGAGAAAATTGAGTTTTAAACACAAATTTATGGTAAAAGTAGTTAGTATTAAATTTTGATAACGGAAGGATGTTAGTATTATTTGAATTCTTTGAATACCAAACTTAAAGTAAGGAAAATGCACATCTGGGTACTTTTCAAACTTTTGAAATGCAATTTACCTACTAAGTAAGGGATATTTTTCGCTTACACAACAAATGGATTATAAATTCAATGCAATAACTGTGTTACTTTTTGCTGTTATCAGATAAGGGAATTAATCCTTATACAGAACCATTCCCTTAGCTGCTAACTCCACAAAATTCAGTTAGAAAATACAAAATTCAGTGGTTTTAAAGTTCTTCAGTCACAACATCCCATCGATCGTTTTTCAAAAAGAAAGTAAGTTTTAAAGCTATGAAATAAAAAGATTTTAAGTTATATTTTAAACAGTTAAATAGTTACTTTATAAATCTAAATGCTATGGTTAACATGTACAACTAGATATAACACAAAAACGATTTTTTTATTTTTTTAATAAGCCTATAATATCTGGAGATATCAAAGAATTTTATGATCAAAGTCACACTCGAAAACCATCCAATCCGGTCCAAAAAGTATCATATACTCGAATGATTACAAAATTTAAGAAAACTGAACACAGATAACTTTTTTAGTGCTTTTGAAAACATAGACTTTATTTTTGAATTTTCATTGGCATTTGACATCTGTCATTTGTTTGACCTAGTTGATGGGATTGTCGGAATGTGACATATAAATCAATCAATCAATTTTCACTTCTCCTTACAAAGGTTTCAGGAAAGGCGGCGGAACTTATTGCCTGAGGCAAGTTTTCCAATCAGTCCCATCCAATCTGAAACAGGACAACCCCGTTAGGAATTTCAAGTGGAAAAACACTTACAAACCCTGAACTGACCGGGAATCGAACCCGGGACCTCTTGATCTGAAGTCCAAGTCTATGCTACCGAGGTCGGTCGATGTCAACATCGTTTAAAACAGATGCATCGGTTGCAATTTTATTGGTTAATTAGGTAAACAATTTATCATTATGCAACTTTGAACTAAATATTCATACCTAAAGTAAAAACAGGACAACGCCTATCAGGAAAGGCAGTGTTTTATAAAAAGAGAAGGTCCAAGTTTGTAAAAACCATTTTGAAAGTAACAACGTGACGTTATCAGTGAGGAAAAGCGTAAATGTTCGTGTAATTACGCTAAACGGCTCTTTTTTTTAAATAATGGGGTGTACGCCGAGTGTTTTAAATAACATGCGTGTACACCATTATGTAATTATACAGCCAGCGAGACGTGAAAGCTCTAAATGTACTTAAAAAGAACTTCGACTAAATTAATTCTAATTTGGGTACTTTTTTAAGGTTTTCAGTAATTACATGTATTAGCTACGTCAAGACAAAACTTGTAATTTTTAAGCATGGGTTCTGAAAATAATAAACTTAAAACTACTAGGTATTTCCTTTTTAATTTAATTACGGTTATATACATAAGTTAATACTCAAACACTGATTAATTAAGTAGGTATATGTACATTGATTATAATAAGATTTCTTCTTCATCTAGATCTAATCTCATGACTTCTGAAAAAGTTATTCTATGTCTTGCGCTATCCGGAATAGCTCATCCAGGTTTTTAATTCCACTCCATTCTCATCTTTGAGCAGTCAAAACAAATGTGATACACACAATTGAACAGAAACTATTACTTTCTCTGATCGTTTGTATTTCCATAATTTGATTATTGATTCTCTTTCTGATTTTTTAATCTAAATATTAATACGTGAAGCAAAAACTTTGTGACCATTTTACGAAAATTGCGCGGACTACACTTTCGACATCTTTCATCTAAAACAATGCTTGTGTTTTGAATGTGAAACGCCCACGACGCTTGTGTTTTGAATGTGAAATAGTCCACGAAAGCCGTCGCTTGATACCACTGGGCTACCAACCGTCTCCACAGCTATATCGAAGGCTTTCTTGGTGTGATTACATTACGATAAAAACGTTCACTTTTTACGTGTGCGTATTCGTCGACTCCCCGAAACTACTGATCATGGGAATCTTCGATATGTTCAACACAAAATAATTCCATGCTCCTTGCTGGACTCAAATTCTTATCCCAAGCAGAGTCTGTAGACATTGGGCTAACCGTCCTGACAGAATACCTTCATGATGAGTGTAGGCAAACAAGCTTAAATGGAAGAGATTTTATTCAACTTCACCTTATCCTGGGCCTCATTGACGCGGGGTTGGCTCTCCTAGTCCTTTTCCTTCAAGTACTTCTGTTACTTGCACCCTCCGCAACAAACTTTATTTCCCTTAAGTGTTTTTTTTATTGTGGACATCCACGTAATCAGGATCTTGTCTAGTCTACTTGGTCTTCTGCATCCTTTTTCTATAAAAAAAAACTTGTACAGGTAGATATTACATTAATGTATATATTTTTTGTGTCGAGATCTCAGCTGGTGTAAAATATTATCTAGATGTCACTTCATTGGATATTCATCACTTCTTCTTTCTTTTCGTGCTATGACAAACAACGCAGAACGCACAAAGTCTACCTCTAAACTTGCAACACACGTACTTAAAAAACACGTGCTGTAAAAACTGCTGAAAATTCTCAAAATATATTTTCTTATTTAGTTTGAAAAATTTCCTTAGAGAAGTTGCGTTTATAGTTTATACTCGTGTATTCTAAAATACTACAACAACAGTAGGGATTTATTATTATTTATTTCAGAAAGATCAGTGCCATTAAATAAGGATCGACGCGACTTAAAAGTATCTCTCTGTGTATTATTTATTTAACATCGCATCCCCCACAGTAAGTATTATAGGGTATTGGGGAGGATTATAAACATTCAGTTCTACAATATACATATATCATTTATTTAATACTAATAACATTTTAGGGTTTGGTATTATTGATTACTTTATGTTATGAGATTGTTGACTCCTACAATTTGATTTATTGGATACTGTTTGAAAACGAAATGGAATTTATATGAAAGAAAATAATATATTATCTTATTATTGCTGAGCGCTTATTAATTTCTAGGGGAATGTTTTTTTGTAGTCAACAGATCTCCTCTTAACTGAGACAGGCCAACGCCGGTTAGGAATTTTTAGTCCGAAACACTGAAAAATTCTGACTCACGACAATCGAAATTGGGACCTCTTAATGAGAAGTTAAAACCTATTCCACTAGCACTAGACAGTTTTTTTTATTTTATTTATTTAAAGCCAATGATACACTTCAGATAATACATATGAGTACAAGCAATATATAAAAGACAAAAATATAAATAATGCATTACCCTATTTAAAAGTTTACACATATTTCACAAGTTGTAATGTTTTAAGCCCATAATGTTGTCATTTATAATAAGATATAATTTATAAAACAAAAATAAAACAAAGCAATAGCAATATAAAATCAAATAAAATTGAAAAAAAAAGCCATTACATAATCACAATCAATTAAATAAAGTTGAATAATTAAAAATTTAAAAAGTTTAAAAACTAACAACCCTGAGAATGACAAACACACCCACCACCTCAACAAAAAAACATGAAAATTTTTAAATATGATTTTTAAATAAGATTTTTTTAAATATGAACAGATAAGAAAAAGGAAAGAGGAATAGAAGGGGAAGTAGAGGGGGAAGATCATTGGAATGAGTGGAACACCAACAATAAGCGGTCAATTATACACCATTCAAAATCTGCAAAACAGACATTTTAAAGCCACGAGGATTACTCGCAAACATGTCGACGTCAGAAAATCTATTGTTGTAGTTGCTTAATATACGGTAGAGAGGGTTTCGCAAACCAGCATTAGTATGAGCTGTACTTAAGCTCAGGGGCCGGTTAGTTCTTCTTTCTGAAGGCGCACGAAAACCGATTTTGGCCAGTAGTTGAGGGACATCGACCTCTGATGTACACACCTTCCTCAGAATATACGCATTCATTAAGAACTCCACCAAGGAGACTTTGTAGGAAAACGGGTGTATTATTGCAATATTAAGCCAGATACATGCACCTACCGTACCGTATATGGTAGGTACAGTCGGCATAAAAAATTCTACCGTTCTAACCGTTCCATAAAATTAATATAACTTATGCTCAACATAAAGAAGAGGGAGTATCAAATCCTATGCGTATTGTTTTTTGTTTTGAAATCCACCACAGAGTGAATGCCTCCGTGATAAATTATCTATGAGATTTTTTTCAAAAATTTTCTATTTGTATTCTCAAAGGTGAAAACATACATAATTTTGTTTTGTTAATCTTTTGTTTCTTAAAATAGTGTGATAAATATAACTCCAATCATTATTTTAATCGAAATTACCCAAATGTATTTTATTATTTACATGATATCTTTTTCATTTGAATATTATTGTACCGTATTTGGCACAGTAGGTTTACACACACTACGATGCAATGTTAAAGGTCTTTATCCCGAGCCCATGGCGATTGTCAGCCATTTGCCTTACTCTCCGTAATCTGACAGATTCGGGGTTTTTCGAAATTATTTCCTTTACTTTGATCAAGTTATAGTGTTTCTTCTGATGATTCTCTGCTTTGCAGAATCGAAACATTGAAAATTTACAGGTAACCAGAATTATTAAAAAAACTAGGGGTAATTAAATGAAGGACGCAATGCACCAAGGAGATAAGCAAAAAAATCTGGGCGATGAAGGTGTTCGGGAAAGGGATTTACTGCCAGTGTATGGAATCAATGAAGATCTCAAGTCATTTTTAAATTCGGAAATGTTTTTCAATTTAAGCTGAAAAGTTTGCACTAAATATGTGATGATACACTGTCGGCATAGGTTTTGTTTCTTTGATTAGATCTGATGGTCTTTTGTATCTACTTTTTCTTCTGGTATCCTATCGGGTCCCTCCGATGCCAAAAACCAGTTTAGAGAAAGCCTCCCTGTCTTCGGCTGCCCTGAACAAATCTCCCACTGTTTTCAGTTCGTTGCAATCACGAATATTTCGGAGCCAGGAAGATTGCCTGATGAGATGAATACGTCGTATTTTTTGCCTCTCATTTTCTGATCAAAAAAACGAAGTCTTCCGAATCTTTATTGAGGTGAATAATTATCAATTACTAGCTTTCCCGTCTGACGTTGTCCTGTGGTCTTCGCGATAAATATTGAGATTGATTTTGTACAACGATAAATTAAATACCTTTTAACCAAAGTGATTCTCAGCGATGCATCTGTTTTAAAATATTTCCGCTCATATTCTGTCAATCGCACCAACTCTCAAACCACTGATAGTTTCTGTAAAACGCCAATTGAATTTCAAAATATGAATTAAATTATTTTGAAGAAAAGCACTATAAAGATGAGGTACTTATACCTTTTCAATATAGGATTTCACATAGTTTCCGCGGAAAAACATAAATAATTTACTATGAAGATTACCTATTTTAAGTTTTATTTAATTTTCCACGCAACTTTCTTATTTTTTTTTTCATAAGAACCTTCTAATAAAAGCCGACACGACAAAATTTTTTTTTTGAAATCGGTCCAGCAGTTTAGGCGTGATGCGATGACCACAGAAAATAGCTCTCCATTTTTATAATAAAGAGGATGATGTTTTCAAGCCGATGATTACAAAATTATCATTCTTGAAGTTTTTTTTACCATTTTAAAATATCCCTACCTTATTCTCAAGAAAATATTGAATTTTTTAAAATTTTACTTACGTCAAATACCTATAATCAAATATGTTAAAAAATTTTGTTGAACATAAATTGTAGAAATTTCTTTTAAAAAGAAAGTGAAAAATGCTTTTTTTACAAGAAAAAAAGCGGCTACCGTTAGGTTGTTAAACACAATATAATTTTATAAAGTACGGTATGATATAGTGTGTATCAAATTTCGTATTAATCCACCAACCGGCCGTTCGTAAATTGGGTAAAAAGTGTAAATCGCTCTCCGTGTAAATTGCGAAAAAAATTAATATCTTTATGATATGTTCTATATAGTCCCCATGTGAACACATACTGGGTCGTGTTTTTTTCGAGTGTTTGGGTATTAAACGTGTTCTCACGTTTCTACGCGACGATCTATTTTAGTATATTACACTTTGTGAGACTTTGTGAGAAACCGCCCTTAATTATTGTTTTTAATGTCGTTAACAAAAAGCTTTAGGGTGAATATTGTAGGTAGGTAATATAAGAACCACGAAGGTAATGTTCAATTAATTTAAAGTGTTCTTAAAAGGGTCATTTGATACCGACTTTTATAATACAAAAAATACCGAATTTATTTTGCACTAGCATTCCCGACAGACGTTGTGCTGTAGTCCCTATTATGAATATTGATTGCAAATTTGTAATTATACAAAAATACGTTTCAAATATGATTGAATGTTAAAAAATTAACTGAGTAAATTTTATATTTATATTAACTTTGTAAGTATAAATAGAACACGACCGGTTTCGGGAAGATCAGACCGCTCATCATCAGGTGCAAACTTAATACTAAATATCTCTAAGATGTCTACTACTATTTAAAGGAATTTGAACAAAGAGAATAGGTATATCTAATTAATTAATTTAATTTTGTAGATCCCTTTGTTCAAATTTCTTTATGGTTGGTAGACCAGTGGTATCAGTCGGCGACTTTCGTACCTACAGGGTATTGGAGGTCGTGGGTTCGAATCCCGGTGCCGACCATTTCCACTTTCACAACACAAGCTTTGCTTTATGTGAAAGATGTCGAAAGTGTATTTGTGTTTAGGTTTAGGTACAAGTGGGCCCAGATTCATTTAAAAAGTACTTAATTTTTATTTTTTCAATGCCGTTTAGTGGTTTGTAAAGCAACATTCGAACATCTAAAGAGAGTTCTTGAGATTCTTCGCAAATGGATTATTTTTTTTAATATTCACTGAATGAAGTGACTAAATGTTAATGTCATTCGAGATATTTTGTACCGTACTTAAGTCACATAAAATGTATGTAGGTACTTAAATGAAACAATAATCCATTAACATAAAATGTATGTAGGTACTTAAATGAAACAATAATCCATTAACATAAAATGTATGTAGGTACTTAAATGAAACAATAATCCATTAACATAGAATGTACGTAGGTAGCCATATTTCAGATCAGCTGCGGTGAGGTTATATTATTATTGTGATGTGGGAATATGAAAAAATTAGGTAGAATTCTTCGGATGACGGGAAATGAATATTAAGTGGATGTAGACTATGGAGTAGGGCAGGGTTATCCAACCCGCGGCCCAGGACTGCTATGAATTTGACACAACGACGACCTAACCTCTCAAAATATAAAAATGGAGCTCTATATTTTCCGCGGTCATTGTATCCCGCATGAACGGCTGGACAGTGGGGCTAGTACGAGTTTTATCGAAAGCTTATTGCACGCTAATAAATAAGCGCTTATAATCGTGCAATAGTGTTCCTAAATCAAACGATCGAATCGTTCGATCATTTTCGTATGGAAAATTTTCGAAGCTTTTTCGATAATCGTTTCGATATTCGATCATCGAAAACTTATACTAGGGCTACAGTTTTGCTAATTCCTTTTTTGTTGTGTTTGCTTTTGTCGGCATAACGTTTAAATTACTGAAAAAAAAATAGTATAGTTGTGCGGAACATTGTAAAATCAAAGAAAATACTAATCTACATAATAATTCAGAAATGTTTGCGTGCTTTTGACAATACTTTACCGTATATGTGAACATCACGCTCAAAATACAAATGCTACGTCAGATATGAATCTGCGCAGAGCGGTGAAATTTGCTCGAGAACGTTCTAAGATACAATTGGCAACGTTAACTTTAATATATTAAGAGCTATTTAAAAAACTTTATTTTTTTAGGATCTTCATACAAATTTTTCAAAAAAGACAGAAAGCCATCTTTTGGAAACAAAATTACTCATGTAAACGTTGAATAGAATCTTGGTATTACGGTATGAAAATGTTATAAAATAATTGTAGATTGATTCGTTATACATATAAATGTTATTCAAACCTTATTATTCTCAATAAATAAAGATTTAATGAAAAATTTTGGAAAAAAAAATCCTCCATTTTGAAAATTGACACATTTTAAAAAATTTATGGCCACATTTTGTGTAAAACCGTCGTAGCCATTAGATGAGTAATAATTATGTAGCTACCTGATAAAATCATATTATTCAAATGTAGATAGGTATAAAATAATTTGGCAATAATTTTTTAATCATTTTATATTCCTGAAATATAAATAAAGTTTAAATCTTAAAATTATCGTTGAAAAAGATTTGCAAGTAAAATAATAAACATTTAAATTGGTATGAACATTCCATAGACAAACTGGCCAGTAAAACAGTTGTCGATAAATTAGATCATTAGGTACAGTGAACTTGACTGAATTGTTGAGAGAAAGAAATAAAATTGACAATAATTGAGAATCTTTAAATGGTTTCAGGATTATAATCAGTTTAATAAAACCTTTGTTTTATCCACAAAATAATTTAGAAATATAATAGTAAATAAACTCAAAACTATGTTAGCTTATTTATCATATATTATATTATGCAAAAACAATAATATACAAGGTTCATTTAAATAAAAGACTGATGGTATTGTTGCCGTGAAAATTTGTTTAAAAAAACAATATGCGTAGAGTTTCATCATGACAAAAGAAGTATTCTTGAAGAAAGCAATCAGTGAGATGCACGGACGTAGCAATAGCTTTCACATGGAGGGGGTCCAAGGGTAAAAATCTAACCGCACAAATCATAGCCGTATGCTAAGGGGGGGGTCCGGTCTCCCAGAACCCCCCCCCCTTATATACGTTCATGGCATGGACGTAGCAATAGCTTTCATATGGAGGAGTTCCAAGGGTAAAATCTAACCGCACAAATCATAGTCGTATGCTAAGGGGGGGGTCCGGACCCCCAGAACCCCCCCCTTATATACGTCCATGGTGAGATGTATGATGACTTGAAGCTTTTCTTAAAACTGTCCAAGGTTTGTGACAAATCATTCATCCTAGAACAAATACAAAAGATTTAGGTACCTATAATGACAGATAACATCATTTCATGAATTTTTTATGCATACAAATTAATAAAATAACATTGAATTCAATGAAATAAAAGAATAAAATAGTCAACCGATTACGTTGTATATGATTTCATAAACTAAGTATTTCACTTTATTACATAATTTGGAATCTAAAGATATAACTTATTAAAAGAGGTTACATACTTACATTTTTAAGAGCTTCATAATAAAACATCTAGATTTGAATGTTGTACGAATACTCATTAATATTAGGTTGTGCACTGTACAGAATGTTTTAGTCTGGAACCCCGTGCCTATAAAATACAAAATATATAATTAACATCAGAATCAAATCAAATAAAAACTATGCAATCATAGTAATGTCAGATAGAAGAGAGAATTTACATAAAGACCAAAATCATTACATATTCTACATAATTTAGTAAATATTACTTAGGTAGGTATATGGGGTAATATAAATAATTAAATATTATCAGGTACCTACCTATTTAGAAATATAACAGCACACAGCAGTTAAATAAAATAAAAAAATATTCTAATTTCAAAAATCGAATAAATGTTTTGTTGTTATGTCAAAATATTGATGACAGCCAGAGGTCCTGCCCATAGATTTTTATTTGTATAGAATTCTGTGGTCCTGCCAGGTACCATAAAATATTATTCGCGGTATTTTTATGTGAATGAAAATTAAATAATGATTATTTTTATTGAATGCTTTTTTAATTTTCAGGTTTAGGATGTGTGAATAATAAATTTTTTATTGATACTTATCTTAATTGATAGATTCTTTAATAAATTACGATTATAATATTTAACACTTATCCAGATATTTTTTAGCGTTTTCTGTGAGTTTTTTAATGTCATCAAAAATCTATGGATTAGTATGGATATTATGTCATATTTTGTTGTCAAACTATAAATGTAAACATTGAATTTTTCTACGGCTTTAGATATAAAATAAATTTTTGGGAATAATAAAACAGGTAAGCAAAGTTTATTGAGTAAATATTGTTTCAAAATAACCGCATAATTACAATGCAGCTAGCCAATTACATTAATTTATTTTGTGTAACTATATTTTTTACAGGATAGACAGATCACAATATATTTTCAACAATACAATAACAGTGAATTTCTAAAATGTATGCATTTTATTACTAGAAAAAGCAAAATCGGTAAGTCGCGTTTTATTCTTTGATAATTGTACTTTCTCTCATTTTTGTATACCTATATTTAAATTCCATAATGTTTTGTTACAGATTAATGTTAAATAGTTCCCCCAAAACTCTAACTAGAATGAGGATAGAAGAATCAAATTATACTGGTGTTACAATACTAGATGACATTTGATAAATAAATAACTATCGGTAACAGTACCTAATTATAGTGAATTGGTTTGAATTCTGGTGCCCATCATTTCAACTTTTACAATACAAGCATTGTTTTGTGTGAAAGATGTCAAAACTGTATATGTGTTCAATTTGGGTGAGTTCAGATTCATTAATTTGTATAAAAATGTGTTTTGTTGAGCTGTGACACGCTAAAAGCAACATCGGTTTCATACATTTAGTTCATACATTATCGTTGACCATTGTGTTGTTACTTTTTGTGAAAAAATAAGCTTTTGGCGTGCCACAACACAATTAATTGTTCACAACACGTCTGTAGGCCTAGACAAAATGCATTTGGCGATCGACTACAAACAAATTCTTCGACAATATAGAGTAGGAAGAAAATTAACTATCCACTTTTTATATAAGTGTCTTTGTTTAGTTTAAATAATTGTTTATATGTTCCAGTAGACAGTTAATTTTTTCGTACTATACATTGGCGAAATCTTCGTTTGTAGTCGAACGCCAATTTGAATTTGTCTACGGGGGCTGTTTCTACTGTTAAATGTGAATTTTATTTTTGACTTGCTGACCCATCGAACTTCGTCTCGCCTTTAATCAAAAGCCAATAAAATATTGCTGGGTAACATAACATAGCTAACATACATGACTACTCTTTGTAAAAAAATCAAAAGTTATGTGGTAATTATGAAACAGTTATTTCAAAGGCACCAAAACTCCCCCGTTCCATACTAACTTTAATATTATATTATTTCATACTATTTTCCATCCATTTTTAGACGTTAACAAATTATAAAAAAGCTTGAAAAAGTACAATCAAAAATTATATTTTTAATTTTAATCATTACCTATACCACCATCTGTAGAAAAATAGGGAAAACATTGAATGTTTCTATCAAAATATCAATCTATGTTGTAGAAATGTGACGTCTAAATCTGTATAATATAAGTTAGTGGAATAATATTGTTATTTTTAAGTTATAAAATATGTAATTTTTGTAACTTCATAATCTAAATAAATAAATAATAAATAAAATATCAATATACCAGACATCTCCCTATTTCCCCCAACAGATGTCGGTGGCGATACTGATGCAAACCCGTTGAATACAAACTTTAATATTGTATTTTAGATAAGTTCTCATCGATTTATTCAATTTTTTATTAGTTATTCTGTTATCCGGAGCGGAGAAGAATCCAATAAATCAAACATCGAAAAAATCTGTTCCGCCGATCTCGAGTTATAAGTGTTCGCACTAACCCGACTTTAATTTATATTAGAGATTATGGAATACAAATGCTTTTGGTAAAGAAGGTGTCGATATGATTTTCTATATTCTGTTTTTATTTTAAGTATTTTCTATTCTGTTTTTATTTTTTTTTTCTATTTTTAATCTGCTAGATCTAACAAATAATGTTATTTTATTTTACAAAATGGTAGTTGTTTTTGTGTATTATATTCATTGAAATATATGTAATTGAAATTAAATAAACAGAAAGTTTTCATTTATTTACAACCAGAAATAAACTGAAAAAAAAAATACATTTTGTGTTTTAATTTTCTATAAAACATCTAATAATATATTATTCTTCTGAACCACTTCCAAACAATAGATGTTTTATAATGGTTAGTTTTATAGATATATTCCATAGTGAGTGAGAGCCTTTACTTGAACATTTTTTTATAAAGTTTAGGCACAAAGAGGTTGTTGGAAAGCCGGTGGTATCAGTTGATGACTTTCGTTTGCACAGCGAACTGAAGGCCATGGGTTCAAGTCCTGGTGGTGCCATTATCACTTTCACAACACAACCCTTTGGTTAGTATGAAAGATGTCAAAGTGTATTTGTATTCACTTAAGAAAGACCAGATTCATTTTCTTAAAAAAAATAATGAAAATCTGTATTAAAAAGTCAAAACTTTTATTAATACAGGTAGATATTTATATTTTATTCTACAAATTTTATTATTTTCAAATGAGTATGAATCCACCTGGACAATTTGTTAATTATAAGGAACATAAAAAGCTTTGTTGGTACTTAATTGCAGAATAATAGAATCAACATTGTGGTGACAGGCCATAGCTCACCACATATAAACCGAGTACTCTGTCTTATTAACTATGGGGTAAGCATAGAGAATAAGTCACTAGGTTATGATTATGACTTGCAGCGCTTTCTTCTTGCTGATGAGGTGTTACAAATAAAAAAGTACAATTAATTATATACATTATGTAGGTACACCAAACTTTCATAAAGCTCTGTATGTTAACTTCCATAGATCAGGTTCTATAACTCCCATTATTCTACAACTTTTTTTTGTGGACGGGTAAAAAAGCTAGTATATTTATAAATTGATTAAAATTAAAATGGCGTTTGAAAGAAACTATCAGTTATCTGATAGTTGGTGCGGAAAGAAAATATATGGCTTAAAACAGATGCATCGGTAGGCAGCGGCGTACCGAGGAGGTGGGGCTATTAGCAAGGCGGCAAAATTTTCTTGCGCTATACTAAATACCTACGACCAGATTGAAAAAATAAAAAAAATAACATTTCCATGCGGTAAGTCTGCAGGTAGAGAAATCTGTGGGTCAGAAGATGGCTCTGTCCCACTCTGCCCGAAAATTGATTTTTTAAACTATGTTGATACCGTTACTAGCTTGTTGTGCTGTACTAAGTATGAAGTAAAGTATTACCTTTCAAGGCTTATTTTTTACCATTTTATTTTCGGGCAGTTTTTTTTTCAATTTATATGGGGAAGGGGGGCAAAGGGATTGGTTCCCGCCCCAGGCGGCGATAACCAACGGTACGCCACTGTCGGTAGGAATAACATTGGCTAAAAGGTAATAATTTATTTATTATCTTACAAATAAAATCAACACTTACAAAAAAAATATTAATATTTAAGCAAAACGTGCAAAAATGAATTAATACTCTTTTAATATACCTACCATGTGATATAAATATTAACATATTGTGTTGTGTGTTTCTTGGATTATTTTCAAGACAGAAATTATCACTATTTTCTCTTGTTTGTTGTTTTCTTGTAAAATGTAATGAACTATTTCAGTATAAATTACTAACCAAAATAGAAGATGAAAGTCGTATGCCTATGATGGTTCAAATTTGTATAAAATTTACCTTTTTAAATCAAACTATACATACCTAAATGATTATTCGATGATTGGCATGTTGGTTATGGTCACATGACCTATATGACAAACCAAAATTACTCGAGCCCTGGCGAAAAATTTTGTAAATAATAAAACAAAATACTTAATTTTCCCATTGGCCATCATTAGTACGTACACACATATTATTTTTTAATTTTATGTGTGGATCAAAAAAACGGAACCTTTTTAATAGGTGGCCCAAGAAAGCTTAAAGGTTAGATACGCCTGGAAAATAGTGTAATAGGATGATTAATCTTACACTCTTTCGTTCGTTCTCTGAATAAAAATTCTACTCCATTCTGTAGAATGAAATCTTATACGAGTCGTACACCACTCTCAGATAAAATATTAGAATTCTTTTGTGTATTGATATGGGAGAAGTACTTCTTTGTCGCGCTTCTATCAATACATTTGTATATCGATCCTGAATATTTATTCAGGATCCATCTCATTGATTCCATATTCCAATTTTTTATTTGAAATTTTTTTTTCTTCAAGAGAATGGTTATTCTTTGGAGAACATTACAATTAAAATTATATTCATATTTTTTTTTACTGGGTTTATCCAATGTTCGGAGTATCTTGTACAGTTTCGCATTGTTGATAGGTACTATCGTAGGCTTGTATGAAGTCGATGAAAAGTCGACATCGAATGTAGTTGATAACTTGTAAATCTGTTTCTTCTGAACATGGCCTGATACGAGCAATACGCAAGACTTCCTCTGATAAGTATTCTCAGGTTAATAGTTTATATGCTGTGCTCGATAGTGATATGCCCCTGTGGTTATCGCATTTGAGTTTGTATTCTTATGGTTAGAGACCAGCAAGGAGTGGTCGTCAAGGACCTGAAGACCCATAATGACTAACAGGATCTTTGGATCGAGAACACAACTACGGTGGAGGGATAGTGAAACACAAAAAAGCGTCAACTGGTTCCAGACAACCCAAGATAGAGTGGCGTGGAGGTAGATTTCAATCAATCAAAACTCCCTTTGAACTCAGGGACACAGGGAGGCAACAAGAGCTTTCCATTGAGCTCGATCTTGTGCAATGCTTATTACCGCCTCCCACACCATTTCCAACTCCCCCAGCTATGCATCGAAGGAACGAAACACGGTATGAGAAGGTCTTCCACGTCTTCGGGACCCTGATGGGAGGAAAATTAACGCTATCCTCGGCCAACTGTCATTCGGTATTCTTAACACATGTCCCAGCTATGTCCATCTCCTCTCCACAAATATGAAAGACATGGGCCTACGTTAGGGGCGCTGGCCTATTCGTGATGCGGTGGTACAAGATTCTCCTGAGGCACTTCGTTTCAAATGTAGATACTTTTTGTGCTTGGGTTTGTCAGGAGCCAGGACTCGCAACATACAGGAGAATGGGCAACATACACGCATCAAACAGTTTAAAGGAGGGATATTTATGGGGCCTTTATCCAGGAGTGGACGGAAATAGGCTGAAAAGAAGAACAAGAACATAGTTGACGATTTTTTTGTGATAACAATTAGCTGGGTACACACGTAACGATTTATCTTTAAGATTTGAACGATAATCGCTCATTTTTCAAATCTTCGCGAAGAAAACAATTGAAAAATGAGCGATTATCGTTCAAATCTTAAAGATAAATAGTTACGTGTGTACCCAGCTATTTGGTAGAAAAACAGTTTCCTCATAGACACTAAAGAACAAAGGAAGTTCTAGTTTCGGCTTTGATAGATTTCGCGAATATCGTGGCAGCAAGAACTTTGCCGTATTATTAATAATTCTTCAAAAACGTTACTTGAAACTTTGTAATACTTAGCCATTATACCGATTTGAGGGGTTAAATAAAACTTTGCAGTATTACGATATTTTTTTTTTTTATCCGAAATATATTTTCGGCCGACTATGCGACCATCTTCAGCGGAGAGTTATTATAAACTTTATAATAACTCTCCGCTGAAGATGGTCGCATAGTCGGCCGAAAATATATTTCGGATAAAAAAAAAAAAAAATATCGTAATACTGCAAAGTTTTATTTAACCCCTCAAATCGGTATATTATTAATACGTTTATAATAGTTGTAGGCTATTGTTGTGATGGTAGGCTTTGATCAAGCGGATATTATTACGAAATTATACAATAGAATCTTCGATGAACCTCCTGGTGCCTTATAATTTATAGATAAGGGTGTGATAGATTACATACTTCAACGTATAATACTACATACATACTACCACATAATATTATTTCTGTGGTGTCTTCGATATATGTGTGAGAACAAACCTATACGGACGTCTTTTCTGACACTGATTTGATTAAATATCTTTCTTTTTTGACGTGATACCTACTCACCGCCAGACACACTTGAATGATGATTTTTAAAAGTGTATTTTTTAATAATTAACTAACTTAGTGCCTTGGCCCAAACTGTGACCATCAGTTCAATAAAACAAATGCAGTAGAACAAAAAGAATAGCCGATCAGACAGTCAAAATTTGTATTTCGGAGATAAGATACCTTTCTAATCGGATTTCCGGAGAGAGTTGCCTGTTCGAGCGAATCGTCAAAGAAAAACTAAAAAATGGACGAACAGGGAACCTGGAATGTTAGAATTTTATCAGATTGCAGAACCTCAGCTCACCCTGAAAGACGAACTGCTCTCA
The DNA here is from genome assembly GCA_963576905.1 of Mystacides longicornis. Lineage (NCBI taxonomy): Eukaryota > Metazoa > Arthropoda > Insecta > Trichoptera > Leptoceridae > Mystacides > Mystacides longicornis. Next base: position 5,788,041 of record OY756433.1, on the reverse strand, counting down.
TCGTTAGAGAACTACCAAACGATAAAAGACCCAAAACTTGAAAATGGAGTATTCCTAATCGTTGATACTGGACACCGTGGAAACAACAACTTATTAGTAGGCAATGACAGTTCTTTTTGGTTATTATTCCTTGGAGACCATAATATTAACAATTAAGACAATACTATACCTACTTACTCTATTTTCTAGCTCTGCGTCTTTGTTCCTTTGGTATAAATGCACCTTCAGGTGTGGAAATTTTAAGCTATTGGGTAGAGTCTCAGAAGACCACGGTCAAATTGTTTGAAATTTGGAAAAGTTCTTGTTTTTGTCACTATTTTCCTTTTCCCGTATTTTACGTTTCTTTTGCTCCTGACCTAACTCTTATAAGAGTTAATATAAATCTTTCTTTCTTAAAATATTTTTAATATTATAATTTTCATATCGTCATTTTTTGTGAACGCGGTTTATTTTATAAATCAAACTAAGCATTAGGTCATAGAAACCATCTAGGTACTTACCATTGGTTTCTACTCATTAATTATTATAAAACCTGACACACGTCTTAACCTCTATTTTCTCCTTTCGACGCCCCATCACTGCCTATCTTTTGACATTATCTTTTTGGGTTGCGTAAACTATTTCTTTATAATGCTGGCTACATACACAACGATTAAACCCAAACGATAAACCGGGTCTCCACAGAGCGTCCACATGTAACTTTGAACCTGGCGATAATTTCAGTACATCAATTACTACCTTTTACAAATTTCTTGCTAGTAAACTTTTTCCTCTTTTTATTAATCCTGTGGATCTATTTTGTGTCGGTGTTTCAGACTCTTGAGAGGTCGACAGCCAACTGTTTTCTTTTAGATTTGGTGGTCTTCTCAGGGTTTGTTTTCTTGAAGTTTTGTCGTCCAGGGTTGCCTCCGTTTCTTTCTCCATTAGCGGATTTCTTCCGCGGTGTGCAAAAAATGTCCATGCGGTGTTATGTTTCTCAGTGTCTTACTTTCGAAGCTTCTTATTCGGGATTTTGTGCAAGCAGTGTCTGCTTTTGCCTCAAATCTAATCTATATAAGGATCTTGTTATCGAAACGCGTATTTATGGCTATTTTTTACGCATATTTAGGTACATCTACACATTTATTTAATTAATTAATTTATTTGTTTATTTATTTATTCATACATAATATTAACAGTGAGAACATACAACAAATGGAGATGCTGCCCAAATAGGCCAAGCCTGTACTAGGGCAAACATCTTAACAGTTCATATAAAATAACATCCAAAGAAACATAGATACAAACACGAACCACAGCACAACCACCAACTCAACTACGTAGAGTCCACAAACAAAGCATAACCCCACAGTCACAACACCCTTCGACCCGACAAACATCAATCAACAATATAAAGAAGAAAGAAAGAAAAAAAAAACTTCTTTATGGGACAAAACTAAGATATCCTTATTTCATTCAAGGTTTTCTAGAGGTTTCCTCTGCTGCTAATGACTGACTCCGAGATATTTTCCAACTAATAATAAATAAAAATAAATAAAAACGAAATTTATATCTTTACCTATTATTTTCATTTAAGGTAAACAAAACTGTAAGATTTTGTCATATACACGTCTAGTTCATCGGATATGTTACACTATTAATGCTGAACCTGTTGGGTCGTCCGTTGTGTGTAAAACCGACGTTTCAGCTTTCTGTCTATTCAATACGTAATTAGATTTTTTTTTTCAGGATTTATTTCACGTCACGCACGTAAGTTTGTCGCTTACAAATTAATGACACGACACATTTTGCGTGTCACGAAAAATAAATTGTCGAGCAAATGGTTGTCACGTGTGTGCGTCTGGAATCTTTAACCTTTTTTTTTGACGTTTAGTGCCAATCTAGTGTCAATCACATGCTTCATTATTTGGAACAAACTGAGTGTTCGTTCGACTTCATATATGAAAAAAAAAAAGCATTGTCAGCAATTTAATTAAGAGCAAGGTTAGTTTTCACGATAAAATAATGGTCAAATCACTAAATCTAAAAGCTAGTTGTTTTTAATCAATCAAGTTAAACAATCGGACTTACAGAAGTCTTAAGTCCTGTCGGGGTAATGTGATAATACCTATCATAGGTAAAATTTGTGACATTTTAATATCTGGGACACGCGCGTGGTAATAATTAATTATCGGGTGATCCACATGATACTGAAGGAAAAAATAGAGGTACGCAGAGGGTAGGGAAAAGGCAGATGTCCTGGCTACATTTTTGTAGATGACCTTCAAAATTATTGTCTTTAAGATTAGACAGGAGATACACGCAGAATAAGCAAAAATACTATAAATAACACAAGGAATAAGCTATAACAAGACTAATATCCATGCCAACTTTATTCCTGGCTGCCCCCAGGTATAAAGAACTACCACTTGACTGCCTTCTTCATATTTTGACACTTAACGTACGAAAACAAACAAGAAGTTCCAGCGAGTCCGATCCGTCAATGAATCGAATCGACCATCGAGAATATTTGTAGGTACCCTTCGTACACACTCGTGATATTCCGCGCACGAACTTTCCCGAAGGTCCAATCGGGTTCGTACGGAATGCTTAAAACCAACCCCGTAGTATGGAAAAACCACAAACTTCATGATAAAAATTCGAGGTTACTAAAGTATTCTGCGGTATAGTTATGACACGGTATAAGGTTGGCTATTAGTAGCGCGTGGTATTCCCGTCATAACGGTGTTATAACGCAGTTTGTATTAGTACCACTGGTGATGTTTAATAAGGTTGATCATGAAAGATTCTATAAAAGCGAAATCCTGGTTTTAAAGTAAAATTTTACCTAAACCAGGAAATAAATCTTCAAAACCTAACAGCTGTCATTCAACCTGAAATAAGGTTACGGTTGTTTGGTTGGTCTTCAGAATGGTTGAAATTCCAGAACGACTGAACCGAACATAATGAAATTCCATTATGGAAACTAATTGGAGATTCAAGACAGGAAATAAAAATAATTAGGTACCTACCTACCAACGAAATTCAAAATACTTCCGGTTTATAATATCTCGAATATGAAAATCTAAGAAACATCCACTCTGAATCATTTTTTTGTTTCAACATAATTATACCTCTTGAAACATTTCTATGAAAGAGAAAGTGCAATAATAATATGTATAATTGTGATTTGATTCAAAATGTTGATCCATCACCTCACCGATTTCAGTAGCCTAGTTGTATAAACGCTTATTTCCGAGCAAGAGGTTCCGGATTCGATCTCCGGTTAGAGTAGAATTTTTCATAGAGTTTTCATTTGAAATTTTTACCCCGAGGTTGGCCTTTTCAAGATTAAACGGGACTGGTTGGTGGGAAAAAAGTTCATCAGGATTGCCAAGTTTCGCCGGCTATACTGACATCTCAACATAGAAATATTATATATTGTATAAAATTTATTTATTATATTTTTAAGTGGCGAAAAAACCTCTTATAGTAGAAAGATCAATATAATTATTTGTATTATTGTCCCTCAGAAAGTCCCAATTTTTTTTACTGCGTTGAAAACTGCGGAAAATAATAATATGTCATTTTTTCCCAAAATGTAAGAATATATTATTATTGTATTCAAGTATCACTACTTATTTCGTCGATATTATATTTTTCGTTTCTTCTCTCGATTATTATAACTAGTGGTCGACCAGTACTCGAAATTCGACCATAACTAATTTTAATTATAAGTTTGAACATTGTTGAGGTTCCATTGTGAAAGACTGAGCGAGCGCTATGTAACATTTTTTTCCAAAACAATGGTATGGATACGTCAACTTTGAAATGTTGATAATGTTCAAAGTTTTTTCGATGTTTATTTCATACAAAAAATGTCATCTATTCTCAATTTGACCACAGATAAATAAACGATCTATATCAAATAATGTCAAATACATCAAAGTTTGTGTGAATATGAAATACACAGCATTACATTAGTGTGCGTAATGTTTTTATTATTGATTTAATCTATTTTTATGCATAATTTTGAAAAAATATTAGCATTCGCCACTCCTTTGCTATGTTAACTATAAATGTGCGAAATTTCATTCCCATCCGTCCGCGCAATTTACGTAAAAATAGTCACAAAGTTTTTCCTTCAAGTATTTATATACAGATTGTCATTATAACAAATATGGACTTTATAAGAAAGACGAATTTTATTATAAGTATGAAAATTAATATTTCCCGTAGTTGCATTGGTTTTATAGTAGGTACGTATAAAAATATTTCGCGCGGGGCTTAAAGTGTTTCAACTAAAATCGGGTTTAGCACGAACTTAACAATTATTAATGGAAAGGACCTTACTAAAGCCTTTGATAGAGTCGATCATCTTACTAAAACATCCTATTAAATAGAAGCGTATCTGTGGAAAGTGTCTCCGTGGAACAGGTCACTAAATTCAAATACCTTGGAGTGGACATATCGATCGGTCCTACGTAAGTTATGGTATCCCACAGAATTGCGTTTTTCATGTTTTAACGGAAACATGCTTCATTTTATGTATTTTATCACTTCCCAAAACAGAAAGTTGATATCGATACTAGAAATATGTTTTTTGATACACGTCAATTATGGTATCATCACTTTTGACAAAATAGTCCGACGTATAGCATTGTATTGTCTCTGGACACAATGCACGCCGTCTGACTACTTGCACACGCCTATTGTAAGTTCTCTTTACAATATTATACGACGTTCGACTTAACAAAAGATGGATCATCTATTATTTTGTTTTTATTTCTTAAGAAATTAGTTGCCGTGTGTACGCGCACATTCAATAAGACTTTTGTTCACTTTATGCGTATTTTTATGAGTTGGCCAAAAAAAAATCAATAAAATAGCAAATATCAAATAAAGTTTATGCCGCCGTTTGGAATATAATATTATTTAACTCACAGAAAATATGTTTGTTCGTAACTTGGGTAATCTGTTCATTATTCATGTGTTACACTGATCAATTTCCCAATTAATACGAATTATTAAATATATTGATTGAGTAATTTCAATTCTGCAACGACGTAAATAATTGTATGAAGAACTTACAATATTTTACATGGCTTAGGCATTAAAACAAATTATGGTAAGTGTACTTTAAAATAATTTACGTCGGAAAGCGGAATTGAAAACGATATGGTATGATATCTTACCATAATTTACATCGGAGTATTAGGACATTTTTTGTTGTATGTTATTCATACCACATTATACGCGATTAGGTATTTTAAACATAAGACATTTTACACTTCAAAACTTTTAAATAATCGCAAAAATTAAGGTTTTTTATACTCTCTTAGAATCTCCTTTGCCTTTTGTAACCGAATCAAGTGAAATAAATGTTCTGATGGCCGATCTCCTTGAGAACAAGGATGACAAAAGCTCAAAGAAGAGTAGGTATATACAACATCCATAAGTTTGTTTATTTTTAAATATTTTCCTAGATATTCTTTTTTATATCTAAGTTTTTAAACATAGGTACCTACCTATTATTTACTAGTTGAAATTTACATTTCCTGAAGAAATGCGTGGTTTGTAAATCTACACGTTGAAGAAAGTATAAAGACGTCTACTACAGTATTTATCACCTGTTTATTTTTAAAAAAGCACTATATCGAATATCATATTAAGATATGATTTCTCTGAAATACACTGAGTTCGAACTAATCAACGCCAGTAACCGAGAGTAACAGGTGTTTTAAGTGGAAAAAATGCGTAGGTAAGATTTATTCCTTCCTCCTGAATACGAGAGTTGTCTCTATAAGGGGGATATGTTTTGTTACAATACTCACAGTTCGTACTCATTTTTGTAATATGTATCTAAGTAAACTCTTTTATTACCCATCACGCCGTTTCCCGGAATTGGTATGCAGAGAGTAGGTACGGACTTCTATTCTTTCCTATCCAAACGAACCTCTTTCGCTTCTTCCAAATGCATAACATTCCGCATACAACTGTTTTATTGTATTCAATAAATAGATAAAAAATATAGGTATTAAAATTGACGATGTTTCAAATATGGAATAATATATTCCTAAAATCTCGTTGAATTAAATGCTCAATCCCTTATTTTCCGAAAAATATTTCTTACAAACCTAAAATAATAAGTCAGCGTATGCGATCGCATAGTTTTCGGAGTCAGTCGAGTCGTACTATTGCAAAAAAACATTCTAGTTAAACAATAAAAATATTTCCATCCCAAAGGAAGATCAGCGTGACAAAAAAAACAAAATAAAATTTAAAGAATCTATTTTGAAATCGAATATCCTTTTATAATGTTTCATTGCCATAAAGGTGGTACCATTGTTGGTCAAGTGGTTGATGCCTAGCTCTTTAGTCGCCGACTTTCGTTGTGAAGGGCATGGTTTCGATCCCCAATTCAATTCTAACTATGTAATTATCTTCTCATTTCGCAACAAAAGATTTCCTTTATGTGAAAGATGTTAAAGTGTATTATTTGTATTCACTTTGGTTGAGCCTATATTTTTTCAAAAGTAAGTACATAAAGTGTTATAATCATAAATCAATATTGAAGAACAAAATTTTTATCTCGCATTGTTTAAAAGTGACTTTTGTTGAATATTTAGTTGCAAAAATATACAATGTTGGTTTATTATTAATACCTGTAGCCCAAAAAGTGTAGATATGCCGATAAGGTGTTAGGGCAATAAAAATAATCCTTGTATTGTTTTTAAATATTTTTGTCGGCACGCACACAAATATTATTATTGCTTTCTACTTTTACAACTCTTATTCAAAACATTCATTGTTAACCTTACCCTAGATTTACAAAAAAATATCGCTTCACAATTGTGTAGATTATCTAAAAAGTCTTATTATCTTTAAGAACATTGAGTGTTGGTACATTCGGTATTTTCAAAAGGATTTTATCCTTTTGTATACGAGCAAACGCTAGGAGCCGACCTCGGCAGCCTAGTGGTATAGGCGTAAACTTCAGAGTACGAGGTTCCGGGTTCGATTCCCGGTGGGGTAAGAGTTTTTATAAGTGTTTATTCACTTGAAGTATCGTGGTTGGCCTGTGTAAGATTGGACGTGATGGGTAGACTAGAAAAAAATAACTGAGGCAATAAGTTCCTCCGGCGATACTGAGATCCTTGTATTGAAAAGTGTTAATTAGTTTATTTTTTATTTAAACGCATAGGTAAGTAAGCGTGACACTCCTAAGATTTATTACAAAAATTCATTCGGCATTCGGTAATAAAGTTTTATTCTTAGTCCTATAAAATAAATTTCGGTACTTTTAAGGGAACAAATAAGATTTGAATTATCGCAACATATTTCACAAATAGATACGATAATTTATTTCACAATAATTACAGAGTAATCTTATAAAAGTGTTAGATACGACAAGAAATTTTTCAAAAATTTCGTAGTAAAATATGATAAGTATCACATACGATATTCGAATATGATTTGGTTACAACGTACACTATGCTATGTGTAAGATACGATATTTTTGTGCAAAAAGAAGCCGTAGTAAAATATCGTAAGATCATTTCTACCAAAAGTATTAATAATTATGAAAAACTGACCATACAAAATTAAAATATCGGTATTTATTTAGCGCTGTTTAAAAATTCAATTTTCTAATGTTAATTTCTAGATAATTGTATCATTTCAAACCTTTGAATGGCCGTCCTGTAAAGTTGTCATTTTCAACTTACGATACTCTACGTAGGACCAATCGATATGTGGGCAGACCGATCTAACCAAAGAAATACCGGATGAAATTAACAAAGGTTGGTTAGGTATGTACTATGTACAATTTGCGATCAATTGTTTACGATCGACATTTTATTGTTCTTCAATTACGTTCATATCTTGGCGTAAGCTAAGCCCTGAGATAAAAATTCGGGTGTGTCGCATCAAAACAATGTTTTATGTACCTAGTGAAATTGCCTTATGTGTCAACACATTAGGGTGAATGTCCCAATAATTGTTGTGTAAGGGTTATAACAAACAGTGGTCATCTAAATTAAAAAAAAACATTTTTAAGGTTTTATTTCTTCTTTGTTGTGTCTATCAGTAAAGGGGATACACGGTTATTATTTATTTATTTACATACGGCAAGGCCATTTACATATTGTTTATCAATTAATTAAGTTTATTAAAACAATATGTCAATTCCACTGAAAAATTACTAACCAAAAGCTGTTAAAATTAAGGTTTGTTTCAAAACTTGTACCTAATAGTTTCAGATATTCAGTATCAATATCATTCAAACACTTTAGAAATAATCAGAACCGGCATTCTCTATGGTAGCGGCAGCCATGCTGTTTTTCATTTGTCAAAAATTGGTTAAAAAATGGCGATATCCAGAGCCGTAATACCTAACAATTATAATTGGTCAAATCCAGTCCAAAGTAACGAAACTGGTCAAATCCAAATTTAAAATTCCCATAATTTTTATTTGTATTCTTCTCGATAAAATCTTCTGATTTCAAAAGCCATGTTACATACATTCATGTTTTAAGTACTTTGGTCTCAATACACTGTGCTTAAATTAGATGATTATCTCTAATATAAATGAAACTCGAGTTAGTGCGAACACTTATAACTCGAGATCGGCTGAACAGATTCTTTCAATGTTTGATTTATTGGATTCTTCTCCGTTCCGGATAACAGAATAACTAACAAAAAGTTGAAAAAATGGGAAAGAAATTTTATAAAATATATTAGTATGGAACGGATCACCTGCGACGCGCCAACGCCATCGCGGGGAGTTCCCTCTCATTCTCGCATACGTGATTGCCGCTCTTACAGTAGCCCATCCCACTTACTCCATCGCACCGTTTTAAGCGTTTTAGAAAATTTTCATACAAAGTCAAAAAAATTATCGGGCATATTCGTTTCGGTACTTCATAGGTGAGGTAGAATGTGTGCGCGCGCATATATTCTCATGCTGTTCCCGCCTGAGCTTCGAATACGAATGAAATATGGATGTTTTAGAAATATTTTAGCATTATTATTTCATTAGTAGCTTAATCGGATTAATTGTGTATTTATTTTTTGTTTCTGGGGGCGCAGTGCACATATTATGAACGGGCCGTCTCTGGTTAGGACTATAGGACAACGTCTGCCGGGAAAGCTAGTTTAACATAAATGTTACATGTAGTTGACCACTTTTGATACTTATCGACTGCCTATGACGACTTAATGCCCATAGAGGAGATACGGTTTTACAGTAAGAGCCTCGTTAATGTTCTAGCAGGATAATAAATTGCATTTGTGGTTGACAATTGGGTCGCTTACATGTTTTTTTTCTCTATCAACCTTTTTTCCCTTACACCTTTGGCTTTCACTGTAAATACTACGAAAAATTTAGCTGTTGTTTTTGAAATGCTCTTGTAAAACCTTTTTATTTATCGACGTTTTTTAAGATCTATAAAACTAAAGCGTACACAGGTTGAAAGGTTCGTATCAATAAAATCAAATAAAAAAATAAATATCATCGCTTCTACATGCACCTGTATCGCGGGTAAAAGAAATCATAAAATAAAAAGTAAAATACGCAATAAGACGAGATCAATAGTGTCGTCCTATAAAGGGGGATGAGGAAGACTTCGGCGCCCTTAGGATAAACCCAGGAGTGCGTGTTGAGTGATAGAATCGGAAATATCAAATAGGGTGTTTGCCAAGAATATTGATGCGATAACGAGATTGAAAGCAAAAAAGCTGACGTGTTTGAGTTATGTTGAGGTAATAGATTACAACAGGCAGACGAAAACGTAATATGATACGCCTATTTTTAAAACCTTTAAATATTTTGGACCAATTATAGACGAGTAGATATTGTTCGATTTTTAAAATATAGATTTTTGAATTAAGCCTAAACGACGTCGTTCTTCTGCTTTTGGAGGATGGCTCCTTGCTCCCGTTTTCTTAACGTTAGCGTAGAATGAAAACAACACGAGTACCTACCGGCAAGTTCGTGTTGCATTTCGAAAATACGCTTCTTTTTGAAGATTTTGTTTGAATATGTACCTACGTATTGCAACTATTTTACATGAGTATTAATAATTATTATTAAAGATACGCCAACGTTTTGATTTAATGTAGTCAAGTCATTATTGTGATGATTTTGAGGTTACCAACTTTTGAAATGACTATAAATAATTTGAATGTTCCTTTTCATGACGTGAAAAACATCATGCCATAGGTTAGATTTGAATCCCTGTCCTAAGCGTTTCCACCTCAAAATCTATTTTATTTATAAGGCTGCGTGTACCTAGTTGTAGAAACAATAAAAATAAAATAAGGAAATATGTGAATTACCTATCTCGTACATAATGTAATTGGATGAGTGGTTAATCGCCAGTGTTCGCGCATTCTAAGGATGTCATTACGCGTAAAACAATACAGCGATTTACGCAACGACCGTCTAGAAATTTTCATTGCGAAACGAGGAAGTATGCAAGCCATAAAATGGAAATTAATTAAAGCGCAATCTTCACTGAAATAATTAGGTATAATTGTTATGAATATTTAAACATAACATCGTTTGTATCTCCCCTTATCAGGCGTTGGCTGTTTGCCTTGCTTCCAACTACCTGTATAATATTTGTATTCTTTGTGTTATCACAATATTTGTATGACACTATACATATACACGATACAGGGCATAATTCTACTTATTGGTATAATACTAACTATTATTTTCTTTACGTGGACTCTTACATGTTTTCTTTAAGTATATAATATATAAAGAAAGCTTGTTTTCTTTATAAGAGTTCTTGCTTTCTTGTTAACTTCATGAGACTTGTACATATTATGACCATTTTTCTTAATTTCTATGGCAACATTCTCAATAACCGAGAATCGATATCATAAGGAGTGTCATGATGGCGATTTCATTAATTAATTCCTTACTCTTATTTCAATCTTCTTCGTTTACCATTAGATATTATATTTTTTTCTATACCTATAGGTCGACAACTGGAGTAGGAATTCAACGAGTTTTAAACGTAAGATAAAGAGTGGTTAAATGGAGTGTGATCCGGGGAAAATACTCAATACTGTATAGCCATATATTTTGAAATCAGTTTGCTGCTACAACTTGGGCGAGAAAGACGTTTGAGTGGGGATAACAATATTTCTTTTTTATTACTTAAGGGCACCTTATACTTGAATACGAATCCTTTAATTTGTACCATTGTTAACAATATGTACGGCACAAAGTGCCTTTGACAACAATAGAATATAACAAAAAGCAGAAACAGGAAATTAAACAATATAACACATAGAATAAAAACACAGTTTAAGGCAGAAAGAATAAAACAATAGGCAAAGAGAGTACATAATAGCAAACATTAAGGAATTATTCATGCGAGAAAATTAAAGTAAAAATTAAATTAATTAATAATTATTATCAATGGATAAATTTGAATATACCTAATATGTTTTGTAAAAGCAACATTGTTGTTGCGTGGAATTTATTAAATAAATAAAATAATTTTATTTATTTTAAATTTATAAAAACGCAAGTCAAAAAAATAATGTTTAATGGAATTCATTTTTAATTAATATTTCTTTACTCCCACGAATGAAATAAATATAACAATTATAATAACATATTATTCAAAAATATTCTTGTACCTACCTAACGTCAAAATTAGTGACTAACGATTGATATGTGTCAACTCCCTTTAGTCACTGAGAAATAATCGGGATAGTTCTGATTAAAGAATCATAATAATATGCTTGAGTCTTCTCATTGTAGAATTGAAACTATTGTTTTGAATAAACGAAACAGTTGTGCTCACTCAAGGTGAAGATAGTTAATTTTCATAGAAAGCAAAGCTCGTATTGTTAAGGTGTAGAAGATCGACACCGGGCATCGAACCAACGATTTCCACTTAGAAAGTCGGCGACATAACAAGAGCTAGACTTCCAACCATTAGAAATCGCGTTTAAAACATTTCCAACACTCGTCAGTTCGATAAAAAAAAAACACTCTATATAATAATTATTATTATGAAACGCTAGTATGTTAGTAGGTACCTTCCGACTAATACAAAAACAAATACAAACATTTGCCGAGTAGATCCATTTGTACTCATTACAACTAATTAGTACGGTACTACAAAGGTAATATACCTAACAATATCTGCGATGTGTCATATGAGAGGGGATGAGTATGTATACATACATCTTATGTTATATACTATTATTATGCCCTCTTACATAGTTGACTTAGTATTTCGATACTATACACTTTATATATATGTAGGTACTTATATATTTGCTTTGAGTACTATGCAATACTACTTAGGAAGCTATACTTAATTACCTGATTAATTAAGTCAATATTGGAAGCAAATTAGTATAGGTAGGTACCTACTTATCTTGTTTTATGTCTTGTACAAAAGGAACGTTAATTTTGTATTTGAATTTCCTATTTTCAAGTTCAATGAAGTCTTCTAATATAACTAACTAAAAATATTAACGTTATGAAATTAACATTTTAAAAAAATATTCCGTATAATCCGTATATTTCAGTTAAACAAACGTAATCATTAGCCCGAGACCGAAAACGAAAAAGAGTCAAATTCAGTCAGACTGGACGGCTTTCGGTCGGGTCTTGACCATCATACAAAATCTCGCCAATTGTCGGTCATAACGGACTACCATTTTTTTTTTACAGCGGTTTGCATATTTACTTTTTACTGGGTGGATGTTCTTTTGTAAGGGAGAAAAATATTTTGTAGATCCAATACAAACTCCCTTTACGCCCCACTTAGGGGCATAGGGAGGCAACATGAGCTCGCTCCATCTTGCGCAATGTTTATGACTTCCTCCCACACCATGTCCAGATTCCTCAGCTCTGATTCGAAGGAGCGGAAAACAGTAGATATGAGAGGATCTTCCTCGTCTTCGGGACCCTGATGGAAGGAAGAACAGCGCGTTCCTCGGCCAACTGTCATTCGGCATCCTTAACACACATATCCATCTCCTCCCCATAATGGTAGAAGTGATGGGCTCATGCTGGCTGCGCCGGTGTATAGCGTCGGTCGTGATGCGGTGGTACCATCTTACGCCCAGAATTCTCCTGAGGCACTTCATTTCGAAAGCTGAGATTTTTTGCCTGGGCTTTGGTCAGATGCAAGGACTCACACCTATACATACTTTTATAGATACCTATTTGATTGTTAGAGTTAATATTTTTTTATTTTTTTTTATTCCAACAACATAATATACATTTCAATTACAAAAACAACATAACACATAATGGAATTTATTCCCTCACTAGACGCAGGTCTGTTCTGAGGCAATACTATAAATCAATTTTATTCTGTTTCATGCGCTTCGCGGAATATATGTTAAATAGGACATGACAAAGGCTATTGTTTAACTAGGTGGATGCAGGCTGTGAGGTGAGGTAGACGATGAATAAGTGGGTTTGAGCGTTTTATCTTAATACAAATATTAGTTCTTTCTCTGACTCCTCTCTGCCCTTTTGTAGGAGCCATCTAGTAACAAGACGTCCAATATACTTCGGGATAGGGTTTTGTTCGTTGGAACTTGGAATAATATCTGGAATTATCCTGTTATAGATTCGAGGAGCCAGGAACATAATATTGTCTCTGTGCAAATGTGCTTCTTAATTTTGGTGGTTGGAGTATAAGTCTATTTCGTGTGTCTGCTTTGAGTATGTACTGTGGAATGTATGGGGCAGGATTTTTGTGTAAGTGTTGGGCAATTGTTCTGATATACAGTTGCCTGACATCAAGAACTTCGATCTCTTTAAAAAGTTGCTCAGATGAATATCTATATGGCTTCCCACACATTACCCTCAACAGAGATTTTTGTGCTATTTTCAGAGGGTACAGATTTGCAGAGGCCTTTTGCATAGTTTAAAAAAAAAGTCAGAAATATTCGTTAATTGTTACCACAATATCCCAGTCGAGTCGTTTGTATACCTATCTTCGAATTACTAAATAATATAATACTTTATAAAAAATTCAATGGCCTAATTTTTTTAATCTGAAAAAGGCATACTTAAGACCCTTTTTTCATTATCAAAATCCTCATCATGGTGCTACGCAGACAAAATAATATATCACAGCGGTTTTCCTTTGTCTTTAGTGGTCAGTTTTCTATATGAGTTAACTTTATCTGGGGAAAGCTTGTCCACACAAAACCTTCACATAATAATATCTACTTTTCATTTGCTACTGTGGTTACAGTCTATGTGATTCAGGACTATGGGTTTAAAACATTACATATTATAGTCGCATTAATTCGACGATATTTTAATTCCGTTATCACAGCATTTTATAATATTACAAAAGCACCCGAAACTATTACACCCGAGGTGATTAATTTAGCGCATAGCATGTTATTATAACGTGCTATATTTAAATAGCGCACATAGCGTGTTATATTTGTAAACGCTATGTCGTTATGAACACAGCGTTTGGAAATCAACACTAGCGCTATCAGTCATCGCGTGAACGCTGTTAGATGCGGATGTGTTATGTTTATGTTGCATTTTTATATTATATTCTGTTAAAACTGCGTTTTTTGTTAATAGGATACAACTTGGCAGAGTATAAAGTGTAATTAATCTCAGTTAATTTATCTAGGTTAAAAAAAAACTCTTTGTGTAGGTATTCATGTAAAATTTTTATTATTTAAAACAATTCTGCGTTGTTTATGTTGATTTTTATATAGGTATATTCAGATTGGGACCGTGAGGTTGACCACCTCAACTGGTCAGAAAAGGCACAATGAGTCTCGGACGCCTTCGAGCGCAAAGGAGAACTCTTGATGCCTTCCTATGCTCCCGAGTGGGGCTTAGGCCCCCCGCATTGCGGGTTGGTTTGGGGGTTGTTCGCGGCGGGCTTAATTTGTCCGGGGCCGGCTTTTTGGTTTGATTGCTTTGATAGAGCTGGGGGTCGGTTTCGTGCGGGTCGGGTTTGCTGCGGATTGGTCTTCTCCGGGCTAGCTTGCGGTGTGCGGGGAGCCTTAAAGGGAGGATGTATGTATGTATATACATAGACAATGTACTTTTAAATACCCCTATAGTAATTGATTTAACATTTACAATAACGTAAAATACCTACCTAAACATTTAATTCAACTACCTATAGACAGTCATAAGCCTGAAAAGCAAACCTAATATGCGACGTATTAATAAAAAAATATTCCTGTATACGAGTAGAAAATAGCGCGTGAATATTCTGTATAACGAACGACGTGTGACGTAACCTGTTACGAAATCTAGCGTGCTGCAAGTTTTAACACAACATCCGCGATCGTAGGTCTTTGATAAAAAATAGCGCGCTTTAAAATAGCGTATTAAATAGTGCGCTAAATATTTTAAGCATTATAGTCTGTGCGTGCTATTCATTTATTATAAATGAATAGCTGTTTTGAACAATACTACCCGAAACCATGTGACGCAATGGTAATTTTCAATCCGACCCGTAAATTTCTTGTATTTGTTCACTTTTCAACCATCGGGCGTGAGTTTTATATAGATTGCTTAGTGATATCATTCTCTCGTTGCAAGGGCGGTTGCCAGCCTCTTATGGCTGAATGTATACCCTAAGTTTTTGTTTACACAACATTGATAATTAACTGACGCGCCGATACTGTGAGTATGTGTATTTTCAAACATAACTCATCCACCAATACATAGATATGTACGCACGGCCCTTGGGGAATCGTAATGTAAGCGGCGTAAGTCAGTCAGTCAGAGCTCGCTGTTTTCAATATAGAAACCATGGTCTCTCAAAGTAATAAACTACATAGATGTTAAATTTTAAACCTGTCCTGTGATTAACCTTTTGAACCTTTGACCACAAGTTAAATTTGAGCTTGTTGGTTGATAGTTAGTTGTTGAATTTTAATAAGCTAATGACTCTTATTCTGAAATGAAAACAGACGATTGAGTTGCGTCGTATCCAATTTTTATTGAGAGTTTTGACATTTCTGTAGGTGTTCTGAAAATATTTTATCCAATACATTAGTTACGTAACTACTGGCAACCGATTAAGTTCTTAGCAAGAGCTTCTTGGGTTGAGTTGGAACGTGAATTTGAGAATACCAGTCAATATCATTAAAATTTCACAATGAGCTGACTATATTTTTTTTTTTACAAGGTTCAATTTCATGCCCTGTGGGTCTAGATTAATTGCATTTGGCGATCGATTACAAACGAATCGACAATGTAGAGTAGGAAGAGAAGTAACTGTCCACTTTTATATTTTTAAAGAAGTGTCTTTGTTTGGTTTGAATCATTGGTTATAATATATGTTCCAGTGGACAATTAATTAATAAAACAATTAGAGACAGCGAAATCTTTTTTTGTAGTCGAACGTCAATTTGAAAAAGCTGCTAACCTAGGGTAGCCCAGAACTCATAGTATATTATAACAGCCTTTTCGTGTAAAACATATATTTGCATAAATATTCATAAATAAATAAATAAAAGCTTTATTGCTGTCTGTATAACAATATAAGGATAAATATTTGTACATTTCAAAGGGCGGACTTATCTTACAAGATCTCTGCCAGCCAACCCAGTTAACAATATAATTATTCTATAAGATACATAAATACATAAAAAATAAATTAAATACATAAAAAATAAATTAAATACCTAAATAAAAAAATTAATTAAATACATCAAAAATACATGAAAAAATCACACATAATGGAGTGAGTAAAATGACTTATTATTCATAATTTTACGATTAAAATGAATTTATCCTTGGAATTATTATAGAAACTTTAAAATGATATCGACTTTTGGAGCTTTTTATTATCTGCTTTAGAACTACATATTCAATCAAATCGGATAAGAATTACTATGAGTTATGGGTGCGCACACATTTTTGGCGTACGCGTGGGTACGCGGAAATAAAAAAAAAATTTTTTTTTGAATTTTTGGAATCTACACCCTCGAAAACGTCGAGAAAATTAATTTCAGCGAAATCTATTTTTTTTTTTTTGAAATCCGATCACAAGACTCCATATACCTACTATGAGTAATTTGTCTACGGGGGCTGGATATGAGGAACAACAGCGCTCTTCTCGCAAAATTGTCATCCGACTCCCTTTACACAATAACAATATATTATCCAAGCTCTGTCCATCTCTTCTTCATAAAGGTAGATATGACGGACCCATGCTGGCTGCGCCGGCGTATAGCGTTGCTCGTAATGTGGAGGTACCATCTAATACATACAACACTTCGGATAATTTTGTGAATGGGCTTTAGTCAGAATGCTAGTCATACACCACTATAAAGAAGAATGTGTAACACACACGCATCCAACTGATGTTAATTACATTTCATCTTGACACTAAATGCCGACGCCTTCCACACCTTGGTCATTGTGTTAAAGGCGCCACTTCCCATATCCATGCATATCGGAAGCTCAGTCTGTAAGTCACCAGTGGTGGTAATAGGTGCTCCCGGGTATTTAAATTTATCCACCCGGGAGACCTGCGGACCATCGATGATTATCGGTAACTGATTATCGACGCAGGATTTATTTGCTATGACCTCCGTCTTACTGGCATTGACTCGATGGCAAAGACACGCTGTTTTGTCGCAGTCCTGAAACACCCCACTGTAACTCTTCCACTATCGTACTGAAAAATGCTAGGTCGTCCGCGTACTCGAAATAGCACATTTCACCCGTTATACAATCAGTCTCTCTGTGTTATTAGTTTAACTCTAAAAATTGACAGATATTAAAAAGATATTCGGGAGAAATTCTGGCCTAAAACAATTATTATCTTAAAGGCAATAAAGTATGAACATAAGAAATTGAAAGACACTAGGAGTACAAGTCTTAAAACGGCAAAAGACTGAATTATAAAACTAATAAAAACCAAATGACTAGCATATTTATTTTGAGATTTCTCATAGGCAAATATTACATCAAACTGGAATTTGTTCATAAGCGATTGTTATTTCTTTTTGAATAAATAATAATAACATAGAACACACTCGTATTTTTCTTTTCCACGGGTATTTTAACGAATTTTTAGTGTGAAAATAGATACAATGTTGCCGCCGTACAATATAAAATAAAAAAGGTTACTTTTTATTCGTGCTTTGTTCGCGTCGAAATCATTCCACGCCTACCAACGTTTCAAATTTAAAACAAAAAGAACGATTTCCATTGTGTTGACGTTTTCGAACGAAAATTTAAATCTACGTTATTCTAAATTTGAAAAAATATCACACTGCCCCGTCACATTTCACGGCTTTTTTTCTATTTAATTTAATTTAAATTTGTTTGAAATAATCTGAGAATATAATTTTAGTATTAAAAAGCGGACAAGCTTGTTTTATTTTTATTTTAGCCAGCTCTAACAGAAACAACGGTTTTCTAGGTAATTTACGATCTCTTTCATAAAAAGCAAGTATATTAAATTGCAAACAGGTTTTCAAAAAGGTACTTCTATACATGTTCTACATTTTCTCTCTCTTTCTTTATATTTTTTACTTAGACTAAACGTTCTTTTAGCCCATTTAACAAGTAAACTGTGAGGCCGCAATGATAAAATAGAACAGATTAAAAAATGTTTTCAGGATTATAGAAATATAAAACTAGGAGATTAAACTTTAAAAGATTTTTTTTATTGTTTTTTGTTGATAAAAAAAATAGATTTATTCAAATTTTTATATTTAAATAGTTTAATGGTACAGTCGACATTAAATCCAAAGATCGGAGGTTCGATTCCCTGTACCGATCATCTTCCTCTTTCACGACAGAAGATTTGGGTAGTATATAAAAAGTGTTATATAGCCTTGATTCATTTGTAAAACAAAAATAAAATCTGAAATGAAATCATACATTTTCAAACCAAAATGTTGCAGAACAGAATGAAATTGGTCTCATTAAAATTCAAAAATACTTCCTTGAATAGGTACTTTTGAATTATTGTTATAAATTAGTGCAACTGACATTTCGCTACTCTCATTCTAATTGTAAGTTTTATATTTCAAACAAAACTGTCAAAACTAATAACAAATGCAACGTAGATGAGAAAATTCAATAGTTTTTTCATTGTTATATCGATGCCACAAATTGCCACTGATTGAAAAAAAAATCAAACGATTTCCACTAAAGATTATTTCCATATTCGAGTGGTTTTTCCTACGTTTTGACATTTCTATTATCGAATTTCTATTTGAAATTCTGACACGAAAATGTTGTATGCTACTGACAATTTGACAGATAGTATGGCCGTGTTTCTAATGTAGGTATGACAATCGTCTTTAAATATTGGAAAAATATTTCATGGATATTTTTTTTATTTATCGTATGGTCATCACATCTTAGGGTTAAAAATTACAATCACTATATTATCCATTTAACATACTTTGATAAAATTAGCACGAGCAAGCTCGATTGTCAGATGTTTAAATCCAAGTTTAAAATGTGTTATGTTGCCAATTCATTTAACAAAATGAAATCGGTGTAGTCCCCTCTATATGCTCTCAACCTGCACTCGGACACAATGTGCTTCATTTCATGGATAAAAATACTATTACTATTTACCTTCAATTCTTCTTCATTTTTCTTTGCATCAGTTTGTGCTGCTGTTTTTCTTCTTGCACAAGAGGTCTAGCAGGTACCAGCTCGGCTGATTCCAGAATAATCGGAACAACGTGAAGAAAAAACTAAATAAATAATAATGAGCTATCGATTCCTGAGTAGATAAGTACTTTTGAAGTGATTGGTAGCTGGCGTTTCAGTCATCAAGTATCATTATTGAGGTCGTGGTTTCCCGGTACCAACCATCTTCCACATTCACTAAACACACCAGCTGTGAAAGATATTATAAAGAAAAAATAACAACTAATGACTCTAACAATTCATTACTAATGTTCGATTTTTAAATGGAACAAACCACTACGGGCTTGTTTTATAAGTTAATTAGTACTCAATTTGATTGAGCTTAAAAACATTGGTTAAAAAAATTTATAACCTTGTGTAATTTTTTAACATATACTTCTAATAAATCTATCTACAGAAAGTCACACTAAAGTATGTCTTTCTGTTGATAAAAAATTTGTTAGAAGTAAAAATGCTAAAAAAATAACACAAGGTTATACGCATATTCTTTGATTCTTTGACCGCTGAAGTAGCTGAATAATATATTTCGCCAAATAATAGTGTAGGTATATTTATGTTAAAAGGCTCGAAAGATATTACACGTTTAAAATATTTTCAGAAAGCTTTTTTTTTATTATAGGTAGCCTATATTTAACATGTCCAACACGTTTTAGTGAAAAAAATAAATAGAAAGAACCTGAGAAGTTTAAATATTATATTTCTGTTTTAACTTATAACTTTTTCACGGCACTTTGAATAAAATAAAACCCAAGCGGTTAACATAATGATAACCTTTTCTGAAATTTTTATAGTCGGAACCTTTTTTTTTGGTGGAAATTTCAGAAAGTTTCGTATCTAACTTTCTTCTTTAATTAACGGCACGGAGGATTTTTTGTAAAAGTTGTGTTTTAGGGCTAAAAGAATGTGAACTTAAGTCACCTGAATTTAATTAAACATTATTTACTTAATATAAAAAAGCACGAATAAAAATATGTTTTAGGTAAAAAGGTGATGCTATGAAGCTACTTGTCGCTAGCTGTTACCTTGAAGGGAGCGGAGTGTAAGATATACTCACCTTTTTGTGTTGTCCCGACAGACGTTGTCCTGTGTGGTCCTAACTATGTACATAATATTATGAATATTGAATTCGACTTTAGAGAGGAATGGACGAGAAATGAATTACCTTTTAACCCATGTAATTCCGACAGACGAATCTGATTTAAACCATCCCATTCGCATTCTGTCAATCGCACCAACTATCAAACAACTGACAGTTCCTGTCAAACTTTAATTTAATTTCATATTTTCAAATTTGTAACAAACACTTTATTGTTAAAAGTACCTACTTAGAATGCTACCTACTTAGAGTTTTCAATAGTTTTCTAATTTTCCACGCAACTTTTTTAATTTTTTCTTTCATAAGAACTTTCTCCTGATAAAAGCCAACACGAGAAAAAAAGAATTAGCGAAATCGGTCCAGCCAAAATAGTTCTCTATTTTTATACATAGGTAATATAGATTTTATTAACCATTGAAAAAATACATGATGAAACAATCATTTTGGCGGAAATAATAAATCTCGTTTTTTGCCGTTTTGTAGTCATTCGAAAAAGGAAAAAATTATGCAAATGGCAAAACAGGTGACGAATTCCATCACAAAGTGACAGAAGTGAGTCTTATATTTTGTTTGAAATAATCCTAATAATTAGCTGGTCATTTAACTCAATAAATACATGATTAATGTGGCAGAAACTCATTATTTACCTTAGCATCCTTTTTAATGATGTATGTATGTAAACTTATTTTCAGCTTGATATAAAAATATCAAGCTAAAAGTAAGTTTAAATCTTGTACCTACAATGAAGATTTTTGCAACCTTATTTATCAATCTCCCGTTCATTAAAATTGTTAAAAAAACTTTGTGTGACACCTGTTTGTATTATTGAGTTTTTCCCAACGAACTTAAGTAGGTATTTAATAAACAAAAAAAAACAAAGTTACTTGTTGAAAAAAAAAACTTTATACCTCAATTAAATTGCTTCTAAATAATAATTAAAAAGTTTTTAGAATGAGGGAAAAATCTCTTGTTATTTTTTCATAATACCCTTAGTACAAGCACTTTAAAATTTATTCCAACATAGGTTTTGTGGTTTATATAGGATGTCCTATAATTAAAACAATATTTGAACTCAACATACCTACATACATTCAATCACCTATTGAACCCCAATTAGGAGCATTGGGAGACAACAAGAGCTCTTCATTGCGGTCGGTGTGTCGTCGGCCATCTGGCATCCTTAACACAATCATATCCCAGCCGTCCATCTCCTCTCCATATGGTAGAAGTGATGGACCTGCGCTGGGTGCGCCGGCATTTTGACCTCACCAATCTTATTTAAAGTCTCATTTTCTTGATTGATGATTTGTCGCTTGTGCCAGTCGGGGTTTCAACCAGTCTGTTATGGAGTACATAAACAAATCAATAAGTAGATAGCTTTTGGTCATTAATGGGAAGGTTGCTAGATGTTACGGGCCACTTAACAAGACTACGAAGACACAAGAAAACATGTACTGTTCGAAAAATAGCATAGACATATATGGGAGCAAAATGTCAAGAATCATTGCAAAAAGTTTGATGTAATTATCTCGACAGAAACGTGGCTTTGTAATGACATGCCATTTCATTTTCTAGGTTCGCAGTTCTAGGTTGATATAGGTAGGTACGTTAAAATTATGTTATTCTAGCAACCCTTTTTAATCCAATGAAACAGTTTTTGGTGTTCATCGTGAGTTTCATTTTTAAAACCTAATTCTGATACTCGTAGCATGATTCCAAAATTTTTAAAGAATGTAAGAAAGCACCTCTTTTAGATGAGTAATTGCTCAATGTGTTTAATCATAACTGCATTTATAATAATTATTATTGTAAAGATGACTTTTTTAGCCTCTACCTTTGAATTTTATCTGTTTTTCTTCCTACGCAGTAGACGGACTGGATCATTGGGTTACTTCCGTCTCCCTTTCTCCCCAAAAATATCATCGATTTTTGTATAATATTTCTTTTTTGTTTTGCGGTCATCACGAAAAAGATTAATCCTAATAAATTGGTAAAAAATCCATTAACAATTAGGCTGTTAATTATCCTTTGTTCGCGGGGTATTGTTTTCCGTAATTAATTTCGCGTTTTTGCGCGTTGAATGAAATTATATGCAGACATTTCGTGTTGTATGGTTTGTGGAGTATTGATCAATATCAATTTAGTACGTCGGCAGTCCGCTGAAGCAGAGATAAATGGTATTGACGAGCGTGCTAGGCTGCTTGTAATCAATCATGCCGATGTACCACACTCTGCATATCTCTCTGCATTCATGATTTATAATAGGTGGGTACATATTTACATCTCTATACTTTTATTACACATCTTATAGTATTATTTCTTTCTATACATTTATCATGGTATTTCAAACATTTATGACATTATCGCGGTGAACCAGACACGTCAGAAATTTTGCTGATTTTACTCTGAATAAGCCACTTTATATTTGGTTAAAACTGTTTAAGATTGTTATCTTGGTTTTTTCGTTATTCATTTGTTGATTTACTTGAAATTGTCCCTTTTGAAGTCACGAAAAATATCAGATTATTCCTTTTATCAAAAGTACCTACTATAGCTTTCCCGACAGACGTTGTCCTGTAGCCCTTGCTATGAATATTGATTTCAAATTTATAATTGTAATAAATTGCCTTCGGATTTTACTTACTCTCGACAGCTATACTGATGCTACTTTTGTACAGAAAAATATTGATTCCTCTATCAACACCTCCTACACTTTTCCAACCGCTTCATCTGCGTCATTCACTCAAAATATTTCAACAAAAGATTGAAATATTTACATCCATTTCAAATACGAACAATAACAAACTAATTTAAATAAATATTTTGATTAACATCTTAACAATGACAGTTCGACAGCGCCGTGTTCTTTTTTAATTAACAAACCGCTTAATCATTCTCTACTTTGATCCTCCCAGAAAACTCTCCTTCGCATCGTCAATCATCTTCTCTTTATTCGCAGATCAAAAAAATCTGCGAAACGCATTTTAGAAGGTTACTTGTTTGTTATGCGTATCATCACAATGAATAGACACTTATTTATTTTTCATTCACCAAATTTTCAAATAAATACAGCGAAATTGTTTTTTTCCCGGGCATGTTGTTGAAAACTCGAGTCCTTGAGTTTCTGCCTTAAGCTCCGCGTTCCATATTTCTTCATCCCTCTTAGGATAAGCCTTTTACAAATATACTTATAAACATTTAATTATCATCTTAACAGCAGCGTTTACCATCTAATGCTTGGTGATAACTTCCCTCAAATAATTTTTTTTTATTTTTAAATATGTTAATAATACATTCATGTGTACATATTATTTAAATACAGATTAACATTAATGGAATTTATCACCCCACTAGACAAAAGCCCGTGCTGAGGTGATACTAAGTATTTATACTATACGCATTAGTTTTTATTATTATTATATTATATACTGGCCAGAAATTCTTTAAATGAATATGATAAAATATTATGCGAAGGGTAATTATTGTGGAAAGGAGAATTATTGTGTTATTATTTTTTAATGTATCCTAATAAATTTTTCTACGACATTTTAACGCTCCATAAAAAATGTTAATTTGTTTTGACAGATCTAGCTCAAGTATTGTCAAATAACAGATTAATGTAGGTACCTCTACTAATTACATGGCAATAACGGAAGCGTGAAGAGATTTAAAACACACACCATTTTGATTTATTACCTTTAATAAAGGTGTTCGATATAATATTTTGAAATATGATTTTTATATCAGCAATGATGATTAAAACAGCATCAGCCTTCTCTCGTTCAGTATTAAACATAGGCCACCCTTCCTGACTTCCACGATTCTATATCTCTTGCCATTGATTTTCGGCCATTCTCTTTATATTGTAAGACCATCTCAACTGTGGCCAATATGGGTTTCCATGACCTGTTGTTGGCCTCCTGTCTAGGGTTTTCTTGGTCCTTCAGTCATTCGATGTTTTTGGTTAAATGGCAATCCCATTAGGGTCGGTCTTATAAACATCCGTTAGTTAAAAATCAAACCAAATAAATAGAAATATCATCCATTTGCTCGTTTTTCCGTCTTAAAAAAATTCGTTACTTATTCAAATTTCAGTACGGCAATTTGTTAGTACACCATCGATAAACTTACGGATATTTGGTCTCTCGTTTATAAGATTGGCCCTTATTGACGCTAATTTATTTGTCTATATGTAAATTGACCTTTCTTTAATAATTCATTCATTTCGCTTCCTGTCTCTCAGACTAGTGTTCCCTATATATTCTTCCCTGCGATTAGCGATGTATCGCTAGTTGTGGATATAATGTCCTTGTCAATTTGGCCCAACTATTTATTGTCTTTTCATCTTTTAAAGGGTCTTGCGGATTTTCTTTTAAATGATGGCAGAAAATATTAAACTTTTAACAACTCTTTAATGTTTGTTATTTATTTTGTGCATTTTGGTTGTCTGAAACATTGGAACAATTTGTGTATCTCGGCTCTATCATCCACTGCGATAATAAGATAAGCGTGGAGATTAGAAGGAGGATTTTTGCAGCCAATCGCTGCTACTTCGATCTTGTAGCACAACTTAAGTCTCGACTACTATACAGAAAGACAAAAGCCACACTCTATAAGGCTCTGATTAGACTAGTGCTGACATATGCCTCAGAGACTCACCAAACAGGATGAAAATAGACTGGATGCCTTCGAAGGAAAGATCCTTAGCCAAATAAATGGACCTATTAAAGATGGTGAAGTATGGCGAAAGCAATACAATGCCGAGCTCTATGGTATATATCAGGATGTCAGCGTAGGCAAGTTCATCAAGATTAACAGACTACGCTGGCTAGGGCATCTGTTCCGTATGGATGACCAGGAGTTCCCAAAAATAGTACTATTTAATGATCCATTTGGTAGAAGAAGCGCTGGAAGGCCAAAGCTGCGATGGTTGGATGATGTTGTTGCAGACTGCAGGGCTCTGGGGCAAAGGAACTGGTAGGTGGCAGCCGGCGACAGGGAGGTTTGGAGACATTTCTTGGAGGCAGCTAAGACCCACCAAGGGCTATGACGCTGAGGATGTATGTATGTATGTATTTTTGGTTGTTGGTACTTAAATACCTACTTATATATTTTTGTTACTATCATTACAAACGAGGAGGTTCTCCAAAGAATCGAAGGAGGAAGGCACCTGCTCAGGACCTTGTCCAAAAGGCGTGCAAGATGGATCGGCCATATAATAAGACAAGAAGGCCTCTTGCATGCCATAATGGAGGGTATGACCGAGGGGAGAAACTCCAGGGGACGCCCACGCCGAGAGTATCTGGAGGACCTGTTGGTGGACGTGCGATGCCAGTCATATGATCAATCTTAAGAGAGAGAAAAATATGTATTTGTTAAAATTAACGAACTGAACGTGCATTCTTGGTGGATATATTTAAATAATTATTTAAATGAAACAATTTTGGTGGATATATTTAAATAATTTTTGGATAAACAATTAAATTGTTTCATTCAAATAATTAGATATATTTGTATTCTTTTGCCTCTTCGTAAAAGGAACCAAACATATTTCACACAATATTATGTGCTCATAAAGATTAAGAATGTTGATATTATATTTAATGGGTCTAAATTCAACTTCCGTCATTTAATTAATGATTCCTTCTCAAATAGTGGCAATATTCTTCCCATATAATAATACGACTCGGAAGTAAATAAGGAATATGGTTCATTGTTAAATTTATTATCTACTTTGTCAAGCCAGAACAGTTTGATAAATTGCTCAAGTGTTAGACGCGTAAGTAAATTTTAGGAATATTTTCTCAGTCACCGCTTGTCATTTCCAACACGACGTTTGTAGCTTGATTTATTTTCTTCACTATGACATGTTCAAACTTCTTTACCTTCCCACTTCATATCATTTGACAATCTTAACTATAAAATACTACAGATAGGTCATACTATAACTTTGTCGATAACTAGGCAAACACAAAATAGACAAACTACATATAACTTCAATTTGCTAAACCAATTTTATTGTAGTTACCTAAACCATGGGTCGGCAACCTTTTATTGTAAAAGGGCCAAATATTTTTCATGGGGATCAGTGCGGGCCGCACTTGCAGTAGGTATACCTACAATATTTATGTACAAATATTTTAGTTTCAAAAATAAAACGCTAAGTGTATATTTTAACGACATTTATTGTAGTTAATAAAATCAATGAGATTTTTGTGATTGCATTTGACTTGCAAGTTTTTTTTTTATATCAGCTTGCATTTTTGATGTAGAGACGCGTAGTATTGCGTCTAAATGTGAATTAGATAACCGAGAACAGTGTTTGTTTTTTCGATAATTCAGAATTGAAAAAGTTTGCTCACAAATATATATCACACGCTCCTCCTTCGCTATCCCTTCGCTCCCTTTCTCGCTTCCTTTCACTCGATCGTGTATAATATCGTCCGTCATGTGCGTTGCGGCGAGAATCTTGCGGGTCGCACCAAGATGTCTCGGGCCGCAGGTTGCCGACCCATGACCTAAACCATTATTTTTATCGATAACGATCAATATTCAGCAATATTTCGGGTAGCTGACTACAAAAAGCCCGAGTAAGTATTTTTTTAACCCCGTACGTTAATTTTTCTTAAGGGCTAGGCAAAAAGAACGGACCTCCGCTCCTTTCTATCCAAACATCCTTCTTTGGCTTTTTCCACTGATGTAAAATTTCTTATACAGATTCTCCCATTTCTTACTTCTGAATGGTGCTCTTTCTCGACTGAAAATTCCGTGAAATTTGCGAACGGCTTGTGTGTATTCCACTTTTCTGTGCATTTACACCAAACCAACATAGAGCCAGATCCATAAATTGAGCATTACCTCATGTGTGCTGACATTGACACAAAGTTAACAATAACCAGCAAGAACTAATAAAAGTGCGATGACATATAATGCGCGCCAGAGTTCTTGTTCTTTGTTGTTTTCTTGGTGTCAATACCAACGATAATGAAGGAATGCTCCATCTCGAGATCAGCAGCTTTATTCTCGTAGCGCTTGAATTGCAATCTAGTTGAAAAGATATCTTAAAGGGCGCCTCGGATAAGGATCGGACCAATCAGACAGAAAGAGGGAGTGTCTACAATACGATGTAGCCAATAGTGGAACGATCATGACACTCCCCCTTTCTCTCTGATTGGTCCGATCCTTATCCGAGCCGCCCTTTAAGATCTTTTCAACTAGATTGCAATTCAAGCGCTACGAGAATAACCCATCAGCTGGTTCTTTACCCGTTTGGAGTAAACACGCCCTAATAAGTATTCAAAATAACCCAAATCACTCGATGACGAGTGCAAAAGGTTAAAAAAAAAAGTATTCAAAATTTGTTTTCTTTCGTAAAGCGCATCATTTTTAATAATCGTAAGTGACAACTGTCAGTTGCCACTCGCTGGAAAAAAATACGCTTAATTTAAAAAGCGCGCGCCCGCTCACATCCTTGACAATATAACGCAGCAAAAAAATCCAATATCGTTGTACGCGGTCGCATCAGAAAAAGTCAATATTTTTACTATTTTTCACAGACCATTCATTGTTCGTCTTAGGTGAAAAGTCTACACGTTCTGTCTACTGCTAATATGATATTATTAGAGTCCCTATAGTATAGTTTAGCGAGATATAATATTATTATCATGGTGAGATTGTACGTGAATATAATATGGTGCACTTGAAAGGCCACATAATGTAAGCGACAAAAACCCAATTTTACAAAAGAGGTTGTTGATGATGTTATTATTATTATTATTGATGAGTTATTGTTTGTTATTTAATTAAGCATAGTTTCTGGTACTTTTGTTATTATTATTATTATTTTTATTTTTGACATTGATACATTATTTGTACTTTTGTCCCTTTTGCCGAACTAATTATTATTATTTATTTTTATAAGTATAATTTTCAAATCCATTAGAAATCGCTTTGAATGGTAAGTGAAAATTGACACACTATGAAAAAAAATGAAATTCAGTTGTTGCATGAGAAAAGGTCAATACGACTGATTTTTTAAAATTATCATAACCGACAGTTATATCGCACACTTTTCAAGGATAATGCTCAGTTTGGTCATTTGCGATATACCAAACGGGTCGTTTACGCAAATTTTTTAGTGAGCAATAAATTGATTTTTGCTGTAACTTATCGAATTTAAATATACATATGACAGCCAGATACATCTACGAAGAATACTGATTTTAATTTCGCTTGCGATAATCCTTAAGCCTCAACCAGTCAGAAAAGGCACAATAAGCCTCGGACGCCTTCGAGCGCAATGGAGAGCTCTTGATGCCTCCCTATTCTCCTGAGTGGAGCATTGGCCTCATGCATTGCGGCGCGCTTGATTTGTGTGGGGCTGGCTTTTCGGTTTGATTGCTTAGATCGAGCTAGAGGGTCGGTTTCGTGCGGGTCGGGTTTGCCGCGCATTGGTCTCCTCCGGGCTGGCTTGCGGTGTGCGAGGAGCCTTAAAGGGAGAACTTATGCATGTGCGAAAAAAGTTGACAATTTCAGTTAAAGTGTCGCTTACGCTAAATTGCCTTTCAGGTATCGATATGGTGCACCTCTCACACTACTTTCATTCACAGGCAACATGATAACAGATGTCGACAGATGGCGGTTATTAAAAATTTTGTTTTTAAAAAAAAAATAAAAAAACATTTTTCACAATAAAAAAGTGCAACATACAAGCTGGCACCATAAAGCTGAAATGTTATTACATTAATATTATACGAGTTCACAAAAATACGTACGAGTATATTATTTTATGTTTTGCTTTACAAGGCGTTTACAATAATTCATTTATTGTTTCACTAGCAGCAAAATCTGTCGCATAGATAAAAAGGGTCATTTATTTGTTTGATTGTCCTATGAGACAGTTATATCGTTCCTTTAAGGGTTTCATTTTTACTATATTAAACCGCTGCGGACAATTTAACATTTCTTTGTTTTGCCCAATTTACGAACCTCAGATCAAGTATTATGATACAATGTTTCCAGATGACAACTGCTACGATGAATTTTCATACCAATCATCGACAATCGTAAAATTGTACAAATGTGAACCACTACGGGCTCACGACCGTATTCTAATATCGTTTCGAAAGCTAGCTTAGTTTGTGCAATTTATGTAAGCAACATTCGGCATTTAGGTGGTAAAATTTATCAAGAAATCTCTAACAATCATAGGATTTATCGTTATGTTCCACTTGTCGAAAAATCCCATGCCCCTTGTATGTATCATTGTATAACTCTGAAAAGGATACCAAAATCCCTCACATAGACCCGTTAACCCCTAATAACTCCCAGGCAAAGTGGTAGAAACGTATTAGTTTAATTTGGTTTTTTAACCTTAGACGGGAGGAAGCTTTTCTTCAAGAAGTAAGAAAAGTGGAGTCCAGTTATAATCTACAATCCATCTTGATGTAGATAACCCACCTCCAAGCCGTCTGAAATCCCGAATCCCATACTGGCTAGCTGCTGCTACAACTACGGATTACTCGATTGAAGACAAACAATGGAGACAACTATGGATCGTCAGTAAGGAACCAGAACCTAGTAGCTGATCTGACAAAAGAACTGCCTGGCTCAACGCAACCCAGAAATATAATAAATAAATAATGCTTATTGTTACAAAAAATGCAGTCCTGATACAATCCATTCACGAGAGTCAAAGGGCGGAAATATATGGTGTAGAGTTAACCGAATAAGATGTGATGTCGTAGGCTGCACCGCTTCAAACTTACATAAATGGGGATGGATGGACTCACCAGCATGCGCATGTGAGATGACACAAACTATAAATGATCTGATAAACGAGTGCCCCATGTACGCATTTAAAGAAGGACTACAGGACTTGCACGCGCTAACGGATGACGCGATCCAATGACCTCCGTCTCTGGAGGTCAGTTTTTGAGCGACCATAAGAAAAAGAAGTTTAATTTGGTGGTTATTTATTTGAGAATGAAGATGACACGTGACATGATAATACAAATACATAACATAACTAACTCAAGACTAGTATATCGTAATCTCTAATATAAATGAAAGTCGGGTTCGTGAGAACACTTATAACTCGAGATCGGCTGAAAAGATTCTTCCGATGTTTCATTTTTTGGATTCTTCTCCGCTCCGGATAACAGAATAACATTGAAAATAGTACGAAATAATATAATATTAAAGTTAGTATGGAACGAGCTTCCTAACAACAACCACGTCATCTTTTTTATAAGTCAGATGATGAAAATTCAATATAGATATCTAATATAGAAAAAATGGGTGCGTTTTGGTGCTTTTGAAATAACTGAAATAACATGTATGTTATGTTACCCAGCAATATTAATTTTATTGACGATGGGTCAGCTAGTATGATATAATATTTGTTACCCGTATGTAAATGTGACAGACCACTGATGTGAATCTAGCTGAGTAAAGTGTGTCACCTCTGTTATTTATAGCGTTCCCTACTCACGTACGTTGTGCATGATCATGTTGATTCTATTAGAGCACGCCACAGTTGAGGAAAAAAGTGTCTAGAGATCGCCTCATTAGTGGACACACCTGTATATTATACGCACCATCGCTTCTCGTTGCGAAAATAGGTTAATATATTATTAATTCAGGGATCGTTGTCTTATAAACATTTCCGACACAAATATATCTTTTTATCTTCATTCATAATATTACATTCTTTTTTGTTGTTGGCTGGTTATTTGGTTCCTACTTATATCAAGAATTTCCATATTTTAGCAAAAAATCTTTGGTTCTTCACGTAAGGAATTTTGTTTTATGAATTTTCCTTTATCTGATGAGGCTTATATACCGTGTTTTATATACAGCCTACATAGTTCTTTTTCTAACGGTAGGTACTGTCTAATCAAGCGTCTCTATTACCTTATTCTTCTTCAACCATCTTGCCTCCATTTCTGAATATTGGCATCCCCCAATTGTCACCATTTCTCTCTTGTTTGTACCCTTATCATCCAGCCGAAACTAGCGCAAGCCTCGATGTCATCACTCCACCTCATCATTGGCCTGCCCCTGCTTCTCATTTCCAACCATGGACAAAGCGATTATGGGCCATCTGCCATATGTCATTCTTGCTACTTTCCAACCTACGACCACTTCAGCTTTGTAACTCTTTGGACTATGTAAGTGACCCTTGTCACTTATCTAATCTACTCATATCTTCTTTTGGGCAACATGAGCCTCTCCATGGCTCTCTGTGTGACATGTAATTTTGTTCACAATCTCCTTTGTGAGAGTCCACGTCTGGCATCCGTATGTGAAATCTGGGAGTATGCGTTGATTAAACACTTTAGTTTTGAGGTGCTGCGGGGTCTACATGTTTTTCAATACGTAGTCGAGTTTTTTTATAGCTGCCCATTCAGTCTGACCTTTCAGTAGATCTCTATTAATTGGTTTCCCTTTGTGACCTTCAATTATTGTCCATTTATATTTGTCTACTTTCAATATGACTCCGCTTTTTAAGGTTCATAACTTCGTTGGTGTTTTTGCTATACATTACTTGCATTTTTTTTGAGGCTTATATCAAAGATAATTTTATTTTATTCCTTGTTTAATTCTTAATAATTTTCCGATGGTTCTTCAAAGGATTCAGCCAGGAGTATCAGATCCTTGCTTGAGTTTTTCTCATTTTATATTGATAATCTTTACACTTAAGATTTTTTTTATTTATCTTCATCCCCCTTAGGTCTCTTGCGATACACTTGGGTTCATTAATTTCTTTACAATAAACATGCAATCAGGTAACAAAAAAAAAATAACAGGCAACAGTTACAAAGAATCCAAGATAATCACAATGAAAGATATTTTTCAATACCAGGAGAATGTAAAGAGTTCCCCTGGTATTACGTCAAATACATGTTTACAATGTTGTTACGATGCTATCGAGGAGTCATTCTCGCTTAGCATCTCGTCAACCGTGTAGTAGGATTTATCGACCAGACACGATTTCACACCTCTCCGAAAAACCCCCAAGTCATCAGACTTTAATTTGTCATTCAGTTTATTAAACAATCTGACACTGAGACAGACAAAACTTTTGTCCACCTTAGCCAGTCTATGATTGATTGGTCTGATGTCATTTTTCTTCCTGGTGTTATAGTTGTGGAAGTCTTGGTTCAAGGGAGTGTTGTGAATATTCTTGTGAGCGTAAAGAAAGCACCCATATATAAAGAGTCCGCTCAACGTGAGAATACCATGCTTTCTAAACGCGTCCCTACATGAGTCACGAGGCTTTAGTCCGTCTAAGGCTCTTATAGCTCATTTCTGTATAATAAATACACGATTTATCTCCGCGCTTCTGCCCCAGAATAGTATGCCATATGCTAAAATACTTTGAAAGTACGCAAAATACACAGATCTTGCTGTACTTGTTCCACATATATCTTTAATTTTTTTTATTTATTGCGTATACCGCTGAACAAAGCTTAGGCGAGATACTTTCTATGTGGGAACTCCACTGCAGGGTTCTGTCTATAAGTAGTTATCCCTAAAAATTTATAAGTAGCAATTCTGTCGATCCCTCGCTCGGCAAGGGTATCGACTATCACATCTGATTCCCGCGATCGTTTCAGAGAGAAGTGCATCGCGCTGGTTTTCGTCAAATTTAATAAAAGATTATTAGCGTCAAACCATTGACTCACCCCAACCAGTGACTTTAAGATTTTGTTCTTTGTGGTGAGTTTATCTTTAGAATATTTTACCAATAAAGAAGTATCATCGGCGAACATTACAATTGTGTCATTCCGGTTTAAGGAAAACGGCAAATCGTTAACATAAACTAAGAAGAGCAATGGACCCAGGATGGAGCCCTGGGGGACACCGAACTTAACGAGTGCTGTCGATGATTTAATGTCATTAATGTCTAAGTAATTTAAAAGTAATTTAAGCAACCGGCAGCAGATTGTCTGCTGCCGGTTGCTTAAATAGGACATAAAACATTTTAGTGGGACATTTCTGATATCATAATGATCGAGCTTTTTCAACAGAATATTATGATTGACGCAGTCAAACGCCTTTTTTCGTGTCTAATGAGAGAATCCTGGGCATAATGCAAAAGGAAAGAGAGCTCCTGACCACTGTCAAGAGACGTAAGGCCGCATACTTTAGCCACATAACCCTCGGTGAAAAAAATTCCCTCCTTCAAGGAAAAATAGAGAGAAGAAGGGATTTGGAGCGAAAGAGAGTCTCCCGGCTCAAAAATCTTAGACAGTGGTTTGGAATACCGAATGCGGCATCGTTGATAAGACTGGCTCAACAACGTGAGGACTTCCAAGTTATGTTCTCCAACCTCCATTAGGAGAGGCACACGAAAAAAGAGAAGATTTTGGGGTGATATTAACGCAGTCACTTCTTTCTCATGACGTCCCTTCACCTCCGCACTTTACAAACCAAAATATGACATAAAAAATCTGGATTTTTTCTTATGCCTCTTCTAGTAAATCAATGATTTTTACACGAATCGCCTGAAATATTCCGCTAGGCTGAATGTCTGATGGACGGTTCTTCGTTATCTCAGATAATATATCATCAGAGGCACGGGGCTTCCTGCTGCCACTCTCCTTATAATATATTAACGTGGTTTGTTTTCACATCACTGATTCTGTTATCCATTCCGGTAATCGATGTTTCCCAGAACAACCGTACGATAACCGCTAACATTATCTTATCTACGTGCCCATTGTATACATTTTCAGCGATGCATTCTTGATTTTATTTTATGAGGTTACAGCAAAGAAACAGGTCGAATTGCTAATTGAATTACCAAGGCTATTCAATACCTTAAAATTTAAAACCACTTTTTTGTTCTTCTTTTCTTCATCTTTTTACTTGTCTTCTCCTAAAAATTCTCGTCAATTTGCAGCAGAACGCTCTCTGGAATCCCTGCCATGTATAAGCAAAACGCCACCTGGCTATAAACAACCAAGAAAGATCTGGTGAGCTTTAAATAGAAGTCCTGGGGGAGATTCCCCGGGGTGCGACTGCGGGAACCGAGTGGTTGCTGAGAGTGAAAAAAGAGCAAAGGTACCAAGCAGCTTATCAGACTTCCTCGATTTGACCGATGATGCGATTGCATATATTATAAAAATAAAGTCGGGTTAGTGCGTACACTTATAACTCGAGATCGACTGAACTGATTTTTATGATGCTTAGTTAATTGGATTCTTCTCAGCTCCGGGTCCGGATAACAGAAAACTACTAAAAA
Organism: Mystacides longicornis; assembly: GCA_963576905.1. Taxonomy (NCBI): domain Eukaryota; kingdom Metazoa; phylum Arthropoda; class Insecta; order Trichoptera; family Leptoceridae; genus Mystacides; species Mystacides longicornis. The sequence goes on along the minus strand of OY756433.1, from coordinate 5,753,049 downwards.
AATGAAAAATGGATAACAAATAATATAAAATATATTATTAAAGTTAGTATGGAACGGGCTTCCTAACAACTACGCCATCTGTGAAAATTCCATAACAACACAATTTTTATTAACCTAACAACAATTGAGTTTCAAAACACCCACATGAATATTATTGATTAATATTTTACAAGCTTTGAGAAATCATTTTTTTTACATCCAAATAAACATTTTAAGCGAATAAATCGGAACGCGAAAGTGAATAAAAAGAGGTGAATAAATCGGTTTGTTCGTTTGATAAGCGTATTTTTATTTCCCATGATGTTTCAGAAAGTAAGCAGATATTTCGGAAAGAATTATCGTACGAAGTTGTTGAACGAAGTTTGACGGGTCAGCTCGTAATAAATAATAACTCTTCATGCAACCCTGTCTCCCGCAATCATAGTAGCCGCGCCCCAGTCAACACCTAACCCAAGATCAGCTTCGTATATTTTTTTCGATTGTTTGGAGGGGCATACCCTGTCTGCGATTTCCTTCTGATTGTAGTTGAAGCTTAGGCAGGATATTTCCTCCGTAGGCTTCCTCAGTGAGTGTAGAAAACGATAACTTCTTTAAACGATTGAAAGTTGACATAACGTAAATTCAGCGTTTTGCTTTTGTTTTTAGATTCTTTTCTCGTTTTCAAAATAATCTTTTGATGCTTACATATGAAACCTATCGTTCTCGGTTATTATTAGATAGTTTGTACCCCTACGACCTAATGACCGTCTTCTTATAGGATTTAGAAGGCTGGCTTATAGCCGGTTTCAAGCGACTAAAGAACACATTAGCTAAAGGAACTTTTAAAATTGAAAGTCTCCTTTAAGTCGATAAAGTATTCCCGCTTACTATAGTTAAAGTTTAAATTGTTAAAAAAAAATTTGAAAGTTGGTAGCAGTTGGTAGTGTTACCGTGTAAATCTATGGAAAATATCGGTTTTTTACTAATGATTTCGCGGAATTTCTGTTAAACTGTCCATTTCATTTCTCAATAATTAAGCATCAAATTGCCGTTATTTGTGTTAATTCATTATTATGGTTTATTAATTAGTAAACGAAACCTGTTAACAATAATATTCTTACCGTTTTCCCATGTTTTCCACCCTATTTTAGTCATTTTTGTCCACAGTTTCCCCGTACATACAAAAATATGTTCCTCATTTGTGACAGAGAAAGCGCCACGAAACTTTCTATGAACTCCGGTGGCAAAAGATTGAACTTCTAAAGTCGACTGTAAGTCCCAATAACGGGACTTCAACATAAAGCGTCATTTTGTTGTTATGAAACGCGTTATTTTTTAAAGGAAACTTCTTCTTCTCCTTCTTCTCTTTTACAAAGTGGCAATTCACTCTCGAGAGAGTGATCTATGAGTAAAGGAAACTTAAAGTCTCCTTTACTTTTTTTATATAAAACCGATTGTTAGTGTATACGTTTATAACACTTCTTGCTATAGGTGCTTGCTACACATGTCATATTCTCCTTCTACGATGTTGCTTCAGCTTTGATTAGTGTTTGAAATGTCGAAAGATTCCGATAGATTCAGCTCAAATGTTAATTTGAACTGATTCACGAAACCATTAGTGAAACTTGGGTTGAACTTATGAATCGATATATCCGAAAATTAATTGACACGAGACTTGTGTGTTTAATATTTCATTAGAAGTTTGTTATTGATTCTTGTATCGGTTAAGCTATGTCCACACATCGCAACATTTTGTATCTCCAACAAAATGTTGGAGATACAAAATGTTGCGTCAACTGTATCTGGATACTGTTGATAGCGATGTTGCGCGTCCACACATCGTTTGTTGTTGAAAATCAAAATATGCGAATAATAGGTATACAGAGTGTTTGGTAATACGTTAGACAAACTGGTATGGTACATAGAGGAGATCATTTGGAAATAAAAATACGTTTTGCTTGTTATATACACACATGTTGTAGGTATACTGTTTGAAAGAGAATATAAACCTTACCCTTACCAACTCACGTTCACTCCCAAGGTAGAGCATCTGGTCACCATTAGGTTCCTCTATGCACTTCTGTCTTGTCTGCTTCCTCTCAGATCAGTGCGTTCAAGCCATATTCGGGGGGCACAGCAAGGTGTGCCAATACTCAACCCTGTTTTTCTTCAGTTTTACTGATATTTAAGGAAAATTTTTACGAAATTTGAAGAACTCATGGTGACTTTCACCAACGGTTCATAACATTTAAGTTGCTCGTAGCCTTTTATATAGTGTGGAGTGGAGGACACTAAGAGCTACGTAAAAGTTAGGAACCATTGGTGAAAGTGACCATCAAATTTTTTTCTGAGAATTTTGAAATCTGAAGTAAACTTATTTCGTAGACGTTTCTTTGGAATATGAAGGGATATAACTTTTTATTAAGCCATTTTCTTGATTATTTTACTTATTTTTTCTAAAAATTTGAAATTTGAAAAAATAGTTGGATAAATAAAAAAAGTTACAGAGTGACTTCTAGATAAAATTACGGGATTTCTATTTTTTTTTTTTTTTTGTAAAAACGCCTAAAAAGGGAGCTCTTTATATAAATTTTGAGTAGGTAAGTACAATATATTACAAAATAAATTATCTAACTTTGTACCATACCAGTTTATCAAACGACCAACCAAACCTCCTGTATTCCTACATATTCTTCGATCGTTTTTTAAAACTTATCGATGGAAATGAACGATGAGTGAAGCGTTCTGCAACTCGTGGGCTCGAATCCCGGTGCCAACCATTTCCACTTTCACGATACAAACCTTTTGCTTAGTGTGAAAGATGTCAAAAGCGTAATTGTATTCACTTTGACTAAGCTCAGATTCATTTTAAAAAAAAATTGGAAATCTTTAGAAAATTGCCAGATTTGAAGCTCATGGCGAATAACGCCTGCACTGATTCACATTTACTGAACATCATCGACTGTTAATCAGGTATCCCGAGTGGATAAGTTCAAACAAATGGGAGCAGCAATTACCATCTCTATTGACCTGGGGACTGAGCTCCCGATTCGCATCTGTATAGCAAGGGGCGCCTTTAACAACATGACCAATAGGTATATGGAAAGCATCAGCGTTTGGTGTCAAGACGAAAATGTTAATTGTTTGATGCGTGTGTGTGTTGTATGGTTGTGAGTCCTGGCACCTGACCAAAGTCCATGCACAAAAAGTCTATTCTTTCGAAACGAGGTGCCTCGGGAGAATTTTTAATATAAGATGGTTCCACCGCATAACGAACGACTCTATACGCCGGCGCACCCAGCGCAGGCCCATCACTTCTACCATTTTGGAGAGTAGATGGACTTGGCTGGGAAATGTGTTAAAGATGCCGAATGGCAGTAGGTCGAGGAGAGCGCTGTTCTTCCTCTCATCATCAGGGTCCCGAAGACAAAGAAGACTCTCATACTGTGGTCCGCTCCTATGAAGCAGAGCGGGGAATATGGTGTTGGAGTTGGTTATCGAAACTCTGAGTATGGGAAGTGTTTGGTAGACTAGCGGATACGACGCCGGCTTTCGCAATGTTTCATGCGGAGGTCGTGGGTTCGATCCCAGGTGCCGACCATCTTCCTTTTTCGCGACACAAGCTTTAAGTAGCTTACTGTGAAAGAGTCATATAGTGTATATGTGTTCACTTTGAGTGAATATATAGTGAACACAGATTCATTTTTATAAAGAAAAAAAAACTGCGCGAGATCGAGCGAAGTAGAGAGTTCTAGCTGCCCCCCGTTGCCCCCGAATGGGGTCAAAAAAGGAGAATGGTAGCCTAGTGGCAAATGCATCAACTTCAGATCAAGAGGTCCCTGGTTCGAATCCCGATTGGGTCAGAAATTTTCAATGTATGTGTATTTTCACCTGAAATATCTTCTCGAAGTTGAATCCTGTCTCATATAAGACGGGACTGGTTGACTGGTAGAGGATGCTCCAAGGATTAAGTTCCGCCTGCTATACTGACACTTATGTATTGAAGAGTGTTACTTATTTATGTAATAACTCGGATCGAACACATCGATTCCGTCCTCAAGGAAGGCCAGGTAAGAAGTAAGAGAAATAGGAGAGGGTGTATGAGAAATGTTATGTCGGTGGAAGAAGCGAAAGAAGTATGCTTGGATAGAAAAGAGTGGAGGCCCGTTCTCTCTGCCTACCCCTTACGGGACACGGTGTGATGGGTAAAAAAAACTAAAAGGTTTACCTACTTCCCACCCAACTTTCTTAATTTTTTCTTTCATAAGAACCTTCTCCTGATAAAATAAAAACCTAACGACAAAAAAAGAATTAGCGAAATCGGTCCATCAATGATGTATGGATGTGAAACTTGCTCATGCACGAATATATGGAAAGTATCTGTGGGATATGGAAAGGATAAGAATATTAGGTATGGAAGTTAGCGTTGTACAAAGATGAAAGGCAATTATTTGAAATAGTTTGGGCATGTGGAAAGAATGAATGTAAACTGAATGACAAAGAAAATTTATATGACCAAAAGCAAAGGTGTATTAATAAGGCATGCATGGTCGACAGAGAATAATCGACCTCGATAGCCCAGTGGCAAAGACTCCGACTTCAGATCAAGAGAGGGGTTTTGATTCCCGGTCGGGTCAGAATTTTTCAATGTGTTTATTCCTATTATATAATCCTGTCTCAAATTAGAAGGAACCCTTTGACTGGTAGAGAATGCTTCAAGCATGAAGTTCCGCCGGCTATACTGACACATCGATTCCGTCCTCAAGAAAGCCTGTTTATGAAGTAAAAGAAATAGGAGAGGTTCTATGCGAAATGGTATGTATGTCGGCGGAGTAAGTGAAAGAAGAGTGCCTGGATAGAATAAAGTTGAGGTCCGTTCTCCCTGCCTATCCCTTATGGCTTGATGGATAAAAAGAAAATATTAAATAATTGAATAATTAGGTACCTATTTAGATTTGAAATTAATAAAAACTTAAAAAACTTTCAAAACAAACCTATAAAAATAATGTAGAAAGGTAAAATAACATTCACAAATAATACCTCAACCAGTGAGATGAACGTGAAAAGTTGACGAGTTACCCGTTTGAAACGGGAAACTTGGAAACATGCAATAAGCAACATTTCCATATGATTTTTGGCGCCAAATATCGACGAGTATCTGTCAACTTCACAACAAAAAGTCAATGAAAACTCGTCAACTGTTGATATCAACTTTTTGTTGCCATGTGTGGACAGCCGGGATACACGGATACAAGCAACATGCATAATTTCTCTTTGATTTTTGCACCCAAAAGTCGGCGGTCAACTTAAAGTATCCGTCAACATTTTGCGTTTTTTACAACAAAAAGTTGATAGATACCCGTCAACTGTTGATATCAACATTTTGTCGCTATGTGTGGACATAGCTTTAAGCAAACATGTTTGTAATTTATTTGTTTCCCGCCATCAGGCTGATACCCGGATTAGAGATTGACAACCAACCTACTTTGGGCATGCCCACAACCGACAAATCTGTTATCTTTGTAAATAAATAATATTTTATCACTTTGCTAAGCCTATATATGTAGAGACCTATTTTTATATTATCAACAACAAACTATTTTCATATGGTAGGTAATTAACGTTATTTTTTTTTATAAGTCTTTTTCTTCTTTTCTTCATAAAAAGTGAGGATCACTGTATGTGCCGCCGTTTCAGCCTCTTGGGAGGTCGACTGCCAACTTTCCTTCTTCCCGGGGATCTTCTACCTTCAGAGTTGACTTGAAGAATGAGGAGTTCTTTCGTGTGACATTTTATTTACATGGTCACTGTTTCCAGGCCATTCTATGCACATAGAGCCGGAGCTAGAAATAGAGCATACTTTTAATGGTTAATATTGACACCATGGAAACAAGAGCGTGCAAAAAGTAATGATTAATGGCCGATGACAGATTATTCTGGTTCTTTATCGTTGTTGTTTCCATGGTGTCTACATAATTATATCAACGATAAATAAAATATACTTTACTAGCTTTCCCGACAGACGTTGTCCTGCTATGAATATCGAATTCGAATTTGTAATTTATACAAAAATTCGTTCAAAATAATATGTTAAAAAAAATATTTCTGAAAGCTCGAAAAAAATGCATAAAAAATATGCGTACCAATATTTTGTAACTCAATGGTTGTCAAGTAAATATAAATTGTGTTCTTACGGAATTTTTCACAGATGGCGTTGTTGTCAGTAAATCCGTTCCACACCTACTTACTTTAATTTTATATTATTTGCTATCCATTCGAATTTTTAAGAATTATTCTGTTATCCGGAGCGGAGAAGAATACAATAAACCAAGCATCATTAAACTCTGTTCAGCCGATCTCAAGTTATAAGTTTTCGCACTAACCCGACTTTTATTTATGTAGGTATATTATAAGATTTCCGGCTATGTTCGTTTGATATAAACGCACCTTAATAATCATAGTACTTTGAGCTAAAATATAATTCGAAATATTCTTTGAGTAGACAAGGCATTAGGTACCAGTGACCGAAATTTTTTTCCCCAGATTAAGTCAATATTAAGGCGATCCGATATTAAAAAACCGTCACAACAGCCATTTTATAATAGCTCAAACCAAAGCGTTGCGAATAATTAGGTAATTATATTTATCTTTCTGCATTCGTATTGTCTAGGATAAAATGTAATACGATTCAGACATAGTCATATGGGACGTAGGAATGTAGGTAGGTAATTGATGTTTAAGTTGAGTGTTGCCATTAATAATAACCGCTTACAGCCAACATGCCATTAATCTTCTGAACTGACGACACGTGCCTGTGAGAGGTCACCGCAGCTAATGTGTTGGTCATGGTAGTAGCTGATGTTGGCTGTAAACTGATTGATTTTCCATTCAAGTATGACAACAAGGACAGACTGAGATTTTCTGGATACACTAGAGGACCCAACCATATATTAATAATACTTCTTACAGCTTTGATTGATGCTTTCCAAGATTCAAATGGATGTGCGTCAATTTTTTAACCACAGTATTCTTTCTAATGTTTAACATATTGACTACTAGCTTTCCCGGCAGACGTTTCCTGTAGTTTTACTATGAATATAGATTTCGAATTTATAATGTACATTTACAAAAATACGTTTAAAATATGATTAATTGTTGTTAAAAAATAATTTCTGAAAGCTTGAAAGAAATTCTATCAAAAATCTGCGTACCAATTATTTGAAACTCAATGGGTGTCAAGACTGTCGAGTAAATACATATTGAGTGCTTTTGAAATTTTTCACAGATGGCGTTGTTGTCCGTAAATCCGTTCCATACTTACTTTAATTTTATATTATTTGCTATCCTTTTATTATTTTTTATTAGTTATTCTGTTATCCGAAGCGGAGAAGAATCCAATAAATCAAAAAGTGTTATTGCTAAGTTACTTAAGTTTTATTGCTCTATTGACTTACCGATGCACCTATGCGTGTTATTTTTGTTGTTTTATATCCGCCAAAATTCAAAACACACAGAATTTGAATTTTGGCGGATTTCATTTTTGTAGTTTGTTTCCAATTCTATATTTTTTTTTTGTGTTTTACCTATTCACTCTTTTAATGTCAATCTTACTAACTTATTAATTTATGTCTATTGTTTTTACTATAATCTTTTGAGTATTTTGAGTAATGGCGGATGAAGAAGAAGAATACGCTGTACGCACAAAAGCCACCGACTGATACCACTGTTCTACCAACCAGTTCAAACTCTAATAGACTTGTTTTCTGCACAAATCTCCAATTTTTAACTGGTCTCTCACAATATTGTCCTGGAGGGAAGTTAATATCCAAACAACTTTCCAAATATGCGGGAGATACCTGTTATTGGAACACTGGAGATTCTATGTGTTTGTTTCATGATTTTTTTGTTTGTGTTGTTCAGTGTTGGTTTCTCTATAAAGAAATAAATTTAAGTTATTTTGTTTTTTTTTCAAAGCTTTCAATTGTAAGAGTAAAAATTATCAGGAGTGCTATTGAAATAACTCAACATTAACTAAAGGATTTATCCTCTAAAAATAAATTTATCCAGTGGTTCTCTAAAGAATAAAAATAATGCATTTTATTGAATTCCCCAAACACACAAGATAATAATGTTAGCTTACTCGGTCTGATCTCATAGACCGGTTGTTCGTAGATAAAGATTTCTATAATAGTTTGGTATATGAGGACGGTCATGTTTCGTCTGTATTCTTTGTAGTTTCTCGCTTCGTATTATTGGTTTGTTGTAAAAACGTGAGTCCAGACAACTCCATTGAATACTTTATGAAGGACTCCTTGTTAAAGATTATATATCGCCGTCATTACTATCAGCTTGTAGTGAATTTTATGTATTTCTGAAGGAAAGAAACGAACAATCATTGTTTTCTTTTTATGGCTGTACCTACGTTGAAGTATTATTGTAGGTAACTCTTAATATCTTCCATCTGAATAAAATCTAGGTTTGCATACACCAAGTATGAGGTCGAGGGTCGTATTAATCCAGCCAAAAGCAATTAAAAAGAGTCTAATAATATGAACATTAAGGTTCCGCATACTGCCGAAAGCAACAATAAGTTGAGTCGAAAAAGTTCATACAAAACTAAAAAGATGCACTTGCGCGGGGCCGCATTCAGTACCCTGTTTTTCATGGGAAGCAACTAAATAGTTGGTATACGAGAAGCAAGTTGCCAGTGCGCGGGAGATTTTAAACCAAAACATATTAAAACCAGAGTATGAAAATCTTCGTTTGATTGTGAGAATAAGAGTGAATTTTTGGTAGAGACAAAATGGTTACTGAATTGGAAAGCTCTCGAGTGTCATCTACTCAAACGTGGACATATCGCTCAAATTGATAACATTGTATGATCGCACGACGCTCGGACGCGCGATCACTTTTCAATTATGACAGGGCCAATATTTTCTCAATTTGACCACAGATAGACAAATTATATCAGATACATCGAAGTGTGTGTGAGTATGAAATACCTACATAACATTACAATATAGTGCGCGAAGTTTTTTTTTATTGATTTAATATATTTTTATGAATAATTAAAAAATATGGTAGCATTAATATAAATTAAAGTCGGGTTAGTGCGAACCTCGAGATCGGCTCAAAAGATTTTTCCGATGTGTGATTTATTATATTCTTCTCTGCTCCGAATAACAGAATAACTAATAAAAAGTTGAAAAATGGATAAGAAATATTATAATAGTATGGAACGAATTTCATGCGACGCCATCTTTGAAAAAATCTAACAACAAAATTATTTGAAGTGCTTGGTGGTCTGGCGGTTACGACGCCGGCTTTCGCACTGTTTCGTGCGGAGACCGTGGGTCCGATCTCAGGTGCCGACCATCTTCCTCTTTCACGACACAAGCTTTAAGTAGTTTACTGTGAAAGAGTCAATGAGTGTATTTTTGTTCACTTTGAGTGAGCACAGATTCATTTAAAAAAAAAAAAATCTTCTGCAACTGCACCCTCTCATTCTCGCATACGTAATAACCACTCTTACAGCAGCCCATTTCACTTACTCCACCGTTTCAGGCGTTTTAGAAATTTTTCATACAAAGTCAACCAAATTGCGCGCACATAATTATATTCTCGCATTGATTCCGTCTGATCTTTGAATTCGAATGATATTTGGACGTTTTAGAATTAATATTTTAATTGATTTAATTAGTTTATTTTTGTTCCTGGAAACGCCGCATACATAATGAACGGACCGCCTGTGGTCAGGACCAAAGGGTCAACAGGATAACGTCTGTCGGGAAAGCTAGTTAACTATAAGTATATGAATTTCATACTCCTCTGTCAGCGCAATTTTCGTAAAAATAGCAACAATGTTTTTTGTTCACGTATTAATAACTAGCTTATACCCGTCTTGCTTTACGTTTTTTATTCCGATTGTCAGGCATGATCGGTAGGTAATTAAACAGGTTCTAGTCTAGCTTCCCATTGCTTAACAGACCTCTATAACTGACATAAGCACAGAAAAAGAAGAATTACACTTTTACAATAATTTTTGTTTTACCGATCTCGTAATATTATACGAACCTACCGACATAATTTGCAAGTTTTCATAGAGAGAGAGAGATAGCTCTGTGGTTTGAATCTTAGCTACATTCCCTAATGTGTGATAATTAATTAGGCTCTCCTGATTTGCGCTATCTGTCAAACTTCAAAATGGAGGAATCATTTTGCAATTTTTTTCATTAAATCTTTATTTATTGAGAATAATAAGATTTGAATAACATTTATATGTATAACAAATCAATCTATAATTATTTTATTACATTTTCATACCGTAATACCAAGATTCCATTCAACGTTTACATGAGTAATTTTGTTTCCAAAAGATGGCTTTCTGTCTTTTTTGAAAAATTTGTATGAAGATCCTAAAAAATAAAGTTTTTTAAATAGCTCTTAATATATTAAAGTTAACGTTGCCAATTGTATCTTAGAACGTTCTCGAGCAAATTCCACCGCTCTGCGCAGATTCATATCTGACGTAGCATTTGTATTTTGAGCGTGATGTTCACATATACGGTAAAGTATTGTCAAAGGCAAATAAAAATACAAACATTTCTGAATTATTATGTAGATATATACCTAGATTTTACTTTCTCGGTAGAATAGGGTATAGAAATATCTTCATATTTTGTTTTAACACCACTATGATGACTCTTATAATATAAACACCTAAATAACATAACAGCATGCGATATTGCCAATACTTGCACTATCGTTCTGTTTACTCACAGCACTTTCTGCATTCACTTTTTCTAGACACACAGCACTTTTTTTCTAGGTGTGATCCATTTACTTTTAATAAAATTTCCCTGCGGATTCACGTGTCTGTTAGACTACACATGCACGCTACATTATACCAACGTTATGTGGCATTTCGTCCATCATGTTCGATAATGTAATATTTTTTCAGTGCATTCTGTTCCAATCATCAAAAGTTGTATTATTTTATGATCCACATTTCTACACGTTTATTATCAACAACTACTTGCCCTGTGGTCCTAATTATGAATATTGAATTAAATTTTGTGTAGGTACTTAATTACCTTTTAAGCAATGTATTCCGACCGGTGCATCTGTTTTAAACCATATTATTATGTTTACAAGCCATAATTGTATTAACTATCAAGCAACTCAGAGTTTCTACCAAACGCCATTTTATTATTTTTTCAAATGTTCCATGCAAGCTTGTGATGTTTTTTTTTATTTCATTCATGAGAACCTTCTTCTGAGAATAGCAAACACAACAAAAAAAAGAAGTAGTGAAATTATCGATCTTATATACTTGAATATTTTAAACGTTTAAAATTATCTGTAATATTATTTTACTACCACTTTTTTGCATTAAAGAATCTTTTATCTCTATATTTCATTTATTATTATATTTCTACTTGTTGCATACCTACATGAAATTTGTTGACATATAGAGACTTAACATCATTATCACCTAATGGCGAACGTCGTTAACGTAAAGTGATCACACTAAGCCAGCCTTCGAAATAACAGTAGAATACGGTCGTAAGCCCGTAGTGGTTTGTTCCATTTATAAATCGAACATTAGTAATGAATTGTTAGAGTCATTAGTTGTTATTTTTTCTTAAAGAATCTATTATCGGCTAGTATTTAACAAAATTTTCTAAATGTTTCATTTTTTTTTTTTTTCTAAACGAATGACAAACAACAATGGTATGTTTAGCTTATTATGTATCTAAGAGCTTTAATTATTTTTGATCATTCGTTTACTCATCAGTGTATGCCAATAAAACATCAAATTTACAACTAAGATTTTTTTTTATATTTGTTTCAGATATAAAAAAAACCTGTATTGTGTTGAATTATTATTGAAAGCAAATACGACTCTGTTATGGACAAGCAGACGGCTTGAAAAATCTTCCAAAATCGCATGAACGAATTGATGAGTAGGTAAGTACCTTAATTTATAATTTTGTATGTAGGTATATTAACTCGTTGTGGTATTTAAAAAATGTTTAATATTATACGATTTTTCTACATAATAATTTTGTCTTTTGTCATATTATAGTACCGGGCCTCAAATACAAACCTAAAGTTAGTTATTTTCTTCGCAGAGCCGTGTAAAACTCATTCAACTGAAGTTAGATAATATGATGATTTATTGCAATTTTACCAATATATTTAATGCTTTTGACAAGTTTTAAGGATCTTCATAGAAATAATACAGTAAACAGAGCAAGTACGTTTTTTTTTAAAACAAACTTACTCATTTAAATGCTGCATAGAATCGTAGTATTACGGTATCAAAATGTAATAAAAAGATTGCAGATTGATATTTTTTAGAAATAATTAAAAAATCAATATTTTAACAGCCTTTATTTAAGCCGTTTTTTTCGTCGTCCAAGTTTGAGTTTGCTTTGTTGATTTTGTGATAGGTCATTAATACAGTAGCTTTTTCGCCTGAATGTATGGGGTCGTATGCGTTAAATCCGGTAGTTCTGATTTTTTTGAAGACTTGTTTATGATGTTAGCCTGATGAATAATCCAAGTTTGTGACCTCGAGCGCCGAACGCAACTTTGTCAAAAATCGAAAAAACCTCGAAAAATCATTATTTTTTTCAAATTTTGGCGATTAAAACCCTGAACGATTATTTTTTTGAAAAAAAAAACCTTTTCAGGTCGCTTTCAAAGTTGACTAAATTTGCTACAATATGATACTAGAATTGTCTCTGTAAACCCATTAGGTTCCGATATTAAGCCTTTCAAAGTTTATCATTTTTTCGAGCTTGGCGATTTTTTGCAATATTTTAGATGTTACTCGAATAATTCTATAGGGATTTTTCGATCTTCGTCAGTGGAAGATCCAATTACCACTGAGGTCCTGAAAAGGTTTTTTCAAAAAAAAGTCTTTCAGGGTTTTAATCGACATAATTTGAAAAAAAACTATTTTTTTCGAGTTTTTTCCGATTTTTGACAGTTGGGTTCGGCGCTCGAAGCCACAAACTTGGATTTCTACTTGTTGCATACATGAGATTTTTCGACATGTTGAACATGTTGAGAATTCTCATGATTAGGAGTTTCGGAGACAAATATTACCACCTAATGGCGAACGTTGTTAACGTAAAGTGATCAAACTAAGCCAGCCTTCAAAATAACAGTAGAAGACGGTCGTAAGCCCGTAGTGGTTTGTTCCATTTAAAAATCGAACATTAGTTATGAATTGTTAGGGTCATTAGTTGTTATTTTTCCTTTACAAACTTGGATTATTCATCAGGCCAACATCATATTCAACAAGTCTTCGAAAAATCAGAACTACCGGATTTAACGCATACGGTGATGTATACAGTTCTTCTTCTTCTTCTTCTTTACAATGTGGCAATTCACTCTCCAGAGAGTGATCTATGATGTATACAGTTGCTGTACTAAATAATTATTTCTATGAGATGTTTTACCCGTAGTTGGTGAGACAGATTTATAAATAATACGAACTGAACAAATAATATCATGAAAATAATTTCATTTGCTAACTTATCGAATTGACACATTATTGTTGTCTATCAATGTGAAATTCTCTAAAAAAAGGGATTTTTTTGGATTTTTTTTAGGTACCTATCTATAGAAAGTAAAAAGTTTTGAAAGAAATGTTTGTAACATCAACAAACAACGTCAAATTTACAAGAACACCCGCTCCCACTGAAACAAGTTTATTTGTTGACCATTCATCACTAACACGATCTAACCACAATAGATTCAAATGAGACAGGTCGCTGGGATGTTTCCAAACTTCACAGACACAGTTTAATATTCCGCACATGGTGTTCGGGTAACTTTTATGCAAATAATTTATTCGAAGAATGAATCATGATGGATATTGTCATAGAGAAAAAAATATCTCACAATACTAACAAAAGGATTCAGCTCACCCAAAACGATTCCAAAATAACATTCATTTTCAATGTCTCTCAAACTTTATCCCATGGTTAGAAGTTATTTTAGAAGTTATTTGAACTGGTTGGTAGACCAGTGGTAGGTATCAGTCGATGACTTTCGTACGCACAGCGTACAGGTCGTGGGTTCGAATCCCGGTGCCGACCATTTCCACTTTCACAACACAAGCTTTGCTTTATGTGAAAGATGTCGAAAGTGTATTTGTATTCACTTGAAGCCCAGATTCATTAAAAAAATAGTAGAGTAGATTGTGTTTTTTTTTTAAGGATATTGAATGACCAACTTACTCCGCCTTGTTTGAGTTCTATTCTTGTGCATCAGTAGCCGTATTCTAAGTTTTATCGGAAGGTAGTCACGGAAGAAAAGTGAATAACACGATACATTTTGTTTGAAAAACGTCCATACCTTTCGAATGCGAGAATCGCTTTTGTTTGTAGAAATATGTTTGTGGCGGCGCTATACCTACACGTTTTCCATACAAAATGTATCGTGTGACTACCTTCCGATAAAAATTAGAATTGGGGTACAGTTCTGTAAATTATGTTACAAATACGCACACTGCACACACATCTTCCATACGGGTACCACAAGCGGACAAGAAGTTTGGAAACCTCTATATAACAATTTTTGGCTGGCAATCACCTTGGCAGTGAGAGAATGTTATAACGCTCCGGTGCGGTGGTAGAAAATGGAATTTATATAGGAAATTAGAATGAAGAGTTATTTACAATGTAGTCTCGCCATATGTGTATGAGTGTTTTTAAAAAGACTGTCTAGAGAGCTGTGGCTAGAAGTGGTCTGGGCTTCTGGGCAAGAATGACAACTGATAGTAGATGTACTGACATCGTTTTACAGTGGCGTCCATGATTGGAAAAAATAAAAAGGGATAGTCAAATGATGAGGTGGAGCCACGAAATCATGGCTTGTACTAGTATTGGCTGGATGAGAAAGTCCCATGAGATGGAGACAATTGGAGGAGGGCCGTGTTCAGAAATGAATGCAAGAAGGCTGAAGAAGAATAAAAAGATGTATTTGTATAGACAAATACTTTAGGTATCTTCAGTCATCATTTTCGCCTCGGACAGAAACTCATTATAAAAACGGACGACGAAGTCCATCACATGGTGACCCGTTACCCTTATTAATTATTTAATACTAGCAGACCCGCCCATCAAACTTCGACGAAACCCAGAATAAAAAAAAATATTTTGACAAATTACATGAATCAAATACAGTTTACGAAATTAAAACAGAATTAAATTAATATCTAAAAATTTATAGCATTATGTAATAATTATTGTTGAATCGGATGCGGGATGAAGTACAACAGGTCATAACCATAAGTAAGTAATAAAAACAATAATTCCTCTGTAGTTGCGTATTTTTTTTAAAAATCCAAGAGATGGCGGTGTAGTAGGAAATAAGTCACATGTGAAACATGGTACGTTATTGCACCTACATAATAATATTTTGTTGCAAGAACAGACTCCATATTAATCCAAATTTTACCGAATTATTATGGTAAGATTTCAATATTGTTACACTAGCGGTTACCCGTGGCTTCGTTCACATGATACTGTATTTGGTTTATATCTTCCTAAACAATGCAGAATAATTATATTCTCATCAAAATTAATTATAATAAAAAACATCTTGTCCCATTTCCAAGACTGTCTGAGATGTCTGAGTATTTCTTTTTTAATTGATATTCTGAAATTTCCATTAAATAATCTAATTACGTACTATATTATTATTATATTTTTGTCATTATCAATCTATATTTAAATTAAATACCTATGTCTTTCTAATACAATCAGCCCGAAAAGTTAAAAATCACCATATTTTGCTAACTTGACAGACTAGTCCTATCAGAATTCCAAAAAACAACTCGAATAATTTTTATTGCACCAAATGACGTCATTTGAAATCAATTTTTATATTGCTGGATAACAGTAGGCAGTAGGCCTTTATTCTATCAACTCATATTAGTACAATTGATGCAAAAATCAAAAATGTATTAAGCCTTATCTCCCCTTAAACTGAATCTTTGAAAAAACAATGAAACCAGTCGATTTTTATTTTAGAGTAAGAATCTACATGTATATTAATTTACAGCTTTCTTACTCCATTTATGTAAGAGATATGTTTTTTCGAAAAGAACTACCATGCACCCAAAATATTTTTTACTTTTAAAATCGGAATAATAAAATTTGACTCATTCTGAATATTTTTATTTTTTTGAAATTTCGATAAAACCAGTTTTAAACTTTTTAGGAGTCACTTAAAAATCATAACTTTTTATATGTGCCCTTTTTCATCCCTTTTAGTGAAAATTTGGAAAAAATGTCTATGAAACCTACTACTCATTTCTATAGGAGAATTCATATGCCAAATCTCAAGTTCGTACCATATCTAGTTTCCAAGATATTCGTATATATAGAAAAAACTTTCAACCCTATTTTTCACTCCCTTAGGGATGGAATTTCCAAAAATCCTGTCTTAATGAAAGGTTTTGTATTAAAACCTACCTGCTTTCCAAATTTCACTTCTCTACAATTAGCCGTTTGGGCTGTGCGTTGATGAGTGAGAATGTCAGACAGGCACTTTCCTTTATTATTATAGATTGAAAGGGTATTTCGAGATAATGTTAAAAAATGCATCGAATAGACATGTCATTTTATGAGACATGTAGTAGAGAATTTGCCCGAAACAATATTAAAGATTTCCCGTGTGTATTGAATGGTGTTGGGGTAAATGGACGAGCGCTTCTCCGGCTAATAAATAAATAATAATCATATCAGAGTGTTATTAGTATGAAGAGAGTCGAGGCAGAAAACGTATAAAGTAAATAGATTCGTAATCATCATCACTTTGTACTATCTATCAGGCTTTCATAACTCTCCTTAGAGCTAACATGCTCCGAATAATGATTTCGGCTTATACCCACTATTATTATCAGCCATAATAATAATATCTTTCGACGCTGGACCGTGAGAAGGTCGTATGTGGAGAAACTAAATTAATAACGAAGATTATGACAAAATGAGGCAAATCGGACCAAAATATTGATGATCATGTGACGCGACGTCTTGTACCACGTGCACTTGACGGGTAGCCTAGTATGTACGTACAGCGAACCAGATTCGCACCAATAGAATCCTTGGCTAAAGTGCGCATGCGCGAAAATATTAGTTCATAACTTTTCGGCGCTACACGTAAGTCCACAGCGGATGGACGGTTACAAAACGGTTAAATTTATACGTTTTTTCTGTGAAAGATGACTAAAGTTTAATTGTGTTCACTTTGGCTGAGCCCAATTCATTAAAAAAATTAGGTACGTTAGCACGCTTTCTACTATTTTCGTGACTAACAGTCATGAAAATAGGTTAGGTTAGGTGAGAACATAATTGGGGGGCTAGAGCCCCCCATTCTTCTTCAAATACATCCCCGAATCCATTTTAACCTCTCCAAACCGAACCTATTTGAATTTTTGGCGCATTTGAATTGTTGACGCATTTGAATTTTTGGCGCGAATATGATTCTCTGTACATACTAGGCTACCCGCACCTGATGAGCTGTTGGAGTGGTGGTCGATGGACTTATTGACGCGATTTGGACTCACTCTATCACTTCACATCTAACATTTGGTTCCTCCATTCATGGTTATATTTTGGAGCGTAATCGCTCTATTTGGATCAAAGTAATGGTCCTAAATAACAGGCTTTGAATAAAAACTCTTCTTTTTCATATTTATTGCTGCATCAATGTTAAAAATCGGTTTTTTTCAGCATCAAAATTGTCAACTATCTGTCTATTTTTTTCAAGTTCATCCTTATAAAAGTATTGTGTTAACTTCCTCTTTTTGAGCACATTACACGAAGAGAGCCGGATTCGCTGGAGAGGAAGATTATGGTGGGAATGGTTGGGGGCAGGAGGCCCATTGCCCACGAAATGGTTCGAACTTGTTAGGCGGGCAACGTGGACCACACTGCGTGGGTCCATATTAATAGCTGAAGACCGGGAGGGATGGCGGAACTTGGTGGGGATGGATGGCTGGCACGATCAATTGGCCACTCAGCATCACGGAAACATCGTTTAATGTCAGTTTAATGGAGACTTTTAAAGATCCATAAAAGCTAATATTATTTATTCATCAACGGCCTAAAAAAAGCCTTTTACATAAAAATATACAAATGAAAAGAATATACCTAAGAATATAGAAATAAAATTATAACAAAAAAATCAAAAATTAAAAAATATAAAAATATAATATCTCTAATATAAATTAAAGTCGGGTTAGTGCGAACACTTATAACTAGAGATCGGCTCAACAGAATTTTCTGATGTTTGATTTATTGGATTCTTCTCCGCCATCGCGGGTAGTTCCCTCTTATTCTCGCATACGCTCCTACAGTAGCCCATCGCACTTACTCCAACGCACCGATTCGAGCGTTAGAAATTTTTTTATACAAAGTCAACAACATTATTATCGGGCACATTCGTGTTGGTAATAGGCGATGTAGGATGTGTGCGCGAGAGCATTATTCTCAAGTTCTTCCCGCCAGAGCTTTGAATACGAATGAAATATGGATGTTTCAGAAATAGTTTTATGTAGATAATTATTTTATTAGCTTAACTCAATCGAATTAATTTTGTATTGTTTTACGGGGGCGCAGTGCACATTATGAACATATTAACGGGCCACTTCGGGCTAGAACCACAAGACAACGTCTGTCGGGAAAGCTAGTAAAATATAAAAAATATAAATTATTGGACACACAACTTCGTAAATTGCTTATTTTAATACAAAAATCATACGTGTATCGACGAAATGAAGAAATAAAATTAAAATAATATTATTGTCGATAGGAAGTTTCCTCGAAGGTGGGGAAGTTAATAATCGGTAGGTACAGACGCCACGTTTAAGACGTAATAACTAATCCGTGGTGGTTCTAAGAGTCCTTAACCAAATCGGAATATACAACGGTGCTTAAATAAAATAGGCTTATCTATATAAATTTCAGGAACAAGTTCATTATTATAATGATATACTATATTATTAATGCTGAATTCGATTCTTTCCCTACTTTGTGATTTCACTGTGGGCCAAAGAGGAGCAACTAGAAATCTCAACTATGGTCGTACTTACGAAACATCATTGACCACTTCTTGTCCAATTTTTTCAGCCCTAAAAGACCTGGAACATAGTCAGAGAAAGCCTCGTCTTTGGGATTCTGATGGTAGGTATATGAATGAAGCGCTCTTTTCGACCAGCTGTCATTAATAAATTGTCTCCCTCATACATTTTACAAAGTGGTAGCTATCTATAAGGGTCTATACACTGTACAGTGTAGGTACAGACCTGAACACGCGCCGCGGTAACGTAACATTACATTTCATAGCAAAGCCGTAGTCATCAGACCCCTTCAATACCCCCCCCCCCCCTGCAAATGGAAATTTAAATACCTAAATTTTTTTTTTCTATTTTTTGTTTATACTAGTGCTCGAAATTCGACCGAAGTTTGAACACACAATAACAGGTATGTAGAGAGTTTTTTCTATTGTTATTTAAGACAAACACCACAGATAAAATAATATATGCGTCTGTGTCAATGTCAAATACATCGGAGTATCAAATGCATAACATCACAGGAGTGTTATTGATTTAATGTATTTTAATGCATAATTAAAAAAAATATTAGCATTCTCCACTCCTTCTCTATATAAACTATAAGTGTGCAAAAGTTCATACTCCTCCGTCCGCGCAATTTCGTAAAAATGGTCACAAAGTTTTTCCTTCACGTTTTTATGTATAGATTCTGGCTAGTCTCCGAATATTTTTGTATTCATCAACATCATTGTCTTTCATTTCATTATCAAAATACCTAAAAATAAATAAAATCAAAATAAACTGAGATAATAAATTGCATTTTTTGCATGAGTAGGTACCTTATCAAATAAAAAAAAAACCCTCCTGAGGATTTATTGTTTTGAACAGTGCCTCATCCATTTCGACATAAGCACTTGAAAATTTCATAAACTTTTATGACGATTTGTATGATGGACCTATAAACATAATAGAGAAAACCATAGTCCTTTATGCATATTCATATATTATACATATTCATATATTATATATAAGGACCCAAGGATATAGGATTACTTTACTTAGTGATTTTCAAGATGATTAAATAATAATTAAGGCTTTCATCAAGTGAGGTATTGTTTTCAAGTATCTCTTACCATATGGTACAAACAATAATTTCTTATTTATAATATATGTACCTACTATAGCTTTCCCGACAGACGTTGTCCTGTGGTTCTAACCCGAGGCGGCCCATTAATATGTACATATTGTGCACTGCGCCCACATAAAAAAAAACATAATAAATTCGATTGAGATAAATTAATAAAATAATAACATTAAAATATTTCTAAAACATTCATATTTCATTCGTATTCAAAACTCAGTCGGGAACAACGTGAGAATATATGCTATCATTCTACCTCGCCTAAGAAGTACCTACCGATCTCTTTTAACTTCCTATTATGTTCGATTGTATAAGATGTAATGTAGGTATCCACGGTACATATTATACCAAAGAAATATTATGTGATACTTGATCAGAGGTTCCTACCTACAACTGTTGCTACGGGGAAAAATGACAAATGTCATCCGCAGTTTTCAACGTGGTGAAGTAAAATTGATACTCTTCAAATCGTCCATGGTTTTCAAATCGATCGTCCGACAGGCTTATCTGCTAGTTCGATATACATAATATAGCGTATGAAAGCTTTCACCCGTTAACCTGAAAGAGAAAAAAAGCGTTGTTTTGTGAAATTTTTTATTAATCGAAACAAAAAAAAAACAGACAGCTTGTAACAGACAGAGGGTATTTGTTATAGGGAATTAGTTTAGCGTGGTTTTTAATTAAAACCAACACATCAGTTATGAAGTTAAAATAATGAATCTCCCTTCTAAGCTATTAGTATTTAACCACCACGTTTTAAAACAACTTTCAGCTTCATTTATAAAATATAATCTTTTGTATTTTTTTAAGGGTTGGGGTTACTGTTTAACTTTTTCGGAGCTTTTACTTAAAAGTGATGAAAAAACAGCAACCTTACATTCCTTTAATAGTCTTTTTCAACATTGGCGTATTTCAAGTTAAGAATTTGATATTTATTTTTATGAGAAATAATTATCTGTTTTTTAGTTTTTACACTCTAATCATTCTTCGATTAATCTCGTGACATACCATTTATTGTACCTAATGGTTCAGTATTTCCTCTGTAGGTTTTTCTTAATTATTGTTGAAGATTAAAATTATGCCAGGCATTTAAGATGTTATATAGCCAAACGGGTCCAACTTAAACAAAATAGCCACAAAGTGGCTCTTAGAAAGGGGCAGGTTGGAATCTGAGAGAGACTTAACCCACATTCTCAAACAATGACATAGATTCTTAATACTAATCACAGACACAGGCTAACCAAATACCTATATACGAAACACGACTTGACTTGACGAAACGGTCTATTATTTGCGTTTTTCTCTCTTTTGATTTTTTGTTTTGCTTTTTTATGTTTGTTAATCCTTATACTTTTTTTTCAACTTTATATGTTGTTTTTTCCTTTTTTTTTAAATTAAGCGACTTACGATTACTCTTAAGCGAGAATTTGAACTTTATCTTACAATTTTTATTAGTATTGTCTCGGAACAGGCTTAGGTCTAGTGAGGCAATATATTCCATTACATGTATTTAAAAAATATTGTATTATGTACATTTTCTTTGGAAATAATAAAAAAATGGACAATGTACTGAAATTAAATACATTATAAATAAATAACACTCTTCTATACATAGATGTCAGTACTAAAATAATTATTGTTGAAGACGGTTATAATTATTTTAAGTAAATCTACCAATTTCTTCATGCAATGCATGCATCCCGTTATTTTACTATTACTTTGAACTTATTGAAGGTGTTACTCGAAGAGTTTATTAAAAAAACACTAAAAACGCATAATTATTAGTGAAATTAATGAGACCTCTTTTGATTATTTCGTAAAACTATGAGGAATTTGCTTGTATGGCTCCTTCGTAATTCTACATTAAGGAACACTATTGATGAAGGAGCAATGATTATACAGAGAGGAATGTTATTGACAGACTTGTCAGTTACAAAGCATTATGGAGATTGGAGACATCAGACAAGCAGAAATTACTTGATTCCATCAGTAAATCTGAATTCGGAGTAGGCAAGCTCATCATCAACAACAACATTGTAAACAACCTATGCTGTAACCAAGCTGTAACATCAGCTGTGAGAACTTTAAGTGTAACATTATCATATTTAATTAGTGTTGTTGTAAATAATTTTCTTTGGAGTCGTGTTCATGAGAGAAATGTTTACCTACTCATCTCTTAAAAGATCATTTGCATATTTAAGTGTTGTGAATATGTCTGTTTAATATCTGTTCTTTAAGCATAAGGGAAGCTATTTTGTTTGCTTCCTAACACACAAGTTTTCATTCTATGTTTTTGTTTTTCAAGTCATTGTCTTCTTTTTAAACTAAAGAATATCTTTCTAACCAATAAAAGGTTCTTTTCTATTTTTCGTATACGATATTTCCTTCGAAAGAATGAACGAAGAAGAATGACTAAAAAATAATGGGTGCACGCAGACGAGGCCGACCTCGAATAACATGGTCCGACCATATCGGTGCCATCTTACAGGAGGGCCAAGTCAGGAGCAAGAGGAATAGAAGAACATGTATGCGCAATGGTATGCGTTTAGAAGAAATGAAAGAGGTTTGTTTGGATAGGAAAGAATGGAAGTCCGTACTCTCTGCCTACCCCCTTCGGGAAACGGTGTGATAGATGAAAGAACCCTTATTCTCATTTTGGGGGTAAATACGAGATATAATGGAAAGATATCTTAATCTGCTTTTGCCTATTTTGAAAGTCTTCTTTTCATTTAAAACGAAAGAGAACGATTTTTCTAAATTAACGTATGGATAAGATCACTGTTTCAATATCAGCATTATCAAATGAGTGATTTTTTTCAGTGTATCCTTGCGAACGTATAGTCCCAAATAACCGCAGTCGTGTTGTTGGCTATGATCCGTTTGTCTGTAATCAGTGAAACAAGGAATAAGCTATAACAAAAAAACAATTCCATCCCAACTTTTTTCCTGGCTACCCCCAGGTATAAAGGAGTATAATAGCGGCGTTTAATGAGATAGACTACCACTGCACTCTTCATATTATTTTGACACTTAACATACCAAAACCTGCATCAAGTCCGAGCTGCCAATGAATCGAATCGACGCGACGTTCGGAAATA
Organism: Mystacides longicornis; assembly: GCA_963576905.1. Lineage (NCBI taxonomy): Eukaryota > Metazoa > Arthropoda > Insecta > Trichoptera > Leptoceridae > Mystacides > Mystacides longicornis. Next base: position 5,729,753 of record OY756433.1, on the reverse strand, counting down.
TTCGTACCGATTCGTTCATACTCATTATATTACGCATACGAACTTTCTCGAGGGTCTAATCGGGTTCGTACGGAACTCCATAATATGGAACAGTTACAAGATTCCATTGATAAATGCGAGGTTGCCAAACTGTTCTGCGGTACAGTTATAACATGGTATATGAATGTTTATTAGTAGCGCGTGGTATAAGCGATTTATGCCGGAATAACAACTATTTCCGTCATAACGGTGTAATAACGCAGTTTCTATTGGTACCACTGTAAGTGTGCAAGTGGTGCACAAGTCGAACCCGAACGGAACGCGTGCGTCCTTTGATAATATTATTGATGCATGCAGGCTCAAGTGAGCACTCAGCCTTATATGGAAAATGGCTGTTCTATTGGCAAATAATCATTACTATTTGTTGGCTTTTGTAATTGTTGTTTGTTGTGGTATTGTTTTTAATTTCTTATAATGTTTTATTTGCCTATTATTATTATCAAATCCATTCGTTTATTTATTGTTTGGACGAAAGTTTTTGACATTTGTATTATTTTGTTTGAGATTGAATTAATAATTTTGATTTTGTTTCGTTTATTTTTTTTTGTAGTTGATTTTATCTGTATAGTTTTCTTTTTGTGTAATTTTTTTTGGTTTATTGTTCTTGATGATGAAATTATCCTATATTATATTGTTATTAATATTTATGTAAAAGGCTTTAGCCGTCAATCCCCCTATTCCAATTCAAATTAAGTACGCACTAAACTAAAATAAGAACGTTCCAATTTTAATTAGCCGGATTGGTATTCGAGAAATTTTAAAACGTTCCAATTTGTTCTTAATTAGACTATAGTTTGAAATTAGTTCATTTTGGTATTCGAATTTCGTATTTATGTCAATTTTAGTGCGTTTATCTGTCAAAACGTTCCTAATCTTAGTTCACACCTAAATTTATGCGTCTAAAAAGATATCTGATGATATTTTTATGATAAACGTGTTTTTTTTAACCAAATAATTATTATAAAACAAGTTTATTTTTATTAAAAATATTAAGCATTTCCCCCGAATTTATTATAATTAATACAAATAATAGCATCAAAAATTATTATCATTGAACACCAATGCAATCATACAGTCGTCTTCGTTACACTTCGGGTTGGTTCGGCAGTTTCCGGCGACCATGTTACTTGACATGGAGCTCGTTTGAATTTGTCTTCTCCGATTGGCTGTCCGCTTGTCAGCATCAACCAATAAGGCGCATGCTCGATCCATAGACAATTATAATTCAAAAAAATATTTATGGTGAACTACTAATATTGGTTTTTAGAACACAGCATAATTCCGAATACGAATTTTAGTTCGAGTGAACTTAATTCTAAATCATGTGAAAATCCGAATAGGGGTTACTGTGATTAATTTGATAAATAAATAAATTACAAAAATACAACGGAAAATTATTTTGGTATGGAACTATGGGTTAAGTATATTTAGATACTAACTTGAATGAATAAAATAAATAAAACGCAATGTTTTAAGTTGAGTAACGGTTTAAGTATCCATCATTGGATTAACGTCCCATTTAAATTATTGAAATTCATCCTACCGTAGTTTATCTTGAATAATAAAAAGGGTGTATTAACAAGGCTCCTAGTACATGCTGAAGGTTGATAGCTACTTTCGTCTAATTATTTTCTCTGGATTATTAGTGTAATACAATTAAGCGTTCGTAAATTTATAATAATTAACATGACTATAAACTTGAATGTTTATGTAACGAGCACTAACTATGCTGTTTTATTATCATTTGACTGAAGTAATAAGCATCTTCTATAATTTGTACAAACAGTCTGGACGTACAAATGATAATAAGTTTTATCAGATGCTAAATAAGATAACATTCGCCCAAAATACAACCTCCAAGTTGTTTGGGCTTAAACTTTAAGACCTCTCTACTCAATGCCCTATTATTGCGTACAGGGAAGTACTGTGGAGTGCGACCACGATTGTGTGGGTTTTTCGAACACTTGCGCTGCGCTGCGTTGCATAATGTGCCTCGCAATATTTTCACAATCGCCAATTTCTGTTCGATTAATAGACTGGTCATATGAAATAGAATAACAGTGGTATACAGGTGGTCGAGTATTGAGGTTCACACATTTGATGATATCCGGATACGACCATGCTCCTTGTGCGAAAACCCATGCGCCCATGGCCGAAGCTAGAATAGAAAAATGAATGTGTTTGAAAAGGAGAAGCAGGAATAACCGCGAAATATAAAAAAATGCATAGTAATATTTGCGTAAATAAAAATCGACTCTTTTAGTTGGACCATGTCTCACTATTAAGCAAGACCAAGATCCAGGAAAAGCTTCCTGAGGACGCCATCTCCCCTAAAATTACCACGGGATAGGGCGGGGAAAGATCACTGGCACACAAAATTTAATGGAAGCCAGATAGAACTGTTGGAAAGTTTAGGACCTTACCCTACTTGGAAGACACTCGACAGATTACGAGTTGGTGTCACTTACTAGATGCAAGTAAAACATGCACAGGTGGGGTTTTAGTGTGGAAGAAGATGTCTCCTATAGCTGCGGCGAGACTCAATGTGACGAACATCTTCTCACTTGCCGAGATATGCCTGTGACGTGTGTAATGCAAGACCCAATCACGAGTAACGACAATGCTGTTGCAGCTGCCGAGTATTGGAGTGGAGTGGTCTGGTGCATTGGTGATTGGATTCGTTAAGTAAGTAAACGATCTACTTACAAGAGCTTCAGAATAAAACCTGACAGAAGTAGATCGGGGAAACATCTTTGCAATACAGTGATTGGATGGCGCAAAGATGAATCATTGGCTTTTAGTTGGATAGGAGCTGTTTCCTAGTGATCACTCATGGTTGCGGAAAACGGATAGTGGCAAAAAATCCATTAACCATAATGTATGTAAGTATGCCAGCTTATCCGCTGTGTGTATAGGGCCTTTAGATTTAACCCCGGCCTTAAATTGACATTTATGATGATCAGGCATCCCTCATTAGGAGGTATCAGCTATTCTACCCCTAAAATATCAACCCAATGTCGTTATAAAATAAAACACAATACGCAATACCTCCCGAAAGACCCTTGTCAAACTGTGTTATTAGCTCTCGCCATCCCGTACTCCGTACTTTATCGAGATTTAATGTCGAACACGATTCTAATATGAAATTTATTGTAAATAAATAAAAATAGGTCTTTCAACTACACGAGGTGTCCAAAGAATCCCTAATAAAATCCACTTTTCTATGAACTCGTATTTAAAGTGTTCGTGCAATACAATTATTTTGCGATCGTTTTCATATACATTCTACCGAACAAGCAAAGATTTTAAAACTTACCAAAAATCTACTTTTTATAATACTAGAATTTTATTTTACTGATCAATAAATGTATTAATACCTTATAGATTACGATAAACCTTTTGACAATGATAGTTAACAACGACAAGGTTGTAGAACTGTTACATACACATAAGATTCAGCTATAGTGGTTTGGAATCCGGATGCGGCGACTTAAATACGGCTGACTCAAGATGATGTGCCTTAAAATAATGGTATACGCCAACCTCCGCTAGAACATTATGAAGAATAATTGATATTATTTTCTTTCAAATAAAGTAACCGTTTCTTTTCTCGAGCTAAAATATAAGCAGATTCGTGGAAAAAAAAGTTGGTAGAACCGAAATAACTATACAGTACATGATAATAAAAATACCTCAAACGTAAGTACCTAAATGATATTTCTTACACTTTTTTTTTAAATGGGTTTTTTTATATCAATAAAGTTGAAAATGTCTGTAAAAAAGCCAAGTCAGTATTGAAGAAACTTTTTCATAAGTAGGTAAGCAGCCTTTACACATTCTGTGAAATCCTAGTTAATAACAGAAAGAGAAAATGAGTGACAGCTTGACAATTATACAGAAAATAAAGCCAGAGTTTCGTTCTGAAATTCTAATACCTTTACATTGTCTATCTATTTACAATTTAAAATCAATTTTTTTGTAAGGATTTCAATTTAAAATCTCATTTGTATGTAGTAGGTACCTACTTGAATATTTTCAAGAACGAAGTTATTTATTTTGATTGACGATTAAATTTCAAAATTCTTTTCAAATTTATTTGTTAATAAAAAACCTTCAGAATTTTTTTTTCAATGCTGTAAACTTTACAATTTAAAGCATTTCTATGTAATTATCTTAAATTTTCAAAAATCAAATGTCTTTGATACAACCTGGATCGAAGGCCAATAAAATCTCTCGGATATAATAAAAATAATCACCGACCATGATCAACAAAGTACTGATATTTTCAATTTAAAATCTTTTTTATCGCCAATCTCAATATCTTTAAAAAATCAACTATTATCAATAATATTATAATGATATTTTAAACGTCCTCGACTATTACTTGCTGAGATTCATCCTTATGATTATGATCCATCAAGTGCCTTTAACAGTCAGTTATATCTAAAAGTTCTCATTTTAGATAACATTTTGAATTTTTTATGGTTATAACCAAATTGTACCTGAGAGAGCAACGGAAAACCACTCTGGCTACTTCATTCTCAGAAAATTACAATGCCGAGGGATTTGTTCTTCGCTGTGGTGTTCGACAACGTCGGGGTGACCCGATGTGGCAATATTTTTCCATCAGAAAACTCATATTTGAGTGATGTTAAGTGCGAGACTATTGCTATGTCTGTTATTCTCGAGTTTTTCTGGTATCGGCGCAAACTCCTGATGAAACTTTTCAAAATGTTATGCCGTATATACCTACAATCTTATATTTTCAGTCTGAAAATGTATGAAACTTTGACAGTAATTGAAGAGGGTGTTGTCATGTGAAGTAAAAAGAAAAATATTAATATTAATAACGTTACGCAGACGTATCAAAATAAAAGCGGCACACGGCTGGTTTAGAATACAAAGTACGAGGGGCCATTAAATACGTTTTGGGGACTGCAATGTGTCGTAAATCTGTTATATAGACACATAAAAGTCGATATTATTGACTTTCTTTGAACGTTAATGTAACCCAATAGTATTTTATTTATAAGAAAATACATACACATACATACTCCCTTTATGGCCCCCTGCACAACGAAAGCCAGCCCGGGGGAGACCAATCTGCAGCAAACCCGACCCGCATGAGACCGACTTCCCAGCTCGATCGAAGAAATCAAACCGAAAAGCCTGCCCCACACAAATCAAGCCCAAAGCGGATCCCCTCCAAACCAACAATGCGGGAGGCCAAAGCCCCACTCAGGAGCATAGGGAGGCATCAAGAGCTCTCCATTGCGCTTAAAGGCGTTCGAGGCTCATTGTGCCTTTTCTGACCGGTTGAAGTTTAAGGACATGAGGTGGTCAACCTCACGGCCCCGATCTGATTTTTCGATTTCCTTAATCTTACAGGATGTTCGAAAAACCAGCAAAAAGAGCAGAGGTGCTATTCTTAGCCGACAACCCCACGGCTATACTTATCTTAGAAAATACCATATTTAAAATGCTTACTCATAAGAAAAAAGGTAAGAATGTATGTCATATTTTTTAAAACAACAAACAGAGTCACTTTATGAAAATACCTTAAATGTTATAAAATTACCGATGATCCAATTGAAGAAATCTTCCGCATTGTAATTATGTAGAATTCAGTAATAATTGTTTTAATCACTGTTAAATGAAAATGGATGGAAATTATCTAAGTTTATTATTTAATTCATTAATTAAAAACTGACAGCATAACAGATTATTATTTATTTATGATTTCCCTTTGTCTAAGAGTTAGGATATAAATTACTTTATTTTAAAATTCAGAAAAGTAACCAAGTTAAGGAGTGGTTGGTAGACGGGTATAATAATACGTCTACGGCTTTCGCAGATAAGTCTACGGCTTTCGCAGATAAGTCTACGGCTTTCGCAGATAAGTCTACGGCTTTCGCAGATAAGTCTACGGCTTTCGCAGATAAGTCTACGGCTTTCGCGTACTGAAGGTCGTGGGTTGAATTCCCGGTGCAGACTATTTCCACTTTCACAACGTAGCCCGGCAACGCGAGTGCTTACAACCGAGATGCGCTATGTCAGATTTGAATGATTTCGAGTAGGTGCTGAATAGGTGCCAGACCTTATTCTTTAATTTTTTATTTTTTATTATCAAAATATTGTTAAGTCCTTATTAAATCACAAGAAACCTTTATGTTTTAGCCAAAATGAACCAATCCATGTTTGATCACTTCAATTTTAATATTTGTACCTACTTTAAAAGTACTCTTTGATATTTTCTTCAAAACTTCATTATATTTATCATAAATTTAGTTGGTGCATCATGGTTGTAAGACCTCGATGATTACGGGAATGCAATATTTGCGTTATTTGTTTAAAATTTCTATTATTAAAATGATAAACTTAAACCCAATGGACCAAAATATGAAGGGAGCACCTAATTGGACGGGAAAAAAACTTAAAAACAGTATATTGATTACAGAAAGCGTTGTTGTACACTCGAAACCATTGTCAGTTGACGTAAAATCCAACATGGCGGGCTAAAATCTACCGAGATCAGCTCGAAATCAATCGATATGGGTAAAACTACCTCGACGACGGCTTGATCGCAAATTTTCTACCGCTGAGCTCTTTTTTCCGCTGATCAGAGTTTTTAAATAAAGCAGTAAAAGTTCATGTTCTGTTTATTTAGTGTTCACATGGTCTCCCAGAAGGATAATAGCGATACATACTACATTTACCGATTTCGTAATTTATTTATTTATTTATTTTTATTTATTAACATAATAAACGGCCATGTGGCCTTTAATACAAATTTAAGAAATGACAAATTGCACAACTTAAAAATAAAAAAAAACTCATATGAAAAAAACAAACTAAAAAAATCTCATTAAGAAATAACAAAATTACTCCACAAAAATTAATAGGCTAATTACCTAATATCGCTTTATTCGTCAAATTATCAGGAATAAAAAGGTTTGAATATGTTAGTGTTAAAGTAACAGTTTATTTATAAACAACTAGCTTTCCCGACCGACATTGTGCTGTCACTGTGAATATTGAATTCGAATTTTAGTATAATTATAAATTAATTAAGTAGGTACCTTTTAAACAAATGAAGCTCCGACTAAGGCCCTGGCCTAAGTGAAAAGTGATCGCACGACCATGCGATGAGCGATCATACAATGTTCTCAATTTGAACGATCTGTCCGCGTTTGAATATAATATGAAAATTGACACGCGGACGCGCGAACCTTTTCCAGTTAGGACACACGGTAATTCATCAGTTTTTAACGATATTTAAAGCGCACATTCTGACAATTATTGAAATTTTTAATAGAACGAATGACAGATGTCAAGCGCCAATTTAAATTCAAAAATAGGAAAGTTTGCATTGTCTAAACCGCTAAAATCCGCGCAAATTATTTTTCTTTCTTTCATAATTACCTTTTTATATTAAAAATAGACATCAGATGTGGGCGCTCGTAGGTGTGGGCCTGTTGGCTCGTAGATGTGGGCCTCAATAATATCAGCTTAAGCGTCGTAAAGACTCATTAAAATACCCGAATTGGTTCTTTTAGAGATCATTCTATGTATTAATATTGAACGATTCCACTAGATCGACGGATTAGCAATTCAAAATATTCGATTGATCTCCGATTGATGGTAGGTAATATAAATTCATTACAATATCAAAAGAAAGAAGTTTAATTTTATCATTTCTCATTTTTTTATTATCGCTTTTTCCTGAAATTTCAATCTTGACAGTTTTATTTTTCCTTCAATGAGCAAAAATAATTATTCCGGGAACTGCTTATGCTAATAAAATCCTATTATGCTGGCGTTTTGAACAAGTGGGATGATCAAATTTGACACCGGATAGACAGATTACATTAGGTGACCCTGAAAAATATAACGTTGTTGTGAATTTCGTACACAGCTTTATTAAGTCTGCATACAAATTATCCATTACTAAGAATGTATTTATATTTTTAGAAAAAATATATAAGTGGAGCTTTTAACAACATGTCCATAATATTATGGAAGGCGTCGGCGTTTAGTGTCGACACGAAATGTAAACTGTTTGATGTGTTTGAGTTGTCCATAACAGACAGAATACAGAAAGTTTCCGCGATCGAAACGAAGTGCCTCAGGAGAATTTTGGGTATTAGATGGTACCAGCGCATCGCGTACGACGCTATACACCGACGCACCCAACGCAGGCCCATCACCTCAACCATAATGGAGATGAGACGGACTTGGCTGATACATGTGTTAAGGATACGGATGACATTTGGTGGAAGAGGGCACTATTTTCCTCCCGCCAGTGTCTCGAAGACAAAGAGGACTCTCTAATACCGTGTTCCGCTCCTTTGAAGCAATGCTGAGGAATTTGAGTACCGGGTGGGATGAGGTTATAAAGCTATGCTACGCCATCATATATTATTTTAAAAAATTAATCTAGACTCACCAATAGTGCGCATAAAATAAAATAACAATTTTGATATCTTTTAGACTAAACAAAAAAGCTGTTTTCGTATTGAAGTAACTAGGTCTGGACCGGAAACCGAATCTACGGCCTTTATAATGAAAGTCGGTGAGAAATGTAAAGTAGATCACAACATATTGTATTTGAAATAATAAAACGGCAAAATATTTTGTTAATCAAAAATTTGTTAGTTTGTTTAACATAAATTAAAAATAATTAACATATAAAAAATGTGATGAATAAAAATAAATTTCGTTTGAAATTACAGAATATATAAAAATATTTTTTGTTGGTAGGATTCTTGATATATATATATATATATATATACCTTTAATATAATTTAATCTCAGCAGGTTCGCGCTGTTCTAGAAAAGTGAACTTTCTCCGGAACACACAGAGTCAAGCGCAATCAACACTTAATAAGATTGTTGGAGAGAATGGCTGCGATGACTCGATGGGGTGTTGTCTTACGTTTCGATTCCTATAAAACTCTTTCTTGTAGGGAGGCAACTCAACTTCTTAAATAAGAAACCATCGAAATTATAATCTATCTATGCGTTTTTAATGAATTTGAGTTTATTTTTTATTTTTTTTATTAATACATTACTGTACATTGGTAGTATGAGTAACACGTAAAATTTCACATAACAATGTGCTGATCGGAGCTCTTTGCACTGCAACCAGCATTGTTCTCTACCTTTGTTTAAATAATTTATTATAATTTTCCATGTAGGTATTTCTTTGTCTAAGGTTTTTCTTGTTTCTTTTTTTCTTTTTTTGTTGGATAAATTATGTTCAAATGACAAGTGTCCGAATGGACCTAAGGATTATAAAATACAATAAACATCACGATTGGAATCAACATACAGAAGGCGAGCTCACCTCAACGTTGTTGCGGTCTTTAACAACAAACCCCAATACAGAGGGTGAGCTTACCACAGCGAAGTTGCGGTCTTTAACAACTAACCCCAATACAGAGGGCGAGCTTACCACAACGAAGTTGCGGTCTTTAACAACTAACCCCAATACAGAAGGTGAGCTTACCTCAACGAAGTTGCGGTCTCCAACAACTAACCCCAGAGTTTACCAAAGCAGTATTATTCTTTATTCCTATACTATTTCCATAGGGCCTTGCGAACACTCGAAAGAGTAAGTAATAGATTAATTTACCAATCAAATAACAATATTGTATAATGAAACAAGAGAAACAAAAACAAACATACGCAGGTCTCAAAAACACCCACAATACTTACAATAATGATCAAGCATGGTGATGTAAAGGGCCATAAAGCATTCGTCAAAATATCCTTCAAAATCATTTGCAATGTTTGTGCCATCAAAGAAGCAGAAAAACGGCATCAGAGTTTTCGTGGTACGAATTTCGAAGATCTAAAGTCCCACATTTACTAGCGCTCTTAACTATCCATTCATCGACATCCAAATTAATAGCCCTATTCATTATCACTCCCTCCATCCAAATGAAGTAATGACATTTCGACAGATGTGAATCTTTTTTTTTAATCATTTTAATGAAATGTCACTGCGTTAATACAGACATTTTGCTAATATTAAATTAAAATCAACAACGTGTACCTACCCTGGTTGAAGGTTTGTGACAAAACGCGACAAACATGGGCCAAGCTTTTATGTAGCTAACACTGATAAAGTGACTTAATGACTTGGACCACGTTCACTCAAGTTTCCCCATTGACGAGTGATGGACGAATGGTTTGACGCGATTTAATTTTGGACTGATGGGAATACGGCTCTCCCTATCATTCCATAATATCATTCTTTTGGTTTTCCTCACTCACTGTGATTTTTGGACTAAAATCGCTTCATTTGGACGAATGGAGGGAAAGTGAATATTTATAGTTTTGACTGTGATTGGTATTTTGAATGAATATTTTTGATTTGAATAATGAATGAATGTAAGTGAATATTTTTAGTATGTAACTTAATTTATAGTTAAGCGCCCAGCTTAAATAAAAACGAACCAATGATTTAACTATTTTTAACCGTTAACGGCCGGTTTCAATAACCTATCCGTAGTAATCAGTTAAACGCTATCCGTCAATTAACCGCAGTTAATATTCTATCCTTATCCGCGTTTCAATAAACAAAAAACAGATAGATAGTATTTATGTCAGTTACCATGGAAACTATCCGCGTTTGATTATAGAAATTGTCAATACTTCGTCCATGTCAATTTTCGAAAATATCAACAATATTATTATATTGTCTCCATAGACATACAATAGTCCATACAATAAAAAAAATTGGGATTTCTCACGTAAGCTGTGTATCACATGTTTTGAATACTTTACAATACATGTTCTATTTTCTTTTTTACTTTTACCTATATGTACTCTTGGTCTTATTTATTTTATATTATGTATACACGGTGTTAAGTTGGTAGTGGATAATCCGAAGCAGGGAGGTAGAAGACCTCAATACATATCGATTTGACCCCCATGTATGTTCAGGGATATTGGGTGGTTCAAAAGTTATTAACCTTTTTGCGAAATTTGAATAAAAACCGGATTTCTGACTAAACTACGTAACTGTGGCTAAGCTATTTAGATTACGATCATGATTTTTTTTCTGGAAATAGTCCGATAGTGACCCTTACGCAAGGTATTATTGCTATGTGTCAGCACCCGATAGCTTTTGTTCAAAAATTTTTTTTTTCAAGAAATTTTTTCCAAGCAAAAATTTTCTAAAATCTTTCAAAGGCTCTAGACAAAAAATTTCACGGAACATTTTTTTCTACAAACTATCTTAAAAACTTTTACTATTTGTGCAGAATCATCCTGTTAATTTCATTTGGCTGGAATAATGCAATCATGCTAAAACGCTCTCATAACTTGTGCAAAACTCAACATTTTTTCATTAACACACAGCCTTGTTATATGGGTGGTAAAAGCCAGTTTTTAAATTATTTGTGGTACCTAAATGCATAATTTGATGTGATATTTAAATGAAATACATTATTTGTTGAAAAAAAAGTTAAAAAATATTGTTATACACTCTTAAACTATAATTAAAATGGTAGTACTTTAGAATAAACAGATGGTTCATTTGATTAGCCTGGACCCCCTTAATGATTTTAGAGTGCCCTAATAATTCAAAGGGACCACATTGAGAACCATTACATGAGAACATTTTTCGACATAATTTACCCATGCCAAAGAAGTGTCAATGGGGGTCCAAAAGCTAGCCCCTAAGGTTCCCAGCTTAAACCCGATGGATTTTCGCCTTTGGATGTTTTAATTAGAGCTATTTTATAAAAATAAATACCTAATATTATTGAACAATAACAGGAAATATTGGACTATTTCCAGAAAAAAAAACATGATCGTAATCTAAATAATTTAGCCACAGTTACGTAGTTTAGTCAGAAATCCGGTTTTTATTCAAATTTCGCAAAAAGGTTAATAACTTTTGAACCACCCAATATCGCTGAACATACATGGGGATCAAATCGACAGGCATTGAGGTCCTCTACCTCCCTGCTTCGGATTATCCACTACCAACTTAACACCGTGTATATAACTTATGGGATTTAGCAGTGTTTACGTCCTGAATTATTGTTTCTTTTTTATTATCATTTTTATTTTGTTTGTTTGAACATTGTATTGAAAATGTGAGAAATACATATATTTTCTATTCTATTCTATTCTAAATAGAGCCGATAAAAAATAGATCTTGGCCCATCATACCTCTAATATAAATTAAAGTCGGGTTAGTGCGAACACTTATAACTCGAGATCGGCTGAACAGATACTTTCAATGCTTAATTTATTGGATTCTTCTCCGCTCCGGTAAAATGTATAACTAATAAAAAATTTAAAAAAAATGGGTAAGAAATGATATAAAATACAATATTTAAGTAAGTATGGAAGGATCACCTGTGACGCAACGCCATCGCGGGTAGTTCCCTCTCATTCTCGCATTCGCGATTGCCGCTCTTACAGTAGCCCATCCCACTTACTCCACCGCAAAGTCAACAAAATTATCGGGCACATTCGTGTCGATAGGTACCTACTTCATAGGTGAGGTAGAATGTGTGCGCGCGCATATTAAATTCTCACGTTGTTCCTGCATGAGCTTTGAATACGAATGAAATATGGATGTTTTAGAAATATTTTAATATTATTTTTTTATTAGTAACATAATCGGATTAATTATCTATTTTTGTGTCTGGGGGCGCAATGCACATAATATGAACGGGCCGCCTCTGGTTAGGACTACAGAACAACGTCTGTCGGGAAAGCTAGTTTAAAATAATAAAGACTGACAATTGATCAACGGTCATTGCACAATTTAGAGTTTAGATTAGACATTTCTAAATGAATTCATAGCAAAAATGAAGAAAGTTACACTCTATTTTTGCATCAGTAAGTCTTATGTTCGCAAGTGTTAGCGAAAAAAAAACACGCCAGTGGTTGAGGGCTGAGGTCTCTTTCGATGGTGCATTCACACCCCTTTCATCGAGAACTCATAGAGACGATTATTATTTGTGCTAACTTTCACTTTGAACAAACAAAAGTTGAGCTTGGGTTAATACTATTTCTCTCCAATTCACCATATGACTCCTATTGCATTCAGCTATGCAGTTAGGTAGTCACTCTGTAATAATAACAATATATAATATCGCTGCAGACGCGATGCAATCAGTAGGAAAGTTTCTGAACTAAGTAACGTAGATGAGGTTTGATACGTCTAGGAATTTAAAATCATAAAATTCTTTCGTTAAAGAATTTTTGAACCGTAAAAGCGAACGATGAAAAACAAAAGAAAAACGATATTTGGTAAAATATTGAGATTATAAATAAGTACCTACTGCATAATACCTTGTATTGTTTTGCTAAATAAACTGTTAAGTATCACTCTTTTAATAGTCACAATCATATCATGAAGCTCCTTCTGTCCAAAATATCGGAGATTTTAATAATACCTGAGTCTACATTTAGACAGGGAGCTAATAAATTTATTTATAACTGTTTCATGAAATTTCAGTAGAATCTTTTCAAATGAAAAACTTTTCACCACCCATTCTGTTCGACACTAAGAACATCTAAAGGCTTCTTCTCTAGATCTTTGTACTTATCTCTAAAAGGTTAAAAAAATAGCCTCTTCTAGTTTGTCGCAACCTATCCTGTTTTTTTAACCTCTGACCTGTAGCCCTAGTATAAATTTTAAGAATCATCGAAAGAGTTTCGAAAAATTTTCATACTGAAATGATTGGATAGTTTGATTTAATAACACTAATTGCACGCTAATAAGCGCTTATTTGCGCGCAATTAGCTTTCGATAAAACTCGTACTAGCCCCATTGGTCTTCCTTTATCATTAAAATTGGTCCAAATTGAAGTGATTGGTGACCCAGCGGTTACAACGCCGGCTTTCGTACTGCGGACGTCGTGGTTCGATCCCAGGTGCCGACCATCTTCCTCTTTCACGACACAAGCTTTAAGTAGCTTACTGTGAAAGAGTCAAGGAGTGTATTTGTGTTCACTTTGAGTGAGCACAAATTCATTTTTTATAAAAAAAAAATAAATTATTATCTGTAGACCACGGCTAGAATTTCTGTAAATTGTTTAGTTCTCCAACCTCAAACATAACCTATTATTAATATACTGCATTCCAAAACTGAATGCATAGTTCGGATTTATTTTCTACCTTCTTAAATCGTCTCAAAATTTTCGGTCTTTATTAGCTTCACAACCTTCAAAATGTCAAAAATAGCTAGAAAAATCGTGTTGGCACTCTTTTTTTATACTGCTCCTGGAATAATAGACTAAAATAAATAATAGATTAAGCGTAGGATAATAAATTTCATAAAAACATTTTCATGTTTACATGGTTAGAGTTTGCGTAAATTTACGGCCGCCATAATTGGTTTATTGCCATCGACTAGTAAGTCATAAAATAAAACAAGTCCATAAAAAAGTTACGTAAAATATTATTATAACTCGATAAAATTATTTATATTCTTTTTTGATAATATTATTAATATGTTTTTGTGTGGAAACGAGTAAATTAATGTTTAATCAATATAGTGTTATTTAATATATGATCAAGTCGATAATATAAATCTCTGCTTTCAAAAATATTATTAATAGGTTTGTATGTTCACTATTATTATAAGCGTGGAATTTCAAAAATAATGGTTAAGTTAATCTAGCAGAAATGAAAAAATAATTTTACTAAAAAAATATCAATGTGGTTGTTCAATGAAATACTTATGCTTGACGAAAAACATATTTTTGTGTGTATTTTTTTTTTTATAATTTATTGCATTTCGATTTTTCCTGCAAAATGGATGATAAAAATTAATAATGAAAAATAGGTGACTTAGATTAAAGTGCCTACCTGAGTTCCAAAAATAAAGCTATAAAAGCAGAGCTGAAACATTGGCAAAAATAAAGAAACCTTCCAAAAATCTAAAAAAGCCCTGTCCTAGCTGGTCGCATGAACGCATAAATAAAATTTGTGATCGCACGATGAAAACTTGTGTGTCCTAACTGCCATCGCGTGATCGCGCGCCCACTTTCCTTGACAACGCAAACAAATAAATTTGAATGTTTATGAGAAAGAACTTTTGGCAAGCAGGTGTCGTATTAATTATTATCGATACAACGGAGCAATACAAGCGACGCGCGATCATTTCAAACAAGGCACAGATCGGACGATCGAATTTACGTCTGTCCGTCTGCCCAGTAAGGATGTTTGAAGAGGGCGTCCGCGTTCATGCGATCATCGTAATCGCACGATCGTGCGATCATGCAACCAGCTAGGACAGGACCTTAAAGTGGCTTTAAACAGTTTTTGGAATCGCAAGTTATGAATAAACAACTATACTAGTATGTGTGTTTTTAATGTTGTGCCTGTTCGTTAATAATTATTTACATGGTTTTGAAAATCATTGCGTTGATATTTGCATTATTTTTCGTTTCTCCTGTAAAATTATAATTTTGGCACTAAAGATTTGGCACGAAATTTGACTTTACCACGTTGAGAACTACGGACAATCTGACATTTCTTCCCATACAAACAGTTGTTCGTAGGAACCTCAAATCAAGTAGGTACTTATCACATATTTCGTCGATTTAATATTTTCTGTTAATTGCCTTAGCGACTATCGATTTACGAACGTAAATTATTGTAATGAAATTGTACGAACGAAAATTATAATAGTGAAAAATATAGTTGGATTTGTTTAATCATATTTGACTCTACGTTTTGAAATAGGTAATTTCCGAATATGATGTCACATTAATAATTTGAGTTTGAGAAACAAGAGTTCAACAAAAAACGATTAATAAAACCATCCAAAAAGCTTCGAGATTGTGTCGGAATTCCGTTTCGGCCATAAAAACAATTAATATTTTCCATTCGCAGAAAGTTTCTCAAAATAGATATGTCTCTCAGGTGTGAAAAATATCGGTATCAGTAGTGGACTGCTGGTAAATACCTAATATCCCTTTCTCAGAATAAGGGTTGCGAAATTCGTTTGGTTAGTAGGATTTTAAAATAAACTTCGCAGAAACACGTCAAGAAGCACGGGCATAAATGAAATAGTCAAAGAAGTTAGAATTCTCCCTACCGTTCTATGGCAACAATTATTATCATACCAAATCTAGAGAATTTAGAGGTATTTCTCGTCTCCTAAATTTAACAGTATTTATCCCAAAATACAAAGGAATTTCGCCCGAAAATGGAAGAATTCTGCTTTCAAATACACTTCGACTTTTAATTAAATATCGATACCTGAAAGGCCAATTAGCTTAAGCGACACTTTTGTCGAAATTGTAAATACAGAGTAAGTATACTTCCGAGAAGTCTTGTTTGAAGTTGATTTAAGTCACACATAGGAGCCAAAATACACATCTAATACAGGAAAATAACAGGTCCGAGACAAGAAAAAGAAAGAATTTGATTATTTTCAGCCCTAACATAAGGTATGGGGGGTTGGTATTAATAAAACTGAAATCAGTGGACGTATTTTGAAAACGAGACCAAGATTTGCAAAGCGAGGACGAATAATGAAAAAATATGGACATTTCTTTATGAATGGGAGAGATAAATGCTTACGTCATCTTTGACAAACACATTTCTCTCAAGCGTATCCGCTTACCTCCGGGAAACGAAAGATTATTGATGGCATCGCTTGGAGAAGCGCTGGGGTGATGGAATGATCCTGTGATGGAAATCTTCTCTGTTGAACATCTAAACGTTTCCTTTGATATTTATTCAGATCCAAAAAAAAGTTCTTTATTCTTTTAATATGTATTCGTGTTCAAATCTCAACAAATAGATACGAAAAATGAGCATGAATTTTGGTTGAGATTTTTAGCAATCATGCCGTGTATATTATGGGGTAGGCAGAGAACATAACACTCTGTTGATACTGTTGATTTGGTCTTGTTTGAGGAAGGAATTGAACTATATCTTTGACCAGACTTTCTCTTTATATTATTTTTAGTCTTGATTTATTACTTAAGAATAAAAAAAATATGGAAATAGTTTGTAGAATAACTGTTAATTTAAAATCTGGTTAAATAAGATAACTTTTATTAAACGTGCTAAGGAAATGATATCCTTAACAAATATAAATTGTTTACATAAAAAATAAAATAAAAAGACCTTTATTTTGCCGATATCCAAAAGCATAGCAAAACAAAAATTCAGATTACCCCAAAATGAAATGAAAGAATTTTAGGTTTTTAAACAGTTTTAAAATGAATGTCAGCAATACAAAGGTTTTAAAAAGGGATGAATCAAGAACGACTCATGAAAAAGATATGGAACGTAGGAAAGTAGCTGGTTACAGGGTGGGCGATGCATTAAGACCTATGATGAGAAACATCAACGTCTCACTCCAAGCTAAGAAACTAGTGCATAACGCAATCCTGTTCTCATCAATTATGTGAAATGTGGAGATGGACGAAAAAAGAAGAATATAGTATAAGAGTGTTGTAGACATGAGAGCTCCACGAAGAATGCATATTGTGTGGAAAGAATTTCTGGATATGGAAATGAATGAGAATAAGTGGAAGGAACGTGGTATAAAAGTTAGTGTTGTGACAAAGATGAAAGATGTAAGAGAAATAGGAGAAGTTGTATGAGAAATGGTATGTCGGTGAAAGAAGTGTGCTTGGATTGAAAGGAATGGAGGACCGTTCTCTCTGCCAAACCCTTTCGGGCCACGGCTTGATGGGTAATTTATTTTTATTTGAAACGCGTGGGGGAGACCTTCTTTTAGGAATAAATAAATGGTTCCAAGCTAAAGAATATGAAATCTGGAAAGGGTTGACTTAAATCTTGAACCTCCCTTTAAAAAATAAAGGGAACGTCTATTGGGGCAAATTTATACCGCATTAAGCATGAAAAATCGTTTAATAAATTTTGATATAAAATTCATTCTGACATTTTTTTTTGAAATTCGTTTCTAAGAGAACCGTGTGACTTATTTTACATAAAACTAAGATTAACTTGATCCCCTCGTCTGGGCTGATTGTCCTTTTTGTGACAGGAATTTAATCTGACACGTCACACAGGGATTAAAACTAAACTTCGCTATAAAGGAAAAGCTACAATCATCTAAAGATATAAAAGAAAGTCGGGTTAGTACGAACACTTATAACTCGAGATCGGCTGAACATATTCTTTTTTTGTATGTCTCATTTTTATTGCCTATTGGCTTGATTGGTACACGACGTTCTAAGTTTATCTATTTTTTCAGAACTAGATCTTAACGATATAGGTATCAACAAGTGATGACTGTCTAATACTCTTCGATTTAAAAAAAAAAATGGACTGAACAATCACTACGGGCTTACGACCATCTTCACCGTTGACACAATAATCTAGACAAACTTAGAACGTTGTGAACCGATTCTTCCGATGTTTGATTTATTGGATTCTTCTCCTCTCCAGGTAACAGAAAAACTATTAGAAAGTTAAAAATGCATAAGAAACAATATGAAATTCAAGTTAATATGGAAAAGATTTCCTGCGACGTCAACGCTATTTATGAAAAAGTATATAACAATAAAATTATTGTATTCCTGACAACCATTGACATTAAAATAATAATATATTGGTACGCAGATTTATGATGGAATTTTTGTTCGAGCTCTTAGAAATAGTTTTTTTTAACATTCAAGCATAATTTTAAAAGTATTTTTGTATGAATTAATTACTAATTTGAAATCAGTAAATCATATAAGTAAAGACTACAGGTCAAAGTCTGTCAGGAAAGCTAGTATAATAGAAAGTAAAAGCTTTACTTTTGTCACGCTTGTATGAACTGGGAATGAGGATTTGTCAAGCATATTCTGCCGTTTTGAAATTCGGTTCCCGCATGAACGAAAATGTTCCCTGCATAAGGAAATTGGAAATTATTTGAATCTTTTGTAGAAAATGTATCCTTATTTCCCTTGGTAACAAATTCACGGCGTGAACCGAAGGACCAATTTTTCAATTTTTTTTTGTAATTAGTTTTCCCGACAGACATTGTCCTGTAATCCTTACTATGAATGAGAAAATATAACAACTAATGACTCTAACAATTCATTACTAATGTTCGATTTTTAAATGGAACAAACCACTACGGGCTTACGACCGTCTTCTACTGTTATTTCGAAGGCTGGCTTAGTGTGATCACTTTACGTTAACAACGTTCGCCATTAGGTGGTAATGTTTGTCTCCGAAACTCCTAATCATGAGAATTCTCAACATGTTCAACATGTCGAAAAATCTCATGTATGCAACAAGTAGAAATTTAATAATAAAATGAAAAATAGAGATAAAAGTTGGAAATTGTTGAGAACAAGAGAGCAACCCAATTTAAAGACTGCGACTGCTGTCATGTATTTGGCGCCAGGATATAACTATATCCATTTTTGTTAATGTCTCATATTTATTGCCTATTGGCTTTGTTGGTGCACAACGTTCTAATTATGTTTAGATTCTTGTGACCTTTTCAGGACTAGATCTTAAAGAAAAAATAACAACTAATGACTCTAACAATTCATTACTAATGTTCGATTTTTAAATGGAACAAACCACTACGGGCTTACGACCGTCTTCTACTGTTATTTCGAAGGCTGGCTTAGTGTGATCACTTTACGTTAACAACGTTCGCCATTAGGTGGTAATGTTTGTCTCCGAAACTCCTAATCATGAGAATTCTCAACATGTTCAACATGTCGAAAAATCTCATGTATGCAACAAGTAGAAATTTAATAATAAAATGAAAAATAGAGATAAAAGTTGTAAATTGTTGAGAACAAGAGAGCAACCCAATTTAAAGACTGCGACTGCTGTCATGTATTTGGCGCCAGGATATAACTATATCCATTTTTGTTAATGTCTCATATTTATTGCCTATTGGCTTTGTTGGTGCACAACGTTCTAATTATGTTTAGATTCTTGTGACCTTTTCAGGACTAGATCTTAAAGAAAAAATAACAACTAATGACTCTAACAATTCATTACTAATGTTCGATTTTTAAATGGAACAAACCACTACGGGCTTACGACCGTCTTCTACTGTTATTTCGAAGGCTGGCTTAGTGTGATCACTTTACGATACTTACTATGAATATTGATTTCGAAATTTGTAATTTATACAGAAATACGTTTAAAATAATAATATGTTTGAATTTTAAAAAAAAATATTTCTGAAACCTCGATTAAAATTCCATCATAAATATACGTACCAATATTTCTAATGTCAATGACGGTTGTCAGGTTTCATTTCTGTCTTGCCACACGGTCAACTATGTCTGCGACTTTTGTTCGTCGTCTTATCTCTTCGTTTCTTATTTTGTCTCTAAGACTTACTCCTAACATTTGTCGCTCCATTGCTCTTTGTGCGCATCTTAATTTATGTATTGTGTCGGCTGTGAGTGACATTGTTTTCATTCCATATGTCATAACCGCGAGGATGCATGTTTCGAAGACTTTCCTTTTCAGGTTCATTGGGATGTCCCTGACTTTAAAGACATGGTCCAGTTTGCTGAAGCCTGCCCAGCCCAATTCGATTCTTTTAGGTATTTCTCCAGTTTGGTTTTCTTTCCCCAATTTAATTTTATGTCCCAAATATATAGATTCTTCAACTGTCTTGTTGCTTATTTTCAAGTTACTGTTGTGTGGACTTAATATTTTAGTTTTGGAGATATTCATTTCTAGACCCACTTTTAGGGAAGCGTCATTCAGTTCTTTTATCATATCATTTGATTCTTCCAGGTTGCCGCTAATGAGAACAATATCATCTGCGAAACGAAGGTGACTCAGGAACATACCATCAATCTTAATTCTCTTTTGATCCCAATCCAAAGTCTTAAAGATATTTTCTAGGGTTAGAGTGAATGATTTAGGTGAAATAGTGTCACCTTGTCTAACTCCCTTTTTGATTTGATTTTTTTTCATTTTTGTGTCATCATCGATTCTTACATCTAGAGTGGCATGATCGTGAATAAATTCAATCAGTCTGGTGTATCTGGAATCAATTCTTGCATCATTCAGTGCTTCCTCTATTGCCCATTTCTGTATAGCGTCGAAAGCTTTCTTGTTATCTATAAATGCCAAATGTATTTCTTTGTTATATTCTGTAGATTTTTCAATAAGTAGGCACAAAGTTTGTATATGATCTGTAGTTCCGAATACTTTTCTAAAGCCAGCTTGTTCTGTTGGCTGGTAAAAATCTAACTTAGGTGTCAAGCGGTTTGTGAGAATTTTGAAATAATAACTTTTATAAGTGAGATAATAAACTTATTGGGCGGTAGTTCTCTAAGTTTTCAGGGTCTCCCTTTTTGTATAATTATATTACTTCTGCATTTTGCCAATTTTCTGAGATAGTTTCCTGTTCTATGCATTTATTTAGGAGTATTTTAACTGCTTCAATGATTTCATCCCCACCCAACTTTATCATATCACTCGTCACTTGGTTTTCTGTGTATTTTAGGGCTTCTCTCAGTTCACTTTCGTTTATCTCTGGTATTTCTTCGGATCCTACGTTCATGACGGTATTATTTGTCTCAGTACGTGTTGATTCATATAGTTTTCTGTAGAATTTTTCTATCGTAGTTTTTATACTTTCTTTGTCGTTCACTGTCCTTCCATCTTCGGTTTTAATTTTGATTATATTTGATTTGCCCATGTTCTTGTTTGATCGCAGAACTTTCATATTTTTATTTGATTCTATAGTTTTCGTAATACGGTCTGTGTTATATTTTCGAATATCTTTCCTTACTTCCCTTTTTATTGTTTTGTTTAAGGATTTATATTCATCTGAGTCTCTGTCTACTTGTCTTTTTTCTTCTAGTTTTATTGTGTTTGGGGAAAGTTTTTGGTTCTGGTGTATCCAAATATCAAAAACTACCTATTTTATACGATTTTTATAGATTTCGAGTTATATTTTTTAGATTTTTGTTTGTGGCGATCTTTGACTCACAGTACCTACCTCAGCAGCCCTAGACAAAATGCAGTTGGCGAACGACTACAAAGGAATTTTTTGACAAGGTAAAGTTGGAAGAAAATTAACTGTCTACTTTTATATTTTTAATATTTATAAGTGTTGTATTTTTGTTTGTTTTATAATTGTTTATACGTTCGAGTGGACAGTCGAACGCCAGTTTCAAATTGTCTTCGGGGGCAGATCTGTGGGCCTAGACAAAATCAAATTGGCGATCGACTACAAACGAATTCTTCGACAATGTAGAGTAGGATGAAAATTAACTGTCCACTTTTTATACTTTTATGTAAGTGTCATTGTTTGGTTTAAATAAGTGTATATAAGTTTTTTCGCACTATACATTGGCGAAATCTTCGTTTGTAGTCGAACGCCAATTTGATTTTGTCTACGGGGCCTGATTCATTACGCCCGACTCTATTTCAATTTTAGTGTGCACTTACTAAAATGAGAACGTTCCAATTTTAGTTACTGCACATTGGTACCTATTTTATAAAAATTAAGAACGTTCCTAATCAGACTAATATTCTAATCAGTTCATTTCAAATTCATGTGAACTCAATTCTTAAATTTTGTAACATTCTTATTTTAGTTTGAACCAAAACCAGAATAAGGGCAATGTGCCCAAAAGAACTTTGAATTTCAAAATTCGCGTAACATAATAATATCTTCTTCTTTTTTCGGGTTTCAATCCAAAGGTTGGTCTGTCCCTAGCATTTTGATTCCCTATTTCCACTCGTCTCTGTCACACGCCATCCTCTTCATATCCCGATAGCCGCTACATCGCATGTCGCCAATCACCTGTTCTATGTGGCTCTTCCTAGGGCGACCTCTGTGGTTGGCGCCTTCTATCATGCCCTCGACGATGGTAATGATCATGATAATAATATAAAGGTGATCTGATTCGCGTAACATATAGGACTCAAGATTTCGGCTTAGTCATACTGTTTGTCACATGCTGTACTTACATATTATGTATTAACAAATTACCTATACGCAAAATTAAACTTCAACATGTAATATAATTCCCTACTCTTAGTCTGCAGTCAAAAATACACCCTGGGTTCCATTCCTGTTAGGGGCAGAATGCTTTCTAAATATTTTTACTTGAAATTTCTTCTTGGAGTATCCATATTGGACGCGGCCGATTGTCTAGAAAAAGATTACTCGGCAATAAGTTTCCACAGAAGACTTCTTTGTACGTGTAAGTTTATAATAATATCTATTACGCCTAATAAATAAATTAATTGTGTGCCCCCTACCCAGCTAGCAGCCACTTTCCTGAAATCAATTTTCTGTATTATGCGGAATGAAATGAAAACCTGATCTAATATTTCAGAAAGTCATTCTTAGCGAATTCTAAGACAATGACGTTATAATAATATATCAAAACCCATTTGATGTACATAATAATTACTAAAGATATTAAATTTATAATTTATCTTTCACACACCAGATTCATTAGATATTATATTGACAATAGTAATATAATCACAATATGACAAACATAATATAATAGAGCCCTATTGACTGTGAATAGACTCCATTAACCGCAATTGACTCATTATTAACGGTAGTTTATCGGTTAACCTATAATTTATTCATTTTGATCTTCATATGCATTCATGCTATTGCTTATTTTAATTAAGTAGGTATATTATTAGTATGACGACGGTCTTTTGTTTATAGTTTAAGAGTTTTCCCCTTCTCATAATATTATTAGATAGTTTAGGCAAGAATTTCTACGAAACTCTGCATAATGAAAACTTGCCAGAAAATAAGGTTCTTTATATTTTTGTTCTTTCTTGTTAATATTTTGTTTATCCTTCTTAGGCCTTGATGATTCCTTGGAAATTTCTACTCTAACATTAACAAAATGTCATTCAATTTGATTTATTTATATGTATTCTGCTCTTAATGGAGATATTCCCAAAAAATAAGTTCCATGAAGAATATTAAAACAAAGGAACTCACGTCTCTTTTATTCCTTGTCACTACAGCATTGTCTTACTTAAAGACTTTCTGGACAACAAACTCAATCCAGCAATCCTCAATTTCGAATAAATTAGTCTGACTATCATCTCGGACTTCCCTGCTATCGTAAGCTATAAAAAAATGTATTTTTTTTTGTCTACGGCTCTATGGGCCATTTATATACTTACAATATATTCAATAATTGTTAAATGTTCTGATTGATAAACAGGCCTTTCTCTTCATTTCAACATGTACCTAGTTAAGTCAAAGAGTAATATTTATAAAACAAGTAAATTTTAACGTCTTATAAGCGATTGAAACATTCCGAAATCAAAGATGGAACATAAACTGACACTTACGTTCGTTCCTGGACGTAACCACAAAATAATTATAGTCTGCTATGGCCTTATTTCAAGGGAATGTTATTATTTCCTTTGTGTTCTCCTTCGCGTACGACCGCATGTGTTGTATTGTTTTAATAAGAGAACAAGTATGAGTATGAATCATGTGGGCTGCAAACATAAGAGTTGAATATTAAAATGGGGGCCAAAGCATTGTACTCTGTGTTAACCCATAATACTTCATCATAATGAAACCGAGCCTTAGTCGCTTCAGGGTTAACCGGTAGTATAAGCCATACCCGCGGGTAGTATAAGTATTATTTATCAATATGGTTATCAAATTGTCTCTATTAACACTATTGTCGCTTTGATTTAGATAATGTAGATATAATGATTATAACGATAAGTTATTGATAACCGGTTTTGATATTTAGTCAATAATTAAGTTCGTCTTTGTGAATAATCCTGTCAAACCCATTAACATTGTATCCGGTATCTGCAGGCTTATTCACGAATTTTTTTTAGTTTAGAACAAGTCCAATATAAGGGTGCTTTGCACCTAAACATCAACCGTTCGTGCAGTGAGTTATTAACATACGAAACTGAAATGTATGTTTTATTGTAGAATTAACTATAATTTGATAGCTCAGGATGCTTTTAGAGAAATGTTCTTTTTTCTGGGACGTCTCTCAAGTTTTTTTCGATCCATAACTAAAAAAAAATCAATACTTATAGAAACGTAAGATGCGGAAAAGCTTGATCGAAAACAACGAGGTCGCTTTGTGCCAGATGGTAAACAATACAATGATCATTTAGTTTTGTCTGGTTTGATGTTAATGTAAATTATGATATGTAGTTTTGTATTTATAAGTAGGTTCCTATATGGCGCATTCATCTTTTAGCTCTTAGTATAGTGTTCGAAATGTTGTGTTATACCTACAACCCTTCTTATAGTCGATTTTCATCCACTACTGGGTCTACACTCAGGACTATGATTTCTATCTCTTAGTTTGGGGATAATCACTGGTTGTGACATCATACCAAGTTTACAAGGCGGGTTAGTATCGTTTCGATCTCTAAGGATTCTTAAATTAAGGATTCTAACACCAGGTTTTCAAGCAGTCAGTTGTGTTCGAGTTGAACAATAGAGGGACAAAAACAGCTCCCTGTGGTATATTTCATCGCGAAACGACAACTACGAAATAATATTATCAACACCGATAAAAGAAGATGAGAAGCCCTTTATTATTGTTAGTTCCTATCAACAGTTGAAGATGAATAATAGTAGGCTTACAAAAATAAATGTTAGATGGTTTGGGCCGAAGGTGCTTGGTATTCATTTTAGTATTTTAAATATGAAGACGAGTCTAAATTGGAAATAAACAGGTGTAGCAATACTCAACTTTTGATCTTTCTTTATCTTAGGATGAAAGCGTTTGGTTTCAAAAACCGGTAGGTAGGTGGTTATTCAAAATTATTGTGGTAATGAAAAATAAACTTGGACTTGCCTTTTCGTTTTTAACCATCAGGTATCGCCTTATCGGGCTAAAGACTTACTTTAGTTTTAATTTTGAAACTAAAAGTTTGGGAATAATACCCTAATTTAGATTTCCTTTAACTGAACGCCATCTGGTTTAAAAATTGCCGAAATTTTGAAAATATTTTTGAATTGGCTAACCGCTAAGCCCCTATTTAGTTTTGTGTTGCTCAACCGATCAAAAACATGGATAAAGGTCGCGTTAGCTACCAACATTATAATTAATAATTACTCCACATAGTGTAGATCTTCATGTCATGTCTGAGTTATCCGTATATTATGATTTATTAAAGCCGTAAGTACGGTCATGTAGACGAATTTCAGAACCATACCCCGTTAGCACACCTCCGCTGCGGATTAGCCGAAGCGACGACGGTCACATCTGTCAGTTTCTGCGCGCCATGTTGAGAGTGAGATGGCATGCTCAAACCCGTACTGTTTTTTATACATTCATCTCTCTCTTGCGGTGTTTCGCCATAGATTACTTCAAATTGTATTCATGTATTCATACCTCCGGGACCTGATATTTCGCGGATCCGTGTGTTTCGCATTCCGCCCGCTTTTGAAGTTGTCAAAATCGACAGAATTTTGGAGCGAAATTGAAGCGAACGTCATGTTTTCCATAGAAACCACTGATGGAAAACGTTAATTGCGTTTTGTTATGGGATGGTTTGCAGAAGTTGGATGTGCATATTTTCTTAATTGTAAGTAAAAACGTTGTTAATGTTGTAATATTTAAAAATATATATGAAATGTGAAACAATATTGTGGTTTTAATTATTTATATTTCCCAACAAAACATAACCATAGAATACTTGCTTATGTGCATTTTTCTCTTTCGCTACTCGTTTACCCGCTAGTGTACTAACACTACCTGCGATTTCGCTTTCTGCAGTTTCGTGGGCCGCGATTCGCGGCGGAGATGTGCTAACAGCCATAAAGTTTGTATTACGGTAACAAAAATATTATGATATTTCCAAAATTTATAATTAAAATATCAAAGGCAGCAAGAATAAAAATAATATTAGCAACGTCGAACCGTAAAATGAGTTTATTATTAAATTAACAACAACGAAGATATTTTTGCTTATTTTAGTAAGTACATATTTCAAATGGTTTAAATTATGTAGGTACCCAAATTGAATTAAGTATAATATCACTTTTCTATAATTGAAGCGCTGTTCTTCTGAGATAAATACCCTCTCACACTGTGTTCCGCTCCTTCGAAGCAGAGCTGAGGGATTTGGACATGGTGTGAGAAGAGGTCATAAACATTGTGCAAAATCGAGTGCAATGGAGAGCTCTTGTTGCCTCCATATGCTCCTGAGTGGGGTGTAAAAGGGAGAAATGATTGATTGATAATTGATTTGTTTATGTATTCACGTAGTGAAAGCTCATATCAACAGATTTAAACGACGTTGTTGTACTTTCACTAAAAATTATCCGAGCTCGAGCGCTTTCGTCAAACTCGCGTTGACTCCTTGATAATGTCAACGCCAGTTTGACGAATGCGCAGATTTCGAGAAAGTGCAACTATTTCATTTTAATCTGTTGCTAGGTATCGCTATTCTTTTAATGATAAGTGTAGGGCATCTCAGGTAGACCCTAGAGACAGATCACCTATGTATGTAATGCAGTGACCAAGTGAGATGGGAAACTGTGGCTATCATTTATGGGGCACTGAATTTGGCGGAAAACCGGAGTCGTTGGAGGGACCTGACTTATGGTGTGGTGACCAATGTTGACATTTGACGTTTATATTCTTATAACTTTCTGCAAATAAGTTTAGCTCAACGACCAAATTCAAAAGTTACAGACCAAAAACAAACAAAAAAATAATCATTCTCCAGTTTTCGATGATCGAATACCGAAACGATCATCGAAAGAGCTTCGAAAAATTTTCATACAAAAATGATCGAATGATTCGATCGTTTGATTTAAAAACACTAATTGCACGCTAATAAGCGCTTATTTGCGTGCAATTAGCTTTCGATAAAACTCGTACTAGCCCCAAGATTGAAAGTCGGCGACATACTAGATGGGTTCACAATAATTAGTGATTTTTTCGTTTGAAAAATTATAAAATTTTAAGGGCAAAAAACTCTTATTCAAAATTCCCAAAAACACAAAGCTTTGTGTTACTGTTAATTTTAAAATACTCGTGGACGTGACGAAGATATTTGCGGAATGGCTCATTAGAAATAACTCTGGCGTGTTGTTTGCGACTCGACGCTCATTGAGTGATGTCTGGCGGGTCTCGTTTTGAACGGGGGTTGTCACCCTGACGTTTTGTCTTTTCCAATTATTAACTTGTCACCTCACCATATTATTTCGTAAATAACAATGGTTCGATGCTTAAGATTCCCATTATATTATTTCATGAGTTGGAATAGACTCCATGTCTATATTTGTACTATCCTCTTTGATAGAAATCGATCTGCTCGGTAATTTAATTTTGAAAATATATCAAATTAGATATTTCGCAATACAATTTATTTATCAATATCTGATGAACCAAAAAAGGTCGTCCGAATAATTTCTAAAGCAACTAATGATTTTTAAACTAACGGTCAGTCACCTATATAATTTCCTTCTGAAAGTTGCGGTAATGATCCCCGGCGCCGAACATTTCCACATTCACGATATTATATTATATAACACTGTTGAGTGTTACCCATCATACAATCTTACCGTGTATCATAGTCCTATCCTTACTGCAACCTAATAGTTTGTGCGACTTAGGTACAGTTTATTAGTGCTAATTTGGAATCTCGCGCGGGAGTTTGCATTTTTTGTTTATTTATTGTTTTTTTATCATCCTTAGGTCCATTCGGACACTTGGAATCGTCATTTGAACATCATGTATCCAATAAAAAAAATAGAAACAACATAAAACCAAGAAAGAAAAACAGACATAGAAAATATAGATGGAAAACAATAATTCATGTTTTATACACTGACAGTCAACAGAACATGATAGAAGAGCAATGCTGGTCGCAGTGTAAAGAGCTCCGACCAGCATTTTGTCAGGTAGTCTATATGTGTCGATACATATCAAATTCGCCAAAGTCCACTTCCAACCAATTATTGTTTTTTTTGTCTATTCAATTCAGCAAACAAAAACCAATATTTTACTTTAGATTAATGTAACCAAAGTCCACGGCTTCCCAAAGAAATCAAGGGAAAATATTGATAGATTTTTTCAATCCAACCTAAGTCCTACACCTAGCTCAAATCATACGAGCCTAAGTCCATAACAGCCAACCACGCGTCGTCTTCGCTCTGTCATGGCTGCCATTTGTGTTTGTTCCTCGTCCTGACAGTGATCGTGTTCCGTTGTTTTATTTAAATTATGGAAGATTCAATTAAAGTTGTGCCGCCAGAATTGGCAAAAAGGAAGCAAAAAATATGTGGAAGTGTAAAAAAAAAGAAACATGGACAAAATCGGTAAGTTTAAACGTATTAAAACACTTTTTCATAACTAATGTCATGCTTCCAGACAACAGTGTTACAATCTTACACAGGGCAGGACTGCGCGCTGTTTTACATGCATGTCATGTTTTTTTGTTATTCTAAACTAGTTTTTGAAAGGCGCCCGTATCACCCACTTCGAGTTTTTTCTTGCAAAATTTTCATTACAAACTTGGCATTTATTTTATCGATAAAACTTTTCATAACAAATATTAAATTTGTTTGTTAAATAACTCGAGTTATCACTGTTAGAACTGTAAACTTTGTATTGCAAACATTGCATTTGCATGGCTTTTGTCCAGTATGAAGTTGCGTGAGTCTGTTAAAGTTTCCTAATTTGGTAAACTTTTTTTTGCAAACATTGCATTCGTATTGCCATTCTCCATAATTTTCTTTGGTAAACTTTTCCACGCAAACTTTGAACTCGTATGGCTGTATAAGCATGTGAGCCTTATATAACCTGAGTGATTAACTATGTAAAATTGATTTTCTCCACATCAGGACCTTGAAAGTACTGTAAACTTTTTATTGCGAACCTTGCATTCGTATGGCCCATCTCCGGATGAAGTCGCATGTACGTTTCAGTTTTCTGATTTGGTAAACTTTTTCATGAAAACTTTGCTCTCGTATGGCTGAAAACGCATGTGAATCTTAAAAAAAAACACTTAGTTGACTGATCTCTTTATGACAAACATAAAAACAAAAAAAACTTTTTATTTCAAACTTGGCATTCGAATGGCTTAGCATACCACATTTGACATTAGTGGAACCAGTGTTGCCAAAGGTTTTGGCCAATATCGTCGTTTCTAATACACGGAAAGGATTCTATCCGGAACGGTGTATTTTCCTTTTTCCTTATGTCCTTTTTTTAAAGAAAGGTCAATCCTAAAATCTGAAGTAACCCAATAGGTCGCCTTTTAAACTTTTTGGTTGCAATTTCTTGTGGCGAGTGAGGCAGTGACAAGGACAATTTTTGTGTAACATAAAATCTATTTAATGATATTTGAAATTTATTTCTAAAAGCATATTTCGCTGTTTATCAATAAAACAATGGATACGAAATGGGTTTTTGTGTTAATTAGATATTATCTTTTTTTTACAGGTACTCTGCGAAATCTTTACCAAAAAAGCCCACATGTAACCACGCCACAAAAAACAATAAAAACAAATGTGGATCTTTAAGTTCTAATACGATTTTCAACTTCCATAAGAAGTTTTATAGTAGTGATAAAAAAATTGAACAAGATAATTTTATTCTAAAATATATATCAATAAAGCCTACAAAACGCAGAAGACCAAGAACAAACACCAGGAAACCTAAATTATTCACTAATCATTTTTTCATTCCCGACCACAAATCTAAAGAACTTGTTCCAGTCTGCCTAAAAGCTTTTTGTAATGTGTTAAAAATAAAAGAAGGAAGAATAAAAGGGGTAACTAAAAGATTTTCAGAAAATGAGACCTGTGCAACAGAGAGAAGAGGTGGGGATCACAAAAAATTCGCATTCAGGTCAAAATTGGAATCGGTCCAGAATTTCATCAAAAAATTTAAACCTTTAGATTCACATTATTGTAGGGGCAAGATAAAAAGCCGAATCTATCTTGACCCAAGCCTCAGCATTGCTAAAATGCATAAAATATATGAGGATCAAGCAACACCCGGGTTATCGGTAACGAAATCTTACTTCAGAAAGGTATTTAATACCTCTTTTAACATTGGATTTGGAACACCACGACAAGATGTTTGCTCCGATTGTCTTCAACTTTTAGAAAGATTGAAAATTTGCCAAAACACCGCTGAAAAAGAAAGCATACGTGTACAATACAGGATACACAAGTTAAGAGCAAAATGCTTTTTTCAGCTTTTGAGAGATGAAAATCCTGAAATACTTATCCTTTCATTTGACTGCCAAAAAAATTTGCCTATGCCCAGGGTACCAGACCAATCAACCTATTATTCAAGGCAGCTGTATATTTACAACTTTACGGTTGTTGTGGGCAACTCTAAGTCTCATTTAACACCTGAGAATGTCTTCTCTTACATCTGGACCGAGGACAAGGCACCAAAAGGTTCCAATGAAATCGCATCATGCGTCTACCACAGTTTAAATTCTTTAAATATGGAGGGGAAAAAAATCATCAGGCTTGTAGCCGATGGCTGTGGTGGCCAAAATAAGAATTCTATATTGATAGGGATGGTTTCGAAATGGCTTAACGATACTCATAATAATACTATTTCTAAAATTGAGATAATTTTTCCGGTAACGGGACACAGTTTCATTCCTCCGGATAGAGTTTTCGCGATTACCGAAAAAAAAATTCGTCGTCTTGAAAACGTTTTGAATCCAAATGAGTATATTAAGTTGATGTCCTCAAATGCTACCATTTATCATGTTGGTGATCAAGTTCCTGTGTATAACTGGAAAGATGCATGCAAGATCGTGATAAAAAATACACAGAGCTTGCACTTCCAAATCAGTAAATGCAAGCGAATTATTATAGAAAAAGAGGCTCATAAAATATTGGTACGTGGAGAAATTTCATACAGAAATGACACAAGTTCACTTTTGCCAATTACAAAAAAAGGGAAAAAACTTGCGCAACTGATTCCTGAAAGAATAGACCACACCGTTATCATCAAACAGGAGAAGCTTGATGATGTGAAGAAATTATTAAACAAACATTTTGGAGAAAAGTGGCCAGAAATTCCTGAGTTACTTTATTTTAAAAATGTTTTAGCTCAACCCGGCATGGTGGAATCGATAGACGGTGAAGACGATGACGAAATTCCTGATGAGGTTTTGGATTTTGTTTGATTTCTTCTTCTGTCAGTTCGTTTCCTTCTTTCAATATCGTCCGACCACTTTTTGGAAGAACTTCCGTCATTTTTTACTGATCCACGGTCATAATTTTATAATTTGTGGCGCCCATCTGATATTTCCTTGTCTAGCCATAGATGCATCTTCATTTTCGATATATAGCTCATAATGTCAGCTACTTTGGTGCTGCGTCTGATTTCTTCGTTTTTTATCTCGGAGGCTCCAAGCATTGTCTCTCCATGGACCGTTGTAAAAATTTGTTAATTTAAGTTAATTAAATATTTTTAAATTATATAACTTTTCTTATAGGTACCTGTTAGTAAATTAAAATTTGTCAATTTAAATAAATAAAATATGTTAAATTAAAATTTGTTAATTTTTAATTAAATATTTTAAAATTATAATACTTTTCTTATATCTGTTAGTAAATTAAAATTTGTCAATTTAAGTAAATTAAATATTTTAAAATTAAAATAATTTTCTTATACCTGTAAGTAAACATTTTTTTATTTATAAACCCTATATCATTATTAATTTCAATTTAATTTTTCATCTATTTTATTTTAAGAATATACTATAGAATATACCGCACTTTTATTTCCTGAGTCCGTACCCTAATAAGACAAGTTATAACAAACCCACCTAAGTCCTATTTGTTTAATTCAATCCCACCTAAGTCCGGTTCCTTTTATTTCAATATCGACTAAGTCCATATGTTTTATATCAAATTCGCCTAAGTCCATACAAAAATCATCGAAAATGCATATTTACTCCCAGAAAAACATTTTCATTTTTATTTTTTTAGGTACCCAGGTGCAATATTCATAGTATAAAGTAATATTCACAGATTTTTCCTACCTAAATGTTGAAAATCTAAAAAATCGTCAATACCCAAAAAAAAATTGTACGGGACTTAGGCCAGTTTGATATGTGTCGACACATATACAAAAAATAGCATAACTAGGAATAATGTAACTATTATGATGATTATCAATGTAATCGAACGCTGGGCAGGATGTATAAGTTTCTGGCCAGCGTTCACGTCAATCGTACATGGTAAAAGGAGTGCGAGACAACCGGAGGAGACACAATCCTGGCTACTCAGTATGCCTAACTATAACTTGACCGGAAATAGTAATAAAGATAATAAACTTGATAGTCAGATTTAAAAGAGAATCAAAATAATTTAATAACAATAAAAAAAATAATAACAACAGCAAATAATTGATAATAATAATAAACGACGAGAACAATCAATAATAATTTCAATAAATAAAATCAATCAAAAATCATGCATAAATAATTCACAATCCACAAAAACATTATGTACAAAACGCCGTTGTACGTATTGTTCGATTGAGAGTAAAAATCGTAAGAAATGAATCGTAGTACCTACTTGAAGAATAATCTACATCACTGATAACTACAGTCCATTACAAAGAGCAACTGAAGAGAAAAGAAGATATCTTAGTAATTTGTGCTTTCTCCTTTTTTTGTTCCCCGTTTTGGCCCTTTTCTGATCGGCTTGGAGAAGCCGTGTGTCAGGACTGCAGCCTTTAGTTTAAAAGAAGTCAAAAATGCATTTGTGCTCATTTAAAGGTGGGTTAAATTAAAATTAGTTTGAAATAGTAAAATAATTACCTAAATAATGAATTGGACATGGACGAAATTGCTAGACCATACTACTACTAACGTCGAAATATGAAGACGGACAGTTGTGGCCGACATTTTCAAAACTGTTGCTACCTTAAAATGGAGGTGGGCTGGACACGTGTGTCGTAGAGAGAATGATCGCTAGAGCGGCAAGATATTGGAGCGGAAGCCAAGAATAGGAACAGGGGAGTAGGCAGACCACCAGCCAGATGGAGGGATGACGTAGTGATAGCGGCTGGACGAAGTTGGATGGGGAGGGCGAGATGCAGAGAGGGTTTGAGGAGAGGTGAAGAGGTCCTGGGTCAGCAGTGGACCACAACGGGCTGATGATGATGATGGACGTAACAGTTGGTAAAAACGCTGTAGAAATAATAACTTTACGCAAGATATGCTGTAAAAGACTGGATAATAATGTGAAGAGTGATAATATTACATAGGAATATAAAAGTAGTTGCTAGAAGAAGTGAAGAAATTTAGGAAGTTCGGACATCTAGAGAGAATGAATAAACAAAAAGCGTCAATAAATCTGAAAGAATGGGTGCACTGAGACGTAGATTGACGTGGCCCGGTCATATCGCTGCTGTCTTAAATAATGGTCAATTCAGTAGTATAAGGGAAAGGAAATCAGAATGTGTGCAGAATGTTATGTTATGATTAATGGGGCGAAAGAAATTTGTCTGATCATTTTACCACCAAGTTTCTATAAGAAAAACGAGTTGTTTCCGTTAATTTCAGTTCTCAGATGAATTTAAAATATCATTTGATCTCGACAATCAGATCGTTTTCAAATGTTCATTTCCAAGACATTGTCTTTAATTAAATTACGTTTCAATTTCTCTTCACGACTCGACAACGAGATTCCACTTTAATGTCTCAATATAAAATTATTACAAAACGATGATTTCGTGATATTTTTATTTATACTTTGTTTTCACGATCGTTTTAAAACAATTGAATAAAAAATAATGATATGATTTTTTTTCTCAAATTATAAAAAAAACTTCTGCATCAATACTTTCATCTTTGTTTTCTGATTTCAGTCATTATTCCCTATTTTTCATATTTTAGCAACAATAAGAACGCAGAATGTCTAAATTAACATGATTTGGCATCCCAACCGCCTTCGACTATCTATCTTGTGTATGTGTAAAAGTTTTCTGCATTCTGTAGTGACTAGGCCTCCCTTTAAATGATTGTACTTAAATGAGTTTTCATGGCAGTCGTGTATCTGCTGAAAGGCGTTTTGGTCTTTTCATATGCTTGCTACATTTATCAATAGGACTCACAATTCACTGTACTTAAGGGCCTCTTCTCGTTAATTAGCCGTTTTTCACCATGTTATAAATTAAATTCCGACTCAAAATTCACAAAAACAGAATTTCAAATGAGGTTTTATTATAGATCAAATCTTTTTACTCCAACTTGCCTTTATTTACGCAGTGAATACTACAAAATGCTTTGAAACATACAGGTATTTGTTTCATTTCATTTCACCTAAATATTCTTACAATATAGCTAAATGATGCATCGTGCATTTTTGCTGTTTCTTCTTGCCCTCAAGGTCTTCATTGTTTGATAGTTTTACTAACATCAATTCCTTAAGATAACTATTTTGTTTATTGACTGATTCCAGAGCGTTGAACTTGGCAAGCAAACATTTTCTTTCACGTTTGGAAATATTTTCAAAACATTTAAGTCTTTTCCAGCTGCATTTCTCACCATACATGAGAAAGTCAAGTTTCCAGATACCAAATTTTGAAAATGACCTTTTTTTTTAAGGAGAAAGTCAAGTTTCCAGATACCAAATGTTTAAAATAGCTTTAAGCTTTTAATTTAAGACGATATTATACATACATGCATTCGATATAATACATCAGTCGATATTATAATATATGATGTCGATTCGATAGAATACATGATGTTGATATTATACATGAAATCGAAATTATACTTGAAGTGGATAGGTATATATTACATG
The DNA here is from genome assembly GCA_963576905.1 of Mystacides longicornis. NCBI lineage: Eukaryota > Metazoa > Arthropoda > Insecta > Trichoptera > Leptoceridae > Mystacides > Mystacides longicornis. The sequence goes on along the minus strand of OY756433.1, from coordinate 5,693,992 downwards.
ATTTCGATATTACACAGAACAAAACAAAGGGGTTTTTTTCGTCATCGAGACCTTATCGGAAGAAGGCAATCGCTTTTTTAAATCAACTGACATTCGGTTTTCAAAAAAGGTAAATAAGCGAGAGAAAAAAATCTTCAACCCCTATCATTTTATCAAAAACAAAAATTATCGTTCAATTTCAGAAGCAATCTTTAAAATATCCCAATAAAAACACGGATTCACGAATGGAAATTCGATATCTATTGGAATATGAAAGCTTTGAGCCCCTATATGCCTTATGAAAGTAATATATAGCGGAATGAAAGTAATGTTGTTTTGATTTCCTGATTTCATAATATTAGGTATCTACGAGTATAAAATTTATTTTATTAAAATTCATCCCAAGAACCTTGAAATATTAAATTGTTTGAGAACATTAATAACGCGAACAGACTCCGTTCAAACGTTGAATCTCTTTTGATTTTTTTTTTTCTTATTACCTACTAGCTTATACCCGTCTTGCTTTACGTTTTTGATTCCGATTGTCAGGCTTGATCGGTAGGTAATTAAACAGGTTCTAGTCTAGCTTCCCATTGCTTAACAGACCTCTATAACTGACATAAGCACAGAAAAAGAAGAATGACACTTTTACAATTTTTGTTTTACCGACCTCATAATATTATACAAACCTACCGACATAATTTGCAAGTTTTCATAGAGAGCTCTGTGGTTTGAATCTTAGCTACATTCCCTACTTTCATAATTAATTAGGCATTCCACCCATAGAGGGTGATTTGTACCTGTCAAACTTCAAAATCAAACTGCAATTTTTTTCATTAAATCTTTATTTATTGAGAATAATAAGATTTGAATAACATTTATATGTATAATAAATCAATCTACAATTATTTTATTACATTTTCATACCGTAATACCAAGATTCCATTCAACGTTTACATGAGTAATTTTGTTTCCAAAAGATGACTTCCTGTCTTTTTTGAGAAATTTGTATGAAGATCCTAAAAAATAGAGTTTTTTTAAATAGCTCTAAATATATTAAAGTTAATGCAGCAAATTGTATTTAAGAACCTTCTCCAGCATTTTGTTCGGCTCTGGGCATATTAATATCTGACGTAGCATTTGTATTTTGAGCGTGATGTTCACATATAAGGTAAAAGTATTGTCAAAGGCAAATAAAAAAACAAACATTTCTGAATTATTATGTAGATTATTCCTTTAGTTCGCGTAATCTGTTCATGAAGAAAATAGTTAGTCTATAGACACTTGACAGTCAGCTTAAGTCTCCTTTTGCTTTTCGTCTTTCGTATTTTATGCCGCACCTGCACTTCGTTCTTTCTTTTAACTTTCAGTCATACAAAATAAGTTTGGTAGATTTTGAATATGAAAAAATGAAACGTCATCAACTCGATTGAAACTTTAAGCCTTGTTCTCACCACGTTAGTATTATTTTAGTCAAGAAGCGAGTAATTTTGCGTGTCAAGTAAAATACCTAGTCGACAATTTTAAGTTTTCTATTTTAATGGTAGTAAAGTTAGTCATTGGTCACTTGCTCCCTTGTCTGAAACTAAAGTTTTGACCTGCAAGGACTAGAGTGATTTTTTCTCGTGTGACAGGCTGTTCGTTTTAAAACTACCCCGATTGCAAACACCTCTGGAAAGGTGCATCTGGAGCCTAAGCGAAGTTTAATAAAATGGCCGCCAACATAATCGGTCGGTTGGTGTTCCCATACTAACATCGTAAAAAGCCGTTGCATTAATATTATCAAAAGGTCAAGTGGTTTGTAAATTGAACGCGATCAGAATGCGTGCGTATTTATTTTGATGAAATGGCTCGTGCAGTAGAACATATTTTTAGCTAAGTACTAATGTTCATCTTCTCGTCTCTAGTGGGAACTAAGTTAAATAAGTTAACTAAGTCTTGGCATTACGCCAGAGGCTAAATAAAAAGAAAGTGGCAGGAATATTATGTCCTGGCTACAAAATGTAAGAAAAGAATTGACTGGTTTGCTAGGTTTGGGTGTGCGATTATTCTGAGCATAGGTATAATAAAAAAAATATTCCCTAGAGATGAATTTTTATTCGTATCTTAAAGCCAAATCTTTGTTAACTAGTGTTATCTGAATCCGTGTTTTTTCACATGAAATTTCTACCCGGGGTTGGCCTGTCTCAGATTGGTCGGGATCGGTTGACTGGAAAAAATTGCCTCAGGCAATAAATTCCGCCATCTATACAGACACCTTTGTATAGAAAAGTGTAATATTATTATTATTTAATTAGGTAAGTATGTTTTATTGAATTTATTGCAGGAATTTAAAATTGGAATCGGCCACATTTATTGAATGGGAGCCGTATAATTTTTTTTTCGCACGTGACTATTGCTATAAAGCCATCATTTTGTAACTATTTTCGTGCCTTTATGAACAGAAACTCATCATAGGCTCCAGGATAATCCGTCCTAACCATATACCTATTCATTTGCAAGAAAATTAAAAAGGTTAGGACATTAAATGTGAAATAATAATATCCTTTATTAATTCGTACTTAACTAAACATTATCTTAAAATAATTCATACTTGTTCTATTATCCAGGACTGAATTCAAGATTATATTGGTGTGTGGGAGGATAATTCGTTTGGTGGTTTCTTAAGGAAATCCCACAATATTCTCTGTGAATTGTTTTAAACAACTGAGTTAATGGCAGTAGAACTACATAAATTTCCAAAAAAAATAATTATAATAGGTTTTTCTTTCAATGGGATGAGGTTTAGTTTCTTTGATCATATTATGAACTACGTGCGTTATTTTAAAATCATATTTGTTGGAACAACTTGATTATTTTAGTCATCAAACCAATCCCATTATGGGTTCATACATACCTACTATCCATTCAAGGTTTGCGCTGCGAAGTACATTCCAAATCATTACAGTATAATATATTTTGATCCATTAATATGTTTTTTTCTTCTCCTAAAGGTCAATTTTAAAATGACTGAATTACTGCAACGTCAACGATAGCCTTATTGTGTTGATGCCGACTTTCAAACAAGGGTTTGATTCCCAGACGTATTAGTGCAATTTCTGAACTATTCTGTCTTATTTTTAAACTGATTTAGACATTAGGTATATTATTTATTTATTCATATAGAATATTAACAGTGATAACAGACAACAAATAGAAATGCTGCCCAAATAGGCCAAGCCTGTACTAGGGCAAACATCTTAACAGTTCATAAAAAAGAATATCTAAAGGAACATACAAACACGAACCACAGCACAACCACCAACTCAACTACGTACAGTCCACAAACAAAGCATAACCCCACAGTCACAACACCCTTCGGCCTTATTACGTAGGCTGCACTGTCATTTTTGTATAGAAAAGTGTTAAAAATAAAAATATATATATTTTAAATCAACCTGGATTTAACCACAGTGCACAAATATACTTTCTACATATTATTATGTCACATAAGAAAAGCTTTTGTATTAAAGTGAAAATGATCGGCACTGGGATTCGAACCAGTGCCGACCATTTTTTTGTTATTCTGTACGCTATACCTACGTACAGAAGACGTCGACTGATACCACTGGGGCACCGACCACATCAAACGTTTTGTAACTTTATATTATTTTATGCTGCAGTCTCAGGGTGCCTCCGAAACTCTATTTGGAGAAACCCGGATATGAGGAAAAGCAGCAAAGTCAAAATCTATGAGACCTGTGTCAGACTCATAATGACGTACGGGATCGAGTCCAGGGCAAACACCACTGCGACCAAAAACGCACTGAGAATTTCAGAAATGAAAACTCTCAGGAGCATGGCCAGGAAGATTTTCAGAGATAGAGTCAGAAATACGAGAGTACGGGAAATATGCGAGGTCGAGGACATATGAGATGGGGAAGGCAACGAAGAAGATTCTTTTATGCACATGTGAGGAGAATGAGCCATTCCAGACGTCCCGGGAGCAGTCTTCACATGGCATTGCACGGCCAACCCCATGGTAGACGGCTCCCGGGCAGACCTTCAATAGATGGAGGGACAGCTGGGAGTCGACCTCGCAGGAGACAAACCCCACCTCTTGAATTACAGGCCACAAGGTCTAAATTAAGAAGAAGATATTATATGAAAATCATTCATTCATAAGTTGCAGTTTGCGAACATCATTTTATTTTATCATGTGAAAGTTTATAACAGGTTCATTTACAAAATATTGTTTGATGTAATATCATTTAAGCAATAAGTATTTCATTTTAAAGAGGTATTTTTTTCCAAATTAAACAACTATGGGCTTACGCTTACAAGCACCTTATTTTGCTGGTAAATTTACAACAGATTGATATAAGTACAACCGGAATTTCTTGATAGGTATACAAGCCATCAAATTTCAATTGTTCGTATTTCGTAATCCGAACTACCATTTTCCGAGCGATCATAATAATATAAACGTATTCTATACTTCAAAAATACTCATGATTTATTCGTTTTTCTTTTGTCTATTCTTTATCTCTGTTTATGAAAATTATAAGAAGGGCTGAAGGGCCAGGCTTGTTGACAGGGATGAGAGCTGTTAAAACGGAATTTCCCTTTTGTCACTCACTTATAATCCAATCCACAAGCTCCAACAAGTAGGTAAAAGCATTCCATAGTTCTCATAAAAAAAAGGTTTAAGAAGTTGAGGAAAAAATCTTACAGTTTAATTCATCATTAATTATGAATATACACGGTTTTATTTCGTGAATCGATGAAATTCAGATCGGTGTCGGGAGTTTTATGCGATTCAAAAATGTCAGTCAAATTAAAAGGAAAAGTTTATCAGACAATTATTGTCAGAGCCGCACTCCTATATGGCTCCCAATGTTAGACTATGTACAACAGCTAGTAGAAACGGCAGAAATGCGCATGCTGGAGGTGGTCGACAGGAGTGTCATTGAGAGACAAGATAAAAAGCTCACACATTCGTGGTAGCCTAGGAGTGACGGATATAAATAGCAAACTTGAGGAAAGACAGTTGCGATGGTATGGACACATAGAACGGAGACCGCAGGAACATATTGTAAATCAGGCCATCGACATGAGTGTTCCACGTGTGACAAATAGAGGACGACCAAAGAATTCCTGGGTGGTGCATAGGCGTGACCGGATGCGAAGATTGGGATTGGAAGAGGTGGTGCGGGAGAGACGGACTTATAGCCCAAGAACGAGGAGGGCAGACTCCAACAGTCTACAGTAGGAGTAGGAGAAGAAGACGGTTTTATTTCGTGAATGTTTTTTGTTGTATGGATCGGCTTTGAATATTGTAGAGATAGAGTTTTACCATGGGAATATTTTTTTTAAATTGTGTTTGAATCCAATCGTTTGTTCATTATTGCTTTTCAAACTCAATTTATAAAACGAGTTGGTCGGAAACCACAAGCGAAATTTTTAATTTATCATGAATCCAATATGAAAAGTTGCGTGTTGTTATTTTGTTTTAATAAATTATACTTTGATATACCTCTTTTCAACTCGAGGGAGAGAGAGCAGAGCACAGAGGGGGTCTGTCTCTTCCTTCCTCTCTCTCCACCCTCTCAGTTAAATCTCCTAACCGAGAGGGGCGGTAGTTGGTCCCCGAAAATGCCCCTGTGGCTAGCTCAGTGTTCACCGAGGACCACACTACCTCTATATCAACAAACATTCTCTCTCTGGTAAGCTGGTGACTGATAGAGGGATGCATGCATGGAGTTATCAAATCAAATTACCGATTTGGGTAAGTACAACGACCAATAATCCTTACTTTATTTCTTTAAAATAAACAAAAAAAATATGAAAACAAAAAAAAATCAATATGTTGGTCAAGAAATTAGTTAAATTAAGAAATTAGTAGTAATAAAAATCTAACTCAAAAAGAAATAAAACTAACTTACGTATTACGAATTATTACAAGGAAGACAAAACATGAATCTATCCTAACAGATGTCACACCCCAAGAAAGAAAAATATGATTACAATAAGTAAATACTTATGAAAATAATAAAAACATAAACTTAAGTGAGGTATGCAAAAATTTTAATGTCCAAACAAAATTATTTATAAGGCCCTTACGGCCGACGATTTATGGTCCACTTGAGATCCATCCTTGCAGGCTTGCACCCTTGAAAAGGGATATCGCCACCTGGGCAGTGGTCCTTATGTCCTCCGCTGAGCATAATACATTTTTGTAAAATATCTGACGACTTACAATTATGGCTTCAAGCTCCTTGCCCGTACTCTTCCCTTCCGGGCGCATCCTGGGAACCTCTTCACCCTCTGCGTGGGTCCCTCAGCCATGGATCAGGCTGCCTCAGTAGATGTCGCGCACTATTCACTTTGAAAATAACGTCTCTTCTCGACCGGAACTATTCATTTTTTTTAATTATTATTGTCTCTGGGATTTTCACACAACAAGGTTCGTATTACTTCACTCCGACCCGAATTATATTGGCGTACGTGTCCAAGGGCACCCTGCCCGAAGGCAGGTGCCTCCCTCGACGGACCTCGCGCTCTTCACCTCACTGTTAACTGTCAACTGTCTACTCTATTTACTGTCCTGTGCTGGGACCTCATATGGGGTTATATAGGCCTTCCAGCAAACCACCCCTTTTTGACCAGCGTGGGGGATGATTTTGGTGGTGGAACCATTCTGTCATCTCCGTGATTCGTTGTCTCACGCAGATTGTGCGCACGCCCTTGTGGATGATTTATGGACTTATGTGTTCGTCTCTCCACGGTTGTTTGTGCACCGTAATAATATTTTCGGTACCCATTGAACGAAATGACGTTAATACAAAATAATTACATATTATTACAATTAATTGGGTACATTATGTAATTACATACATAGCTACCTACTTACTATTATATACATAAGGTAATTCCTATCTCTTTGGAGATGTATGCAAAAGAATTTGGATTTTAGATAATGGATCATTATTTACATTATTTAATCAATGACTTATAAGGAAATTTTAATGTTTAGTGTTTTTGGGGTGTGCATCATATACAATTATGAAACTAAATATCTAAATTATAAAAAAAAATAACTTACAACTATAACTTGGTCGACTAATTCAATCTCTTAATTTATTGAAAAGTAATTTCTTAATTATAGTAAAAAAAATACAATTATAGGCAGGTATATACAATTTCATTAAAATGTATCACTGGAGGACCTTTGGTTTCAACTATACTACTAAGACAAAGCATTATTATTAATTATATTGATAAAGGGATGTGAGTTTTTCGACATTATTTCATTTACTACAACGAGAGCTCAGTACCTACTGGCTGACGTTATTTTTTTTTTACATTAAAATTACTCATTTAAAAAAAAAATATACATTTCCCAATTCGAAACATGCTATGTCCTCCAAATAAAAGTCGACTGAATATCATTACTTCCTTATTTTAAACAAACTTGAGAATATCCCTTGAGATTAATTGATTCATGATCAAGAACAATTTAATTATCATCTGTATACAAGATTTACAATTAAAATTACATCTTTCAACTACACAATAATTATTTATGAAAAATTACAAGGAAATACATTGGTGACATCTTATATAAATTAAGGCTTACATTCTGTATCAGGAGCACTTTAATTTAAACGGGGTGTGACATGTCTAAGATTAAAATTTATAATTATTCCAATTAGAAGTGCAATTTTCGTCCATAATTTATTTTATCGAACGGCTTCCTTACTGTACCTAATGTAAGTACCTAAGTCGTTTCTACACACTTGCGACGGAGACAAACATGTGTTTAACAGATTATTTACCGTACTTATTGTCTCCTAGATCCTTACAAAATTCATCTATTATATTTATAAACTATTGTCTTCTCCTAACTCATTGTTTATATTTTGAACCATTCAGAAATTATTTTATTTTTCGCGTCATTGTCCAAACTGGAAACCCGACCCATGTTCAATATTTTTATTGATTTGAGAAACATTAATTTATGGTTCCTCTTGTTTTTGAAAATAAACCGAGTCCCATTAAAGACTTTCTAGAATATTATTCCCGCTACAGTTATATTTTACTAGTTTTTTAAAGGCGCCCGTGGCGCCCACCTATGAACTTAAACTTTTAAATACAAACTTTACATTCAAATAGCTTTTAGCATGTGGGTATTCAACTATATGATTGATCAAACTTTTTATTTCAAACATTGCATTCGTAAGGCTTTTTCCGCTATGAAGTCGCGTGTGTACGTTAGTTTTCTGATTTGGTAAACTTTTTCATGCAAACTTTGCATATGTATATCTACATTATTAATTCACATGAGAATCATTAAAAAAATACTTTAGTGTGTAAACTTTTTATTGAAAACATTGCATTCGTATGGCTTTTCGCTGCTATGATGTCGCGTGGTGGAATAAAGATTCGTGATTTGGTAAAAATTTTCATTGGCAAAACTTTGTTTTCTTATGACCGAATTCATATGTAGGTAAGACTTTAAAGCACTTGATAATAGAACTCTATGAAAATTAAAAAAAAACTTGAACTTTTTATAACAAACTTTGCATATGTATGGCTTTTCTATGCTATGAATTCACATGAAAATCTTTAAAAAATTACTTTAGTGTGTAAACTTTTTATTGAAAACATGGCATTCGTAAGGCTTTTCTCCGGTAAGAAGTCGCGTGCCTACTTTTGAGTTTCCTGAGAGTTTTCTATGTACACAGGTAATTAAACTATTAATTTATGCAAACTTAAAAAAAACAAATTCAAGTTTTTATTACAAAGTTAGCATTGGCATTTAGCATGTGGGTGTTTAAAATTCTTTGATTGATACAACTTTTTATTGCATATATTGCATTCGTATAGCTTTTCTCCGCTGTGACTTCGCATGTGAATCATTAAATTAGTTGAGTCTATGAACTTTTTATTGCAAAGATTTCATTCGTAAGGCTTTTCTCCGGTATGAAGTCGCGTGTCTACTTTTGAGTTTCCTGAGAGTTTTCTAAGTACACAGGTAATTGAACTATTCATTTATGCAAACTTAAAAAACAAATTCAACTTTTCATTACAAAGTTAGCATTCAAATGGCATTTAGCATGTGGGTGTTTAAAATTCTTTGATTGATACAACTTTTTATTGCATATATTGCATTCGTATAGTCTAGTTTTTTAAAGGCGCCCGTGGCGCCCACCTATGGCCTTTTTTATGCAAACTTTACTTTCTCATAGCATAGCTGTGAGCATTCACATGTGAGACTTCAAAATACTTGGTTGATTCAACTCTTTATGAAAACTCAAATACCTACAACTTAAACTTTTAATTACAAACTGTACATTCAAATAGCTTTTGGCATGTGGGTATTTACCGATTTGATTGATTAAACTTTTTCATGTAAACTTTGCATTCGTATTGCCGAATTCTTATATGAGAATTCTTCATGAAAACTCAAAAAAACAACGTGAACTTTTTATAACAAACGTTGCATATGAATGGCTTTTCAACGCTACAAATTCACATGAAAATCTTTAAAAAATTACTCTAGGTGTGTAAACTTTTTATTGAAAACATGGCATTCGTAGTGAATGTATTCGTATGATCTCGTGTGTGTGAATTAAAGATTCGTGATTTGGTAAACTTTTTCATGGAAACTTTGTTTTCTTATGGCCGAATTCATTTGTGTGACTGTAAAGCACTCGATGATAGATTATAACTATTCATGATACTATAACTATTTATAAAAATGCAAAAAAAAAACTTTTTATTACACACATTGCATTAGTAAGAGTTTTCTTGGCAATGAAATCGCGTCTGTGATTTAAAGATCTGATTTGGTAAACTTTTTCAAACAAACTATGCTAAATATGGCCGAATTCATATGTCAGACTTTAAACTAATTTTGAACTTTTTCTAACAAAATATGCATTTAAATGGCTTTTATCATGATTTTATCATTTGATTGATTAAACTTTTTATCGCAATGGTTGCATTCGTATGGCTTTTCTCCACTATGAGTTCACAAACTTTTTATTGAACACATTGCATTAGTAAAGCGAAGTCCGGCTGTGCGTAAAAGTTTCCTGATTTGTCAATTTTTTTGCCGAATTCGCAAGTGATACTTTACAGCACACGGTTGATTGAACTATTTATGCAAACTTAAAAATGAAATTAAACTTTTTATTGCAAACTTACCATTCAAATAGCTTTTAGCATGTCATTGGTTGTTTAAATTATTTGATTGGTTGAACTTTTTATTGCATTCGTATGGCTTTTCTCCGATATGAGTTCGTATGTCATTCTTTAAATTACTTGAAACCGCAAACTTTTTATTGCACTCATGGCATTAGAAAGGCTTTTCTTCACTATGAAGTCCCGCTGTGCGTAAAAGTTTCCTAATTTGGTACACTTTGCTTTCTTATGGATGACTTCGCATGTGAGCTTTTTAATAACCCAAAAAAATGTTTTTCTCTACGTCAAGACCTTTAAAAAAAGTGCTCAGCCACCAGGCAATAATAATATCATTATGTTACTGTCAGTTGTCACTGCTGTCAGCCATATTGTATTAGAAGAATAATATTATTTGTCTTTAGTTGCGAGTGGCGCGCCATCTAGCGGCGTTAATGACATCAGTCAGTCAGGCAGTCAGTCAGTCAGTCAGTCAGTCAGTCAGTCAGTCAGTGTTCAAGACAAATATTATATAGATTACCCTCAATAAGTCGTACCCTTTTTAAAACATCCGAAATTTAAGACAATATCCTATTCAATTCCTAGTTTTTTAACACTTTAAGAACAATACGAATGTTAGTTTCTTTCGTCACAATGCTTTTCGTGAAACCTTTGTCGGAAGAAATTTCTAAAATATTGTTTAACTGTATTATTTATGATATACCCAAAACATATTTTTTTTAATGTGAAATTTAGTCTTAAAATATAAAAATATAGCATATCAACTCGCCCCCCTTCAAAAAGACTAAATTTCACTTTATACAATTACAGTATCATACGTAATCACATAATTAGCAACATCACTATCCCTCGATTTTCCCTAGGCGCCAACCATTTGTTATGTCTTACGTTTCTCTGTTAGAATCCCAAATGGTAAGGAATATAACATGCATCCTTAAGATCTTATAAGCCCGTGACTCTCCTATCTATGTATATGCTACTAATTCCACGTATGTACGTTGACTTCGCTAATTAACTGGATACATCAAACTAAAAATAAACTATCCCTCAATAACCCGAATTTAAGAATTTACTGTCATTCAATCCCTTCATTTTTATTTTAACACAACTCCCTCAAGTGCTGGTGGATAACTCCTGAACTCGTTGACGTGTCCTTTCTACACCTGTCCTAAACCTAACCAATAACCTGCGCTCATCGCCTTTCCTTCTTTAACCAAAACAACTAACCCCCCTGGGAATTGATCAGATTCCCTACTTCGGGTCCAAACTCGCAACTTTTCCTCATACCTATCCTCACGCCTCCTACACCTGTTCCGTACGAACATCCCTCACTTATCCTGCCCTGACCTACACTTTCCTCTGCCTCCAGGCCGTGTCCAATTCCCCTCTGAACTGGACCAGAAGAGCGAGTCATTCTGTTGCCTCACGGAGTCCTCACCTATTCGCAACCTTTTCCACAAACCTCCAGGCCGTGTCCAATCCCCCTCTGAACTGGACCAGAAGAGCGAGTCATTCTGTTGCCTCACGGAGCTCTCACCTAACCGTAACCTTTCTCTCAAACCTCCAGGCCGTGTCCAATTCCCCTCTGAACTGGACCAGAAGAGCGAGTCATTCTGTTGCCTCACGGAGTCCTCACCTATTCGCAACCTTTTCCACAAACCTCCAGGCCGTGTCCAATTCCCCTCTGAACTGGACCAGAAGAGCGAGTCATTCTGTTGCCTCACGGAGCTCTCACCTAACCGTAACCTTTCTCTCAAACCTCCAGGCCGTGTCCAATTCCCCTCTGAACTGGACCAGAAGAGCGAGTCATTCTGTTGCCTCACGGAGTCCTGCTACATCACCAGTTACCACTCGAGCCATTCCACTCATTATCCCCACTACGACGCAAAGGTACCGACTACCCTATCACCTGTCCTGGACCAGGTTGCAAAAGAACACGTAACACTATTTATATCCACCCACCTATATATTATTAACGCATCCACTTATTCTGAAATCAATCTAGCACGAAATTCCCTGAAAATATGAAGTAAATCTAACAATGCTTACTAAAACGATATTGTTCTTATTCTACCAAGCGATCTCCCCAGTGAACATTTTCTTCTAGTCTACTAAAGTAAATACTACCAAACTAATACTATCATACACCCTATGTGAGTTTTACGTTTCTTCTGCCTTCTACAGGACACTCAAAAACCACGAAAAGAAGTGGAAAGCCTATTCTCTCACCGTGCTTTCACGGCACGCGGGTTTTTACGTTTCTCCTGCCTTTTACAGGACACTCGAAAACCGTGTAAAACCAGTGGAAAGCATATTCTCTCACCGTGCTTTCACGGCACTAACCCAAGTCTACCAACATATCATAACATTCTAACGCTATGATACCTAATCACAACTATTCAAAAAAACATTAAAACAATCGCAATGAACTCCATCTGCCTGCCTTCTCTATTCACAGTATCCATAATTGAAACTATAAACTGAATCGTAGACCAAGCTACAGGTACACAACGGGCTGTACCAATATCTTCCTCTAGACCCAATCTACCTGTTGGATAATTACTAAAAATCTACAATATTTACATTACGTGTACCTAGTTAAGTCCTACTACGTGTAAGGTATGTACAAAACACCTGTGTGAACTCTCTATTCCTTCTCGGATTACCAGTTACAACACCTAACCCCTTACGTCACTTCTTAATCAAAACAATGCACAACAATGACATTATCAATAATAATTATAAACACGTAAAAACAAAAAGGGAAAAATAAACACTTAATTACTGGTCGACCAAGCTATCACTATCCTAATATAATATCGACTACGACAACATTAAAATACCTAACATGATTATTATCATTACCCACAGACAGGGGTACGAAGTATTCGTACCAAACGCTGCAAAAATACTCACTCGCCCACTCTTACCTCGTCATAATTACAGGTAGGTATTTTTATTCACGCCCACTTGACTTTAAATAAGAAATTATGATTCTTCTTTATTCATCCCGTATTCGTCATGGTATTCGCTGTTATCCATCCCTCAACTGCCCTATTGATCCTAGCTTTTCAATCCTCACTTCAACCTATCCATCAACTCTCATTTCAACCTCTCCGTCAGCTCTCACATCACTCTATCCAGCCTATCACCCGGCCCTCACATCAGCTTACCCTTCGCTTCTCACGTCAACCTATCCTTCGGTTCTCCCATTAACCTCCCCGTTCTAGCCTTCGGTTCTCACATTAACCTACCCAACTAGAGACACACGAACTTTCAAATACCTATCCATACTACCTAGCGACCAACCTGTATCGTGCACCTAAACAACCCTGGTACCAAAACTAACTCCGGAACAAGTAAATAATCTAAACACTGTGCTTAACTATGAACTTCTGAACAAAACAAAACGATCTATGTACTTGCAATCCGATGTACCTACCCGTAAATTGACGTACTCTTAAAGAAATCTAAGTGTTGGGTATACACGTTGGCTTACCCCTATGTGAACTTTCATCCATACAATCATAAGTGCACTCACTCTAAACAATATATATCTCCTAAAATAGATCAACTTATTAAATGAAGTCATAGGTCCCAATAAAAATTAAACATATTTACTTGGCCTAACTACCGATTAGAATACCTACCTATGATCTTAAACATAATTTTGACAACCATCTACAAACTATCTATCTACCTAACTTGCCAATATAATGTAACGTCCTATACACAGAAATAATCCTATTTCTACAAAGTAAAAAAAATCTAAGGAGTGCGACCCTTCGTACCTTATATTATCAAATACCTATACATATATCTTATTCGCTATTTTATATACGTAATCACTACAAGTAACACAATACACAATTAATATCATATTGGTCTATTCGTCTTTAAAAAATATCCGAAATTTAATTTATCTACTATTCACAATTTGTACACATAATGTTGCATTACCAGCAACCTGTACTCCCCTTCCATCTACTACAAGCTTAATTTCTTCACGCATTAACCCGCGCTTCACTTCTAATCCGACCTACACGGCTACAATTCCTGACTCACAATCAAATCACATTCCTCAAAACTTTTCCTTACGAATACTAGTCACATCTCGCTTTCCCAAAGTCTACGGAAGCCGCTCAAAGTACCGAGCAATAGTAACATTCGCACCTGTGTGTAGGTCTCTTCTACGCGTCTCTATAACCGACATCGTATAATATACCTATTGACTCTATGACGGCAATCTGGGGTTCAACAGCCCAATGTAGCTTGTTTACGCATAGCTCACAATACAAAAAAATAGCCTAGCTTGTTTACACATAGCTCAAAAACAACATCAAATCCACATACATCACATAAAAAATTAGTTCTACCCTTATCTAACGTAATGCAAACGTAAGCCTTACACATTTCCCATAACGTCATATATTTCTATACATTAAATCCTATCACTCTAACAAAATAATTCTAATATAGCCGTGTACACTACAACATTTTCCGAATTTACAATAAAACAACCGGTCTGCCCTTATCAAAAGTAATGTAACCGCGTACATTACACACCCGTCCATGGCATCCACTCACGTCACCAATATCGCGCTCCAGAGAGAGATTCAAACTCGTGTACCTGCTGTAAAGCATAACACACCCAGGTCCGTGCTTGACGCGAAAATTTGCTGTTTTCACACCGTGGTGGGTGCTACTAATAGCATGCTAATCAAGCAAAGCCCGACGTTGGGACCGCCACTTTGATATACCTCTTTTCAACTAGAGGGAGAGAGGGCAGAGCACAGAGGGGGTCTGTCTCTTCCTTCTTCTCTCTCCACCCTCTCAGTCAAATCTCCTAACCGAGAGGGGCGGTAGTTAGTCCCCGAAAATGCCCCTGTGGCTAGCTCAGTGTTCACCGAGGACCACACTACCTCTATATCAACAAACATTCTCTCTCTGGTAAGCTGGTGACTGATAGAGGGATGCATGCATGGAGTTATCAAATCAAATTACCGATTTGGGTAAGTACAACGACCAATAATCCTTACTTTATTTCTTTAAAATAAACAAAAAAAATATGAAAACAAAAAAAAATCAATATGTTGGTCAAGAAATTAGTTAAATTAAGAAATTAGTAGTAATAAAAATCTAACTCAAAAAGAAATAAAACTAACTTACGTATTACGAATTATTACAAGGAAGACAAAACATGAATCTATCCTAACAGATGTCACACCCCAAGAAAGAAAAATATGATTACAATAAGTAAATACTTATGAAAATAATAAAAACATAAACTTAAGTGAGGTATGCAAAAATTTTAATGTCCAAACAAAATTATTTATAAGGCCCTTACGGCCGACGATTTATGGTCCACTTGAGATCCATCCTTGCAGGCTTGCACCCTTGAAAAGGGATATCGCCACCTGGGCAGTGGTCCTTATGTCCTCCGCTGAGCATAATACATTTTTGTAAAATATCTGACGACTTACAATTATGGCTTCAAGCTCCTTGCCCGTACTCTTCCCTTCCGGGCGCATCCTGGGAACCTCTTCACCCTCTGCGTGGGTCCCTCAGCCATGGATCAGGCTGCCTCAGTAGATGTCGCGCACTATTCACTTTGAAAATAACGTCTCTTCTCGACCGGAACTATTCATTTTTTTTAATTATTATTGTCTCTGGGATTTTCACACAACAAGGTTCGTATTACTTCACTCCGACCCGAATTATATTGGCGTACGTGTCCAAGGGCACCCTGCCCGAAGGCAGGTGC
This sequence comes from Mystacides longicornis, assembly GCA_963576905.1. Lineage (NCBI taxonomy): Eukaryota > Metazoa > Arthropoda > Insecta > Trichoptera > Leptoceridae > Mystacides > Mystacides longicornis. The sequence continues at coordinate 5,678,064 of OY756433.1, read as the reverse complement.
CTCCCTCGACGGACCTCGCGCTCTTCACCTCACTGTTAACTGTCAACTGTCTACTCTATTTACTGTCCTGTGCTGGGACCTCATATGGGGTTATATAGGCCTTCCAGCAAACCACCCCTTTTTGACCAGCGTGGGGGATGATTTTGGTGGTGGAACCATTCTGTCATCTCCGTGATTCGTTGTCTCACGCAGATTGTGCGCACGCCCTTGTGGATGATTTATGGACTTATGTGTTCGTCTCTCCACGGTTGTTTGTGCACCGTAATAATATTTTCGGTACCCATTGAACGAAATGACGTTAATACAAAATAATTACATATTATTACAATTAATTGGGTACATTATGTAATTACATACATAGCTACCTACTTACTATTATATACATAAGGTAATTCCTATCTCTTTGGAGATGTATGCAAAAGAATTTGGATTTTAGATAATGGATCATTATTTACATTATTTAATCAATGACTTATAAGGAAATTTTAATGTTTAGTGTTTTTGGGGTGTGCATCATATACAATTATGAAACTAAATATCTAAATTATAAAAAAAAATAACTTACAACTATAACTTGGTCGACTAATTCAATCTCTTAATTTATTGAAAAGTAATTTCTTAATTATAGTAAAAAAAATACAATTATAGGCAGGTATATACAATTTCATTAAAATGTATCACTGGAGGACCTTTGGTTTCAACTATACTACTAAGACAAAGCATTATTATTAATTATATTGATAAAGGGATGTGAGTTTTTCGACATTATTTCATTTACTACAACGAGAGCTCAGTACCTACTGGCTGACGTTATTTTTTTTTTACATTAAAATTACTCATTTAAAAAAAAAATATACATTTCCCAATTCGAAACATGCTATGTCCTCCAAATAAAAGTCGACTGAATATCATTACTTCCTTATTTTAAACAAACTTGAGAATATCCCTTGAGATTAATTGATTCATGATCAAGAACAATTTAATTATCATCTGTATACAAGATTTACAATTAAAATTACATCTTTCAACTACACAATAATTATTTATGAAAAATTACAAGGAAATACATTGGTGACATCTTATATAAATTAAGGCTTACATTCTGTATCAGGAGCACTTTAATTTAAACGGGGTGTGACATGTCTAAGATTAAAATTTATAATTATTCCAATTAGAAGTGCAATTTTCGTCCATAATTTATTTTATCGAACGGCTTCCTTACTGTACCTAATGTAAGTACCTAAGTCGTTTCTACACACTTGCGACGGAGACAAACATGTGTTTAACAGATTATTTACCGTACTTATTGTCTCCTAGATCCTTACAAAATTCATCTATTATATTTATAAACTATTGTCTTCTCCTAACTCATTGTTTATATTTTGAACCATTCAGAAATTATTTTATTTTTCGCGTCATTGTCCAAACTGGAAACCCGACCCATGTTCAATATTTTTATTGATTTGAGAAACATTAATTTATGGTTCCTCTTGTTTTTGAAAATAAACCGAGTCCCATTAAAGACTTTCTAGAATATTATTCCCGCTACAGTTATATTTTATTACCCTCAATAAGTCGTACCCTTTTTAAAACATCCGAAATTTAAGACAATATCCTATTCAATTCCTAGTTTTTTAACACTTTAAGAACAATACGAATGTTAGTTTCTTTCGTCACAATGCTTTTCGTGAAACCTTTGTCGGAAGAAATTTCTAAAATATTGTTTAACTGTATTATTTATGATATACCCAAAACATATTTTTTTTAATGTGAAATTTAGTCTTAAAATATAAAAATATAGCATATCAACTTTAATATTTCGTATCAGTTATGTTGATAGTTACACGCATTGTTGTATAACTGATGAATTTGTAATCAATACTCTTGCGTACAATTTTTCCATACTAAGCTGATAATTAGAATTAAAAAATCAATTATTTATATAATAACGTAATAAATGTCTACATTTGATTAATCATTAAATATTTTCAAAGTAAAATTTAGTCATGTGGATATTTTGTTTCGGTACAGTTGTCTATAAAATATTTGTAATAAACCTCGAAAAAATATTTTCCCTTATAATGAAAGGATAAAAGGAAGACAGGATGAATATCTGTACGGGGAATCGGGTGCTTTGATCGGGTAGGTACTGATTTGTTTTCAAAATCCTATATACCTACACCTCCTCAACATAATAAGACCAATAGGTCTCCTTGTAAATCCTTCTTAACCCATATCTTCCCAGTGTTCCATTATTGGAACGGTATAGTTAATAATTTTTATTATTTTTTTGGAAAAGCGCAACTCGTTTATTTTTTTCTGCTTAAAATCTTCGATTAATAGGCTTTAGTTAGAGATATTGTTGCATGATATTCACGTCTGCTTTTTTCTGTTATGAAGCATTCCTTATAGCAGATTTTGTGGAAAAACATTGCTCGTTGTAAAATATCCGTATATTTTTTGTTTGTTATAATTAACATTCAAATAATATGTTACCAATTATATTACTGTCTCTTTTGTCATTATAAAAAATAATAAAAATAAAGATGACTATAAGTAGGTATTTTCATGTCCTTTTTCCCAACCGTTCCATTTTTGGAACACTGGGATAATATGCCAATGTAACATTTTTGTACTATTTTTATGCAATAAATTTATTTATTGTTGGCAATTTATTTTTTTGGTCGTAGTTTAATAGTGTACTAAATATTTTAACATCTAGAAACGAAAAAAGTATTTTATGTAAAGGAAATATGCGCACACAGCTGGTAGAACTGAACCGTACACAGTAAGAAAACGTTGTTTGTATGGTTACTTTGAAGGTGAATGTTGTTGATTTTCAAAAAGGATCTGCAAAATCATCTTAACCATCGGATTCCACCTAAGATCTGCTACGCTCAAAAATAGAAAAAAATAAATTCATTGGACTTGATGAGTGACAATACCATCAGGATGTCGTGATAAATTTTTTCGTCAAAAACGCAATGAATAACGTTAAAGCAGGTGTTATATATCCAAAACAGGAGAAAATCCTGCATCAGAAAGCTATTGAAGTGCTTTGCTTTACAGTCAATAGCGAAGTAACTTGCTTGCTTGATAAGTAAGGTCATGCACAGGTCGATGAAGCTGCCGCAGAAGAAGTCTGCTTGAAAGATGTTATAATATGGAAAAACAAGGATATGAAGCCAGACAGAAAGGTTCGTGAAGAAAGACACATGGCATTTATCCAGAGCAGACACTGTCAAAACAAAAAGCATGCTAAGAACATCTAAAATGAAAACACTCCATGGTTAATATCTGAGTGTTCGAATTAGAACCAAAGTAATTTGAGAATCTAATAAGTCGAACAATGTGGTCAGCTGGCTACGTCATAATTTGCTATAATATATTTTATTGGCACCAACATGTATTGAGAAATTAAACAAAAGCAAGAATACTATATCTAGCCCTGCATGAGGGTTCCAAATGGGCTGCGCCGATCAAAAATACTCGTCAAGCGATGGTAAGAAACCTGGAATAACGCAAGTCAAGATAATAACCCTGTAAAAACACACTCCCGTGTCTACAAAAAAGAAGAAGAAGAAGATTTTTGTTTTTTTTATTTTATACAGGGTTTATAATTTATAAATTGTGGATTAAAATTTTGAAAAAACTTCATAAAGTACTTTACTACGCTCTATATCGTTTTAGATTTCCCATACAAAAGCCCAAATGTTACATGTATGTATCTACCCAGTGTTCCATTATTGGAACGGTTCTATATCTAAAAAACCAAAAATCCAAAAAAAAATTTGACACTTATTTATCAATACATAGACCGTAAATAGTCCCTGGTATGATTTTCATGAAAATCTAACGGCTATTTCTATGTCTGGGAAGATATGGGTTAAGGTGACTCAAAGGCTGTTGTAAACAGACGTTCCTGCCAACTTGAAGTAATTGGTACCCTAGCGATTCAGTTGACGATTTTCATTCAGAACCATCTTGACTTGGTGTGAAAGAAGTGTACCTACATATTCGTGTTCCATTCGGAAGGAGCCCCGATTCATTACACAAAAAAAAACTTGCAGGGAAAGTCAGGCATTATAATGCCAGTAATTCTTCTTTTTAAAAATTTGATACTGTTCAGGAATTTTGGATGGATTAATTAGTCTTGATTCTTCTCAGTTCATCTGCGTTCAATCCCACTGCTGAGTAGCTTACATTCTTCTCTTTCATGCGCCATATCGCTGGTCAACTGTTGTTCTCTCAACTTCTCTGACTGTGCTGTGCGAGTTTTACCATTCTTCTTCTAGCGTCCTATCTGGTCCCTCCGACACGTGGACACCCACTTGAGAGAAAGCCTGCCTTCTTACACCTACCCTGACTAAATCTCCAACATACCTACAGTTCTCAGTCCGATTCACTCACGAATATTTCAGAGCCACGAAATTTGCTTCCTTCTGGCTCCTCTGCGGCCCATGCACTGTTTTCATTATTTCCCTTCAGATTTACCATACCATGGCAGAATTTAAGCAGCCTCGCTTAGCTATCTTCACCGTCTGTTATTCTTTTTGGAAAGTTCTTTTAATTTTTTTTTACTTTTTTTTTTTGTTTTTTAACTAAGACATTTTTAGGTATTAACGCCTTTCGAAACGCCTAACGAAAGAAAGAGAAAAGTTAATAAGCACTCAAGCTGTTAGAGAATTCCTTCATAATGGTAAAAAGGTTGATCAGGTGTTGATCGGGTGTGATCAATCAAAAATAACCAAGGAAAACAAGGTTATATTATGTACACTTCGAGTAAAAAAAAAAAACATTTACATACACGTCTTTGTAATCTGAGCAAACATAGGGTGACAAATATTTGTCACGGAAAAATAAGAGTATCTACTCAACCTATTGTTGTCACATATGTTTGAGAACTCAATTGAGAGAAAGAGAATAAGAATACTCATACATTCGGAATATCCAATTGCTGTGCGACTTATTTGCCTCTGAGTTAGTTGCAATTCCTTGATGGTGCTATGTAATAATGTTGTTATTTTATTAAAGGTTATGTAATTTTTTTTGTTCAAAGTATCTTTTAATTAGTATGTAAAATAAATTCAGTTGTATATTCTCGTTTAGACTAACACAACATTCAGACCTCTCTCTTATTGGTACCCTCTCACAGAGGGCACTCCAGATATCCATTCAATTTTAAACCCTCTGAGGTGCCTTCATGAATGATACTTGGGACATCCATTCTCTGGTTTTGAATACCTGATCTCTTTTTTTATTTACCTTCCGCAAATGGATTTTAGGTATATCACTGCGGCTTTAAGGTAGCACTAGTACAAAACATTAAAATACCTATGTATTTATTTTTCATTTCAATTCCGATTGTTCATCAGTAAGTATTTATTATTGAAGTGGCAAGCCCGCAGCGATGAAGCAACCTTAAATTTCAAAATATTTGTATATCATTTTTTTTTTGAGACCTACTTGGAAGCTCTCGACAAATAATAAAATCCAACGAAAAGTAACATTTCGAAATAAATAAGGAGGAAATTAAATTACGACAATGCCAAAGCTTTTTCTATTACCCGAGTAAAATTTAATAACGATGTGTGTGTAGGTTAGGGCTTCCTTATCATATTATGTAACATTAATTTCTAAATGTTCGCAATATATCAAATTGCTTACTAGGAGTTGTATGACCGTCCTTTCTGGAAGGAGCTACATACATCTGGATTTCATCGCTTTTTTTGGCTGTTTAAGTGGAAACTTGCCTTTATAATATCCTATCCAGTTTTGGTCTATTAAGCCCATTACCACAACATTACTATTTTAGAGGAATAGGAAGTATTTCAGTTTCTCAACGTGTCTGTTAAGAGGTTCTGGTGCTCCGAAATCGTAACCGAAACTATCGGATATCCGAAATGAAATTCTATCCGTAACCGAATTAGTCTCAAATGTTTTCGGATAGGGACGGTATCTTAATGGGACACGTTACGACAGGCTTTTGTTTTTCGAATTATTTATCATTTAATACTATGAATTATTAACTATAGGTTAAATAGGTTTTAAGCAAACATAAACAAATTGGTATCATTTTTATGTCAAACTAGCTTTCCCGACAGACGTGGTCCTGTGTTCCTAACAATGAATATTGAATTCCAATTTTCATAATGATAAGCCTATTACCTTTTAACCAATGTAATTTAGATCGATGCATCTGTTTCAATCCGTATATGTTCCATCAAAATTCTGTCAATCGCACCAACAATCAAATAACTGACGGTTCCTGTCAAACTTTAATTTAATTTAAATTTTTCAATTTTGGAATAAAAATTATATTGTTAAAAGCACTAAGAAGGTTACGTACTTAGAGTTTTCTTTGATTTTCTAATTATCCGCGTAAGTTTCTTAATTTTTTCTCTCATAAGAACTTTCTCCTGACAAAAGTAAACACGCCAAAAAAATAGTAAGCGAAATCGGTCCACCCGTTAAGGCGTGATGCGATGATCACGGAAAAAGTGCTCTCCATTTTTATATAATAGATAAAAGTATATGCTCTTATAGAACCGATTTAAAGAAAATGTTTATATTTTATATATGTCTTTCTGAAAGAAACGGACCCCCATAATATGAAAGCCTTTGAAAAGATGACAACACCTTGAGCATTTTCTTTGATCGAACTTCACCAACGAATCTCGTAAGGAAATAAATATAATTAATTTCCTTCATATCAAAATATTTTTCAACCTTATCGGCTTATCTGATGGGGTTTAAATTTCAACTTAGATACTTAATAAAGGACGATCTAAAACCCCGTCCGCACTGCGAAATTTCACCGCACGGATTTTTTTTCGCAATTCTGTAACACGTTGAATCTTATGGGAGTATTCACATTTGCGGTAAAAAAGAGTGCGGAAAAAAAATCTGTGATTTTATGCAAATTCAACGCGATGCGGTACGGATTATTTCCGTGAAAATATTTTGTACAGTATGCAGTAGGTATGGATTTGTCCACACAGCGAAATAAAATTCGCAAATTTCTCTCAGTCGTGCGCTGGTAGTACTTTCGATAAGATATTCAAAACTGGAGAAATTTTATTCGCAGTGTGTAAAAGGTGAAATTTCGATCACGGAATATAATCCACAAGAATAAAATTCGTGCGGTGAAAAAACGCAGTGCGGACAAGGCCTAGAGCTAAGGGTCGTCGTCCATGGGCCATCTCACCACCGAATACCAACCGTGGTTAGATACGCAAAATCGCAAATGTTTTGCCCGTAAAATTTTCTGGCCTCGAGCTCTTTCCTTGATTACATTAGTAGGTACTGTAATTTTTTTGTAGGATTGTCTGTGAAGGCATCGAAACACTGTAGAATTTTTCGCAAGAGTTCATCTAGCTAGAGCAATCGTTTTTGGTCTAGCTAGAGGTGTAGTTAAACGGAAGTTAGAGCTTTCTAGCGGAAACCGGTCAAGTACCTACACACAGTGTTAACCAACACCACCATTTTTCCTCTCGCGTCACCAGGCCGCCGGCGTGTAGACAGACAGATATCATAGCGTACAGGTAAGTACATACATACAGATATAGGCAAGCGAATGCTGGGCCTCACAATGTGACGTAGCACTAAGGCCTTCTTATATAGGTGGTGTTGGTGTTAACGTTGTTTCTTTCATTTTTAGTCGACAAGCAAGTAATTTAGAATCAAAACATATGTCTTTCCATATTATTCGAGTACAATTCACAATACTGAATTTGTACTCGAATATAGTGTGAACTATTTTTGTTCGAGTGGCAAGTAATTAGGTACATAGCTACAAAGTTACTCGCTACTCGAAATAGTGTAAACTATAGGCTTTGGCCTAATGCTTCCAGTTTTGTAGAGCTGGAAACACACCATTCGCCCTGTTACAAAAAATTATGTATTAATCCTAATATTTTGGAAAAATTTTGGCCTTCTTTCGAAACAAACCTATTCGTAGATTTTCTTTCGAATCTGTTTTATTTCGTAACACTGTGTCGGATTTATCGACCATAAAGAAACGACTTCGCAAAACACAACAGTCATCATTCAAAATGTTATTTCCGGAGTCTACCAGTGGGTACCTACTTTGGTAACTTTTCGAGAGAGTGTCCCCCTCCTTGAACAAATACGTACACGCGGCCATTTGTTAAAACGACATGTGTGCGCCGCAGAGGAGAAGGGGGAATAAAAGAAAACAAGGAATTATTCATTCTGGAGAGAGTGTGTTAAAGTAATCATGTTCTGTGGCCAACTGAGTAGGCTTCCAGGGGGGTGTATTACATATATATATATATATTATTTTTTTTTTTGAAAAAAGAATATTTTCGTCGATAAATCTGATTTGTCATACCTATTGTTATTTCTTAAAATGGAAGTCTTTTTCCATTGGTCATCGCATCATGCGTATATGGTATGAGCAATTTCGCTTAAATTTCGTGTTGCTGTGTTTGCCATTGTCATGAGAAGGTTCTTTAGAAAGACAAAACTTAGAAAGAAACACGGAACATTTGAAAATTTAAAGAATGAAAGAATCCACAATGATCTCAGAGACTATCCACATCCATCCGATTTAATAAAAATATTTTTGCACTTGATATTCTATTCCTTGGAAAGGCTATTAAAAATCACGTTACGACTTTCGGAGACATTATTTTTAAATGCATTACGAAGAAAAACCCAACGACGCGCAACTCCATATTTTGTTACTGACGTTTATGACCATAGAGTGTTGATAATGCGCTTCTTAAATTTTTCTATGTGTTGCTGTATTGTGATTCACGCCCAAGTGAGCAAATTAAAAAATAAATATAATGAAGGGTTAGTTAGTTTAATATTTGCGTTAAAAAGTTGAATCAGGTGTCCTTTGGAGACTTTGTTTCATTAAAGCAAAGAAAAATCATGCGAGTGTGTAAAAATATTTTTATATGGCAGAACAAAGGTTGTCGGATCAGCTAGTTTCTTATAATAATATTGCGTGAGTGTGAAGATTTTTTTGCCTATTTTGTCTTTAATTATCCAATAGAGTTTTATTTATTTATTTATTTGTAATCTTTACAATACATTTTTATGGTAACAATGAATTATTCTATCTTATTTTCTAATTTATTTTGACCTCGAAAAGAGTATGACTCGTGCTTCGAGGAGTGTTGCATTTTTTCTTAGTTCTTAAAACCTATTTATATTTTTTTTATTTTTACAATATTTATTCCACAATTCCTATATATTTTATTTTCAGTTAAAATTATTCAACATTATAAATATTTTATTAAAAAAAAAATTAATCTACATTAGTTGTTATAATTATTAATAATATGATATGACGTATTTACTATATAACCTATGTATATTTTTTTTTTACAATATTTATTCCACAATATATATTTTATTTTTCAGTTAAGATTATTCTACATTATAAAAATTTTAATAATTAAAAATTTATTCTGCATTAGTTATAATTATTATTCATATATGTATTTACTATACATTTGCCATATATAAAAGTATAAAAGTCATTATTTCACAAATTATTCTACATTATTATTATTCTAAATTATATAAAATTATTCTATTTCACAAATTATTCTACATTATTATTATTCTAAATTATATAAAATTATTCTAAATTATATAAAAGTATGAAAGTCATTATTTCACAAATTATTCTACATTGGTTATAATTATTAATGCTATAAGAATTTATTATACATTTGACTGTATTTTTATTATACATTTGCAATTAATCTAAGTTCTTAAAACCTATTTATATTTTATTATTACAATATTTATTCTACAATATATATTTAATTTTTTAATTTACAATATTTGTTCGACGATATATATTAAATTTTTCAGTTAAATTTATTCGCCATTATAAAAAGTTTATTTAATACATTATTCTACATTAGTTATAATTATTAATGATATGAGTATTTATTATACATATTGCCATATATAAAAGTTTATAATTTATTATTTCACATTCAAATAATGGTTTCATCTAAAATTATTGCACATTAGGCATACAAAACAAAAAATAAAAAAAAAAAACAATTCAATATGTAATTATCTGGCATTAAAACAATTCTAAATTAGGCATACATAAAAGTTTGATAATTTTAAATTAACTGACACATCTGACTGACTATATCCTGAAGTCTCCAAATTATTCAAATTACTTGAAGAGAAAACTCTTTGATGCATGTATTCTCCCTGTGCTCACTTATGGCTGTGAAACGTTTGTGTTCACTCAAAGAATATTAAATAAACTAGCTGTAACACAACGAGCAATGGAGAGAAGAATGCTAGGTATCTCATTGAGCGATAGGAAGACCAACACATGGATAAGACAAAAAACGGGAGTCACCGATGTGGTTCAGAAGGTCGCTAAGCAAAAGTGGAGTTTGGCTGGTCATGTGGCCAGAGTAACCGACACCAGATGGACCAAGAAGGTTCTTGAGTGGCGTCCGAGAACCGGGAGGAGAAGTGTTGGCAGGCCTCAGGCGAGGTGGTCTGACGACATTAGACGGGTTGCCGGGAATGGGTGGATGCGGCTGGCGCAGGACAGAGGGCGGTGGAAGTCACAGGGGGAGGCCTATGTCCAACAATGGACGCGAGAGGGCTGAAGAAAGAAAGAAAAGAAAGACACATCAGGTGGGTTGGATTATTTCAATATTTGTGGTTTCGCCATATTAATAAAGATAAATAAATAACATAAACATTAACAATGACTAAGCCTAAAATTAAGAAATTTTATTGTTTACGTACGCAAGGAATTTTTGTTCCTGGTTTGATGATCTGATTGATCTGGGAAGATCATTAAACCATTTAACACCCCAGTAGGTATAATGATTTTGTCCAAAAGAAGTATTTTTCTTTGGTAATTTTATACATTTTCCTAGTCTAGGATTTTCCCTTATGTTTGTATTCGGTTGGCCATCGTCTTGTGATAATACATTATAATCTTTGTATGTTTGCTTGATCGCAGATTTTTTATACAATGATGTTATTTTTGGAACACAGAATTCCTCATGCAAAAGGTCTGTGGGATAGTCACTCGGCTTGTGTAAAATAATTTTTATTATTTTCCTTTGTACAATATACAAAGGTTCCAAATTGGAAGAATAAGCGCCACCCCATCCCACAATCCCGTATTGCATGATAGACTGACCAAGGGCGTAATATACTGTTTTCAGTACATCGTTCTTCAGGAAGTTCCTCAGCCTGTAGAATATGTAATATATTTTTTGAAGCCTTTCAATTGTCTTATTTATGTGGTCCTTCCATTTCATCTGTGAGTCAATCAGTATACCTAAGTACTTAACTATTTTGTCCGTTTTTAATGGTGTGCATTTTTTATTGGAGCAGTCTTTTGTTTGTAAACATTCTTGGTGGTGAATTTTGATTGATAAATCTTGTATGTTTTTTTTAATTGAAAATGGAACAATAACTGTTTTTTGTGCGTTAAGAGTTAGTAGGTTATAATCAAACCAGGTTTTAATGATTTTAAGATCCCTGTTTGCAGTTTCTACCACCTCATCCCACGATCTTCCTCTGCTCAGCATGACTGTGTCGTCAGCGAAGGAGATGATTACGGACTGTGTCCCAAGGTCAAACAGGTCATTTGCATAAATTAAGAACAATACAGGGCCCAGAACTGTTCCCTGTGGTATTCCGTATTTTGATGTTTTATTGTCGCTTTCCGTATTGTTCAAGTTTACGCATTGTGGTCTTTCATGGAGATAGCTTTTTATCCATGATAATGCGCGGTTTTTTACTCCATTTTTTTCAATTTACTGATAAGTTTTTCATGGCTTACGCTATCAAAAGCTTTCTGTAGATCAATGAATAAACCCGCACATTTTTCATGGTTGTCTAACGAATTTGTAATCAACGTTGTTAATTTCGCTATTGCATCATTTGTCCCGATATTTTCTCTAAAGCCAAATTGATTTTTATTTAGTAGATTAGTTTTATTTACAAAGTCGAGTAATCTTTTTTTTATTACCTTCTCATATATTTTTGCGATATTCGATGTAAGAGAAATAGGTCTATAGTTAGTAGGGTTGGTTTTATCACCAGATTTAAATATGGGTATTATTTTGGTTTTTTTGTAAATCTCCGGGAATATACCGTTTTTAATACTTTGGTTTATGATGAAGGTTAGGGGCTTTACAAGGGTGTTGCTATTCTCCTTTATGATGTCTACAGTTACTCCGTCAAACCCAGGTGCAGTGCCTCCTTTCATAGATTTTATGATTTTGCATATCTCGTCTTCCTCAATTATTTTGAATGCATTGAGGCATCCAGTATTTATTGGAGATTCTGTTTGTTGTTCGTCTGATCTATTATGAGATCCGCATTTTATTATTTTATTGGCCAGCTTGTCCCCGACAGAACTAAAGAAATTGTTAAATATGTTCGCCGCTTTTTTTGTTTCTTCTTTAACGTTCACAATGTGTCCTAGTTCGTTTGTTATCTTTACGATGGGTTGGTGGTTTCTCTTTTTGTTTATTGCCGAGTTGATTGTATCCCATACCTTTTTTGGGTTTTTTCCAGCACGTGTTATTTGGTTATGGTAGTATTCGTTTTTAGTATCTTTTATAAGATTTGTAAGCATATTTCGGTATTTCTTAAACAAAACTTTTTTTAAAGGAAAAATAACAACTAACGACTCTAAAAAACTTTTTTTTCCATATCATTTGGGTATAATAACATTTGTTTGTACATTTGTTCTTTTTGTCTTATTGAGACAATCAGACCATGTGTAATCCATGGTTTTATGGGCCTATATTTCGATTTATTTTTCTTTACTTGGGCGGGTTTTTGTGCTTTGCTTATATGTTTATCAAGTATGGAATAAAATATTGCTGCGCTCTCGTCAGATCCTTGGCACTGGTATAGTTGAGCCCAATCTTCTGCCATTAATGTTTCTTTGAGGTTTCCCATATCAATTTTTATATATTTGTTGGGTTTATCATCGTGTTTTTCATGGCTTTCATCGTTTTCTAGTTGTTGTATAAGAATAATTGTATGATGGTCTGTAATTGAGTTTTTCCATATGATCGTTTTAGTTTTATCTAATTGGCTAAGTTCGGCGCTAGTCCAATAGTGATCAAGACAAGAGGGTGTCTGGCCTGATACTTCACGAGTATAGTTTTTAAAGCAGAGTTTCATGTTATTTTCAATGAGGCGGTCAATGTATAAGGTTTTGTCCATTCCGTCATAATCGTCAGCCACATTAATATTTATATCGCCCGTAATGATAATATTTTTACATTTTATGTTTTTCACTACATTTTCTAAGTGATTTATAAATATATTTTTATCTGAGCCATGTGTTCTGTATAACGCGATTATGATAAATTCCGTTTCATTTTTCTCAAGCTTTATTTGTAAGCAATTTACTAGTGGAATACTGATTTCTGTAACATCAATATTGTTGAATTTGTCGTGCGCAAATATAGATATGCCGCTATTTTTATTTATGTGATTCTTTGTGCAGTAATAATTAAAGTTAGGAATATTGTATTTAGGGCTATTTACATTTAGATGGGCTTCAGTTAATATGATTATATCTGGTTTAGTGCGTAGTAAGTTCAAGTGGGTAATAAATTCATCAAAATTCTTTTGTATACTTCTAATGTTTAGTTGCATCACTATCAAACTGCAAACATTGATATTATTGATTATTTCGCTACATTCACTGGTATATTGACATGTAAATTGTTCTATATTATAATTACTATCTACGTACTCTGCTATTGTTTCCATTTGTGTTTATTTATATAGTATTTTACACATGACAAAAATACCATGACCAATGTTATTATACAAATGAATATATTATTATTTTCTTTATCAATGAGGGGTTGACGGTATTGCATTAACATTATATTAAAAAGATTACTTATTCTAGTAATAATGTATTTGGGATAATTTTCTACGTACTTAATATAGCTAATATTACTTTTAATCCATATAGAGTGACTTATACTAATGATTTTACTTTTGGGATATATTTGTATGGATAGTTTTATTAAAGTTGAATCATTTACTATTATAGGATAACAAACTGTATTACTCATATCTTTAGGATAAATTTGGATAAATCTTTGCATTAAAATAATATTAATAATAAAAATTAGCATTCTAATCATCATACCTTTGGGATACAATATTGTAGATCTTTTTGTAAGACACACATTTTCCTTTGTCAGTCGCTGAGTGGTTAGTTTGTAACGTAAATTTGTTCTTGAGATTTCTTTGTACGCAGTTATGACACTTGGGTTCATGGCCTTTTTTTCCGCATTCATGAAACCTATGGTTCCCACTGCAATGGGGGCACTTAGGTAAACTTTCCTTATTGAGACAGTTGACGGCTGTGTGTCCATAGCCAAGGCAATGGTAGCACTGGATGACTGGATCAGCTTCTTGGACATGGAGGCTTTGAAATCCTAAATTTATTTTTGTCCTATTTAAAATGTGTTTTCTAATTTCTTTAGTTGTTTCAATCAGGAGATGTATCTCAGCTGAGTTTTTGGTTCGAAGAGTTTTCTTAACTGTAAATTTGTTTTCCTTGTGTATGTTAGCAAGAGCAGCGATATCAGCATTTTGTCCTAATAGGTCGTTGGTTAAGTTTTCTTGATTATATTCGGCATCAATATTTTTAATGAGTAACCATGGTGTTTTCTTTTTTAACATTTCAGCTGTCAGGTCCGAGTGAAATTTCTCGTTGATGATTGTTTCGAGGAGTTTGGCATCATTTCCGGTTGTACGGCTAACTATTATTTTGTTGTATTTTGTCTTTTTTATCCCCGCTATCCCCAGACCAAGTGATCCCACCTGTAGATTTTTTTTAAGGAAGGTTTCAATACTTTCAGATGACATCATATTATTATCTTGCTGCTTAGCATGAACAATAACTGGAAAAGTTCTGTTTTTCGATGTATTTCGGCTGCCTTCATTAGTCATCGATTGTTCTATTATTTTTGATAAATTTTTTTCTCGCATATCATTGGTTGTTGACAGTTTTTGTTGGGTTTCTATCAAGTCATCCTTTAGTTTAATTATTTCTCTACTATATAAAACTTCAAGAATACTTAGGTTAGATTCAATATTGTTTTTTATTTTATTGTTGGTAGCACAGTTGGATAGTTTAGTTAGTTCTTGTTTGATCGCTTCAACAGTATTGCTGAACGACATATTTATTTAATTATAATTTATTTATTTCGATGACACTTCACTGAGGACACTTTATATACTACTTTGCGATTCAGAATTTATTTTATTATTTTTTAGATATTTATATTTTAAGGTTTATTTTCTTATTTTTAAATGTATATCTAATAACTTTTTGAGGCACAGACGATGTAATAGCGCGATATTTTATGTAGGTACGAAACGTGCGCACTGCGCAACTGACGAGATGCAACTGATATTAATTTTTAATTTTTAAAGTTAATCTTAAAAACAACACTTTTATATCAGTTGAATAATTTTAAATGAACCTCTCTTTGGGCTGTCTTTATTGTGTTGAAAGATTCTGATGAATGACTTTATTTCTTGGATGTTTAAAAAGGGTTATTCACGCGTTTCTTTTTGTATGCCCCATCTTCTTGGCAATACCGGAAAGTTTCATGGATCAAATTATTTACTAAAAGTTTAATAAGATAGACATACAGATTTGGATTTCTATAAATTTTACGTCAATTTCAGCTTTAAGTGGAATAATTTTGTTATTTTTAATCCGTTTTTTTTCTTTTACCCATCACGCCGTGTCCCGTAACGGGCTCCACTCTTTTCTATCCAAGCAAGTTTATTTCGCTTCTACCACCGACATACCATTTCTCATACATCCTTTTCTATTTTGCGTACTTCTTACCTGGCCTTCCTTGAGAACGGAATCGATTTGTTTGATCCACGCCATTGTCGGTCGGCCACGCTTTCTTACACAGTTACACTTTTCCTTTCAGTAAATTTTCTTTGTCATTCTATCAACATCCATTATTTCCACATCTCAACTTATTGACTTTCATCTTTGTCACAGCACTAACTCCTTTCGGAAAGGCCATATCCAACAGAGACTTTCCACATATTCTTCGTATAGCTCTCATCTCAACTGCATTTTTTGAAATTCATCAAATAGAATTTGAGTGAATTGTACTTACTTACTTTATTCTTATGTTTCTGCGAATGGGCAGTGCCTGCTCGCAATTGAATCTTGACGCGATTGCATCGTTATGACCCAAACACATTCTAGAATATTTTATGTGATCGAAGTATAGATACTCAAGTATATTTTTTTGTTAAAGATAAATTGGGTGTTGTGCTTCACACACAGAACTGGCGCGCAATGGGTAACGAGTTACAATTTCATTATTACATCGTATTTCAACAACCAACAGTGAACTTTATGTAGAAGTACTGGAGCAGACACAAAAAGCTGCAGCCATATCAGGATACCCTAGCCCTAGAGAGGCGATATGGAGAAATTAACATATGAATATACAAAAGTTGCGGCCGTACAATTATTATGACCTTTGGTATAGAATCCAGAGCAGACACTCTCCGAACTAAGAACCTCCTTTGTACGAGCGAGATGAAGATACTTGGAAATATTTCCGGAAAACCCCTCCGTGATAGAGTCAGAATTATCGAAGGATCTACAAAGTCGAGGACATTGTATGGTGGGCAGGATAATGGAGACAGTTTTGGAACGACCACGTTTCAAAAATGGAAGACGCTAGAGCCGCAAGAATCATCAGAGACAACATACCACAAGGAAGTAGACCACCAGGATGACCATCACCTAAATGCTTAAAGAATAGCTGGCAGTCAGCTTCCTAAGAGGATAGCGGGAAAAAGAATCCAGCAGACCTTATCAAAGAAGAAGAATAATATTAAATGAAACGTCATAGTAGGATTACTTTTGAGACGACCTGGCAAGACATGATGTGCTTTTTTTTATTAAAAAAAAATCAAGACAGTAGTTATCCAAATCTTTCGGGCAGTCTAAGATCCACTTTATAAATGCTAAGACTATTCGTCCTGATAGCGCCCCAACCCCGATTGACCAATTTATCGGTTCACCGCTTCAAATAAAATCCATTATTTTTTTCGGCCGTTTATTTAATAATTGTATTTCAATGAAAATAAATCACTTTTACATACTAAGAGGAGATCTTATTTCCGCCTATTCCTAACCATTATTGATGATTTATTCAATTATTTTTATTATCTACCCACTCAATATTACTTAATAATTCTTGTCGATAGGTATTAAATAAAAAAAAATGAAATGATAAAAAACGAATACAGTAGTTATCATGTAGGTAACATAATGATTTATTATTCTAGTAAAAAAATCAAAATCATGGATTGTAGGAACTATGTAAATTTAACTATTTTAGTAATTTTGATTTGTATCGTAATTGATAGCTGAGCAAGAGATTTCTACAAAAGCATGTCACAATTCCTTTTTGCCAAAAATAATGACGAAAGCTCTCGAGGCCATATGTATTATGTTTGAATGAATGTTCACTAATGCCCCTACCACACGCTCCGTCTTACCTGTGGTCTTGCCTGCGCAAGCCTGGCTTGTCAGGTAAGACGGAGCGTGCGGTGTACTGTTTTATACCAACCACACGCTCCGTCTTACCTGACAAGCCAGGCTTGCGCAGGCAAGACCACAGGTAAGACGGAGCGTGTGGTAGGGGCATAACGGCCGGTTTCAATAACCTATCTATCTCCTATCTATGGTTAAAAATCTATCTATCTTTACACTTTGGTGTTTCAATAAACAATGGATAGATATAATTTCTATCTAAACTTTCTATCTATCTTTCATTATATGATTTGTATAGAAATCGGCGATAAAGCGTTTCAATAACCTATCTCTAGTAGCTTGTGTCATTTGTGATTACAGTTTTTTCTATGGTTTTCTTAACCTCCGATTTCGGCGGTTTGTTTTTCCTTTCCCCCGATTTCGACGGCAAGTGTATGGTATAGCAACAAGTTTTTTTTGAAAATAATGGCTTTTTCAAGTGACGAGAACGATTTGGAGTTATTTGAAGACGGAGTCTTCGACTCTGACGAGGACGAAGAACCCCGGATGTTATATTCACGGATAAATTTCATGTCGATATTGTTGAACAAAGATTTTCTTGTCAGGTTTCGGTTAACCAAAACCGTCGTAAATGATTTATTTTGTATAAATTATTTTCTTATAAACAATATACGACGACGAGACGAGAAAAATAATGGAGGGCGAATGTTGCGTCTCTCTGACGCATAGATATTATTATATTGTCCATAGACAATATAATAATATTGTTTATATTGAAACTCTGACGTATTTTCGAAAATTGACATGGACGAAGTATTGACAAAAATGGCCAAAACATCCCCCTTGTGGATGATATGCCAAAAAGAAAAAAAAAGTATTGACAGTTTCTATGATCAAACGCGGATAATTTCCATGGTAACTGACATAAATACTATCTATCTGTTGTTTGTTTATTGAAACGCGGATAAGGATAGAATATTAACTGCGGTTAATTGACGGATAGCGTTTAACTGATTACTACGGATAGGTTATTGAAACCGGCCGTAAGTGAATACAAGAACAATTCAATAAAAGAGAAAGATGATAATTTCCAGATACATGCATCCGTGGCGCTACAACCATGTGTGGGTCTTGGCCTCCTCCAGAAGATATCTCCATGCCACCCTGTCCTCCGTCATACTGAGGTGAAACGCTCGAAACGGTGCGGTGGAGTAAGTGGGATGGGCTACTGTAAGAGCGGCAATCACGTATACGAGAATGAGACAGAACTACCTAAGAAGTACGTTAGCATGTCAACCCGCACGTTCTACCTCACCTATGAAGTACCGAAACGAATGTGCCCGATAATTTTGTTGACTTTGCGGTGGAGTAAGTGGGATGGACTACTGTAAGAGTGGCAATCACGTATGCCAGAATGACAGAGAACTTTCCGCGATGGCGTTGGCGCGTCGCAAGTGATCCGTTCCATACTAACTTAATTATAATATTTTATATAATTTCTTACCCATTTTTTTTTAAACTTTTTAATAGTTTTTCTATTATCCGGAGTGGAGAAGAATCCAATAAATCAAACATTGAAAGAATTTGTTCAGCCGATCTCAAGTTATTTAAGTTAGTTAAGTGTTCGCATAAACACGACTTTCATTTATATTCATCATCGTCGTTAGTCCTCATTACTGAGGGTCGTCACCTGGAACTCTCTCTGCCGCAACAACATCGTGTTTAACCGCTGTCCTCCATCTCTCCCGACACATCGCCGTCCGCACTGCTCCAACAACTGTTGTGTCTGTAGCTGCCCTAATTTGGTCTGTCCATCTCGTGGGTGCTCTTCCTTTGCCTCCCAAACGTTCGACACCACCAAGGACCACCAATTTTTCCAGGCTCTCTTCACCTCTTCTAGCAATTTGACCGAAGAACCGGAGAATCTGCTTCAAGCAAAAGGAGGAAAGTCTGTCTGGTATGCTCAACTCTCTCAAAATTGGCGTATTGGTTCTTCTGGCCGTCCAGGGGATACGAAGTAAACGTCTCCAGCACCACACCTCAAAGGCGTCGATTCTTTGTCTTTCTCGGGCTTTTATTGTCCATGTCTCGCCCCCGTAAGAAAATATTGGAAAGACTAGTGCCCTCACCAAATGAACTTTTGTGGCTCTGGAGATGCCCCCGTCCTTCCATATCTTGTCTAATATGGCATTTTTGGCCATAGCGATCCGACGTTTTATCTCTTCTACACAATCACCGTTGTCCAAGAGCAGTGACCCGAGATAAACAAACTTCTGTACAATCTCCATACCATTTAAGGCAGGGGTGCACAGACTTATAGGGAGCAGGGGCCACTTGTGAAGATTATGAGCCAAGGACGGGCCGCTACAAGGAAAATAATACTAAATTAACCTTACGTTTTTTTACTTCGGGGGGGGGGGGGGGGGTGATCTTTCATGGACACTCTTACCGGGTAAAACTCCCTCGCTTTCTTCCTGACAACCGCCGAGTACCCCCTGCTCTAGGGCCTTATCACATATTATTGTCTTCGCCTTTCTTTTTTTCTCTCCTAGCCTTTCATATTAATTTTGTCAATCTCTTTGGTCTTTATGATACCTTCCAAAAAGTCACCAATAATTGACCACATTTTCGAGGCCATATTTCCCGGAGTCAGCCTCAGGATCTCCAGGCTTCGTTCCATATCTCTCCGTTTCTACTCCCACCTCGGGCAGGAGAACACGGTATGCTCAGCAGTACCCGAAGGGTCATTGCAGTATAAGCAGCCTGCAGACTCTGACATTGATGCTGTTTGTAGAAAACGTCAAGCACTGAGTGATGCGGAAGGTCACAAGTTCGTGTTGTACCTCATGCCAGGGCTTAATTTGATGTATCAGCCTGTAAGTCCATCTTCCCTTCGCTGATTCCTCCCAGTGCTCTTGCTATCTGGTGAGCGTTTTATCTCTCCCTTAGGTCTCCGTATCTTCTGTGGCTCCTCTTTGGTTGTACAGAATTTTTCACTCTATCGCCACCAGGTCGATGGGCACCAGACCGTCAATCACCAGCGCCGTTCCTGCTGACACTGTCCTGTATGCGCTTCACACTCGCAACGCCATAGTTCTCTATGTGCTACGAACAATCTTGTCTGTATTTCGCAGTTTCCATGGCGTGAGCCCAAATTGGTGCGGCGTACATGGACATTGCCTGTATCCTCCTGTTGCATGAGCTTGGACCTCTTGGTAGTATTGTTCTGTTGGTATTTTGAGCTTTTTCACACACTTTTCCATGACCTCTCTGTGAGTCTTCTGTGTATAATGACTCCGAGGTATGTCACGTGGTTCGTGGGTTTTACAGTAGTTTCATCAATATAAAACTGGATGCCTTCCATATTTCTACTGATCAATACAACTGGTTCGACCTTCTCAAGGGCAACTTACAAGTTATTTATTTTCATCCACAGATCTACAGCGTGAAGAGCTGCATTAGATTTCAAATGAGCTCTTTTTTGTAGTCGCAGTTACAGACACTGTAAGATCGTCGACATAGCCGATCAAACCAACACCCCTGCATACCTTAATATCCATTATATCGTCCTATAAGACATTCCACAGAGTTGGGCCCAAGAAAGTGCCCTTTACGTTTTTACTAGTTCCTGGCTTATCCATATCGAAATTGATGTGCTTGGTACGACGAGTAGAATAGGTACGTAGTAACGCAGTCGACATTTCACGCAAGAAACGAAAAAAATTAAACAATAAACAATTTTTTAATAATCCTTCCAAAAGCTACAAAGGTTATTAACAATGCACACTCTCGCCACATCTTCTCCCTAACGTAAACACAAACAAATTGTGATTATTATTAAAATTAACGAATTGAACGTTCATTCTTGGTGGACTTATTTATTTTAATATCGTAATTTAAATAAAACAATTAATTTATTTGTATTTTTTCACAAATTTAATAACCCGACTAGTTTCGCAAGCACAGGTCCTGCATGGTTACAGGTGACTTAGACACATTTCTTTTTGATTTGACTAGAAATAGTTTCTAAGTCACCTGTGACCATGCAGGACCTGCGCCTGCTTTCTACCCGAATAGTTCCGATCGTAAGTGCACAATTTTGGCGTCTCCCCGGCACGGCAGTGAGGTAAACGTACAAAATTATTTACTTAGGTATATTTTAAATATTCTTTTGATTTTTCAATATTTTAATTCGTCGGCGGGCCGCAGAAAAACTGGCTGCGGGCCGCATGCGGCCCGCGGGCCGGGGTATGTGCATCGCTGATTTAAGGTATTTGATGTTTCCAATTGGTTGTGACGATCAACAATTTTTAGAGGATTCTATATATACCGGAATTTTATGGAATCGACTTCTCATACTCAAATCAATGATAATTATTAGTATTAAAAGTCTACTTACATTCTACCGATCTCGGTAGCCTAGTTGTACTGGCGTGCACTTCAGATCCGAGGTCCCGGGTTCGATTCCCGGTCGGGTCAGAGTTTTTCCAAGTGTTTTTTCACTTGAAATTTTTACCCGGGGTTGGCCTGTCTCAGATTGGACGGGACCGGTTGACTGGAAAAAATTGCCTCAGGCAATAAGTTCCGCCGGCAATACTGACACCTTTATTGTATAGAAAAGTGTTATATTATTATTATTTAACGTTTGAGTATATCGCCTCAATTATTAATTTCGACGAACAATCAAGATTGTGTTAATAATAATTGGAATCGTATTATTTAGTACATAGATAGGTAATATCTCAAAAGACTTAATTAAGTACACACAGGAAACGGACGCAGCAGTAGCGCTAAAAGATTAACTATTATAAGACTGTAAGAGGATCAAACCAAGGACGTTTACTGTAAAGGGGATCAAATCATCCCATTGGGAGCTTTGGGAAAAGTGTGTCAAGCGCTTCTTACTTGTGTTAGTATAGTAATTCACCTGCGGTACAGGAGGTTGACCAGAGTAAATAAGATACGTATCTCGGGAGAAGCTGATGCTACCTGTATTAGTGTTATTTATGGTTTCGGTGACTCTAAAGTGTATAAAATAAATAAACCACTATGGAAAAACGTAGGTACACGTAAGTTCATAATAAAGAAGCACTTTTAAAGTTTTGATAAATGGTTCAGTCACCGACATTCGTTTCGCTTACCGTAAACCATGAGTTCCAATCCATATGTTTTTAACCATCTATCGATGGCAAGCATTGTTTAATGGAGGGTATATTAAACTTATATATTACTAGCTTTTCCGACAGACGTTGTCCTGTGTTTCTAAATTTACAAATTGATTTCGAATTTGTATAATTATAACTTGTTAGCTTTTAATAAATGTAATTTAGATCGATGCATCTGTTTCAAACCATAATATTATATTTTCCATCGACATTCTGACGGTTCCTGTCAAACCTTAATTTCATTTCAATTTTTCAAATTTGGAATAAAAATTATATTCTTAAAAGTTACCTACTTGGAGTATTTTTTAATTATCTAACTTTTCAGGTTTTTTCAGGTAATTTTTTCTTTCATAAAAACCCTCTTCTGATAAAAGCCAACACGACAAAAAAAATAATTAGCGAAATCGGTCCAGCCGTTAAGGCGTGTTGCGATGACATCGGAAAATAGCTCTCCATTTTTATAATGTAGATTTGCTCTCCTTGAATGACCCCAAATTCATTGTCTAAGGATAAAATATTATAAATCGTAATCAAAAAGTTAGTCCAGTGGTCAGCTTTTCTGCTTGAGACAGCTAGGGATGTGGAGTCGAGTCGAACATGATAGAAATTTAATAGAAAAAATACCACATAAAAGCAATCAAAATAAGTCAACATTTAAGACGAAGCTCATTATGATCAAAGTTTCCATTGTTAATATCGAAGTATGTTATATTATTTTTACATCTAAAAGTTAGTTTTGTATGAAAAAAATTTAAGTATTATGAATATTTTTATTCGTAATAGGTACTATGTAGGTATATGCATGACTCAGGTGACTTTTTTCCTGACTCTAGATGAAAAAAAAATATTTTAACAAATTAGTTTTTAAATGAATTTCGTTAAACTTAAAAAGTTGAATTGCTAAATAACAGTAATCTAGCAAACCCTTTTTTAGATTATTTTTGCAGCTGGCAACACTAATTATTCTCATTTCGAAAAAAGAAAAAAATACAGCACCGACAACAAGGGTGCATACTTAAGTAGATTCAAACGTTAATTTGAAAAAAGAACGCCACGATTTCCTACATTTTTTTTGGAATCCCTCGCCACTAGCACACTAAAATTTGTTTTATCTTTGTTCTGGTGAGTGCATTCAAATCACTAAAAAAATTACGTACCTACTTTTTGAAATGTTTTAAAATTTCGTTACAATTTAAATAACATTAGGTATAATAAAGCCATTTACATACATTAAGTACCTACATACAATCTTCCTTTAATCTCCACTAAGGAGCAAAGGGAGGCAACAAGAGTTCTCCGTTGCGCTCGATCTTGCGTAATGTTTATGATCTCTTTCCGCCCCATGTTCAATAACTCCCTCATCTCTGCTTCGAAGGAGAGGAACACAGTATGAGAGAGTCTCTTTCGTTTTAGTCAACACCACTTTCTTTTTGTCATAACATTTAAGTATTTTTAAATTTGAGTAGGTTTATGACTTGTCTGTGAATTACAAGGCGAAACAAAGCTACCTACTATTTTCAAGCATGCATATACACCAGTTGTGTTTGCGCACAAAATTAAATTTACCCAGATAGAAAGGTATCTATGGTGGTATTATATAATAATCCCATAGCATTTACCATTAGAGAACTACATTCCAACTAATTTAAATTCAAATTGCATTTCATATTCTAAAACTTTTGTTTGAAACTAATTATTTATTATCATTATTGTCTGTGTCAACATTAATTCGAAATATTCTTAACCGTAAGCAATTTATTCTTAATATAAACTGTTCGATATACAACATGGATAGGCACTAGGTACGTATATCAAATTGAGTTTACGAATAATACGTCAAATTCAAAATCATTCTATGCGTACTGAGTGCAACAAAAACGTTCGCTTTTTTCACTTCCCCTGTCAACTTTTCGGATTCACCTTTTCGCACCAAAACGTCAAATTCGGAAAATACGCTCGGAAAACCCTCATAATCAAAATAACGGTCGGCGGTCCCATATACCTATAAGTGTTGTGCACATCAAGAACATTACTGGAACCAGGAGTAAAGGAAAGAACCAGCAAACAATCGGTGAGTCCCTTTCCAATAATTACAGTCCATTTCTTCTTCGTTCGTCTACGTACTTTCTGCTTAAAGCTGGGAGACGTAGTGGACATAAACAATAGTTTTATTTAAGTATATCGTTGAAAAAGTTTAGACTTGGGAAATTTGACTTACTATCAGACCTGCATTTAGGTAGGTATATTATGATATCTTTTGTAATAAAAAAAGTTCAATTACTAGATATTATATTTTATGAAAAAAACTTTTTAATTTAACTGACTTGGGACTGAATCAAAGTGAACACAAAATACTCATCTTGTAATGAAAATCATTAAGAAAAATATAAACAGGACTGAGAATATGTGAGCCAGGTACGTCTTGATCAGAATTTACATGCTATATCACTAGGCTACTGAATGATTGCATCAAAAATTTAGGTTAAGTATATTTTGCTTTGTTTTACTAGCTTTCCCGACAGACGTTGTGGTTCTATTCTAACCCGAGGCGGCCCGTTCATATGTGGATAATGTGCACTGCGCCCCCAGAAAAAAATACCCACATAATAAGTAAATTTGATTGAGTTAAACTAATAAAATAATAACATTAAAATATTTCCTAAACATTCAGGCGGGAACAACGCGAGAACATAATGCGAGCGCAGACATTCTACCTCGACTACTAATTTTAATATTATAATAATTTATATTATTTCTTATCCATTTTTCTACATTCTATTAGTTACTAGCTTTCCCAACAGACGTTGTCCTGTGGACCCTTTGGTCCTAACCAGAGGCGGCCCGTTCATTGTGCACTGCGCCTCCAGAAACAAAAATAAACTAACTAAATAATAACATTAAAATATTAATTCTAAAACGTCCATATTTCATTCGTGCTCAGACGGGATTAACGCGAGAATATAAATATAGGCGCGCAATTTGGTTAACATTGTATGAAAAATTTCTAAAACGCCCGAAACGGTGGAGTAAGTGAAATGGGCTGCTGTAAGAGAGGCAATTACGTATCTATGCGAGAATGAAAGGGTGCAGGGGCAGAAGACAATAAGTTTGTCGCATGATATTCGTTCTATACTAACTTTAATATTATATTTTATAGTATTTCTTATCCATTTTTCAACTTTTTATTAGTTATTTTGTTATCCGGAGTGGAGAAGAATCCAATAAATCAAACATAGAAAGAATCTGTTCAGCCGATCTCGAATTATAAGTGTTTGCACTAACCCGACTTTCGTTATACTTCTATGGTTGTATTTAGGTACCTACATAGGATTGTCTTCTTCACCCTATTTTGTGGGTTGATTATATTATTATACATAAAATGTTTACATTCAGAAAACTGCAAAAAAGTCTACAAGTACATAAGTACGTTTTTAGAACGATGTGTTTTTAACCTTTTTAGAACGATGCCTTTTTAGAGCGAGTACCTTTTTGGAACGACATGTTTGTAACCTACACAAAAAACAACTCCCCGAATGTCTGCAGTGTTCAAGACCGATGAGAGCAATATTTGTATCGATAAGTTTACAGCGTTGTTATATTCTTTTTTAAAATATATTTCGTTCAACAGACGTCGGTTTCATAATATATTTTTATGTTTCGCAATATATATTTTTCACAAAGTGAGGAACAAAATGTTTCTGGTATTGAAGTTATCGGGAAAACGTTTTTCTTTAAAAGAAACAAAAAAAAATTGAGTGAACAGGAAACTTCTACTTTTGGTTTGAAAAACATTTTGAAAAATGATTTCACTATTAGAACAGCTGGCTGGTTGTTATATTATATTACGTTATATTAAATTACTCTTAAGGTAAGTTTACATCAAACAAACATAGCAAACAGTTAGAAATAATAGAGTATATTTTATGGAGTTTTCATTTATTTTATTGTATTCATTCACATCCCAAGTCCTTTCGGGTACTTCGAGTCGTCAAAAGTATACAGTACAACACGACATTATTAAACTTTATAAAATTTTACATTTTTTATTTATTTTTCGTTAAAAAAATGCCACTGTTTAGCATGACGGTAAAAACCTTTGCGCCAAACAGTGTCTATAATACATAAAAAGTGTACAAGTAAAAAAAATACAATATAGATATCATTTTACAATGTAACAATAAATGTAAATGTACTAAGTACATGAATAATAATAAAAAAAAAATACAAACAATTTTAAAATCCATGCAAGAAAATAAATAAACGAAAGTATTGGCGAGGCTGAAAATAACACCACCTATATGAGAAGGCCTTAGTGCTGGCGGCCATTTTTCCTCTAGCGTCACCAGGCCGCCGGCGTGTAGACAGATATCATAGCGTACAGGTAAGTACATACAGATATAGGCAAGTGAATGCTGGGCCTCACGATGTGACGTAGCGCTAAGGCCTTCTTATATAGGTGGTGTTGGCTGAAAAGGAGTTAATGGCCCCTTCAGTGACCAAGGAAACGACAACGAGAAAGAACCGGTGGTCCTAGACAATTTTAATTTTGCGAACGAATTTTTCGTCAATGTACCTATAGTAGGAAGAAAATTAACCGTCCACTTTTTATATTTTTGTACAAGTTTCCTTTGTTTGGTTTAATAATTGTTAGCGCGTAATCTGTCATCGCCCATAATAAGCTCATGGATATGTTGTTTCCATGGTGTCCAATATCAACCATAAAATAAAGTTTGTTCGGCAAAAATGATATTTATTTTAATCATATGAACACTTCCAATCGAATTATCTATGGTGCAAGCAAATAAAATAAAAGTAATAAATATCCACAACTGTCATTTATTATGACGTTTCGCGTTTCCATAGATATTTATGTATAGACATCCGGTGGAATCAGTGTTGCCTTGTCGCAGAAACGCGTCCAAATATTTCGACCGGGGTAGACAACGCATTTAAAAATAAAATTGTAGGAGCAAAAACAAAACATTATCAGCAAGTCCAAAAATAATTTATCACAATAATAATATATGTATTTTTTACTTAATTAGGTACCTAAGATGTATAGTATACAGTGCTTGTGGTTTTTTTTTCATGTAAAAGGCCTAGGCAATAGATTTTGTAAATAGGTTTACAATAAATAATTTGTCTTTATTCTTCTAGTGTCTGATGCTGAAATGGAAAGCATATTTTTAAGAGATTTTAAGAGCTAAGTATATGGAAAAGAGACGAAAATACCTTTCAAATACCAGCAATTATTGTATTGAAATATAATATTAAAGTTAACATCTAGACCATATTATCTTTAAAATAGAAATGAATTCACAATCAATCACATCTTTCAAAAATTATTGCTTTCTCGAAAACGCTGAAAAATAAAAAAACGTCTCTACGATATGTAATATATTAAGAATTAATGCTCTATTCTTACTTCGTTTATTCAATCTAACTAAATCCATTTCGACAAAAACTCATGGTTGTTTTAAAACTGAAAATAATATGTTGCTCCATCTTACTCAAGCCAGTAAAATTTCTACATTCGCAGGTCTTTAATAATTCTAACGAGTTTTTGGTAGCGTTAGAGACCTTTGACTTGGGATATTATATTGTATGATTCAAACATTCAAATTATTGATACTCCCTTTTGACCCCGCTTAGGGGCAAAGGAGGCAGCAAGAGTCCTCCACCCGCGCTTGCTTTAATCATATCGGTTATATTTAAATTCACTACTTAGTTTTTAAATCAATGCAAATTCAACTTTAAAATTTTAATTTAGGTATTAAGAAAAGTCGTCCCTAAATGTATTATTCATGCTTTTCGAACTTTTCAAGT
Organism: Mystacides longicornis; assembly: GCA_963576905.1. Taxonomy (NCBI): domain Eukaryota; kingdom Metazoa; phylum Arthropoda; class Insecta; order Trichoptera; family Leptoceridae; genus Mystacides; species Mystacides longicornis. Next base: position 5,649,507 of record OY756433.1, on the reverse strand, counting down.
AATTTATTATTTTTTTCTTTGTTTCAGATCGCGCTCATTATCACCTGGGGATTTATTCGAGGTAAGTTCGAAATTCAAAAAAACATTATTTGAGAAAGTTAGAGTTCTGTTGGTACCTTGAACTGACGGCAAAATGTCACGTACAGAAACAATTATTAATAATTTTGAAGGTCGCATTTGATTCAAATATTAATTTCAAATAGGTTAGTACTATGTAACTTCCCCCTGGTGAATTCAAGTTTTTGCTTATTCTTTAAGGGTGTCTTCATCGAATAAAAAGCAATCCAAGTTTCATAAATGTATAATGCTACATTTACACGCTTGCCATGGTTTGGCAAGCCACCACAAACTCCAAGATCTTTGATCTGTGTCGGAAACCGGCACTCGTTGCAAGCTTTGGCAAGTTCACACAAGCCAAGGCAAACACCCCGTTTACACGTTGGTGTTTGTGGTGTAAATGCAGCATAAAATATCGATCGAAATATTATTTAAGTTCCATAATATACATTTTTTTATTTTATTTTCGTATGGCTTGGCGGTTTTTTTTTTTTTTTTTTTTTTTCGTCACTCATCCCAGTTCCCTCACAGCCTCGGCTCCAGCTCCGACAGCCACTTCACCGCCCTCAAATCGCCACCGTGTATCTCCCGGAGATCCCCCTCAAAGCGCCTCAGCTCGCACTCACCCACCAAGTGTCTCACCGTCTGCACCGATCCGCACTCACAGTCAGGGCTGTCCCTCTTTCCCCATTTCCAGAGCAGGTAGTTACAACAACCCTGCTCCGTCCGCACTCTGTTCTGTTGCACCCAGACCTTCCTTGCCAGTTCAAAGCCCGGAACGCGGGTTGTTGGGTCCGACACCAAATGTTTGTTTACTGTATCGCTTTCGTTCCATCTCTCCCTCCATTGGTCTTCTATGTTGGAGTTTTCTGTTTCAACAGTCCATATCGGTTTTCGGGATTTAAGCCTTTTATTGGGTGGGTGAAATATATCCCCAAAAGCGGGTAATTGATGGTTGTTTTTTATTTTGTTTATCTCCCTAACCGTAGCGTGAGACCGGCGCAAGTCGGGAGGGGCGATATTTGATAAAACCGGCAACCACTCAGTCGGAGTCGACCTCACCGTGCCTGTTATGGTCCTCATAGTTTTATTCAGCTCAACATCAATCTTATCGCAGTGAGCACTTCTTCCCCATACTGGACAACAATACTCCGCTGAGCTGTACACGAGAGCCATTGCCGATGTTCGCAGTGTTGCAGCTCTGCTTCCCCAAGATGTTCCAGCGAGCTTACTAACGATGTTATTCCTGGCTTTAATTTTGTTTTTAACAGCTTCAGCGTGGGCCCGGAAAGTCAAACTCCTATCCAATTTCACTCCCAGATATCTAGGACTTTTCTCATTTCGGATCCTTTCAGCAATATTTTTTGTGTATTGTAATTCAGATGATAGAGGTGCATGTGTTTGATCGAAATATTTGATACATCTTAACATGATACCTATTATAAACATTTTTTTTTTGAGTTTTCTTCTTTCTGGTAACAAACTAGAAACGGTCTGCACTCAGTATGCCAACTTTGTGACTCCACTTCTCGTGTTACTCGCCAGCCTCTATGATTCTAAGTAGTCAGACAGACAGAGCAGACTTAAATCAAGAAACAGCTTCATGGAGACGACCTCCACGATGACCGGCTTGCCCGATGCCCGAAGGCCATCTATGTGGCGTAATGTTGCTGGCCCCACATGTCTACCTCCGGCAGAGGAAATGTCAGCAGGACATGACCTCCCATATCCTACTTGGAGGGCACTGAACAGATTAAGAACAGGTGTCTCCCGATGCTACAGTAACCTCAAGAAATGGGGTTATAGAGATGACGACACCTGTGAATGTGGCTCTGTTCAGGACAACGCACACCTGTTTGCATGTCCTCTGATGGGTGTGACATGCACACAGGAAGACGCACTGATGGCAAACAATAGTGGTATTCGGGTGGCCGAATACTGGGGATCACAGATTTGATGGCGTTCTGGACACGGAAAGTAAGTAAGTCTAAGTAGATGCTGCAGCGTATGTCCCCGATCATCTTTTATCATCAGTCTTACATTTATCAATTTCCATATTAAAGTTAGCTCTAAAGATACTTGCCGTTTAGTGGTAGTGCCGTCTCCGTCCTCAACGCAATGTCATCCGCGTGTCTTTTCACGTCAAATTTTTATATTTATTTATTTATTTTATTTATTTTATTCCCAAAAATACAAAAAAAACATAAGCATTTTACATGTGTGTATATATATATATATAATTTGTATAAAGGGTTTATTACCTCACTAGACGAGAGTCTGTGCTGAGGCAATACTACTTAATGTAAAAAGAAAAAGAAACCATGCACCCATCAACCATATATGAAGTTTTCAACTTGCATTAGAAAATCGCAAATACAGAATAAGCACGCACACAAAATAGAACACACATACATTCATAAAGTCTTTGCAGCACACTTCACAAGCATCATCCATCACCAATTCAACCATTCGTAACTGCAAAAAACAAAAATAACAACTACTACGCAACACGTCATCCAACTCAGAAGTCCCTATCTTAAAATCTGCATTAGCGCACTCTCCGATTCGTCAATTCCAACCCTATATAACTGAAATTCTAAGAAAAGTTACTATTTTCAATGTAAGTAAGAAATCAGTACCCCTGGATATCAAAGCGATCATCGAAAGAGTTTAAAAAAAATTTGTTAGAAATTATACAACAATTCGATCGTTTGATCTTATAACACTAATATTAGCTGTCGATAAAACTCTTACTAGCCCCACCATATAAATAAATAAAAACAATAACATCACAAAATAATGTTTTAATTAATTATGAATCAATGGTTTTCCGATTCTGAGAAAGCAACACGAATTTCCTTGAATAAAAAATCGTCACTAAATTTTCATGTAGGTATACCCAATAGCGTTTTTCTGATATAAAATTATATGTGAATTCGAATTGTTTTGTTTTATTTCACAATATTGTTCGTTGTTTTGGAGGAGTAAATAAAAACAGGAAAGAAAGAAAAAGAAAGTAAATTAACATGGGAGATGTTTCATTATGGACGAGACAGAAAGGTTTGTGAGCGAAAGTTACCTTGAGCAGAAGTAATAAGATTGTTTGCGCTCAAACTACACAAGTAGTTTATTCCTTCAAGCGAAAATATGAAAATATCTTTGAGGCATTCTTTGAAATAATCATGTTAATAAAAATAATAATTTTCCAACCGCTTTTTTTTAATTTTATTTGTCTGTTTGTTGCTTAAAAACAGCTTAGCGACATAATGTTGTACCTATTATCGTATTGTGTTTGGAATCGACTGAGTAATGTGAGGTTTAAAAACTAGGTAGGTACTTAAAAGTACTAGAGCTCGGTTAATACTATGTTACTAATAATAATAAAAAAAAATAATTAAAAAAAAATGGATCCTGCCCTAACTAGAAATGCTCACTTGTTCATTAGGAATGTTGTGTCACTTCTCGTTACCTACTTTAATACTAGCTTTCAGGACACTCAATGTTATATGAATATTAATTACCTACCATCATGATATACAAAACACCTTAGAAAAATGGAGGAAAATATTGGAGGACAACGGATTAAAAATCAGCAGGAATAATACTGAATATCTTTACTTTCTACGGCGCAGTGCACATTATGCACATATTATTATGAACGGGCAGCTGCCGATTAGAACAACAGGACGTCTGTCGGGAAAGCTAGTTGTTGTATAGATATAATGTGATATACACATACATACTCCCGTTAAGGTACCTACCCCACTCTACGCAAGCCAGTCCGGAGGAGACCAATCCGAAGCGAACCCGACCCGCACGAACCGACCCCCCAGCTCGATCAAATCAACCAAACCGAAAAGCCGGCCCCACACAAATCAAGCCCGCCGCGGATCCCCCCCCCCCCAACCAACCCACAATGCGGGAGGCCTAAGCCACACTCAAGAGCATAGGGAGGCATCAAGAGCTCTCCATTGCGCTCGAGGCTCTTGTGCCTTTTCTGACCAGTTGAGGTTTAAGGACGTGGGGTGGTCAACCTCACGGTCCCGATCTGATTTTTCGATTTCCTGCCTCTTACAAGATGCTCGAAAAACCAGCGAAAAGAGCAGAGGTGCTATTCTTAGCCGGCAACCCCACGGCAATGTGACATTCGAGCATAATATACAAAGAATTATTAATAGCTCTGCACCTTCATACTATAAGTATATTGATTTAACATAGATAAGTCGTGCTTTGCAGGTATCTACATACCTCTATTGTTATATTATTATCTTCACAATTGTTTAATATAAAATCGTCTGTTCAAAACAGTTCCGGAATTCCGTTTATCCTTTAGCAATGTCACAAACCCCGATTTTCTTCTGAAAAGATTTCAGTTTCTCGTTGCTACGTTTTAAGAGTCTGTTACTGACATCTTTGAGTTAAGTAATTTAATAATAAATTATCTTCTTATATTATTTCGCTAAGGTATCTGTCTTGTACAAAATCTCTTCTGCATTGTTCAAACAATTTTGATACTTTTAATTCCTTTCAAATTTTATATTTCTAATTTAAACTACAAACCTTCATTGTTGTGCAGATTTTTTTTTTGGCACAAGCATAATATTTCATTTTCAAGTCTTAACACTGTTTATTTCCTTTTTTTTACCCATCACGCCGTGTCCCGTAAGGGATAGATTGAGAGAACGGATCCCCGCTCTTTTCTATCCATGCACAATAATAAATTATTATTCTTTCACTTCTTTCACCGACGTATCATTTTGAATACAAACTCGCATATTATTACTTTTGCTTCTGACCTGGGGGCCACTTTTGAATTTAAATCCCGATTTTAATGTCCACTTTAAAAATATTCAAGCATTCTGCCCGGGGTATGAGATTTTTCCACCTGTTTTTAATTCTCATAATTATCGGGGATTTGAATAATACCATCTAATGGTGAACTTTGTTATCGTAAAGTGATCGCACGAAGCTAGCTTTCGAAATAGCAGTCGAAGATATCGTAATTTCATGCCACATTCATTCAAAATATTATCTAGATAGTAGGTATGTTTTTATCTGAAAATGAACTATTAAACAAAGAGTATTTAAATTTTCTTCCAGACCATGCATGCTCGTTTTTTCTATAATAGATTCACGCACCGAACAAAAAAATAAATACGCTTGATATTATATTAACTCGCTGTTTGCGATATTTCGTGATTTTCCTTCTTTCGAATGACTTCAGATGACCAGTTTTAGCTTACCATCCTAGAAAGGTTTGTAAATAACTTTTTCCAATAATCAATCTGCATTTTTTTATCCTTTAATATAATCGTACAAAAAAAAAACAATTAAAAATGTTGTCTGTAACAACCTTATCATATTTTGTATGCAATTTTATTGAAATAATCAGATTATAATCTGAGCAGTACGTACATAAACAGAATTAGTTAAACAAACAAAAACACTTAAGTACGTAATGAAATAATTTTCATAAGGCTTCTCACTTCTAAGAGATTTTGTTCTCCTGGATACATAAATATTGCGTATCCGCTGTCTGTTTTTTTAATTCATTATAAAACTTTCTCTTTGACCGTGGGCTTAAGGGAGACGAAAACTAAACATTTTAATGGCCCCAAAGGGGATTGAGGAGTTTCGCCATTAATTAGACGAATTAAAAACTCCTGAACAATAAAATACAAAAGAAAACATCTTTAATTATTTGAATCTATTTAGAACTTAATTCTTACGCTTCGCTTCTCAAAATTAAGATTAAACAAGATTTGGACAAGAGTTATCAGCTAATAAATTAATGAATGTTTTGCATTCTTTTGAACTATCTTTAAGCCTAGTTTCCTACTTGGATGAAAGAACTTCAAACTTAACTTGGACACGTGAGCTTTCTAATAATGGACTAACCTTGCTAACCCAAGCAGCACAATGGTTTTAAAAGGTTTATAGATAGGTGTTTTGCGTGTGCAATATGTGCAATTATTTTCATGAATTGTTAATTGATTTTGAAGAATATTCTGTTCCCCTTTGTGATGTGTGTCGAGTCCGATTTTTTAATCGGGTGCTCTGGTGGCAGACCATTTTGCAAATTCACATTTACCCGGCAACGATCAGTTCCGATTAGGTGTGAATAACGAAACAACACTCCCTTTTTGACCCCACTAAGGGGCACAGTGAGGCAGCAAGAACCCTCCACCGCGCTCGATCCTGCGTGGCTTCAATTTCCTCCTCGCACACCATGCCCAAATTCCTCAGCTCTGTCGGTGCGAGAGGATAAATAGCTTCATACAAACGCCTCTGCCACCACAGTGTAGCGATGTCGCTGATATGTGTTGACTCCGTTGTAATATATGTAAGTTCAGAAGGTTGCTACATAAAAGATGCGTGTTCGTAGGTAAGTAGTTTATTCAAATGAAGCACAAGTGTAAGATAAACGTGACGAAGATAGCGAGTGAATGTTCAAGAAGAGTGAATGTGTAGTTAGCGACAGTGGACAGCGGAGCTGCTAGTAGACTAGTGTCTTGATTGTAAGGCGGGCCGGCGAAAACTGAATTGCCCGTGGACTGCACTCTGAGAGGTCACCTCGTGGTGCCGTGTGCAAACACGCTTCCAATGCAATGCTATCGCCTTGGTTCAGGCGAGGTACCTACTGTGGTGCCGTGTGCTCTCAGAGTTGAGACTGCACACAAAGGAATGTTACTCATAATATTGGTAGGTATGCAGGTTCTTGCGTACGTGGCTATAACAGCAACCGATTAAAAATCGGACCCGATTCACGACAAGTGGGAACGGCCAGTAAATGAATGGCCGTTGATTGCCCTAACACAATCTCACACTACCCAAAATAAGAAGAAGAAATAGTAGGAACTTCAATGCGTATATAGATGTCCTTTATCTTGAAATAAATTAAATATTGATCTTTAATTAAAATATTAATCACAAAATCGTGTATCCCCAATTCTCGAGACGATATAAATATTGAAAATCATCTACGTATAAAATGACCCACGCCATACTTCCTACTCGATCTTGTCAACTTAATTAACGAATTCCTCCCACATTGTCTCTTCCGTGTATAAAATAAGTAATCTATTACTTTATTTACAGCTACAGCATTCACGTTACTTCACGGAAAATTATTACCTACTAGCTTTCCCGACAGACGTTGTCCTGTGATCCCAACTATGAATATTGAATTCGAATTTGTATGGTAATGAATTAATTTTCATTTGACCAATGTGATACCGAACGGTGCGTCTGTTTTAAACCATGTATATTCCATCCGCATTCTGTCAACCGCACCAATTGACAATTTCTGTCAAAATTTCAAAATTAGAATAAAAATTAAGACTGAGACTGAACCTCCTCTAAGACTGAACCAAGGCAGGAGCAAAATAAATAGGAGAGCATGTATGTGGAATATTATGCGTTTGGAAGAAGCGAAAGAGGTTTGTTTGGATAGGAAAGAATGGAAATCCGTACTCTCTGCCTACAACTTCGGGAAACGGCGTAATGCGTAAAAAAAATAAATTATAAGGTAAAAGTAACTAATGTTTACGTAGAGTTTTCTTTAATTTTCTAATTTTCCATGCATTTTTCTTAACTTTTTCCTTCTAAAAGGACATTCTCCTGATAAAAGTCTACACGACAAAAAAATAATTAGCCAAATCGGTCCAGCCGTTTAGGCGTGATGCGATGACATCGGGAAATAGCTCTCAATTTTTATATATATGTAAGATAATCGAATTCCTATAAATTTTAATCTGTCGATAATGGAAACTCTATAAATAGTGTTAAATCATACATTGATGATTGGAGGAAAAAGGAATCATCGTTTATTTTATAACAAACTAGTTTTGAAAAACACCGTATAAAATTCCGTTTTGTTTGAATTCGATGTTTGTATCATATCAACAATATGCGATAGGCTAAAACGTAATATTGGGTTGAACATGTAGGTATACGAATGTTGCTGAATATTACAATTGCTATAAATGCATACAATTTTTGTTGATTCTCATAACTACGTTCCTTCAAACAAGGCGTTAATCTACAGGAAAAAGCAAAGAAAGTCCGTTAAAAAAATAAATTACCATATCACATGAATTGGATAAGTATATTCGGGTAATGTTCGGGTAAATTAGTTATACTAATTCTTAAAATCCCTATGACCGTAGGGGAAAAGTATTATGATAGTATCGATTATAAAAAGTGGCTTATGACAGGTACACTTACCAAACAAAACATCAACCATTTAATTTTTTTTTTTCAATAAAAACTGTGTTCACCTAAAGTGAATACAAATACACTCTTTGACTCTTTCACAGTAAGATACTTAAAGCTTGTGTCGTGAAAGAGGAAGATGGTCGGCACCTGGGATCGAACCCACGACCTCCGCACGAAACAGTGCGAAAGCCGGCGTCGTACCAGCTAATGTACCAATCGAAAGATGAAAAACTAGAACGATTTACATAGGAGCTTTTGATGGCAACCACCATTACGATGGAGCGACGACATTGTGCAGTGGTGTCATTTGGGTCCAGAGAGGCGAAGATAGAGCAGCATGGAATATGGAGAGGAAGAAGAAGAATGAAATCTACAATGATGTTTTATGAAGAACATTGACAATATCGCATAATATGTTATGATTACTAGGGAAGGTATTAATAGGTACCCCGGATAAATTGAGACCTTTCTAAGGGATCTATAATATAACTCAAACAATCAAGATAAATAATAATTAATTATTTCCCTTAGGTACTTCCAGTCGATTCTTTCTAAAACTGCTTCACACAATCTATTATTATGGCAGTCCCTTATGGGAAAAGAAGGGATATTTATTTTCCAGCCTTTTCCATACGTTAACTTCATAATATTCTCATCTCACCCTATACACGCTCATAATCATGTGCTAGGTATGCGTTTACTGATATAAACTATTTTGATCCATACAGTCGTACCTATATACATATAATATGTTAGTATAGAGTTTTTCGCGACGAGGAATATGAAATGAAGTTAAAATAAAAATTAAATGTAGAGTCACCGAAAGCTCGCGAAATAAAAAATAGCAAACCACCACGCGACGTACCCGAAAAAACTTCATTTCTTATACATATATACATAATATTATTATATCCTATAAATAATTGTTCTAATGTCTAATGCAATGGTTTTCTAGAAAAACGGACCGCATTTTGTACGGTCGTAATTCGAAGAAATGTAAAAACTCATTTTCAATATTAAGTACAAACATAAGTTTATGAATTAAATGTTTTTACTGTGTTGATACATTTTATTTCAATTGAAGTAGGTATTGTTTAATGTGGTATCAAGCTACGGCTACGCTTAATGACACTGAATTTTAACCTTACTCTATATTATCTATCACGATGCTTTCATTATTTTACTTCAGGCAGTGATTGAGATAAACATAGATTGCTTAGTATCTACTTATCTAAAAATATGCAGCGTTCGTAGTATTATGCTTGCTTTTTTTTCTTAGGAAAACAAAGCATAAGTGGTTGTTAGCCAGTTAGGTTGATGACTTTTGTAGATCGTAATTATCAAATGATGGATGTGTTAGAATTATCGGAACACATTATTGATGAACTTAAGTTTAACCTTTTTAAGTAAGGTACTATTCAATATGCATATTTTCTATAGATAGAAGACAATATAACTTTAAAAGGAAGTCGAAAACTTCTATCACTGGTGACCCAAGAATTGAGATTTTTCTTTCTAAAGCTCAGCCCCCATAGACAAATTCAAATTGGCCTTCGATTACAAACGAAGATTTCACTGTACGAAAAAATTAACTGTCCGCTGGAACATATAAACAATTATTTAAAGCAAATAAAGACACTTATATAAAAATATAAAAAGTGGACAGTTAATTTTCTTCCTTCACTACATTGTCGAAGAATTCGTTTGTAGTCGATCGCCAAAAATGCAATTTGTCTAGGCCTACTGATATGCTAGAAAATCGGTGCCGTCATACAACTGCCTTAATACAAAGGGACATAACGTCACTTTGAATGATGTATTTATAAATCAAAAGGCGTGGTTTCCTAGAGAGCTGTAATTTTCAACTTTTTCCTTTGCGTCTGTAATATTTAGACCGCTTTAAAGACGCGCCGCTTTTCTAGGAAATCAGAGCTTAACCTTTTAATTATATTATGAATACTACGAAAACTTAAAAGAAATTTACATAAAAACTAATAATTATCCTAAAGTCATCCTTAGATGATGGGAATTATGCGGGTAAATGAAATCATCCTTATGTCAAAAATGTTGTTGGCTGTGATGAAAAAGCATCAGAAGATGAACCGACGCATTAAGTGGTTTCATTGTACTCAGGTCAGCAGTTCTTCGAAGTTTTGGAACATAATATTGTTATGAGAGCGTCTTATTGTTTTTGTTGTCTAAAACAAAGTTATTTCTTAACAATAATTTTAAATTATTAAGAACAATTTTCAAAGGGTGCTTTATCTATCAAATTACCACAGGTACGAGTAGGTCTAGATCAAAATCTTGAAAACCCTTACGCATATTTTAGCCATGCATATATTATAATTTTGTTTGTATAAAATCTTAACGCTTTCATAATTCGATTAAAATAAACCGTTGGATGAATGATCTTATTCAAAACATCAAAAATATTATTTTGCATAAACCCGAATAAGTATTATGAAAAACAAAAATTAACCAAGCGCAACGTATACGGCTTATAACTGCTCAGGGATCATAATACCTTATAATAATAATAATATGTACCCATAAAATAAGGTAGAAGATTGCTTGAAAATCTTAGGCAAAACCGCATAATATACATATTGTAAGCATTGTATCAGTGTTCATTGTTCATATTGCTGGTAGGTGTAGATCTAACTACCTACTCGTAAAATGCTACAAAAAGTCAAGTTTTTAAAAACGGGTCTAGGAAAATTCATCGCGAACAATTCATCGTCAGTACAATTCATCGCAGGTACAAATCATCGTGGGTACAATTCATCGCGAACAATTTATCAATCTATATTGTAAACTGTCAAATTGTTTATAACCTAAAAATAAGGTAAAGCTTCAGTTTAGTCACTCCTATAAACTAAAAATGGCGACGATTTTGACATACGCTGGATTATTACCGTGTTATCGCCGTGTCATTACTCGGAGAAGTATCTAAGAAGGTATGGGGGGTTACACCCCCCAAACCTCCCTTTTTAACTACGTTCCAGCCTTAACCTAACCTATTCAATTCGTATGTAAAATAACCTCGAAATCATTATGAGTGACTAAACTGAGGTTTTACCAAAAATAATTACAGAATTATATACAAAAACCCAGAACCCGGAATCGAAGTGCATTCTAAAAGTACTCCTTATGAATTGTACCCACGATGAATTGTACCCACGATGAATTGTACCCACGATGAATTGTACCCACGATGAATTGTACTGACGATGAGTTGTTCGCGGTGAATTTACCGGCTACCTTTAAAAACTACTAGTAACACTGTAACTGTGATTTGTTAGAGTTCTAGTAGCGTACCCTGAGCATTTTGATCACATCAAGTGAATCATAGCAGTTAACGATAGGATGAATTTTCTGCGCATTAAAGTCAATAATTTAAGGCAATTCCTTGCCAAAGCTACTCTGTTAAACTCTTTGCCAAGAAATCAACATTATGTCGAATATTTCAAATATTTATCAAGATATTTCAATAAATCTGGAGTACGCGGACGACCTAGCGTTGTTCAGTATGACAGTGGAGGAATTACAGCGCAGTGTTTCAAGACTCTGCGATGAAACAGCACCCCTTGGCCTTCGAGTCAATGCCAGTAAGACGGATCTCATGGCGAATAATGCCTGCCCCGATAAACAGCTACTGATAACCATCGATGGTCACCAGGTCTCCCGGGTGGATAAATTTAAGTACCTGGGAGCAACCATTACCACCACTGGTGACCTCCTGGTGAAGTGACGCTGTTCTTCCTCCCATCAGGGTACCGAAGACATGGAAGACCCTCTCATACTGTGTTCCGCTCCTTCAAAGCAGAGCTGAGGTATCTGGACATGGTGTGGAAGGAGGTCATAAACATTGCGCAAGATCGAGCGCAATGGAGTGCTCTTGTTGCCTCCTTATGCCCCTATTGGATTGGATTGGATTTCAATAAATGCACCTCATGCAGAGTCTCACCGCATACTTCTTTGTCTTCGGACGATGTCGCCAATTGGTTGCAGAAGCCATAAAATACAAGTTTATTAGAAATTAATAATATTGTTTATCGTTTCTATCTATAATAATAAAGGAAAGTGCCTGACTGACTGATTGACTGACTGACTCATCAACGCACAGCCCAAACGGCTAATCGTAGAGAAGTGAAATTTGGAAATCAGGTAGGTCTCAATACAAAACCTTCCACTAAGAAAGGATTTCAGGAAATTCCACCCCTAAGGGGGTGAAAAATAGGGTTGAATGTTTTTCAAAGTATGCGAATATCTCGGAAACTAGACATGGTACGAACTTGAGATTTGGCATATGAATTCTTCTATAGAAATGAGTGTTAGCATATTCGGCAATTTTTCCAAAATTTAACTAAAAGGGACGAAAAAGGGCACATATAAAAATGGATGATTTTTAAGTGCCTCCTAAAAAGTTTAAAACTGGTTTTATCGAAATTTCAAAAAAATGATTTCTTCAGAAAGAGTCAAATTATACTATTTCGTTTTCAAAAGATATCAGTAATTAGAGGGGAGGGAGTGAGGGGCACTTTTCCAACGTGTATGTGTGTGTATCCGTCCCCTCTTTATAACTTTTGATTCGCTTGATACACAGATCCTAAAATTTCAGAAAATATTGAATACTTTAAGCATACAAAATTTGTATGCTCAGAATGTTGAATTTTTTTTTCAGTCAGGGGTAATCAACCTTTGAATTTTTATTTAATTTTTTCATATATCTCGAAAACCATAAAATCTAGAACCCTAAAAATGTGTATGTATATAGAAAAATACAATATCTAAAATATAGTTTAATGAAAAAGTTCCAGCATTTCTCAAACTTTTTTTATAAAGAAAAATATTTTTTTTATGACAAATTTACGAGTTTCAGTGCATATATTTCAGAATTTTATAAAAATATCGATAAACGTCGAATCCCTCCAACTAGATAATTGATTTTTCTATAAAAAATATATACATCATAGCAGTACATCTCGAACTTTTCTTTACAACTTTTGTAAAAATTTAATTTATTGACGACATCGTTTCATACAATAAACATACATACACCGCGAGCTGGTCCGGTGCAGCGTGTATGAATATATACGTAGGTAGGTACAATACCTACCCAACCCAACCTACTTTCTCCAATACACGTGTCGAAACTATTGCGTAATCTATAATAATAATATAGTTTTGAACTAGCCGACCCGTCAAACTTCGTCCCGCCTTGGAATATAAATAATATGTTCGAGATTTTATGTATAACTTTAAGTTGATTTCAGTTTAAAGTTATTTAACACAGACGACGACGTGGTCCTTATATTATTGAATTTGAATTAGTATAATGATACATTCATTATTACCTTTTTAACTACTGTAACCGCTGCATCTGTTATAAAACATATCATTATATTATTTACTATCAGCATTCCGTGAATCGTATCATTCATCAAACAACTGATTCCTGTCAAACGCCTGATTTAATTTCAAAATTAGAAAAAATGTAATAATAATATGGAAGTTTTATTTTTATTCCGTGCAACTTTTTTCTTTCATAAGACCCTTCAGACAAAAGCAAACACGACAAAAAAATGGGCGATATAAGTTCAGCTGTTCTCATAGGGTAAGAAACACGTAGAATGCCGATTCTGACTAGCGCCAACCGGCGCAAAGAATGTTACTATGCATTTGAATGGGGAAACCCACAGAAAAAGCAGGAACCCGCTTTCCGACATGCCCATTTAAATGCATGGAAACCATAGACAATAATCTTTGAGCTGGTCGGCGCGGATCGTAATCGGCTTTCAACGTGTTCTTACCCATACGATGACCGCGCAAATTAGCGTTCCATTTTTATATAAGAGATAATACACTTTCCGTGAATTCAGAGAAACACTTTACGTACCTACCTACTTCAATATATTTTTCGTACCATGCATCCTGTACAGCGATTCTGAATTGTTTTTTTTACGATCGACATTAAAATCATTATGTAGGTACCTACCTATTTTAGTAATTTATTATCTCTACTAAAATAATTTACGGTAAGTTCACGAAAAGAATCTGGATTGTATTGCAATTCTTTATGTCTTGATCTGTCAAAATATTTGAAGCCATTTCATAAAAACACTAGCAAAAAAAAAAAAAACTTTGTGAGTAATCTTGCTTTGAATTTATTGCGTAAACCATGAATAGCAAGTTGATATAATATTATGTTGAAAAAAGGTAAATAGTATTATGAAGTCAATAGGTAAATTATTTTATATCAAATGTAGTAAAAGTGCAAAATATTAAATTTTAAAATTATCTACAAAATCCTCACATCATTTCAGGATAGATCGTAAATAATTGTTTTGAAAACACTGGCAAGTCAATGACCATATCATTTCGTCACTGTATAGTGCGAAAAAATTAACTGTCCACTGGAACGTATAAAAAATAGAGACGAAAGGGATAGCAGTTAGCCGGATATTATGACCTCCTCACACACCATTTCCAGATCCCTCAGCTCTGCTTCGAAGGAGCAGAACACGAGGAAGACCCTCTCGGTATGAGAAGATCTTCTTTGTCTTCGGAACCCTTGCGGGAGGAAGAAAAGCGCTCCCCTTAAAATATCGGTGTTTTTATTTTCAAAAATTTATAAAATTCGTAGAATGCTAAAGAAGTCCTTACTAGAGCCCGGCCAGTGCGTAAATTACCATGGGTACAACGCATGAATTACGCTTACGTAGGCGGTATATACCAATTGGACTGACTCCGTTGCCGGAACGTTATTGTTCCAAAAATCGCGGAAACTATCTGCATCTTCAGCCAGGATGATATATGACGAAACGTTGTTTTATTAAACTTCCCTTACTTACGAAGACCAGAAAAGCTGCTGTTTTCCTCTATATAGTCTAATAGTCTATATAACGAAATATTATATAGAATTACTCTCCATAATTTACCTTATGCTTGATAATCAATTTTCTAAGTTGTAGAATTTATTTTGTGATTATAAGGTGTATTTCTTAAGTGATACTTTAATAAACAAATCAATGAGTTATCCAAACATGTCTCTTTTTACTATCCGGTATCCGGCAGGATATTATTTACGCCGCCGGATAGACCGGATATCGGATAGTTGCCGATATCTGTTTCATCTAATAAAAAATATAAACAGTGGACAGTTAATTTTCTTCCTACTCTACATTGTCGAAAATTCGTTTATAGTCGAACGCCAATTACTTATACCATTAGAATACTGAGGTTGACCACCTCACTTCCTTAAACCTCAACCGGTTAGAAAAGGCACAATGAGCCTCGGACGACTTCGAGCGCAATGGAGAGTTCTTTATGCCTAACCTATTCTCCTGAGTGGGTCCAAGGCCTCCCGTATTATGGGGTGGTTTGGGGGGAACCGCCACGGGCTTGATTTGTGTGCGGCTGGCTTTTTGGCAATCGGGCTAGGGTTTGGCTTTGTGCGGATCGGGTTTGCTGCGGTTTAGTTTCCTCCGGGCTGGTTTACGGTGAGCGGGGGGGCTTAAAAGGGAGAATATTACATTATTATAAAAATGGAGACCTACTTTACGTGGTCATCGCATCACGCCTGGAGGCCAAGTCGAAATATTAACGACAGCTCCAACGTTAACAATTTGTTGTTATTTCCATAGAGATAACGTAAAAACTGTTGTTCAACGTGCGTTAAACAATGCTGTTCCAAATTCCGAGTCAAAAAAATAATTCTGTCAGTTATTCAAAATTAACGTTAAACGTTACCTCAAAATCTTTGGAAGTATTACGACGCTGCTATTATATTGAAGACGAAACGCATTTTTTTTTGTTTGGAAACCATTTTCAATTTGGTAAACGTTAACGTTCGGAACGTTAACAGTTTTCACGTTTAACGTTATTTATTTCGACCTGAACGGCTGGACCGATATCGTTTATTCTTTTTATGTCGTGTTTGCTCAGGATAAGATATTTATGAACTAAATTTCGAACCTACGACCAGACAAACAACAACAAATCAACGTGAAAGATATTAATTGAAATGTTAAAAAAACGTCTGTAGCTTGAAAAATGCCCAAAGCAGATAGAAATAAGTGTTTTAAAGATCACTAATTTCATTGCTTTTCGAGACCTGAATATTTTTTTATTCATATCCAGCAATATAAAAATTGATTTCAAATAACGTCATTTGATGGAATAAAAGTTATTCGAGCTATTTTTTGGGATTCTCATAGAACAATGTCAGTCAAGTTAGAGAAATTTTTAAGTTCGCGGGCTGATTCTATTTGTATAAGAAGCACATATTTTTTAAATACAGATTAATAACGACAAATATAAATAAAAATATAGTAATTTAATGGAAATTTTAGAATATATATTTAAAAAAAGAAATGTTGATGATGTTTCTTATTATTATTAATTTTGATGCGAATATAATTAATTCTGCATTGTTTAGGAAGAGAAAGCAAATACAGTAACACGTGAGCGAAGCCACGGGTATCTAGCTAGTTAATATATAAACAGTCTGAATTTGATTTCGTTACATTTTCTTAGGCATATTAATTGGAGAGGGGTTTGCAAAGTTACATTGTGTTTCCTTAGTAGTTCTGTTGTTCGAGACAAGTCGCTAGAGGCGATGAAGTGTAATGCAGTACATAGTTAGTAGTTCACGGAATATCAGGGGGCCTAGACAAAATGCAGCTGGCGATCGACTGCAAACGAATTCTTCGACAATGTAGAGTAGGAAGAAAATTAGCTGTCCACTTTTTATAAGTGTCATTGTTTGGTTTAAATAATTGTTTATATGTTCCAGTGGACAGTTAGTTTTTTCGTACTATACATTGGCGAAATCTTCGTTTGTAGTCGAACGCCAGTTTGAATTTGTCTACGGGGGCAGAACTGACATTATTATTAAGTACTAAAATTATTCTTATCAATTTGAATTTTGATTAATTATTAATAAAGATAATAAACATTGAGATGTAAATTAAACTGATGACACAGTACTTACGCAGAAATATGTTATTTCTGAGTGGGTAGTTCATGTTATCTTACACCCCCCCCCCCCCCCTTATTACTTAAATTAAATATTTTCCATCCATCATTGGCGCTACAGCCCGTTATGAGCCCTGGCCTCCTCAAGAAATCCTCTCCATTCCTCTCTGTCCTCTGCCGCTCTCCTCCAGTTCGTCATTCCGATCGCTCTGATGTCGTCCTCCGTGTCATCCAGCCATCTCAGTTTGGGTCTGCCTCTACTCCTACGACCATCTGGACAGGTGTTTAGGACCTTTTTTGGGATACGATCATCACTCATTCGGCTGACGTGACCCAACCATTCCAATCTGCGTACTTTTATAAATTGTACGATATTGGGTTCGTCATACAAAGCCTGCAGTTCGTGATTATAGCGTATCCTCCAGTGTCCGTTTTCGTTTACTGCTCCAAAGATCTTTCTCAGTATTTTTCGTTCAAATATTAGCAGGCTATTTTCATCATTTTTTGTTAAGACCCAACATTCGGCTCCATACACAACGACAGGTCTTAGGAGAGTCTTATATATTAAGAGTTTAGTCTTTCGGGTTAGTAATTTTGACCTCATGTGCTTTAAAAGACCATAATAGCATCTATTGCCAGCTGCCAACCTTGCCTTAATTTCTGTGCTGCAGTTATTTTCACGTGTTATGGTGGTGCCAAGGTAGCAGAAAGAGTCCACCATTTCCACGGTATGTGTGCCTACTTGTATGGCATTCAGGCTGTCATGTGGTGGTTTTTTTGCAAACATATATTTGGTCTTAGTTGCGTTGATTTTTAAGCCCATATTTTTTGCGGCATTTTCAAGCTTCAGGAAGTCGTTTTTCATTCCAGAGAGAGTTCTGGAGACAAGATCCAAATCGTCTGCATATCCTAGTATCTGGCTAGATTTTCTGAATATAGTGCCAGATGTTTCCAGCCCTGACTCTCTTATGGCCTTTTCTAAGGCGATGTTAAAGAGCAGACATGCCAGCGCATCACCCTGTCTCAGTCCATTGTATGTGTTGAAGGGATCCGATGTGCTATTCTGTACCTTTACTAGACACTGGGTGTTGGACATAGTAAGCCTTGTGAGTCGAATCAGCTTCTGTGGGATGTTCATTTCTCCCATGGCTTCATACAGTTTTTGTCTGTTTATACTGTCATAAGCAGCCTTAAAATCAACGAATATGTGGTGTGTTTCTATGTTGAATTCCAATGTTTTTTCCAGCATCATTCTGAGAGTGAATATCTGGTCTATTGTCGATCTGTCAGGTCTAAAGCCGCTCTGGTATTGTCCCACAATGCTCTCCACAAATGGGAGTAGCCTCTTGAAGAGCACATTCGCAAATACCTTATATGCTGTATCCAGAAGCGTAACTCCTCTATAATTAGTGCAGTCCATTGCGTCCCCTTTCTTATGCAAAGGACATATGACTCCCTTATTCCAGTCTTGTGGCATGGTTTCTGTTTGCCATATTTGGTTTATAAGTTGGCATAACATTTGATTTATGCCACTGCCACCATATTTGATAAGTTCTCCTGGGATACCGTCTTGTCCTGGGGATTTGTTGTTCTTCAGGCAGCTGATGGAGTGTATTATTTCGTCCAGTATAGGTGGGGTTGTATTATCATTGCCGTTATTCAATGTATCATCTGTATCAGAAATAATGCTGTTCTGGGCGTCATCATTACCTGTGTTCAGTAATTCGTCAAAATGTATTGCCCAACGCTTTAGTATATCGGTTTTTTCATTAATTATTTCCCCATCCTTGCTTCTACACGCCGTAATTCTAGGTTTGAAACCTTTTCTCTGCTGATTTATGTTCCTATAAAACTTTCTACTCTCACTCCGTGATCTAAGTGTCTCCAGTTCTTCTAGTTGATTCCTTTCGTATGATCTTTTCTTTTGTCTATGGATACGTTTTTCCAATCTCCTTCTCTGCTTATACTCCTCTTCCGCATTTCTTGTTTTTCTTTGTTGCATTAAAATTAAATATTTTGGCAAGCTCATTATTAAAGAAAAAATAACAACTAATGACTCTAACAATTCATTACTAATGTTCGATTTTTAAATGGAACAAACCACTACGGGCTTACGACCGTCTTCTACTGTTATTTCGAAGGCTGGCTTAGTGTGATCACTTTACGTTAACAACGTTCGCCATTAGGTGGTAATGTTTGTCTCCGAAACTCCTAATCATGAGAATTCTCAACATGTTCAACATGTCGAAAAATCTCATGTATGCAACAAGTAGAAATTTAATAATAGAATGAAAAATAGAGATAAAAGTTGGAAATTGTTGAGAACAAGAGAGCAACCAAATTTAAAGACTGCGACTGCTGTCATGTATTTGGCGCCAGGATATGACTATATCCATTTTTGTTAATGTCTCATATTTATTGCCTATTGGCTTTGTTGGTGCACAACGTTCTAATTATGTTTTAATTATTTCTTCAAGATTATATTAGTAGGCACTCGCTAGATTTTAAGCGTGGTTCACGCATTGTTCAGTAGCAAGTGTATGTCATTGTACGAGTGCGAGTTAAAAATTGCAGGTAAATAGTGAGTTCTGTGAAGTGCGAGTCCAGAGCTGCTCCACCTCTTTAAATGTGTTGTTTAGTTTATTTTTACGCCATCCGGAGCAGTGTCAAACAATACCGCGCATATGGGAAAGGGAGTCGGGGCGAGGCTTCTCACAAAAAAAAAGAATACACTTCTATCACCGACCTCGGTAGCCTAGTTGTACTAGCGTGGACTTCAGATCCGGGGTCCCGGGTTCGATTCCCGGTCGGGTCAGAGTTTTTCTAAGTGTTTTTTCACTAGAAATTTCTTACCGGGGTTGGCCTGTCTCAGATTGGACGGGACCGGTTGACTGGAAAAAATTGCCTCAGGCAATAAGTTCCGCCGGCTATACTTACACCTTTGTATAGAAAAGTGTTATATTATTATTATTACTGTTGAGTTCACATGCAACTCACAGTTGTCCACACGTGTTTTGACTACTTGTCACTACGCACCCCCAATCACAAATACACTGCTATTTAACAATGGTCAAAAGCTCTCAGTACTAGGGATTGCGATCCGGTCTAATTTTGAATCCGGCCGGATCCAACCGGATTTTCGTCAATCCGGCCGGATTGAACTGACCTTGAATAATCAACATTTTTATTAATAATGAAGGCTAAAAATAAAACAGCACGCATTAGAAATTAATTTCATTAGGTATGACTACTTTTAAACAGAGAAAACTATCAAATTTTTAGTTTCAAAACAAAAATACTCTTATACCTATCAAGAATAAGTGTTTGAGAAACTGCACACACATTATGACAGACTACCGAACTAATCTAATGAATAGCAGATAATAATTATTATTTTGTTTTGAAATAATTATTATCTGTTTATAAAGACAAAATAAATATACCTATAATCGTCCTCTCATCTTAAAAACAACATTTTTTTTCACTAAAATTCGATTGAAAAACCTTGAAAATTCAATTCCTCTGTGGCGTTACAAGGTGAAACCCTAAAAATAACGTCATTAGTAATCTTCGAAGATTGAAGTTATTCAAAAATTTATTTTAGCCCTTAAGGATTTCCTACGCGTTCTCGCGTCTATACTTGAATACTAAACAAAATATATTTAGTTTGAACTTTCAATTATTTTTAGGTGGTAAAAAATTGTTGTGAATTATTACTAAAAGTGTATTATATGAAAACAACAATATCATATTTTTATAATCGGTTTAGTTCGTTTTGATGCTGCTGTTATTTATAGTCCCTGGATTTTTTCAAATTTTAGTTAGCCGGATATTGTAGCCGGTAAATTCAACGCGAACAATTCATCATCAATAGAATTCATCGCGAGTACTACTTTTAGAATGCCATTCGATTCCGGGTTCTGGGTTTTTGTTTAATACTTACTTTCCGGATCCGGACATCACCATTCATCATATGCGTGAACCCCAATACTCGGCCACCTGTATACCACTGTTACTCGCTGTCACTGTGACTTGGTGCGTGCATCTTACATGACGTGCATTTGTATAATAGCTCTGTAATTATTATTTTTGGTTAAACATCAGTTTAGTCACTCCAAATGATTTCGAGTTTATTTTATAAACGATTTGAAGAGGTTAGGTTAAGGTTGGAATGTAGTTAAAAAGGGGGGGGTTTGCCCTTTTTGGACACCTCCCCGAGTGATAACACGGCAATACTCCAGCGTATGTCAAAATCGCAGGCATCTTTAATTTATAGGAGTGACTAAACTGAAGCTTTACCTTACATATTTTAGGTCATAAACAATTTGACAGTTTACAATATCGATTGTTCGCGATGAATTTTTCTAGACCCGCCGGATAAACCTACGCGATTTTAAAAAAAAATCATTAAGTTTCTTCTGCATCTGCCTGATAATTCTTTTAAACAATGCTTTGAGGAGTAAGTAATGGAGGCCTTTCACATTTATTATCAACATCTTATAAAAGGTCGTGGTTGAAGCAGCTAGTTTATCATATTATTATTAATGCCAATCTTACATCAACGCGGTCCACCCCACTAGAAGTCTAATTAGGCTCTGACGATCTTACAAAGGCCATAAATTCGTATCACCCAAAAGCAATGAAAACCTGTAGCAAACTCATACAAACCGGACTGTACAGCGTAGTTAAATGTCATTTTTTTCTTCTTCCGATGGTACTACAGCCCAATTCGAGCCTAGGCCTCCATTACTCTTCGTTCCACCCCCCTCCTAATTTCCTACCCACCTCTTAGGGAGAGGCCTTTGTTCAGCAGTCAACAAAATGGGCTAAAAAGAAGAAGATAAAGTTTCGTTATTCGTAAATTGGAGTACAATTTGGATAATTCTATGATGAAATATTTCTTAGAATTTAACCGTAGGTACATATCATCTTACACGCGAAAGAAAAAAAATTTCACATTTATTTAAGGATCGAAAGATCAAAAATATCCACGATTTAATAACATTATGATAATTTCATCACTTGGAACACGGTAATAATTCAGCTGTTCCGGAAATGCTGAAAAAATGTTCCGATGAATTACCATAAAAGTCATTACACACTCCCTGGAAGCCTACTCGCGAACAAAAGATGGGACGATGATCTCTTAATCTTAAAGACATATTATAATACATGAGAAATAATAACCGGCGTCTGACGCAACTCTGCAATAAGTCTTAAAAATATGAAATAACTTTTTGTGTATTTATGAGATATTCCAAAATGCATATAAAACATGCAAAATAAAACAGAAGAAAAGGTCAAGAATTTTAGATATCTTGACATAGACTTGGTTGACCTCTGCGAAGAAATGCAAACACAAATAATTAAAAATGCACGACAACAGCAATGTAAGGTGCTAACTAAAGCGTCTGGGATTAGTGGGGAAGCTCTAATTGGGTAACACCATGAGCAAGTAGGGGAAGCACAATAGACCACTACAGGTCGGAGCGCAAAACATCCCCTGAGAGAAAAAAAAAAAGGTGATAACTAAAATGAAAGTGCGAATCTACAAGACATGCGTAAGAACTTTGATAACATACGGTGTTAAAGGCAAAGCAGCTATGGCAAGGACCATAAGTCCTCAGAAATGCAGAAATGAAAACACTAAGAATTATATGTAGCTGGAAAGAAACTAAGAGATTGTGTGAGTGTCACCTGAGTGAGATAAATATGTTAGGATAAAGATATTCCATAGAAATCATCCACGTAGAACACCTTCCAAAGGGACAGGGAGAACAGTGTGAACAACCTCACGAGAGGGATGTATCAGAATAAACAGAGGAGGCTTATACAAAAACGAACACTTCAAAATCAATAGTCTCATTAATCTTAGTAGGTTCTGTAAAATATGGATGAAAATGTTGTGAAATACCAAGTTTCAAAACATCACCATATTTGAAAGCCCCTCGCGCAGATACTTTGGGCAGTGTGATCGTACAGTCTGAACCAGATGTAACAAGAGTCAAGTATCCGGTGCTTCAAGTCAGACCAAAACCTACTAAACTATCCACCGGAGAGCAACAAGGAACCACTCTGGTTAAACCTTCCCCAGAAAATAGCCTTGGTGAATATTGTTACCTTAGCTGTGGTGATTGCCAACGTCAGAATAACCCGATATGGTACCATAGGAAGAGAAGATTTTTTTTATATTAAAGGACTGCCCCATAGCTGAAATAGTTTCACCACCTGCTTCAAAATATGGAAATTCGTATGATAAAAATCTATAATGACCTATACAATCAAAGCAAGAGCGGAAAGTAAAAACTAAGCAAACACTCAGAATAGTTCAAATGTACGTGCTCAATGCTCATACCCCTTCTAGAAATAACTCTGAGATAGAATTACCAATGAGAAAATATGCAGTATCAGTAAAGTATGTAGAAGACGCTGTTAGATAGGTTATCTAGAGTGGTCATGTTGACAGAATGGGTCCTCCTTATAGAGACTGCGAAGTGATGCGGGAGACACCATAGGGATTAATACCAGGTCATCTACTCCTCAAGGATCCGGCTTAAGTTCCCAAATAAACAAATCTCATATATAAATAAAGGGAAAAAAAGAATCTAAATATCGAATATGTATTTAGGATATGGAATGGTAGTTTATTGAAGGTAAAAACAAAGCTGAGGGATTTTCACAGCTATGGGAGGTCATTGACCGGTCAGGAGTAGGTCATAGACACTTGAGCGATCTCAAGAAGTGTGATTGTATGTATAGGGAGTATAATTTAAAAATAAATTGTATTGATTTATACGTGAAAGGCTCGTTTCCAGCCCAAATCGATTAATTTTCATAAAAAAAAAATCTTAAGCATATTCTTAAAAGTTATAATATTCCCAAAATTTACATTTTATAAACCATTTCGTCCTTTTGGCAATTGCGCTATCTTTTGACAAAATAACATCCGCAATCTACACGAAGTAATTTTCTTGTTTTACATTTTAATAAGCCAGCGGTGTATAAAGAGTCAAAGAGGAAAGAGATTTCCGCAAGATTTTTTTTTGATGATTTCATCTTCTTTTTTTTCCACAACCATTTTATCAGATCGCATACAAGATGTTTTTTTTTATACATGTTACTTGGGGATAATGTAGCATGATAATAATGAAATCTGAGAATTTTTAGAAATGAGAGATAACAAACTGACCCACCCGTCGAACATAGATCCGCAACAGAACAAAAAATTGTTTTTGTTAAACTACTACGAAGTGTTCAAAATTTCTAATAAATGACAATATTATAAAATACAGAATTTGATTCAGCTTATGAGTAAACGTAACGATTTTTTTTTCTGAGAAGGTACAACGTTCAATGGCCTAGCTACGAATGTATGTATATACAGGCTAGGGCATAATGAACTCCCTAGTTTTTAACACTCACTGTAGAGCGCGCAAGTGGGTTAGCGGAGTAGGAGTAGGGGCGTTAGGTGGGGGAATCGACGCCATTTTCATTTCAAGTAGTCGCCATGCAGTGGTCCGGTGAGCATCAAGGCTTTGTCGTGTTAACGGTGTTATTGGGTCTTATATGTATGCTTTTGTTTCATGTTAAACATTTTATGTACCTATGACAACTCCATCTGCAATACCGGTATTAAAAAAGCCTAAATCCATGCCCGGTAAAAATCCAAAGCTAACTTCAAAAGCTTTTTCATCAATGCTGAATACGGTTTTTCATAAACCATGCATATAATAGACTAGTATGGAATAACTTTCTGATTAATTAAGTATATTTTTACAGAAAGAATTTGATATTTCTTTCTTATCCATAAAATCTGTTCGGATAGAATCGATAAAGTCAACTTTACGTAAAGTTTTCTTTTCATTTCGTGTCTATGAAAAATCACAGTGTCTGAATTGATTAAAAACTTTGTTAGTTAATTTCGACATAATTATGCGGACATTCTTTTTATTTTTACAGAGAGAAAACGAACGTTTTATGGATCTTTTTTTGGTTTTTATGGCCGTTTTTACGATCACCATCAGAGTCATTACTTATTCATACTTAAATGAAAAGAGGCCGTGTTATATTTTTTAATTATTCTAATGGATAAGTTCTATAAAAAAAGAACAAAAAAATATTATTACCGTGGAAGTGAGGTTCATTCATCTTGATACGTTGTTGTAATCGGAAAAGTCAACATATGAGCGACCGTTTCGGTCAAAAGATTCGGGAAAATGTTGACTCTGTTATAAATTAATAGAGTTAATTTCTCATAAAAAGTTATTCCCTTTAAAAAAAAAAAAACAAAATAATAATAAAACTATAAAATAAGTACTCAAACTATTTTATTTTTACAATTCTTAAGAGGTTCATATAAATCAATAACATAAAAACAGATTATGGACCAGCGAAGACCCCAACATTACCCATAATATATGTACCTATATATATTTTTTATATAATACTAGCTTTTCCGAAAGACGTTGTCCTGGTGGCCAAGTCGAAATATTAACGACAGCCTGCAACGTTAACAATTAGTTGTTATTTCCATAGAGATAACGTAAAATCTGTTGATCAACGTGCGTTAAACAATGTTGTTCCAAATTCCGAGTCAAAAAATAATTCTGACAGTTGATCAAAATAAACGTTAAACGTTACCTCAAAATTTATGGAAACATTACGACGCTGCTGTTATATCGAAGACGAAACACATTTTTTTTTGGTTTAGAAACCATTTTCAATTTGGTTAACGTTAACGTTTGGAACGTTAACAGTTTTCACGTTTAACGTTATTTATTTCGACTTAGCTCCTAGTCCTAACCAGAGGCGGCCCGTTCATATGTGCACTGCGCCCCCACAAAAACATCCATATTTCATTCGTATTCAAGGCTCAGACGGGAACAACGTGAGAATATATTATGCGCGCGCACACATTCTACCTCATCTATGAAGTACCGACACGAATGTGTCCGATAATTTTGTTGACTTTGCATGAAAATTTTCTAAAACGCTTGAAACGGTGCGGTGGAAAAAGTGGGATGGGCTACTGTAAGAGTGGCAATCATTTATGCGAGAATGAGAGGGAGCAACCCGAGATGGCGTTGGCGCGTCGCAGGTGATCCGTTCCATAGTAACATAAAATATTATACCTACTTTATATCATTTCTTACCCATTTTTTTTCAACTTTTTATTAATTAATTATTCTGTTATCCGGAGCGTAAAAGAATACAATAAATCAAACATTGAAAGATTCTGTTCAGCCGGTCTCGAGTTATAAGTGTTCGCGCTAACGCGACTTTCATTTATATTAGAGATTTAAAATAGTTAACTGAATACAGACATATATACATAACTAAATAGTATTATTGCTAACAATAACTTCAACACCTTCAAAGTCATACTTTTGCTGAAAAGCCATTTTTACCCAAGCCATTTACATATATAGACCAGCAGCCCGATTCACGGAAAAGTTTAAGTCTAAGTTCGAACGAAGTTCGATTCAAACTTTTGTGAATAGGGCTGCTGGTAATAATAATTATTGTAGGCGGCGACTATCTACAGTCTATGTACCTATTCACGGAGGGTTTGAATCGAACTTCGTTCGAACTTCGAACTAAACTTACACTTAAACTTTTCCGTGAATCGGGCTGCTGTACCTACATGAAATAATAGACTTTCCCAAATTATTTTAATATACCCAACCTGTTTTTCGTACATCGTATGGGAGGAGGTCATTGAAACTGCCCAACATCAGTGAAGGAGAGCTTTTTTTGTTTCTCTTTGCCCCTAAGTGGGATCATTAAGGGAGTTTGTGGATAAAATACACTTACATAGTTTCACTTTCTTAAGGATTATATTTTGCCTGATACAAAATACTTCTTATATGTAGTAATAAAACTGTTTTAGTACTCAAATAATGTACCTACTCAAATTCCACGCCTTGTTTCTGTTTAACTTACTTTGACATCAGAATTTCTCAAAGGTGTCGTAAATGTTTAACTACACAATTATCACGCTGTAATTAGATTGAAGAGATTAGACAAATAATTGGAATAAAAAATTGAATTTTTATGGAGAATTTTGAGATATAAAAAGTAGCCATGTGTAGGTACAATGTACATTGTACGTGTCACATTTGAATCTCTCCTGTTAATTTATTCATGTATGAATATTGCCTTTTACAAAATGTTCTTAAATTCACCGATTTTAAGACTCTATCTTTGTAGATACTTACTATAACTATTACTTTTGAATTTGTAATTTATACAAAAAATATGTTTGATTGTTAAAAAATTATTTTTCTGATAGCTCGAAAGAAATTCTGTCACAAATTTGGGTGCCAATATTTTGAAATTCAATGGTTGTCAAAGTAAATAAAAATTATGTGGCTATGTTATCCGGAGCGGATGAGTATCCAATAAATCAAACATCGGTAGAATGTGTTCGGCCGATCTCGAGTCATAAGTATTCGCATTAATATTATAGATAAAATCATTTTCCATGGCTGTCTTCCGGTATATTTTACTGCTAGTTATGTTTTAAATAGAGTCAAATCATCATAATCTAAAAATGTTTATCATTGGTACTGTGCCTGGATCGTTGGTACTGAAAAAAATTAATTGAGTAAAAACAGTTGTAACATAGTTATGTAATAAAGTAATAATATACATACTTATCAATTTCTTAAAAACTTACAAAATTAAAAATTGAATAAATATTCAAGAAATTGAACGAAGCTAGCCAATTGATAATAGCCTTGTTGTTTAAAATAATTATCCGATATTTTAATCGCTATTGCGTAAAATAATGATTCAAATCCTGTGAATAGATTTTATAGTCTTGGGAATAGATTAGTTGTATAATGAGATTCGAAGAAAACCGTAGGTATAGTGTGCTATTAATAAGATAATAGGTATTTGCCAAATATTAAATTATGTTTATTAGGAAATACTAGCCAAAATATTTTTAAAACGTGGGTTTTTAAATCCCGGCATTTATTAAAAAAAAAACCCACTGTAATGGGTCCATTTTTAGACAATGTTTCTCAAAATAAAATATTGTGTAACAGTTTTATTTTTATTATTTTTACTTGGGTTTTTGAAATAAAAATACATTGGAATAACAAAAAAGCCTTTTTTTTATTTTAAGATATTGAATGGAAAGTAATTATAATAAATGATACAAGTATACTTATTACCACCTAACGGCGAACGTAAAGTGATCACACTGATGCAGTGATTACGGCAGCTTACGACGGCGGTCTTTACGATGACATTTGGAAAGTCCCGTACCCGTATTATATCCCCCCTTTTTTTAACAAGCGTCAATTTGCGTATTGTGTCGGAACGTGAAAATGAACGATTTTGATTTTGCTTTAGTTATTTGTTTGGAGGATGACCAGGCATCAGAGGAGGATGAATATCGTATGGGAGAAGACAATTTATATAATTCTCGTAGAACAGAAGGTGCTTTTTTAATAAGTAATAATTCAGTGCTGTCAACGAAAGCGTTCATGAATCATCTGACACTTGCAAAACGGCGCGGCGGCCATTTATTTTTTGAAAATAACGACAATGTTATCTGTAACTACGGTAACAAAGTAAACAACGTTCTACTGACGCCGTTCTCTGAAACGTCGTATTCTTAGGAAAGCAACCCATAAGCCAGCCTTCGAAATAACAGTAGAAGACGGTCGTTAGCCCGTAGTGGTTTTTCCATTTAAAAATCGAACATCAGTAATGCATTGTTAGAGTCATTAGTAGTTACATATTTTTTTATTGTTTCAATTTTTTATGCATAGATAATTTTAAAAAAATATTAGCGTTTGCCACTCTTTCTCCATATAAACTATGTGTGCAAAATTTCATACTCCTCTGTCCGCGTAATATTTATATCCAAATCCGAACTCCCTTAAGACCCCACTTAGGGGCATAGGGAGGCAACAAGAGCTCTCCATTGCGCTCGATCTTGCGCAACGTTAATGACCTCCTCCCACACCATGTCCAGATTCCTCAGCTCTGCTTCGAAGGAGCGGAACACAGTATGAGAGGGTCTTCCTCGTCCCGTATATTTATATAGTCATAAAAATAGTCACAAAGTTTTTCCTTCACGTATTAATTACCTGCAGATTTTATTAAACAGAATGAGAATACTATGCAATGCCGCTTCTTTTCCTTTACTTTTGCTTTGCTTTCTAAGTTTAAAATTTTATTTATTTACCATTTTTTTAATATCTTACATCTGCTGTTTATTGATATTTCTATCATATATTTTTATAGGTATTGTTAGCTATTTAAAAAAAAAAGTGGTAAAATTAATCGTTCTTAATTGGTTGTTTGGTTTTAATTGTCCATGGTCAAGGCCATAAATCCACTGATTGGGCCCAATAAAGTGTTTATTTACATTTTTTCAACCATGAACGTTATTAATAAACAAATAAATGGAATAACAAGTTAGAACTTACACAAATCATACATACAACATCACAACAAAACATAAATAATTAATGAAATAACCGAGAAAATTGGATCCAATGATTACAGTAACGCATCTGGACCGAACGTAAAATGCACCTAAACATATTGGAATTTTGATATAAAGAAGTTATAAATCTCAATGAGTGCAGTGTTTAACGTAAACGTCTCGGGTTGGTAGGTAGAAAATCGTAAACAATATCAGTACCGATGATGGCTACAGACATAAAATTTTATGTTTCGAGGGAAACAATTGCGAGGCATTAATGTACACTTTTAGTGCAGTCTCTCGTCGCCAGATGGCGCATGTGGTGTATTATTCGTTATATCAATATCTTTAAAAGTAAACTGTTTTACTTGTCTATAATTTAGTAACTAACCTTTGAACTATGATGAATTTACTAAATCTCCTTATAAAATGGGGCGATGAAATAAAGAAATAATGAAATATGATGAAATAAAGTTGACCGGCCATCATTTGCTTTAATTTTCATTCAAAAAAAGGTCGAAGTATTTCACAGAAATTTAACTATTTTATTTCTATCTCCCTTCGAATAATCATTCTAAACAACAAGATGGAAAGAGACATAAATATAAAGAAACCGTTCAAATAACTTTGGTTCTTTCCGAACGTTTGCTCATATTACCAACGAAATAGTACCTCACATAGTCATTAGATCCAATAATTAAGACTATCTGGGTGATTTTTTTGACTTCGTCACTACATTTCCTTCTCCTTGATGTCTCTTTGCCTCCTTAATACCTCGTAAACAAAAATGTGAAAAAAAAATAAAGTTTGGTTCAAATGCCATTTCTAATTCATGGTATCATTGAAATCATTGTTACTTACTTTCTTTACATGGTGTATATTTTGCCACAAATTAAACACCGACAACTATCGCCTTGTCGCACGTCAGGATAAGGTGTTGTTTGTACATTACAATAACAAAACAACGAAATTGCACCAACTAGTGGCTTTGCGACTTCAGTCCAGAAAAAACTACTTTATGAAGATCACCTCTCTCGGTTTCTTTCGTTGTCGCATCATTATATGCAGCGGATTACTGTAACCGGCATTTGTTGACTTGAAGCAATTTTTATTATTGAATATTCTAACCACATTTTTTGTATATCCTACCGCATGCTAAACCTATACCCATA
Source organism: Mystacides longicornis (assembly GCA_963576905.1). Taxonomy (NCBI): domain Eukaryota; kingdom Metazoa; phylum Arthropoda; class Insecta; order Trichoptera; family Leptoceridae; genus Mystacides; species Mystacides longicornis. Next base: position 5,618,634 of record OY756433.1, on the reverse strand, counting down.
CCTCTTGCCCAGGAGAAAGTCCATGAAAATATCAAAGAAAAAAAAAACAGACAGTTTGCAGCCCTGTTTGACACCCTTGATGATCCTTAAGCCATTAGTAGGACTACCTAGCGTTTACAAGCCACACTCGGATTCTTAATACTGAGACTGCACTATTTTATATGTCAGCAAACATTCCATACACAGCCAATATTTATCATATCGATGGTCTATTTAGGCTTTCAAAGGCTTTTTAAGCACCAAGGGACGAGAGTTGCATCTGGTACAGAAAAATGGCTCCGTGCAGGACTTGCTATGTAAAAAGTGCTCTATTTGGACAGGCATAACATTCCCACGAATGTGATATACTTAATCGTATAATTTACTGAGAATACTTAGTGGAGTGATTCCAGAATTGTTTCCCCATTCATAATATTCCATTTTTTTTTTAATATTGACTTGATGGATCCATTCCGGCAATATTTAGGACAACTTTCCTCTTCCCACGCCATAATTATTTATTGAATTGGTACATTTATACCAGGCATTAGCAGCTCGAATCAGTAAAGACAGAATTTATGAATACAAGTGACATTAAATTCTAACAATACATATTCTAACTGACATTTTCATAGATGCGAAGGTATTTTTGGAAAAATTCATACGTCATAACCTAGACTTGATATGTAAATTTTACTTTATTAATATTCCAGAGAGTAATATTTCCCCATATCCTGACAACGCTCCTGTACGTGTTATCAAATTATCCGATTCATTTATCGCCATTTTATAACATCCCTTGTGTGATTTGAAGATTTTATGAATTCTTATTCAGTAGCGTATCGTTTCATTATATTATAGGATACGTTCTTTGTCTTTTATTTTCGATATTTCACTTATTTTTATTATTATAACAACGTTAGTTTTATTATAGGTGTGCATAATATGTGTGTTGGTAATCTGGCGCCTCTGTCGGTTACGACGTCGACTTTCGTAAGTTCAATTCCAGATGCCGATCATCTTCCTCTTTCACGACAAAAGCTCTAAGAAAATTGCTGTGACCGAGTGAATTTGTGTTCACTTTGAGTGAGCACAGATTCATTTCTATTTAACAAAAATATTGAAATATAATGGGTACTATTATTTGACAAGCCATTTAAATTGTTAATGAGATTCATTTAGCTTGCTGTAATAAATATTTGGAAGTGTTATTTCTTATTTTATGTTTTATTTGACTTTAGTTTAGTGTTACAAAAAGTGTTTGCTTACACGATTAGGAAAATAATATACTCTATTTTCAAGCTCTGGGTGTATGATCGTTTGATATAAATGCACCTTAACAATGACGATTATCTTACAAAATAGCTTTCGAGCCTGAATTATCGTCATTATCAGTGGGCTACAGCCAGCTAGAAAGCTAGCTAGCTGTAGCACTAGCCTGCCTTGGCTCGTGAAGAAAACCTTTTCATTCGTCTGTGTCCTTTGCCGCTCCTTTCCGTTTCGAAATTCCGATCGCTCTGGAGCCGAAGTCAAGTGAAATAAAATGGCCGCTTACGGTATCGGTTAGTCGGTGTTACCATGGTAACGACGTAAAAAGCTGTCGTTTGTACGTTGTTACAATGGGACGTCGTCTTCCGTGTCATCTCAGTATAAATCAGCTTCTACTCATACAACTTCTTAATAAAATTTGTACCTAATTTAATTAAAAAAAAAAAAAAACTCTAGAAACACCCCTGTCAACTGAACACGTGTGTAAATTAAATTTCGAACACTCGATGCGAATAATAATACTTATTATTATTATTTTTACATATTTTTAGTAACCGGATTCCTTATTGGGTTACTAAAGGATTGCGCTGTATCAGCCATCTTATTCGACAAGAAATAGGAATAATAATTTATTATGAGGAAAATTTATTCCCATCTCATGCGCGTCAATAAACTACTGTGCTTTGTGACATTTTTAAGAATGAATATTATTATTTTTACATATGAGGTTATTGATCTAATAACGGCTATTTTCATTGTAGACAACTAACATGTTTTACAGTTTTAATTTTAAATGTCAATTTTGGATGAAGTATTTTAATGGGTACCTCTATTCCGATTACTATTCACTAACGTAAGCTCACGGGAGTTTCGATGGGCTGTAGAGCTTCCCTACGTATTCTGTTGTTTCGCTTAAGACGTTTCCATACAAAATTTTGATAGTATACGCCAGCGTAAATATCATGGAAATTTATAGAAGGCGCACCTACTGTGCATCATAATTTTACTTTTCAGTTCTACAAAATATTAACATTGGTTTGAAAATAGTCGTTAGTAATACCCATCCAGAAATTCCTGATGAACACCCTCTCACACCACGTTCTGTTCTTTGGATGCAGAACTGAGGGCTTAGACATGGTTTGGGAGAAGACTATTTTGAAGCCGCTCAAGATCAAGCGCGTTGGAGGCCTCTTGTTGCCCCCCTATGTCCCTGATAGGGTTCAAAATTGGAATAGTTAATTGGTTTAGTGAAAATAGGCTTCCATGTTCGATTTACGATTCTCAGTTCACATAACTTTAAATGCTTGTGTACTATCTGTGCGAATTGGAGTATGTATTTGTCATTTTGTTTTTTAAGGATTTTTGTTTTTTCTATTGATGTGTTAATCATTGTGTAATTTGTACAAAACTGTTTCATGGCGCTCAGCGAAAAGGTATTTACTGTTATGCTGAGCGACATATCATTGTACCATAAATAGATAAAATAAAATAAAAATAATTGTGCCACTTGGTGTATATCTTGGGTTTCTATAATCTGTTTTGCCTCTACGCAAGGATTTTTGGTCATCTGTTGTCCTCACTATATTAATAGCTTGCCAAGTTCCATTTATGTAAGGAAATAAAAACCTAATTACGTAACTTTTGTCTTCTTTCTGATGCATTAATTTTGCATCATCGAAGGATGCTTTTATTGAATTCCTTTTTCTTGAGGTGGTTTGTAAATAATGCATCTTCTACGGTTTATGTCTGCTAATTTACAATCTCTACCAGAATAATAACTTAACCCAATGAGTATTTTAAAGATGATCAATGGTGTGGGAAGACATTTTGAAATACTGTTTACATACAGCGATCGCTTTAAAGAGTTAATTAATATGAATACGATACAAAGTTACAGGTTAAAAACATGAGTTTTTAGGATATTTTAAGTATTGACCGAAAAAAAAGTTAGGTGTTTGAATTATAATATCGTACCCCACTTACTATCATGAAATAAAAAAAAAAAAAAAAACATATGTACTTATTAATAATTTAACATATTTTGTCGTCTTACATCAATGCAAAATCAACAGAATTAAGTACCTACCTATTCATTTTTCTGTATTTTTTTTTCTTAATTTATTATTGTTGATTTTTTTTTTCTGTTTGCCTCCATGCAAATAATTTTTTTATATAATAGTATGGCATGATTTGTGTAGTATGCGCTGTCACCACTGAAGGCGCCATAGCGCTAGCGTAGCCCTTTGAGTGAAGTATTTGGTTGGATCACAGACAGTAGTAATAGTATTGTAGTTACCTACCTACTTATAATGATATTTAATTTGCTATGCACACAGTGTTTATTTGTGTGTGTGTGTGTGTGTGTGTCATGCAATGGAAGTTATAAACCACATAGATTTTAGGTTAAGTTTTTGTAATTCATAACAAACTGTCAAGTGTTGCTATTATTGTTTTTTTTTGTTGTAGTTTTTTTTGTATGTTTAAAAAATAATTATCCAATGTAAAAGGCTCTAAAGCCGTAAATCTTTGAATACATAAATAAATAAATAAATAAATAAATTCCCAGAAAATTTACAAACAGCTGGCACATTTTGTTAAGAGTATTCAATTTAAAAAAAAAATTTTTGTCGATTTACCTATTTGACTTTAATTTTTTTAAATTTTTATGTTCATTGAATATGTCTGTTTTCCTTGACGTATTTTGAATTAACTTTCTTATAGCTGATAAGATAGGTAGGTTTCCAAAAACCAAAATCATTCGACTCCGGGTGGAGGTCAATAAAATAAAAATAAAATCTAATATAATACCTATTGTATTAAATTGTTAAAAAGTATAGTAGTTATACCCGATCAAACAAGTAACAGTGTAATAAATTTATTTTTATTGTTTTTGTATTAGTATTGTTAAAAATTTGTTTTCTGTAATTCAGTAGGTATGATTGTCAAAAATTCTTTAACATCATTATTCATACCATATCAACAAATATTTTTTTTTGATTCACAAAATCGAATCCACCATAATAATCTCAGTTTTTAAGTAAATAAACTCGTATTTCATTGTCACGGTTTGGATGGATCGCTTCCACCCAACCCTCCAGTAAGGGTAGGTTTTACTTTCACGGGGAACACTGTATACTTTCTGGATTATGTAATTGATACTTATATCACCTCCCACCCCAATAACGGAGATATTGATTGATTATGAGAATAATAATAATAATGAGCAAGCAATAATAAGAAAATAATAACATCCTGATAGTTTATAATCACGTGGCCAAGCCATGTCTCATGAATAAGACACATGCCATCAATAGGACATACCTACTTATTTAACAAACTGACTATAATACAGTCTTCGATTTCGCTAATAATTGTTTTTTATTGTATCGGCTGTGTTTTGGTAAAAGGCATTAACCTACATTTTTATAAAATTTTACACCAGAAACAAAAAAAATATATGTGTAAATATGTTTTCTTTACCACATTGCGCAATTTAAGACTAAAAAATGAATAAATAATCGAGATATTAGAAAAAAAAACATGATTAAAAGGTTGTTTAAGTCCTTTTACATCGCCAGACATTTTGTCAGTCATAAAAAAAACCTATCATTTTCATACATCATGCGTCATGTGGTTTAATGCCTTTTACCTGATCAAACTAGATTATTGTGGCTTAGGTCCTTTGACATGGTTGCGCTTTGCATAAGTCCTTCTTTTTGCAATCATTTGCGTTTTTATGTAGGAAAAACGTGTTTGCGGCTTAAATCCTTTTACCGGAATGTGTTTAAGACACACAATATTAGTTCAAAATAATAAAACCAATTTTGGAAAAAAATTGGACCAAAACACAGTCGGTATCTATTTGCTATTATCAGGACAAGGTTGAAATTAAAGAAAAAAAAATAGAATCCCTGTAATATTACAAAATTAAAAAAAATATTAGGTTAAATTTTTAGTGCTTTTGACAATAATATAAATTTTTCTATTAAAGTTGGCGTTTGACATATTCTGTCGAATGTTGATAGTTGGTGTGATCGTCGTAAAATACCCAGTACACATAGTTTAAAACAGATGCATTGATCGGAATAATAATAATACATAATACTTATAAATAATAAGCACTGGTCGACCACTAGTATAAAAAATATGCTTAATTCAATAGAAAAAAATAAAAGGTTTTTTGCAAAGGTGATCCACAATTTCTTGTTAATTTAGTTTAACATTCCTACTTTATCCTTAAATATTAAAATATCTTACTTTATACCTATATTTATTATTGTTACGTTTTCGAATCTTTTTTTCGCGTGGTAGAGATGTGTGGTAGGTAACGAGAATGATTCTGAATATGAGGGGAGTAATATCGTAATAAATTGTCTGTAACAAGAGGCATTGTGTGTCATTTCTGTGTTCAGAGCTTAATCCGAGACGCGACAAGAAATACTCAACCTTTTCGAACGTTAAAACTTAGGAACAATTATTAGGTATATTTTTGTTTCTGTTTGAGATTTATTTATAACTAGATGACCCATCATACGCTATACGCCAGCGCATCCAGCGCAGGCCTATCACTTCCACAATTACGGAGAGGAAATGGGCATGGCTGGAACATGCGCCGAGGAGAGCGCTGTTTTTCCTCCCATCAGGGTCTCGAAGACGTGGAAGACCCTCTCATACCGTGTTCCATTCCTTCAAGGCAGAGCTGAAGGAGTTGGACATGGTGTGGGAGGAGGTCATAAGAATTTCACAAGATCGAGCACAGTGGAGTGCTCTTGTTGCCTCCCTATGCTCAAAGGGAGTTTTGATTGTTTGATTTGACCCATCATACTTCGTACGTAAATTCGCTTATCAAACAAAAAAATATAAATTTCCAATAACAAACGGCATAACTTCACAATCTATAAATCAAACTTAGCTCATCTCTTTGTTCACTGTTCGCGTTCCAATTTTTAATCAAACTAAAAATAATCTCTTTTTATTCACTTTCTGCTTCTTAATTTATACAAAACTACGCTTTAAATATGTTTGAATATTAAAAAATTATTTCTGAAAGCTTGCAAGAAACTCTTTAAATAATCTTCGTACCGGATATTTTATACCGGATAACTCAATATTTTCAGGTAAATAAAAAATATGTTTCTATGAAATTTTCACAGATTTGTTAAGAAGTCCATTCCATATAAAATTTAATATTATGTACCTATATTTGATATTATTTTCAATCCATTTTTCTGTTTGAATAGTTATTCTGTTATCCGGAGCGTTTGGATCCTCTAACGTTTTTCAGGGACCCTAAAATGCATTTTCATTTTATATGGACCCCCTGAATATTTTTAGAGTCCCCTAATGATTCAAAGGGACCACATTGAGAACCATTAATTGAGAACATTTTTCGACATAATTTACCCATGCCGATGGAGCGGCCATGGGGGTCCAAAAGCTAGCCCCTAAGGTCCCCAGCTTAAATTCGATGGACTTTCGCCTTTGGAAGTTCTTATTAAGAGCTATTTTATAAAAATAAATACCTAATATTATTGAACAATAACGGGAAATATTGGTTTCAGGCTAAACAAAGGAACCATATAGGTTTATTCTAAAGTAGGTTCTACATTTTAATTATAGTTTTATAAGTGTACCTATAACAATATTTTTTTTATATTTATTTCAATAAATAATTTATTTTATTGAAATATCACATCAAATAATTATGCATTTATGTAGGTACCTCAAATAATTAAAAAAACTATCTCTTACCACCCATATAACAAAGCTGTGTGTTAATGAAAAAATGTTGAATATTGATACTTGCACAAGTTATGAGAGCATTTTAGCATGATCCCATTATACCAGCCAAATGAAATTTGTAGGGATGATTCTCCATGAAGTTTTTAAAATAGTTTGTAAAAAAAAATGTTCCGTGAATTTTTTGTCTAGAGACTGAAAGATTTTTGAAAATTATTGCTTGGAAAAAAATTCATGAAAAAAATTTTTTTGAACAAAAGCCATCGGGTGCTGACTCATAGCAATAATACCTTGCGTATCGGACTATTTTCAGAAAAAAAAATCATGATCCTAATCTAAATAGTTTAGCCACAGTTACGTAGTTTAGTCAGAAATCCGGTTTTTATTCAAATTTCACAAAAACGTTAATATCTTTTGAAACACCCAATATCGCTGAACATACATGGGGGTCAAATCGATAGGTATTGAGGCTTCGGTTTATCCACTACCAACTTAACGCTGTGTATACATATAGACAATATTGCTGACTCTACCATGATAGATAGATTTATATAAAACAAAAGATTGATACAAACAAAACTAATCACACATTAGGCAGATTATTATAATACGTACATATTTTCACATTATATTGCATGTCAAACATTATCAAGTACCTAAGTACAAAGAAACTGTATAAGTAGATACCTACTTTTCATGACTATATTTTTTGATTTTATACTTTAAAATAAAATCAATCAACATGTTACTCGTTTAACCCCACAACTAGCACAACCATATCTCACAATGCATCAATGATATCCACATTACTCACAATCCACTGTCTCATAAGAATCTTCATCTCACCAAGTCTTTAATATTCTGAGGTAGCATATTTAATATTTTGGGAATTGGAAATTCTAGGGTTCGCATCGTTATTTATAATAATTATTTACTTTGGGAATTACCAATCCCTCATTCTGCGTTTATTTCAACGATATTTCGGTGAGAAGTGGTTATTTTAATATGTTTTTGTAATTTATGTTTTTTTTATTTTTCAGTTGAGTTCAATAATCACATAAAGAATTATATTGTTATCGATTGCATCTAGCAAATAAAATATGAATTTGTTTTTCTACTCAAACCACTGGTTTCCTTCTCCTGTCCGAAGTGAGCGGATAAGATAGTTTATGTCCCGCCCGCAAAATATCCTCTTCAAGATAACAAGGTCAAGGATCGGTGTATTTTATTATGAAAAGAGAAAGAAAAACGGATAAAAAGTTTGGGAATTACTCCTGTTTTTTTTCTCGTGTCATATTTTTACATTTTTCTATAAGCTATTGGGTGGACATAACTTTTTTTATTAGGTATTCTTCAAGCCTTAAGGTTTTATGAAAATACATAGGCTACCAGCATTATTTTGATGTTTGTTATTAATTTTATCTAATTTTCTTCATCTTTGTCAGCCTTATACATCCAGTAATCAACAATCAACTCTCTCACATTTTTTGTGGAGTTATTATTTTTTTTGGTTAAACATGACATATGCGAGAGCAAAAAATAATTGGCACTGTAATACGACATTTGTGAAGACGTTCTTCCACTGTGGCTCATGGGTCAAAATGATTAATGATCCATTAACGTTTGTCAAATATGTGGACAATACTTTAAAAACAAGTTTTTATATATCTACTTGCCATATTCCTATTATTCTTCCTCAGACCTCTCTGGACAACCGATTGACAAAAATGCCTCTTCTATTTTATTCATTTCTCTTGCTGATGGCAGCCGCGTCTTTCCATCCGCAGCAGCGATGCAATCAGCCAATCTTGTTTAGGCTTGTTGACGCTTCTGCAATAATTCTCTCTTTGAACCCTTTGGTCTATACTATCTTCCCACTTTTGAGACCTTTTGAGACCAACTACACGATTCATGACGTATTTAATTTTGTTCGGGGTCCGGGGTCTATTTTTTTTTGTTCTTATTTTTATCTGAACAGAAATGAATTTTTTGAAAACTGATGCCGTTTATGATTGTATTTTTCTATGTTTGGATAATTTATTCTATGTAGAACATATTTCAAAACTGGAAGTATGTAGGACTTAAATGCTGTCCCATGATGAAAGGTAATTTCATATTAATTGTTAAAGTTTTTGATTTGTCGGATTGCGTCATATGAGGTCACAAAACGTGTTTAACGGTTTGCAAATGAACGTAATCCTATTCATGGTTTGGTTCATGACCGGAATTTACATCTACACTGATATAAATAATACATGCTTCCATAGCCTATAGTGAGTAACTATCCATTTTCGGATGATCAACCAACCCTGGTTTGGACTACACAGTCACTTAAAGTGTTACGTCCGTATAACGGGAAATGGGCAACTGGACAAATGGGCAACAAGCAATAAATATCTAACATTAAAGCAGTGAGTGACATACTAAACCATGAGATTTTGAATAATATGTTATCACAATGCAGACAAGAAATTCAAGAAAAACCTTTTGCTAAAAAAAAAACTTTAAGTAACATTTCAACAACTACTAGGTAGGTACTTAACTCTATGATCGGTACATTTACCAAACGAATTATTTCACCAAGAAGTTTATCCACGTGAAAGGCTTTCAAACAAGGAGTTGGCACTTTACACTGTTGGATATGGAGACTTCCTCTTATAATAAAATTATTTCACCCAAATTTAATCACAAGAGACATTCTCATTAACGCTAATTGCGCCAAAGTATTACCGAAAATCGATGTACGTCCTGTGAATTAATTGGATAGTTGGCGCGTCTATGGATTTACATTATTTGGAAATAAAACATTTTTACTGCCGATAGATTCGCGAACTGTCTGTTTTAAGACCAATGTGTATTCATATTGTGTTTGTTCCTGAATTACAACGCCAAACTAATTTTGAAAATGCTACATTGACGCATTATGAAAATAAAATGTATGTACCTACCTAGATAAATATTCGAATGTTACAAAAGAAAAATTGGCATGACTCCTAAAACCGCTTTTATCAATCTAAACAGTCATTTTCAAAGCATCATTGATTTGAAAACAATAGGTTCTGAGTTCTGACCACTATGATAGTAAGTGGACCAACAAGGTTCACTCGCTTAGAAAGTTTATTTTAAACAAGTTATTTAGGTGTAGGGACAGGGCTGCGTACTGGCTCCTTTTATATTCATAATTGTCATGGACTTCCTGTTGAGAAAGTCCATGCAAGGAGCAAGAGGTATACCGATATCACAGAGAGATGGTCTAATGGGCGAACTGTGCGATCTGGAGTACGCGGACGACCTAGCGTTGTTCAGTACGACAGTGGAGGAATTACAGCGCAGTGTTTCAAGACTCTGCGACGAAACAGCACGCCTCGGCCTTCGAGTCAATGCCAGTAAAACGGAGCTCATGGCAAATAATGCCTGCCCCGATAAACAGCTACCGATAACCATCGATGGTCACCAGGTCTCCCGGGTGGATAAATTTAAGTACCTGGGAGCAACCATTACCACCACTGGTGACCTCGGGGCTGAGCTCCCGATACGTATCGGTATGGCAAGTGGCGCCTTCAACAACATGACCAAGATATGGAAGGCGTCGGCGTTTAGTGTCGAGACGAAATGTAAACTGTTTGATGCGTGTGTGTTGCCCATTCTCCTGTATGGGTGTGAGTCCTGGCACATGACTCTGGCCCAGGCACAAAAAGTATCTGCATTCGAAACGAAGTGCCTCAGGAGAATTTTGGGTATAAGATGGTACCACCGCATCACGAACGACGCTATACGCCGACGCACCCAGCGTGAGCCCATCACCTCTACTATTATGTGGAGGAGATGGACTTGGCTGGGACATGTGTTAAGGATGCCGAATGACAGTTGGCCGAGGAGAGCGCTGTTTTTCCTCCCATCAGGGTCCCGGAGACGAGGAAGACCCTCTCATACTGTGTTCCGCTCCTTCGAGGCAGAGCTGAGGAATCTGGACATGGTGTGGGAGGAGGTCATTAACGTTGCGCAGGATCGAGCGCAATGGAGAGCTCTTGTTGCCTCCCTATGCCCCTAAGTGGGGTCTAAAGGGAGTTTGGATTTGGATTGGATTTAGGTGTAGGTACTTTAATAAACAAGTTGAAACAAACGAATAAATCTGAGAAAAATTGTATTTTTATCTTTTTATTCTCAATGTTTGACTAAAGATCAGGAACAGAGAGGGATGAGTGAACGGAACCACTGTGCAACGATATAACGAATAAATTTTTAAATGTTTAACCGTTTGATTTATAAAAAAATCGTTAATCGTTAGATTACATATAATTCACTGATCAGTTTTTACTTTATTGTAAAAAAAAATATTTGATTCGCGTTTGTTATGTATGAAGATGACATTTCACACGAAATTTAGTAAACAAACAAAATAGTAGCCCAGCAACGCGAGTGCTTACAGCTGAGATGCGCTGTTAGATTTGAATGATTTCGAGTAGGTGCCAGACCTTATTTTTTTTATTTTTTATTTTATTTATCAAAATATTGTTAAGTCCTTATAAAATCACACGAAACCTTTATGTTTTGGCCAAAATGAACTAATTTATGTTAATTTTAATATTTGTAACTACTTTAAAAGTACTCTTTGAATATTTTCTTCAAATTTATCATAAATTTAGTTGGTGCATCATGGCTGTAAGACCTCGATGATTACGGAAATGCAATATTATTTGCTTTATTTGTTTAAAATTTCTATAATCAAAATGATAAACCAAAACAAAATGGACCAAAATATGAAGGGAGCACATTATAATTGAACGGGAAAAAACTTTAAAACAGCATAGGTATTGATTACAGAAAGCGCTTTTGTACACCCGAAACCATTGTAAGTTGACATAAAATCCAACATGGCGGGCTAAAATCTACAGAGATCAGCTCGCAATCAATCGATATGGGTTAAACTACCTCGGCGACGGCTTGATCGCAAATTTTCTACCGCTGAACTATTTTTTTCCACTGATCAGAGTTTTTAAATAAAGCAGATAGAGTTTAATATCAATTGCACTGAAATAACGAATTAAAGCGAGGAAGCTCGATATAATATGTACGAGCTTTGGGCATAATTTTTTGAACAAGTTGGAAGTCTAAAAGAGGGTGTAGCCCGGGTCTGCCTGAAGTTGATTTAGTCACAAAGTCGCTCCTGTCATTCGTGCTATTAGTAATTTAGTAAAATTAGTAAATAGTTTCAGTTGTTGCCCTCCGATTTAAAAGTCTAAAGTGTCAAGTCTTACCTAAATTCTTTTTCTATCAGTTCATAATATGTAAAAAGTCGGCTACGGAAATAATCTATTGTTTTCTAGATTTTGAATATCAGCACGAGGTTTCATTCAACTTTTGCCAAAATAAAGACTTGTAGTCCATATTGGTATGAATGGTATGCCCAATGTAAAGAGACCTAGGTATATTATATTCTCCAGTTTCAATCCTTTTGGTTTTTCATATCATTTCTCAATTTATTTTTCTACGGCTTTCTTCGAAAACAGCTTGCGGAGTTTTAGATAAAAACCGTTAGGTCCAAGGATTTCGACTTTTTGTTAAAAAAAACAAGTGTGTTTCTCGAATTAAAATAGACTAAATTGTGTTTGATGGTGAAATTGATTGTTTTAATGGTGAAATTGATTGACTGTTTAGACTTTGTGCAAGAAAGATCAGAAACCTAATTGGGAACGATCAATTTATTTTTTTAAATAATTAAATACTATGATAAGGTGTCCAGTAGTACAACAGCCTTCTATATTATCTTCTTTCTGGGTTAAAAAGTCCAACAGGATGTCATCATCAGAAAGTTTGCAAACCCTTCAAAAATCTTTGAGGTAGACAATGGGAAAAAGTAAAAAAAATTACTAAGTACCTAATCATTTCATTTTTTCAAAAAATTGCTTAAAAAAAGAAAGAAGTAGGAGAGATTCAACAGTCTACGGTTTGTTATCACCATCCTCGCATATTTTGTTAATTTAATACCACCAAAAAAAAAAAACGAAAGTAAAATAATTTAATAACTATGTACCTACCTACTATGTGAAACGTGTCAATGTGAAATATTAGGCCTCCGACAAGAGTTATAGTTACCTACTTATGTCAAATTCAATATAAAATCTTTGTTGTTAAAAATACTATTCTCAAGTATTATGAATATTGAATTCCAATAAGTTTCTAAAAACAATAAAATACTCCCTTTTTGAACCCACTTAGGTAGATCCATTTAACGTGGATCGATTTGCAGGACTAATGGATAAAGCGCGAGATTTAGGGTTTAGCAAGTTGAAGTATGCAGATGCCATATAGGTACTTCAAGTATTAGTAACAAACTGCCAACACTGAAAACCTTGTAAAAGGTGGGATATTTGGGAAATATCGTCGAAGGCTGATTGTGGAAAATGAAAACACCATCAGTACTCCTATTCCGAACTTTATTCACTAACGTAAGTGAGAAACTCGCGGGAATATTGTATGGTCTTCGGAGCTTTCCGAAGTATTCCATAGGGGTGCTAAATACGTTTCCATACAAAAATTTTGTTATTTCACGCCGGCGTCACGAAAACTTATAATAGAGGTACAGAACTAAAAAAAATACCCTATTTCGATTGTGTGTGTGTGTGTGTGTGTCTGTATTTTTTTTTTGTAATTCTATAAGGTCCTGCTGTATTAATTCTTTCTATGACTGTCCATCTGTAAGGTACCTGCATTCAAATGGAACGGTCGATTGTATTGTACCACAAGAGAGTTGAAGATCACTTCAGAAACAAACCATTGAATATATCTCGAGTGTTGTTTGCAAATAAAACTACAATGAAACATTATCAATCTGGACTCCTTGACTATAGGATGAATCGACGTAAGAAGAAAGAATAAAACATCTTTTCCTACCTGCAACTTTTCTTATTTAAAGATCTACCTGTATCTAGTTATATTTTATCTTGAGTAAACTGTTATGTATCAGTTATATTTTATCTTGAGTAAATAAACTGTTATGTATCTAGTTATATTTTATCTTGAGTAAACTGTTATGTCTTTTCGTTATATTATCTACATGTAATATCTTCTTGATGATGTTGGATGTTTTGTTTGGTGCCATTTGATCTCCATCTCAAGGGCGCGCGGGAAACTCTGTGGGAAGAGCAGTGTCTTCACTTTGCTCCTGAATGTGCTGATGGGCTGGTCCTTTCTCAGTTCTTCGGGAAGTCGGTTCCAGGTGACGGCTCCGACTACGCTGAAAGCCCTGTCGTGGAAGTTCGACTTGTTGCTCCTGTTGATCTCATTTAGCATGTTTGTAGATTTCATAGCTGATGTATCTAGTTATATATTTTATCATAAGTTAAATGATTTTTTTTTATTTTAGTGTACTTTACTATAGGTGATATAGGTACCTACTGGTGATCATAATAACATAATATTCGTAAAAACAAACTTCTCTATTATCTCAGAATTCATTCCTTGGCTAAGTCATTGAAAAACAAAAAAAAAACATTGTATCTTCAATTAATATTTCAAAATGCCATCTCCTCGCAATAATGTCCGTTTTTTGAGTAAAATCAAGGATGTACATAATAACTTAACTATAAATTGTAGTAGGTATGACAATACCTCGTAAAAACAAACATCACTAAATGTGTCTCGAAATTTATTCCTTGTTTTTTTACATCATTGAAAAACAATAGAACATCGTTTTTCCAATAATGAATATTTCAAAATGCCATGTCCTTTAAATGATGTCATTTTTTGAGTAATTTCTAGGATGTACAATGTACATAGTTCTATAGAGTTATTCACGAAACGGTCTTAATAGGATCTAGTAGCGTTCTTATCAAAATCTTAGCTTAATCGGACACCATTAAATTTTAACAAAATACATCAACTAAATCTACATAATATGTCGGTTGCGAATCTCTTTATGAAACTTCGACTTAATTCTATGACAGTTAAAGAAATGATTCTCAAAAAAATATTTTGTTAAAATTAAATGGTTTCTCAAAGGGCTAGGATTTAAATTAGAAAAAAACACTTAGTTGTTGAAAGTTAGGTAAAATACTTACATACACTTTTATTAATTTTAAGCATTTCGTCCCTGCAGTGTTTCTTTATACGTACCTACTCTCATTCACAAATATTGACTTCTTTTATATACGAACTCTCAATCTCAGATAGAATTATTATTTTCGAAGTTTATACATGAATGTTTATGGTTTAAAATCTAACTAAAAACCTACTCAGATGAAACGGTTATGTGAAAAAGCAAAATTTTAAGAGTATGCTTGCTCATTGCTGAAGAATTTGGCTTTTCATTCATAATTGTTTCGCTAGTAATATAAAAAACCTACATAGGTTTCTGAGTATGGGTAATATTTTCTTATAATCTATTCTTCAATCTTTCATCTAAATTACAAGCACTTATCATGCTGAATAATTTATTCGTTGCTACACACAACGTTCCAATTAAGAACAAAAGACAACAAAACCACAACCCGAAACCATTTATCTTTTGTTGTCTTCTTGGTATGGAGTTATCGGGAAGATCTTAAGAAACTTTGTCGAGTTTTAGGGTGACCATTCTACAATTTATATTTCATAAAGTAGGAATTTGCTGAGAATTCAAGCACCCCTATGCAGATTACTTTTTAGCACTTTGGTAACTATGAAACGTCTTGTTATTACGTCAAGATGACGTCACTTTTACTCAAGTATTGATTCAATCCATACTAATTCTTGTAATGAACACGTCGTGTGACGTCACCTTGTTAGGACGACACTCAATACTTGAGTGTAAAAATTATTGTTCATACGGGTGAAGGCGTCGATGATCGTCGTCTTCGAATGAACAAATGAATAAGAAAATGAACCATAGAAGGCCTTTATGTCTGATTGAAATTGTGTTATTTAAAAAAAAAAACACGTCAAATAATCCTTTGATCCGTAAGGCCATTGACGCAATTTGAACACTGTCACTAGAAATTCCAGTTTACTTAATGATCTAGTAGTTTTTTTTTTTAAGTTTTTTATGGTCTAATTCAGTTTCCCCCTATTTCGGCTACCATCAAGGCTTGGGATTCTTTGTCCTAGGTTTTCAGGAGAGTTCTTCCACTGAATAGATTCCGGTCCTGCTTAGTAGTCCCGAGCCTTCCAAGGACAACCGCCATCCTCCCCACAACTTTTTCTGTTTGTGCCGTATTAGTCTTCCTTACGTTGGCGACTTCTTCTGCGAGGGCTTCTCGGTCATGCGCCAGCCGGAACAACTCCTCTACATTTGCTATTCTGTTTTATCGGATTCATCCAAGGATTGTTAACTTTAGACTTTATTTAACTATTTTGTGTTTCTTTCTTTATGTTTTTTTTTATGGAAAGTTTGACAATATATTATAAAATATGTACTGATTATTTTGTTCTCCTTATACCAGCATAGAGCTGACTGGATAATGTTTTGTTTGAATAAATAAAACAAAGCCTTCGAATAGGATTAATTTTACCCTCTTCATGGTTAAAAAGGTAAAGATATTGAGATACACGAATCTTTTATATTACGAAAGTTTGCAAAGGTTTCACCAATACAACTGAAGCAAAGTATCAGCTGCCACATTTACACCCAGCATGGTTACTGCAAGTGGTGCTTTATACAGGATTTTTCATACTCTTTATCAGAAAATCGGGTTGAGACTTCTTGAAACAATTGCATCTTTTTTCTCTTACCCTTGCTGACTCATTTAGGAAAGAGTGAGTTTAAGTGTGAATTTTATTTAAAGAAACAGCATAATCAAAATAGTTTGACTCATGGTCACCCTACCTAAATTCTCAATCCGATTCGAGGAAACGGTAATAATATTAGATCGATGTGTGAAACATAATATGACTCTTGTCCTTTGACAATGTTCTGTTCCACCAAACACTCGAATTTATGTCAACACCAAAATATACTTAGGTACATACATATGAAGATAATAATGCGTATTATTATTATGTAAGTAGGTATCTTTGAATCATACATAATATGAAATTCCATTCTTAGAATGATGCCTATGAAGATACGCAGCAATCGTACTTAGGTACTCCATTCAATACAATGTGTCTAAATAATAATATTACATTTTGAAATCGTTATGGTATACATCAGTCGACGGCTTTCATACGCAAAGCGTAATATATGTCTCGGGTTCGAATCTCGGTGCGGACATAGTCATATGCTTTGCTTTTTGTGGAAGTTGTTGAAAGCGTATTTGTGTTCATTTTGAGTAAGCCTTGATTCATAAAAAAAAGAACCAAAATTTCCCGTAAACACTATTAAAAACACTCTTTCTCATACAATTCAGCAGAGCTGATTGATTATTATATTCTATTCTCCCTTTAAACCCCACATAGGGGTAAAGGAAGGCAGCAAGATATATTCTTGCGCATCTTGATCTTGCGCAATGTCTATGACCTTCTCCCACATCATGTCCAAATTACTCAGCTCTGCTTCGAAGGAGCGGATCACAATATCAGACGGTCTTCCTCGTCTTCGAGACCCTGATATGTAAAAGGAAAATCAGTGCTCTCCTCGGCCAACTGTCATTCGGAATTCTTAATAATTCACGTCCCAGCCATGTCCATTTCATCAACATGCACAATTAATTGTAGAAGTTATGGCCCTGCACCGGGTGCGCTGGAGTTACCCCCAAAAATATCTTCCAGCCAACCCATTACACTTTTTCCTTGAGATTTAACGAACAGCAATACTGTAAATATAAAAATAATGTATCACGTGTCCAACAATCGAACCAGGAACATACCTACCTCTTGTTTTGAAGTCGGCGTTTAACAATGATACAGAAGTTAAAAAAAATATTTTTATCACATGTCACTATCGTAAGGAGAAGAAGAAGAAGAAAACTTGTCTGTATCATAAGTACTTACTTACCTGTGAGAAAAACACTGATTAGACCATTAACGGCCACGTGGATTGTGACGGTTGCGGGGCGGCATAGAGTTGATATGAGTGTGTTTATCCGGTAACGGATAGAGTAAATCTACAGATGTTACTAGTCAAATAGAGTATGAGTCATAATGATCTGTTTGTACTACATGTTTTGTACACGGATTTAATAGAATTACCGTTTGTACTTATACAGAGATCCATTTTTTTTAACAATATAAAATTTCTATTTTCTACAAGAAAACCAATATATTATTATTGTGCTTTATTGGTGGAAAGTATCACAAAACTGACCAAAGTGAACCAGACAACGATTCCGATCACTATCGATTCGGGCAGTTCGGGTCGCTATGCAATGTGGTTTGTTACCCATCACTACGGTTTGTGAATGCGGTGTGTGTGCCGCCATTGTGCCGCCCGGTAAACGTCAGATGACGTCATTCTTTAATGGTTTATATCCCGAACCAAATAGGTAGCTAGGTACTTAGAAACTATTTATTAATAGATCACTTCTGAATTTTGTATGCATTTACAATACAGTACATATAATAATGCATCAAAACTCAAACAAATTATTCTTTCACAAATTCACCTGTCTACCTATTGTAACAGAATTTTTTGAGTGGGCAACACAGCCGCTTCAGGTTTTATGTCGAGTCACGGTGCGAGGTGAGGGGTAACAATACTGAAGACAGGCGGCCATTGCCACAATTTTTCAGTCGACGAGACACGCGCTAATTTGCGGTGTAAGATCTATTTGAGGGTTAAAAAGGGTTTTTAATCGAAAGAAGTTAAATCGAGAATGATCTCTCTAATGTGAGTTACATAAGTTCAGTCTTACAAGTCAAATAATTTAAAAATATAATAACAGTTTTATAGTGTTGAGTGGCGTCATATCAAACGTCGAGCCGCAGTTAAAAAGGTATGTCCCTTGATACTTATCGAAATAACTTCTAAAAGATAAAATAAATATCAAAACGTGCTTCACACGTAAGCCAATATATTAAGCGTTCCGAAAATTAAATTTTCAGAACGCGGATCCTAGCTGACGCCACTTTCTGGGGCGTGCAAGGGTCCCATCTGACGCCACTTTCTGGGCCGTGCAAAGGGTCCCATCTGACGCCACTTTCTGGGCCGTGTAGTCCTCGTACAAGAGTGATAACTTGACGTCACCTTTTGGGCTCTGGATGAGCGACCAGACCAGTCAACACTTCTGGCCACCGGCTAAGAGCCAACCGTTGCTGGGCGCATCTACCGGGGCGGTTTCCTCGCCACCCTGCAGTCGGCGTGACTGGTGGACCCAAGACCTCAAAGACAAGAGACCGCTGAATCTTTAAGCTGAGTTTTATACAATTTTACATCTAATTTTTTACATAAGAAAATTTGGTTTGATATTTCCACTTTACCTGTGAACCTATAAATGAAAGTACCTACCATATTATATAATTTAATCGCAATACAAGTTTTTTATTGTACAGTCACCCACTGAGAGAGGACAGCCCGTCACACTATGTACAAAATATAAAGCTACATTCGTTCCAATAAATGTAAATGTGTTCAACTTTTGAAAAAAATAATATTTTAACGGGATTGGAAAAAAAAATAAAGTCATGCATATGAATGAGGATATTGTAATGGCGGATGGCAGTGGTGGTTTTCGAGAGGCTGAGGGTCGGGAGACTCTTGAAAAATAATGACGATGTTCAGGAAAGGACGAAAGGTTCTTGGTTATTACATCGTTGTACGATTGGTAATTGCTACCTGACAGTTTGAACCGATTTTTCAAGTGGTTCTTGTTTGATATTTTAGATTTTATGCTACATACTCTTATTATGCCATCTGACTTAGATGAAAATTCCATGGTTAACATTTTTCCTGCCATCTGCTGGCCTCCCCCTAATCTGATATAAAGGGGGTGGATGGACACTGGACAGTCATTGAAAGTGTCTTCACAATATACCACCAGGAGGATTGGTTTGGACTTACTATATAGGTCTTCATCCCTGTTACTATTATAATTTCGATTATTATTACATTTTCGATTGAAAAGATTTCCGATGGGATTCTGATTTCTGATTTTTTTTTCCAACTATCGGTCTAGGTGATTGCTCCTCTGACATGGTGAGATTTCATTAATCCTGGTTTTAATTATGTACATATATGTATAGCTTTTTTCTTTGTTTGATTGCTCTTTCGTTTGCTTACCAAAGCGTTGTTTTATGAAATGTTTTATAAATTATAAATAAATAAAACTTTATTATTTCAAAATGAAGTGTGGAGACAGTAAATAAGACAGTGGAAAGGGCGGACTTATCCCGCCAGCCAACCCAGTTATATTTTGAAATGTAAATGCAACTTTGGTTGCGTAGATAACTAAATAAATAAACATTTTTTAGTCCCATAAAGATGATATAGTTATACTACTGATTCTCGGTCCCCAGAGCCTCGTTTGTTTTCTGTGCAGATAAATTTGAGGTTGACATTTGGGTCATCGAACAATAAATAATGAATATCCAATGAGTGCAATATTGCGTAATATGATATCAAAATAGGCTGGACAGGGATACAAAAAGAGAACGCCATCGTTATCCCTTCTAAAAGGCCTCAAGAGAGTTCTAGCTTTAATATCTGTAAGATCGATGAAGTAAGTACTGGAAAATACGCTTAAATAGAAAAATAAGAACCGAATGTGGTGAATAAGAAGTTATGAAATAAATTAAGGTTCTATTAACTTAGCCAATTTCCATTCATTGACCAACTGTCCACGGGCTATGAAAATATCGTAAACTTTGATAAGCATGATCGAGGTCTATGGGAGGAATTAGCCACCGAAAGAAGGCCTTCCATGTCAAACGAACCTTCTTGCCAAAATTCAGGCAAAAAAAATCTCCGAAGGTCCGAGACTGGCCCAATTCGATGCGACCTCACGCCTCGAACAGGCACCAAAAAAATCAGATATAGTGTGTATAGACAACTGAAAAAGGTTCCTGATGGTGTACAGACTACAGGGGCTGAAAGCTATCTTTTAACTAGCTATCTCTTGACTGTAAATACCTAAACGTACTTTCGGCAGAGACTCAAAATAGGACAGGATTTTACTACGCGAAAAATATGGCACGGCCAGCTACAGTCAAAACGATCCTGCCTATTAACAATTTTAATGTCTACCTCGCGTGCATTTAATTATTATCGATCTCACTATCAAAATAAACGTGCAATCACTTTATCGACGAACTAATCAGCCTTCCAGTCGAATTACCGCGGGCTGTTTATCAGACCGCAAGTTTTCCTTATTAGGTTTCCGAGTGGCTCACCATCTTGGGCTTGTGCACTGCTTTTTCGAAGGGAACTTCCTGAGCTGAGCTGAAGAGCGTCCAATTCAGTCATCCCATTCTCCCGAAGAGTCATGTGAGGTATATCTTCAGTCCACAGCCCTCCTGACATACTACATATTATTAGAAGGGTTGGCGGTGCACTAAGAACTCTAATGGGAAATAAGAATGTATCACTTAAATCCAAACAGCTGATGCACAATGCAATCCTGATACCATCCATGATGTATGGGAGTGAAACATGGACATGGACAAAAAATCTGGAAGTTGGAATGAATGCTGTATTATACGGGCTTCGTAACTTTAACTTCAATAGATTTACACCGGCGCGGGCAATAACAAGCTCAGAATATCATAATATCGCGACCGGATATTCATAACAAAATAATTACTCTCTCGGGGAACACACCGATGTGCCTACCTTTACAAATGAAAATTCTACACTAAGCTTACTAGAAGGTTCTAAATATGAAATTCCTATCCGGATTCAAAAATAAACATTAAAGATAGGTCACATCACTGGTATCGGAATATGGGGTAACCCGCGAATGACAGATAACAATTCGCGACGTGTGTTTGACAGGTGACGTGTGAAAACAATACAGGTAGGTACAGGCTGCAGTTCAATAAATCCGTTGGCACACAGAGATCACAAATATTCATAAATATGCCGTTGCGCGTCGGCCATATATCTCTCATCTAAACCCACATCGATCAACCTGCTCACAAGCATTCTTGGCGGATCAACCAAGCAACAAACAAAATACTACGTCGAAACATAATATCTCTGTGCCCGATAATCGTCCTGGGTAGCTGCCAGCGACGGAACAAAATACACTCTAATAAAAATATGTCAACTCACCCGAAATTCCGCATACCTTTAAATATTTAGCACAGTGCACAAAAAGAAAATAAACACGTCACATTCACACATATGAGGTATGGTGTATCACTTGCCCTCTCCACCTCGAACCGCGCCACCCGCCGGATCGGGACATCTTCAATAAATAATAAACCATAATTAAACGGAAGGTTTAATTATTGACAAACGCGGGACTCTAAACAAAAAACTCTAAATATGTGACACACCATAGCTCAATCGTCAGACACTTCCAAATTACTATAGAAACTATAAAACGCGACGGGAATTATAAATTGATTAACAAGGAAACAAAATTGCGATAAACTATGGAGAGATGTTTTCTGAACAAGACCTGATATTGAACTGAAGTCAAAAAAAAATCAAAGCATTCATCTCAAAACAGGAGAATTTGCCTTCTATACTAATCGCTGTAAATAATAAAAATTTTAATGGTTTCCTGGACATACCTTCAGTGCGTAAAAATTCCAAACTTTCTAATCCGGCATAAATAAACAAGCAACTGTTTTTCAAACTGTTTACCTACCATCGAGCTCCCAAACTTTCAAATAATGACTTAACAATATTTTGAATAACAAGATATGAATAAATCCCTCACATCAATTTTCTCTAAAATAAAACAAATTACTCCTTTTGATCCAATCTATGCATCTAAGATTTTTATTTGTCAGTGCTTTTTTTTTCTCCTTAGCGTTTGTTAGGTGTTGTTTTTGGCTTTCTGGTTTTGAATTTTGAAAATCGGTCTCCTTCTTGCCAGTCCTTTACATCCTTCTTAATGAAAAATAGGCAGGAACCACAAATATTGACTGGTCGAAAGTCTGATCAATCTTATGGATTCCATTTTATGTTAAGGCGTAGGTACTTGAATTATTCATCTCACTAACTCTCAGGTTGTTAAGAATGGGTAAGATTTTGATTAGTTTTTTCTAGGAATTTCGCTCACTTTCTACGCACTCAAGTCACATTGTGTAGAAATTGTAGGTACATAAAAACTCCCTTAAAACCCCACTTCAGATCATAGGGAGAAATCTACACTTAGAGACATAAGGAGGCAACAAGAGCTCTCCATTGCATTTGATCTTGCGTAATGTGTATGACCTCCTCCCACACCATATCCAAGTCCCTCAGCTCCGTTTTGAAAAAGCGGAACGTGGCATTAGAGGGTCTTCCACGACGCAATCTGTACCGATGATCCGGTAGACGGTAATTTCATTATATACGTTTTAAATAGATTAGGTTAAGGTTGGAACGTAGTTAAGAAGGGGGGTTTGGGGCTGGAACCCCCTCAACAAACTCAAGTTTTAACTTATTTTTTAGGTCATAAAAAAATTGCCAATTTGACAATTGTAATCGCGATGAATTGTACCTGCGATGAATTGTACTGACGATAAATTGTTCGCGATGAATGTTCCTAGACCCCGATGATCCATACGTCAGCTTCGTATAATACAACATAATATAATATTAAGGATTGTTTCATAAAAAGAATGAGTTTTCTATTTTTGGGGTTACCACACTCTCGCGCTAATAAGTGGCGGCCTCATCTTATATTATAAATGAAAGTCGGGTTAGTGCGAACACTTATAACTCGAGATCGGCTGAACATATTCTTCCGATGTTTGATTATTGGATTCTTCTCCGTTCCGGATAATATAATAAGTAATAAAAAGTTGATAAAAAATGGATAAGAAATAATATAAAATATAATATTATTAGTATGGAACAGATTTCCTGCGACGCCACCGCCATCTATGAAAAATGTTTATAAACAAAATTATTGTTTACTGCACCTGATAATAGTTCTTCTTAACTGCAGCTCTTACGGTAGCCCATTTCAATTACTCCACCGATCCGAGTGTTTTTTTTTTTCAAAATTATCGGGCACTTTTCAAAATGTGCACACATATAGCATCAGTATTCGGTACATCATAGGCGAAGTAGAATGTGTGTGCTCATATATTCTCGCGCAGTTCCCGTCTGAGCTTTGAATACGAATGAAATATGGAGGTTTTAGAAATATGTTTTTATTTTATTAGTTTAACTCAATCGAATTAATTATGTATTTTTGTTTCTGGGGGCGCAGTGCACATATGAACGGGCCGCCTCCGTCTAGGACCACAGAACAACGTCTGTCGGGATAGCTAGTATACAATCATTATGATTAAAAATAGAAAGCACTCTTCTCAATATAAAATCAAGTCGTCATTCAAAACGACATTGAATTTAAGCTTCTTGTTAAACGTACCTATACTTATTACTTTTAATCCAAATACGAATATGTTGACTTGTCATTTCAAAGGCTTTCTATAGCTTGTTTACGCGTTGCCTTTGATGTTTGCTGTCCCTTTTGAGTGCTTTCTAGATGACGGTAATTTACTTTGATCGCGCTTCATAGCCGCCTACATAACCTGAAAGAATATTGACTTAAATCGAATTAAGTCGATACTATAAAAAGCCGTCAATATCAAAATAAATTACATTTTCAAAGATTCTTGTACATGATGGATAGGAAATTTAACAAATTAGTGTCATATAAATTATTAGCTGGGTACACACGTAACGATTTACATATCTTTAAGATTTGAACGATAATCGCTAATTTTTCAATTGTTTTCTTCGAGAAGATTTGAAAAATGAGCGATTATCGTTCAAATCTCAAAGATAAATCGTTACGTGTGTACCCAGCTAAAGATCAACGATAAATAATTGGTCGAATCGTTCACCGATAAATTGGTCCAAGTTATCTTTGATGCAACACACACGAAAATATTGATCGGTGCATGGTGACGATGAAAGATAAATTATTGTACCAATCACTGTAGTAGTTTGGTAGTAAAATAATCTGGAATTTCTTCTTGTATCTCTTTCAAAAGATACGTGCGATGCAGACCTTTCCTCAACAACCATGTTTTAACAAACTTTGTTCGACTTTTAATTTTACAAAAAGATAGTAGGTATTGATTGATTGAATCCATTATTTCAAGGAAAAGCAGGATATCAAGTTTTATTGAATAATGTTGCGCAAAATATTGTTGGCCAACATTTTTCCTTCGTTTGTTTTACTGTAGCAGTAAGGCATTATGTTATAGTCCGAATTTTAAGAGGTCTATAACATAAAAAATAAGTTCTATTTTTTATTTGAATCATTATAGGAAGACAGTTCAAATTTGTAAAAATACATATTTTTGAAATAATAATAATATAACACTTTTCTATACAAAGGTGTCAGTATATCCGGCAGAATTTATTGCCTGAGGCAATTTTTTTCTCTGACCCGACCGGGAATCGAACCCGGGACCCCGGATCTGAAGTCCACGCTAGTACAACTAGGCTACCGAGGTCGGTAGAATGTTGATATTATTTTTATTATATTTTTAACAAATTGAATGTACCTACGCTTTCTCAAAGTGAACGTAAATACCTACACACTTTGACTCTCACAGTAAGCTACTTAAAGCTATGTATTAAGTATGTCGTGAAAGAGGAAGATGATAGGCACCTGGGATCGAACCCACGACATCCGCACGAAACTGTACGAAATCCAACGCCTTAACCGCAAGGCTACCGACCAATGTTATTACTTTTGATATATTATTTGGAAGGTTTGTGTTTATTGCAATGAAGCG
This sequence comes from Mystacides longicornis, assembly GCA_963576905.1. Classification (NCBI taxonomy): domain Eukaryota; kingdom Metazoa; phylum Arthropoda; class Insecta; order Trichoptera; family Leptoceridae; genus Mystacides; species Mystacides longicornis. Next base: position 5,592,882 of record OY756433.1, on the reverse strand, counting down.
TCCAAACTAGTGGAAAAGAGAATTATTGATAAGAGGGTATTTTTGTGGCTATCACAGTGCCGCCATTAGATGGAAGTTGTAGACCAATGTAAAACCAATTCTATACCAACTGCTTGATGCTAACAAATATTATATTCCTTATTATTGTGACTGGATCACCAAAAAAATTGATGCAAACCATAAACTTATAAGTATGTACATACCTAGTTATATAAAAAAAAACACTGACCTTTAAGTCGTAGCAATAGGCTAAAGATTCTCACAAGGGAATAGAAATGCAAATGTATCATCAAAAGTGATGTTTTTATGACGAATAAGGGCTATTTATTTTCAGAAAAACTTTTGATTAATATAAACAGAGTAGGTACCTACTGTTATCTTGAGAACTATGGTCGATTAAACTGATTCGGTCTGTAAAAAAAAATGATGAAATCCATTTGACTACCTTCGCATGAGTTTATTACTTTTAATGTTGAACGGTTTTTTATATGCTTTGTCCAAAAAGACTTTTAATGTAATTTGATCTTAATCATTTTTTAACAAATATGTTATTCTGTATGTTTTCTGATTATAAAATAAAATGCGATCAATTTCAGCGTTTTCCGTTAAGCCTCTGAAACCTGGGCTCTGAGGGGCCAAGGTAGACGGAGGATTGATGCATTCGAAATGTGGTGCTGGAGACGTCTGCTCCGTGTTCACTTGTCTGAGCACAGGACTAATGATACGCATGGTCTGTCATTTTAATCCACAGAATGCGAGCGGCTTCCTACGTTATTTTGGACACATCATACCAAGACGGCCGGATTCCCTAGAGGAGGATTATGGTGGGGATGATCGTGGGCAAAAGAGGAAGAGGACGATTGCCCACAAAATGGTCCGATCTTACTAAGCGGGCAACGGAGACCACACTGCATGGGTCCATAATAATGGCTGAAGACCGGAAGGATGATTTAAGTTGGTGAGATTACATGGCGGTCGCGATCCTCGGCATCGAGGGACCGACTGAAGAAGAAGAAGATAAAATGCTACTGTATCAAATACATAACTACACTAACCCTTAAGCACTGACACCTTGTTTTGTAACATTATCACTGATATAGGTCAATGAGACTCCCAAAATAAAAATGAATTTTTTTTTACAAAAAAATTTTTTTTTGAAATGTCTTTTTTTATTACATAAAAATATGAAATACAAACTTACATTTTAACAAAACATGTTGAAAGAAATTTCACAATTAAATGGTTTTCTAGGTAAATTAACATATAACAACAATTAAAGGAACTTTTTTGTTAATATACTAATAAAAAAATAAAACATGCAGTAATATTTTTTTTAATAACATAATTATAAACTTTTATGACTAATCTTTGTAACTCAGTCTAAATTTTCACAAAATGAGATCACTAAAAAAAAATGAGAGAACTTAAACTTCAGCCAATTTTTTGGTATCACGTTCCATCATGTATGTGCCAGCATCATGTTCCATCTCTTCAGGAACATCTTGAGCAGTTTCCAGTTCCATATCAGACAAACTGCTTTCAGAATCGGAATATGATTGGATAACGTCCAATCACATTCCGATCTATCGAGAAAAATCTTCATCAACATCAGAATCACCGCTAAAATCACCATTTTTTATCATTCAGAGCCCAGTCTTCTAATGTGTAAGCTGAGGAAGGATCTAATATATTAATTGCACGTGGCTACAGTGCGCGAGAAATACATGGTTATTCAGAATCCATCCTTAAAACAAAATATAAATTTATTAAAAAACTTACGTAATCACTGATATAGGTCTGTGAGACCTACAAAAAAATTTCAAATATCAATACTGACCTTAAAAAACTTGCGAAACGTCCTCTCCGCTTCACTGTCATTAGCAAACTAATAGACTTGAAGGTACTGAGACGCACAATATGCTCAGGCGCACCAGAGCGAGATAGCAAGTGTTTCTTTTTGGAATAGGAGTCTATTAGACCTATAACAGTGCTTAAGGGCTAAAATTACTCTGTTATGGAATGGATTGACAAAATTAAACAAAATATTTACAATCACTTAGGTACGTCATATTTGGCTTGGATATGTTGTTTTTCAACAATGTTTGTCTTGCTCAAAATATCTGAATTTCGCAATATGTAACATCCTTTCATGACCTAACACTGGCACGAATAACCTCAAGCTATAATAATCTCTCTCCTAAGGATCTTTGATTAATAACTTACAAGATCAACGCTAATAATTAATAGACGTATGGTATAATTCTGGTATACTGTATGATTTCCGGAATATGCGGTTGGTTTTTCTGTAAGGAAAATGTTAATTTAGTTCAACTTCCATCCCACGTCGGAAATCTCTGCCATTAATATTTTGATCCACCACATCCGACCCTCCCCTGGGACACGTGTCACATGCACGATTTGTTTTCTGATTGATGCCACTTATTGATCCTTTTATGGTGGCCAACCCATGTCCCTTTTTCTTCTCCTTCTTGCAGTACCTAGTTACTTTTTCCAACTATATTTTTATTCTATAAAATGCACACAAAAGGGGTTCATTCATCTCGCTTTGTCCTATTTTTATCGTATAAAAGGGCCTTGTGTAAAAATGATGGCCTTTTCTGTTCAATTTTTTTTTAATCTCGAGGTCAATTCGCAGCCAAATCTTCTTTTGAAACGCAAGTTCCCACCGTATCCCGTAGAACGTAGGCAGGGAGTACAAACTTCCATTCATTTCTACCCAAACAACCCTCTTTATACCTTTTATTAGCTCTCCTTTAAGATGAAACCGATATGATCGGCCTATGTCAATCTAGATGTCCGAACTAAAACGTTCTTAGGTAGGAAATCAAAAGTCATTTTTTTTTCATTTTTAATTTCTATTTTTCAACGAGAGCTACCCCCCCACATATAATGTTGATTTTGTAATGCCTAAATGCGTTAGCAGGATTTATATATAAACGAGTAAACATGGACACATTTTTTGACGTAAATCTACCATTTCTTTTAACCCGTAAAATTGTAGATATATTATAATGTTTAGGTCATAAATAAAGGAACAAGCTATATGCAACCAAGCGGAGTGTATAAATCATAACACATAACAATAAAATAACATTAAATAAATAAACGATAAGTACTTCTCGTATGAAAAATTCGAGACACACAAGATAAAATTAATGATCATTTTTTTTCCTTAGCCATTATGACGTCATCCGTTTTTACGTTGATTTTCGATTCTTTAGTTTTATATAGCATGCTTTATTATTACATTCTCTCGTTTCCAGGGTGGTAGCCACAAATGGCTGCAGCACTTTTCTACCTAAAGTTGACAACCAACAGACGCTTACCTCGTATTGGGTATAAAAATGTGGATTCCATGAAAATTCTTCGAAACACAATTCTTCGAAAAATCTATTGTTCGAATTATGTACAATTATTCTAAAGCGAATTATTCGAATGAATATTTCTACGAATATATATTTTTTTTAATATTTGTATTACTGTAAATTAATTCGGTGGAACAGATGATAAGGCATGGGGGGGGGGCTCTACCTAACCTAGAACTCATTCACGTAAATAGTAGAAAGCTTGCTAGCGCTAACGTAAAATTTATAATTTTTCGAAGAATTGTGCGTTAGGAGAATTATGATTTCGTACAATTGCCATTAGGTGAATTGTGATTTTCGAACAATTCACGTGTTACAAAATAAACGTGGGTTTACAAACAACACGACTCACCTTCCACTAGGTGCAAAGCATCTAGCGTTGACATTATCAAAAATCTCTAACCTTTAACGCCCCTCTCTACTCGAGCCTAGCTCTATTAGAGGGAGAGGGGTCAGGTTCACTAAATTAGCTGCATTTTTATAATAATTGTATTTATATTTTGACATATTGTATTTGTTTATATTTTGGATTAAATAAATTTTTATTATTATTTATATCATAAACTGGTAAATTATTTGCTAAACTCTTTTTCTATTCTGGTCGAATCGATAAGATTTAAGGTAGTATTTTAAAAGTTAACGCTTGAAATGTGACAAATTCCGACAAGATTAAATTAATCGGGGAATTTTTGAGGATTTTAAATCTCGAGAGATTTGAAAGTTAAATCTCCAACAAGCGATTATGAGACAAAATGAAGACATTCATCTCTTATCTCTTTATTTTCATTCCCATTGGTTTTTTAAACCCACCGCGGAATTCTCGAAAGATAAATATTTTTCCATTTGCTTAAAATTCGAAATCCACTTTGAAATTGTGATTATATAAATATTTCTTGGAACAATAATTTAAACGCCTCCATACCTCACTTGAAAAAAAAACAAACATTTTACTAACTATTATAAGGATAGGGAGCTATTGAAATATTTTTTTCTTAAATATCGCGAGTAGGTATAATTTCAACGCCAAAATTCCCATAATCGCGATGGAGAAAATAAGAGTAATGGTAACGGGAATGCACATTTGCTATATTTGTCTAAATTTACTAATTGGAGGCGGAAAAAAAACATAAATATAGTGTATTTATTACAGAAAGCGTTTTTGTTCACTCGAAACAACGGTCAGTTGACGTAAAATCCAACATGGCGGGTCAAAATCCACAGAGATCAGCTCACAATCAAGCGATATGTGTTAAACTATCTCGACGACAGCTATATCGTTATATTTTCTATCGCTGAGCTATTTTTTCCACTGATCGTAGTTAATAAATAAAGTAGTATGAATTCAAGCATATAAAGTGTACCACAAAAGTCCTTTTTGTATTGAGAAATGCATTTTTGGTATTATGGAGATGACTAGAATTTCTGTTAGGGAATTTTCGCACTGCTGCATAAGACCTTCTCATATTATATCCCCTAAACGTCTGTCTGAGACACTCAATGTCAAGAACATACAATAATGTGAGATATGGTATTGCACCACCATGCCGTGCTTGACAAACTGTTCGTTGAGCCAGTTATTTTGTTCTTCTATTTAACTAACATAATCTACATAATAATGCAATATATTTATTTATATTTTCGTATGATGGCATATCACGCATAAACCGCACACTCAAGGTTTGATTTTAATCTTCGTGGATCCTTAAAATCTTCATACATAAATTTCAATACATAAATGAGACAGTCGTCTTTAAGAAGTAAAATTATACGTGCAAATTTTGTGTAGAACTGTAGTATTACGGTATTAAAATGTATAAAGAATATTTAAGTTTGATTTGAAATACAAAAAATATAAGTAGAAGTCTTATAATGCTTATTTTTTAAAGAGTTTCGCAGAAAAATATAAAATATGAGGTAGGTACGCCATGACAGGTGGGTAAAACAGGAATCTTTTTAAGTAGTTTTATACTCTATGGCTCGCTTGGACCATACCAGAGAGAATGTAGCAAATAATCGCGAATTCCAGCTAAAACTGGGTCAAACTGGTGACACGTAAATTGGTCGAATTACAATTTGACGAATGGCAATTAGTCGAAGTGACAGTTCACCGAATGGCAATTTTACGAAATCACAATTCGTCGAAAAATTCGAATTATACGGTAAATTCACAATTCATCGAAAATTTCGAATTACCCATTAAATTCACAATTCGTCGAAATAGCGGCTTTATGTTGGTAGTATTGTAGTATGAATACATCTGTGACATACCGAAGCCTTCGCGATTTTGTTTTGCTGTCTCTCTTCCGCTATACAAATACCGTCAATAGCAAAAGGGAGACCAAGCAAAATCGCGCGGGCCTCGGACATACCCACTCCAAAATCCGACAGATGATGAACGCAGCTCTACAAGGACTAATGTTGTTTTTTGATAAAAAAAATCCCTTCTGGTTTACAAAATCTTTTTTTTTGCAATGAATGTAAAAATGACAGTTTAAACGTTATAGATACGTAAATAACAAACACAAAAAGAAGAAATAGTATAACACTAATTTGTCTAGTCTAACCCTAACCTAGTTCTTGTGAAATGGTCTTGTTCTGATGCTCTCATTGCAATACTTTATTTATTATGTATGTACTTTTTCACACTTTCACATGGTACTAATACTAAAGGGACCCTTTACATCCTTTTAGTACTGCACAAAAAATAATTCGACTAGGTATATTCTCCACTTTTTTTATTTTTTTCAAAATTTTTGGAAATTACGATACATAATTTCCAAAAATTTTAATTGTTTTGTTACGGATTTTTTGTTTTTGTTATTATTATATACCTACTGTGTGTTCATAACTTCCTTCCTATTGTTTTATATGATTGTTATTCAGAATGATGAACCCATGCGTCCTGTAAAGTAAAGGACCTACGGGAGATTAAAGTTATCGTTACAACATTAAGTTGTAATAAAGATGTCTAACGTATAAAAATACTCAAAAAATAAAACAAAAATAAACATGGCCATGTTTAAATTTTGACAAATTAATAGCGCGAAAGAAAGACAGTGCCTCGTTCTAGGCAGACCAAAAAATGACATTAGTACTTTTGTCCAAATCCATATAAGTTAGCAGGCGAAATGACACAACAAAATAATATTGATGTAAACAACGAATATGATTGTTTTTTATGATTTTCATTCGATTTTAAACTCATGTACAAATCATTCCTTGTGGGATGCAATTGCCGGTAATTTCGAAAAAAAAATATGATTACCTATAAGAATATTTTTGGGTAAATGAGATCGACTCCTTTTTATAAAAAATATTAACTTTTAAATATATATGTATTCGCAGAATATGGTTTTCGTAAAATTGATATTACGATCAATTGTGATTCGTAAAATTGATTTTTCGACCAATTGTGATTCGTAAAATTGATCTTGCGATCAATTGTAATTCGTCGAACTGAGTTTTCGATGAATTGTGCTTCGACGAACTTTCATGTAATCGGTCAAACTAGCTACTATATGGGTAGCTAGGTACCTATTTTTACAAACAGTATTAGGAATTGATTGAAAAAAACGCATGTATATACATTGAACAGAATGATAAAATTTTGAACATGGTGATGTTGATTCTGTGATGTCTTTTTTATGTGTTGTTTCTTATACCAATCAATTTACAGTAAAGACACATTTTGTTGCAATAATTGTGAGCGACTCGTTTTCCTTTTAATTTTTTATAAATATTGAAAGCAACACTTTTCTTTTTTCGCGTATTTAGCAGCGAATTTCAATTTTTCCTTTTCTTCTCTTTTTTATTGAATGCGACATTCATCGATTATTTTCCTGTACGAAACATTAAGATAATGTATAGGTAGACTCCTGAGCAGGGGAAATCTAAATAAAAATCTGTTTAATAATCTACTGCTCAAGTATGACTATTCGAATCAACAACTTAAAGCAACAACTAATGACTCTAATGATTCATTACTGATGTTCAATTTTTAAATGGAACAAACTACTACGGGCTTACGACCGTCTTCTACTGTTATTTCGAAGGCTGGCCTAGTGTGATCACTTTACGTTAACAACGTTCGCCATTAGGTGGTAATGTTTAAGTCTCCGAAACTCCTAATCATGAGAATTCTCAACATGTTCAACATGTCGAAAAAATATCATATATGCAACAAGTAGTATCTAGATATTCAATAATAATTAAAGAAATATAGAGATAAAAGTTGAAAATTATTGAGAACATAGAGTAACCAAATTTGAAAACAGCACAACAGCCAATCACCTCAGTAATCCAGAATCGCAGATTGAGCTGGATTGGCCATCTTCTCCGCATGTGCCCCGAGAATCTGCAAGCCTTTTCTACATTATACTTATACTTATATATACTTAACACTTTTCTATACAAAGGTGTCAGTATAGCCGGCGGAACTTATTGCCTAAGGCAATTTTTCCAGTCAACCGGTCCCGTCCAATCTGAGACAGGCCAACCCCGGGTAGAAATTTCAAGTGAAAAAACACTTAGAAAAACTCTGACCCGACCGGAAATCGAACCCGGGACCTCGGATCTGAAGTCCACGCTAGTACAACTAGGCTACCGAGATCGGATGGGACAAGAAGGCGAGGCAAGCCAAAATTAACAATTGAGCGGGCATTCACTTAGATTTTACAAGATGCTGGACTAAGCTAGGATGAAGCTGTGCAACTGGTGCAAGATAGAGAAGCTTGGAGAAACTTCGTGGCGTCCAAATGCTCCATATTTTGTATTTGTATTTGTATATTTTCGTCCTTAGGCCTTAGGGCAGGCACTTGGACACGTCAAGATTTACAATAATTTATAACAAATTCAATAAGGCACAACACCAGATACAATATAACACATCAACAATACAATAATATAGTGCAGAAAAAGAATATTCAAAGTTCAATGCAAACAGAGTGTAAAGGGCTCTGTTTGCATTTCGTCTTGCTCATGATTACAATGTGCCACTCAACATTTCGTCAACTGTATAAAATTCTTTAGCCACAAGATACTGTTTCACCCCTCTCCTAAACTCACAAAGTTCCAAGTGCCTCAGATAGTCAGGCAACACATTGAATAATCGTACACTTAAACATATGAAACTCTTTGAGACCTTACTGAGTCTATGAGCCACGGGTAGAATGTCGCTCCTGGACCGAGTGTTGTAATTATGATATTCCGCATTTTGAGGGGTATTTGCCATGTTGGACCTTGCATAGAGTAAGCATTCATGAATCACGGTGCTAGGCATAGTAAGGATTCCTAGCTCCCTGAATACATTACGGCAGGTATCTCTTGGCCTCATTCCAAGTAGCGATCTGATAGCCCTTTTCTGCAAAGTAAAAATTCTTTTGGAATCGGCACCCATGCCCCAGAACAACACGCCGTAGGTCATTAGACTGTGGAAGTATGCGAAATAAATTGTTTTTGCCGCATCGAAACCACAGGTCTCTTTTATTTTTCTGATGGCATAAATTGCTGAGTTCAATTTCTTACACAATCCTTCAATGTGCGGAGACCACTGGAGTCGCCTATCAATCGTCACACCTAGAAACTTACACCGATCTACTATCTCAAGGCCTCTCTCAGAGAGAGCAGCAACCACCGGATCGGGTTCTAAACCATGTCTCAGAGAGAAGTGAACAGCATTTGTTTTAGTCACATTTACGACTAGATTATTGTCACCGAACCACCCCTCCACGTCATTCAAAGTTTTAATTATATTTTTTACTGTTTCATCCTTACTTTCTTTCACTATCTTTAATTATAAGAGAAGTATCATCTGCAAACACAACAATATGGTTACATTCAGGAATACAATTTGCAAGATCATTATTTAGGTAAACCAAGAACAATAAAGGACCCAAGATAGATCCCAGGGGAACTCCATAACCCATCATTCCTAAATGTGATCTTTCATTATTTACTTCAACCATTTGTTGTCTGCAATCTAGGTAAGACCTAAAAAAAAATCCCTCTGTGTTTCTTATTCCATAGTGTTCCAACTTTTTTAGTAGTATTTTATGATCTACGCAGTCAAAAGCTTTTGACAGATCGCAAAAAAATCCATATGAATCCCATTTTTTATCCATTGATTCTAGATTGCTTTGATAAGTGAAGCTATACCTACCGGCAGATGTATCTTTACCCTTCTGAAATCCAAATTGTTGTGGATGAAGTATAACATGACTGATCAGATAGTGGGTGAGCTGTTCAGCAACAACTGCGAGCGAACGTGGATTAAGTAAAAAAAAAAAGTATAATTTCTTTACCTTCGTGGATTGTAAGTTTTATTTTACGATTAGGTATGTCATGTTAACTACACTTTTTGAATATGTATTATAAAATATTTCAGGCAGCCGAAATCGTTTTCATTGTCGGATGCATCACGTCAGTCCCGCGATGTGTAGTAGTAAACAGATGTACCTATACCTACTTGACTGTTGTCTGTACAAACACAATATTATTTATCGGGTGTTCATGCTTTATCTGTTGCAGCACCACCCAACAAAGTGTAAAACATACACCTGTCGACAGGGTGCGTCCGTTCGAATGAGATAACACAGGGCTTTACGTATTATTTCACGTTTTGTACCAACACGGTTATGGTGCGAGTATTGCATCAACTAAAATCATATTAGGTAGGTAGGTATAGGTACCTACTTAAAAAAAAAAACTAATACAGGGTTGCATTCTATCTGTCTTATTATTAAATATATCTACTTGTTTCTCTTCTTTATGTGCATTATCGGGTAATAAAGAAGGGTTTATAAGCAGGAATGGGGGGAGGGGGATTATATAATACCCCCTTGCCCCTACCTTCGGACGCCCATGGCTCCCAAAAAGACCACCAATAAGTCGATCTCTCAGGAAGCGAACCCCACCTCCTGAATTGTTACAGACCACAATACTTAAATTAAAAGAGAGAAGTAGAAGATCTCTTATCCGGGGCTCTGGACAATTTGAATTTTTCTTCAAGGTAGAGTAGGAAAAAAATTAACTGGGCCCTTTTCATTAGTTTTTTTTTTTTGTTTATTATGTTCCTGTGGACAGTTCATTTTTTTTCACTTCATTGACGAAAAATTCTCTACAGGTCATGTTCTGCGGGGTAGAAATATTGCTGTTTCTCCACGATGCTGGAATTCTATCTTTATTGAAACAAAGCTGGTTGTTTTATATTGGGATATTAAAAGATGAGACAGTAACAAAAATGGATATAGTCATAACCTGGCGCCAAATACATGACAGCCGTCGCAGTCTTCAAATTTGTTTGCTGTCTTGTTCTCAATAATTTCCAACTTTTATATCTATATTTCATTTATTATTTAATTTATAATCAAAATACACAAAGATTTCATAAAAAATGGCATAAAAAAAAATCATCATACACAACTTCAAGCAATGGGAACATTTTTATTGCACCTCAATGATGGCACCACTGACAAGACGATGAAAACATTTAGAAATGTCATCGTTGACCGCCTGTGGCATTCTTTCAATCTATTAATAAATAATTACCATGCTTCAATAATATATAAAAACAAATAATAAACAACAGTAATCTAACAGATAATAATTAATAATCCTTAATGATTTTAATGGTCTAGTTTCTTGTGATTTTGAAACATTTTGTCAATTGGGTAAAGATCAACTAGGTAGACAAAATATTCCGAAGTTTCTACTTCGGTGTCTATGATTTTATAACATTTTCTTGTTGTTTCAAATATTTCAAAAGCCCCTAGATTGCTGTTTATACCCTAAATCTTCTTAAATGTTTATTCAAACAAAATATTTCTTAAGCATCAAAGGTTTTAATTATTACAAGAAAATTTTTAACATAATTATTACACGCGAAGTTTTTATCCTTGATTATTTTCCTGTTCGTTGATTGAGCTCATCGCTGTTTATTTCTGTCGTCTTCTATTTTCAGAATGAGAAATCCTTTCTGAACGCTGTTTTGAATCTTATCTTAATTAAGTCGAACAGTCTGAGCGCTTCACCTGCAAGGACCTTCTTTCAGTTAAGAAGCTCAAAACGAAACTTTTCAATTTAGCCCCGGAAAAAATAAAGAAAGCACCTTTGAAAAGATTTCATTTGCATGAAATGCACAAAAAAGATGATCCGACACGGCGATCGCAACTTTTGATATTTTTGAAAGAGTTTTCGATACCTGAGAACACTTTTTATACTCGATTTTTTTTTTATTAATTTATTTATTATTCTTAATATTATTTTTCACAAAAATCTCTACAATATTGTGTAGTCCATTTCGTCTAAGGCAACCTTAAATGCTTGAGCGACGAGATGGACTTTCTAAACTAAATATCCACAAAATAATTAATCATATTTTGTCATCAATAAGTAATGATGGTATTACATTTTTTTTACTTATTTATTTTCTTTTTTTTTGCATTTATGTACATATATTACATGATTTTGACCAAAAGAAACTTCCGACACTAGACATACATACACAAAACAACCATCAACACAGATACAACCACCCACAAATGGACAAGAGGACATAAAACCAGGATTTTTACGCAGAAATTGTGTTGTCGCAAAGGCTTCCACCCATCTTGTAATATTTTTTAATCTCAGCCACCATGGTCCTGCAACTGGACATTCTCACCCAGATAAGAGTAGTGGTGTTGGGCGAAAGCACTCTTCCTCCTCTTTTGTAAAAACTTAGGACTATTTCGAGTTCTGCTCTCTACAATAAAACAGTGTTCCCTTGGCTCTTTTAAGATCTTTAAGATAACAATTAGTTTCTTATTCTTCTTCCTCTTTTTCTAGATCCTTAAACCTGTTTTTCAGCAACTTGGCTTTGTGGCCTTGGGAACAAGAGGTCCAGGCCTTTTATCTCTCTCCATCTCTTTGGTCGTCCTAGTGGTCTACGTCTCTCTGGAATCTCCACCGTGCCGCTAAGATGGCTATTATTGAAGGGTCCACCTTCTTCAGATGATGTGTCTAAAAACGCCTTCTGTACATGCTCCATCTTACGATATCCAGAATTTGCAATTTTTAACTCCCTTCTATTTTGCTAAAAAGTTTTATTTTAATCTGTAGATTAGTATAACCATTATTATTGTATTAGTTTTAAGACAAATCGATGAACCCAAGTTTGTCGCTAGAAACCTAGGGTATATAATCTATAATATAAATTAAAAGAAAGTCGGGTTAGTGCGAATGTGCGAATACTCATAACTCGAGATCGGCTGAACAGATTTTTATGATGCTTTATTGGATTCTTCTCCGCCCTGGATAACAGAATAGCTAATGAAACATAGAAAATAATTTGAAATAAAATATTTGAGTTAGTATGAAACAGATTTACTTCAACTAAATCAATATCGGTTGTTAATAATTTCTTGACGGTTCTGCCAAAATGCTCAAAAATGCTTCATTTAAAAAAAAAACTACTTGAACAAAACTAATATTAAATAATTATTACGCCAAAGCAGAAAAACATACGAAGGGTACACGGCAAAAACAGGCTCATTGACAAATTATCATTTTACAGGATGCCAAATAATATAGTTTGAGACATCATTTCTTGGAAAAATAGCGCTTATTTTTTTAATAATAGACAATATTATGTTAATGAAAAACAAATATTTCTTAATAATGACATTGAAAAAAAAATGAAAATATACAAAATTACAAAAACAAAATTAATGTTATCAAACTAGTATGGAGAAATTTGCATTCAGCTTGTTTTTGCCTAGTATTTGATGCAATGAGCCTGTTGTGCGGTTTCACATATAATGAGGCAGTTATTTTATTTTATTTTATTTATTTTCTGTCAAAATTAAGCATTGTTCACCATTACAGAGTAATCCTTTGCGGTGAACAATGCACATACAATACAAAACAACAACATGGCCGTGATCTTATTTCTTTTCAATGTGATTTACAAAGAGATGGGCCAGTTTTTTTTACATTTTACATAGGTATTTATACCATTCTAAAGAACTCATTGAGGGAACAAAAAACTGCATTTAAATCACGAAAACGAAAAAAAATCAGAACGTTGTGTACTATGTGTATCAATCAATCAAATAGGCAATAAAGATGAGACATATACAAAAATGGATTACTTCATATAGTTGGCGCCAACTTTATGTCAGCAGTAGCTGTATAAAAAGTTGGTTGTTCTAGTTGTTCTCAAAAAATTCCAACAGATTTCTCTATATCTCATTAACGTCAGCTACTTGTTATATACACCTATTTTGAAGAAATTAGCGCTGGGGCAGTTGGCCCGTCTCGGCACGGTATACGACGTGGGATTTTTCCGCATGTTGAACATGTTGAAATTTCTCATAATATTCAGGAATTCGAACATAACCACGTAATGGCGAACGTTGATAACGTAAAGTGATCACACTAAGCCAGCCTTCGAAATAACAGTAGAAGACGGTCGTAAGCCTGTAGTGGTTTGTTCATACCATTTAAAACGAACAGTATTATTAGTAGGTCATCAGTTCTTGATATATCGTTAAAACGATTTTTTTTAAATTTTAAAATATGTTTAGTTACAAAACTGTCACACGAAAAATCTTTTACTGAACATTATTTTTATTTTTTGCAGAATAAGCAAGGATTTCTGAACTTCACATCTGGACTGCAGCAGTATTTAAAACAGTAAGTCTATAGAATATGCCTTCCCTATTTTTTTCCATAAAATTCTTTTAAGCTTTGTAGACCTGAAATTTTTTTATGAATTAAGATTAGCCCAAGTCTAAGCTTTTATTAGAAAACTTACGCCTCCTTACTTAGAACGTGTTTTTCTTTTAAATTGAAACATCTGTTTCCTCCCCATTTTTTTTTATAAAGTCTTTGCCTTTCTTAATTTTTTCATGCTAAAGTTTACGAGTTAAACATTGGTAAGTTGTAAAATTTCTATTGTCAGAAGAGCCAAACGATCCAATTTTAAAGATAAAGACAGTAAAAAAATAACATTTATTTTTCACATTTCATTATAAGAATAATCGTTCATCGTTTTAATTTTAATTTATTTTAAAAGACGAGCTGTTGATTTTTGACTTTATAATAAGACTAATTTTAAAAAAATAAGCCGCTTAAATTAAGAGAAAATAAAAAATAGCCCAAAATATTAAATTACCAATTATAAAAAAACTCTATTATAGTAGAGGAAGCACTTTTCAAAATATATATACCTAGTATCCAATCCAAACTCCCTCAAGACCCCACTCAGGGGCATAGGGAGGCAACAAGAGCTCTCCCTTACGCTCGATCTTGCGCAACGTTAATGACCCCCTCCCACACCACGTCCAGATTCCTCAGCTCTGCTTCGAAGGAGCGGAACAAAGAATGAGAGGGTCTTCCTCGTCCCCGGGACCCTGATGGGAGGAAGAACAGCGCTCTCCTCGGCCAACTTTCATTCGGCATCCTTAACACATGTCCCAGCCAAGTCCATCTCCTCCACCTACTATGCACTATGCACATTTATTAATAAACCAGAATCAAATAAATGGATAGTTTATATTATAACGACTTGAAATTTATACTAAATTACTATTTATTGTATTTTTTTTTTTTGAAAAGTACTGTCGCGTATTTTGTAAATGACATAAAGGAAACAATGTTAACTGGATTTAATTAAAAATTCAACCGCGTACTACTAATGGAACTTTGTTTGAAAAAATAATGATAATACCTACAAAGTAAAAAAAAAAAACAACAAAATCAAACCCTAATGAGCCCTTGTTATGGTTTAATTTTCCATCCATTGTCGAGCTTCACAAAGGTCCCTCTAACAATGTAGCTGTAAACTCGATATTTTATTATTGTTCGCAAGATTGCGTTTTTGATAACGAGCATTTTTGGGATTTTTTTTAAATGAGCACGATCCAACGGTGGTACCCAACGTATCCTCCCTTCTTTTATTCGAAGATGACTCTTCAATAATTTCTGAATGATTTCCTCAAAAGCCTATTGTTCGAAATGAAGGTCCTTATGACAAGAATGTCTCTGAGGAAACCACTGACGTTTCTTATCAAACTTTGTTAGTCTTTTACTTTCACAAAATTACTTGCTTATTTTTAAACTTTATCGTTTCTCAAGTCTAATCTTGACTTAAGTCGCTAATCTGTTGCTTACATAACTAAAATATAATTTCTTTAGGTGAATAAATACGCTAAAATTTAATCGTGTTTAGGTAAATCAAACAATTCCATCTGCGAAGTCGAGGTCGTTGTAAGGTGAAGAAGACAGAGCAGACGGTTTTGGAACGACCACGTTTCAAGAATGGAAGACACGAGAGCCGCATAAATCGCCAGTGACAAAAAACATACCACAAGGAAGCAGCCCTCCAGGACAACCACCTAAACGCTGAAGAGACAGTTGGCACTCGGCTTCCCAAGAGGACAACGTAGCAGGAACAACAGGCCCAATCGAAGAGGAAGAAGAAGAAACAATTCCAATTAGTATAAGGATTCTTCTTCACATATTCCGCAACTACCGTAGTACCTATTGTATTTTATGAATTCTGGTTCGAGAAAAATATGATAGACGTTACAAATAAAAAAAAAGTTATCAAAACGCTTTTTGAATAGCCTGCAAATAGTGTTCTAAAATCAAACGATCGAATTGTTTGATCATTTTGTATGGAAATTTTTTCGAAACTCTTTCGATGATCTTTTCGATATTCTATCATCGCAAACTTATACTGGGGCAGAGGATTTAAATCTTATATTACAAAACCCTATATAACATTAAGAGCATCTAACTCTATATGGACATCGACTACTGTCATGTAAAAATAAAAATGAAAGAGTCTTGTATAGTTCTATCACAAAGTTTTGACAAGACTCTTTCATTTTTATTTTGAAATGGACTATCACCAAGCACCTTCTGCCCAAAACATCGAAGATCTACTGTCATGTAGTTGGCGCCGGGATAGGTATGAATATAATGTTTGTTAATGTCTCTTCGTTGAATGCTCGAAGTGTGTCTAGATTCGTGTGCCCATTTTTCAGGACTAGATCTTAGCGAATATAATATAATATCAAGTAATGGCTCTAATAAGTCACCAATGGGCTATTTTCCTAAGATTCACGACGAGTTCATCGAAAATCAAATAAAAATAAATAAATTAATTAAAAAAACAAATACTTCAGCTTTTGTAAAAATCATCGCCATTTTTAATTTATAGGAGTGACTAAACTGAAGTTTTACCTTATTTTTATGTCATAAACAATTTCTCTCAAATACCTTCAAAATATTTATTTTTGATGAATTGGTGATTCAATGAACTCGTCGGTTACCATTTTCCTACGGATACGGCGTTACTAAACAGCTGTGAGTAGTGAGTACCTATGTCAGTTTAGAACATTGTCAATATTGTTACCGTAGTAACAAAAAATAATTGTCATAATATATTTTGAAAGACCGACTTCGATAGCCTAGTTGACTTGCGTGGGGATCAATAGGTCCCGGGTTCGATTCCCGCGGTCGGGTCAGAGTTTTTAAAAGTGTTTTTTCACTTAAAATTTCTACCCGGGGTTGGTCTGTCACAGATTGGACGGGATCGGTTGACTGGATAAAATTACCGCAGGCAATAAGTTTCGCCAGCTTTACCGACACCTTTGTATAGAAAAGTGTTATATTACCTATTGTTTTTGAAAAACTGCCGTCTTTTCAGATGACGAACTGCTCCCTAGAAACCCGGTGCATAATGGATTTTAAAATGTATTAACAAACCACTACGGGCATAGAAATGGACAAAAGTATCCAGACAAACCTATAAAGAACTAGAACGTTGTGTATGCACTACCCAAAATTGTCGAACAGCTCTCTTACTATTCAATTATTGAAGATATTAAAATTGTCGAACAGCTCTCTTACTATTCAATTATTGATGATATTAATTGTCGAACAGCTCTCTTACTATTCAATTATTGAAGATATTAAAATTGTCGAACAGCTCTCTTACTATTCAATTATTGAAGATATTAAAATTGTCGAATAGCTCTCTTACTATTCAATTATTGAAGATATTAAAATTGTCGAACAGCTCTTGTTTGCTTCACACGTTGCCGAAGCCCTTTCAGCTAACGTGATCAGCAGGAAAGAGAAAAAGTGGACTGTGAATGGATTGCAATGCACTTACCCCAAATCCAATGTTCTCCAAATATGTATGATCGAATCCCTTGTTTTCTGGCAGCACTGCACTTTGTTAAACTGATATTAAATAAATGTGGATGCACAAGATGTAAATGTAATTGATGACGATCGATATATCCAATGTGTTCTACACTTCCGAATTTGTAGCGGCGATAAAAAGCGGTTTGTTCCGTGTGTGTGTTCCCGAGATGCGCTAAGTACCAACTACTGAAGTGCACTGCAGGGAAGGGACCAAGGAAAATAGGTAACAATACATGCCCTGCAATGCGAACCACGGATTGTGACATTTGACCCATGTACCTATACATAATTATGTAGATACCTATATAATATAACATGTTCAATTAATAATATTGAACAGCTCTCTTACTATTCAATTATTGAAGATAATAAAATTTTGTATTCACAAAGACGTACCTAACGATGTTCCTGCTACATAAATAATAATTAAATTGGAACAAATACACCGAATACCTACAACAAATTATGAGTCGGTAGATATAATGATTATTATTATTCTTCGGAATATTGCTTTTCGTTATTACACTAACCACCTAATAATTAATATTTACACAATGGACCTAATTGAATTTCCCAAATTTGTTTAAATACAATTATGGTCATTATGTAAAAGTTCTACCCCCTACCAAGTTACCCAACTTTACACTCAATACACATTTTCGTTTTAATTGACTTCATTTTGATTCAATTTCGTAAAATAATAATAATATAATGAAACTCTCTTTCAAATATTTTTTTATTTTAAAATAATTAAAGGAAAAAAATGTTTTCTTGGAAAAGATTAGTTAGCTTTGGTTCATTATATTTAAGAATAGAGTTTGATGATTTATCTTTTTGTCTGTAACAAGATACTACTTGATGAAACTTATTAATAAGTAATACAAAATATCTAGTTTTTTACACTATTTTATTTTTTTTATTTGAAGTTAAGTTAAAATCAACTAGCTTGACGAAGAAGACGTTCAGCCTTTAAAGGCCGGTTAGCTTAAATAAAAAATGTGAAAGAAAATCTAAATATTTTGTATAATTAGTTTAAAGAGTTTGTATCTTAATCTTTGTGTTTTGACGAAACGTGAAACGTGATTGATTGATTGATTTCGTTTAAAAAATTCTAGGACGTTTGTTCAGGATTCGCTAGATAGTCCTTGAAAATATAGCAAATAGATGAGTTATTGAGTGTTATATAAATGAGCATGCTCTCTGATACCTATGTCACTTACGATAATAATTTTGCCAAAAACGAAAAAAAATGAGTTGAGTATGAGGAAATGTTCTATAAACCATTTCCAATAACCTAAATATTGCACTTAGTCCATATCGATGATCTAAAGGCGTAAAAACAGATCCATAAATCATCATGTGTCTGTAAGGGGGAAAAATCAGTTTCATTAGATTATCTCAAAATGAATTTTTTGGGGTTTAGTGCGTATTTTATTTCCACTATACAAATGTTGATTTCGGCAAAAGTGTCGCTTACGCTAAATATCCCTTCAGCTACAAATATATTTTTTAACTTGTATTATTCGTCTGTCAGTCGATATACGTTGCTATGGCAATAATTATTAAAATTTAAGCTGTCCGCGGAAAATATTATGCTAAACATTCTTTAAGAAGAAAATTTCTTATATTTTATTGTATATTTTTGGATTTATTGCCTTTTGCCCGACGGGCTCTTCTGCTAGTGATAAAATATTATTCAATTACATTTTATTTTTGTCTTTACATATAAATATCAGCTATTGACAAAAATGACAACAAAAAATAATAGAATATCGGGTTAGATTAAATTACTCTCTCACGAGAATGCTTCATACATAATATCGTTATTTTTAGATGAAAAAATATCTTTCGATATTATTAGTTTACAAAATAAAAATAGGAAACCACTGCTTTCAGTATTATTGTATATAGAATTTTCAAAGTAGATACCTATAGATACCTATGTATACTATTATTTTCCTTATCTGCAGTATTTTTACGTTTAAAATACTTTAAGTACCTACTTTTGTGAAAAGTACTTCAGAACTTTAAGGGCCGGTTTTATAAACGACACACGAACTATCCTTATGTAACCAATATTATTTCATTTTTGGTAACTATGGTTCCAAATTCTAACTATGGATTTGGACAGCACGCCGCACTAGGAATAGAGTACGAGTAAATGCTCTAAAAAAATCCATCAATATTTATTATTTTTTATGCATGTTCCTCTCCAGTTTTTTATTAAACAAATATTTTTTCTTAATGGGCCATCCACATTTTGAGCATAAATTTGCGAATATTCTTGTTCCTTTATTCTTACATGACGAGTCCAAGTACCTACCCTGAATGAAGGTCAATTAATAAACAACGCTAAAAAAATAATGGATTGATACTCCATATCACTGGAAGAAAACATTGCGCAGTAAGTTAAATTAATTTGTGTCTAGACAATTATTGACAATAGCACTGAATTTTATTTAGTGCGGTTGTCAACAATTGAGCCTTGTGAACATCGTTTAAAACGGATCCATCGGTTAGAATTGTGTTTTTTATATGATTAATTGATTTATCATTAAGTCAGTATAAAAATTCGATTTTGATTGTAAAGACAGCAAACGTCCAGGAGAAAGCTAGTCAAATTTAAAATACTTTTTTTTTCAATTCAATATCTTTCAATGTAGAAAAAATAACAACTAATGACTCTAACAATTCATTACTAATGTTCGATTTTTAAATGGAACAAACCACTACGGGCTTACGACCGTCTTCTACTGTTATTTCGAAGGCTGGCTTAGTGTGATCACTTTACGTTAACAACGTTCGCCATTAGGTGGTAATGTTTAAGTCTCCGAAACTCCTAATCATGAGAATTCTCAACATGTTCAACATGTCGAAAAATCTCATGTATGCAACAAGTAGAAATTTGATAATAAATGAGATATAGAGATAAAAGTTGGAAATTATTGAGAACAAGAGAGCAACCAAATTTAAAGACTGCGACTGCTGTCATGTATTTGGCGCCAGGATATGACTATATTCATTTTTGTTACTGTCTCATATTTATTGCCTATTGGCTTTGTTGGTGCACAACGTTCTAATTATGTTTAGATTCTTCTGACCTTTTCAGGACTAGATCTTAAAGAAAAGTTTTCTTTAAGATCTAGTCCTGAAAAGGTCACAAGAATCTTTCAATGTTTTCTATTTATCAAGCTATTTCACAGTCCACAATGTTTAAAAATAGACTCTTAAGAGTTTGTACACATCTGAACACGCGCCGTAACGTATCCAATGTAACGTAGCATGCAACGTATCAAATTTACATAGTACCTACGTGGTGGTTCGTGACGAACCGCGTACTATGGAATTTTGATACGTTGCATGCTACGTTTCATTGGTTACGTTAGGGCGCGTGTTCAGATGTGCACAGGCCATAATATATCGTAATTTTGATTGAAACATACTCACGTACGTAAGTATTGTATTTTTAACGTTTGAAGTAATGAACCCTACTTTGGGATAAACTTCCCAAGGGAGTTAGAAAAATCCTAGGAATAATACCACTTTGGGCTAATACGGGTTATAACTTATAATGCGGGTTGAGAACTTAATTTCAAAGCCCTCCATTCACTATTACTCCATTCGTCTAAACAGAGTGAAGTCACTACAAAAAATTACAGTGAGTGGGGAAAGATTTGGAATGATAGATTGAGTCAAATATTCATCAGTCCGTTATTCAATTGCGTCAAGCCATTCAATGTCCATCACTCGTCTATATGGGGAAACTCGAGTGGACGTGGTCCAAGTCGTTAAAAACGGTAAGACGTAATGGCAATTGTACGAAATCACAATTCACCTAATGGCAATTGTACGAAATCACAATTCTCCTAATGCACAATTTTTCGAAAAATATTATTTTTATGCTGGTATCCCTATAAAGTAGTACAAATACAGAATGTGACAGATGATGGCGCTTCGATCGTTGTCAACGCCGCGCAGGAGACGAACTGCTATTTACTCCAAGGAACATGGTAGCCAGAAACTGCCGAACCAACCCGAAGTTTAACGAAGACGCCTTTATAATTGTATGTATTAGTGTTCGATTTTATTTTACGTTAGCGTTAGCAAGCTTTCTACTATTTATATGACTGAGTTAAAGGTTAGGTTAGGTTAGGTTATAATTATAGGGGGGGGGGATGGTGGGCTCCGCCCCCCCCCCTCTTCAGCTTTCCCCCCGAATTTACTTAAAGTAATACAAAATAGCATCAAATTATCATTGACACTTACATAATCATACCTACAGTCGTCTTCGTAGAAGGGAAATCACATTTTAAAAGAAAATAATCAGTCAAAATTTTAAACAACGTAATATTGTTTCACAGTTATTGGCCATATCCAATTGAATTATTTTTATAAAACGTATTAAGCAATAATTCTGATTATTACAAAAAGAAAATAAATATATTCGTAGAAATATTTATTCGAATAATTCACTTTAGAACAATAATTTTACATAATTTGAACAATTGATTTTTCGAAGAATTGTGATTAGAAGAATTTTCATGGAATCGTTAAAAGCTTGATCCAAATCAATCGCATTTTGTCATAATCCTTCCACCAGGATACATGTTTCTAATTTAAAAATAGTAAAATGTGAGTATTGAAAAAAAAAACACAAGTTTCGCATCTGTTAATATGGAGTGATATCGCTCCATTTGGACGGATGGAGTGACATCGCTCCATTTGGACGGATTTGGACGGGTGGAGTGGTAGGGAATGGGATAATTATTTTGGATGTCGTGTAATGGATGACATCCATTTGGAGTGATAGTGATTGGGGAGCTTTACATGTGAATTATTTACAAAGAGTATTCAAGATGAATTTTCGTGATAAAATCAATTTGCGATGTATTCTCGCTTCACCGATTTCAACAGAAGAACTCGTTATTTTAGGATAATGATATTATTTTGGTTCCAAGAATTATTTTTCAGTCCAATTTTTAAAGGTATCTTAACACTACCTCACCTTTAAAAAACACGACATGTACTTGTCTTTCTTAAGTAGTAAGTGGGTACTTATAATCAACAAATTCTTGGTAATTTATTTTTCCTTATGCCAATTAATTTCGAAGAGATTAACAGATTTTATTATCTAAATGTAGGGTATCTTTCTCACCAGTCAATTTTTTTTATTTTTTATTTTCTAGCTTCCCGACAGACGCTGTCCTGTCTTTTGTATGACTATCGAATTCGAATTTTATAATGATGAATGCCGATGCATCTGTTTTAAACTATAAATTTTCCATCCCCATTCTGTTAATCGCACCAACTGTCAAACAACTAACTACTGTTTCTGCCAAACGCCCATTTAATTTCCAAATTAGAATTAATTTTTTAAATTCACTACTTTATCGGAATATCGGACCCATCACACGACAAGTTAGTGGGAATAGGCTGAAACGTGAGCATACGGAGCTTATCAAGAACCTTGAGTTAATTGTGACGCTGTTGTTCTATCTTTAGAGATCATTAATTATAGGAACTCGTTTTTTTGGATCATAAATTATTATTCATCTAAAAACCCATGTAGACGAATTTCAGTAAATCAAAATAAAAAAAAAATACAAATCATTGGAATTATACGGTAGCTGAGATGTTACGATATTTCTCATACGAAACAAAATACTTAAAAAACTGGCTGTACCGAACAACTAAAAATGCTAGAAAATACATTTTTGTTACCCAACAAGACAATGTTTCACTCTCATGTGATTTTTTTTTCAAAATTCAAAATTAACTCACAGTGAAATCTTAGGTAGGTACATTATTCTTTATTCAAACTGAAGTCACAAAAAACATAAAGTGCTTTTGCCTCGAGGTGGAATTTCAATTATGTATATTCACTCCGAAATATCTTCAGTTCAGATTTTGCTTTTGTTTAGTACTCGAGTACTTACTTTCGCTAGAGTCTGGAGCTATTTTAAAAACGTTTTGTTCGGACACCGTACAGTCATTTCGAAGTAATTGCAATTTTCTTTTGTATTATTTGTGAATGTATTTCTGACAAAATATAATTGCCTTAAGCTAAATTATATCAAAGAATCTTTTTTCTTAATTCAATATTTTTTTCTCTAGATATGAACTTAATGTGTATTTAAACCTCGCAATTGGTCGATTGTACAATTGTACATACAAGACATATCTTATTTCTTTTCTTCTTCTTGTGCCGTATCAGTGGGGGTACATAGTACGAGTTTAATCGAAATCTAATTGCACGATAATCACCGCATATAAGCGAGCAATTAGTGTTCTAACATCAAACAATCGAATCAATCATTTTGTTTGGAAACTTTTTCGACATTCTTTAAATGATTGTATATTATATTCGCAACCAAGAGATCTGCCTACAACTTACCAGGCCCACGGTGTTCATCTATCTTGCTCATCAAAATGAGTTGGAGGATTTCATATTTCTTCCTACGCATAATATGAAACCTGCCACATTGACTGACCAAATCATTATACTGACCAAACCATTATACCGACCAAACCATTATACTGACCAAATCATTATACTGACCAAATCATTATACTGACCAAATCTGTCCACAGTTTATGAAGCATTCTTCTGTGAAGCCACATCTCGACTGCCTCCAACCGGTTCATAGTGCATACTTTCAGGGTAAGGTTTCCCAGCCACACCTACATCAAAATAGACCATACATGGCACTTCAACAATATCTGCCTTTATATGAGATTTAATGTTCGTTTACTAAGCCAAATCATTGAAAATTCCTTCAAATAGCATTCCATTCCATAGTTTTTTAATGCATCGCGTAATAAAATGTAATGCAGACTAGTTTGGTAAGTCCATACAAAATTCCCGTGAATTTATATATCCCTATGGGAAGGATCGGTTGACTATCGATACAGAAACTGACTAGAAAGAAACTGTTATTTATTTATTTTTTACTAGCTTTCTCGACAAACGTTTTCCTGTGGTTCTAACCCAAGGCGGCCCGTTCATAATATGCACTGCTATAAATGAATAACATTAAAATATTTCCAAAAGATCCATATTTCATTCGTATTCAAAGCTCAGGCGGGAACAACGCGAGAATATATTATGCGGGCGCAGACATTCTACCTCGCCTATGAAGTGCCGATGCTGCGTGTAGGTACACATATTATGAAAGTGCCCGATGTTGACATTGTATGAAAACTGGAGTAAGTGGGATGGGCCACTGCAAGAGCGGTAATTACGTTTGCGAGAATGAGGGGGAACTACCATCATGTGCAGTAAACAATAATTTTGTTATAATGGCGTCGCAGAAAATCCATTCTAATAAAACAATTACATTAAAATATTCTTAAAACATCCATATTTCATTCGTTTCAAAGCTCAAGCGGGAACAGCGCCAGAATATATGCGCGCGGACATATTCTACTTCGCCTATGATGTACCGAATACCGATGCTGCGTGTGCACATATGAAAGTGCCCGATGTTGACTTTGTATGAAAATTGGAGTAAGTGGGATGGGCTACTGCAAGAGCGGCAATAACGTTTGCGAGAATAAGAGGGAACTACCATAATGTGCAGTATAGGTACAATAATTTTGTTCCAGCGATGCATTAAGCATCGCTGGAAATCCGTTCATACTGACTTTAATATTATATTTTATATTATTTCTTATCCATTTTCAACTTTTTATTAGTTATTCTGTTATCCGGAGCGGAGAAGAATCCAATAAACTAAACATGAATAAAATCTGTTCAGCCGATCTCGAATTATAAGTGTTCGCACTAACCCGACTTTCTTTGATAATATTATAGATTTTAGCTCAATGTGGAGGTTTATTCTTTGTATTATCAAGAATAACGAATATTTTCCGTTGAAGCTGTCCACGGTCAATGACAATACCAAAACAAAACTAAACGATGACGTCAAAAAATACTGAAAAGGATATTATACAATTATTATTATTAATCGAGTTTTCGAGCCCTCCTTAGAAATAATATAATAATAATATGAACTTTTCCAATATAACATCGTATCCTTGTCACAGTTTTTGAGGGTTCTTTTTATTTTCTTTGTTTTTTATTTAAGTTTTTGGAGAAATAGTGTTATAAAGTCAATAATGCCTTTGCTTTTCGTTTCCCAAAGTCAATAATGCCTTTGCTTTTTATCAACAAGTATTATTCGTGGATTACGAAGATGAGGAAAGATCTCTCAAAATGTGCACCTTTCCTTTGAAGCAGTGCTGAAGGTTTCGGGAATGGTGAAGGAGGTCATTTCGACTCCGCAAAACTGATTGCAGTGGAGAGTTCTTGTTGCCTCCTTTTGAATCTATGTGGGTATTTATTGATTGATTGACACGTCAAACTCCAGGAATAATTTTCAATCGAAATTTCTTAAGTTTTTTCATTTTTTTCTCTTTTTCCTTTTTTCTCTTTTTCCTTTTTTTCTCTTTTTCCTTTTTTTTTATTTGAGATCCAGTGAGATGAATACAAAATGAATAATTAACAACTTCTTTATTACAACCGAAGCACGTGGATGTAAATAATAAGTGTGGTTAGAGAACTTAGCGATTCGTTCGAAGAATTTAGGCCTGAGTAAGTACCTTGACTGAAAATAAAGATTTCAACCCAGAGCTGACTATCCTTCACAACACAAGCTTTACTAAGTGTGCCCACATAAAACTTTAGAGCCCAATAAGTTAAAACAAGACAAAAACAGTATTGTTAAATTTTATTTATATGATAAGGATACCTACTTAGTTTAAAAAAAACACCCACCACGGAAAAAAATATTGTTGGTACGTTGAAGAAAAATTTTCTTGAGAAAAGTAACTTTTAAAACTCGGGATCTTGGCTAACTGAGTGTAAAATACAATTATTAATTTATTGTATTTCCTTAGCTTCATACTTCAATACTTTCAAGATTATTATTACTTGTTGAGTAAGACGGGGCAATATGGCACACCATGAATTTATACCGAAAGAAATAAAAATGTATTAAAAGTGCATAACTCAATTTCAAAACAAGGTTTCAATAAATTTTTGATAATGTTAAAATAATGAAATGCATTTGAATGAAAAATTTGCGGGTCCAAATTAGAAATGAAAATGTTTTGGTGGAGTAGCTAACAATATTAGTTGATTACGGTAAAAGAACATTAGAGTATAACGTGCCAAAGATACTTAATATGATGCCGGCATCTATTAAGGAATGCAAAAGTAAAAATATTGCAAAAAAGTTAGTCATGGAATGGTTAATAAAGTGTGGGTGTTTGTATAATTAGTTGTTAAACTAAAAACTGATTATTGATAATTTTAGGTTATTTTAATGTAGTATATTATTATTATGATTGAGTTTATATTTCAAAATGAACATTGAAAGAGAACACGCCGACAAATCTTATATGATTTGGCGTGACTCAATTTGTTGTATTTGTAAATATTTCTTTGTTTTATAAATAAATAAAAAAAAATTTTTTTTTCAATCATAATCATAGCAGGGAATCACATAAAAAGTAAAAAAATGGTTTTTTGTTTGTCATAAAGTGTGTGCGCGTATCAAACTTATGAATCGAGAATCTGAGTATTCGGTAGACTAGATGTATGTTAGTGTGAACCAGACAAATAGTTATTCGAATGTATTGTGGCGGCTATGTTTCGTATGACGACATCGTCCACCAATAGCGTTTCCCATGATCGAAATATTCGATCATTTTTGTATGGAAATTTTTCGAAACACATTTAAATTTACTATTTAAAAGTAGTCATACTCTTATTAAATTAATTTCGTATACGTGCCGTTTTATTTTTAGCCTTCATTATAGTTAAAAATATTAATTAATCAAGGTAAGTTCAATCCGGTCGGATTCGATCGGATCCGGCCGGATTGACGAAAATCCGGTTGGATCCGGCCGGATTCAAAATGAGACCGGATTACAATCCCTACATACAAAGCCACACAACGATCAGTCACCATCAAGTCTTCATAGAGCCAACACATAAATATATAAACCACAGTATAATGGGTTATGTCATAAAGCGGTGAGTAATAATGACAACCTGGCTCACTTTTCCCCATCATCCTCTTATTCCCGACAGCACCAGTCCATCAAGATAGTCTATCTATTATTCCAATCGAATTCTTTGTTTGAAGGAAAAGTACAATATGTTCTTACAAGTGTGAATAATACGTTCCGTTTGAAAGTTGTTGTTTTTCATATATGCCAGTATAATAAATTGTTCACATCAACCATATCCACGCCACTACAAGAAATGTTTTTAGCTAATAATAATTGTACAATACTTGCAAAAAGCTTTCTTGCAATTACAATATGGGTGGTCACGCTTTCCCCATCTGTGGAAAGATGAAGATGGTTCACAGCCTTACGCAATAATTGGAATATCAATTTATATTATTTAGGTATATGTATATTTATTTTATTTCCAAAATTAAATATCTTACAATAAAGCATATCTTACAAATACAATAATTACAAACTAAGTAAAAACATTTTTTTGGGATTTATTATCACACTAGGTAGATGCCTGTGCCGATGATTCCTTTTTTTTAATACTGGAACCAGTACTAAAAATTACTTACCTGCACATTTATAAAATACTTACATAGAAAATATTAAAGATACTCAAAACAAAATAGACAAATATACCTTATATTATTATTTAATTGATAATGTTTATGATTGCATCATGAGTTTTCATATCTCATTTTTAGTTCAAAGATCAGCTCGTTTAAATATATGAAAGAATGTAGACTCTTCAGATACAAAATTATTAAACCTATAAAATAGAAGAACATAGCCTTCAAATCTAAGGTTTAAAGATATAATTTTAGAAATAATAAGATGATATTTTAAAAGGAATATTGTGTGATTGTGACAAAAAGGAAACCACGACTTTGTGAATATCTCGCTAACCTTTGCCAAAATGATGCGCGTTAATACATTATTATTAAGCTGGGTCGTATCTTAAAGACGACCGAATTATTCACCATTCAACAAAAAAAAAAAGAGAACAGATGGAGGAAAATGTTTTATTCATATCATCAAAATCCGTTTACCCTTAATAATTATTTCCTGATTACTCTAATGTATTCCGGTTAAAATATTATGATGAATCATCGAATTAAGGAGGTGGCGAAAAAAAGGGAAAAATGTATTGCCGGGCGATATCTGCGCGCAAAAGAAACGACGTTCATAAATCATTATACTACAACGCTGAATAACGGAGGGTATCACTTGTTTGGAACTGTGTAGGTTTATGCTAGCGGTGGTTCGCATATCGCTTCGACTGCAGGTATACTCCTTATTTTATGCAATTTACATAACCATCGTGTTTCTTTTTCATTTTTTTTCAATAAGCGTGATAGCTTACATGTTTAAGGTTCTATATCGTTTGACGTGGATATGACAAGCTGTCGTACATTTTTTCCGGTCCAGAGGCTTCCAGCACATTTTTCCAATCTGAACGAACCATCTTATTCGTATCCAAGAAATGAAAGATCTATGATACGTAGCTGGGTTAAAGCTTGTTATACATACTAATATCCGAAAATCTGTGAAATAGAAGCCATTTTTTATGACACTGGAACAAAATAATAAGAATCCAAAAAGCATATTAACGAATATGTAACAACTAATGACTCTAACAATTTATTACTGATGATGTTCGATTTTTAAATGGAACAAACCACTACGGGCTTACGACCGTCTTCTACTGTTTTTTCGAAGGCTGGCTTAGTGTGAACTTTACAATATTATTGCATTGCATAAAAAGCATATTATTGCATTAGAAAAATTTACTAACAAAAAGGGGATATTTTGTATGTAATTGTCGTCGTTGAATTGAAATGCCACTTAAACGCATATTTGGAAAGATTTGATAAGACTTGGAATTGAGGATATGAACAGACTCAAGAAATGGTTCGATCGAAAATTCTTAACATTAAACAGTGATAAAACATACATAGTACCGTTTGCTGTTCATTCCAACGACAGACCACGAAATCTCGACGTGTTGATCCACGACGCGTCGTCGCGACGGCTCCCCGGACCATTCTCCAGCTTTATGCCCGGAGAAATTCACATCTCTGCGAGTCACAGATAATGTAAAATATCTCGGAATAATAATTGTAGATAGGAATCTAAAATGGAAGGAACAAATTGAAAGCGTCGTTAAGCGCATAAGAAAATTAATCTATATAATATTCGTTGAGATCAGAAACTTTGTAGATATGAAACAAATGTACGCAATATATTATGGACTGGTCCAATCAATTTTTCAATATGCTATAATTGGATGGGGTTCTGCTTATGCCACGAGTCTGATGCCGGTTGAAATTGCCCAAAGATTAATTATTATCAAAATTATTATTGAAAAAACCGCGTGACTACCCTAGCGAACAACTATTTGTAGAATTTAAAGTTCCTAAATTGAGAGATCTTGTAAATTTGTAAATTTCGTGTTCTGCAGATTCTTAAAGAACCAGAGTGTCACTATTTTCTTACTGAGAATCGTACTAGAAATAAGTATGTATTCGTTCGCCCTAAAATACGCACGGTTCTTGGACAGCGGCATTATTAATATTACGGTAAAACCCGATTTAATGACCTGCCTAAAAATCAAATCTATATTCTTTATTATTATTATTAGCCGGCTTCTTGACGTTTCCAGGGGACGCCCGATTGCTGTTTAAAAATCAATCTTCATGGAGGCTCCTTATATGTGTCCTTGGAAATGGGGATAATTTGATAGAACTTTAAGGTCATCTTTAAATTAAAATAATTTACACTACTTTAGCACGTTGTCTGGGAGCCCTGGAGAAATTTATTTAGAATGAAACCAACAGAATCGAATATCTAGTGTAGAGAAAGCTTATCAAAGTTGAACGAACTTTGAAAGCCCTGAATAATAATAATATTATTTATAGCGGAGAGTTCAAACCCCGATAACAGTAAGATAAGGGGTTCAAAAAGCGAATAAAAATTTTGTTTCTCTTTAATTGAAATATTTTGAATTTATCAAAAGGATATACTCAGCTTCCCAAGAGGACACCATAGCAGGAACAACAGGCCAGCAGGCCTAATCAAAGAGGAAGAAGAAGAAGATATACATATCAATCAAAATTTTATTGATCTGTTATATTATTTTCATCAATTACAAAATTTTTATTAATTGTGAGGTTTTTTGGTTCGATGAAATAATAATGAAATTTAATATAGCGCATTATGTAGGTTAGCGAATATAACCAGAACTTTCTATAATATCTTTATAAATAAATTTATTTTGTGCATACCTACATAATATGTCACTGATCTCATCTTCGACGGCTGAACTGATCTTCATGATGTATGATTGCGTTGCTATGGGAATGGTTTAGGTTTAGATTAATAATTTTATCCGATAGTATTTCTTCCAAATTCTTTTAGGCTATATTTTCACCTTTTTTTTAATCTCTCTTACTATCAGATGAAATAAATTTTATGAAATATTTAATATGTGTTGAAAAATCAATTCATAAATTACAAAAGGTGTTCTAATTAATATTATTTTTTTTTTTGAGACACCAACAGAACACTGAAAAACACAAATAAAAAAAATCATGAAACAAAAACATAGAATATCCAGTATCCCAATAAGAGCTTTCTCTCTCATATCTCTTGAAATGTTATGGATGAGTTGTTTTACCGATGATTATGATTTTGATGACAGTAAAATATTCCAATTTTGGTTGAGGAATCTTTGACTTTCCAATAATATTTGAGCGGTATCTATGCTTAGTCACCTAGCATTTTAAGTAAACGTTTGATTTATGTAGGTACAACCTACAAAATATAGTTCTTTTATAGACCATTAACGGCCACGTGGATTTTGACATTAGCCGGGAGGCATAAACATAAACAAAAAGTTTAAGGGTTGGTATCAGTGTGTTTATACATAAGCCCATCACTATGGTTTGTGTATGTGTGTGTGTGTGTCGCCATGGCCGCCATTTTGCATCCAGCCTAATGTCAGATGACGTCATCCTTTAATGGTCTATTACAACTTTATTTTTTGAATAAGTACCGAATACTCATAAAAATTTATAAAATGTTAGGTATTTAAATTTATTGTTTTGACAAAAACATGCCCGTATGTTTTTGTTATATTTTTGATATTGTGTTTGTTTTCTTAGAGCTCATTATAAATTAATGTAATATATTCAATATTTTCTTCTCTCTTATTTACAGAAAATCACCCAAGCGAACTCTCAAAACCTTTTAAGAATAAACAAAACCCCAAAATAGAGCAAAGGTAAGTAATTATTAATATTTATAAAACTCTATATTTATAACTTTTAAATAGAAAACATTTATAACAATTTATAACTTTTAAAAAGAAAACATTATTGTGAATTTGATTCCAACTGAAATCGATTTTACTAAATATTGGTAAATTTCCCCAATATATAATATTATAGTCTTCTATTAGATAGGGGAAAATGTAGATCTATATTATTTGAAACCAAAGGAAAACCACGTACAAATAGTTTAAGCTCGGGGTTAAACGATGTATTGTTCCGGGGTTCGGGCGTGATGAGGGTCTGCTGGTTATCTTCCTGTCATATTTCTTCGACAGCGTTTGGCCTCTGACTCTTCACAGAATGTCAATCTTCTGTGCGTGTAATATCTAAAGGCTCGTCTTCACAATGGACCATCAAAAATGTTCGAAGACCATCATAGCCGGCGATTGAAAGCGATTATTAAGTATAGCTCATGATAGCCAATCACAGACATGTTATGCCCTCCAAATTAACTTGCATGTCTTTAGTCCAGTCGTAAAAAGTCTTAAAATATGTTAACAAAACGGTGAGTAAAAAGGAACATTCAAATACTATATTTGAAGTGGTTGGTAGACCAGTGGTATTATTCAGGAGCAAACTGAAGACGCTCTTCTCACAGAGTTTCCCGCGCGCCGTTGAGATGGAGACGGCGCCAAACAAATCATCCAACATCATCATCATCAGTCGACGACTTTCGTACGTGCAGCGTATTGAATGTCGTGAGTTCGATTTCCGGTGTGACAATTTCCACTTTCACAGCACAAGCTTTGCTTTATGTGAAAGATATCGAAAAATATGTATAGTTGTTCACTTTGGATGAGCCCAGATTCATTTAAAAAAATATGTGTAAAACACTAACTAACATAGATGAAGTTTCTTTATATTTATACATTTTTTATTTTTTTTTTTATTTAAATAAAATACCTACATTTAAAATACAATAATCAATTAAACAACATAACACAAGGACACAGTATTCCTCCATAAGCAACTTAATGCTTGAGCGGAGGTATGTGCCTATAATAATTGTATCATTGTCGTGATAATTATTATAATGTAGGTATGTACCTAACTGTGTATTTTATTTTGGAATAAAAATTATTTCATTTCAATCCATTAACAGTTTATTCATAATTTTCCATAAGGTGAAAATTAATAGTTGTTTATGGCTGAGAAAAAAACACATATTCAGATGTGCGCATTATAATATAAGATTCCTCGTTTTAAAATATTTTTCCAACACCATAGAAGGACTCATGGACATAGTAATTCTTCAGAAATGTATCATTACAGAATGACGTACCATTAGAGAATGATGTGATTTAACGTTTGCCTGGGGGCATACATATGTGGAAGTAGAGAAGTGTGTAAGAACAAAGGGTCATCCGCTCAAGCAGAAAACTCATAATATTGACCCGTAAGATCTGTTGTAGATCAAACGGTATAATTAGAACGATCCGAATCCTTGAACCGATCTTAACTCTTATTTTCCCATCAAGCAAAAATGTCTAAATCCACGATTCTCCTAATGGTCACTATTGGAATCAACGGTGTCAATGGTGTCATCCGTTCGGAATAAATTCAGTGATTTTTGATGAGTCGTTTTGTCAATTTGTAGTCCAAATAAATGACCCATTGCCATTTTCATATAATTGCCACTTATTAAAAAAATGTGCGACTAATAATTAGTCAATTATTGACGATCCTGTTTTATGTAGCTCCTGCGTAGTATTTCTAATAATTCTATAATTCAAACACACCTTTTTAGCTCGTTTAATATATATTACTTTTTGCATTCCCTTATGTAATTTCTTATTTCCATCCATGTGACACGGTTTAACCCATAATTGTTAACGTTAATATTTAGTGTGAGGCTGAAATTAAGCTCAACTAACAGTATTCTTATAACTTCTCCTAGGTTTTATTATCGGTCCGTCCCACAGTTTGACATCTAGGTTCAAGGATTTGGGATCAAACAATGTTTGTACTATTTACACGAAGAAAAATATCGTTTAATTCATATATAGTTCATGTCTCTAGGTATTTTGGAAAATACTTTATGAGACAGTTAGTTGTTATAGGTAAGACCTCGGACGACCCACTATCGATAACATTTCGATTAAAATCTCTGCACCACAACAGGGAATTCTTGTAGAGAGTTGACTGAAGACAAGATCTGAAAAGGATGAGCATGACCTTTTCGATATCTGTACATTATACGAAGCAATTGGAATGGGAGAGTTCTAACAAGATCACTAGTTTTATTTTTTGTTTATCTTTTTTCATTATTTGCATTCAAATGTGACAGTGCACTCTTTTCACCTTTAAAAACAAAACTTTATTTATCAAAATATGTTTTTATAGAAAAGAAAAGCGGCCATAGCATTACGAACGCAGTATTCTTTGAGACAAGTTCAAAGCAATATATCTTTATCTCTTTCACTATCGGTAGTAAAATAACGAAACCGCGAAAGAGACAGTGTCATTAAGCGTAGCTTGGATACCGCAGCAAACAAAAGCTCGCTGAAATAAAATGCATTAACATAGTAAAAAGGTTAAATTCAAAAACTTTTGAAATGTTAGTTAAAAATACCGTAAATTTGATTTTCCAGTTTAGTACGGCCGTTAAATTGAATAAGATAATATGGAAACTGTAGTATTTTTGCAAATAGAATCTCAAAAAATCTGTTTAAAAATGTGTCTCGACTCAGTTTTAAGTTTCAAACATTGCAGGTCACTGTTTTCACTCTTGAGGCTCGTGGTCATCGTGTTTGGTGGACAGTCCTTGTTCTTGAGCATTGTCTATCCGCAGTCAGAATATGTAGGTACCTACGGTGCAATGGAGTGTTGATGTGATGGATTTTTTATTTATCTAGTTCTACCAATGCGATCTACTCCTGGGTCTCATTTTCGGTTTTCTTCTAAGCATTGATAGATTTTCAAAGCTTTTTGCTCCCCTTCGAGCTTTGAGCTACGTGAACAAAGTATTTGATTACACGCTCGGGACAAATCGTTGATTGTCTAACGTGTTGGTAAGTTTTTTAAAGTACCTATGAAGAATTTCTTTATGCGTGCGGTCCATTGTCTTTAGTGCCAAATCACTCAAAAACTGATCGCAGGGCTTGAAAAAAGGAAAGTACCTTCGTAGAATACGAATGGCTCCGTCGGAGGAATGTAATATGTATTTCAGGGCAGGGGAATAAGACGCCGATCACACACTGTTTGTGTGTTCCAAGTGGGACGAGGAGAGATGTAGAGTTGTGAGAGATCTCCAATTGCCAAGGTTTCCAACACCCGACACACTAATTGGTGAAATGCTGTCAAGGAGGTACATTTGTGGAAGTATGTCAGCCATTATGGAAGATATAATCAGAACCAAAGAAGCCGATGAAATCCGCGGCCAGCAAGATAACTAAAGATAGTCTTTGACCACGGTAGGCTTTAAAGGCAGGGACGTGGTAGCATGGGAGGAGGGGGTTTTAGGAACCGGTAGGAGTCCGGCACTACCATAAGGGTGTCAATGTGAATTACCCCTAATGAAAAAAAGAAAACCATTTTTTTTGCATGTTCTTATTCAATTAATAAAAAATGAGGGCATTTGTTAGCATATCTGTTTCAAGAAATCGTTAGAACAATTGGCTGCAAGGAAACATTGTACTGCTCATTAGGAGGTTACTGGAATAGCGACAAATCTGCCCACGTCTTTTTTATTCATGTTTACCGGCTTTCCGAGCCCAAGTCTTTTGCTCGTTAAAAAAGATATGTGAGTGAAATATGTGGGACGAAGATAATGATTTATCTGTATGAAGGTATTATTAACTTAAAAAAGCTCATATAATAATAGTTGAAATTTCGTTATTATTTTTTTAATAAAAAATTATAGTACCTACATAGGTACTTAGGCTCATGAAATGTGATAAAAATGCGGCATGACTTATACTTATAAAGCTTATCAAAGTTGAACGGATTTCGAAAGCATTTTCAATAGTAAAATCAAGCGCAATTAAAACTTACAAGGCAATTGACGAAATTAAAAAAAAAGTGTATTTCAGTAAAACCCTGTTTTGAAAAGATAAATATACAATTAAGATTGTAAATATTAGATGTACCTAACAAATTGGCTTTGTTAGTTGTCGAATAAAAAATAAAATCTCGAGTTACGAATCAATTATACCGAGAAAAAATATAGAATAATAATTAAATAATGTAGATCTTGTTGTACCCACTGGGTACTGAGGTCTAGATCAGTGTTCCGCAAAGCGTGTGCCACGGCACACTGGTGTACCGTGGTCATCACTTGGTGTGCCGCGAAAAAATGAGACCCAAGTGTTTTTAAAAGCTCATGGTTCAAAAGAAAAGAATGGGTATTAAAACTTGTGTAAAAACCAGGCATTAACTGCCGGATATAATATTTGCTCATTTAAATAAGCTCAACAGAAAATGCAAGACAGGAATTCTAATATTTTAACGTCTCTACTCTCTAGACAAAATTGAAAGCTTTCGCGCTAAGTTGGTGTAAGTCAGGTACGCTGTCAATGGTACGTAGTATGTAGGTTCCTTATGAAATCTTTCCACACGCCATGCCTACCGATTCAGAAAAAAGGTACCGGTATTGATAACGAAGCACGTTGCGCAGGATCGAGCGCAATGGAGAGCTCTTGTTGCCTCCCTATGCCCCTAAGTGGGGTCTAAAGGGAGTTTGGATTGGATTGATAACGAAACCATTGCAGCTATTAGCAGAAAACTGTTAATTTCCAAAGTGTGATCTGCAACCTATGGACTGGGTACGAAATGATTTCTCGGATACCATTTCTCTTGGACATTAAAATAAAAAAAAAACCGAAGAAGAGCCTAAGCATCCCCGTGTTTAAAGCATGCTGTTGCAATTCAATTACCATTTGCCACAACCTACTTATGCGAATTGCAGAAGGTATATACAATAGCCACATGGGTGTTTAGGGAAGGGGGGGGGAGGTTACGGTGCGTTTCATTGAGGGAAGGGGGGGTAAAAATCTCAAATAAAAAAAAAAAAATATGTGTACCTCTGAAATTTCGTGATTTGGTGTACCTTGAACACATAAAGTTTGCGGAGCACTGGTCTAGATGACGATTGACTTCTGAATAAACAGTAATGATTTATTTCCAATCGCTACCCCGAGGGTAAATATTATTATTATGATTCTCGGATCTTCTTACTGAATAAATAGAAAAAATATTATTAATATTCATCAAGTAGTCCATATTAATGTAATAGTCCTCATTCCTTTAAACTTTTGACATGCTAATAAGTATTTATTTCTTCAAATTTTTGACATGTCGGAATTATTCTAAGACAAAAAAATACGCAATTTATAATAAGGGGCATATCGGTGGAAGCTAGTGGATTCAGCATTCACATAATAGGGACTTTTGGAGAGTTGAAGGTCTTTAGTTCAACACAAGAAATAATAACCTAACTAGAAAAGGTGGTTCTATAATCCTCTACATCCTGTTTTAACTCTTTTTAGTATCTCTTTCGTTGCTTGAGAAAGTTTGGATTTAAAAAAAAAAAAAAAAAAAAAAAAAAAAAAAAAAAAAAAAAAACAAATTTCGGAAAAAATTTTTATTGAAGTTACGATTAATCATCTTGTTCATTCTTCATAACAATATGTTCTTTCATCAATAAAATCGTTCATACCTGCAAAACCTTCTTTCTACTCAAACATTTACCCACAATATCTTCTATGGCAGCCTGGTGTCTTAAAAAGTCATTTTGTGGTTAAACTGGCCAACTGAAGGAGGCCGGTTACAATTAAATGAAACAATAATTTCAATACATAATAACAAAGATCAATTATATATTGTACTATTTCAAGCCAGAGATGGCTGCAAATCCGTCTTAATACGTCCAGATTAAGAGGTCTGCTGTGTGGTAGCATAAGCCATGTACCCTCTAATCCCGCATTAATTAATTCACAAATAGAATATTACAGTGGAGCCACTTTAATCCGGTTTAAGCGTTCGGATGATCTCTCTCGTTGATTTACTACAATTAATGCCAGTCCTACTTAGAACTGAGAAGAAATTAAATTTACCATTTTTGTTTCTGGCCTGCCGAGAAAAGAAAAAGGTATTTCAAAATAATCATAAAATTTCTCAACCGTCTAGATATTTTTTTTTCCGCTTTCAACATAATAATCTTACCTTTATTTTAATAATAGTGTACTTCATTAAATACAAAGTAGGTACCAAGTCTTTCTCAAATTTATTTTTTTTTTTTTAAAAAGTATACCTATTAGTATTTTAATAATTCTGAAAAATTGTAAAGTAAAAACAGGAGTACCTACCAACGAAAAAAAGAGTTTTTTGGAAAAAAAAAAAAGAAATGTAGGTACCTACACAAAGATAGAACTAACCTCTTAAAAATATTTCCATTAAAAACAAAAAAAAATTATCATATTTTTTAATTTTTAGTGCTCTTATTTCTAAGTAGGTAGTTCAATAAATGTATTAAAGGCGCTCCCTATTGAACTATTTTATTTTACAGAATAATTATAATAACCTTTCACCACCCCTGCACAATTTCGAACACTGGCTGACGAGCAATGGGGCTAGTACGAGTTGTATCGAAAGCTAATTATTGCACCCTTAAAGGCGCTTATTAGCGTGCAAATAGTGTTCATGCATCAAACGATCGAAGCGTTCGAACATTTTTCGATGATCATTTGGATATTCGATCATCGAAAACTTAAAATAGGGGTTCAGTTCAGTCGCTGACTTTCATTCTGAGGTTAGAAGATTTGATTCCCGGTCCAGAAATTTTATCAATATGATGAAGAGTCTTTAGGAATTCTCTACGCATTTCTATAAATTTTCTATAATAAAAATAATTATTTTCAATCAAAATTAAGTATGGAATAAAATAAAAAATAAATTTGTATTGGGTGAGTTAGCAAGACCTTGCTTTATTATTATTATTGTATAAGTAATTTTGTTTATTAAATAAAAATGTGGATAAATATCTCTCGTTATTTCGTACGATTTCTACAGAAGATGGTCAAATTACTCCGACCATGACTTATGAAATAAAGAAATAAATTATGTAAATTATGTACTACTTTTCTATACAAAGGTGAAGCAGGCGGAACTTTTCCAGTCACCTGATCCCATCCAATCTAAGACAGACCCACCCCATTTTTTTGATGACTCTGTGCTCACTCGAAGTGAACACAAATACTCTTTTGACATAATATTATTTCACACTAACTAAAGGGTTGCGTCCTGAAAGTGTAAATATTCTGCACCGTCGGCACTCGAATCCACGACCTCCAATACGCTGTACTTAGGTACGAAAGCCGCCGATTGATACAACTGTACTACCAACCACCTCAAATGGATGGATCGGGTGAAAATAAATGGGGGGCAAAAAAAAACAGGACAGGTTTGCAAAAAAACAAATAATATAGATAGCTATATTTTTTTTTTACTGGCCACAAAAATTTGCCAACATATTGTACATATTGATGTTTATTTCAATAATGAGACTATTGTAATTCAAATCATTATTTCATTTTGTAAATATTTACCAACTTTTTTTCGAACTCGAAAATTATTGAAAAATATTCAATTTGCGAAGATAAATTTAATGCGGAAGCTTTTTATCGAGATTCAGTCTTAATTCGTTTAAATATTCCGGACGTATTGCAAAATCTATTACAAAATTCTTCCTTCCGAGTCGAATGTATGAGCGAAGGGAAATGGGTATACTTTTTGTAAGGTTTGTGTGTTCACATAGTGAAAGTTCATTTTGATGATTAAAATGAAAACACAGTTGCACTTTCACAATTTTTTCTCTCTCTTGACAATGTCTGCGTGAGTCGGACGAAAGCGCTCGAGATTCATTAAAAAAATTGTGAAAGTGCAACTGTGTTTTCATTTTAATAATGGGAATGGGTATGTTTGCCTTCGAAAATTATATTCTTGTAGCGTAGATAAAATTAAAATTAAAGAAAAATGGTAAATAATAATATGTAAAATTTAAACAAACGGCAACATTTCAATATTTTGTCAAGCAACCAAAGTACCTACCTATATTTTTTATTTAATGCGTTCCATCAAAATCTTTTTTTTTTTTTTTCAAATAAGGCGTTTTAAAAAACTGTGTGAAGGTTTTAAAAGATATTATACGAGTACATGCATTTGTTGGGTGAAAAAACTGATCAATGTGTTCTCGATAACCTTGTTATCTTCTTTATTATAAAAATAGAGACCGATTTTACGTGGTCATCGCAACACGATTGATTTCGATAATTCTTTTTTTGTCATGTTTGCTTTTGCCAGGAGAAGGATCCTATGAAAGAAAACAAAAAATAAAGTTGCGACGATTATTAGAAAATTCAAAGTATGTAACCTTATTAGAGCTTTTGACACTATAATGTTTTTCAATTTTGAAATCAAATTGGTCATTGACGGAAAATGTCAGCTTGATAATGAGGTTGATGCGATTGAAAAAATGTGGAAGAAAAATATATGTTTTAAAACAGATTTTGGGGTTATTTTTAATCTATACCTAATGATACAAATTCGGATTCAATATTCATAGTTAGGAACACAGGACTTCGTCTGTCGGGAAAGCTAGTAAAACCCAGCGGTTACAAAAAAAAAGTGGTGACCCAGCGGTTACAACGTCGGCTTTCGTACTGCGGACGCCGTGGGTTCGATCCCAGGTGCCGACCATCTTTCTCTTTCACGACACAAGCTTTCGGTAGCTTACAGTGAAAGAGTCAAGGAGTGTATTTGTGTTCACTTTGAGTGAGCACAGATTCATTTTTATTAAAAAAAAAAAAAAATAACACGCACTGGTCGAGAAACCAATTTTTCATGACTGCTTTTCAGCTCGTGGAACGAGCGCGATAGAAATTTTAATTTTCAACTGGCGCCCCCAAGTAATGAAAATTTTCAAATGCCGAAGCATACGACTCCGATACAAAAATAAAAAAAAAGTGGTTGATTCTTGAAGATTAAGTCCCCCCTACACACTAAGCTATGCGCTGAAACAATCCTTAAATCTCATATTTTGGAGATACGATAGTAGTTTACCTCTGAGGTACAGAACAAATTTTAAAATGTTATGAAGATATTTTATTTCTCAAATTTTTATTTGACAATTTATGGTAATATGCAATAGGCAATAATTGGCGTTCTAACATCGCACTATGCATGCGGGTTGTGGAGGATTCATTGCATGATTTACGATATTAAACGAGCCATCACAATTTTTCCTATGCGACAGAGACAGCAATCGCGCAAGTCTCGGAAGTGTCAATGTCGTGAAAGCGCGTAGGTGCTTAGGATCAAATCGTCGATTGTATGAGGTCACCAATTTGTTGCACTTTTTAAATATTTACATCTATCTATCTTTATTGCGTTTTGTGTCCCAGTTAAGTACATAGGGAGGCAACAAGAGAGCCTTCAATCGCACTCGAATCTACGCGGCTTCAAAAACCAACCATCACCGCCTCATTAAAAATTCAATGAAACTCACTTCAAACCTCCGAATGAACAAAGTTAAAAAAATCAAACTCGTTTTCAGTATTGTGTTATTTATTGTCATAGAGAAGAAATAAAAATTGTTTCACGCTAAAATTCACGTTAAATGAAAGTTTAGAAGCCGTCTTATCAGAGTAAAGCATTAAAAGAAGCCTTCCATCTTGTTTATTCCCGCTTAATAGCAATTATCTGCCCCATAAAACATAGAGACAGTCGGTATTGGAAGATATTTATAGATTTTATTCGCACACTAGATGTGTTATACCTTAACAACTATTTTATAAGAACCCTAAAGAGACAAAAATCTCTAGAGTACATTACTATCTTCTATATTATGAAAATGGAGAGCTATTTTCCGATGTCATTGTATCACGCCTAAACGGCTGGACCGATTTTGCTAATTCTTTCTTTTGTCGTATTGGCTTTTATCAGGAGAAGGTTCTTATGAAAGAAAAAATTAAGAAAAGTTGTTTGGAAAATTAGAAAATTGAAGAATGCTCTAAGTAGGTAACCTTCTTAATACTTTTCACAATATTATAATTTATTCTTATTTTGAAATTCATTGGCGTTTGACATAAACTGCCAGGATGTGGTGTGATTGACAAACGCGGATGGAAGGAATATTATTCAAAAGAGAAACAACCATCGGAATTTCATTGGTTAAAGGGTAGTTAGTTTAATTTGAATTCAATATTCATAGGACCGCAGGCCAACGTCTGTTGGGAAAGCTAGTAGTAATATAATGTGAAAAAGTCTGCTGTAACATAGAGTAAATGTGACAGAACAATAATAAATGTTCTATTAGTATAATGATAATCATTGTTAAATTATATCCATTAATTGTTTTTCTTTATTTTAACCCTTTGCACATTAATTGTTTTATTGACAAATATTGCGGTATAATATAATAGGATACTAATACTATGTCGCGATTTTATGCCACATTTTATAATTATTATTTGTATTATTTCTACTTTTTGACATTCTTCCAATATAAATTCTCAATTATTACACCTATACGATAACTATCAACATATTATTATTTTGTTTTGATTAGCTATGCAGTCTTACATTTTCGAAAAGTTTTGTTTAACTTTGTATTATTCATTTTTGCTTTGTTAGTTGAAGTATTTTATAATAATTATTTTTATGTATTTAAAAAATGGCCGTAAAATTTATTAAATAAATAAAACTGTCATAAAAATTAATATTTAAAAATGGTAAACATTTTGTATGTGTTTTTTTGTTGGTTTATTTATCTGCGAGGTGCACATAAGTAAACCATATTTACCTACACAGAGTGTCGTGCAAGTCATTCAAGCCAGAAATTCTTACCTTTCGTAGGTTTAGATTTCAATGTAACAATGAGAATACATATTAAAATAAAGTAACTATACACTCACTATCACAATATGTTACATAATTCGATACAATTTAGTTTAAGGACAAAAAATAATTTTGTATCTATTATAATGTATTCTACGAGTTCTGTCAGGAAAAGAGTATGGTCATTGCAAATACTTGGTTTAAACTACCAAAGAGACGACTGTATACCTGGAAATCTCCCCAAGATGGAACAATGTATGACATTGTCCGTAATCAAATTGATTATGTTCTGGTGGATCACAGGTACAGAAACTCTGTAAAAAGGGCCACCACATACCCGGGAGCTGACATAGGATCGAATCATGTCCTGCTAGTTGCGGATATTATGCTGCGTCTTAAACAAGTAAAGAAATCAAAAAGGGTCAACAAAATTGACACATCCAAGCTTAAATCAGATGTAGTTCGAAATAGAGTCTCTCGACTAATAAATGAAAACCTTAGACAACTCCCTGAACAATCTATGGAGGAAGTACAAGAACAATGGGACAGCATGAAAACAGTGTTGCATCACATTTGTAATGAAAATTTAAAATCAGAGAGACCAGATAAAAAGAAAAACTGGATGACCGATCACATCCTTCAGCTTATGGATGAAAGACGTAAAAGCAAAAATAACCCTGCACAATATAGAAATCTTCAAAGACTCATAAAGAATGAAATAAGAAAAGCAAAAGAAGATTGGATGAAGTGTCAGTGTGAAGAGTTGGAATCATATGATCGTTCACATAATAGTTTCAAAATGCACAAGAAACTTAAGGAGTTGACCGGTAACGAGAGAAAACATACTCCTTCGTGCTTGCTTGACGATTCCAGTAATTTGATACTGGATGAGAAGGAAATTATGTTAACGTGGGAGAAATATATCTTTGATACATTTAGAGATAACAGACCGGGTATTAGAATTTATAATGATAACGAATTGAATGGACCACCAATACTTAAATCTGAAATTCTTCACGCAATACACACTTCTGAAAACAGGAAAGCATGCGGACCGGATGAGATCCCAGTT
This sequence comes from Mystacides longicornis, assembly GCA_963576905.1. NCBI lineage: Eukaryota > Metazoa > Arthropoda > Insecta > Trichoptera > Leptoceridae > Mystacides > Mystacides longicornis. Next base: position 5,549,038 of record OY756433.1, on the reverse strand, counting down.
GAGGTGTTGAAACTCATCAGCGACGATAATATTGAATATTTACTTAGATTTTTTAACGCCATATATGACACAGGGAATATCCCCCAAGATTGGTTAAGATCTACTTTTGTGACATTACCCAAGAAGCAACACCCGAAAAAGTGTAATGATTATAGATTGATTAGCCTAATGAGTCATGTCTTGAAACTGTTCTTGAAAATCATACACGCTAGGATTCGTAACAAATGTGAACAAGATCTGGATGACACTCAATTTGGCTTTAGAAATGCATTCGGTACAAGAGAGGCATTGTTGTCTGTAAATGTCCTACTTCAAAAATGTCGTGATCAAAGAAAGGAAGTATTTGCCTGTTTTATTGACTACGAAAAGGCCTTTGACAGGGTGAAACACTCGGATCTGATGGAAATGTTGAAGGAGTGTAATCTTGACACGAAAGATCAAAACTTCATCCAGAATTTATACTGGTTCCAGAAAGCTGAAATAAGACGAGGAGGTGAAGTGTCAAATGCAATACCTATACAGCGGGGAGTGCGACAGGGCTGTATATTGTCCCCTCTGCTTTTTAATCTTTATTCTGACTATGTCTTCAAAAGAGCTCTCAATGACATAGAAATAGGTATTAAGATAAATGGAGTTGTAATCAACAATATTAGATATGCCGATGATACTGTTTTAATGGCAGACTCCATTACTGGCCTTCAAAACATTATTAACCGTGTTGATAGACATGGCGAACAACTGGGGCTAACGATAAATATAGGTAAAACAAAATGGATGACTTTTGGTAGACTTGACTACACTGAATCTGCGCTTCAGTTAAAGGGTGTTAATATAGAACGTGTCACTAAATTCAGATATCTTGGTAGCATGCTCACAGAGACTCTCGACCCAGATGTGGAAGTAAAATGCAGAATAGAGGCAGCAAGAGCTGCATTTAATAAGATGAGATCTCTTTTCTGCAATGACAAACTGAACCTGAAACTGCGACAGAGGATGGTAAAATGCTACGTGTGGTCCGTACTGCTGTACGGCTGTGAGACTTGGACACTGAAGGTCAACACAATGAACAGGCTCGAGGCTTTCGAGATGTGGTTACATCGCAGAATGCTCAAGATTCCTTGGACCGACCTGGTGACAAATTCAGAAGTCCTTAGTCGAGCCGGGGCAGTGCGTGAACTCCTGTCGCAAGTAAAAGTTCGCAAAATTTCATATCTGGGACACATCATGCGTGGGGAAAAGTATCGACTGATCCACCTGATACTAAAGGGAAAGATCGAGGGTCGCAGAGGGGCTGGAAGAAGGCAGATGTCCTGGCTGCGCAATATACGAGAATGGACGGGCTTCCGTACTGTGGAACAACTGTTCCGAGCAGCCCAGGACAGAGAAGGATTCGCTGCAGTGATCGCCGACGTTGGGAATACCTGACATGGCACCAGAAGAAGAAGATAATAAATTTGTAGTACTTTTTCTGTTAGGTATATGTTTTTATATTGTAAATAAATAAATTTTAACGCTAATAAGTTATATATTTTTAAAATATGGATAAATGCTACTATGTAGTACCTAAGTGGTTAACAAATACATACCTAGAATCTTTCAATTCGTTTTCCTCATGACTAAAAATCTAAAATTCCTTTTATTTACATTAAATTACCTACTCTTTGGAACAGCTAGGCTTGATATTTTCTCGATAACTCAATAATTAGAATTATGTTATTCTATAAAAGATTTTCGGTTCCCCAGCAATTGAAAAAGAAATCCGCAGAAAATTGATAATATTATCTTTATGAAAATTTCATCTGAATCAATAATTGTTATTATCTTTTGATTAAGTAACCCACGATTTAAAAATTTGGAGAATGTTTTTGACGTTGTTAATATTACTTCTTTATTCTATAAAAAATAAAATCAAATTTTTCGTATCGTTAAAGATTCACAGAAAGGTTTTAGAAGCAGAAAAGTAGGTACAATTTCTATTTTCGTATTTTCAGATGGAGCATTTGCGGTCTTTTAATCGAAATCTTGAAAGTAAATAAATAGATATAAGAATTACGTAATACGGTGTGTGAAACCATTATTTGAATTATATTATGCTTCTTGCTTAATGGGATTACTCTTCTGGAAATACATTCTTATGTGATAAGACGCTTCGAATATAAATTGTTGTTTGAAGAACCAGAGATATCGATAAAACATTTCCTTAAACTTTTGAGAAACATAATAATGTATTAAATCTTCTCTGGTATTATCTACTTTTTGTCTCGTAAAAACTAAGCATGACATTTATTGAAAACGAGACTTTGTCCTGTAGTCCTTTCTATGAATATTGATTTCAAATTATAATTTATGTACACAAAACTAACTTTATAATATGTTTGAATGTCAAAAAATTATTTCTGAAAGCTCAAAAGACATTCTGTCAAAAATCTGCATACCTACCAATCTTTTTATACTCAATAGTTGTCAAGTAGGTAAATAAAAATGGTGTTGTTATGGAATTTTCACAGATGGCGTTGTTGTCAGTAAATCCTTTCCATACTAACGTTAATATTATATTTTATATTATTTGCTATTAATTTTAAAACGTTTAATAATTAATCTGTTATCAGTAGCTCAGAAGAACCAATAAACCAAGCTTTTTGACAGCTGTCTACACTTGTTCCAAATTTACTCTACCATGTTGGGGACGACGCCGACGGACAGTGTGACATTTCCTCCCGCAGCAATAGTTGTATGTCTAATTACCTATAGGAGCTATTGATAAACATAATATTTCGTCCTTTGAGAAGATAATAATACTAGAGAAATGATGTGCTACTGCGCATGGTCCCAACACGTACAACGTGACTGTTGTTAAATTCATACAAATCGTGACGTTTATCGGTAGCGGAATGGATAATGAGATCCAATGCTATTGCTGCAAACCAATCCCAGGATTGAAACTGCAGAAGAAGATCGGTAGCGGTGGGTGACATTCGATTTTTTATTTTTAATATTTTAACATAAATACAGAGAAATTTTATGTTTTAATCTCATAATTAGCTAAGGGGTGGATCTATGGGTTTTGTTGTGTTGTGTTGGACTTGCAATTAATTATTATTTATCTTCAGTCACGTGACTGTTGGATAAAGGAACCAATTTTCGGTTCTGCGCATCCACAAAAGTTATCTTATAATATTTGTACTCATCGGTGATTTCGTCCATATAATAATTCTCGCGGACGCCACATTTTTGTCATAGAAACTAGTATTGACTTACATAGGGATTATTTATGTCATTCATGGCCGCCATTTTAATTTGCGGAAAAATGCTGACGAAACCTCCGAATATTTTAAGTAGGTACTACTTACATGAAAACGTCTTAAGCATCGTACTCACTTGCGCCGCGAACGTGCGACATTGCATCAATTTAATCGAAAGGTTAAGTGTATACGTGATTCGAAAAAGCGAACGCGAGCAGAACACATGCATCCTTTTGATGAAATTGATATAACGATACACGTTCGCAGTGCAAGTGAGTACCGAGCTTTAGGATTGCCACATTAGCAAAAAAAGAAGTAAAACGTCAAAGTACTTAATGTACATCATTACTTTGAGTAGTAGGAATCGTTACATTGGTTGAATTATTAGCGACATCTGTTGAAAAACAATATTGATAGTCCCAAAGAATGTTGATTATAATGAATGAAAATGTTCGCAGGATGAACACAAGTTTTCTTCGACTTCTTTTCCCAGGGGCGTCATGTCAATTCTATAGCTCCAAGAAAGATACAGCCTCTTTCTATTGTCAAAATACAATCAATACACCCACAGATTTCAAAGTACATAATACCCTATTATGTATAATAATACATTTTACCTAAAAGAAAGTCACTGTTTTCGTTCAAATGTTACTGATTCCAAGAAGGTGTTCCACTGAATAAATCTTATGCTACGGCTCCACCTCCACCTACGTAAAAGTAAATAGTGGTAAGCGTAGATGTGACTAAGATTTGAACGCACAAAACATCATCACGAACATATATTGTAATCTATATATTAATAGGTACTTGAAGGAAAAATTTTGCGAATATTTTAACGAAAATCGCGCGGACGGAGGAGTATGAAAATTCACACACTTATCTACATAATAATTCAGAAATGTTTTTTTATTTGCCTTTGACAATACTTTCCGTTATGTCGGAGCATCACGCTCAAAATACAAATGCTGCGTCAGATATGAATCTGCGCAGAGCGGTGAAATTTGCTCGAGAACGTTCTAAGATACAATTGGCAACGTTAACTTTAATATATTAAGAGCTATTTAAAAAACTTTATTTTTTTAGGATCTTCATACAAATTTTCAAAAAAGACAGAAAGCCATCTTTTGGAAACAAAATTACTCATGTAAACGTTGAATGGAATCTTGGTATTACGGTATGAAAATGTAATAAAATAATTGGAGATTGATTCGTTATACATATAAATGTTATTCAAATCTTATTATTCTCAATAAATAAAGATTTAATGCAAAATTTTGGAAATATAATTCCTCCATTTTGTAATTTGACACATTTAAAAAAATTTATGGCCGCAGTTTGTGTAAATCTGTCGTGGCCATTAGATGAGTAAGTACCTGATAAAATCATATTAAATGTTGGTAAATAATAAAGATACATTAAATTAAATTCATAATACATTTAAATATATTAATCGTAAAAATGATTTTTGAAAATTGAAATGCGTATTTAAATTTTTTAGTAGATTTGGTTGATAAAACAGAACTCTGAAAGAAAGCGAACCTGACAGGAACTAACGTCGTTCCTGTTTATCAAAATCATAATGGATTTGTCAGGTATATGTGCATGTTTATTATAGTAAAAAATATATTTGTTTTATCCACATCATAATAAATAAGAAATACTGTATAATATTCATATCTGAACTAATCACATAAAACAGATCGTTGTGTATAGAATCATCGAATATCACTTTATTTGAAGATCACTTTATTTGAAAAAAAATATTTTAACAAAATTATCTAAATTCTTAATTAATAGGTATGAAGATAAATTAAAAACAGTGTTAAATAATATATATTAATATTTTATTACGTTAATATAACAATCTTCACGTATGTTTCATAATACGACAAGAAGCATTATATTAAAAAACTATGGAATGGGATTATATTTGTAGTAGTTTCTTCCGTCAACAACATATTCTCTTTACACATCTCAAACATGATCCTGTAGAATAAAGAATCCTTGAAAGACCAAAACTGCAATCGTTGGATGTAGTCTGTGCAGCAGGTTTTGACGCAAAAAAACCCAAAGGTGTCTCAGTCACAGCACAATTTGATGACAGATAAAACCAACCAAGGTTTGTGACACTGAAAATGAATAAATTTATCATCAGTCAATAAATATTTGCGTTTATTTTTCTTTACTAACCCCTTTGCACTAATGGTTGAATTTAAAATCAAATCTTATTTTTTTTTTTTATTTTTATTTGAAAACAAAAAAAACATATTAAACAGATTATAAGATTTACAAAAATATATACCTATATGTATATATATATATATATACAAACGTACAAATTAAAAAAATCGTTTACTCTCTCAAAAGAACAAGTCTTGTGTCGAGTTAAAGAACAAGTTTAGCATAAATCATATTGCTTATATATTTTGAAAAAGAGTATGGAAGTCTTAGCTCATTTGTTTCCAATTCGGTTAACATTTCAAAGTGATTTTCATGCATTCTTAAACTAAAAAAATAAAATCCTAAGGGATGGAAAGTCACAGAAAAGGTCGTCATTTTTTATGTTTCTGAGTCGGTACTTAAAAATTACAAAGAACTGATTATATAATAAATCTTAATAAACAACATTAGGTACCTACCGAAAATATCTACTGAGCAGCAAATAAATGCTTCCAATATTTTGAAATTGGAAGCATTTAGCATTCCATCACTCTCTTATTTTTTTTGACAGATCAATATTTATCAATATTGAGTGACATTGACAATGAATTCTACTAATCTATGTATTAGTAAATCTATGGTTGGTGTGGCGCACTATAATTAAAATAATGCAGCGTATTTTTCACAAATCATTCTTCCAGGATGGGTTGGCTAAGAATAATAAAATAATAATATTGCTTAACCAATTTATATATTATATTTTGTGTGTAAATGACATCTACTTCATATTATATTTTTATGAAGGTTGGTTTTACAGACACTATCAAATGAAAATATGTATAGCGGAATAAAATGTCGCCTATAATTAATTAGTAACTTTGCTACGTCATAATTAATTATTAAATAAAAAAAGGTTTTAATTATTTATATGAATAAAAAATATATTTTCAATAATCAATTTTATAAAAAATAAATACAATATTAAAATGAATTATTTCTGTACTGTATGCACTGTCTTCATCTATGGTATTTTGCTTTCGTATGAGCTGTCAAATTTTATGCGCAAATACACAAATACACGATAATAATTGTAGAGATTGCCGGTAACGATATTATTGTCCTAGATAATATAATAATATACTGTATTATTGTGTTTGTGTTGACATTAAGTAATGACTTTTGTGTAATGTTGAGTTATTTTTTGTGTAATGTTTAGTACAAAATATATATTTTAATTGTAAGAGTGGTTTGTCGAAAATAGACATTAAAACTGATTCATTCCTTGGAAAAACATATGTCAGTATGTGTTTGATGGATGGACTAAGATTTAAATTCATTAATTTGGATTTCTGGTCTTCAGGTACGTAACCTATTTCATAGTTTCAAAAAACATATAATTTATAACCTAAAAATAATTATCAATACAGATTCAAACATCACCTTCATTTTCAACCTGTGGAACATTATTCCAAATTCCTTCCAATGTTTTATTGGAAATTATAAAAAGAAATAGACATTAAATGCAGCAAATTTAAAAGGCTAAATAAAAACATTTGTCAACACACATATTTTTTTTGTTGCAGATAAGTATCTAGCCTGATAGAATGAATGAGCCAGTCATTGCAAGGAATCACAGAGATGGCAGAGCAATAGGTATCTGATAATATTTTGACAAGGGGATGAACTGATGAGAACGATGAATATAACTTTGCTTGAACACAAATCAATTCTAAGTAAGTATTGAATCTTCTCAATAATAACTTATCAATATCAACGTTTGTTTAAAATTATAGATTTATTTTAGAATTTATTATTCAGTACATTTAATTTTACTTCTCACTCCTAAAATATGTTCTTTTTATTAAACTCATGTTATATCCATTACTTTATTTAAAAAGTGTAATCTCTTATTTGTTTTAAAATTATGCGTAAGATAATTTTGAGATACCTGTCTAACCTTAGAAAGTCCCATCCTAATATTGGTTTTATTATTATAGATAAAGACTACGCTGGGCCAGACATGAGCAGATAATGCCATCATTGCGAGCACCAAAGAGAATTATGGGTGGACATCCGGCCGAATTGGAAGACCTAGGCTGCAATGAGAGAATGAAGTCAGGAGGGATGCCGAGCAACTTTTTGACCCACGAAATCAGGACAGATGTAGAGACAGGGTTAACTCTAGGCGTCGAGTATTGGAAGCCAAGGCTGAATTAGGCTGTAGCGCCATCGGAAGAAGAAATATTTATAGATATTATGTTAAAATAACCAACACCAGGCCGATTAAAACGTCATTTACTCATAAACTTTTCACAATTTTTAATATTATTCTTATGAATATGAAGATTACCTATGTATATTTAATTTGCAGATTATGTGTATTAAGTAAATACTAAAAAGAGCATTCATAGATTTGTTAAAAGAACCTGGAGGGCAATTATTGTTAACTAAATTCCAAACTATTAATTTTTTTTAAATTTAGATATATTATTATTTTAATTTCAGAATTATTATTATTGTAAACCTGTTTTTTTTTTGTTGAAATTTAGTTGAAGTTTCTATAATCAGACCTCTTTTCCTGTAACATAGAAAAAATTCATATTATTACAGACTGATATATTCAACATTACACCGTTATTTATGGTCAATTTTAAAATGCCATTTTTTTTTAACATTTGACCAGTACTAACTGGATTATGACTTTCTTCTCTTGCTATTTCGAATGGCTTTGTGTGATGACTTCACGTTAACAACGTTGCTTATTTAGGTGGTCAAATTGAAATCCTTGAGTATTCGACAAATTCAACAATCTGCCAAGATGCTAGCGGCCCGTTGCATTTATGCCTTCCATAATTCGTCTATGGAGCTGAGATTCCTAGGATTATATCTTATAATGAATGCAATGCCAAAATGTCTACAGAATTTTAAAATGTGTCAAAATTTTCAAGATATTTTCTCACAACAATAACATTTACATGTTTTGTATATCTCTTATTAATTGTCAACTCTTGGTATGACTTATATTAAGCACCTATGAGAGATGAGAGTTCTAATTCTCTAGAAGTACCTAAATATTTATACTCAAAATTATCATTTATTAAAAAGTTTTACCCTGTTAAATGAAGTTTATCAACTGCAAAATACCTTAGTTATTTATTATAAAAGTATGTTTCTTTACCAATTGTATTGATTGTTTTATTAATGTAAGTAAAATTAATTTTTGAAATCGAAACTCCCTTTACGCCCCACTTAGGGGCATAGGGATTTAATAAATTGGTGGTATTATTGCCATAGCAACTTGAAATTTTTATTATTACCCTATTCCTTATATTTTTAATAAGCAATCTACACTGATTTTTCTATTCACACGAAGGCTGGATGTGAGGTGCAGGTTCGAATCCTTGGCCACAAAATTCTTTACTATGCTCAAAATAATTAACACCCACTTCTGGTAAGAAATTTCTGGTTCCAATTCCCAGATGGGTCAGAATATTTATAGGAGTTTTTTATGCAATTTTATGCAGACAATTTTTCATACAAAAGATTTTCAGGTACAAAATCACTGGCTCGGGTAGAGGTCTTAACACTTAAAATAATTATGTACCTACCTGTTAAATTTGATATTAAGAATAAATAAAGCTTTGTAGGTACATAATTATATTTTTGCAGAAGAACAACTAAAGCATTTACAGAAATCAAGTGTTCTATCTAAATGTACTAGAAGGGGAAGGTATAGAAGAGATAAAAATGCTATGTTTATGACTCACCTTTGCTGCCTCCACAGCAATTCTACAAATTTCTCATACTATCTAATTATATCTACCTATTTACCAATTCAAATCCTCAGACTTATAGGTAATACAAACTCGATCAGTCAATCAATTCTCCATTTTTTGACCCCACTTAGGGACATACTTTATAGGTACCATATTTTATTAATCCATAAATCAGGTTCTGTAATTCACATTTTTCTCAACAAACTTCATCAACAATTTTATGGACGGGTAAAAAGGCTAGTAGTTTATATAGAGATGGGCTGGCGAATGCTAGTATTTGTTTTTAAATTATGCATAAAAATAGATTAAATCAATAAAAAACACTACAATACGATCGTTTCCTACTCCCTCGAAAGGGTCTAGCCTTGTGTTGAGAGAGGGAGTTTCAAGCTAAGTACTTACATGATTTTACAAGAAAAGTTATAATATACTCAAAGTTATTACCTACACAATAAAAAAAATAAAAAAAAACATCTATATAATCCAGCGTCTTACCCACCAAAATTGGCATACAATATGTTACATTTTTTGATACAACATTTTGAAAGAAAATTGTGAAATATAGCGCTCGATTCCGTTTTTTACAATGCTGTCTTTTATGTTCAAAGTTATTATTTAAATTAGCTATGGTCGAATTTCGAACACTGGTCGACCACTTTCATGAAAATTTTATTCACACATAAATGCAGATGTAGCCACACCTTAATAGAGTAGATTGAACATTGTCGGAGGTGTTTACTGTTTATTGTATCTAGGTACATAGTGCGAATATCTTTCGAAACGACTCCAACGTATACTTTCCGTTTATCGATCAACTATTAGGTATATTGGATTTCTGTAGTCGGATCGCCAGACGGAAGTATATCTACAGACAAAAGAAAATCAACACGGTGTTCTAGATCAAAAAGGAAGTTATAGGCTTTCTCACAAAATCAATTGAACAATTAAATATAGGGTGGAAGTTGGTGGCAACATTTTTTATACTAACTTAATGATTTTATCTATGGTTCGTCAAATTATGGATACACTTTTGATATGTTGAGATTGTTGAGACTATACCATCTTCTTAATTGAATATTTATGCAACACTTCTATCTCCTTAAATGAACATTAGCACAGTACCCCCTATTCCAATTCAAATTAAGTACGCACTAAACTAAAATAAGAACGTTCCAATTTTAATTAGCCGGATTGGTATTCGAGAAATTTTAGAACGTTCCAATTTGTTCTTAATTAGGCTTTAGTTTGAAATTAGTTCATTTTGGTATTCGAATTTCGTATTTAAGTGAATTTTAGTGCGTTTATCTGTCAAAACGTTCCTAATCTCAGTTCACACCTAATTGTATGCGTCTAAAAAGATATCTGATGATATTTTTATGATAAAAGTTTTTTTTAACCAAATAATTATAAAACAAGTTTATTTTTATTAAAAATATTTAAAAAGAAACTAGGTAATTAAATATAATCTACATAATAATGCAGTTCTTGTTTGTTTGGGTTTGGATTCTTTAGTTATGTATGCATATTCATTTAAAAACCGCAGACTCTAGGTTTGATATTAATCGTCGTGGATCCTTGCAGGTATATTTATGGTAGGTAATCATAGATATATATTTTCCAATTTCTCAAATATATTTAATGTTATTAACAAATATCTAAAAACTTCTTCATACAATAAGTTCCAATTATTGAGACAGTCATGTTTTAAAAGTTAAATTAAACATGTAAATTTTGTTTAGAACTTGTAGCAATATGGTATGAAAATGTATAAAAACGATTGAAGTTTGATTTGAAATACAAAAAATGTAGGTACAAATCTTATACGTCATTCTTATTTACTAAAGATTTTCACACTTTCACAGAACAATACGTACGTCATGAAAAGATGGTAAAACAGGAATCTTTTTTAAATAGTATTCCTGTCTATGGCTCGCTCGAAGAAAACTCCAGCAAAGTAGGTCAAACTACATAACTATAAGTAGGTAGGTAGGTACCTATATTTTACATTCATGCAGTATTGTGAAAAATGTTCGATCCATAGACAATTATAATTCAAAAATTATTTATGATGAACTAATTTTAGATTTTAGAACACGGCATAATTTCGAATACGAATTTTAGTTCGAGTGAACTTAATTCTAAATAATTTGGAACGTTCTTATTAAGAACGTTCCAAAATCCGAATAGGGGGTAGTAAATCTATCTATTTAATTCAATTGGCTTACCACCTTTTTATATTATAACCTTATCAGATTTTGTTTGAAAATGAAGCCTTTTTAACCAAGTTTTGTTTAGTCACCAAAGATAAAGCATTGAAATGTACTTCAATTAAGCTATGTAGTCCAGTGGTTAAGTCGACGGCTTTCGTACATACGTACAGCATTCTGAAGTTCGTGAGATCTAATCCCAGTGCCGACCATCACGACACAAGCCTTTGTGCGGGTATTTATGTTCACCAAGAATGAGCCCAGATTCATTTAAAAAAAACGCATCTAATAAATTTTGTAGATATTTTTTTTTTTTTTTGTAAAGAAGGTCAAAGGACCATATGCCCTTTGAGTCACCGCGACCAATAAGATCTATTGTGACATCCTTCAATGAATTCGTGGAGCGCTGCCTCTTATTGTGCCACGTCTCCAGAAGCCTCTTGCAGAGTGACAGTGCCTCTTCCCGGCTCCTGCCCTCCGCAAAAGGTCTCCTTAATCTTCTTTTTGAAAGATAGGTCCCAACAGGATTCCCATCTCTCGGTTGCAAGAAATTATTTTGATCATGTGAACTTATGTCCACTTTGACCACTGATGTGGAAGTACCTATTATATCCATCACACCAGGTCGGCTCTACAAAGGTGCCATGTACATCCTCCATAGTCAGAACTAGGGAAATAAAAGTCCGCCCCTACAGATCCCTGCATGTAAGGGTAAGGCAAAAAGTCACCCTGAGGTTGCCTGGTATCAGGGAGCCTCCGTTAGTTACTAACCTACCCGTTAGTCACGCATCCCTCGGCACGGGTCGAATGACACCTTGGATTGGGGATTTTTGGGCAGAAAGGTTTACTCCTTCCGGAATGATAGGACTAGGTGAATATGGATGGGAGGGCTCATAGAAGGCAGGAGGAAAGGAATCAGGTGAAGGAAATGCCCTGCATGTTGGACAGCCATGCAAGGCACCCCGTACTCTCTTCGGCTTGTTGACCCTAGCATCCACAGGGACCGAATGTAACCGCCGTTTCAGCCTGGGCCAACGTAACAGGGTCCTCCACTTGTAGGTGAGAGTCGAGTTGAAATGCAGTGGCTGAGAGGCATTAAATGCTCTTTTATTGCGCGTAACATTTCCTTGGACCCCTTTGTAGATATTATAACTAGAGTTGTTGATCTTGCTAGAGAAATCATAAAAAACAAAACACAAAGTTTTTTTTTTCATTAGGGTAGCGAGCGTCTATTACGAGAGAAAAATTGCCCTTTTTTTAGTCCCGATCAACGTGAGATGACACGTTCTTTTGAATGTTTTATGCGTATTACCTAGTTATAGTTTCAATAAATAAGTGAAATAAAAAATTCGTTTTATTGTAATAAATTTTCATACATTTACAAGATATCAAAATGAACTTAACTGTTAATTGTCAATTATTGCAATGGTGTATCGGGAGCTATTTTTTTTTTCGGGTTCCGCTCATTTGTTGCACTGTTTCTGTGTAATATAATATATTGTGTAAATAAGTTTCTTATTGTATCTTTCTGTTTGCTTGTGTATTTGTTTATTTAATAAAGTTTAATTTCAAAAATTATCATTTACCAAAATAAATAATATTTTGTATGTGTTAACAGAAGACTAAAAGGAACTAACGTTTCACTATAACAGAAAAGAGAAAACGAAATCGCTCCACCCTATTACACAACGAATAATTCTTTTATTAGAGGAGATAGTTTTATTGGATGGATTAGCCAATACATATCGAATGTATCCTTTAGAACTCTTCCATAAATACCGTCTATATCTGTATACATACATACAGCGGAGTCCAATAAGTAAACTCTCTATAGAGAAGGTACCTACCTGGGACACGTAATTGAAACAATTCACCTGTTAAAATAACAAGGAAAACGTGTAACTTATTCCAATTGTACGTGTTGCTGTTGTTAAAAGTAAGCCATTGAGCTCTCGTGCTAAAAAAATAACTTAAATAAAACTGAAGGTACTTAAGCATACCATGAAATTATATTTTTAATTTTAATCCTATTAGGTACCTTAAAGGATTTTTTAATAATATTATACGAAACCATGTCGTATCAAAACCATATTTACGATTTTATGAAAAGACCTTAATTTTTTTGTGAAGAACTAGGCATCGAAAGATCTATTTTTCTTATGAATCATTTAATTTATTTATTGAGAACAAAATAATATGTACCTACCGTTTCTAAATCGATATATAAATACTAGCTTTCCCGAAAGACGTTGTCCTCTTCTTAATATTTTCTTTTTTTTATTTTATTAATGAAAACTTTATACAAAAATACAGACATAGGTATCTACATAAAAATTATTTAACAAAAAAATGTGAATTTTATATGCCCCATTTGAAGTTAAAAACCATATGAATAATGAAATCGAATTAGGTAGTTCAGGTAAGAATAGTAAGGAATCGAATTTGATTCTAGAGTTATTTTTATAGTTCATAAAACTTACCATACAATATTGAATTTATTATACTCGTCTCCTAGGCCGTTTTTACCATAGAATCACTTTTTATCTTGTTCTAAATTATTATTGTGACAAACTTGATGGAAAAACATCAAGCTTGACGCGTTTTTAAGGATATATCGCTTTTAGTACCTATTATGTAGTACAATAATTAACTGGCAATTCCGTTCATTTTCGATTCGAGGCTTACGATGGCTAAAGTTCTTGGCTGCACAATGAATATGGTAAGAATTAATTGAAAAAATAATTAATTTTACCGGGGCGGTAGTTTTATAAAGCTTTTACAGATGTACTGTAATAAAATTATCTCGTTGCAAGGGTGGTTGCTAGCAATTAATGGCTGTAAGAATGAAACGTATTCTTCATCTTGTTCGTAGATCTGTTCCAAGAAAAGTACTTCTGGAAGGTTGAGGTTCTGAGTCTAGCTCTCTCTCCATTTCTTAGATGGTTTTCCGGGGAGTCCACGCCCTAGTGTAATAATTTCATGTTTCACTTCTTTTTCTTTAATAGCGTTACATTCTAAAGCGGGCCTTGGCCTCCCCCAACTATTGGCTCCAACATTTCCATTCCTCTGATGTTGTCTTCCAGCAGTTGTTCCTCCACATCTTTGTCAACCTCATCCTGCCATCTTAGTCTTAATCTTTCCACCCTACGTAACTATTTATTTGGATCCCGAAAGTTTGGCATCCTTTGTACGTGCCCAGCCCATCTCATATTTTGCAGTCTTATAATATGTGTAAATACAGTCTTCAGTTGTATATCTTAGAGGCCTGGTAGATACTGTAATCGTTTGTCAATGTGGCGTATGCGCTTATTTTCGCCAGCACTCACAGGTCTAACGTTTCGGCTGACATTTCAGTCAATTCATGTAAGTGCCTTTCATTTGCCGCTACGTGTGGTATTCTGGATCCGTCTATTCGGTCGACGTAGTCTCTCTGAAACCTTCTTCTCTGCCCCATTTTATGATGTCTTTGGACCCAAATGTCTTTTTCTGTGGACCCAAAGTTTTTGTTCGCACAAAATTGACAATGAACTGACGCACTACATGTATGGTGTGTGTGTACTGTGTATGCAATTTCAAATAACATAACCCACACACTACAACAAAGATATGTGTATGTTTGTATTGCTCGCATCTGGTAGGCGCCATTAGTCGATAACTCAGTCAGTGTTCAGGGCTATTCTCATATATATTCAACTATGAAAGAATGTTAGCTGAGGGGGTATCGCCAGCACTAAAAAGCTTTTGTTATTGAAATAAAGTAGAAATCCTAAAGGAGAACGTAGAAGACTGCATTCGCTATCTCCAGGTTTTAGTGTCATTCGTTCAGGGTCTGTGTTAACATGATGAAATCGTTTGAACTGTTTAGTGTTTATATCAAGCATAAGCAGAATTGCATTTTATGTCTTCCATCAATGAAAGTAAATGATTTTTAGCTTTTCATTATACCGGGTGGTGTAGAAGGTACGTTTTTTTAAATTCTCAATAACTTTTTTGATGATAATACATTAAGAAGAATTTTTACTCAACTGGCATGTTAAGTAAAATTTAAGTACTTTATGTATTGAGATGAATTCCTGGCGAAAATTAGTCTCGGACAGTTTTTAAGGGCAGTCATATTCTTTTGTAGGTAATGTAAAAAGTAATCAGCTGTTTGATTATTAACATTATTATTTATAAAAATTCGGTAATCGCACGATTACTTATGATTTACCAATCAGTTTTTACTTTATTTATAAAAAAATATTTGAATCGCGTATCTTATGTATGAAGATGATATTTCGCACCTAAGATGCGCTATGTCAGGTTTCGAGTTATTGATGCAGAACAACACCACCTATATAAGAAGGCCTTAGTGCTGCGTCACATCGTGAGGCCCACCGTTCGCTTGCCTATTCTGTATGTACTTACCTGTACACTATGATATCTGTCTACACGCCGGCGGCCTGGTGACGTGAGAGGCCAAAATGGCCGTTAGCATTAAGGCCTTCTTGTATAGGTGGTGTTATAATTATTTTATTTTATTTTTTTTTTTGACCTTCGCCTTATTGGCGTTCTTGGGCCCTTATTACGTAACAGATCCTATAAAATTTAGCACCTTCTAAAATTTGAAATTAAGCGGCCTCTATTTTTTTATCGGCAACTAAATTTTAGAGGATCTGTTACGAAATAGGGGCCTTGGTCAGTCTCAAGTTCATAATATAGGTGGTGTTGATGCAGAATAGGTAGGTACTCGCAGATTATTTTTTAATGATTTATTTTCTATGAAAATATGGTTAAGTCCTTATTAAATCATACGAAACCTTTATTTTCAGCAAAAAAAAAATATGTTTAACTAAATAATCATGTTTGATCACTTTTATTTTAATATTTGTACCTACTTTAAAAGTATTCTTTGAAGATTTTCTTCAAAACGTCATTATATTTCTTATAAATTTTGTTGGTGATCATGGTTGTAAGCCCTTGAATGATTGCGGGAATGCATCTTTGATTTATTTCTTTAAATTTGCTATTTTTAAAATGATAAACCAAAATATTATAGAACAAAATATGAAAGGAGCACATAATTGGACGGAAAACTCTTGTCAGTCAAATTTCAATGATGGATGTGACCCGCCTTTGATTTACCTAGTAAAAAAAATTCATATTCGAATCCTTTTTGGTCATTTCCTCCGTTATATATTATAGAAGTACATAATTATTTTGTATTTTTTCATACATATCCGCTGTATTTTCGTTGATATCGTGACTTTCTTCCATTTGTTCTATTTGAAAAGAGACATTGACGAATGTTGGAACATCAACGTTGTTGTTATGGGGATATGGATGTTGTATAATATATAACTAGATCGTGTGGTTGGCTTTGAGTACGATGGGTTGAACGACCGTGCGATAAAATACAACACAAATGAAACCATCAACTCTTAGGATGACAATGACATATTCGTCAGAAATTGATGGATGATTAATTTATCCGATATCTTCGAAAATACAATCTTATTAGTTCGACTAAATGTTAATAAATACCATCACGTAAATAATAAAGAGGATATAAGATATACCTACCCAGTTTAAATTTATTGTCGGTTTTAAGGAAAGCACCTCTGCTCTTTTGTTGGTTTTTCAAGCATTCTGTTAAAGGCAGGAAACCGAATAATCGGAGATCGGGACCGTGAGGTGCGTCTCATGTCTACAAGCCCCATAAGGTCAAAAAGGCGGAATAAACAAGCCTTTCTTAAATTAATTATTAAATCGCAAGTAACACAGATGTACCTAACTGTTTTAAAATATGAACCAACTCGGGGCAGAGTTTATAAGCAAATAGCATTTTTTTTAAAGAGTTTCTTTAGAATAGTTTAGAAAACCATGTCCTTACTCCTGAATGAAAACACTGCTTTATGACTGGTTTACACGGGCTTCGTAGCTTAGTGCTTAGTAGCTGTCACTAATACTAAGCCTCAATATGACAAGTGAGAAGTAACCGTTTACACGTTGGAGCCAGTAGAAGTTATTAGTGACCAGACATTCGAAATGGAACGACCGTTTACAACTTGTCACTTGTCGAGTTGTTTACACAAGGTCAACAAGCGGCAACACGTGGGTCAGCGACTTGTCGCTTAGTAAATAGTAAATACTAAGCGCAAATCTCACAGTTTACACATTGAGGCTTAGTATTAGTGACAAGTTCTAAGCACTTAGCTACGAAGTCCGTGTAAACCAGCCATAAGAAATAACATCAAATGTAAGGGCCTGTACACATTGATTACGTTCTGATGTGTACAGGCCCTATAATATTGGTGGCTTGTGCCGCAGTCATTTAAATGAGTAACATTTTCTGCAACGAAAATTTAAAACTCGGCGCATGAGATCGAACCCACGACTTCCAGTAAGAAAGTTTGAAAAGCGGCATCAGAACCACTAAGCAACGATACATACTCCCTTTATGGCTTCCCGCACAACGCAAGCCAGCCCGGAGAAAAACAATCCGCACGAAACCGACCCCCCTAGGTCGATTGAAGCAATCAAACCGAATAGGTGGCCCTACACAAATCAAGCCCGCCGCGGATCCCTCCAAGCCAACCCACAATGCGGGTGCCCTTAGCCCCACTCAGGAGCATAGGGAGGCATCAAGAGCTCTCTATTGCGCTCGAAGGCGTCCGAGGCTCATTGTGCCTTTTCTGACCGGTTGAGGTTTAAGGACGTGAGGTGGTTAACCTCACGATTAAGCCAACGATACATTTTTTTAGTAATCTTATAAGATCTACGGAAAGATTGGAGAGAATGATGAGGAGATTTATTTAAAATCTCCTCAATATCAGGGCGTACTTTAAGTAATTGGTATACCAAGGTCTCAAGAATGGTATTATTCTGGCGGTGATATTCCCGCCAAAATGACATAAGAGTGGATTAAATTATATTTTTTCTAGATAATAAGAACAAACTATCGTAAGCCTAAAATTCAAAGATACCTCAACAACTTACACGTTTGTAGCTATATAGTATTGCATAGCAAATATTAGGCTCATTTCCTGGTTATTTTCTTTCAATTTTTTTAATAATTTTAAAGAAAATAATATTCAGAAATTTAGTCATTGAAATTAGATAACAATTATTAATGTCGGGGCATTCAGAATAATGTTCTTCGTCAAACAAAAAAAAACTTCCGTTGTTATAATATATTTGTTTAATATTCCGTCCATTATTATTATTGCGAATAATAATAATTTTCAATATTCTTTCCTTGTAATTTTGAATAGTAATGAGATTCTCAATGAGCGAGACGAGTTGAAAATTCAGAAGAAATAACAAGAACAGTCTACCTACTGTAAATTAAAAAAATCCAAAACGAGGTTCATTGTGAATGTAGAAAATATTGATAGGGCCAGATGGAAAAAGACTGAGTGGGAGCTATTTCATAATTTTCTTTCCAAAACAATGACATGGATAACTCAAATTTTAATTTAGATAGGTAGGTATGTCTCGATATCTTCTTATATATAAAAATGGAGAGCTATTTCGCGTTGTCATCGGATGGCGCCTAAACGGCTAGACCGATTTCGCTAATTCTTTTTTTGTCGTGTAGGCTTTTATCAGGAGAGTGTCCTATTAGAACAAAAAAATTAAGAAAAATGCATGGGAATTTAGAAAATTTAAGAAAACTATAAAAATGGAGATTTATTTCCCGATATCATCGCATCACGCCTAAACGGTTGGACCGATTTCGCTAATTCTTTTTTTGTCGTGTAGGCTTTTATCGGGAGAAGGTTGATTTAGAAGAAAAAAATTAAGAAAAACGCATGGAAAATTAGAAAATTTAAGAACACTATAAAAATGGAGAGCTATTTCCCGATGTCATCGCATCGCGCCTAAACGGCTGGACCGATTTCGCTAATTATTTTTTTGGCGTGTAGGCTCTTATCGAGAGAAGGTTGATTTAGAAGAAAAAAATTAAGAAAAATTCATGGAATATTAGGAAATTTAAGAAAACTATAACAATGGTGAGCTATTTCCCGATGTCATCGCATCACGCTGGAAACGGCTGGACCGATTTCGCTAATTCTTTTTTTTGTCGTGTAGGCTTTTATCAGGATAATGTCCATTTAGAAGAAAAAAATAAGAAAAATGCATGGGAAATTGTAATGAAGTGTAAGGAGTTTTGAAAACTTTCTTTATTTACAGAGATTTTTAAAACCGCCAGCAATCAGAATCGTATATATAACATTACTATTAAGGAGTTATACTTAATTGAAGTTCATTTTATAAGGAGTTTTGATAAGTTTTAACACAAGGAATACATGATTATATTGAAGAACAAGTAGAATATTTGTTTGTTTGTTTGAAAAACAATTCTTCGTTTATGGGCTGATTTTTACAGAGGATGAGTACATACCTACATATAACGTAAATATAATCTGCATCGTTAATATGTAAAAAAGCTGGATATTATTTGCTAATGACCAGCATTTGTTTCTTTATTGAAAATAAAAATTGCTACACTTCCACCATGTTGTAATAGAAGATAGAAAAAAATCACAGATACTGTATTAAATGTGCTTTTTATTTATTTCCATTGTTTTGAAAGAGAAGATTTAAGAACGCAATGTTGTGTGAAAGTGAATGTCGAGAACTAGGAAGTATGTCTATTTAGGTAATTTATTTAGAAGAGATGCAAGGTGTGAAAAAGAGATTGAAAGAAGGAAATTGGCTGGGAGAAGGGTTGGCGGTGCACTAAGAAGAGATCTCTGAAATCGACAGTTGATGTACAATGTATAGATTGGGGAGTGATGTCTTGGAACGAGTTGATGCCATTAGAGACTTAGGAGTAATCTTTGATCAACGTTTGACGTTCATTCCACATATAGAGGACATAACAAATAGGGGAATGAGAATGTTAGGATTTGTACTCAGGACGACCAGAGATTTTGTATCCATACCTGCAGTCAAGACTCTCTTTATGTCCTTGGTTAGAAGTCGAATGGAATATAACTCCCCTATTTGGTCCCCCTACTATGCTGTCCACTCAAATAATATTGAAAGGATTCAGCGAAAGTTTCTTAGGTGCGTCAACTACCTGATGCGGATTCCTGCTGAGGAAATCAATTACTCTTATCTATTGTCGCTTTTGAATATGAACACGCTGTCTGATAGACGGATAATATCCGATCTGAGTCTGTTATTTAGGATAGTGCGGGGACAATTGGAGTGTTTTGAATTGACCGGTATGATATTGTACCAGGTTCCGGCAAGAGCTACTCGACAGGTGGTAACATTTCACACCGACGTAGTGGACACGAACTATTTATATAATGCGCCTATTAATAGAATGCATAGGTTCGGAAACATTCATGGGCATTTGTCGGATATCTTTCTGGATTCTCTGTTCACCTTCAAGCAAAAAATTGCCGAGAGCTTGAAATCCACAATGTAGTTGTAGATTGATATGATCATGTGATGTGTGTATGTGCGTGTATATGTTTATGTGTGTGTGTGTGTGTGTGTATTTTATGTGGAATGATTGATGGGTTTTAAAGTTTTAAATATCGACTTTGTTCGAAATTATTTCATGGATGGATTTTATCGGCTTGCTTCTGACATTTACATCTCATTTTTCAGATTTCAATTTTTTTGCACGTCTTTACAGAAAGTTAAATTTTTTTTTTAAATTTACTTGTTTGTAACTGTCCTTGTTTTTATTTATTTGTTTATTATTTTTTTTTGTTTTTTATATGCCTATGCGAAGATTTTTTTTTTTTTTTTAAGAAATTTTTGTAAGTCTGGTTTTTTTTTTTTTATAATTATTTTATGAATGGATTTCATCGGCTGGCTTCTGGCATTTTTACTTCTTAATTTTCAAATTTGAATTTTTGTCTGCATGTCTATACAGAAAATTTAAAGTTTTTTTTTTTTTTTTGTTGTGATTTTTAATTTTATTTCTTTGTGACAAATTTTTTTCTTAATTTAGTTACTTTGTCACTTTTTTTAATAATTTTTAAATTTGTTTTGTTGTGACTTGTCTTTTTTAAATTAGAATTTTATTTTATTTATATTTTTTTATATAGGTAGGTATTATGTTTTTGCAGAGTAAAATTTTTTTTTTTTTTGGATTTTTTTGTGATGTTAAATTATTTTATGAATGGATTTTACAGAAAGTTTAAAGTTTTTTATTTTTTGATTTTGTTGATTAGTGACTTTTTTTTTTGAGTGATATTTAATTTTATTTCATTGTGACTGTCTGTTTTTTTGATCATCTATATTGTTTGAGATATTTTTTTGTACAAATGTAATGAATTTGTGTTTAAAGGCGAAAGCCGTTTATATTATGTAAAATAAAAATAAAAAATAAAATAAAATAAAAAAAATGCAATCCTGATACTATCCATGATTTATGGGAGTGAAACTTGGACATGGACGAAAAATTTTGAAGTTGGAATAATTGCTGTGGAAATGAGATCACTGCGTAGGATATGCGGAAAGAGACTTATTGATAAGGTGAGGAATGATAAAATTAGAAAGGAATGTGGAGTGGATGTTAGTGTAGTGACTAGAATGAAAGTGAATAAAGAAAGAAGGTTTAGGCATGTAAAGAAAATGAACGAAGAGAGAATGACTAAAAGGATATATAAATCTGAAAGAATAGGTGCACGCAGACGAGGCCGACCATATCAGTGCCGTCTTACAGGAGGGCCAACTCAGAGCAAAAGGAATAGAAGAGCATGTATGCGGAATGTTATGCGTTTAGAGGAAGCGAATGAGTTTGGATTGGAGAGAATGGAAGTCCATACTCTCTGCCTACCCTCTTCGAAAATCATCGTGATCGGTAAAATAAGTATTGACACCTCAATGCGTATTTTGAATCGGTACGGAGAAGTTCCTTATCGTACTTTGATTAATCAATCAATATTATTTTAACTGAGCAAAATAATTATTGAAAATCGAATATAATGACATACATAAATTCTTTTTTTTTACATATTAACATCAAATCAATCAAAATTAAAACTCCCTTTGAACTCCACTCAGGAGCAAAGTGAGGCAATAAGAGCTCTCCATTGCACTCAATCTTGCGCAATGATGACCTCTTCCCACATCATATTAACATAGGTTATAAGTTTTTGATGTAAAAATAAACTCAGACCCGATGAATGCAGCGTGGTATGCAGGTTTTGCTAATGCCAGTAAATAGTCATTCATGTTAAATAACTAAAAAACGAATTTGAGCTCAGTTGCATAAAACCTAGAGTACCCATATTATTTATTTCGATACGAAGTTCGACGGGTCAGCTAGTAATATTATAAAAATAAAAAATTTATGTGTAAACACAAACAATATTAATCTTTACTCAATTTGACCACAGATTAAACAAAATAATATATGCGTCTATGTCAATGTCAAATACATCGAAGTATAAAATACATAACATTAAGGTAGTGTTTGTAATGTTTTTTTTCATTGATATATCTATTTTTTATGCATAATTTTAATATACATATTATATACTGTATTAGCATTCATCACTCCTTCTCTATATAAACTATAAAGGTGTATAATTTTATACTCCTCCGTCCGCGTAATTATCGTAAAAACGTGTATAAAGTGTTTGCTTCACGTATTAATATATAGATAATATAAATGAAAAACTTTAAAATCTGTTACATGTTGCCATGATAAAGAAATTCTATTCTCATATTTACAATAATTATTGGGTATTAAATTTTAGTTAGGTACTGAAAATTTAATTTAAAAATAATAGTAGGTACTGGCATGTACGAACTAATTTTATATTCTTTTTGCTTTATTTTTTGAGAAAATCAAAACTTTCACAATACCCACCTTAATAGTCCGGGAAACTTTATTATCAATTTTCCGCTTACCGCGAGTTAATCGCTTCACTGTCAATAACAGTTAAAGTTAACGGCTTTACACCGGTAAAGTATACCGCATAATGGTTATTTTAAAGTAGAAATCCCGGTACATACCGGTCATATAAGAACCTTTATTATTTAAATTGTTTAGCGTCGGACTTATTTAGTTACTAATCTATTACATGTATAAAAGAATGTCGGGTTAGTAGTGCGAATATTATAACTTGGCTGAACAGATTTTTATCACTTTTGGTTTATTGGATTCTTTTCCGCTCCGAATAACAGAATAACTGGAATAGAAAAATGGATATCAAAAATAATATAAAATATAGATAATAATATTAAAGTTAGTGTGGAACGAATTTCGATACAACAACGCCATCTGTCATCATAATTTTTAATTACCTGACAACCATTGACATTAAAAATATTGGCATGCAGATTATTGATGGATTTTTTTCAAGCTTTTTTTTTTAATTGTTAACATTGAAGCGTATTAAATTAATAAGCGATAAGTGAATAAATCGAATTTTGAAATCAAATTGTGGTTTGACACAAATAATTGTCAGTTGTTCAATAGTACACTGGCAAGGACACTCTTTGAAATCACCCGGGAGATCGGGGGCAGAGGTCAAAAAAGACCCGTGACGGCAATACGAGATTCTCGTGGAGCCACTGTCACTGCCCCCGAACTGATTAAAGGGAGATGGAGGGAGTACTTTGAGTCAATATTGAACCGCCCCGAGCCCTCTTCACCTAACAACTTTGAGGAGGAGTTGGCGGGTCTGAATATACCTCAGGCGACCCAGCGAGATGGTGCTGGCCGTGATGAGATTAAAGAACAACAAAGCGCCAGGAAACGATGGAATCTTCGCAGAGCTCCTCAAACAAGGCATAGACACCAACCACTTCTCGATATATTTAAAATGGCGTGGGAAGAGGAGAGGTACACAAAATATTGGCGGAATGGATTCATCGTCGCAATATTCAAAAAGGGGGACCCCCTTGAATTCGGAAACTACCGTGGAATTACTTTACTGAGTGTTCCCGGTAAGGTATTATCTCAGATATTACTTCACCGCATTCCTGGGCCTATCATGGCTGTCCTGAGAGAGCAACAATGCGGCTTTGTACCTGGCAAGTCCTGCACGGACCCAATTTTCTGTGCCAGGTGCATCTTTCAGCAGTGCAAAGAGTTTAACTCTCCAGTCGCTTGTGGCTTCATAGATTTTGAAAAGGCCTTCGACAGCCCACATAGACCATCGATATGGAAAATTTTAGCTCTGTACGGTATACCTCCGAAGATAGTAAAAATGGTGCAGTCCCTGTATGAAGACTCCGAGTGTAGCGTCAAAACGCCAGGTGGTCCTACTGAAGCTTTCAGGATCACCACGGGAGTCAGACAGGGCTGCGTACTGGCTCCATTTATATTTATTATTGTCATGGACTTCCTCTTGAGAAAGTCCATGCAAGGAGCAAGAGTTATACCGATAACACAGAGAGATGGTCTAATGGGCGAACTGTGCGATCTGGAGTACGCGGACGACCTAGCGTTGTTCAGTACGACAGTGGAGGAATTACAGCGCAGTGTTTCAAGACTCTGCGACGAAACAGCACGCCTTGGCCTTCGAGTCAATGCAGGTGCATCTTTCAGCAGTGTAAAGAGTTTAACTCTCCAGTCGCTTGTTGCTTCATAGATTTTGAAAAGGCCTTCGACAGCCCATATAGACCTCGATATGGAAAATTTTAGCTCAGTAAGGTATGTGGCTGTGAGTCCTTGCTCCTGACCAAAGCCCAATCACAAAAATTATCTGCATTTGAAACAGATAATTTTTGTAATAAACAAAAAAGTTCCTCAGGAGAATCTTTGGTAAGAGATGGAACTATACCGCATCACAAACAACGCTATACGCCAGCGCACTCAACGCAGGCCCATCACTTCCACCATTACAGATAGGAGATGGACTTGGCTGGGTGATGTGTTAAGGATGCCGAATGTCAGTTGGCCGAGGACTGCGCTGATCTTTCTCCCATCAGGGTCTCGAAGACGAGGAAGACCCTCTCATACAGTGTTCCGCTCCCTCGAAACAGAGCTGAAGGGGTTGGACATGGTGTGGGAGGAGGTCATAAACATTGCGCAAGGTCGAGCGCAATGGAGAGCTCTTGTTGCCTCCATATGCCCCTGAGTGGGGTGTAAAAGGGAGTGTGTGTGTGTGTGTTTCTTTAATAGTTTAACCCTTTGAAGACCGTAAGGTTTCTAGAAATAAATTTAAGCATTGAAATGGGTTTTATTATCAAAAATGATGTATCATGATAGAAAAATATAACAGAACTCGAATTTTTTTTTCAGATTTTTAGAAAATGATTGGGAAGTATACTTCCCTACGGTCCTTAAAGGTAACTTTATATTGAAAATTGAGTTATGTTTTGGATGCTATTTTAACTACTTTTATATCAAAATTTACAATATTTTCAAACATAAAAGATAGAAAATGACTTTAACTTGTCATTTCTTTTTATATAGTAAGTATATAATACATATATTATGTATATTACTGTTAGGAATAGTAGCCAAGAAAAAAGTTTTTGTTGTTGAAGAAAAATAGATATAATACCTAAATAACTCATTGCGTTCACACTTATTTTGTATGTTATGGATCCCCTGGTCAAGAATCATGACAGTTGTGAGATTTTGATCATGTACTTACACACCAAACTGAAAAAGATATCCATTTGATGGCTTGGCCCCATAACAATTTTTGAATACCCGCTGGGCCACCTTTTATAAATTTATGGGTATTGTTTATGTTATGTATACTTTTTGTGATATAGTGGCCATTGTAGTTCAGCACATGTTTATCAATTGACCGAGTTCTATAATCGTGGAGGCTTGAAAAGTTGAAATAAAATCCTATATTATTCTTCTAAAGTTTTTTTCTCAAAAATCTTAGGTCACATAATTATAAAAAAATGTGAAACATATCAAGTTTCTTCAATTATTCCCTAGACATGATGTTTGCTATAATGTGTACATCTAGACAGTTCTCCATCGGTTGACTAGAAGTTGCCAAGTGCTGTTGAACGACATGATTACGTATCTTTTCCACCCCTGTTATCGGATATTAGCTACTAAACTCTCTAATTATCATAAATTTAAAAACATTATGTACCCTTTTCTTGCTATTTCAATCAATAAAATTAGTCTACATACATAAAACATTAAGTATTTTGAAATTAAAAACTTTTAATAAAAACATAAAAAGTACCTTTATGGACCATAGGGAAGTATACTTCCCTTTTGGAAAATTGTATTTTTTTCCACCTTTGTCAATATTTTGGAATAATCTTTTGATTTCTACACATAAAGAGAAGGCCAACTTATCAAATGATGAAAAAATACACGAACAACACAGCATAATTACTCCCACAATACCGAAGAAAAACCGAAGTTTTTTCAGATGAAATTTTACTTTTTCAACGTAAATATTTTGACACTTTTAGTGATACTTTATTACCGGTTTTAATAAATAACGATAAACTTAACCTTCCATAACATGTTTTGTGTTATATAATAAATTAAATAAAATCCTAAATAGAAAAAAAATGAGTTCATAGTTTTGGGAAGCATGCTTCCCTTGGTCCTCAAAGGGTTAATATTTCATTTCATTTTTATCATGTTCTTTTAAATTCTTATTCAATATTCATAGTTAGACCACAGAACAACGTCTGTCGGGAATGCTAGTTGCTTATAAAAATAATATGTCTTAATTAAGAACCAATTATTTGATGTAGATATAGGTAAGTATTCGTATTTCTATTGTTCAAACGTTTATTCGAAATTGAACTACAACGGGCTTTCGACTGTACTTATTCTAAAGTTATTTTGAAAGCAGGATTCGTATCATCTCTTTAAAGTTCCGCAATTTAGTATTTAAATCAAATCTTTGGTCCTGCATAAAATAACTTCAAGCTTCATAACAAGTTTAAGACCCTAGGCAAGATTAGATCATGCAATTTAAACTTTATAATATCGTTTACCTTTAGACCGACAGCTTTACATTTTGTTTACTATCCTAGGATAACCATCACCACCATTATCATAGTCGTTTCATTTTCATAATCAGCTGTCATTTGATACCAAATAACCAACGATAAAAAATAATTGTTTAAACATACGGATATTATGGTTTTTAATTTGGTCTATGGTTTCATTGAAAACCATTAACTTAACTTTACAGTAATCCCTCCATTTTCACCCATGATTTTCATAGATTTCATTGCATTTGTCGGAATATCCAGGTTATTTAAATAATAAATCTGTACCTCAGAGGTAAACTATCGTATCTCTAAATTTTTAGATTTTGGGTTATTAGTGATTTTTGTCAAAGTGTGCATATTTTCTTGTGGCCAAGTATTATATCTCTAGCTATCAAGTATAATATACAAAATAGGCAATGTGATACTACCTTCATTAAAATCATTTAGTATATTTGAATTCAAGAAGACTTCCAAAACAGACATAATAAGAATTTGTAAAAAACTTAAAAATAAGAAATCAAATGATTTATGGCACATGTCAACATATCTTTTGAAGTTGATAATTGATAGCATGGCACAATCAATTGCGTTAATAATTAACATGTGTCTTGAACAAGGGGTTTTTCCAGACAAATTAAAAATAGCTAGGATTATTCCCATATATAAAAAAGGTGACAAAGATGACCCTGGAAATTACAGGCCCGTTTCAATACTGCCTGTATTTAGTAAAATATTTGAGTCAGTGGTCTCTGAGCAACTAACCGAATACGTAGCCCAGAATAATATTCTTCATCCCCAGCAGTTTGGTTTCCAGAAGGGGAAGAATACATCTGATAGCATAGCTTCACTCGTCAAAACTATATTGGAAGCAATGGACCAAAAGAATGACACGTATGGTGTATTTTGTGATCTTTCGAAGGCTTTCGATTGTGTAAATCATGAAATTCTCATACAAAAGTTAATACATTATGGTATAGCTGACAAAGAAATCTTATTTTTCAAGTCTTATCTAGAAAATCGTCAGCAAATAACCGAAATGGATAGTATCCGATCACAGGCATCAGCAATAAAACGGGGTGTCCCACAAGGTTCTATTCTTGGTCCTTTGCTATTTCTATTATATATAAATGATTTGCCAACAATTGTACCAAATGATCAAACTATTGTAATGTTTGCTGATGACACATCTCTCTTGATAAGGGATGATAACTCCATGGGGATTTTAAATAGGGTGAATGTTGTATTGGATCAATTGGGGAAATGGTTCGGTGCCAATGGTCTTGTACTCAATGTGACGAAAACAAATACTATTCGCTTCTCTCTGAGACAAAACACTGATGCTGACCCAGTGATAGCATCACTGCGTGAGCAAGGATTGCAGACATCTGGGGAGACAAAATTTCTAGGTGTGACAATAGATGAAAAATTACAATGGTCAGCACATATTATTTCTATCTCAAAAAAGTTGTGCTCTGCAATCTACGCTATAAAAAAAACAAAAGAGGTTTGCGGTTTTGACGCAGCCAAATTTGTCTACTTTTCATATTTCCACAGCATAATGTCGTATGGAATATTGTTCTGGGGAAGGGGAGCCGATTGGAGTAGAGTTTTTGTTTTACAAAAAAGAGCAATACGGCAACTAATGGACATTAAACCCAGAGAAACATGTAAAAATGCCTTCCGCGAACTGGGAGTACTAACATTGCCAAGTGTGTTCATTTATGAGTGCTTAATATATGCCTACAAGAATTTGCCCAATACTCCTCTTAACCTCGACCATCACACCTATAATACCAGGGGTAAACAAGATGTAAGGCCATTGGAACATAGATTGGCAAAGGTTTCAAAAAGTTACATCTGTAGTAGTATACGTTTATTTAACAAGTTGCCTCATAGTTTTAGAGCACTTAATTTATTGGAGTTTCAGAGAGAGGTGAAGAAGTATCTTGTTGAACAAGTATTTTACAATATTGACGATATGCTAAATGGGACCGTTGACTCTATTATTTGAGATTTAGGTTAAATTGTGTTTTGTTCATTTTGTTGCTTGGTGCCCATTTTTAAACAGGTTGACGTGAAGCTATTTTGAGCCCTTTACACTCAAAATAGCTTTGATATTATTGATCTTCAATCTTTAAATTGTACTTTCTTTTCTTTTATTTCTGCCAGTAAGAAATTATGTATATTATTTTTGTTCTGTATACTTATTATATATTTATATTGTTATTTTGTATACTTGACGATTCCAAGTGCCAAATTCATGGCCTAAGGATGAAAAAGAAAGAATAAAGAATAAAGAATACCGTAAAGAACGAAGCATCATAGAGGTAGACTATCGCCAATGACTTTACAGTAGTTTACCAAAAAATCTAAAAATTTGGAGATACGATAGTTTACCTCTGACGTACAGATTTTCTTTTCTTCAAACGTTTTACAATTATTTTATTATTGTCCTGTCTCTATTCTGCTTTGTGTCATTGCATGCTTTCTAATGTAACTGTTTGTATGTAGACATTTTTTTCATAATAATTCTGTTTTTTTTTGTATTTTTTAAACGAATTGTCATTGTCCTTCATGCGTTGTGCTGTGTTTAATGTTACTATTATAGCGAATAGTATTTTAAAAGACCTCGATCGCATATTTTTTGATAAAAGGTATAAATAAACTACCAAAAGCATACAACATTTTTATAAATTTTCCTTGTAACAAATTAATAACGTGAAATTAAAATCCTCTTTCGCTCGACTTCAAAGTGGATGTCAAACATTACTTTTTTTTCATTAATAACCCTCTTTATTAAATAATATTCATGTAAATAATAATGGACCTACCTACTAAAAAATATCAAAAACGTTTCAAGCCAATTTTTATAGAGATTTTTCCTTATATTATTATGTCTGTCTCTCTCGTTATTTTCTTTTATTTTGATTTGTAATTAAAAATTTAGATCTTCTGTTTATTTTTTTTATCCAAAACTTCAATAACTTGTGTTTACTATGATGACCTTTTCTAGAAAAAAACTTCCTCAATGTAGAGTGCAAAAAAAAATTAACTGCCCACTGGAACATTTATAAACAATTTTTTAAACCAAAACAAGATACTTTTATCAAAATATAAAATAAAAAAGTCGGCAGTTAATTGTTCGCGAAATTCAAATTGTCTAAGGGTACAGGCTGTTACTCCACGCAAAATATTTTTCATTTGTCTCTTTTGTTGGAATATTAATAAAAATTCTGTTTTTTTTTTTAATACTTAATTGGATGATCTCTCAGCGTTATAAAGATAATTGGCAGTAAAAATCTTGTCAATTGAATAGTAAATAGAATCGGAATCAGCCCGATTCCCTATCATCAGACTTGGACAAATTATATTTGGCATTCGACTACAAAAAATTTTTTCGACAATGTAGTAAAAATGAAAGAAAAGGAAGAAAAGTCAATTTTGAATATTTTTAACAAAAGGGTCTTTATTTGGTTTTATAAACAATTGTTAATACGTTTCAGGGGACGGTTCATTTATTTCTTACTCGACATTTACGAAATCTTCGTTTGTAGTCGAACTTCAATTTAAAATTGTCTATGGGGGCTGATCAGTTAAAGCTTAGAATCCGCCAAAAATATATGAAAATAGTGAATTTTAACTGACTGTTCCACTTGAATTATCATAGTGTCCCGCTATTCGATCAATTTTAGCGGCACCTTAGAAACACCCGCCATATTTTTTCGACAGATTTTGTTGCTGATTGAATAATATTTTAGCATCTGTAAACTATTTCTGGAGTTTATTTTTTTCCATTTTCATCCTTACGTAATAATATAACTTATCTTTTATTAAATTGATGTTCAATAATAGAATATATTCCGAATATCGAAGAAATGTCAAAACGGATTGATTTGAAATTCAAAATACCTTAGAATTAGGTCCTGTCAACGTCATCATATTACACCAACGATATTTAAATCAAATTAGGAAAACAAAATAAACCATATTTATATATTAATACGTGAAGGAAAAACTTTGTGACTATTTTTACGAAAATCGCGTGGACGAAGGAAATTACGTACACTAAGATTTTATAGACTTGCCAAATGCTAATATATTTTTTTTAATAATGCATAAAAAAAAGATTAAATCATTAATAAAAGATTACAAACACTACTGTAATGTTATGTATTTGATACTCACACACACTTTCACATACTACTTATAAGAACAGAAACAAGAGTGTAAAATGAAAAGCGCCTCATAATGGGCGCAGAAAGCTTTTTTGAAGGTGATATATTCAAATGGAAAGTGGAGCTGGAAATGGCGGGATATAAATTGAGAGAAGATTTATATTGTGTTTCTTCGATAATAATAGAAAAAAAATGTAGGTGCATATCAACATTGAAGTTTTTGAAAGAAATTTAAATAAGTTATGGTCGAATTTCGAGCTCTGGTCGACCACTAGTATAATATTATTATTATTGTGACATTGTTTTGATTAGCAGACAATATGATAAGAGGATAGAGTCGAATCCTTATGATCTGTCTGACATGATTGACATTGACACAATCATATTATTTTCCTAATGGATATTGTTATCATAACGACGCAGGCAAGGTTTCTCAACTATTTTAAAGTCTAGGAAAGAAAATCATTTTTAGTATCATCACAGGCGCTCTATTCATTACCTGCCGTTGAAAAAAAAGTTCAACTTGTATGAAAAAGATATTTCAAAGACTCTTAACGAATATGTTGACTATGAATATTGCAGTGGCAAGCGGACTTGGGAGCGATGCCGTGGATGATGCCACATGAGAGCATTACTTCAATCGATCACTTGCCGCACGCTTTGTGGACTACCCTCAATAAACTCAGGGTTGGTGTCACCAGATGTAGGAAGAACCTACATAGATGGGGCTACCTATCTGCAGATGAGACCGAATGTGAGTGTGGTGAGCTCCAAGATGACGAAAACCTCCTGACATGCCCATTAATTGAGGAAAATTGCTGCCTGCAGGGCCTT
The DNA here is from genome assembly GCA_963576905.1 of Mystacides longicornis. Taxonomy (NCBI): domain Eukaryota; kingdom Metazoa; phylum Arthropoda; class Insecta; order Trichoptera; family Leptoceridae; genus Mystacides; species Mystacides longicornis. The sequence continues at coordinate 5,516,747 of OY756433.1, read as the reverse complement.
ATGGGCCTGGCAAACGACAAGGCGATGACTGTCGCTGCTTACTGATGTGGCAAAGTATAAACCAGATTCGAAAAATAAGCAAGTAAGTAATATTGCAGTGTCGAGCTAACCGTCCGTTCTCAAAGAAATTTTATTTGGGAGACCCGCTGGAAGGAGGAACATTAGAAGACCCAAGCTGAGATGGCTGGACGATTGGCAGAGCATGGCGGAGGACAGGGTGGCATGGAGAAAATTTTCTGAAAGAGGCCAAGACCCACACAGGGTTGTAGCGCCAAGGATGGATGGGATAATGTAGTAAACTATTCACATAGAGGTTAATTATTTGTCATTGTGTTAATGTTAAAGGATTTTTTTAAAGAATCTTGGCTCAATCAAAGTGAACGCAAATACACTTTTGAGATCTTTCAAACTGAGTAAAAGCATTTCTTCGTGAAAGTAGAAATTGTCGGCACCGAGTGCTGTTATATCAGCGAAAGAGAGCTGCTTTTGATTTCCATTCCGTATTTTAGAAGTTCTTGCGAGAGGTCGACTTTCATTTGTTATGTGAGGTAGCTTGATATTGTCCATTATTTGGACATGACTATACCTATCATTTCCTCTTCGCTTTCTACATCACTTATCTACAGCTTTTAACACACATCTCTCTTATTTCAATCAACGTCTCTTAAAATTTTAACGATTGAGATCTAACCAATGATCTTCCATAGTAGGTACATATTTATTTTCTTTTTTTATTGCAGCATAGTTTTAACAGCAGTTTTCTAGACCAAAGTGACATTATTAATTTTATTTTTATTATTTGAAAGAAAATAGACCCGATTCTAAGCCGTTTGTTTGAAAAGGGGATCAATACATAATATGTATTCCTGCAAAAATGTTACGTAAAAAGTAAGGGATTTTTCCAATAGGAAAACAGATCTAATCTTTGAGGTCTTTGTGGTTGAGCCCTTAGGGGTTAATTGACACTAATGCATACGAGTATCATCCTTTCTTACAAAGATACGTTAAAGTTAACTTATTTAATATGTACCTATAGGTTTTGTTTCGTTTTAATAAGGAAAGGGTATCGGTAGGAACATTAGGTATAATATAATGTTCCTACATAAACCAAAATAGATTTAAACAGCATTAAAAGCTTAAAAGTGGACGTTGCGCTTACTTGTCCGATTGCTCAAAAATAGCTAAAAGCGCTCCCAAATTGTAATATTTCGGGGCTTCGAGTTTTGATATAAGTAATATTTTAATATGGTAAACGTTTGGGAAATCCTGAACCAACAAACAACTTCATAATTTAATTTTCATCAATAATAATAGAATTAAGGTATTTTCATCGATAATAATAGCATTAAGGTATTTTCATCGATAATAATAGCATTAAGGGCAAGTAATTTAAATACACAAACAAGTCACAATGTCATATTATCGTCGCACTATTTTTAGACTTGCCATTCGTTAGATAAAGATTACTTAACTGTATCTCCAAATAAATATTTCCCGACGTAAAAAAATGTTAATTTGGTTTTTCCCTTCAAATAATGATTTATCGATATCAGTCGATGAAAAATATATGAAATAATGCGATGCATTTTGGCACACTAGTTTTGATTTTTCACTCTCAATTTAAAGTGGTTGGTAGTCCAGAGGTATCAGTTGAGGGTTTTCGTAGGCACAGCGTACTAGAGGTCGTGAGTTCGAATCCCGGTGCCACTTTCACGACACAAACTTTGCTTAGTGCGAAAGATCTAAATGAACAAAGATACATTTAAAAATATATATAACTGAATTAAAAATTGTTTTAATTGTTGAACTATCTTAACTAAGGCGTATACAATTATTAGCATTATTTTAATAATTTAATACACCGTTTAATATTTGAGAAAACAAATTGAAAGAACAAAGAATATTTTAAAGATATTTTTTGTTTTCAACACAAATCGATCACAAAAACCCTTCTCTTAAATTAACTAAACTAAATTTGTTAATATTAACGAACGAAGCAAAAATATTGACAAAGACAGACTTCGAAAAAAACCACAAAAGTTACTGTCATGACCCTTATTTTAAAATTCTAACGAAACTTGTGAATATTGTGAAATTGATGTATTGTGTTGTCAAGATCTCAACCTTTGAGGTTAAAAAATATCATTAAAAGTAAAGCTGTCAGATACATAAGGGTTTAAATTCCTTGTAATCTCTTACCCAAGATCAGCCATAATAAGCTCATTTAGAAAATATTCATTAACCTTAGATCAAACAATATTGAAAAAATACCCAATTCATTTTTAAAAACAAAAATATAAGTAAGTATTTTTTCTATATTTTTTGGGCTTACTATAAAACAGTTTCCTAACATTTTTATGTTTTGGAAAAATTAACTATTTTTTAACTTTTTTTTATTTATATATTTATTTATATATAAATAAAAAACAGTTAAAAAATAGTTAATTTTTCCAAAACATAAAAATAAGTAAGTATTGTCAACTCTACAAAAAAATAAAAAACCTGTTCATAGAATGAACACAAAAAAAATGAAAAAAGATGAACTCGATCATAAATTAATTGTCTATTTTTGATCCCGCTGCGCACAATCCCACTTGTACACAATGACCTCCTCCAACACCATGTCCATATTATTCTGCTCTGCTTCGAAGGAACGGAATACAGTATGAGAGGTGCTGCTTAGTCTTCGTCTTCTTCATTAATTGCCAACAATTAATTGACACAACCCAATGTATGTATAAGAATTATGAAATCCTCCAATTTATTGTGATGGGCGCTGTGTAGACGGAAACCGTGGGCCTGGTAGGAGGCGGATCTCGTGATTTCGTATGTGCGAGATTGGGCCGAAATTGGGCGAGTTGAGGAGCTGTTCCGGGTAGCAAGAGATAAAGAGGCTTTCAAAGAAGTGATTGCCAACGTCGGGGAAACCTATCAGGGCACAAGAAGAAGAATATGTATGTATTATAGATATTAGGAGGAGGTCATAAACATTGCGCAGGATCTAAGTGGGGCGTAAAGGGAGTTTGGATTGGATTGGATACACTTACTTATTAGCGCTACATTTGGCTGTATGAGAAAGGCATAAACAAGAGAGAGATGACAACATTTTTGGGGAAGGCCTATGTTCAGAAACAGATGCAAGAAGCCTGAAGAAAAAGAACTTTTAGATGATGTGCATATTTTTTTCAAAATATTGAAATGTATGAAATTTCGGAACCCTTTTTTGTCAGATTTTTTATGGTATAAATTCTGAAGAAAGCCTAATATGGCTTTTATTTATATTCTGAAATTTTTGGATACCTGGACCTATGCGATACTATGCGAGGGAAGCCAACCATTACTGGATGGATATTGGATGTGGCTGCAGAAAAGAAGAAAAATGGATGACAGGTCCAAATATTGTGGTTTCATCGGGCAACTTGAAGGCATGATTAGTTCCCAATTAGGGCGTGGCCTTATATTAATTTGTTGTCTGACTCTGCTTTTGAATCCCGACAATATTAATTATTTTTTATATTTTTATTGTTCTTTCCAACTTTGACTGTTTTCCCTTTTCATATTTTTTTTTTTCATTACTGATTATTATTATTTTTCCCAAACAAAAAAGGAACGGAGCCAAAATCATAACGAAATATCATACAATAAGCATCTATTTATAATAAATTACGATCCATTGTACCGAAAGCACTTCCTGGGTGAGAATTTATATAATGGCAACCCTCCCAGTCATCTTTAATTGCAATGTTAATTTTATTCACAAAATAATTTTATATTATTTGCTTTTCCAACTTAGAATTTTTCAATTTCTTTTTTTTATATAACAAGTGGATGAGTATGTCTATTTTGGAAGTCTATTTAGCAGAGATGGAAGGTGTAAAAAGGAAAAACTGAAACTGGCCGGTAGAAGGGTTGGTGTTGCACTTAGACCTCTAATGAGAAATAAGAACGTACCTATCTCTTAAATCCGTAAAACAGTTGATCCCCAAGCAATCCTGATACCATTCATGATGTATGGGGTGAAACTTGGACATGGACGAAAAATATGAAAAAGTTGAAATAAATGCTGTAGAAATGAGATCACTGCGTAGGATATGCGTAAAGAGACTGATTGATAAGGTGAGGAATGATAATATAAGAAAGGAATGTGGAGTGGATTTTAGCGTAGTGACAAGAATGAAAGTGAATAAATCAAGGTGGTTTGGGCATGTAGAGAGAATGAACAAAGAGAGAATGACTAGAAGGATATATAAATATGAAAGAATGGGTGCACGCAGACGAGGTGAATGACATGGACCGACCATATCGGTGCCGTCTTACAAGAGGGCCAAGTCAGGAGCAAAAGGAAAAAAAGACATTATATGCGGAATGGATAGGAAAGAATAGAAGTCCGTACTTTCTGCCTACCCCCTTCGGAAAACGGCGGGATGGGTAAAAAAAATATTCCTTTCTGTTTTCAATGTGTCCTGTTATAATTTCTGAGAAATTCTAAGAAAGGTGAATATCGGATTTAATTTTTTTTTCAGCTTTTTTTCTTCATTAGTGGATTCTTAATAATTACGAAGGTGATTATTTGATCTCAAATTTTTCTGTCTAGAGCCCCTGCTTTTGATGTTTTATTCTTGATCGACCTATGTATGTTGATGAAAAAATTCACATTCTTGACCTATGTATGTTGATGAAAAAATTCACAAAATTAAAACAAAATACCATCTCATGGCATATGAACTCACCTAATGGCGTCAAAATATAAAAATATTTGTCTGAATTATGTTTTTATTTAGTACTAGCTGACCCCTTCGAACTTTATCCCGCCAAAGAATAAATAAAATAGTGCAACATATATAGGTACATTTCGATTATTTTTAGTTAACATGAATAGCCATTTAGTGGCATTATTAGAACCTATATTATGCAAAATGCTGTATTCATTCATTCTTTATCGAGTTTATATTTTCATTAAAATACATGTGTGTGTGAAAAATTGAACAACGAAATCATTTCCAAAATCTGCGTATACATCTTTGAAAACCAAAAATAAAATTTGTGGTTGGATGTTAGAGATGGCTTCTGTAATAATCCCACCATTGCCCACTATTTTTATACACTGTTATTATTTTTATACACTAATTTGTAATACTTATGTGTATAAAGAAAAAAAAAATATTAAAATAGGTTGATTATAAAAAGCAATATCGAGCGCAATGGAGAGCTCTTGTTGCCTCCCTATGCCCCTAAGTGGGGTCTTAAGGGAGTTTGGATTGGATTGATTATAAAAATCAATCTTTATCGGGGTTTTAATAGTTGTTATTCTGTTATCCATAGCAAAGACGAATCGAACAAACCAAATTATACCATAAATCGATTCAGCCGTTCTCTTGCGTAACTCACCCGACTTTCTTTTACATATTGAGATGAATATTATTTTTATTAATTGACGGAGATTCCCTACAGAATGGGGGAAGATGGTTTTTATGTATGTTAATGTCAGTGGCGATGTCTGACACACTGAACTCCAGACACAATATAAGTGATGAAATATGTCTATAATTATATTTTTTTGTGCGGCAGTACTTACTTCTGAACAGAATTTTTTTCTGACGTTTTTTTTCCGTTGTTGTTTTAATTTAGTTTCCCCGAAAATAACCGGAATATATTGCGACATTAATTATCTGGAACTATGCCACCCGGACTAAGCACATGCTAGCTTAAAAAAAGCAGCTCGCAGTGTTATTTTTCTAGCGGCAACCGTTAGTGTACTATTGTTGTTTTTTTTTCTTATTTTTTGTTTCGTTCTCGGGCTGTGAATATTCTTTTTTCGTTATTATTTCACGATATTTTTTACAATTCCGGTGCTTTTAAAATGAAATAGTTAAACAAAAATGTAATCTTAATACATAACAACAAACAAACGTATGTTTCTTTATTATTAAATTTTCGATACGCCTAGTAAATGTTGGCCTAGAAAAGCGCTGTTTTTCCTCGATCATGTAAAAGCCTTTGATACTATACCCCTTGAAGTAAGCCTGAGGAGAGATCGACGTCTTAGGAATGATTGAACACTTTTTAGGGAATTTGTAGCATTCCTTTGTTGCTGAGTCTCTCTTGGTACAATTAGTGATTGACTGTTTAATACTCCTTTATTTATAATTGCTTTAAAAAATATGTCTCTGTGTTGTCTTAAAAAAAAAGTTATCTAGTGAAAGTGCATTAAAGTATAACCATGTAACAATCATTTTCTATGATATTTTTAGTATGTAAGGAGAATTTTAAAATGTTTTTTTTTTGTGTACCTACCTAGGTACCTATCTGACAATCATTTTTTGGTGGAGTAACTAAAAAAAAGTGTGTACGCACATATGATTCTGGTTATGATTATTATTTTTCACGTAAAGAGTTCGTTTATGTATTTATTTTGTTAAGCCAGTATAGTTTTTTATTTATTATTTTTTTTATTTGTATCGTCAAGGATCATAAGTAGAAACCTCAATAATCATCCGGGCGTAGACGACGAGTCGGAAACCTAGGATCAAATTGGAGGATGGTGTTAGAAAATATGCGACACAACTTTTGCAGATGACAGATTGGCCAAGGTTCGATTTGAGCTGTAGGACCTTCAGTGAAGAATTTTGTAATAACTTACAAACTGACAAAGTGTATTTAAACACAAAATTATTGAAAAATTAAACTGTTGTTTATTCAAATAAATATGATTTACACCGTTGAAATTTTGAAATATTTCTTTAATAAGCGCACCGTTGTTAAAATTATTTACATTTCATCTTCACAATAATAATAATTAATCACAAACGATAATTAATTCTTATTTTAATTTATTATAAAATCGTTTACACTTCCGGGGTGGTTATAATCAATTTCAAAAAGAAAGATTCTCAGACTGAGCGTTCATTAATCTTTACGAGCGTTTAACAAATTATAAAAAAAAAATATTAATCCAAAAATACATTACGCCTGCGAAATGATAAACAGATACTTTGATGCCGGAACTGAATATTAATTATTGTTTCTGAAAGAGAATACATTTTATTACCATTAAGGCAAAATATTTTGACGCCTGATGAGGCACTTGAATTTCTTCTTCTTTTACGTGCCTTTTCGGGTCCATCCAAAGTTTTTTTTTCTTTATTGTGAATACAACGGCTTTTACAATTATAATTTATATTTGATATACAATTAATTCAAACTTCACAGCGCAAATGATAGTATTCAACATTTTATTATGATGATAATATTTTTTTTTTTTAATCTATATTAAATTTCTATTTATTTATCTATTACTAAATGATCGAGTTAAAAAAGAGAAGAAGGAAAGGAATAGGATAGGGAGGGGAGGAAAAGGAGAGTTTGGGAACAATAAAGGAAAAAGTGGGAAAAGAAAATTGTCAAAAACAAGTAAACAAAAAACCAAACACGTGCCACAGTTTACAAGGGTGCCAGTCCTCTTGTCCCTGTCCTAAATTTGCTTTTTTTTTTTCAACACAAGCAAATCCAAATTATCAGTCATTAAGTTTCAACACACTCGAGATAAAAATATATCGATCAATTTTAGCAGGCAATTATAAATTTCTACATTTTTTGTCGCAACATTTGATTGTTTGTGCGAGCGAGATAGTGACGGTTGGGAATTCGTTTATTTTGATTACCAACAAACTCCCTTTACAGGACGCCGTGTCTGGGGTTGTAACAATAGTTTTAGACAACTACGAAAGTGGTTTGTTAAAATTAAAATGCAATATGTCAATTTTTGCTGGCAGGGCCCCATCTTAATAATTTACCCAAAACCTCAGATGGTATAGTTACGCCATTGGATTAAGGTAATGTTGATTTTTTTGGACACTTTGGATTTTTTTAGATTCTGCATATTGCAATACATCTTTCCGTCTAGTTTTTACCTTTTTATTTTGTTGGCTCCATGACAGATTCTTTTTACTATACCAACCCGCTACTTTACTGTGAATGATTGCCCCCCCCCCCCTTGATCCAAGCTTGGACAACAGTTTTTTAACCCCCATCTCTCATTCCCCTGTGTCTCGACTCTGGAAATTTATTAAAGTGCATTTTAAATAATTTGGAAGAGGGTTTTCGAGCTTATTTTCAATTTTCACTGTGATGAGTGGACTGGTCTTTTGAAAAAATAAGCTTTAAAATCTCTATAATATAACAGAATGTCAGGTTGGCTGAACATATTCTTCCGATGTTTAATTTATTGGATTCCTCTCCGCTTCGGATAACAGAGTAACTATTTAAATATTAAAAATGCATTAGAAATAATATAAAATGTAATATTAAAGTTAGTATTGTACGGATTTTCTCTGACGCCAACGCCATGTTTGAAAAATTCAATAAAAACAAAATTATTCTTTGCCTGACAACCATTGACATTAAAAATATTGGTAAGCATATTTTTGATGAAACTTTTTTCATAGGTATCTACAGAAATATTTTTTTAACATTCAAACATGATAATAATATGTTAAAAGTATTTTTGTATAAATTACAAATTTGAATTCAATATTCATAGTAAGGACTACAGAACAACGTCTGTCGGGAAAGCTAGTTGTGAATAAAATGTAGAGGTACATAATATCTCGTTAATAATTTATTTTGTTTGCTATCTTATAGTTTAAATGTAAAACTTTACTGATTTTCGTGGTATAATATTCGAATTGGATGTGCACCATCTTTTTCTTGCTCGATAACTAAAATATGTGTTCATTGTCAGTTCCCTGTTAGAAACTTCAGACTTCTGCAATCACTAATTCTGACTTCTGCAATCACTAATTCTGACTTCTCCGATACTTATAAATTCTGAGGCGACAAAGGTTTTTTATTTCAAAAATACTTACTTTTAAAATGGTTATCTATCTATGTAGGTATAATCTTCCACTACTGAATTCCAATTATTTACATCTTTTCAATTACCTACATATCTTTACAGAGAAACGTCAAAGCACTTATCAGTACCTACCAACAGTTGGAAAAAAATTATGATTTTCTACCCTAGTGAACACATTTTTACCAAACAATACCAGAACAAAATAGTTCACTCTTTTGTTAATACACGTTCAATCTATGAAAAACAGTATTAGGTACTTGAATAGGTACTTTTTTCCATAAGGCCATGATTGATTGATCACGTTTACTTTTTGCGAATTTCTTCTCCAACTCAGTCAGTCAGTGTCGACGCATGGCGTTGGGGGAGCTAAGGTTCGAATCCTTAGCGATGCAGTCGTGGAAAAAATCTTCGAATCAAGATTCCTAATGATGAGTATTGTATTCTTAAAAATTCAAACTAAAATCAATGACGAACTACGAAAGCCCAAATGATACTATGATAACAATAAAATAGTTCTTATGTACACAAATTACCGGTAGAAACATTGGCTAAACTATTCTTTTATTTGCAACTAGCTTTCCCGACAGGTGTTGTGCTGTGTAGTCCTTACTATGAATATTGATTTCGAATATGTAATTTATAAAAAAAAAACCTAAAATAAGTATGTTTGATGAATGTTAAAAAAAATATTACTGAAAGCTCGAAAAAAAATTCCATCTGCGTACTTACCAGTATTTTTAATGTCAATGGTTGTCAGGTAAACAATAATAATTATGTTCCTATAGAATTTTTTATAGATGCCGTTGGCGTCGCAAAAAATCCAATATGCATTTTTCAACTTTTAATAAATTGTTATACTGTTATCCGGAGCGTAGAAGAATCCAATAAATCAATCATTGGAAGATGTTGTTTAGCCGATCTCGAGTTATAAGTATTCGACTTTCATTTATATCATTAGAATTTTGAAACAACAACTATAATCTTCATAATACAAAGAAATAGACATAACACGTTTTTGAATAAAACTGTTAATACGCGATTTTTTTATAAATTTCAGTTAATAATTTTTGTGATTTTTAATGGTATGTTATTTCAACCAGGCGTTGTGGTATCATTCAAAATATTCAAGGACCATTTTTTTCGAATGACTTATTTTAAAAGTGCCGCTCAAAATAACGAGGTTTCGTATTGATAAATAGGACAATGTCATATTGGAAATTTATAAAAATTTATTTTCGTTGCAGAACATCTCGACAACAGGGTAATAATGCTGTGTAGACATGTAAAAAATACGACATTTCAATGTTCGAGCCATTTCTATAAAAGATAAAATTCCCAAATGGTTGAAAAAAATAATCCTATATGCCTTATTTATTAAGGTTCTTACATGAGTCTTGTAGTCAAAGATAGATCCAATCCAAATCCAAACTCCCTTTAGACCCCACTTAGGGGCATAGGGAGGCAACAAGAGCTCTCCATTGCGCTCGATCTTGCGCAACGTTAATGACCTCCTCCCACACCATGTCCAGATTCCTCAGCTCTGCCTCGAAGGAGCGGAATACAGTATGAGAGGGTCTTCCTCGTCTCCGGGACCCTGATGGGAGGAAGAACAGCGCTCTCCTCGGCCAACTGTCATTCGGCATCCTTAACACATGTCCCAGCCAAGTCCATCTCCTCATCATAATAGTAGAGGTGATGGGCTCAAGATAGATACCTTAGGTAATTTCAAGGTACCTAATATCATATAAATAAATAAATAAATAAATATAACACTTTTCTATACAAAGGTGTCGGTATAGCCGGCGGACCTTATTGCCTGAGGCAATTTTTCCATTCAACCGGTTCCGTCCAATCTGAGACAGGCCAACCCCGGGTAGAAATTTCAAGTGGGGGAAATGTCAAAGAGGGGGACAGGCCAACCCGGGAATCGAGCCCGGGACCTCGGATCTGAAATCCACGCCAGTACAACTAGGCTACCGAGGTCGGTAACATATAATCACCACCAATCGGTATTTTGACGGATTATTTTGCCCAATGAAACCTAATCAGGCAGTCTCATAGAACCACGTGACCACTAATCTCCGCAATTTGTTCGATAGTGTTGTTGTTGCGAATCGACAGAATCATTGTTTTTATTTACCTACTTTTAGTATTGGTTTGCATTTTGTACATTCCTACTTGTGTTATGTATTGCTATTTTGACACTTTCAGGTGCTTGAATGGGCATATGGGTGAGAATAAATGCGGATGGAAATATATAGTTTAAAACAGATGCATCAGTCAAAATGGCATTGGTTAAAAGGTGTAATTACCTATACAAATTCGAGTTCAATTTTCATAGAAAGGACCAGTGACCACAGGACAAAGTCTGTAGCAATGGCTTGTTTTTTGATAAATTCACCTTACTTACTCATTTAAAACTACACAAATGTAAATTTGTTCTTACACATTTAAAACTACACAAATATAAATGTAAATTTGCTCTTAGATTTAAACACCAATATATTAAAAATGTACTTATACAGACATCGAATTACAAGTTAGATTTTTATATACATTAGATATTATAACAATAACTTTACATTATTATTTATCTTGTTTCTAAATTAATTTAAAGTTTGTTAATTTATTCCTTACGCCCGTTTATTTGATTATCTCCTACATATTTATGTACTTTGTTAGTTTATTCATTATCGCAATTAGCTACATTCCCACTGAACAAGTTCAACAAACTAGAAATCTCCGATGATTTTGCACAAATAAATCAGATAACTTTTTCTCTAGAGAGAGTTCCTCTTCCTTACTAACATATTATATTAACGATAATCTAGATATGAGGCCGGACAAAGCTGTGCCGTATAAATTAGCACTTGAGGAAATAACTGAAATAAATCATTCCTAATCATTTATGAACGTATAATATGTACATTCTACAATAAAATTCCTATTATTGGTGCCACTTGTAACATTTCAAAGCATTTTCTAGTAGGATGACTCTATAATATTGAACATCAACATAAAATTCCAATTTAAAAACTCCATACTATCAAATTACTCGCATTATGGTAATATACCACAGTAGGTACTCAACAGCCGTTTATGATATTATTTTATTTTTAACCACGTTTGCCTTGAAAGAGGGCGTTTTTGAGCTCTTAATAAAATACATATTTATGTTACTATATGTTGTATAGTTTGATTTTATCATTTTAACATGGAGTCCTTTACAATTTTATACTAATTTACTTGGACTTTTAAACTTAATGATGTATTCAATCAAGCAATGAATGATCTTAAAGAAAAAATAACAAGTAATGACTCTAACAATTCATTAGTAATGTTCGATTTTTAGATGGAACAAACCACTACGGGCTTACGACCGTCTTCTACTGTTATTTCGAAGGCTGGCTTAGTGTGATCACTTTACGTTAATAACGTTCACCATTAGGTGGTAATGTTTGTCTCCGTAACTCCTAATCATGAGAATTCTCGACATGTTCAACATGTGGAAAAATCTCATGTATGCAACAAGTAGAAATTTTAATAATAAAATGAAAAATAGAGATGAAAGTTGGAAATTGTTGAGAACAAGAGAGCAACCAAATTTAAAATGAATGATCTATTTTTGACCCCATTGAAAGGCATAAGGAGGCAATAAGAGTTTTTCCCTGCCCTAGATCTCTGCCTCGAAGGAACGGAACATGCCTTGAGAGGGTTTTCCTCGTCTTCGAAACCCTATGTGAGAAAGAATATTGTATCTATCATTCTGCATCCCAAACAGAGGTCCCAGCCATATCCATCTCCTCTCCACATGGTGTATCACAACATAGTTTTTGATAAAATGGACAAACGGTTAAAAACTAAATTATCAACGTTGAATAAATTTCCGAGAGAATTTTCGGATACTGAAAATAAACATCGACTCAGCACTGCAAGCTGTTAAATTGGCTAATATGATAGATCATTTTAGGTGTAACTGTATGGATTTATGGTATAGTAGTTGTATTGAAATTTAAACAAAAAAATACAAAACAACACTCACAATAATGATTGTAAAATCTTTAAAACGATGTACAACAAACGTCTCAACATATTCACATATCACTCACTCAATTTTGCTTAGGTATGCACATCTTATAAATTTAGTTGCAAGATAAGCCAAATTCCTCAAGCTCTCGTGAAAATGTGAATGTACAAATATGTATTTTATATCCTTGAAAACCTCTTAATTAAGTTCGAAACATATGACGTTTAGCGAAAATACAAATATTATGAGCATTTGGGATAAACGTTCCAGTATTTTTCTTTCATAAAATGAGCTTTAATTGAAACTCCAAATAAAACATTTTATGACTTGGGACCATAAAAACTCTTGCACACTTCTCTTACGCCTGTTAATGGGGCATGTCATAAACCCGCCAGATGTACGTACATAGAACTCACCAATAGTAACTCAGATCGGTATGTGAAATTTGACGACCGTAAGGGTAGGTGACCACCATCAGTGATATTAAACCTTTTTAAGTCGACGGAATGTTTTCATTACGAGTTGATACTCCTCTATCTCCAATAAGGCTTCAGCGCATAACCTCCTTTGACATTCATCCCAACTAGTCTTGTCCTCCAACGATGTCCACCAATTCGTCTCCTGAAGAATATGTGCATTCTTCTGACTTTTCACCTTACACAATATTTACCCACTCGTCTCCGTCCTCCCGGGTGTCCGCTCAAGAATTCTAGTCATGCGTGAATCGGGTTTTCGCTGTATTTGTCCACTCCCTAACCAACTTCAATATCAGAAGCTGCAGTAACCTCTATATGTTGGGGCTTTATACTATTTAGCGCCACTGTACGCCCTCTCTGACTGGTCGTAAAGCCTCATAAAGCCTCACACCTATTAAGTTTACAGTTTGATTTAAAGGAGAAATGCGTTTTTTTTGCCGCCATGATTGCCGCCACGTGTTCTTCAGCTCCCCATTCACGATCAATAAATCCATTTAGATGACATCCAAAAAAATTCTTCCATTAACGATCACTCCAAATGGATGACATCCATTTTTGACACATGTGAAACTTGAGTTTTTTTTTCAATCATTATAACGAAATTTTACTACGTTAATACGCGAATTTTACAATTATCTATATTTTAATACGTGAAGGAAAAATTTTGTGACTATTTTTACGAAAATTCCGCGGAGTGAGGAGAATGAAATTTCGCACAATTATAGTTTATAATATAGGACAGACTTTGTCCTGTGGTTCTAACCCGAGGCGGCCCGTTCATATGTACAAAATGTGCACTGCGCCTCCATAAAAAAATACATCATTACATAATTTGATTGAGTTAAGCTAATAAAATATCAACATTAAAATATTTCCAAAACATGCATATTTCATTCGTATTCAAAACTCAGGCGGGAACAACGCGAGAATATAATATGCGCGGGCAAACATTCTACCTCTTTGTGCCCGATGTTAACTTTGTATGGAAATAATTATTGGAGTAAGTGGGATGGGCTGTTGTAAGAGCGGCAATTACGTGTGCAAGAATGAGAGAACTACATTCATAATTGTATTGTTATGGCGTCGCAGGAGGTCGGTTCCGTACAAAACTTGAATTTTATATTTTATACTATCCATTATGCATTTTTTTCAACTTTTGATTAGTTATTCTGTTATCCGGAGCGGAGAAGAATCCGATAAATCAAACATCGGAAGAATCTGTTCGGGCGATCTCGAGTTATAATTGTTCGCACTAAACCGAATTTCATTTACATTAGAGATTTTGGTTTACTGCTACTGAAAAAGAAATGGATATTCAACACACTAGACACTTGCGCCAGCTTTTAATTGTTGAAAACTTAAAACGAAAAACGTTCTCTATTGTAATGAAACATTATTATTATTTTTGTTTAAAATTTCATTCGGTCCTTACGTTATATTGTTTCAACAACCGCCGTTTTAATATCCGCTTTTGTTGTTTAGTTTTAAGAATAATAATAATTATTATCGCAGTAATTCTGTCGCCAGAGGGCACTGCTGGTATTTTGTATTGTTTTTAATAATCGTGGAATTATTCTCATAAACTAAAAGAAACAATTTTAAAAATATTTTACCCAGATAATTTTCGATTGTTTGGGCCGAAGATGCTTGGTGGTATTTATTAATTGTATTAGAAATATTTAATTTTAACTCTTCACTTCATATAATATCTACTTACTTTTGTGTATTTGTATAACTATATTCCTTCCTGTCTATTAGTGTTTTTTTTACTATGTACCTTAATTTTAACTGTTCTCTTCACCTTTTGTCAGGATCTATCATGATTGTTATCTTAAGTTTTTGCTTTGTCTTATAGAGATGACTGTTTCCTTATGTAAAAATGTCATTTTGTTTGTACTTATAACCCTTTCTCTGTATTAGTGTTTTTTACTATATACCTTAATTTTAACTCTTCACTTCATATATCTACTTACTTTTGTGTATTTGTATACCTGTGTTAAAATCGAATGTTGTATTTAGTCTAACTCCATCTGAGGAAGAAAGCAGTCGCTTTCGAAAACCGGTTAATGGTAATTAAAATAAAACGTGGTATTACAAAATTTAGACTCGTTTTTCATTTCTAATACCAGATAATTTTGATTGATTTTTTCAAGCTCATTTTTATAAAAATCTTTTTAACTTACTTTTATTCCTATTTATTGTACTGATCGATGTTCTGCGTGTTATTTTTAACGAATAATCTTAGATTAATACATGATTGTAATTCTTATATAGAAAGGTACTTAATGTAAGAAGCGTTTTGTGAGGTTTTTTAATATAAAAATGAACCTGTGCTCACTCAAAGTGAACACAAATACACTTTGACTCTTTCACAGTAAGCTACTAAAATAATGGTCGGCTTCTGGGATCGAATCCATGACCTCCGAACGAAACATTGCAAATGCAAGCGTCATTACCACTAGTCTAGCAACCACTTAAATTTTCGTTTTCATTATGATGACTGAGCGAGTGGAGTGCCCGCGTAGCCTCCGAATCAAATTGATACAAAAAAATTAATCAGATTACAAATAATGTAGGTACCTTCCTGGGTCTATTCTCGGTTGGCGTAAACGGACCCTTTATTCAAAATAATTAGGTACTAAATTATTAAAATCGTTTTTTAAACAATAGGTATTAATTATTGGTTAATAAATCTGAAAGTGCAGTTAATTTTTACACTGGACTTGGTTTAAACAATCGAAAATCGTGTATTGGTTTCGGTTAATTTTGTTTCGATAAAATTAATTTCCGTAGAGGTAATTATGAAATGGCAGTAAAATATTCAGTGGTTTCTATTGAATAATAATTAATGAAGTATAATAAAATAAATGTTAGGATTAAAACGATTTAAGCATTTAATTTATAAATATTTGTTTTTTGAGAGTTGCATTAGTTATTATCGCTCTGTTTATATAATATACCTAGAGGTTAATGTTTAACTATACAGATGTAGAATATTATGAAGAATATAGAATATGCCATGTAAAAATGTGTAAAGAATATTCTAATATGGATTTGTCATGATCCGTAACACGTTAGCTCGCCTACGCTTTTGCTGAAATTGGCACCATAATATACTCTATATTAAATCCCGTAATCTGTTGTCATCCCTTCTGCTAAAACAAGGATTTAAAAGCTTCGTTTTTTGCGTAGGATTAACTCCTGACTGGTAAAAAAAAAATACAAATTTCATCAAAAAAAATAAAAATGGAGAACTTTTACATACATACCTAATCATTAACGGTTAGTCTTTGTTTTATTCGTAACTTTATTATACTACCGCGTATTTATCTAAGGAAACCTGATTTAATATCAAATAGGGATGCTGGTATAATTTTTATGCAAGTTCATACTCTGGTCTTAAGAGGCGACCACAGGACAACATGATTTATCTTCTTCTTCTTCTTCTTTAGCCTTCTCGCGTCCACTCTTGAACATAGGCCTTCCCCAATTGTCGCCATCTCTCTCTCTCGTATGTGCCCTCCTCATCCAGCCAAAACTAGCGCAAGCCACGATGTCGTCACTCCATCTCATCATTGGCCTGCCCCTGCTTCTCCTTCCCCACCATGGACGCCACTGTAAAATTATTTTGGTCCATCTGCCATCTGTCATTCTTGCCACATGCCCAACCCACGATCACTTATCAGCTCCGTAACACTCTGGACAATATCAGTGACCATTGTCACTCCTCTGATCCACTTATTTCTCCTTCTGTCTCTGAGCGAAATTCTTAACATGGCCCTTTCCATGGCTCTGACCATCCCCATCTGATTTATAGAGGTATGGATATCGAAACTCCAGCTACAAGCCCAGGCAGACCACCCGTGAAATGATTTTAGAGTATCAAGAGGGACCTCAAGAAAAACGAAGTGGCTCGTTCAGTGATGCATGGCGAAGGACTAGCAGAGCCAACCCAAAAATTGGAAAAAAGATGAGGGCGAAGAAGAAGAACTGCAACGATGAATTTAAAATTATTCCCAAACTTTCACACCCCTTTCCACGATTACGCCGCAGATTTCTCAAACCTTCACTCATTATTCACATAGGTAGGTACGTAGGTAGTATTATTTTAAACTAGACGTTGCTTGATTTGCATTCAAAGCATTGTTTCTCAACATTTTGACAAACTTGCCGCACCACGCTTTACTTTATTAATTTGTACCTACAAAACTAATGAATCTAGTCGGGTGACATATGCACGTAATGTTATTTATATTATTAATTATTATAGAATTTGCTGAAAATTAATTACATACGTCGCATATAAATGGAGCTTATGCAGGTATTTTAAATACGGGTAATTTAGCAACTAAAATATGTAGGTACCTAATTGTCGTAAATATTACGTTGAAAATATGGATAATAACAAAATTTCATATTTTGAACCAGTCGAAGACTCCCATGATGGGAATTTCGAGAAAAGTGATCAAACAATTCCATTTTTCGAAGGTGTTCAAATTCAAAAAATTGCAATTTAAAAATCGAACACTAAAAATTGTTGAAAATTAATGTTGATCGCAAAAGGTTGTGTCCTAATTGGAAAGCAGTCGAGCGTCGTCAATTGCGGATGGACCGTTCAAATTGAGAACATTGTATGATCGCTCGATTCTATTAAATTAGGACATGGCCTCACACAAAAATAATGAAAATAAATCGAATTTGATAATATACAGTTGTGTTGTAAAAGAAGAAGATGGCCGGAACCTGGATTAAACCTACATCTTCCAAAATCAAAATTCAAAATAGCTTGACGCCGACATTCGTACTGGAGGTAGTGAGTTCAATCCCAGGTGTCGACCATCTTCTTTTTTCACGATACAAGCTTTAAGTAGTTTACTGTGAAATACATAATATACGTAATCAAAGAGTTTATGTGTGTTCCTTTTGAGTGGGCACAGATTCATTACAAAAAAATAATAATTTTACAATTTAAAATTAGTTCCAAAAATATCGCTTTCATAGAACATGCTGCAAGGTTTCTCCGTATAGCAGAAAAATTTGGATTTTTATAATGAAATCACGACACAGTGATACGATCAGGATTTTATCTCATAAACGTAATGATATTGTAATACGAGACTGTGGAGGAGGTTGTACTCAGCTACCGTGAAATTTTGAAAATTCAAAAAGAAATATTGCATCTCTGAAAACCACCACCATATTATAATCAATGTCTATGCACAAAATTACATAGGGGAAGCTAATGTCTTGGTGTGAAGACAACTTTGAATTTAGGTTTGTCTACATAGTGAATCAAAATTAGAAACGTGTTCGAAAAAAAAAAAATTTTTAATTCATTTTCAAAAATTTGATGTTCAAACAGGTACCTACTCCAATTCCATTTTTAGACAGTTTTGCGTAAAAAATAAGTAAGCAGATAAATTAATGACTAAGTAACTATTGAGAAGTTCTACACCGTCATGAAAAAAATTGGTTCATTTTTAATTTTTCAAAACTGTCAATATTAATTATTGAACCAATCTGAATTTGCTTTTGTGATTAAACCATTATAATTTACGGTTTAATCACAAAGCTAATTCAGATGGTTTTTAAACAATTCATATTATGGACAATTTCAAACAAAAAGTCCCTTCAAATTTCGAAAAAAAAAACTATTTGATTGTTTTCGTAAGATGCACATTTTCATACTTTGAAAAAAAAAAACTTTATACCTACACTTTTCTCTCCTGCGTTCGCGTTCAGAAAACTGTATGATACAATAGATTTTTATCTTTTACATTAGAATATACCAGAAAATCTCGGAAGTCTAGGCGCCAATTTCTGGTCACGAGGTCCCAGTTTCGATTCCATGTCGCCTCGTTTATAATTCTAGTGATTTTTTAACATAAAATTTATACTCGGGGTATGACCGGTTGACGAGTAGATAATGGTTTTCACATTAAGTCCCCTCATAAAATTAACTAGTGGTCTGCCCCAGCTTGTTTACCTTTAAAATATACTTCTTCTTTTTCCTTATTTATCCATGTCCGCTCCCTAGTTGGAGCATATGGACTCCACAAGTCCTCGCCATGCGGTCCTGTCCCCTGCGATTCTAGCAGCCGCACCCCATTCAACACCAACGCCCTGGAGGTCAGCTTCGTATAGCCTTTCAATTGTTTGGAGGGGCCTACCGCGTCTCCGATTGCCTTCTGGATGGTATTTGAGGCTACGACATAGGCTTCCTGAGTACGTGACCTAGCCAGGTCATGGTCAGTCGGCGGAATCTTATTATAGCGGTAGTGACCAGTGGTTGGCCTGTTAGGTCTCTGACAACTGTGTTCGGCACAAAATCGTTCTAAGGTATCCCCAGCATTCTTCTAAGGCACTTACTCTCGAACCCTGCTATGCGAGTGTTTTGAGCGCAGGTTGACTGCCAAGATTCACAGCCATAGAGAAGGACCGGTAGGATTTATATATAGTCGGATCTTGGTTTTGATGATGAAGGTATTAGACCTCCAGACCAGATAAAATATACATACTAGTCTTAAAAAACTTTTGAAACGATAAAAAAATATCACCCTTATACAATTCGTTTTGTCTTTTTTTTATTTTATTCCGAGAAAAAGAATAGTGAAAAATCTATTCAATAAATTATAAGTTTCCAATTTTATGTAACATCTTGACAAAACTCAGGTAATTTCCGGAACAATGTGTAATTTGATTTCATTCAACTTTTATATCCGGATATGTGACAAAGTTCCAATGGCACAAAAATGAATAAAAAGTTTGAATTGGCACAAAAAAGCTTCCCCGTCAAAAGGAACAAACTGTATAAGTTGATTTACCCCATCCATCTAACGGGGAAGGAGGAGATTTTCCTTTTAGAAAATCGAGTTTGTTAGAGGATTTCATCCTAAACTTAACTAAATTTATGATCAATATCCGATGTAATAAGCTCCATCTTCTATGGCAATCTTTCAGGCATGTTTTTTTTTTTATAGAGCAAACCAAAATGGGAAATCGGATTGAGGTAAATTTGTATTGCTTTTGGTAAAATCTTATTTATAAATTCAGCACCAATCTGGATAGTATAAAAATACATCCTTGAGCACCAAAATAATATTTTATATACTGTGTGACCATTTGTGTGGTTGTGCGAGTTCAAAATATATTATCTATTTAATATATTTTGTTTACGTGCTTTAATTTTTTTTATGTATTTATTTTAAACAATATTTGGTTCATAACAATGTATAAAAAGTATACATTATACATATAAAGCTAAAAAAAAACAATTGTTACACCAAAGATCACACCAGGCGAAGCCTGTGGGCTTACTAAAAAATAAATAATTTTACATTAAAATGTAGCCTACCTTAATGTATAAGAAACATTGATTGTTCTTAATTGATTCCATACAATATGTTTGCGGGATAAGATGGCTGTTATTGGAGGACTTCAAATCTTTATGTGGCCGAATCACTCGAAAACGAGTGCAGAGCTAAAAAAAAAACCTTATGTGCTTGTTCGTGACATGATTTGCTTTGTTGCTTTTGTTCAGTATTCTTTTGCTGTAGCGCCATCCATTTTTTTGTAATAAATTCACGCGTTGTTTGTTCATAAAGCGCATTTTAATGTCAAAAAAAAACAATAAATTACAAATAAAAACAAAAAAAAAAGACGAAATCTGTTTACAAGAACACGATCTGAAGGACAAAATAAATATTTGAACTAAGAATTTGTACTATGAAAAATAAAAAAATATTTGAACTATGAGAAATAATAACGTATCTCTTAAATCTAAACAGTTGATGCACAATGCAATTCTGATTCCATCCATGATGTATGGTAGCGAAACTTGGACATGGACTAAAAATCTGGAAGTTGGAATAAATGCTGTGGAAATGAGATCACTGCGTGGGATATGCGGAAAGCGACTGATTGATAAGGTGAGGAATGAGAATATTAGAAAGGAATGTGGAGTGGATGTTAGTGTAGTGACTAGAATGAAAGTGAATAAATTAAGGTGGTTTGGGCATGTAGAGAGAATGAACGAGGAGAAAATGACTAAAAGGATATATAAATCTGAAAGAATGGGTGCACGCAGACGAGACCGACCTCGAATGACATGGTCCGACCATATCGGTTCAGTCTTAGAGGAGGGCCAAGTCAGGAGTAAAAGGAATAGAAGAGCATGTATGCGGAATGTTATGCGTTTGGAAGAAGCGAACTGAAAATATTAAGGTTTTTTTTTATCAGATTTAGATAATGTTAAGATTTTTTACCCTTTTTAAAAAAGTGGATTTTTAGTCTTTTACCGTTAATACTATGTTTTTAACCATAATGTTTTTTCTTTTTGCTATTTCAATTAAAAATTTTAAGTACTCACGACGCCCCTTTTTGTAAAAACTTATTTATATGGAGAGAGAAATCAAAATTAAAATATGTAAAAAACATTTTAACAAACGTTCTGCCAAGAACTACCGAGCTCAAACCATAAATAGAATAGTTATTCAAAGAACTACATAATTGAATAACAAGTTTAATAATTATGTAACCTTAAATGAATAAAAACATCTGAAACGAATTTGTGGAAGGAATAGTAGGGTTCTATTTGTGATTTCATAATGACATTCAAAAAGGATAATGTGGGTGCTGGATTCTTTGGAATATTCTTTGATGTGTTCTCGTTACTTTGGAATGAAGGTTCTGCTTAAATTTAATTCTCTTACCGCTTAAAAGGATGAAATGTGAAAATAGAAATTAGCTTTAAAACGAAAAAAAGAAAGATCCAAGGAATAACTCCGATTTAATAAAAGGCCTAAATCAAAACTATAAGTAATAACTAGCTTACCCGACAGACGTTGTCCTGTTATCCTTACTATGAATATTAATTCCAAATTTGTAATTTATATAAAAATAAGTTTAAAATATTTTTGAATTAGGTATAAACAATTATTATTATCAAAAATCTGCGTACAAATATTTTAAAACTCAATGGTTGTCAAGTAAATTAAAATTGTGTTGGTATAAAAATCTCTGCATTTGAAATGAAGTGTCTCAGGAGAATTTCGGGTATAAGATGGTACCACCATAATACCACCGCATCACGAACGACTCTATACGCTGGCGCACCCAGTGAAGGCCCGTCACCTCTACCAATGTGGAGAGGAGATGGACTTGGCTGGGGCATGTGTTAAGGATGCCGAATGACAGTTGGCTGAGGAGAGCGCTGTTCTTCCTTCCATCAGTTTCCGATGACGAGGAAGACCCTCTCACACTGTGAGAAGCTCCGCTCCTTCGAAACAGAGCTGAGGGATTTGGACATGGTGTGGGAGGAGGTCATAAACATTGCGCATAATCGAGCGCAATGGAGAGCTCTTGTTGCCTCCCTATGCTCCTGAATGGGGTGTAAAAGGGAGTATTGATTTATTGGTGGAATTTTATACAGATGGCGGTGTTGTCAGTAAATCCGTTCCATACTAACGTTAATATTATATTTTATAGTATTTGTTATCCATTTTTCGAATTTTTTATATTAATTCTGTTATCCGAAGCGGAGAGGAATCCAATTTATCAAACATCGGAGGAATCCGTTCAGCCGATCTCAAGTTGTAAGTCTTCGCACAAACCCGACTTTCTTTTATATTATAGATGAGAATATTTTTTAACACAAATTGAAAAGAAAGTTGAGGAGCACTCGAATGTGCCATAATAAGGGTGGGTAGTCTGTAATAGTCTATTTTCAGACTCCAAAGAAAAGTACTACTTTTTGAAACACCGTCTTCTACTTAAAGTTTTCTTTTTCTTCTTAATTAAAGCATTGTGGTACCGTATTATTCAAGAGGTGAGATTAGCCTGCTGTGAGGTCGAGTCCCAGTTGTCACTTACCTGAGAGCTGTTTTTCATGGACTTGTACGATGTACGATTCTCTTTACATGTGCATACGAGATCTATTTTCTTTGCTGTCACCATCTAACTATGTCTTCGACCTCGCATGTTTCCCTTGGTGCTTCTAGAGAGATTTCATTTCTGAAAATCTCAGCTCATTTTTGGTCGTAGTGGACTACTTTATCCCGTACCTCTTGATGGGTCTTATTCGACCCAAAATTTAAAGCTGTAGATCGGCCAGCCCACATATTTCCTCCACTCCAACGGTTGTGGTTGTTCCGCTGTCTAATCCCGGTACCGATTTTGATAGGATTTGAAAGATGCTAAATTTTTAATTCGAATATCACATTATTGTTTAATGATTTTTCTCAGCAAGTTTTGTATTTTTTTTTTCTAATAATAATAATTGGTATGCTATTTTTAACTTCTGTATATCATTGGAATCATCAAGTTAACGGGAAAAAATTCGGAGAAGTACTGATTTTATTAAAATAAATTTAAAAAAGTTAGATACTAAATGTGTAAAAATAAACCTGATATACATAGAAACTTTACGATTTATTTAAGCAGAAAATTATTTTTGAAATTACTCTTCTCTTATGTAGATTGTGAAACCCAATTTTATTTTAATTAATAATTAGGCATTCCACCCATAGAGGGTGATTTTAATTAATAAAGAGTTTTTTCTTTTGATTCTAGAGCACCAGTGATTTTGAAAACCACGATTGAGGGCATAGTTAAGACTTCTGACGAGAAGTCACCCGATCCCACGCTGATACACAAACAGAAGTAAGTTTAAAATTGAGTAGATATTTTTACATAAGTTTTCTTATTTGATAAATCCATTCCTTATAACACAAAGTGCTTATAATGAGTGTTACAATCGATGGAATTCGAGGTGTGAGTAGACGTCAAAATCCTGGCAAAAAAACGGCCTAAAAATGAATGCTAGCAAAACAAAGGTTTTGGTATTTGAAAGGGATGAAGTAAAAACGAACTGTTAAAAGAAAATGAATGTCTTGAGCAAGTGAATGAGTACTTTTGTATATTTAGGAAGTATGTTCAGTAGGGATGGAAAGTGTGAAAAATAAATAATCGAACGTAGGAAAGTGGCTGGTAGCAGGGTGGGCGGTGCACTAAGACCTATTATGAGAAACAACAACGCAGTTCTGTTACCATCAATGATTTATGGATGTGAAACGTGGACATGGACGAATAAAGAAGAATGTTGTATAAATGAGTAGAGATGAAATCTTTTCGATGTGTAAAAAACTTTATGGGATATGGAAAGGAATGCAAATATTAGGAAGGAATGTGGAATGAAGTAGGTGTTGTGACAAAGATGAAAGTTAATCATTTTAGATGGTTTGGGCATGTGGAAAGAATGGATGCAAACATAATGACAAAGATAGTTCATAAGGCTGAAAAGAAAGGTGTAAGAAGGGGTGGCCGACCCAGAATGACGTGGATCGAACACATTGATTCCGTCCTCAATGAAGGCCAGGTCAGAATTTAGATAAATAGGAGAGGTTGTATGAGAAATGTTATGTCGGTGGAAGAAGCGAAAGACGTGTGGTCCGTTTTCCCTGCCTACCCTGTACGGGATACGGCGTGATGGGTAAAAAAAATATCAGGCGTTTTGACCATCTCAATCTGGATGACTTGGCTCGATATTTTTGTCGTAACACTCTATCCTACGCGAAATATTTTTCATAATATATTTCCTCAAACAAATTAAATACTTAACCCAACTGCGGGAAGCATTTTTCATACTTATAATTATGATGGTTTTTATGACATTTGACAACAACATGTGTCTGCAGAAACATTATTTCTATGAAATAATATGTGATACCTACTTGATCAGAGATTTTTTGCATATAACTGTTGCTACGGTAATAAATAATGTGTTAATTGTGACTTATAACATAATCAAACAATGGTCCTTTTCTATGACTGTCATCCGACAGGTTTAACTGCAAAGTTTGCAAGTTATTTTTAAGTGTATGATGCCTGTATTCAGAACACCTAAAAATCCCGTGAGGAATTATTAGGCAACTTTCTATTTATAATAATTGTACAAATATTTCACGTGAATAAAAAAAAAGTATCATTAATATGAATCCTTTGCTTTCACGAAAGGACTAAGACATAATGTTTCACTGTACCAAAAAAGCAACACAATTTTTGTTGAGTCTTCGTCAAGTGAGGCTAACTGCGACACGTTTTATAAAAATTACAATGAAATTGGATGGTTAACTCGTACATACAACCCGAAATCAATTTGCGTAGAACAAATAGACGTTATTTAGCTGGTGAACAGCGCGATATATCGTTATGAAGGCGCCTCATACGTTTAAGGGCACGAAGATTTGGAAGATAAAAGCACTTACGTTTAGCAAAATTGCGGTACAGCCCCTTACGCCACAATCCCATGTAAGCCGCTTCTATGTTTTATTGTGCCTTACACTCGCCAATGTTTCTTCTCTCGTGATGTTATTATTCTTGTATCAAATCAAATATTTCGTGTTATTAAAGGATTTATTCTCACAATCACTGATTTTCAAACATATTATGTAATCATTAAAATTGTTTTTAAGGCTATTTTTGTAGATATTCTTTGATCCATTTTCAATATTTGAAGATTGGTAGCTATAGCCTAGTCTCTCATCTTTCTTAATTCGGGCTTGGGACACTCAAATAGATAAATAAGTATGCAGCTGTATCCGGACGCCTCAGAAAGAAATTCAGTGTACAAACACATGATCTTCATATAAAATATGTGTTCATTATAAATTTATCCACTTATGGAATTAACAAGGAATGATACTACCAGAACGAAATCCGGACTAAGAACTTTCGAAATGAAAACACTCCGATCTAACAGCTGGAAACACAATGCATGACGACATAAGAAATGTTGATATCCGGAGTACGTGTCGTGGTTGGTAGTTCAGTGGTATCAGTCGACTGCATTCGTATGTACTGAAGGTCGTGGGCTCGAATCCCGATAACAGTCGATAGTTATCGGGGCAGGCGTTATTCGCCATGAGCTTTATCTTACTGCATGGCATTGACTCGAAGGCCAAGGCGTGCTGTTACGTGGCAGAGTCTTGAAACACTCCGCTGTAATTTCACCACTGTCGTACTGAACAACGCTAGAGTTCGTCCGCGTACTCCAGATCACAAAATTACTCCCTCCCTCATATTATCCTCTCTGGTGGTGATGGTGTAAACAAATAATTTAACAATCAGTCAGTGCACGTAATAACTAATTTAGATTATAAGTTTGAACTTTAAGATTGCTTTGTCAAAAACTGAGCGAACGCTATTTCACAATTTTCTTTAAAAAATAATGACATGTATAGTGTATAGGTATATAGGTCAAATCTGAAATTTGTTCAAAGTTTTTTCTATGGTTATTTAATACAAAAAAAAAATATTAAGCCATCCTCAATTTGACCACAGATAAACATATGATCTCTGTCAAACAATGTGTGAGTATGAAACACATAACATTACAGTAGTGAGCGTAGTACTATTTTAATGCATAATCTTAATATAAAATATTGCCTTGCCGTGAGGTTGCCGGCTAAGAAAAGCACCTCTGCTCTTTTTGCTGGTTCTTCGAGCATCCTGTAAGAGACAGGAAATCGAAAAATCAGATTGGACGTGAGGTTGACCACCTCACGTCCTTAAATCTCAAGTGGTCATAAAAAGCACAATGAGCCTCGGACGCCTTCGAGCGCAATGGAGGGCTCTTGTTGCCTCCCTATGCTCCTGAGTAGGGTTTAGGCCTCCCGCATTGTGGGTTGGTTTGGGGGGATCCGCGGCGGACTGGTTTGTGTGGGGCCGGATTTTCGGTTTGATTACTTCGATCGAGCTGGAGGGCCGGTTTCGTGTGGATCGGGTTTGCTGCTGATTGGTCTCCTCCGGGCTGGCTTGCGTTGTGCGGGGGGCCTTAAAGGGAGTATGTATGTATGTATGTAGCGTTCACCACCCATTTTCTATATAAACTATATTTGTGCGATATTTCATACTCCTCCGTTCGCACAATTTTCGTAAAAATGGTCACAAAGTGTTTCCTTCACGTATTAATATGTAGATGAGTTATTACAATACGTAGGTAGTTAATATTCTTGGTGCAATTTCAATATTCAAAAATATATTTATAAGTTTAAGAAACTTCACGATTTCATATTTTTATATAAACGCTGATGTTGTTTGTTTTTTTCACCTGGATACATTTTCCGCACCTTCAATAAAATAATTGCGTAGTAAAAATGCTTTACGATCTTGTACTGTTTTTTTGTTCGCACGCGTGTTTTTATTATCTATTTGTTTGCGTGTGAAACAAATCTGAGGATTATTTTTATTATACGGCATTTCTACCACAATTTCCAACATGATTTGTTTTTTCAATAATATGG
Organism: Mystacides longicornis; assembly: GCA_963576905.1. Lineage (NCBI taxonomy): Eukaryota > Metazoa > Arthropoda > Insecta > Trichoptera > Leptoceridae > Mystacides > Mystacides longicornis. The sequence continues at coordinate 5,489,090 of OY756433.1, read as the reverse complement.
CCGCAGTGTTATGTGAATTAATAATAATTATTAGGCTATAAAAAAAGAATAACTCCATACACACTAACAAATCTGTGGCCATCAATACAAATCAATCATAAAAAACACTTGCCCATTTTAGCAAATTCTATTTAAAAAATCATCTCATATCATCTCCATTAAACCATTTTCCAGCACTTTATAAAGCACAAACAGCTTCAGATTCCGATGAATCACAAGCTTTTAACAAGATATAAAAAACCAAACTTCTTTAAAACTGCCAAGACTAGAAATATTTTTGTTCACAAACATTTTACTTTCCTGACTCCGAGACTTGACTTCTGACTGAGACTTCTAAACAAAATACGCTCGGTATAATTAAGAAATTTTATGAAAAAACAATAAAGTGTTATTTTTTAGTGTTAAAAGGTTATTTTGTCAACACCATTCAATGAGCCTTTTAAATCTCACTGAATTTTTTTTCCATTTTTTGCTTAAGCGAAAGAGGTTTGTCTGGATTGGAATGAATTTAAATCATTCCAATCCAGACAAACGTGATGGGATACGGCGTGATGGGTTAAAAATCAAATTAATCTGACCTTAACCGTAGCTAATGATAAAACAACATTTAATATTTTTGCCCTAAAAATGTAGGGCAAAGATGTCAGTAAAAAAACATAACCGCCCAATCTGACAGATCAACTCTGGGTAGGAATATGTGCAAAAAAAGAATCAGCGATATTGTTACAGCCGTTCACACGTGATGCGATGATCAAGAGAAATAGGGCTCCATTTTTATATACAGTGGGGCTAGTACTTGTTTTATAGAAAGCTAATTGTACGCAAATAAGCGCTCATTAGCGCGCAATATGTGTTCTAAAATCAAACGCTCGAATCATTCGATCATTTTAGTATGAACATTTTTCGAAACTCTTTCGATGATCGTTTCGATATTCGATCATCGAAAACATATAGGTACTAGGGCTACTGGTGGTCGCAGAAAGTTCGACTAAGCGAATGTCCAGAGATAGAACACCTTGATGGCTACTTTTTTGTCGAACCCTGACTTGCAGGATATAAATGTTGCAGAGAGAACAATTTTTGAGGTACGTGCACAATTTTTTTTCAAACAGTTGTGGGTCTGTCTGAAACCACCGTGTCAACGAAAAAATTTGAATCTCAAAATAGGGTAGAATTATTTTTTTTTTCACTTTCACCCGATAGGGTAGAATTTAAAAAAAAAAACTTTGGAAGACGATTATAAAAAAATGGATCATAATATAACTTTTTTTCTTCAAACTATTTTCAAAAACTTATAATATCAATATAGGTATGTAGGTATGTACCTACTCTGTGAATCTCACTAAGCTATATTTATTACATTACACCTAAAAACTCTTTAAAAGCAAAAAATGAGGTGTAACAAAGCCCTAAAGGTGTTCTATCTCTCGAATTTCGCTTATTCGTACTTTCTGGGACACCCTGTATTGAGAGTATTCCATCTGTTTAGTATGGAAAAATAATAATGAATATTCTTACATTATAATAACATTAACAGAAAGGTAGGTACGAAAAAAATTTATAAGGGTGAAGAAAGTACGGACCAAACCTCTGCACGAAAATTCCAGCACGCCAACCACATTCAACTGACAGTTCAATTTAAGAATATTTTGTCCAATTACTTCATTCTGACAATTTATACGTACCACCTACATTGTACAAAAAAAATCAGCTAATGGTGCAAAAAAATAATAATGGATAAAATAATACAATATCAACTAATGGTTATTATTATTATGTTTATGGCATCCCATCCCTTGAGGGACGATTTGTGCCAGAACTTTAATGGTTATGTCTGTCTCCAAAATACACTGTTGCTTGATTAGACAATTCCACGAGGAGTGTCATTCAATTTTTCACGTAATTTAAGAACTTTAACACGTGAACTTTAAACAAAACACAGGTGGCGCTTTAAACCAATATTAAGTTTTAACCTCTTACAACAAAAACTCTTCTCGACTCTACTCTGATTGCCTTCAATCGACCATCTTCAAAAGCCTTAGGTCTCTATCTGGTCCATATAGCAATATCAGTTTGAACATTAATTGTGCTTTAATAAATAGGAATATATAACAACTACTACTTAATGACTCTAACAATTCATTACTGATGTTCGATTTTTAAATGGAACAAACCACTACGGGCTTGACGGTCTTCTACTGTTATTTCGAAGGCTCTGGCTTAGTGTGATCACTTTACGTTAACAACGTTTGCCATTATGTGGAAATGTTTAAGTCTTCGAAACTACTAATCATGAGAATTCTCGACATGTTCAACACGTCGAAAAATCTTATGTATACAACAAGTATCATTCGATAATAATTAATGAAATATACACAGAGTTAAAAGTTGGAAATTATTGAGAACAAGAGAGCAACCAAATTTAAATTCTGCGACTGCTGTCATATACTTGGCGCCGGGATATGAATTTATCCATTTTTGTTAATGTTTTTAATAAAAAGCACATCCACACAATACATATCTTACAACATGAGATGGTTAAGCTTAGAAATTTTCTAAGAAACTTAGTAAATCTTTAACGAGATAACCAGGATTTTACTAAAGAAATTTTCCTCCCGTTCTTTGGTGCAATCCAGTTTTATATATCTGGGAAAATATCGTTACAATATTTTTTGTTTAAATTTACACGTTTTGCAACTAAAAGAACACCAAAAAATATGTAGGTATGTTTATGAAAACTTTACAGAAAACTAGGCCATGATAAAACTAGGCAAAGATAGAAGTATAATATTGAAGTATTTTTAGATACAAAATTATTATATAGAACTACAAAATTGGCAAGATACTGTACAGTTATGGTTCGTTTTATTCTACAATAAATATTTTTGTATCAAGTCGGCGTGCTATTCTAGTATTTCAGGCTTTTTTCAAAAATTATTATTACGTTATTAGTAATTGTGTCATTCTGTATTCGCGGTATTCATTTCCGGCTCGGTATAGTGCAGGAGAAATGTTGAGTGATTGAAAAAGAAAAAATAAAAGAGTTAATGCGATACATCTATAGATAACATTATGATGACATTAGATCATTCATAGGTATATACTCGTAGATAGTAAATATTGACATAGAAATATTAATTTATGAAAAAGTGGGCATCTGGATCATTACTTCTTCAGATCTTATAGGAAAGTGTCAAATTTTATTTTTAAGTACTACTGTTAATTGATTAATTTTTGTCTTAACAGTTGATGCACAATGCAATCCTGATTCCATCCATGATGTATGGGAGTGAAACTTGAACATGGACGAAAAATCTGGAAGTTGGAATAAATGGTGTGGAAATGAGATCACTGCGTAGGATATGCGGAAAGAGACAGATTGATAAGGTGAGGAATGAGAATATTAGAAAGGAATGCGGAGTGGATGTTAGCGTAGTGACTAGAATGAAAATGAATTAATTATGGTGGTTTAAGCATGTAGCCCTGAGGTTGCCGGCGAAGAATAGCACCTCTGCTCTTTTGCTGATTTTTCGAGCATCGTATGTAAGAGGCAGGAAATCGAAAAATCAGATCGGGGCCGTGAGGTTGACCACCTTACGTCCTTAAATCTCAACTGGTCAGAAAAGGCACAATGAGCCTCGAACGCCTTCCAGCGCAATGTAGAGCTCTTGATGCCTCCCTATGCTCCCGAGTGGGGCTTAGGCCCCCGCATTGCTGGTTGGTTTGGGGGTAGTTCGCGGCGGGCTTGATTTGTCCGGGGCCGGCTTTTTGGTTTGATTGCTTCGATCGAGCTAAAAGGTCGGTTTCGTGCGGGTCGGGTTTGCTGCGGATTGGTCTCCACCGCGCTGGCTTGCGGTGTGCGGGGTGCCTTAGAGGGAGAATGTATGTATGTAAGCGTGTAGAGAGATTGAACGAAGATAGAATGACTAATTGGATATATAAATCTGAAAGAATGAGTGCATGCAGACGAGGCCGACCTCGAATGACATGGTCCGACCATATCGGTGCCGTCTTAGAGGAGGGCCAAGTCAGGAGCAAAAGGAAAAGAAGATCATGTATGCGGAATGTTATGCGTTTGGAGGAAGCGAAAGAGGTTTGTTTGGATAAGAAAGAAAGAAAGTCCGTACTCTCTGCCCAGTGCCCACCCTCTTCGGGAAACGGTGTGATGGGTAAAAAAAAATGCGTAGGTATACCTACTTTTTAAATTATCAAATCGTTCGACAAACAAAATTTAAAATATTGCTCCAATTTTGAATAAAGAATCGAATTATTTATTCGTTCGCAAACACCGGAACATTTTGCATAGACAAATCGAATTCGCTGCACATTTTTATAGACAGTCCGTGAATACCATTATAAGATGACATACGATTTGTCAGAGCATTATATTGATTTATAGAGGGGAGTATAAGGAAATAGTGCCTGAGATTATTAGAAGCTCACTTTCAACGAAAATCATATGAATGGAATTGAGTAACGCATCAATTTGATCTTCAACTATTCAGTTGTGAATGTGAAATAGTTGTGCGACTTTGTCTATGAAACTTGGTCTTTGGAGGTACAGACAACTAATACAAAAAGCTGCTAACCTAGGGTAGCCCAGAACTCATAGTATATTATAACAGCCTTTTCGTGTAAAACATATCTTTGCATAAAAATTCATAATTTTACGATAAAAATGAATTTATCCTTGGAATAATTATTATAGAATTATTAAGAAACTTTAAAATGATATCGACTATTGGAGTTGTTTATTATCTGCTTTAGAACTACATATTCAATATTAATCGGTACTTTAAGGGGGACCCACTGAAGTTACGGACCTCAAATTGTGTAGGAGCATAAGACCAAATTTTATGAAAATCGAAGATTTTTTTTTTCTTTTTTAGCCCTTTTCTAGAACAAGTGAAATTTTCTTTGGATACTTTAAGAGGGCTCCCCTGAAGGTACAGATCTCAACATTTTACTGACTCATCTACATCGAGAGGCTAACCGTTCTGTACCTTCAGGGGAACCCTCTTAAAGTATCCATTTTTGGAATCTACACCCTCGAAAACGCCGAGAAAATTAATTTCAGCGAAATCAATTTTTTTTTTGAAATCCGATCACAAGAATCATGTAGGTATATTCCATATACTATGAGTAATTATTCGTTATTTACTAAAATTCACTTATTCCCTCATCATCCTGTTTTCAAATTATTAAGTTCGTCCGTAACTGATTATTTTCGTTCAAACACAATAAGCCCACGCCAAACATTATTCATGCAGGTATTATATAAAACCAGTTTGACTATGGGACATGTTTTTATACTTATTTTATTTGTTGCTATGACAATTAATAAAAGTTTCCGTGCGGAATAATATTTTATCGAAAAAATACAGGTGTCTGTCGCATAGGTTTATGGTTTAAGATTCTTAAGCAATCTGGCATACACCAGCATATAAAATGAAGGTTGGTATGATAAAAATATGCTTTATTATTTTCAGAATACATTAAAAAATAAAGGCGTAATTCGAGATATTTTTTTCATCCTTACAAAAATGCAAACTTACCAAAAAATTGTACAATACACTGTATGTTCCCAGCAATATGTCATTATTGGGAACATTCCGAGATATTCAGAAGCATTTTACAAGTGGAATAATAATTATAGTCGAGAACCATCCGACATGTGTGCAATGCCAGTATTCTGAATTCCGAAATTCATGAACAAATGACACAACTACTACAATAATAATAATAATAATAATAATTCATATTAGACTAGCTTCCCCGACAGACGTTGTCCTGTGGTCTAACCATGATGAATATTGAATATGAATTTCAAAGAACGATAAAAATTACTTTTAACATTCCGACCGATGCATCTGTTTTAAACCACATTTTTCCATCCGAATTCTGGAAATCACCCCAACAATTAAAAAACTGACAGTAGGTATGTGTTAAATGACGATTTGATTTTATAATTAATTACATTAATTCACTTTTCACGTTTTAATTTATAAAAAATGCGCTTCAATGCTAACAAATTAGAAAAAAGCTTTTAAAAAAATCTGCGTGCTAATATTTTTAACGTCAATGGTAGTGAGGTAAATAAAAATTGTGTTTTTATACAAATATTCACAGATGGCGTTGTTGGATCGAAATTCGTTCCATACTTACTTTAATATTATATTTTATAATATTATTTGCTATCCATTTTTTTTTCGATTTTTTCATAGTTATTCTGTTATCCGGAGCGGAGAAGAGTCCAATAAACCGAAAATGATAAAAATCTGTTCAGCCGTTTTCGCCGACTTTCTTTTATATCTTTAGATTACATTCCATTGGGAATATAAGTAGGTACATAATTTTGGGAATGTTGTTAAACAGTGTAATAATATGTTGTTTATTATAGCCTCATTTCTCGGACGATCATCACAAAATATTCCATCTAGCTGTTAACAGCTTGAGGGTTGAAATTTTTCAACGTTTCATTCTCACCCATCAAAATATCTTCAACCCCTTATAGGAACATCATCCCTGAAATAACGCCGTTTTCATTCGCTTATAAAATTGTACTCTTTTTTCAGACATTAGGTTCTTTGACCTCTTTTTCAGAATAACTTGCTACTTGTTACATAAGTAGTTCTTTTTACTGTCAACTTTTTCCACAAAATCATCATCGCACGATGATCAGTATGTGGCCAATGAGTACTTGCAGGAGGATTATAACACATTAATTAGGTGGTCGCATGATTTTGGACTTCAAATTAACGCAAAGAAGACGAAATTGATGCATATAAGAAGTCCACATGCACGGGTAGGGAGTGTTCCCAGAATTGTGTCCCATGACTTGGGTTGCGTTCATGCTGGTATTGTGAGGGACTGTAAGTGTGATAGTATTGCAGTTGTTAAAATTTACACATATCTGGGAGTTGAAATAGACTGTCTCTTTAAGTGGGACGCTCAGGTGAGCAAAGTATGCAAGACATTGTACTCCATTTTGGGTAGGATGTATAAGATTCAGCTCTTTGTACCAAAGTCTGTGTTGAAAATAATATATAGGTCGCTAGCAGAATCTGTAATCGGGTATGGGTTGTCGGCGTGGAGTAATACCACTAAGACAAACTTAAAGCGAGTGCAGAGTAAGCAGAATTCTATACTAAAGCTGATTTCAAACTATGTTTCAGCGCCAAACACTCATTTTGACATGATAAAATACTTTGGCGAATTAAAACTGCTCACAGTAAGAGGATTGTTAAGTTTCAAACTGGGAGTACACAATTTTACCGATGTCAGATTCAAGGAGAGACTGGCACACGCACACAACACTAGATTGATTGAGAATGAGGGGTTGGTGCAGTGGCGTAACGTGGGTTTACGCCGCCCGGGGCGGGATTAACATTTGGCGCCCCTTACCACCTACCTAATAAAGTTTGACGCCCCCCCCCCCCCCCTACATAAATTGAAAAAAATCAAAATAAAAAAGTTTGCATATTTATTATAACTAGTGGTCCAGTTCATTGGTCGAAATTTGACCATAATTAATTTAAACTATAATATATTACATCTACCTATATATTAATACGTGAAGGGAAAACTTTGTGCCCCTTTTTACGAAAATTGAGCGGACGGAGGAGTATGAAATTTCGCACACTTACAGTTTTTATAGAGTAGGGGTGGCAAATGCTAATATTTTTTTAAAATCATACATAAAAATAGATTAAATGAATAAAAAAAACTCTACGCACACTATTGTAATATGGATCAATATCAATTTTTGGATAGTGGGAGAGAGCTAACTTCTGACACAGATTTTTCTACCTGCGGAATCACCGCAAAAGTTTTTTTTAAGACCTTAACTCGAAATTACTAAAAGAAAAAAAAAGGAACTTGAATTAATTCACTCCTGTGTACACTTTTCTGTACTAGCTTACGCTGAGACAGGTTAAAAGGAAAAGAAAACTTTATTTTATCAATTTTAAGAATTTTAGTGATTTTTTTTCTCATTTGTTTTCCCTTCACAAACTCGGGGCCCCGATTTTTTTTCTCCTTTATTTTCCCTTCACAAACTCGGGGCCCCAATTTTTGTCATTTAATTTCGGGCCCCGATTTTTTATCTCATTTTATTTCGGGGCCTCCCGCGGCCGCTAATTCCGCGTACCGTTAGATCCGCCACTGATTGGTACCTTATGAAATGTTCCCAAACGTCATATCTGCCGATTAAGAAAACAGTGCTGACATTGATAGTGAATCACATGGAGGTATTTGTAGAAAAAATGAACTGTTACATTCCTAAGTGTGACCTGCAACCTATGGACTGAGCACGAAATAAATTCTCGTACCTATACTATTTAAGTTTTTTGTTTTTTACCAAGTTTTTTTTATTTGTCGGGTCATTTTGCCGCCCCCTGAAAAGTGCCGCCCCCCCCTAGTTACGCCACTGGGTTGGTGGTTCCGAGGACACAGAATAAATATGGTGACCGCACTCGAAAGTGCACCGTGCCCAAACTCTATAATTTACTGCCAAGGAGCATCAAAAAGTGCAAGAGTATGAATGGACTGAGAAAAGTGTTGAAAGTATGGCTGATAAATAATAAAAGTATGTAGGTACGTATAGTTGCAGGTAAGTATGGCTGAGAAGTAATAAAGGTATGTATGTATAGTTGGTCAAATAATGTTGAAATAGATTCTGAGTGTACCAATGTATTGCAAATTAGAGAAGAGTGTGCATGTGTTTGAATGAATGAAAAGATGAGGGATTGATGGTGGAAATGTTTTTGATTGATTATGTATTGTGTCTATTCGTTATGTAGACGGACGGTGGGGTGAATGGGTCCTATTGACAAGCCGTTTAAATGGCTTAATGGTGCCCATTTCACTTGCTGCAATTGTTGTTCTCTATGTATAGTTGTATATTTCTTTAATTTGTGTGTATTATGTATCTTATTGTGTATTATTATTTAAAAAAAAAAAAAAACATTTTAATCTTCTTCGCTCGTCCATTTTTTGACTTGGCCTCCTTTCCCTTCATCCACAATTATCATCAGTCTCTAACCATTTTATACCGTTGATTTCTAACTAGGTATTCTATTTTACAAACAGTGGTAAAAATATAATTTATAATTACCCCTATTTTTAAGTAGGTTCCTGCAAATACAGGGTAGCCCAAATACCTAGTCAAATTTTTGAAAATGGAACAGTTTAAGATTTCATTTTGTTTTTCTGTTATATGCTTGAAGTACCTACATAGCCAGCTTGTCTTATAGATTTTAGTTGTGTGTTTGAATAACTTTATCTTGAAAGAATTTGAGAAAAAGCATTGTGTGATGTTTTGATCGCTTCAACAGGCCAAATCTTTTGAGTCATATTATACCAATCAATCAATCAAATCTCTCTTTTCACCACACTCAGGGGCTTAGGGACTATAGGAAGGCAACAATAACTCTCAATTACGCTCGATTTTCCGCAATTTTAATGACCTATATTTTTATGTATGCTTGAGCATATCCAGTAAAAGGCAGAAAGAGGATTTCATAGAACTGTTACCTAATGTGGAAGACTTTTAACCCAAAGCAATGGAGATCGTCAGGACTTGGCTCTACTGTCCGCGTCATCTGAAAATCCAGTATTTGTGGATATTAATTCAAAAACTCTTCGTTTAAATATATATTTAAGAAAGTCCGGTAAGTGCGAACACTCGAGATCGGCTGAACAGATTTATATGATGATTTGTTTATTGGATTCTTCTCCACTCCGGATAACAGAATGACGAACAAAAAGTTGAAAAATGTATAAGAAATAATATGAAATGTGATATTAAAGTATGGAACGGGTTTACTGAGAACGCCATCTGTGAAAAATTCCATAACAACACAATTTTTATTTACCATTTAGTTTCAAAACATTGATACGCAGATTATTGATAGAATTTCTTTGAAGCTTTCAGAAAAAAATAATTAACATTCAAACATTTTTAAACGTATTTTTGTATAAATTACAAATTTGAAATCAATATTCATAGTAAGTACTACAGGACAACGTCTGTCGGGAAAGCTAGTATTTTTATATTATAGAAGCTTTCAAATTCCTTTCTACTCTAAATATCTAAATATCGTTAAGGTGTCGTAATGATGTTCAGTTCAAAAGTTTTACAAAAAAAACTATTGATGAAAAATTAGAATGAAATTCTAATAAAGGTTTATGTTAATGAATGTGTCTGTTCAAAACTCTTATGCCCCTACCACACGCTCCGTCTTACCTGTGGGTCTTGCCTGCGCAAGAAGACGGAGCGTGTGGTTGGTAAAACTGTACACCGCACAAACTCGGTGGCGCGGCTTGACGGCTTTTCGACTTGTTTAAAATTTTACCTGCACAAGCCTGGCATGTCAGGTAAGACGGAGCGTGTGGTTGGGAGTTCCGTCTTCAGTTCATGCCGCGCCAGCCGCACTTGATCAGTCGACGTTGACCATTCGGAAATGGCAGACCTGCTTTATTATAATCGCGATAATGCTACCGATTTATTTAATTTAAAAAATATCTACCTAATCTATAGAAAATCAAATCTAAGTACTATTGACAGAAATATGCAGAATACTGCATATGAAGAATTGAGAAAGAAGTTATTTTTTTATTTATATTATAGACCTCCACAGAAAGAGAAAGATACTTAGAATATATTTTATTATTTTTGTTTTATAAATTTTAATCGCATATCTTGTCATTGAATTAGAGATTAAAATAATCTAGGGATGATCAATAGAAAAAAAATAACTCGATATTTTCACAAATATATCGATGCGTGTAGACTAAAAAAATGCTGTTGGTGCCTCCCTATGCCCCTAAGTGGGGTCTTAAGGGATTTTGGATTGGATTTGGAGACTAAAAAATATCGATTATATTTATACCCAAAAGTGCAATTACCTATTAAGATATTCAGAAATTAATAAAGAATATCGATATTTCCATAATAAAATATATCGATGATTTATATCAATTATTTAAAAAAATATGTTGATATTTTTACTTAAGTATACATACATCGATATTTACATTTATTCGTAAATTATTCCGCCAATCATTTAGAAATATGTACTATAAAACAACCATTTTATCCCACATTGTTCGTTTACGCCTTGTTCTACATATTATATAGATATAAAAACAAAGCAGAAAAAAAATATAAGTTTGGAAACATTATTTCGACGCCAACGGTTTGCAGAAGAAAGTGTTGTCCTCGCTGCGAGGTTTCGAGGAGAAAATGAGGCTTGCGTCCGTCTTACCTGTCTCGTGTGGTAGCAGTGTCCGTGTTCCGTCTTACCTGTCGTCTTGCCTGCGCAGGCAAGACGACAGGTAAGACGGAGCGTGTGGTAGGGGCATTACGTAAGGCTGTTGCGAACATAACGAACCAATAGGGGTTGGGACATTATATTCCGAAACTTTCCGTTAAACTCAATTTAAGGATCGTTATTATTTAACGGGCAATTTTGACCGAGGCTTAATTTAGTCGTGATCATTAAATTTAACGCTTATCAAAATCAACATTGTTTTGTTTACCCTTAAACAAATTCTTGTGCCTCTAAATTGTTAAATATCAACACTAAAATTATAATTATTATTGAAATAATATAAATTTTATCTTTACAATTTTGATCCTTAAACATTAAGCATTCTAAGAATATCCTGGACTAAATATACTTAAAGATTAAGTGGGTACCTACTTACTTACTAACAAAATAAAGATGGCTAGAGGCTTACAAACAAACAGTTGATAACGCATTTGCAAAAGTGCGAAATTATCAACCATTAATCAAAACTAAAACGACTGTGCGAAACATTTTAAAACATCGATAACTCTACCTTTTTAACAAACGCTATTGAAACGAACCCGATTCGAAAATGTTTTCATATTTTAAATTTTCAAATGTAGAACACAAAATTTTAGAAGATGGGAACTTGTTCTGCTTCCTCAAGTGTATCAAGCAAGATTTAAATATAGTTCAACAAAAACCTACCTAATACAATATTCTTCAGATAATAAGGTGAAAATTTTCGTTAATTTTTTCATACCGTCTGAGGTATTTAAGAAAATCATTTTGTTGATTATAAAGACGTTAGCCCAATTCTGCTTCGTTGAGCGTACTTCAAAGCGAGAATTTCAAGTCATCGGGGGTTTCTCATTCAAAATATAAACATAATATTATTATTTTATGTTATTACTTTTTTCATGGGTATTAGCTTTATTATAATGTGACGCATAATAAACCAGAAAATGAGGATGGATTTTATAATAAGGTTTTTGAAAACTTTAAAGCTTCCTTTCACAAAAAAAAAAACAATTTCGCTCAAAAACTGATTGTGTATTTAAGTCAAATTTTGTTACTCAAATAAATTTAAAAAATACCATTCTTTTCCTCATTGTACTTACTAAAAATTTGAAGACTTATCTTTTGAAAGATCACAATTTTTTCGTTATGTACAAAAAAATCTGGTCAGAATGCATCTAATTATCAAAGGTAACCTTCTGGATTTATTACAAGAGAAAATGAAAACAACGACGTGGATCCAATACATGGATTCTTTCTTCAAGAAAGGCCAAGAAGAGTTAGAAGCAAAAGAAATTATATATAAGAAACGTGATGTCTTGATAGAAAAGAGTGGTGGTCAAACATCTCAACCTACCTCTAAAGCGTGTAGGTTAAAAAAATACCATGGACCAATGTTTTAATGAATCTCTGTGTTCATAAACACAATCTTTGACCCTTTCACAGTCAACTAATTAAGATTGTGTGACGATTGTGACCGATCGACCGAGTAAATCGATCCACTGCAAAAAAAAAAACATCTTCTTATTCATAAAAAAATAATCCTTAATCAGGAGTTTTTGGGCGCAGTCAAATTTGTTCGATAATTCGATCCTGTCTTCAATTCGTTTTTCTATCCTATTGAGATCCTTTCTTTTAACACGCTCAAGCCATCTCAACTTATTTACTTTCATATTTTCAAAAACACTAACTTTCATACCCCATTCCTTCCTAGTTTTATCTTTCCACATGTCGTTCGTAGAGTCCTCATCTCTACTGCATTTATAATTCCTAAACATTGCCAATAAAAGAGTTATGGGAATGGGCATCGTTAAACCACATGCTTAAAACTGAGTGATGTAGGTATTTTATTCGTAAGCCTTCCATTAACTTAGATGTTATTCTTACATAAACAAAATTCAACTCTGAAATGTATCCTTCGATAGTGGTATGTTTTAGGGGTAATAACATAATGCTGTGTATTACATATTGTGTCACTTTACTGTTATATGACTTTGATGTTATATCCCTCTAATGTTACATCCATTATTGTCCTAAGCAATAAAAGCAAATGTTACTCAACGGACATCCTAAACATTAAATATTTACCAATAATAATATGTGTGGGCAAACAATCTGTGCTATTTCTTCAATATAAAAAATACTTTCTATATTATTTTTACACTAGCTGATCCCACAGACGTCGTTATGGCTACACTCCTATTGGTATGATGACAATTATTGATTACTAACTTTCCCGACAGACGTTGTCCTGTGTTCTTAACTATGAATATCGAATTCGAATTTGTATGGTGATGAATTAATCATCATTTGACCAATGTAATTCCGACAGATGCGTCTATTTTAAACCATTCCATCCGCATTCTGTCAATCGCGCCAACTCTCTAACAATTCACAGTTTGTGTCAAAATTTCAAAATTGTAATAAAACTTATATGGACAAAGTATCTACTAATAAGGTTGCCTACGTAGAGTTTTCTTGAATTTTCAAATTTTTCACGCAACTTTCATATTTTTTTCTTTCATAAGAACCTTATCCTGATAAAAGCCAACACGATAGAAAAAGAATTAGCGAAATCGGTCCAGCCGTTTAGGCGTGATGCGATGACCACGGAAAATAGCTCTCCTTTTTTGTATATAAAATTTTATCAATGTACCTAATTCCCAACGATTCAAGGTGGTTGGTTATCTGGTATCAATCGTCGGCTTTCATACATCCACCGTTCTGGATGTTATGGGTACGAGTCTTGGTGCCGACCATTCCCACTTTCATGACACAAGCATTCGCTTAGTGTGAAATATGTCAAAAGTGTGTTTGTGTTCACTTTAAGTGAGCACAGATTCATTTAAAAAAATAGTAGGTAGGTACTACCTTATGTATAATACGCAGCGCGCGTTTTATCAATCGCTCCACCTACTGACAGGTATGTCAAATGCCATTTTAAATTTAAAAGGTTTAATTTTCTATCTACATAGATCACTCTCTCGAGAGTGAATTGCCACATCGTAAAGAAAAAGAAGAAGAAATTTCTACCTATTACCAAAAACTATTCACATGGTAAAATTACAAAAATTGCGGTCTTGAAGTCTTCTTAATTTTTTACTGTTCCGTACGTTTTTTTTTACCCATCACGCTGTTTCCCGAAGGGGGTAGGCAGTGAGTACGGATTTCCATTCTTTCCTATCCAAACAAACCTCTTTCGTTTAACGCATAACATTCCGCATGCATGCTCTTCTATTCCTTTTGCTCCTGACTGGCCGATCGATGGCCCCCCTCTAACACGGCACCGATATGGTCGGACCATGTCATTCGAAGTCGGCCTAGTCTGCGTGCACCCATTCTTTCAGATTTATATTATATCCTTTAAGTCATTATGTCTTCGTTCATTCTCTCTACATGCCCAAACCACCTTAATAATTTATTCACTTTCATTCTAGTCACTACGCTAACATCCACTCCACATTCCTTTGTAATATAATCATTCCTCACCTTATCAATCAGTCGCTTTCCGCATATCCTACGCAGTGATCTCATTTCCACAGCATTTATTCCAACTTCCAGATTTTTCTTCCATGTCCAAGTTTCACTACCATACATCATGGATGGAATCAGAATTGCATTGTGCATCAACTGTTTGGATTTAAGAGAAACGTTATTATTTCTCATTAGAGGTCAAAGTGCACCGCTAATGAGAAGTATATAAAATAAGAATAAGAATAAAAAAATATATATAAATAAGAGAGCTGTTCTTCTTACCATCAGGATCGAGCGCAATGGAGAGCTCTTGTTGGCTTCCTATGCCCCTAACTGGGGTTTTAAGGCAGATTTGATTTGATGAGATAAAAAGATAAGTAGGTATATGCCGACGTTGTTTATTTTGTGCTGCCTTAAAAAAAAGTCATTCTGCAAACGAGGTTGTTGAAGTCGTAAAAAAAAGGCTTTCAACTAGTGCTGTTAAAAAAAAATTAATTTATCTCTAAAAAAGTATAATAACCATAACAGTAAAGGGCCGTGTGTACATCGCGTTGTTGTCGGAAATAATGAAATGATGCGTCCATACATCGGGTTTTATGATGGTCTTCCGAAACCGGTTCGATTATATTATTATCGCCAGAAAGGCGGCGTTGTAGATTTTCACATAATAAAAGGGAATTATTATATCAGTTTAATGTTTGATAATAAAAATTAATATCCTCACCCGGGAGATTTGGCACCCGTGATACTAATTCCGCAAAATAAGACGAACATGTTTGTCCTATTGACGTATTATCAAATAATATTATGTAACAACAACTGATGACTCTAACAATTCATTACTGGATGTTCTATTTTTAAATGGAACAAACCATTACGACTTTCGACCGTCTTCTGTTATTTCGAAGGCTGGCTTAGTGTAATAATTTTACATTAACAACGTTCGCCATTAGGTGGTAATGTTTTTTTTTTGTTTTTGTTGAGGCCTTCCACCCGATATCGAGTGATTTTGGAAGGTGGTAATGTTTAAGTCTCCGAAACTCCTTATCGTGAGAATTATTCTCGACACGTTCAAAATTTCGAAAAATCTCATGTGTACAACAACTAGATTAGATTTAATGATTAATTAGATATAGAGATAACAGTGGAAATTATTGAAAACGAGAGAGCAACCAAATTTAAAGACTGCGACTGCTGTCATGTATTTGGCGCCAGGATATGACTATGTCTCATCTTTATTGTCTATTGGCTTTGTTGATGTAGTGCTTTGTTCCATTTAAAAATAGAACATTAGTAGGTAATGAATTGTTATACAGTCATTAGTTGTTACATATTTGTTAATATCTAGTCCTGAGAAATGGTCACAAGAATCTACTATATTATTATGTTATCTTTATCCAAAACACATTTAATAATTATAAACATTGAAATGTCACCGCTTATGCAATAATTTTGTAGAAAAACAGACCCCCAATCGAACGGCCGTTAAACGGAGAATAATCTAATTTTCAATATTACTAACTCATATTGCAAAAGTTTTTGAGTTTAACCTTTCATACATTTTATTTCAATGGGTGCCTTGTTGATTATGATATCCAAGCTACGCTTGAGGACATAAACGTCAAGCTTCTACTGCCTCTTAAGCGCATTCATTTTTTATTTTTACTGCAGGAAGAGAAAGACATACTATTACGCTTAGGTAGGTACTTGTACTGCATGCTAACTTATACACCGGGTTCTTAATGAGCGGTCCGTCATCTGATAAGACGGCAGTCTATCAAATTATAAAATGACAATGTTTTTTGTTCCCACGGTAACAATATTGATAATGTTCTATTAAGCTTAATTGGTCCACTTATTGTTATCATACTTGTTTTAATTTTTATGTATTGTTAATGCTGTCTGTTTACCTAAATAAATAAAATAAGCTGACATACTCGCCGCTGTTTATAGTAGCGCCGTATTCTTAGGAAATAGACCATTAGACTACTGCATTCGTAGTGTTACGGCCTTTTAACTTTTTACGAAAACAAAGCATTAGGCCTTATACCGTCGGTTACTCCTAGAAATATGGCTTTGTCTAGCAGAATTTAAATTGTTTAATATTATCACTCAAAAATTTTTAAATCGATGGCCAAAATTACTCGATTTCGAGTGAAATGCCTTATTAATTTAAGAAAATATCACTTAATCAATAACTATAATTAATATATTTATTCATGTTACATTTCACCATTCCATTTTTGTCATCATTTACTTATGTAAATATTTTGTTATGTCTCAGCTCAATAATAAGTTGAAAGTCCCTTTAAACTGACATTTTGAAGCCTAGCAGTAAAGACGTTAGCGTTTTGATTAACAGCTCCTGGGTTCGATTCCCGGTTGGGTCAGAATGTTTGTTGTGCTTCTTCGTTTATCCCATTCTATTTAGGTCATGGAATGTCACTAAAAATTCCTCAACACTCTTTATCACGTAACAGAATCTTTGATATATTTGTAGACTAGAGAATTCTACAATATATGAGGCAATAAGTGCAATGGACTGTATTTTCGATAATCCATGTACCTATCAAGTTTATTATAAAAATAATGGTCCTTCGAGCCGGTTTAAAAACCACCAAACTAAGCACAATTTTTAAAACAGTACGTACCACTTTTGATGTAATTCATAGTAGGTACATATATGAAGGTTTGATAACAATTATTATTAAACAAAACGTTTTACGACAAGAGTTAAATTTATATACCATTTGAATATTGTATTTCTGATATAAACCTATTAAATTAATTATAGTATATTTTCTATAACAGGAGCACCATCTATGTAATATTTTGGTCACAAACCTTGTAAATAGAATATTTGTGTCGCTTAAAAAAAGGCGAGTCCACTTAAAGGCTCAAAATAATATAATTCCGCAGAGAAAACACAGTGTTCTTTATATAGGACTAGCTTTCCCGACAGACTTTGTCCTGTGATCCATCTATGAAAATCGAATTCGAATTAAAAAGAATGATAAAAATGACTTAACCAAAGTCATTTGGCTGACAAAACCTTGGGTCCAACACGTTCTCGAGCGAACAGGGATCATACCGACTGTGCTCAGGTGAAAGGCTTTAGGTAATCCACATTTTTTCCAAAATTGGTTTTATTATTTTAAACTAATATTGTGTGTCTCAGACACATTCCGGTAAAAGGATTTAAGCCGCAAACACTTATTTCCTACATAAAAACACAAATGATTGCAAAAAGAAGGACTTAAATGCAAAGCGCAACCATGTCAAAGGACTTAAGCCACAATAATCTAGTTGGATCAGGTAAAAGGCGTTAAGCCACATGACGCATGATGTATGAAAACGATAGTTTTTTTTTATGACGGATACAAATGTCAGTGGCGATGTAAAAGGACTTAAACCACCTTTTAATAATGTTTTTTCTAATATCTCGATTATTTATTAATTTTTAGTCTTAAATTGCGCAGTGTGCTAAATATAATTATTTTGCATTTCCATTAATACATCGGTTCGCATATATTTTTTGTTTCTGGTGTAAAATTTTATAAATGTGGATTGAAGCCTTTCACCTGAGCACAGTTGAACGGTCTGGGTAAGACCTAGATATAGTCCCCAGCTAGACTGACATTAATTGATTTTTAAGAGACCTTACATGACACACGAAGTAGAAGAAAAATATCGTAACCTTTCAAAGAAAATTCACCTCGTAAATTGGATATTGCGTCTGCTGAAAAACCAATATTTGACAGGTGTGATGATTTGCAATCAATTTCTCGTACTGTATGTTCTTACAAATATCAAATCACATAATTATTAGTGTTTTCCAATTTTTACAATAATCTATATAATAAAAGCCCAAAATACTGATCGACTAACGGCGCCTACCCGAAGCGAGTGATACCCGCGAGCATAAAGGTGAGTGAGTTCTAATATTTGAACCAAAAACACACGTTTATAGCCTTTAAAGGTAACCGCATCAGTTATTTAATGGTTTTCTAGAAAAGTGGACTCACAATAATATATTCTTTTGTTTATCTGTGGTCAAATTGAGAATAGATTAATATTGTTTATTATTTATTAAAACATTCTACATATTAACATTGCGAATTTGACATTTACACGAGCGCTATTTTACAAAGAAAATTGTGAAATAGCGCTCGCTCTGTCTTTGACAATGGAACCTCAATAATGTTCAAACTTATAATTTAAATTAGTTATGGTCGAATTTCGAGCTCTGGTAAATTACTAGTTTTAATAGTTAATAGTTAATTTAATAGTTATTTGTTTAAACACAAACTTAAGGTACGAAATGAAATTATAATTGCGTCACTCGATGACGGGTGTTCCATAATAATATTATTATTTGTCGCAAGGTTCTTACTCGAAATACGAGTATAACCTTGTTGGGTCATTCTCCTCTCTCTGGATAGCTTTGAACTTCGCAGATGACATCACTTTAACAATAGCCTTTGTGATATTTTTTTATTCCGTAAAAGACTTCAACTGTAAGAAATAAATAGGAAACCTTGAATCCCTCGGGCATAAACACATAGATCCTTTTTTATTTATGTTTTTATTTTTGTTGAACTTATCATAATCATCACGGGATTTTATCATTTTTACATATACTTAGTAGTACAGTAGTAAGTACATATACAGACTCAAAATCTATACATATATAATATACTAGCTGTCTGTCCCAGCTTCGCACGGGTAGTCCAGGGGCGGTACCTCCATCACAGAAAAAAAAAATATCTCAGGTCAAGAGGATTTCTCTTAAGTTGAGAAACTACAATTTCATATATAACGAAAAAATTATTTTCTCAACCTTAGAAAATTTTCATCTTCGTTGAAAAAATTATAATTTTCAGAACAAGATTTTATTTCTCAATTCAAGAGAGATATCATTATATAAGAAAAAAAATTCTCAAGGAGAAGAAAAAAAAATTTAGTTCAAGAAATTAAAACTCTCAAAACAAGTATTTAAACGTAAAATTCTCAATTCAATAATACATATTTCTTCATTGAAGATATGAAATTTCTCAAAATAAGCTACTATTTTTTTAACGTAAGAATACATGCTCTTCATGAAAGAGTATTAATTCTCGGAACAAGTAAAATATTTTCTCAATCGAAGAATGAAGTTTCTCTGAATGAAATTTAAATATGCTTAAAGTGAGAGAGTCATATCTTAATCCAATATGTTAAACCTCTTTATCAAAAACTTTATGTTTCTTCCTAATAATAAATAATTTTTTGATGTACATAAGAGTATTATTTTTTATTTCAATTTTAAAGGTGGCTACATACCATGCAAAGTTGTCAAAAATTTTTATTTACAATATTGTGAATATTTAAAGATGGTAAATAAAAAAAATCAACAACATGTAGCTACCTTTAAAAGTGAAATAAAAAATAATATTCTTATGAACATCAAAAAATTATTTATTATTACGAAGAAACATAAAATTTTTAATAAAGAGAATTAACATACTAATTGGATTAACGTAATATGTGTATCGAGCCTGTAAGGAGTCTGTTAAAAAAAAAACAATAAATTTTATTTTATTTATTTATTTTTTCAATTTAAGGCGCTAGCCGTGTATGTATTTATGCATATTTTTATACAATTCGTCAAACAACAAAGCTTTAACAGACAGATGGAAGTGTAAAATAGTTATCAGGAATGTAAAATCGCATCGCCAGATGAGTATTCCAGTCGAAAGCGATTCTACTACATCCATCGTCATTTGTATAAAATTTTAAAATAAATAACAATATTAAAGACAATTATACAACAGTAATAAGCCCTCCAATTCTAAACATTTACACAAAAATAAATTATTTAATTCATTATGGATATATAATATAAAAATAGTGAAATAATTTTTGTCAGATCAAGTGAGAAATTCGATTAACATGTAGATATAATGATATTTAAAAAAAAAATTAAGAATGTCTAAATATAAGCAGGTCAAGTAAACATAAATTATAATGCAGTAATGACAATGATAGTGAGTCAGTTAGTAATTAAAGTTAAGTTAAATAATTTACTTTATCAAATTATTTCAGTCAATAAAGGTAGAAAGTTAATTATAATTAATTAAAACCAACATTTGCAGTTTCAATAAAATGTAAGTTTTTGTAGATTCTACAGTGTACCTACCATCAGTTCTTAAATGATAATCATGCTAAAAAAATACATTTGAATTACATCTACAAATTAATAATTTTACTGAAATATAGGTATGCTTCACTGAGTTAATACAAGAGTATGTAATTTATGATATTTATATTTTACACCATTAACTGAATACCATTCAACATAACTTTTTCTTGACAATTAAATTTTTTTTTTTAAATTATGGAGCTTCCAAAGAAGATATTCCTTCTTCTTCGATGGCGCTACAGCTCAAATCGAGCCTGGGCCTCCTGAAGATAACTCCTCCTGTCCTCTACTGCGGACCGCCAATCCGTCACCTGCATAAGCTGTGCCGCACCCTTCCTAATATTGTCTTCGCATCTGAGCCTAGTTCTTGCAACTAATCTTACACTTGGATGACACTCGAGGAACCTCCTGGTGATGTCATTCTCTGCAGATGCCCGGCTCACTTCTTCTCGTTATCTGAAAAACAATATTCCATTACTATGTATCTCAATAAGATCACGGCCTGCTCACGAAGATAAATGATGAAGATAATATTTTTTACTAGAGTGGCAAGTTGTACAATTGTAATTTTTTTACATTCTTTATAAATTACAATACCATTTATTGTTATTATATAATATAGGTAATATTTTAACTGTCAGTAACAAAGAAAGAGGAAATTGTGAAGTAGAAAATGTCAAGTGTAATGACTTACCAACACATTATTTCTGGGATCCTCCAGAATGGGACATTGACTCAAAAACGTTGCCTCTGTTTTATCAGTTTATGTTCTTCGAAGTTGAAATGTTGATTTCCACTTTCTAAATACTTCATCCCATGGTTCTCTCTTAAATTTAAACCATATTAAATCTTCATCGTGGTACGAATCTAAAAAATAATAAAATATATACATAATTTGTAGAAAATAGAAGCAAAGCCGTTTATTGGCAAATAAATAAATAATAATTACTAACCATTGATTTCTTCGAGAGGTGATAATTATTGTTTCTGGATTCGGCAGTCTGATTCAGCGATCTTCATCACACAAGATGTTTCCTACATTGTCTATAAGCTTGCTCTAGACTGCGATGTACTTTCTTCTTATTGCCTCTTTAATTGGTCTTGCGAAGTATGACCTCTCTGCTTTTATTGGAAATTAATGGGTAGTCCTATGACTTTTATATTCTATTCATCATTTATTATACGGCTGAAACGACAAAATAATTATTTAACTTAACATGTCTTATAACATAGAAACCACTATGTCAATGATTCATACTCAAACGGGCTCATACAAATTTTAGGTTAGATTGTCCAAAACCGGTGGTATACGCTAATACATACTTGAATGAACATTTTTGACAGTATAATATACAGATATACACTAAAATAAGTCGCAAAAGGTAAAGCTTTAGTTGAGTCATTCCTAACGATTTCAAAGTTATTTTATATACGATCTGAATAGGTTAGGTTGAAGGTTGGTAGTACGTAGTTAAAAAGTCGGGTTAGATTAGGTTAGTAAAATAACTAAACTAAAGTTTTACCTAGCAAAAGTACTAAATTATACCATAAATATATTCATATACATTCTATAAATGAAAAAAAATCGATTACTTAACATATTTTTTATGATTGACCATTGAAAAGTTTTAAACATACTTACATAAACAATGTATTCAACCGACAAAAATGTTAGTGCTTTCTCTTCCGACACTGAAGACTTAAAATCATAAAACACTTCGTCATTCGGATTAAACAAATTATCACTCTTCCTTTTACAAAACTTCACACCGAATCGCACAAAAAAAACTAGATTTATAACAAAAAATAATCGTACACCATCATAATACTTTCTTGACAGTTGAGGTTGACGACAAACGACAACACAATGACAATACATATCAAACCGAGTAACGACACGAAGATTGCCGAATGGTCGGAGTATCGTTAAAAGCCGAACTATGACATTCCTGCATACTATCCGAAGACGCGTCGTTGCCGTCGCAAAACATACTACCTAATGGAAATCCCCGTTTATATGGATAGCGGACACAAAATAAATTTACGCTCGGGGCTCGGCTCTTCATTTGAGACTATAATTTCTTGAATCAACAAAACGTTTTCTTCAATGAAAGTTTTGTGTTTTTACTTAATCCAAGATATTCAAATTACTTAGAATGAGATAAAATCTCTTAGATCAAGAAAACAATGTTTATTAAAATGAGAAAAAAATTCTTTGATTGGAGATATGTGGTTTACTTAATTCAAGGAAATATTCTTAACTTAAGACAATAAATTCTTGAATTGCCTGAGACAGTTTAAATTCTTGGATTGAGAGAATAAAATCCGGTTGTTTTTTCTGTGATAAGCCCAAAAGCCTGGCATGCGTAGCGAAATCAATGATAAGTACATATAATTTATTTTCTATTAACAGAAAAAACAAGAAACTGATTATAAAGATAAATTATTAACCCACACAAAATTCAAATTTCGCGCCGCCTGTATTTCGTACTAAAGTACAATAGAAGTAAGTATTTACATACATAGGTACGCCGTACGTATGCAAAAATCGACTATAATAACGAACTATAATGAATTGCATAGGTACCGCAACAGTGTCCTACTCGCACCTATTTGGCTTTTACCGGGCTTTATGTTGCGTACGAAAAAATTGCAAGTCCATAGAGGCCGGGCTTTAAAAGATTTATTGGAAAGATTCATTGGTTGATTTCTCACTTAGGGCAAACTTCACGCAGGTGCTTTATTTATTATTAGATGTAATATTTTGACCGTATCAATGTCACAGCTGATGCAATGTTTTCTTTTTGAGGTTAGCTCATTAAGTCTTTGTTTACATTTTTTGTGGAGTTGTTAAAAATAATAAGAAATTAAAATTTCGTAATATTGTGCATGATATAGGTACTTAAACTGGTTTGTGGTTTCATAGATTGTGTTTGTTTCAATGCTTTCTTTTTGATATAATTATAGTTTTCTGTGAACCTTTAGTGAAAATTGTGGATCAGGAGATCGCTGACATTGGACATCATTTAAAACAGGCCATTTTTTATTTATTTATTCTACTGATTTCCTAACCATATTGTTTATTTTTTCATTTTTAAGGTTATATAACCGCTTTTTTTTATTACCTGAAGTTCATTTTTTAAACATAAATCATGAGTGTTAAAAACTTGAAAATCAATTGATATCTCATCTCTGTATACCTAAATCTTCAGAACTAAAATCATTTAATGTTTTCCAATTGTTAGGTTTCATCAACGAAAATGGTCTGGATGTTGCTATTTCGGAAGTGATTAAATTATCCCAATTAAGCTTTACCATACCAGCCGCAAGCGCTTCATGCAGAACGTGCGTTTTGAGCATTAAAACGAATTCATACTTATATGAGAAACACAAGATCGTATGTCAGAGCTATTAATGATTGCGATAGAGAAAAAAATATACCTAGTTTATTCAAAAAGATCAAATTTATGGAAAAACTCTGACCCGACCGGGAATCGAATCTGGGACCTCGTGATTTGAAGTCCACGCCAGTACAACTGGGCTACCGAGGTCGGTTAATAAAGTGATTATAGAGAGATTAACTTAACTTTCGGAGTCTCTTCATATAGGTGTAGGTACTATTCTTTTATAGACCTCTCGAAAATAATTTGCATGCGTGCCCAGATAACCCTAGGTAGTTAGGTATTTTAAAAAAATAATTCAATTTTCTTATGATCCCTAACTTTATAGATCCCTAACTTTATCAAAATATTCTACAGGCTATGTTAATATGGAATAATGTAGCATTCTAATGGTCCCCTCCCGTCCGGCTCGTACCCCAGTGACGCCTATATCTCTGCCGCATTTCAATTATTTTTTTAAATAAATGAACACTTATTGTGGCATAATTTTAATGGTTAGACGTATGCTATCGCAACACTCTTTGTAGATAATTATGTTTTCTACAAAGTCGTAGTACATTATTTTATTATATCATCAATATTTTTCGCAGCGTACGCGATGTAAAGAATAATTTAGGTATTTTTTTACACCTTGGGTTACATTATTGGAGTTTTAGTAAGGATCCCAAATATATTTGAAAATTCAATTTAGCCCATGTTCAGCGGGGAGAGTGTAGCTTCCCAATATTGAAAGAATTTTTGAAATCGGTTCAGTAGTTTCGGAGCCTATTCCCGTCAAACAAACAATCAAAACTTTCCTCTTTATATTAGTAGTGTAAGTAGTGTAGAAAAGAAAGTCAGTTTAGTGTGGACACTTATAACTCGAGATCGGCTAAACAGATTCTTCCGATGTTTGATTTATAATAAAATATAAAAGTAAAGTTAGTATGGAATGGATTTCCTGCGACGCCAACGCCATCTATGAAAAAGTTTTTAACAACAACATTTTTGTTTACCTTACAACCGTTGACATTAAAAAAAATATTTGTACGCAGATGTTTGATGGAATATTTTTTGTGGAATTTTTTAGATGGCAGTGTAGTAGGAAATAAGTCACATGTGAAGCATGTTAGATTATTGTATATCTTGTTGGCAGAACTAACAGGCTCCATTTAAACTAAATTATACCAAAATTATTGAACTCTTCAATAATTGTTTTTAAGAATGGTTTATAGGTATATGGATGTACCACCATTAATAAGAAATTCCTTTTTTTTTTCATTATAATACTCGAGATTGGATTTTTTTTGTTGAAAGTAAGTACCCTGTCCTGTTCTTTATTTGCTCCCATCATTTCCGTTTTTAGATAAATGTTATTTCCTCTTAAAGGTTAGGCATTTCCGCAGAGGGAATGCCTCCTTTAGGTACAAGAATAATATTCTGACAGAAAACACCACTTAAGAAAGGAGAGATTAGAGCCTCGGTGTAATTTCGAAAAATAAAACTCCAGATGGATTTCGATCGAAATGTTTCTCGTCGTATCTTATAATAAATTAGTTAGTTTGATTGTGAATCGATATTCATTCAGAGAGACAAAAAAAGTAGACTTGATACCTGCCGATCTAGACAAATTCAAATTGGCGTTCGACTACAAACGATGATTTCGTCAATGGTAAAGTGCGAAAAAATTAACTGTTTATTGCAACATAATATAAACAATTATTAAACCAAATAATGTACACTCAGGTACCTTTATAAAAATATAAAAAGTGGACAGTGAATTTTCTTCCTACTCTACATTGTCGAAGAATTCGTTTGTAGTCGATCGCCAAAAATGCAATTTGTCTAGGCCTACTACTGCTCTACAAAAATTTATAAGGCTTCGTTCGGTTCGAGTAAGGAATCGAACTTGTTAAGTAGTGTGAACTTGGCCTCATAAAATTTGAAATGAAACATTTTGAGTGTTTTTTATATATAAAGATATTATTGTTCAAGAGGGGAGTTCAAAGTATTCTCGGTATATATTATGAAGAAAAGGGCAAAAAAACCTGAAACAAATTATTGTACTTTTCTATATAACCCCCTTTATTAAGAACGTTCCAAATTATTAAGAATTAAGTTCACTCGAACTAAAATTCGTATTCGGAATCATGCCGTGTTCTAAAAACTAATATTAGTTCACCATAAATATTTTTTTGAATTATAATAATTGTTTATGGATCGAGCATGCGCCTTATTGGTTGATGTTGACAAGCGGACAGCCAATCGGGAAAGACAAATTCAAACGAGCTCCATGTTCCAAGTACCATGGTCGCGAGAAACTGCCGAACCAACCCGAAGTGTAACGAAGACGACTGTATGATTGTATTAGTGTTCAATGATAATAATTTTTGATGCTATTATTTGTATTACTTTAAATAAATTCGGGGAAAATGCTTAGTAATTTTAATAAAAATAAACTTGTTTTATAATTATTTGGTTAAAAAAAACTTTTATCATAAAAATATCATCAGATATCTTTTTAGACGCATACAATTAGGTGTGAACTAAAATTAGGAACCTTTTGACAGATAAACGCACTAAAATTGACTTAAATACGAAATTCGAATACCAAAATGAACTTATTTCAAACTAAAGTCTAATTAGGAACAAATAGGAACGTTCTAAAATTTCTCGAATACCAATCCGGCTAACTAAAATTGGAACGTTCTTATTTTAGTTTAGTGCGCACTTAATTTGAATTGGAATAGGGGGTATAGTGTTTTTTTAACCTCAATGCGTCTTTTAAAAGGCCACAATTCATCCTTCAACAGCCCACAAACATTTTTTTTTCCTGCTCTAACAAATAATAGTTTTTGGCCTCTTCGTCTTTCACGATTTCTTTTTTCTCAGCTCCGATAACAAAAAATGTCGGTTGAAATAGGGTTAGGGCCTTAAGGTAGTTGATTGATCAGACACTTTCTAACACTCAAAACACGGTTGATAAAAAAAAAACTAACTAACTAGGTTCTTCTAGTTGAAACTGTAATGAAATTTTAAAATTGTCACCTTAAAAATAATGTCATAAAACAACCATAGACAAAAATTATACTCATTACTAACAAAAGAATTGTCATACCGAGAATACATTGAACTCCCCTCGTACATATTATGTAGTTTGTGAAACAAACTGTTTTACTTGGTAGTTTTTTTTTTTTTTTTCAATTTAATACCTGCTGGCCGGAGACTATGCTGCTAGTTTAATATAAAACTCTGGATTATTGCGTTATTTCCTTACTTAAAATAATTAGTTTCTCGGTTCCATTTCCACTATCCCTGATGAAGTCATATGGTTTCATATATTTCGTTTTCTTCTAATAAAAATTTAATAAATTGACGAGATGAGTTGGTTCCATTAGTAGGAAATAATGACGTTGTGACCCATCAAATGATCAAATATATTGAAAATCAAGATCTTTTTCAAAACGTGTATAATAATACCTATGTATGACCTCCGTGATCAGCTAAGTGTTATTCGTTGTATATTCTTTCGAAATTTCTTAGTAATTATAGAAAAGAAAACAGTGGGTTGGAACTGGTCAAGTTTCGCTTTTTGTAAAAGACTTTAGGTATAATTATTATTGAAAAGTAAATAGGTATGCCATTTTTTTTTATATTTCGCAACCGTTGCGTCGGCGTCGTCTGTCATTTGGACAGTATTGGAAAAAGCAGTAGCACTAGTATAAGTTTTCGATGATCGAATATCGAAACGATCATCGAAAGAGTTTCGAAAAATCTCCATTCAAAAATGATCGAATGATTCGATCGTTTGATTTTCTAACACTATTTGCACGCTAATAAGCGCTTATTAGCATGCGATTTGAAGCTTTCGATTAAACTCTTACTAGCCCCACAGTTCTCCGTTCTTTAAACCAAACTCTTACCATAAGATTTCATATTGGTCGCAAAATATTCACCTGTTTAGACGCTCAGCTCTAGGTTATCAGCCATTCACGGCGACCCATGGGTTTGAATGGAGTTTAGTAAAAAAAAGGCTTGAAGTAAAGGAGTCCCTGTGATGCACACTGGACGCGAATGTGGGTTAAGTAAGTACCTAAATAGAAAATATATACTTACATAGGTTTCTTGAAAATAGCTACATATTTGAAACAAAGATGAAAGAATGATCAATTCAGGCAAACTTTTCACCGGTAGATCCAAGATTGTGAAAAAAAACTTCCATAGAATAGTAAGTTAGAAATGAAACTCTTTGAGGGAAAAAATTAAAAATGACAAACATCATCAACCGTAATGTGACTCTCAAGTAGCCTATAAAATCTATGATTGATAAAATCTACCAATGATATTACATTTTTAATTATGAAGCTTATAAGGATTGACTCGCAGACCTCGTTTCAAAAAAGTGGTTGGTAGTCTAGTGGTATCAGTCGACGTTCGTGGGTTCGAATCCCGGTGCCGAACATTTTCCACTTTCTCGACACAACCCTTTGGTTAGTGTGAAAGATGTCGAAAGTGTATTTGTGTTCACTTCGAGTGAGCCCAGATTTATTAAAAATGTTATGAAGAAACGACGTCGAAAGAGAGACCTGTATAACAATCAATCTGATGTATAACAGTAAAAGAAAACAAGTGCATAACGCAATTTCGTTACCATCCATGTCATATGGATATGAAACGTGGACCTTGACGAAAAAATAATAATGTAGTATAAATGCAGTAGATATGAGTGCTCTGCGAAGAATGGGTGGAAAGATTTTGTGGGATATGGAAAGAAATGAAAATATGAGGAAGAAATGTGGTATGGTATGGAATTGGCGCTGTTCTTCCTCCCATCAGGGTCCCGAAGAGGAGAAAGACCGTCTAACACCGTATTCCGCTCCTTTTAAGCAGAGCTGTGGGATTTGAACATGGTGTGAGAGAAGGCTGCAAGGAACGGTGTACGAAAGCGTGGACGACCGAAATAACGTGGATCAAACATATCAATTCCGTCGTCGAGGAAGACCAGGTCAGAAGTAAGAGAAAAGGAGAGGTTGTATGGAAAATGGTATGTCGGTAGTAGAAGCGAAAGAAGTGTGCTTGGATAGAAGAGAGTGGAGATCCGTTCTCTCTGCCTACTCCTTACGGGAGTGATGGTTAAAAAAAAAACAATCATAGGTTTTGTAAAACTATAACTACACTACAATACCTACTTCTGAAAAGTGTCTAGTTGACCGATTAATATAAACCTTTGGATGAAAGAAAACACCACCGATAACCCTAAAAGAGGCTATGAACCGTGGGTGTACTTCGATAGTTTATTATTGATGATCCAAAATGCTGTCATCGTCATCAACCTTTACGTATGAGTGAGGCTGTCATTGTCAATATATATTAAAAATATAAATAATTAATGTAAATGTAAGTATAGATAATTAGTGTAAATGTAAGTATAGATAATTAGTGTAAATGTAAGTATAAATAATTAGTGTAAATGTAAATATAGATACACACACACACACACATTCTCCCTTGAGGCCCCCCGCACACCGAATGCCAGCCCGGAGGAGACCAATCCACAGCATACTCGACCCGCACGAAACCAACCCCCTAGTCTGATCGAATTAACCAAACCAAAAAGTCGGCCCCACACAAATCAAGCCCGCCGCGCACCACCCCCAAACCAACCCACAATACAGGGGGCCTAAGCCTCATCAGGGGGACTAAGGAGCATAGGGAGGCAGAAGAGCTCTCCATTGCGCTGGATCATGCACCTTTACAGGGAGGATACCATCTGCCTGGACTCCCCTGATGAGACCCAGGTGTCTGAGGCTTAATTCTTGTGCCTTTGCTGACCTGTTGGGGTTTAAGGACGTGAGATGGTCAATCTCACGGTCCCAATCTGATTTTTCGATATAGATAATATATGTAGATAATAAGTGTAAATTTTAAAATTGTCAAAAACATCGAACTCATCAAAAAATATCGATGTAAACCTTTTAAATTCCATATGATAATGAATTTTTGAATACACAAGTGCCTTTCATAATTTAGTCATGAAATAAATTATGAAGAGAAAAAAATGGAAAAACCCCAAAAAATATAAGTAGGTACCTGAAAATATATTTATTACTAGGTAGATACCTTCTGAAATCTTCATTTAAAATTCTGAAGATAAGTATTTTATTTTTGGGAGGTTTTTTTTTTTTTAATATTTATCGGTTTCGAAAAATGGGGATGAAATTATTAGAAGTGCGTGCCGAGTTAGTCGGAAAAAGGAAGGAAGTATAAAAAGATATTGAGATTAAGTCTCATCCCCTATCTAGAGTGTTTTTGTTCCATTACCTCTTCTAGCGCCCTGTAGAGTGAGTGTTTTCACATTTTCTAAAGTTTATTTCAGTCATTTGTGTCGTGCAGCTAAGATAATATTTTTCTCGACTTAATGAGTGGGAAAAATAATATTAAGAGTTCAAACGAATGAATCTTTTGGCCGGATGTTAACACTTAGCTCGAACTACTGAAGTTCGATGAATCAGTAAAACGAGTCAAATATTGAACGAATCGTTCAAAATGAATCGTGGACTCGAAACATTTCCTTCTTATATTGGACGGTGTCGATATAATGAACGGTGATAGACTTCCTCAGGTAGCAGGTCACAATATTCCGGTGGGAAATCGCCAACCGGGAAGACCCCCCAAGAGATGGCGAGACAGTTTGAATTCGGTGACCCAAGAAACCTCTCTACAATAAAAACAGGTCGCCCGACCTATTCAAAGAAAAAATTGAAAGAAGAAAGTAAAAAAAGTGGTGAAAATCACTAGCCAAAGCTGGCGGCCGTCCAGAAGCCACCAGGTGGAAAAGTTTCAGGACACCGAAAGAAGGACCAACTGACCTACTTTTAAAATGTCTATGATCACTGCGATTCAGATTGAGCTCTCGAAACTGAATGTTTGAACTAGCATGCGATTTTTTTTTTGAATAACGATATTAAATAAAAACTAGTTCACAATTCATATACTCTGACATTTAGAAAAATAATGTTTTTTGTTAATTATTTTCATGTAAGAAAAGTAAATGTTCAACAACTCAATAATATTTTTTTGTCTTCGTAGTTCGACTTTTCTGTGGCAGACAGTTAAAATTTTCGCCCATTTATTTGATCAATTTTAGCCGAATTTTCATTGAAACATTTCGAGAAATAAAGAATCTTTTAGCTCATTTAAATTAAATTGGGTCGCAAAAAGATTCAAAGTGAATTTTTTTACGCAACGAATCTTTCATGAAGTTAAAACTGTGAGACTATATCAATAACGTTGTAAGGTGCTTGACCTCTGTCTTACAGACATTTCTTTATTTTTCCAGGCTTTTTTGATTATTTATACTAATGTATACAAGGCGTTACTATCTCCGTAGTTTTTCTTTTAAATTTATATTATCTCGATTGTACGGCCTTTCTCAAACTTTTATACGGACCTCATCAAGTAACGGTTCGGAGGGTAAAAGGGAATCATTTGGTACAAAGGAAAAGTGTAGGTAAATATCTACATAATATTTTAGTCCGTTTATTTATATATATTTTTGTAACAGCATCAATCATAGAAAACAAACGTAAAGGTCAGATATTAATATGCGAAAAGCCGTGCAAAATTCCAGAGAGCGTTCTTAAATACTCTTTGATAAATTAACTTTAATTTTTTAAGATCTTCATACAAATTTTTCACAAAAGACAGTAAGCCATCTTTTGGAAACAAAATTACTCATGTGAACGTAGAATGGAATCTTGGTATTACTGTATGAAAATGTAATAAAATAATTGGAGATTGATTTGTTATACATATAAATGTTATTCAAATCTTATTATTCTCAATAAATAAAGATTTATAGAAAGATTTTGGAAAAATATTTCCTCCATTTTGTTATTTGACACATTTAAAAAAATTTATGGCCACATTTTGTGTCAAACTGTCGTAGCCAGATAGATGAGTAATTATGTAGCTACATACCTGATAAAATCATATTAAATGTTGGTAAAAAATAATAAAGATACATTAAATTAAATTCATAATACATTTAAATCTAAAAATTGTTCTTTCATAAAGATTTTAGAGAAAAAATGATATTTGAAAATTGAAATGAGTATGAATATTCTTTAGTAGATTTGGTCGGTAAAACAGAACGCTGAAAGAAAGCCAATCTGACAGGAAGTGATGACGTTCCTATTTTACAAGATTATAATGGATTTGTCAGGTATGTGTGTATGTTTATAGTCAAAAAATATATTTGGTTTTACACACATCATAATAATTAAGTAATACTTCCTGTTTATTTTGGAAAAGAATCAGATATGTAGGTATTTTGGTAAAGTAAAATTCACTTGATTTATCCACAATATGTATTCACAAAACTGTATCGAACTCAAATTTCTTATGTAGATAAATGCAAACTTATGTTCTCTTACCTTTAATTTATTTTATTTAATGTTATATTCATCACAAAACAAGGTGGGTAATATTTTAAAAAACACAGCATGTTGTTGTATGTTGAAGCATTCGGTAAAAGTTTGGCAGCATTTCTTGATATATCCAAAATCCCTGCAAGGTTGTGAGTGTTCTGACCTAAAAAAAACCAATTCTATTAATATATGAAAGCAAAATACAGTAATTACATGGCCATGGTTGCAAATATATAAGACGACATTAGAAAATTTTGCTTTTTCAGGGATTTGTTTTAAAAATACATGTTATGAGAATTTGATTAGAATCAATATTAAGGATTTAGAAAGTATATCAAACTACTTATGAACTTCAAATTAGAATAAAACAATCAACTGCTAGATACATATTTGATATGATATGCTCTGCATAAAACCTTCATTTGGAATCTTTCATAGTATTATTTGTTTAAAAGTGTAGCTTTTATACCTTTTTAAGATCTTCATTAAATCCATTTAGACTGCATAATGTATCAGGTATTATTATTTCAGATAGACTGCAACTCCATGCCTAGAAAACAATATTACAAAACAAACATCAAAATTTGTCTAAAGTTTAGTTACAGGAGGGACAGCAATTTCAAAGTATCATATTTTATATACCCATATTTTTACAATTCACAACTAAAAACTTCATGATAGGTAAAAATCTTAATAATTAAATATAGCTTAGGTACCTACTTACAAAAATATTTCAATATATTAAAAAACTTACAAAATTTTTGAAAATAGAATTCCTGTTGTTTTTGTTTGGCTGTCAGAATAACAATAATTGACAGTAGGTTACCATAGACGAACTTTTTAATATGTAATTTTTTGTCTTAGCTTCATAATATGAAAACAAAATAAGAATGATTTTTTTAATAATTCTTCTTCACATTTAAAGTGGTTTTTTGTGTGAAATTTTTTTTTTTAATAAGTCTAAATATTTTAAGAGACCATTATATAAGTAAATCAAAAATATACATCATAAAATAATTTAATAGTACCTAACTGTGTTGAATTATATTATTATCTTTGGTTATCCATGGATGGTTAATACTTCACTATACGTCATATTTTGTTGTCAAACAAAAGGTTCGGATTTATATCGTCGATTATGAAAAATATAATTACCTTATTTTCAATTGAGTTTAATGAAAATAAAACTGGTAAGTCAAATTGATTAAAATATCTGTAAGCCTATGCCGTAACTTAAAACATTTATGCGTTGCTAAAACAATTATAAGGTTATAATGTTATAAGGCGGGAATTAGTGTGTTACCGAAATCACAAAATTTATTTATTTTGTTGATGTTTTTTTCAGGTTCCTGAGGCAAACGTGTTTTCAACGAGACTAATTGCTTTCATCCCACCTTTTTGACATAGCAATTAAGTACATACTTCTAAGGATCAAATTGATTGATAAAAGTGCATTTCTAACAAAGAAATTCAAAGGTTTAATTTTTGCAAGACAATATAATAATATTGTAAATATACCAAAATGGTAAGCTACCTATGTAAGAATTTCATTAATTATGTTTCTTGGATTTCTTTATGTGTATTTTAAAATCAGAAACTTTATATTGCAGATCCATGTTAGAGAGCTCATTTAAATTTCCCATTTGAGAAGGGAAACAATTATATTGAAAAAATATTCAATGGCTGCTTATGGGATGTAAAGAAGATTGACCATAATCAATAACAGTGTCTTGCGGATGCCAGCGATTTTATCAATTTTACCACATATCACTATAAATAAGTCCTCAACCCGTTAGAAGCATATCAGCTTCATATAGAGCCTAAATGTATCTTAAACCATATTATTAACCACTATTACCGCAAAGGATTACTCTGTAATGGTGAGCAATGCTTAATTTTGACAGAAAATAAATATAAAAATGATAATGCTTCTGGCTCGACACAACACAAGCTGACACAATAGTGTGTTTCTAGCACATAGATTTTCATATATTCTTCGTAGTAAAAAAGTGAAGCCGATTTGGCCGGCAATTTTGACAGTACATTTATAAAGAAACTTAAAAATGATCTAATTTCACTTATTTCAATGTAAAAATATGTTTTATTGTAAAAAACACGAGAAAACTACTGAATAAATATACGCTGTACCACATTCTTTTGGGAACCAAACTGTCAAAAGTTGCAATATTTAGGCTTCACTTTTGAACGCGAGTCGGGATTCTAGGTTATTGTATGGATTTCTGTGTTCTAGCATCAGATTTAATTAAACTTTAAATTTTTTATTTCGGTTATGGAATAAAAATGATATACCTAATACTTTTGGGTTAAGAAGTGAATAACTAATAGTTTTTTTTATAACGGTGGGTCGGAATATCTTTTCTGGTTTCCATTTGTTTAAGAGAATATTTTTTTACTCTGCTAGATCTAACAAAAAACTTTGAGATTATACATATTATGTTTCAATTGTTGATTTTATGTTTTATGAATTAAATAATGATTGGACAAAAAATAAACAAAAATTCTTTCATTCATTTATTCATACCCATAAATAATATTACTATTTAAATGGTTCTACGTTGAACAACTTGACATTTTTCAGAAGGCAATAACTTACATTTGAATTTCTTTCCTATGTACATTTTGGTTCAATTTTTTTAAAATTTTAATAGAGAATGGCATTTATCAATAAGGATAAGAAGAAATACCTAGATTTGATATTGATATACCTGCATTGATCCATTGAAAATTTCCTTATAGGTAACTTCATATATTTTTTAAAATTATATTGTAGTGGTGTAGTTTTGTTTTGATTCCAATGCCTTTCTCAAAATGACACTAAATAGTTTTGCCTAATTGCCACATAATTTTTCACCTATAAATAACATAATAATAATACAACGTCTATTGACGTCAAGTGAGTATCTCAGTAGGTTTCGAATCCTACTATGGGCTAAGTTGAACCACCAAAATAGAGAGTATTGTTAAACTATGAAGGTGAGTTTATTTGCATAATCAAGTTGATTTTTATCCGCTCTGTAATAATCTACTAGATGTTGTTACTTGCAACCTGACGTTATAACACACCAACCATTGATGTCAAGTTAGATGCAGAACTCTTTCAACAATTTGCGGCGATTATTTTGAGTTTGATATATCCAGATATGGAAATGAAATAAGTACCTGTAGTCAATCTATAATAATAAAGGAAAGTGCCTGACTGACTGACTGACTGATTGACTGACTGACTGACTCATCAACGCACAGCCCAAACGGCTAATCGTAGAGAAGTGAAATTTGGAAATCAGGTAGGTCTCAATACAAAACCTTCCACTAAGAAAGGATTTTTGGAAATTCCACCCCTAAGGGGGTGAAAAATAGGGTTGAATGTTTTTCAAAGTATGCGAATATCTCGGAAACTAGATATGGTACGAACTTGAGATTTGGCATATGAATTCTTCTATAGAAATGAGTGTTAGCGTATTTGGCAATTTTTCCAAAATTTAACTAAAAGGGACGAAAAAGGGCACATATAAAAAGGGATGATTTTTAAGTGCCTCCTAAAAAGTTTAAAACTGGTTTTATCGAAATTTCAAAAAAATGATTTCTTCAGAAAGAGTCAAATTATACTATTTCGTTTTCAAAAGATATCATTAATTAGAGGGTAGGGGGTGAGGGGCACTTTTCCAACGTGTATGTGTGTGTATCCGTCCCCTCTTTATAACTTTTGATTCGCTTGATGCACAGAACCTAAAATTTCAGAAAATATTGAATACTTTAAGCATACAAAATTTGTATACTCAGAATTTTGATTTTTTTTTTCGGTCAGGGGTTATCAACCTTTGAATTTTTATTTAATTTTTCCATATATCTCGAAAACCATAAAATCTAGAACCCTAAAATTGTGTATGTATATAGAAAAATACAATATCTAAAATATAATTTAATGAAGAAGTTTCAGGATTTCTCAAACTTTTTTTATAAAGAAAAATATTTTTTTTATGACAAATTTACGAGTTTCAGTGCTTATATTTCAGAATTTTATAAAAATATCGAAAAACGCCGAAACGCTACAACTAGATATTTTATTTTTCTATAAAAAATACATACATCATAGCAGTACATCTCAAACTTTTCTTAACATTTTTTGTAAAAATTTAATTTATTGACGACATCGTTTCATACAATAAACATACCGACTCAGGCCATCGACAGTTGGATCTCATTCGGCGATCCGGGCCGGTGTGGTGCCGCGGTGTATGGCTAAGAACACGTAGAAAGCCGATACCGACCCGCGCCGACCAGCGCAAAGAATGTTACTATGCATTTGAATGGGGATACCCACAGAAAAGCAGGAACCCGCTTTCCGGCATGCTCATTTAATGTCATTGAAACCATAGGCAACAATCTATGAGCCGGTCGGCGCGTATCGGAATCCGCTTTCTACGTGTTCCTACCCAATGAATATATACGTAGGTAGGTACCTACCCAGCCCAACCTACTTTCTCCAATACACGTGTCAAAACTATTGCGTAATCTATAATATTAATATAGTTTTGAACTAGCCGACCCGTCAAACTTCGTCCCGTCTTGGAATATAAATAATATGTTCGAGATTTTATGTATAAATTTAAGTTGATTTCAGTTTAAAGTTATTTAACACAGACGACGACGTGGTCCTTATATTATTGAATATGAATTAGTATAATGATACATTCATTAATACCTTTTTAACTAGGTACTGTAACCGATGCATCTGTTATAAAACATATCATTATATTATTTTCTATCAGCATTCCGTGAATCGTATCATTTGATATAATAATAGCAAGTTGCAGTGACGCGCCAGGGGCGGGAACCACACCCTTTGGCGCCCCCACAAAAAAAAGGTCATTTCTATAATTTGGTATCTGGAAACATTACATTTTCTAAAAAAAAAAAATTTGGTACATGCCTATTTCAAAAACCGGACTTATAGTATAGCGCGAGCATATTTTGCCGCCCTGCTAATAGAGGCGCCCAGGGCGGTCCGCCCCTCCGCCCCCCCCCTCGGTTCGCCGCTGGCAAGTTGATATAATAATATGTTGAAAAAAGGTAAATAGTATTATGAAGTCAATAGGTAAATTATTTTATATCAAATGTAGTCAATGTGCAAAATATTAAATTTTAAAATTATCTACAAAACCTCACATCATTTTAGGACAGATCGTAAATAATTGTTTTGAAAACACTGGCAAGTCAATGACCACATCATTTCGTCACTGTATAGTGCGAAAAAATTAACTGTCCACTGGAACGTATAAAAAATAGAGACGAAAGGGATAGCAGTTAGCCGGATATTATGACCTCCTCACACACCATTTCCAGATCCCTCAGCTCTGCTTCGAAGGAGCAGAACACGAGGAAGACCCTCTCGGTATGAGAAGATCTTCTTTGTCTTCGGAACCCTTGCGGTAGGAAGAAAAGCGCTCCCCTTAAAATATCGGTGTTTTTATTTTCAAAAATTTATAAAATTCGCAGAATGCTAAAGAAGTCCTTACTAGAGCCCGGCCAGTGCGTAAATTACCATGGGTACAACGCATGAATTACGCTTACGTAGGCGGTATATACCAATTGGACTGACTCCGTTGCCGGAACGTTATTGTTCCAAAAATCGCGGAAACTATCTGCATCTTCAGCCAGGATGATATATGACGAAACGTTGTTTTATTAAACTTCCCTTACTTATGAAGACCAGCAAAGCTGCTGTTTTCCTCTATATAGTCTAATAGTCTATATAACGAAATATTATATAGAATTACTCTCCATAATTTACCTTATGCTTGATAATCAATTTTCTAAGTTGTAGAATTTATTTTGTGATTATAAGGTGTATTTCTTAAGTGATACTTTAATAAACAAATCAATGAGTTATCCAAACATGCCTCTTTTTACTATCCGGTATCCGGCAGGATATTATTTACGCCACCGAATAGACCGGATATCGGATAGTTGCCGATATCCGTTTCATCTAATAAAAAATATAAACAGTGGACAGTTAATTTTCTTCCTACTCTACATTGTCGAAAATTCGTTTATAGTCGAACGCCAATTACTTATACCATTAGAATACTGAGGTTGACCACCTCACTTCCTTAAACCTCAACCGAAAAGGCACAATGAGCCTCGGACGACTTCGAGCGCAATGGAGAGTTCTTTATGCCTAACCTATTCTCCTGAGTGGGTCCAAGGCCTCCCGTATTATGGGGTGGTTTGGGGGGAACCGCCACGGGCTTGATCTGTGTGCGGCTGGCTTTTTGGCAATCGGGCTAGGGTTTGGCTTTGTGCGGATCGGGTTTGCTGCAGTTTAGTTTCCTCCGGGCTGGTTTGCGGTGAGCGGGGGGGCTTAAAAGGGAGAATATTACGTTATTATAAAAATGGAGACCTACTTTACGTGGTCATCGCATCACGCCTGGAGGCTAAGTCGAAATATTAACGACAGCTCCAACATTAACAATTTGTTGTTATTTCCATAGAGATAACGTAAAAACTGTTGTTCAACGTGCGTTAAACAATGTTGTTCCAAATTCCGAGTCAAAAAAATAATTCTGTCAGTTATTCAAAATTAACGTTAAACGTTACCTCAAAATATTTGGAAGTATTACGACGCTGCTATTATATTGAAGACGAAACGCATTTTTTTTTGTTTGGAAACCATTTTTTTTTTTGTTTGGAAACCATTTTCAATTTGGTAAACGTTAACGTTCGGAACGTTAACAGTTTTCACGTTTAACGTTATTTATTTCTACCTGAACGGCTGGACCGATATCGTTTATTCTTTTTATGTCGTGTTTGCTCAGGATAAGATATTTATGAACTAAATTTCGAACCTACGACTAGACAAACAACAACAAATCAACGTGAAAGATATAAATTGAAATGTTAAAAAAACGTCTGTAGTTTGAAAAATGTCCAAAGCAGATAGAAATAAGTGTTTTAAAGATCACTAATTTCATTACTTTTCGAGACCTGAATATTTTTCTATTCATATCCAGCAATATAAAAATTGATTTCAAATAACGTCATTTGATGGAATAAAAGTTATTCGAGTTATTTTTTGGGATTCTCATAGAACAATGTCAGTCAAGTTAGCGAAATTTTTAAGTTCGCGGGCTGATTATATTTGTATAAGAAGCACATATTTTTAAATACAGATTAATAACGACAAATATAAATAAAAATATAGTAATTTAATGGAAATTTTAGAATATATATTTAAAAAAAGAAATGTTGATGATGTTTCTTATTATTATTAATTTTGATGCGAATATAATTAATTCTGCATTGTTTAGGAAGAGAAAGCAAATACAGTAACACGTGAGCGAAGCCACGGGTAACTAGCTAGTATTTCATATACAGGATATTTTATTATTTCAATTATGCACCTACTTGAATAGTTTTTTTTTAATATAAGGAATCTATAGATATAGCTGGAGAGAAAGAGTGGTAAACATTGCTGCCAACTATTCCTAGGATTATGACCAGAGAAAAGACGTTGCGTTACAGTTTTTACTTTTGTCGTTGCAAAGCATAAGGGCAGCATTGTTATTATTATGTTTATGGCATCCCATCCCTAGAGGGACGATTTGTGCCAGACGCAGCATTGTATTATGAGCTTATAGTTCACTACAAGTATTTCAAGCATTCTATTAAATGTCAATAATTGTGGGGTAGGTGTAGAGAATATATCACCACACTACGAATTTGACTCACATGTCTTTCACAGTTATTCTATTTTTCATAGATACAAGCCGGTTTTATGAGTAACTCACCAATTAAAATCGTGATTCGTGACAAACGTTACGTAGATTATCTATATAATAATTCAGAAATGTTTTTTTATTTGCCTTTTGTCGTTGCTTTACCGTATATGTGAGCATCACGCCTAAACGGCTGAACCGATTTCACTAATTCTTTTTTTTGTCGTGTTGGCTTTTATCAGTAGAAGGTTCTTATGAAAGAAAAAATTAAGAAAGTTGCGTGGTAAATTGGGAAATTAAATAAAACTCGCATTAGTCCCTCCTTCTCTATCTACATAATAATTCAGAAATGTTTTTTTATTTATTTTGCTTTTTACCGTATGTCATAGCATCACGCTCAAAATACAAATGCTACGTCAGATATGAATCTGCACAGAGCCGTGCAAAATGCCGGAGAAAGTTCTTTAATACAATTTGCTGCATAAACTTTAATATATTTAGAGCTATTTAAAAACCCTATTTTTTAGGATCTTCATACAAAATTTTAAT
Organism: Mystacides longicornis; assembly: GCA_963576905.1. Taxonomy (NCBI): domain Eukaryota; kingdom Metazoa; phylum Arthropoda; class Insecta; order Trichoptera; family Leptoceridae; genus Mystacides; species Mystacides longicornis. The sequence continues at coordinate 5,448,032 of OY756433.1, read as the reverse complement.
AAACATTAAAAGTGTCATTCTTCTTTTTCTGGGCTTATGTCAGTTATAGAGGTCTACAAAGCAATGGGAAGCTAGACTAGAACCTGTTTAATTGCCTTTAACCGATCAAGCCTGACAATCGGAATCAAAAACGTAAAGCAAGACGGGTATAAGCTAGTAGAATAATAACTAAGTTGTGACTGCTGGTTTTAATTATCATTAATTATGAAGGTACAATATTATAGCAAAAAAAATATTTATCTACCCATCACGCTGTGTCCCGTAAGAGTTAGGCAGAGAGAACGGACCTCCACTCTTTTCTATCCAAGCACACTTCTTTCGCTTCTTCAACCGACATAACATTTCTCATACAACCTCTCCTATTTCTCTTACCTCTTCTTGGCCTTCCTTGAGGATGGAATCGATGTGTTCGATCCACGTCATTCTCGGTCGGTCACGCCTTTCCTTTCAGCCTTATACATAAATTGTCTTTGTCATTCTGTTTGCATCCATTCATTCCATCTCAACTTATTAACTGTCATCTTTGTCACAACACTTACTACAAGAGCTCTCCATTGACCTCCTTCCACATCATGTCCAAATCCCTTAGCTCTGCTTCGAAGGAGCGGAACACGGTGTGAGAGGGTCTTGTTCGTCTTCAGAACCTTGATGGGAGGAAGAAGAGCGCTCTCCCCGGCCAGCTGTCATTCCATACCACATTTATTTCCATATCCAACTCAGAGTCTTTCCACATATTGTCGTCTGTGTGTGTGCGTACTCGATAGATACAATGACGAGTGACCGTATTTCAATGAAACTTTGGTGATCTGTTCTACTAATGTCCGGAAAGATTTTTTAGTGGAGTATGAGTTCAATACCACACCTTCTTAAAGGATTACAAGTAGTAAGGGTTAAAATGTAACAAATATTGCATACACCAGGAGTAATTTTTTAAAATTCTGGGTTAGGTCTTAGGTCGAAATTAGACGGGCGGGCGGGTCATCTAGTTTGAAATAAAAATAATAGTTACCTAGATCAATCAGTCAATCAATCAATTCTCCCTTTTACACCCAACTCAGGAGCACAGAGAGGCAACAAGAGCTCTCCATTGCGCCTAATCTTGCGCAATGTTTATGACATCCTCCATTGATATCTAGATCAGGGGTTTTTAAATATAACTGTTCCTGCAGGAAGAAATATCAAATTTTCCAAAGTTCTCATAGTTGTTTACAAAAACTGGGACTCTTTAAAGGAACATAATTTTCTATTTGATTTGCAGCCTTTTGTATATCGCCGCCCAACTGATTTTGCTGCTGGTTCTAAAATAATGTGCTTAAATTTATGTTTATTTATCTAAGACTAGCTTTTTCGACAGACTTTGTCCAGTGGTCTAACTATGAATATTGAATTCGAATTTAAATGAATGGTAAAAATGACTTAAACAATGTCATTCCAATCGACGCATCTGTTTTAAACCATATATTTTTAACCCGATTTCTGTCAATCGCACCAAAAATCAAACAACTGACAGTTTGTGTCAACCTAAATTTGATTTCAAAAACAGATTTATTCACTTTTCGCGTTTTGATTATTATAAAAAAGCTTAAAAAAATTCCATCAAAAATCTGCGTGTCAATATTTTTAATGTCGATGGTAAGAAAAAATTATGTTTCTCTATATATTTTTTACAGACAGCATTATTGTATCGAAATTCGTTCCATACTTACTTTAATATTAAATTTTATATTATTTCTTATTAGTTTTTCAACTTTTTAATGGCTGCTATTCTGTTATCCGGAGCGGAGAAGAATCCAATATATTATCATACTTCGGAAGAATCTTTTCAGCTGACCTCGAATTTATAAGTGTTCGCACTAATCCGACTTTCTTTTGTATTATGGATTTGTAGCTTTTTATGTACCTATATGTAGGTACATGTCGTCCGACGGATTTTGCTGCTAGTTCTTAAATAATGTGCCTAAATTTATGTTTATTTATTATTTATCTAATATTCTGTGGGCAACAAAGATCGTTTAAACGTGCTTGGTCGTATTTCACCCGAATAACAAATAACGTTGCCTCAAACGAATTCCTTTCCACAATCGTTCGTTAGTTGTATCACAATGGTTGTACAACGCACAGACACCATAAATCACATGTAGATACATAAATATTTCGAGTCTGTAGGGACCACTTGACGAAGATTATTATCCATAGAGATATAATAATGTGTAGCTACCTATACTGACGTACTCCTATAAACATAACCTCACTATCTGCTTAGACATGCGAATGCTCTGGACGATATAGATAATATATTCGCTACAAACCTCAATTATTTAAAAAATATATTATTTGAAAAATACCACTGAACTAAATTCCCTGTATTATCTAGTTCGTAATTGTGTCACGGCGGCGCTTGTGACGCGATCTTCAATACACTTGCGCGAGAGTGTGCGGTATTCATAGAAGAAAATAATAAAAGGGAATATTGGCGGTATTAATTTAATATAATAAATGTGTGTGTGTGTGTGTGTGTGTGTGAGGGTGTGTGTGTGTGTGACGAATGCAGCAATTGAGTTATAAGTCGTTTATTGCACTTTTAGATTGTTATTTTCGATTGAAAAGATTTCCGATGGGACACTAAATAATATACCTATTTCAATTTGCGGTCTAGGTAAATGCTCCTCTGACATGGTGAGAATTGATTTAATCCCGGTTTTATTTCTGTATGTAGGTAGATTTTTTCTTTGTTTGATTGCTCTTTCGTTTGCTTACCAAAACGTTGTTTTATGAAATGTTTTGTAAATTATATTTTGAAATGTAAATGCTACTTTTGTTGCGTATATAACTAAATAAATATAGAAGTGTTACTTATTCACTTATTCTCTTAATTTAAGAAAGATATGGATAGTTTTGAGCTGGAATCGGTTTCTCAAATCCGATAAATCTTGTAACTAACGCAATGGTAGACGGGTATTCCTCTGTAGTTGCATAACTTTAAAAAAAAACCAAGAGATGACGTTGTAGTAGAAAATAAGTCACATGTGAAGCGTGTTACATGATGGATGTGCTTGTTGGATGAATATACTCCATTAAACCCAAATTTTACCGAACCATTTTCTTAACATTATACTTCGTGCCTAGATGAGAGTATAAGCCATGCTATATATATTATACAGGTGAGGTTAGTTTACAAACCATTTCCACAAATATGGCCGACCGTAATTATATTGTATCAACAGAATATTTAGTGAATAAATTAATAAGTTGACACTAGAGACTGGTGGTATAAAACATTCGAACGAGTCTACTGTTTCTAATTTATGTGGGCATATTTCACCCCAGCTGACTTAACTTTGTACACTCCAAACCAAAACCTAAATAATGTATCACCCCACATTTATTATTTACAAAGTAATAATTAATAACAATTATTATCCTTCCACATTCCAGAACAATTAATAATCTTACGGTTAAATGTTTAATATTCTATTTCGGCTTAGTCAAAATGATATTTAATAACCTATTTTAGAATGGAAATACGTATATTATGTATCTTTTGTACGTATTATGTATCTATCTGAAGTGCCTCAGGAGAATTATTTTGGGTGTAAGATGGACCACCGCATCAAAAACGACACCCAGGGTGAGCCCATCACTTTTACCATTATGGAGATGAGATAGGCTTGGCTATAGGACATAATGTGTTAAGGATGCCAAATGACAGTTGGCCGAGGAGAGCGCTGTTCTTCCTCCCATCAGGGTCCCGAAGACAAGGTAGACCCTCTTATACTGTGTTCCGCTCTTTCGAAGCAGGGCTGAGGAATCTGGACATGGTGTGGGAGGAGGTCATAAAGATTGCGCAAGATCGAACGCAATGGAGAGCTCTTGTTGCCTCCCTATGCCCCAAAGTGAGGCGTAAAGGGAGTCTGGATTGGATTGGATCTAGTATATAAAATTCGCTAGCCTAGAGTGATATAGCCGCTAACTTTGGACACCATGGAAACAAAAACGAGCAAAACCTAATTGTTAATGTGTGAAGACAGATATCGCGCGCCGGAGTTTTGGTTCTTTCTCGTTGTTATTTCCTTGGTTACCATATTCACGATCATGAAAATTTACTCTTTTTTCGTTAGTTTGTTAGGTAATAACGCATCCTAAGAGGGCTTTCTTTAGATAGAGAGGCTGTTGCCTTTAAACTGTTGCTTCATCGTTTTAGCTCTTCGTTATCGACTTTTCTATTTACGATTCCGTTTTAAATAGGTACATAAGTTATCGTTGTACAAAATCAAAGTAATCAATTTCTTGCGGGACAACGTCTGGCGGGAAAACTAGTATCTCATAAAATTTAAACTTTAATAAAACAAAAGAAGGTTGAATGTATAGAATGAATTATTAATGTTCACGAAAAAAATCAATCTTCATCCATCTTCGTCACGTAAGAACCTATTCTCCTGTCTGAAAATGTCAAAAAAAAACTAATAAAACTGTATCAACCTTATAGAAACTGTTTTATTTAAAACTGAGGTCAGGGTGGTTTTATGTCAGATGTCAACAGAGTTTATACAAGGTTGGTTTCAATTTCCGTTTTTATATACTACCAAAATATGTTTTAAATAACAGCTGATGGGTAACGTGCGTGATTTCAATATGGGTGGGTACAGTCTTTCTATATTAGCAACTAGCTGACACATCGAACTTCGTCCCGCCTTAAAGGCAAAAAAAATATTGCTGGGTGTCATAAGATAAATAACATACATGACTACTACAAACACGACTAAAATCTGTTCAACCAATCTCGAGTTATAAGTGGTCGCACTAACCCTATTTTCTTTTATATTATAGCTAGATGTTAACAAATTGTAAAAAAGCTTGAAAAAATACCATAAAAAATGTTCGTACGTATCAATATTTTTAATTTCAATGGTGTTCACACTGGACACATTACCGCCATCTGTGGAAACATAGGGAAAACGTTGATCTATAGAATATTTATACCAAAATATCAATCTACCAGACATCTCCCTATTTCTCCAACAGTTGGCGGTAATGTCCCCAACAGAAAAGCCGTTCCGTACTAACTTTAATATTATATTTTATAATATCATTTTTAGTAATTTATTCAACTTCTTATTAGTTATTCTGTTATCCGGAGCGGAGAAGAATCCAATAAATCAAACATCGGAAGAATCTATTCAGCCGTACTCGAGTTATAATTAAGTGTTCGAAGTAACCCGGCTTTCTTTTATATTAGAGATTACAAATTTCACATTACAATTCCACAAGAAATTATAGACACTAGTGGTCGACCAGTGCTAGAAATTCGACCATAACTAATGTAAGTTATACTTATAAGTTTGAACATTATTAAGGTTCCATTGTCAAAGACTGAACGAGCGCATTTTCACAATTTTCTTTAAGAAACAATGACATGGATACGTTAAATTTGAAATTTTGACGTCTACAAAGTTTTTTTCATTATTATTACAACAAACAATATTAACCTATTCTCAATCAAATTTTGACCAAAAATAATATATATGTATAAGCGTTCGCCACTCGTTATCTATATAAACTTTAAGAAATTTTATTCTCCTCCGTCACAAAGTTTTTGCTTCACGTGTGTAAATAGATAATCATTTCCTTTTAATGGGAGGTTTTCTGGGGAGCTTCCGACAAGACACACTAGGTGGCAGCGCTTCTAATCAGGTCTATTGTCAAATTATGACAGCTGTCAAGCATACCATCTAGCATTGACTGATGAATATTATGATAATATATCTCCTCTCTTTTTTGTTTTCTCAATTTAACGTTTTAATTATTGATGATTGCAAAAGTGGCTTTTTCTAGGAGGTAAACCGTGTGTCCTTTTACACTACACACAAACAAAAGCACTAGGTATGTATTTGTCTTCAAGGGTAGATTTGCAGTAGGTACTGTTCTTTGAGAATAAGTCTCAGTGATGCTGTTCTGTATCTTCTTGTTTTATTGTTTTCTGTTACGGTATTTTTCCATTTGTATTTAGGTAGGTATATAAAAAATAAAATAAGATAAATAATTATTTTATTTGTAATAGTATGTAAAAAGAAATGTACAATGATTATTTTAAACAAATGGTTGAGGTTATAAACGTTAATTTGACCAGTGTTGCCAACGCCGTTTTTCAATCGCAAAGTAGCCCAACTGAAAATTTGGTATGCGGTCATTCCGAAATTTTTAGTATCCGAAGAGAGGTGGGAGTTCACTAAAAAAGGTCATTTAGTATCCGAAAGGTGAAAATTCGCTAAAAGGGAAGTAACCCAAGTGGCTACCTGTCGCCTTTTAGATTTTTTCGTCGCATATTCTCGTTCCAAATAGCCCAAATTGCAGTAAAATCGCCCCCTTTCGCAACACTGTATTTGACAATACACCGAATTAGCAAGGGCGCCTCTAGTGGCACAAAATGGAAAAAAAAACATCCCATTACTAGGTAGTAGGTAGGAAGTATGTGAATGTCGATGGACTACCTAATGTAAGCGATTTTGTTTATGTAACCCATAGAAGTTATGTAACTTTTTATTTTCTATAGTATGATCAATGCAATTAATTGATTTCTTAATAGATTTAAGACAGTTACTAGTTTTGAATTTGAAATGAAGATTTAAACTGAGCTTCATATTCATTTCACAAAACGTGTCGGTTTTTCTCCGAATGAAGTATTTAAAAGTAAATTCCATCGGCGAGGTAAGAAATATCAAACAGCCTGTACCCACTCAATCATTCACCCAAAAAGTTGTTGTTTATTCATACTACTTTATTTGCATTTTAAATTTGCCGAAATAATGTTATTTAAATTATGGGGACATAAATTATTGACAAAGCGACCAACAATTCCTCGCCGACAACTTTACTTCCCTGAATGTTTTGGAAACAGATTGTCAATTATTTATGTATTTGTATCTAATTACAGAAATTCTCAGAAGTTTGTTTTAAACTTATTTGTGGGCGATTAGAATGATTCGCCATTCTGTCAATCAACAGATTCATTCATTCTGTGATCTTATTGTTTGTCTTTTATTAATATTTGTATGTATTTTAAATTTTATTACCTGTTCATATTTTCGATTAATCAATGATTTATCTTGTCTTATTGTCTCTTTTTTTATTTGTAGTTTCTAATCTTCTAATCATTTGTGATCTGTTTATTTCACTTGATCTTTTAAACAATTCATCCTTAAATTTTATTGCTTTATCTTATCTTAATGCTTTACTTCTTCTTCTTTCTTTCAACGCGGCAATCCACTCTCGAGAGAGTGATCTATGTAATGCTTTACTTATTTTATGTTAATTTTTGGCATACTGCTTACGATGGTTTGTAGATTTTATTTTTACTTTGTTGTTGTTGATTTGTTTGATGTTAATGTTAAGTTGAATCATATTATGCTGATTAATGATTTGTTTAATATGTATATGATATAACATGTAATAGGCTTAGAGCCGTTTAAAATTGTAATAAATAAATAAATAAATTAGCGTTTTCGTAGGTTTATGAAACTTAGGTAATATGACTTTCCTTTAATTTCTTTATTATCACCAATATTTTTTTTTTTTTTCATAAATATGACTGGAACCTGTAATGGATCATTATAGACCAGAGTGAAAGATAAAATTATTGCAATCTCAGATACTGAAAGTTAAGGTGCATAGTAGGAATATTGTCTTCCATTGTGCTATTGAAATAACCGGAACACCACCGAGGCGGAAGCGTTTGAGAGGAGGGTGAAGACGTATCTCGTGGATAAGCCATTTTACTTAGCTGACCATAGGTATGCTAAATTAGACGAATTGTACCATTTAGCATTGATAATGATACTAACAAGATATGACTAAGACTTTACTTTTAAAACCAAATATTATGTGTCTGTTGTGACCTGACAAGAGCCCTTTACACCCGCCATGACTCAAAACATAAAAAATCATACTCTTCTTAGTATGATTTTTTTATGACTCCTGTGTTCGTAATTTATACTAATCTACATAATAATTGAGAAATGTTTGTCTGCTTTCTATCGTATATGTGAACATCACGCTCAAAATACAAATGCTACGTCAGATATGAATCTGCGCAGAGCGGTGCAATTTGCTTGAGAAGGTTCTTAAATACAATTTGCTGCATTAACTTTAATATATTTAGAGCTATTAAAAAAACTCTATTTTTTTAGGATCTTCATACAAATTTCTCAAAAAGACAGTAAGCCATCTTTTGGAAACAAAATTACTCATGTAAACGTTGAATGGAATCTTGGTATTACGGTATGAAAATGTAATAAAATAATCGTAGATTGATTTGTTATACATATAAATGTTATTCAAATCTTATTATTCTCAATAAATAAAGATTTAATGAAAAAATTTGCAAAATGATTCCTCCAATTTGACGTTTGACAGATAGCGCAAATCACCCTCTATGGGTGGAGAGCCTAATTAATTATCACACATTAGGGAATGTAGCTAAGATTCAAACCACAGAGCTATCTCTCTCTATGAAAACTTGCAAATCGGTAGGTTCCTATAATATTATGAGGTCGGTAAAACAGAAATAATTGTAAGTGTCATTCTTCTTTTCCTGTGCTTATGTATGTCAGTTATAGAGGTCTGTTAAGCAATGGGAAGCTAGACTAGAACCTGTTTAATTACCTACCGATCAAGCCGGACAATCGGAATCAAAAACGTAAAGCAAGACGGGTATAAGCTATTTATTATAATATTTGATTTATCTTGTTCATTTTATAATATGTGATGTATAAAATCTACATACATGTTCAAAATATAATGTAGAACCTATCTGACGCCCCTTAGTGCCCAGATTGGGTCTACGGTGACAACAAATATTTTTTTTTTATCCATCACGCCGTTTCCCGGAGGGGGTAGGCAGAGCGTGAATAAAATGGGGTAGACAAATAAATGAACAAAATCCAAAATCATACCACTGTGCCTAGACGGGTTGGTTATCCCTGTTGTAACTATTATGGGCATTTATTCCCATAAAGATCATACGACTATCTGCCCGATACTCATTCGCCAGAGTTTCCCAATGTACACCAGGTGGATTTGGAGCGTTGGGCATAGGTAAGTGTACTGAAAAATGGTCACAAGAATCTAGACATAATGAGAACGTTGTGCACCAACAAAGCCGATAGGCAGTAAATATGAGACATTAACAAAAATGGATATATTCATATCCTGGCGCCAAATACATGACAGCAGTCGCAGTCTTTAAATTTGGTTGCTCTCATGTTCTCAATAATTTCCAACTTTTATCTCTATATTTCATTAATTATTGAATATCTACTTGTTGTATACATGAGATTTTTCGACATGTTGAATATGTTGAGAACTCTCATGATTAGGAATTTCGGAGACTTAAATATTACCACCTAATGGCGAACGTTGTTAACGTAAAATGATCATCACACTAAGCCAGCCTTCGAAATAACAGTAGAAGACGGTCGTAAGCCCGTAGTGGATTGTTCCATTTAAAACATCAGTAATGAATTGTTAGAGTCAGTAATTGTTACATATTCGATAGGTAACTGTGCCATTTGCTTTATTTGGACATCAAGGGATATTTTGTGTGCACTTTTGGTCCACAAAAAAAACTTGCGTCGTCAATTTTAAGTCTTCGCCAAACTTTGAAGACTGTAAAAAAAACAATATAACAGTCAAAATATCAGCGAAGTATATGAAAAGTATCAACGTCATTTAAACGTTTTTTTGTGGTCGTAAAACTCTAGTCCATGTTTTTTTAACGTCGGTGAATGTTGACGTTTTTTTTTTATTTGAAGCAAAGGTGTATGAATTGAAAAACCTAATTAAATCAGACTGTAGCTTTGAGGTGATCACTTGATAGTTTTTACGACTCGTTTACGACCAAAACGCTGCATGAAAATGACGAAAATTGAAGCGAGTTTGTCTCATTTCGTTCTAACCAAAACTATTATTAGGTAATATTGTTGTCGTAAAAAGTAACCCATACTTTCACTATATTTTTTTCTTTATTTACACGATTCGACGTGTTTTACTAAATGCCGGATCAGGACTGAATTAAATTTAACTTATAATATATTGATTAATGATTATTGTTGATTCGGATGCGGGATGAAGTTCGACGGGCTATGAGTTTGTAATCTCTAATATAAATTAAAGTCGGGTTAGTGCGAACACTTATAACTCGAGGTCAGTTCAACAGATCCGATGTGTAATTTATTGGATTCTTCTCCGCTCCGGATAACAAAATAACTAATAAAAAGTTGAAAAAAATGGATATGAAATAATATAAAATGTATGGAATGTAGGAAAAAAGTAGGAAAAAAAATAGTATGGAACGAATTTCATCGCGCATATAATTATATTCTCGCGTTGATCCCGTCTTAGCTTTGAATACGAATGAAATATGGACATTTTAGAATCAATATTTTAATGTTATTATTTATGTAATTAGTTTATTTTTGTTTCTGGAGGCACAGTGCACATTACGCACATAATATTTTTTTTTCTCCTTCGTTTGTTTTTTTTTTATCTTATATTCTGTTATGATGTGTTTTTAATTGAGAATATATTGGATCATTTTCCTTTTGTGGATTTAGAAGAAGGCTGTTTCTACGGACATAACTCGACACAGGCTATGCCTAGTGAGGGTGTCCGAGATCGCAATTGAAGGTGTTTATTTGTCTTGAATGATTTTTGATTTTGTTTGTGTTGTTTTCATGTCATATTTATTTTGATGTAATAAAGTTATTATTATAAGTTATTAATATGAACGTGCCGCCTCTGGTTAGGACCAAAGGGTCCCCAGGACAACTTTTGTCGGGAAAGCTAGTTTCATATAAAGCCGAATTATTGTACCATTATTGCCTTAACTGGAAACAAATCGTTCAATCTAAAAAAAAAATATGAATGGTACCTATAATGGACTACATGAATGATAGTATTTGTGATTTGACGGAAGAAGGAGATATAACAGTTCATCTGTCTTTGATCATTCATCAAAAAGGTTACAATTATTTTTATTTTTATTTAATTTTATTTCCAAAAAAATAATACAAACAAATATGAATTACATGAGAATAAAATTATTGAAATTTATCACCCCACTAGGCAAGAGCCCGTGCTGAGGTGATACTTGATGTTTTTCTGCGCATTTTTTTTAAATTAACATTAAGTACATTAGTTAATTAACATTAATAACATTACCTGAAAACAGAAAACTGTTGTTGTTATTTCTGTTGTGGTGTGTATCATGAGGTGTATTGTTGTTGTTTCTGTTGCTTCTATTTTTTGCTGCTGTTGTTGTTGTCATGTTGCGTAATTTTTATACCTGCTTATATTATTGTCACTACTATAATTGTTATTTTTTTTTTTTTGTAAAATGCATTATCGCCGTATATTGTGAAATAAATAAATAAATAAATTAGTTGAATAAATAAAAATGAAAAAACAAGTAACTTGACGTCATCGTTGAGGCCCTAATTTTTAATGAAGAGTCCCGGGTTCGATTCCCGCTTGGGTATGAATATTTTTCGGTGAATTTTTTTAGTACATAACTTGTTTAAAAAAGGTCAATAAAATTGTTTATTAATCTATAATATGAAAGAATGTAGGGTAAGTGCGAACACTACTCGAGATCGGCTGAACAAATTGTTTCGATGTATTGGATTCTTCTCTGCTCCGAATAACGGAATAGCTATAAGAAAGTTATACAAAATGTATACAAAATAATATAAAATGCAATATTAATGTTAGTATTGAACGGCTTTACTGTGACGCCAACGTCATCTATGAAAAAAATCGATAGCAAACAAATTATTGTTTACCTGACAACCACAGTTCACAGAACGCAATTTTTAATAAATTTTTTTGAGCTTTCAGAAATAACTTTTTAACATTCATACATATTTTTGTATAAATTACATATTTGAAACCATTATTCATAATAAGGACTAAGAACTTCAGGACAACGTCTGCCAGGAAAGCTAGTATGTGATATATGTTAATTTTAATATTCAGTGAAATGGGTAAATTTAAACAATGGAACCTGTTAATTTTGTTCCCGTTAATTGCAACTTTTATAGTTTTTGGATTATCTGAAAAAAAAAACTTAAAGCTGTTGAATATTTGATGTTTGGTAAAAAAAAAAAATTCATTGAGACAATCCGTTCAGACGTTTGGTAAAATAATAAATGTCCACGGAGCAATGTTACAGCTATATTTACACGGGTTAAGTTTTGTTTGTAGTTTTCACCTTCTTTGCATAATGTTAAAATGTTATGTTTATTTGGCGCTAGATTTAACTTTCCGTCGTGAATGTTATTATTGTTAAACTTAGCACATTTATATGAGTGATGACTTTACTTTTAAACCGTAAAACTGTTCAAGAAAAATAATAATTCTTTATAACATTAACTTTGTGAGTACCTACACAATTGTATGTAGGTACCTACATACTTGGAACTGTTTTTTTTTTATCAATAGTTTTGAGATTGACTGTCAAAAATAGTTCTCCGCTTCAAGTGGAGTAATTTTGTTGATAACCTTTTCGTTATTTTTAATCTCTCTGGTGTCATCGTAGTTTTAGTATGTGCTCGAGTAGGGCTAGAAGAGGGTTTGAGTTGACAAAAATTATTAAATCACACTTCCCTTGGTCAAAATGGTTAGTTTCAACAGTATGCCTCGTCATAAGTTAATCGTGGTTCTTATGCCTCCACCATCCCTAAAAGAAAAATACCTATATATTTCTTGGAATCCAATGGTAAATATAACTTATTTTCATAAGCCAGCCACCATTGGAGAGGGTCATCAATAAACCAATTTAATCCATTAATAAGATATACATAACCTAGTTGAAACATTAAACTTTAATTTCGGCATGAAATATTGAAAAATTATCGGATGCTTATAATAAGAACCATTAAGAACAAAGTGGTGGACCTTTTTCTAACAGTAGACTAGAAAGCACGAAAAGTAATAGTCTCCGGTTCACACTAGCGTGTAAAGCCTAGTTTACGCTAGTTCGAACAGCGAGTAATTAAGTAGCTCATTAATGTCGAGTATATTCATAAGCGAGATATGTTATTATTACCTATTATTTTTGTTTAAACTATAAGCGGGTTGCACTCGACCAAGAATAAAGAAAAAATTACATTGGTTCAACTAATCTACTTGACCAAGATTTAGGTGTTGAGACACGTTTACTTAGTTACTATTACAGTATTTGCCTCTCTACTCAATTATTCGACAAATATTTTTTATGTAATGCGCTTTTTATATACGAATGTTATTTTATTTTTATTTTATTCAGTTCAACGGCCAACCGGCCTTTTACAAAAAAACAAAAAAAAAATACTTAAAATAGAGTAGTAGTGCACAATAGTATCAGCATAAAATAAAAAAGAATACAAAAATAAAAATACAATGAGTACATACAAAATTATAGGTAACAATTCAAAAAACGTCGTTGCACATCAAGATACATAGCTACGCGCTAGATACAAAGGCATAGGTACATAGGTCCAAAATCACTCGAATTTGGGTGAAAGGCCTGAAAGACAAATAAAATAAACACAGGTACCTACCAATAACATAATATTAATAATGACTGCGCGCGGTGTCTTACTTATATATATATACTATGACAATATCAATATAACAACACAAAGTGTTCAGGGCCGCACTTCATACTACAAATTACATCAGAAAAAAAAATGCATTAATAAAAATAAAATATAATGACAAAATTATCTTTGACCACGAATCTGCAACGCTTCTCTGACCGCCGCCTTGAACTTAACCAGACCGTCGCTGAATATGTCCAAGTGACTGAACTCATTGGCCCAACGAGACATTCTATTGATTGGGGAGTTTAATGCATAGTTCGTATTGGAGCCAACAATACCAAATGTTATCGATTGTCTAGTCGACCTGACAGGAATGTGGAAATTCAGGAGCTCCAAGATATTGGGACAATCAATCCCCGCGTTTACGACCTTGTGGAGAAAGGACAAATCCAACAAGACCCGTCTGTCTGAAAGATCAGACAGGCCCATCATATCTGACAATAAACTATAATCTAGCCGCTCATATGGAATACCCAGTCTAAAATTGATATGCCGTAAGAATTTTCTTTGTACTCGCTCTATCTGTGCTATATGAACTGCATAGTATGGGCTCCAGACAACCGAAGAAAACTCAAGGATGCTTCTAACTAAGGACACATACACAACTTTGAGTGTATAAAGATTGGAGAATGGTCTACAAATTCTGATTACGAAGCCGAGCAAACGCATCGCCTTATCAGTGATGCTGTTAACATGAGGATTCAGGCTCATCGTCGTATCCAGTGTGACCCCCAAGTCGCGAATAATCTGAACACACTCGAGAGACTCACCATTCAAACGATAATTGAATATAACGGGCTGTTTTATTCTATGGAAGCGCATTACTTGGCACTTTTTTGTGTTGAGGGATAGTCCATTAAGATCACACCATTCACCCAACGCATTGATATTTTTCTGTAGCAACTCACAGTCATTTGTGTCCTGCACAGAACGATAGATCTTTAGATCATCGGCAAAAAGTAACACATTAACGTCTTTGAAAATACCTGTTATGTCGTTAATGAATAGGTTGAACAATATTGGGCCCAAATGAGAGCCCTGTGGAACACCGCTTTGAACGGTAAATGTGTAAGAGGTGGTTTGGCACAGGGACACACACAAGCTACGCCCTCTCAAGTAGTCACGGACCCAGGACAGCAAAGAGCCGCATACCCCCATGCCCGATAGTTTTTCAATTAAAATAATATGATTGACTCGGTCGAACGCCTTGGAGAAGTCAGTATATATGGAATCGACCTGAAGACGCTGCGAAAAGGCATGAACAATAAACTCCTCGTAAACAACAAGATTGGTCTGAGTCGACCTAGCAGGCATAAACCCATGCTGCTGTGGTGAGACTACAGCATGAATCGAGGAAGAAACTTTGACAAGAATAACCTTCTCCAACAACTTCGGGATGGATGACTGAATACACACCGGTCTATAATTGGTCACGTCCTGCCTGTCCCCAGACTTGAATATAGGCACAAGAAAACTATGCTTCCATTTAGTAGGGAAAATACCCTCGGCAATGGATCTATTGAACAATAAATATAACGGAAATGCCAACCCACGCCCCGCACCCTTGATAAAGATCGGCGGAACACCATCAGGACCCGAAGATGATTTGGACTCCATCCCCCCAATTTCCCTCAATATGTCGCGAATTTCCACATTAAGCCTACTCAGCTGGAGATTTATTTCAGACCTGAACACATAACCATCATCCGCCACACTACTTCCATCGTATACTCCCTTGAAATAATCAGCAAACAATTTTAGTGTTTGGGAAACCGAATCCGAAGTCGAGTCACCATAACGCATGACACTTGGCAACGAAGTGTCATCTCCCCTCAAAGATTTAGAATATTTAAAAATCTTTTTAGTATTGAAGCATATAGAAGACTCAACCCCTTCAACATACTTATCAAAACAAAGTCTAGAAAGAGCCTGACATTCACGCCTAAGATCACTAAACCTACGATAGTCGTCCGCACGCCCCGACCGTTTATAAACCCTGTGAGCCCTTTTTTTGCTCGAAATCATGATCTTTAATTCCCTAGTAAACCATCTGGGATATGAGTCCGTATATAAATTTTTGGTTGGTATATGGCGATCCCTAATGTCACTGATGACATCGTAAAAATAATCAACAGACTCATCTAAAGGGCGAGATTCCAAAGGGGACCAGTCCACCTGAAATAGAGCCTCATTAATAGATCGGTAATTAGCGGCAGTATATTCGAATCTGCGCTCAGTAAAACTAGCCCTGTCCATTTTTCGTGAATCGACAGATATCACTAATGGTGGATGATACAAATCTATCGGAAGGACCGAAGTCATCGACAACGATACGCGAACCAACGGATCATCACTCATAACTAAGTCAAGTATTCTACCACTAAGATTAGCATTTGTGTTTAGTTGATACAAGTTTAAAAAATTAATACAGTCTACCACCTCCCTCTCCCTGTCAGACAGCATCACATCACTTGCCACGCTCGCAGCAGCTCCTTCACTCGACCAGTTTATTCCAGGTAGATTATAGTCACCAACGATGATATATTTATTGAGGGGCAACGCTTGGCAAATTCTTTCAACATCACTTAAATGATTTAGATAAATAGAGTTATTTGAATTAGGAGGTATATAAGCACAACCGACCAACAATTTTAAATCGGTATTTACAGTTATATCAATAAATAGATGTTCAATATTATTGTACTGGGTCTTGATTAGTCTGGATTTATACTTCCTCGCAACAGCTATTAGGACTCCACCTCCTCTGCTCTTGCTACTTGTCAACTCAGAGCGATCCAATCGATAGACGTTAAAGGCAGTAGATAGTCCCAACTCCGGAGTTTTTATGTCCGGAGTTAGCCATGTCTCCGTAATGCAAAATATATCGTAATCAAAGATGTCGGTTGATGTTCTTAAGGTCTCCAATTTTGTCCGCATGCCCCTGACATTCTGATAATAACAAGTTATACGTCTGCGCCGTTTTTTAAGTGCTTTGGTGTTGTATTCACTATTCTAGGGTTTGAGTTTACGTATTTGATGGTAATATTTTTTTCACCCTGCTGGAGCCTCTGTTCAAGTTCTCTCCGCAGCTCCCTGATCTTATTTCGTTGACGCCAGGTGAGGTCATTTCTCACCATTATTCCGGACGGTGCCGACCTACTGTTCGACAGCACCAACAAAGCTTCAGACTTGTCTCTCAGTTCGACTTTAAGCGGTCTTGGCCTATCTGATTTCTTACCAATTCTGATTGCCTTTCTTATATCGATTTCTTGGTTAACCATTCCATGAATTGTAGACGAAGCCACTGAGAGGTCAGCCGTCAAGGAAGCCTCCCTGCCCACAACCACAGGTTCGGGAACATTGTATAATATGAGGTTCCTCGAACGATCTACTCGCTCCTCGACTTCCGATAACAGTTCGCACAAATCAGGCGCTTCCGCCTGAACATTTCTCTGGGAGGACAGTGACTTAACCGCCGCATCCAATCCTTTGACCTCTCCCTCCAAAACACCCATTTTGACAGCCATTTCACCCATAACGCCCATCACATCATTATGGAACAAAGATATTCGTTTGATTTGTTCTTTGGTGAGCTTACTATTCTCACCGAACAGAAATTCATTAAAATTCGCCAGCATCACATTCACGCGATCCAAGTACTCCTGTGGTTGGCACATTCTTAAAGTTCGTTAATGAAGAAGAGTGAGCGAAATTATTTTAAATTATATTCAATTTATTTAGTTTATCTAGTCCGGATGCGACCCTGCACCATTAATTGTATTGCTCGGTGGGTACACACCACACAGTGTCAGGTGTGATTGTGTTAGTATGGCGATGCGCCGCGTAAATGTGAGAATACTCAAAAAAATGCGTTGATCACAAAATGAAACTTAAAAATTCACCCGTTCCAGAAGATAGTGAAATAAGAGAGATATGTCGTTAGGATCCCAAAGTAGTCAGCAACACAGTGCCCACCGTTCCAATAATCACAAGTTACTTTTAAACATGTAAATCAATAAGAAACGAGAGCGATAAAAAAACGCGACCACTATCTATTTGTTCAATTCAATTTATAAACCTATAATGAGTGTTTATAAGTAAAAAGCTCGTATAAAATAATTATAGCCTTAACAAGTTTTGAGATTAAGGCCCTGTCCTAGCTGGTCGCATGATCGGACGATCGTGCGATTGCGATGATCGCGGACGCCCTGTTCAAACATAATATATCATTGTATGGACGTGTCCTAACTGGGCAGACGGAGAGACGTAAATTCGATCGTCCGATCGGTGCCTTGTTTGAAATGATCGCACGTCGCTTGTATTGCTCTGTTGTATCGATAATTAATACGATACCTACTTGCCAAAAGTTCTTACTTACTAACATTCATATTTATTTGTTTGCGTTGTCAAGGAAAGTGGACGCGCGATCATGCGAGGGCAGTTAGCACACACAATTTTTCATCGTGCGATCACAAATTTGTTTATGCGTTCATGCGATCATCGCAATCGCACGATCGTACGATCACGCTACCAGCTAGGACAGGGCCTAAGAGCCTCAAACTTGTTGAATTGAACATTTTACCATTTTTACTTAATGGGGGGCCTTGGAAAAAAAATTAAAGCGTAAAGAAATCTACTAGGTATTATTGAAATAGGGTGATAGCTAACGCATTTAAAAGGGGCGTAACATTCCTTAAGCTATTTATTTTATAGCTATTGCTCCTAGCTATAAAATATCTGGCCTTTCTTCAAGTAGAAGGTAGGTACAACTCTTGCCTATTTATAAGCTCTTTAATGGGCTCTTAAATAGCATACCAATTCTTTTTATCGTAAAATTCAGCCTTCAAGAATGATATCGTTTCGTACTTTTGATGTGCTGTCTTAAAAAAAACCTTCTTAACTATTGCTTTTCTCATATTTCCTAGCCGTAACAATATTCGAATGAAAAAATACCCATTGTTTCTGCTTTTTATTTTAACCTGGATTTTGTATTTTGATTATTGTGTAGTTCGCTTACAATATGAAAACCTCAACATAATATAAATGATTGAAGGTCAAGTAATAGAATTTTAGAATCCTGATTTTTTTTTAATGAATCCGGGCTCACTCAAAGTGAACACAAACACACATTGGACATCTTTTACACTAATCAAAGGATTATCGATGGAGTCACAGGAGATCGATGATGATGTCGTTGCAGACTGTTGTAGGGCTCTGTGTCAAAGGAACTGGAAGATGGCAGCCGGAGACAGGACGGTGGTTTGTAGACGTTTCTTGGAGGCTGCTAAGACCCACCAAGGTTTGTGAAGCTGAGGATTTAAAGGGTAATATCGTGTAAGTGGAAATGTTCAGCACCGGGATTCGAATACAAACATGACACTTCAGTACGCTGTAGGTACCTACCTCATACATACATACGAAATTCGTCGACCGATACCGCTGGTATACCAAAAACCTCTAATGAAAAGTGATCTCTACAATCCTATATTATAATTGTTAAGTTCGTCTGTATATCGGTATTTTCATTGAAACACCCCTCGCGAGTCAATTTCATACATATAATAATAACAATCCATCTATGAGATTTTTAATCGTAAATATATAATAATTAACCAAAACTGGCGGGCTTATTGCCTAGGGCAATTTCTTCCAATCAACCTTTTAATGTATGCGGACAATATTACATCGAAGAAATAGATGATAATAAACTTTATCAGCGGTTCCTACATACAACTGTTGCTAAGAGGAATAAAAACTGTCCATAGTCCCCCCACGTGATAGAGTCAGCATTTGGACCATTTGAGGAACGACATCACGTTTGTTCAAAATAATAGCAAAAATATTAGCAGGTTCCAAAAACTTTAATCGTTCTCACTATTTTATAAGCCACTTAGCCTAGAAATATAAAATCAATTGCAATAATCTTTATAGCTGTTTCATGGTCCATCCCTTCCGAGTGCAATTTCGTAAAACGAATAGCGCCATTTTATTGAGAGTGGCTGATATTAAATTTATATCTTTTACGATCGTTATTGTAATATTATTTAAAAATATGGATCGTATTCGATTTACGTTTAAAATTTACTGTTTTATTATTGTTATTTATTACATCGAAAAATATCACTTTGGTAAAATGAATTATTAATCTATTAAATGTATAATCTGGATGAAATAAGAAAATCTGGAATAAAGTAAAAAAAAAAACGAATTACCTAAATTAGTCCGATGATGCGATAACCAAGGGCTCCGTTTTTTATATTTATAACTAGCATTCCCGACAGACGTTGTCCTGATATGACGTAGGTCGTGCGCTATCAAAACTTTCTCCAACCAGTCCTAAAAAGAAATGGAAATAATTATTATAGTTTTAGCAGTGACAATTATATGTCAAAACTCGTCACGTCGGCGTGACGCTAAACCCAGCGTGCTGAAATTGCACAATGCTAGTATTGGAGGTTCACAACTGGTTTCCGAGCTTCGGAACTTTGTTGACCCCTCCCCCCCGACGCGACTCGCTGTATCCACCCAACCACCCACTTACAGAGTATTATCGTATTATCTATTACCTCACAATTAAACTAAACTGTCACAAATAATAAGCACAACAAATCACTGAAAGAAAAATGAATGATTATGATACTCTTACCAATCGGCAGCTAGGTATGTAGTTAATAATCCTTACCAGAACACTAAAACACTATCACTAATAGGTATTACCTCACACTTCACTATCCGAGATTAAATACCTCACAGAACCCCGACGTGAAATTCTGTTAACACACGCGACAAAATTAATAAGCTATACACGCGAATCAAAATTATTAACACCTCGCAAAGAGCAACGTTTTCTCTGCTACTAATTTGAAGTAAGCACAAACACAAAAAAATTAAATAAATAAGAAACCGGATCCCGAAATAAATTAGGTACCTCACAGAAAAGCAACGTTTAATTCTGCTACGCCAAAATATGATGCTTCTGTTTTAAACCATGCATATTCCATCCGCATTCTGTCAATCGCACCAATTGACAATTTCTGTCAAAATTTCAAAATTGGAATAAATATTATAAGGTACTAGTATAAGTACTAATAAGGTTGTCTACATAGAGTTTTCTTTAATTTTCTTATTTTTCTTAACTTTTTTCTTCTAAAAGGACATTCTCCTGATAAAAGCCTACACGACGAAAAAAGAATTAGCGAAATCGGTCTAGGCGTTTAGGCGTGATGGGATGACATCGGGAAATAGCTCTCCATTTTTATATATAAGAAGATAAGATAGAGATACCTAGAGGTTGTTCATAATATTAAACGTAGTTAGGATCTATCAGAGGTCAAAAAAATAGATTCAAAGACAACCTCCGCAAATCTCTTAAATTCTGTGGAGCACCCGAGGATTGGAAACTGGATATCAAAGCCAACTATCTCTATCCAGGGCGTCATTCCAATTCAAGCCGGTACCCCGAAGGTCTTCATCTCTTTTGATGCAGGGTCTTGGTCTGCGACATCTTCTTACACTACCCGAAAAAAACAAAAAGAACGAAAATAAGTTACTTTGCTTTTTTACCAGAATGGCGATTAATGTGTTTATATTAAAAACTATCTGACCCGCCCTTCAAACTTCGACGAACCCAGAATAAAAAAAAAATTACTCATTACACGAATAAAAAATGCAGTTTACGACATAAAAACTGAATTAAATTTAGCTAAGAATTGATTACAGTATGCTATAATTTGTCGTTGATTCGGATGCGGGTCGTCAATTTGTAATCAAAACAATTCCTCTATAATTGAGTAACTGTAAAAAACGCCTTTTAATGATCGTATTTTAATTATTATTATTTCACATCAGTGCAATAATATATCCATCAGTGCAGTCGATCGCTCTATATGTAGGTACCTAAATGAACAAAAGGGTCTTCGATTTTTTTTGTGCATTGTTAGACACACAGTCTACAGGTAACAATAGATTTTTTTGTATGTGCGAACTGACCGAATGCAGAGAATGTGTGTTATATTTATAAACTCCGGAAGACGCGAGTGAACTATCAACCCGTGTATTTATACCATTCGGGATAAACGCGGAAGCGCCAATCGAATTCATATACCCTGATTTTGATATCAAATATTATAGACACTGCGGTGTGCGCATCTCACGATTTTTTATTGACCTCTGATATCGAATTTTATAGACACTGCAGTGCGAACATGTATTTTTTGGAAAGTTGACCCATAAATCTTTGATTAAAAATTTAAATATATTGTTTTATTAATATTTTGACACATCAAAATGATGTTTTATCGCAGTATTTTGAAGATTACGATATAATTGATTAATTTTGATATTGAAAGGGATGTTTTGATGGCCTACACGCCTTGTTTCCATGTTATTAGATTAAATATCACGTTAGATCGATTATCTGATTGTAAAATAATAAATTTCATGCTTTCGTGGCAAATTACGATCTATTTAGTCATTATTAATAGTTTAAAACATAAATACACGTATTTTAGGAAGTAAATTGAATTTACCTAAAAGAATTAAATACTGCGTAGTTTTTGGAATTAAAATGAGGCGCAATTATTAATTTACTACGCAGTTTCTTGGATCTTAGACAGTGATTGCCAACTGGTGAAATATGTTCAAAATATTGTATTATTATTTTTATTGTAATTTGTAAATAATGTACTTTAGTGGTTATAAACTAGGTTAAACTATCACTGTAACTCTGTTTTTCTTAAATAAATAATAAAATGTATTAAATAATCCAAAATGACCAGAATAGAGTAACTATTGTAAGATCATGTATGTAAAACTTGATTTACTTGATAAACAAATTGTATAGCTCTGTTTGATTGTTCAATAAGAATATATTATATGCAAATTTACATCGAAATAATCAATTTCGAGATGCCACTTTTTTAGTAAAAATTTTGTGTTGGCACTCAAGGTTATTCAGTGGTCGATTCCTGGACGGAATCAATAAAATTGTGTTGCAGTCGTCCGATCCGTTTCATATTGGGGTCGATTTTTGTACCTTTTATATAAATATTGAACGTTGAACTTTTGGTGTTCTTAATCAATTATCACGAATACCTGCAACATCTCATCGATAAATGCTTAATGTTCATATGCCCTAGTTATAGACATTTGATTGTTATATACTGATGACATTGTATCTTGTATAGTTTGTAAGATATTTAACTAAATGTCCGAATTTCATAGTAAAAAATTTTGGTGAATTTTTAGAAAATGGAGGCCTGTGATTGGTCAAAATAAACAATGATTTTGATTGGTTTTCTGTTTTTGAGATTTAGTATAAATAAAGGCGCAGTTGTAAGGCAGATCATCAGTTCGATCAGTTCGATTAGTTCGTTCGAATTAGTTAGTTCGACTCGTCGGAACACTTTGGAACTCGTGATCTCGCCGGACATCTGCCTTCAGGAATACACCGCTAGTTTCATTTCTACCCTCTCATTTCCCTGGTGATCTGGAGCCTCTCTATTGGACCAGCTGCTGCCCTGAGTCAATCATCCATATTGGTCGTAGCCTTGTCGGTTACATTAACTTTAAAAAAAAATCAAGAGATGGCGGTGTATAAGTCACATTATGAAACCTTTTTACGTTATTTTATATATTGTTCAAATAATAAACCCCATCAAAACCAAATTTTATCGAAGTATTATGATTATGGTAAGATACGTCTTTAGATAATATTATGTTTTACCCAAAAGATACAATGGAGGTATGACTAATTTGCTTTTGTTCACAAAATAAAATTAACACCAATAAATGAAAATTGCTACTGTTCTTTACATATTAATACATACCTAATATTATATTAACTGAAAATGAGTTCATCTTCCAACACTTTGATAAGTTGGCTCTGTTACATAAATCAATAGCCGATGCCTGAACGGATTCTAATTAAATAATATTTTCAGAGAGTAAATTGAATTGAGAAAGATAACAATATCATAAAAAAATATGATGATAGATCTCTTTGAGGAGCGTCGATTCAACGGCGTACGTAAAAATTGGGCTCATAAAAAATTACTATAGTTTTTTTTTTTTTTTTTTTCAACTCTCCTTTCTCAACGCGGGGATTGTAGAGGGGTTAACTTATACCCCTTTTGCTTTGGGTTTTATTTTTTTGATTCAACCCTCTCTCCATATTACACAGACGTGGATGTATTTTGAAATTTATAGCTTCAATTTATTCAGTGTGAATATTATATTATTCAATCAATACGTTTCAGAAACTTATTTATTTTCTTTTGAGATATCTATGGATTTTCAACGAAATTTATTACGTGTTTTAACTACGGTTTGCAAAGTTTTTCCCTCTTCGAATAAATACGCACGTTCTGTTTCATTTTTTTTATATTAAATAGCTACAAAAAGAACAAATGAATGTTGAATAAAAATTCTCGCAACGATGAAATAAAATATGTCCAAACCCTTTTCAGATCATCAAAGGGTCTTTTTTTTTATTATGAGGCTATTCAAAAGGTCCCCTTTTTAACCAAAAGGTTATCTCCAAGGTCGTTTTAAACATTCACGTGTGCAAAATTTATGATAACCTTTCGTAAAAGCGTAACATTTTGGGATAATATTGACAGCCAAAATAAGGACACTTTTGAAATGTATTTAGATATTTAAAAAAAAGCAGGAACAGCTGTAGGTAAACATTTTTTTTTTTCATTTCCTTTTTATCTATTTTTTTTTTTAATTTTATATATACCTACCTACCTACTATGCATTTGCATTTGGAAGTAAGTACCTACCTCTGAAGAATATTTGGATATAAGATGGTACCACTGCATCACGAACGACGCTGTTCGCCGGCGCACCCAGCCCACTTCCACCAATGTGGAGAGGAGGTGGACATGACATGGCTGGGACACGTGTTAAGGATGCCGAACGACAGTTGGCAGTCTCAAAGACGCGGAAGACCCTCTCATACCGTATTTCATTCCTTCTAGGCTGGGGACCTGGATATGGAATAGGAGTAGGTCATAAGCATTGAGCAAACGCAATGGAGAGCTCTTGTTGCCTTCCTATGCCCTATGTGGGGTGTATGTATATTGTATAAGGAAAAGGATTTTATTGATTGAAATTAATTAATACTCACCTACATATTTACATTATTCAACAAGTCGAAAATCTAGACTAGATCAATTAGGTATAATACTCACTTTTTGATGCATACATTTACTCAATTATTGTTCCATTTTAAAGAGGTATTTTTTTTATACAAAATGACGTCTTTAGGAGTATGGGATATTTGCAGCATTATGGATATAGGACATAGGTACATAATATGTCGAACGTTCCTATGATTTTAGAATATCGGGAATTTCGACAAATATGAACACCTAAATTACTCCAAAGGTTAAAATTATTCGAAAGTATATTGTTGCCTAAATCACTCAATAATGAGTGGAAGAATACCTAATTAATTAAAAAAAAGTATCTACATTGATCGAAAATCAATTATTCGAAATAGGTACAAATTATTCGAAAAACAGTTTTACGAAGATACGTTTGTCCGAAATTACAATTGTTTGAATTTTTACATACGTCGTATTTTGGATTTGGAATATTTTATTCAAATTATACAAAAAATTTAATATTTTCATATTTTGAGCTCAAAACACACCCTTTATTTCGATTTTATGAAATAGTATGCTTTTTTCAGAATGTTTTGAACCCAAAATATATTTTTTCAATGTGGAGAACTAGTATTGGAAATTAATAATATATTTACATATTTTCCATATCAAAATTTTCATAGCATCAACCAGTTTTGAGAAGAAACCCCGAACATTGTGAAAATTGAACATGTTGACATTTTCACTAAAGAGCGTTCTTAAATAATAAACTTTTCAGTTTGTTTTAACAACCATTAGATAATAATAATATATCCCAGTGATTTCATTTGATGTTATTTCCAACAGCTTAAGTAAATAAGGAGGCTTCTTGTTAAATGTTTAGGTACCTTGTAAGAGAATCGTCAAAACACGCGCAAAACACTGTCACACATCTATATTTCAACGTTTATCATTATGTAGATATAACACCTAGAACATATATACGTCATCTAATACGTGATAGAAAAACTTTGTGATCATTTTTACGAAAATTGTCGGAGGAGTATGAAATTTTGCACAATTAAACTTTATATAGAGAAGGATTGGCGAATGCTAATATTTTTTTAAAATCTTAATTTTTTTGACAACCATTGAGTTTCAAAACATATTGGTCCGCAGAATATTGATAAAAAAAATTTCAAGTTTTCAGAAATAATTTATTAATATTCAAACGCATTTTTGTATAAATTACAAATTCGAAATCAATATTCATAGTAAGGTCTACAGGACAACGTCTGTCGGGACAGCTAGTTATGCATAAAAAATAGATTAAATCAATAAAAAAAAGACATTACAAACACTACTGTAATGTTATGTATTTGATACACACACACTCCGATGTATTTGACATTGACACATATGCATATATTTTATGCTACATTTACACGCTTGCCATGGCTTGGCAAACTCCCTTTACGTCCCACTAAGGGACATAGGGAAGCAACAATTGCTCTCCATTGCACTCGATCTTGCGCAATGTTTATGACCTCCTCCCACATCATAATGAATATTCCTTAGCTCTGCTCCCCATAATTGTAGAAGAGATGGGCAGTTGGAGTTAGAAGGTGATTTTACTCCCCCCGCAGCACATGACCCAAATATGATACTTTCTTCACTTTGATACTGCAATTTGACAGGAATAATTACCTCCTGGTGTTGGCTCTTTGTGATGTGATGTAGACTGCACCGCGACACACCTACATAAATGATGATGGATAGACTCACCAGCATTCGTATGTGGGATTGCACAAATAATCAACCGTCTGATAAACGACTGCCCCATGTACGCATTCAAAGAAAGGCTACAGGACTTGCACGGACTTGCGGATGATGCAATCCAATGGCTTTGGTGTCTGTAGGTCAAATTGTGAGTGATCGTAAGGTGGATTTGAAGCTATTGGCTTTGTATTAGAACGTTGTGCACCAACAAAGCCAATAGGCTATAAAGATGAAACATTAACAAAAATGGATATAGTCATATCCTGGCGCCAAATATATGACAGCAATCGCAGTCTTTAAATTTGGTTGCTCTCTTGTTCTCAATAATTTCCAACTTTTATCTCTATAATATTTTATTTATTATTAAATATCTACATGTTGTATACATGGGGTTTTTAGATATGTTGAACATGTCAAGATTCTCATGATTAGGAGTTTAGGAGACTTAAACATTACCACCTAATGGCAAACGTTGTTAACGTAAAGTGATCACACTAACTACATAACAGTAGAAGGCGGTCATAAGTCCGTAGTGGTTTGTTCCATTTAAAAATCGAACATCAGTAATGAAGTGTAAGAGTCATTAGTTGTTGCATATTCGTTGGATTTGAAGCATTTTCTTCCACAGTCATAGTACTAAAATGTCTCTAAAACTGGGTTTATGAAGCACTTCGCGAGTTAAATGCGAAAAAAAGTCACCTTTTATTAATTCACTTACGTAATTACGAAAGTTTCTTCTGTTATTCAAATTGTTTTCGTATTTTGATTTACACGACTTAACTAACAACGGAGCTGAGTATCTTGAGCCGTTTACTTAATGAATGCTCCACATTCTCCAGACAAGGGAGTGGGTGCTTAAACTTTCAAACGAGGTCGTATTTATTTATGAATTTAATGAACTTTGTTTCACTTCGGCTAATTTCGATTTTGTTTGGTGGTTTAAAAGCCCTACAAACTTACAAGTGAGAAAATTGCTAATTGAGAAAACATGTTGTACGACTCTTAAGACAATATTTATTTTCCTACTCTATCTTGTCACTTAATTTTATTTATCTTGTAAACAAAACTAGAGGTTAGAGACACATAATCTAATACATTATAAAAGTGTATATTTTGCAAAGTATTACTCACTTTGATATTTAAGTGTTAAATATGGAAATCTACAGTGTTGCTCACGACAATAAATTCGAAAGTTTAATAAATTTAATTCATTTTTTCATAATGTGAGTATTTTAAAATGTTATTTGTTGAAACGAAACGGTGGTCTCTCTACGCTCCTAGTAGGGATACAATGGAGAGGCGACCTCGTGAAGTACGTCGATATCAACTGGGTCCAGATAGCTTCAGAAAGAGCGGCGTGGAATGTGTTGGAGGGGGCACAGGGATGAACAGAAATGGACTGATAAGAAGTACAAGAAGAATAAATGAAAGGTCAAGAAATTATGCCTTGCACTCAATATTACTGCTCTTAAAAGAGGCTATAGGACGTTTCTCTCGTTCCTACGCTATATCTAAGACTTTTTACAGGAAGTTACTTTTAGAGAAAGAAAGAATCTAACTTTACAGATAGTAACGACTCGACTTTTGTTTGTTATTCTATTCTCATCAGCAGTACAGTAGGTAGATACCTGTTAAGAACAAAATTAGCTTGGGCTACATTATGAAATTGACAACGAAAAAACAAGATTGGTCTATTATGCTTTCAATAACGAAAATAATATTGGCCTATATCAATAACGAAAATTTTAACCTCAAAGTATCTCTTCAACGGGTGATTATAAAACTGATTAAGAAGTAAACTTTCAGAAACACCGTTCTCAAATTTAATTCAAATTACTAAGAGAGGTGTTGAAGAGCTTTAATAATATCGGGATTTTCATAATTTTTCGAAGGATGAATAATATTATTATACATAAGAATATAGAATTATTTTTAGACTAGTTTTTTAAAGGCGCCGTGGCGGCCACCTTTTCCTGCAAACTTTGCTTTCTCATAGCTGAATTCACATGTGAACCTTCAAAATACTTGGTTAATTCAACTTTTTATTAAAACTCAAAAACAACTTAGACTTTTAATTACAAACTTTGCATTTAAAAAATTACTTTGGTGTGTTTTATTGCAAACATTGCATCAGTAAGGCTTTTCTTCGTAATTGAAGTCGCGTCTGTGCGTTAAACTTATGAGTTGGTAAAGTTTTTCATGCAAACTTTTCTTTCTAATGGCCGAATTCATATGTCAGACTTTAAAGCTCTTGATAATAGAACGCTATGAAAATTAAAAAAAATACTTGAACTTTTTATAACAAACCTTGCATGTGTATGGCTTTTCTACGCTATGAATTCACATGAAAATCTTTAAAAAATTACTTTAGTGTGTGGACTTTTTATTGCAAACATTGCATTAATAAGGCTTTTCTCTGCTATGAAGTCCCGCTGTACATAAAAGTTTCCTGATTTGGTCAACTTTGCTTTCTTGTGGCTGACTTCGCATGTGAGTTTTGAAATAACACGAAAAATTGTTTTTCTCCACATCAAGACCTTTAAAAAAAAGTGCTCAGCCACCAGGTATAATAATTTTATTATGTTACTGTCAGCCATATCATATTAGTATAGAACAAAATTTGTCTTTAGTTGCGAGTGGCGCGCCATCTGTCGGCGTTAATGACATCAGTCAGTCAGGCAGTCAGTGAGTCATTGTTCAAGGATATCTATTTTTACACAGTTTTGAATCAATAATAATAATACCTTCGGTTTTCAAAAAAATTGTGTTGTTCCACGCAACTGACTTTTTCTTTCACAACAAACTTCTCCTGAAAGTAACAAACACAAAAAAATAGAATTGGCGAATTAGGTCCAGCAGTTCACGCGTGATACGATGACTAAGGAATATAGGCATAGATTTTTATATATGGAGATAATTATCATTGAGACGTGTTGTACTTATCACATTATACCTACCTATTATTGCTGAACTAATACCTAATGGTCCTAATCAAACATCTATGAATTAATAAGCTACCTACCTACATAAGAGATACGGCTTCTGCGCCAGTCATAATTCGCTTGATTGAGAACCAGTCAATTGTATGATAGTGATTACGCCCTAAGTTGTCATTATACTTACGAATTATTGTCATCTGGTGTCAAAATGGTATAGCTACAAAATGGTACTACCTGAATATTTAAGCATGCGTGTTGAAACGAAACAAAACATTTGGATTATTGAACAGATATTCTCTAGAAAGACAGCGTATTTTGTTACATTCCAATATTATGTACGCCAAAAAAAAAACTATGATCGAAAAGATATCTAAAAAAAAACACGCAATAATATTTTACTAATAATTGATCTTTATTTACTGTAAAATCAGTATTATCAGGTAAGCATCGGGATACTGAGATTTAAAATGTATCAAATCAGTATCTACAACAGCACAGAAATTACCACCGTTTGTAAAATAATAATATACTGTCAAATCGGTAAACATAACTACAAATCTGACAATAGTAAGTAATTTAGTGTAAAAAAAAATTTAACTGCAAACTTACTGTAAATAAATTATTAATAGGGAGAATTATTATAATTTACAGTAACCTTTCAAAATCAGCTTTATTATTATTTGACGACTTGAAAACGTTCTGGTAATTGCCTGTTATATATTTTTTTTTATAAAGATTTTTATAAAGTGGCGGACACCTCTTATTGGAACATGGTGAATTTTGTATGTGTTGTGTCATTTTGTATCAGTGTTCTGATCGTGTTTCCAAAATTGCAAATAAATACAAAAACAAAAACATCATAATATTTGAATGACAAACATCGGTAACAAGTTTTAAGATATGACATCGCTCGACAAAATGCTGTTTGTGCAGTTACAGCAATTTTCCACAAAGCATTCGATATCTATGTACATACTTTATAACCCTTTATGAATACGGCAGATAGGTAGGTACCTACTTTGCGTTTAATTACCAGGTTTAATAAATAGTCCCACACCCCTCTTTCGACAAAATGCATAAGTAGTTAACAGTTGGTCTACTATGGGTGGGTTTCTCGATCGTTAGTAATAGCAAAGCGTTAGCAATATAGCAATGTAATAACAACTTATTGGTCATTAAAAAATGACATTTTATCATGATTTTGCATGATAAAAAAATGTTTTTTACCATTGTGATGTTTTTATGCATGTTATTAATCGGTTTACCATTTAATATGACATTCCTTACGATCGAGGAACACCAGCTGATAGTAAAGTCAATAATGGCAATAAAGACGGGACAGTAACAAAAATGGATATAGTCATATCGTGGCGCCAAATACATGACAGCAGTCGCAGTCTTTAAATTTGGTTTCTCTCTTGTTCTCAATAATTTCCAACTTTTATCTCTATATTTCATTTATTATTAGATTTCTACTTGTTGCATATATGAGATTTTTCGACATGTTGAACATGTTGAGAATTCTCATGATTAGGAGTTTCGGAGACAAACATTACCACCTAATGGCGAACGTTGTTAACGTAAAGCGATCACACTAAGCCAGCCTTCGAAATAACAGTAGAAGACAGTCGTACTCGTAAGCCCGTAGTGGTTTGTTCCATTTAAAAATCGAACATTAGTAATGAGTTCATCAGTTGTTATTTTTTCTGATAGTAAGTGTTGTGTTAATACTTTACTATTACTCGCGACGTCGAGAAACCCACCCTATGTCAATGAATATAATATATTATGTGTACCTACACGGTTACACGTGACGACAACAATATTTTAAAATGATATCTGTTCAAGAAAATATTGATGGTTTAATCCCGTCTGACTTGGTTATACTTGATTCTAATAATTGTGGATTTATTTAAACACACTTCTACGATACAGAAATTATTACTTTATACTTAACCTAAAAACCTTGAGTTAAAACACATTTGTCTCATTCGAATTTATTAAAATATTTAAATATTCAGACCATAACCATACATCATCGTCGATGGTACATCATCGTCGGTTGTGAAACGTGGACATGGACGAAAAAAGAAGAATGTAGTATAAATGCAGTAGAGATGAAATCTCTACGAAGAATATGTGGAAAAACTTTATGGGATATGGAAAGGAATGAAAATATTAGGAAAGAATGTGGTATGGAAGTAAGTGTTGTGACAAAGATGAAAGTTAATAAGTTGAGATGGTTTGGGCATGTGGAAAGAATGGATGCAAACAGAATGACAAAGAAAATTCATAAGGCTGAAAGGAATGGTGTAAGAAAGCGTGGGCGACCGAGAATGACGTGGATCGAACACATCGATTCCGTCCTCAAGGAAGGCCAGGTAAGAAGTAAGAGAAATAGGAGAAGCTGTATGAGAAATGGTATGTCGGTGGAAGAAGCGAAAGAAGTATGCTTGGATAGAAAAGAGTGGAGGTCCGTTCTCTCTGCCTACCCCTTACGGGACACGGCGTGATGGGTAAAATAAAAATAAAAAAATATTCAGATCTACAATGCGTAAGGGTGTGTTTATACCAAACGAATAAAGAGATGAATTTAGAAACAGAGTAGGTAATCAAGTAAACCTATAACTTTATTTTACGGCTGATACTGGTCCGTCTCGTTGTTAGTTCCTTAATTGTTGACCAAATTATCAACAATCAAAAAAATTTACCTACTCTATTTTCCAGCTCTCGCTTTGTGTTCGTTTGGTGTAAAATGCACCCTTAGATGCCTGTAATTGGAGCTTTGGAGATTAAGTAAACTTATGTCTCCCCTTAAAGCAAGAACAAGCAAATATCGCATCCAATGCTTACTCTTGCAAAGCAAGTTTACTTTCAAATAAAAGGAAACATTGTATAATGAGAAGATTGGACGTTTCCTATTGGAAAGGTCTTTATTATTAGGAAGGGAGTTATGGAGATATTTTTCATTGTTACTTTCGAAGACCCACGTATCAATTTCTTCCTGAAACCCTGCATTCAGTTTTGGCGGTTACCTGAGTAATTAATTTTCTCGCGGTTAACTGTTTTTGGCAGTTTTCAGATTATTCACACAAAATTAACTGATTTACCATTTTTGATTTTTGTATTCAATTCTAGAAGATGTTTCTTTTTGTTTGATAATAAATGTGCCACTGCATACAAAAGAGCAAAAGCATACCTTCAAATTGATTTCATTTAAAAATAATATATTATATAGGTGCCACATTCCGATGTGGGATTCAACCTCCATTTGCTATGCTACCCTGTCGGCGGCCACTCTCGTCCAACTGATTGCGCAAAGTGAGTTGTTGATGTCACAGTCTATTCACCTGTACCTGTGTCATTATGGCATGATATACCTATGTGATATCTCAAAATATGGTGGTTGAATTTTTTATCATCCATCCCAACAAAAGATGTAAAAAGTCTAAATGAATAACATAAATATTTCGAAAAGGTTAGTACCTAATTAACAAGAAAAATACTGAGGTTGTAATGCATGTTTTCAGTTTCCGAAAAGACTTAAACCAAATATAAAAAAGGTGGATACTAAAAAAATTTCATCTCCTTTTCATATTTTCAGGTGCTGATTGCTTCGGTGAAAGCTTCTCTGTCTTGTTCTATCCTTAATAACTCCTCCGTGCTTATTAACATAAATTTTCAGAGGTCTCTTTAGTTTACATAAAGAAGAAGAAAATACTTAACTAATAATGTTCATAATCTTCTTTATAAAGATAATGTTCTCACTTTGTGGAATACGAGTTATCATGATGATATTACAGAATAAACGAATATTGATTTAGTTTTGGGGGCGAAATTCTATAAACATCTAAAATTACACACTCTCGCCATTCGAGTTTACACATCCCTTCCATACAAATTTGCACACACCCACATACAAGAAGTTTGCGCACTACAGAAATACAATTAAACCCAGAACTTTTCAGTCGCGCAAGAAACTTCACCGTACACGTGTTGGGAAAGATTAAGCAAACTTCCCGTTCTGCAGAGCTATGAGTTTAAGCCCTTTAACACGCGTTTGGGATATATTTAACCCCAATATTTTTTTATGAATCTGAGTTAAGTCAATGTATGTAAACATTTGCTAGCTTTATGTCATTTAAAAATGCTTCAATTATGAAATGGAAGGATTATAGGTTCCATGATTTGGACACACGACCTCTATTTCTCGTAGATTTTAAATTGCTCATATATTGAAGAAGATTGAAAACCTGAAAAAGTGATGTCTTTCAAATTGGCAAAAATGTTGATACATATTGGAATTTTTTTTTGAAATAGACGAGGAAAATCCTCTCACATCGTATTCCACTCCTTCGAAACAGAGCTGAGGGATTTCGACATGGTGTGTGAGGAGGTTATAAACATTGAACAAGATCGAGCACAATGGGGAGCTCTTGTTGCCTCCCTATGCCCCTGAGTGGGGTGTAAAAGGGAGAGAGTAAGTTAGTTTTTACCACGATACGATGTGGAATTATTTTATTTCTCCTCTTGACTTATTTCTGTTATGCTTGACCCCCCCTTTGAAGGTCGACGGGCGGGTCAGCTAGTCATAAAATATTGTAATAAATGCAATATTTTTGATGATTAAAAACCTTTTCACTTTCATCATTTGGTACTGAAGAATTCAATTCAATGGCCTTCCGTCAACAGGTTTTTAACGAAGAAGTCGCTAATTTATAACTTTCGTATTTAATTTTTTTAGGCACATGTTCATGGAATGGAATAAATTTAAATTTGGGATAAAATTTCAGCTCAACGCAACACTAGGGTTAAAATGAATTAATAACATTTCTGGAAGCATTGTTTAAAAGGGTGTGAATTTAATATAATTGCATTGCATTTAACAAGTACGTGCACTCAAGTGAAAACCAGTAGATGGTTTTAACATGGGCTATATTGTTGGGTTAATGAATCTTAATTCCTATTTAACCCGTCACCACCCACCGTACCCGATTTTTTGAAAAAAAAAATTAAGTATTATTTTAACCTCATATTATAAAGGACTTTCAATTTAACTTTCATTTTCAATTATGTTTGTTGCTGTGAATTTCCTGTGCTGGAATATTGTTATACAAATAAAAAATCAATATTTATGGCTAGGACAGCACAACGTCAGCCGGGGTTGCTGGTTTGTAATAATAAAATATGCAAAAAGCTCATAAATGGTAAAAATACAATGACATGAGAAATCAAAGACACTTAGGCCCGCACTGACAAACGGTTCTAGCTTAGCCACTAGAGTCTGGCGAGTTGGGAAACGGGATTTGCGTTATGCCTCCTTGAGAAAGTACAATATTATTGCTTCCTTTGAAATTTAGAAATATTTCGAAGACAGTAGATAATGAGTTCTTTTCTTCTAGCACTACGTTCCAGCGAGATTAAAGATAAGAGATTTTCAGCTTTCATTTTCAAAACTTTCTCGTGTAATTGTAAATTCTTCAAAAAGTTCACTTCAGATCCTCTCAATTCTTCTCATTTTAAATTATATTCATTTAAAGTGAGTTTATAATTCAAAACAGAGAAATACATTTTGAAATCAGAAACACTTCCAATTTCCAATTCCCAGATATGGTACTGCAGTCCTGAGGCGAGGAAAAGTTGACAGAGAGCTGTTATCAATTATCAAGGTCTGGAAAATATCATATCTGGGCCATGTACTGCGAGGAGAAAAGTTCCAGATTCTTCCCCTTATACTGAAGCTAAAAATAGAGGGAGCCTGACAGGAGACAGAATATGTCATGGATGCGCAATGTAAAGGAGTGGACCGGCATCCGAACTGTGGAGGGCCTGTTCCGAGCAGACCAGGACAAGAAAAAGTTCACCGAAATGATCGCCAACGTTGGGGCGACCCGACAGGGCACGTGAAGAAGAAGAAGATTGAAGGGATATTGCAAAGCAAGAGTGACAAGCAAAGCTGCGAATGAGGGGTTATCAGGAACTTGACTTCCTAATAAATCACTCAAGACACGGTGAAATAATTTGGACATCAGTGATCCAAGAGAAGGCTCCGACTTATAAAAATATGCAGTTCATGCATCATGCTGTTTACCTATAGGTTATGTTATGGTTTCTATTAGAACAAAGGAGTGCAGGTTTGATACTTACATGTGTGCATAATTTAACTTGACACTTTTCTCAGCAGGTCCCGATCAATCTGAGACAGGAGTCTAAATCCGAGTAGAAACTTCTGACCTTATAAGCGTTGGTAACTTTTTTTTTTTTAATTAATGAATCTGTGCTCACTCAAAGTGAACACAAATACACTCCTTGACTCTTTCACAGTAAGCTACTGAAAGCTTGTGTCGTGAAAGAGGAAGATGGTCGGCACCTGGGATCGAACCACGACGTCCGCAGTACGAAAGCCGGCGTTGTAACCGCTGGGTCACCAACCACTTCAAAAGACCTTTTTCAATATTAATAAAATTGAATTCTAATTTTCGAAAGGAATTCTCGTTTGACAGAAACTGTCAGTTGTTTGATAGTTGGTGCGATTGACAGAATGCGCAAGGGAATTTTTGGTTTAAAACAGATGCATTGGTCGGAATTACATTGGTTAAAAAGTGATTAATTTATCATCATACAAATTTAAATTCAATATTCATAGTTAGGACCACAGGACAATTTCTGCGAAAAAGCTATAAAATATAATGATAAGAATAATTCAACAATGTTCCTATATGACATCATCATTCTTTTTATTTACATTAAGGCCCTTTGAAACCCGTTTCCACTTGACTTTCAATCTTTCAGACAACTATTGTCCTCCAGGTTGGCAGGTGCCCGCTGAGGCCTTTTGTATATTTACATATATCTATTATTGACGGTTAACTCCTTTTTCCTTCCTCTCCTGGGATAGCACTTCTGAGAATTTCCCAGACGTCTTCTCAAATACTGTGTCCTTGCGCGTGTCTCAAACCACACAATACAAAAATTCACTTGAAAAAAAAAATCAGTAGTAAGTAAGTATGCATATAAAATGTTGCTGTTTACAATTCTTTACACATGCCCATTGGGCGATACACTGAAAAAAAATCATCTACATCAGACATTAAATAAACAAAATAAATAAATTTACACTTTACTAATTTTACATACAAATGTATCAGTAAAGCCGGCGGAACTAATTGCCTGAAAGGGCAATTTTTTCAGTCGAATGGTCCCATCCACAGAGACAAGCCAGCCCCGGGCAGAAAATTCAAATGAAAAATATTCGAAAATTCTGAGCCGAATGGGAACCGAACCAGAGACCTCACGGTCAGAAATATATTACTAGGTCACCATGGACGGACATTAAACATCTCTTGCCCATAGTATATTTATGCTTTTTTTTATTAAATAACATCAATTCTTTTAACGGAGTATATTTTGTCGACGAAATAATCAATAAAAGGTATTAGGTAAAAAATATATATCCCGTTTCTCCTTAAGTAGTGACAAAGATGATACAAAACAGTCAAGATTGAAAAATTAAATATTTAGTATCAATATGTACGAGTTTCTTCGCAACATACATTTTTTAGGTAAATACTTCTCTTTTTTTCACCATTTGCACTCGTACTCCTCATTTATAATCCAAGATTTTCCAAGTGAATAATTCCTGTCAAACACTTTTATTTTTTCCAAATCAGTTTAAGCTCAACACTGGGGTTTCGTGAAAGAAAAAATAATCCACGGTTCAATTTATTATTCATGAATGTTTCATGCTTTTTTACATAAACGAAAGACTCGAAATATTGTTTGTCTATAAAAATAATCATAAATAAAACATTACACGTGCCTTGTTCTGTTGAAATAATATTATTTTTAGTCATCCATTATTTCGGTTTGTTTGAATTTGTATCTCGAAACTTAAAGATAAAAGTACAGGAGTCTCTTTTATCGATCGATTTAGTCGACCAGTGCTCTAAATTCGACCATAATTTATTAAAATTCACTTACTCAACTTGGGTTCAACCTTCAACGAGTTAGAATATTCCGCAGTTTCCCGATCAACTTCCATTTGAATTTACCGCCTTCAAATAGCTTTCTGCGCTCATTATGAGGCGCTTATCACTTTGAATTTGTTTCTATGAAGTTGATGTTCTTTATAAGTAGTCTGTGGAAGTGTGTGTGAATATCAAGTACATAACATTACGGTAGTGTTTGTATTTTTTTTATTGATTTAATCTACTTTATGAATGAAGAAAAAATAACAACTAATTACTCTAACAATTCATTACTAATGTTCGATTTTTAAATGGAACAAACCACTACGGGCTTACGACCGTCTTCTACTGTTATTTCGAAGGCTGGCTTAGTGTGATCACTTTACGTTAACAACGCTCGCCATTAGGTGGTAATGTTTGTCTCCGAAACTCCTAATCATGAGAATTCTCAACATGTTCAACATGTCGAAAAATCCCATGTATGCAACAAGTAGAAATTTAATAAAAAAAATGAAAAATAGAGATAAAAGTTGGAAATTGTTGAGAACAAGAGAGCAACCAAATTTAAAGACTGCGACTGCTGTCATGTATTTGGCGCCAGGATATGACTATATCCATTTTTGTTAATGTCTCATATTATTGCCTATTGGCTTTGTTGGTGCACAACGTTCTAATTATGTTTAGATTCTTGTGACCTTTTCAGGACTAGATCTTAAAGAAAAAATAACAACTAATTACTCTAACAATTCATTACTAATGTTCGATTTTTAAATGGAACAAACCACTACGGGCTTACGACCGTCTTCTACTGTTATTTCGAAGGCTGGCTTAGTGTGATCACTTTACGTTAACAACGCTCGCCATTAGGTGGTAATGTTTGTCTCCAAAACTCCTAATCATGAGAATTCTCAACATGTTCAACATGTCGAAAAATCCCATGTATGCAACAAGTAGAAATTTAATAAAAAAAATGAAAAATAGAGATAAAAGTTGGAAATTGTTGAGAACAAGAGAGCAACCAAATTTAAAGACTGCGACTGCTGTCATGTATTTGGCGCCAGGATATGACTATATCCATTTTTGTTAATGTCTCATATTTATTGCCTATTGGCTTTGTTGGTGCACAACGTTCTAATTATGTTTTACTTTATGAATGATTTTAAAAAATATTCGCATTCGTCACTTGCGAAATTTCATAAAGCCTCCGTCCACGCAATTTTCGTAAAAATAGTCACAAAGTTTTTCCTTCCCGTATTGATATTTAGTTGTTCTAGTTGTTATATTATCTAATGATAAACGTTGAAATATAGATATTCTCTTCATCATTCATTCGAACTCGGGCGGAAATAAAAATTTTCATGTCTATGAGTCGTCAACATCATTCTATTACTTCCAAATCACATCATCCCCTACCATTTTGCAGCATTTTCGATACAGCATTCATAGATCCTATGGACCTCTTGGTACATCGAATGCCAACTGTATCTCAATCGCTTTGGTGATCTTCCCGAGGGTCTTCTTCCTTCAGGGTTAGATTGAAGGGCGACTCGTGCAGTTTTGTCTTCTGACATTCTGTTCACATGATCGTTCTAATGTCGCCTTCATTGCCTTTTCCATTTGAAAATGTCTTCCGTATTGCACTTGCTGTGGGTAATTTTTTTTTTAATAATGATCATATCGATTTAACTTGATAAAAAAAATATCAAACAAGATAGTTTTTTCAAAATTATTCCATCTGGTACCTTTTTATATTGTTTACAAAAAATTTATTGAATGATGTTGTCCTGTGATCCTAACCATGAAAAATGAATTCGAATTTGTTTAATGACAAATTAATGACCTTTAACGGCTTTAGCCAATGTTATTCCGACCGATGCAACTGTTTTAACCCATTTGATTTCCAACCGCTTTCTGTCAATCATACGAACTATCAAACAACTTTATCTGCTTTATTTAAAAACTACGATCAGTGGAAAAAATAGCTCAGCGATAGAAAATATTACGATCAAACTGTCATCGAGATAGCTTAACGCATATCGCTTGATTGTGAGCTGATCTCTGTAGATTTTGACCCGCCATATTGGATTTAACGTCAACTGACAGTTGTTTCGAGTATACAAAAACGTTTTTTGTAATAAATACACTGTATTTAGTTTTTTTCCCCGTCCAAACATATGGACGTTTTGTTCATATTTTGGTCCATTGTATTTTGGTTTATCATTATAATAACAGGAAATTTAAAGAAACAAAGCAAATATGCATTGTTGTAATCATTCGAGGGCTTACAACCATGACGTGCCAACTAAATTTATAAGAAATATAATGACGTTTCGAAGAAAATATTCAAAGAATACTTTTAAAGTAGATACAAATATTAAAATTGAAGTGATCAAACAATTTCCATAAATAAGTTCATTTTTGGCTGAAACATAAAGGTTTAGTATGATCAGTGAGTTATACGTAATCTTACGATTAACGATTTTTTTATAAATAAGACGGAAAATGTTTTTGTTAAACGCCACTTTATTTTCATAATTAGAAAAGTAAATTATATTGTAAAAAGCGCTAAAAAGGTTGACTGCTTGTTTTCTAAATTTTTCTAATGTTCTGCGCAACTTTTTTTTAATTTTTTCCTTCATTAGAACCTTTTCCTGTTAATAGAAAACACAGCAAAAAAAAGAATTAGCGAAATAGGTCCAGCCGTTCACGCGTAATGTGTCGACCACGGAAAATAATGCTCCATTTTTATATCCACAGAGATCCACTACTCAATATTTTAGAATATTCGGCAATGATGGGTATCAGCTAGTAATATTATAAATGAACAATTCTTACCAAGTTATCAAAGGCGTGTTATATTATTTTTTAAGTTAGAAGTTTATATTATAATAAATGGTTCAGTTTGTGAAAGATAAATGATTGAGAAATAAAAGTTTTTGTGTTGGCAAAATAAATCACAGTTGAGAACTTATCTCTCAGAATAAACACTCGGATCTTGGTAAAAAAATGAAGCTCCTAAATTTACTCAATGCTATGAAATAATACTGTTTTTGTTTTGAATTTGATCTCTATATTATTTGCAAAATAATTCTCCAAGGACTAAAATTAATCATATTGCTGGATTTATTGTGTGGATTAATTGAATGAATTTTAATATCTAAAATATGGGTCTAGAATAAATGTGGACATATGAAAGGTATGTTCATACTATACTGCGGTGTGCTTTTCCACATTTTGAGTAAAAATAGGTAAAGAGTACCTACTCTGGAGCAAACTGATACTTTTAAAATTAAATATAAAATTGCTATGAATAATATGCTTTTTTCTTCACATTAGAATTAAAATATACTTAATGTTGGTTAAAAAAAAGTAAGAAAAAAAAACGATATTATTGATAAAAGATTAATATAAGCAATTTCGGACAATAATGTGCTTCATCTTTTTTAATTATAGGCATAAAAACAATAGCCATAAAAACGTGATTATTTTTAACAAAAAAAAAAAAGCGAAAATCACAATCGCACTATATCAAAAGGCACTATGTCAAGGGTGGACAAAAATATAGGTTCCAGGCCCTATATTTATGTATATTTTTAAGTAGGTATAGTGCATACATTTATTGATAAAATACTTCTATTATGATCATAATTTCTTGTTGCCCGTGACCCCTTCCCTCTGGGCAAATGTTCCCAGATTCCATAATTTCCCTCATCTGAATTTTCATTTATTCATTAATAGCGAAAATATAGACTTTTTCACAGATTAGCTTAAAATCATATTATTTTTATGCACACTCGAAATATTCGAAATAAGTACACATCTGATTCGATGATGCGAATAGATAATATCAACTGGTGGTACTGGAACGTCGATGCTAGCAATAAATTCGAAATTACACATTCCAGTTTTTATTACGAGGTTCTTGAATGTTCTTCAATCACCTATATTGAAGTGTATGGACTTTATCCGTCTTAAACTCCTACAGTCAGTGAGCAAATTATTAGGAAACTAAAATATTAGCCCTAAGTTAGGCGCATAATAATAGATATATAAATACTCTTAAAACTTTTAATCGCTCGACTATTTAGTTGTGCGTCAATAAGCTATATAGTGTATCTTATGAGGGTGAGCATAATATTGACAAGATTAAATTGGTTGAAAAGTTGGACAATTATCAATCAATGAATCAATTTGTATACAAATAACACCGATTGCGACATTCGATCCGCGACTATTCAATTTGGAATTGGCAACGTTATATTGTTTGCAGACTTTGCTCAAGCGTTTCCGAAAGGAAACTCTTCGATTAAGTAAGTTGTTATAAAACAATCGACAAACGATAGTACGCGTACCTACTTCCGTTGAATAAACGGCTGAATCCTGGTGCACACTTTTTGAAAGATCTTACTGTTTAGTCGAATTGTGTGTGTGGCGTGCGCCTAGCAATAGTGTAAAAATTTAATCCCAAATCAGCCATAGAAACAGTAACCCTTTGGTTTAAAAATATTGTCATTAAATTTAAAAAAAAATCTAGGATTCTTCGCTTTCAAAAAAGAAAAAAATCTCCCATTAGCTCGTTTCTAAGATAATGGTGATTCAAATTGTTTTTCTTCAAATCTCAACCTTTGACGAATCCAAGCAATGTCACATCCCTTATCCTTAAAATTGACTTGATATACATCAATAACAATTATTGGTCCTTCTTTATTTAATATTTGATCCACAACTTTATATTATAAATAAAAAATGTCTAATATAATGTCCATGGACTGCACAATAGGAAATTGCCATCGTTTAAGAGTTTCGAACGATATAGGAATATAATATGTACCCCTTTGTAAAGATGAAAGCCATGGCTGATATAATTTATGGTCTTTGTGTAGAAACGCGAGTCCAGGACTTAATGGTGTGTGGGGAATATGTGGTTATGGCCATTCTTCCAAGATAAGGGAGTTTCAATTCTCGATTGTTTCAACCTTGGTACCTCTACAGTACTCCACAGTCCACACCATAATCAATATATTAGCTAGCTTGTGAACTGCAGTTTTTGGTTAAAATAGTATACGTACGAGAATGTGTAGCATACGAATTCGTGGTTTTAATTAACAAGTATTTTAAGCTCTTCATGTTATAAGATAGATAGTGCATTAAATTCTATCTTTAGTATATTGGAAATCAATTCATATAAAATACGTCTTTCAACATACAAAGAAACCAAATTTAACTTGTTATCATAGACAAATAAATTAATTTCCCATCCTTGATTATTCTGTAATAAGTTTTTTGACGTGACTCACATACG
The DNA here is from genome assembly GCA_963576905.1 of Mystacides longicornis. Classification (NCBI taxonomy): domain Eukaryota; kingdom Metazoa; phylum Arthropoda; class Insecta; order Trichoptera; family Leptoceridae; genus Mystacides; species Mystacides longicornis. Next base: position 5,405,321 of record OY756433.1, on the reverse strand, counting down.
AAATTAAGTTGTTCATTACATAACTTCTTAACAAGGAGAAATTCGAAAGAATGAAAACGAGAAAGATCCTCGAAATGAAAAGGCTTTTAGCCCGAGCCAATCAAGTTGGTCATTTCTCGGCCATACTTTTCTGTTAAGATTTTTGAAAAACCGTGGTTTGATTAAATTATTTATCCTAAAAGTTTGGGAAAATCTAGTCAACAATCCAATAAAATTATTAACATCTCAGTACAATTGAAATGGTGGACGTGCGATGCCAGTCATATTATGTAGATCTTAAAAAAGCCGCACAAGACAGGGAATAATGGAGGAGAAAAATTGAGGGAATTGCTGCAAACTAATCTTAGGATCGAAACCAGAGAAGACGAAGATAAATGAAAAAAGACTTACATACATAGTTGTTGAACCGGTTTGTCAAGTCCTAAACAGAGCGTGTTTGCAAAATTTTGCAGTATTTTTCCAAAAAAAGTATGTTCTTTTAATTTAGTTCTGACAATTGGTGACCCAGCTGTTACAACGCCGGCTTTCGTACTGCGGACGTCGTGGTTCGATCCCAGGTGCCGACTATCTAGCGGCGTAATTACAAATTCGAAATCAATATTCGTAGTAAGGACTACGAGACAACGTCTGTTGGAAGCTAGTTCACAATTGACAAAACATGAATTTAATCGATCACCAATGAAACTCCAAGTCTCCAACAATCACGAATATCGAGACATGATCTCTTTGATTATACCGATAAATAATTCTACATAAAATTCTAGACAAATTTATTTTTATCACTTTATAGAGGGGTAATAAAGTTTCGGCCCCAACACGATACAAAATTTTAATAAAATCATAAAATTTCGATTGTAAAGCTCCGTATCGATTTTCGCTGAAACGGCTCGTCAACATTTCTGAAACCGCCCCCAATATATTATTAATTATCATTACAATAATAATTCGTTATTTAGATTTCACTTCGTCAAATAGCTGTACAACGAAATTCACAGAATAAGTGAAACAAAAACGTTATATTGAATTAATTAATGTAGTAGACATGCAGTAGAGATAAAATCTCTACGAAGAATATGTGGAAAAACTTTATGGGATATGGAAAGGAATGAAAATATTAGGAAGGAATGTGGTATGGACGTGAGTGTTGTGATAAAGATGAGAGTCAATAAGTTGAGATGGTTTGGGCATGTGGAAAGAATGGATGTAAACGGAATAACAAAGAGAATTCATAAGTATGAAAGGAAAGGTGTAAGAAAGCGTGGCCGACCGAGAATGACGTGGATCGAACACATCGATACCGTCCTCAAGGAAGACCGGGTAAGAAGTAAGAGAAATAGGAGAGAGTGTATGAGAAATGCCGAATTACAGTTGGCCGAGGAGAGCGCTGTTCTTCCTCCCATCAGGGTCCCGAGGACGAGGAAGACCCTATCATACTGTATTCCGCTCCTTCGAAGCAGAGCTGAGGAATCTGGACATTGTGTGGGAGGAGGTCATTAACGTTGCGCAAGATCGAGCGCAATGGAGAGCTCTTGTTGCCTCCCTATGCCCCTAAGTGGGGTCTTAAGGGAGTTTGGATTTGGATTGGTATGAGAACTTCTCGTTGGAAGAAGCGAGAGAAGTGTCCGTTCTCTCTGCCTACCCCTTACGGGACACGGCGTGATGGGTAGAAAAATATGGATAGTAAAATGCGCCTTCTTCTTTCATTAGTAAAAAGATGTAAAATTTAGTGACGTGTTTCGAATTCCCTTAGAATCGATAAAAATAATATGAAATGGATTCTACGATAGTAAAATTCAATTTTCCAGTATTAGCTCCCTTATTTATTACTACCTGTTTGTTTGTTTGTTATAACTGTTAAGTTAAAATACTTTATAATTCATAATGTTGTTTATTGTGTCCCATAGACATGTTAGATGAAGAAGAGACCGGTTGCATGGATGACAGTTCTTTTATACCACGTTCATGACGCAGTGTTGCCATTAACTAAATACTGCCATATACCTATACAACAATAACATTCTCTCGTTGACAGGGTGGCTACCAGCCACTGATGGTACCTAAAGTTTTTGTCTATATACTTACACAAAATTGGCAACAAACTTACGCGGTACGGCCCGCGAGCCATCGCTGGCTAGGCGGCGTTAGTCGGCCAGAAAATCAATGCATAACCAGTGTTCTGGGCTATTCCCTTATTGGTTTATTCATACCATTTAAAAATCAAACTCCATTAGCTGTTGATATATTGGTGAATACACCTTGGCAAGCTTTAATAAAGCCTTCGTTAGAACAATAATTTTTGGAACAATTGGAAATTTGATATACTTTGATAACTCAGTATTGGTTATATTGGGAACGTTTAGCAACCCCTTTGCATTATGTAATAAATTACATTTTATTATTTCGACATTATTTCACTTCATTCTCCCTTACATTATATTTTTTGTTTTATGATATTAATGCTTGTAGTATTTTGTTTAATAAGCATTTTATATCAGTGTTTAAATTTATGATCCTAAATTTAATATGCAGTACATTTTTGTCTGATATGTCATAAATACCCAGCCATGTGACTCACTAATTTACGTTATGTCATATGGGCTATCTTGTCTGACTGTTTTAACTCCGCTTGGCAATACTTAATGAACCCTTATTCTATGTTTCTATGACATTTACGCTGGCGTGAAGTAACAAAATTTTGTATGGAAATTGGAAACGTGTATGGCGCTCCTACAGAATAGGTACGTACGGAAAACTCGGCAACCCGTGAGTTTCACAATTAGGTACGTTGCGTGAGTTATAGGTATTTGCGGTACACAGGTCAGATAACAGAAGGGTGAGATAACTTTTGGTAGTTATTTCAAAGGACACAAAAGACATTCGTCTTTGTGGAAACCAACGCAGAAGAGACGGATTATTACATGAAAAGGAGGAACACAAAAACTAAGAAGAATAAATTTTACAAGCGATACTGTAAACACAATCATAACACTAAATGTACAAATTTGAAGATGATTGTAATCCCATAGTAGCTGGGAAAGATTTACTATGGGTGAACCACTATCTCTAACTATCATTTCATAGGCTGGCTTCGTGCGATCTATTACATTACTAGCAGCAAAATCTGTCGGACGGCAGGTAAAGACTCATCCATAGTGGCTGAGACAGATTTACTATGGGTGAACCACTATCTCTAACTATCATTTCAAAGGCTGGCTTCGTGCGATCTATTACATTACTAGCAGCAAAATCTGTCGGACGGCAGGTAAAGACTCATCCATAGTGGCTGAGACAGATTTACTATGGGTGAACCACTATCTCTAACTATCATTTCATAGGCTGGCTTCGTGCGATCTATTACATTACTAGCAGCAAAATCTGTCGGACGGCAGGTAAAGACTCATCCATAGTGGCTGAGACAGATTTACTATGGGTGAACCACTATCTCTAACTATCATTTCAAAGGCTGGCTTCGTGCGATCTATTACATTACTAGCAGCAAAATCTGTCGGACGGCAGGTAAAGACTCATCCATAGTGGCTGAGACAGATTTACTATGGGTGAACCACTATCTCTAACTATCATTTCATAGGCTGGCTTCGTGCGATCTATTACATTACTAGCAGCAAAATCTGTCGGACGGCAGGTAAAGACTCATCCATAGTGGCTGAGACAGATTTACTATGGGTGAACCACTATCTCTAACTATCATTTCAAAGGCTGGCTTCGTGCGATCTATTACATTACTAGCAGCAAAATCTGTCGGACGGCAGGTAAAGACTCATCCATAGTGGCTGAGACAGATTTACTATGGGTGAACCACTATCTCTAACTATCATTTCATAGGCTGGCTTCGTGCGATCTATTACATTACTAGCAGCAAAATCTGTTGGACGGCAGGTAAAGACTCATCCATAGTGGCTGAGACAGATTTACTATGGGTGAACCACTATCTCTAACTATCATTTCATAGGCTGGCTTCGTGCGATCTATTACATTACTAGCAGCAAAATCTGTCGGACGGCAGGTAAAGACTCATCCATAGTGGCTGAGACAGATTTACTATGGGTGAACCACTATCTCTAACTATCATTTCAAAGGCTGGCTTCGTGCGATTTATTACATTACTAGCAGCAAAATCTGTCGGACGTTGGATCGGATTTGTCATATTTTATAAAAAAAATATTTATTTTGTAGTGAAAGTGTTTCGACAAAAATACCGTATTTGCGATGGAAATTAGAACTAAGAGTGTTCGACATTTTTACAATTTTACATACTGATATGCACACCTAAGTGACAGTGAATGGGGGGCTTAACAAAAACGAAAAAAAATATTCTGTCCAAAAATAATTGCTATTTAATAAAAAAAAACAATTGAATAACGGATTCAATTACGTTGTATAGAATAAAAAAAAATAAGAAGGTGCCGTTAGATAGGGTCTCTTCCCTGCCCCGCAAAAACAAAGTGAAATGAAAACAAAGAAATAAAAGTAAAAACATTTCTGTAAGTTAATTAAATAATTGTGTACTTTAAAAGATAAAACTATCTTAATTGTCTTTGAAACATAAAATGAAATAAAAACATTAATGGAATTTAATCGAATTTTTTTTCCTGACCAATTTTCTTTTATGAATATCAAAGTACTTAAAACGAATCGTTTTCTTTAGTCTTCTTTCCAAAAAAAATACTCTCCATATCTCTCCCATTTCATCTACAAATCGACATTATTATTTGAAGTGTATTATTTTTCATGTCTTTGTCGTAATGATTACATTATAGCGATTATCAAGATTTTACATTTTTCATTCTTCTACGTGATCAAACTTTAAATAATAACGTATAATTTCATTTTTTTTATCTCCCCAAACGTCTGATGTTACATATTCAACGCAGGACCGAATCGTTTATATTAAAAATTGAAAAAAATAACAAAAAAAATGATATATGTACTTGTTTTTGCACCTAAGAGAGATAGTAACGTTAAATGAAATATAACATATATTTTGCTTTGGTTCAGTCTGTGCTTCAAAATGGTATCGTAGGATGGGGGGGGGGGGGGAATATATCCGTCCTCTCTGAGGCCTATTATTGTGGCGCAGAAGCTTCTTTTAAAAATTATGTATAAAAAACCAAGGGACTATCCATCGGAAAGATTGTTTCAGGAACTTAAAATTTGTAGATTAGATCAATCAATCAATTCTCCCTTTTACACCCCACTCAGGGGCATAGGGAGGCAACAAGAGCTCTCCATTGCGCTCGATCTTGCGCAATGTTTATGACCTCCTCCCACACCATGTCCATGTCCCTCAGCTCTGCTTCGAAGGAGCGGAACACAGTGTGAGATTAGATATAATTTATAAAAAAAAATGCCATTTTTTAAATTATTAAAAACTACAAGACACAAAATTTAACCGGCTCCAGACATATTATAGAAACACTCCGAATTCCGAAGTGCAACTCCGCTGCGGCTCAGCACCACTTCCATTATGTTGGTATAAAAGAGTAGGTATAATAAACTGCTAATTAATATTAGGAAAATCAAAAGTGGGACCCCGTTGAAGAACAAAGTAAAACAATTTTTCTCCCCGCGTTCTGGCGTTCGCTGCATTTTTTGGAGAAATAAATCTTTATGTAACTAGATATAATATGTGTGATGTCACAATGCATTGTACCTAAATGTAGTATGATTGTTATATCCCCGTTTCACACAAGCGCCTTTTCGCTTTAGAAACGGGGTCTATATCTTATATATAAAAATGGAGAGCTATTTCGCGTTGTCATCGGATGGCGCCTAAACGACTGGACCGATTTTGCTAATTCTTTTTTTGTCGTGTAGGCTTTTGTCAGGAGAGTGTCCTTTTAGAACAAATAAATTAAGAAAAATGCATAGGAAATTAGAAAATTTAAGAAAACTATAAAAATGGAGTTTTATTTCCCGATATCATCGCATCACGCATAAACGGCTGGACCGATTTCGCTAATTCTTTCTTTGTCGTGTAGGCTTTTATCGGGAGAAGGTTGATTTAGAAGAAAAAAATTAAGAAAAATGCATGGAAAATTAGAAAATTTAAGAACACTATAAAAATGGAGAGCTATTTCCCGGTGTTATCGCATCGCGCATAAACGGCTGGACCGATTTCGCTAATTCTTTCTTTGTCGTGTAGGCTTTTATCGGGAGAAGGTTGATTTAGAAGAAAAAAATTAAGAAAAATGCATGGAAAATTAGAAAATTTAAGAACACTATAAAAATGGAGAGCTATTTCCCGGTGTTATCGCATCGCGCCTAAATGACTGGACCGATTTCACTAATTCTTTTTTTGGCGTGTAGGCTCTTATCAGAAGAAGGTTGTATTAGAAGAAAAAAATTAAGAAAAATTCATGGAAAATTAGGAAATTTAAGAAAACACAGAGAGTAGGTAATCTTTTTAGTACTTTTTACAATAAAATTTTGTTCTACTTTTGAATTTTTATTAATTGACATTTGAAAGAACTGTCAGTGGATTGATTGTTTTGCAATTGATAGAATGCGAATGTAAAATATATCGTATGAAATAGTCATATAATTTTCATTGCAGTTAATTTTTATAAGGAGTTTTGGTAAGTTTTAATACAAGGAATACATTATTGTAATGAAGTGTAAGGAATTTTGAAAACTTTATTTATTTACAGAGATTTTTAAAACCGCCAGTAAATAGAATCGTAGATATAACATTGCTATTAAGGAGTTTGAAGTTCATTTTATAAGGAGTTTTGATAAGTTTTAACACAAGGAATACATGATTATATTGAAGAACAAGTAGAATTTTTTTTTTGTTTGTTTGAAAATCAATTTATGGGCTGATTTTTTGAGAGGATGAGTACATACATATAACGTAAATATAATCTGCATCGTTAATATTTAAAAAAAACTGGATATTATTTGCTAATGACCTAGCATTTGTTTCTTTTTTGAAAATAAAAATTGCTACACTTTCACCATGTTGTAATAGAAGTTAGAAAAAAATCACAGATACTGCATTAAATGAGCTTTTAAATACTATTTCCACTGTTTTGAAAGAGAAGATTTAAGAACGCAATGTTGTGTGAAAGTGAATGTCGAGAACTTGGAAGAATGTCTATTTAGGTAATTTATTTAGAAGAGATGCAAGGTGTGAAAAGAGATTGAAAGAAGGAAATAGGCTTGGAGAAGGGTTGGCGGTGCAATTAGACCTCTAAGAAGATATCTCTGAAATCGATAGTTGATGCACAAAGCAATCCTGATACCATCCATGATTTATGGGAGTGAAACTTGGACATAGACGAAAAATTTGGAAGATGGAATAAATGCTGTGGAAATGAGATCACTGCGTAGGATATGCGGAAAGAGACTTACCTATTGATAAGGTGAGGAATGATAATATAAGAAAGGCATGTGGAGTGGATGTTAGTGTAGTTACTAGAATGAAAGTGAATAAATAAAGAAGGTTTGGGCATGTAAAGAAAATAAACGAAGAGAGAATGACTAAAAGGATATATAAATCTGAAAGAATAGGTGCACGCAGACAAGGCCGACCTGGAATGACATAGACCGACCATATCGGTGCCGTCTTACAGGAGGGCCAAGTCAGGAGCAAAAGGAAGAGCATATATGCGGAATGTTATGCGTTTGGAGGAAGCGAATGAGTTTGGATTGGAAAGAATGGAAGTCCATACTCTCTGCCTAGCGATGATGGGCAAAAAAAGTATTGACACCTCAATGTGTATTTTGAATCGGTACGGAGATGTTCCTTATCGTACTTTGATTAATCAATCAATATTATTTTAACTGAGCAAAATAACTATTAAAATATCGAATATAATGACATACCTAAAATCTTTTTTTTACATAGGTATTAACATCAAATCAATCAAAATTAAAACTCCCTTTGAATTCCACTCAGGAGCAATGTGAGGCAATAAGAGCTCTCCATTGCACTCGATCTTGCGCAATGATGACCTCTTCCCACGTCATATTAACATAGGTTATAAGTTTTTGATGTAAAAATAAACTCAGACCCAATGAATGCAGCGTGGTATGCAGGTTTTGCTAATGCCAGTAAATAGTCATTCGTGTTAAATAACTAAAAATACGAATTTGAGCTCTGTTGCATAAAACCTAGAGTACCCATATTATTTATTTCGATACGAAGTTCGACGGGTCAGCTAGTTGATTTAAAAAAATAAAATAAATAAATAAACAAAAAAAAATTCGATATAGGTGTTTGATCCAAAACTCCCCCTGTGTATACCTTTTTACGAGTTTCACTGGTTAGGTACTTATCTAGCTAAGAAGAGAAAATGAAGTTCCAGCAAAGAACTGATAGATATACACTTACATTATTTTTTGCCTCACTATTAACGATTAGAAACATAGCTAATAGCAATGAACCGCACATTCTAAAAAGACGATACTCCAATTGTCACAAAATAGCGTGTTCACATAATAATATGCGCTGCGAGCGGTAACGTAACGCATACAACGCAATAAATTTCTGTAGTACGTACGTGATTAGCTTGCGCGCAACGGTCGTACGTACAGTGGAAATATTTTTTTTTTTTTTTTTTTTTTCTAGATTACCGGCGACTCATTCATTTGCGAACATATTGCGCCGTGGTTTGGAAATATTTTGGTACGTTGCATGCGTTAAGTTACCGCTCGCGGCGCAGATATGTAAACGCCAAAACACATTTCATTATTAAAGTAGATACGTATTTTTTAGGAAAACGAATACCGATTTTGAAGTGGTTGGTAGACCGGTGGTATCACTCGACGGATTTCGTACGTACAGCGTATTTGAGGTCGTATGTTCGATACCCAGTGCTGACCATTTCCACTTTCACAACACAAGCTTTGATTTATGTGAAAGATGTCGAAATTGTATTTGTATTCACTTTGGGTGAGCCCATGCAGATTCCTTAATAAAGGTTACATTAGTTAGTTAGAACATCTTTATAGTTATTACAAACTAAAGTAATAACGGCTCGATTTGTTTATTTTAGTACCATAATATTTTTAATTAAAGTAGGTACCTATTGCATAATTTTGACAAAAAATGTGTTACGCGATAATTTTGTCTCTCGGTGATTTTTTCACGATGTTTATAATAATAATAATAATATAACACTTTTCTATACAAAGGTGTCAGTATAGCCGGCGGAACTTATTGCCTGAGGCAATTTTTTCCAGTCAACCGGTCCCGCTCAATCTGAGACAAGCCAACCCCGGGTAGAAATTTCAAGTGAAAAAACACTTAGAAAAACTCTGACCCGACCGGGAATCAAACCCGGGACCTCGGATCTGAAGTCCACGCCAGGACAACTAGGCTACCGAGGTCGGTCGAAATGTACTCACAATGAATTTTCCTAGAACCGCTTAAAACATCAAAGAATATAATATCGAAGCTACAAACTGCAATACCCAACCCACGTCAATATTAAACACGTATGTCAAAACACTATGTAGTTGCCAATTTATTCGAAAGTATTCAACACCTAATTTCTCTTAATTTCATTACAAAATTATTATTCAAATACACGTTTATTTAAAATTATTAAAGGAGTTCGGTTCTGGCATCTTCAAACTTTCAGATTTTTTGCTCTTAAATATAAATTTTATCCATAAGAAATTTTCGAGAATTCACTTATACTCGTGTGTAGTATAAAAATTCATCAATTCCATTATATGTCCTCGAATCATAAGACTCATTGGACCATAAAAGAGACGTACAATTTTGCTGAACACATTTTAATGGCACTGTTTTCTTATTGTTTCAGATGATTCAATGAAGAACTAGATACATCCACAGAACGCAATCATGGATCAACAATACTTCTCCACGGACATTTACGACAACTTTACCAATGACTTCAATCAATCTCAATTTCAAAACATTAGCGAAGAGCATTGTCCATATGTTCAGTTTCCAGTTGTGTCACTAATCACTCAAGTTGTATACGCCATGATTTGTATTGTAGGACTTTTAGGAAATACTCTAGTCATATACGTCGTTTTGAGATATTCTAAAATGCAAACAGTCACAAATATGTACATAGTCAACTTGGCAATAGCTGATGAATGTTTTCTAATCGGAATACCATTTCTCATTACTACTATGTATTTGAAAAATTGGCCATTCGGCAAATTCATGTGTCGAGCGTACATGATCACAACGGGCATAAACCAATTTACGAGTAGTATTTTTCTACTAATTATGAGTGCCGACCGCTATATAGCTGTTTGTCACCCTATTACATCCCCAAAAATGCGTACACCTTTCATATCACGGATCGTATCCGCTATGGCCTGGACTGTCAGCGTTTTCATCATGATTCCCATCTTTATGTATACTACTTTGATCGGAAACGAATTCGGGGTCAGTTGTAATATAGTTTGGCCGGAAAATCCAGTGTTAAACGGATCTCAAACCTTCACACTTTACACCTTCGTTTTAGCATTTGCAGTTCCTCTGTTTTTCATATTTGTATTCTATTGTTTAGTCATTAGGAAATTGAAGACGGTGGGACCAAAGAATAAATCTAAAGAAAAGAAACGCTCTCACAGAAAGGTGACCAAATTGGTGTTGACGGTTATAGCCGTTTATGTCATGTGTTGGTTGCCGTACTGGGTGTTTCAGGTCGCCCTTATTTATTCCCCAGCTAATGAATGTGCCTCTCGTATTACTGTAACCGTTTTTCTGGTCGCTGGCTGTTTCAGCTATTCAAATTCGGCTATGAATCCGATTCTTTATGCCTTTTTATCGGAAAATTTCAAAAAGAGCTTTTTGAAAGCCTGCACGTGCGCTGCTGGCAAAGAAGTCAATGCCACATTACATATGGAAAATAGCGTATTTCCGAGGAAGGCTAGAGGGGCTGGTGGTGGTCGAAGTAGCATGGCTGTAGGTTGTATAGACACCATGGGAACATGTGCCGAAGGAGCGGCACTCGTTTCCCGTTCGGATATTTCTACGGCACTAACGATTACTTCGAGGAATCACCAACCAGATTACCTTAAAGAACCTCTTAAAAATGGTCTCCAACGTACTCAAGTTTAAAGAGATACATTCATCAAATCCCTTAATCAATGTATTATGTAGTTTGAAGATAATACCGAAACGAGAAAACCAACAATATCTTTACCAAAGATTTGTTTTTATTCATACACGTAGTCACATATCAGATTAGCATAAAACTCATTATGTAACCAATTTTTGTAAATATTTTAATATTATGTTAGTACACTTTATAGTAGATGTTGATTAATTGATAATTCTATGAAGATTTTTATGTAGTAAACTGTTGATTAAATTATTGCCTAAAAATACGTCATTAGTTTCTAATCGCATCTAGATAACTATATTTTTTATACAATCAACTAGTATGTATATATAAATAAGTTGCCGTTTTGTATTTATGACTTAAAATTTTTGTTTTGTATTTATGACTGTAAATTTTTTGTTTTGTATATATGATTTCTTTACAAATTTTTCAAAATGATCATAGGACCATAGGCATAGGCCTGTATCAAAAACATTGTTTTGTTATGCAATATTTTTGAAAACCAGTATTTTCATATCAATTTATTTATTTATTTTCAATGTTTTGAACAACAATGTCACCAAACCTACCACTACTGGATTTGACGAAGTTATATTTAAATAATATAATTTATATGTAAATATTGTACATACATTTTTAAACGTACTTACCTACCTAAAGTAAATAAGTTTTCAAACATATTTAGCTTTTTTAAATTTTTATGGAGAATAATTTTTAGTAAATACATAACATTGTTGTAAGTAATTATTTATTTAGAATTTTCTTAGAATTAAATGCTTTGATTTTTCTGAGCCCAAAAAATCTGGCATTTGAACTTAATGATAATAATATTAATGTTTAAACGTATGTAATTTATGTATAGAAATTACTTTTTTTGTATCATATTATGTTGTATGCTTTTTTTACTCGACTTTCTGTGTTATAAATAATTATACTATTGTATGTATTTTATATGTGTTAACAATGTTATAAAAATATTGTTAAAACTATAATATAATGATTATTGTAAAATACGTAATTTGTTTATCAAAGACATTTATCCAATGTAAATTTTCTTCATAAATTTGTTTTCATTTCAATTACCGAATTCCCAAATTCTCAAGAACTTTTATTTCTCCACTAGTAACGTTTGACAAAAATACTTCTTCTTCGTCCTTTTCTAGGTTCTCCAGATCTATTTTTCAGGAACACGACATACAATTATAGATACAAAACTTGTTAGAGAAGATTTCATCACAATCGCGCAGGATCGAGCGCAGGAGAGAGCTCTTGTTGCCCGTTTTTGACCCTAAGTAGGGTCTTAAATGGACTGTTGATAGATTGATCCTTATAGAACGTTCCACATGCTAGGTATGTTACTATACCTGAATCTTCATAAATGCAGAACCGTTTGGCGAGTTTACACGGATCTAAATTATCTAATACGTGTCATAAATAGCTTGTTATTTAAAATACTAGTTTTTTAAAGGCGCCCGTGGCGCCCACCTATGAACTTAAACTTTTAAATACAAACTTTACATTCAAATAGCTTTTAGCATGTGGGTATTCAACTATATGATTGATCAAACTTTTTATTTCAAACATTGCATTCGTAAGGCTTTTTCCGCTATGAAGTCGCGTGTGTACGTTAGTTTTCTGATTTGGTAAACTTTTTCATGCAAACTTTGCATATGTATATCTACATTATTAATTCACATGAGAATCATTAAAAAAATACTTTAGTGTGTAAACTTTTTATTGAAAACATTGCATTCGTATGGCTTTTCGCTGCTATGATGTCGCGTGGTGGAATAAAGATTCGTGATTTGGTAAAAATTTTCATTGGCAAAACTTTGTTTTCTTATGGCCGAATTCATATGTAGGTAAGACTTTAAAGCACTTGATAATAGAACTCTATGAAAATTAAAAAAAAACTTGAACTTTTTATAACAAACTTTGCATATGTATGGCTTTTCTATGCTATGAATTCACATGAAAATCTTTAAAAAATTACTTTAGTGTGTAAACTTTTTATTGAAAACATGGCATTCGTAAGGCTTTTCTCCGGTAAGAAGTCGCGTGCCTACTTTTGAGTTTCCTGAGAGTTTTCTATGTACACAGGTAATTAAACTATTAATTTATGCAAACTTAAAAAAAACAAATTCAAGTTTTTATTACAAAGTTAGCATTGGCATTTAGCATGTGGGTGTTTAAAATTCTTTGATTGATACAACTTTTTATTGCATATATTGCATTCGTATAGCTTTTCTCCGCTGTGATTTCGCATGTGAATCATTAAATTAGTTGAGTCTATGAACTTTTTATTGCAAAGATTTCATTCGTAAGGCTTTTCTCCGGTATGAAGTCGCGTGTCTACTTTTGAGTTTCCTGAGAGTTTTCTAAGTACACAGGTAATTGAACTATTCATTTATGCAAACTTAAAAAACAAATTCAACTTTTCATTACAAAGTTAGCATTCAAATGGCATTTAGCATGTGGGTGTTTAAAATTCTTTGATTGATACAACTTTTTATTGCATATATTGCATTCGTATAGTCTAGTTTTTTAAAGGCGCCCGTGGCGCCCACCTATGGCCTTTTTTATGCAAACTTTACTTTCTCATAGCATAGCTGTGAGCATTCACATGTGAGACTTCAAAATACTTGGTTGATTCAACTCTTTATGAAAACTCAAATACCTACAACTTAAACTTTTAATTACAAACTGTACATTCAAATAGCTTTTGGCATGTGGGTATTTACCGATTTGATTGATTAAACTTTTTCATGTAAACTTTGCATTCGTATTGCCGAATTCTTATATGAGAATTCTTCATGAAAACTCAAAAAAACAACGTGAACTTTTTATAACAAACGTTGCATATGAATGGCTTTTCAACGCTACAAATTCACATGAAAATCTTTAAAAAATTACTCTAGGTGTGTAAACTTTTTATTGAAAACATGGCATTCGTAGTGAATGTATTCGTATGATCTCGTGTGTGTGAATTAAAGATTCGTGATTTGGTAAACTTTTTCATGGAAACTTTGTTTTCTTATGGCCGAATTCATTTGTGTGACTGTAAAGCACTCGATGATAGATTATAACTATTCATGATACTATAACTATTTATAAAAATGCAAAAAAAAAACTTTTTATTACACACATTGCATTAGTAAGAGTTTTCTTGGCAATGAAATCGCGTCTGTGATTTAAAGATCTGATTTGGTAAACTTTTTCAAACAAACTATGCTAAATATGGCCGAATTCATATGTCAGACTTTAAACTAATTTTGAACTTTTTCTAACAAAATATGCATTTAAATGGCTTTTATCATGATTTTATCATTTGATTGATTAAACTTTTTATCGCAATGGTTGCATTCGTATGGCTTTTCTCCACTATGAGTTCACAAACTTTTTATTGAACACATTGCATTAGTAAAGCGAAGTCCGGCTGTGCGTAAAAGTTTCCTGATTTGTCAATTTTTTTGCCGAATTCGCAAGTGATACTTTACAGCACACGGTTGATTGAACTATTTATGCAAACTTAAAAATGAAATTAAACTTTTTATTGCAAACTTACCATTCAAATAGCTTTTAGCATGTCATTGGTTGTTTAAATTATTTGATTGGTTGAACTTTTTATTGCATTCGTATGGCTTTTCTCCGATATGAGTTCGTATGTCATTCTTTAAATTACTTGAAACCGCAAACTTTTTATTGCACTCATGGCATTAGAAAGGCTTTTCTTCACTATGAAGTCCCGCTGTGCGTAAAAGTTTCCTAATTTGGTTCACTTTGCTTTCTTATGGATGACTTCGCATGTGAGCTTTTTAATAACCCAAAAAAATGTTTTTCTCTACGTCAAGACCTTTAAAAAAAGTGCTCAGCCACCAGGCAATAATAATATCATTATGTTACTGTCAGTTGTCACTGCTGTCAGCCATATTGTATTAGAAGAATAATATTATTTGTCTTTAGTTGCGAGTGGCGCGCCATCTAGCGGCGTTAATGACATCAGTCAGTCAGGCAGTCAGTCAGTCAGTCAGTCAGTCAGTCAGTGTTCAAGACAAATATTATATAGATATAAAAGAATGTCGGGTTAGTGCGTACACTCATAACTCGAGATCGGCTGAACTGATTTTTATCATGCTTATGGTTTATCGGAATCTTCTCCGCTCCGGATAACAGAATAAATATCAAAACATCGAAAAATGGGTAGAAAATAATATAAATTACTATTAAAATAAAAAAATTGATAGAAAATAATATAAAATATAATATTAAAGTAAGTATGGAACGGATATACTGATAACAACGCCATCTGTGAAAAATTCCATAACAACACAATTTTTATTTACCATTGAGTTTAAAAATATTGGTAGGTACGCAGATTTTTAATAGAATTTCTTTCAAGCTTTCAGATATATTTTTTTAACATTCAAACATAATATTATTTTAAACGTATTTTTGTATAAATTACAAATTCGAAATCAATATTCATAGTAAGGACTACAGGTTTTTTTTTATAAGAACAAATGAGAAGTTATTAGAACTTGTTTACACGGTGGTGAAAATGGTATAAGTTACCAGACATCTGCTCGAAATATATTACCTATTTCAATTCGATCTTGTCGTAATGCTACACTTACACGCTTGCCTTGGCTTGGCAAGCCACCACAAGCTCCAAGCCTTCACAAACGCTTGGACGCCATTTACACGTTGAAGTGCGCGTCGGTATTTTAATACATTTGCCGAAAATTCCTTTGATCTGTGTCAAAAACCAACGCTTGTTGCAAGCGTTGGCACGCTCACTAGCCAAGACAAACACCCCGGTTACACGTTGGTGTTTGTGGTGATTTGCCAAACCATGGCAAGCGAACCATGCAGCATTACAATATTTTACTAAGCACCTGTCGTACCTAGAAGAAGTTTTTTTAGTAGGTAGGTACCTATTTATTTTATATAATTGAAAAGAACTTAGAATTACCTAATTACTACAAAACCAGTTTACAAGAATGATGTGAGTCAAACGTAATATAGTAAGAACAGATCAGAATAAAAATAATTATAGATGCTTATTTAGAAACCAATAATTTAATAATTTTAAACCAATTTTATTAATACGAGAAGCAAAAACTTTTTACCCATTTATAAGGCATAACAAACACAACTGTAAGTAATGCTATCTATATTTGACACTCACAGACACTTCGATGTATTTGACATTGACACAGACGCATATATTATTTTGTTTATATGTGGTCAAATTGCGACTATATTAATAATTTTCGTCATTTTAAGAAAATTTTGAAATTGCGCTCGCTCAAATATACCTACCTATTTAATATAAAATCTTAATATCTCTTGGTTATGGCCAAATTTCGGCATCTGGGCGACTTCTAAGAAGTAATTTTATAAATACGCGAAGTTTGAAGGCATAGAAGAGTACGGATTCTGCCAGTCTCCTTCACATAGCATTGGAAGGCCAACCCATGGAAGACGGCTCTCAGAGAAACAGCAGGGAGTCGACCTCGCAGGAGGCTAACTCCATCTCTTGAACTATACAGGTCACAAGGCCTAAATGAAGAAGAAAAAAAGGTAGGTACCGAAAATTGAACATTTCAATAAAGATAATCTTACATTCAGATTTTTAAAGAAAAATGCGTCAAAATAAAAATAAGTGTTTTCATTATATTTATGGGAAGTAAAAAAGGTAGTATGTGACAATCTGTTGAAAAGGATACGCAGCTAAGACCGGAAATAGGATTTCGTACACTGTGTTCCTCTTGAAATTTCCGGTCAGTATAATTCACTCAACCGTAAAGAATAATAGGGAATAAAATGACTAGGTACTACATGATAGTGTCAAAGCATATAAAACAAGTTAAAGGTAGGGATACTTAAAATGGAAGTCGGTGGTATGTATATATATAAAAAACGTCATATTTTTTTTTAACTTTACCGTCTTATTTATAAAAAATCGTTAATCGTAAGATTACGTATAACTCACTGATCAGTTTTTACTTAATTTATAAAAACAATATTTTAATCCGGGTTTGTTATGTATGAAGATGACATTTCATACAATTTTTTTTAAATAAACAAAATAGTAGCCGGGCAACGCGAGTGTTTACAACCAAGATGCGCTATATCAGATTTGAATGATTTCGAGTTATTGATGCAGAGTAGGTACTTTATTTTTTTAATTATTTATTTTCTATCAAAATATAGTCCATATTTAATCATACGAAACCTTTATGTTTGATCCAAAACAATGAGATTTATACTAGAGATGCAATCGAGTCTAAAAAATGGCATGTAAAAAAGTGTGCCACCACCGAAAATGTGCCACGCTCGTGTTTTAGTCGTTGACAACAGCTCGAGCTTGACAGTTGTGTCCGCGGTAATACGGTGTTCTTGAAAATGGTGGATTTTGTGGTGAAAAAAAGTCGTTCCTCAACAGAAATCAATATAGGAAAATCCTTTTATCAAAAAGGACGTATTTTATATATTTTAAGTGCATATTATTATTGTGATAAAATGTTTAAAATATAAAAATATATTTGACAATTATTTTTGTTTTATTAGTAAGGCCCACATCACACTACGGGTGCATACCGAGGGGGGTTAAAAAAACCGCGTCTGTATGAAACGCGTAGATACATTTTTATTTGAATTTGTAACCCAGTGGTTCAGTCGACGGCTTTCTTACTACAGCATACGTCATGGGCTCGAATCCCTGTGCCGACTATTTCCACTTTCACAACACAACTCTTCCATAGTGTGTGCAAGTTTCCAAATGTATTTGTGTTCACTTTTAATTAGCCTAAATTCATTTAAAAAGATACACCCGTACGCGGCGTATGCAACAGTGTATATATGTACAAATAGGTATATATTTTCTAGAATTTTTTTTTATTCTATCAAGGTTTTTTTTTTATCAATTTATTTAGAAAAAAGAATACAACTTATATTTAAACAGAGTGCTCCCTAATTAAAATTATATATGGAATTTAAGGATGTTCTGCAAACAGAGGTTTTCCACTTTCAATGAAAATTTTTACGAAATCCATCATACAACTGAGAAATCGCCAGCGGTTTTTCCCACAGTGCCGTATTTCTGACGGTTCTCGTTTAAGCTGTGTGTATGAGCCCTTACCTAGCCGGACGAAATTTAGAAGCAAGTACACTATAACTAGTGTTTTTATAAAAAGGGTCATTTTTGATTCGAATAAATAAATCATTTTTTCCATTTTCGAAAAATATTTTTATGAATGTGCTTTCAAACTGTTCGTTGTCTGCCTCGCATTAATAAAGACGAGAGATCTTTTTCAAAAGGTTCTTAGACAATTCTGACAAATACATTCAAATCTCACGCACAAAAAGAAATTTCTATTAATGTGTACCGGTAGAAGGTGACAGCACTTAGCCTTTTGGCGTATTATGTGTGACAAAGACAAAAATATTCGTCAGTAATGCTTGATTGCATATTTTTATTTAAGTTCAACTTCAAATTTACTCGTGATGCTACTTTCAAACTAAAAATTGTATGGAATTGCATCTCCAGTATAATATCTCATTGATCCAAAATGAACTAATTTTTGTTTGATCACTTCAATTTTAATATTTGTACCTATTTAAAAAGTACATATTCTTTGAATATTTCCTTCAAAACGTCATTATGTTTCTTATAAATTTAGTTGTTTGTAAGCCTTCGAATGATTACGAGAATGAATTAAATTTCCTGTTAAATGTATTAAAATGATAAACCAAAATACAATGTACCAAAATATGAAGCACATAGGTATTTGGACGAGGAAAAAACATAAATACAGTGTATTTATTACAAAAAGCGTTCTTGTATACTCGAAACAACTGTCGGTTGACGTTAAATCCAATATGGCGAGTCAAAATCTACAGAGATCAGCTCACAACCAAACTATCTTGATGACAGAGCTTGATTGTAATATTTTCTATCGCTGAGCTATTTTCTCCACAGATCGTAGTTTTTTAATAAAGCAGTTAGTATTCTATTCTATTTCCGGAAAGATCAAACTTAGCTTGAATCGTAAGTTCAAGTCAGCAGAGATATTCACGTAAAAGTCTATTCCAAACCTTTCTTTATTATTTTCTTATTCGGCATCATAACGCTCAAAAGAAATCAATCAATCAATTTTATCTACATACATTGAACAGTTAGATTCACAATGTAAGGGTCTGTGCACATCTAAACACTGGCAGTAACGTAACCAATGTCACGTTGCATGCAACGTATCATATCATCAACGTACAGCGGCTTGTCACGTACTATGGACATTTGATACGTTGCATGCAATGTGACATTGGTTCAGATATGGTTAATCTGTTTGAAGTGATTGGTTGCCTGGAGGTTACGACATCGACTTTAGTATAGTTTCGTACTGCAACAAGTGAATACTGATTCATTTTTACATAAAAAAAAGCTTTTTAACGAAGCAACTGCAAATATATATTAATAATAGTGCTACATTAGAATAACCCAGAACACTGACTGAACAACTAACCACGCCAACCCAGTGATTCGCTTTAGGTAGGGGTCAATTTTGTACAACACCACCTATATAAGAAGGTCTTAGTGCTGGCGGCCATTTTTGGCCTCTCGCGTCACGGCCGCCGGCGTGTAGACAGATATCATAGTGTACAGGTAATTACATACAGATATAGACAAGCGACCCAGTAATTCGCTTTAGGTAGGGGTCAATTTTGTACAACACCACCTTTATAAGAAGGCCTTAGTGCTGGCGGCCATTTTTGGCCTCTCGCGTCACGGCCGCCGGCGTGTAGACAGATATCATAGTGTACAGGTAAGTACATACAGATATAGACAAGCGAACGGTGGGCCTCCCGATGTGACGCTGCACTAAGGCCTTCTTATATAGGTGGTGTTGATTTTGTATAGGTAGACAAGAACTTAAGGTACCTACCTATATCAATTAATAGCTGGCAACCACCCTGGAAGCGAGAGAATATCTATAATATAAAAGAAAGTCGGGTTAGTGCAAACAGAGACGAGGTAGAGATCGGCTGAACAGATTTTTATAATTTGGTTTATTAGATTCTTCTCGCTCCGGATAACAGAATAACTAATGAAAAAAAAACAAAAATGGATATCAAATATAAAATATAATATTATTATAGTGAACACGGAACGAATTTATTGACAACAACGCCATCTGTGAAAAATCTATAGAACCTTTAATTTTTATTTACCTGACAACCAACCATTGACTAATTTGTTAACATTGAAGCGCATTTTTTCTAAATTAAAACGTGAAAAGTTAATAAATCTAATTTTGAAATTAAATTGTCGTGTGACACAAACTGTCAGTTGTTCGATAGTTGCTGCGATTGACAAAATTCGGATGGAAAATATGTGGTTTCAAACAGATGCATCGGTCGGATGACATTGGTTAAAAGTCATTTTTATCATTCATTATTAAATTCTTATTCAATATTCATATTTATACTACAGAACAACGTCTGTCGAGGTATTAAAAAATGAAGCATGCTTTAAAAGCGGACGATGAAATCCGTCATATTGTTATGGGTTGCCCCTAGGCAAGTTATAATAATAATGATAATAATATACTTACAAACGTGTGTGTACCTAAGAGATATAATAAGCAGGTTAACAAGTAGCAGATTATCTGGGTGATGTAATTAGTAATGTTAGCAGACTGGGTGACATGTTGTTTATGGTTCTATTGTGATTATAATATCACACTAATAAGTGATAATGTCATATGTCACCTAATATCACTGCTCTTAATTACATTTCACTAATTGTAGGTAGCCTTAGCTCCAATTGTGAGGCTCGGGGAAAAAGTCCATTGACTTTTTAATAAATTACAATAATTATTATAATTGAAGTGTGTGTGTGTGTGTATTCACGTAGTGAAAGTTACTTTAACAAATTAAAACAATATAGTTGCACTTTCACGAAAAATTATCAGAGCTCGAGCGCTTTCGTCAAACTCGCGTTGACATTATCTGGAGAAATATAAACTAAGATAAATAATAAGTCCTCGATTTACAGAAATTTTGGTTACATCTGTTGGTGCCGTATGAGAACAAAAGAGATAATTATTATTTTACATACATTTTATAGTATTATGATCTTAGTAGAGCTGATGGTGTTGGGATCTGTAGCCCTAGTATAAGTTTTAGACGATCGAATATCGAAACGATCATCAAAAGAGTTTCGAAAAAATTTCATACAAAAATGATCGAATGATTATATCGTTTGATTTTAGAACACGAATTAAGATAAGCGCTTATTAGCGTGCAATTAGCTTTCGATGAAACTCGTACTAGCCCCACTGGACGTTGACTGCTTTCGCGATATTCTTTTTTGTCTCCAAGATTTCTGTGGCGCTCTGAATGTAAAACCTTTGCATTATTAGGATAAAAGTTGTGATGCTGTGCTATGCAATGGTACGCCATTTGATGTTCTTTTAACCTAGTTGATATTGGTCTTCCTCTTTCTAATTATATAATAATTGATATTGGTCTTCCTCTTATTGGTCTTCCTCTTTAACCTAGTTGATATTTCTCTGAAATGGCGGACCATTGAATAGCACAGGATCACAACTTTGATCGTAACAATGCAAATGTTTTACGTTCGGAGACTTGGACTCGAAATCTTGGAGATGCAAAGAATATCGCGAAAGTAGTCAATGTCCAGATCCCAACACCGTCAGCTCTACTAAGACCATAATACTAGGTATAAATTTAAAAAAATGTATGTAAAATAATAATAATCAAGAGATTATTATTATTTTACATACATTTTTTACAAGAGTTCTCATACGGCACCAACAATGTAACCAAAATTTCTGTAAATCGAGGACCTATTATTACTCTTAGTTTATATTTCTATGGTCAGTCTCTTGATAATTGACGAAAGCGCTCGAGCTCAGATAATTTTTTCATGAAAGTGCAACTACGTCGTTTTAATCTGGTAATAATTATTATGTACTAATATAATCTGTGGGACATAACTTTCCCTATACATCTTGGAGAGAACTCATTAGACTAAGGACAGATGTGTACAGTCACCTCAAAAAATGGAGTTAAAGAGAAGAAGACACCTGGGTGCGCGGCTCAAAGCAAGAAAACTCACATCTATTCCCGTTCCCTTTTTAATAAAAATAGGTGACGCAATATGCAGGACACTGGGACGGCGAGGGACAGAGCCATTTGGGTGGTAAATTATTTAGTCTTTCGGGTTTGAAGGAAACAGGAAACGGAAAGTAAGGATGCGTAAACTTGAGACTAGAGCATATTTTATTTATTGTTGACATGGAGGACACAGGGAGTTGGTAAGTAAAAAAGGTAATTGGTAAATTCGTGAAGATTGGAGATATTATATTATACAATATATATATATTGGAGACATAATAGGAGGCAGAGAAGTATTTAGAAAGGTAGTGCCAACAAATTAGAATATTTTGGTATCCTTGTTCACACCCGTAACCTTATCAATTATACAACCAATTCATTACCATCCTGAAAGACGTCTAAAGAAATTGAAGTATATACAGCTGAATCTCAGCTTACAGGGAGTGAATTTTTAGTAATTTGCACCCATACATTCGCTAGTCGATCAGATATCGATATTTTTTTCTCATGAAATTCACAAATAAATTATGATGTGTTTTATCTCCATAAAAACATATTGCGGACAACTTTTCATATTGCTCGTTGTGTATAATTATTCGCAATATGTCTCTTGCTACTCAATATAGGTATGATATTATAATTATATAGAGAAAAAATATTATACGTACCTACAAGAAAATTCCTATAATAGGCAAGTCTTTCTGTAAAGAAAAAAGTGTTAAATAGTGTGTCTTCTAATTGGAAAGCGTCCGCGCGTCGAGCGTCACATACTCAAACGCGGTCGGACCGTTCAAATTGAGAACATTGTATGATCGCTCGACGCGCGGACGCGCGATCACTTTTCAATTACGACAGAACCTTTATATAACAAATTCAATACCTTTTAGGTACACTTTGGCTTAATCAATTACCTAATACTCTTTTTAAGACCCCACTAAGGGTCATAGGGAGGCAATAAGAACCCTCTCCACTGTCGAACTTGGGCAGATTTAGGAAAATAGGGCTCCGTTTATATGTACCTATAGTTACGTATTTTTAAAATACCCAAACCATGCCAAGCGTTTTTAAATTTCCGAAAATCAAAGGCTCGAGGCATCCAAAATGCATCGCAGTTGTTGATAAAATGGAATGGTGGAATTTCCACTATCATGGTATCTGCCCAGTGCCTACAGACTCACTCTTTTTACAGGACATTAAGTAAGACGGCTGATAAGCCTGGTGTGGTAATTGATTAATAGGCAGCTCGCGTGTACCAGGCTGCTTTATCACACTGATAACGTAATGCCTTAGTTAAGCAAACACGCTGGTAAAAATAGAACCTTTCCCTAATCTATCCTTACCTGTCAGATGCCGAATAAATATTAGCTGTGCTCAGATAACTCCTCATCCATTTTCTCTACTGGACATGTTTTTTTTTATACGGTTCATCATATTATCGGATAATGAAACTTCTTTATTTTCTCCAAAATAACCTTTTTGCAAAATGGTAGTTATCTTTTTTAGTTCATTCAGATGAATTTAAGAAGCCATGCGCAGTTCAATATTCACAAATCTCGAGCGCTTTCATCAAACTCACGTAGACATATTCAGGGGACTCTACGATGGGAACTAGGGATTGCAATCCGGAAAAACGGATCCGGTATTCCGGCGGATCCGGCATCAAAATGCTCATATCGGATCCGGCAGAAATCAACGGATCCGGAGATCGGATCCGGTTAGTCGTATTTAGGGATTTTTCGACATACTCAACACGGACCGGACTCGCATCCGTAAGCCTAGCAATTCCACAGGGTCATTGTAGGTAACCATAAAGATACGAAGAGAAGAGGAGGCAAATGTGTCACACTGAACGCAGTGTAATGGTGTTTTTGCCTCCCTGTGTCCAAGGTGGGGTTAGGTAGTATTGACTGATCGTATTGATAGTATTGACTATCGAATGAAATGACATCTCTTAGAAAAATAGTGAGAGCATTAAGCAATAAAATTAGCCAACACAAAATATATTAACCTATTTAAAAGCAAAACGATTGTGATTATTGTCTGGTATACATTGGATTAGTTCGGTAGTCTATCATAATGTGTGTGCAGTTATATTCAAGGATAAAACTGAAATAATTTCTCAAACACTTATTCTCGATATAGGAGTGTCTCTGATTATTCCCGGTTATAGAACGCGGATGTCCAACTGCCCATCCATCTCTTTAGTGCTCGTCCAAGGGTCTGTTGGTTGATGTGATTTCATCCTCTAATATTTACCAGAGTCACCGGATTCGTTTTGTTGACGTGATCCTTTCAGTAATGCCTTTTATTCCTACCCCATTGCCTGAGGTGCTCGATATCGCAGAATCTCCGAATCCGGAGTATCTAACTCTGCCTCGAATGGTTTATTCCAACATAGGTTGGAGAGTTTTCGAGAATTTTTCTTTTTCGTGGTATTGGTTTTCTGAGAATCTTTCTTTTCAAATCATGATCAATCAAGCAGGTCAAAATAAATATTTTCGTTAAATTTAAATTAGACATTTATAAGACGTAATCTAATTTGTAATTTTATTTCTTTTGAAACTATTTTTTTTATAGTTTTTACCATTTAAAAGTAGTCATACCCTAATTAAATTAATTTCGTATATGTGCTGTTTTATTTTTTGCCCTCATTATTGTTAAAAATGTCAATTAATCAAGGTTATTTCAATCCGGTCGGATCCGATCGGATCCGGCCGGATTGACGAAAATCCGGTTGGATCCGGCCGGATTCAAAATGAGACCGGATTGCAATCCCTAATGGGAACATAATAATCTTCGATTTGAGGTTTGACATTAATAAAAAAAACTCTCCTGAAAACGAAAAGTAGAAGTGACCACACTTGACACTAAGCCAGCTTTCGAAACAGCAGTAGACTATGGATGAAAGCCGCAATTTGCTGGTTCAATTTGTATAATTTGTATAAAAAAATCTATAAAATCTAATGATACATACCTAATTGATTTAATTTCGGCATCAAAATAGCTGTTTCAAGATCAGATGCATGACTGTCAACCCCGCCTGCAAGTGCCGTCTGAAGTCTAGAGGAAGCTTCTCGGAGAAGACTACTTGTGGTGCCACTCTATTAAATTCCTCTCCAGTCGAGGAGATTCCAATGAATGGCTTGCCCTTTCAATCATGGAGAGCATTAAATAGATTAAGAACGGGCGTCTCATGTTGCTACAGCAACCTAAAGAAGTGGGAGGAAGACATAATATGCCAGTATTTCGAGGTGCAGATCAACCAGCATATCTTCGCATGTCCCCTTATGAGAATGGCATGCACTATTGCACGCATACCAAGACATGAAAACAAAATAGCACAGGTATACAAGTGACCGAGTTCTGGACACGGTGGTATGTTTAAGTAGTTGATGTTTTATAGGTGCTAGCTGATATGGCTGCAGCTGGCTATTTCCCAGATATTGAAACTTCATAACGTTCATAAGATTGTTATGAGAGAGGTAAAGAATGGTGTCGAAGGACGTGCTCGGACTGGGGGAAGAGTCGTGACGGGAAGACAGATCATCTACGTCCCCCGTTGTAGGACAACTTTTTGCCAGAGGTTCCCATCTTATATGGGACCTAAACTTTTTAACACAGTTAAGTCTAGGATTGGGAGAAGAAATATGAATGCAAGGGACGTGAAAGAGTTTCTGATAGAAAAGGGCGTGATTGAAACTGAAGAGTATGTGAGCGAAAGAATTGTATGATGGGGAGTCGCCAATCGCCTTCTACATGAGTGATATGAACGCCTCTGGGTGGAGTTAGTCTCTCAGTCGGACTGGTTGGGTAATCTTATCTAATGTGATGTTCTGCTTTGTTTAAGTTTTTCTTTCTTTCTGCGTCCTCCAGTTTTGTCCATAATTTTGTTTCTTCTCTTGGGATTTGTATATATAACGAGGGGTGGGCACTGGACTGGGAATTATTGATTGGGCGAGTAGGTTATACGTTTAATGATGGGTATATTATAGGTATTGATTACATTATGTTTTAGTTTAGTAGTTTTATTTTTTTTATCCGCCTCGGCACAGGCTTTGCCTAGTGAGGCGAATGTTCAGGGTTTGCTCGGTCTGGAAATACTAAAGCACGAGATGAACATGTATTCTGTATAGCATGATAATATATGTATATGTAATTACCTGATGTATTTATGTATTCTTGTTTATTATGTAAGAACAAACTCTGAAATAAATTATTATTAAATTATTATTAAAATAACATTTCCTTCTACGACCAGTTTGCATTTCAAGGGCTTAAAATAATGAACAACATTTTGTACTTCTTAGGAAAGATTATTAATTAGAAAAGTGTTTTTTTACGCCAAGTTTATTACATTTATTGGACTTACTCTAACTATAAACACTTCTATATTTCTAAGGTGTTTGAAATGATCTCCTTGATTTTTATTTAAAATATTCTTTGGTACATGAACTATTAGACAAATGTATCCCGAAGTCAAAAGAATATATTTCCATTATTTTCAGTTTTAGGTCAAAAGGTGGAAAATGTTAAAAAATTTAATAACTCGATGACCACTGGCATGAGACCCCTATTTGATAGGAGCTAATTTAGGAACAAAATTATTGCAAATTAGCTCTTTTATAATTTCTTTCAAGAAATTGGTTAAAATAATTACCAGTCACCCTGTACTTGTTTGATGCAAAATGAGACTTTATTAAATTTGATTCAAAGCAAGTATTGCCTCATCCTTCAAGGTTGATAATATAACTACTAAATAACATACACGTACAATATTACAAGACTTACAGGATATATATAAATAATAATCTAGTATATTATATCCTGCATCCTATATCCTAACGACATAATTGTAGTGTAATCCTAGTATTACCTAATACCTAGATGAGATGTTTCATATTGCTACCGTAATCTGTCTGAAACATGACTGTTTTATGGGTGGAAATTTACTAAGGTAGGTTTTAACCTTTTCCCTCAAAAATGAGCGAAATGTAGGAAATAAATTATTATGTACCCAAGGATGTTATGTGGGTAAACTGAACTTTTTTAAAATTAAAAACGTGTCTAGAAACAGCTTTTGAAGGACCAGCAGAATCGCAGTGAGCTACATATTATCTAATTTATAAAAATTTCGATGTTTGTTACCGTACTCCTCTGAAACGATTCGATAGACTTTTAGGACATTATAGACTCAACAATTTGATGCTATCACTAAGGGCCGGTCTTATAAACATCCGTTAGTTAAAAGTCAAACCAAATAAACCGAAATATGATCCATTTGCTCTTTTTCCGTCATAAAAAAAATCGTTATCCAAATTTCAGTACGACAATTTGTTAATAAACCATCGATAAACTTACGGATATTTGGTCTCTCGTTTATAAGGTCGGCCCTAAATGAATTTATTTACAATTTTATTAGGTAGTTTGTATACAAATGTGAACCAACGCGGTCTTACGACCATTTTCTACTTCTTTTTAGAAGGCTACATGGCAAAGTGTGGTCACTTTACGTCAACAATATTCGCCATTAGGTTGTCACTTCGCCCAAATACCCGAAATTTCATATCATCAAAACCTTCCAATTCGAAATTAAATCATTAGTAGAACGACTCGAAATACACACATTGATTTCCCCAACTCCAACTAGAGGCTCCGACTCTCATCTCAATAAATCACTTAATTAAAGTATGTACCTACTAAAGTTATGAACTTTCCATAATAGCAAAGTTAAAAGAGGAAATAATAAAATAACTGATAATCATCGAAAAACAGAAAAGTTATTTGAAACTCTGCTAATTGATATTACGTTTTCATACAAAATGGGAACTAACGGAATGATTCCGCTTGATAAAAACTCTACGTTGTAAGTTTGATCAATAAATTATTATGAAAATAGGTTAGATTCACTCTCCCACATACGCGGGGAGATTTATGAGTCTATTGATGTTCCACCCATGCTATTAAGTGATGTATTCATTATCAATAGCGATCTATCACCCCTAAGTTTAATTCTTGCTCGTATTTATTCAAAACATGTAGAATTTGATGGTTAAGTCATTTTAATCTCTAATCGTTGATTGTTTTTTCAGTATATCGTACGAGTATAAACGTTTTTCTTTTCTAACTTTTCCCTTTTTCTATTGGAACAAAACCGAATTTAGAAATATAAGAATGCATTCTTAAAAAAAACTTGAAACTGTTGCTAGTTTCGGCCGAGAGTGCATGGTAGCATAAATGTGCATCTCCTTTCCATAATGGTAGAAGTGGTAGGCCTGCGTTGGGTGCGCTGGTGTTTAGCGTCATTTTTGTTTTTATGCGATGGTAGGTACCACCTTTTGCACGTGAATAAAATACAGACAAAAGTTGGTACAATACATATACATATAACAATACAATAGTCTTCTTAGGCACTACATTTCAAATGCGGAGGCATTTTGTGCCTGGGCTTTGGACCTGTAATCACTCGTCGAAAATGGGAAAGTTGCTATGGTGAGTGGTGTTTTTTTTTTTTTTACTAAAAAAAAAAATGTGCCAGAGCAAGGACTCACACCCAATTACTATGATAAATTACAAGATAAAATTTGCACGTAACGAAGCCTTTCCTACTCATGTGTTTGTTGAATACGTCCACCAACGGTAGAGCACAGAATGCGTTTAATATTTTACTTTACATAGGCACCTACCAAAAAAACTAACAAAAGCAATAATGACTTGCCTAATTTTACTATTGTCGGCAATTTATGGTTATTTTTGTTGAAACAGCAACGCTACACCCTGCTAGCATGTTATAGGGACGATCGCTACCCCATCGATTAATTATTATCTCAGCTTTTTTAATTTCATTTGGATCCATCATTGTTCATAAGTAATATCTCTGTAGATGGAAAGAATGGAGTATCTTGAATTTCTTTTTGGGGCATGTAATAACTGCAATCATGAGAAAATTATTGATCTATCTCTGTTCACATTAAGAGAGCTTAGTAGAGTCTGATAGAGTAGGCCCTCCACACAGAAGCAAGCTTAGAAGCGTAAGGGTAGGACACGGGGATGAAGCAATGCCTGGTGTACGGACTCACTATGTGGAAGATTCACGTATCACGCAACGCGTCATGTGCGGAGGGCCTAAGTATTATCCTTTTTTCGTTCTTAATTATTCACCTTTACACGCTTTGTAACCACAGGCAACAATCATCCGTCTGTGGAACGCAATTTTTATAGAAACAGAACTCAAACAAATACAGTTTTACATGCTTGCTGTATTTAAAGATATGATGAGTCTGTCTCAATATTATGAAATTAATATTTATGTTCCGGATTCTTACACTAGATCTAGACGTCATAACTTATTTTATCTCCCAAATGGCAGAACTAACATTTTGATCCATTCTCCTTTATCTAGAGTGGTCAGCATTTTAATCGGTTGTGTCAGCACATTGACATCTTTCATATATCTTATAACAATTATTTTAAACAGGAGGTTGGCTATTTGTTGTTTGTTACGTGAACACTGATTATCTTCAATTTATTGATATAATGTCATTTGCTCTTTTGTTCGTAGTGGCATTATTTTTTGTTTTGTATAAGTAGTAAGAAAGGTTAAATAAGACCTATGTTCCTATGTTTTTTTTATTGTTTATATCTACACCTACTTAAGGTACCTACTATTTTTGTATTGTATGTTATGACATGTATGTAATGTTCTCTCCCACTGCTCACCGAAAAGGTCAAACACTGTAATTGTGAGCAGTGTTCATCTTTAAAATGAATAAATAATAAAATATGCTACACGAAAATTCCAAGGTTTTACCCTGAAAGATAAAGTGACTAACACTATGTAAGAGTGCCTGTGTGGAGATTTAGTTTTTCAATGATTTAATGTTCGTTCGTTAATTTTCCCTTCGCGGATATTATTCGCGAACGTCTTGAAGATGTCTCTTGCTCGCTGAAAAATCAGCTATTCCCGAATCCGAAACGTTATTATCGTTGGAGAGGTTCATTAAGCAAGCATCGATAACAACAATTCATGATCATTGATAATTCGATCGATGTTGCTTTGACACCACTAGTATTTCATTCAATAGACAGAGGGAAATATTTCACTAACTTTTATAGCTTGGGTATTTTTATTATTATTATTTATTGGTGTGCCATCAAACGATGGAAAATAACGCTCCTATTCTGTGAATTCATTACAAATGAAGTTTACATTGTGATGGTAAATGAAGCGAGTCTTGCGTATTAAGAGTTCCTTTTGATTTATTGCCTCCTAGCAAACTTGGATTTATTATCTCCACGCGATGCTGAGGTCTGTCATCAATATTTTATTGCCCTATAACAAACTAAAGGGGGCTCAAAATCAGCGGATATTCTGCAATATTTGGATGGATGGGTTTATGGTAATTAGATCAAACCAATCTGATGAGTTAAACGAACAAACATTAAAAAACTAATTAAACATTTATGTTAACCTTTTATTTATTATTGACACGGAAAACATTAAGTACAAAGACTGTTAAATTTCGATTCTTTTTTAACCATAATCGTTTGGTGTGAATTTTTATTGTTTTTTATGCAGGTGTCTTTTTACCTTGTTCATTTTTCACTCATTCTAGGAACGATTCTGTAGTTAGGCCAAAATTCAAAGTGTATAGAAAAAAATCCAAAGATATCTGAATATTATCAAATACTGCAGCCCGAAACGTTATGATACGTTAATATTACCGTATATTTTAAAATGTATAAAGTATGAGTTTCCATTTTGAATATATTTTTTATATTATTCATGAAAAAATATACCTAAATTAAACACATACTTATATAGGAGAATTAATTGCATTTAATCTATTTTTTAATACCGGATTCAAAATTGACCAAACGTGGAACTATTTTCATGACTAGCAACCAAAATCTAAATGCCATAATGACAACATCGTTATTTAGATTGCAATTGGATCGGAATCGCGATGTAAACGCAAAATTCAGCCGAGTTGACACAGCTTCCTGGTCAACACTTTGTTAACTTCGCTGGTCGCACGGGTGGGGACCCTACTACGTGTGGCATTATAGACTACGAAACACTTTGAAGTTGAACGGGGCAGCCTAGAGATTAAAAAAATTTAGCCAACTGCAAATCAACCAAAGTTCTAAGACCGTGTTTTGCCGATAAATCCTAAAAAGTCTTCAAACTCTCGGTATACGGAGAATAGCCTATGAATGGTTCAAATTGCCCCCCCCCCCCCCCCCCCGGGGGCCCGGGCTGGCGTCGCTCTTGAAACAAGTCCATTTCTTGAAAACGAGGGAAAAGTAATAGAATATCCATGTTTGTCGGAATAAATTGGATAAATAATAATACATTATTTTGTATTATCCCATTCTATATTACCGAATCTTGTGACAAATTCATAGTAGGTAGATAAAAAATAAAATTTCATACAAATGTACTTGAATAATTCATAACTACTGTCTCAAAATTGTACCTACTTAAAATCTACATTTATTATAGAAACACCCCTTTACGGAAACACAATAAGGTCTTGAGATTTCACACGTATTTAGGTCGCATTATGTATTATTAAGAATTGGGGTTGATATGGCGGGGTGTAGAAATACCACAGGGCGCAAAATCATTTGAATAAGTTATTAAAATATGTTAAATATTAATCATTTATTCGTCTTTATCTGTATGGAGATATTCAAATAGATAACCAAATTAGAACAATGCGTGAGATTCATTAACAGCGTTAAGTCCCTGATTAAAACTTCACCGTGGATTTCCAGTTGCTCCAAATCCCAGCAATCCGATATTATGTAATGTTTCCATAAGCTTTCCGACCATCTGATACTTTTTTTGGAAATTAAACTACACGTGTTTGAAGCTCCAGGTCCCCTCATATTATGGTATTGGTGTCTTAGACATATATAGCAGCTTGTTTTGATGAATCTACCTGATAGAGAACAAAAATCTGTTTGTACCTTTTTCATCGCTTTTTTATTGGTCAATATTTTGGCAAAACGGTTTTTTTCCTATCATTTGGAACACCATACAATGCCAATTAAGCATGTTTCAGTGTAGAAAAAATAACAACTAATTACCTACTCTAACAATTCATTAACAATGTTCGATTTTTAAACGGAACAAACCACTACGGGCTTACGACCGTCTTCTACTGTTATTTCGAAGGCTGGCTTGGTATGATCACTTTACGTTAACAACGTTCGCGATTAGGTGGAAAGGTAATGTTTGTCTCCGAAACTTCTTATCATGAGAATTCTCAACATATTGTTCAACATGTCGAAAAATCTCATGTAGGTATGCAATAAGTAGAAATATAATAATAAATTAAATATAGAGATAAAAGTTGGAAATTATTGAGAACAAGAGAGCAACCAAATTTAAAGACTTCGACTGCTGTCACGTATTTGGCGCCAGGATATGACTATATCCATTTTTGTTCCTGTCTCATATTTATTGCCCATTGGCTTTGTTGCTGCACAACGTTCTAATTATGTCTTAAACATGTTATTACTTTTTAGATTCTGGTAACAACAGTGAGTCCCAGTGTGACCGCAACACCGCAGATTTACTTAACAAGAACTATGAATAGATTGCACATTCCTCATTACGTAAAAATATATAAAAATATATCCTTATAAAACTGTATGCAGCCTTATCATGTTTGTGGTCTCGTCTTTCCAAAAAGAACATAACTGCAGAGTGCAGAAATCGCTTTAATCATTCCTATTCTTCAATTCATTTAGGGATTTTACACTTTAATTGATTCTTAGAAAATGTGATGCGTTCGGTCTTCAATATGAATAAACTATGTTGTATTTTGAGCAGTATTCATTTAACTGAACCCCCAATCGCTGCAGGTCATTTTCATTCATAAATAATTCGTATCCTTTTCGTTCCGACATTGTATATTGTTTTCGACAATGAAAAACGAATGGACTAATGCCCTGCATATTACCAATAAACATTTTTTAAATCTCTGATTAGTATTCCGAGACAGCTCAACTTCAATAGAACACATACAACCTTTATTCATAGAATTCAATCTTAAATCTCAACTTTTATTGCAACAATGATGTAAAACACTTAAGTTGATTATCATTGTATAGTAACGAGATTCGATCTTGAATAAATAATTCCATCTCAAGTTCCGCCGATTCAATTAACTTATTTTTTTCATAATGAAAAACAAGCTTCCGTTTTGTTTAATGTGCAACGAGCAACAGCGTGGAAATCTTCCAAACAACTTCTCAAACTTTCAATGGAAAAGTTCAAATTATTTATTTTTTTATACAGGTAGATGTTTTCAAAACTTCCCTACAAACTTACGTTATTGTTTAATGGATTTTCTTGGTCCATTTCTAACTAGATACATAAAAAATATTTTCGGATTTTTTTTTTATCTTTGAATCAAATTATGGAACATGCGTTATTGAAAGAATAATTTATGCCTCTACCTAAATAAGCACCAAAAAACTGATATTTTATGTATGCATCAAAATGTGAATCCAGCCTCAATCTTAAGTAAGCACGTATACATTTTAGCCAACTTTCATTCAATTATTTACATTTACCATAGGTATTATTGATTAAGTCTTGAAATAGTTTCTTCAGCTCATATAATACATTTTTATTATATTTTGATGAATCTGGGCTCACTCAAAGTGAACACAAATACATATTCGACATTTTTCACATATAGCCATGCTTGTGTTGTGAAAGTGTTTAGCAGCGGAATTCGAACCCACGACCTTCATTATACAGCGTACCTACGAAAACCGTATAGACTGAGCTACCAACGACCTCTATTTATACCACTATGCCACTTAAAGTAGATAATTCAAAAACTCGTTTGCCCATTTAGAGGGTGTGGTTACGTATTCATTGAGAGAAACTTACAGGGACCCCTGCGTTCTATATCATTGCTACCTATGCGTCCTCGGGCGCTTGCGGCTATATGGTAAAATTTATACAAAGACATAATATTAAAATGTAGATTGGATTTATAACATTTATCGTTTCTCGAATGATTGTGTGATACATGTTATTTGATCAACAATCACACAAATCACTCTTTCAAAGTGAAATGCCGAATTTATTGAAAAAAAAAGTCATTCCTTATTGAGAGTTTATTCAGCAAAATACGATGATTATAGTCAATGGAATAGTTCGGTAACCTTAACTGTTCATTACTCATTTCATACCAATAAGTTATGTTTGATTAAATAAACAGAAAATTCGTTAAAACCAACATACGTAGAGATAAATTAAGTTAATAATATAATACCAAACATTACTAACGGTTAGAAAGTATTCAATTTCTAACCAAAACCCCTATTTATACAAATATTTTCTGGGAAACTGTTTTAATCTGACATTTCGAGATTTTCATTCTCTCTAACTTCCTCTGTGGCAAAAAGTTGCTCTCGGAAAACACATCGAAAAACTTTTCGAGAAAGAAGACGACGTATTGACGTGTTTTTCACACTTATCTTGTGACCGTAGCGAGAAATACAGTTAAAACCGCAATTTTTCATTAAAATACAAATTCAAAAATTTGCGCTTACTTATTATGTGCCTAAAACAGAATAAATTCCGGAAAGTGAGATTACTTCTGACGATACTCAAGTCAAGAAATGTCAAAATCACTCACTACAAAACAATCATAAGAACCGTTGTGGCTTCGAGGTTTAGACCATGACGCCAATATTATTGGAACTGATGGGCAATTCTGAGATAAAAAATTTGCGCTACAGAATTCTGGGGGCTTTGTGTAAATAGGGGATTGCGGATGTAAAATCTCCTCTCGAACGTTACTCGATTCTCTGCGTTTATGCATAGTTTTTTTTATCCTTCCTTTCTATAATCTATCACATAATAGTTGTAATTGTATACTGTTGATCATTGATCGATATACCTATGCACCCTGCTGATATATACTTCGATGTAACATTTTTAAAGCATTGTGGCTGCATCACCCAAGATTGGGTGCAAGCCAATAATTAATAGAAGAAGAAGAAGATGTAAAATCTCCAGAGTGCGACTGTTCATCCCAGTATAAAACTATACCAATTGTGTAGAACTGTCCAGGAAAAGAATGTGAGGAAATTTTGGGCATCTAACAGCAGCAGGGATCCCTTGATCGTATCATACCAAAATTACGATGTACCTACCTACAGAGTAGAGCCAGGGAAACATAGGGATTCCTAAAAAAGAGTTGTCCAACAACGTGCTAAATGGATGTACCATAAAATCAGGCACCCGTTTCTGCTCGTAATTTTCATCTAAGAAGAAATAGAAGAGGGGACAGTCTCAGAGGCATATCCTGAGATAACTATATTATACCAAGACCGGGAACATGCGCTGAAACACTTAGGTATGTACCGGAAACTATAGAGCCAGGCTAGTGACTGGGAGGATTTGACGAATGGAGTTGTCTGATGTTTGCTAATGACCAATCCTAGGATTGTACCCAGAAATGAGAAATCTTTCAATACAAGCCAAGGCCATACAAAAAAAATAAAGTTAAATAAAAGCTGCGCAACTTAACTCTCTTCATCGCTAGCGCCGCGATGTTACGTAAATTATTATTGGCCGAATATTTCGGGGTGAAAGCTTACAATACTATTATTATTGGAGCTTCCACATGGTAAACAAAAAAAACAAACATAGTCTGCGCGTACCATAACAAAACACAAAAGGTTTATTTGAATACCTAATGGCTAAAGATATTAAAGTTTGGACAGACACAGGAGGAGTATTAATTTGTCTAAGTGGATTCCGAAGTTTGTTTCTCTTGTAATCTAATATTTTAAAAAGCATTCGATAAACATTTCCTAAATGAGTTTGCTCCTGGCTTCCACCGTCTGCACCTCAGCCTTCGAGCAACCCTTCCGCGCTGCCACCACCGCTTACTCTCATTACTTAAATCCTATTTCAATTTCCAATAATTCACTCCAGTGAGGTTAACCTCCCTATATTGAAGGGTGGCCGATACGTGTTATTCAATTGAATATCGTTTTGAAATATGCATATTATTATTCAGCATTTTAACAATTTATTGTTTTCTTGCGTTTCTAAATATAAAAAAGTGGAAAATCTCTTAAATCTGTAGATATTAAAATAATAATTGATACAAAATATTAAGTTTTTTTTTCCTACAATTTCATTACTAAGCTAACCGGTTTTTTAAGACCGAACGTCTTCTTCTTCAGGCTATGTGATCAAGGGCGTCGCCAAGGGGGGGTTAAGATTAAAAAATGTAGGCAATTCATATTTTCCTCATCCTCCATATAGAGAATACCCTATGAATGGGTCAAATGCCCCCCCCCCCCCCCACCTAGGCCCCGGGCTGCCGACGACCTTGTATGTGATGTTAGCAATGTGTTCTAATTCTATAATTGTTTGGTTCGTTAGTAGAGCTGCTTCCCAGCGGCTTCCCATCTGCCCCAGATGATGATTGGTGGAATCCAATCGAAACGTCGGGGGACCAACGGCTCTTTTCAGAGCCAACCTGAGTACACGGAGTACCCAAAACGTTTCGTTCACGCATCGTATATATATATATATATATATATATCTCGAGTTATAAATGTTCGCACTAACCCGATTTTAATTTATATTAGAGATTATCCATTTATGTCCAAACTTTGCATCGAAGATAGACCGAAAAACATGTTATTCAAACTCTCGGGCATTTTAAAAAGTGTTTTTGACATGACTTTGTTGGTTTTTAGATCTACAAAAGAATTTTGCAAAAAAAAAACCTCTCTCATGATTTTTTTATTATAAGTAAGTATAACCTTTAAAGAAAATTTAATTTCAGGCCAAAATGTATATTGTATACCTACACACAGATAACACTTCTTACCGTGAGGTTTTTTTAAGAGCACTTGCTAAGGAATGAATTTCCAACAAGTGTTTTGAAGTATTCTTTTGTTTAAACAAAGGGAATGCCTCAGTAGACCTCCGTCGTAAACACGTGATAATTTTATTCATGAAAAGGTTAAAAAAATGCTCATTAAGATTTTTCGCTAAGATGAACAGAACATCTTGACAAAACACGTTTTGATATTTTTTTCCCCAAATTATTGAGTCGAATTTTACGTTAGTTTATGTTTTTTTTTTTTTAATTTTGACCACTGGTAGGATTTTCTCGTCAAAAATTTACTATCTATGTAATTTCGATCATTTTTTTCATCACCGTATTCATCAGTGGGCTTATGCAGTGGGTTCCTAGGGTCGTCGTCTGACAAGATGGCGTTTTTTAAAATGATATGACAATGTTTTTGTAACTATGGAATCAATATTGACAATGTTCTCAACTGACATAATATTTACCGCTGTTTATAGTAGCGGCGTATCCGTAGGAAAACTGATCATTATGGTCTGTTTTCCCACGAATACGGCGCTACTATAAACAACTGTAAATATGAATCAATATTGTTACCGTAGTAACAAAAATCATTATCATATTTGGAAATACTGTCGTTTTGTCAGACGTAGGACCGCTCCCAAGGAACCAAGTGCATTATCCCATTGAAGTTAAATTTAAAAAATATATATTTTTTTTTACATAAATAGGCTCCTAAGCAATAAAATTTCAGCATCGAATAGTTGGTTAAACGCGATCTTAAATTGTGGAAACTGGAAGCACATTATATCCATAGAAGGCACATAATATGGAAAAGGTCTTTATGCAGCAGGGAGAAGATAACATCACTCGAATCCAACATCTATGTTTAAGGAACATGGTTCATATATTATCTGCGCAATGAACAATTAAGTACAGTTCAAAGATAAATAGGTAAATAAATAAATTCACGCAACATTTGCCATCCCAATAATTCAATCTAAAACTCTACAAGTTAAAACAGTTACTAAGAGAGTATCTTCTTCTGTAAGAGCCCAATTATCCGCTTCTCGACCAAGTGTGAACTAAGCTTTATGTCTTGACAACATTCATTTTTGTTCGAGGTACCTACCCAAATATAATAAATATCACTATATAATAAGCAAAATAGTTGGAGAGAATAGCTAATTTTAAAAATTATTTTTCCTCCGTGGTTGTATCCTAGGGAGATCTAAAAGTTCCCGGCCTCACGTGCAAGCCCGCCTCTATACAGAACGGGAACATGTTGGTTCGTGATGATCACGACGCAACAAACAATATCCCTGAACTGAATATCAAATCGGAATAAAAATTATTTTATTAGCGCAAACTTTAGCAAAATCTCGTTTTGTTTTTTCTACTGGGAGAAATAATTCTCTTACGTGACGAAACATTTTTGTTTCGAGTTCAGGTGTTATTATCGAAAGAATAATATTTGAAAAGTTTTCCATTTTCTCTAGTTTGTTTGTTTGTTTTTTTTTTTCGTTTCCACCAATAATATTAAAAACTAGTCAGAATCACCCGTCTCGTTTGAAAGGTTTGAACCTCAACACTACTTCACAAACCGGCTAAAATCGGCAAATCCTTCACTACGAACAGCCACACTAGGACATTAAAAATGCTCGAAGTTTGGATTACCGAATGGAGTTAATTCGCAATAGAACGCTCTCTTGAATTCCTTTCATGAATTACACAAAAGCGCCAATTGGTTTTGATCAAACTAGAAAGATTTGGTCAGCCAGAAATATAATCCCTACTGGGAATGGCAAGTGCGCTGATTTTTCACACAAACGTGGGAGAGAAGATTTCCCATAATGTGTTAATCAAATCTCAAACTAGTTTTTATATAATCAAATATCAAAGCATGAACAAGCAGGTGAAACCAATTGGTATTTCTGGAGAGAATTTGAAACTTTTTTACGCAAACAAACGTTTACTTTGTTTGTCGTTGCATCTTTCGTCCAATGAAAACGCTTGTCAGGCAGATGTCAATGATGAGTGTGTGATAGGCGGGTGTAACCCACCCTAATTTTACCAAAAAGTTACCAATTCATAACTTTTTTTGCAATTTACTCCTAGAGTTGAATATATTTACATATTCGGGCCACATTCATGACAGCAGTCGCAGTCTTTAAATTTGGTTGCTCTCTTGTTCTCAATAATTTCCAACTTTTCTCTCTTATTATTTTATTATTTATTTTATTTTATTCAGTTAAATATCAATGAAATAGACTTAACTGCTTCAAAAAGCCTTTGCGTCTATCACATTTACAAGAAAATTAATTACCTATTATTATTAAATATCTACTTACTTGTTGTATACATGGAATTTTTTGACATTTATTTATTTATTTAATTTTTTATTTCATAGAGACACCAACATAACACTGAACAACACAAACAAAAAAAAACATGAAACAAACACATAGAATATCCAGTGATCCAATAAAGGTGTCTCCCGCATAGCCATTGTACATGTTGGACATGTCGAGATTTTCATAATTGGGAGTTTCGGAGACTTACACATTACCACCTAATTGATTTAAATTTTATCTGAGACCGATAATTTCATAATAACCTAGGTTAAAACCACAACTTGAGACGTTAAAATGTCTTAATATGATTAATAATTTGTGTAGCGTTTAAACCCCAGTGTGGATAGAAATGAAAGCCTAAGTATTAAAAATAAGATATTAGGGAATGGATGGTATTTTCCGGTCGAGACAGGATATAGTTATACCTACACCAACTTAGACTGCCGACGTCAAGGAGAGTTTGTATTGCCATTAGAAAAAAAATAAAAATCTAGTAACATTAAGAATCCTTTTAATGGAAGGATATACACGAGACAGATGTTTGAAATTATACTGCGTAAAATAATAGGTAATGGAAATTCTAGAACTGCAAAAAATAAATTACAACACAAAAGTGTTTTGGAATAAACATTATTACAATATGTAGAATAGAATAAAATGTACTTATTCCCGTAATGTTTATTTTATATCCTCTGTTTAAAATAAGGAATAAAACATATTTTATGATTCCTAGAGTGGGAATAGATGTTAGCGGAGAAAGAAAAATAACCTTTTATCCGACAATTTGGGAATTACAGAATTATAATATACAAAAAGCCATATTATTCCTAGCGTTCGTATTGAAATAACACTCGGTTAAACGAATCGCGACTAAAAATTTAACAAAAAAACCACGTTTTTCTCCGCTTAACCGTTGACTTTATTTGCTCACTAATGGATTTTCATTTTTTACGAAGAATTTTTTTTAACTTTATGCGAAATTATTATTTTAAAATATGTTACAGACACCTAAAAAAATGAATTGAATTGTTTTGTTAAATTTTAACCGTATAAATTAAAATGCGAGAAATTTATTTATTTATTTCCATTATCAATTACACTTAACAAACAGTTTACGTATATAATTGTTGGAATTTACTGCCCCACTAGACAAAGTCTGTTCTGGGGCAATACTACTTCAAATCAAATCATGTAACCAACCAATCATCTTACAAAAAAGCATAATACCTACAGTGAAGAAAAAAAATAAAAGTAAAATAATAATGTCTTTACTAAAATAACAAGACTAATAAGATAAGACTTCACTAATAAGGGTCTACTGCACTCCACCCCACAAGCAATCACAAACAATCATTGGCTTTCAGGGCAGGATGTGAGTCAGCGCTCTCTCACATTCCCCTCGTCCCCTCTCCAACAGCCACCATGTTACAAGTTTGTTCAGATTGATCCCACCGGGTGAAATTGATAAATAAATTCACATAATTATTTACCCAGTATTCCTGAAAAGCTTTAAATTTCATTAAATTCAATTTTGCAAAATATTTAATCAGCAAAGAAATGATAAATATCCCGGCTAAACGTATTTGAGTAAGCTCAACCGGTTAATGGTAAAGTGTGACATTATTTTCGGTTAAACCGGGTTTAAGTGAGACACTGCTGTCGGTTAACCGGGCTGAAGTGTGACATTATTATTACCGTACACACCCCCAAGACACTTAAGAAACTGTGAGGTAGGTACCCAGTATGTACTTGAGTATTACGTTGAGGTACCGACGTTAGTATTTCACGAATATAAGGCGACACAGAGAGACATTACTGGTACAGCTCTTGGGGGTCGTTTGCAAAAATGTCATTATGCTTTATTGACTCGATAATGACGGCCATATTTATGAATGTTTCTTTTTTTCGCGATAACGTAATACAAAGCGCGATATTTTTTTACTCGGCGTCGAGTTTCCCCACCCGTAGGTATAGTTATACGGAATCTAACTGCACTTTTCTTATGACAAATGGCGAATCTTCCCCTCGACATCAGCACTACTGACACCAGTGATAACTTTATCACAGTATAATAATAAACAGACGATGACACAAACAGCAGCTCCACTTCATCTTCTTAACTTTTTCTCTTTCTCCCTGGCTTGCTCTCAGCTGAACGTCTATTATTGACTGTTGGTGCGAGCTCTCCCCGTCCTACAATGAACATTGAACATTCTTCCCTGTTTAACAACTTTTCCACATCTTCGCAACTGATCACGCCTTTGCACCACCCAGGATGGATTTTTTTCACACTAAGTCAGCCTTCGAAATAACAGTAGAAGACGGTCGTAAGCCCGTAGTGGTTT
Organism: Mystacides longicornis; assembly: GCA_963576905.1. Classification (NCBI taxonomy): domain Eukaryota; kingdom Metazoa; phylum Arthropoda; class Insecta; order Trichoptera; family Leptoceridae; genus Mystacides; species Mystacides longicornis. Next base: position 5,363,541 of record OY756433.1, on the reverse strand, counting down.
GTTCCATTTTAAAAATCGAACATCAGTAATGAATTATTAGAGTCATTAGTTGCTACATATTCGTTGGAAATTTTTGGTCTTCATCCATACTATAAACGAACGCGGAACATCCATATTAATCACTTCTTGTATCTGACAAATTCTGGACATAGACCTTCTCTAGACTCTTCCACGTCTCCCAATCTTGTGCAACCTGCATCCACTGCAAGTCAAAGGTTTATGCGACGTCGTCCCTCCATAGTATAATTGGGAACGGCCAGGATTTCTCATTTGAATCTTAGGGCGCCAGCAGGGGAGGCGTTTTGTCCGCCTAACGATAAACATGACCGGCCCATCGCTATTTTAACGCTGCCACTCGTTCGACAACGTTTCTAATGGTGCCCCTAATACTCATACCTATCATCGATCGTTCACTTTTAATGAGTGATCCAAGATACTTACAGGAATCAATATTCGGTAGCCAATCCATTTTCATAACGAGCGTCATAGGTATGGCCAAATATTCCACCTCAACTGGTAAAAATATACCTACACCCCCGCGGCGGGCTTAATTTGTGTGGGACCGACCTTTTAGGTCGGTTGCTTTGATCAGCCTGGGAGGTTGGTCTCCTCCGAGCTGGCTTGCGATCTGCGGGGGGCCTCGAATATTTTACATGTGTACTTAAAAGTAACACATCCCTATGAACCTACGAGTTTTGAATCTACCACGTCCGAAGTACCTGATGCAAGACGTGTACAATATGTATCTGGACAAGCGCTGTTTTTCATATGGAGAACTTTAAGGACTCACATTTATAGTGTGGAGAGAAAGAATGGCTAACATTGCTTCCAACGAATCATAGAATTATTATGTAACCAAAGAAAAAGATCCTAATTTCGAGTTTCTATAATAATTTACTTTCGATATAAGTGGTATTGATGACATGCGATGTGCTCTCAAAATAAACATTAATAAGTAAACTGGAGAGAAAATATTTCGTCCAGGTTCGGTTTAAGAAAAAGAAATACTTTTTCATATTGTTGAAAGGTCATTTCGTGAAAACAAAGCCCCTTTTGTCTTTCCAGAATAGGTGATATTATTCGTACTGTGGGGTGAAATCTTTTTATATATTTGATTGTAATAAAAATATATGTGTGTACATATCGAAACTTTCAGAGGGTGGCTGTTATTTATTATTTAGAAATAAGTGAGAACAATTCATCATATTGTCGGGGAAACATTCTAGGGGTGAATTCTCACAAGATTTCTTTACATTATTTTTCGTTGACATTTTCATCATAATATGTATGATTGCCCATAAGATTTTTTCTAGAACTGTTCCACTCATTTATTCTTACTTTTTTTTCAAAATAAAAATGATTCGAGAAAATATACAAAAATACACTCATACAATGGTGAACAACAGTAATGACAGTAATAAAAACGCTACAAAAGCACAAACGATCTCTCAATATGTATAGCAAGTGACAAGTACATAGATATTTCATGTTATAGATTTAGGGTGAATGTATCACTAAAGCAGCAAAATAAACAAATGCCGAAGCACAGGCTTCTCATATGATATGTACATCCACGCCTGTTGACAGCTGCGCGAAGAACGAACGGAGCCCCAGGCAGACAATAATAATTTACCCCAAAATAATCTCGCGATTATTTTTTAGGCAACCCCCTTAGCATGGGTGCTAATCTGTTTGCCTATGTTTCAGGAGCAGATCCAGCAAAATTTAATATTAATCATTTTTTCTCTTCCAGGTTAATGAAATATCTAAGGCGGATCCGGAGGAGCCGGATCAACATAATATATTATTAAGGCAGGTCCGACCATTCAAATAATTAAGCTGACTCATAACTGGTGGGTTTTTTGTTTGGGTTCAAGCTCCAAGATACTTTTTACCACCAGTTAAGGGCTATTCTCGTAATCAATCGCTTTTAAAAATCACTTAAAAATTACTTAACGATAAGAGTAAGACACGATCGCAAGCAGTCGTATTCACAAAACTATCGGAATCTAATCGTAATCCTATCTTGAACTGGATCATTTTTATACTGATATTTCAAATATAACGATTTTTTAAGATATCTACTAGATATCTTGTTTTGTGAATACCAATCCGCCATTTTATGATTGTCAATCAAGATAAAAGCGTAATAAGACCGCTACGAGAATAAGGGCCCTGTTTAGTTTAAATCGAGGTTAGAGTGGGCGTAACGGTGGCTCTGAAAAGGGGAACATAAAGTATAAAGTCGCGATAGTTTATAACTAATTTAAAAACCGCGTATCAGCGCGCGCCGGCTGGATGTTGTTGGGCAGGATGGTGACAGTCGTCCGGAGGAGCAAAGGAAGACGCAGGTCAAATCAACACATCGTCACCTAGAAGATGCAAGGGCCCCCAGAGCCCACATAACACATGAAGTACACATGGTACACATCACCACCATGACCTACAGACAAACGACAACGACCGACAAGATGCATAATGGCTCAATCCAGTCCGCATCGACACCACACCAACAAACATGTTATCTCTTTTAGGTAAACACGAACATATTAACACACGCACTCATTCACTCACTCATTTATTCGTTTGCGTTGTCAAGCAAAGTTGAGCGCGATCATACGATGGCAGTTAGGACACACAATTTTTCATCGTGCGATCACAAATGTGTTTATGCGTTCATGCGACGAGCTAGGACAGGGCCTAACACAATTGAACAGCGAGATCAATTTCGCCAATTCTTTTTTTGTGGTTTGCTATTGTCAGGAGAATGTTGTTATGAAAGAAAAAATTTAAAAAGTTGCGCGCAACATTATAAAATTTACAAAAAAAAATTAACGAAGGTAACCTTCTCAGTTCTTTTAAGAATACAAACTTTTCAAATTTTGAATTTAAATTGGCGTTTGACAGAACAACAAACTGTCAGTTGTTTGATAATTGGTACGATTGACAGAATGTTCCCTGCAAACATCGTTTAAAACAGATGCATCTGTCGGAGTTGGATTGTCAAAATAGGTAATTTATTTTTTTACCTATCATTGTACAAAGTAAAATTCAATATTGAGACGGCCAGGAAAACATTTTTCGGGAAATGGTTAATTAGGTATAATAATTATGTGTTGCGTACACAACTGCACACTTCTTTTGGTTTCGTTGTCTACTTGTCTTCTGAAAATCTATAATGTGTCAACTTAATGATAATGTATTAATTACAAACCATCATATAACCAAACATTAGATCAGGATTAAAATTAATCAATTTTTTTCATAAGTCTACCTTATGGCAACTATTATTGTTGAAGTAGGTACGATTAAAAAACAAGGAAGAATTTTTACCCTTTTTTAAAAAAATAATAAAAAAAAAGGGAAAAAGCGGCTGCATCTCCGTACATAATGGTTAGAAGATAAAAAAAAATGACCGTTGAATGGTTACAGAAAGATAAATGGAGATATATGTGGGGAGGGATGTTATGCAATGGGTGAAAGAAAAAGAAATAATATTGAAGAAGGGCCACTAAAATTGTGTGGCAACGTGTGAAAATTTAGGGGACATGAGTATTATTGAGAGTCTATTCGTGTTCAAAACATGATCCGTTTTACTTGGTTGTGGATTTACGTATGTACACTTTTACAACAAAAGATTTTCAAGGTGAAAAGGTAAGAGGGTTATTTGCATATCTTAGCGCTGTGACGAGGGTGGAGGGCCATTACAACCCTTTCTCATCCGGACCGGAAGATAATTTGATATGATACAAGCTCCTGAATTAAACATGAATTTATTGTGGGAACATTTTTTTTAAATAAACTTGTTATGAATCAAACTAACGGCGGGATAAGTAGCTGGCATAACTAGCACAGTGAACGTCTGGTTTTGACTCCTCAAACACTTGCGATCAAGAATACGGCTATTCCATTTAAATTGCATCTAAAAATAGGCTGAAATAAAATTGAGAAGATATTCTTTCTGCCGAGATTTTTTTTTACAAATCTGAGCTCAATCAAATAGATTAAAAAAATCAAAGTTTGTCCGGTGAAAGAGGAAGATGTTCTGCATCGATCCATGATGCATAAACGTGGGTTTCTAAACTCGTCGACCTAACAGCTAAGCTACCAAAATCGTTTTTTTTTTTTTTTCAATATGGGCAATCTATCCCCTCTAGGCTGATGTATATGCCTTACGACTAATAGAGCACATTCTCTTTATATTTTCTGAAGATATGCCATATTTTATATGAAAATCATGTTTAAAGTTTAAATATCTAAAAACGCGCGTAAAACGCTGTCTTATATTATAATGGCGCTGGTCACATGGTGCATTTTACGTCACACCATAGTATTGGTATGAGTTTGCTAACGTGTTGATGACTGTCATTTACTATAGTGTGACGTCACCTTGACGTCACAGGGAACACAACTAATCACAAGGCGTTTTCATCGGTGACTAGTTCTATAGAAATATTTGGATTTTTATTACGTGTTTTTATAAAAAATAAGCCTATTTAAGTTGTAAAATAAAAGAAATAAGCTTTCTTAGGCCATTTTCAAACAGGATGACCACAATCTGTAGCTTATTTTTCATAGTGTCAAATACCCTATTGTTTAAATCATAGGCACTACACTATTGTAATTATTATTTGGCACCTATTTTAGATTTGGTTTAGATTGAGATAATGATGGCTATTCTGAATGTACGACCCTATTAAATTGCGTGCTTCCCGATATTAGTGTTGCGTAGGATCCATCTTTTTGAACACGCCGTCATTCCTAACTGAAAACAGTCGAAGCCGACAGAGGGTTGCGTTCCTCGCAACACTACTCAATTCCCATTTTCCTGTTACTTGCGATCCAACCAAGTGTTTCTCAACCGACTCGTGTTTTGTCAACATCACGTTAGTGATTCCAATATTTAAGAAAGAAGGATAGTAAAATGATTTTTGGTTGATTTATATCTAGCCACTATAGTATATTTTGTGACTTGGCGAAAGCATTTGATTGCGTCGATCATGTCATTTTTTAAATAGACGGTTGTATCCGTAATTATTTTGAAACTTTTTTTATGTATCCTACCCGCTCATGCAATTAAAAAAAATGGATATTGTGCTTTGTATAATTATTATTGTTAGAGGTTAAAGCTAACTTTGAAAAACATGACATTGAATAAAATTTTTAAGAAACATTCTTTGAAAATATCGTTTGTTTTCGAAGAATAACATTTTTTTTTGGTCGTTGAAAGATAATTAAAAAAACTTTTCAAAATAGTCGTGTTTAGAAATTTCCTACACGTGTTGAAAAAATAAGGACGCAATACTAAATATTTTTAGGCTTAACGCTCTTGAATCAAATATTTCTACAAGTGATTTTTTTTTGTGTATGGGTAGATTCGTCATTTCAGAATGTAATTGAATGGGTTGCTACACAACTAAAAATTTTCGCTGAATATTTTTATAAAATAATATACCTACGGATATTTATGTTTTGTGTACCACTGCGTGAGAATCAGGCTATTTCAAAGATATCATTTAATTTTCTGGTAACCAGTGAAGCTCACAGATCTATACTACGCATTAAAAGACTTTTGAATTGGCTGGTAGCCTGGCGGTTTCGTCCCCAATTTACGTACTGATCCGTATTGGAGGTCGTGGGTTCGATCCCATATGCCAAGCATAATCGGGTGCTCTGATGGTAGCAGTAAGTACATTTTGTATGTACGCACACAACATCCATCGTTTTGCACACTACTTGTCAACCTCGCACTGGTTACCCCATCTGCTTTTCCCGTTTAAAATTTCATAATTCTCGACGCCTGCAAATAAACTACTTAATAACTGTATAGAAAGTTTCTACAGAAAACAAGAATAATATCAATAATGGAAATTTAAAAAAAAAATATTTCAAAGCAATCGAAGTTATTTTTACTTAATAACCTATACATTTCCAAATATTCTTACGTAAATGTTACCTGCAATAAGTACCTACCTATTACAAATTATTACTTTTAGACCTTTCGCCCCCTTTTTAAGTTAAAACGCCCATTTTTTTTTTTCAATTAAGTACTTATTTATCGTTTATATCACAAAAATGGTATTAATAAAAATAAATATCAAGTGTGAGCTTATCTTTACACAAATACATAAGGCCATAACCAAAAAAACACCAAGTACTCCCTTCCCAAAACATCGAAAACTTACAAAGTCAATTTAGGATATATATACACATAGTTTCTGCTTGTATTAATAATTTCTAAGCATAGACTAAGCACTAAAGCGTCCTTCGGGAAATCATTGACTAGACATAGACAAGAAATTTAAAATTCATAGAACCGCTTCCATTTATATTTTAAGATATTTACAAAATATTTATCCTTGGCAGTGTTCATCTATGGTTCGAATAATAATTATGTTACAACAGTTTACCCGTCTCTATTTGACGCGTAAATGATTGCTGTCAGTTGGTTTGGTACCTTTAGTTATTGTCTTGTTAAGAATTGATCGTAAATAATTATTCTTAATTCAAATTTTCTGTATTATGTAGTTCTCTTTTCTACCTCTGTGCTACTATATAAGTTTATTTATTTATTTATTTATTTCTTTATTTTTCCAACTTTTACATAGGTACATATTTGAAATTTATATAGGTACATATTTGGAATTTATCACCTCACTAGACGACAGCCTGTGTTGAGGTGATACTAATTTTGTTATTACATTCTCTCGTTGCCATGGTGGAATGGCTGTACGTACCTATACTTTATTTTTACACAACTGACTGCGCGGAATCAGAGTTCCCATATCTACCGAATTTTCGGATTTTTTATCTACTATGGTGATTTCGGCTAGAAATATACTTATTTTTGAAGTTTCTCACATTAAAATCTGATTTTCAGAACAATTTTATCGAATGACCTTTTTATCAAAAACCAATCTACCAATTTCTACCACTTTTTTTGAAAGTTTATCTACTTGTTTTCTTAAATTTGGGTTGGCAACACTGCGCGAAGCCTCTAGAGCAGCGATGCACATACCGCGGCCCGCAGCTAGTTTTTCTGCGGCCCGCCGACGAATTAAAATATTGAAAAATCAAAAGAATATTTAAAATATACCTAAGTAAATAATTTTGTACGTTTACCTCACTGCCGTGCCGGGGAGACGCCAGAATTGCGCACTTACGATCGGAACTATTCGGGTAGAACGCAGGCGCAGGTCCTGCATGGTCACAGGTGACTTAGAAACTATTTCTAGTCAAATCAAAAAGAAATGTGTCTAAGTCACCTTGTAACCATGCAGGACCTGTACCTGCGAAACTAGTCGGGTTATTAAATTTGTGAAAAAATACAAAAAATTGTTTTATTTAAATTACGATATTAAAATAAATAAGTCCACCAAGAATGCACGTTCAATTCGTTAATATTAATAATAATCACAATTTGTTTGTGTTTACGTTAGGGAGAAGATGTGGCGAGAGTGTGCATTGTTAATGACCTTTGTAGGTTTTCGAAGGATTATTAAAAAATTGTTTATTGTTTAATTTTTTTCGTTTCTTGCGTGAAATGTCGACTGCGTTACTGCGTACCTATTCTACTCGTCGTACCAAGCACATCAATTTCGATATGGATAAGCCAGGCACTGTCTTGGGCCCAACTCTGTGGAATGTTTTATAGGACGATATAATGGATATTAAGGTATGCGGGGGTGTTCGTTTGATCGGCTATGTCGACGATCTTACAGTGTCTGTAACTGCGACTACAAAAGAGAGCTCATTTGAAATCTAATGCAGCTCTTCACGCTGTAGATCTGTGGATGAAAATAAATTAATTGTAAGTTGCCCTTGAGAAGGCCGAACCGGTTGTATTGATCAGTAGAAATGTGGAAGGCATCCAGTTTTATATTGATGAAACTACTGTAAAACCGACGAACCACGTTATATACCTCGGAGTCATTATATACAGAAGACTCACAGAGAGGTCATGGCAAAGTGTGTGAAAAAGCTCAAAATACCAACAGAACAATACTACCAAGAGGTCCAAGCTCATGCAAAAGGAGGATACAGGCAATGTCCATGTACGCCGCACCAATTTGGGCTCACGCTATGGAAACTGCGAAATACAGACAAGATTGTTCGTAGCACATAGAGAACTATGGCGTTGCGAGTGTGAAGCGCATACAGGACAGTGTCAGCAGGAACGGCGCTGGTGACTGCCGGTCTGGTGCCCCTCGACCTGGTGGCGATAGAGTGAAAAATTCTGTACAACCAAAGAGGAGCCACAGAAGATACGGAGACCTAAGGGAGAGATAAAACGCTCACCAGATGGCAAGAGCACTGGAAGTAATCAGCGAAGGGAAGATGGACCTACAGGCTGATACATCAAATTAAGCCCTGGCTTGAGAGACAACACGAACTTGTGACCTTCCGCATCACTCAGTGCTTGAACGGACACGGCGTTTTCTACAAACAGCATCAATGTCAGAGTCTGCAGACTGCTTATACTGCAATGACCCTCCGGGTACTGCTGAGCATACCGTGTTCTCCTGCCCGAGGTGGGAGAAGAAACGGAGAGATGTGGAACGAAGCCTGGAGATCCTGATGCTGACTCCGGGAAATATGGTCTCGAAAATGCTGAAAGATCACAGGAAGTGGTCAATTATTGGTGACTTTTTGGAAGGTATCATAAAGACCAAAGAGATTGACAAAATTAATATGAAAGGCTAGGAGCGAAAAAAAAAAGGCGAAGACAATAATATGTGATAAGGCCCTAGAGCAGGGGTTACTCGGCGGTTGTCATGAAGAAAGCGAGGGAGTTTTACCCGGTAAGAGTGTCCATGAAAGATCACCCCCCCCCCCCCCAAAGTAAAAAAACGTAAGGTTAATTTAGTATTATTTTCCTTGTAGCGGCCCGTCCTTGGCTCATAATCTTCACAAGTGGCCCCTGCTCCCTATAAGTCTGTGCACCCCTGCTCTAGAGGTATTTAGGTATATGTGTGTATATTTTCAAACTAGAGAACTTACAATACATAGATGTGGGTACCGCACGCTTCGGGTAGGCGCCGTTAGTCGATCTGTCAATCAGTTTTCTGGGGTATTCTAATATAATAAATATTGTATTGCTAGGTAATCGAATGAATACCTACCAATAACCTTGTAGAGAGTTATTTTAACCATAACCACGTCTGTTAAATTTTATACCGTGGGCTGTATTCGATGATATTCTAATCTGTTTGACATTTAAGATTATAGAGTCTTTACTTGATACGTGTGTACGTATAATTCCTGCTTATATAGTCGTTGAGGTTTATTTTAAGAAGAAAACGATTATTATTAATTTCGGTACCTTTTCAACTTTTTACCTGAAAATTGGTATTTGAATAACATTAATGAAAGTTAATAGGGTAAGGCCACTTAAGGATTGAAACATTTATATCTCGCTCATTTTTCGAGATATTTTTCAAAAAAAAATCTTTTATACAAATCAATTGTTTTTTCAGATAGGTATTATTATTTCTACATGTTGATAAAAATGGCAATTCACATTTGATACGTTTATAACTGAAGCATTTTTGTTTGCAAAACCCCAATCAAAATCGGCGGGATATTTGCCTAAGGCTATTTCTTCCAACCAACCTAAAAAACAATACAATATCAAAACAATAGCGTGTAATTATTTTGCTGTTCGAATTGTTTTAGGGCAGTTTGAAATTTACACTAGAAGCATTTTAGGGCGTTTTGAAATGAACTTATTTTAAATCTCATATAGGATTATATCTATGGATTAACGCTTGTTTTGCAAATGAAATGTAAACTTTTCACTTCAGAATTAATTGTACTAGGTATAAGGGTTACAGGGTAAGTCGTACGGAATTAAAGGACGTTATTATTTAGGCCATTTCTGATGGATTTGATTCTACAATATGGTGTCCGAAACTTAACCGTTATGGAGATATTGAACTTTAAAGATTTTGAAAAAAAAATCCTTTCTTTTTTGCCTTTTTATCGATTTCTTCGGATTAGAGGTCCTTGGGTCCAGTTTTTTTTTATATCTAGTGAGAGGACATGTCAATTAATAATAATGATTATCAAAAACTGAACCTACTACTAAGAGCTTAAGAGAAAAATACAGGTCGACAAATGTTAGAATTAAAGAATTTTCACTGAGTGTTTTTAAATTTGAAGCGCTTTTTTTTTATAAAAAAAGTTATGGAACTTGTTCTGCAGATATTTTTAAAAACTTCTACGTCTCTTTTGCTATTCAAAAAGGTATAACACTTGCTATTAAATAGGCAAAACATTGACCTAATAACAGTTAAGGTAGTAGAGGGTTCATTTTTAGTTCGAGGTGAAAGTAGCTAAAATACGTAAATAAAACAAAACAAAAACAGAGCAATATTTTTATAATTCATTTTCAGTATGGACGCCACCATTTCTAAAATGCACCTTTCAATATCTCCATAACGTTTAAGTTTCGGACACCATATTATAGAATCAAATCCATCAGAAATAACCCTGAAGTAACCCTGTATACTTAATTACATAAAAATATATACATGGAAAACCAGTTTTTAGCTGATCTGGGAATTCAGAAACCAATTAAGTATATGTCTGGGTAGAAGTCTCCTTTTTTCTTTTCACATGAAGTTATTTCTACCCAGGGCGATGAGATACGACGACAGAGAAGAAGGTTCTGGAGGGACCATGTTGAAAAGATGGAAGACAACAGAATTACCAAGGTCGTGATGCAAGGGATTCCAGATGGACGCCGCCCACCAGGACGTCCCACAAAAAGATGGAGAGAAAACTGGAGTTCATCATTACAGGAGCCCGATTTGAGCACTGTTTAAACAGATCGTAGATCTTAACAAAGAGGAAGAAGAAGAAAATTCTTTCTTTTACAACAAAATAAGTACTATTTATAAGTTCAAAATAATATTGTAAAAAATAGAAAATGAATCTTGATAAGAAAAAACAAGAAAAAAATATGATAAACATGATAATTTACAATTTTAATAAAAAAAAAACCTGGTACATTCACCCCGTTTTAATACGGTTCGTCCCAAGCAATCTATTTATCTTGTTATGTGAATAGGTAGATAGGTAGTCAACACCAATATTGTAAAGCCTTTTGACAAGATCCCATTAGACCCCATACTCCAAACCTTATTGTGGTCCGCTAAGATGTTCTCTTTAATAGCTGGCCATGGCATGGAATTAGCATACAGCTATATAAAGAATAATAATAAGTGATATTTGAAACACTTTATGGTCACTTGTTTTTCCCAAAAGTAATATTAGAAGTGTATTTTTTTTTGACAGAACTTAAGCCATACTCTTTGTACATTGCTCATTTTGCACCATAAGACTTTTTGCACTGCAATAATAATAACACTCTTCTTTACATAGGTTTCAGTTTAGGCGGCGGAACTTTTTTCAAATTTTCATCATACGGTATAGTGATATCCACGAGATATGTTAGTCCGTTCCTACGATCAACCAATACAATATCCGGACTATTTGCGTTAATCGTTCGGTCAGTTTGTATTGATATACATATATCCCAATTTATTTTAGTATTATTGTTTTCCATTACCGAAATAGGGTAGGTAGGTATACCTGTAGGTAGGTAGGTACTTCAAAATCGAACAAACCATATTATTTCGAGGCAAGTTTTTGATATGTTTGTGCAAATACTCAGAACCATACAGGAGAGGACACCATGACAAAATATGACCGATTGTTTCTGCACTACATTTTTGTCTATAATATTAGGTATTTTCATTATGTAGGTATATACTTTTATATTATTATTATTATTCACAAGACAGGCTTTGCTTCCTGTGAAAGATGTCAAAAAAGTATTTGTGCACATTTTGGATGAGCTCAGATTCTTTAAAAAAAAAGTTATTCGTAAGAGCTTTACACAATGTAATATCTGCAAGAAAAAATTTAATAGAGTGGAAAATTAATCAGATCATGAACTGCGATGTTTTCATATAAGACTAGTTGGTGTATCCTCATATCTTATTACTACGAACAACAACAAAAAAGGGATTTTCAAATATAAATTCATTCATACCTATCCATATTATGTATGTTTGTATTATAACACACAAACAGGCTAGTTCAAAAAAGACCACATCAAAATACGTTATACTTACAATATACTGATAAATTTGTTGATCAATTTTTATCTTATTGACCAAAAAATGGTCAAATGCTATGACGCAAGAGTCTGTCATGTGTTGTTTGGATTGTTGTGGATTAGGATTGTTTGTGAGTTTAATTGATGTTCTGTGCGACATTTGAAATTATTTAATTATCCATTATAAGTGTATTGTATGTAAAAATGATTCCACAAGATTTCTGTGTTTAGTGTTGTGACAATAATATTTTATATTTTCCTAAACAACGTTGTTTTATGTTTTTGTTCAATCATCATGTACAAAATTCATAGTTTATTGCTTTTCCAAAAGTATTAAGTAGGTAATTTGTAACATGCCATTGATTGTTGTTGTTTTTTTTTTTTTTTTTATAAAACTTGGTATTAATGACACATCGTCCCTACAGGGACGGACGTACCGCCGTGATAATAAATAAAAAAATAAGTATGATTACAGTGTTTGACCATTCATCATTAATATTGTAATTTATACAAATTAAAAAATTGTTGCTGTTAATTTTCCAACGAAGATGGCGTGAAGTTGTAAGTCGAAATTAAAGGAGTTGTGGAGCTACCCCCAAGGAAGCACAAGACAGAGGTGAGTGGCGGCGTAAAATAAAAAAAGGCAGACCCCACTATCATGTGGGAATAATAATTTCCCGGGAGAAGAAGAAGAAGAAAAAGAAGTGTTAATTTCCCATGTAGTGGCCCGTCCTTGGCTCATAATCTTCCCCAGTGGCCCCTGTTACCTATAAGTATGTGCATATCTGCTTTAAAGTAATATGATAAACTGTATAGAGGCATTTGAAATGTGTCTCCACCGCAGAATGCTCCATATTCCGTGGACCGATATGGAGGAGAAGATCTGGATTTGATTGAGAATTGTTAGTCAGTATCAAGAGAAGGAAAATGTGCTATCTGTAACACAAAAATACTTCGTAACACCAAATACAAACTGCTTCACCTAATTATTAAAGGGAAAATAGATGGAAGTCGAGGTTTGGGTAGACGGCAGATGTCCTGGCTGACAAACATCATGTGCTATCACAAACATACCTCGTAATGCAAAATACAAACTGCTTCACCTAATAATTTAAAGGAAAATAGATGGAAGTCGAGGTTTGGGTAGACGGCAGATGTCCTGGCTGACAAACATCATGGATTGGACCGGAATCCAGTGAGTGGAAGAACTATTCCTGTCAGCCCAGGACAAAGAACCCTACTCCATAGTGGTAGCCGACGTCCGGGGGAGTTGACATGGCACATGAAGAAGAAGATTGCACCTACAAACAAAATAGTATGCTCAGATATGGTGTGAATCGTCCATAACAAAAGACAGCTTGAAGAAGCATAACCGTTTTCTGTCAACTATCTACCTCCTTGGTCGTTATTTGCGGCCCGCGGGCCGCATACGGCCCGTTGCTGATTTTTGTGCGGCCCGCGACGCGGTGAGCGATTTCAAAAGACAAATCTTGGCTCCATCAGTCAGTCCACCGCCAATTTATTTATATTTTCAATAGCCTTCAAAAATATTTTTTATCTCTCTGAAAAATAATGGTTTTTGGCCACCTTAAACTCTTCATTGTCGGAAAATAGCATTCCAATATCATTTATTTCTCTGTTTCGGAAACGAAAATTGTTGGCAGGTCCCAGAGCTAGGCTTTAAGGTAGTTGATTGAAATTTTGGAAACCATAGTCTTAGCAACGCACGCCAATCGAATCGGCGCGTTGTCGTCGAGGAGCTTGGCATTGGCGGTCAATTTTCTTTGATGATTTTCTTCAATTGCTTCCTACAAAACCATGCATTGTGCTTGCAAAAACTACTGCGGTAATACTTTGGCCTATTTTGAAATAGTCAATAAGCACAAACTCTTTCGAGTCCTAGAATGCTGTCGTAAGGAGATTTTCGACTTGTTTCATGACTTTGAACTACTTCGGAGAGATTTCTTTACGCACTGTATTGACTCACGTTTCTCTCAGGAGCATAATGACAAAATCAGTTTTCGTTCCCAATAATAATGCGAACAAAAAAAAAACTTCTAGAATTTTCACCACATAGCTCCAAACTCTCCATAGAAAACTAATTTCGCGTTTGTTACTGCGGTAGTGTGAGGATTTGTGGTAAGTACCCATCTTTCACCAGACTTTTACGTGTTCCACAAAGTCATGGACTATTGAGTGTTATGATATCCATGGATAGCTTGATGATCTCTGCTTACGAATTAAATTTTATTTGAGTACAATATTCTCGACTTTTGTCATATTTTTTGTAAAACAGGACCACCTGATGTCACCTTCAATGCATTTTTGAACGTTTTAATTTTCTCTCTGGATTGAAATCCCTAAAGTAAGTTCATTAAGGCGTCGACGACGGTATTTACAAACGAGAGCATCGATTTTGTCAACGTCAAATTCTTGATGTTGAGAGGTGTGGTGAACGGGATGGGTCTTCAATTGACTTTTCTCCATTTTTCAAAATTGAAACCATTTTTTTTTATTGAGGGTAAAGCAAAGTATTTTTCAATTTCCGCGTCTAAAGCATAATTTCACAGCCACTCGTAGCTCTCGACAATCGGGCATCACGTTTTTCGTGGAAATGGAAATACTTAGTTTTTTTACTAAAAAAAACTTCACGGACAGTTCGATATACACAAGCTCATAAGACATGTTTGCAATGGGCATCGGATCGAACAGTAGATTTCCCCAATCTCCTTCCGAGGGCAATTCCAATCCCGTTTTTTGTACCCCTTCGTACCTAATTTATAAGTATGCAGCTCATGTGCAATTTTTAATGGGGGGGGGAATATTTATTCACACTTTCTTTATGGTAACCCAAAGTGGGGGGGGGGGACCGCCGCCCATTATTTATTTATTTTTATCTACTCCTTAGAGTATGCATCCTCTATTTCTCCTCACTAGTCTTGAGAAGTTTAAGTTTTAGAACTTGTCAAATATTTGAGACTTAAGGGTGGTTTACACCTAATCACTCGCTTTTTGCACTATCGATTTTACTTAATGATTCCGCGATTTTTAACATACGAAACTGCAATTCAATGAACTTTAATTAAATATCTAGTTTAGGATTCTTTTTGAATAATTTCCTTTTTTTCTGAAACGTCTCTCAAATATTTCTCGATCCATAAGCTATGGAAAAATATGAATATTAATTGGAATTTGTCGCCTTTACCTCAACATGATATATTTTTTTTAAGATTTATAATGTGCCTGAAGAAAATAATTAGGTTTAGTTCAAACTAAACATTTTCGTGAATACTTATGCTTGTTTGATAACAAAAATTTACACATTTTCCCTGTTTTAAAGAAGCAAAAAAACATTTTGTTGTATGAAAATAAGTACATTCATGATACAATTTTCATAAAAGAAAATGCTCTCTTTTATAATTCTGAATAACAATGCATAATCCTTATTATAAGGTTTCTTACAAATAAACAGGCCACATATTCATAATAGTAGAGGTAGCTACGAGCATTATCCAAATCCAAACTCCCTTAAGGCCCTACTTAGGGGCATAGGGAGGCAACAAAAGCTCTACAATGCGCTCGATCTTGCGCAACGTTTATGACCTCCTCCCACACCATGTCCAGATTCCTCAGCTCTGCTTCGAAGGAGCGGAACGGAACACAGTATGAGAGGGTCTTCCTCGTCTTCGGGACCCTGATGGGAGGAAGAACAGCGCTCTCCTCGACCAACTGTCATTCGGCATTCTTAACACATGTCCCAGCCAAGTCCATCTCCTCCACATAATGGTAGAAGTGATGGGCTCACGCTGGGTGCGCCGACTTATAGCGTCGTTCGTGATGCGCTGGTACCATCTTATACCCAAAATTCTCCTGAGGCACTTCGTTTCGAATGCGGAGTATTTTTGTGCCTTGGCTTTGGTCAGATTCCAGGACTCACACCCATACAGGAGAATGGGCAACACACACGCATCAAACAGTTTACATTTCGTCTCGACACTGAACGCCGACGCCTGCCATAGCTTGGTTACACAATGGTCCAACGGGGCGTAATATTATTATAGTCCCTTGAAATCTTATCTTATAATACACAACATTCGCCATTTTGTCATGTATGTATGTCTCAAGAATAACAAATGAGTACAGTCTTCACAATAAATTTTAACAATTGAACAATGGTGCAGGACAAAATATACAACAAGAACAACGGTTTGTGATTCATTTTATTACCCAAAATGTCTAGCCGTTTTAATAAAGAGACAGTGGCATTTTATTAGATACAAAAGTGACTCCTCTAAAGATTATTATTGCAAATTTATGTTAAACAAACAATAGTAAAAACGAAAGGGACGTACTAAGGATTGCAGTGGAAATTGAATAATAGAGATTCTTTTAAACATGAAATATGCAGTTCTCTACCATATGTTCATGACCACTCTTGATTTTTTTAAATGCTTTTTTCTAATAGGAGCTATACGTTGTGAATCATCACGGGAGTCAGACACGAATGCGTATTGGTTCCATTATTATAATATTTACTTTAGTCATACAGTTGTTCCAAGGAGTAAAATTAATCTATATAATATTTGTCTTGAACACTGACTCACTGACTGACTGACTGACTGCCTGACTGACTGACTGACTGACTGATGTCATTAACGCCGCTAGATGGCGCGCCACTCGCAACTAAAGACAAATAATAATATTGTTCTTCTAATACAATATGGCTGACAGCAGTGACAACTGACAGTAACATAATGATATTATTATGCCTGGTGGCTGAGCACTTTTTTTAAAGGTCTTGACGTAGAGAAAAACAATTTTTTGGGTTATTAAAAAACTCACATGCGAAGTCAGCGATAAGAAAGCAAAGTGTACCAAATTAGGATACTTTTACGCACAGCGGGACTTCATAGTGAAGAAAAGCCGTACTAATGCCATGAGTGCAATAAAAAGTTTGCGGTTTCAAGTAATTTAAAGAGTGACATGCGAACTCATAGCGGAGAAAAGCCATACGAATGCAATAATTGCAATAAAAAGTTCAATCAATCAAATAATTTAAACAACCAATGACATGCTAAAAGCTATTTGAATGGTAAGTTTGCAATAAAAAGTTTAATTTCTTTTTTAAGTTTGCATAAATAGTTCAATCAACCGTGTGCTGTAAAGTATCACTTGCGAATTCAGCCGGACTTCGCTTTACTAATGCAATGTGTGCAATAAAAAGTTTGTGAACTCATAACGGAGAAAAGCCATACGAATGCAACCATTGCGATAAAAAGTTTTATCAATCAAATGATAAAATCATGATAAAAGCCATTTAAATGCATATTTTGTTAGAAAAAGTTCAAAATTTGTTTAAAGTCTGACATATGAATTCGGCCAAAAGAAAGCATAGTTTGTATGAAAAAGTTTACCAAATCAGATCTTTAAATCACAGACGCGATTTCATTGCCAAGAAAACTCTTAGGTACTAATACAATGTGTGTAATAAAAAGTTTTTTTTTTGCATTTTTATAAATAGTTATAGTATCATGAATAGTTATAATCTATCATCGAGTGCTTTACAGGCACAAAAATGAATTCGGCCATAAGAAAACAAAGTTTCCATGAAAAAGTTTACCAAATCACGAATCTTTAATCCACACACACGAGATAATACCGGAGAAAAACCATACGAATGCCATGTTTTCAATAAAAAGTTTACACACCTAGAGTAATTTTTTAAAGATTTTCATGTGAATTTGTAGCGTTGAAAAGCCATTCATATGCAACGTTTGTTATAAAAAGTACAAGTTTTTTTTAAATTTTCATTGAGTCTATTATCAAGTGGTTTAAAGTCTGACATATGAATTCGGACATAAGAAAGCAAACTTTGCATGAAAATTTTACTAAATCATAAATTTATCCCTTAGACACGATATCATAGCAGAGAAAAAGCCTTACTAATGCAATGTTTGAAATAAAAATATTGCACACTAGCGCAGAAAAGCCATACGAATGCAACCATTGCGATAAAAAGTTGAATCAATCAAATTATAAATCATGATAAAAGCCATTTAAATGCATATTTTGTTAGAAAAGGTTCAAAATTTGTTATAAAAAAAAAATATCAAGTGCTTTACAGTCACACAAATGAATTCGGCCATAAGAAAACAAAGTTTCCATGAAAAAGTTTACCAAATCACGAATCTTTAATCCACACACACGAGATCATAGCGGAGAAAAACCATACGAATGCCATGTTTTCAATAAAAAGTTTACACACCTAGAGTAATTTTTTAAAGATTTTCATGTGAATTCATAACGTTGAAAAGCCAAACATATGTAAAGTTTGTTATAAAAAGTTCACGTTGTTTTTTGAGTTTTCATGAAGAATTCAATTAATCAAGTGTTTTAAAGTCTCAAATAAGAATTCGGCAATACGAATGCAAAGTTTATATGAAAAAGTTTAATCAATCAAATCGGTAAATACCCACATGCCAAAAGCTATTTGAATGTACAGTTTGTAATTAAAAGTTTAAGTTGTAGGTATTTGAGTTTTCATAAAGAGTTGAATCAACCAAGTATTTTGAAGTCTCACATGTGAATGCTCACAGCTATGCTATGAGAAAGTAAAGTTTGCATAAAAAAGGCCATAGGTGGGCGCCACGGGCGCCTTTAAAAAAACTAGTTAATAAATAACCGTTCTCTATGCAACGGTGTCAGTATATTTGGTGGAACTTATTGTCTGGGGCAATTTTTTCCAGTCAACCGGTCCCGTGCAATCTGAGAAAGTCCAACCGGGAATTGAACCCGGGACCTCTTGTTCTCAAGTCCAAGCCTTAAACTTGACATGAATAATCCCTCCTTCTTTGCTTCCTCATTAGCGAGTTTCAATGACCTTATTCCATTCCTTGCCAAATGATTCGAAGGAACTTCGAAAGAACATAACACGGTCTAGCAGCCATGTTCCATATGACGACATCATCCACCAATTCCAGAATTAATAATAACAAAGGGTGTTCCTCAGGGCAGTATTCTGGGCCCGGTGCTTTTCCTGGTATATATTAACGATCTGTGCAATACTTATCTGAATGAGGGGGAAATAATTACTTTTGCGGATGACACTGTATTGTTGTTCCGAATACAATCGTGGGAGAGAGTATTTCAGAATAGCCAAGATGGCTTTGACATGGTGGCGGAGTGGCTGAAGCACAATCTGCTAACACTAAACGCAGACAAAACTAATTATGTGTGCTTTTCCATAAACAAGCGAACCACGCCTTGTCCGGACAGCAACAGCATTGTTTATCACCGATGCAGGGGAAGCGAGGTATCACAGCGGGGCTGCTCCTGTCAAAGTCTGGAAAGACGTGATGTTGTGAAGTATCTGGGTGTTGAGGTGGACGAGAACCTCTGCTGGCATCAGCATGTTATTGGATTGACAAAAAGGATCAGGAAGCTTATCTATGTTTTTCGACAACTCAGGTCTATATTGCCGATTAACCAACTGATAATGGTATATTACGCTCTTTGTTATTCTCTTATCGGGTACGCAATAATGGGATGGGGTGGTGCCGCCAAAACAATTCTAGATCCGCTATACAGGGCTCAAAAACTCGTCATAAAGGTTGCGCATGGATTGAGATATATGCATCCAACAGTGTCTCTCTTTGCGCAGACTCGACTACTGAGTGTGAGACAGGTTTACATCTACAGGATAGTGATGAATGAGGTGGATAATGGTATTGTTAAATTATATAATACAGTAAAAACTGGGATTGCAAATGGAATTATGAGAGGAAAAAGTGTGAAGGAATTTTTGATAGAGAGGGGTGTGGTCGAATCGGAGGAATTTATCAGCAGAAGAATTGTGTGATGAACGAGTGACTGATTGCCCTTGCATGTCATGTGTGGGTCATTTGGGTGTTGGAGCGACTGTTCGATGGGCGCGTCTTTTGCTTTGTTCTGATGAATCGAATGGGATATCGAATGGGTTTGTTTTGTTCTGATCTGCTTGCTGCGTGGTCTTTCTTCTTGTTGTTGTTTTGTTTTGTGTCCTTTTTTATTTTTGTTTATTATGTTTCTTCTTTTCTGCCTCGGCACAGTCTTTGCCTAGTGAGGCGTGAAGTTCAGATTTTTTGTTTGTTTTTTCGATTGATAATGGTAATTCATTGATTCTTTTGCTAAACATAATATGTGGTTTATTTTTAATGATTATATTAATTTGTGTTGATAATAATGTTTTATAAGTTTAATGCCTATAAGTACTAGAGTTATCATCGAAATTTTGATATATTATTATATTGAACGAATCAAAAAAATTGTGTGTCGGTCATTCTATTAAATTCGTTTACAAAACATGTACAAACATATCATTACGGTTCATACTCTAATTTACTCGTAACATCTGTAGATTCACTCTATCCGTGACCCAATAAACACACTCATACCAACTCTAATTTTTTTCATGCCGCCTCGTAAACGTCAAAATGCACGTGGCCGTTAATGGTCTATTAATAACCCGCAGGTACTAATTGAGCTGAATCTCTACGTCCCTGACGATTACATGAGATTTCGCTCCCATGTTTTGTTTTATATTCATAGAGATCGTACAAACATTATAAAGCATTCACCAATAGCCGTGTCCAGACAGACCGAGCACGGCTCGCGAGGCAGCCTCGCAAGCCAATGCCTCGCCCGGTGTGGACGTGGCTCGGGCTGCCTCGGCTGAGCGCTGCTCGACCGCGAGCCGTACGATGTCGGTTTTTACCAATTCTCAAAGGCGCCTCAGTCTCAGCTGCTCGAGTGGTATGGACGCATTGATCGATACTCGCAAGCCAGTGCAACATTATGGATAGAGAAGCTTGTATTCGTTTGATACAAATTTATGGAAGTTTCAAAATGCTATGGGATCGAAAGATTTAAATCATTTGAATTAAAACAAACGAAAAGATTGCTGGAGAAAGATCGCCAAGGAAATGAATATTGTTACACCTGAGTTGAAATGCTCAAATTAGCTCACCGTGGCTCGCGAGGCCCGCTCGCAACCTTTAAAATTTGCCTCGGGTGCCACGGCTCGCGAGCAGGAAGTCTGAGCGTGGCTCGCGAGCCGTGCTCGGTCTGTCTGTACACGGCTAATTAGATGATAGACCGAGCGATGCTCTTAATGAATCGGCTTTCTGATGAGATTGATATTTTCAATATCACATAATATATAGATATTCTGTTAGATCGAAATATATAATATCAAAAGTGTATTCGTGTTCACTTGGTGAGCCCATACTCATTTAAAAAAAAAATCTATCTTACCAAAAAAATAAAACTTTATAATAAATCTCTAATATAAAAGAAAGTCGGGTTAGTGCGAACACTTGTAACTCGAGATCGGCTGAACAGATTCTTCCGATGTTTGATTTATTGGATTCTTCTTCGCTCCGGATAACAGAATAACTAATAAAAAGTTAAAAAAAAAATCATAAGAAATAATTTAAAATATGATATTTAAGTTAGTATGGGAAGGATTTCCTGCGACGCCAATGCCATCTATGTTAATTCTATAACAACAAAATTATTGTTTACCTAACATGTTATGGCTTAAAAAATAATAGCTTTCAGAAATAATTTTCAACATTCAAAGAATATATTTATCATATTTATGTATAAATTACAAATTTGAAATCAATATACATAGTGTACGGCACCAGTTGACTCAAAGGTGCGCCGGTACAGAAAAACTGTGTCTCCAAGGTGGTGAGGAGTCAGATGTAGGTGCTGGTCTTCCGCAGGTCTGCTAGAGTGATGGGTGTAGGTCTTGAAAAGGACCGTCGAAAGCTTGTGCGCAAAACGTTTCACTAGAATCGAAAGGCAGTGGAGCGAAACGTTACAAGCGAATTGAGTATTTGGTGTAGAAATATTGATGATCTGCTTTAATATGAAAATATCTTGTATTGTATTTTTAGTTTTTCTTCTTTGATTTTTTATTTACATATTATTTTTTTGGAAGTGTCTAGTTTGTCGCAAGCGGTATACTAGAAAAGCGCGCTAAAAAGCCGCTAGTGGCAGTACAAAGAAGAAGTGTGCATGCGCGATAATAATAGTAGATATTATAGTTTTTCGGCGTCAAACGGAGGTCCACGGCAGATGGATGGTTACCATCGCCGCCGTTCATATTGTTGGTTGTAGGTTCGAATCCCGGTGCGGGTGATATTTATTTTTTTCGTTTTTTTTTTCTATTTATACGTTTTTTTTCTGTGAAAGATGTCTAAAGTGTATTTGTGTTCACTTTGGCTGTGCTCAATTCATTAAAAAATAGGTTCGTTAGCACGCTTTCTACTATTTTCACGAAACAGTCATGAAAATAGGTTAGGTTAGGTTTGAACATAATTATTTAGGGGGGTTTGCCTCTTCTACCTCTTCACATGTACCCCGAATCCATTTTACCCTCTGCAAACCGAACATATTTGAATTGTTGACGCATATGAACTTTTGTTCCGAAACTAGCGGCTTTTTAGTGCGCTTTTCTAGTATACCGCTTGCGGCAAACTAGCCACACTCTATTTTTTTTTTGTATTTTCTTGTAAGTGAGATAGACGCAAAGGCTTTTTGAAGCTGTTAAGTCTATTTCACTGATAATTAACTGAATAAAATAAATAATTTATATTAGTTATGGTCGAATTACAAGCACTGGTCAGTCTCTAGTTATCTAAAAAATACAGTCCACCTACATTTATACATCGGTACTTTTTTCATATTATCAAGAGTACTTAACCAACACACTACATTAAATAGCAAACAATGGATGCATTCGTAAACATAACAATCTGCTTTCTTTTGTTTCGAATAGAAAGTAATTTGAATAAAGGCAATGGTTTTTGTATGTTTTGCCAGTGTCGTGCTACTGAATTTAAATAGAGCCATTATAGAGGTTCACGATAGTACTCTGTATGCTAATTACTCACCAAATCCGTGTGCAATTTCTTTAAAACGTACTTTCAAAGTAGGCACTATGGGCATTTTTGTGCTCATTTCGTCGAAATAATTGGGTAATTCACTCAAAATGAATGATAGAACTGCGCTTTTAAAACACTTCACTTTTTTTTGTTAGCACCCATTCAGTAAGACGTAGATAGATAATTATCGGGTAATCCAAATTTCAGGGTCAAGGACGAGATTCTAATATGATGCTATGAAGGCATAGGCGTTTTCATACAGACGGCGAAACTTCAACAAGAATAAAATTCAAAGCTGCGCTTCTTTATGATCACTAACACTAGATCTTCCAGCATTAGTATGGCGACGTTGAACTAATTTCACGCCTTCTGATCGTTTAATAAGGTTTATTTTCCGAAACTGCAGTAAAATGGAAAACATTCATACGTTTTCAGAAAGCTTATTATAATTGGGGAAGCTTTTCCTGTGGTTGTACACCAAATGTACCTACCTAATTTACTTTTTTGGAGTAACTCCCATAGAAAATTCCAAATTAAAAATGAAAAAAAAAACTGACTTTTAAAACGTTGTATGAGGTTTATGTTTTCTGGGGTTTTGTAAACATTTCTTCTTAATTTTTTACTTTAACCATTCCTTTGTTTTTCATCTATTAGAAAAATTTATTTTATGTTCCCAAAATGAAGTACTTTGTTCACAATTTTCAGTTTTAGGTCTGAAAAAACTCTAAAAACTTAAATAACTCAATAACCACTGACATTAACCCCTGGTTAATGGGAACAAAATTATTGCAAATTTGCTCTAGTATAACCCATTTCAAGTAATGTATCGAACTACCAGTCACGCTGTATATATTTCTACTTTTTCAAAACATATTATGGCATCGATAAAAAACATGAATAAAATTATTTAAATCAAATCTTTTAAAATTGAAAATATTTACATACACATAACAAGAATAAAAGAGTTAAGAAAGTAGTAGGGAAGAAAGGAATGGGGAGGGATATATGTATATGTAGGATTATATCACTGCTCAAGTAATTACATAATATATGGTACAAGATATTTATTATATAATATGGTAAATGGCGAAGTGGTTGGTAGCCTTGCGGTTATGACTTCGGCTTTCGTTCTGTTTCATAGTGGAGGTTGTGGGTTCGATCTCAGGTGCCGACCATCTTCCTCTTTAAGTAGCTTACTGTGAAAGAGGTCGTTCAATTTGTTTCCACTTTGAATGAGCACACCTAAATACAAATGAAAAACAGACACCGTAACAGAAAATAATAAAACAAGAATATACAGAACGGCACCACTGAAACTTATTCTAAGAACAGTACTGCAAATCCACCCTTGAAGACAAATACATACTTAGTGCTTTTGTTTGTGTGTAGTGTAAAAGGACACATTATGGTTTACCTCCAAGAAAAATCCACTTTTGCAATCATAAATAATTAAAACGTTAAATAGTTTAATTGAGAAACAAAAAAGAGAGGAGATATATTAGCATAATATTCATCAGTCAATGCTAGATGGTATGTTTGACAGCTGTCATAATTTGACAATAGACCTGATTAGAAGCGGGAAACCTACTATTGACAGAATCGTAGCAACGGATTCGAATTACCCACAACTGTCATTTCTTATGACGTTGTATTAGTGTTATTTTATTTTACGTTAGCGTTAGCAAACTTTCTACTATTTTATATGATTGGGTTAGGTTAGGTTATAATTATAGGGGGAGTTTGGGGGGCGGAGCACCCCATACCTTTTCGCATATACCCCTGAATTTATTTAAACCGCCGGTCCAAATATCATCGAAATATTTGGACGCGGTTACCTATATATAAAAATCTATGGAAACGCCAAACGTCATAAGAAAGGTTGTGTTCTGTGGTTGTGGATAATTCGAAGTGTTGAGTTGCGATTCTGTCAATGTTAGGCCACCCATTAGAAGCGCTTCCACCTAGTGTGTATTGTCGGAAGCTCCCCAGAAAACCTCCATTGACAGATTGCATCTATCTTTCTCGCTCACACTCATGCCCTGACACAAAAGCGGGAAATTCAAATACGGGGCGGTACAATGCGCACTAGCGACCGAAAACAGTTGCATCCTAGTACAAAAGTGGGACTCATGCATATCATATTGCAATATCCCATTTTTATACTAAAATAGCTACAACTATTGAATCATTAACGCCCATTAACCCTTTAGAAATGGTTATGATAAAGAATTAAAATGCAGCAGTAGTTAAATATGGCATTTATTTTTATGCAAATAATAAAACATGTAACAATATAAATATTATGTATTACATAAAATAATACTAAGCCAAAAATATATCAATAACAATTATTAGTTACATGAAAAAATAATATGTTCAAACGACACATCATGATTCTTCATAACATTATAATCACAAAAGTAACCACAGCCGATACGTGACCGATGCTTTCTTTTACATGTCAAAAATGATAAGATGAGTACGTAGAACTACGTAGTACGTACGTAGAAATCTTTTAAAAAGGAATACAAATATGTCTATAATGGTATGTGATTATTAAGAAACATTTCCGATACTTGAAACTCATAACAATGTGACAGCTGGTTCATAGCTGGTTATTTAAACCTAAATACGTTCGGACATTTTGTACGTTTTTTGGGGTCTGTAAGGGATGAAGTAATAAAATAAGATAAACAATTTAATTTGCGATACAATACAATACAACAATTCTCCCTTTTACACCCCACTCAGGGGCATAGGGAGGCAACAAGAGCTCTCCATTGCGCTCGATCTTGCGCAATGTTTATGACCTCCTCCCACACCATGTCCATGTCCCTCAGCTCTGCTTCGAAGGAGAGGAACCCAGTGTGAGAGGGTCTTCCTCGTCTTCGGGACCCTGATGGGAGGAAGAACAGCGCTCTCCTCGGCCAACTGTCATTCGGCATTCTTAACACATGTCCCAGCCAAGTCCATCTCCTCCCCACAATGGTAGAGGTGATGGGTTCACGCTGGGTGCGCCGGCGTATAGCGTCGTTCGTGATGCGGTGGTACCATCTTACACCCAGAATTCTCCTTAGGCACTTCATTTCAAAAGCTGAGACTTTTTGTGCCTGGGCTTTGGTCAGGTGCCAGGACTCACACCCATAGAGGAGAATGGGCAACACACACGCATCAAACAGTTTACATTTCGTCTCGACACTAAACACCGACGCTTTCCAAATCTTGGTCATGTTGTTAAAGGCGCCACTTGCCATACCGATACGTATCGGGAGCTCAGCCCCGAGGTCACCAGAGGTGGTAATGGTTGCTCCCAGGTATTTAAATTTATCCACCCGGGAGACCTGGTGACCGTCGATGGTTATCGGTAGCTGTTTTATCAGGGCAGGCATTACTCGCCATGAGCTCCGTCTTACTGGCATTGACTCGAAGGCCAAGGCGTGCTGTTTCGTCGCAGAGTCTTGAATCACTGCGCTGTAATTCCTCCACTGTCGTACTGAACAACGCTAGGTCGTCCGCGTACTCCAGATCGCACAGTTCGCCCATTAGACCATCTCTCTGTGTTATCGGTATACCTCTTGCTCCTTGCAATAGTATTTTGTAGTAATTTGTAATTTGCGATAGTATGTAAAAATTTACAATGATAAAGTCTAAACCTACTGTAAGTTAACATGTATAATTATAACGTTTCCCTCGAGCTGTGTCTTCTGTTGGAGGAAAATCTTCGGGGACCCATACTGTCCCAGCGTCCAAGAAGAGATGTCTTAGAGCGTTATGGCTAGCTTTCTTAAGGTTCTTTCAGTCGGTAGAGCATGATAAGGGTCTTTATGATGGTCCGTCAAAGTACAGACGGCAGGACACCACACTATTACTTCAATAGAATTCTTGTGTTAGGTTTTTAAAATCAATTTCAGAATAAACTCACTTCTCAAATAAAATAAATACTTTATTCACATAGGTATTTTGCAATATATATTTTACATTAGCAAACTGTGTAGACACTATTAAATGTGAATCACCAAATTTATTGTTATATTTCAAGTAAGTACTTATTAAATACATTTTGCTTTTTACATATTTTTAAATTATTATATTTTTATTTATTCTTCACATTTTTTATACACTTATTACACTTAAGAATTGAATTTCTATTTTTGTGTGAGACGATGTCGCGCAGGTTTAAATTTTAATCTTAGTAAGTTTAAAACTGAATTTATTATTATTTTATTTGTTTTAAGGTAATATTAAATTACTGTTTATTTAATTTTATTATGGTTGTCCCGCAGACTACCTACGGAACTTAATACGATTCATTACGAGTTATTTAAAATCAAATCGAAAGCCGAGATCGACCGTTCTCGGGAAAGACCTGTTCGCAAGAGAGCTCGCTTCATGTTGTGTTCGAGCGAGGACCCCAGAAAGAATGACCCCCGCTCCAGCGAAAGATGGCGGACGTGGTCCTCCATTATTTTTTTGTTAAAAGCAAGATGGAGGCCACTCTCTAGACCCAATTAGCGATCAGGCAGGTACTTAATCATTGTAGGTCCACCTTTTCGATGTAATTGAAATTAACATGAGCGATCACGTCCTTGAGGTATGCTTCCATATAGTTAGAAGTCGTGGACAATGCATGGCTCCTTGAAGCAAGGGCACGTGCCATTTGAACTTTGAACTATGGGCAAGTACCTACACCAGCGCTTGATCGTGGAAAAATATTTTAAATTTATTACTTTATTTGTATAAATTTTTATAATATATAAATTGTTCAATTTGAAATAAACTAGAATGATAAAATGTTTTTTCATTTTTATTGTAACACAAAATATAAACAAATAAATTTAAAAGTATTTATTTACGAAAGACACCAAACCTTAGAGCAAGAGAATACTATGGAGGGAGCACAATTGCGAAAAAATGAAGCCTAAAAATGGCGGACAGGGCCATAAAAAGTGATGGAGTGATGTTGGCTCCATATTGATGCCAATGCTACAGATGTCATCGATGATCAATGTATGACACAATTACATCGAATTTCATAGCCCATTAAAAACCACCGTATGAGAACGCTTATAGGTATCATAAATTGTTTTTGAAATAAAGTGCATAAGTATTTTTTTTTGTTTTCACGTAGGTTATGATATGATAGTAATTTTTATAAGAATTACTTTACAGCGTGTGTGTGTTTGTGTTATCAAAAATTTCACGATACTTTGACAAGCTCAAGTGAAAGCAGGCTTCACACCAAGGCAGTAATGAAGATGACGAGTGCTTGTCGAAACGTGGCAGAATTTTTCATCATACACATATTATGTACTTAGTTTAGAAAACTGATATGCGTAATGGTAGTCATTAATTACAACGTTATAAAAAAAAGATGTCATTTTAAGGAAATGTTTATATTCCTTTGATAATTAATGTTACAGGAAAAATATACAGTATCATTTTATTTATTTATTTATTTATTTATTTACGGCACGACGTGCCTTTAACTAATTAAAAAATTACAAGTTACATTATACATATTGTTACAATGCCAAATTTTTGTATAATATATCCACTAGGACTAGGGTGGATATTTGATGGATAGAAGTGTACGGACCCGACGATATACATGAAGTTTTAGGTGAAGGCTTAGGTGTCCAATGTTCCCTTTTTACTGCTGCAATCCATTGCCATTTTTTTTCAAAATCTTTAAAGTTCAATATCTCCATAACGGTTAAGTTTCGGACACCATAATCAAATCCATCAGAAATGACCTAAATAATAACGGCCTTTAATATTCCGTACGACTTACTCTGTAACCCTGTATAATTGACGAAAATGTCTGCGTGTTTCATTAAATTCAAAACATTTTTTCACTCAATCCGATTCTCGAATTTCAATATCTACCATTTGACACGGTAAATATGTAAAGTTGGATTCGTAAGAAAGGAAAATTTTGAACAAAAATCTTTTCAAATTTAATATTTTTCAACGCGATTTTAATTAAAATTGCTTTCATCTTATCGACCGATTCAATTAAATTCATCATTGGTATTAAATATCAAATTAGAATAATATTTCTGAATATAAATTTGTATAGGGGACTAAGTACTTCAAATCTTTATGAAATTATCGAGTAATAATCCATAAAGATCTATTTTTCTTTTCTGAGCCAGCTTGAGTCACAGAGAGGCAACAAAACTGCGTTCGATCTTGCGCAAATCAATTCTCTCCTCCCAAGTCCAAGGAACACAACACATTATGAGAAGTTCCTCTTCGGCTTCTCTACCAACTGTTATTCGGTATCTTTAACACATACTAGCTTTGTCCATCTTTTCTGTATTACCTACGGTCTTACGGTATAACTATGGGCTAGCTAAAGTAGGTAGACGCTCAAATCCTCCCAAATTTTATGACCAAAATTCGTTTAAAACATTGAATAGAGTGTTGTCTGATTATTTTGATCATTCATATGGGTTCGAGTAAAATAATCATTGTTTTAAAAAATTCATAACTTAAATTGCTTGCAAACATCACTCTATTATAAGGTGGATTGAGAATAATATCTTTGATCTCGTGAGATCAAAGATGAATTATTTTATTGTTTTGCTCCGACTTTTTCAAATTTTCTGTAGTGCATCTCGGACGACCATTGCAATGGTCTGTTTGTTTGAGAATATTAGGAAGGAATATGGTATGGAAGTTAGTTTTGTAACAAAGATGAATGTCAATAAGTTGAGATGGTTTGGGCATGTGGAAAGAATGTATGCACACAAAATTACAATTTTAACAGAATTTATAAGGCTGAAAGGAAAGGTATAATAAGGAGGCGTGACCGACCGAGAATGACGTGGGTCGAACACATTCATTCCGCAGTCATAGAAGGCCAGGTCAGAAGTAAGAGAAATTGGAGAGGTTGGATGAGAAATGGTATGTTGGTGGAAGAAGCGAAAGAAGTGAGCTTGGATAGAAAGGAGTGGAGGACCGTTATCTCTGCCTCCCCTTACGTGAAACGTGATGGGTAAAAAAAAACTTAATCTGAGACCGCAAACTGACTTCAGGAGATTTTTTTACATAATTCATCAAATTCATCCAAAATTGAATTTTTCTCAATTTTTAATTAGCTGTCGGAAGTATTCTCTAAACGTAACAATATTTTTTATTATTATTAAACTGTACAATCTGTAACTATTTTTCACTATGGGGATTAAAAATATGTACCTATGCGTAAAAAATTTTAAAAATTCTGAAAAAAATGGTAATATTTTTTTTTCAAATTTTAGACGGCTTGCGAGATCGGAAGATAAATTTCGATTTGAATAATTCTTTTTTTGTTTTTCTCGTATTTACCAATCGCAACTTTTCCGGACTATAGCGGATCGATATTATCAACTTGACTTTTTTCGCACCACCCTACTATATACCTACAATTTTGAAATGACACAATGTCTATGGAATCAGTCAAGAAGTACCTGCTGCAGTACCTATCGCCACCTATCTCAAATGGTTCACAAAATGTAGACGAACAGCTAGTGAAAAAGAAATTATTCTTCATATAGACATAGGTACAATGATGAAAATTAGATAAAAATTAGGTAAATACTCTAACTTATATATAAGATATTAAATTCATTCATTTCATTAATCCCATCTAACACTTTTTTTTTAATAAAAATCACTTAAAATGTTTTATCATCTATCAATCAGTTTGACAATTAGGTACTTACATAGATTAATGATGTTTAGGCATTTAGTTGATTAAATCGAATCAATATTAATATACTCGTCCTCTCAGACCTTTTTTTCAATCGTTTTTATTTTTGGTAGATACCAACAATACCAAAAAAATTAATTAATTACTTAACTTTAACCTAGTACTGTAATGCTGGCGACCAGATTGTCTCTACACCACCTATATAAGAAAGCCTTAGCGCTGAGACTGTGACGTCACATTGTAACATAGATTTTTATATATTACTAGCTGATACCCGTCTTGCTTTACGTTGTTGATTTGGCTAGTCAGACTTGAGCCGTAGGTTATTGAACAGGTTTTGTATGCAGCTTTCCCCTTCTCAGGACCAGTAGGCCTAGACAAAATGCATTTGGCAATCGACTACAAACGACTTCGACAATGTATGTAGAGTAGGAAGAAAATTAACTGTCCAATTTTTATATTTTATATTATAAGGATCATTGTTTGGTTTGAATAAATGTTTATATGTTCCAGTGGACAGTTAATTTTTTCGCACTATACATTAGCGATATCTTTGTTTGTAGTCGAACGCCAATTTGAATTTGTCTACGGCGCACACAAGCCCAAGAAGCTACATTGGGACGACAAAAATAAAAAAACACACTTTCTTCTAACCAATCAGAAATTCGTCAAAATATTTTTTCATTAACCATTCCATTATAAACCATAAGAATTTTTGATGTCAATCTAACAGCATCGTCTCAGCATGCGTACAAAGATGATGAACATTCACAGGGCCGAAATCGCTTAGTTGTGCTCCAATAATTGATGTACTAGTTGCGTTCGTGCTGTTTTCCCTAAGTTGTTTTTCTTCCAATTTTAATTTGGATATTAAAGCAAAAGGTGTGTACTTTAATATGCAATTTTTGTTTTGGCATAAAATTTTTATTTAGTCTAGATAAAATATGTTTTATCAAATGCTATTATTTTTGTTCTTAAAAATATCCAAATATTAAAAATAACTAGATTTATGTAAAAAGTTCCACAGAGTACCGCTATAAATTTTTAATAGTTTGTTAAAACACTTTATAATTAACGTAAAAAAGTAAAAAACACGTCCCCCTGTTTCCACCTTTTTGTTTAATCGTATGTAATCTTTACTGAGGGTGACGCTTTTCTACACGAAGTTAAGGTGAAGAAAATATAATTATTTTTAGTGCTGAACAATGAATTGTTTCATTAATTTTCATCATTAAAGTGCAATGAACGATTTTTAATATATATTGGGGTTTGGTACTAGTGAACTTTCTGAAATAACTAGAATTAATGCAGAATTCTTACGGTAATTTCTTGTGGGTTGTACATAAACGAAGTATGATGAAGACGACGAGAATACTGGTACGAATCTTAAAAATATACGACCTCAGTAATAAAAATACAGATGTATTACATTTTTATTGTTTCATTTTCAAATCGGAGTATTATTACCCCCATCTACCCTATATGGGTATGCCCTATTTTACCCCAATCTACCCTAAAAAGTTATTTTTTGTGAAAGATTATTATGAAGTAGCCTCACAATAAAAAAAGTGATCAGAATATCGAATAAGCTACCATTTTATATTTTTGTCGTCCTAATGTAGCTCCTTGGCCTTGTGTGCGCCGGCAGGAGTAGGTATATATTATCTTAATAGCTGGGTACACACGTAACGATTTATCTTTAAGATTTGACCGATAATCGCTCATTTTCAAAAAAAAAATTCGCTAAGATTTTAAAAATGAGCGATTATCGGTCAAATGTTATAGATAATCTATCATTTTCAAAAATTTTCACGCTAAGATTTAGAATGTGTACCCAGCTAATGTTTCAAAAAAGGAAAAAATAAGAGTCACTGCTAAATATGCGAAAAATTTGAAAAACTAATGTCACTTTCAATATTTATAAAAAAAATATTGATGAGGAAAAATTAATACTCACTGTTGAATACGCGAAAAAATTAAAAGAAGAATGTAGTTATACATAGGTACCTACCTACCTAGTATTATAATACGTGTAGTTGTTCCTAATGAAAACCTCCATACTGTGTGTAGATATAGGTACCTACCTACCTAGTATTATATTATGTATAGTTAGTTTGACCTACTTATGACTGTAGTGATAAATTTAATGAGGTACCTTAGGAGAGAGAGGGTGCAAGCGAACTCTGCTTTACCGGCTTTAGTCATCTGTCATGGCGTACATATTTTATAAGAAGTTTCGGTGAAAATCTTTATAAAATAAGAATTAAAAGACTTCTACTTATATTTTTTGTATTTCAAATCAAACTTCGATCGATTTTGTACATTTTCATACCGTAATGCTACAGTTCTACACAAAATTTAGACGTATAATTTTACTTTTAAAACATGACTTTCTCATTTTTGTATGAAGATTTTAAATTTTTAGAAATTTGTATATAATTTAAAATATATTTAATGAAATGTAAATATTTGTATCTCAGATTACCACAATTGTATTTGCGAAAAACTGCGAAGAAAAATATTCAACGCAGAACCTACGGTTTTAGCGTGATGCTCTGACATACAGTTGGAGTGAAACAAATAAATAAATAAATAAATATACATACATTACTGAATTATTATGTAGATAACCAGTACCTAGATGGAGTACTCCTATGTCTCTTCATAGTAAAAAAGTGAAGCCGATTTGGCCGGCAATTTCGACAATACGGTAGTCAAAACGGAACGTAAAAAATGATGTAAACATTTATAAAAAAACTTAAAAATGATCTAATTTCACTTATTTCAATGTAAAAATATGTTTTATTGTAAAAAAAAAACACGAGAAAACGACTGAATAAATATATTCTGTACCACGTTTTTTGGGAAGCAAACTGTCAAAAGTTGCAATATTTCGGCTTCACTTTTGAACGTGAGTCGGGATTCTAGGTTATTGTATAGAATTCTGTGCATTGTAAGGCCCAGTATGCACTTGCCTTATATCTATAAGTACCTACCTGTACTCTATGATATCTATCATATTATAGCCCCGGCGACCTGTACATTGGGTGTGACGTTAGAGGAAAAAATGGCCGCCAGCGCTAAGGCCTTCTTATATTCTTCTTATATCTCGGGGTACAAGAACGAGTTTGCTGCTTCATAATGGTTGAACTCCAATGCAAGTTTGTATCGGCCTTCCGATTTCAAAGAACCATTTATTACATTCTTTATATTATTTCTAACGATGAACCTTCCCAAGTCCATGGGGTGTACAGGTTTGCTATGAGAATTCTCTACGAAAACTAAAAAGGGACCGGTAGATGTTTTCGAATAAAAATTTGTAGGAGTTGGAGGGCCTGTGGGTTTATTCACATCCGGTGTTTTGAGAATCTGAACATTTGAAGACGAAGTATCTGAGAGAATTTGACTTGCCGACAAATCTGTAGACATGCCGTCATCACCTACTCTTCTTCGCTTCATATCTTTAACAGGGGTAGGGGGAAAGATAGGGGGGTCTGGTGGATCGGGGGGTAAACGAATTTCTAGGGGAGAAGGATCGATATTTGAGAAATCACACTATCTACAATTAAATGTGCTTTATCAGCGTACAAAATAAATTGTTATCTATATAATAATTTAGATATGTTTTTTTATTTGCCTTTTGTCGTTGCTTTACCGTATATGTGAGCATCACGCCTAAACGGCTGAACCGATTTCACTAATTCTTTTTTTGTCGTATTGACTTTTATCAGTAGAAGG
Source organism: Mystacides longicornis (assembly GCA_963576905.1). Lineage (NCBI taxonomy): Eukaryota > Metazoa > Arthropoda > Insecta > Trichoptera > Leptoceridae > Mystacides > Mystacides longicornis. Next base: position 5,329,055 of record OY756433.1, on the reverse strand, counting down.
TTCTTATGAAAGAAAAAATTAAGAAAGTTGCGTGGTAAATCTACATAATAATTCAGAAATGTTTTTTTATTAGCTTTTTACCTAATGTCATCGCATCACGCCTAAACGGCTGAACCGATTTCACTATTTCTTTTTTGTCATGTTGGCTTTTATCAGTAGAAGGTTCTTATGAAAGAAAAAATTTAAAAAGTTGTGTGGTAAATCTACATAATAATTCAGAAATGTTTTTTTATTTGCTTTTTACCGTATGTCATAGCATCACGCTCAAAATACAAATGCTTCGTCAGATATGAATCTGCACAGAGCCGTGCAAAATGCCGGAGAAGGTTCTTTAATACAATTTGCTGCATTAACTTTAATATATTTAGAGCTATTTAAAAAACCCTATTTTTTAGGATCTTCATACAAAATTTTAATAAACATTAAAAGTGTCATTCTTCTTTTTATGTGCTTATGTCAGTTATAGAGGTCTGTTAAGCAATGGGAAGCTAGACTAGAACCTGTTTAATTACCTACCGATCAAGCCTGACAATCGGAATCAAAAACGTAAAGCAAGACGGGTATAAGCTAGTAGAAAATAAAGTGATAAAACTCACTTTTACGTGTCTACAAAAATGCAAAAAACAAAAATAGAAGAAATACTTATTTATATGGATTGCGGCGCCGTGTATTTATTACCACACGGGCCGCAAAAAAATAATTCGGCAACAATAAAAATAATAAAGAAAAAAAATATTTCTGCTTACCAGCGAATGAAAACAAAATTAAGTATAATATATTTACAAATTAAATTACCCAATTTGATGAAACAAAAAAAAGAGTGAAAAAAGAAAACATAAACTTTCACCAGTGAAGTGTACAAAATTAAATAATAATTATTTATATAAATGATACTGTAATAATCATCGTTTCAAAAAACTCAACAAAACACACGTCCGCACAGCATCGTTCCCCGCACATCCATCCAAGGGCGATAATTGCAGAAAAATAATAAAACGCCTCCTATTGGGCAGTCAATAACCAATGGTCAGTCACGATCGCTGACTGATACAACCTAGGAATAAAGTTTGGCAATTGGAAGCAGGGTTATCACACGCCCACAAAGAAAAAAAAAGATATATTTTTTTTTTAAATTTTAATTGTTTTATTATTGTTTTTATTTTTTTACTGCACACAATATTAACATTACATGATTATGGAGGTGCATCAGATCATAGATAGAGTGCAGAAGGCGGCGAATTCATTATTAAAATTAGCGACAGATCCGAAATTTACAAAAAACATTATGACGAAAATCTCGCCAATATCGAACGAGTTCATGGCGGCCATGAGCTTGGCAACGGCCATAATTGCAAGCCAGGAAGCAGAGGTGAGACAGCTGAAAGAAAGAGTCGTATACCTAGAGGGAAATCCAACTACAACGAAGAGCAAAACCTTGGAAATGTGCGAGACCTTGACTGAACTGGCTGAAAGGGACGAAAAATCTAAAAATGTGATTGTTTTTAATGTTCCTGAGGTTGACCCAAAGTTAACAAGCCGCGACCAGATCACAAAGGAAAACGAGCAAACATCAAAATTATTGCACGACATCGAAGGCTTAAGTAAATGTGTCAATAGTTAAAGTTCAGCGTCTTGGCATTAGACATAAGGACAAAACTAGACCACTAAAAATCTCATTTGGTAACAGGGATGATGCAAGATCGGTCTTCTTCAGCAAGTTTAAATTACCTCAGCCCATGAGAATTAAGCAGGATTTAACATCAGCCCAAAGAACGCAACTCAGAATAAAGTGGGAAGAATTGGAAACAAGGAAGAAGAACGGTGAAACAGACATTACAATAAAATTCTTTAATGGCTCACCAAAAATTGTTCCTATGGGAAAAAAAAACTTATAAATGTGATGTACTGTTATTATCAAAATACAAGAGGAATCCGAACCAAATTGTCATTGCTGAGACAGAATTTGCCAGTGTTGAACCATTCTATATACATCATGACAGGAACATGGCTTGACTCCTCAATTAAGAGCTCAGAGCTGAGCTTTCAATCTTATAGTGTATATCGCACTGATCGCAGTCATCTTTCAAGCAACAAAAAAAAAGGTGGGGTGTACTTATAGCGATTAACAAAAGTATCTCATCTTCGTCCATTAAAGTAAAAAACAAACAAATCGAACAGTTGTATGTATTGATTCAGCTCGAAAATAGGGAAAAAAATATAATTGGATGTGTCTACATTCCTCCATCCTCTCAAGCAGATATATACAAGTGCTATTGCGAGGAATTGGAAACTCTCTACTCAAAACACCCACAAGCTAGATTCTACCTATTTGGCGACTATAACCTGCCGGGTATAATAACCTGGAGTGCAGATGCGGATGGAGCTCACTTGAATGGCGATAGCAATGAGGGAGCAAAGGAAATTTTGGAGACCTTATACTTCCTGGGACTGACACAGTGCAACTTTGTTTACAACTCTCAACATCGTCTGTTGGATTTGATATTTTCTAATTGCGAATCCATGTGTGTTGAACTTTCAGATGAGGAACTATTGCCTGCAGATGCATACCATCCACCATTACTAGCAGGGATTGAAGCGAGATCAAGAACCACGAAACAGGAAACTACATATTCACTGAATTTCAACCGGGGCAACTACCATGATGCAATAAACTATCTTTTTAACTGTGATTGGTCTTTTCTTCGAGGAGACGATATTGAATTGGTGACTGCTACATTGCATAGAATAATATATGATACGAATAACAAGTTTACACCATGCGAGAGATACAAGGGGCGGTCGTTCCCGGTGTGGTTTTCCACTGAATTGAGAGGACTAATTGTGGAGAAGAAGATGATTCATAAGACTTATAAAGAAACTCGTGACATTAGATATTATCGCAAATTTACTAATTTAAGGACATCATCTGAAATCACATTGTTATAGAGACCATATAAAGGGAGCGGAGGACAGCACTGTGGATGCAAGAAGTCTTTGGTAATTTCGCAACACATTGGCCAATACAAATTCAAGCTATCCTGAACATATTATGCAATATGCATCTTGAACGAAGAAGGGTAAGTAATTTGCAGGATGTGGTCTGGTCAACCTGTTTGCTGATTTTTTTAAGAATGTTTATGTAACCGATGATAATAATATGGAATTTGCACACATACCTTATAAAACTTTTATAGACTTACCAACTTTTAAAATACAATCAGATCGTGTTAGAAAGAGTATTTTGAAACTGGACATTAAAAAAGCAGCGGGACCTGACAATGTACCACCCATTTTTATAGAGAAATGTGCTGATGCTCTCATAGTTCCCTTAACAATTATTTTTAACAGATCTCTTGAGATTGGTCATTATCCTTCATCGTGGAAAATTGGCAACATCGTGCCTATCTTCAAAAAGGGTGACAATGATGACGTTAGCAATTATAGGCCCATATGTCTCCAATCTACTCTTGCAAAGCTTTTCGAATCTTTAGTCCTGGAACATGTGATGCCATCTGTTTTGCCAATAATTGTGCCCCAACAACATGGCTTCATCCCCGGTAGGTCCACTATAACAAACCTAACATTGTATGAAAATTATATTGCTGAAGGCCTTGCCTCGGGTTGCCAAGTCAATAGTATTTATCTAGATTTTTCTAAAGCTTTTGACAAGGTTTCTCATAGTATATTGTTGAATAAACTCTCAGTTCTTGGTATTGGTGATACATTTTTGAAGTGGTTCTCCAGTTACCTGAGCGGTCGTACTTTGCGCGTAAAGATTAATAACAAATATTTCCCCGAATTTTAATGCCACAAGCGGCTTGCCCCAGGGGAGCCATTTTGGACCGATCTTGTTTCTCATTTTTGTCAATGATGTCGCATTTAGGTTGAATAATGTAGAATTTTTTTATTTTTGCGGACGACATTAAGTTGTTTAAGAAAATTGAGACTGCCGAAGACAGTTTCGTAGTACAAAGTAACCTTTATAAACTGAAAGATTGGTGTCGCAGAAATAAATTGTTTTTTAAATGTAGATAAGTGCAGCTAAGTTAGATTTGGCAGATTGCGAAATACTGTGGATTTTAGTTATTCACTGGATGGTAAGGAACTCGCCAGAGCAGCGGAAATTCGTGACTTGGGGATTATTTTTGATGATAAAATGTCATTTATTAACCACATTGAAGATATGACAGCCAGGGCAATGAGGACGCTCGGGTTTGTTCTCCGTACTGTAACTGATGATTTCCAAAATGTTCATGCTATTAAGCTGTTGTACACATCGTTGGTACGAAGTCAGCTGGAATATAACACTCCCATATGGTCACCGTCTTACAATGTCCATATCAATAGTATAGAACGCGTTCAGCATAAATTTTTGCGTTTTATCAATTACAAATTGGGCATACCAAGAGATGAGTTAAATTACTGACAAACGTATCTTCAAATAGAAAGTTTATCCGATAGACGAATCATGAATGATATAATTTTATTGTATAAAATCGTGAATAGTCTTTTTGACAGCCCTGATCTAACAGAACTAATAACGTATGGAGTAACTGGACGGTGTACTCGGGGACATCGGCTGTTTCATTGTAGCAATATTCAACAAACTACATTAGGAATACAGTGATACCTCGATTGCATCGACTCGACTGGGAAACAAATGTTTAAATACTGTAGATGTTTTCAATGTTAGTAATATTAAGTATTTCATTTTTTTCCTTCATCAAACACGATCGCACTTGAATTGTATAAATACTTATCTTTCTTTATTTTATTTTTTTATAATGTAAATACTCACCTAGTACTTAATAGAGACATACTCATTACTACAGATTTCCTTCTTTTATTACATAGAGGCTCCATCACACATACTATTAGGGACTTGTATTATATAATGACTAGAGTGTCCCATACTTACATCTTCATTTTTCCATTTTTTCTTTCTCAGCTTCCTTCTTGAAGGAGGGAGATAACATCTCGAATCTTGTCTATGTGGTCGCCTCCTTTTCAAATTTCCGAGCCATCACCGCCATTTTGCAGTGTCAAACCATCTGATTGGCTTGTTGTGTTGTCACGTGGTACCTCCAGGCAGAAACTGGCGTCACCTGCGCCATCTTGTTAATTGATCTCACCAGGCAGTAAATTAAATATGTTCTGGATGAGTCAAGCAACATAATAAAAGTTTTAATGGTAGGTAAAACTTAAATATTATGTAGTGTTGTTCCTCATCCAGAACATCATATGGTGAGAAGTGTTTGTTATCGCCATGGTGACCACGTGAGGTTGATGTCAATTATTGTGATAGATATGTAAGCATAGTATTAAGCAACAGGTTCAAAAAGACTTGTCAAAGAGGACGAAGCGTCTTTACGGTGTGCCACTTCTTTCTGATAATACTTCGCAAATGTGTTTCCACTTTTCCAGTTTCCTCTTCTTAGGATTTGGTCTATGGGGCAGTTTTCTAGCCAACACAACGAGGCTACTGCAGATCTGATACTCCCTGCCGAGTTATTGATACCAGCTTCCCTTAATACTGTTTTGACCCACCCTCCGATTATCCTATTATATCCCAGCGTTTGATATATCATACGTAAAACATCAACTTTTGAAAGTTCTGTAAGTTTTGTTTGTTTTTTTTGTTTTTTGTTTGTTTGTTTAAAAAAATCATGAGTTTATCTCTGAAGATTTTTAAAGAAGATGAATCAAAATTAAATTATTGTTATTTTTATTTACGGTAATAACATAATTACATCCCCCTTGTGGATGATATGCCAAAAAGAAAAAAAAATAACATAACAAAACTGCCAACTGACCTTGAAAATCACATTCTGATTTTGCATATGCAACCATGGGTCGCTGGTAAGTTAATCATGTTAAAATACTATATTTTTATCAAAAATTATATATTATTTCATGGTTATCTATTCAAAAATAGCATTATTATAGTTTCGTTTTTTAAAATATGACATTCGTTTTGTGAGTTGGTAGATATTTGATGATATTTTTCAACGTATGATATATCATACGCTGGGCACTCACGCGAATGTCATGTTAGTAATGATCAGCTGCCATTGGTGTCAAATTCTTACTTATTTTAAGAGTATTGGTGCAAGATTTCTTTTTAGAACGAACCTTATAAATGATGCAAAGGTGAGAATGAATATATTATAACATTTGAATAATGAAGATGAGATTTTTTCTAAAATCAATGTCCAAAAAATTGATTTAACATTGTTCCTAGCACCAGAAGATAGACGAGAAAGTGATCTAGCTAGATGTTGCAGCATGTGATAACGAGAGAATGCCTTCTTTTCAAGATGTACTGTGAGGAATATTCTCTCGTCCGATGGAAGTAGGAATAGTCGGTCCAGTGAAAATGGCTGTTTGTGATGAAGATTTATAAGAATCACTTTGTCAAACCGCCAACAAGAAGCAGAAAATATCTTGAGGCTCCAAAACAAAAAATGCCATTTATTCCATGCAAAAAGGCTTCAAAATAGCTTTCGTCACTTGGATATATGTGCAAATATTTGGACATCCTCTTCCATCAGGAAACTGCAAAGTAATGCACCGAAGAAAGTATCGAGGAACACGCCCTGATTCCAATGATCAATTTTTGGAATGAAAAATTTCAAGAAATGAGTCAAAAAATTCCTCGATCTTTTCATCTGAACGATAAGGAAAGCAATAAAGGCCAGGTCAGAAATAAGGGAATAGCAGAGGTTGTATGAGGAATGGTATGTCAGTGAAAGAAGCGAAAAAATTGTGCATGGATAGAAAGGAGTGGAGGACCATTCTCTCTACCTACCCCTTACGGGACACGGTGTGATGGGTAAGAAAGAAAAGTAAAAAAAATACAGTCATCTAGAAACATTCAGATTTTCGGATGATGCGAGATACAAAAACAAAGGTACCTAACTGTGTTGGTTTTCCGAATAATAAAAAAATATGTGGTCAATGTGCTAAGTTTGTTTGAAATGTATACCTAGTTGAACTGCACCCAAAGGTTTAATTTTTATCAGTTCACTTAAAACGATTGAGAAAAAGCGTACAAAGTAATTGAATCATTTAAATAGTTATTATTACAATAAAAGTATTTGTGATGAGATATGAGTAATTATTTTTGTAGTTATGTGCTTAGTACCAAATGTATGATACTTGAACGCCCAGCGTATTTTATATCATACGTCAAAAAAACCCTATAAAATAAAAAATAAAATTTAAAAAACTTTATGCGGTATTTTTTCTACATAAAAAAAGAAAAAGAATTCATGTAAAAAAATTACAATATCAAAAAAAAATGTTGTGGGATATAATAGGTTATTGTTCTCGTTGCGGGTTTTGGCCGTTTTGGCCTACTTGTTGTACTGATGAATAAGTTGTTAATGTTTCCAGCTTCCTGTCTTCTTTCTTTTGACAATTCCAGTAACTTTCTGAGCCAATATGTGGGGTCAGTGGCTTTGTTTCTTGATGCATTTAGTTTCCACCCTGATTGGTGGTGTGTCAGGGAGTCTGTTTTTGAGCCAAATACAGGCCACATAATGATGTGGTCCCCCTTGTCAATGAACCTCTCTGGTGTATTTCTTAATAGTGTCAAGTCGTGCACTCTTCTACCGGAGGCCAACAGGAGAATCACTGCGCATCTCCTGGAGACATCAAAAAGAGTCATTGTTTTAGGGGGGTTGTTTTGTAGCCATGTGACAACTTGTCCTGGGTCCCAAATGGGTGTAGGTTCTTTCTTTTTGGATGTGTTTATAATACCTCTCATAACTTGCTTCACCAATTTGTGTTCACTTAAGTTTGACTGGATATTGGGGTTTGTCCATGAACATATTACAGATTTATGTAATGCAATTGTGCTTGGAGACAGGTTCTTAGTAATTTTCAAGTTGGCTAAGAATCTGCCTAGTTGTGATCCATTAGGGTCAGATAGATCTATATTTTTCTCTGTACACCATTGACACCACCGTGTCCATGCCGATTTGTATGACATTTTTGTTGACGAACGCCATCCTTCTTTCAGCAGGTTCTTTTCTTCTCAGCCCCAACTTTCCATACCTCTAGTTTCAGGTCTTGGACTCGGGGAGGGTGGAGACCTGTCGACAGATCTATGAGGTTGTGTTCTAGGTTGATTAATTGTAATGGTGGGGCCAGGGCTCGAGCTTCCAGATCTGGTAGCCAAAATACTTTTGACCACCTTGGTGCCACCAGTAGGTACACTCCTGAGCACTCGTTCAGGTGACAGAGAACTCGAGGAATCAGACATGGGGGGGGGGGGGGGGTAGAAATCCACCCGAGGTGAAAGTGTCATTTTTTGCTGAATGCATTGTGGAATATGGCATTCTTGTCTGTTAGATCCATGGACACATAATTTTCTACTACGTGGGCTTCCCTCGACGCAAATATGTCCACAATAATAGGTGTGCCCCATTTCAGGAATATCGGGTCTACAGCTTGAGGTAGTAGGTGCCATTCGGGTAGTGACATCCCTCTGGAGAGACAGTACACTTCCAGCACTATGTTGTGAGTGTCGGCTAGTTGAAGGACCTGATGTGTCAGTTGGAGTAACTGCACCGATTTGGTGCCCCCTTCTTTGCGCAGGTAACTCAGTATAGTCTTGTGTCCGATTGAATGATACAAGTAGTGCTGTGCCACTTGGATTGTCGTACTGTCCAATGCCCCGCAACTGCTATCTCGTCTATTTGGGCTCCCCATCCATGATCTGCTGCATCTGTCACTATGTAATGAGATGCGCCTGCATTGTGTATGGGAGATGCATTGTAAACATTTGCTTTCCACCACTTCATGTCCTCCAGTACTGTTTCTTTGATAGGAACTTTCTTCCGATGATGAAGTTTCCTCATTACATGTAGCTGAAGCTGCATTTGGCGGCAGTGCAGCCGGCCTCTGGGCACCACAAAGGCTGCAAAGTTCAGCATTCTTACAGTCCTTTGCACATCTTTCAAACACCATCTCTTTTTCTCCAGGAGCTTGCCTAGGAGTTTCGAAACTGTTTTGCATTTGTCTTTGGTTAACCTCTTCTGGTTGCAGAGGGTGTTCCAAGATATCCCCAAGTACTCACTTTTTCACGGGATTTGTGACACATCCATCCCAGAGACTGAAGAAAAAGTATTGTATCTGCAGTCTGTGTTTGCAAGACTTCCTTGTTCTGGTGAGCCAGGAGGAAGTCGTCGAGGTAGACAATAACTCGAACCCCCCTCTTTCGTAAGGACTCTGCCACCCAATTGGTGATGGTGGCGAAAGTTTGAGGGGAACTGTTCAAGCCTTGAGGCAGGCATGTCATTTGTAGACATTGGCCCTTGTAGGTTAATCTTAGGAATCGGCGGTGTGTCTTCACTACGGGTACATGGAAGTACGCCTGTGAAAGGTCCACTTTGGTAAGGTAATTGTTGGGCTGAACGAAGCTTGGAACTTTGAAATGGGACAGCAGAGAAAATTTCTTGGTTGCCACAAAGTGATTCAGGGCTTTCAGATTGAATATGGGACGCTGTGTCCCATTGGTTTTTCTCACAATTAACATTTGTGAGAGGAAGCCTGTCCCCTGGGGAGCTGGCTCCAAAATTCTTTTTTCTATCATATCCTTATCTCGCTGTCCATCTCGGGTGTTTGTGGAGTCGCAAACTTCCCCAGTCTTGATTTCGATAGAGGCGGTTTCATTATGAAGGGGATCCGATACCCTTCCAGGATTTTTAAGACAAGATCGGGGGCTTTTGCCTTCCGCCACTGTTCTAAAAAATCTCGCAATTGCCCTACTCGAAATTGTCTTGGCCTCATGTCAGTTATTTCTTTGCAAGTGGCGATGAGAGCTCTGCCCACGCATCGCTAGACTCTTATTACCTCTCCTCCCCCTGATGTTTGAGGTTGGAGGTGCATTGGTTCTACCGGGGTCTGCCCGCTTGTATTGAAAAGGAAATGTCTTTTTAGACTGATTTCCGGGGGTTGTGCTGGAGGTGAAAGTGCCAGCCAGAACAACCCTTTTGTCCCTGCTTGTACTTGCAGGGGAGATAGGGATAGATTTCATCACCTTGGTTATCCCTCCCAACTTCTGCAGCTGAGAGGAGAGCATCTCCTCGTCAAACAAATGTGTTGACGTCGGAGGAATTTTTGTAAGAACTGCTTTGTCCGTGGGATTTCTGCAGTTCTGCAGTACTTTATCGCGCCTGTGTTCTATTAGTTCCGCTCTTTTCCCGCAAGCTATTTGCAGGATATCGTCGTTAAGTTTGTTATAACTTGGGTCTGCGAAAACTTCATTGAATTTTTCTGCCAGGCTCTCGGCGGATAGGTCCTGCAGTATGACTCCACACTAAAATTTGCTGTAGTGAGGTTTTTAGTGCCTCCCTCTCCTTTAGGGCAGCATGCGATATTGCTTTAGGGCAGCATGCGATAAGGCCTTCTCACCTTGCACCCATTGTTCCGATGATGAGCTAAAGGCCTGAAGTTCACAGTTGACCTCGATGTCCTTAAATCCCGGGTCTGCGATGTACTCCTTCATCACTTTCGCGTACCTCACTTTGGACCACTGTGGTGTATTAAAACACTGTAGTCTCTCAATCAGTCTGAGCATCGCTGGGGATGGCGCAGCGATTGTAGGTTCCTTTAATGCCACCGCCGGATCAGGTATTTTAAACTGTTGAAGCACGTTGCCTTCTATCTGAAGGCTCTGAGATTCCTCGCAAGCCGACTCGTAATCTGAGATTTCTTCGCCAGGGTGGACCGAAGTCACAGATTGTGCTCGGTTTTGGTTTTTAAAAACAAACTCTTGTAGATCGCTCATTTAGCGCGCAAGTTGTTTTACTATTTTTTTCGTGCTCCTCTTATCAGAAGAAGAGCTAGAATTAGCACTGGACGAATCAGACGAATCTCGGCGTTTTCGCGACGCACGCTCCCGTTTCGAACGTTTACGTTTCCTCGACGATTTATCAACCGCCGGTAGCGGAATATCCCGAACGCTAAAGGTATCGCGGTTCACAGACATTTCCACAATTGTTTTTTCACCACTTTTTGTCAAACAACAGCGAACTTTTCATATATTTAACTCGAAAGGCACGGCGGGCAACCACTTCGAAAGAAATTTCGATGTTAATTAACAAGATGGGCCATATATTTAAATGTTCTGATCTATTGAACATTTTGCGGCATGCATGCATTTTCGTATGGTTTTTCTCCACTATGTATTCGCATATGTTTATTTAAATGTTCTGTACCCCTATTCTGTAGCAAGTGCAGGGTAGTCACTTAAAAAAAGTGACTATTAGGCGATACATTTTGTATGAAAAACGTCTATACGTATCGAATGCGAGAATCGCATACCTATAGACGTTTTTCATACAAAATGTACCGCCTAATAGTCACTTTGTTTCAAGTGACTACCCTGCACTGGGGTTGGCTGGAAGAGATCTTTCGGGATAAGTCCGCCCTTTGAATCACTAAATGTTTTTATAAAAATTGTTTTTTATTACGCAATAAAGCTTTATTTATTATTTATTATTATTACCCTATACTTGCTACAGAATAGGGGTCCTGATCTATTGAAAATTTTGTGGCATAATATATTACACTCGTATGGTTTTTCACTACTATGTGTTCGCATATGTATCTTTAAAAGTCCTGAATAACTGAAACTTTTGCGGCATATATTGCACTCGTATGGTTTTTCACCCCTATGTGTTCGCATATGTCTCTTTATGTTTCCTGATTGATTGAACTTTTTGCGGCATATATTACATTCGTATGGTTTTTCTCCACTATGCGTTCGCATATATTATGTCTCTTTAAGCCATATCTTCCCAGACATAGAAATAGCCGATAGATTTTCATGAAAATCATAAGAGGTACTATTTACGGTCTATGTATTGATAAATAAGTGTCAAAAAAAATTGGATTTCTATTTATAGAACCGTTCCAAAAATGGAACACTGGGAAGATACATATATGTAACATTTGGACTTTTGTATGGGAAATCTAATACGATATAGAGCTTAGTAAAGATTTTTTTAAATTTTATTCGTGTAAGGTTAGCTTCATTGAGTTGGTAAATTGTCATTTTTTATATCTAGTCCTAAAAAGACACAGAATCTATAAATATTTTTTAGAATGTTGTATTACAATAAGTACAATATAGTTCTATAGAGGAGAACAAGAGTAGGTGCTATTTATAAAATAACTAGCTATCCCGACATACGTTCTCCTGTAGTCCTTATTATGAATATTGATTTTAAATTTGTAATGTATACAAAAATGTATTTGAATGTTAAAAAAATATTTCTGAAAGCTCGGAAAAAATTGCATCAAAAATCTGCGTATCAATAATTTTAATGTCAATGATTATTCTTTATTCTTTCCTTTCATCCTTAGGCCATGATTTTGGCACTTGGAATCGTCAAGTATACAAAATAACAATATAAATATATAAGTATACAGAACAAAAATATAATATAGATAATTTCTTACTGTCAAGAAAATAATAATTTTGTTATAGAATTTTTCATAGATGGCGTTGGCGTCGCAGGAAATCCGTTCCATACTAATTTTAATATTATCACCTGATTCATTAATCTTTTTACAGCATATATTAAACTGGTATGGTTATTCACCACTATGTGTTCGCATATGTATGTTTAAATTTCCTAATTGATTGAACTTTTTGCGGCATATATTACATTCGTATGGTTTTTCACCACTGGTGTTCGCATATGTATCTTTAAAGTTCCTGATTGATTAAACTTTTTGCGGCATATATTACATTCGTATGGTTTTTCACCACTATACGTTCGCATATGTCTCTTAAAATGTCTTGAATCATTGAACTTTTTGCGGCATATACTACATTCGTATCGTTTTTCTCCACTATGCGTTCGCATATGTCTCTTTAAATCACCTGATTGATTGAACTTTTTGCGGCATATATTACATTCGTATGGGTTTTTCTCCACTAGGCGTTCACATATTGTGTCTCTTTAAATCACCTGATTCATTAATCTTTTTACAGCATATATTAAACTGGTATGGTTATTCACCACTATGTGTTCGCATATGTATGTTTAAATTTCCTAATTGATTGAACTTTTTGCGGCATATATTACATTCGTATGGTTTTTCACCACTGTGTGTTCGCATATGTATCATTAAAGTTCCTGATTGATTGAACTTTTTGCGGCATATATTACATTCGTATGGTTTTTCACCACTATACGTACGCATATGTCTCTTAAAATGTCTTGAATCATTGAACTTTTTGCGGCATATACTACATTCGTATCGTTTTTCTCCACTATGCGTTCGCATATGTCTCTTTAAATCACCTGATTGATTGAACTTTTTGCGGCATATATTACATTCGTATGGGTTTTTCTCCACTAGGCGTTCACATATTGTGTCTCTTTAAATCACCTGATTCATTAATCTTTTTACAGCATATATTAAACTGGTATGGTTATTCACCACTATGTGTTCGCATATGTATGTTTAAATTTCCTAATTGATTGAACTTTTTGCGGCATATATTACATTCGTATGGTTTTTCACCACTGTGTGTTCGCATATGTATCTTTAAAATTCCTGATTGATTGAACTTTTTGCGGCATATATTACATTCGTATGGTTTTTCACCACTATGTGTTCGCATATGTATCTTAAAATGTTTTGAATCATTGAACTTTTTGCGGCATATATTACATTCGTATGGTTTTTCTCCACTATGCGTTCGCATATGTCTCTTTAAATCACCTGATTGATTGAACTTTTTGCAGCATATATTACATTCGTATGGTTTTTCTCCACTATGCGTTCGCATATGTCTCTTTAAATCACCTGATTGATTGAACTTTTTGCGGCATATATTACACTCGTATGGTTTTTCTCCACTATGTATTCGCATATGTGTATTTAAATGTTCTGATCTATTGAACATTTTGCGGCATATATTACACTCGTATGGTTTTTCTCCACTATGTATTCGCATATGTTTATTTAAATGTTCTGATCTATTAAAAAATTTGCGGCATATATTACACTCGTATGGTTTTTCACCACTATGCGTTCGCATATGTCTCTTTATGTTTCCTGATAGATTGAACTTTTTGCGGCATATATTACATTCGTATGGTTTTTCACTACTATGTGTTCGCATATGTATCTTTACAAGTCCTGAACAACTGAAACTTTTGCGGCATATATTGCACTCGTATGGTTTTTCACCACTATGTGTTCGCATATGTCTCTTTACGTTTCCTGATTGATTGAACTTTTTGCGGCATATATTACATTCGTATGGTTTTTCACCACTATGTGTTCGCATATGCATCTTAAAATGTCTTAAATCATTGAACTTTTTGCGGCATATCTTACATTCGTATGGTTTTTCTCCACTATGCGTTCGCATATGCCTCTTTAAATCGCTTGATTGATTTAATTTTTTGTGACATATATTACACTCATATGGTTTTTCTCCACTATGTATTCGCATATTATGTTTTCTTAAATTACTAATAACATTTATTTTGACATTATTATTATCTTGTGGCGTTAAAGAGACATTTTTTAAAAAGTTTTCTATTTCATTTTCGTCCAATTTGTAAATGAAGATTATATCACTCTCATAGAAGTCATTATTTATGGATTTAGTATCCATTGTTTTAAGATATTTAAAAAAGTTTCTTTTACACAGATTTTACAAGTAAGTAGGTATAAAGCTCAATTTTTAACTCAAATAGTCTGGGAGCGAGCCTCTTGGACGCACACCTGACTCCAGCAAAGAGAATTTATATAATACCTTACGGATAAGATAAGAGACGCAACTCCATAGATGAAAAAAATATACTGACTGGCTTAGAGTAAGAGAATACTATGGAGGGAGCACAATTGCGAAAAAATGAAGCCTAAAAATGGCGGACAGGGCCATAAAAAGTGATAAAGTGAAGTTGGCTCCATATGGATGCCAATGCTACAGATGTCATCGATGATCAATGTATGACACAATTACATCGAATTTCATAGCCCATTAAAAACCATCGTATGAGAACGCTTATATCATAAATTGTTTTTGAAATAAAGTGATAAGTAATTTTTTTTGTTTTCACGTAGGTTATGATATGATGTTAATTTTGTTAAGAATTACTTCACAGCGTGTGTGTGTGTGTGTTATCAAAAATCTCACGATGCTTTGACAAGCTCAAGTGAAAGCAGGCTTCACACCAAGGCAGTAATGAAGATGATGAGTGCTTGTCGATACGTGGCGGAATTTTTCATCATACACATATTATGTACTTAGTTTAGAAAACTGAAATGCGTAATGGTTGTCATTAATTATAAGGTTATGAAAAATAAAAAAAAGATGTCATTTTATGGAAATGTTTATATTCCTTTAATAATTAATGTTACAAGGAAAATCATTTTATTGTTACAATGCCAATTTTTGTATAATATATCCACTAGGACTAGGGTGGATATTTGATGGATGGAAGTGTACGGACCCGACGATATACATGAAGTATGTTTAGGTGTCCAATGTTCCCTTTTTACTGCTGCAATCCATTGCCTTTGCCCATCATCCATCATCTTTGGAAAATCTTAAAACATACAAACAGTTAGAAAATAAGAAAAGTGTATCATTTATATTCACATTCAATATTGTTTTCTGTCATGATATACTAAAATGTTTACACAGAATCAAGCTAACAAATAGCTCATTATGTCGTACGAAATTACTATTTTTTCACAGAAAGATAAATATAATATACATATTTTATTTTAAATATACAAATGTAATTCAATATCGATAAGTAAAGCTTTACAGGTCAAAAAATTATCAAAAATAATTATTCGATTATAACATCGATGAGCCGTTTTGGCGTCACTACACATAAAATGTCATACACACAACAAATCATTATTTTAAGTAAAATACTATTTTTAATTCAATTTTTCAATAATAAATGACGTATAACAATAAAAGAATACATCTTTATATATCAGGTTTATGAAATATTAGAGAAAAGTTGTTATATATGATAATATATTACAAATAAACTTCGATACTCACCCTTGCATGGAAATACCCATTTTTTTATCTTTATCGCCGTTTGTTCACCCAAAAACACTACATTTCCACATGATGTTTAATTTTGAATATTAATTCACAAAATAATACAAACAAATTTATGTTTTGGAGAAAAAAACAGCTTTTATCATGAACAAGTCACTTTGACACAACGCACTATTCAAATTGATTCAAATATCGCTCCACAGACTGCCATAAAAAGTACAAGAGTGAAGTTCGTGCAGGTCTAAAAATCGGCTTCATGCGAGAACAATAGGAAATATACCTATCGCTCCCTCCATAGTATTCTCTTACTCTAAGCTGACTGGTTTGTTTAGCCAACATTGAAACAAAAATTTTATTATGGTGATGTTGCCTTTCTGGTACTTGACAGCTCGGTGACAGCGGGCAGTCATGGTCATACCAAGTAGTCTGTGCTCATACCAATACAGAAGTGTGACGTAAAATGCACCACGTGACCAACGCCATTATACAAGACAGCGTTTTACGCGCGTTTTTGGATATTTAAACTTTAAACATGATTTTCATATAAAATATGGCATATCTTCAGAAAATATAAAGAGAATGTGCTTATAATGTATCGTAGAATAATTTAAAACGGTTTCTGGAAATTAGTCAAATACCCTATTATGTTGTTGACAGTTATAGGGATGGGCAAAAAATATCGATAAATAAAAGTATCGATATTTTTTTAGAAAATTTTTAATCTGGAAATATCGATATTTATTTCTGAAAATCGGAATCGATATTTTTTTATTGGAAATGACCTTTTTTTTTTTTAGGAAAAGTATAATTTCCTGATATCAAATTTTGGAAGTGACCTTTTTTTTTAGGAAAAGTACACTTTCAGAAGATACAAAATTTTTGAAATGACCTTTTTTTGAATATCTAAATATCGATATTTTTTCCTCTTCATACATCGATACTTTTTAAAACTATCGGTACGATATATATCGATATATTTTTTTCATTTGCCCATCAGACAGTTATTAACTTTGACAAGATCACAAGCATAGAGTATGGAGTATTTAACACAGATTGCTAGACCACAAACAAACTTTGCCGGCGTTCTCTGTGTCCGTGTACCCAGCGCAAATTTAAGCGGGCAACGGTTTCATGCAACCGGAAACCCGCCACCCGCTTTCTACGTGTTCTCATCCTGGGTGAGAACACGTAGAAAGTTATTATTTTGCCGCTAAATTAATTGCCATAGATAATATAATATTTAATGGGAAGTTTTCTGGGGAGCTTCCGACAATACACACTAGGTGGCAGAACTTCTAATCAACGAAGCGTTAAATTGTCGACGAATCCTTCTGCTGTGCGCATGCGTAGGTGTTTGAATACGGTGAAGTGAACATAGAACCACGACGGTAAATCAGTTTGAAAAGTAGTATTATTATATTATACTCTATGACTGATCTGTCTGGCGTCTGGTTGTTAACTTTGTTATTCAGATAACTTGGCAAACCACAAGCACAGTTTTAACATACCCATATCTAGAGCCAGCTTAAAAAAACTACATGAAACTCTCGTAAACATCTGTTCAAATTTTTTTTACTATAAATGGGCACATTTCTTCAAAAGATGATCGAGCTAAGGCCATCCCTTTTGATAAAGCGGAAAACCGCATTTGGAACATTGGTGCTGTCACGCACATGAGTGAGTGTCAAGATTTGGGCTCTAACCCTGTCTACCTATTTTGTTTGGATTATTTTCATCATGTTTGCTACCGAGATTCAGCACATTATTTTAACCTATTGCAGCTTTTTATTCAAAAAGTTTTTAATTTAATTAAGATATTAAAGCTGCTTGAAAAAGTCTTAAGAATGGAAAATGATAAGGAACATTCCGG
This sequence comes from Mystacides longicornis, assembly GCA_963576905.1. Taxonomy (NCBI): domain Eukaryota; kingdom Metazoa; phylum Arthropoda; class Insecta; order Trichoptera; family Leptoceridae; genus Mystacides; species Mystacides longicornis. The sequence goes on along the minus strand of OY756433.1, from coordinate 5,311,122 downwards.
CTGAACTATTCAAGTATTATACCTATAGCAATGGATACCATAAAACCCAACTTCATAAGAGAGCTCAAGTATGGAATCATATTATAAATAATTGAATAATCATTGCTCACCGCAAAGGATTACTCTGTAATGGTGAGCAATGCTTAATTTTGACAGAAAATAAATAAATAAAAAAATAAAATATTACAACACAAGCTTTAAGTAGCTTACTGTGAAAGAATCAGTGTGTATTTGTGTTCACTTTGACTGAGCACAGATTCATTTGTTTGAAAAAAAATATATATATTAAAAAAAATGAACATTAATGTTATGGGAAACAATAATATAACATTACATATTTTAATTATAAGACTAATCGAAACTATTGACTTAACATAACGCAATGCACTGTATTGTTTTGTTTTTCATTTACAAAAAATAAAGCAATACAAATCATTAAAATGATTGCTCTCCAATGTGAGTAAGAACTCGTGTTTTGGAGAGGTAACTAAGTATGATATCAATAAGTGTCCCATATCCCATTCCAGTGTCAAATCCTATTCATTTTTTATCTCCATAATATGATTATTTTTCTTTAATAAGCCCTCTTGGCGTGAAAGAAATAAATAACGAGTGTCAAGATTGGTCAAGATCCACAGCATTATTTTGAATTTTGCCGCCAATTAGTCATGCACAGTGTAAATAATGTCAAACAGGATTCGTCGACAATTTAACGCTTCGTTCTAATCAGCATGGTTATTCCTGACGCTTTCTTAAGTATTCCTTGATACTAAAGTTGCTACTTTTCAGCAATTGGTATTTTTGAAATTAAGAAGTGGCGCTATTTCGATGCGGATACTTTTGGAAGCTTGTCGTGACTAAAAAATCCGTTAATAAGTCTAGTTTGATACTAAATTGGTATTCCTGACACATTCTTAAGTACGCCAAAAAAGGCGGGTACTTACGATTTGACATTTTATAATAAGATAGCAAAAGTGTTGTCTTATTTGATTGACACAACACTTTTCCTAGCTTATTTGAATAAAATTTCGGGATTAAATATTAAAACATCTAAGTATTATTAAAAAAAAAGTATTTTATACATTTTTTAAATATCAAAATATAATTTATTAGTAATTTGGTATATTATATACGGTGAACCAAAATGTTTCGATATAATCTAATTAAAAAACTTTATCTGAACATTTTTAATGTAATAATGAATGGAACACAGGTAAATATTCCAAGTGCGCCACACAAATAATTGGCGGGAGACCTGACAGCACTCTGAGCGCGTATAATCTAACCTCAAAAAATCGTGATGTGTCAGTTTGCGCGCACTTACCTCACCTCTGTGTTTTATTGATATGTAATGTTTTAAATACATTAAAATGAAACAAATCAGTGTTTTGGCGTACCCTGAAGACATACGGGTTTCTATGTTGCAGTTAGCAGTTCACAAAATTGTTATTTATTTACGAAAACGTAAGTCATACTATTCTCGTATAATTTGACATTACGTAGCTCATTTCGATTATATTATTTTGTGAAAACTACATTCAAATGGCAGTTTGATTACGCTCTATGGCTTAAAGAATACTTTTATTTATTTTAGCAATGGATGAGCTCACCAGATTGTGTAAATATGTAAGGGCAGACATTTAAGAATACCTATAAACAAAGTTGTAATTCAGGAATTTGAGACTGGCCAAGAACACCATTAGGTCAAGAAAAGGAGAAAAAAATGTATGTATACCTTTATTCATAACCAAGTGTTATGTATTAACTTGTGGTTTGTTTAAACAACAATTTATGAAGTTTTATACTACTGAAAGTTTTCAAAGATAAGGGCTGCATGTACATTATTTATCAGTAGAAGTGGATACAAAGAATTCAATCAAAAATTCTTGATGAGTACTCTTTTGAGCTTGTTTAATATTGATAATAACTTTACAGATATATACTTTTATTCGGCAATTGAGTTATGGCATCTTCGAGAGAGAAGAAAGGCTATACAATTTAAATTAATATTTTATTAATGTTTCTGTTCATATTTGCAGATATTGTATATAGTAAAGCTATTTCAACAATTTTTTTGTTCTTTCAAATATACAAAAACATCTGGGAGTAATAAGTGTTTTGTTTTTTTTTAGGTATTTATTTATTTATCGGCTTTGAGATACGAGCCCACAACCTCAATACGGCTATAGGGAAATCAGTGACCAAGTATATTTGTATTTAGTTTTTTTTTTTTAATTATAAGGTGGTTGATTATTACTGTGTATGGTGTTGGGCTGATAGATAATATTTTGAAACTAACAATCTTTAACGAACTTACAAAAATTATTTCACGACTCTCATTCAAATAAAATCTTACATTGTGAATCTGTTTTTTCTTTACCATATTCCCTTCTTTTTTGGGATAACATACTTTCTTAAGTCCCTCATCATCATCAACACATAAAGATGGCTAGAATAATTGTTTTTTAAGGAAAAATAATTTAGGGTGAGTATAATGAGTTGAAGGTAAGATATCATAATTGCAAACAGCATTCATGAAAAAAGATTTTTTCTTCTGTTAAATACAGTTTACTTAACCTTGAAACTTTTATTTGCTTACTATAATATAGATAGTAGAAGTTGGTTGCTTAGTGATGAATTAGCTGACTTTACATTCTTAAGGTACTTGAGTTCGATCCCTGGTACCTGCCTTATGTTTATAGTTAGAGTATGCCCGTCATTCAGTTGTAATAGTAACGCAGGGTGCTTTTGTTGAATCATTTCTGAATGTAATGCAAACGGATGGTCCTATATAAATCAATCGATTCTCCCTTTTACACTCTTCTCAGGAGCATAGGGAGGCAACAAAAGCTCTCCACATAACAACTCAAACGGGGCATAGATTTTTATGTAGATATAACTACCTAAATGAATTGGAGAACTATATTTTTCAAAGCAAAAAGAGAAGCCTCATTGACCTGCAATTTTAACAGTTTGGTAAGCAAATCGGATTGTAAAATTAGATTTAAACTTTCACAAAGAAACGTAAACATTACCAATTGCACTTATTTTAAAGTAAAAATTAAGATTTAAAGCAAAACATGAGAAACAAACATAGGTATCACACACTGCGTATTTTTGGAATCAAGCAGTCAAAATTGCAATATTTTGGCTTCACTTTTGAATGCGAGTCGGGATTTAAAATTCGGGATTCTTCTAGAGAAGAGAATTGTGAGATATTAGAGAATTATGTTTTTTTTCGTCACGCATCAGAACGGATAATAATTCATGAATTAATGACGCTTAATTTCTAGGTTAGGGAAAGCTTGTTTATAGTCCTGACAGTTATCAATAACAATAATCAGTATGGCCAACTTTGAAATATCAAATTTTCTTTAAAAGATGATTTAAATTGAAATTATTTTACTAATAATTAAATAAATGTAGTAATTAATTGACATTTTTAATATTTTAAGTATTTGTTTTAAAATATTTCGTTAAAATTAAATATTTATCGCAATAATATTAAAATAAGCTGAAACCATAGACAATACGATAAAAAATACAATTATTGTTAACGGGCCGTTAAATTTAGTATCCGACAAGATTCAAATCACAAAAAAGAATCGGATTAAGAAAGCGTCAGGAATACCAAATTTAGTCACGGACTTTTTAGTCGCGATCTTTAGTCTAGTATTAGTCTCGAACAAGAAAGCGTCAGGAATAACCATGCTGGTCTATTGTCAAATTCAGTGCTGCCAATGTAGAGATGTTTTTTTTCAGTGATGCCAACGTTGGGAAGTTTGTTTTCCATTGTGTTGCTAAGAAGTTGTTGATTTTGTTGCGCATAAATTTTAGAATAAATCTCAGGGGTGCTGTTCTGTATTTTTTAATTTGTATTTAGGTAGGTATATAAAAAAAGATGAACAATTTTATTTGTAATAGTATGTAAAAAATGTACAATGATTACTCTAAACCTATTGTAAGTTATCATGTATAATAATATATAAGTTGTTTGGAGGTTAGATTGTGAGCGACCATAAGAAGAAGAAGAAGTAAATCGCCCCCGTTGGCAACACTGAATTTGACAATAGACCGGATTAGCAAGGGCGCCTCTAGCGGCACAAAAAGGAAAAAAAACATCCCATTGCAACGTGCTTTGACGTGCTTTCTCATTGTGATTGTGACCATAGATAATATAATATATACTGTGACCACTGACCAGTTTATTGAGTTTATTCTTGAAAGTTGAAACTTGAAACATTTTAATGCAAATAATAATTGTGGGCGGTTTCAAACAAAATTATTTGTATTATAAATCTGCGAAATATTGTTAGATAATGCCACTAGATCAAACTAAGCCGGATCCAGTACACATTGTGAGTATAAAATACACCTAATGTTATTTTTTCAAGAATCGGCAAAATTCACAAAAACTTCTGAACTTTTTTAGTCCGTCATAATTCCAATCAGAAATGGTGAAAAATGGATCGAAGACTGTTTTAATGGTATACTTAATCAAACTATTTTGATAAGAAATGATATACAGTTGGAATTGTCGATTTTCAATGATGCCAGTAATGATAGGACAGAAATTCTTTTGAGTGATTGGGAAGAACAATTTTTACGATGTAAATTATCGTATAAAATAACAAGTAACTCCACGAATACGGCAAAAGGAGGTAAATTTTCATATTTTGATTCGATGAAAACTTACTGATAAAAACATGTTTGCTGTCTCAAATGTTTGAATTCAAACTATGTTTTCCTGTGATTTGAGGTTATTTTACATAAAAGGCTTGAATACATTTTTGAATAAACTGGTAGTAAATTTATTGGATTAGAAATGGACATAAGTATACTTACATTTTGAATGGAATTATTTTTTCTTAACATTAGTAGGGAATAGATCTTCACTTCACTGTTAAGTATTTATTTTTCCAGTGGGTTACGCAAAAAACATGGCCGTGAAAGCAAGTTGTGGTGAATATATCTGCTTCCAAGATATTGATGACATCATGTTGCCAGATAGGATTTCGAAGCAGTATGACCTGGCTTGTTTGAGGAAAAATTCGGTGAGTTCCAGGCAGTTGAGAACTTCTCTCAATAATTAAATATAATAAATGGTTAAGTTCGTCTGTAACTCTTTATTTTTGTTGAAACACTAACACCAAGCGAAATATATTTCACACTTACAATGACAATAATATGAAGTATCCACAAGAAATATTATATCAATGAAATAGGCATGTGATATTTGATCAGCGGTTCCTTCATACAACTGTTAGATGCTAAAGGAAATGTCAAATCGGCAGTTTTCAACATGGTCACGTAAAATTGGGACGCTATAAGGGTTAAGGGATGATATACATGATTAATCAAACAACTCATGACCCTTAACTGTGCCTATCGTCCAACAGATTTTGCTTCTAGTTTTAAATAAAACAAAAGAAAAAAACCTTGCTTAGCCGTAGTGTCAACACACATCATTCAGGGGCCGAGGTTCGAATCCTCAGCAAGCCAGTTGGGGAATAACAAACTGAAATACCTAATGTTGAGTGTTGTGTACGTAAAAGTGATCACAACTAAACCAGCCATCAATGATTAAGGTCGCATGCCTTAATGGTTCAATTATTAATTCTATCTGCTACATTATATTCATTCAATCGCGTCCAAAATTTGTGGTCAAAGTAAAAAAAAGAAAAGATTGGAAATTGGTGTTTCATCAATTCAGACTTCTATCAAAACTGGAGACATTAACTGTTTTCCAATACTATTGTTTAATAATATTTGTTAGTTATTAGAAACAATTTATTGATTTTGTTTTAGATAGTGGGGTGCAAATTCAAAAGGGAACCTGAAAACTCTACAGAAAGATTCACAAAATGGGCAAACAATTTAACTGAAACAGAACTAAACACACAAATTTACACTTCCCATGGGCCAACAGTGATCATGCCAACCTGGTTTATGCATCGGCAAGTATTTGAAAGGTTGGTTTGTTATAGTTACAGAATTATTACTAAAAAAGGCATCTCCTTGTAAAACAAGGCAATGAAAAGAGGTAACTGGCTGTCACCCTTGCAATCATCTTCATTCCATAAAAGGTTGTAGCATTTTCAAATGTACCTACTCTTTCTTCTTCATTAATAACAAACTTTCTTGACTTAATAGACATTGTCCTGTGGTCCTAAATATGAATATTCAATTGGATTTTGTTACAATGAATGATAAATTAATTCTCATGATTAGGAGTTTCGGAGACTCAAACATTACCACCTAATGGCAAACGTTGTTAACGTAAAGTGATCACACTAAGCCAGCCTTCGAAACAACAGTAGAAGACGGTCGTAAGCCCGTGGTGGTTTGTTCCAATCAAAAATCGAACATCAGTAATGAATTTTTAGAGTCATTAGTTGTTAGATAATTCGATAAATTAATTACCTTTTAACCAATTAATTGGAACTGATGCATCTGTTTTAAACCACATGCTTTCCATCTGCATTCTGTCAATTGCACCAACTATCAAACAACTGGCCCCTTCTGTTAAACACCAATTTAATTTCATTTATTGTGATCACTGGTGACAATTCAATAATCAGCAGCTTTATAGAAACAAAAGTCTATGTCCCAATTCAAAATGAAGAATTTCAATCAGATAATAGGATCACATTATTCAGTTAATAGAATCAATTGTTCAAAATTTATCACACTTTCTTGTATTTTTACCAAATGAGTGCACTTTTATATGTATTTTTTAATTGCGCATTAAGAACTCTTTGTAGCTAAAAGTTAAAGTCCGTTTTGAACTGTGTCCAGCTGTGCATGCATGGTTGTAAAAAACTCAAACTCTAGAGAGCAGATAATCGGACAAAATAACTTATGATGGGCATCGAAGAGCTGATGACATTAATGACTAGAAAGAATAAATCTTCCTGTGAAACACATGCTGGTGATTAACACAAATATTCGCTGGGATCATAATGGGATAGAGGACTTTAAAAAAAGTCATCCTTTTATGACAAAAGATTTTTTTGTTCTGATACAAATTTTAGTTTCATAATATCTATGTGTGTACCTGCATACAAAATGGTTGCCGCTTAATAAAATTGTTGGTTAATAGAATCAAAACACACTGGGACAAAAATGATCTCAATATCCAGTTTCTGCTGTATATCGATTAAAAAGTTTGCATTTTCTTCTACAAACTGAACACACCATCAGTTTTATTCAGAGGAGTTGTGAAGTGGGGGTGTTATCAAACCTTTTTTCTAATGAATATATTTTCTCTTGCAGGGTGAATGGCTTTTCTGAAGAAGCAACTGGATCACCGGAAGACTTGATATTTTTTTACGATCATATTGATAAAGGAGGAACTATTGTTCGTGTTGATGAATGTTTACTCATCTACAGATATATACCTACGTCTGCTACGTTTTCAGTTTTAAGGTTAGTGACTACATTCTGCATCCATCAAAAAATATGTTCTCCTTTTGTAAACCCACACAGTACAAGAACTTTTTCTCTACCCATATCAATAATGACCATACCCAAATCCTCAGCTGTTTCCAGTAAACTGGACACAATGTAAAAATGTCTTCCTAAACACAAATGACTATGCCTGACTTGACAAAGACCTATCTTTTATAGTGATCGGAATATACATGAGTCTTGTGATCGGATTTCAAAAAAAAAATAGATTTCGCTGAAATTAATTTTCTCGACGTTTTCGAGGGTGTAGATTCCAAAAATGCAAAAAAAAACATAACTCATAGTAATTCTTATCTGATTTGATTGAAATTTGGTAGAACGGTTAGCCCCTCGATGTAGATGAGTCAGTAAAATGTTGAGATCTGTACCTTCAGGGGAACCCTCTTAAAGTATCCAAAGAAAATTTCACTTGTTTTAGAAAAAGGGCTAAAAAAGAAAAAAAAAGTCTTCGATTTTCATAAAATTTGGTATACGGGTTGGTCTTATGCTCCTACACAAGCACGTAAAATTTGAGGTCCGTAACTTCAGTGGGTCCCCCTTAAAAAGGGCTAAAAATGAAAAAAAAAAAATTCTTCGATTTTCATAAAATTTGGTATACGGGTTGGTCTTATGCTCCTACACAAGCACGTAAGATTTGAGGTCCGTAACTTCAGTGGGTCCCCTGTAAAGTACCGATTAATATTGAATATGTTCTAGAGAAGATAATAATTGTCTTCTGGCTGTTATAATATACTATGAGTTCTGTGGGCCTAGACAAAATACAGTTGGTGATCGACTACAAACGAATTCTTCGACAATGTAGAGTAGGAAGAAAATTAGCTGTCCACTTTTTATATTTTTATATAAGTGTCATTGCTTGGTTTAAATAGTTGTTTACGTGTTCCAGTGGACAGATATTTTTTCGCACTATACATTGGCGAAATCTTCGTTTGTAGTCGAACGCCAGTTTGAATTTGTCTACGGGGGCTGGGCTACCCTAGGTTAGCAGCTTTTCTTTTATAGTGATCCTCCCACCTGTGAAAGAGAAAACTGAATCCTTGCATAAATAGTAATTGTTATATTAAAGTAAATTTGCATGAGTATTATTTATGTGACCGCTACACAAAATCGTTGTCAGATTTTTTATTTCTTAACAGAGGTTTACTCACTTACAAAAAATGGACATGCTCTCCCTTTGATGTTCTGAAACAAACTGGCACGCATACTATGAAAATTACCCGTACGGACAGAGCAGATAGCAACACCTACGTATAAGATCAATCCCACTGAGACAAAAGTGATTCTCTTTTTGAAGTTTCAAATGGATTCTGCCTAGCTGTACTACAGTATCGACTTGCGCTAAACCCTGAATTTAACCGGAATTAATTTTTTTATGGAGACTAAACGATCGGAAAAAATATTGGGTTTGATTGATGATATTCTTATTTATTTATATTTCAGTGAAACAATTTGGAAGGTAAAATTAAATCATTTTGTTAAAAATATGTTGCCGCAATGGAGAGATGGATTTACGGTATGGAACGCTGGGAAATTGGGAAGAATGTTTGTGAAATCTTTAAGCGAAGATAATAGGAAATTCGTCAAAGCAATGTGTGATGTGGACGTCAAAAAAATAGGGCAATATTACGAATATTACTGTCCAAAGAAGAGAAAGCCTCTATGCCGTATACCAATAGTCCATTTCAAAGATGCCAAACCACCGTTCGTCATTTGCATGAAATTGGTAAATTATTGTGTTTATGTTTTTTCAATTTATAACATCTCATGAACTTTTATAGAAGAATGTTTGTAGTGTATATTGCTTAAGGTGCATTTATACCGAACGAACATGTAGTCAGAGCTGAAAAATAGAGATATTTTCTCGATTATTGAAATGGTCACCAAGGAAATGACAACAAGAAAGAACTGTCATCACCCATTATTAGGTATTGTTTCTATGGTGTCCAATATAAGGATAAAAGAAAGTATACTCTATTTATATGCATATATAATTTAATGCACCCTTCGAGAGAGCACTTTTCATAGCTTGGTAATCAAACAAAACTACTTGTTTGGAAATAATAATCTCGATGATTTTGGAGTGGTTGGTGGCCTGGTGATTACGACGCCGGTTGTCGTACTGGAGGTCGTGGGTCCCAGGAGCTGACCATCTTCCTCTCTCACGACACAAGCTTTCAGTAGCTTACTGTGAAAGAGTCAAAGTATATTTGAGTTCACACTCATTTTTTTTAAATGATTTCTTATCAGATCTCAGAAAGCAGGGATGACAGTTGACTAGGTTTTTTTTATTTTTTAGCACTGCACTCGTTTTCGAATGATTTGGCGCCTGTAGATTGTTTTCCGTTAAACCTATTATTAGTTTTACTCAAAATTACTAAAACAGCATACAAATATTCAATCCAAAATGTTTTACAAAAATAACTGTGATTTCATTTTTTTTTTTTTTTTCAGGATTTGACGGCAGGTGAATTTGAAAAGAATTTGAAATTACTGAATCTAACAGAGGGGAAGCACTATGTGATATTCAATTAAGAAGAAGCTATTATTGAAGAATGAAATTAACATTTTAATGGTGTAAGTAAACTATACTTTTACCTACCTCTTAAATTGAGTTTTATCTACTAGACTTCTCTCATTCTAAGGATGTTTTAGTTTAGTAGGAAGAGAAGAGAGATTGAGGATTAGCAAATGAAACGACAACTAGGCAATGAAGTATACAGCTATAATCATCAACCATTATAGCCCTTTCTTTCTAATGGTTAATGATTATAGCTGTATACTTCATCCTTAGAATGCGAGAAGTCTAGTACATAAAACTCAATTAAGAGGTAATTAACAAAATCCCTGTGAGGGAGGCCGACTAATCAGTTGACTAGTCGGAATTGCCAATCGTAGTCTAAAGTGATTGTCCACCTCTATTTTCAGTTGCAATGTTTTAAACTTCTTCATGCTTAATTTAAATAATAACAGTAATGGTGATAATTTCTTAAATTCAACAACTCACCATAGCTTTTGGCAGTACAATTAAAAGTGACAACAAATATCGAAGATGTTGATAAATTTGAAAGAAGGTCTAATGTGGCTTAAACTCAAACTAATGCAGTATTCCCGACTAGTAATTGGTTAATTTGTCTAAGTCAATGGTTGCTATGACAAATAATAATAACAGTACCCGTATTCTAAGTTTTATTGGAAGGTAGTCACGGAAGTAAAGTGAGTACTACACGATACATTTTGTATGGACAACGTGTCTAGCGCCGCCACAAGGATATTTCTAGAAACAAAAGTGATTCTCGCATTCGACACGTATAGACATTTTCCATACAAAATGTATTGTGTTACTCACTTTATACTTCCGTGACTACCTTTCGATAAAACATAGAATGCGGGTACAGGTGGGAAATACTATAACCAAGAAATATATGATTTGTGTTACTGTTACTACAGAAAGAAATGTCAAATTGTCCACTGTTCCCAATGTGGTAAAGTTAAATTGAGATCCTGCAAGTGGTGATATTACTAGAGACTGGAAAAATGTGGTGTTATTTTTGCTCTAAAATACAGAAATTTGCGTTATTTTTTCAACGTTGATTTGTTCAAAATGAAGGTAGATGTTATAGCAAAACAAAGAATAATAGTAATTTTTAGATATTTGTATAATTAACAATATTTATAAAAATGTAATGAAAAAAAAATCAATATACCTACAATAATTCAATCGATGTTTCAATAATTGAAACTACGCTCCGAAATAATGATAAAAAAATCATTGTTTTGTTGAAAGATTGTCATAGTTAAGGTTTTTCCTTCGATTTGTTAGCACAAATCAGGGCATTTGAGTCTGACAAGCAGGAAAATTTCCCCTGCGCTCCAATTCTTTTTACTGCTTTTTACTACATACGAAAATTTACTTTTCTTATTCTTATCTTTATTGATTGTATTATAATCTTTTGTGATGAACTGGCCATACGTTAAATAAATAAATACTATTTTTACAACATCACATTATTTGCGCTATATGCTCAAATTTCAAAATTCGTGTTATGCACAAAAACCCTGCGAAATTTTCCAGTCTAGGTATTACTGATTTATAGGACAAGCAATGTAACCATCTCAAATTGTTGGGGTACATTCTTTCTTAACATTCTCATTTCTCACAGTCTTAACAGATTCTTCATAAAGCTGTAATCGTAGACCAAAATTCTGGCATCACAGAAAATAACTTCTAAGAATCTGAGAGCTTACATCAATAAATATTTCTTCTTAAATTACAGGTCGAACCTGCTCAATAAGTGCGTCGCTCACAGTGCAGGATAAGCAGAGAGAAACAATCAAGCAAGTGTATAATACTCAAGACATAAAGAGACATTCAGGGAGGATTATTGCAGAACATACAAGATGTCATGTATTTATTTATTTATTCATGTAACATTTTAATAATTTAACCACCTCACTTCATTCCATTTGAATGGGTTGCCACATTCGTCTTTTTTCCTCAAAATGAGAGGTCCTTTCAACAAATAAGAAAAGTCTAAAAAATCTGCTTGAGTCATTTCAACCACCTTAAATCTTGTTCCACAAGATCTGACCAATTGATACCAATCATACGGATGGTTAATTTGAGAGGAGTTTTTCTTTTTTTTTTCGCTCTATTACGGAGTGATCAGAATCTACCTCCATGTGAGAATGACCAGGGATCATGAACTTTTGGTCAATACTTGTTATGTTAGTTAACTTTTGCATCAGCACAGTAAGCATAGCTGATACATGCGAATTTTTATTTTGACCACCACATGTATCAGAATACATAATAATTTTTTGAACTGAAGGTGCCAGAGCATTGATATGTTTGAACAAGCAGGATGCTACTTGATTAGCACCCCTGCCTGCTATTGCCTGATGCCACTTGTAGTAACTTTTGTGGCATTGTCATGGACTGTTAAATTGAAGGTCCATAACTGCCGTTTATAGAATGCCACTGAAGAAGCCAATGCAGGCGTAGGCAAGCACTGCTGCAAATCAAATGTTAAGCACTTCATATTATTAGATATTGCTAAGGCTTTATCGATTTTCTTTTGTTGGTAGGCTCCTTCCGCAGCTTCCAAATGTGCACTCTTTTGTAACATCAACAATGATTTTTCATCTTCATTTTCACAAATGTCTATCTTTATTTTTAAGACATCACACTTATTACATGTATCTAACTTCGGCTTTTTGAAGCTGAGTTTCAAAAGATGAAACTGTTCCCTGTAGTATCTTATGGACACGCAGTTTGAAGGAAGTTCTTCGACGTATAAGTCGTACATTTCTGTATTGTTAAATCGGAAGATAAATATTTTTTATCGTTGACCCTCCTGGTATAGTGGCTTTCATAACTTGGAAATCTATTAACACTGTATCGGCGGGCAGTTTGAAAAAAAATCGTATTATGCCCGGCGGGTTATATAAAACCAAAATAAAAATATATATTTTTTCTATTTTCGAGTCTATTTTCAGGCTATAGCGACTTTAAATATAATTTTGCATTCCCAGTCATTTTATTGCGTATTTATTTATTATTGTTTTCAAACAAAAACGCATTCTTTAGTATAAGGGAGCGTTCAAGTATTACGTAACGCAATATGGGGGGGTTAGTTTTGTAAAACGTTACTCCGGCGCCGCAACAAAGATATTTAGAGATTTTCCAGTAATAGTTGTGATTTGAGGCATACATAGTTGTAATATGTTACGGAAGAGGTGTAACAAAGAGCGTTACGATGCATCTCGAGGGGGGGGGGGGTCAATTATGTTAAAAAATGCGTTACGTAATACTTGAACGGTCCCTAATACCTGTTACTCCAGGCCACTCGATATAAGTATATAGCTACTGGGCACCACATAACGTCAGGGATACGGAACAATTGAAATGAAATATTATTTTGTTTAATTTTAATTACTTATTTGCAATAATGGCAGATTTTACATTAGTTCTGCAAACTTTGTATAACACAAAAAGGTGTTTTTATAGACATTTAAATACTATTATGAGATATTTGTGATTTGTAGGTATAACTTTATCGCATTATTATTTAAATAAAAAATAGGTACCTGCAAATAAATTATTTACTGAGCGCAATGGAGAGCTCTTGTTGCCTCCCTATGCCCCTAACTGGGGTCTTAAGGGAGTTTGGATTTGGAGGTAAAAAAAATCAGCAAATAAAACATGTTGAGAAAAACTACACAAAAGTAAAAGTTATAAAAATTAATTCTTTCTAGCATGGATGATTCCACAAAAAAAAATGATATATAAAAACAATGTATTCTATAACGCTATCAACATCACACGTATGTGGAGATAAGTTTTATATTATGTATAACAAAATTTACTCATTATTTATTTATTTACATAAAACATAATGACCTTTTGCAATACTAAATATAAAAAAACAGTAGGTAAAAGTAAATTAGTAGAAAAGAAAATATTTTAAATGAAGAGGTTATGTAAATGTACAAAAATAAACGTTAATAAATGAAGTGTTTTAGCATGGAAGATTCCACAAAAAATATCATACGTATGCATGATAGAGTTCTACATAACAAAATTTACACATTATTTTTTAATTTACATAACAGTTTAATGACATTTTTTAAATACTAAAAAAAAACAGTAGGTAAAAGTCAATCAGTAGGAAAGAAAATAAATTAAATCAAGTTATTATAAACTACAAAACGTATTCAGGATAGAGTTCTATATAACAAAATTTGCACATTTTTATTTATTTACATACAGCATAATGATCTTACACTAAAAAACAGTAGGTAAAAACAAATCAATAGGAAAGAAAAAAAAAATCATGATGTTCTAAAATGAAGGCTTTCTAGCACGTGTGATATCACAAAAAAGAATTACAAACTTTAAAATTATTTCTCAAAACTATGTTTCGAATGAAAAGGGATTAATTATTCGAATGAAAAAGGATCAGAAATAAAATTAAAACCTCACCTCCTTAGGTGGTATTGGAAAAAGCACTCATTCCTGTGCAAAGCTACATCGCACGATTCACATTTGTAGCTTGTGAGGGCCTTTTTTTTGTTCATCGCGCACACTCTGCACTGCCTTTGTGGGTACCTCTTTCTCCCACCGGTCACAATAATTTTCACAGGCTTGTGTTGCCTCGTGTCCGTGATCAACCTATCAATTGGGTCTTGTCTCGGAAAGTAACGATGCTGAGAAGTGGATGGACCGGGTAGTTGTTCGTCTTGATCCGGGCAACCTTTAATCCACTCTTCGGCAATTTTTCTTAAAAATTGCTTATACGACAGTCGACTATTTGCATTTACTGATTTATAAGTTCGAAAGCTATCGAACAGCGCACAGTTGATGAGGTTGCGTTTCGTCCACTTTTTGGTCCTCCGCATGATGTTGTAGTAAGAGAGGTATTGGTCAGCCCGGTCCACACCTTTCATATACTTGTTATACTCAACAACACAGACTGGTTTCCAAATATTTTCTCTTGTGCTCCAGTCAATGTTGTGGCTCTCCACCATTGTAGCAGGGTGGATCGTGGACATACGGTTCCATAAGTAGAGAAATTGTTTCATATAATCTTCTCCCCTGTCCACAATAGATATCCATATTGCATATGTATCCAGTTAATGCTTCGCACACTAAGCGCACCAATATTCCGTACTTAATGATTTTCGAAGCATTATAGACTGTTTGCTTCACACGTTGCCGAAGCCCTTTCAGCTAACGTGATCAGCAGGAAAGTGAAAAGTGGACTGTGATTGGATGGCAATGCACTTACCCCAAATCCAATGTTCTTCGTGTATGTATGATGGAATCCCTTGTTTACTGGCAGCACTGCACTTTGTTAGATTAATATAAAATAACTGTGGATGCACAAAATATAATGTAAGTTGATAACGATTTGATATGTCCCGATGTGTACGACTTCCGAATTTAGAGCGGTTTATTCCGTGTGCGGTGTTCCCGAGATGCGGTGAGTACGACGACCTGAAGTGCACTGCTATAGGAAGGGCCCAAAAAGAGGAAATAGGTAACAATATGCCCTGCAATGCGAATCACGGATTGTGACATTTGACCTATGTACCTATACATAAATGTGTAGGTACCTATATAATACAACATGTTCAATTAATAATATTGAACATACTCCCAGCCGAAAGAAAAAATGCGAAAATACCTAGAAAATATTAAACCGTATAACTAATTACGAACTAAATAAAATAAATTAACCAAATTAACAGCTCGGTAGCGGACATACCTTTACCACTGGTCGAACCAATAAACCAGTGGAAGTTTTCAATTTCACTACACGAACGACACCATCACTAGCGGGAAGTACTTCCACGATCCTCCCCATTTTCCACTTGAGTGGAGGCGCATTATCCTCCCTGATGAGGACCAGTGTACCTTCCCTCAGATTATCCCTATTTCGGGTCCATTTCGACCTTTGTTGGAGGGTATGCAAGTACTCCAATTTCCACCTCTTCCATATTTGTTGTGAAAATTGTCGTATCATCTCCCATCTTGAGAGTCTATTTTGTGACACGTCACAAAAATTAAACTCTTGTACACTTAAAAGCGAATCCCCAATAAGAAAATGAGCTGGAGTAAGATAATTGAGATCGTCCACGTTCTCGGACATAGGACATAGCGGCCTAGAATTTAATATCGCCTCGATACGTGCAAACAAAGTACTCATTTCCTCAAACGTTAGGCTTGTCTCGCCTACGACTCGCCGTAATAAGGTTTTCGCCGACTTTACGGCAGCTTCGAAGATGCCTCCATAGTGGCTAGCGGTTGGCGGGTTTCTTATGAACTCTATCTTCCGTTCTAAAAGATACGAATTAATATCCTCACAATCATTGGCTTTGCGGAAAAATGATCGCACTTCCCTTAAATGATTATCTGCTCCGACGAAATTTGTGCCCCAATCCGAGTATAAAGCTTTACACAAACCTCTCCTTGCGACAAATCTATCAAGAGTAGCCAAAAATGCCTCTGTCGACAAATCCGAAACCAATTCCAAATGCACAGCTTTTGTTGCCATACATATGAATACACACATATATGCCTTCTGCGTCTTGTAGCCTCTCAATTTAGATGACCTAATCGCAAATGGACCAGCGTAGTCCATACCTACATGTAGAAAAACTCGAGCTGGATTAACTCGAAAATCGGGTAAGTCAGCCATTAAAGGCTCCACAGACCTTGGTCTATTCCGAAAACAGCGCATACACCGGTGTATGACCTGACGGACAGCATCCCTTCCTGATAATATCCAAAATTTCTGTCGCACCAACGACAGAGTAAGTGACGGTCCAGCATGCAAATTAAGAGTGTGATAATACAAGATAACCAATCGAGAAAAGGTATGGTTTTTCGGTAAGACGATCGGGTGTTTGGCCGACTCACTTATACCTGCTTTCCTCAATCTACCTCCTACCCTTAACACACCATTCGCATCAATGAATGGGTGCAATTTACGCAATGATGAAGCATACGATTTTCCTTGACGTATTAAAGCAATTTCCCTATAAAATGCAACCGCTTGTACATTCCTTACAATGCACATCATGGCAGATTCCCACTCTGCTATTGAAATATTTCCCGATAATTTTTCTCCGTTCCCAATATTATTACAAAAACGTCTGCATAACGCTGTAACTCTAATTAATTTACTAAGACTACTATACCTATCAATAATATTCCAATAATTCTCCTGATCTATTGACGCATTGTGAACCATTTCCGTATGTGAATGCGACCCCAAGTTTACGACCTCTGGGTTGTTCGGCCACTCCGAACGAGGCTTTGCCAACCAAGCAGGGCGAAACCACAACGAATGGTCTACGAGTTGACCCGGTAACAAACCCCTAGATGCGCAATCCGCAGGATTGAGCGACGATGTAACATATCGCCATTCCATTGAGTCATCAAGAGCATGTATCTGTGATACCCTACTGCCCTCAAATATTTTAAATTAATGTAACGGAGTTTTAAGCCACGAAAGAACTACCTTATAGTCACACCAAGCAATAACATTTTTTAAATCCAAAACGTCCTTGTAAACCGATTTAATGTGATTCATCATTTTTGCTAACAAAACTGCCCCACACAGTTCCATTTTTGGAATTGTTAATCGCTGCTTAAGCGGTGCGACCTTTGACCTACCCAAGATCAAACTTATGTTTACACTGCCGTACACACCTTGCGCCCTCAGATAAACGACAGCCCCATAGCCCGCTTCTGACGCATCGCAAAATCCGTGCAGTTCAAAATCATGTACTTCATTCGAAATTCCTACAAATCGTTCAATTTTAATTTTTGATAAATCACCAAACTGTGAAACATAATCACGCCACCGTTGTTCGATTTCATAAGTTAATGGTTGGTCCCAATCAAACTTCATTAACCATATTTCTTGTAGCAGTGATTTTGCGGCAAATCTGACTGGCGTAAGCCATCCACATGGATCATAAATGCGAGCAATATTTGAAAGAATACTGCGCTTCGTCAATGAGTTATCCGAAATACTCGCGTGATATTGAAAGAAATCCCCGTGTGGATTCCATTGGATCCCCAGTACTTTTCTCACGACGTCCGCGTCGAACGATCTAGATTCTACAGAACAATCATCCAAAGTTGAAAGAAATTGTTCGTTATTACTCAACCATTTCCGTAATACGAAACCTGCGCTATTTAAAAGATTACAAAGTTCATTTTTATATCCCATTGCTTCATCCACTGATGCGCAAAAAGAGGAAATAGGTAACAATATGCCCTGCAATGCGAATCACGGATTGTGACATTTGACCTATGTACCTATACATAAATGTGTAGGTACCTATATATAATACAACATGTTCAATTAATAATATTGAACATAGACCTTGAATGAGAGCCTTCCCCGCCAAGGTATTATTCCCTCATCCAAGGACAACTCCCTTTGATGGCTATACATATTTTTGAATTTGATTAAAAAGTATGCAATACTTCGGATACTTTTTGTAATCTGTTACTTCCTGTGGTCATGTCATTATTAGCAAAATGCCAAGATTGCCAGATTTGGCGGAACCTATCCCTACTCATAACTTTAGAAAAGATTGGAGTTTCTATCAGCGGGTCTGTGGACCAATACTCGTCCCGATCATCTTTTCGCACTTGACCCATTAATAAAATCAGTCCCAGAAACTTCTTCATTTCAGAGACGTTTGTGTCTCTCCATTTCACAGTTTTTATGGAAATTCTGAACCTCACTAAATTTTATTCATGATATCGGTTCGTCTCAATCACAAGATGTTAAAAAAAATCATTCTTGATAAATAGTCGAACATGACTCATTACTTCGGTTGGATTCACTACATCATTGAGAACTCCAGGTTGACCCGTAAATGGCTCTATAATTGGAGTCCTATCAGTCTCCACCCACGTCGCCACAACTTGTTCTTCAGCATCTCTTTCGGAATCCGTAAATGCTATTGGCAACAAAGGTATTTGCCACCTTCCTTGAACAATTTCACTATCACTGGAGTCGTCACTGTCATCTGCCACATTGGGCAGTTCTTCACCAGAATGAACCGATAGATTGTCTGCAAAAATTTCGTCGTCACTTTCACGATTTCACGGCTCCATTTTATATTATAAATAAACACTAACTAACAACTGCATTTCAGCCTTTGAAATGAACTGCCTAAGGAGAATTCTGTCTTCGCAACTATTAGAACACAGACGATGACGAGTTCTGGTGTTGCCAGATACGATTTTTTTATTTCCCCACGATTTTTGAGGTGGTTGATAGACCAGCGGTTACGACGCCGGCTTTCGCACTGTTTCGTGCGGAGGTCGCGGGTTCGAATTCCGGCCGTGTCGACCATTTTCCGCTTCACAACACAAGCATTTGCTTACTGTGAAAGATGTCAAAAGTGTATTTGTGTTCACTTCGTGTGAGCACAGATTCATTTTTTTAAAAAAAAAAAAAAACAAAAAAATGTTCAGGGATACAATAATGAAAAAATATCAAAGGGGAAGTGATCAATTTACCCCCGTAAATCAAAGTAGCCCCAATCTACGGTATATGTCGCGGAAGGTCATCAAACAAATTAAAATCTTTTAATATCATCATAACAATATTTAAAGAAAATCCGTTATATATTTTGGCATACATTTATTAGCACTCTGCATGTCTGTTGTCTGACAATCCCTCAGCAATCTTACAAATTTTAATAACATCGGAAGAAGCGTATAATAAATCACCTGTACTTTTTGTATGTATCAAAGAGGGTGGTGACTGGGAAGGAAACAATTGGTAATCTAAACACTCTTCATATATTGTGTATGTCTACAAATGTATGAGCACTCTTCACAATTTATGGATTTGTACAGATGTGTTACAATGAATCCACTTATGTATGCAACTGTGTTATTAGTTAACTCACTCAAACTGTTGTGCACAATGTATGAGTGATATTTTGCATATCTGCAATTCCATTAGTACTTTCGTCTGGCATTAATCTAATACGCGCACATGATGCGTTTATTTGTACTTCATGTTTACTGAAGTGAAAAATTCTAATACCTTCTAAAAAGATGCAGTTTCCAGTTGACACGGCTTTCAATTATTCAGCGTGTGCAACACATTTATTGAAAGCTGTTTTTAATTGTCTTGAACTTGGGTTATTATTGCAACCACCGCGAGACCGTATTGTCTCAAAAGATAGCTCCAAACGGTCTTGGCTTAATTTGTATGTTGGCAAACATACTAATAAACTATCGGAAGCTAACAAATATTTACCTAATAAAATTATAGTCTCTAACCTAATAATGAAGCTCATAAATCCAGTTTTCCTGTGTTAATCTACAATCAAATCATCACAGGTTCTACCACATCTAAGGCCAATCAAAAAAGTTTGGCATCCAACGGTCTATTGAAGAGTAACAGTTAACCTCAAAGACAATCCTGTAAAGTACCGGCTCCATGTTTCAAATATGATTCGTGCATTCGTCTCATTAATGCATTGGCCTAACTTATTATAAACTAAACTAACAAGGTCTGAAGAAAGTTCAGAATTGATGACTCCTTTGGCTATGGTGGCTTGATTTAAGGCAGCAGCTTTGTTGTCTGTGTCAGATTCATTGGCAAAATAAATCACAATTTGGATGTATAAATACAACAAGTTAGGATAAATAAGGTGAGAGATCATAGAAATAGAAGTTAAAATAAATATCAACAAAATATCATAATAAAAAATCATAATGAATAATTGAGCTATAATAACCCTTACCTGCCATTTAGCAACTTTACGGGATGGTGAGAACCTCAAAATAGTTTTTCCTAATGGTAATTGGAAGTGCCCTACAGTGCACCACACGGTGAACAGGGTTCTTCTAATCGACATGGGGTTCCATCCCACCCAAAGGCCAACACTTAAATACACAAACGACGATGTAAATATTATATAATATGCTATTTTCTTTACTAAACCTCTCTTAGGTGGAATGTATGCTGCACTTTTTTTTAATATTTTTTTTCGCAGTGTATCTGGGGAACATATGGGTTTTTTTAATAGCTGCTCTGATCTAATGCCTCTATTACTTATTATGTTTCATAAAATCGGTGAACAGGGTTCTTCTAATCGACATGGGGTTCCATCCCACCCAAAGGCCAACACTTAAATACACAAACGACGATGTAAATATTATATATGCTATTTTCTTTACTAAACCTCTCTTAGGTGGAATGTATGCTGCACTTTTTTTTAATATTTTTTTTGTCAGTGTATCTGGGGAACATATGGGTTTTTTTAATAGCTGCTCTGATCTAATGCCTCTATTACTTATTATATTTCATGAAATAGCTAATTTTAATGAATTTTCTTAACCTGGTACTGCAAAAGGTTGCTTCATCTCATTTCACTCTAATTCCAGTAAATGTTTTCTATTGAAATATTGCTCCTCACGTTAGGACAATCACGCCAACACAAAGTGATTTCCATCAATGCACCCAATCACCTCGGGTATTTGGTGCTAGTCAAAAAACTTTTTTTAATAGCTGTTCTGATCTAATGCCTCTGTTACTTCTTTTATGCATCTTGATACGCTAGGATTTGACGTAAAGGTGTTTTGAGAACTACAAAGGTTTATTTAAAAAATTGATTGCCAAAGCAATTTTCTCCATTTCTTAAGCTTTGCCTCTTATGTTCTCCTACATCTCTCTCGTACCTAGATTTTAGCCCATGCATTTGTACATTTCTAAAAATGCTTTGAGCAAAGGGGATAAGCATCCTCTATAATTTGATTGTGGATACGTTTCATGAAAGGCCTTTATCATAGCTGACTCGTAGTCACTTAGCAGTGAGTGTGGCTGCAAATCCGGCCATGTTTGTCATAGGGCATTTAGTAGTATTATATATGTTGAGTGGCTTCTGCTGGTCAACAAAGCGTAGATGAGAGGAGTAGATGTTCTGCCATCCATGCCATGTCTGGTGTAAAGCTGTTTGAAGAGACGTGGAACAGTTTTAAATGTGCCATTACCATACCAGTGTAAGGCACCCCTCAATATGCTTATGTTCCTCTGAGTAGTGAATGTCAAAACCCTGTTATCTACTGGACCAGAGTCAAACATGGGCAAATGGCTCTCCTCTTTTTGTCACCTTATATTGTTCTGGTAAAATTAATTCCGTGACCCTCGTGAGACATGTCAAGTTGAGGCATTACCTCTGCCAAATATTACAAATGGTCCCCTTCATACTAAACTTATGTTGATATTTTGAAGGAAGGGGAGTTCCGCTTCTGATTTCTTCTACCAATTTTTATTTCTCCACCTCCTTGCCACATGATTATGCTCCAAAGACACTTTCACGATGATCTTATTTCTTGTTGTTATTCTTGTCTTTCATTTTAATATAGAAAAACACTCACATTTCCAGTAGGTATGTCGAGTGTTCCATCAATTTTCACAATTTGTAACATCATACTTTTAAAATATAGAAACCTTGTTAATTCACGAATATTATTTTATTTGATAAAGTATAATGAAATAAATACACAAATATAGCCGAGGCCTTTCGATCAATTGACTATCTTCGGTGCCTGCTACTTACAAACTAAAGATGCTAGATAGAGAGGTGGTAGGAGGTAGGTGTGCCGAAAAAAAAAAACTCACAATTGTCATCATACTTTTTCGGTTATTGATTTCAATTGCCAGTTGAGTACATTTGAGGAATAATTCCCCAAAATCAGACATATTTTGAGGAGATTTAAACTGTATAATTATTAGATAAATCAGTTATTTTATAATCCTGTTGAGACATACAATAGTCAGAAGACCAACTCTTCAATGGTCTATCTGTCGCCTTGAAACTATAATCAAAAAGCTTGAATGACAATATCTTTAAGTATAGCTGGGCTTTAAAGGAACAATCTTTAAGGTGGCGTTTACAGTATTTTGTGGCCCTCAGATTGTAATTGTGAAACTTGTCGGCATTCTTCTTGGATTCTTATGTATTCGAAGGAGCAGATATCCTTCACTCGATCTGACATCCCTCGTCATCCAAACTGTCTGATGGAGACTGTTCAATTATATGTCGCGGAAGGTCATCAAACAAATTAAAATCTTTTAATATCTATCATAAAAATATTCAAAAGAATATTCGTTTTATATTTTTTGGCATACATTTATTAGCACTCTGCATGTTTGTTGTCTGACAATCCCTCAGCAATCTTACAAATTTTAATAACATCGGAAGAAGCGTATAATAAATCACCTGTACTTTTTGTATGTATCAAAGAGGGTGGTGACTGGGAAGGAAACAATTGGTGCATCTAAACACTCTTCATATATTGCGTATGTCTACAAATGTATGAGCACTCTTCACAATTTATGGATTTGTACAGATGTGTTACAATGAATCCGCTTATGTATGCAACTGTGTTATTAGTTAACTCACTCAATCTGTTGTGCACAATGTATGAGTGATATTTTGCATATCTGCAATTCCATTAGTACTTTCGTCTGGCATTAATCTAATACGCGCACATGATTAGTTTATTTGTACTTCATGTTTACTGAAGTGAAAAATTCTAATACCTTCTAAAAGGATGCAATTTCCAGTTGACACGGCTTTCAATTATTCAGCGTGTGCAACACATTTATTGAAAGCTGTTTTTAATTGTCTTGCACTTGGGTTATTATTGCAACCACCGCGAGACCGTATTGTCTCAAAAGATAGCTCCAAACGGTCTTGGCTTAATTTGTATGTTGGCAAACATACTAATAAACTATCGGAAGCTAACAAATATTTACTTAATAAAATTATATTCTCTAACCTAATAATGAAGCTCATAAATCCAGTTTTCCTGTGTTAATCTACAATCAAATCATCACAGGTTCTACCACATCTAAGGCCAATCAAAAAATGTTTGGCATCCAAAGGTCTATTGAAGAGTAACAGTTAACCTCAAAGACAATCCTGTAAAGTATCGGCTCCATGTGAATATGTCAGTTTATTTACTAGAAATCACATTACAATCATCCGTGCTTAGATAAGTTATACTAATTAACATTACAAAAAATAAATAACAGGAAAACGCTACCTCACTAGATGTAAACCTGTATCGAGGATAGCTAATGCAATACAATCTACAATAGAAAAAATAATCAATAGCAATAATACAATAAGTAAATTAGAAATATAACAAGTTAAGTCATAAAAAAAACAGAAATAGTCAAGAATATTAAATAGATTGAAACCATAAGAAAAGATGTATTCAAGATGTAAACGACAACAATAAAACAAGTAAATTAGAAATATAGCAAGACAAATAACAAAACAATAAAAATAGAAATATTCAAGAATATCAAATAGATTGAAACCATAAGAAAAGAAATATTCAAGATGAAAAATTATAATGAAACAAATAATAATATACAATAAACTGAATAATGGTCACAACATAATAAATCAAAAAATCGATACCACAAAGCATCAGCCAAACAGTCAGCCAGCACAGCAATGAATTTAAGGAGTCAAGGTGTAACATCAATCATTCATAGAAAACACAGAGAAGAGAGAAAAATACATCAAATATAAAAAACAAAACAATACAAATCCATGGATCATCTCACACAATTCTTTCAAAAATAATATTGAATATAGCCTGCCTGCTCACACTAAGTAACCATTCCCTGACACAACTTTTAAATTGTTTTGCCCCCTCTACACCTCTCACAGTACAATCCAATCTGTTGAAAATCCTGGGGCCCAAATAATAACTGGACCTGAATCCTAGCACACTGTGTACCAGGGGTACCATAAGGAAACCCTGCGATGCAAATCGGGTTCTTTCCCCCATAACTCTCGCGATCTGTCCAAGGCCCCTCTGCAGTCTACACAATATTTTTAACACGAAAATCTTTCTAACCTCAAGTATACCACTCTCAACGAAGACTGTCTCGGTCTGGCTGAGGTAGCCCAAACGATGCATGACCCTTATGAGTGCTTTTTGAGTCACGTTTACTGGACGGAAATGTGAGTCGACCGCTCCACCCCAACACTCAATACCATATGATATTATGGATTCACAGAGGGCATAATACACCGTCTTCAAGGCCGGCCCGTCAAGTACATCCCTGATTCGTCTTATTACATGTACTAGACGGCCAAGTCTAGTTGTCAGACCATCCAGGTGTCCCTTCCATCTCAAATGTCTATCAATTGTTAACCCCAAGTATTTGATACCATCACATTTGGTTATTACAGGACAAGTACAGACCAGATCCGCACAGCCGCAGGAGTGCAGTCTTATCCTTCGATCAATGATAGGCTGGCCAGCCAACGTAAGAGAAAAGGTTATATATTTAGAGTCATTCAGGGTTAAGAAATGACGCCTCAACCAAGCACCAACCCTATTAAAATCCATCTCTGCAATCCCATACACTTCAGACCAAGACTCTGCACGAAACAGCAATACCGTATCGTCAGCAAAAGTTATTATTCGTCCCCCTATAGATAGATTGCAAAGATCGTTGATATAGATAAGAAACAATAGCGGACCTAGCGTGGAGCCCTGAGGGACACCAGACCCAACTTCTACAGAATCGCTCATTTGATCCCCAATTCTAGTTCTCTGGAACCTGCCCCTCAAGTAACTATCAAAAAACCGCAATGGCAAGCCCCTGACACCGGCATATTCCAATTTTTTTAGTAATATTGGGTGCGACACTGTCAAATGCCTTGGATAAATCCAAGAAGATGGCCAGACACTTATCTCCATCGTCCAAGCTCCGAGTCAGACCTCCCACGAAAGCATCAAGCGCATCCTGA
Organism: Mystacides longicornis; assembly: GCA_963576905.1. Taxonomy (NCBI): domain Eukaryota; kingdom Metazoa; phylum Arthropoda; class Insecta; order Trichoptera; family Leptoceridae; genus Mystacides; species Mystacides longicornis. The sequence continues at coordinate 5,285,322 of OY756433.1, read as the reverse complement.
GTTCCCATTCCCTCTCTAAATCCATACTGGTTCCCGGAAAAAAAGCAGCAACCATCAAGAAACCCAACAAGACGATTCTTAACAGCTTTTTCTAATATTTTTGAAAGTGTGCTGAGCAGAAAGATGGGTCTATAGTTGCCAGTATCACAGAGATCATCTCCCTTATGGATAGGAATCACAACAGCCTTTTTAAGCTGACCCGGAAAAACGCCCAAAGCCAGACAAGCGTTGAAAATGTGTGCAAGGGGAACTGAAATGTGCTTTTTGCATGCCTTTACAACAACACTAGAAATTTCATCTGCTCCTGTTGCTGTGCTATTCTTCAGCGTCTCCATTTCCGAATGACTTATTGGGGTGAAAAAAATTGAGCCAGCGTGACCAGACCTATTTTCGTTCATCAAGCTTCTCGCCAACCCCCGCTCGATCGTCTCGGCAAGGCTGATGCCAATCTGTGAGAAAAACCTGTTAAAGTGGTTACTGGCCCTTAGAGGATCGTCACTAACATTTATCAATTCCCCATCAATTCTTACCTCTTTAGGCTTAACTTTCTCGGTGTTTGTACCAGAACACTCCCTAATTACCTGCCATATCCTCTTAGAATCTTTTCCAGCCTCAGCAATCCTCTCTCTATAGTAATTATTTCTGGCACTACGTATCAGTTTGTGGATTATATTTCTGTAGTTTATGTAGGACTGTCTGTATGCCATAGAGTTGGGATATCTATTTGAAAGTTGATGTAGTCGGTTTCTATTCCTGATGCATCGAACCAACATAGGTGTCATCCAAGGTTTCAGAATTTTGGAGCCAGAGACATTACGAGCCCTTCTAGAAGAGGTGCATGTAGCCATATGTCCCTTCAAACATTCCGTGAATCTAGCTAGTGAAGCTTCGGGATCCGTTTCATCCAGGATACCTGCCCACCGCTCTGCTCTCATTCTGCCTTCCAAAAGTTTCAAATATGATTCGTGCATTCGTCTCATTAATGCATTGGCCTAACTTATTATAAACTAAACTAACAAGGTCTGAAGAAAGATCAGAATTGATGACTCCTTTGGCTATGGTGGCTTGATTTAAGGCAGCAGCTTTGTTGTCTGTGTCAGATTCATTGGCAAAATAAATCACAATTTGGATGTATAAATACAAGTTAGGATAAATAAGGTGAGAGATCATAGAAATAGAAGTTAAAATAAATATCAACAAAATATCATTATAAAAAATCATAATGAATAATTGAGCTATAATAACCCTTACCTGCCATTTAGCAACTTTACGGGATGGTGAGAACCTCAAAATAGTTTTTCCTAATGGTAATTGGAAGAGCCCTACAGTGCACCACACGGTGAACAGGGTTATTCTAATCGACATGGGGTTCCATCCCACCCAAAGGCCAACACTTAAATACACAAACGACGATGTAAATATTATATATGCTATTTTCTTTACTAAACGTCTCTTAGGTGGAATGTATGCTGCACTTTTTTTTTATATTTTTTTTCGCAGTGTATCTGGGGAACATATGGGTTTTTTTAATAGCTGCTCTGATCTAATGCCTCTATTACTTATTATGTTTCATAAAATCGGTGAACAGGGTTCTTCTAATCGACATGGGGTTCCATCCCACCCAAAGGCCAACACTTAAATACACAAACGACGATGTAAATATTATATATGCTAGTTTCTTTACTAAACCTCTCTTAGGTGGAATGTATGCTGCACTTTTTTTTAATATTTTTTTTCGCAGTGTATCTGGGGAACATATGGGTTTTTTTAATAGCTGCTCTGATCTAATGCCTCTGTTACTTATTATATTTCATAAAATAGCTAATTTTAATGAATTTTCTTAACCTGGTACTGAATGTAAATGCTTCCTATTAAAGTATTGCTCTTCGTGTTATTACTGCTTTACAGGGTGCTGATTGAAAATGAAGGAGTGTTGAGTTTATCCACCAAAAGATTTATCTACACTTATGACATTCAAATCCTAGTCGCATATCATTTGAATATTCCGGGAATGTAAATGCTTCCTATTAAAGTATTGCTCTTCGTGTTATTACTGCTTTACAGGGTGCTGATTGAAAATGAAGGAGTGTTGAGTTTCTCCACCAAAAGATTTATCTACACTTATGACATTCAAATCCTAGTCGCATATCATTTGAATATTCCGGGAATGTAAATGCTTCCTATTAAAGTATTGCTCTTCGTGTTATTGCTTTACAGGGTGCTGATTGAAAATGAAGGAGTGTTGAGTTTCTCCACCAAAAGATTTATCTACACTTATGACATTCAAATCCTAGTCGCATATCATTGTTATTTCATGGTTATCACTATTTGGGATATTGTCTAATTGGTTGGTGCTATCCAGTAAGTTGTAGAGTTTTTTGTCAAGTGATAAAAAACCCTTTTCTACTCACAATGTCCCTGACTCTGTCATCAATTAGTATCCACTCGACAGCATGGAGATTCTGTGATGGTATCTATGGAGGTATAGTAGATACATTCTTATCGCATCAAGTTTGGTGTATGTGTGTACTTTTAAGTTCACCCTTTATCCATCTTCTTGCAGTTAGAATGGCTTCTTCAGCAGAGTTGGATTTACTTTTGCACTTAATATATGTATATTTGGGAAACACTTCACACTTTAAGCACAATTTATTGAAATATATTTTTAGTGACTAATTTATCCATTACTTTTAACATGAGGTATGTTTTTTCTTTAAAGGCTTTGCTAGCCAATCATAATTCTTCAAACACATTATTTACCCCTATTTCTCCGTAATAGTGATCAGTCTATCCCTTTCGATAGCTAACTGGCTACTTTTTACCCGAGGTATCACTAGGTCAGAACAGCATCATTCTTTTCTAAATCTACAATAATGGTAGTCAACTACAGGCATTGATTTGAGGTGACTTCTAATCAACAAAGTAAAACACAAACACTGTTATTAACGTCTGAATTTATTAAGGGTAAAAGAATTTAATAAAAAGTGAAATTTTTGGATCTTTGTTAACTGTGTGTTTTTACCAATTAATTATGAAAAACTGCTTCTAAACATAAACCACTCCAATGGATCGAGATAGCGGCTAGCCTCGAGTATCTTAGAACATTAGTTAATTAAATTCTTTAGCCAATGCTGCGATTGCTTTAAAATAATCATTTTCGATTGTATCTCGATCTTTACATTCCGTTTCATCAATGTTTTCCTAAAGTTCCTGTGTTTGATTATAATTTTCGAAAACTAACTGAATATTCTCAGAAAAGGAAATGTCTTCCGAGACGGATTTCCAAGGGTGGAAGTGCCAGCCCATACAACCCTTTTGTCCCTGCTTGTACTACGGGTCTGCAAATATTTCTGTCAGGCTCTCTGGAGATAGGTCCGCCCCTGCAGAATGACTCCAAGCCGGGATGTTTTGCAATGAGGTTCGTAAAGCCTCTCTTCATGGCAGAATATATTTGGACATTCAGTTTGGACGTCTTTTTTGTTTACTTTATTTATTAATTAACGCAAATTGCCTTTTAAATATAATGAAAGACCGTTTGCAGCGACAACCATTTATTACCAATCTCCAATTCGGACAAGCGGAAGTAGCAACTGCTATGGCCGACCACAGACAAAGATATCAACCATAGATACCGCAACAAAGAAAAAAGATAATACAGAGTAATATATACAAAACAATAACGATACACACAAAAATATTCATAAGCAATAAATTGCATACTTTATCAAACCTCTTGATAGTTGATTTTGGATGTCCTACAAATGTAGATACCAGTGTAACGACTTCTTCGTTCCTTCCTTATAGTAGAGTAAATTGAAACTCCTTCATATTCCGCCACATATTGGACAGATATAGTTCCTAAACCATGTTGTATATAATGATAATTTTATAGATGGAGTCAATTAAATCATTTTGTGTTGTTTAAATCATTTTGTGTCGTTTTCGATACCCCTTTAAAAACGGATGCCTTTTCTAGACGTTCTTTCATAGACAAATCAATTTCCGAAACAAAATTATAAGAAATTCTTCTGCGAAATATTCCTTTATTTTTAGAGAGTTCACTCTCGTCGTGCCCTCTCAAAGCCAATTCAAAGGCCCCATAATATCTGACACAATCGATAATTCTAGAGAGCATTAATCGATTTTTGCAAATTTTTTCGTTGAATTAGATCACGGAAACCGACATCCAACAGCTGGCAAATGTCATTTTGCCTTAAAAGATTCAGCTGCATAACATTATGAATATGCAGTTGAGTCAATGAATGTTTTTTTTATGTATGTGGAGATATGTGTTATGTCTGTCATACCAGTGTTTGTCCACGATTTCTTACCACTGAAAATAAGACATGGGGAACATAACAGGGAATTTAAACATTCATAACCACACAGTCAAGATGCTTTTGCATATAGATTACATTTAAACACTGTTTGCAGCTTTAGTTTACATGGTATTATTATTAATGTTATCAGACAGGCAGCTATGCTGATCTCACAACAGTATTCACTTGTTCAGTCTATCAAGTCCACACTCCACCTAATCATGGCTGTCTTGCAGTCCTTCAGGTCATTGAGTTTCACTTCTGTAATAGGAAGAGAGCTATGATATTTCAGATTCAACTCGATATTATTGTCACCATGTTGCTGACTCTGGGCCAATCGAAGGATGACATTGAATTTTCTAAAGTCCTCATCAAATTCATATAGAATTTCGTTGGAACTCTCCTTGCGATATTGTAGCCATTTTATTTTGGAACTCTCCAAAATCCAAGAATTCTTGCTGCTTTAATAACTTAACATTTTGAGCTTGCTCCTGAGTCCAGATGGATGAAATGTCCAAATGTTTGGTTTTTTTTTTTCTATTGTCGCATGAACAGAATCACATTCCATCTGCGAATGGCCGGAGTTGAAAAACATTTCATTGATTATTGGAATTTCCAAGAAGCGTATAGGAACGTTGTAGCGACATTCAAATTACGGTTTCAAGTGTCGATAAAAAAGTTTCACTCTTAACCATCTCCACGACTTTTAATATAATTAAAAATGCAAGAGGCGACTTCGATAGATCCTCTTTTTGCAGTTCGTTCATGCCATATATGTGGGCTCTAGGGAATCCAATCCCGCATCAAAATCATAATCCCGCAAGCCTGCGGGATTGGTGACCTCAATCCCGCGGGATCAGCGGGATTGATATTTCTTTGTTTGAAGTAGGTTATTATTATTAAGAAAACAGTGTAATAAAAATAAGTATGCATTTTTTTAATTATTAGAAGTGTTAGCAATTGAAAATAACGATATTTTAGAGGTAGGTATAAAAAACCCGCTTCTTTTAAGGAACGATATAATACAACATTGGTTAGTTCTTGTTCAACAGGCTCATTCTCGTCGATTAGAAGCCACTCCTCTACCTCATCTTCAGGCAGGATTTTCTTAAATCTTGGCCGAATTTCTTTGCCTTTTCAACAATCATTGGCCCTGTCATTTCCGCTAATAGTTTTCGAACAATACCGAGCGCTTCCGGATGATCCCGAACTATCCCGAAAACTTTCAAATAGCTCTCGAGCGTTTTTATTTGCTTTAAAGACACACTTTTGGAGAAAACCAAATTTTTTACAATAATTATCCGGAGCGATGCCGGACTAATGGACTTCTACTGTAGTTGGTTTGATGCCATACTTCTGCGCGGATTTCCTGGTGGATAAAGTTTTGTCCAAAACTTCCTTCATAGCACATTTCATAGAATCTTCGTCTACCTCTCTCGTTCTAGTTCCCTTTTTAACGTATATTCGCGGCATGATTCTATAACAATAACATTCGTGATTTTTTTTTTTAATAATATTTTACACAGAAACAGTGCAACAAATGAGCGGAACCCGTTAAGTCATTTAAATGACTTGATAAGTAAATATTTTGAATCCTTGCGGGGTAGATTCGTACAGTACGAATCTGCTCCATCATTACTGTACGACGGTACCCTAACACTAACAATCGACAAATTTAATTGATATCAAAACTAACAGTTATCTGTTTCCGTAACGAAACAATATATCAACTGAACAAAAACAGTATATTACTATTGCAATTTGTACAAAATTTATTATTAGTGAACGCGTTAAAATATCCACCCAAAAATTACTCACAGAGCGAAAACACGTAACGACTTGCCCAGACGAACTTTGAACTCGCACTGACGCCCCGTCCTGTAGTTATTCTTTGCATACAACGGAGAGTCGTTCACACAAATACGAACGCGTCAAGTGTTAGACAGTGTAGATATAACCACTGTACGAATCCTACCTGCTTTCCTCTACTGCCAGCCGTCTTTCGTAAAACTGCATTTGGGCATTTGTTTTCTAGCAATAACTTGTAAATCAAACTCGGTAGTATAAACATATCGTTTGTAATGTACCATTATAACATTTCTTTAGCAATGTACCATTATAAACTTTGAATAATAAGAATGTATTAGGAAAAAACAAGCGCATTTAATATTTTTTTACATTATAAAACAATAAAAAAACGCTAAGATACTCATCAAAATATCAACCCTCCCATAGTATAGTAAGAACTCACTCAACATACACATTCAACCAACTATTTGATAATAAAATTGATTATCATGTACAATATCTCTTTGCCTATTGTTTTATTCTTTCTGCCTTAAACTGTGTTTGTATTCTATGTGTTATATTGTTTAATTTCCTGTTTCTGTTTTTGTTATATTCTATTGTTGTCAAAGGCACTTTGTGCCGTATATATTGTTAAATAAATAAATATTATACGACTTAAACAAAAATTGTTTAAACTTTGATATAAATTTCGAGATTTCTTTTACAAAATATATGTGTCTAGATGATAATAATAAGCTAGCAGTGTTATTTACTTTTTAATCATTTATGTGTTTATAAAAAAATAAAATTTGAATTAAATGTTTTTTTTTCTTTGAAATTTTATCCTTCTTGACATTAAGAGAGAATAAGTCTTGGAGCAATCACTTGATCCCACGTCATGTTAAAGTCTGTTTCGTTCCTGTCGTCGTCAGTTTCTTCTAAATCAAACTTTCCCGATGGTGCAGCGCATTCGCTTTGTCCGTCTGCAAGAACAAAAAAAACCCACTTATCGATAATTGAAAAAACTACCTCCCGAGAGTTGTATTAAACCACAACATTAACTCACCCATAATGGAAAGTTTCATGGAGCGCAGACTTGCATCGGAATCCAAAACTTTACCCAGAATGTAGTCTGACACTACAGGAGTGTAGTTTTCATTCATCTTCAACATCTAAAAATTATGTAAATGAGAGATTGGTGAGTGACTGAAGATAAAAATAATAATGAAGAGTTTCTACAGTATGGCTAAAAAGAGTAAAGACATTATTGTTGATGAACTAAAATGTTATCACTCTGGCAACATTGAACATAGATTATTGTCTGACATTACAAATGGACAGCAATTCTAACTGGTAAATACAACACCACCTATATAAGAAGGCCTTAGTGCTGGTGGCCATTTTTGGCCTCTCGCCTCACGGCCGCCGGCATGTAGACATATATTATAGCGTACAGGTAAGTACATACAGATATAGAAGAGTGAATGCTGGGCCTCACGCTGTGACGTAGCGCTAAGGCCTTCTTATATAGGTGGTGTTAGGTAAATACAACATCCAATTCATTTTAAAAATTATTAAGTACCTTTTACTAATTTGGATATTTTTCTGACATATTTTTTTTGTATATTCCTATAATATTCACTTGCAAATAAATTATAGGTTATGTTTAAACATTTTGACATTTATATGATTGAAATTCGGCCATAGAATAGTAAGAAGTTGTAAGCACCATTTTGTGGATTACAGCACCCATTATATTATCTTATTTTGCGTAGATTTTTTTCCATCTCGTTTTTTGATGCCATGGCTGGTACAGTTCGTTATTGAATTCTTTTAAATAACCTCTACAAAGCATTTCATATGATACCACATTGAATAGTATTTTTTTTTTTATATTTTGGCGGTTACAATACTTTACTTTATAAAAATGTAGAGTACTTATTAAATGTTGCCATACAAACGACTGCAGCGCCCTCAATTATTTTCTACTCTATTTAGCCAGACTGTAGATCCCCATTTCACACAAAGCTCTTTAGGGTCTCAGTATTGTACTAATAAACAAAAAATCAAGGAATTGAAGGTAGATATGCTTTCATTTTCATGTAAAATGCACCAGGGATAATAATAGCTTAAGAAATTACTAAAACTAGGCTGAAAACCCTAATGCAAGGCTGCTGTGGACTGAACAACGCATGATGACCTCGAAGACGAGTGTGCCCTAAACGTGAGGAGTCTGGAGATGCTAAATGGACTTGAGGCTTTCCATCGCTTTGTGTTCATAATGCTACAGATTAACAAGCTTTCAGCAACAAAAAAGAAATGTTAAGATATTTCAGGACTAGATCTGAACAAATGAAAAGTTACCAAACATTACACTAATCACATACAAATTTTTAATTAGACCACTACGGGCTTGCAACCGTGTCTCTTCACCTGTTGTTTCAAGGGCTAGCTTATGTAATCCTTCGTGTTAACATTGTTCACCATTAAGTGGGCTGATTTCAAATCCCAAACCCATCATGAGTGTTTTGCAACATGTTGAAAAATCCCATGCTCCTGGTAAGATTCCAACCTATGACCCTAGATGTGGCATGTTGAGGTTCTAACCTTTATGCCACCAGCCAGGTGTGGATTTAAGTATAAATTTACCATTAAAAATTCCATTGATCTTATATTCTATGGATTGCTAGCCTGAGTTCCCCATGTTATCAACATGTCGAAGAGGAAAAACAATAATTTAATGATAGGTACTTCATTAATGTAACAGTAAAATGTTTTTCCCTACAAAAATACAGCAGAATTTAGGTTGAAAAGCTTCAAACGAGTACCAGTTAAAGTAGTATTTATTTTGCAAGGCAGTCCGAGCAATAAATCATTCTACCTGGCATAGGTTAGGTAAATGTTCAAATTCTAAAGCATCGATATTTTTAATAAAATATATTTTTTATGAAATCATTTCTTAATTCTTTAACTTATAATATTTTTTTTACAGTGAATAAACCTATTGTTATCATTTAAAAATATCTACTAATGCTAAGAAAATGTTCGGTATTGTACCTTTTATTTTTTCATAGTTTCCAGATGATTAATCATAAGATGGGCTTTATAATTATTTAAACAATAGCTCCTTACTTTTATCTCAGAAACATTACAAAAATAAAGCTATCTAAACTTTTGTTTTATATTTTCACCTCGAAACATCACTACCTCTTTTTACCTGCCATAAGCATAATAAGTGCGAAAGAGATAGGGAGTTAGAATCGGTTTATTATTGGAACTGTCCCAGTAAAAAAATACTACTTTAGTACATTTTTACAGTTCTCCAATGCCTCTTCGTCAGAGAGGAAAAATCCTTGCATGTTGATAACACGAGTCGTTTCTTTGACAGTTCACGTTAGCAGACCATAGATATAGTAGGTCTATGAAAAATTCTGACATGAATATTGCAATGTTGGTAACTTGAGGATCACCACGTTAAGAATAAATGCAAACATGTACAGTTCCTCATTTGAGGAATTGAAAAGATCAGCTATGGCTAAAGAGAATGGGGACCAGAGAGCATTATTTCAGGGATCCTTTATGATGAACCTTGTGCAAGATCTGACAGATTCATTGTAAAAGGAGAAATTTTTCTATGATTTAATGAAGACTAACCTTAAAAAGTATAATATTATTTTGTTTGACATTAGCAACATTTATGACCGAATGCGAATCTATCTGTTTGACCAAATGACTTATGGACATATTGTTGGCACAATCTCCAGCGCCGGCTAATTCATCACTTTTCATGGTTGAGGGTATTGCGGTATAGTTGGAGTCTACTTTGGAAAAATCCTCAGTATCCGATATGTCTGCAGTACTGCCGTTTTGCACCCCATTCACGGATAGTATATTAGCGTTGGATGACGAATTTGATTTTATGGCTCTAATGATTCTTGGAGTTTTGTCAATTTTATCGATAATTTCATTTTGCAGGATATTTACTGGTTTCTCAACAGCATTAAATCTGTAAATAAATAAGTTTGTTCAACACTTGAGTTTATAATATAACACACCATAACCAATTTGAGTATACTGAGGACAGCAAAGACATTTATATCCAAAATCTGGTGAAAGATAGTAAATATTGTGACGTTGATATATTTAATTTTAAACAAAATAAATTTAACTATTATCTCAGCGAACCAGGTGAGTTCACTCTTCAGGGGAAGCTTCTTCTATGTGAAAGAACTCACTGTTACACTATTACAAACGGATCTATTGGAGTATTATTATTTTTAATCAATTCATTTTTCACTGTTTTTTTTTATTGATTAAATTAGCAACTTGCAACCAACCTTGGTAGCCAATTCAATTTTATCAGGAGAAGTTCCAAGTTCAATTCCCCGTTTTAATTTTTCTACATTATTTATTTATTGAATTGTTTGGATGTAAGAAGTCGGATCCATTGCTTATCACATATTAAATAGGTATGTTTAATTATTATCACTGTTACTTAAATGGGGCCGTTCGAGTATTACGTAATGCATTTTTGTATCTGAGATTGGACAAGACCGGTTGACTGGAAAAAATTGCCTCAGGCAATAAGTTCCGCCAACTATACTGACATCTTTGTATAGAAAAATGTTATATTATTATTATTTTTTTACATTTTTGCCCCTCCCCCTCCCCTAAAATACAACTTAAACATTGCGTAACACCCATGTACACCTAAAAATCAATTATTACTGGTACGGGACATAAATACCCGCAGTGGAAATTATTAATAAGGAAAAATCCAGTTTCCAATCCAAAAGTGTTATAAACCTTATAAAAACACATTACAACACCCTTTACTGTAATTTAGTATTACCTGCTACCTTGACAGAACTGTTATCATCTTGCCCCAGTTGATCACAAAAGTTGAATGGAAATGGTTAAGCGAAGAATAAAAAAGTGGATAAGGTGGCAAAGAAGAGCAAAAAACAAGGAATAGAGGTCTAATTTGGACCTCAGGCTAAAGGTACAAGGTAAGTTAGAGAAGAATTAAGAGCGCACCTGATATGAGAACCTTTCTTCCCATTACTAATTAACAAAGACGAATTCTTTTGGACTTTATTGGAATCGCTGTCAGAGTGAATCATCTCCATAGAAGTGTTTTTTTTGCTTTTACGAATACGAATTCTCTTTCTTTTCTTGATACGTCCCTCGCTGACACCGTTTATATTGACTGGGAAATGTTCTTTCAAAGTATTCAAAGCTTTTGTTTTCATTGCCTCCAGTTCATCTTCATCATCCTTAGGATAAAGTTTAGAATGATATTCTTCAATATTCTTTATCGCAGTAAACAACTCGTTGTTTCCAGCAACTTTAGATTTGACTGGAGAACAGTGCATGGATATATTTTCTTTATTCAATTGCTTTTCTTCTCCGTCTAAATCAATATTGCTGATATCAGCGGAATTGGTTTCTTTGTTTTTCTTTCGCTTCTTTTTTTTGACATCTTTTTCAAAGGATTCACCAACATCTTCGGCAGAGAGTGCATTAGCGCAGTTGTACTTAAATTTTTCAGCTAATGGTATAACACTGAAATTTTCAACAGGTTTTTATTAATTTTATTTATAGGTACTTAACTGAATATTGAATACTAAATTTAACGAAAAAAAAATTACAACATAAAAAAATTACAACACTACAGTGGTATTAGGATAAATAAATAGTCTGTGAACTTTACATTTAGTGGAGCCAAGAATACTAAAGACCAGTGGATATAATGAGTTTTTCTAGGCTATTCAGGGAATTAATAATAAATGGTATATTTTGTATGAAGTTTCCTAACCACTTTTATCAACAAATATATTTAGATGGTATACTCACGACACAATATCTTCTGCTTGCAAAACATTTATGTTTTCACAACTTGGTAGCAAGGAATTATCTTTCAAAAGGCAAAATTTTCCTTCCAAATTAAATAAATCGCACAAATACTTCTCTAGATTATTCACAAGTTTGATATTATCATTCACATAAATGTAACATGATGATCTTTCGTCGGTGAAATATTTTGAGAGTTTAACGACAACTCTGAACCCCATTATGGATAGCTTAAATTATTTAAAACAATTGAATATATCCCTAATCGAAATAACCCTAATAGTTGACAGTATTTTATTTTTGAACTCATAAATAGTATCAATAACCAAAACTACAATTCAACGCGAATCCAATAATTTCACTGATTTCCACAGAACACAATATACTCTCTAACGAGAGCTGATTTCACACCACACCGACAAAACTGACAACTTTCAAGTATCTTTGACAAATTTTAATGTTTCTAATAAGTTATTGATAATCGTCTTTAAACACAATGCGATAAGGCTCAAAATTATAAACATGAACACCAAGTGTCAATGTCATATTTTCCATAGATTATTTAAATATTGTGCAAAATACGATGAAAAATATTTTTTATTTATTCACATTTTTGGATTACATAAATTAAACTTTTCCTTAACTAAACATTTCATAGTTTTGTTTTTATGTAAAGTAGTGTTAACATAAACAAACAAACAGACGCTGATCATGGTCAAATTCACGTCAGTTGCGATAGTTTTCTTTTTCTATAATAATTAAGTTTTGACATATTATTGTTCTATGTTTGACATTTCAGTGACATAAGTACTGTCATCCAGTGTCATCGTGATGTGTATTACAAAGTTATTTTGAGTGTTTAGTTTTGTACCTGAATTTGCCCACAAAGTTACAAATAGTGCTCGAAAAATAATATTATGGTAATGCCGCATTAAGTGTTTTACTATTAATATGATAAATAGTATAGTTGATAATATTATTTTCATTTTACACATTCACAAAACTGAATAATTTACAAATAAGGCTATTTTTTCAAAACTAATAATACATATATCGAAATGTCCGTGTGGTCGGCTAGTACAACAGGATTTAATGTTTCAATTGGTGTCAATAGACCTGAAATTGATAATTATGGCCGTTTTAAATACTACAAGGTAATAAAAAAATGTGAAATAGTTGTGCATTTAAAATTCAGCTCGATATTCACGATTATGCTTAATGCTTCCAAATTTTTATTGGCTTGTAAAATATTGGCACTTAATTATAGTTTAAATAGTGCATGACTTATAATAATTCTTTTAAATTCACGTTTCAGTAAATTTTTTAAACTGCTCATTTCAAATCGAACGAAACCTTGAATAGTATAGTACTTTGTGGTTTATTTTAAATCAATTGTCAGTTATTATTTTCCAGCTACTTGTTTACAGTGTCATTATTATAATATACACAATATGTCGTTGTGAAATATATAGATGTACCTGTAATGATAGATATTAGTTGAAATCCAGATTTATTTACATGTACAATGTATACTTTTAATAGTAGTGTTTTTTTTTTTCAATTACCTTCTTGCAGTTAAATTATTTTTTTTAACAAAACAAAACAGATACTCATTATTTCAAATTATGTAAACATTCTTTTTTTGAAATCGTAAACAAAAATAGCCTTGAAACAAAGTAAATCTATAATAATGTTAGAGTAACATAATGGCAGTAATTTTACCGTAAAATTATACCCATCATGTTATTTAGGATGTCATAATAGTTTGACTACTTATTTTTGTCAAAAATAATAACTTTAGCCCCATAAGTATTTATATAGTTTCATTTTAAATTGAAAAACCATTTTGTAGATTTTGATCCTTCGTTTTTTTTTTCTTTTTGTAGAAAATGATTCAAATTTATTTTTGCTTATTTATTTTTTATAAATATTTTTTTCTCTATTTACCTAAAGGTTCCAGCCTGTATGTGTTTGAATTGACATAGACACACACTGGTCAAAGGCTCTAATCTGTTGGGCACTCTTGCACCTTATATCCTCGAGTATTGATTGGTACGCATCTGTTATACATCATATTTGTTTTCACTTTTATTCTCCAAATTCTAGTCCCCGAAAAGTGTACGAAAATATGGTAAAACTCCATTTTGTCCTCTGAATCAAAAATGGCGTGTTCTGTTATAAGAAGGAAACACATGATTTTTCAATTGATAGAGTATTCGTTACATTTTTTAGATGAAATCAATAAACCATATCCAATTTTAACAAAACACTACTTGTCCAATTGCTTTAAATGAAAATAACCTCTGAATCATCAGGAGTGGTGAAACTGGAGTATACCGAAAGATTGAATAAATTTTCGATTTGTTAATCTTTATTGATGAAAAAATGGTTTTAATTTGTACTTACTACACAAGATTATCAGTTTATCTTATAATAAATTATTGAACTCAAACTAGAACTACTTATAATTTAATAGTACCAAAAAATCTATTTTTCATTCTATTTTTTTTATAAAATACTTAAATTTTTTGTTATCTACAAAGCAAGTACTGAAATTCGTCAATGAAGATTATGATACAACACTTTTCGGGGATCTTACAATGAATTATTGTATTTGTTTGAAATCCCAATCTACACATCCATCATCATTTTAACTTTCTGTTGTGTTTAATATCTTGTTAATTTCTTCATCACACTTTGTTTTTGTTGTGTGCTGAATAAACTAATCCGAAAGTCAAAGCATATAACAAAAAATCTAACTATAAATTTGATTAAATAACTCTATGTTCCTTTCTATATTTTGTTTCATGCACTAAGTTTTTATTTATGTTCAATGTAATAACGTTTGTATTTTTTAAATTAAGCACATTAAGTTATCAATTTTTTTTGCTTATTCATCTCGCTATGTAAAGATGTCTTTAAGAAAAACAGCTAATATCCTAATTTTTTAGGCCCTGCTTTTTGAAATGTCCTTTTCCTTTATTGATGGTATTAGGGAAAATTGTGTTTTAGCCGTTTTGTAGAATTTCTTATTATCAACATACTTTTTAACTGATATGTTACTATTATGAGTGAGTTTAATCTGATTTGATCTTTTTGAATTCAAAATTTTACCTCATAAAAAATCAACTCCATAAACCATAGATACAGAATTAAAATAATTTTGCATGTTCTTTGAACTCAAGGATATCAAATTCAATTATTTTCTTCCAGTTCAGTGTAATTCCTTTGAATCAAAGGGCTTTAGATGCAATTAAGAAACCTTTCCCACCTATTTCAGAATAAGGAAAAAATCCTGTTAATTATGCTAAACCAAGATATAATCTGCGTTAATAGAGATGTTTCGAGGATTTTTTTTCTCGCACCTTCAGGTTTGGGGTTAGTTTAACAAACCAGAGTGTCAGCTTCGCATCCTAAAATTATTGACTTTTATCTTTGAATTCAATTCCCAACACGACAGATCTCATTATTAAGTTAACAATGCTACTGGTCACTTTTCCAGCCATATATTCCATTAAAAAATGTCAATAAAGATAAACACAGTTTACTTGAAGCAATTTTTGCAGTCAAACTGTCCAATCTGAGTTAATAATCAACGTCTAGTATAAATTTCGATTGAATAAGCGACTCAATAAACTCTGACCCAAACCCAAGATCTCGTTCAAGAAATACCGAGGTCTGTCAAATTTGAAATCTTTATTTAGGCGTTGTTTTCTATCCTTTTCTTCTGCCTCTTATTGTACAAAAAGACACTTCTTTATTGTATGTTTTTTTTTCGCCACACCTGAATAATAAACATTGCTAACAATTTTCTCATGAATCATTTTGGATGAAATTTTATTTTTTTTTAATACATATCACTGTCCATTTTTTATTCACAAACATTGTTGTTATTGGTTTAGGTAGAAATATGAACAAAACACGCTGCTCTCTCTTAGTAAGTTCATTTACACTCAAATCGTTCAATAACAATGGTTTTCATTTTTTCTTCAAACTGAACTAATAGAAGCTTGCTTTTATTTTTCTCATAATTGTTTTGTTGTTGTATGTATAAAAAAAACATAATACATTTTTCATTCATCAGATCACGCATAATGGAGTGACAATAATAATAATGTAACCAATTATTGTTTAACGTTTTATTACACACCTCTTTATTTTGGATTTTCTTGATTAGCAAGTTTTATGCTGAGAAGCAACGTAACTGTAAATTTTTCGGCAGCCATTATCAAACAAACAAAAGGAAGTGGCTTAACATTATTATCCATAACGTTCACAATATGTTAATTTAGTTATCCATTACGTCCACAATATGTTAATGAGTAACACACTTGTTTATATACCTACACAAAACATTTTTCTTAGTGTAAACAAATTAGGAGTCCGACGACGGACTCCGTTGCCCATTTTTACATTGATTTTCGATTTCAAGTGTAAATAATTACTGTGGATACCTAAAGTTTTTCTGTGAAGGCTGTGGGTTTGAATCCCATTGCTGACGTGCTTTTTTCCATGTCACCCTCATGATCAGCTTGCGAAATGTCTGCATTTATTTTGGTTGAATCCATATTCATTAAAAGAAAATGGCTACATTTTTACATAAAAAATATCAGTTCTTGTAAATATTACATATGATTCAATATTACATAATTCACATAGCTACTCATAAGCCTTATCTAGATTGTTATCAAAAATTTATTCACTAATCGCTGTTTTGAAATTATCTGCGGTCGGTTTTTGTCTAAAATAAAATAATTTTAACTTCGCAACACTTTGCATTTCACCCACAAGAAACTTGAGCCACATATTACCTGATCAGTCATTTCATTTTGTTCGATATTGGTCCAGCATATTTTCTTCAAAACATTTCAGGTTTGAATTGAAAAGATTATTGGTTGACCCAGCAGCCCTATTCACGGAAAAGTTTGAATCGAACTTCGAACTAAACTTAGACTTAAACTTTTCTGAAAACTTTTCTAAATATCTAGTCATATAAGTAGTCTGTGATCTAGTGTTTACTACCTGTCAGATTTACTCCGACTTTTCGAACTTATTGAGCTGTCAAAAATTCTGTGTTAGATAAACAAAGTTTCATTTACATTCAATTATAAAGGCTGAAAAAGAAATTTAGATGGGCGAAATGTACATATCTAACACAGAATTTTTGACAGCTCAATAAGTTGGAAAAGTCGGAGTAAATCTGACAGGTAATAAACACTAGATCACAGACTACTTATATGACTAGATATTTAGAAAAGTTTAAGTTTAGTTCAAAGTTCGATTCAAACTTTTCCGTGAATAGGGCTGCAGCTGACATGACTGATGGAGGTAAGTGCTTTGGTTTGGCACAGCTGGAGTTATAGGTTCAAATCCTATGGGAGGGGCATGGAATTTTTCCACATGTTAAAAAACACTTATGATGGATTTCGAATTCAAAACTTGACTACCTAATGGCGAAAGTTGCTGTCGCAAAATGATCACACTAAGCTAGCCATAAAAAACAACGTTATAAAACAGCCCATTAGCAGTCTAAATTTACCATTTAAAATTCAAACGAGACGAATTTCGTATTTTGGTGAAGAGTTATTTCCCTCATAAATACTGTAAAAAAATATTTCTTCTTTCTGACATAATCAACTTATAGTCTTTATCTTCTAATTGGAGTTGACACTACTAAGTATCATATTCTTTTCTAGATATTACTGTCATCCAATGTTGTCTTATTGATGTTATTACATTTTGGCGGACCGTCTCTTCTCAGTTCATCCGACTCCTAAAATATTCAGTAGAGTATATTGAAAATAGCAATCAGACTGTTTTTCCCAAGTGTTATTTTTTTCTATTTGTTCTTCTGTTCCAATATGAAGTTGGTTACCATTATCTATACTTCATTTATCTTCAGAACTACTTCTGTATTATCTCGTAATAACAATAAGTGTCATAGACTGGTACCGCTTCATGCAGATTAGAATGGTCATCCAGAATTGTGGTATTAACTGATTTGTCTGCTCGCTCATAGGTTCTCCATTCATGCAATGTATGTATGTATTAATTATTGATTATAGTTAATTGATTTAGTCTTCATTCTTACTCATCAATAAAATCAATCAGTTCTTCTCCAACGGTGCTACAGTCTAAACCAGTGGTTCTTAACCTTTTTGGAGGTAGTGAACCCCACCAGTTTCATATGTGAATTCACTGAACCCTTCTTAATTTGAAGAGGGGTTCAGTGATAAGTTCTTAATATGAGTTGGGTTTGTGTCTTGACCTTTGCCTAACTCACATGACTGACTCACCGAATCCCTGGTGTTCAATCGAACCCCAGGGGTTCTAAACTGAGCATTAGTTTTCTGTAACTTATTTTTCAATCCTTCTCAATTGTTCAAACACAACAGTTGTGCAGTATTCTCTTTGTATTTTTTTCTTCCCTCATCCATGGTCGGCCCACTTGGTCTGGAATTCCATTCTACCCATCTCATTCCTAGAAGCATCACGTGAAAATATTTTTAAAGTGCCCCATGTGATTTGGGTATTTGCCGATTGTTTAAAAGACGAATACACAAGATCTTATCAATAATTTTTGTAACCCATCATGTCATGTCCCTTAAGAGGTGGCAGAGAGAATTTACCTCCAATATTTTCTATCTAAATGCACTCGTTTCGCGGACATAACATTTCTCATTCAACCTCTCCTATTTCATTTGCTTTTGACCTGGTCTTCCTTAAGGATGGAATACGTATGTTCGATCTATGTCATTCTCTGTTGACCATGCTTTTTTTTTTTTTTTTTTTTTTTTTTCTTTATTGGATACAGACAGCTAAACAAATTTTACAAAGGTTGAATATAACATTTTATAATTTACATCGCCATTTATATGTATCCCACTATATTTCATTTTTTTTTACACACTATTGTCTTAAAAGCACTTTAATTTCACCGTTAATTCACTTTGAGGGGAAGGGAAATGGGGAAGGGGGTGGGAGAGGGAGAGGGAGGAACAGACCATGCTGGCACACGCTTGGTTATCTTGCACGAGGTGCGGTAGACCTCTCCACCAACTTTTTTTTGAACTTTTTTAAAGAAATGCCAAAGGGATCCATCTCGGGGACCCCCATACAGTTTCTGTTAAAACTGTTACACGCTCTGTTTACGTATGTGTTTTGGTGGTAGTTTGTTTTTGAGGGTTCAACATAGAAGAGAGTCGGGCAACGCTGCGGTCTTCCACTGCAGTGAAATGGCAGGGCACCCAGCAAACATGAACTGTCTATTTTATTATTTAATATCTTATACAGATACACGAGGTCGGCTATGATGCGTCGATTCTCCAGTGAATTAATTTTGTAGTGAGTCAGGGCCCGGGCATAGTCATCGAAGTGCAGTCTGTTACGGTAATTTAGTTTTTTTATGAATTTTTTTTGTACTCGTTCCAACGCACTTATATCGATTTCGTATGCGGGGTTCCATATGGTGGATCCGAATTCCAAGATGCTGCGCACGAAGGAATTGAAGAGGATTGTTAGTGAGGAAGTATTTTTAAAGATTGAAGTATTTCTACTGATAAAGCCAAGTGTTCGGAATGCTCGGGCTGTTATGTGATCAATGTGCTTTTTGAAACTCAGCTTCTCATCCAGAATAATACCGAGATCGCGTATTTCACTTTTTCGTAACATTACCTTGTCCGATATTCTATAGTTGTGTTCTATTCTAGTTTTATTACGTGTGTAGGATATTATATTACACTTGTCTGGGTTTAAATACAACTGATTTTCCTCACAGTACCTTTCGAGACGGACAAGATCCTCCTGCAATTTTTCACAATCGGATACGCTGCCTATTTTTTTGAAAATTTTCGCGTCGTCGGCAAACAGTAATATTTTGGAGTGTTTCAGACATTCGCCTATGTCATTTATATAAATTAAGAACAACAGTGGTCCCAGGTGGGAGCCCTGAGGAATTCCCGAATGGATGGGCTTATAGCTGGACGCATATCCATGTAGTACCACTGCCTGAGATCTGTCACTAATATAGGACGAAAACCATTTTAGCAGACCACCCGTTACACCGATCGCCTCCAGTTTCCTCAGCAATATACCGTAATGAATTTTATCGAAGGCTTTCGAAAAATCGGTATAGATTGTGTCTATTTGGGATCTATCATGAATATTTTGGGTCACAAAGTGAGTGAACTCGAGGAGGTTTGATTCCACCGATTTCCCACTTCGAAACCCATGCTGAGTTTCTGTCAAAAAAGGGTTCAAGATAGGGTTTAATTGGTCGATAATAATTTTTTCTAGTACTTTACTTATGATAGGTAATTTTGAGATAGGTCTGTAGTTTAGGATATCGTCGCGGTCTCCGCTTTTATGGATAGGTGTAATAAGGGTTTTTTTCCATGTCGATGGAAAGCAACCCTCCTTGATTGATTTACCGAATATGATAGTTAATGGTTTCGAAATTTCGGATAAGCATTTTTTAATGAAGATTGCGGGAAGTGAGTCGGAACCCTGGCCCTTAGTAACGTCGATTTTTTTTAGGTACTTGTTGACCGTTTCTTCGTCAAGGACCACCGTGTTCGCCCTCGCTACCCCTGAGGGCTCCGCATCGCGGACCTGCTCGCGCGCTCCCTCCCCAACTTTAACATGCACCGACGCAAAGAATTCGTTAAAACAGTTACAAATATTCTCCGCCTCACTATACGTTTCGCCCCTGTAATGCATGGTTTCAGGAACACCGCCACCGCATCGTCTGGTTTTGACAAAAGTATAGAGATACTTGGGGTTTTGCTTTAAGTTGTTTTCGACGTGATGTACGTACTTATTGTAACAGTCAGCCTGCATGGATTTCTGTCTAGAGCGCAACAAAGAAAAAGTCTCATAGTCTAGAGGGTTTTTGTATCTTTTCCATTTTCTATGGTAACATGCTTTCTCCCTTATAACTCTAATCAGGGCCGGGGAGAACCAATGTGGATATTTTGAGCCGTCTGTCACCGTTTTAACAGGAATATTGTCACCGATTTGTTTGTTTATGAAATTATAAAACAGCGCTATGCACTGCTCGGTGTCGAGGTTTCCGAAATGGCGGTGCCAGTCGACTCTGGATAATTCATCGCGAATTTTTGCGTAGTCGCCTCGGTTGTACATAATGATATTTCTACCTTTTTTTTTTAGACATTTCTCATCATTTAAGTTATATTCTAAGGCGATAGTGAGAGGTACATGGTGTGAATCGGGCGGAACCAGTTGTGTTATAGATGGTGTAACCTCACAATTCCCGTTCGAGATTACAAGATCAAGCAGTCTATTTGAAGAGTTTCGTACGGAATTGTGCTGTCTCATGCCAGTTAGCGACATATAATCCACAAAACAATAATTTCCCATATTACGCGTGAAATCGCTTATCATCAATTGTGAGTTGGCATCCAGTCCCCAGGAGATGTGGGGGAGGTTATAGTCTCCTAACAGCATGCTTGCCCACACACCTTTCATTTTCTAATTTAAATTATTTTTTTATGAAATGAATCTGTGCTCTCTCAAAGTGAACACAAATACACTCTTTACTCTTTCACAGTAAGCTACTTAAAGGTCGTATCGTGAAAGAGGAAAATGGTCGGCACCTGGGATTCTCCACACAAAACAGTACGAAAACCGACGTCATAATCGCCAGGCTACCAACCATTTATTCAACCATAATAAATAATTTACAGTTTTCTATATAAAGGTTTCAGTATGCCTGAGACAATTTTTTCCCAATCAACCGGTCGCGTCTTATATGAGACAGGCAGACCCCAGTAAGAAATTTCTAAAAAAATTTCTGACCTGATTGGGAATCAAACACGGGACCTCTTGATCTGAGTTAGCGCTGCATATACTACTAGGCTATTGAGATCAATAAAGATACCATAAATTATTTTAAGAAGCTAATATTTATTTAATTAGTCAAACAAGTATCAAAAAAAAATCTTACGAATTCGCATATTCAAATGACTTACTGTATACTCGTATATAAACTGTACAATATTATTAGTTTGATTGGGTTATAATGAATCCAAAAATAAACACTCGGTAAAGTTTTAAACAACTTCCGTACGCTGTTTACAAAGCTTGTGATAATATTAGGCAGAAAACATAAACACGTTTCTGATGTTTTTTATATAAATATTTTTAGGAATTTCAACAGGTTGAATCATGATTTCCAGTGTCATTGTTTGTATTCAGTAACAGAGTCTATGTATTCAGTTTTCTAGCGCATTCTGCTTTCATCTACTCCGCAAATTCCCCATATAACCCGACATTCCTTGAGAACGGAACCAATGTGTTCAATCCACATCATTGCTCAGTCGACCACTCTTTCTCACACCTATCCTTTAACCATATTTTTTTTTGTTATCCTATTAACATCAATTCTTTGAATCTGTAAACTGAAATGTAGAGGTTTCGTCTCTATAAATCACTGCGTCATAATGCCCAATAGTAGAAGTGTTCAGACACTTTTAGTTACTGAATTACTCGCAATTCGACTAAAATACTCAAGTTGTGTAGCTTATACTAGGCTTAAAGTCGCAATGGATATTGGCACTGATCTCTGTTTTTGCAATTACATCCACAAAAGGTTTTGATATGCTAAATATTTTGTTATTGTATGAATATCTAAATAGTCCATCCATTATTGTATGAATATCTAAATAGTCCATCCATTATGTGTTTCTCATTTAGACAAACTGTCATGGGAATATATAAAATTAATATTACTTAGTAGGTGTGCTGCCATTGTTTTCAACAGTTGGTATGTAGACCCATAAAATCAACCTTGAAATTTTATTAACTATCGTCTTTTACAATAATATTTTAAATCACCAGATTTTTATACAACAAAACAAATAACATGGCCATAAAAAATATCTGCCACATCTATTAAAAAATATGACATTATTCATTTGGCTATTTATTACTTATTGTCCATGATACACCCACAACCAGCTATCATGAGCTATTTGCTTTTTGCCTATGACCTTTCCCAAATACAAAGAATATACTGCCAAAGTTCACAATTGAATGAAGAATATGACGGCATTAGATTGACAAATAATATAACCATAGATGAAGAACACAAACCATTCATGTTTTCGTGTACCAATGTACAATTATTTTTCATGTGTTATGTTTTGAATGATACACCTATTTTCCACATTGTACAGTTTAATTTAACCCTAATTAAGCATTTAAAAGATTAACTTTTTTGCATACCTACAGTGAACTTTCAATTATATAGGTATCTCAAGATATCCATAATTTGAAAGTTCTCTGTGTTCATTTTTTATCTGCAATACTTTCTTATGAACTTTACAACTTTTCACACTCATTTGTTTTATTCTCAATAACAGCTATCAGTAAGTATTTGAAGGAATAAAATCTTCACAAATTACTTAAGTCGTTCATAGTAAAAAAATTAGTTCAATTTTGTTCAAACATGTTATTCCTCGTAGTTTAAATTATTGTGAAGAAATAAATATTTAAGATTTATAAAATTTTATTATCTCAAAATAAGCATTGGTGGCTTGACTATTTTAAATTATTATTATATAATAAATAATTACTATAATCATGGAGAATAAAACATAATATATATGCTCATAATAATCCATCAAATTTTTCTTTCTGGAGTTACCTTGTTGATTATAAATAAATAAGTTACCACTTTTCTATATTAAGGTGTCAGTATAGCTGGCGGAAACTATCGTCAATCTAGCCAACCGGTTCTGTCCTATCTGAGAGAGACCAAACCCGTGTAAAATTTCAAGTTAAAGTTTTTAACCAACTCTTTGATGATCTCCTGTGAGTCTTTTTTCAACAGATCGGCCATACTTTATTGAATCTGTGAAAACAAGGTTTCTCCTCCATTCTCTACTATCATTCCTTGCATGTATTGTATTGTAAGTCCGTTGTCTTGTGTGATTAAATGATCAGAACAGAAATTTGATGCCTGGTGAACAGAGTGGCATGTCCCAAGCTGGAGACAGTCTGCACACGCCGGGATATTTATCATGGAGGAAGCTGCAACTGAGCCGGGCCAAGTTGAAGGCATCCAGCAAGACTTCAGCTCTTCTATCAGGATTCGCAATGGTAAATACTATGATTATCCAACTATAAATTACACACCATTCTCACTCCTTTCCTTTCAATTCCATCAACATGCCTACACCATCTCAACTAACCATATCGTCGATGAGACTGCAATACCGCGGAAACGTCACTTGCAACACCGCGTAACTACAAGTTGTCCTAAAATTGAGATTTCACGCGCAGATATCACTCTAGCAAGGGGCTTCCCTAAAAATTGAACGCAATCATTTTTAACCAATCAGAAACGTGAATATTCTTTATGGTGCAATTACGCGGTATTGCTTCGATATACTTCTGATCGCCATAACACATTGTTACGCGGTATTGCTTTTATATTTCATGTATGGTGATTATCGGTGATATTCATATTTATGTGGTTTTAGAAATTCGTTCTTATTGATATTTTGTTAAATTCCTTTGTTAATTATTTTTTTAAGATAGGGGATGCTAATAATATTCTTGTTGAAGATCGTGACGAGGAAAATGAGGTTGTAATAGTTAAGCAGCTACAACTGAAGGGGATGGTGGAGAACCAAAACAAATTGCCTTATTATTTGGAAAAGTTAGCACTGGATGATGTTAAAAATATTTTTATCGAAGATAGTAATATAGACGAATCTTTGACAGAACCGTGTGAATCAAGCTGTAATGCAGGTGTTTTATCTGACGACACTGTCACTGATTCCAAGTCCCATCTATGCATACCTAAAGGTTTTCGTGTACGTGCTTTGATAATACAATATCCGGAAATAAAGGATAGATCTTCGCGTACTGGAGTATAATCCAAACGGTATTATACAACGCAAGACAAAATTTCATGATCAATTTAGTGATTTATCTAGAAAGCCAAAAATCATGCCAACGTTAGAAATTCTGAAACAACTTCTCCCAAGAAGGACTGAAGATATTCAAAACTGAATACGATCATCTCCAGGAACTAGTATGTGATCCCTCCTGAATATCATGACTTACGATAATTTACCGCATTAAACTGAAAATATTGAGAGCTTCAATAACTCAAATAGCCGTACTCGCCATTTTAAATGCATGCCCCTCTTTTTATTATTTTAATATTCTGTTTAACCTTATGAATGCTATAACTTAATTTACTCAATTTAAATCTTGGAAGTCGGAACTAATCATACCATTCATCACCATTTCTAATAACACGTACTTCCCATTTTTTTTAATATTGTACCTATTATTTTCAATATGTACCTGTTTCACTATATTAAAAAAATGTCTACATTGGATAATATTACTAACCCATTTTTTTATTTTCCACTTGAATATTGTTGAATAAAATATTTTTACATGCTTAATCATAAATTTGTCATATTTAATATAAAAAAAAATATTAAAATTGTTTTGTATGTACCTACCTTAAGTTTTAATTTATCGCAATGGACAGTTCTTGTTGCCTTCCTATGTAACTAAGTGGGGTCGTAAAGGGAGAATTATTTTACATATCACTGGGGAGAATGTATTGTATACCTATATCTTATAATTAAATAAAAAAATATTATATCTGAAAATTCTCTATTTCTACGAAACGCTCACATTACGAAGAAGCTTAGTGCTTAAATCCGCTTATCTTCTCATTTTGTCGCACTTTTGGAAATTGCAATTTCGCATAAGTGTCATAAAATACGTAGTTATGAATTTATAACATTGAATTCATAACAGTATTGTAAGACAAGTCCATACAAACTTATGTTTGTAAATTTGAACCTTATAGCTAAGGCGGTTATGGCATGAAATAGTTTTTTGTGTTTCCTGTAAAATTTGATACTTGGTAGTTACGCGGTTTCGCAAATGACGTTTCCGCGGTATTGCAGTCTCATCGACGATATCATTCATATTAACTTCCATACAACATTTTTTCCTTTTCATACCTCACAGGTTCATTCCACATATCCTACGTAGAGCTTTCGTCTCTACTGCATTTATACTATTCTTATGTAAGAATAGCCCAAGTCACTGGTCTATATTTCTCAGTGATAGAATCCATTCTATATATCATAGCTTGCCTTAGACAGGCTCTATCACTGATATGGCTGATACCATGGTAGGTATGCCCCTGTCACAGATTTTCAGTATTTGCATAGATGAATGTTTTTGCAGCGTAATTCATACATACAGCGTACTGAAAGTCATGGGTTCGAATCCCTGTGCCAATCACTTCCACTTTCGCAACACAAGCTTTGTTTTATGCGAAAGATGTTGAAAGTGTATTATTTTTTTTATAAAATAAAGACATGAAAAAACTGGTGATGAATCTGTCACATGGTGACAAATGATCCTACAAGTTATATTATAATATATAACTCTTTGTTAAATTACTGCAAATGGTGGAAATAATTACAGTGCTATTGTATAGCTGATGTAATTTACTCACATTATTTTCATCGTTAAAATATTATTTAATATGTTATTTTTATACTGTAATATCCGTTTGAAATGTCATTTTTTATTAGTTATGTGGGTACGTAAATTAAATTTATGGTTGCTATACATCAAGTGCTGTCACAAGAAAGAGAATATAAAGAAAATTTTATATATTATTGTAAAGCATTGATTTATATGTATATTATTAACTAGAAGCGGAATCTCCTCCTAAAAAGAAATAATTTTTAGGTAAATGAGATAAATTCCATATTTATTGTTAAAATTAATTTTCACATTTTTCCGCAACTTTTTTCTATGATTATTAATTTTTTTGAGTTATATAGGGCACTCGGAATTGTCAACAATACATTATACAATATTTTATAGGTTCACACTAAGTATAAAATAAAGTAATATAATATAAACTTAATAGATCGAGTAAAAATTGAGAGACTTTCCAGAAGAAAATAAAAATACTAAAAAAGTATCATAAGTCAGCTAAACTATTTAAGTAATTAAAGTTCATTCTACAATAAAACCGAAATTTCAGCTTCGTATGTTGAGGACTAGCAGAATCAAAAGTAAAAGTGCAAAAAACGGGTGTTTACATGCAAAACCCAGCAGCTTCTAATACGTAATATATATAACTAATTTAGTTTACCCGTAAACAATCAAAATATTGTATTTTTTAATGTTTTTCAGGTGGCAATGGTTGAAGTCCAACTGAATACAGGCTCAGAAGTTCCTGAAGGTATGCTGGTTGCTTTTGCAGTCTGCACAACTCTACTAGTTGCTGTCCACATGCTCGCCTTGATGATCAGCACCTGTATCCTGCCCAACATTGACGCCATCTGCAATCTGCACAGCATATCGCTTGTGCACGAATCGCCGCACGAAAGATTGCACTGGTATATCGAGACGGCGTGGGCCTTTTCCACTCTCCTAGGACTAATATTGTTTCTCATAGAAATCGCAATTCTGTGTTGGGTGAAATTTTACGATTTAAGTCAAATGGCGGCTTGGTCCGCTTGCGTTGTTTTAATACCCGTTTTAATTGTATTTTTAGCCTTTGCCGTACATTTCTATCGTTCGCTTGTATCTCACAAATACGAAGTTACTGTTTCCGGCATTCGGGAACTCGAACTCCTCAAGGAACAGATAGAAATGGGTGACGTGGAGAATAGGACCAATGGAATGAGTCTGCTGGATCAAGGCCATATAGTTTAATATGAATTTGTGATCATTCATATGATTAGTTTTTTATATGTGAGTTGATCACAGATCAAAACACATCTTTGATTGTTTTTCAAAGATTTGTTTGATCAGGAAGTAGTTGAAAGTTTGTTTCGTCAAACCTTTAAGGTCGTCTGTCAGCTTTCTTCTATTGTCCTTCCCTTCCGTTGCTTAAAACGTAGTCAATATAATGTAATGTTAAATATACAAGTTAAAACAATGAACTGTTACTGATGTAACATTTAATAATTTGCAGAGGTGATATGTAGTTATAATATAAATCTCTTCCATTTTTCATGACATCAATTCCGATATAACTGAAAGACAATTTTTTTTTTATTTTATTTAATTTTACTTAACCATATTTACTACATATTTATGTTTTGATATTAAAATTTTCCATCTATCATTTTATTATTTTTAATTACTTATTGTTAATTTCATAGAAATAGATTTACTTATTGACATATTTGGGTGAATTATACAAACTGCCTTATAAGTCAGTATATTATGTATCTTCCATATTATTTTATTTTCTTACTTTCAACTACCTACTTATAAAGTTATAAATGTTAAATAATATCAAAAATTATACTTATCAATAATATACTCGATAGAATTATTATTAATTTCAAAATGACAGATACTTATAGTGTAGTCAAACAATATGTAATTTTTTTAAATTGCATTTATCGATTTTTTTAAATTTCCGTAATGTTGATTTCTTATGTTATTTTGCATATCTTTGAGCACAAATATGTGTGTTTGTCATATCAAAAATGAAAAATCTATTTGATTCTTAATTTCGCTGATGTCTTTAAAAACTCCCACACTCAATTGACTTTATGACGAGCCGCCCTTTAAGATATCTTTTCAACTAGATTGCAATTCAAGCGCTACGAGAATAACCCTGCAGATCATCAAGTATCGAAAAAGTAGGAATGAGATTGTCAACCTCGTTTAGGGCTGTTTAAGTATCACGCTACACAATATGGGGGGGGGGGGGTTCTTGTGAAACATTACCGTGTATTACCGGGGCGGGAAGGAGGGTTCCAACAAAGGTATTCTCAAAAAATTGCTTTACGTAATACTTGAATGGCTCCTTTGTCCTGGTTTAAAGGATCATTTTGCATTGTTTCAATACTAAACTGTTGCATTGTTTCAATACTAAACTGTTGCATTATTTCAATACTTAACCGCTACTGTCAAATGACAAATTCGTTTAATGTCTTTTATAGTTGTTTTTCACTTTTTAAGGGGGTACTATAGGGGGGTTCAAGTATTATGTAAGACAATTAAGGGGGATGAGGGGTCTTGCAAAATGTAAAAGTGCGTTTACGGGGTGGGAGGGGGGTTGGAAAAATGCGTGCATGAAATATAAGTGTAGTGTTTGCGCAACTAGACTTAATTGTGATTTTAGGTAAAAAAATATAGTTACTTGGGCGTTACACAACATTCAGGGAGGGGGAGCGGGTTACACAAAAACGTTCGGCATGTTACTTAGGGAAGGGGAGTCAATAATTTCAAAAAATTGAATAAATGAAAAAATCTCATAGAGAATATTTATTTCATTCTTCATGCACATATTAAAAAATAGTGTATAAAAATAGTGACAATGGCGGAATTATAGCCGAAGCAATCTCTAACATCCAACCACATATCTGATGGACTTAAATATCTATAACCAATACTTTTTTTTTTAACTAAATAACTAGGAAAAATCTATTCTCTTATCTAAAAGGAAAAGGATATAACAAAATAGTATTCCTCGCTTTTAGAAGTAATGACAAAGTCTTTTCTACAAGTTTCATTTCCTATTTATATACAGACATACAATTTAATCTGTTACTTACTCCTAAATTTTATTTACTTAATTTCTAAAATTACTTATATTTTTAAAACTTGATTGTAAATATATTTTTATCTTTGTAATTTATTCAATTTATTATTTCATGGATATAGTTGTTCAATGCCAAATTAAATATGACACAGGCAGAAAGAAGTATTTGTATGTTTTCTTTTTTCTCAAATTTATTGAACAAATTCATTTATTCTAAATATTCTATTTGATATTAAAATATTTTGTTATTCTACAAACATTTTGTTTTAAATGAATCACAAAAATACAGTTTAGCAATCTTTCACACCAAGCAAAGTTTGAGTTCAAACTTAATTCTTCAATATTTTCTCTTAACTGTGTAAGTTAAGTGAAACTAAATACTAATCATTTCTTATATAAATCAGGTTGACTTATTTAATCTTCTGACTTTTATTGAGTATAAAAATGTAAATAATATTTGCCAAATATACCTAAAATAAATCCCACATTTAATACCACGAGTTTTTTTATTGAAATGTAATCTATAAGACATCTGCCTGTTCAATTTGACTGACATTAATATTTAGGTTTATAATTAATAATAAGTTTTTATGAAATTTTACAATTTGTAATTTTGATCTGATTTAAAAATTGATATTCAATATTTTGTAAATATATTTTGTAATGATTGTTACTATGCTTAGTTTTAAATAAGTTATTTAATTATAAAAGATACTTTTTGCTAACCCATTTTCGCTCACAGGACACAAATGTGAGGTCTATGAATTGTGTGCTGTGAGCGGAAATGGGTTAATTAAATTTTACATTTTCCTTCCCTAGCTTATTCTCTATAAAAGTGTTGCTGAATTTGAGTGAGAAATATATATAAACAGTATTCCCTGGATGTGATTTTTTGATGTTATTTTTGGTTTTTTGAGTAGTTATACACAATATTGTACTTAAAAGTTCAATTCCCTTCTTATAGTCCTATGTCGAATTCCTACATTTTCTATCTGTAAAATCCACTCATTTATCTACCTACTCCTTGAAATATAACTTTTACTGTCTGTAGATAAAAAAAGCACTTTATACATTTCCTAAAAGGGTTTTCTTAAAATTGACTAGTAAACTATTTTCAATTCAATATTTTACCAACACATAAAATTTGTTTGGCATTTACTTATAATAGTTTGTATTTATCAGTATAGTGGGTAAAATATTTAAGTAATAGGCATACAAAATTTTGGTTTGTATTTTTTTTTAAATAATTTTTATCTTTAATTAATTTCTGTGTTAATTTATTCATTCCCCAATATGTAATTGTTAAAAAAAATCCCTTTTCCATTGTAAATATACATTTACCAGCCCCCATTCCTTGTGTTTTATGTTATAAACATATTTTTATTAAATTAAGTCTTAAAAAAAAAAAAAAAAACATTATAGATTTCATAAAATTACAAAGAAACCTCTTTATTGATCATATCCTAATGAACCCAGTTTGTTTTTTAAAATTCACATTTTTGAAACCACTTCAAATTATATCCGAACATTAATAATATGTACCTACTTTCTTTCGAATTTTAATATAGCTACTTAATCCTAGTACTGTACCCCTGTTCTAAGTTTCCGTGACATTTAAACTGGCATGAAGTCACAAAATTTTGTATGGAAACTTGTATAGCGACCCTACAGAATACTTCAGAAAGCCCTGCAGCCCATACCAAACTCCCGTGAGTTTCTCACTTACGTTAATGAGTAAAATTCTGAAGAGGGGTACCTACTGATTAAATTTTATTTCATAGAAATTTGAATATAAAAACTTTACTCCTGTTTTATGCAATGTTTGTTACATTTTAACCTTTTGTACATGCAACTACCCTCCAATAAAATAAAAATAATACAAATAGAAAAAATAAAAATAAAAAAAAAAGATCACCAAAGTTTCATTGAAATACGTTCACTGGTCTTTGAATCTATCGAGTACATTCAAACTATATACAGGGTGTCCCAGAAAGTACGACTAAGCAGAAAGTCCAAAGATAGAACACGGTAAGGGCTATCCAAATAACTCAATATATGTTCAGCGATTTTTTACAGTTATTTTAGTATTTTTTGTCGAAGTCTGACTTGCAGGATGTAAATGGTTACAGAGACACCAATTTTTGGGCTACATGCTTAATTTTTTTTTCTGGAATAGCTGAATAGTATACCTAGCAGATAGAAAAACAATTATGAGTGTATCTGATACCATCGGGCCAAAAAAAAATGATGAATCTCAAAATAAGGTACAATTGGAAATTTTGCAAAAACTTTGAATATTCGTATAATTTTTTTTCTTCGTAATAAATATTTTCAAAAACTTTCCAATTTTACTTTACTTACTTTCTGAGACAATCTATATATAGGTATACATAAAAATTATTATTAATATAATACCAATTGCGAGATTTTTTTTATCCTAAAAACACCATACATTTTTGTTGCAAGCTATAGCGTACATAATAAATATGTGACTTTAAACTGTGGAACTTTAATATTTATCACCAATAATTAGTTTGAAGTGAAGATTTTCCCAAATGGAATCACTAAACTTTAATTAAACCATGTCTAAAAAGTCACACATTTTTTTGCTTACACCTTAATTAAAAAGTACCTACTCAATGCATAGATAAATAGTAGACGGAAAAAATAAGCAGTTTTCAATGCAGAGAAGTCTGTCTGTTTGAGGAAGGAGTATATAAATTTGTAATAGCACAAATTGAATTCTCGTTTTGTTATTTTCAATCTTACTTAATTTTACTGCCACCAATCACTATAATTGACACGTCATTAATAATTAGTAGAAAAACTCCTAAATTGCATATAAAGTAGATGTATCCAGATTTCTGGATTTGTATGCTCTGTAAAATCTGCCTGATGTGCATGATCAAAAGCGTTTATATTCTACTAACTATACAAAATTTGAGTGCCATCTTTGACCATACTCTGTGACGACAAATATAGGTAACTAGAAATGATTGTCAAAATTCTAAAATTTTAGAGTAGGTATTTTATTTTTGACGAAGA
Organism: Mystacides longicornis; assembly: GCA_963576905.1. Classification (NCBI taxonomy): domain Eukaryota; kingdom Metazoa; phylum Arthropoda; class Insecta; order Trichoptera; family Leptoceridae; genus Mystacides; species Mystacides longicornis. The sequence continues at coordinate 5,252,736 of OY756433.1, read as the reverse complement.
TAGAATTTTCACTATAATTATTGGACTTTTGATACATTCTAAAAAAGCTCAATATTTGACGTAGTTGGTACCGAGATAAATGTTGTCTATCTATAAAGCACAACCGTTTATCTGTGTTTGCATAATTTTTTAGATAGAAATGTTATCTCCTGTTGTATGCACAAGTGCCTTTTATTTGATAATATTTAATTAAGGTACCTACCCATTTATCTACCATTGTCGTTAATTGTGAAAGTGTTGCCATTTTATGATTGATTTTGTCCTGTGTGTAAAAAATTGAAATATTTTTATTATTAATAGTTTTGATTCTTCTTCTTCTTCCGATGGCGCTACAGCCCAATTCGAGCCTTGGCCTCCAATACTCGTCACCTCCAGACAACCCTGTCCTCTGTTTCGGTCCTCCAGTTCCGACAGTCAAAAAGTTGTTCGGCATCCTTCCTGATAGTTTTGATTGGCTTAGTAATATTATGATGCATTAAAAATTGCTTTTTCTCAAATTTCCTATTTCTGCCCTCGATCTTCTGTATACCTACTAATCAAATTTAATTTGTGGAAAAATATACAATTATAGTAATTGTGTAATGCTCAGTTTTCCATGTTCATTTAGATTTTATGGCTGATGTACCTACTTATTTAAATTACTACTTAAAGTAGGTACCTATGTTGAATTAAAAACAATTAAGAAAAATAATGGCAACACCAATTTTATAAAATGGGCACATTTAATGCTTCCATTTTGTTTTGACAAAACTTTCATAATTAGAATGTTCCTATATTATTTCATAATTATTTCTGATTGTAATGTACTTAATTTATTTTACTTAACCTTAAAAATGAAACAATCTAATTCAGTTTTCAATTAATTTTTCATATATCATATCCGATATAAAGTCACGAATTGCAATATTCTCACTTCCTTAATAAAGTCTCTCTATTTTTCTTTTAAAAACAAATTCCCACTTTATTAACCCCAAAATTCATCGTAGTTTTAAAACAACAAATAATGACATTATCTGTTGTAATTCTTAGTACCTACTCATGTTATGTTATTTCTGAATTATTACAATATTACCTTCTTAATAAAAATTTATTAATTTAAAAATTATGTGCTATTTCTATTTATTTACCTACTATTTTTTTTAAAATATCTGACAACCCATTCATAGGCTATTCTCCGTAAGTATACCCTATATTATAGAGGATGAGAAAAATGTGAATTTTAGTTATAGTCAAGAGTATGAAAAGTTTTTAGGATTTATCAGCAATGCACTGTCTTATAACTTTGGTTGCTTTGGGGTTGGCTACATTTTTTTAAAATTCCCTTGCTTGGAGCTTATTATTCTTCATTACCAAATAGTATGAATGTATCAAATAAAACATTCATTTTGAGATAATCTAATAAAACTGATTTTACCCCCATAAAGACACACTGCCGTCATAAGAAAAAGCGTTATTTCAACGAAACCTACTTTCGAGATAATTATTGATATTTTGTAAATATCATTTTCGCACTAACTTTTAATAAAAAAAAATGTATATATTTTTATTGGTTTTAACATTATTACAAGTCTATTTATCAAAAGTGTAAACAAAAAATCATTACATCATGTGTTTCAGTGTTTTTTATGAGATACCGCCATTTTACTTTTTTATTAAAATGAATCTGTGCTCACTCAAAGTGAACACAAATACACTCCTTGACTCTTTCACAGTAAGCTACTGAAAGCTTGTGTCGTGAAAGAGGAAGATGGTCGGCACCTGGGATCGAACCACGACGCTTAAAATATTTAGATTTAAAATTAAAATGCTTCTTATGCAATTTTCCATACAAAAATGGAAATATTCAATTTGGCGAAAAATTGATAGTTCTCTTAAAAGAAAAAGGCCGATTTATTTTTTTTTTTTATAATTTTAATGTATTGAAGAACAAATTACAATGAATTAAAAAATAATAGGATGTTTTATTCGAACAAATAAAATTACTCAAAAGTAGTGAGTTCTCTTCAAAAACTATCTGTTTTCAGGTATTAGGGCTTGGAGTCATTTCAGAATACCATCTTTTTTGCCTTAGATTTTCTGAATAGGTTGTATTGATATTTGATCGGGGTACTTTTCTCTTTGGGGTGGCAGAAAATCTTCTTTTATAATTTACTTCCGACGATACTAGCTTTTATAGAATAATTTTCTAGCCTATAGTTTTATAGATCAAATCGAAGCTGCCTCTGTTATACAATAAGGGCGCGGTGAAAGTCGAGAAGGCTTTGTATTGTGTCGTGTATTTTCATAATCTTGACATTTTTTCCAGTAGAGCTAGAGAAAATTCTTCAAAATTTAAATTTTATTTTTCATCATTTTCATTAATAACTCGACCCCATGCCCATGGTGAAAAGAATCGGCAACATAAATTTATGACCGGTTTCAAAATATTTCATAATTATTTTTTCTGCGTTAATCTTATCCGAATGAAAAATAATAAAACGAAAAAAAATTCCAGTTTTTGGTTTGTGACGAGCAATAATTATCAGCCCATGTTTTGGAGAAACATAAAAAATGCGAAATAGTAAGACAAACTGAAGAGTGTCGGGAGAAAAAAATAATTGTCGATAAATTAAAACTGAGATAAAAACGTGCTAATGATGTAAATAAAACGAATTAATTACGCAGTACTTCCTGATCCAGTGTAACCAGTACGTGTCGCTCCATGAAAGCGGTATCTCAGGATGCCAAATGCATTTTAAAAACGTCTATTGTAAAAAAAAATACGAAGCATCGAGGCGGCAACTTCAAAATCCTTCGGAAAAGAAACTTACTGCCTTTTAACTTAGTAATAATTATTTTTGTGTTACGATCCCTATTTCCTTAGCCTTTTTCACGTACCTATATCTTTAATATACGGCTCTTTTGCTTCACAAATATAGCATACGGCTAAATTTCATCAAAATTTACAGTAAACTTGAGATACGAAATATATTCTTTGGTGTTTTTTTTTTAATGTTTTATGCGAGATATGAATTTTTTGCTTAGTCGAATAGATACGGACTGGTTTTAGCTATCAGAAACGATAAAAAACAAAAAATCGATTATTTTTTTGAGATACCGCTTTTTTGCTTAGGACGGCAGGATATATAGTAGGTACTATGATGATTTTTGGATCTGTTTTTTACGCCTTTAGATCATCGATATGGACTAAGTGCAATATTTAGGCTATTGGCAATGGTTTATAGAACATTTCCTCATACTCAACTCCTTTTTTTCATTTTTGGCACAGTGCGTATTTTATTTCCAGTATACAAATATGCGACTTATAGGTATGTATTTTTCATTCATCAATACTTACGGATGCCTAAGGTGTATTTGTCACCTGTGGGGCTAGTACGAGTTTTATCGAAAGCTAATTACACGCAAATAAGCGCTTATAAACGTGAAAATAGTGTTCTAAAATCAAACAATCGAATCGTTCGATCATTTTTGTATGGAAAATTTTGAAATAATGATCGTTTCGATATTCGATCATCGAAAACTTATACTATGGCTACTGAGCTGCAGCAACATTACCTACCATACAAATTCTTCAAAAGTTGTTTCTCCTAGTCCATATCAAAATTAGTAAATTCTTAAAAGTAGAAACGAATAAAATATTGCCTATAGTAATTATACTGACTCGCCATCAATTCTGATTGTCTCAAGTAGTGAAAAAAGCACGAGTGAGCATCATGGAATAAATAAAATAAGGACGTCTTTCACTGTTAACCCCCCCCCCCCCCACCCCCCTCTCCCATTTAAGAAAGCTTAAGCTGCGTTGAGTAATAACTATGTAGGTCACTTGTAACAAAATATGCAGATCTTGAATTTTTAAATTACACCAGTTTTGCATATTACATAACCTAAAGAATCAGGTTTTTCTACCTAGCTGCATGCTTATACAGGTAGGTAGAAAATGTAGATCAATCGTCACGTGCCCAAACACTTGAGCCGCCATATTTGATCCTATAGTCATTCATTAATAATAATACTCGTACTTATTGATATATTTTGTGTTGAGTTCCTATGTAAATTAAAAAAATTAATTAGCTCAAAGTCAAATTAGACGGAAACACCTTTATAATATAGCTTCTGATCGAATCATACTTTAAATAATTCTAACCTTTAAAATATACTTATTGCTTATACGGCGACTGATCAAGTGGATCGCTTCGACCTTATGATTGGACTTTAATATGAGCTGGACTGAAATCCTATTCTGAATTTTAATGCTCAAGTTCTCTTCATAATATGACGCCACGTAATCCTTGGGTCATCTCGTACACTTTACGGAGTAATTTTGTACTTACTTGTTAAAAATGGCAGAGTTCTGGCAAATCTCGAAATAGTTTTGATTGCAATTCAAGATTTAGATAAGTTAGATTAATAATAATTACTCTTTTATTGAGATTAACTCAACAATCACAAGAAAAGCTATTTTATTTCCGTTTATAGCCCCACTCGGGCATCTAGATCTCATAATGGGGAGCTTCCAAAACATCCACGAACTCCGAAGGCGTTGGACTGGCTGATGGCGTTGGAGCCAAGACGAGGCTGGGACGAAGCCTTTTGAGAGTGAAGATATTCCGGATTGCCAAACGAAAATAAGTAAGTAAGTAAGAGGTATCCACAGCGCTTAATATTACGCATCATAATGACCTATATCAACATCCATGTCCAAACCCTTTAGCATGCTTGTAACGGACAGAAGAAAATGTAAGCAGCTCTAAGCAAAGTATAATTACGTATAATTACTATTACAAGTGAAGTGAAGTTAAATTAGGTGCTAATTGATATGTGCAAAGGAATAATTTAAGTCAGGGATCTAATCAGATACAAATAAGTATTGCTTTCACGCTGATGACGGTTCAATGTGAACAACTGTCCAATTTTCACTTGAATTTGAAAAGACATTGCGCATCAATATCACGTTGGACGTCGGAGATAATATCAAAATGTTGATGGTTGTTGAACGTGGCAGCCGTTTTATTTCATCTGACTTATTTGTTTATCGAGGTATTTCAGCCTTATTCATAATTTCATGAATTTGTATGCTCGTATAAGTACATATTGAATAGTACCTAATATTACATCTAAAATTATTAAGGATCAAACATGGCGTCAGCGATTATCATAGGTATTCACCAACATACCTACGCCTTTTTACCTATGAATGGAGCATGTTGACTGGACTGCTATATACCTACTTTTGATATCATTCTGTGATAACACTGATAGTATTGGATAATCTAAGATTGGTCGAACAATTCAATTTTTTTTTTATTTATTTCGTTAAATCAATTTTGTATGAAATTCAAAAGCTAACAAATTTAAAAAGAAGACAGCGTTCCAAATGATTATGGATTCATTTGCAATATTTCAGGACTAGATCTCAGAAGTAACAATTTGATACTTGATTGAATTGTTCAGTTTTCGATTTTAAAAAGTAAATTTGAACCACTTTGGGCATATTACCGTCTTCTAGTGCTGTTTCAAGCGCTGGTTTAACACCATTCGCCATTTTGATGGTCAAATTCGTCAAAATTCTAGAAATTCCAAATCATGTCATGTCTAGCTGATACGTCAGAAGTTTGGAGAAAGCCTGATCAATTTAGAAGGTAGAGCGTCTGCCCATAATGTTTAAGAACTGATATTGTTGGATGAGCCAGGATATTAATGTATCCATCATACATAAATTATGAAGGAATTAGCGCCGGGACAGTTGGCCCTGTGGCTACCGTCTCTGCATGGGACGACCAAGGACGCAGGTAGGTACATTGAATTTTCCCATATGTTGAAAATTCTCATTATTATTAGAAGTTTCGAGGATTCGAACCTTATAACGAACGTTTTCAACGTAAAGTGATGACACTGAGCCAGTTTTCGAAATAGCAAAAGAAAACAGTCGTAATCCCGTACCTAGTGGTTTGTTCATAACATTTAAAAATCGAACAGTATTATGTTCGCTACTCTAGTTAGCCTGGTAAGGTTTGTCATGTTTTTTGTGTTTCTATTCAAAACAATGCATTTTCATGTTTTTACATTTATTTTGTTGTACTTAAGTAAATTCTACATATTTTATTGCAATTTATGTGAATAATGTATGGTGGTATTATTATGATATTTTTTTTTACCCATCACACCGTTTCCCGAAGGGGGTAGCATAGAGTACGGACTTCCATTCTTTTCTACCCAAACAAACCTCTTTCGCTTCCTTCAAACGCATAACATTCCGGATAGATGTTTTTCTATTCATTTTGATCCTGACTTGGCCCTCCTCTAAGACGGCACCAATATAGTCGAACCATGTCATTCGAGGTCGGCCTCGTCTGCGTGTCTTTCAGATTTATATCCTTTTAATCATTCTCTCTACATGTCCAAACCACCTTTAATTTTTTCACATTCATTTTTTCACACATTCCTTTCCAATATTGTGATTCCTCACGTTATCAATCAGTCTCTTTCCGCATATCCTACGCAGTGATCTCATTTCCACAGCATTTATTATTCCAACTTCCAGATTTTTCGTCCATGTCTAAGTTTCACTCCCACACATCATGGATGGTATCAGGATTGCATTGTGCATCAACTGTTTGGATTTAAGAGATACGTTCTTATTTCTCATTAGAGGTCTAAGTGCACCGCCAAGCCTACCAGCCAGTTCCTTCTTTCAATCTCCTTTTCACACCTTCCATCTCTGCTAAATAGACTACCAAATCTTTAAGAAATAAATGATTTTCTAAAAAATAAAATTTATAAGTTGTTGAACATGCATTTTTCTTGGTGGAAGTAATTTAAATAATCAAATTTAAATAAAAAACTTTTTAACTATTCCACAAATTTATTGTACCTGACATGTTTCGAAGGGGCACGCCCTTCATGGTCACGGGTTATTTGAAACATGTGACCATGAAGGGCGTGCCCCTTCGAAACATGTCAGGTACAATAAATTTGTGGAATAGTTAAAAAGTTTTTTATTTAAATTTGATTAAATATTTTTCTATTCTATTCAAGTCAGATTCTTAATATTCTTAAATTTAAAATAGGAAAATTCGACAATTCAAACATAGATCATTTTCAAATCTACCAAACTTCGCGTCGAATATTTTTTTTTAGTATTATCGGTCCATTCTAGATCGTCTTTGTAGCTTAATTGGAGACTTGTATTATGAACACAGGTTCTCTTGCGCACATACTAGAGTAGGTATATACATACTAGCAGCAAAACCTGTCGAAAAATCCCATTAGTTATTATATTGTTCTATAAATTAGTCCGAAAATCGTTCCGTAAAAATACTCCCAATTTTACCATACCACATTGAGAGCTGCGTTAAATTTGACTTTAATTCCTATAGCAAAAGTATGTAGGAACCTTTGATATAATAATTTTTTTTTATTATTAATTAGGCATTCCACCCTCAAAGAGTGATTTGTTGATATAATAATATTTTCCGCGTTTATTTGTTACTAGCTGACCCGCCGCGCCCGTCGAACTTCGACCTAATCCAGAATAAAAAAAATTTTATTCATTACACGAATTAAATACAGTTATGACATAAAAACTGAATTAAATTTAGCTATCTAATAATTTATTATTTGATTATGTATGTAATAATTATTGTTGATTCGGATGCGAAATGAAGTTGGACGGGTCATAAGATTGTAATAAAAACAATACATTCCTCTATAGATGTGTAACTTTTAAAAAAATCTAAGAGATGGCGGTGTAGTAAAGGATAAATCACATGTGATACACATTGCGATATTCTATATTATGTTGTTGAAAGAAAAGACGTCCATTTAAACCAGATTTTACCTAATTATTATGGTAAGATTATTAATCATCAAATCTCCCTTTACATCCCACTTAGGGGCATAGGGAGGCAACAAGAGCTCTTCATTGCGCTCGATCTTGCACAATGTTTATGACTTCCTCCACACCATGTCCAAATCCCTCAGCTCTGCTTCGAAGAATCGGAACATGGTACGAGAGAGTACTAACAAGTAGGTACCTACTTGTTCCGAAGAAAATAATTATCAGTATGAAAAAATTTATGTGGAGGATTATTCTAATCTACTATTATGTGGAGGAGATGGACTTGGCTGGGACATGTGTTAAGGATGCCGAATGACAGTTGGCCGAGGAGAGCGCTGTTTTTCCTCCCATCAGGGTCCCGGAGACGAGGAAGACCCTCTCATACTGTGTTCCGCTCCTTCGAGGCAGAGCTGAGGAATCTGGACATGGTGTGGGAGGAGGTCATTAACGTTGCGCAGGATCGAGCGCAATGGAGAGCTCTTGTTGCCTCCCTATGCCCCTAAGTGGGGTCTAAAGGGAGTTTGGATTGGATTGGATGAAAAAATTGCCCGTAGTTAAGTATACCTACTTACCTAAAAAATCGCATGAAGTCTCAACAAAAACACCGGGTTACGGACGAACTCAACTTATTATATAATATTTTATGACGATTATAATGAATCACAACATATCGGTACCAGCACCTGTTATCTGCACCTATAAGTATGCAGTGTATAAAAATACTATGAAAAAATATAGATTACAATGATTAGGTACATACATACACTGAGTAGGTACTTGTTGGTCGGTATGTGTTTTCATTATCAGAGTAACGTCAAAATGCTATTCAGGTTTTGAGTATAATATAAGTATCTACATAGCAATAATATTGAAGTACGTGTAGGGTAGGCTGTATATCGACGTAATGACAGTTCATACAAAAAGACATACTTCCATTATATATCATAATAATATTATTTAAAAAAAATATGTTAAAATACATTCCTATATTCGTGTAATTAGAGCTACAATAAAAGATATACCTATAGTTTAACTTCTTATTATCAGCTAAATAATTCGTCCCAGAGCAATACTCGTTTTGCGAAACTTTTTTTTCACATACAAATAATTAACGTAAAATACGATAATGTGGTGTATGCCGAATATATACTATTTTCTATATATGAATAAACTTCATTCTTACACAACGTGACAACTTGGACTTGGACATATTATGTATTTAATACATTTACTACATCCTTATTACAAAAAAATGCCATATAAAAGGGTAATGAATTGAAATGGTTGGCAATCCTACGCTGAATTTCGTACATACATATGGTCGTGGATTCGATCACAGGACAGGTGATGACCATTCTCCTCCATCTTGACATTTTTAGTAGCTTACCTACTGTGAAAGAATCAAACAGTGTCTGAGCACAGGTTCATTTTTAAAAAAAGTTATACAATGCATGTCAGCAAGACAATTCAGCATATAAGGTTACTCTTTACGAATCAACGAAGTTCCTTATTGAATTGAAACTTCCTTTTACACCCCATTTTAGGGGCATAGGGAGGCAACTAGAACTCTCCAAGATTCTGATACATGTTTAAAAAGTACGTGAGTATTGGGGTCTAAAGTATGACCCCACGAAACCGATTGTGATTGTTTTTTTTGTTGTTGTTGTTAGTATGTATTTTTGTTTATTTCTCAGATTTACAAAAACAATGTCGGGACGTTTGACAGAAAATGCTATAAGAAACTTGATTGAAGATGATGATTTATCAGATTTTGAGGATATAGATAAGAAAACAAGCAAAACTCTTTCACGAAACACTTTTTTGAATGCATAATATATGAATCCCACGAAACCAGTTACGTAATTTAAAATAACGAAACCGTTCAAGGGTTAAGACAAGTTTTGCTTGTGTAAATATGGATTTACTATCTTTTAAACAAATCACTCGACTGAATGTTTCATGCTGATGATGGTGACATTGCAAGTGTTTGATCAAGTGCCGTTTAGATACTACGCTCGGTGCGGTCGCGTTTGCTACAAAACGATAAAATCAAAATTTATTTAGTACAGTTTTAGTTTGAAAAAAAAATAAATAAACAACAATAACCCAAAATGGTGTCGCTTTCAGCGTTAACTACGTGTGTCAAATATTTACTTTTCTTGTTTAATCTCATATTTGTGGTAAGTGAATTATTTTTAATTATATTTTTTTTACTTTAATTAAGTAGGTATGTTTTATCAGCATTAATATCGACTTACGTCAGCGCTCACGTGTTTTTTTTTTTAAACTTCTTGAAACAAATGAGTGACGTTTTTTTTTTCTTCCACATTTATTTTTAACCATTATTATAATAATAGAGTATGTAGTTATAGTTAATTATCTACCTAAATAAGCTACAAATTATTTGTCACTTTTGATTGCTTATGTTTTTTGACTCATCATTTTTCTTATAGACCGTGCTAAAAGTACCCGGCCGGTCGTGCGCTAATGCAGTGTAATAGCCGGGTAATAAAAACTACACAGAATTTGCACATTTACATTTCAACAACGTTCAGTTGAATAAAATGCCAAACTAAATTCTCATGATTAGAGGAGTTTCGGAGACTTAAACATTACCACCTTATGGCGAACGTTGTTAACGTAAAGTGATCACACTAGGCCAGCCTTCGAAATAAGTAGAGACGGTCGTAAGCCCGTAGTGGCTTGTTCCATTTAAACATCGAACATCAGTAATGAATTCTTAGAGTTTTTAGTTGTTACATATTCGACAATGTGAAGTGTTGAATGCTTAAGGTAGGAATAAAGAATGTGCAAAAGATAGGAGTATGTGTAGAACTTGAGAAAGATAAAGGTTGCTGGGATACTGGGATGGTAGATGCTGTGGGGCTAGTACGAGTTTAATCGAAAGCTATAATTGCACGCAAATAAGCGCTTATTAGCGTGCAAATAGCGTTCGAAAATCAAACGATCGAATCGTTCGATCATTTTTGTATGGAAATTTTTCGATGATCGTTTCGATATTCGATCATCGAAAACTTATACTAATGGTACTGCTCCTCATCTTCCCTAGATGATTATCGGTGGAATCTAATTGAAACATCATCGGGGCATAACGACACTTTTCAAAGCCAACATCGATACATGGAGTACACCTACGCTATTGTTCCTGTTTTTTTTCGAGATTACCGGCGACTCGATCAATTAATGGCTTTATTGCTGTTGTGTACATATTTCACCGTTTAATGTGATTTAATTTACCTATACGCTTAGTGAATCATATCAATTAGAAATTTTATCATAACAATGTATCTGGTGTTTTTCCTTTAAAAATTTTGTCATTATTTTGTTGTCATAAAGCCAGTCAGCCGGCTTATCAGTAGTATGCCCTTATCTTTATCACCTTGTCACACTTTTTGACAAGAGAGATAGCTCTGCCTAGATATGGTTGCGGCAGACATAGAAATTACAAAAATAAGGTTTTTATAGTAGTACCTTTAATCTTATATTATAAAAATGGAGAACTATTTTCCGTGGTCATCGCATCACGCCTAAACGGCTGGACCGATTCCGCTAATTCTTTTTTTGACGTGTTGGCTTTTATCAGGAGAAGGTTCTTATGAAAGAAAAAAATAAGAAAGTTGCGTGGAAAATTAGAAAATTAAAGAAAACTCTAAGTAGGTAACCTTCTTAGTACTTTTATAATATACTTTTTTTCCAATTTTGCAATTAAATTGTCTTATCCAGGAGGTACTGTCGGTTGTTTGAATGTTGGTGAGATTGACAGAATGCGGATGTAAAACATATCTACTATTAATGTGGTTTAAAACATATACATCGGTCGGAATTACAGTGGTTAAAAGGTTATTATTAATTTATTTATTCAAAGATTTACGGCTTTAGAGCCTTTTACATTGGATAATCATTTTTTAAACATACAAAAAAACTACAACAAAAAAACAATAAAATAAAAAACAACAATAGCAACACTTGACAGTTTGTTATGAATTACAAAAACTTAACCTAAAATCTATGTGGTTTATAACTTCCATTGCATGACATACACAAATAAAAACACTGTGTGCATAGCAAATTCAATATCATTATAAGTAGGTAGGTAACTACAATACTATTACTACTGTCTGTGATCCAACCAAATACTTCACTCAAAGGGCTACGCTAGCGCTATGGCGCCTTCAGTGGTGACAGCGCATACTAATTTATCATTAACCCAGATAGACCTACCGTACCGTACCAACAAACTCAAAATGATCACAGGACAACGTTTCTCGAGAAAATTCGGTTCTGGTAATGCGAGTAGGTAAATGGCCATTAGTGTTAAATAACTAAAAATGGGACGAAGTTCGACGGGGCAGCTAGTTATTAATATTTTTACTTCATACTCGGGTCTTTGCCATTATTCTAAGGTTAACTCAAAGTGATTGGTCTGGTTAAAAATCTCACAAGCCTGCAAGTTTTTTTTTTAATAAAATTTATATGATACTAGCATTCCCGACAGACGTTGCCCTGTAGTTATTACAATATGAGTTTATTAATTTCGAATTTGTAATTTATATAAAAATACGTTTAAAATATGTTTGAATGTCAAAAATTTATTTCTGAAAGCTTGAAAGAAATTCCATCAATAATCTGCGTGCCAGTGTTTTGAAACTCTATGGAGTGTCCGAATGGACCTAAGGATGATAAGATGTCAGCTAAATAAAAATTATGTTGTTATGGAATTTTCATAGATGGCGTTGGCGCCGCAAGAAATCCGTTCCATACTAAATTTAATATTATTTTTTTATATTATATTATAATAGCTCTCCCGACAGACGTCTATGAATATTTAGTTCGAATTTGTAGTTAATTTATACAAAAATACGTTTAAAATTATTTTGAATGTTGAATAATTATTTCTGAAAGCTTGAAAGAAATTCTTTCATTAATCTGCGTGCCAGTGTTCTGAAACTCTGGTTGACAGGTAAATAAAAATTATGTTGTTAGGGAAATTTCATAGATGGCGCTGGCGTCGCAAGAAATCCGTTCCATAGTAACATTAATATTATATTTTGGTAATATTTCTAATCCATTTTATCAACTTTTTATTAGTTATTCTGTTATCCGGAGCGGAGAAGAATCCAATAAATCAAACATCGTAAGAATCTGTGCCGACGATCTCGAGTTATAAGTGTTCGCGTTGACCCGACTTCCATTTATATTATAAGATTTTTTTATTCATTTTTTTTTTTCAACTTTTTATTAGTTATGCTGTTATCCGGAACGGAGAAGAATCCAATAAATTAAATATGTTCGCACTAACCCGACTTTCTTTTATATAATAAGATCTATCTCAGCCATGATTAGCTCGCGGAAAACAGAATAGAAATAATCGTTTTATTCAATATGTCAAGTTGCTGCATCTTTACACTTTCTGAACTCTACTTTTCTTCTGTTTTATGTTGGTTGTGTGTTTGGGTTGGGCAACACATTCTTTGATAGTCCTCACAAATGTCCATTCTAGAATCTTCTTTCCGACTTTATCTTTGTATATTTCGTGTTATTGATGAGGTCTTTTGGATTTTTAAACAATATCTGAATTTAAAACTCATTTTGAAGCCTTTGAAACTAGAAGCATTGATGACTTCGTATGACTTAGTTTAACTGAAGTACCCACCTATCTTTCCCCCTCCCCCCCTGATGGGATCAAGGCGTCCGAGGTTTATTTCTTGCGCCTTTTCAGGCCTGTTGGGGGGTTAAATTTAATTTGTGGGGTTTAATTTAAATTCAATTTTTTAATAATATTATTTATTTTTTGTTTATTAGTTTGTAATTTCTGGTAGACCTTTTAGTACCTATGTTTTATTAAATTACACATTTTTTTCCTAGAAATTATATTCGATAAAGTTTCCTCTATTGTTGTAGTTGGCGATTCGATATTATTTTTTTACCAACTTTCCGTTTAATTTTCTATATTTTATTTATTTTTGTAGATAAGTAAATTTTCTGGCTTTGAAATGAGATTAATTTTATGAAAATAATATTCCGTTTATCACGAGAGAAAATAAATAAAAACACAATGTATGAATTTTTCAATCAGTTTTAAAGTGACTCATAAACCATGAAATTTTCCAAAAATTTTAACATTTTGACATTTTAACATAGATGAATTTTTGTTCACAATTCGTTTGATCAAGTATCCAAATAACACATTGTATTAATAGCCCAAGTTGTTTATCTTAAAAACCGTATTTGTGTCCCATTATTTATTTATTTATCGATGTTTTTGTCTTCTACAAAATGATCATTATCTAGGTGATAATTTCTTAGTTGGTTCGACGTTCATAACCCCGCCATTGTGAAATTGGGATTAAAATTATATTATAAATTTAACCCATCCGCATCACAATCGGTACCACGTACCGACCGAGAGAAATGTGCCGAAATTCACAATCGGTACGTGGTACCGACCCTCATCCGCTTACGAATATTGCCATTTTACTACCTGCTACTGCCATCTATGCAAAATCTAGAATAATGTTATTGTAGATAAGATTCAAACCTTTTTATTCGAATATTTTACTGCTTAGAGTTTTATACAAAATAAATCGCATACACGCCGCTAAAGAAGGGATAGATATTTTACCTGCGCGGTTTGTATGGCCGCCATCTTTGATATTGATGTTTGTTTGCGTGCGCGCTGTGTTATTTATGTTATTTTTATCACGTTTTTGTTATTTTGAAATTGTATGATATAAACTAAAATGTAATTTAACATTTTTTGAAGAACTGCAGTGAAGATTATGATATGAGATCCGTTTCCTGTGATGATATTTTCTCATCTAATCGTTTGGGAGAGTTAAATCAATATTGGTAAAGAAGATTTACTTCCAAAAAAACACAAAAAATAAAATCACAAAACAAAAAAAAAAAAGATTTACTCCAATAATGAATATTTTTTCTACTTAACTTCGAATTTTTATAAAGATTCTCCAACTAATAACTTTGTTTTGACAAAATTAAAATGAACATCTAGTGTGAAATTTGGTGAGTACATTTTAAATGGGATTTTAGTGCATAGATTTCTCCAAACAAATGAGATGCGTATGGGTTAAAAAGTGATGCAATCAATTAAAAATAAGCCGATTAAAAGGGTAGATACAGGTGTGACGTTCATATAACTGGACAAAGTATAAATACAATAATAGATTTTAGTTCCCTTTACGAATAAAATTACCCCAATTCCCTATCAGATCAGCTAAAATTATGCATCAACTAATATTTTGAATTTCGTGAACAATGTCAAGTGATTTCAACCAATCAGAGCGATATTGTTTAAGAAATCGATCGAGGTGAACATAGCTGCAAGTGATTTGAAAAATGAACGATTTCCGCATGTCAAAATTATCATCATGACCGTTAAATTTCCCTTTTCTCAAACAATGTCATCTTGATCAAGAAATATGACACTATTAACATAATATCTTTTATGATGACAACAAAAGCAAAATGATTTTTTTTTACTGAAAATAATAAATTATTTTGTTTGGATTGTTGTTTTAAAGAGATGTAGACATCTGACAAAAAACATAAAAGCTGTTCCTCTAAACTTTTGGCGGTTCTTTCTAAGGTGCCGCTTAAATTGATCTAACAGCTGGTCATTTTAAAAAGGAATCATGATACCTACTTAATTTTAGTGGAACTGTATGTTTTGAACTTTTTTCGTAAATTTTTAGCGGATTCTAAGTTTTGGCGGATCTCATACGGAATCGGTGTGTATTGTAAACTACTAAAGAATTTTTTGGTAGTTTAGTTGCTATTTAGGTCACTGTCACTGCGTGTATCTTCAAAAAAATATTTATGGGACAGAGAAAACAACGCTAATGGTAGCAGACGTTGAGGGGACCTGACATGACATACGAAGAAGATTGCAGGTTACGAATTTCATGACGGTGAAATGCAAACGCCATAGTGTTTAACAAATACTATCATTATTAAAAAACTATACTTAAATAATCATTAAGCCAAACTAATAAAAAATATGCGCCATATGTTATTTCGTCTTAGCTTTATACCAGGTTTAGAGAATAGACAATCAATAAATCAATCAATTCTCCCTTTTTCACCCCACTCAGGGGCACAGGGAGGCAACAAGAGCTCTCCATTGCGCTCGATCCTGCGCAATGTTTACGATCTCCTCCCACACCATGTCCATGTCCCTCAGCTCTGCTTCGAAGGAGCGGAACACAGTGTGAAAGGGTCTTCCTCGTCTTCGGGACCCTGATGGGAGGAAGAACAGCGCTCTCCTCGGCCAACTGTCATTCGGCATCCTTAACACATGTCCCAACCAAGTCCATCTCCTCCCCACAATGGTGGAGGTGATGGGCTCACGCTGGGTGCGCCGGCGTATAGCGTCGTTCGTGATGCGGTGGTACCATCTTACGCCCAGAATTCTCCTTAGGCACTTCATCTAAAAAGGCTGAGACTTTTTGTGCCTGGGCCTTGGTCAGGTGCCAGGACTCACACCCATACAAGAGAATGGGCAACACACACGCATCAAACAGTTTACATTTCGTCTCGACACTAAACGCCGACGCTTTCCAAATCTTGGTCATGTTGTTAAAGGCGCCACTTGCCATACTGATACGTATCGGGAGCTCAGCCCCGAGGTCACCAGAGGTGGTAATGGTTGCTCCCAGGTATTTAAATTTATCCACCCGGGAGACCTGGTGACCGTCGATGGTTATCGGTAGCTGTTTTTCGGGGCAGGCATTACTCGCCATGAGCTCCGTGTTACTGGCATTGACTCGAAGGCCAAGGCGTGCTGTTTCGTCGCAGAGTCTTGAAACACTGCGCTGTAATTCCTCCACTGTCGTACTGAACAACGCTAGGTCATCCGCGTACTCCAGATCACACAGTTCGCCCATTAGACCATCTCTAATAGACAGAAGTGATAAAATGTTAAAATTTTATTGTGTCGGAATGGACTAAAATTTGAATAAGATCGCAACTAGATCGCATTAAGATCGTTTCGTGAATACCCCTACAGAGGAAAATATTCCAATCTCCCATCCAAAAGAAAGTCGGGTTAGCGCGAACACTTATAACTCGAAAAATATAAGTAGAAGTCTTTTAATTCTTATTTCATAAAGATTTTCACAGAAAACTATTATAAAATATGTACGCCATGACAGATGCCTGAAGCCTGTAAAGCAGAGTTCGCTTGCAAGTTGCAACCTATCTCTCGTATGGTACCTCAATTATTATCAAGAGTCATTTCAAGCAGGTTAAACTAACTATACATAATATAATACTAAGTAGGTAGGTACCTATATGTACACACAGTATGGAGGACTTGCATTAGGTAGGTAGGTACTACAAAACCAACAGACATTCTTCTTTTAATTTTTCGCGTATTTAACAGTATTAATTTTTCCTCTTCTTCTATTTTTTATTTTTCGCATATTTAGCAGTGACTCTTATTTTTTCCCTTTGAAACATTAAGATAATATTTTACTCCTGGTCCTGAGAAGAGAATAGCTGCGGACAAAACCTGTTCAATAACCTACTGCTCAAGTCTGACTAGCCAAATCAACAACGTAAAGCAAGACGGGTATCGGCTAGTAAGTAATAAATGACATAAGTATAGGCTTAATAGATGATAGAAACTAATCGATCAGCTTGACAAGGAGTGTCAAATAGATGCATTCTACGAAGAAAATTAGAACTTGCAGACCCTGGTGAATCCATGATGCAATTTAAGGTCAATTTGTGATCTAATACAAGAAAATGATGAAGATAACCAAACGACCCCATATGTTAGAACTTTACTGATAAAAACGTCTATATCCTATTAGTGTTAGTTCTGAACTTGCAATCAACAATTTCATGGTCAAAGAAATTAACCTATATAAATACTGTAAAATATATTGACGGTGAGGCAGTTAAGTACTCGCTAGTAAAATAATAGTCTACAATCTTTGAGAAGAAAATAATACTAGAGAAATAATGTGCGACTACGCATGGTTCCAACAAGTACCACGTGATTGCTGTTAAACTCATACATCCTGTGACGTTTGTCGGTAGCGGTTTGTGACACACGATTTTTATTTTTAATATTTTAGCGTTAGCACAGAGGAATATTTTATTCAATTAGTTAAAGTAAAGTACCTGTGAGTTTTGTTGTGCTTGTGAATGAAAGTAAAATGAATTATCTTACCACAATAATTCCGTAAAAATTTGGGTTCAATTGAGTCTATTCATCCAACAACGCCTCACATGTGACTTATTTCCTACCACACCGCCATCTCTTGGATTTTTTTAATAGTTGTTAAGCAACTATAGAGGAATTGTTTTTATAACAAACTTATGACCCAACGAACTTCATCCCGTATCCGAATGAACAATAATAATTATATAATGACATAATGCAATAAATTATTAGCTAAATTTAATTCCGTTTTTAATTTCGTAAACTGTATTTAATTCATGTAATAAGTTATTCTGGGTTAGGTCTAAGTTCGACGGGCGGGTCAGCTAGTCTTTAATAATTATTTGGTAGGTACTTCAGATTTTTAACATTTAGCAGGCACAAAGAGTATATTTTAACTCTGTCTTGAAGTAGTAAATTTATTTTTTATCGAACCTACCACCTTCAGATTTTCAATATCATTTTAAGAAATTTTATAATACTCGTATAACAGAATAAAATCATTTTAACTTATTAAATTTTTATGTCACTTTCATATAATAATCGTTTTAAGTAGTATATTATTGAATAATATGTATTTCTATTCAATTTTCCTTTTTTTATACGTTGGAATTTCCATTTTTCTGATTAAGGCTAAATGTAATGATCAAAATAATTTTTATATTCTAATATAATCTTGTTAATCAGAAAACAGTTACCATTACCTAACTTTTCAAAGGCTTCAACAAACATTTTTAACAAAGAGGAGTTTTGTGTTTTAACTCTTGCGAAAAAGATAAATCTAGAACCTTTTCTAGAAGTATGATGATGTTACTAAAATAGGTGCTCAATTTGATTGGAACCTTCTTAATTATTTTTGTGTAGATACACATAGTATTATCTCGATGACAAATCATGTTTGTAGTTCAACAATCGTTGTAAACATTTTAAAATCATAAACAAATAAACATCGCTTTTATCTACCCGAGTGACGCTCGAGCGTGATTCACAGGCTATATAGGCAAAAGGCCTAGGTGGAGTGATTCCTGCTTTATGACACTCAATTAGGTAGATACTTGAATGTTGTTTATTTTATGAAACAATAAGTACATGAATAATAATTTACGAAGTAGAAAAAATAAATTAAGGCGTGTATTGATAATCACGTGATTTTTTAGTAGTTTTTGTAGACCTGACGCCCCCCTGGCGATAGTGGTGAAAATTCGAACTAAGCCCCACGCCTTGAAATGCAAATCTATAGTATAAAAGAAAGTAGGGTTAGTGCGAACACTTTTAACTCGAGATCGGCTGTACACATTCTTCCGATATTTGATTAATTGGATTCGTCTCCGCTCCAGATAACAGAATAATTAATATAAAGTTGAAAAAAAAAATGGATAAGAAATAATATAAAATATAATTTTAAAGTAAGTATGGAACGGATTTCTTGCCACGCCATTATTGAAAATTTCATAACAACACAAATTTTATTTACCTGACATCCATAGAGTTTCAAAACAATGGCATGCAGATTATGTATTTGTTTATAATCATACATGCGGCCATAGGCCATTAAAATATGTATGCAAAACATGTAAAAGTCACATCTATATCATGTCAATTAATTCAATGTGTACCTACGGAAGAAACACAACGAGGCACGCCGATCTTTCAAGCTTTCAGAAATAATTTTCTAACATTCAAATACTTACAATATTTTAAACGTATTTTTGTATAAATTACAAATTTCTAATCAATTTTCATAATAAGGACTACAGGACAACGTTTGTCGGGCTAGTAGAAAATAATGTATAGGTACCTTTCATTTATTTATTAATTCTCGTCCCTAGGCCTTATCGTCAAAGTCATCAATTTTAACACAATATCATCACCGTTGCGCAAGATCGAGCGCAATGGAGAGCTCTTGTTGCCTCCCTATGCCCCTAAGTGGGGTCTAAAGGGAGTTTGGATTGGATTGGATTAAAATTTAAGCTTCAAAATAAGCAATGAATAAATCAATTAATTGCCGAAGTTGGAAGGACATTCAACAGAATATAATTATTTGTTTAAAAAAACACACACACTGTCACCTGGAAAGTTAAATATTTCCTAACACATTTAACGAAACATGTACCTACAATAATCCTTATTAATTATTATCACGACACAAGTTTTAAGTTGCTTACTGTGGAAGAGTTAAAGAGTGTACCTACTTGTGTTTACTGTGAGTGAGCACAGATTCATTCAGAAAATAAAATTACCTCCATCAAGTAGGTACTTAATCCACGTTAGCTCTCAATATGAGCATCTGGACGCCACAAAATGAAACGGATGAAACCGTGTAAAGAAATATGGGTTCATTAATTGGGTATAGGTACCTAATACAACTCCTACTACCCTCTGATTTTTCTGAACCTCTTACTCCCCTTTCGAGCTCACGACCAAAGAACTCGAAGTATCAAAATATGAAGTTGTCTTTAAACTGTCTGTTTGTATTTTTCAGATAACTGGAATCATTGTGATCGCAGTTGGCGCAGCGGTGCAAGCGGAGTTTAATGGATATGAAGAAGTTCTAAGCGATTCCTTCATTCACACACCAGCTTTGATGATAGCAATCGGAGTGCTTATCTTCCTGATTGCGTTTTTCGGATGCTGTGGAGCCATCAAAGAAAATTACTGCATGATTTTAAGCGTAAGGTTTTTTAATTCATCTCTTTTAGTTTTTGTGCCATGCCAGATCTAACGTCGACTATGGAGAAGGCTTCTTCGTCCTATCTATCTAAGGGCTATCCAGAAGAGTTCATCCGCTCACTGGATCGGAATCCATTGCCTGAAGCCAGAACATCTAAAGTTTACCCACACCTCGACTTCCATAAATTTTCCTCTTGGTTTTTTGGTGAAGAAAACTGTATTTTGTGTTGTGCAGTATTTAGCCCCAGGTAGATCATATTTTTCTTCTCTTGACGCTGGCAAACAATTCTCAATCAAGTTCAGCTCTTTTCGATACGAGTGACACAAATCTTCTTTACTTAGAATGTTTGTTTGTGTAGGAGAACGGAATGCAATATTTTTTCAAACTAATTTGCAAATATGTCCGTTTCCATTAACCAATGTGAAAGATCGTGATTTCAAAGGACCAATAAGGATACTTATTCGAAAAATGTGGACTGTTTGGAGGTTGTTTGCTGGCTGTCTATCCACCCTTTTTGTGTTCTGCCTGAGAGTCAATTGGAAGATGTCTGTATATTGCCATAGATTTTTTTTTCATTTTCTCCCTCATCTTATTATACGTACATATCATAAACCTCCAATACATTTAAAACCATTTTGAACCTGTGGTGATTCATAGTGAACCTTTAAAAACGTGTCACTGTCACATGTATTATTACTAATTGAGGTCTGCTTCTTACACTCATTATTCTTTTATTATCTCTAATTTGATGAATTGCCAACTATTTTCATTTGCATTACAGTTTTCGATTCTTATGATCCTGATATTTATCTTGGAATTGGCTGCCGGCATCGCTGGTTTCGTGCTGAGGGATCAGACATATGCTATAATTCAAGGCAACATGAAAGAAAGCATGCCGGCTTATAACAAAACAGTATCTGTGGCAATATTCTGGGATGAACTGCAAACAGACGTAAGTCGCATACCTCTATTAAATTTCTACATAATATAATATATATATTCAGGATGACTGCTAATTCGACCAATTTCTTGAAAGGTGTTATACTAGAGATAATTTGCAAGAGTTTGGGAACACAAAACATGCTTTGCTTTATGTGAAAGATGTCGAAAGTGTATTTGTGTTCACTTTGGGTGAGCTCAGATTCATTTTTATTAAAAAAAAAATCATTCCGAAAAGGTACCTATAAATAATGTTATCCGTTTTACTACATTTTTGGAAAATAAACCTTATTAACGATCAGAAGGCGCGAAATCAATTCAACGGCACTATACAATAATGCTGAAAGACCTATTTTGTTAGTGATCCTAACGAAGCGTAGCTTTGAATTATATTCGTGTAGATGTAAAGCTGCCGCCACTGCAAGATTAGCTGCTTTTGGTAGCGCCTTTTGATCGTTTAGTAATTGGTTAAACATTTTCCTTTTCAGAAAGTTTATCAATTGAAGAAGTTAAACATTTCTGAACCTGTTGTTTTAGTCAAGTTCTTTGGTTGCAGACTATTAATGTATTTAAAAAAACCGCTGTCTCAAAATAGGAGTAGGTACTTGAATATAGTGTGAACACTTTTCGGCCAGTAGCGAGTATATTATTATATTATGATTAGCGACTAAAAAATCGTAAGGTATTTTGTCTTTATACGCAGGGGTTGTCCATCAGAGCACCCCGTTCAATATCACTCCATCAGTCGAAATGATGCGATGTCACTGTAAAAACTTTGAAGTGGTTGGTAGACTAGCTTTCGTACTGTTCGATCGTGGGGTTGGAGGTCGTGGGTTCTATCCCAGGTGCCGACCACTTTCCCCTTTCACGATACAAGCTTTTCGTAGCTCACTGTAAGGGTGTATTAGGGTTCATTTAGAGCGAGAGAAAATTCATTAAAAAAATGACCGTGCGTGGTGTAAACCAAATATATGGTGTAGAGTTATAGGGTTTGGCGGAAATCCATTAGTCCAAAATTCAATCGCGTCAAGACATTCGTTCATCACTCCAAACGGATCGTCAATTAATGGGAAACGCGAGTGAACGTTGTTATCCTTTGACAGGTTGAATATGAATCTTCCAACATTTGATCAACCCTTTTTAATTTCATAAAACTTTATAATTTCAGTTCAAATGCTGTGGCACGGATAAACCTCAAGATTGGGAGATGATTTTTGAAAGCTCTTCCATGCCAATGAGCTGCTGCAAAGCGCAACCAGGAGAGGTTGGAAATTCCACTTGCAACTCTACTTCGACTAATCTATTTAAAATTGGCTGTGTCAACGGTCTTTCCAACTACCTGTCAAGTCACGCAGCCAGCATTGGAGCAGCCGGGGTGTGCATAGGAATTATACAGGTGATTATCAAACTTAAAACATTTTCTTTCTTTCCGAAGGGAGGAGTGATTCTTCTTCACTTAATACAATTTCAATGGTTCTGGGGTCGAAGACAAATGTAGTAAAATGACTGCCAATAAAGGTATTGGTCATTGAATAAGACCCTCCACCATCCGAGTATGAGTGAAAACACAAAAAGAAGGCAGATTACGACCAGTGGCGCTGATCGGGGCAAATAATGTTTCTATGTATTTGAATGGGCATACGCACAGCAAAAACTCAAACCCGCTTTCCGGCATGCCCATTCAAATGCATGCATAGAAACCATAGACACATTTTCTGGCCGGTTGGAATCGGCGTTCATTGTGTTCACATCCTATTACAGGATTTTGGAGATTCATTTTTACTCGCATTAAATAAAGCCAAGACATGACTCCGACATCGCCGCAAGGTTCCGCATTGGATTGGATCCGTCAGTCGATGTTTGGATTGGATATTGGATCGGTAACACCGACTGACCGATACCGTTGGCGGCCAATTTATTACACTTGACTTCAGTCCCTGGGCACAAACCTTCTTGAATAGTCCATTTTATAAGAAAGTTTGAAGTTAACCAGTATTTTTTTTAGGTAGGTTACTTTACGTAATAGTTTCTAATTATTTTGGAATCATCAGCTAGTATATTTTTACAGGTTGTTTGGTAGAAATAGTTACCTTGTCCAGAAACTATCGTTATTTTTTTTTTATTTTTCACTTAACTCGATTCCCGGCCTATTATTTTTCTCACACAACACAAGTAATGGGAACCTAGATATACCTAAATCCGGCAGTCTCATAGAACCACGTTTCTAGTAATCTCCGCCAATTTCAATCCTACAGTCCTACTTCCAAATTGTTTACTGCGATATTTACGTTGAGAAAAATACGGTAATCCTTTTGTCAATTGGTTGAGAGCTCCGTCTTTTTCTATTCAAAATTTATACTAGGTACCTTAAACACAAGCATTACGTTCGTAATGTGAAAGATATTAAATGTGGATTTGCGTTCAATTGTTAGTTACAAATTTTTGAATAACGGCTATTTTTTAAATAACTACCTACCTCTTTATCTTCGACAGCCATTTTTGACATGTCATCTAGATTAGAAGTAAAAGGCTTAGTATGATATTATTTTTATTATAACCTAGCTAGATTAATGCCTGATATAGCTGGTCTCATTTAAACTTGCCGACGGACGCCACGTTGTCGCTGCCATTCTCTATTGCATTAGTTATAACCGTATTATGGAAAAGGACAAAGGCGAACTTATTGTTGTTTAACATTAGTGGTGGAAGAACGTTCGTTTCTTAATTTAAAAGTCTTGTTTTA
This sequence comes from Mystacides longicornis, assembly GCA_963576905.1. NCBI lineage: Eukaryota > Metazoa > Arthropoda > Insecta > Trichoptera > Leptoceridae > Mystacides > Mystacides longicornis. The sequence goes on along the minus strand of OY756433.1, from coordinate 5,228,339 downwards.
GTCCTCAAACCCATTAGTAGGATAGAACAATACATTGATAATCTTATATTGTTTTGCCTTTTTAATATGCTGTGCACAGAATATGTATTTTAATACATTTTTCAATAATTAAGTCGTAGTGTTTTCAGGGGGTCACCAGCTGACTGACCCCCCCCCTCCCCCTCTGAAAGGTCCAGGCGTCCGAGGCAGGGCCGTCGCGTGGTTTTAGGCGCCCAAGGCGAGGCTTTAATCAGCGCCCCCCCCCCCTTCCCATAAAAATTACTACTAGTTTTTGAAAGGCGCCCGTGGCGCCCACTAACTTCATACCGCTTTTAAATCAAATGAATTGCAGTCTGGCTAAAAAGAGTAGAAATTAATTATTGATGAACTAAAATGTTATCACTCTGGCAACACTTTTTTTTTTTTTACCCATCACGCCGTTTCCCTAAGGGGGTAGGCAGAGAGTACGGACTTCCATTCCTTCCTATCCATACAAACCTCTTTCGCTTTCTCCAAACGCATTACATTCCGCATACATGCTCTTCTATTCCTTTTGCTCCTGACTTGGCCCTCCTCTAAGACGGCACCGATTTGATCGGACCATGTCATTCGAGGTCGGCCTCGTCTGCGTGCACCCATTCTTTCCGATTTATATATCCTTTTAGTCATTCTATCTTCGTTCATTCTCTCTACATGCCCAAACCACCTTAATTTATTCACTTTCATTCTAGTCACAATGCTAACATCCACTCCACATTCCTTTCTGATTTTATCATTCCTCACCTTATCAATCAGTCTCTTTCCGCATATCCTACGCAGTGATCTCATTTCTACAGCATTTATTCCAACTTCCAGTTTTTTCGTCCATGTCCAAGTTTCACTCCCATACATCATGGATGGAATCAGGATTGCATTGTGCATCAATTGTTTGGATTTAAGAGATACGTTCTTATTTCTCATTAGAGGTCTTAGTGCACCGCCAACCCTTCTACCAGCCAGTTTCCTTCTTTCAATTTCCTTTTCACACCTTCCATCTCTGCTAAATAAACTACCTAAATAGACATACTCATCCACTTGTTCCAAGTTCTCATCATTCACAGCCACACAACATTGCGTTCTTACATCTTCTCTTTCAAAAACAAGCACCTTTGTCTTATTGACATTCATCTTAAGACCATTCATTTCACAATTTTGATACACACGCGTCACAAGTTCTTGCAAATCACGTTCGCTTTCAGCCATCAATACTAGGTCGTCTGCATACATCAGAGCGCATACATTCATCCCATTCAGATCTACACCCACTGTACTATTTTTTATATCACGCACGCAAAAATCAAAAAATAGATTGAACAGCCAAGGTGACATCACACATCCTTGCTTCACCCCTCTCGTAAGACGGAACTCTCGTGACAGATGAGTATTCGCCTTGACACAAGCAGAACTATCAGAGTAAAGGGAAGCAACCGCGCGTATCAGTTGTCTATCCACTCCATAAAATGACAAAACCTCCCACAATTTCTTTCGGTCTACTCTATCATACGCTTTCTCCAAGTCTACGAAAGCACAGAAAAGCTTTTGATGTTTGTTCAATAGCTTCTCCGTTACCATTCGCAGAGAGAAAATTTGGTCCGCACATCCTCTTCCATTCATAAAAGCACCTTGCGCTCTGGCAACACTGAACATAGGTTATTGTCTGACATTACAAATGTTTACGAATGGACAGCAATTCTAACTGATAAATACAACATCCAATTCATTTTAAAAATTATTAAGTACCTTTTACTAATTTGGATATTTTTCCGACATATTTTTTTGTATATTCCTATAATGTTCACATACAAATAAATTATAGGTTATATTTAAATATTTTGACATTATTTATATGATGCAAATTCAGCCATAGAATAGTAAGCAGTTGTAAGCACCATTTTGTAGCACCCATTATATTATCTTATTATCTCTTGTTTTTTGACTCGTTTTGCATAGATTTTTTTCCATCTCGTTTTTAATGCCATGGCTGATGGTACAGTTCGTTATTAAATTCTTTTAAATAACCTCTACAAAGCATTTCATATGATACCACATTGCATAGTTTTTTTTTTTTAATATTTTGGCGGTTACAATACTGTACTTTATAAATGTAGAGTGCTTATTAAATGTTGCCTTACACACGACTGCAGCGCCCTCAATTATTTTCTACTCTTTTTAGCCAGACTGTAAGTCAAGATATGATTTGGAAAAAAAAAACATCTTTATTGCAAACTTAAAAAAACAAATGAAACTTTTTATTACAAACTCCGAGATGATTTAGCATATGGGTGTTTATTAAACTTTTTATTGAAAATATTGCATTCGTATGGCTTTCCTCCGCTATGAAGTCGCTCGTTCCTTAGATTGGCTACGCTGGATAAAATTTAGTTAGAGTTTTTTTAAGATTTTAATTAAAAAATTGATGAAATTTTTTATTGCAAATATTGCATTCCTTTGGCTTTTCTTAGCTATGAGTTCGCATGTGAATCCCTGGACTATATTACAAACAAAATAGAATTAGTTTTACCCACGGCGGCGCCCCTCCTATCGCGGCGCCCTAGGCGACCGCCTCGGTCGCCCCACCCACGCGACGGCCCTGGTCCGAGGCTTGATTCTTTTGCCTTTTCTGACCTGTTGAGATTTTTAAGGACGAGACGTGATCAACCTCAAAGTTCCGATCTGGTTTTCCGATTTATAAAAAATACACATAAGGAAAGGAAGGAATATTATTATATATTATATACTTGTGTAAATATGTTATATCACTATGCATAGCTATTATATTATATTATTAAAGTTTGATGACGTTGTACTGAAATTTGGTGATATTACATAATATGAATTCACACTACGGGCACTGGGCAGGCTACGTCAGACAATGCGGTGACGGCAAGCCCGTGTGAAACGGAGTATACAATACAATATTATGCCTACATTCATTATAATGTTCCAATGGTAATAATATTAGATACTCGTACACTAAAAAATATCTTTATCTACAGATAACCAAACAGCGTACCTGATGAATTACTATTTTATGATTGATATAATTTTATTGCGTGCTTGCCAGTAATCTAATTAATTATTCAGAGAACAAAAAAATATACTATTCAGTAAAAATTTGACACTTCGTCAAGTTTTTGCACAATACATAGCTGCCCCTTGATCTCCACTCCAGTGTAGTCTCTTTGTTCATCTACATACGTGTCCACCATCATTCTTGCCAAGTGCCCCGCTTCCTCAAACACTCCAGTGCCCAAGTCAAGTAGAATGAAATGGGTGCAAACGAAAACGTGATTAACAGCTTTCAGACTTATTTATTTTGCCTCGGAGCTTGGAAAAATTTTGGTCTAGATTTGTCTGTATTTTTCGACGTTTTTCTTCCTGTCTTGTCTTTCACTGCCCATCTTTGAACTCTCTATTTTTCTTTGAGCTGCTCGCAGTTTGTTCAGGGTCATTGTTTCCGTGTCGTATTATGTGATGAACAAAGTTTTCAGAATGTTGGAAAAAGGGCGTGCTCATATTTTCATCGTTTTTTTTATGGAAACAAAATTGAAAATATATTGTTGAAAAAAAAAAGAAAAAAGAAGTTGGCTTTCTGGTTAGTATATGTGTATAGAATATGGAAATGGAGGGTACCTACTCTTAGTACCTCCACATCAGTGGTCAAAGGGGACTCTATTTAACATGGCAAAAACAACCTATCTTCCGGGAGTAGCGAAAAGATGATTTAGGAGGCTTCTTGTGCAAAGCAGTAGTTGGAAGGAGGCACTGACACTCTGCAAGAGGCCTCTGGAGACGGGGCTTAGTAACAAAAGCGCTCCACGGACGATTTAAAGGATGCCACAATATACTTATTTTGGTCGTAGTGACACTAGCATTTAACATTTGATATACCCACTAAGCTTGTCAAATTGATAAAAGCAACAATGAGTAATAGTAAATGTCGGGTAAGGATTGGAGGACAACTCACGGACGAATTCATGGTGTCTCAGGGCCTCAAGCAGGGTGATGCATTGGCCCCTACACTGTTCAACTTGAGCCTTGAACACGTCATTCGACAAACGTACCAAAATAGCACCAATTCCAACATATACTTCCAAAGCAGCCAGATTATTGGATATGCAGATGACCTCAATATAGTGGGAAGATCCTTGACAGCCTTACAAGAAGTCTTCGAGCCACTAGAAACAGCGGCCAAAGCAATAGGATTATCAATTAATGAAAACAAGACGAAAGTTATGAAGCAATCCAGAAGCCAAAGAAATGACCCTCGACAGAACATTAGTTTTAAAGATTCATATAACTTTGAGGTAGTGAATGAATTTGCCTACCTTGGATCCACCATTACAAAAGATAACGAAGACCATGTGGAAATAAAACGGAGGATCGCAACTGGAAACAGAACATTCTTTTCCCTCCTACCAATGCTCAAATCCAGAAACGTCCACAGGAAGACCAAAATAACCCTGTACAAAACGATCATAAGAACAGTGGTAACATATGGATGTGAAGCATGGACGATGACGGCAAAATCTGCCGAGATGCTGGATACATTTGAGAGGAGGGTGTTGCGTAAAATCTTGGGGCCCGTGAATGATGGAGAAACCTGGAGAATTAGATTCAATGAAGAGCTATATAACATCTACAAGGCTCCCAGGCTCTCTGTACATGCCAGACTGAGTAGGCTGAGATGGGCCGGGCATCTGCAGAGAATGCCATCCTCACGGGTCACTAGAAGGATCCTCGAGGGTCACCCAGGCGGAAGACGACGTGTCGGAAGACCTAGGCTCAGATGGGAAGACGAAGTTAGGAAGGATGCGGCACAACTCCTGCAGGTGACGGATTGGCGGACCGCAGCGGAGGACAGGAGGAGTTGGAGGCGTTGTCTAAAGGAGGCCAAGGCTCGATTTGAGCTGTAGCGCCATCGAAGAAGAAGAAGAAGACACTAGGGGCGTATTATAGACCTTTTTTAAATGTCGAAATAAGCTAAAAAGCTTCCCAAAAACCTCCCATTCTAGACAAAGAGTGAAAAGACGTAGAACGCCGATTCCGACCGGCGCAAAGAATGTTTCTATGCATTTTAATAATGATACGCACAGCAAAAGCAGAAATCCGCTTTCCGGCATGCCCATTTAAATACATTAATTGCGCCATTGAAACCAAAGACAACATTAATTGCGCCGGTCGGAATCGGCGTTCTACGTGTTCTTACCCTTATGTATATATTAGGCGTGGTATTTCAATATCAAAACCCTTAACAGCAGCATTAACCTTTACAAATGTTGTACTTATTGCTTTTATTACATAACGAATAGGTCATTATTAGATGTGTACGTCCATACAAATTTTTTTGTGACAAAAACACCGTAATACTCATAGGCCACTAATCGCTTATAAACTGAATGAAAAAGCTGTGTTAAAAATATTTGTGTATTTTAATTTTTTCTAAATATATATTATGCAGAAGCCTTAAAGTTAGCCTTGCGATTTTCCTCGCATTATAAATATTTGTACAAATTTACACACTGATAGTGGGAGAAAAAAATGTTTTATTTTTCTTAATAATATTTATTTTCTTTTTTTTTTTCAGTTCATCGGCATCATGTTTTCGTGTCATTTGGCGAGGAGGACCAAATATGAGAATGTAGCTTAAAGAATATTGAAAGTGGGATGTTTAAAAGTGAAAATGAACCTTGTAAATACTTATATACCTAATACATAATAATAATATATTTATATTATTTAAAAAAAAACTTCTTAGTTAAGGAGTTTTGTGGATTGACAATTTGCTATTTTATAAGGAAGATGTTTGTGCATTTATATTTTTTGCAACGAATAGCTAAAAGCATTCTTTAGTCAAAGATTTCAACTAGTTTAATGTTTTTGAATTATAAGGAGTGTTTTATATTTTATTTAATCAAATTTCAAACATAATTTAATATTCTGTTCCTGATAAACTAAATAAAATATGGTCACCACATTTTGTTTTCAAACTTCAACCAATGAGGAATATGCTACGTACCAATACATTTGTTTTTTCTAGTGTACCTACACATTCCATGATATTGTAATCTTGTGACCATGATTCATTTGTACCTACTTTTTGAAAATGTCAAGCAAATAAATATTTTGTTCACAAATCACTCTTTGAGGGTGGAATGCCTAATTAATAATAAATATTTTGTTTCTCACTAATACTTATTGGTATAATTTAAAACATCGACGTTTTATTTTTATTCATTTGATTATTGTTTATTTTACGTTTTATTTCAGAGACAAAATGATTTTATGCTTATTAAGGTATACATTTTTCCCCTCTTTTTTTTTTGAGAAAAAATAACCAAGAACATTTTTATTTAATAGATATTCCAGAAAAACTAAAATTAAGTAGTTACTTACGATAATAATAACAATTCTTTTAAATTAAAAATTATATTTTTCAAACATGTATTTGTAGGAATAGATATCACTTAAGATGTGCAAAACAACGAAATTTGGTTACCAAATTTATTTTTATTTATTTATTTATTCATACTTTACTGTACATTGATACAGTAACACATAAAAACTTAACATACAAAGACATAACAGAATACAGAGGGCGAGCTTATACCACAACGAAGTTGTGGTTTCTAACAACTAACCCCAAATTTAATAACGCATTACCGACAGAAACACAAAATCGTAACCTCAAAATATGTCTCTATGTCAAATTATGTTTTTAAAATTAATTTATAATTTCTTGTCAAAATGTAATTTTCATCATAAATAATTTTATGATATATTTTTTGTTTAATATCGTAGGTATGTGGTATGTGTTTCATGTAACTGAAATTGTTTTGAAATAGCAAACACTTTATTTTTTTTTTCTGAGAGATAAACACATTATTACCTATTTATTTTATTTAAATAAATAAGATCTACTTATCTTGTAATTATTTAAAAAAAAATACGTAAGTATACAAAAACACTGTTACCTTAGTTTATTTAATGTATAAAGACTAAATAAATAAATTAAATAAAAGGTTGTATATTTTTTTTTATAATAGAAATTAAACATAATAATATGACCGAATAATTCGAAGACTTTTGGGAAGGCTAATAAAACCCCCTTCCCTCTCTTCAAAGCGAGCATTGGCCTCCCGCCTCCAACCGTTCCTATAATAGGATCGATTCTTGGGTATATCCTGGAAGCAGTGGCGTAACATACCATTTGGGTCCCGAGGATAATTTTCGGGTGTCCCCTTCCTATGAAAAAAAAAAAACATTTTTTGGTTAAAAGATGAGGTACCTTTATTCTAATTCTAATGAATGCGTTCTAAAATTTATCAACTTTTAACTATCTGACCCATCGAACTTCGTCCTGCATTAAAGTCAATAAAATATTGCTGGGTAACATAAAATAGCTAACATACATGACTACTCGTTGTGAAAAAATCAAAAGGTATGTGGTTATGTTATAATATTATGAATCAGTTATTTCAAAAGCACCAAAACTCACCCATTTATATATAAGATATAATATTGAATATTCATCTGACTTATAAAAAAGTCAGATAATACAGACTTTTTTATAAGTCACATTCCAATCCAATCCAAACTCCCTTTAGACCCCACTTAGGGGCATAGGGAGGCAACAAGAGCTCTCCATTGCGCTCGATCTTGCGCAACGTTAATGACCTCCTCCCACACCATGTCCAGATTCCTCAGCTCTGCCTCGAAGGAGCGGAACACAGTATGAGAGGGTCTTCCTCGTCTCCGGGACCCTGATGGGAGGAAGAACAGCGCTCTCCTCGGCCAACTGTCATTCGGCATCCTTAACACATGTCCCAGCCAAGTCCATCTCCTCCACATAATAGTAGAGGTGATGGGCTCACGCTGGGTGCGCCGGCGTATAGCGTCGTTCGTGATGCGGTGGCACCATCTTATACCCAAAATTCTCCTGAGGCACTTCGTTTCGAATGCAGATACTTTTTGTGCCTGGGCCAGAGTCAGGTGCCAGGACTCACACCCATACAGGAGAATGGGCAACACACACGCATCAAACAGTTTACATTTCGTCTCGAAACTAAACGCCGACGCCTTCCATATCTTGGTCATGTTGTTGAAGGCGCCACTTGCCATACCGATACGTATCGGGAGCTCAGCCCCGAGGTCACCAGTGGTGGTAATGGTTGCTCCCAGGTACTTAAATTTATCCACCCGGGAGACCTGGTGACCATCGATGGTTATCGGTAGCTGTTTATCGGGGCAGGCATTATTCGCCATGAGCTCCGTCTTACTGGCATTGACTCGAAGGCCGAGGCGTGCTGTTTCATCGCAGAGTCTTGAAACACTGCGCTGTAATTCCTCCACTGTCGTACTGAACAACGCTATGTCGTCCGCGTACTCCAGATCGCACAGTTCGCCCATTAGACCATCTCTCTGTGTTATCGGTATACCTCTTGCTCCTTGCATGGACTTTCTCAACAGGAAGTCCATGACAATTATGAATATAAAAGGAGCTAGTACGCAGCCCTGTCTGACTCCCGTGGTGATCCTAAAAGCTTCAGTAGGACCACCTGGCGTTTTCACGCTACACTCGGAGTCTTCATACAGGGACTGCACCATTTTAACTATCTTCGGAGGTATACCGTACAGAGCTAAAATTTTCCATATCGATGGTCTATGTGGGCTGTCGAAGGCCTTTTCAAAATCTATAAAGCAACAAGCGACTGGAGAGTTAAACTCCTTGCACTGCTGAAAGATGCACCTGGCACAGAAAATTGGGTCCGTGCAGGACCTTCCAGGTACAAAGCCGCATTGTTGCTCTCTCAGGACAGCCATGACATGATATAAGTCACATTATACTAAATTAATTGCACAACTAAAACACCAGAAAAAGATTCATTCATTGGTTTAAAAATACAAATATATGCTTAAAATATGTTCGAATGTTAAAAAAATATTTCTGAAAGCTTGAAAGAATATTTATCGATATAATCTGCGTATGAATGCGCAATGTTTTGAAATTCGATGGTTGACGGGTAAATAAAAATTGTGTTTTTGTGGGATTTTGCACAGATGGTGCTGTTGTTGTTAGGAAGCCCGTTCCATACTAACTTTAATACAGTATTATATTTCATACTATTTTCCATCCATTTTTTTTATTTTTTATTAGTTATTCTGTTATCCGGAGCGGAGAAGAATCTAATAAACTAAATACGATAAAAATCTGTTCAACTGATCTCGACTTATAAGTGTTCGCATTAGAGATGAAACGGATAGCATTTTAGCCGGATACCGGATGTTCGGCCAAGTAAGCAGCCGAATACCGGATAACCGGCCGCCGGATATCCGGATAATGGGAACACTGCCGAAAAAACCATCAAGCGCATTAGTTAGTCTGAATTAGTGATAATATTTTGAATGTGATAATATTTTTTTTCCATGATTAGAGCGTTTAGATTTTTAACTTTTACCCTCAGAACCAAGGTTGTAGCCAGGATAGCATTAATGCAGGTTCCCAATCTGTTAAGGTTTATGGCTCCCTTTATATCCAATCCAATCCAAACTCCCTTTGCGCTCCACTTACGGGCGTAGGGAGGCAACAAGAACAAGACCTCTCCATTGCGCTCAATCTTGCGCAATGTTTATGAACTCCTCACACACCATGTCCTGATTCCTCAGCTCTACTTCGAAGGAGCGGAATAGAGTATGAGAGGGTCTTCCTCGTCTTCGGGACCATGATGGGAGGAAGAACAGAGGTCTCCTAAAGACATCAGTGTTTTTTTCAATATTTATAAAATTAGCAGAATGCTAAAGAAATCTTTAGTAGAGCCAGGGACAGTGCATGAATTACCGTGGGTACAGCGCATGTATAACGCTTACGTAGGCGGCATATACCAATTGGACTGACTCCGTTGCCGGAACGTTATTGTACCAAAAATCCCGGAATTTATCTCCAGCAGGACAATATGTTATTATGACGAAACGTATTTTTATTTTATTAAACTTATTTACGGAGACAAGCGGAGCGCTTGCTACCTCTATATAAATAAATAAGCATTCATTCTCCATAATTTACCCTTATTGCAGTATGTTTGCTAATTAATTTTAATAGTTGTAGAATTTTTCTTGTTATTTCAAGGTGTATTTCTTAGGTGTTACTTACTAAATAAATCAATTAGTTATCAAAACATATCATTTTTTTACTATCCGGCAAGATAGGTGCTAGTTATCCGGCATTCGGCCGGATAGCATTTACGCCGTCGGATAGGCCAGATACCGGTTAGTTGCCGGATATCCGTTTCATCTATAGTTCTCACTAACCCTACTTTCTTTTTAAAGAAATAATAAATAAATAAAACTTTATTGTGAAATAATTAATTAAAAACAATTTTTATACAAACACTTTAAAGATTCAAAGGGCGGACTTATCCCGAAGGATCTCTTCCAGCCAACCCAAATTTCTTTTATATGATAGCTAGATGTTAACAAAATGTAAAAAAGCTTGAAAAAAGTACCAACAATTTTTTTCACACTATCAATATTTTTAAGTTCAATGGTAGTCACATTACCGCCATCTGTGGTAACGTAGGAAAAACATTGATCTTTATAATCTTTCTATCAAAATATCAATCTACCCGACATCTCCCTCTTTCCCCAATAGATGGCCATAATGTCTCCAACAGAAAATCCGTTCCATACTAACTTTAATTTTATATTTCATATTAATTTTCCATCCGTTTTTCGATGTTTTAATAGTTCTTCTGTTATCCGGAGTGGAGAAGAATCCAATAAATCAAACATTGGAAGAATCCGTTAAGCCGATCTTGAGTTATTTATTTTCACTTTGTTTTTCCTATTGATATTTGCATGTTATATCTTTATGATGTAGACTGAAATTTATTCATCAAAACCTGTCTGTAAGTCTCTCTCGTTTTCTGCCATAATAACAGCATCGTCAGCGAAGCATAATACATGCTAATTTTGTTGTTACCCATTTTGTAGCCATCCCCAATGAGGTCACTTCTTTGATTATATGTTGTCCATGATGAGGTTGAACAGATATGTCTCACTATGATAATTAAAAAAATAAACACTTGGGTAAAAAATTGACCAGAGGATCACATTACGAATGAAGAGATTCTCCAAAAAATAGAAGGAGGAAGGCAACAGCTTAAAATCCTCTCCGAAAGATGTGCAACGTGGAAAGGGCACGTTAGACGAACGAAGCTCTCCTAAACACAATTATTAGGGGATGACTGACGGGACAAACTCCCAGTGGCGATCACATTAAGATTACTTATAGGACATGTTCCTCCCTTAGAAGGTATGTAGGGAGTGAAGTGGGGATGAACAGTGATTAATATTGCAGTCAACCAATCCTAAGATCATAACCAGAGATGTCATGATAAATTATGTCATTAATTTAGTATGAGTATTCACGAAAACTCTTCGAAACTAAACTTGTACATTTACTCGAGGGTCATTATAAGGCTAAAAGGAATTATTTTTTAGATAAATGAGACAAATTTCAATTTTTATTAACATAAATATTGACATTTTTTGCATCTTACGTTTCTATTAAGTTTTTTTTTTAGTTATGGATGGATCGATGCTGTTCCGCATGTTAAGGACTCGTGGAATCATTGTGTAAAATCTATAAAGAATAAGTGCAAAAAGGTTATTTACGTGCAAATCACCCTCAATTCTCATTCATATTTGACTAGTTCTACTTAACTTTTTCCTGAATTACCCTGCAGGACATTATTAATTTGCAGTTTTGATCGCAACACTCCGCTCGCGATATTTTTGGGATTGAGAAATCAACCTTAGTCCTATAATTCAAACACAATATTACCCAAAAGTGGATCATATTAACTCTTTGGGTGGAGCATAATAATATAAGACACCTTTATTTTGGTGGTTATATGCTCCACCCAAAGGGTAACTTGATATCAAATCAATTAATGCTGCACGCAAGAATTGATTTGGTATCAAGTATCTATCCACACCTCTTCGAAGTTGATTCGATCATGCTATTTCTCGGGTAAACACGGTGTATATAGTGTTGGCCCATGGGGCAACGTGGAAAGACATACAAACTCACCAACCCTCCTGGCAAAAGTGGCATTGTGATACCAACTAGCCCTCGCAAATATCACGACCAGTTCAGAAATTTCTGGTAGTATACCTATGCGCGGCAGGCCATCATCCAGAGGCTGTAAAAATGTCTTTGCCGAACATGTCATTCGTCAAACATAACATTTTAGTGTCAAAAAAGAAGAAAGCCTGTATGTGTTCAGCAGACAGCGCTTGAAAAAGTCTGAGGAAGCCATAAAATCATTTTTTTTTCTAGGTTTAATCATAAAGTACGACTTTTACATACCTAATATGCTTCACTATATTCGGAACAAACTCGCAGTCAGCAGCACTTATCAAATGACAAAAATTTTAAGAAGTTAATAATCATGGTTTAAAAAAGGCTTGGCTTAGAAAATCTTGGATTACCTAAATTTCTCGAAGGCGGATGAAACGAAAAAATACCTTGAATCCATCAACAATAAAAACCATGCCATTCCTTAAGCCATAGCTTAAGCTAGGCATTCATCTTTGTCTTATGGTCTTACCTCAAAAGAAAACACATAATATGTAGGTATTATAAGCGTAAGCTTAAACCTAAATACTTAATGAACTGTTTCAGGCAATCACACAATCATGTCGAAGTAAAACGTGCAACATATCGATCAGCCTTACCCGTAGGCAGTGGCGTAACTAAAGGATGGCAAAATGCTACGACCCCCAGGGGACTTGAAGGGGCCCCGGCTCGATTTATAGAATATACTTTTGTGGAAGAGAAAATCCGAAGATGACGTTTTCAGCTATGAATAAATCCAGGTTTTTGAAAATAGAATTAATAATTATATTTTCAAAAGCTTAGGTTCAAGTGCGCTTTAATTATTAAAGTGCACATAATATCTATACTACTATGTACCTATTATAAAGAGGAAATAATTGATTGTTTGTTTGCATTGAATAGGTTCCGAAACTATTGAACCGATTTGAAAAATTCTTTCACTATTGAGAAGCTACACTATCTCCGGGTGACATAAGCTATATTTAAATATTTAAAAAAAAAATAGAGATCATTGCTAAAAAATCCAATAATTTTACCCAAGGTGTAAAAAATTACTAAAATTCTTTACATCGCGTGCGCTGCTAAAACTAAAACAAAAACAACCTGAAATGTGGGGGGCCTAAACTCAGCAGGCATCAAGAGCTCTCCATTGCGCTCGAAGCGTCCGAGGCTTATGGTGCCTTTTCTGACCGGCTGAGTTTTAAGGACGTGAGGTGGTTAACCTCACGGTCCCGATCTGATTTTTCGATTTCCTGCCTCTTACAGGATGCTCGAAAAACCAGCAAATAGAGCAGAGGTGCTATTCTTAGCCGGCAACCCCACGGCTAATAATAATTTTGACTAACTATCTTATTTTTAAAATTAAGTTACAACGTAACGATTTTTAGGTGCGAAAGAATTTGCCATTTACTATTTGTATAGATACGCCACTGTCCATAGGTATGTTTTTAGTGTTTTCCCATCCCAATCAATATTATATTGATTGGGTAAGTATGTTAGATAATAATAGTTATTGTTTCGTGTAGGTATAGGAGAGGGTAGTTTAATAACAGTTAGTGAATCTACTAATTGATTGATTATATAGTGTTACACCACAGTAGATTGAGGAATTCAAATATTTCGAAGGAAAAAACTGCCCTCTAATTCAAGAATAAGTTAAGTTCGAACTAAACTTATTATTTTAATTAAGGGTCATTCATTACAACGGTGTAATTTTTTTTTTAGGTAAATGAGACAAATTTCAATAATAATTATTAAGTATAGTCTTCACATTTTCCGGATCATATACGTTTATATAAATGTTACATTTTATGAGATTTTATGGATCGAGAAAAAATTGAAAGACGTTCCAGAAAAAAAAATACTCAAAAAGCAACCTAAGCCAGCTCATCATCATCATCATCCTCGTCGTTCCCTCACTGCTGAGGATCGTGACCATCACCACTCCCCACCATACTATCTCTGTTTCTGGTGTTCATTTCATAGTGATGGTTCTCTTGGGAAGATAGTGCAGTAGCTTCCCGTGACTTTCTGCACCGCAGTAGACTGAGTTGAATTTTGGTCTGGGTTGTTGTTGTGAAGAGTGGAACTAAGGCATTGCTGCTGCCCAATGCACCCAACTATATCCACCCTCCAAAAGCCCTGGCGTTTAGACTTGCCATTCTCCTCGCAGCGTACTGCAAAAACAACAGCAGGAGCCTCCGCACCACGCCAAGGTACGACCAGAACACATCCCTCCAAGTCGTCCCAAGTCCATCACTCTACAACCGATCCTTCACCCATAGGGCCCGGGTACAGCAGCGCAGCCACGAACCAGCAACAACGAGCAGAGCGCGGAGCCAGCTAAACCATTCAATTAAAATTCATTTTACATTAATTTTGGTGCAAAGTACCTTATACAAGTTGTTTCAAATATTTGACATGTTCTAAACTTTTACGTGAATAATTACCCTGCAAGCGCCATCAGAGGTGATTAATCATGAATTTGATTGGTTAAAAGTTTTCAAAATCTTCAACAGATGCTCAACATTTCATCAATAATTCCTTTTCTTATCAAACTCCTTGGTATTGTCGCAGGAATCAGCATCGGGCGATTAGAGAGTGTTTAACCTGGTCTCTGCCTGGTACGACTAATTTTGGCTTTCCAATTTTTTAATCGCTGGCTGGCTTATTAACCAATGTAGATATTTAGCACTTTGTCGAATAAGATCGACTCTTCTGTCTAGAATATCCGCTATATAACGGTGAGAGAACTTTTTACACTCCCCGGAGAGGGGAAAGTATTCGGTCATGTGGTCGCTAACGAAGAAGTAAAGAAGACAATGCTAATAAATAGGTATAAGAAGAAAAGAAGACAATGCTAAAAATAAGGTAAGAAGAAAAGAAGACAATGCTAAAAATTAGGTTTAACATAATGTAAGTGAGACAATATGTAAGATAAGGTTTTTATTTGTTATTTTTGTCTTATTTGTTGAATTTCTTTAATTTTTTTCTTAAAAATAAATTCATTCACTCAAAATAATATAATAATAGGTATATTCCGCCAAGTTCAAAAAGTCAATAATCAAATTTGAAACTAAAATTGGCAGGTGGTTGATCGTTGATCCCTTTCTATTATTCTAGGACTCCTTCAGATCGGGCAAAGCCTACTTGATAACCCCTCTGGATGATCGTAAGATTAATAATTATTATTAACATAAACGCCACTACATTGTGTTTTATTTTATCGTCGTACATAACGATAAGTATGTTTATAATTGCCAAGAAATGTTTGTCACGCAGGCGCGTCTAATTGAGTACAAATATTGCGATAACTAAACGGGGTTTACCTGAATGCAAAAGCCGAGCACCGTTGTGAAATTTGATTCTAATTCTTCTTGCTCTTACCCTTGAATATTAAAGTCTTCACAAAGCATTATTTGGGAAACTTAGGTCCAGCTGTCCTACCCTTTTGTCAGGTCTTCCAGGTTAGATACTTCCCAAGAAAACAAATATGGAGTCCCTCAGGGCAGCGTATTGGGGCCGACACTCTTCTTAATATTTATTAATGTTATGTAGATGCTGGTTGCCGGTGTTTCTATTATATTCTCATATGCGCAAGACACTCTTCGCCTTTTTCACTCTGATAACTGGACACGTTTTCAAACGATGAAATGAAAAGAACAAAGGGGATTTTGGTGTTGTCAGAGGAGCCTCCTAGTCCTGGTCCATATCTAAAAATATGTATGTTATGTGTAGGTCTCTTAAAGTAGTATTTAGACAAAGTTATGGTTCTACCTAGGTCCTATAATCAATCCATTGCACTTTTGCCAACAAACAGTATGTTATATTCAATCCTGCATTGCAGTCTACTTATTTCCAGCTATAACCCCACACCCATAAGCCATCATTCACCTTACACATGTTTTATACCCACTCAGTTTTCCGTCTTTATGCTTGTTTCTGAGACAACCCGATATTGCAGCTGCTTTATTTGTCAGTTTGAGGACTTCATCATACAATTCACTGCAAATTTCGATTGTATGCTGTTAAAAGTGAAAACACTATTAGTAAGTATATTACTTAGATTCTTCTTTCTCAGACCATTCTGTCACTCCTGAACTGCATCTTCTGATTCTTTTCATTTATTTGTTTGTCACAATGTCATCTGTACTGTCCTTAATAGGCAGAAGTTTCCAAATCAGTGTTTCTGTTCATTTATGTCCTACCTCGATTAACATTTTCGAATGCTCTCCGAGATCTGATGAACTCACTGTTGAGATTATTTTCCTAATACATTGGTTTAAAAATAAGATGTTTTGTGTTTGCCTGCACTGAAAGGGATGTCTTGATATTATGGATAGAATGTATTTGCAATGTTATGTATTTTGTAATGGTTATTAATAAACTCCGATAAAGAATGATAAAATATATGATTTTATTGTTCAAGTGAACGCTTGTTAACGATGAAGCATGTTTGTATTTTTACCATATTATAACTATGTCATGTTATTATAATATCTTATGCTGAAGGCCAAATACAATTTCAAATTGAATTCCATTATGCCATTTTGCATAAATACTTTCTTTGAAAATCACACTTATCAAGTGCTCTTTTTCTTCTCGGTCTTGATTGTCCATTTTTGAACGTAGGTTTCCCCGTTTTTTTTCACTCCTGTCTATCTTGCGCCTTCTGCAATTATTATCTGCATCCATGCCTCACCTGCAACCCGAACCAGGTGGTTTACTCTTGAAAACTCGAAATGTCGACCATCAATACTTTTAATAATATAAATGCTTGTATAAATCCTTATTTATACCAATTTTTTCGTAAAGCAAAGCATGGATTTAAAATAGACTTACGTGGAACAATTTAAATGCATAGAAACTAAAATCTAAATGTGATAATGACATCGTTATTGACAATTTACAAATTGGATCGGTATTGTGATATGCAAGATAACCGCCCAGATCATCTCTCCATTGGACTTAGGATCATCAGGCGTTTCTCTGCCCATTTTTGTCGCTTCGGCTGCCGACAATATTACCAGCCTAGCGCCACTCTTTCTATAATGTCCAGAACTCCTGTTCAGGTCCTGATAGTCTCAATCCATATTCTATCTCTGATACTAACTCCCAGAATTGCACATTCAATCGCTTTCTGAACAACCATCAACCTTTCTGCACTTTTTCCACTTAATTTAATTACCTATCTATCTCAAACCCATAAATTTAGAACTGGCAAAACGGAGGTATCAAAAACCTTTCGCTTTCAATTGAGGAGATTCAGGGCCGTAGCGGTTAAAAATATCTGGGTTATGACAAAGAACATGCAACGGTTTTAAAAAAGATCTTTAAGACCAACCATTGGGCAACATGATGCAAAAGAGATCTCTAAAAAATCCAAGGAAAACCTGATGTGATCAGTTCTATATAAGTGGTATGCTTGCAATTGGCAGAAATCATTATAAGAATAAACTACGCCATAGAACACCTAGCTGTCTTTCTGCACCATAATGTCAGAAGAGGCCAAATTCGGAACAGAAGAACAATTTTCATGTTGATGCAACTACGAGATTACAAACTGGAAAACCAAAGCAGCAGACAGACAATAATAAGGCAATATTTCGAGATTTAGTCAAAGCCCTCTCCAGAACATACCAATAATTTTTCTCCCAATGACAAAAAAACAACAATGTAGGTACTTACTTTTGATATTACCGTGATTTATGATCCATTCTAATGCCAATATCATCTTCTTATACCATAGAATGGAATACCTCATTATAAGATTTGCCGCAACTTTGGTTCCATGATGGATGGTAAAAATCAGCATTCTTCTTGGACAACAACTGTCGTCGAATATCCTTAAGGCTTTCCCATCATTATGAGACAGTTGATGGATGCATATGGCATTTTTTATTTTTGTGATGATTTTGTTGTTTCTTAGGCTGTTGTCCTCAATCGCTGAAACTATAAACTGATTCACACCTATTCAGACTTACTTACTTTTCGAGTGCAGACTTCAGACTTTGCCACTCCAGTATGCAGCGATGGATATCGCTTTGTCATTCGCCCTCCCAAGGTCCTCCACCTCACAAGTCACCTGCATCGACGGGCACGTCAACAAGTGCAGGTCGTCCTGCAGCTCCCCACAGTCACAACTCACGTCCTCACCCTCAAGGAATCCCCATCTTCGTTGGTAATTATCTTACCTATTCAGAAAAATATGAAGGTAATAAACAATATAATGGGTACTTGCTGATAGTTTCCCTATATCACATTCTCTTTTTAAAATAAAGCTTCTATAATAAAAGATCGTTTTGAGGCTATTTAAATATTTATTATTTGATCAAGCGAAAAAAACTACGACGCAATAATAAACTGTGAACATAATTACATTAGAAATGTCGCGTTGTGTTAAAAAGCGGCACTCATTAGACGGCAAAGCGAAATCTACGCTAATGCGGTGTTCTCACGAGGCGAATATCGCCAGGACACCAAAATATCGCCAGCCAATTGAACCGTGTGAACAGATTGTCGATAAATCTGAAGCGATAAAAATGATCGAAAGCGATATCGCCTCAAGTTGACCACCTTTCAACATTTGTTTCTGGTGGAACGATGCACGCATGCGCGGCATCCGTATCTATGGTTAACTTCTGTTTCTTGACAGATGACAGCAGTGATTTTTTCAAAAAAAAATTCTCCTTAGATTTCTTGATTTTTCCTTAATTAGGAGTAAAATAACATTTTCAACTAACCCCAAACACTCAGCGACTTCTACCTTGACGTCCGCCATTTTTAAAACTACCTGACACATTGAATGTATGTCGGTGGACTCGTGTGAACACATCACACGATCAATAGGCGACTGAGCGATATTTTTTTTATGCAAGCGAAATCATCTGGCCTTATATCGCCTCGTATGAACCATTGCCACTGTACCATTAAGGCAACCCTAAAAACATCGAAAATACGTTGTCCTGTCTTTACCTTCTATGAATATTGAATTCGAATTTGTACAATTTATAAGTATTTCGGTGGTCACGGAGAGAAATATATCAAGCGTAAGCGAAACGTCAGGAGAATTTTAGGTATAATATGGTACCACCGCATCATTAAAGACGGTGGCGCACCCAGCGTAAGCCCATCACCTCTACCATTGTGTGGAGAGAAGATGGACTTGGCTGGGACATGTGTTAAAGATGGCGAACGACAGTTAGAATACAGACAGACTATCAAAACCTGATCAGAAGTGATTGGCAATGGACATTGTCAAGGAGAGCGCTGTTCTTCCTCCCATCAACGTCCCGAAGTCCAGAGTCAAGGAAGACCCTCTCATACCCTGTTCCGTTCCTTCGAAGCAGACCTGAAGGATTTGGACATGGTGTGGGGGGAGGTCATTGAAGCCGCGCAAGATCGGGTCAGACAGGGAGTATTGATTGGTTGAAGCGAAACGTTTTGGGTAGTACTCCGTGTGCTGAGGTTGGCTCTGAAGACAGCCGTTGTTTGCCCGACATTTCGATTGGATTCTACCAAACATCATCTGGGGCAGATGGAAAACCGCTGATCGAGTTCGACAGGGGTTTTTCCTGTCTCGGATTGGATGGGACCGATTGGCTAGAAAAAAACTGTCTCAGCAAGACACCTATGTATGTATATAAAAGTGATTATTTATTTTATTTTCCCATACGTATTCCCTTCAAAATTAATTACGTCACAATGAAGAGCCTTTGGTGCCTCTCTATACATATTTCCATTGCAGATATGAGAATCATATAATATATTATAACACGTCATTATATCCTGGAATCTTTTTTGTAGATATCTTATTATTCTTATCACAAATAACCGATAACATTAAAAAAAACGCATTGGCGTCACATATACGGTCATATAATCGAAATCTACAACTTCTTAGGTAAATACATGACCATTATTCAATAATTATAAAAACCTCAAAGTAAAAGGAAAAAATTAAAAGTTAAACAGTCCAATAATGTGAAGAAGGTGCTAAAGAGTAATAAGTATTCAAGGCATATTAAAAATTAAAGATGACTTAAAATTTTGACTATTAAATTTATTTATTTATTTTATTGAAAGATTGTACATATACAAAGCAGTAAAAAAACACACACACATAACAACATAACAAAAATAATAAAATGGTACAAAAATCCCATACAGGCTGTAGCCTGTGTTTGGGTATACAAAAAAATAATATCTAAATTATTCTATATCTCGCGCCGCGGCGTCAAGGCTGAAGTTACATAAGGAAATTAAAAAGTAAAAAGGTATGTTTTCAGATTAATGTGTTGTTGGTGATTAGATATGTTTTGCTTTTAAAAACCTGTAAATGGTTACATAGGTATATGTTGCTTGGTCTTAATGATCATGGGATGGGGAAGAAGCAAGCTGGCGAAAGAGACAGGAAGATGTCAAAATCCGTCGTATTCTAGAGACAACACTACAACAAAGCAATGCTTTAATGCGATTCCGCTGTAGTTTTGTCTCCAGACTTCAATCACAGTCGTCTGTCGTAGTCTAGCTAGAGAAAACACTAATACGAAGCTATGCTTATGCGATTCCGTTGTAGTGTTGTCTCTAGACTTCAATGACAGTCGTAGTCTAGAGACAACACTAATACGAAGCTATGCTTATGCGATTCCGTTGTAGTGTTGTCTCTAGACTTCAATGACAGTCGTAGTCTAGAGACAACACTAATACGAAGCTATGCTTATGCGATTCCGTTGTAGTGTTGTCTCTAGACTTCAATGACAGTCGTAGTCTAGAGACAACACTAATACGAAGCTATGCTTATGCGATTCCGTTGTAGTGTTGTCTCTAGACTTCTATGACAGTCGTAGTCTAGAGACATAACTACAACGACGCAATGTTGATACGATAGTGTTGTAGTGATTTTGGATACTAAGATTGTTGGGTAAGAGGGAAAATTTGGGTCTATACTAAATTTTGTTTGTCAAATAAAAGCTTTTTGTCAAAAAAAAATTGATCAGATGTAGGTATAGGGACACAAGTTAACTTATTATATTACGAGAAAAAATAACGCCGTTAAAAAAATACAATACAATCACGGATTATTATGACGTAACGATTTTGAAGGTTGGACTCAAAAACTAAACATCATTACAACAACAAAAATCATATTATAAAGTACCTACTTAGGCACTGAACAAATTATTGTAATGTGCCGTTTGAGCGACATCACAGCGGCACGTCAAACTCCTCATTGTAAAATGTTCATAGTTTATTTTCCATTGAACGTACAACTTAACTACCTTCCCTTTAATGATGTATTATTCACTAAACATATTGCTTTTCACAGCGGCCATTCAGTCGTTCGTTTCAGTCCATACCAAGTAGTTACAAAATTAATTCCATATGTGTGGAGGCTCAATGTATACTCTGATATTTGCAACCTTATCGCCACGTTAATACTTCAGCATAATGTTATCTCTAACAGTAAGGGAGATTACGCTATTGAAACAATAATAATTATTGATAAGAAACAGTTATAGGATTTTAGGAGCAGAAAGATATCAAATTTTTGTCGAATTATTCGATACAGTGTCTAAAGACGTGTTGTTTATATTTTGTTTTTGGTGGAAAAACTGGTGCAGTGTTTACAAAAATTGATAATCTCAAAATGGCTTCGGAAAAATATATGGGAATGAAGTGCATCAAATATATGTTGCTGACTGTGAATTTGATGTTTGTTGTAAGTAAAAACTATGATTTGTTTTATTTTTTTTAATATTTTGTTGTGATCCGGTTCGAAGGACCATGAAGGAATATTTATTTTTTTATATCGGAAATTTTTAGGAGTAAAGGTTGCGCTAAATTTAATGATACGTACTTAAGGAAGTTTCAGTGGCAGTTTTGAAAGGACATTATGACGTATTTTCAGCATTGCTTATTTAAAAGTACTCGTAAATCGCAAGATTTCTAACATATTCGATTAGGCTAATGGAAATAATGGAAGATTGGTTTCCGCCACTATTCAGTGGCTCATCAGATAGAGATGACATTGCTGGGTGCGATGATATTGTATCATGATAAGATCTTGTGACGTCAAACAATGGCGCAATATTATAACACGCCATTTGTTTTCATTTAGGTATATAGAATATATATTTTTTGCTATCTTATCCGCCATATTGTTTTATTTTTTCCGTTATTTTGATTTTGAATAATTCTAAGAAATTATGTAGTATCGATTTTTCCCTATTATTGTAGAAATAATTAGTTTAAACTAGAGGTGTACGAAAATTTTGCATATTATTTGTTTTCTGTTTAGTCATAAAGCTACGGTATTAATTATTTTTATAGCCGTGTAAAACACGATAGCGTCATTTGTTGAAATTATTTACACAGATAATGTTTTGGAATAATATGAAACTCAAATCACAGTCACATGTTACTAAAACGTATTGCAAAAAACTAGGAATGAAACCGCAATATTAAAAAAAAGGATTCCCTATAAATAAATCGTCATTCCCTCACTAAAGAGATTATCTATGACTCTTACTGATTTATTAAAAAACTGTGATCAGTGGAAAATAATAAGAGTTCAGCGGTAGAAAATTTGCGATCAAGCCGTCGTCGAGGTAGTTTAACCCATATCGATTGATTGCGAGCTGATCTCTGTAGATTAGCCCGCCATGTTGGATTTTTCCTATGACAAACAGCATAACCTTTTGTATAATACTTCATTGTTTAGAATATACAAAATCACACTTAACTCACCTCTTTGTATTCACTTTTCGCTTTTCTATTTATTTGAAAAATATGATTAAACCTTCAACAAAAACAGAAAAAAAAACTTCCAAAAATATCGGCTTACGTTCTTAAACTCCATTGTATGCACGTACCTAAATAACATGTAATCATGCCAACTATCTACAACTGACAGTTCGTGTCAAAATTCAAAAGTAGAACAAAATTATATTGTAAAAAGTACCTACTATAAAGATTGCCTACTTGGAGTTTTCTTAAATTTTCTAATTTCCTATGCATTTTTCTTAATTTTTTTGTTCTAAAAGGACACTCTCCTGATAAAAGCCTACACGACAAAAAAAGAATTAGCGAAATCGGTCCAGCCGTTTAGGCGTCAACCGATGACAACGCGCTCTCCATTTTTATATATAAGATACTAGCTGACCCGTCGAACTTCGTATCGAAATAAATAATATGGGTAGGTACTCTAGGTTTTATGCAACAGAGCTCAAATTCGTATTTTAGTTATTTAACATGAATGGCTAAGAACACGTAGAAAGCCGATTCCGACCCGCGCCGACCAGCGCAAAGAATGTTACTATGCATTTGAATGGGGATACCCACAGAAAAAGCAGGAACCCGCTTTCCGGCATGCTCATTTAAATGCATTGAAACCATAGACAACAATCTATGAGCCGGTCGGCGCGGGTCGGAATCCGCTTTCTACGTGTTCCTACCCAATGACTATATACTGGCATTAGCAAAACCTGGATAACACGCTGCATTCATCGGGTCTGAGTTTATTTTTACATCAAAAATATATAACCTATGTTAATATGATGTGGGAAGAGGTTATCATTGCGCAAGATCGAGTGCAATGGAGAACTCTTATTGCCTCACTTTGCTCCTGAGTGGAGTTCAAAGGGAGTTTTAATTTTGATTGATTTGATGTTAATATGTAAAAAAAATTAATTTAGGTAGGTATGTCATTATATTCGATATTTCAATAATTATTTTGCTCAGTTAAAATAATATTGATTGATTAATCAAAGTACCGATTCAAAATACGCATTGAGGTGTAAATACTTATTTTACCGACCATGCTGATTCCCGAAGAGGGTGGGCAGAGAGTATGGACTTCCATTCTCTCACTGAGAGAAAAGTAAGGGGGAAAAGCTCGTATTTCTTGAGTTTTTTCTCGTAAGAACTGTTTTTTTTGACTCAGAGTGAAGCATTGGTTTTTTCAATGCTCCGTCATTGAATTTTCATACGAGGTATTTTCCCGTACGGTTTACTGGAAATTAGCATGTATTGGAGATGAATTGATCTATGCAATGTCATTGAATTTTTAAATGATAGTTCATTGGAAAAAGCAATGCCATCATTGATATATCTAAGTAAGAGTCTTTATATTTTCTATTAACGTACGGGAAACAATCAATGCCGTACGTGGTATAAACCGTTACATCATTGATAAATCTAAGTAAGGGCCTGTATATTTTCTAGTAGCGTACGAGGAAAAACCAATGACGTACTTGGTACAACCCGTTACTTCATTGATATATCTAAGTAAAGTCCTTTATATTTTCTAGTATAGTACGAGGAAATACCAATGCCGTGCTTGGTGCAACCCATTACTTCATTGATATACCTAAGGAAGAGACTTTTTATTTTCTATTACATTACGAGGAAAAAACAATGCTGTAATTGATTCAACCAGGTAGCAGCCCCTTTCTTACCTATTACGTCATTGCTATCTAAGCTCTCAATACCTACCTAGATCTAAAATATTCCACACACCCAGGTGATTGAGTTTGTCTTCTTCGTACTTGATACGTTTTCTCCCAACAAGACACTATGGAGGTATTGATGACTTGGTGAAATTTTGGCGTCTCCCTAGATTACATTCGGCTCGTTTTGTGAAGTTTCATCTAAATAATTATAAACTGATGAGTTGGTGACGCATAGTCTCCTTGAGGAAACTCGCCAAACAGCTGGGAGAATACACCGTCTTCTCAGGCTATCCCTCAGTTGTCTTCCGTAGGTATGGATCACACATGTTTACCTAACATCTACAATGTGTTAATTTCGAAACTTGATCAAACGAATTGTACGAATAAAAAATTATCGATGAAATTGCGGAAGTTTTTTTGGAATATTCTTCTTTATTAAGACTTCACTTATAAAAGAAAAAGAAGAAGAATTTCCCAAAAAAAAATCGCAATTTCATAGATATTTTATTTTGTCTTTTATATTTATTTATTATCCTTATACGGCACTTAATTTTTTTTATGTCCACACTTAATGAACGAGTTTTATGAACAAAAAATATATAGCAATAAATTGATAATATTATTTTTTTTTTAATTTACATCACTTGATCTCAATTGAAGGTCTTAAAAATAAAATAGAAAAAAAATAATTATTTCCCAAAAAATAATTTCCAAATTCATTAAAAAAAAATTCTGTTAAGTATAGTTATTTAGAAGAAAATAGGTTGTCAACCTGAAGAGAAAATAAATATGAACACGAAGTTTGAATTAAGGTATCTATTTCAATTTAAAGTGCCAATTGCAATTTCAACGTAAAATGTTTGTCTTTTGTTCGTACAATTCGTTTGATCAATAATTATCCAGATAACACATTGTATAGAGAAATATAACTAGGTACATAATTTGTAAAATGATTTTAGTATAAACTTTTATGTAATGAGTAAACAAGTCTTGCATCTACGAGCTCAAGCAAACTAATGGTAGATCTAAGAGGTAGGTCGATTGCGTCTGGTAAAAAAATATCCCTACTCCGTCTGGAAATCACGGACGTACTTGTGAAAACCCCGTACGAACTTGGTTTTAACAAGTGCCGCACGGGAGAAAGTCAAGGGCCTGGATTTTTTCACGTTGTCCTTGCGAAATTCTCGTATTTACTTGTTTCTGTTGAAATTAATTATTGTCATTGGATTTTTCAAGTTTACTAGTTATTTTCCATTACCTACCAGCTCTTACCTAGTATCCTATTATTTGTACTGGCTTTACTCAAAACCAAAGAAATAATGGAATTTACAACAGAAATATATTTGACTTGCATAGGTTTTTGAAATTGTACGGATGTACAGGAAAAAACTCCATGCTCCATCATTGAAAATACCAATGATGTTGCGTTTTCATATAAACCATCTCCGTAATAGAAAGAAACAATTCCCGTACGGGATATTTTAAATTATTATAAATTGAATCATTGTTTTATTCCAGTTGCATTAGTTTAATCAATGACATACAGCATTTACATTATTTCTATTCTTACTGGAAAAAACGTAAAACAAGTAAACTTGTTTCTTTCTATGAATTACTTGAATAATTCCCTGATCCGAGAATTTCGGAAATTCCATTCTTGGGAATGGAAATAAGCAGATAAGGTGAATTGATTATTTCAATGATAATGGTATTTTTCATAAAAGTTTATGATTTTTTCTTGTATTCTGCGGTTTTTATAAAACCATTTACTGTACGTGCCTTCATCATGACAAAATTTCTCTCAGTGCTTCAATCCAAACTCATTCGCTTCCTCCAAACGCATAACATTCCGCATACATGCTCTTCTATTCCTTTTGCTCCTGACTTAGCCCTCCTGTAAGACGGCACTGATATGGTCGGACGATGTCATTCGAGGTCGGCCTCGTCTGCGTGCACCTATTCTTTCAGATTTATATATCCTTTTAGTCATTCTCTCTTCGTTTCTTTTCATAACATGCCTAAACCTTCTTTCTTTATTCACTTTCATTATAGTCACTACACTAACATTCACTCCACATTCCTTTCTAATATTATCATTCCTCACCTTATCAATAAGTCTCTTTCCGCATATCCTACGCAGTGATCTCATTTCCACAGCATTTATTCCAACTTCCAAATTGTTCGTCCATGTCCAAGTTTCACTCCCATTACTCCCATAAATCATGGATAGTATCAGGATTGCATTGTACATTAACTGTCGATTTCAGAGATATGTTCTTAGAGGTCTAAGTGCACCGCCAACCCTTCTCCCAGCCAATTTCCTTCTTTCAATCTCTTTTTCACACCTTGCATCTCTTCTAAATAAATTACCTAAATAGACATACTTCCAAGTTCTCGACATTCACTTTCACACAACATTGCGTTCTTAAATCTTCTCTTTCAAAACAATGGAAATAAATAAAAAGCACATTTAATGCAGTAGGTATCTGTGATTTTTTTCTATCTTCTATTACAACATGGTGGATGTGTAGCAATTTTTATTTTCAATAAAGAAACAAATGCTAGGTTATTAGCAAATAATATCCAGCTTTTTTACATATTAACGATGCATATTATATTTACGTTATATGTAGGTCTCATCCTCTGTAAAAATCAGCCCATAAACGAAGAATTGATTTTCAAACAAACAAAAAAATATTCTACTTGTTCTTAAAATTCGCATTCTATCAATTGCAACAACAATCAATCCACTGACAGTTCTTTCAAATGTCAATTAATAAAAATTCAAAAGTAGAAGAAAATTATATTGTAAAAAGTAGGTACTAAAAAGATTACCTACTTTCTGTCTTTTCTTTAATTTTCTAATTTCGCGAGCATTTTTCTTATATTTTTCTTCTACATTGTCCTGATTGAAATCCTACACGACAAAATGAATTAGCGAAATCGGTCCAGCCGTTTAGGCGTGATGCGATGGCATCGGGAAATAGCTCAACATTGTTATAGTTTTCTTAAATTTCCTGATATTCCATGAATTTTTCTTAATTTTTTCTTCTAAATCAACCTTCTCCCGATAAGAGCCTACACGCCAAAAAAATAATTAGCGAAATCGGTCCAGCCGTTTAGGCGCGATGCGATGACATCGGGAAATAGCACCCCATTTTTATATTGTTCTTAAATTTTCTAATTTTCCATGCATTTTTCTTAATTTTCTTCTTCTAAATCAACCTTCTCCCGATAAAAGCCTACACGACAAAAAAAGAATTAGCGAAATCTGTCCAACCGTTTAGGCGTGATGCGATGATATCGGGAAATAAATCTCCATTTTTATAGTTTTCTTAAATTTTCTAATTTCCCATGCATTTTATAAAAATTTTTTGTTCTAAAAGGACACTCTCCTGATAAAAGCCTACACGACAAAAAAAGAATTAGCGAAATCGGTCCAGCCGTTTAGGCGCCATCCGATGACAACGCGAAATAGCTCTCCATTTTTATATATAAGATAATGATGTTTTAAAGAAAATACTCAAAGACAGTGATATATCATGTCTCTGCTCAAAGAATACTTTTAAGTAGGTACAGATATTAAAATTGAAGTGATCAAACATGAATTGGTTTATTTTGGCTGAAACATAAAGGTTTCGTATGATTTAATAAGGAATAAACTATATTTTGATATAAAATATATAATTAAAAAATAAGGTACCTATTCTGCATCAATAACTCGTTCAAATCTGACATAGCGAATATTGGTAGTTACCACTCGCGTTGCCCAGCTACTATTTGATTGTTTACAAAATTTTGTATGAAATGTCATCTTCATACATAACAAATGCGGATAAAATATTTTTTTATAATTTAAGTAAAAACTGATCAGTGATTTATATGTAATCTTACGATTAACGAATTTTTTATAAGTTAGACGGTAATAGTTCTTCTTCACAATAACGTATTTGTAGCCTTAAACTCCCAACTTTCTTCCACTTCCTTTTCAAACATTTCTGTCCTTCATTCAGTCTTTTGACTGACTCTTTGAATGAATCCCATTCTATTAATTGTGATCGTATACGAATTCTTTAAAATAAAACAGCTGCATGAAGCTGGTATAGATTAAAATGAATTCATCGTTCAAGGACAGCAACGACTCACGGTTAAGACTGACCGCAGTCGGCACGGTCAGGTTGAAATGTGTGAAAAATCGATTTGATTGTTTTATATTACACGCTTGATCACTAACGCCTTTGTTCATTGGTCTGTTGATAAAACACGAACATAATAAAGCAGGTGATTTAGGATTAAGTAAAGCAGGTCCGATTTAAAATTTCAAAAGGTTCTCCGGGATTAATTTAGAAATTTATCAGAATTTTTTGACGGATTTACCTGTTGAAGACATTTATATTTTGTGGCCACAACTTTACTAATAGTCCGAGAACTGATGTACAAGCTGGGTAGGTATTTGAAGTTCGCAAAAATTGTTATATCCACTTCTCTTATAACATACAAATACAGGCTGGGGTCAGTGGGGCAAAATCAACCCTTACATTTGGAAAAATTCGATTTATTTTCTCTCGCAAAGCTATCCTTAAGGCGATACCAAAACTTCCCTGTAAGGTTCGAATAAAGGGTAAAAATATAACTAAGCGAGATTATTTTTAGAAAAATAATGAAAAAAAATAACCTGCCTTTATTGGTGGCACAATCAAGTTGTAATCATACATCTACTTACAATAATTATTTTTTGTACTTAATTAAAAAAAAAGATAGATCATTTTGACGAGACAGCCTAACTGTCGGATGATCAAGAAAGTGATATTTTGCGACCACGTAGCCGATATGGGTGAGTTATTTTTGATGATCGTAATGAAGTTTCTCATTAATTATGTCCAAAGTTTCGATTGAGGAGTCTCCGACGTTCTAACAGCTTTTTACACAACGACACTGTTGAGTTTTCTGGAGTCGCTGATAACAAATAGTAACGAAACAAGCCAAAGAATTGTCACAGCCAGCAGACGTTATTTTAGTCTTCAAAGGCTCTTTAGATTCAAGTTACTCTCCAGAAAATCAAAGGAGCAGCTTTATGAAACTACGTTTCGGCCAGTAGGTTTAACATACGTGACGGCTAAAAGTTTGACATCTTTGAATGGAAAATACTACGGCGAGTTTACGGACTGTTTGGTCTGTTTTTCTAGAACTGCGGTACTGCTGTAGCGGTAGAGGCGAATTTCAACTTAGAACATTGTCAACCGTAGTAACAAAAAAACATTGACAAGGCTGCCGTTTTGTCAGACGATGCACCGTTGCCTAGGAACCCAGTGCATAAGAAAGGGAGAATACTGGCGCATTCGGTTTAACCGCGAGCTTTGTGAATCATGTCATTGTGACGGCATCAATGCATCAATGATTCATAAAGTTTAGCCGACTCTGCTGACTGGATCATGTTCAAAGGACGAAACGTCGAAAGGAGAAGCATTGGAAGACCCATGCTGGACTGAGCGGAGAGAGACATCACATTGCCGTGGTGGACAATTTACTGGCGCAGAACAGGGTAGCACAGAGAAATCTTCTGTAAAAGATCAAGGCCCACTCAGCTGTAGCGCCACAGATGTATGTAATAGAATTATGAAGAATGTAATAGAATTATGAAAAAATAAAAATAGTATGTCCGTTTAGTCGACTCTTAGGTACCTGTATAATGTTTGAAGGCACTATTCAATGATTCAATATAGTCGATAGCCGTCATTATTATTTCAAGAAGATTAGCAAATAGGCTTCAGGCTGAATTGACACCTGCCTGTACTTTCGTGGTTCTAGTCGATATTGATTAATGGTTATGGTACTTTATAAAAAGGTTATGTCATACACGGACTCAAAGTCTGTAAACACAGCTATTGTTGCTGCGTGAATAGCTATGTCAAATAATGTAACAACACAACTTTGTTACCGCAACACTCAATTTATTTTCATATCGATAAGAAATATTATTTTGTAACCTTAAGAAGGTCGGATGGGGTTCTTACACACCCCAAATAGTTTCAGTTTTATAACCTACTCTTTTTCTTCATAAATTGGTATGCCTATTCCAGAATGGAGATCTTCAATGAATCCTATCAATCAATCTCCCTTTGCATCCCATTTACGGCCATCGGAAGGCAACAAGAGCCCTCCGTTGCGCTCGATCTTGCACAACGTTTAATGCAATTTTCTGAACTTCGTGAGCTGAAATCTAAGAAAATCTCAATGCTAGGATTTTTGCCCAACTATTTTTTTTTCTTTCATGATAAATGGCGTGAAAATTGAAAAAGTGAGCAAAATGAAATCTTATTTTGAGGTTGTACATTGGTGAATCAAAATTAAAAAAAAAATGTGCTAACCTACTTAAAAAATAGGGATAAATTAATTATGAGAGGTTTTATCAATATATATGGAGTGAACAACCAGCTGATACGCCGTTACCGACCTCGGTAGCCTAGTTGTACTAGCGTGGACTTCAGATCCGGGGTCCCGGGTTCGATTCCCGGTCGGGTCAGAGTTTTTCAGTGTTTTTCACTTGAAATTTCTACCCTGGGTTGGCCTGTCTCATATTGGACGGGACCGCGCGGTTGACTGGAAAAAAGTGCCTCAGGCAATAAGTTCCGCCGGCTATACTGACACCTTTGTATAGAAAAGTGTTATATTATTATTATTATACGCGCCATATTCGGTCAGTACTGCCTGTGTAAAGGTGAAAGTCACATTTTGCCGGAATTCCATCTTACGAAAGGTGCAGAAACCATAGACAACACTCGGCGCGGGTCGGAATATGCTTTCTACGTGTTTCCATCCTATGGGTAAGAATACGTAGAAATCCGATTCCGACCCGCGCCGACAGGCTCAAAGAATGTTAGGTACTATGCATTTGAATGGGGATACCCACAGAAAAAGCAGGAACCCGCTTTCCGGCATGCCCATTTAAATGCATTGAAACCATAGACAACAATCTTTGAGCCGGTCGGCGCGGGTCGGAATCGGCTTTCTACGTGTTCTTACCCTATTGAGAAACAGCACCGTCTCACTGCAAGCTAAGAAACTAGTGCATACGCAATCCTGTTACCATCAATAATTATTTTTTAATATGAAACGTGGACATGGACGAAAAAAGAAGAATGTAGTATGAATGGATTAGAGATGAGAACACTTACGAGTACGAAGGATATATGGAAAGACTCTGTGGGATATGGAAAGGAATGAGAAATGTGGTATGGAAGTTAGTGTTGTGACAAATATTAAATTAAATAAGTTGAGATGGTTTGGGCATGTGTAAAGAATGGATGCAATCATAATGACAAAGAAAATGTATAAGGCTAAAATGAAAAGTGTAAGATGGCGTGGCCGACCGAGAATGACGTGGATCGAACACATCGATTCCGTCCTCAAGGAAGAGAAATAGGAAAGTTTGTAGGAGAAATGGTATGTCGGTGTAAGAAGCAAAAGAAGTATGCTTGGATAGAAAGGAGCGGCGGTCCGTTCTCTCTGCCTACCTATAACGGGACATGGCGTGATGTTTAAAAAAATTGATTACTATCTGTGAATCTGTAAGGAAACCCGAATTTTCTATTGGTCTTTTTCTTATCTTAATATAATTTTATATAGGTAAATACATATTTCAATTATCTATAATTAAAAGGTTTTTCCATCGTATAATAATTATAAAATAATATTTAAGATAGGTATATAGTTGCATAATGCTTTTATGCACACGTACTTAGTAGTAGAAACGAGATTCTCAAAGTATGCAAGTTGGCAAAAATATGTGTAACCCAACTCGGAGGTCTATTCGTTATAAATCTCATACTAGACCGACAGGCAGAAAAAAGAGAACAAGAATGAAACATTCATGATTTCATGAGGTTTTTCAACATAAAAAATTCGGTTCGAAAGTGATCCGAAAAGCATATTATAGTGTCGATAAAGGCTGAATTGTATGAGAGGTAAGAACATTGTACCGGACATTCATTATCTTTAATGTCAAATTTTCTACCTACTGCGAACCTCTCTTCAGTCAAGCAAGAATCAAGTTTCCGTGACATTTACCCTGCCGTTAAGTAGTAACAACATTTTGTATGGAAACGTGCTATAGCTCCCCAACAGAATACTTTGGAAAGCTCCGCAGTCCATACAAAACTTCCGTGAATTTGCCACTAACGTTGCGTGAGTAATATTCGGAATAAGGATATCTAACCTTTCTATGTACCTAATAATGAAAAACAGGTGTTTATTTTTTTTAATAACACTCACACAAAGTGAATAGGTATACTTTTGACATATTTCACACTAAGCAAAGGCTTGTGTGGTGAAAGTGGAAATGGTCGACACCGGAATTCGAACCCACCACTCAATACGCTGTGCGTACGAAAACCGTCGACTGATACCACTAGGCTACCGACCACCTCAATTAGTTACGAATATATTTATTAAATAGTAGATACTTAAAAGATCACCCGTCACTTCGCCGCCCGTTTTTAAGATTGCACAACGATAGTAAATAAAATGGGTAAATACTTATAAGTAGATAAAAAAATTGGATAAATTTATGTTGTACGACTGAGGCTATTTATATGAGTATGTGTGTATCCACCCGTTTCAAACAATAGAACTCATGCACCACTACATAGATAGCGGCAGTGTGTAAGTGCAGTGCAGCGTTCATGTGTGACCCGCGGGTATCTCTTCGGGTAGGCGGCTTAGGTCAGTGTTTTGATATTTTCTGATATACATATATGTATTGTATGCTTCTTAATCAGTAGAACAATAGACTTATATTTTATTTGATTAGCCGCAAAACAATAAATAAATTAATTACAGCAAGAATATTATTCTAGATAATTTATTTTTTTATGTTGCCTTATGAACTAACAATTTCACCTTGGTATATCTAAGGGAAATAAAAAAAAATATATTCCTATTCGTCACACGACTGAAAATAATTAGGTACCTCATTCGGCATTTGATCATCGATGTCCTATTAAAAAGAATTATGATATCTTGGTGAGAGAAAGAACAAATTACCTATGCTGAGAATGTTGTTCATGAATCATATACCTCGGATAATAAAATTAACATATTGTATGCAAATATAAGGAGCATAAGAAACAAATTTGATGAACTTGAGATGTTTTGCAAAGTATATAATAACATACAGATAATGATTATTTGTGAGACTTGGTTACATGTAGACGAGGTGCAATATTACAATTTAAGGATATTGGTGCAATATTTAACTGCAGAGAGACTGATACAAGAGGAGGTGGCACAGTAATATATATTAAAAATAACAAGATATAATATTTTGTATCAAAATGAAAAATATAACACCACAATTGTTAACCTTCAAATGGGAAGCTATCATAAAAAGATATGCACATTGTATAGACCACCAAATACTGACATGAATGAGTACTTTGAACACATTGAAGAACTACTGGATCGATATAAAGGGATGATTCTTATTGGTGATACCAACATAAACTTATTGGATACTAACTCAACCTCGTTAGGCACCTATATTGAAACGAAGAACTCTTATCTTCCTCTGCTCCTCCTTATTCCAACTGTGACGATCTCTAAGGGATGTTTAGGGCGCCTTTGAACTGGAACACGAGTTGGGCTTGAGGGGCACTGGGTACTCTTTCGAGGAGATGATTCGCCGGCTATTCAGACATTTTTTATTTTTTTATTTATTTTTACAAAATTACAATATAACACCATCAGCATGACAGCTTTCGCCTTTGCGCTGATGGTGTTCAAATATTATTACAAATCCAACAAATTAATTTACCATTAAGAAGACAAACACATAACTGAAACATTACAAAACAGAATAGGTTCAACACTGAAAATAATACAAACAACGCATACATGACAAGTACGCCTTTTCAAGTGTTGACATTACACTGAGTTATAGACAAAAATATTGTCAGCCATCATGATACCCATACCTACCAGTCATTCGCCGATAGTGATGGGCAGTGCGATAATCAATACCACAAACAAATATTTACGAGACATTATATTTTCAATAGAAATCAGTACCAAAAACACAAATATGGCACAAACAAAATACAATAAGAACAATATATCAGAGGTTGTCATCAAGGAACTTAACAAATTCCTCATATGTGGCATTGAACATGTCAATATTAGGCGCCATTTCGTTAAAACAGCGGACCACCCTACTGATCGGGGAATATCGAATAATATTCGTCCTTCCGCTTGGAGTATGAAACAGCAGATGTGAACGCGTTCGGCCGTAGGAGTCGGGGACGTACAGTTTTATTTCCGAAAGCGTTGTTGGGTTATTGATAATTCCATGCAATGATTTGAAAAAATGACGACACAGATAATTTTTTCTTCTTTCTTCAAGCGTTTTATAACCCAGGCAACCCATCATAAACAATGAAGGGTAAAGATATGGATACGTGCCATATTCTATTCGGTATAAGTGTCTAAGAAATCGCTTTTGGATTTTTTCCAAAGCTTTTATGTGAGTAATCTCATACGGCCCCCATATAATTGACCCCGATTCCAAAACTGACCGTACTAAGGTATCAAAGAGAGTGCGTAGTGTGCTACTGTTCCTGAAATATATAGAATTTCTAAGGACAAACCCAAGCACCCTGAATGCCTTCCCCTCTGTTTCTCCGATATGTTTTTTAAATGACAAATTTGCCTCGAAATGAATACCCAGGTCTTATATTTCGCTAATTCGACTTAGGTCTTTGCCACCCATTGTGTAAGGATGGAGTATAGGATCACGAGATCTCGTGTATGTCATAATGTGACATTTTGGAATACTAAAGTCCAACTTATTTTCAATGGACAAAGCGTAAACCGCATTGAGATCTCGCTGAAGGAGCGCAGCGTCATGAGGATTCTCTATCTTACGAAATATTTTGAGATCATCCGCGTATAGAAGAAATTCAGAATGAACTATGGAGTGCCCAATGTCATTTACAAATATTGAGAAGAGTAATGGTCCCAGGTTGGAACCCTGTGGTACACCGGATGGTGTTAAATACCGAGATGACATAACACCCCTATAGGAAACATATTGATGACGGTCCTGCAAGTAATTTGCTAGGTAAGCTGTTAATTTGTCAGGTATGCCTATGTTGTCAAGTTTTTCAACAAGAATACCATGATCAACCCTGTCAAATGCTTTGGCAAAATCGTTATAATTAACATCCACTTGTATTCTATTATCAAGATTTTTTGCTGCGTAGCTTTGAAAATTTTGTAAGTTCGTAACTATGGATCTAGATGGCCGAAATCCGTGTTGTTGGTCTACTAATTGGTATTTAAAAATGTTCCAGATAAATCTGTGCAGTATAATTTCTAGTAATTTTGCAGGTGCCGATAGTATTGCAAAAGGTCTGTAGTTATTTATATCAAAAATATCTCCTTTCTTATGAACTGGTGTGACCTTAGTAAGTTTCCATTTTTCTGGAAAGGTTACGGTTTTAATCGATAAGTTAAAAATGTGAAGCAACACTTCCCCAATTTCAGGCCCGATTTCCTTTAACATATAGGTAGGAATCTGATCTGGTCCTGAGGACTATTTTGCTTTTATTTTTTTAATACCGTAGTGTATATCCTGAAGAGTAATATTTGTATAATTGTCCGTCATAGAATAAAAATTTGCATCATTGAGGGGTTATGTGCAATTGGAGTAGAATCCATAAATATCGACGCGAAAAACTCAGCAAAACCGTTGGCAATATCTTCTGGATTCGACAGACTAATGTCATTTAGTTTCAAGCAAGAAGGCAGTTGGTTGTTTCCCTTTTTGCTCTTTACGTAATTCCAGAATCGTGTCAAGTTCTATAAAATAGACCTTGACAATAAAGACGTTAATATTACAATTGATAGGCTAAAACCAGCATTTTTAATGCAAACAAACACAAATGACGAGACTACAATTAATGTTACTACACAACCAACATCAATTCAAACAAAAATACAGACAGAACAAAACGCTTACCTATTGAAAAAGACAAAAAAAGTACAATTTTCAACACAGACATCAACTTTAAAAACTCGTTCAGGAAGGGCAGTACAACAACTTAAACGATATCAGTGAGAAGTAACCAAGAAATTAACTCACATCGTTTAAAAATTAAAATAAGATATTATTTTTATTAAATTTTTAATGTGAATTGAAAGGTTGTCATTCTTATTCAAGTACATACATAGAATATAATTAATCTTATTATAATTTATAAGATCATATTTTTATAATTTAGTAGATACATACAATATATGCAACTGTATACCTAATTTAAATTTGAAAATGTAAAAGAAAAACTCTGATAAATCACATACCAAATTTTAACTGTTTGTATAATGTTTAAAGGTTATTTAAAGGAGGATTAAGAATTTTTATTAGATCATATTAATATTATCATTAAATACATACAATTTGTGCAATAAGTACTACGTGTATAGTAGTTTTTAATTGCTTAAATTTTTAATGTTTAAAGGTGTATACAATAATAAAATTTATTATTTTTTAATGTTCATTCTTCAGGGGGAGCAATGTAGGTGGCTACTTACATAACATAAGTATGTAAGTAGGTAATTACCTACATAGTAAATTGTAGATTCCTACGTTACCGGCATGTCGCCTGGTACGTGGATTACTCACTGGCGCCAATGTTTTCTGTGCGCTAGTGGTTTTACATGTAGTCGTACATACAACTACATGTTTTACAAGCTCCACCACTTCCCGCGTTTTCTTGTTTTTATACGACGCGTATTTGCGGACTCATTATTGTGATTTGTTCATCTCAAACTTATCATATTATTTAATAAACATTTCCAATTTAACACGCTTGTTTTATGTAGCCTACCTTCTTAGTTGAATCTAATTTAATTCCTTATCAAATAAACGCTACATAATTGGTGACCCCCAGGAAGTGTTAATTTTCAAATCAGTTATAAGTTTTTTGTGAATATATTTTTTATTTTGTGTGGTTAAATCAAATTTAAGTGAAACAGCCTTTTAAAATGTTGAACACCGAAGAAAATATGTCTGAAAATAGTGCGCAATCAATGGTGCCCGCGATTTCCTTGGGCTCAAAGATACCCGATTTCTGGCGAGATCAACCTCGCTTGTGATTTCATCAGTTCGAGGCCATCTTACAAAAAGAAAGTAACGAATCAAAATATTATCTTATAATCGCAAAGCTAGGGAAAGATGAGCTAATGCAAATAACAGATATTATTCAAAAACCACCAGAAAAACAGAAGTATGAAGCAGTTAAGAGCAGACTACTTCAGGTTTACGAAGAGTCAGAGACGAGGAGATTACAAAAACTTTTAGAGGAAGTGGAACTAGGAGATCAACAACCGTCTCATCTGTTGAGACGCATGAAAGACCTAGCTGGATGCAAAATAAATGATGAGACCTTAAAAATACTTTGGATGGGACGCTTACCTCAAACAGTCAGAACAGTGTTATCAGTCTGTGATGGCGAAGACTTGAATAAGATGGCCACGATTGCAGATAAAATTACGGACTCAAACAGGAGTAATAATTCTTATTTATTTAGAAGGGCTTTGTCAAAAATCTTTGAGTGAGCCTCTTTCGTGAGATAGCCGTTTTATAAATTTCAAATCATTACTATTTTTTCTATGGATCAAAATTTTAGTATTGCATAGTTAAAATCCAATCGATCTGATACTAGGGATGGGCAAATGAAAAAAAATATATCGATATATATCGTATCGATAGTTTTAAAAAGTATCGATGTATGAAGAGGAAAAAATATCGATATTTCGATATTCAAAAAAAGGTCTTTTAAAAATTTTGTAAACTTCTGAAACTGTACATTTCCAAAATTTGGTATCTGGAAATTATACATTTCCTAAAAAAAAAAAAAAAGGTCAGAAATAGATATCGAATATCGATATTTCCAGATTAAAAATATCGACGATAAATATCGATTATTTTCTAAAAAAATATCGATACTTTTATAAAGGTATCGATATTTTTTGCCCATCCCTATCTGGTACTGACATAATATGTCATATTATGATTATTATTACGCCTGAGCTATACATAGGTACAAAAAGAAGAAGAAGAAGAATAAGTGACAGCTGGTGTCAAAAAAATACCACGTCGGGACTAAATCAGCTGTTGTTGTTGTACCACGTGATATCCACGTGTTCAGTGACAGTTTGTTTACAAAAGTCACTATTTGTAGGGACATTTTCAAAGTAGTTTATCAGCTGTTCACTGTTCAGTGTTAGCTGACAGCTCCAATGCAATGCAGTTATATCAAGTCTGTGAGTACAGCCGACTTTAATAACATACTGTTTGCAAAGTCTTGAACTGCTGATGATACAATTAGGATGTTTTCTTTCTAAATTGAAAAGCACCGTTTATCAAATCCAAAGTTTTACATAACCTCAAAAATTTATGTCAAAGATAGTGTACTTTAACAACTCAAGTTTATACTTGCCTTACAACTCGCAAGTTAGCCTGTCACCCTAATTTTAATTAATGTTGTGTTGGAAGCTTCCCTGAAGAAGTGCTGAGAAACTTTTCGCTGTAAATGCAACAAAATTTTACATAATAATATCCAGCACCGAGGTATGCTCCTGTTATTTCGCCCCTGCGCACTTCTGGATTCAACAATCACAAAAATCGCATAGAAGGTAGAACGCAGATAGTTCTCTGCGAACGAGTTCAAATCCGCAAATTGTTATCCCACACACATTTGCATTGCTTTTTCTCGTTCGTAACTCCACTACCTGACACTACAAAAACTAATAATAATTCGTATATGAAAACTTTAAATTATGCACTAAAAAAATTATAATAATATACAAATTATATTCGGCAACCAAAATTTAAAGAAAAGTTTGCAAAATATACTGTAATATAAGATTATTGGTGAAAAATTCCGAATGCAAGTAAGAAATGTTAAGTACGTGAGATACGTATACGATACGTATATCGAGAACGACGAGGAGGGAAAATTTTGAGTCAATAACAATACTACCAAACGAAACATTCAATATTTTTTATGGGTGGTACCCCTTGGTCTTGCGACTACACTCACGTTTATTTTTATCGTATTGTAACCGTAGCATATCCCACCAATCTCATGGCCTTCCAATTGTCAAAAATATTTTTTGTTGCGTCTGTTTCGAGCAATCATTTTCAGGACTCAACCGTAGCGATCCATAAACTAAAAATCCATGATACCATAATGTATTATTTATTTATTACATTAGTTCACCATAGACAAATTAAAAAAAAAATGACTTTCTTTTTTCTTAGGTACCGTAAAATAGACTCGGCCTTATTATTATTAATTCGTAATATAGGACAATATGGGCATTGCCGTCTAGAACTATGGTTTTATCTGTGGTTTTAACGTGGTTTTTATGTATTTGTTTTACTGTGGCCATCGGGCTCATTGTGCCCGAACTTTGTCATCAAAAATTTGCAACCGATGTATAGTTAAGGAAGCTTATTATAAAAAATGTATATTGAACTATTGATATTTTGTTTGATTGATGTATTTTTTTACCTGAATAAGTGCCCATGTTGGGAAATAAAAAATAACTCTGAAATATGGACTTTTACTCTGATTTTCTGTTTCTGATAACCTTTTGTAGTTTTTCCAAATCCCTATACAAGTCTGTAGCAATCATAATAATCTCTTAGTTCTTCAAGATGAAGATGAGAATGGTAAGTATCTACTTTAAGAAACTGTTTCTAAACAATTAGATCTTTATGATATTTGGCGTTGATAATGTATCTTGTAATCGGCACCTTAATTTGCATCCAGTTGTTCTCGGTTTTAAAACCCAGTTGAGATATGTGGAATTTGTGCTAGATTTTTCATCTTATGGTGTGAGATTGAATGAAGTGTAAAAATCAATATGATTAAGTTCAGGAACAAATTATTGTAAAAACTATAAATACTGAGGTAGGTACATATATAGAAATAACTGAGGCAGTTACAAAACTTCATTACATTATTACTATGTACTAAAATTATGCAGCAAAGTTTCTACAGAGAAAGAGGTAATATAGTGTGTAGTTTTTTTTTTCTAAAAAATATATCCTAAACGAGAGAGTACAAATATGTAAGATCACGTCATATTGATGTTCACCACTGCAAGTAGTTGTGTTCACCACCCTACAGCGCGCCATCTTGGATTTAACACTACGGCTTGTCAAAGGGAATTGTTTCTAGACGGCAATGATATGGGTGAATCCGTGGTGCACACATAGATTTTTATATATAACTACCTAGATGGAGTACTCCTATATCTTTTCATAGCAAAAAAGTGAAGCCACCTTGACAAGCACTTTTGACAGATTGGCGGGCGCGGATGATTGTTGTGGTATAGGGATTGTTAGTAAATGTAGCTATTTTGAATTTTTATTAATAGAAAAATGGGACACATTCAGTTCAAGTTACTTAAAAGCATTAATGGACGTCTTTAGA
This sequence comes from Mystacides longicornis, assembly GCA_963576905.1. Lineage (NCBI taxonomy): Eukaryota > Metazoa > Arthropoda > Insecta > Trichoptera > Leptoceridae > Mystacides > Mystacides longicornis. Next base: position 5,187,252 of record OY756433.1, on the reverse strand, counting down.
GTACACCCTAATAAGAAACATAACCACTTTTTAGTTTTTCAGCCTTGTTATTGCCCTATAAATTTACAAACCCCTGTAGGGTGGATGTTACGAATTGCGATCTTGCAGTGCCGAAATCAATCACAAATAGTCTCATTGGCGTGATTCAAAGGCAAAAATAGTGAATTCTCTTGTTTTGTAGTTCACCTACGGATGTTTTTAATTAATTAACGGACTGCTTATACATTTTTCTATAATTTTAGTGGATAGTCATTGAAATGAATGAATGACAATTTATTTCCTTTAACAATAATTATGAAGTTTACAATTTTATTGTGAATGCACAACTCCATATAAAGCTTCAGAAACATATTCCTATTCCAACATACTACCTTAATTATGCAGCCAAAAATGATCCAATTTTCTTCACAGGTTCCGGGTTTGATTCCCGGTCGGGTCAGAGGTTTTCTAAGTGTTTTTTCACTTGATATTTCTACCTGGGGTTGGTTTGTCTCAGATTGGTCGGGACTGGTTCAGGCAATAAGTTCCACCTGCTAACTGACACCTTTGTATAGAAAAGTGTTATATTATTAGTTTGCCCTAAGCACAGGCTTAGCCTATTTGGGCAACTTTGTTAATCCTTTTTCAAAATGTTTTGTAATAATTGAATTGAATAAATAAAGTATTATGTAGGTATATTTGTGAGATTAGGGATAATGGATGCACAAAAATATACACAGTTGAGATTTTTAAACTTATATTACCTAATACAAACTTTGTCACAATAAGGCTGACACATTTAACTAACATGAATATAAACATTTCATAGTACCTACTTACAAACTTAAATAATTAAGAAATAAAGGGGGATAGGTGACATTTTACACTCTTTACCTATCCTGCAAGGGATAAGATGAATCAAAACATAATAAATAATGATATTATAGAGGAATTAAAAGTGTATAGTGGAAATAAAATACACACTAAGCGCGAAACAATTCATTTTGAGATAATATAATAAAACTGATTTTTCCCCCATACAGACTTACTACTATGATGATTTTTGGATCTGTTTTTTACGCATTTAGATCATCGATATGGACTAAGTGCAGTATTTAGGCTATTGGCAATGGTTTATAGAACATTTCCTCATATTCGACTCATTTTTTTCATTTTTGGCGCTTAGTGCGTATTTAATTTCCAGTATACAAGTGGTTTATTGGTTCATAAACAACACGGTTTTGTTAAATTTGTTTCTTTTACTCACAGAGTTATTCTTTTCGGTTTCTATTTTAGCGAGGCTAAATAACCTTACCCTACAATACATTTTTATAATAAATTTAACAACCTCCAATCTGTGCACTTTGCCTGCCGTTTCCTCTTCACAGGTCAGGTTATCAAACATATTTTTGTCACAAACAAGTGAGTGCGCCAATTTCAGCATTATTTTGGATGCCATATTTTTTTGTGAAAATTTTTTTAAGTCATCTGTACTAAGACGAATTTCTCTTTCTGTGGCTTTTACAACAGAAAGCACATCTTGTGAAGGTGAGATGAGTCCCCCTCTGTTTTTTAAATTGACAAAGTGACAATGATTACTTTTGGCAGAATATATTGATACACAATAAAGCTTTATTTATTTATTTATTTATTTATTTAATATGAGTGCTCTCTGTGAGATTCCACTAATGCCTTTTTACAAAAAGTACAGTCTATCATGGATGAGATCTTTCTAACTATGTATCCAGATATGTAGTACAAAACATTGTCACGTTGACATTACATTATTGAACTACAATAACTGGATAACTCAGTCATTTCCTCATCCATGGTAGCACTGCCGTTTGATGAATCAAATGGATCTGTCTGTTCTTCGGCCTTTGAGCTTTTACTGTTCCATCTGATTTCAAATATGCTCCCTGCCGGATCATCATCAAGGGCAAGGCAATTTGCAGCAACTGATGGTGATACATCATTTTTTATCAAAATTTTTTTAAAAGCTGATTTAAGCTGTAACACATTTGGGTTGTTATTTGATCCATGTCTTTTTCTAATTCTACTAAACAACAACTCCAAATGGTCTTGTGAAAATTTGTATGTTAACAAATATTTTTGTTTGCCACTCGACAACAAATCTTTTGAAATGGCAATAACTGATTTCACCGTTAACCCAAATCCAATAACAAATGTTTTTTTTACTCCAGAAAATAGTGGAGTCCCCTTTATCTCTTGTAGAGAGAAAAGATAGTTAACATTTTTAATCATTTGATTTTCTAAAAAGTTAATATCTTTTAAAAATATTGGCTTTTTAAAGCCTTTACCAAGAGGACTTCTTGAATTTAAAAAATCAAATAATTCGTCAATGATTCTTATAAATTTGATGGTTTCATTGGAACCCTCAAACCCTTCGACACCTTGGTCTTTTAAGAATTCTAAAGCGTCCGCCACAGAAGAACTCATCGTCTGGGCAGCCAATTTCACTTTCATTTTATTTTTGTGCCACTCTATATGTGTTTTTGTTAATTTGTTGGCAAACTTGAATGTTAAATCAGATTGTATTGTGTACAGTCTTTCAATAAATGACCAATCAATTATTCCATCATTGCTAACAAATTTCCTTGCCGATGCCAAAGCATTTCTTGCTAATTTTAGCATGTGACACGCGGCTGGTAGAAAATATATCTTTTGGCCATTCAAATCAAAATATGGTTTTAATGATTTAATATCACCATATGTGATGCAGCCTAAATTGAGCATTGTGCTAAAATTTGTGGATGTGCCATCACATGTGACACCCCACACTCTTAGCCCAACGTCAGTGGCGAGAAAAATGGCTGTTTTAATTAACTCTGCTTGTATATTAGCACTGCATTTTTGGTGCAAGAAATAACCAACTGGCCATTTCCATGCACCACTCACACTTACTAACATAAAAGTTAATACTTCAGTGGCAGGAGTTTCTGGGCATTCCACTTTTAAATATTGCCCATAATCTGAATAACCTATGAAACAATCATTGTGTGAGTCCCAAATAATTTGTTTCCTAATGGCCATTGCATCTAATATTAGGTTACAGTCTTTCTCGCCTTCTTTTAAATTCCCCAATGCCTCAAAAACTTGTTTAAAAAAACCAGGCTCAGCATCGATTCCTGAAACCCAATTTGCAATGCTCTTTTCGTGGGGGAGCCTGAGATATTTTCTGAAAAGGAAATAGAAATAAATAAGATACATAAGTTTTATATGAAGATATTTCCTGGTGTAGACTTTTGTATTACATAAATTGGTTCACACTTCAATACAATGTAGTAGATGTCACAATTTACATGAGTACTATTTTAATGTTAATAGTTGTACCATTAGGGCTTGCGACCTTCATCATTGATGGCTGGGTTAGTTGTGATCACTTTTATGTATACAACACTCCCCATTAGGTACTTTGATTCGTTCCCAACTTGCCTTGTTGAGGATTCGAACTTCAGTCCCACGATTGACGTGTGCTGACACTGCCGCTCATCTACGAGCGGGGCCAAGTGACCCGAGAAACTTCAGGTATATTAAGTTTCTCTTTTTGAGTGAACATCAACGACATCTATTGAATTTTTAGAGATATCACTAGAGAGCAACCATCTTAATCTGTGAGATTTCCATTGGCCGACACGATTACCTCGTAATATCGAAGAAACCCACTAGATGGCGCCACACAATATTCATATTGTGATTTTTTAGGCGTAATACTCGACATATTATGTTCACAACATACAATATTTTACAATATTAGCGCATGCTATCAACTTTAGACCACATATTGTGGACGCGATTCAATGAATACACGTTCAATACAATGTAGTAGATGTCACAATTTACATGAGTACTATTTTAATGTTAATAGTTGTACCATTAGGGCTTGCGACCTTCATCATTGATGGCTGGGTTAGTTGTGATCACTTTTATATATACAACACTCCCCATTAGGTACTTTGATTCGTTCCCAACTTGCCTTGTTGAGGATTCGAACTTCAGTCCCACGATTGACGTGTGCTGACACTGCCGCTCGTCCGTCCGTCCGTCCGTCCGTCTGTCTGTCCGTCCGTCTGTCTGTCTGTCTGTCCGTCCGTCTGTCTGTCTGTCTGTCCGTCCGTCCGTCTGTCTGTCTGTCCGTCCGTCTGTCTATCCGTCCGTTTGTCTGTCCGTCCGTCTCTCTGTCCGTCCGTCTCGTCTGTCTGTCCGCCCGTCTGTCTGTCTGTCCGTCCGTCTGTCTGTCTGTCCGTCCGTCTGTCTGTCCGCCCGTCTATCTATCCGCCCGTCTGTCCGTCCGTCCGTCTGTCTATCCGCCCGTCTGTCTGTCTGTCCGTCCGTCCGTCTGTCTGTCTGTCTGTAAGTCCGTCTGTCTATCCGTCCGTCTATCTGTCCGTCCGTCTTGTCTGTCTGTCCGTCCATCCGTCTGTCTGTCCGTCCGTCTGTCGGTCTGTCCGTCCGTCTGTCTTTCTGTCCGTCTGTCTGTCCGTCCGTCTGTCTATCTGTCCGTCCGTCTGTCTATCCGCCCGTCAATCTGTCCGTCCGTCTTGTCTGTCTGTCCGTCCGTCTGTCTGTCTGTCCGTCTATCTATTTATCTATTTATTTCACATTTCTCTGTTATCTACTACAAATATCGACGACAAATACTAATATGGCATTCAGATTTGGCTGGATCTGATCCATAAGATGAGATGGGATTGAGATGAAGAAGGAGTGATGATTTCTTTTCTCGAGGTCAAATGATATTGGAAAAAGTGGCCTTTATCTGAAGATGAGAAACTCTCTTATGAGTTTTTGCAAGATCAAGAATATCTGGAGTACTCACCAAGTTTCACTATTTCTTTATGAACTAGATTAAACAGTTAACAAGGAACTTGACTAACTACCGAAATGAAACTCGATTTATATTATAAAAAACACAAACACTATATTAGTGAATAAAAATAAAGTATCACAGGAAAATGTATTTTAACTTAAAAACTAATTACAATAATATGCACTGGTAGTGGGTTCTGAAGAAAAGAGTAACAAAATTGTATCTTGAAAAAGCTTTTATACTAGGATTATTCACGCAAGATATTCTTTAAAAAATAGGCGGTGTGTTCTCCCTCTGGCGTGAAATATCCAAAGCTAGTTGACTTGGTACAGACGGCGATGAATCTGCATAGTTGGTAAAAATGAGATGTATTCGTCGCACTCCGCTAGATGGCTCTTTGTTCTGGATGGTTCTGGTGGATGGTTGTCATCAGATAGAAAATTAGTTTGTGTGATAAAATTCGATATTACATAATCGCCATATAGCCTCCCGCAAGAATTTATGGCGTGCTATAAATTCTGATGTGGATCTGGTGATGGAGTGTGGAGTGGAACTCTGCAGTCCTCTGGTTGAGCGGTTTGTAGGATGGTGCGTCTTAGATGATGACTTGGCTCGACTGGGCTGGTCGTTGTAGCGACTGGAACTTATGAGAAGTTGGACAGAGTGTTCACGACGTTAGTGCGGTTGCACTGGGGAAATATGATGGCTAAAATAGGTTAAAACAGCGTTGATGTGTTTTACCATATGAAGCGGCGATGTTGATTTGCGCTCGGCCATTATTGCAGCAGCGATGGTGTGTGTGCTGTTGTAACTGGTTGATCCATGATGTCTGTTGACGAGCAAGGAAAAATGCATCAGTTGCTGTCAGTGGGGTGTCATCGTGGTGTGATGTACATCTGCCACTGTTGGAGAGAGACAGTAGTGGGGCAAAATTCGTTGGAGAAGTTTGGCCTCCGAGCTACGAAGTCTGTGAGACAACTCGTATAGTCCGCCTTTGCTAAGTACAGCAGGTGAAGATTGCTATCGTAGGCTTCCATCAATTGGATTGTGGTGAAGTCCAGCGTTGGTTGAGGAGTGTCATGATGAGATAATATGCAACATATAGAATAAACAAAAAAATTTACAATAGAATTGGTATAAGTATATTTGTTTTAGGGTGGTTCTTGAATTTAAAAGATTATGAAGTAAATTTTAAATTTTGATTTGAAATTAAGAATTTATTTGAGTATATTATAAACAAATGTTGATTTTGAAAAAATTTACAAGTTATATTTTACTAAGATAATTGTTCTAGGAAAAATTTTCTAAGTGTGGTATTTCAATGTTATTCTTTGTTCAATATTCAAAATAAAGTTAGGAAAAATTATTAAAATTGGTATTGAATAGGTATGGTTCGCGATTGGTATATGTTTAAATACTTTTTCTATAATGTTTATGAAGTGAAGTTACTATGTGAGATCCTTTATATATAATAAAATTTGTTACCAATCTGGTATTAGCAATATACAGTTGGTGGTTTTGTATTGGGATCTGTAATCATTTTGTAAAATACATATTAGAATTTTTATACAATAAAATAATAAAAGGTAGTAGGTAGACATGGTAGTATAGTTGTACATAGTGTGTTTGAAATAAAATTTTTTATAATGTTATACTTTGTCAATGTATGTGTGTCAATATTATTAAATAAATGTTACTGATTTGGGAAAATTAGTATGACACTTTTTAGAATTCTGTTTTCAATGGTCTTTTGTATGAATGTAAATACATTAATTGTCTTTTTCTTAACTCGTTGAGTTGTATATTTGATGGTAATAGAGTATACGTATGACGCTGTTGTCATGTGTGTATAATATGGACAATACGTATGACATTATAGTCATGTGTGTATGTCCTTTGGTAGACTATACGAATGATGCTATGATCATGTGTGTATGTCTGTTGCTCAGTCACTACAAGAAGGCTTTTGAGATGAGTATCTCTGCTCTTGTGTGTATGTAGTTAGCCGACGAAATGGGAATTTCGGTCTGAACATGCGCGGTGCATTGTACTAGACGTGGCGTGAAATACATAGAGCTTTTTGTACATGTGTATGAGTACATGTGTATAAGTATTAGGCCGTATTTGCATATGTAAGTTAACCTCGAATTGAATTCGGACTGAGATTCTTGGGATAGAATTTCTCTAGTCGCGGAAAACGTTAATAGCACTTGGCTAGTAGTAGATGGTAATATAAGATGGTAATATAATTGTTTTACATTGACAATTTAGATAGAATATTTTTATAGACCATTGAAATGTTTGTATCGTTGATAAGTTGATACATAATTATTATTTATTGACCAGAATAAAATAAGAATTGGTAAAATACGACTGAAATGTTGGTAAGATATTAACTGAAGGAGTCTGAATGTCCTTTTATGTGTTTACCAGATATCAATATGACAATATACAAATGTATGTGAAAAATGCGATTTAAATTTCTTGTTTTTCTTTAAAATGCAATAATGCGCTATGAAAATTAAATAAAAGTGTAGGTATTTGTTTCGCTTGTTGTTTATATAAAATATAAAAAGGTTACCTCAAAGTTTGGCAACATGATAATAATGTACTTGTAAATCTGCAATCAGATAATCAAAGGTTATTATTTTGTAAAAAAAATCATTTAAATTTGCAATTCAGCATGCGATTATAGATAGTTAATGTATTAAATTAAGTTTTATCAGTATTTAAAGACATGAAAAGTTTTATGAAAAAATCTCGATGTGACATTGTGTCGTGAAAAAAATTTAACCTACAAATTATTGTTCACAAATTTTAAGTTTTTTTCTTTTTTTGAAGATTTTAATATCGTTTTTACAAGGTTTAGGCATTATTGATTAAATGTTTGTAATAATAAATAGAAGGCAGAAAAACAAGAGGCTTTTAAAATAATCCGATGGGTTGAAATTGTTTGGAAAAATTTATGTGCTGAATGTCGTTTTACAATGATATTTTTAAAGATTTTACTTGCCTGAGAACCCATCGGATGACTCATCCCTTCAGAACCAGTTGAATTTTCGAGTTTGCACAAGATTTTACCCTATATTTATATATTTTGTCTAAAATTTGAAAATATTGATCGCGAACAAAACGGCTGGTGAGCTATTTTGACAGTTGTACTCGCAGTAGAGTGAAGTTGGCGTCGAATGGTAAATGTGAGAGACGCGCTTTAAATTTGAATGTAGTATGTGAGATGAAAATTTTAAATTGTGGGAAAATTATTATTTAGATGGTTTTGCGAAAGGAATAATTTGGAATGAATGTATAGAGTGTTAAATATTTGATAGATCAGTGGACGAAGGTGTACATGTGACAATTTTGTTAGAATGATTGTTGAGAAAAATTTGTTTGAGAATGTTAATGGATTGTTGGAGATTATTGGAAAATGATGGATTAAGTAGATAATTGAAGGGTGTTCGAAAGTCGCGGGGTCACCAATTTATTATGGTAATTGATAGAAGGGTGTTCGAACGTCGTAGGGTCACCAATTTATGGCATTCAGATTTGGCTGGATCTGATCCATAAGATGAGATGGGATTGAGATGAAGAAGGAGTGATGATTTCTTTTCTCGAGGTCAAATGATATTGGAAAAAGTGGCCTTTATCTGAAGATGAGAAACTCTCTTATGAGTTTTTGCAAGATCAAGAATATCTGGAGTACTCACCAAGTTTCACTATTTCTTTATGAACTAGATTAAACAGTTAACAAGGAACTTGACTAACTACCGAAATGAAACTCGATTTATATTATAAAAAACACAAACACTATATTAGTGAATAAAAATAAAGTATCACAGGAAAATGTATTTTAACTTAAAAACTAATTACAATAATATGCACTGGTAGTGGGTTCTGAAGAAAAGAGTAACAAAATTGTATCTTGAAAAAGCTTTTATACTAGGATTATTCACGCAAGATATTCTTTAAAAAATAGGCGGTGTGTTCTCCCTCTGGCGTGAAATATCCAAAGCTAGTTGACTTGGTACAGACGGCGATGAATCTGCATAGTTGGTAAAAATGAGATGTATTCGTCGCACTCCGCTAGATGGCTCTTTGTTCTGGATGGTTCTGGTGGATGGTTGTCATCAGATAGAAAATTAGTTTGTGTGATAAAATTCGATATTACATAATCGCCATACTAAAATACGCTTTTCGATACAAAAAAACAAAGAAAAGTGATAGATAAAAATAAATATCGCATACTTTGAAAGCGTGTGATATTATTTTATCGCACGATATGAAAATAGGCCCATTTTCTAAATTGAAGTCCAAATATTTCAACACATGAGTTTGGTTGTCAAAAAGGCTAGTCTCTCAAATATCTTCAAAATATTTATTTTCGATGAATTGGTCATTCGATGAATTGATCATTCGATGAATTGATTTTCGATGAATTGATTTTCGATGAATTGATTTTCGATCAATTGATTTTCGATGAATTGATTTTCGATGAATTGATTTTCGATGAATTGATTTTCGATGAACTCGTCGGTTACCTATTGAACGTGTATTCATTGAATCGCGTCCACAATATGTGGTCTAAAGTTGATAGCATGCGCTAATATTGTAAAATATTGTATGTTGTGAACATAATATGTCGAGTATTACGCCTAAAAAATCACAATATGAATATTGTGTGGCGCCATCTAGTGGGTTTCTTCGATATTACGAGGTAATCGTGTCGGCCAATGGAAATCTCACAGATTAAGATGGTTGCTCTCTAGTGATATCTCTAAAAATTCAATAGATGTCGTTGATGTTCACTCAAAAAGAGAAACTTAATATACCTGAAGTTTCTCGGGTCACTTGGCCCCGCTCGTAGATGAGCGGCAGTGTCAGCACACGTCAATCGTGGGACTGAAGTTCGAATCCTCAACAAGGCAAGTTGGGAACGAATCAAAGTACCTAATGGGGAGTGTTGTATACATAAAAGTGATCACAACTAACCCAGCCATCAATGATGAAGGTCGCAAGCCCTAATGGTACAACTATTAACATTAAAATAGTACTCATGTAAATTGTGACATCTACTACATTGTATTGAACGTGTATTCATTGAATCGCGTCCACAATATGTGGTCTAAAGTTGATAGTATGCGCTAATATTGGTTCACACTTACCTAACAAACCTATAAGCTTTTGGAGAGTGATAATGCAAAGTTATTGCAAATTTTTTCACTTCTTCACTGAACCTTGCACCATTTGACTTCCTAGTGCCATTGATGTACTGATTTTTAAATAACTCCAATGAAAAGCCATCAAATTGTTGGATAAGATGATTAAATGTACTAGTCTCTAATAACCCCTTGCTTTTGCAAGTTTTCAGCAAGTCCGAAAGAGTTTTAATTTTTTTGTTGCGCCTACGCACTTTTTGACGCAAAGTTTTTACTTTACGCTTCAACACCTTGTATGAAGGTCCACTTAAATTTGTTTGTACACAGGCATCTTGTGTTTTATTTTCAGTTTCAGGTGGACAAATATTTACAGTTTCGGCACCTTCACAAGGGTTAATACTTTGATGTAACTGAAAACATTTTAAGATAATTAATGATAATAACAAAATTCAATAAAAGACTTAAATACACCTAAATCATTTTTCATATAAATTACCTGCATACGGTGACGATTCCTTGAGATTTTAGGTTTTGGCTGATAATATGAGGGAAATGCAGGAAACACAGAAGGAATAGCATCTGGTTTTAAATTTTTACCCTGACCAAGAAATAAATAATCACTTTCAGTGAAATGTTCACTGCAAAGCCTGGAATATGAGTTGGCTTGAAAACCTTTCCTTCTTACTGCGATCAACCACTTTTTCATGAGATCTTCATTATATAAAGGAAACCTGTAACAGTATTGCAAATTTTAAGATAATAACAATGTTATTGTATTCTGCAATGTATTGTTTGTTAGTAGTAAAAAGTTCGTGATGCGATTCAAAATGTTTTATTTTACCTGTGGAATTATACAGATCCTCCAGACACAAAACGATTTGTACATCCATATGCCGAACAAGATGTAGGCATTGTAACAAAATGTCTATCGAACCACACAACTTAAAATATTTGGCGCTATACCAGAGTCCAAAAAGCACTTAAAACTATGTAAAAAACTAATAAAGTAAGGTCCTTACAACTACTTATCAGTCTTAAAACTATTCGTATGACACTAAATATTAATGTTCTTAAACAAATAAGACATACACAAGATCTATTTTAAGTAAAAAATAAAGTTAAATAAACAAAAAAAGTCTCGCATTTATCACCAGAAATGATATAAGCATTAACAAGGAATGAAAAAAATGTCCAATTGCACTTATTTAAAAGTAAAAATTATGTATTTAGTCAAAAAAACACTTGAAACAACAGAAGAAATATACGCCATACCACGCGCTCTTGCCTTCCTAACTGTCAAACGTCGAAATATTTCGGCTTCACTTTTGTACGCGAGTCGGGCTTCTAGGTTTTGTATAGAATTCTGTGGGTGCACATATCCGCACAGAACACATATACTCTCTAACGAGAACTGCATAATATCCGTTAGTATTTAATAATCACAGAACACATATTATTATACTCTCTATGATAATAATCGTAATGGCATTAATGGACAACACGTGTGCTGATCACAAATCATTTGTAGGTGATATTGTAATTTATGAATTGAACGAATATGAAATAGAACTATTCCTAAAGAACGTGAACGCCGACATACCTAATGAACCATGCGAGTATGATGCTTGTGATAAAAACTTCCCGGAATCGCGGTCTTTGGGGACACATGAGCAAAATAAAAGCAGAGAAAAGCTATACAAGTGTAATATTTGCGATAAATCTTTCACTAATTCCAGCGCTTTAAAGAAACACAAGCGACTGCATAGCGGAGAAAAGCCATACGATTGTAAAATTTGCAGTAAAAAGTTCAATCATTTGGGTGCTTTAAAGACACACATGCTGCTCCATAGCGGAGAAAAGCCATACGAGTGTAAAATTTGCAGTAAAAAGTTCACTCGATCTGATGCTTTAAAGTCACACGAGCGACTGCATAGCGGAGAAAAGCCATACGAGTGTAAAATTTGCAGTAAAAAGTTCAATAATTTGGGTGCTTTAAAGACACACATGCTGCTCCATAGCGGAGAAAAGCCATACGAGTGTAATATTTGCAGTAAAAAGTTCACTCAATCTAGTAATTTAAAGACACACATGCTGCTCCATAGCGGAGAAAAGCCATACGAATGTACAATTTGCAGTAAAAAGTTCACTCGATCTCATCATTTAAAAACACACATGCTACTGCATAACGGAGAAAAGCCATACGAATGTAAAATTTGCAGTAAAAAGTTCACTCGATCTCATCATTTAAAAACACACATGCTACTGCATAACGGAGAAAAGCCATACGAATGTAAAATTTGCAGTAAAAAGTTCACTCAATCTCATCATTTAAAGACACACATGCTACTCCATAGCGGAGAGAAGCCATACAAATGTAAAATGTGCAGTAAAAAATTCAATCATATGAGTGTTTTAAAGACACACATGCTACTCCATAGCGGAGAAAAGCCATACGAATGTAAAATTTGCAGTAAAAAGTTCAATCATTTGAGTGCTTTAAAGACACACATGCTACTCCATAGCGGAGAAAAGCCATACGAGTGTAAACTTTGCAGTAAAAAGTTCACTCAATCTAGTAATTTAAAGACACACATGCTGCTCCATAGCGAAGAAAAGCCACACGAGTGTAATATTTGCAGTAAAAAGTTCAATCATTTGAGTGCTTTAAAGACACACATGCTACTCCATAGCGGAGAAAAGCCATACGAGTGTAAAATTTGCAGTAAAAAGTTCACTCAATCTCATCATTTAAAAACACACATGCTACTCCATAGCGGAGAAAAGCCATACGAATGTAAAATTTGCAGTAAAAAGTTCATTCAATCTCATCATATAAAAACACACATGCTACTGCATAACGGAGAAAAGCCATACGAATGTAAAATTTGCAGTAAAAAGTTCACTCAATCTCATCATTTAAAGACACACATGCTACTCCATAGCGGAGAAAAGCCATACGAGTGTAAAATTTGCAGTAAAAAATTCAATCATATGAGTGTTTTAAAGACACACATGCTACTCCATAGCGGAGAAAAGCCATACGAGTGTAAAATTTGCAGTAAAAAGTTCACTCAATCTCGTAATTTGAAGACACACATGCTACTGCATAGCGGAGAAAAGCCATACGAGTGTAAAATTTGCAGTAAAAAGTTCAATCATATGAGTGTTTTAAAGACACACATGCTACTCCATAGCGGAGAAAAGCCATACGAATGTAAAATTTGCAGTAAAAAGTTCACTCAATCTAGTAATTTAAAGACACACATGCTGCTCCATAGCGGAGAAAAGCCACACGAGTGTAATATTTGCAGTAAAAAGTTCAATCATTTGAGTGCTTTAAAGACACACATGCTACTCCATAGCGGAGAAAAGCCATACGAATGTAAAATTTGCAGTAAAAAGTTCAATCATATGAGTGTTTTAAAGACACACATGCTACTCCATAGCTGAGAAAAGCCATACGAATGTAAAATTTGCAGTAAAAAGTTCACTCAATCTAGTAATTTAAAGATACACATGCTGCTCCATAGCGGAGAAAAGCCACACGAGTGTAATATTTGCAGTAAAAAGTTCAATCATTTGAGTGCTTTAAAGACACACATGCTACTCCATAGCGGAGAAAAGCCATGCGAATGTAAAATTTGCAGTAAAAAGTTCACTCAATCTCATCATTTAAAGACACACATGCTACTCCATAGCGGAGAAAGCCATACAAATGTATAATTTGCAGTAAAAAATTCACTCAATCTCATCATTTAAAGACACACATGCTACTCCATAGCGGAGAAAAGCCATACAAATGTAAAATTTGCAGTAAAAAATTCAATCATATGAGTGTTTTAAAGACACACATGCTACTCCATAGCGGAGAAAAGCCATACGAGTGTAAAATTTGCAGTAAAAAGTTCACTCAATCTCGTAATTTGAAGACACACATGCTACTGCATAGCGGAGAAAAGCCATACGAGTGTAAAATTTGCAGTAAAAAGTTCAATCATATGAGTGTTTTAAAGACACACATGCTACTCCATAGCGGAGAAAAGCCATACGAATGTAAAATTTGCAGTAAAAAGTTCACTCAATCTAGTAATTTAAAGACACACATGCTACTGCATAGCGAAGAAAAGCCATACGAGTGTAAAATTTGCAGTAAAAAGTTCACTCGATCTCATCATTTAAAGACACACATGCTACTCCATAGCGGAGAAAAGCCATACGAGTGTTAAATTTGCAGTAAAAAGTTCACTCAATCTAGCAGTTTAATGACACACATGCTACTGCATAGCGGAGAAAAGCCATACAAATGTAAAAATTCACTCAATCTAGTAATTTAAAGACACACATGCTACTGCATAGCGGAGAAAAGCCATACGAGTGTAAAATTTGCAGTAAAAAATTCAATCATATGAGTGTTTTAAAGACACACATGCTACTCCATAGCGGAGAAAAGCCATACAAATGTAAAATTTGCAGTAAAAAGTTCACTCGATCTCATCATTTAAAAACACACATGCTACTGCATAACGGAGAAAAGCCATACGAATGTAAAATTTGCAGTAAAAAGTTCACTCGATTTCATTATGGCATTCAGATTTGGCTGAATCTGATCCATAAGATGAGATGAGATTGAGATGAAGAAGGAGTAATGATTTCTTTTCTCAAGGTCAAATGATATTGGGAAAAGTGGTCTTTTTCTGAAGATGAGAAACTCTCTTATGAGTTTTGGCAAGATTAAGAATATCTGGAGTACTCACCAAGTTTCACTATTTCTTTATGAACTAGATTAAACAGTTAACAAGGAATTCGACTAACTACCGAAATGAAACTCGATTTATATTATAAAAAACACAAACACTATATTAGTGAATAAAAATAAAGTATCACAGGAAAATGTATTTTAACTTAAAAACTAATTACAATAATATGCACTGGTAGTGGGTTCTGAAGAAAAGAGTCATAAAATTGTATCTTGAAAAAGCTTTTATACTAGGATTATTCACGCAAGATATTCTTTAAAAAATAGGCGGTGTGTTCTCCCTCTGGCGTGAAATATCCAAAGCTAGTTGACTCGGTACAGACGGCGATGAATCTGCATAGTTGATAAAACATGAGATGTATTCGTCGCACTCCGCTAGATGGCTCTTTGTTCTGGATGGTTCTGATGGATGGTTGTCATCAGATGGAAAATTAGTTTGTGTGATAAAAACTCGATATTACATAACCGCCATATAGCCTCCCGCAAGAATTTATGGCGTGCTATAAATTCTGATGTAGATCTGGTGATGGAGTGTGGAGTGGAACTCTGCAGTCCTCTGGTTGAGCGGTTTGTAGGATGGTACGTCTTAGATGATGACTTGGCTCGACTGGGCTGGTCGTTGTAGCGACTGGAACTTAAGAGAAGTTGGACAGAGTGTTCACGACGTTAGTGCGGTTGCACTGGGGTAATATGATGGCTAAAATAGGTTAAAACAGCGTTGATGTGTTTTACCATATGAAGCGGCGATGTTGATTTGCGCTCGGCCATTAATGCAGCAGCGATGGTGGTTGTTCTGTTGTAACTGGTTGATCCATGATGTCGGTTGACGAGCAAGGAAAAATGCATCAGTTGTTTTCAGTGGGGTGTAATCGTGGTGTGATGTACATCTGCCACTGTGGAGAGAGACAGTAGTGGGGCAAAATTCGTTGGAGAAGTTTGGCCTCCGAGCTACGAAGTCTGTGAGACAACTCGTGTAGTCCGCCTTTGCTAAGTACAGCAGGTGAAGATTGCTATAGTAGGCTTCCATCAATTGGATTGTGGTTGTGTAGTCCAGCGTTGGTTGAGTAGTGTCGTGATGAGATAATATGCAACATATAGAATAAACAAAAAAATGTACAATAGAATTGGTATAAGTATATTTGTTTTAGGGTGGTTCTTGAATTTAAAAGATTGTGAAATAATATTTTAAATTTGAATTTGAAATAAAAAGTTATTTGAGTACCTATATTATAAACAAATGTTGACTTTGAAAAAAAATTTACAAGTTATATTTCACTAAGATAATTGTTCTAGGAAAAATTTTCTTAGTGTAGTGTTTCAATGTTATCTTTTGTTCAATATTCAAAATAAAGTTAGGAAAAATTATTAAAATTGGTATTGAGTAGTTATGATTCACAATAGATATATGTTTAAATACTTTTTCCATAATGTTTATGAAGTGAAGTTACTATGAGAGATCCTTTATATATAATAAAATTTGTTACCAATCTGGTATTAGCAATATACAGTTGGTGGTTTTGTATTGGGATCTGTAATCATTTGTAAAATACATATTAGAATTTTTATACAATAAAATAAGTAAAAAGTAGTAGGTAGACATGGTAATATAGTTGTACATAGTGTGTTTGAATTAAAATTTTTTATAATGTTTTATTTTGTCAATGTATGTGTGTCAATAATGTTAAATAAATGTTACTGATTTGGGAAAATTAGTATGACACTTTTTAGAATTCCGTTTTCAATGGTCTTTTGTATGAATGTAAATACATTAGTTGTCTTTTTCTTAACTCGTTGAGTTGTATATTTGATGGTAAAAGATTATACGTATGACGCTGTTGTCATGTGTGTATAATATGGACAATACGTATGACGTTATAGTCATGTGTGTATGTCCTTTGGTAGACTATACGAATGATGCTATGATCATGTGTGTATGTCTGTTGCTCAGTCACTACAAGAAAGCTTTTGAGATGGGTATCTCTGCTCTTGTGTGTATGTAGTTAGCCGACGAAATGGGAATTTCGGTCTGAACATGCGCGGTGCATTGTACTAGACGTGGCGTGAAATACATAGAGCTTTTTTGAGTACATGTGTATGAGTACATGTGTATAAGTATTAGGCCGTATTTGCATATGTAAGTTAACCTCGAATTGAATTCGGACTGAGATTCTTGGGATAGAATTTCTCTAGTCGCGGAAAACGTTAATAGCACTTGGCTAGTAGTAGATGGTAATATAAGATGGTAATATAATTGTTTTACATTGACAATTTAGATAGAATATATTTATAGACCATTGAAATGTTTGTATCGTTGATAAGTTGATACATAATTAATTATTTATTGACCAGAATAAAATAAGAATTGGTAAAATATGACTGAAATGTTGGTAAGATATTGACTGTAGGAGTCTGAATGTCCTTTTGTGTGTTTACCAAATATCAATATGACAATATACAAATGTATGTGAAAAATGCGATTTAAATTTCTTGTTTTTCTTTAAAATGCAATAATGCGCTATGAAAATCTAATAAAAATGTAGGTATTTGTTTTGCTTGTTGTTTATGTAAAATATAAAAAGGTTACCTCAAGGTTTGGCAACATAAAAACAATGTACTTGTAAATCTGCAATCAGATAATCAAAGGTTACTATTTTGTAAAAAAATTATTTAAAATTGCAAGTCAGCATGCGATTATAAATAGCTAATGATTAAATTAAGTTTTATCAATGTTTGGAGACTTGAAAAGTTTTATGAAAAAAATTCGATGTGACATTGTATCGTGAAAAAATTTAACCTACAAAATTTATTGTTCACAAATTTTAAGTTTTTTTCTTTTTTTGAAGATTTTAATATCGTTTTTACAGCGTTTGTAAGGCATTATTGATTAAATATGTGTAACATTAAATAGAAGGCAGAAAAACAAGAAAGAGGCTTTTAAAATAATCCGATGGGTTGAAATTGTTTGGAAAAATTTATGTGCTGAATGTCGTTTTACAATGGTATTTTAAAAGATTTTACTTGCCTGTGACCCATCGGATGACTCATCCCTTCAGAACCAGTTGAATTTTCGAGTTTGCACAAGATTTTACCCTATATTTATATATTTTGTCTAAAATTTGAAAATATTGATCGCGAACAAAACGGCTTGTAATTTATTTTGACATTTGTACTCGCAGTAGAGTGAAGTTGGCGTCGAATGGTAAATGTGAGAGACGCGCTTTAAATTTGAATGTAGTATGTGAGATGAAAATTTTAATTGTGGGACAATATTATTTAGATGGCTTTGTGAAAGGAATAATTTGGAATGAATGTATAGGGTGTTAAATATTCGAGATAGATCAGTGGACGAAGGTGTACATGTGACAATTTTGTTAAGATTGTTGAGAAATTTGTTTGAATATGTATAATCCATTAGGATTGTTGGAGATTATTGGAAAATGATGGATTAAGTAGATAATTGAAGGGTGTTCGAAAGTCGCGGGGTCACCAATTTATTATGGTAATTGATAGAAGGGTGTTCGAACGTCGTAGGGTCACCAATTTATGGTAATTGATAGAAGGGTGTTCCAACGTCGTAGGGTCACCAATTTATGGCATTCAGATTTGGCTGAATCTGATCCATAAGATGAGATGAGATTGAGATGAAGAAGGAGTAATGATTTCTTTTCTCAAGGTCAAATGATATTGGGAAAAGTGGTCTTTTTCTGAAGATGAGAAACTCTCTTATGAGTTTTGGCAAGATTAAGAATATCTGGAGTACTCACCAAGTTTCACTATTTCTTTATGAACTAGATTAAACAGTTAACAAGGAATTCGACTAACTACCGAAATGAAACTCGATTTATATTATAAAAAACACAAACACTATATTAGTGAATAAAAATAAAGTATCACAGGAAAATGTATTTTAACTTAAAAACTAATTACAATAATATGCACTGGTAGTGGGTTCTGAAGAAAAGAGTCATAAAATTGTATCTTGAAAAAGCTTTTATACTAGGATTATTCACGCAAGATATTCTTTAAAAAATAGGCGGTGTGTTCTCCCTCTGGCGTGAAATATCCAAAGCTAGTTGACTCGGTACAGACGGCGATGAATCTGCATAGTTGATAAAACATGAGATGTATTCGTCGCACTCCGCTAGATGGCTCTTTGTTCTGGATGGTTCTGATGGATGGTTGTCATCAGATGGAAAATTAGTTTGTGTGATAAAAACTCGATATTACATAACCGCCATATCATCATTTAAAAACACGCATGCTACTCCATAGCGGAGAAAAGCCATACGAGTGTAAAATTTGCAGTAAAAAGTTCACTCAATCTAGTAATTTAAAGACACACATGCTACTGCATAGCGGAGAAAAGCCATACGAGTGTAAAATTTGCAGTAAAAAGTTCACTCAATCTCATCATTTAAAGACACACATGCTACTCCATAGCGGAGAAAGCCATACAAATGTATAATTTGCAGTAAAAAATTCAATCATTTGAGTGCTTTAAAGACACACATGCTACTCCATAGCGGAGAAAAGCCATACGAATGTAAAATTTGCAGTAAAAAGTTCAATCATTTGAGTGCTTTAAAGACACACATGCTACTGCATAGCGGAGAAAAGCCACACGAGTGTAATATTTGCAGTAAAAAGTTCAATCATTTGAGTGCTTTAAAGACACACATGCTGCTCCATAGCTGAGAAAAGCCACACGAGTGTAAAATTTGCAGTAAAAATTTCACTCAATCTAGTAATTTAAAGACACACATGCTACTGCATAGCGAAGAAAAGCCATACGAGTGTAAAATTTGCAGTAAAAAGTTCACTCGATCTCATCATTTAAAGACACACAGGCTACTGCATAGCTTTGCATTGGACTAGACATCGCGATAAATACATAGAGCTTTTGTATTTATCGCCATGTGTATTCGTTCAAGTATTTTGCCGTATTTGCATATGTAAGTTACCTCGAATCAAATTCGGATTCAGAATTCACAGAAGAATTTCTGTAATCGCGGAAACGTTAATAGCAATGGCTGGTCGAATAGAGTTGTTATCTATTGACAAGTAGATGGTAATATAAGATGATAATCAGTGATATGTTAAAAATAGGATAATATAATTGTTTTACATTGACAATTTAGATGGAATATTTTTTTAAGACCATTGAGATAATTGTATCGTTGATAAGTTGATACATATATAATAATTTATTGACTGATATTAAATGAGAATTAGGAAAATATACATGTAATGTTTTTCAATCAGAGGTTTGGAAAGAATATTATATACATTATACAAAATAGTTCTTTCATATGATTTAAATGTAGGTATTTAAAACTCAATGTAGTTGTTTAAGTTTAAAAGAAGTTTAAGTTTAATGATAATGTTCGATTATTGTGCCATTGTGAACTGAAAAAATTCCAACCTCAAATTTTTCACTATGGAATTTTTGATAATAATTTTATGAAAAAGATTGTTATTATGATTAATTTACACGTTACAATGAAATTTATGTCTATTCCTTTTGGAATGTTTAAATAATACGATATGTTGAGACATGTTAGAGAAATTTATGTAAAAATGAAGGCGTCAAATAATTGGACTAACTTGTTATTTTAAGAGTTACAAATTTGATTATTATTTTTGAAAATAAGAAAATAAATGTTGAAGAAATGACTTGCCTGTAGTTTAGTCCAATGGCCAATTGTTTTCGAATATAAATTGTGTTAATAATTGAGTTCCCACAGTTCCATACTAACTTAAATATTGTATTTTACATAATTTCTTATCCATTTTTTTTTTCAACTTTTTATTAGTTATTCTGTTATCCGGAGCGGAGAAGAATCCAATAAATGAAACATCAGAAGAATCTGTTGAGCCGATCTCGAGTTATAAGTGTTCGCACTAACCCGACTTTAATTTATATTAGAGATTGTAACTCAATGAATATAAAAAAAATAACGAAAGATGCGCCTTTTTCAATATTTAAAAGGACGGAAAATCGTTGTCACTTCAAAAGGAGGCTGACAGGTTAGAATTTGTCAAAAATATAATTATTGATCAAATAATTTATAATGTTACATAATAATTCAGAAATGTTTTTTTATTTGCCTTTTACCGTATGTCGGAGCATCACGCTCAAAATACAAATGCTACGTCAGGGTAAGAACACGTAGAAAGCCGATTCCGACACGCGCTGACCGGCGCAAAGAATGTTACTATGCATTTAATGGGGATACCCACAGAGAAAGCAGGAACCCGCTTTCCGGCATGCCCATTTAAATGCATTGAAACCATAGACAACAACCTATGAGCCGGTCGGCGCGGGTCGGAATCCGCTTTCTACGTGTTCTTAGCCTCAGATATGAATCTGCGCAGAGCCGTGCAAACTGCTTGAGAACGTTCTAAGATACAATTTCCTGCATTAACATTAATATATTTAGAGATATTTAGAAAACTTTATTTTTTTAGGATCTTCATACAAATTTTCCAAAAAAGACAGTAAGCCATCTTTTGGAAACAAAATTACTCATGTAAACGTTGGATGGAATCTCGGAATTACGGTATGCAAATGTAATAAAATAATTGGAGATTTATTTGTTATACATATAAATGTTATTCAAATCTTTTTATTGTCAATAAATCAAGATTTAATGAAAAATTTTGGAAAAATAAGTCCTCCATTTTGAAATTTGACACATTTTAAAAAATTTATGGCCGCAGTTTGTGTGAAACTGTCGTAGCCATTAGATGAGTAATTATGTAGCTACCCAGTGATATGTCAAATATAGATGTGCAATTGGACTCAAAAATCTGCACACAAAAACATGAGTCCAAATCAAAACATGAGTCACTACCTGATATCAGTCGTTGACAAACCTCTGCAGGTGTCGCTTGTCTGTCTTTCGTCGTATTTTTGCGTTGAAAATGTGGTAAAAATGATGTTTTCACTAGTAAAAGGTTGCTGTTATAGGTCTAAAAATGCTAATAAAAGCATTGGAGTAACTTATCATAACTAAGTACAAGTATATTAATTACTAAATTAAAAATATGAAATATTATTTGAAAAATATTAATTATTCTTTCCGCTACCATCTTGTCCAGACTTAACAAGACATAACGAGTTTAAAATAAAGAACATAAATAAAAAGGCGCATTTTATTACTAAGGTGCAAAAATAAGTTCTTGCATTGGTATGCATGCTTTTCTAATGGATGGGTGGTGAGTTTATTGTTAATCGAGATGAAAGGCGCGCACAAGACCCTTCTATTGTATTATAATATACAATAGATATTATGTTAGGTGGTCCTTAAAAAAAAGTATTGTCCTTACTATGATGGTATTAGGGCTGTATCAAATTTATTTAAAATATGTTTTTAAAAGAAATAAATCTGGTTTCACCCAAAGTGAACACAAAAAGGTACACTTTCGACATCTTTCACATAAAGTATAAAGTGTTGAATGGGTGGGACCGGGATTCGAACCATGATCTTCAATATGCTGTACGTACGAAAGCCGCCGACTGATACCACTGGTCTTCCGTTTGGAAGACCAGTGTTAGGTGTTCAAAATGTTTCCAAATGTAGTAGAGAAGGGAACAAAGTTCTTATGAATAAATGGTGATTATGAATATACATGTCCATCGCAGGTGAAGGTGGAAGAGTCTTTCAAGGATAACAGCGCGCAGCGGCTCGAATTAAATTTTTGATACCCCAAAGAGGTGGTTTTGAAAAAGTTACGTAAAAAGTTAAAAATAATAAAACATTATGAAAAATATGACTATAAACTGTGATAAAAAATGAATACCATGTTTGATTTAACTCACCGTGTTTACAGTAAATCACTTTCTTTTTTACTTCGATATGAATAATAAGTAATTGTAGTATTTTTTTTTTACCCATCACGCCGTGTCCCGTAAGGGGTAGACAGAGAGAACGGACCTCCACTCTTTTCTATCCAAGCATACTTCTTTCGCTTCTTCCACCGACATACTATTTCTCATACAGCTTCTCCTATTTCTAATACTTCTTACCTGGCCTTCCTTGAGGACGGAATCGATGTGTTCGATCCACGTCATTCTCGGTCGCCCACGCTTTCTTACACCTTTCCTTTCAGCCTTATGAATTATCTTTGTCATTCTGTTTGCATCCATTCTTTCCACATGCCCAAACCATCACAACTTATTAACTTTCATCTTTGTCACAACACTTACTTCCATACCACATTCTTTCCTAATATTTTCATTCCTTTCCATATCCCATAAAGTTTTTCCACATATTCTTCGTAGAGATTTCATCTCTACTGCATTTATACTACATTCTTCTTTTTTCGTCCATGTCCACGTTTCACAACCATACATCATCGATGGTAGCAGGATTGCGTTATGCACTGGTTTCTTTACTTGTAGTGAGACGTTGTTGTTTCTCATTATCGCCCACCCTGCAATCAGCAACTTTCCTACGTTCGATTTCTTTTTCACACTTTCCATCCCGACTAAACATGCTTCCTAAATACACATACTCATTCACTTGCTCAAGACATTCATTTTCTACGGTTACTTTACAATTCGTTCTTGCTTCATCCCTTTTAAATACCAAAACCTTTGTTTGGCTTACATTCATTTTAAGACCATTTTTTGCACAATTTTCAAACACACTTGATACAAGTTCTTGCAAATCATTTTCACACTCAGCCATAAGTACTAAATCATCTGCATACATAAGTGCACATACCTTTATTCCATTTAGTTCAACCCCCTATATTTATATCTTTTAACCCACTGACGCAAAAATCAAAGAACAAATTGAACAACCAGGGTGACATGACGCACCCTTGCTTCACACCTTTCGTAAGATAGAACTCCGGTGAAAGGTGACTGTTCACCTTCACACACGCAGTACTTTCCGAATATAGCGAAGCAATGGCACGAATCAACCGGTTATTCACTCCATAAATTGATAGAACTTCCCATAATTTACCCCTGTCTACCCTATCATATGCCTTTTCCAAATCTACGAATGCACAGAAAAGCTTCTGATGTTTACTCAAAAGCTTCTCCGTAATCATCCGCAGAGCGAAGATCTGATCGGCACACCCCCTCCCATTCATAAAAGCCCCTGTGCATCCCAAACTTTATTTTCAGTTATTGTTCTAACCCTTTCTACTAAAATTCTACTGTATAATTTACCCACGTTGCTTAACAAGATGATTGCACGATAGTTGCCACAGTCCAACCGGGAGCCCTTCCCCTTGTACAGAGGGCAGATAATGGCTTTCCTCCAGTCACCTGGGGTACGGCCTTCCGTCCAGCACAAGTTGAAAAGCTCCAGGCACCACTGCAGCGTCACTCGGCCGCCATACCTGATAAGCTCCGTTGCTACCCTATCGCAACCTGACGCTTTCCCATTTTTTGCTTTTTTAAGCGCATTCATAAGTTCATTCATACTGATTTGCTGACTCTCATCACCCTGTCCATTTATACTTACTTGGCACAAACTGCCGCATCCATCCTTGGTTTCAAACAACTCTTCAAAATACTCTTTCCATCTCAGACCTATGTCCTTTTCCTGTGTCAGCATACGTCCATTTTTATCTTTCAAACAATTCACTTTCTCATCCTTCCCAGACCTTTTCCTTTTCACTTCCTTCCAAAAAAGCTTTAAATTGCCATTCACATTCGCACTTAATTTTTTACATTCATTATCCTCTAATTTTTTCTTTTTCAAGCTCACAAGTTTCTTAACTGCATTCTTCTCTTTCTTATAAATATCATACATAACTGTTTTGTCGGAGTCATTCTTCGCACAAACTACATTCTTCCACGCATTCTGTTTTTTATCCACAGCCGCTTTCACTTCTTTGCCCCATCATGCATCACCTTTTTTCCTACCCGTTTTAGATTCCCCACATACTTTAATCGCACTATTTACTAAAGATTGTTTTATAATTTCCCATTGTTCCTCTAAGCTATAATTGATTGATTCTAAGTTGTTCAACGTGCTTTCAATTAATCTTACATATTCATCCTTACAATTATTATCCTCATTTAACTTTTCGATTCGTATCCTTTTGGAGCTTTCCACTTCTCTCGGTCTCGATCGCCAACCACGGAACAGATCAATTCTTGCAACAACAAGGAAATGGTCCGTCCCTAGTTCAGCACCTCGAAAAACCCGAGTATCCGTGGTCAAACCCCTCAGTCTAGAATCCACGCACACTAAATCAATCATACTTTATTCCTTTCTTTGCCACGTGTATCTGTGGATCTTTTTGTGTGCAAAAAACGTGTTTGCAACAAAGAGATCCATTTCTAAACATAAATCCTGTATCCTATTTCCATTGTCGTTAACCCGTTCATCCCCAAATGCACCCAGAACCCTGTCTTCTAACACCAACCCACCCATTTAAATCACCCGCTAAAATTAATCTTTCGTTATCCCCTCGGTTTTCTGCAATATCACTAACGTTTTCCCAAAACTCATCCTTTTCAGCATCAGAGACGCCATCACAAGGAGCATATCCTATTACTAAGAAAATCCTCGTAATGCCTATTCTGAAACGGATCCAAATAAGCCTGGGACTAACAAATTTAAAATCTTTCATACATTCACTCATTCTTTTTGATAAAATAGCCCCCACACCTTGTTTCGCATGCTCCGACTCAGGCACACCAGACCACATAACATTCAACCCATTTTTATCAATCATACCACAGCCTTTCTTCTTTGTTTCATTCAGACATACAATATCCAGACCTTTATCATTCATAACATCAATAACTTCATTAATTTTAGCATCCATGCATCCCCTGATATTCCACACACCAAACCTACACTCGTCCGCTCTCCTCTTTGCGCCTCCCCTATTTGACACGACATGATGGGTGGCGAGCCTCACCGATGGTGGGATTGTCAAATCGGGGTTTACTTAGAGAATAATTACAAACTAAAAACATTCGTCATACCTCAAACTTAAAACTAACTATAAATACAATTGGCAACTAACCTGCTCAGGTAACTGTCTGTTTAATTGCTGACAAAATTAAAAAAAATATATTTTCGGAACCATCAATATAGTGTAAAAGTTAAAAATATAATATTTATACTAATATATTAAAGAGGAAAGATTTGATTTTTTGTTTGTTTGTTTGTTTGAAACGAAAAGGCTCCAAAACTACTGAACCGATTTGAAAAATTCTTTCACTTTTGGGAAGCTACAATATCGGCGGTGAACATAGGCTATATTTAATTTCAAAAAAAAATTGGGTAACCTACGAAAACTTCAATAATGTAACCCAAGGTGTAAAAAATTTACCTAATATATTCTTTTTATCGCGAACGCTGTGAAAACTAATGATGATAGAATAAAACAATGTTCTACAATTTTGTAGAAGACATCATTATTTACAAAAAGTATAGCGACAGCATATGTCTAACTATTATAGTTATGCCACAATTTTATTTTATTTTAAAAAAATCAATAAAATGTCACCTCTAGAAAAGGCTCTTTATTGGTATCTTGGTATTACTCCTTATTAAAATAAATTAGTTCATATTCAAGTCTGCTTCAATATGTTTGTATAACTTTTTGAATTATTCAATTCGGATATTCCATTCGAAAGTTATCACGAGTTTAAAAATGTGAGTATTGGAAAAAAAAGCAGTCTCTTGTCATCTCAACTTATCCGATGCAGGGTGCGTACGGGAACGGGAAGGGGACTGAGGGGAGTCATGTCAAGTTTAGTAGAAATACCGCGCAAAGTAGTCACGGTGGTAAAGTGACGTGACACGATACATTGCAATGCAATTATTCCAGATTAACATACGCTATAAAATATTTTTAAAAAGTTAGGGATCTGTATGAAAACTAAATTATTTTTAAGTATCTATCTACCCGTGCGAAGCTGGGGCGGACCTCTAGTATCTTATAAAATAAAGTAAAAACTGACAACCCTGTTTCATACAACCGGTAAGTTTAAAAGAGAGAGATAATAAAATCACATTCAAGTAAAAAGAGACGATGAGAGTGAACTATTGTTATCTGTTATAGGTGACATATTAG
This sequence comes from Mystacides longicornis, assembly GCA_963576905.1. NCBI lineage: Eukaryota > Metazoa > Arthropoda > Insecta > Trichoptera > Leptoceridae > Mystacides > Mystacides longicornis. Next base: position 5,160,473 of record OY756433.1, on the reverse strand, counting down.
AGAGATAGCAGGATCAGGTATTTTAGACAGTTTTTTGGTAAAATTTGTATGGGATTGCAAGTCTATATTTATGACATGTCTCTGTAGTTACCTGATAAAATCGTATTAAATGTTGGTAAATAATAAAGATATATTAAATTAAATTCATAATACATTTAAATATATTAATCGTAAAAATGATTTTTGAAAATTGAAATGAGTATAAAAATTCTTTAGTAGATTTGGTCGATAAAACAGAACTCTGAAAGAAAGCGAATCTGACAGGAACTAATGACGTTCCGGTTTATCATAATCATAATGCATTTGTCAGGTATTTGTGCATATTTATTATAGTAAAAAATATATTTGTTTTATCCACATCATAATAATTAAGAAATATACTGTATAATATTCATATCTGAATTAATCACAAAACAGATTGTTGTGGACAGAATCATCGATATCACTTTATTCGAAGATCACTTTATTTGCTACTAGCTTATACCCGTCTTGCTTTACGTTTTTGATTCCGATTGTCAGGCTTGATCGGTGGGTAATTAAACAGGTTCTAGTCTAGCTTCCCATTGCTTTGTAGACCTCTATAACTGACATAAGCACAGAAAAAGAAGAATGACACTTTTAATGTTTATTAAAATTTTGTATGAAGATCCTAAAAAATAGGGTTTATTAATTAGCTCTAAATATATTAAAGTTAATGCAGCAAATTGTATTAAAGAACCTTCTCCGGCATTTTGCACGGCTCTGTGCGGATTCATATCTGACGTAGCATTTGTATTTTGAGCGTGATGCAGGTGATGCTATGACATACGGTAAAAAGCAAAATAAAAAAACATTTCTTAATTATTATGTAGATAGAGAAGGAGGGGCTAATGCGAGTTTTATTTAATTTCCCAATTTACCACGCAATTTTCTTATTTTTTTCTTTCATAAGAACCTTCTACTGATAAAAGCCAACACGACAAAAAAAGAATTAGTGAAATCGGTTCAGCCGTTTAGGCGTGATGCTCCGACATAACGGTAAAAAGCTAATAAAAAAACATTTCTGAATTATTATGTAGATTTACCACGCAACTTTCTTAATTTTTTCTTTCATAAAAACCTTCTACTGATAAAAGCCAACACGACAAAAAAAGAATTAGTGAAATCGGTTCAGCCGTTTAGGCGTGATGCTCCGACATAACGGTAAAGCAACGACAAAAGGCAAATAAAAAAATAGGTAAGCATTACATATAATGTGTTTGAAAAATCAAATATTTTATTGATAAATAAAAAAAAAACACCTTGTATATACAATAAACAAAGTTATACCGACTTTTTTATATAATTTTTACCCCCAAAACTGAGCAGAGATCGTGCTGGGAGGGATTACTTATAGGGTTAATATTTACATTCAATAAATTCGAAAAACTTTTCTACTTGATTCATTTTTAACAAAAACATTAAAACTCATAAATTTTATGAATTTGACTTTTTTTATAGACAGATATAAAGACAGTGAATATGCAATAGTAAACAAAAACAGCAGTAAAAAGTTAATTTCATGGCTTATATTTTTACATAAAATTTTTACATCGAGGATTGCCTTTTATATTTCGGGATTCTCTTTTTACTTCTTAGTCTTGCAATCTACCAACTAACGTTTCTGTTTTGACATTTTAAAACTTTTTACTCTGAAAAAGCGATTTATACGATTGAAAAAAATGTTTTTTCGCATGCCCAATCAATGTATAAAAAGTGATTGGAAGATTGGTTTAATCATATTTTGAGAATATTCATTGGTCTTCCTGGAATTAACTTAGATATACGAAAAAACAATATTATTGGGAAATATAATTGTGGTATTTTCTTGCAGATCCCGAAATATTAAAGACAATCTTTGTAAGTAAAATTCAAATAAAAAAATCTTGGTCCATATTCCCGATACTACCATTTCCATGGCCTTTATTCCTGTCCCTCACACTTTGTTTTCATCCCTTTACCCCAGATACGCCTGCATATATTGTGTCATTTTTTTTTGTTTTTCTTACTTCTTACTGTTTGCATATTTACTTTAAACTTGTGTTTTTATATAATTTGTGAGATTTTTGTATCACGAATATCTGTATGTACCTGTAACCATCTGTCAAATAAGATAAAAACAAATACATTTTCGATATCACTTTGACAATTAAAAATTTTACTGCTGTTTTTCATTTTAAAATATTCTTTATTGTAATGAAACATCACATTTCAATTGTTCACACTAAACCAGTCTTGGAAGCAGCAGTCGACGACGGTCTTAAGCCCGTAGTGGTTCAAATTTTTATAAAATTAACCTCTTAAAAATCTGACACTAATTGATTTAATCTAAGTACCTGTCAAAATAGTAGGAAAACGGCGCAAGAATCCCTAAATATTTGGAACGTTATTTCGATGCGATGATCTTACATACTGCAAAGGCCTTCATTTCCTATGTATCAACATTCTGCACAGTACATTTTTAAAAATTAGTATTAGCAATCATGTACGTTTTAAAAACTTCAACACTACGTTAGCATATGTTAAGCTTAGAAGTATTTGATATAGATAAATGCTTGTTCCGTTGAAAAAAAAATCGGCAACGGGCATCGAATCCTAAAGCTCCAGCGCGAATGTTGTCTAAACTGAACCATGAACTAAACCACTAAAACAACTAATTATCTCAAATATTTACGAATATGTAACAACTAATGACTAACAATACATTACTGATGTTCGATTTTTAAATGGAACAAACCACTACGGGCTTACGACCATCTTCTACTATTATTTCGAAGGCTGGCTTAGTGCAATCGCTTTACGTTAACAATATTCGCCATTAGATGGTAATGTTCAGTCTCCGAAACTCGTTTAATCGAAGTTTTAGAATACATACATATTTACAATTTAGAAACATATTGAGTAAATATTGCAAACCATTATTTATATCTCTTGCGATTCTAGTTGCATTTTGATAATTAATATTATAGGTACTCTTCTTACCGTAATTTGGCTAGATTCAACTTCTTAGTTCGTTTCAGTTGGCGGAGGTACCTACTTTTCGACGCAATATTACTGAAGCAATAATGAATGATTGACGAAATCGTAGCAAATAGTTATGTTAAATAAATAAAGCTTTACCTATTACTCATAAGTACAATGTGGCAATAAAAAACATTTGAACAGTAGAAACGGCGGACTTATCCCAAGGATCTCTGCCATCAAATTCATCAGTAAAGAACTGTCCGTAAAGAATCTTTAAAACTCTATGCGTTAAAATTCATCGAGCTAACCTACTTCGTCGTTTTCTCATTTAAAATTATATCAGTGAAATCAAACTATTGACACGTTGAAGTGAAAAAGTTTATTAAAAAAAATATTCATATCGGTACAGGAGATGGACATAGATGGGATATGTGTTAAGGATGCCGAATGATAGTTGGCTGTGAAGTGCGCCGTTCTTCCTCCCATCAGGGTCCCGAAGACGTGGATAATCCTCTTATACCGTGTTCCATTCCTTCGAGCCAGAGCTGAGGGAGTTGGTGTGGTAGGAGTGCGCATACCAGAATATTTTACTTTATTTTCTCCATCTCACCGCTAAACTAATTTGTCATCTCGATATTGAAGATCCACATTCAATACAGTTTCGAATAACCGAACCGATGTATGATGTTTATTTACTAATTCTTGCGGCTCCTGAGGAATTACTCTTTTTGTTGCCGTTTTGATTGTAAAGGACATGATATTAAGGCCCCATGTAACGCCCGCAGAATTTCTCATTTAGGTATTTGAGCAAAATTCCAATAACGCCTAATTTTTGTAGGTCCACCCATGTCATAAATAATATTAAGATTTACAAAAGAACCTGATAGATATTATTACTTGACGAATATTAGCAAAACAATAAGGAAAGGCCTGTATACCTGTCTCCTTCGAACTTATCTACAGAGGTGTAAGTCCGTTTCGTGGGTACCTACGTCTTTTGTTAGCATGGGCAGATAACGGTCCTTTCAAATTTTTGGCAGAAATAATATTTTAGACTGATTAGAGCAAGTTTAGCGTGTTTGAGATATCGTATGTTCTCTAAAGAATCAAATATAATTATATATATAATTGGTTAGGTTCGTTCGTAGCCCGGTATTTTCGTTGAATCACTTTCACGCAAAATATTTTTCGTAGATACTATGACAAAAACAATCTAATTACGGGAATGTGTACTTACTTAAAATCATTTCAAATTAAAAAAATATATATATATTTATATTATTTGTCTGAAAGTAGTTTCTATGACAATAATAACAGATGTCCGCGGAAGGAAATATAATATGTTGAAACATAGGAACTCACATCACCACAGTATTGTTCCTACGTACAACTCTTCCGCCCCGATCGATCTTACGCGACTTCAATGACTTCCCACACCTTTTCGAAATCGCTCACCTCTGCTTCGAAGGAATGTAATACAGTGTAAAAAAGGCTTTTCTTCTAGAACATTATGACGTCGCAGTCAGAGACGTGTTATAATATGGTCGCAGTGTTGTTTGGTTGGGTAGGTACTTTACATACAAATAATAGCAGGTAGAAGCAACCCTTCCCATTGTATACGCAAACAATGTCTCTGACTTAGGTGAAATCACAATCTCGGTTTTTATATCAGTTTTAGAGAAATGCGTTATTTTACAATATTGTCTCTTCTGTAAAGAATCAAATGTAATAATTCGTTAGGTTCGTTCGTAACTCGATATTTTCTTTGAAACAGTTCCACGCGAACTGTTTTTCATACCTATACAATCCCAACTACCTTCGGAAATATTTTTCGTACTTAGGTACCTAGGTAGGTATATTATTCGTCAGAAAGTCGATAGTTTCTTAACAAAAATAAAAGATGTCCGCGGCGGGAAATATTGTTCCTACATACAACTGTTACAACGGGAAGTCGTCAAATAGAACAATCAATTTATCAAACTTTCCTATGTCTGTCTACCCACAGGTTTTGCTGCTGGTTGGATTATTTTAGTAATATTCTGGTAATATTCGATAATTTTTTTCCATTTACAGCCTACCCAGCTCCGCATAATACATAATTGATTAATTATAATACAGTCATATTATACGTACGTACCTATTCAATTTAATATTGTTACAATATACCTGTATATAAGGTGCAATATCGATTGATATTTTTTTAAATGAATCTGGGCTCACTCAAAGTAAACACAAATATACTTTTGACATCTTTCACACAAAATAAAGCTTGTGTTTTTAAAGTGGAAATGCATGGTCGGCACCGGGATTCGAACCCACGACCTCCAGTACGCTCTACGTACGAGGTTCCGTCGCCGACTTTGTAACTGAAGGTCGTGGGTTGGGTTCCAGTTGCCGACCACCTTCCTCTTTCACGGCACAAGCTTTTATAGTAGCCTAATGAGGTGGTTGTAATATGCACAAAACAGCGCGTTTTATTGTCCTGCTTATTATTATTTTTACAGCTTCAATGAAATATTTGAAAGACACATTATGTGAAAAATAATAAATAAATTTGCATACATATATAAAAAAATGTACAAATTTCGGACCCGACCGGGATTTGAACCCGGAACCTCTTGATCAGAAATTAAAAAGTACCTTTACGACTAGGCTACCGATAGTGAACAATAAAATTATTGTGGAGATGTTTGACAATATTGCAATCCCTTATAATTAATCCGATCGGCCGGAAGTCGACCATAAAAAAATGAAGGATGAAAGCTACCACATTATATAGGTGTTGAGAAATGCAGCATAAAGTAATTCGTCACAATTACTATGAAAGTGCCCTGAACTGCACCTAAAAAGTATTGAATTTTGTACGCCAAAATTTAATATTATTATTTGGCTGTAAAACTGACACGCAAACCCGGAAACAAGAAAATCATGTTTGTGTGAAATCTGTAGATAAATACAATACTTTTCAAAAGATCATAAAAGTCATTCAGAGAGAATCAAGCCAACCAAATCAAGGAACACACAATAGCATTATTTTGTGGGTTGGGCCAGAAAAATTCCATTGTACAACTAGCCCTCTAATAAAATCTAACTAGAAAATAATTTAACAAGATTTTGATTAGATTTTAATGAGAATTTAAGTTTTTTGGATTTTTCAGGAAAAAAAAAGACGAAATTTAAAAAAGTTACACGCTAATTTATTGAGTTGGCTTAATCGTTAAAATATCCAGAAACTTGCGTATCTATAAGTATTGTATTTTTTGAGTCATCTATCGAGAAAAATTTGCGAGATGTTCCAGTAAAATGAACATTTCTCGAAAAGCATGCTTTTATTAAAAAATCTGCCAGCCTAACTTTTTAAATTAAAGTTCATTCTACAATAAATCGTAACTTTCAGCTTTGTATATTACGGACTTGCAGAGTAATCTATTTGGTAAAACTGCCAAAAAAGGGTGTTTTCGGGGAAAGGCCCCTTAAGATGCATTTATACTGTGCGTCTTCTAGTGGTTGGGATTCGGTGTGTAATTTAGTACCTGCAAAGTAAAAGAAAAACTCTTATAACTTATTTAGAACCACCAAAAGAAAATAAAGTTTATTATTAAAACAGCGGCGTACCGTGGTTTTTCGGCGCCCGGGGCGGGACCAAACCCTTTGGCGCCCCCCCCCCCCCCCACCTATATAAATTGAAAAACAACACCCCGAAAATTTTCAAAATAAAATAGTAAAAAAATAAGCCTATATTATAGGTAACATTATTTTATTTCATTTTTCACTAGGTACAGCACAACAATAGCTATTATAGTAAAGGTATCAACTTAGTTTAAAAATTCAATTTTCGGGCAGAGTGGGACATAGCCGACTTGTGACCCACATTTCTCTACCTGCAGACTTACCGCATGGAAATATTATTTTTGTTAAGGACCTCCACCCGAGATTAAAATTTTTTTTTTGATTATATCAATCTGGTCGTGTATAGTATAGCGCGAGCAAATTTTGCCGCCCTACTAATAGAGGCGCCCGGGGCGGTCCGCCCCTCCGCCCCCCCCCCCTCGGTACTCCACTGTATTAAAATCACTTATGGTTTTGTTTTTAATTTACCTTGAAATTTGTTTTAAACCAACACATGAAGCATTTCTTCTTGCGCATTGTAAAAAAAATTAATAAGTAGCAGGTATTTAAAAAAATGCACAATAATATTAATCCAGTGGTAGGTAAATCAGATGAAAAACATATTAAATTACGTTTGAATGAAATTATTATGTCAACAATCACGGTACATTCGTTGCTAACATGTTACCAGTAAATCACGGTAGTGAAACTTCCATAGAAACCATAGACAATATATTTGACAGATAAGTTTGACACCTCATGGTCCTTGAGCCAGAACTTTTTTTTCGGAAATTATTGGAACTACAGCCGCGCAGCCGCATGACAGCTGTTATTGAGTTGCTAAGAAGTTGTTGATTGTTGCTAAGAAACTGTTGATTGGATTACTAAGAAGTTGTTGATTGAGTTGCTAAGTTGTTGATTTAGTTGCGCGAGTTTATATTTTTTTCACCATGTGTCAGTTTCTTTATATTTCGAAGCTTGATATGATAAGTTTTGTGATTTTATTTTACGTAAATATATTATTTTTGTATCGTTGTATGATATTTGGACGCTTTATTCCCTGTTTTCATTCATGTGTTGCGATATAGGTCGCTTTGTTTTGTTTTCATCAATGCAGCGATGTTTGAACGATCTGTCTCGTAATTTAATGCAAAATCTGTGGTTAAATATTGGAAGGTCTGAGTGATGAACAAATCTCAAGAAATAGGAGGTTTTGTGATAATTTTCTTTGAGTCTTCACTCGTGATATAAATTTTATTTAAAAAAAACATTATGTAAAAGCACTAAGTATAAAAAACAAATAAATGTAATTTATTTTATTGGGTTGTTTTATTAATGGATTATAACATCTCAAATTTTAATTCCTTTTCATAAAATATATAGTGTAAAATATTCATCAACACGCTGACATAATATTCAATTTGTAACGGGGCCCTCTGCGTCCTCACGAACGATTGAAGAATGGATTACCTCCTTTTGGTACGATTACCCTCTCCTCCTATGTGGCAGCGAAGACTTCTCAGGGATGTTTTTAGGGCGCCTTTTAACTATTTTACTCACTGGTTCGGAGAAGAACTGGCACTCGCTCCAAGGAAATGAGGCGCCGGCTATTCAGTCGAAGGGCACTACTCAATAATATCTCAGAGTCAATTGGATTCAGACGAAATCGCTGATCCTGACATATTTCCAATACTACACTTGAAAGGCACAGGTATGGATGAATATTTAAGAAAACGTAATGACTTTTACAGTTTTTATTGCTATGAAATCAATGAATAAAATGAAATGTTTACACGTGTTCACTGGTATCAAATTTCTTATTTCACAAACAATTCTTATCATTCTATTTCTAACTTATTAGCAATGTTACACCACTTATTGTCTTTTCTCTTTTACAAAGGTCCGTGGTACACAAAATACCGTTTTAAAAATTGAAATTACGTTTTTAAAATTATAATCGAATATGGCGGACGGGAGCGTCCCTCCACGGGACACAATGCTCCGTGTTGACCGTGGCTAGCGAGGTTGTAGAATGGGTTCGCGGTTTCGCGCGTACGTGAAACCGATGCACAGAGAATTATAAAAATTTTGCGAACACATCGTGTCGCGCTTTGATTGGTTGAATATTTTTCCTTTTAACAACTGGCTTGATCTGTTATTATGGCCACCCCTCACAACAGGTGAATGACGCAATCAATTGTCATTAAATCGAGGGATCCCCTTGATTTTTTAAAAAAAAATAAACTATCCCAAATTTGCAACGTTACACCCCACTCCAGGTTAGTGGGAAGAAAAAAAAAGAAAACGGATAAAAGAAAAAAAAGAAGAATCAAGCCAGTGTGGCAAACAGAAAACAGCAACCAGTGGTAAGCCGGACAACATAGCTAGTTATGGTGAACAAAGGTTAATACACAAGGCCAAACATACAGCAGGCCAACTCTCATCAGAACACATATAACATCAATACAGTATTTCAATATATACTATACAATTTCAAAATTTATTATCCTAAGATGTTTTTTTTTGCAAAACTCACAACTAAGGTGAGTGACAACAGTCAAAGCAATACTACTCACAATTTGAGTACCAGATTGTATACACTATACAATCTCAATAGGATACATATAACTAGGTGAACAATGGTCTTTCCTTTTCCCTTCCCTTTTCCTTTAGGTATTCAACAATTCTTTAGTTGACCTTTGGAAACAGGAATCCGTCATCTCTAAATTTCTCAACAAGAAAACAAGGAACATAATGACCATTATTAACAGGTGATTGTAAATTGAAAATCTTACAATTAAATTATGTAAAGCTAATTGGTTACTATCTTAACATATTTTCTAGATTATTTTAGATGCTATCAACTAAGGATCGGTCTGCACTGGTCAAACTCAGCAAGGGGAGTATCTCCAAAATCGCACTTAGAGAAAAAAAAAAATTGGAGAACACTAGTTTACATCCGCATACATTCTTCATACACATCTTGCATTCTTCCGCACGTTCTACATTTCCTTCATTCATAGAAAAGATTAAGTGGATCCAAAAAAAATTTAAACATGCTTACTTCACCCATAATTCTCCAAGGCGCTGACCAAGAACGAATCCAAAGTATCCGATCAGTATCTTAAGAATAACACATGTAAATTTTATACAAAAACAAACATAAAATACAATTAGTGGGTCAATGTGAACCCAAGGATGCACACATATAAAGATATTACTTCTATAACAGGTATAAAATTTTTATAATACTATACAACTCCCTATCTGTGTAGTTATTGAATATTATTAATTTTTGATGTTAAATTGGCGTACCACAGATTCCAAATGAACTGAGGCCATCACTTATTTCTCACTGTATGTATTCACTTTGTTTTATTATACACAGCCTACTTGAGCGATGGTAGCTCCAAAGTATTAGAGAGATCTATTTAAAGATTTGCCAAGGGTGACTTTCAGCATTCAACAACATGCACAGAGTTTACAATTAATATTACATAGGTTATCTAAATATAATTCTGTATTGCCCAAGTATTTACAGTGGTATTCGAAGGTCTTGTTATCGAAGGCTAGCAATGTTCTGATAGAAAATACAGAGCTGAACTCGGAAAAGAAGGCGCCATTCTGTCTTTACTAAAGGGAACAGAAAAACCCAGAATAGAAATTAACTATCCTTAAAGATATCTAAGAAAACAAACAATATGGTTCCATGAATAAGAGGCGTCCCAACTATCATGAACCTAATATATCCTTACAACGAGAACAACTATATTGTCAACAAAAAATTGATGTAGTTAAACTACGGATTCGAAAAGTATTTTAATAATCTAACTAGAGACCATAGATACTGACGATTATTTACATAAGCTAGGCGTAGAATTATTCTAATGAGTACTACACCTAAGCCGAGGATTCGTGAGTTAGGAGATAATTTCTCGAAACAATTTCAACAAACCTGACATAACAACAAAAAAAAATTCACATTTGCGTATTCTAAGCCCGCATCGCTCTAATGTGGAGCCTATTGGTTCTTTTCTCAGAAGACACCAATCTGCTCAAAACATGACACAAACTTTCTGATTCATGTCCTCGCATGATCATATCACTCCACAACTTGTGTCATTTACTCACACATGCTCATCCTACAGTGAGCCGTGCAACAAATTCGAATGCTCTCGAATTTCCATGTATAACTCCGTATGTTCATGACACCTTGTCTTTACATTGACGTTGTGTCCACACGGCTTGGGGAATATTACCGAAAGACAAAAAAAATTGTTAAACTAAAATTTACAGTTTCATAGAGTAGTAAGGTCTATGCTAGTTTCCAAACATGTGAAGACTAGGATTAAATACTAGGCCATACTAAAACTAGAATATTAAGAAGCTAAGACACCTCCCTTGTGGTTGTTGGTACGATCCACAACTCAAGCAACCAAGGATAAATATATACAATTCGAGTGCATTGGCCTCTATGGTGGTTTGAGGAATGATTTTTCGAGACGTTAGCGCTTTTGCCAGGGTTCTACGTGTGGCATAGTCTACACGTGGTATAAGGCAATCCATTATTCCAGACATATTGTCCAGTCACGAAAAAAAAATTCTCAAACGAAGAAGAAGAAGCGTACTCTAGCAATCGCAAAGGAAAAGAAGAGAAGAGAAAAAAATTCCTAAAGAAAAAAAATTCAGTTTTGACGGGTATCGAAATGTCTCTTTGTTTCTGTATGCGCTTTATTATTGTTAAACCTTAGTGGTAAACAAAATTTTTAAAAGAAGAAGAACGCAACAGTCACCAAATGGTTTAACCATTACTCAATCTCATCAGTAGGAATCTAAGAAGTTATTGGAACAAAAGCCAACAATTCTAATCCACAACCGAAAGAAAAGAACAAAAATTTTTATTTATTCAGTGACTAGAAGATTCGCAAAGTGACGGATCCCCTTCAGATTGTCTGTAGCAATAAAACAAGTCATCACCAATGATTGGTGAGAACAACATTAAAAGATTATTGATTCACTATACGACTTGAACTAAGTTTCTCTTGGTGCTGCAACAATTGACAGGACGTGAGAGAAGAGGAAGATGAATCGTATAGATCACCTACGATATCATTAAACGAGATGATATAACAAAATTTCCAAAATTCGAAAACATTTGTATTAAATTTGACCTATTTTCCATAAGTGTGCTCCGAAAAGAAGAAGAAGAGAAGATACAAGATAGTACACAAGCACACAACAATGTATGCAATCAATATTGATTATAAAAAGGAAAATTTTTGTGGTCTAGGAAATTCACCATATGACCAGAATTTTTTACAACTCGAATTAAGGTTTCTCTTGGTGCTGTAACAATTGACAGGACGTGAGAGAAGAGGAAGATGAATCGTATAGATCACCTACGATATCCTTAAACGAGATGATATAACAAAATTTCCAAAATTCGAAAATATTTGTATTAAATTTGACCTATTTTCCATAAGTGTGCTCCGAAAAGAAGAAGAAGAGAAGATTCAAAATAGTAGACAAGCACACAACAATGCAAGCAATCAATCATTGATTGTGAAAAAGATATTTTTTTGTCACCTAGGAAATTCACCATACGACCAGAATCTTTCACTTGTCTAGAACATTTTTATCAATGGGGTAATTTGTCTATTCTCCGATAGATGTCTCCAGAGATTTAAGACGATTTAAAACGAAGTGAAAATCGTTCAGGTGAGAAAACTGTTTTACCGACAGGTATATTTTAGCACAGCGTTCTACCACACATTATTCAATGCAAAGATCGATAGATGGCGATGGGGTTATTAAATTCTATTCGCAGTACAATAATTTATCTAACCTTTAAACAATTACAAGAAGAAAAATGCCTCACTCCAATAACCAATGAATGAAATACAGGGAGCAAGAAGATTATGAACACTTATGAACTCTGGGCAGTTTAACTTATGGAATTGTCCAGCTTTCTCCAGTAATTTCTAAATTAATGCTGGCCTTTAACAAGGGTCACAAATGATTGTACAAAACTGTAAATCACAAATCACTTATACTTGGCAAATCGATTAGCAAGAGATTGATTTAAATATTCTTTTAAAGCGAACGAACCTGTTAAATCTTCAAGGGCAGGATTTTCTGGAACTTCTGTCAAAATCAGCAACTTCGGGCCCACACGCTTTGGGCAGCCAATGTAACGGGGCCCTCTGCGTCCTCACGAACGATTGAAGAATGGATTACCTCCTTTTGGTACGATTACCCTCTCCTCCTATGTGGCAGCGAAGACTTCTCAGGGATGTTTTTAGGGCGCCTTTTAACTATTTTACTCACTGGTTCGGAGAAGAACTGGCACTCGCTCCAAGGAAATGAGGCGCCGGCTATTCAGTCGAAGGGCACTACTCAATAATATCTCAGAGTCAATTGGATTCAGACGAAATCGCTGATCCTGACATATTTCCAATATTACACTTGAAAGGCACAGGTATGGATGAATATTTAAGAAAACGTAATGACTCTTTACAGTTTTTATTGCTATGAAATCAATGAATAAAATGAAATGTTTACACGTGTTCACTGGTATCAAATTTCTTATTTCACAAACAATTCTTATCATTCTATTTCTAACTTATTAGCAATGTTACACCACTTATTGTCTTTTCTCTTTTACAAAGGTCCGTGGTACACAAAATACCGTTTTAAAAATTGAAATTACGTTTTTAAAATTATAATCGAATATGGCGGACGGGAGCGTCCCTCCACGGGACACAATGCTCCGTGTTGACCGTGGCTAGCGAGGTTGTAGAATGGGTTCGCGGTTTCGCGCGTACGTGAAACCGATGCACAGAGAATTATAAAAATTTTGCGAACACATCGTGTCGCGCTTTGATTGGTTGAATATTTTTCCTTTTAACAACTGGCTTGATCTGTTATTATGGCCACCCCTCACAACAGGTGAATGACGCAATCAATTGTCATTAAATCGAGGGATCCCCTTGATTTTTAAAAAAAAAATAAACTATCCCAAATTTGCAACGTTACAAATTTTGTCCATAACTTATGAATATTTATAGTTTCTTAAATTGACTTATCCTATTTCTAAAATGGATATATTTTTGTTTTAATTTAACATTTTAATCTTGAATGTGTAAAAAAAAGTTTAAAATGTTACGTTAAAATAAAAATATATTTGCTGATGAAATAGAGTAAGTCATTTTTGAAACTATTTTATATTCATAAGTTAAGGATAACATTGAATATTATATTGAGGGGTATAAGATTTGAAAGCGCGCATGCGCGTAATTTTAGTACGATGAACAAAATATGGCGTTGTATTCCCAGTCTACAAAAAAACGCTCGAGTTGCCACTCTATTTTAAGTAGTATTATTATACTCTATGCAGTAAATAAAGTCCCTATCATACGCAAATTTGAGTAATTTCACAATTGGAATAAAAATTATATTTAAAAAAGTAGCAAAATGTTTGCCTACTTTTTCTTTAATTTTCTAATTTTCCACGCAACTTTTTTAATTTTATCTTTCATAAGAATCTTCTTCTGATAAAAACCAACCCGACAAAAAAGAATTGGCGCAATCGGTCCAGCAGTTTAGGCGTGATGGGGCAAAAACATATTATTCTTTTCTCTATTTAGCCACAGAATGTCAAATACATCGATGTGTGTGTGAGTAGAAGTACAAACATTACATTAGTGTGCGTAATGTTTTTATTATTGATTTAATCCATTTTTATGTATGGTTTTAATAAAAATATTAGCATTCGCTACCCCTTCTCTATATAAACTGTAAGTGTGCGAAATTTCAGACTCCTCCGTCCGCTCAATTTTCGTAAAAAGGGACATAAAGTTTTTGCCTCACGTATTAATATATAGATTCTTAATTAATAGGTTTGAAGATAAATTAAAAACAGTGTTAAATATATATTAATATTTTATTGCGTTAATATAACAATCTTCACGTATGTTTCATAATACGACAAGAAGCATTATATTAAAAAAGTATGGTATGGTATTAGTGTAGCAGTTTCTTCCGTCAACAACATATTCTCTTTACATATCTCGAGCATGATCCTGTAGAATAAAGAATCCTTGAAAGACCAAAACTGCAATCGTTGGATGTAGTCTGTGGAGATTGACAGGTTTCGACGCAAAAACTCTGTCACAGCTTGGTCACAGCCCAATTTGATGACAGATAAAAGCAACCAAGGTTTGTGACACTGAAAATGAATAAATTAATCATCAGTCAATAAAATATTGTCGTTTGTTTTTCTTTACTAACCCCTTTGCACTAATGATTGAATTTAAAATCAAATCTTATAGTTTAGCATAAATCATATTGCTTATATATTTTGAAAAAGAGTATGAAAGTTTTAGCTCATTTGTTTCTAATTCGGTTAACATTTCAAAGTGATTCACATGCATTCTTAAACTAAAAAAATAAAATACTAAGCGATGGAAAGAATGTTACAGAAAAGGTCATCATTTTTTATGTTTCTGAGTCAGTAGGTACTTAAAAATTACAAAGAAGTGATTATATAATAAATCTTAATGTTGGCGCTGGTTCGTTGATTTCGTGGACTGTAGATAGGATTTAGGATTGCTCTGGTAGATTGCGATCGATTGGTGAATAGAATTTGCGTGTTCTTCTCTCAATATGAAAAGAGTATGATACGCCTTAATGGCTTCGGTGTGAGATCACAAAGGAGGAGGAAAGATATATGGACTTACCCTTGTTTTTCTTGCTCTCCTCACACTAGTTTGAACTACACTTTTTATTTTAAATAATTTAATTTTATGGATTAATCCGGCACGAGCTCGTGTTTATTTTTATGATTATTTAAGTTTATTTATTTGATGCGATTGATAATATGATTTAATGATGATGCGTATGCGGTGAGTTATTCAATGGAACTGAATATTGCTCCAATATTGTCACAAGGGTAATTAAGGATTGGAACAATAATCAGGTAGGAAGTTATGACTTGATGGAACTTAAGGAAGGTTCACACCAAGCCACATAAAGGCGCATCCATGCCCCCGGGGTTGGAAGGCCATGCCTTTCTAAACAAATTAAGAGAAAATCAAAACCCCAAAAGGTCACAATCAATATCTAAATGTAATGAAGTAAAGACACTTCTTCTATAAACAAATGAACAAAACAAAGAAAAAGAAAAGGTATTATACCTGGGTTTCCTTAATGAAGGATTAAATAATAAAGAACTGCGCATGCCATAGAGATAATATTACTATAACAAAATCACTTAATCTATGTTCCTTAAACTAAATTGTAACGAAAAAAGGGGGTCATTGTGTGGGAAGCGGACATAGATTGGCCACCGATCGACGGTAGAGTCCTCTAGACGCTCTCACATTAACAACCCGCATAACTCCATCTTTCCGGGATGGAACTATAGCCAGAGTTCTGGCGTAAGCTACGCCTGTATGAGCGAACGTGTTTGGTTCTAGTACGCGGTGAGAGGGTAATTCTCCCATTAACCCTTTATACAACAAAATTCCACAGTGTAAAAACATTACTATTGAAAGTGGTTCTTATCTTTTGAGGAGCGTCTAATAATCATGGTATTTGAAAAATACTGAAGAATACTCTATACTTTCAGTTTCAGGAGGTGGCAAGATAGTTGCCAGTAACTCACTAGTGATAAAAGTGGGTGGCAACATAGTTGCCAGTGAAGGTTTAGGGTTTGGCACAAAAATAAGAGTTGCTTGTATGCTTATAAAATTTATTATAAAAGAAATATGTAAATTAGATAATGATATTGAATACAAATTGATGAATAATAAAACATATAAAAGCTTTGTGAAATAAATATAATTTTGCAAATGAGTGAAGGAGATTGGGTATACATAGGTGAATGATGAACAGATACCTACTATGGTTTATGAAACTGGGTAAAACAAGGAGTGATGCATAATGGCACATCACATTTTGTACAACCTATTTTGGACCTCTTGCTACGGTTGCTTTGCTTTTCGTGCTACAGAAGCGGCACCTACGGTAGCTATCCAACTGTTTTGGCATATGAACACCAACTTCAGACAGACGAACTGAGTTAGGTATTCCATAGCTCACTTCTGTTGCAACTTTTTTTCTTGCAACGTATATGGATGGTGGGAATCGTTTTCTTGATGTAAAGTTGGAAATCATTTCTTCCCCTAATATCCTCCGAAAATTTTGGGTCTGTTTTCGAAAATATTTGCGTCGACTGTAAAGGCGTATTATCGAAATTTAAATTGTTCATCTGACCTTGGGAAGCGAAATCCCTCTTCTTCCAGTCAAAATCTTCATCGTTGGATTGAACTTCTTCTTATCCTTCGACATTATCTTCAGAATCTTCATCTGAACTTGAACTTTCCGACAATGGAAGAAAATTTGGATCATTTTCCTCATCATCTGAATCCAATAGTTGGTCTAAAATTGGAAGTTGTTGTGCGTCTAGAACATTTTGCAACATTTATGTTTTCGGAAGTTGAAGAGATATCTGAGACAGCTGATGCGTCCATAATTTCTTCTTCGTCGCCCTCTAAGTCGTCTTCCGACTCTGATCACTTGAAATTTCCATCAATATCCTCTCAATGCCATCAAAATCATTTACAAATAAATGTTTTCTTCGGTTCTAAAATAAACAAAATAAAATCGTTGAAACCACTGTACATCACTGGCAAATATATTGCCACCTCTTGTTTGTACTAGACACTCAGTGGCAAGTATGTTGCCACCAAATGTTTGAAACTCTACAAAACTTATAAAAAACTAAAAAATGAAGAAATATTTATTATTTAGTTTAGGACAACATTTTAGAAAGATATTTTCAAAATTATACTTACCATAATTTTGATATGTATCGAGATTACACGAGATTATAAAATGAGTATCCGTAAAAAAAATGAGCACAAACTGATGTGTGTAATACAAACCACCATCACACTTCTCACAATAATCGCGATAAAGAAAAAATCTGTTTTACAGATATATTGAAATCTTTACTTAGTATAAAGTTCAAACAGGACTAGAAAAAACTTTCTAAAAACATTGATAGATGGCAGGAATGGTATGACATATAGGGTGGCAATATGGTTGCCACCAACCTAAAAAGGGTTAATGGAAAGTGTGGTTTAGGATTTGCCTTGAACCAAACATTACATTTGTGAACACACTTTCTTATCAAACTACGGGAAGACAGAATCCAATACCTTTGTCGCAATAATGACATTAATAAGTTTGGTCCTGTATAGAGATGAATTAGATGATAATGATTAGTAATTAATTCAACAGTACGCTCATTGTGTGGTAATAAAACTGGATATCTTCTGTCGAAATCAAGCATAGAATTCGACAGTCTGCCACCTACTCGTAATAAACCCTCATGAATGAATGGCTGTAATTTTGCCATTGTTGGTGGCAGAGGTTTATTTTTCCTCAAGAGTTCTATTTCTTTTTGAAAATGGGTTTGTTGTATAATTGCGATTATTTTGTTTTCTGCGAAAACATAATGATCAGGAGAAAGATTGCCTGGCAATAACTTTCCAAATCTACAAATATAAATGACAATATGGAGTAATTTTCTCCTTGACGATACTTTATGAACTAATGCGGGTAAAAAGGATTCAACCTTATCAACGATATTTACTAAGACATTGACCTTTGCTTCAGGTGCAATGGCGGATGCGATTGTATCCACTCTCTGTAGAGGCCATTGATCCACTGGCAACTTTGCGAAGGGTGGACCGTGAAACCACAAAGGGTGTAATAAAAGTTGCGATGGCAGTAGTCCTCTCGAGAGGCAATCTGCGGGGTTATCAGCACTTCTAATATGAAAGAATCTATCTGATGATATATTATTTTGTATTTTAGCGACACGATTGGCAACGAAGGTTTGCCATCGTGATGGTGGTGCATTTATCCATGACAGAGCAATTGTGCTATCACAGAAAGCGTAAATATTCTGTATGATGCATCGTGATTGATAAGCATCCAGAACGGTGCGCATTAAAGTTGAAAGTAATAATGCTGAGCATAACTCCAGTCGAGCTATGGACTCTGTTCTAACAGGACTGACCCGAGAACGCGCACATAATAGTTTTATTGCTGTTTGTCCCGTGTTAGGAAAGGAGATGTGCACATATATGACAGCTCCGTATGCTCTCTCACTTGCGTCAGAGCATCCCAATAAAGAGATAATACATTCGTTATGCACTCCTATATGTCTAGGCACTGATATTTGTTGTAATGAGGGAAGCTCATTTCTGAATTTTTCCCATAATGTTACAATGGCTGGAGGTGGTATTTCATCCCATCCAATACCGGCTTCCCATAAGGACTTTACAATTAATTTTGCTAAAAGAGTGACTGGAGCTACCAGTCCCATGACATCCCAGAGACGAGCTATTACGGAAAGAATGTTTCTTTTTGTACATTGACGTACGTCTTCTGAAACTACGAAGGTAAAACAGTCGGATGCTGGCATCCACCTAAGACCTAATACCTTCAAACCATCTGCTTCATTAAAATCCACAAAGTCTTGAGATGTATTTGTTATAGGTATCGACCTCATGAATTCTCGAGAATTGCTCGAAAACTTAACCAAGTCAAATCCTCCAGATTTGAACAAATCAATTAATTGTTTTGATTGCACTATTGCATCATCTACTGTTGAAAAACTCACAGCAAGGTCGTCCATATAAAATGATTCCTGTTCTATTATTGAAGAAGCTAAAGGAAATCGATCTCTCTCATCAATGGCTAGTTGTTTGATTGTTCTCATTGCTAAATATGGACTACAAGTCATGCCAAAAGTTACTCTATTAAATTCAAAAAGTTTAATTTCCTCATCTTCTCCAAATCTATAGAGGACGCGTTGGAATTTACGAAACTCTTCCTGTACAATTATTTGCAAGTACATTTGTTTGATATCAGCGCAGACGGCTAATCTAAATAAACGAAAGTTGAGTATTATTTTGAACAAATCAGATTGTAAGTTTTCACCTCGATGTAAAATATCATTCAAAGATACACCTGAGGATGTTTTCATACTTGCATTTAAAACCATTCGACATTTTGTTGTCTGTTTGTCGTCACGTATCACCATATGATGCGGAATAACATAAGCATTATTTATTTCATTATTCGATTCTACTATGGAGATGTATTTCTTTTCTAAATATTCTTTGAAAATAGCGTCATATTCAAGCTTTAATTTTGGTTGTTTTAATAAACGACGCTCTAATGACAAATATCTTTGTTTGGCAAACTTATATGATTCTCCTAACACCTCCGTATTGTTTTTGAAGGGCAAAGCGACTTGATACCGCCCCGTTGTATCGCGCGTAACTGTATGAACATATTTGTCTTCGCAGTCTTTTTCTTCCAATGTTAATGGTAGTTTGACAGATATGTCTTCTATTTGAAAGAATCGAGATAAGCACACCTCATCATTCTCTGCAAATGTGCAAAAAGTTTGTGCGACTTGTGATGAGTTACAAGAAGTAGGTATTTTACCCATTACAACATAACCGAAAGTGGTTTCAAACGCTACAGGCTCATTGAGAGAGCGGCGAATCCTTCCATCCAACACGACCTGTGCAAAGATGTCGCTTCCCAGAATCACGTCCACCTCCTTAGGTATGTTAAACGTGGGGTCAGCCAACCGATGCTCAAGCTCTGTAATATATCTAAGATTGTCTATTGGAATTAATGTTGTAGGTAATTTATCTGTGATGCGATTTACTATTAGGGGTTGTATTTCATAAACAGCATTTTTGTCAATACGAGAAGAGATACTTAAATTAATAAATCCATTAATGTTATTTTTAGAATTTCCTAATCCAGAAATTTGTGTGCCTGTGGACGAAAATGAGTTAAATCCAAGACGAGCACAGCAATTTTTAGTAATAATTTCACTCTGTGAGCCGCAGTCTAATAAAATATTAATTGTTTGAAAATGACCATAAACGTCCTTTGCTAGGATCGTAGCCGTACCGAGTAGAACGGTATTCGTCGGTACATGATTACTAGTTGAATACAGGGAGACTGGACTAATATTTGGTCTATGGCTATCAGATTGTTCCTGAGTGGGTGAGGCAATATCGACAGTTTCTTTTGGACGTGAGTCTGCATTGAAATGCAGCAATGAATGATGAGCTTTATTGCAAACTTTGCATCTGCTTTTTGACAAACAATCCTTTATCTTATGTCGGTCACTTAAGCAATTTATGCACAATGTGATTTTAGAGTTTTTAATACTGGCATATCTTTTTTCAGCGGTTTGGGATTTAAATTTCTCGCATTCATATATCCCATGATTATTCCCACATATTGGGCATTTATTAGCAAATGTATTGACAAATGTTTTTGGTACTGTATATTGTGATTTATTTTTTGAATTATTAATTGGACGATTCGACGTCATTGTATAAATGTCCGTTCTATTCTGTATTCTTTGTTGATCCCTCAAAAAACTAACAAATTTTTCAGTATCGGGAAATTTATCTTTTTCCTTCAGTGTGGCTTCGAACGCCGACACTGTAGAAGCATCAAGACATTTAAGACCTAAATGCACCAATATATACTCTAACAAGTTTTCAATTTTTAATTGCTTAATGGCACATATTAATGTTGAATATTTATCTACAAATGTTTCCAATGAGGAAGAAGAAGAAATTTTATTTAATTTACATAATTGATCTAAATATGATATGGCAAGAGCCCGATTATCATTATATTTATCACACAAAGTTTTCCATAGTGTCTGATAATTTTCACCAATGGGATTGATCCCTTGACATAATTTTAATGCCTTCCCAGATAATCTGCCTGTAAGGTATTGTACCCTCTCTGTATCGTTTAACTCAATATTTTCATGAATTGCATTTTTAAATGTTTCATAGAACCTAGGCCATTCTTCAATACTTCCATCAAAGGACGGAAGTTCTAATTTAGGTAATCTAACCCTACTAACTAACTTTAGTTCTTTAACCTCCTTAATATCTTTAACTTCTTTCAATGATTTAGGCTGTAACTCCTGAGTGAAGTCTTGCTCCGCTAATTTAATCAGAGCATACAATTCGTCGAATTGCCCAAGCAAACAGTAATCAACTTCACCAGGCGGTTCTAAAGACAGTTTTAATTCATTTAATGTTTCTAAATCTCTTATGAATTCCGTTCTTACTGTATTTAAAATTGAAGCCTTTGACAGGAACAATTTTCTTAATCGAGGGTTTTCCCCAATATTCTCTATAGTGTCTACTATTTTTTGAATATTTAAAAGGTTTGCTGACACTTTAGCTTCTAAATTTGTAATGCGTCTTTGAGACATTTTGAATGTATTTAGAAAACTTGTTCAAGTTATTTGTTATATTATATATGAATGAAATATCAATATTACAAATGTTGCAATA
Organism: Mystacides longicornis; assembly: GCA_963576905.1. Taxonomy (NCBI): domain Eukaryota; kingdom Metazoa; phylum Arthropoda; class Insecta; order Trichoptera; family Leptoceridae; genus Mystacides; species Mystacides longicornis. The sequence continues at coordinate 5,138,457 of OY756433.1, read as the reverse complement.
TTAAGATTGAACGTAGTTTGATATAATGTTAATAAGAAGTAATATACCTTTAGATGGTATGCGATGTTGTGAAAATATATTGTAGAACTATAAATAATATTACAAATGTTGCAATATTAATATAGAATGTAGTTTAATATCTATAAATTAATAACAAGTAATGTATTTAAATGATATGAGTGCGGTATTTGTCATTAACCAAAGTTCGAATAACTTTAGTAATATTGTTGACATTGGCTGTCAACGTCAAGTTTGTTTACATGAAATGTCACTTTCACAACCATAGAACATAAGTATTTTTAATGTTCTACAATGTGATCCATAGACGATAATAATGAATGCTACAAATTAACACTTCTATGGCATGCGATACAATTCTTTTTTCCTAGCGGAAACACAATTATAGAATAAATTATTTTTATATTCTATCTATGATGATAAATTGTTAACAGTATTATTGTTAACAAAAATATTAATGATATTGATGTGACCTGCTCACCAACCCGTCACAATCCACAGAGATCCTTTTTTGATGCGGTTTATTCGATTGAATATGAAATTATACAATCGAGCTAAAATGATAAGATTTTCTAAGTTTATTACCAAATTTTTATGATCCGGTCGAAGTGATCAGATTTTATGTTGGCGCTGGTTCGTTGATTTCGTGGACTGTAGATAGGATTTAGGATTGCTCTGGTAGATTGCGATCGATTGGTGAATAGAATTTGCGTGTTCTTCTCTCAATATGAAAAGAGTATGATACGCCTTAATGGCTTCGGTGTGAGATCACAAAGGAGGAGGAAAGATATATGGACTTACCCTTGTTTTTCTTGCTCTCCTCACACTAGTTTGAACTACACTTTTTATTTTAAATAATTTAATTTTATGGATTAATCCGGCACGAGCTCGTGTTTATTTTTATGATTATTTAAGTTTATTTATTTGATGCGATTGATAATATGATTTAATGATGATGCGTATGCGGTGAGTTATTCAATGGAACTGAATATTGCTCCAATATTGTCACAAGGGTAATTAAGGATTGGAACAATAATCAGGTAGGAAGTTATGACTTGATGGAACTTAAGGAAGGTTCACACCAAGCCACATAAAGGCGCATCCACTTAATAAACAACATTAGGTCCTACCTACCGAAAATATCTATTGAGACTAGACCTTAGTAGCAGAAGTATTTTTTCACCTGAGCTCTCCGATTGGACGGTACGGCGGAGCGTACCATCCAATGAAATAACACGAAATAACAGCTAGCTGTCAAAATGCAACCTACGCGCGAAAATTTAAATGAAGGAAATTCTTTTTCATAGTTTTTTTTCCCTTATAGGTATGTTTTACTTTGTAACTTGTTTATTACAATGAGGTGTTATCATTGAGAAAGGACTCCTTATTCCGTTTTTGAGAGACAGAACCCTTGTTTATTTTTATTCACTATTTAAATATGTAAATAATGAGATTATATTTTACTCATAGTATATGGAATATACATGAGTCTTGTGATCGGATTTCAAAAAAAAACATTTTTTTTTTCATTTCCGCGTACCCGTACGCGTGCGCGGAAATTCGTATACGGGTTGTTCTTGTGCTCCTACATAAGCACGTAAAATTTGAGGTCCGTAACTTCAGAGCCGCACAAGACAGGGAAGAATGGAGGAGAAGAATTGAGGGAATTGCTGCAAGCCAATCCTAGGATTGAAACCAGAGAAGAAGAACTTCAGTGGGTCCCCCTTAAAGTACCGATTCATATTGAATATATTATGTAGTTCTAAAGCAGATAATAAAAAGCTCCAATAGTCGATATCATTTTAAAGTTTCTTCCAAGGATAAATTCATTTTAATCGTAAAATTATGAATTTTTATGCAAAGATATGTTTTACACGAAAAGGCTGTTAACTATGAGTTTTAGGCTACCCTAGGTTAGCAGCTTTTTTTTCATTTTATTAATTTCTACACAACTAAGTTGCTTTTACATTGTATTGAAATAAAACTAAGTAGGTATACTAGAAATTGGAACAGTTTATCATTCAGACATTGATGGTCTCGAAGCCCACAAAAACAGCGCAAATATCATTCAACAATAATATTTTTGAAATAAGTACCTACAATATCAAATCGCCGTGGCCTTACATACAGTTATTTGGGATTAGAGAAGTACAGAAATCCCGATCCTTCGATACATTTGAAAAAGCAAATTTAATGGAACACCCCTTTACAATGAACTTCAATCAATCAATCAAATCAAAACTCCCTTTGAACTCCACTTAGGAGCATAGGGAGGCAACAAGAGAACTTCATACTTTCATATTGCAATTAATATTTAGATGCTCCAAAACAAAATGCTCGTTGAGTCCTCTAGTTGATGGAAAACTAACTATTGCACTCTGAGCACAAAAAGGTTTTCTTTATTATCTTTGCCCTTATAGATTAGTTTTATGTTTGATTTGTTTGTGATTTTTACAATTTCTCTGAGTATCACGCAATTTAGGACAAACGCTGTAAAGGAATTGTTTGTCGGAATTCCATGTCCAGAAACATGAAGACTATGAAACTGTATAATGAATTTTGTATTTTCGAAAGTGCGATTTAATTTTTAAAGTTGTTGCATAGATTGCAGGATTCTAAACTGGAGTTTTTATCGTGTTTTGTGAACTTACACTACTTATACCACTAATCGTAATTATTTGATTTACTACTTGAGTTTGCTGATTGTCTGCTTCTGGGAAATGTTTATTTTTAGTATACAATTATAATATATCAATTTTATGGACATGGGATTCATGTCTAATGTCATGGTCTTGGGTAAGACTTTTCACATAAATAATGAATAACAAATGTGAAATTACAAATGAATAAATTATTAATTTTATTAATGGTGAAAAAAAAATATGATCAATAATCATACTAAATAATTCGTTTTTCACTATGCTTAATATAAAGAGTCGCTTTCTCATTAATAATATTAAAGAATAAATAAAAAAGGGTCCTATGTCTCAAAAAAGGAATAAAGAGTCTTTTCTCAATGATAGCACCTCATTGTAATAAACAAGTCACATAGTAAAACATTGGGAAGAAACTATGAAAAAGAATTTTATTCATTTAAATTTTCGCGCATAGGTTGCATTTTGACAGCTAGCTGTTATTTCATTGGATGGTACGCTTCGCCGTACCGTCCAATCAGAGAGCTCAGGTAAAAAATACTTCTGCTACTAAGGTCTAGTTCTATTGAGCAGTAAATAATTTTTATTTTGAAATTGGAACCATTCCATCACTCTCTTATTTTTTTTTTGACAGATCAATATTTATCAATATTGAGTGACATTGACAATGAATTGATATTAAATTAATGATATACAACCAATGAGATTTATACTAGAGATGCAATCGAGTCTAAAAAATGGCATGTAAAAAAGTGTGCCACCACCGAAAATGTGCCACGCTCGTGTTTTAGTCGTTGACAACAGCTCGAGCTTGACAGTTGTGTCCGCGGTAATACGGCGTTCTTGAAAATGGTGGATTTGTGGTGAAAAAAAGTCGTTCCTCAACAGAAATCAATATAGGAAAATCCTTTTATCAAAAAGGACGTATTTTATATATTTTAAGTGCATATTATTGTGATAAAATGTTTAAAATATAAAAATATATTTGACAATTATTTTTGTTTTATTAGTTAGGCCCACATCACACTACGGGTGCATACCGAGCGGGGTTAAAAAAAACGCGTCTGTATGAAACGCGTAGATACATTTTTATTTGAATTTATAACCCAGCGGTTCAGTCGACGGCTTTCTTACTACAGCATACGTCTTGGGCTCGAATCCCTGTGCCGACTATTTCCACTGTTGACAATTTAGATGGTAGCCAAGTTTCTTCACTGCGATCTTTTTGAACCAGTTTGATCCACTCTTCTCTTTTTTCATTCCCTATTCTCGGGAACCTATGAAAGAAAACCAAATGATAATATCACGTTGTACACTTACATTTCAGTACATCTTTTAACATTACTGAATCAAATCAATCAAAACTCCCTTTGAACTCCACTTAGGAGCATAGGGAGGCAACAAGAGCTCTCCATTGCGCTCGGTCTTGCACAATGCTTATGACTTCCTTCCACACCAAGTCCATTTCCCTCAGCTCTGCCTAGAAGGAACGGAACACGGTATTAGCGGGTCTTCCACGTCTTTCAGAATATATAAAATGAAAAAATGCCTTAATAAATTATAAAGAAAGATGGGTTTGTCCATGATAGTATTAGCAACGTTCAAAATTATATTTCTATGCAGAATTGAGTAAGAATGAGAATTGTATACTCATGATAATGATTAAGACAAATCGAATCAACGTATATTGGTATTACTACTGGGAGAGAGTAATGATTTTTTTGATATTATAATATGATAAGAGATAGCGGGAGCATTTTGGTAGAATAAACTTCACAGGCTACTTATTTAAACCATAAAATGGAGAGAAAGAAATACTTAAGTTTGGTAAAAAAAAAGAAAACTGTGGAGCACTGAGTACAAAAAACCTAAAATGATAAAAAAAATATGGAGGAAAAATATGGAAAAAAGGAGTGAGTGAACAAAAATATCAGTAAATATTCTTTGAAAAGTTGTTCCATGTTGGTTAATATTCTTCATTTAATTAATAAGTCTCAATTCTCTTGAAATAAATAGACAATTATTATTATCTTTTGTTGAAAATAATTTGATCCTTATTTGACTTTATTCTTTCTTCTTCATTATTATTATTTGATCAGTACTATTGTTTTATGATTTTCTCTGGATTTTAAACTCAGGCAAAAAACATTTCTTGTGGGATACGATTGCCGGTAATTTCGAAAAAAAATAAGTTATTCCATATCTTAAAACTTAAGCTTACTGTGAAAGAGTCAAAGAGTATATTTGTGTTCTCTTTGAGTGTGCACATATTCAGTTTAATTAAAAATATAGGTATTTAATTCATTCCATCCCGAAAAGTGACTATTTCGGAGTTACCCAATTTACATATTAAGATATCGATGTGTCAAATAATATTGACATATGTAGACAAATTTAAAATAATATATTATTCATAATGAAATGAAAAAAAAACATGTAATAAATTGTACTTACCGATGAAAAGATATAATATTGTCACCTTTATTAACTTTTATTGCATAATTGGTGCAGTATCTCATTACACATGAGGGCATTTTGAGCAATTATTATGTAAGCAACACGATGCGGCACCTAGCAACGTCTGTGACAGACTGAATTCATAAAAAATCGCAGCGGTTAACTGCCTCAATTTGAGGACAGATAAAATACAAGGCAAGTAAGCCGCTCTATTTATGGAACTCTTTGTTTTCATCACTGCTTTTAAAGAGTCATATTTTTTTCTTAACGTTTTATTCTGTCTTCGAATATTGGTAAATTTGTTCATAAGACCCATTTAGACCCAAACACTACATAATATATCAATTTATTTTTTTTTCAACAAAATATAGTAGGTATGTATATGGCTTACATGTTGTGAAGGAACAGCTGATTTTTTCAAATATTTACGCCCATGTATGGTGTCATAAAAATCTGCATCACGAAAATGTTTAGAGCAAACACGAGAGTACGGCGACGGACACCAATATTCATCATCACGATTTGTTCGTAAGACCTTAGTCCACTTTTCTCTACTACGTACAGCATTTGGAAACCTGGTGGAAATAAAAAATATTTTTTAAATAAATTTGCGACAGCCCTAATAATATCTTTTGAATCGCTAAAAATACAGTCAATACTAAAGGGCCGCCTTAACCGAATACAATAGAAGGGTTCCGTGAGCGACTTTCGTCCCGCTGAACAATAGTTCATTATATTATATTCATAAGAAATGTAATACAAATGCAAGGAATTTATTTTTACGTCTTTGAAATAAAACTCCCCTTTTTTTGTTGTTCTTTATAACTTGTTAAGTCTGGACAAGATGATAGCAGAAAAAACTAATATTTTGTTTTAAATATTTCGTATTTTTAATTTAATAAATAATTTACTTGCACTTACTTGTGATAAGTTACGAGAATGTTGATATTTCAAAGCTGGAAAATAATGCTACTAGGAGTAATGTTGCCCAAGAACTAAACCAAAAGCTGCAAGCTTCCTCGAACTCTACAACCAACAACAAAATGATGTAGAGACTGTTTGGAATGAATTGAAAAATGTAATGCATAACGTCTGCAAGGAACATCTGAAGGCAGATAGGATTATTCGTAAAAAAGGCTGGATGACGGATGAAATTCTTGGGCTGATGGATGAAAGAAGAAAGATACTAAATGACCGAAACAAATACAAGAGTATCCATAGATCAATTAAACAAAAGATAAGAAGGGCGAAGGAAGAATGGGTAAAACAACAATGTGAAGAACTAGAAAGGTTGAATGATATGCATGACGCCTTCAACTTGCATAAGAAAGTCAAACAGCTATCTGGCCTTGACAAAAAAAGAGCCACTATAACCCTGACAGATGAGTCGGAAAACTTAATTTTGACTGAGTCTGATATTTTCAGGACATGGGAGGAGTAGGTATATAGAAACACTCTTCAATGACGATAGACCAGATATTCCTTTACCTACCTTAAATACCGGACCCTCCATATTGAAGTCGGAGATACTTCATGCCGTCTCCAACAGTAAAAATAAGAAAGCTTGTGGACCTGATGAAATACCAACCGAAATTTTGAAACTTATCGATGACAATAATATTGACCACCTTTTGCGACTATTTAATACCATATAGGTATGACACAGGGAATTTACCCCAAGACTGGCTGAAATCCGTATTTATCACTCTTCCTAAAAAACAGCATCCTAAAAAATATAATGACTATCGCTTAATAAGCCTTATGAGCCATGTTTTGAAAATATTTTTAAAGATAATACATTCCAGAATAAGGCATAAGTGTGAAAGCGACCTTGATAACTCTCAGTTTGGCTTCAAAAGTGGCTTCGGTACTCGAGAGGCACTTTTGGCAGTAAATGTGCTTTTGCAAAAGTGTCGAGACCAGAGAAAAGATGTCTTCGCTTGTTTCATCGACTATGAAAAAGCTTTTGACAGAGTGAAACATGCAGATTTGATAGCAATGCTGCGAGAACGCAACATAGATGACAAAGATGTCAACATAATAAAAAACTTGTATTGGAATCAACAATAAGCCGTCATAAAATTAGGAACCAGCACATCAAAAGGTATCCCAATTCAGAGAGGTGACCGACAGGGCTGTGTTTTGTCACCTATGCTCTTCAACCTCTACTCTGATATGGCATTTAAGGAAGCCTTGAGTGATACGAATTTGGGGGTTAAAGTTAACGGCGTTTATGTTAACAATATAAGGTATGCTGACGATACTGTCATTTTGGCGGACAGTATTGAGGACTTGCAGACTCTTGTCAATAGGGTTAATGAGGCTGGAATGAGACTGGGGCTAAACATGAATAACACAAAAACAAAGCTCATGGTATTTGGACGTGAAGAGCATGAAGGAGCATGTCTTACACTGAACGGCGCTGCTATAGAGAGAGTGAAGAAGTTTAAATACCTCGGGAGCATCCTGACAGAAAACCTCGACCCAGAAACAGAAATTAAGTGCAGAATAGAGGCAGCTTGTGCGGCATTTAATAAAATGAGACCAGTATTCTGTGATGACAATCTTAATTTGAAACTCCGTCAGAGACTGGTCAAGTGCTATGTGTGGTCTGTTCTCTTATACGGAGTTGAATCTTGGACTCTCAAAGTTACTACAATGAACCGATTGGAAGCGTTTGAGATGTGGGTACACCGGAGAATGCTCCGCATACAATGGACAGACATGGTCAGCAACACAAGAGTCCTGCAAAGGGCTAGGGTTGATAGAGACTTGCTGACTAATATCAAGGTCCGGAAGGTGTCCTACTTGGGGCATGTACTTAGGGGAAAAATACTATTTGCTGCACTTAATTATTAAGGGGAAAATACAGGGTAGACGAGGGGTGGGCCGACGGCAGATATCCTGGCTCCGAAATATTCGTGAGTGGACGGGATCACGAGTGTGGAGGAACTGTTTCGTGCCGCACAGGACTGGGATGCATTCTCCAGAGTGATAGTCAACATTGGGGCGACCTGACACGACACAGAAAGAAGAAGAAGTTAATCCAATGCTTTTATAAGCAACTTTAGACCATCCTTTTAACACACAGCCCGGCATTTTTACCACTTTTTCAACACAAAACACAGACAAGCGACGCACACAGAGGTTTATCAATGACTGATGATAACGTGGACTCATGTTTTGATTTTGACTCATGTTTTTGTGTGCAGATTTTGAAGTCCAATTGCATATCTATGTTTTTGACATATCACTGTTCGTCCGTCTCTTTCCACCTTAAAGAATATGTAACAACTAATGGCTCTCACAATTCATTACTAATGTTAGATTTTTAAATGGAACAAACCACTACGGGCTTACGACCGTCTTCTACTGTTACTTCGAAGGCTGGCCTAGTGTGATCACTTTACGTTAGCAACGTTCGCCATTAGGTGGTAATGTTTAAATCTCCGAAACTCCTAATCATGAGAATTCTCAACATGTTCAACATGTCGAAAAATCTCATGTAGGTATTCAACAAGTGCATATTTTTTAATAATTAATGAAATATAGAGATAAAAGTTGGAAATTATTGAGAACAAGAGAGCAACCAAATTCAAAGACTGCGACTGCTGTAATGTATTTGGTGCCAGGATATGACATTTTTGTTAATTTCTCATCTTTATTTCTTTCCATCTTGTTGTTTTCAATGATTGTTCGACGCGAGATAGCAATAAAACAATTCAAATAGTGTTAGCAGGGTTTAGTTGAGTCGCATAATGGAACAGTAGAAAAACATACCTCGATTCCCCCCTGCCTTGCAGATTCACAGATGATAAATAATCCTTATTGTTTTAGATCACAGCAGCATTGATAATATCGGTAGGAACAACCATCTACTCCATTTATTATGATCTGGACCACTTCATCAGAGACGGATTCTACTCCCCAACCAGTCTCTTCATTAGTATCGGAATTCTGATGTTGGTCGTTTCACTGTTTGGATGCATAGGCGCTGCCAAGGAGAGTACGGCAATGATCAATGTGGTAAGTTTTATTAGTGATGTTTAATTATACTTCCTGTCCATTCAAAATTGTAATGAATAAAAAGAGCATAGCTGAGCAACTGTGGGTAAAAGGGGGGCTAAGATACACAATTACATTGTTTTTGTCAAATTTGACGGTGAATATTGAACAACTATACAAAAAGTACAGTGTTATTTTGAAGAATAAACTATGAAATACCCATACCAAAAAATCTACCTTTATATCTAATTTAGAAATTATATGTGAACATCAAAAACAACCAATTTTTTTTTTTTTTACTATATCTTTTTTGGCTCTTAAATAAGATTAATTTAAAGAAAATAGACAACTTAAATGAAGAGAAAATAATTAAAAACACAACGCATGTATATTTCAATTAAAAAAAATTAAAGTGCTATAAAAGAAGACGAACCATTTAAAAACAAAAAGCTTTTTCATTGATTAATTTATATCCCACATTTCGGTAGATCAAGTATCAAGATAACACTTTTTTGTTTTAAATACATCAGAAACAAAACATAATAATATTTTGTACGCATATTTGGTTTTTTGTCACAATCTTCTTAATTGGTTGGTTGGCAAATATTGCCTCATGGAATAAACCTGCCAATTGGGTGTATTTTATTTAAATGCCCAAATATGATTCATTTTTAAGTGTATTTTCTAATAAACTAAGGTATGTATTATATGAATTTACAAAATGACTAACCTCTTCCTCTTTCCCAACAGTTTGCCTTGCTCTTATCCTTGGTGTTCGTGCTGGACGTAGCAGCAGCGATTGCGGCCTACTGTCTTCAGGATGGCCTGATGGATATGGTGACCGAAAGAATGAGCTTTGGAATACAGACGTATTATGATGAACCTAATGGACCAGCTGCCGAAGCCATCGATTTCGTTCAAAGTCGAGTAAGAGAAATTATTATTTATCTTAGTACCTAAAAAGAACTTTTTCGTTGGGTTTAGAAGTTTAGATTCAGAGTTTAAGATCCTAAAGAGGACTGTTTAACATTGCATAATATTAAAGATAGATCTCTGAAAGATTGTTTAATTCCATTCCCTTTTAATAGATTTTACAAAAGTACCCCTAGAACAACCATAGGTACTCAACCTGCAGCCCGCCGAACTTTTCTGTGCAGCCCGGGACACTGTTTATTATAGAAACATGGCTATAAAAACTGCCAAATCCAGAGAAATGTCATTGTACCTAGACAACATACCTTATAAATTTAGTGGGAGTATTGATCTTGGTGATTGTAAAATAAGCAAAGTGCATAATGTAATGTTGTCCGAACAGAATACCTATTTGGATAAAATTTACCTGTTGTAAACATTATATACCTGTACCTAAAGTGAATAAAATTAATGACAGCCAATTTTACAAAAATTTCACTTCAACAATATTAACAAGTCAATCTCATTTCTTTTGATTCCCTTAATGTTCATAAGGTCTTTTTTAACCCTTTGCACTTGTTGTCGAGTAATTTGGGAATGTTTATAAGTTATGAATCCAAATATTGAATTGATTAAAAGATTGATTTTGAAGTGGTTGGTAGTCGAGAGTAATCAGTCGGCGGCTTTTGTACGTACATCGTATTGGGGGTCGTGGGTCCAAATCCCGGTGCCGACCATTTCCACTTTCCTGGGCCTTTGCTTAGTGTGAAAGATGTCAAAAGTGTATTTGTGTTCACTTCGAGTGAGCACAGATTCATTTAAAAAAAATAATAATAAAAAAACACCCTTCGGTTTTTTTTAAATTTATTTAATTAAATAAATTGTTTTCTCAAAATGTCTCTCTTGTTACTTAATTCTAATGTTACCCATAAAGATATGTTCATTTAATTTCAGTTAACCTGCTGTGGCATGGATGGCCCCTTTGACTGGAACAACGTAGATGAGACCCCGACTATCAATCAAACCACATTAAAGTTACCAGAATCCTGCTGCCCATACTCAATCATGCCACAGGCAAACACAATGTGTGACAGTGAGATGTCTTACCAATACGGATGTTTGAGGAGGCTTGCCTATGTTATTTCACAGAGTGCATTCCTTTTGGGCACTGGAGCATTGACAATTGCATTTATTCAGGTAAAAACTAATCTAACACAAGTTTTATTATTACAAACACGAACAAAGGGGCGGTAAGAAGAAGCTCTATGATGAACTATAACCATAATATAGTGTTTTGCCCCCTCCCATACAAGGGCGGATCCAGCATTGGCGCCAGGGGGGGTCACGACATGGTAAAAAAGGTTATTTCCAAAATTTGGTATCTGGAAACTAAACTTTTCCTAAAAAAAAAGGTCATTTCCATGATCCAGGGGGGGGGGGGGGGGTCATGAACCACAATAACTTATAATTATAATAGAAAAGTAGGTATTTTTTTTTAATTAATAAATGTAATTACTGTACTTCAAATTAAAGGCCTGGTCCCAGCCCAAGGGGGGTCATGACCCCCCTGGATTCGCCCTTGCTCCCAAACCCCTTGATGTTGAAAGAAAAGTTTCAAAAGGTAGACAAAAAAGTGTAAGGTTTCAGAATAAAGTCGGAAGGACTTCATCCGACGCCCTAAGAACAAAAAAAAAGATCCTTGCAACCAAATATTTATTTAAGTGTAAGTTAAAGAAAATCTTCAGATTAATTAAAGAAAATCTTCAGATTAATTAAAGAAAATCTTCAGATTAATTAAAGAAAATCTTCAGATTAAATAGACAATTATAATTAAATTAAACTGCGGAAATTTAGAGTTCAATTTGAATTATAACAACTGTTAATGATTCTTCCCGATAACGAAACAAGCTGCAACACATACTTAAACTAAGCCCATCACCATCTGTTACCAGATTAAGCCCACAATGCATAAAAAAAGAACAAAAGCAAAAATATGCACTCGAAATAAAACATCAAAACCCAATTGAGATGGTTGGTAGTCCAGTGGTATCAATCGCCGGCTTTCATGCACACAGCGTATTGGAAGTCGTAGGTTTGAATCCCGGCCGTACCGACCATTTCTTCTTTCTCGAGACAACCCTTTGGTTAGTGTGATGAAAGATGTGAAAGTGTATTTGTGTTCACTACGAGTGAGTACAGAACATTTAAAAAAAAATTACGCACGAGTGTGTACGAATAGGCAAAGTTACAGAGGTAATGAATTTTCAAACAGGCAACTTAACGAGCCTACGAGACTGGTGCCTCGTTAACAGGCTGTATCAGGTTTTCCCATTGTTCTCCCCAGTTTTCTGCGAAGGCGCAAAAACACCAAAAGTTAGTGGGATTCAGAAAAAAAAGTTTTATTAGCGGTAGGTATTCTAAACCACTCAAAGAGTGGAAGAAAAATACATTTAGGTAAATCTAAAACTGAAAACTGCATTTAGGTAAATCTAAAACTGAAAACTGCATTTAGGTAAATCTAAAACTGAAGACTGCATTTAGGTAAATCTAAAACTGAAAACTGCATTCAGGTAAATCTAAAACTGAAAACTGTATTCAGGTAAATCTAAAACTGAAAACTGCATTCAGGTAAATCTAAAACTGAAAAAAGTCAATGAGTTTACCCTTCATAAACTGTGAATGGTTGTTATTGTTATTAAGATTTTCATGTAACCTAGTGGCGTAGGTGCCGATTTATAACCAAGCGGTCCCTGTTTCGATTTTATTTTTTATTTATACATCATCAACCCGTAGGTCCTTTGCAGGACACTTGGAATCATCATACATTTACAATCAATAGCGCTCGCTCAGTCTTTGACAATGAAATCTCAATATTGTTCATACTTATAATTTAAATTAGTTATGGTCGAATTTCGAGCACTGGTCGACCACTAGTAATAATAATAAGGTCAAAAATTGAAAATCCGTACAGTCGCTACGCTAATGCAAAGTTTTCACTATAGGCTGTTTCATATTCATAGATATACTCACACCTGTTTGTAATATTTTTTTTAAATAATAATGTTTCTGTTTTTTTAGTTTGTTGGGATAGTATTTGCTCTCATACTCGCCCGATCCATAAGACAGACAAAAACAGACAGTGAAAGAAGACGGTGGGAAATTAGAGAAAAAATTATCAACAACTCTTACACCCAGATGGCCCCACATTCTAACAAGATGTTGGACAATCCAAATCCAGTCGTATACGTTCCTCATATCGGACATACCGTGTCTTAAATTCAAAACAAACATAGTAACACTTACTTTAGAATTATTATTACACATAGAAGTCATTGAGTAAATCATAATCAGAATTCTTGGATGTTGGACAATCCAAATCCAGTCGTATACGTTCCTCATATCGGACATACCGTGTCTTAAATTCAAAACAAACAGCACTTACTTTAGAATTATTATTACACATAGAAGTCATTGAGTAAATCATAATCAGAATTCTTTTTCAACTGTAATTTTGAAATTAAAATTTATGGTTTTTCTTTGGATTAAGTACAATTGAAAATCTTTTCAATACATAGATAATATTTTAAAGATGCATTATGACTTTTCAAATACATCTTTTATGTATACATTATTCCCTTTGTTTGATATTTAATGCTATAATATTAAGCTAAAAAATATATTTAAGTACATACATATTATACAACAGTGAATTCTCTTTTTATGCTATTTATTTTGTGACTCGCACTTTGTTCTACGATCTCAATTTTTTTGTGAAGTTAGTTTTATGCAGTTTTACGATTTGTCTTCACATATTTTTATAATGCAAGTTGACATTTTGTTCAAATTTTCCCACATTTGTGGCTTAAAAAGAGAATTTATTTAAAAATTGTAATAAAATAAATAGCGTGTTTTCTTTGCACAGTCGTGTTGACATTATAACTAGTATAAAACACAAATTTTCAAAGTTTCTTTCTTTTAAAAAGTTAATGGTCGCATCAAGCAAATTCTATTGTTTATAGAATTGGATAGTTAGTTACAAAAATAGTCACAAAAAGTTATAGACATTTGTAAAAAAAACTTTTTTAAAGAAATTGAAGTGTTATTCACAAAGTGTCTATTATACGAAAACATGATAATACAATATCATAAATTTAGTGAGTGATGCATATTTATTTTTATATGAAAGTAAACTTATATTTTATAACATAGTAACTCACTTCAAAGTGTTTTTTTTTAATTATTAACCTCCGTAATCACCTAGCTGTCAAGGGTTGTCCAGGATGGTCCACAAATCAATCAATATTATGTTTAAGACCTCATAAAAGAGCAAAGGAAGCCAACAAAAGCTCTACACTGCTCTCGATCTTTTGCCGTTACGATGACTTCCTCCCACACTATGTGACCGACCTCGGTAGTCTAGTGGTAAAAGCTCTGACTTCAGATCAAGAGGTCCCGGGTTCGATTCCCGGTCAGGTCAGAAAGTTTTTTTCACTTGAAATTTCTACTCGGGGCTGGAATCCTGTCTCAGATTGGATGGGACCGGTTGACTGGTAGAGAATGCTTCAAGCATTAAGTTCCGCCGGCTATACTGACGTCTATGTATAGAAGAGTGTTATTTATTTATTTATGTGCAAATCTCTCAGCTCTGCAACGAAAGTAAGGAAGACAGTGTGAGAGAGTAACTGGGCATCCTTAACAAATGTCATAGCTACGTCCAACTCCTCTCCTTAAAGGAAGATGTGGTGGTACCATCTTAAAGCCAAAATTCTTCTGAGGCACTTCATTTCAAATGCTTAAGACTTTAGGTATCTTGGCTTTGGTCAGGTGCCAGGACTCACACCCATACAGAAGAATGGGCAACACACACACCAAACAGTTTACCTTTCACCACTTAACCCTGAAGCTTTACATATCTTGGTCATGTTGATAAAGTTGCAATACTTATATGTATTGTGAGCTCTGCTTCGAAGTCACCGGTGGTGATAATGGTTACTTTTAGGTCCACAATAAAATTGAAGAGTGTTGGATTAAATCCAACGGAATGAAAGTTTGTTTTCACATAGCTAATATTTGACATTCATGCTATAGGGATTAGTTGAAAGACATCTACAGAGAAAAGTCAGCAATTTGAATATATCCAATGTGTTTTAAACAAACTTTCATTGTACGCTAATTGCGATACTAGCTGATCATTTGTAACATTCATGCAAAGCCAAAGATTTTAGTAAGATTGGTATATTTGCAACACTCATAAGATCAATATTTATTTTCTGTATAAAAAGAATTGCACATTTAGGGCAGGACAAAACTGATAGGTATTAACATTTTCTAATCCTTTAAGAATGTACAGTGAGCCTCATTACATTGAGAAAAAATTGCTACAAAGTAGGCAAGTAAAGTGTCTATCATAAAATATACATTATCAGAGATAATAATTAATTCTTGGGTTTAAAAAGATAACGACTACACAAAATAAGATAAAAAAAACAAAGGTTTTAAAAGCAAGATAAATAAGCATCAAAGATAACAGTAAATGAGATTATGGAACAAAAAATAAATATATTTGTACAATGCTTAACTGTAGGTACGAAAAATGAAATAATTTTCAAATTATCTGGCTTTCTCCTACATCTTTATTTTCCACTAAGATAAAGGGTAATTCAATCTTATGGTCCGTTTATACCGAATGAACACAGAGCCAGAGCTGGAAAATAGAGTATTTTCTTAATCATTGATATAGTCACCAGGAACAGAACCAGAACTCTGGCATCGCCTATTAATTAGTTCTTGCTCGTTGTTGTTTCCACGGTGTCCAATATCAACCATAAACGAAAGTACACTCTACTACTGGGTCCACTCTATGTTCATGGTGTGAATGGACACTAAGAAGGTATATAAAATAAATCTGAAACCATAGGAGGCAAACCTAAAATCTCCCATTAAAAAATCTGCCTTCAAGAAACTAAGCTACCAATGTAGGTTGTAATGTCTATCAACGCAGGAAGCCCTCAGAAAAGCCCTGGTGAGATTGGACTGTATTTAGAAGAGGGATTATGTGTGAGCTACCTGGTGTGCTGGATAGGGATGTCTTCAGACCGGCCGGTTCTGTAATTTTTCTACTGCCTTCATTTATAGTTTTTCACCAAAAAACACAAACTTTGTTCATCAACACGAAACACACCATTTTCCAAAAACAACATGACAACCAAAAACTAATAACAAATAACAACTAAAGTTCCATTTTCAAAAAACCCACGTAACAATTTTATAATAGACAATTTAATGTTCCAAATAAATATGTAGGTCACACAGTAGGACAGAGGAAGGAACTGGGAAAAGGAGGGGTTCTGCATCTACAGTTATTGGTTAATCAAAATATATATCATACCTAGATAGAATTTTATAATCCAAACACATTGATTGTGCGTGCTTTTTATTTTTTAAAAATTAAATAGGTCCTCTTAATAATTAATATTGAATTTGAAGTCGAATAATGTGGATCTAAGAAACGCCAGCAACGTAGCGATGATTCCAAAACGAATTAGCGGCGTCCAATATTTCACTACCCAAATTCTCAAATTCGCCTCCAGGAAGATATGGTGGTGTGAATTCTCTGTAGGCGATACAAACTCTTCGTTCTTTTATATCTGAGCGCAAAATACAGTGCTCCCAATTATATCTCGCCGTTCCATATAGAACTATTATTGAACGCCTGAAAAAGATTTGTATAGATATTAGTTATTGAGGTATAAAATTAAATGAATGTCATTGATCTACAGGGGTAAGCATATAAGGTCCATCTAGGGGATGTAACAAATTTTTTTATTGAACATCCCCCACACAGGTAGCCCCACTATATGATCTACCTGCCACCTACAATTTCAATAGAGGTTGAGGTCATAGGATATGAGCGGATAGGAGGCGGCGGTGGCGCGCAGGTAGTAGATGGTTTTTGCCATCTTGTAAGTTCAAAATAAATTTATATTTTTATTTCATAAACCGCTTGTTTAATCATTTCCACAACACCCAAAAGGATATGGCCATTATCAGGGAATTAATTTTACAGGTCGCAGTGTTTCCCGACCACTAATAGTAAAAAAGAAGATGTCAACACAGTGACGAAATCCACTGAATAATATGACTAAGAATCTGGTCTTTGAACTTCTTTATACCACTCATAATCTACGTAAATATTTATGGGTGTACTGTATGATTACAGATTAACCTCTGTATTTGTCACTAATGTGTTCCTGGAAGTGTAATAATCAAGCAATATTTATACAAGATTAAAAATGATTCTATATACATTGTACACTACAGACTCTGAAACTATAAATATTTTCTCCTATGTCCAACTTTGAAACTATCCAACTGTCATACATCGAACTGATTTCATTATAAAGGCAAAAATGCCATAATGGTTTTAGACCACTCTCTAAAGATATACAACCAACCAGATTGAAACCAAACAACTCACATGCCGCAAGCCGGTTTTATTAGAAAGGAAATAAATGGAACATGGTTTTAAACCACCAAAACAATGAAAAAACAAAATAGATATTTTTTGTAACAGTGGCATAATCCAGATTATGATTTATACCCAACCTCATTATGCATATACATTTTAAACATAATTTGTGCAATTTGCGTAAGACGTTTGACATATAATGTAAAAAATGTATGTAATGTTTACTTTACTTTTTACAAAATAAAAAAGCTGCTAACCTAGGATAGCCCAGAAGTCATAGTATATTATAACAGCCTTTTCGTGTAAAACATATCTTTGCATAAAAATTCATAATTTTACGATTAAAATTAATTTATCCTTGGAATTATTATAGAAACTTTAAAATTATATCGACTATTGGAGCTTTTTATTATCTGCTTTAGAACTACATATTCAATATTAATCGGTACTTTAAGGGGGACCCACTGAAGTTACGGACCTCAAATTTTACGTGCTTGTACCAAATTTTATGAAAATCTAAGAATTTTTTTTTTCTTTTTTAGCCCTTTTTCTAGAACAGGTGAAATTTTCTTTGGATACTTGAAGGTACAGATCTCAACATTTTACTGACTCATCTACATCGAGGAGCTAACCGTTCTACCAAATTTCAATCAAATCGGATAAGAATAACTATGAGTTATGGGTGCGCACACATTTTTGGCGTACGCGTATGGGTACAGGTATGCGGAAATTAAAAAAAAAATTTTTGCATTTTTTGGAATCTACACCTTTGAAAACGTCGAGAAAATTATTTTCAGCGAAATCTATTTTTTTTTTTAAATCCGATCACAAGACTCATGTATATCCCATATACTATGAGTAATAAAATTAAAATTACGGACGGCAAAAAATGATAAATATTGAATTAACGCCCCACTTAGGGGAAGAGAGCTCTCCATTGCGCTCCAACTTGCCAATGCTTATGACTTCCTCCCTAAAATATCACTACATTGTAAAAATAAATTACTACGCACCTTGGCATTGGTAGTTTCACAATAACATTATCATCAAGAATTCCTTTGTTTTTTTCATAATTTGAACACTTCATTTCCTGCCCATCTTGATTGCCAATGATTTTATGATATGTGGAGCATTCCAGCAGGTTGTACTTTGTCAAATCCCCCTTGTAAGGTGTCATGGTTAACACCGAGTCTGACAAACAATTCACCGTCACAATCCTCTCCCCCCACACCCAGCAATCGTCGATGTGAGGATCTATGGAAGCACCGCGAGTAGGGTCGTACTCTAAAGAACACTGCTCGATGGTTCTGTAATTTTGTAACAATGGAATACTTTGAAATTTCTCGTGAACAAATCTCGAGAAGCTAGGGAATCCTTTGAAATTACCAATACTCAATTTTTTCTTTTTAAAGTTTGCTTTTGGTCCAAAATTCTGAAAAAGAAATATTCAAATTATTGTCAGAATTAATAATACATAGTAAAATAACAGTTTCAGCAGATCGAGAAATGAATTCCTGTATGATTGCAAAAGTAGACACGCTTTGCAACAAAAAATACTCAAAGAACAGCCAGGTCGGGGGAACAAGTAGTATTGGCAGGTCTAGACTGCGGTGGGAGGATGAGGTCGGGAGAAATGCTGCATAAATTATGAACGTTTCCAGGTGGAAGGCTGAGGCAGAGGTTGGAGGCAAAGTTTACTGGAGGTCAAGACTTCATATTGCTTTTAGACCCATCGGAAAAGAAAGATTACAAAAGCCTATTTGTTTTCACAAAGTAATCCACTTTTTAATGATTTCTGTCTACAAATTTTTGCTACTGAAAAATGACTCGTAAAAAATGAAACATAAACGTGTCAAAATTTTGCATACCAGATGAACATTATTCATAGTGAAAACAGAAACGAAAGCATTCAACATATGCCAACCATTTCTTCTTTCACAACACTACCCTTTGGTTAGTGTGAAAGATGTCAAAAGTGTATTTGTGTTCACTTCGAGTGAGCACAGATTCATTTTATTTAAAAAGGAAAAAATGAAATACATGATTTTCACTTGATTGCTTTCTGCTTATATTTTAAAAAACAAACCAGCAAAGAATGTCTATTTTACAATTGTCCCCCAATAATCTCACACAGTTACCTATTTGATATAACCTCTTAGATTTAACAAAATATTAAATTTACAAGAATATATTAAAGTTTTGTAAATTTTTCAATCTATACCTGTTTTCTCCGCCCGCTTTGTGACAAATCCCACGGCATTTCGTCTATACCTTGCATCAATAACTCTTCTTCATTTTCACTAATAAAATCAGTTTGTATAAAAACTCCCGGATAATTTATACAAGAACCTTCATGATTGGGGTGAGTTTTGTAAGACTCGTTGTCGTTGCTTTCCCAAGCTTTGTTACACCAAGGGCAGAACACATATGTTTTGTTATTCTAAAATAAAGTTAAAATAAATTTAACAAGAATAAGTATTATTATTATGGTAGTGTGAAAAGAATTTGTGTCGAGTGTGTTGAAAAAATTGTGCAATAATTAATGGTCTTAAAATTAATTTCAGCTAAAACAAATTTGGTCTTTGAAAATAATGAAGTAAGAAGGAATTACAAACTGTAGTGTCTGTATCTTGTCCAAGTGAATAAATATGCTTAGTAGGGTTGGAAAGTGTGAAAAAGAAATCGAGCGTCGGAAAGTGTCAGGTAGCAGGGTGGGCGGTACACTGAGACATATTATGAGAAACAATGTCTCACTAAAAGCTAAGGAACTAGTGTAAAACCCTATCCTGTAATTATCAATGATGAATGTATATCAAATGTGGACTTGTACCAAAATGAAAAAAGTAATGTAAATGTAGTAAAGATGAGAGCTGTACGAAGAATGTGTGGACAGACTCTGTGGGATATGGAAATGAATGAGAATATTATGAAGGAATGTGATATGCCATATTATATCCTTATAACTACCGCTTAAGGGATACGAAGTGATGGGTAAAACAAAAAAAGTATTATTTTTAGTACTGTAGTAGCTTTTAACAAGAAAATATAAAACTAGGACAATAAACTGTTACTCACATCAGAGACAAATTCTTTCTCCTCTATATCGAATGCATTTTCACAAATAAGACATGTTCTATATCCTTTGCATCCACATGATCTTGTAGTATTCATGTTATGATTACGATTAAACTTTAGCAATGAAAACAATTTGGCAGTAAGTGAAAATATTTGAATATCAGCTATAGCAGCATCGATTGCAAAAATGTGAGTTAAAATTATTACAAAAACAACACTATTTTAATTTTAAGAACGATTAACACACCATTATCAAACTTTCCAACTGTTAACTACACTGTAAAAACTTTTATCATCTCTTACACACGAATTTCAATTGATTTCAATATTATTACCAATCACCAATCATACCAATTATCACGTTGACAGATAAGTGACATTTTGACGTCCGTCGTCCATAGATACTCCCCAGAAAAAATTGTCTATCATCCGCAATGCAGTGATGTGAAGAGTGGTGGGTAACCAAGGGTAGTCCGTAGCAAGAGTTTTTGCGTATGTTGTGTGTTTATTGGGTCAAGGATTCGGGTCTTTCCAAATAATCATTATTACACTTGCCGTGAGGTTGCCGGCGAAGAATAGCACCTCTGTTCTTTTTGCTGATTTATCGAGCATCCTGTAAGAGGCAGGAAATCGAAAAATCAGATCGGGACCGTGATGTTGACCACTTCACGTCCTTAAATCTCAACTGGTCAGAAAAGGCACAATGAGCCTCGGACGCCTTCAAGCGCAATGGAGAGCTCTTGATGCCTCCCTATGCTCCCGAGTGGGGCTTAGGCCCCCGCATTGCTGGTTGGTTTGCTGGGGGTAGTTCGCGGCGGGCTTGATTTGTCCGGGCCGGCTTTTTGGTTTGCTTCGATCGAGCTAGGAGGTCGGGTTTGCTGCGGATTGGTCTCCGCCGGGCTGGCTTGCGGTGTGCCTTAAAGGGAGAATGTATGTAGGTATGTATGTACCCAGACAGCACATGGATATCCCAGGGATGTCCCGAATGTCCCGTGATATCCCTGGGATATCCATGGGATATCCAAATGTCTCGGGATATCCCGGGATATCCCTGGGACATCCCTGGGATATCCCGCATATCCCGGGATATTCGGGATATCCTCTGGATGTCCATGGGATATCCCGCATATCCCGGGATATCCTCTGGATGTCCGTGGGATATCCCGCATATCCCGGGATATTAGGGATATCCTCTGGATGTCCCAGGGATATCCTGCATATCCCGAGATATGCAGGACGTCGCAGGGATGTCAAGATATTCAATGAAATGGAAGTTGAAAGAAACGCACTCGAAAAAAGTTATCACTTATTGATACAGACAGTGTTCATGTTCATCTTATTGTATTGTTCCTTTCCAGTAGGTGGCTGAATTTGGCAGACTATTTGGTCGTATATGTATATGGTTGCTCATAATAATTATTTCGCAATATTGGGTAAATGAATGTGACAAGATGGCGTTAATACTGTTAGTGTTTAAAATAATATTGTGTTTAAGGTCTTTCTTTAAAGGGTAAGTATTGTATTAGTAATTATTGTAAATTATGCATTAATTCGTGAATGCATTAAATATTTTAGTCGTCATATTCGCAGTTTTACTATCACTGAAGAAATCTTGCCAATTCTTACATTTCGTGTTTGGACTATATTTTGCCATTATCTATTGCTTTTTCATTTGCTAAGATCAGATATTCTGACCTCCAGACTTACCCCCGATGTGGTTTTTCAGCCACTCGGGATATAGAAGATGTTCTCAAAACCAAATGAAAAAAATGCTTATACTACAGTAATATTATAGATTCTATAATTGTATTTTTTGTTGTTGTTACAGACATTCTGAACCGAAAACTGAAGAGATAATCTTTATATAATTTCAAATGCGGTAATTTAACCTGAATTAAACCTGACTGACAAAACAGACTGCGAGTGACCATTACCACTATTGGTGAACACGGGGATTGAGCCTCCCATAGGTATCAGTATGGAAAGTGGAGCCCTCAACTACATGACCAAAGTATGGAAAGTATCAGCTTTTAGTGGAGAGAGGACATGTGAACTGGTTCATAGGTGTATGTTGCCAATTATTCACAAAAAATACGTCATACGCCGGCGCAGTACATCATTTATACCATCATGGAGAGAAAAATATTTTTATTTACTATTCACAGAGAACAAACAGCAATAAATTTAAATACTTACCTAATATGTATATAATATATCAATAAATAGACATTATTGAAAAAACGTACATTTATTTAATATTCCTCTAATATTTTGATATCTGAGATTCAGGATTATTACACAGTAATTCTGAATATTCAGGATATCCATGAGACGTCGCAGGGATATTCCGGGATATGCGGGATATTCCAGCAATGCCTACGGGATATTCGGGATATCCATGAGACATCGAAGGGATATTCCGGGATATGCGGGATATTCCTGCAATGCCAGCGCGATATTCGGGATATGCAAGATATCCATGGGACGTCGTATGGATATCCCGCATATCCCGGGATATGCGGGATATCTCTGGGATGTCCCTGGGATATCGGGATATAAGGGATATCCATGGGACATCACAGGGATATCCACGGGACATTCGGGATATCCCTAGGACATCCTGAGGATATCCCGAATATCCCGGGATATTGCCGGAGATTTGGATATCGCAGGGATGTCTCAGGGATATCCCGCGGGATATCCCTGGGATATCCATGGGATATTCTGTGCTGTCTGGGTAATAACTCACTTACAGATTACTTACGAGTTAAGGTCAATATGAGTCTGAGATATAATCGGCGCCGGTCGAAGTAGGCGCGGATTGGAATCGGCTTTCTACGTGTTTTCACCCTATGGGGATGCCGGAAAGCGGGTTCCTGCTTTTGCTGTGCATATCCCCATTCAAATGCATAGTATCATTCTTTACGCCGGTCGGATTCGGCGTTCTTTGTGTTTTCACACTAATATTTGATAAAATTATCATATTTTAACGTCACAAACAGCTACATAATATTATTAAGTATTTGAGATTTCAGTGGAACCTCTTATAAGATTACGCTTGCTCCAATGTAGGTAGGTAAGTATAATATACCTAGTAGGTAGGTATTCATATATTTTCAAACAAATGTAGATAGGAAAGTATATAAATCATTTTTTTTATATTGGGGTCTTGACATTGTTTGGAGCTTGGAAGCTGGCCACTAAATGTATCTAACTTTACCTTTTCTCTATTCCTTTTCCCTTCCTCAGTGAGAGAGCCTGTTTTGTTTTTGGACTGCTTTTCGAGTATAAATAAAATGCACACTTCTTGAATGTGCTTGGCACACTTACCGAGTGTTTTGGGCTACAATTTTAACTATATATTTTGTATCTTAATCTGTTATAAAACATAGTGTTTTGCCTGTTAGTTGGTTCAATTGATTAATAAAATAAAATATTAAAACAATGGATTAAGATGTAAAATTTATTTTATTAATAATAAATTATTAAATAGACAATGTTTTATTCAAATCACATATAATTAACAAAATTTTTATAATTAAATAGGAATCTTAAATTAAACGTTGGTAGTTTTTTATTTGTTAGGAAAATGAAAAATTTCAATAATAAATAAGTACTTAACAAATTTTTCAAATTAATCGTAAAAACATTGTAAATAAATTTATAGACCTACCGTACCATATATGGCACAGTGGATTCTCGACCGTTAACTATACTTGTATTTTGTAACTTATTGAAGTAAGTAATACGAAATATTTAGGTTTTTTTTTTCACAATTTTAATATTAATTTAAACAGTTATCGAAGCCTGAACGTTTTCTTCTTCAGGCTATTTGATGTTAATAGCAAAACCAGTTAGATTAAGAATAAAATAATTGCGGAAAAAAACTAAATATTTTGTATCACCTACTTATTTATTTTAATAAACTCACGTATGCATCTGCTGATCTCAAAAAGGATATGCTTACTCCCATGACAATAGAATTTGAATCCATAAATAGTTTTGGAAAAGTGGACGCAAGAAGAAATGATTTACCAAAAATGATGAATAAAAGAGAAGATCCACGTTGAAATGAATGGGCTGTGTATGGGACACAAAAAAGAGAGGCCACTGGGGTAGGGTAGCATGGGGTTGATTTTTAGGATGTCCAAGTTATTAAACTTCGATGTGTATAAGAAAAGACCTGGAGGTTGATACACAAGAAAAAAAAAACCCGAAGATGAGTATGGATTTGAGGATACAACTGCCCGAAGATGAGTATGGATTTGAGGATACAACTGCATCCAGTTGCAAAATAATATGGAGCACCGTTTCTCATTGCATAGAAACATTCTTTGCGATGATCGGCACCGGTATAACAGAATACCGGAATAGGAGGTTGTTTTGTCTGAAGAAACATCAAAAAGAAGAACAGACAAGGTAAAAAAAAAAACAAAATAACCTAAAATCATATCAAATTATTTTGGAATTTTTAGTAGGTATCTAGAAACATATTTTACCAAAAAAGAAATAATACATAGACAAGTACTTAATATAAAATATTTTTTTCTTAAATCTATACATTTCAAAAGTATTTTTTTTTTATTAATTTTTAGAATCTAATTTAGGATTTGAATTTCTAAATATTTTTTTTATTTTATTAGTTTTAACACCTACAAAATGCTAACAAATGTGAAAAAAATGTATGAATAATACACATTAAGATTTATTACCGAAAGTTTTTTTCGTTTAATTAATTTTGTGCCAAAGAGAGAGTAATATTCATTTTTTTATAATGTGATTAAGTACTTTTTCAAATTGTTTATAAATAAAGTTATTATACGTAGGTATTTATCTGGAATAATTGTCTTGTAATGAGTGGTACCTACTTAATAATTACTGTTTTTCCAATTTTCATAAAAACAAAAAATGCTTTTTCTATGGTTATACCTTCTGCCAAAATAAATTTCTACTAAGTATAGGTACCTTTTAGATGTAGATCAACCAGTTCCGTCTAAATTTAGAAAGACCAACCAGTTCCGTCTAAATTTAGAAAGACTGCTGAGTCTGAAAAAAGATAGATTTCATTCGAATTAATCGTCAAGTTTCTCAGAATTTGTTGAAGAAGCGACCGGAAAAAAGAAGATTGCGAACAACTTCTTTCTACTTTTGATCTTTAAAATAATTAAGATACATAATACTACTTTACGAATAAATATAGTTTTAAATTTCACATTACATTACACATAGAAAAAAATCTGATTAGTAGGTAGGTAAGTATTTTTTTTGATAAAATATTCCTATACCTGTCGAATATTACCTTAAAACTAAGCATATAGATAGGTATGTAATTTTTTGGACGGTCGTGGAAAGCGCTATTTATCAGACTCTCTCATACCGTGTTTCGTTCCTTCGAGACAAAGCTGAGGGTTCTGGATATAGTGTGGGAGGAGGTCAGATCGACATTAGTGGAGATCTCTTGTTGCCTCCCTATGCTACCGAGTGGGGTCTTAAAGGGACTGTAGATAGACATATGTGATTATTAATTAAAAATAAAGACAAAGTTGTTAAATTAATTTCAATAAAGTTTGACATATTTTCTCAATTCTTTTTCTATGAGTTGATAGATATTGAACCGGATAACATATTTCTATTAGAAAAATATAAATTAGAAAAATTGATGGATGTATTTACAACAGCCACTTTAAGGGAACACAAATTAAGCATACTTTTGACATCTTTTACAGAACGCATAACTAGTACCTATTGTAAAATTGGAAGATAGTCAGTAAGTATTTAACAAGGAACGAAACCTTCGGTACGAAAGTCAGCGGCTAAACTCCCAGGCCACCAAACAATGAGAACCTCCTTGATGAAAACCAATCTGATGAAAAGAATGATTGACTCTTTACATAGGAAACTAAAAAATATTGAAATTATAGGTATTAGGCTGAAATGAAGATCTCGGCGTATTTGAAAAAGTATGTCCAACAAAAGTGTGATTTATATGAAAAGAAGAAGATTTAAGTAGATTTTATTGAGAAAAACTACATCCGTCATTTTCACCAAATAGGTAATGGAGGTTACAGTTATAATCCTCCAGAAAAAAAACATAATCGAAATGGATTCGTATATTTATCAATAGTCCCGCAGACGAGGAATACCCTCTCACCCCGTGTTCTGCTCCTTCGAAGCAGAGCTGAGGGATTTGGACATGGTTGGGAGGAGGTCACAAGCATTGCGCATGATCGAACGCAATAGAGAGCTTTTGTTTCCTCCCTATAATAATAATAATAATTTTATTCATAGATAATAGTATTACAATAATTTTACAAGTATTTAAATCCACCTAACTGAGCAAAGCCCGTACCAAGGTAGACCTATGCCCCTGAGTGGGGTGTAAAAGGGATAGTTAGTAAGTTTAGTTATTGTTCGAAAAAAAAAATTGTTAACTCAATTAGAACAAAAAAACATTCTAAATACCTTGTAGGTAGGTAGGTACTGTGGAAGGGAAAATTGGTAAAAATCAAAGATAAAACCTTTGTTTTTACGGCATTGGACAATTTTCAAATATTAGAAACTTTGGATTGGTCAATACCTATATACTTCAGTTACGTAAGTTTCCAAATGAATATTATGGTATGTTTTTTCTATAACATCAAAAATGATAATTTTTTTATTTTATTTTACGATTCTACAAAATAAATAATATGAAATATTTTTTTAATCTTTGGATTATAATAATATCATAGTTCATACACACCTACAAACACAAACATTATTATTTCATCGTCGTGCTTTCGTTTAAGATTAAAACGATTTTTTTACCTATCGTGATTACAATAATTTTCTGTTTATCGTTGCAAAGGTAATAATATGTACATTATTTGTTTGTTTGTGCTCAAATTCTAGTACAAATATGCCGACACGCTGCCTTTACAAAAGTGCTCTGTCACCCAGTACAGGTGAATATTTTAAAGAAAGATCTCAGAAGAATCCAGGTCTTCAATCTTCAACAAGTTCCCATAGCATGAGAGCCGCATCGCCTCCACCACTACTGACGACTCCTCGATCGTTGTAAAGGAATCTAGCGCAGGACACATGGCCGCTGTAGACTTTTTGCTCGGTGTATTCTGCTTTTGATGATACGCAGGGATACCTTGAATGATTTATCAAAATGTTTATTACAGTAAAGAAAGTCCTGTAACTGTTAAAGATTTTTAGGCATTAGGTTACATGGTGCAAAAAAAAAATACCCATATCTTTACTCTAGTTCTGGAGAGAATAACCAAAAACGTATTCAAATTTGATAATTTTTGCGCAATTACCCGGCTGGTCACACCTGCTTATCACACACACACCCATCATTGATAACTGATGGACAAGCGTTTTTTTTATTTGACGAAAGTGTAACGGCCTACCTTTGATTGCGCAATAAGTTTCAAATCCGTATTTATTTATTGGTAATTCCAGAAAAAAATAGAATAGGTACCTACTGCATATTTTTGTTTTCTGAAATAATTGATACAGGTACAAAAAGTGATGATACAAAAACTACTATAGGTAGGTACATAAACGTAGCTTAATATGGACTCGGCCTCCACTGTGTTCAGACAAAATGAAAAGGCACACTTGAACGTGGTTTTCAACCTCCGTCTTCTGTGTCCCTTATTGTTACTAAGTTCCTGTCCCTCACCCTTAGCCAAAATCATTTTACCCCAACTGAACCTACATGATATACTATAACCTACATTTTTCTGTTCTTTATATTTACGTTTATATATGTTTACGTTTATTTACACCTTATTGGTGTTTTTGAAATCCATTCCTTTAATGTTATATTTTTTGTATCATCAGTGTTTGTAGGTAAAAAAAACATATAGGATTTTCAGGAAAGAATGTCTTGTGACGTTTTTTTGTGATGAATTAAATTGAATCTTTCGATTTAAAACATTTTTTTATCTCCAGTCATGTGATTAAGCAGGACATGCGCCTGCGAAACAACTCAGAACTTTATAAAATATTTTTGGAATAACAAATTTACTGTTTTATTTCAATTAATTAATTAAAAGATTGGTCAAATTGTAATTTCGATTACAATTTCGAGATAAAGTTTGTTACAACAAATTGGTACTTAGGTATCTATGTTTCAGAGCATATTTTTATGAATTTTGGAAGAAATTTTAGGTTCTTTATCTACTTACTTGAATAATCTAAGATAGCCGTCGGAATCTCCACTAATAACTAAATCATGTGCCGAAGATCTGCTGACAGATGTAATCAAGGAAGTCATTGGATAATATCTGTTGTTCCACATACCTGAAACCCATCATAAAAAATATGAATAAATCCCTTAAAAAAAGTAATAAATTCCACAACAGATAACATTGTGAAAGAATCATACGTACCAGCAACAAGGAAACCAACGGTGGAAAATTGTGAATACCATTTTATATCTTTCATGGCGATTGGGCTCTTCTCCGGTGACAACGATTTGACATCCCCTGGAATTTGGAAAATGTATACATTAATTATTATATTGAGAGTGGCAAAGATGAAAAGCCAATTTGCTGACATAATTCTTGGTAACAGATCAAGCAATGTAGTACAATCGGAGAAACATAAGATATAGGTATAAGCATTACGGTTTGGAAAGGATAGACAATGATAGGATCCCTTATAAACCATAATTTTGGCATTGGTACCAACCATGACTTTAAGAACGAAAGTCGGCGAGTATAATGTTTTTTTTATGCATATTTAAATCGTAAGTATAAACGATATAAACATTAAATTTGTTACTGCATACTTATATCCCCAACAATTTGGCTTTCAAAAGCACAAGAGTACAAGTGATGGAATCAGTTATTTAATACAAAATATTTTAGATTCATTTGAACAAAAACATGACACCTATGGCATATTTTGTGATTTGTCAAAGGCTTTTGACTGTGTCAACCATAAAATTCTAATCCGTAAACTAGAGCATTATGGTATTAACAATAAAGAGAAATGTTTTTTTGAATCATATTTAAGCGGAAGAAAACAGCTATTAGAGCTGGGTCATGTGAAATCATCACTTGCCGATATAAATTATGGGGTTCCGCAAGGATCTATTCTCGGTCCAATACTCTTTCTCATTTATATAAATGATCTGTCTTCCTCTTTGCCTCAGGATGTAAACATAGTAACATTCGCAGATGATACATCTTTTTTGATTAGAGATAAGAATAATAAAATAGAAACCAAAGAAAAAACCCTTCAGGTTCTGGACGAGGTAGGGGAGTGGTTCAGTAGTAATAATTTAGTATTAAATGTAAGCAAGACTGGTGCGATTCACTTTTCCCTGAAGGGATCAGTGCAAAGGGACCTTGTGACTGAAGCCTTAATAGAACGTCAGATAAATGTGACGGATGACTGTAAATTCCTTGGAGTGATGATTGACAGGAAATTACAGTGGAGTCCGCACATTAATAAAGTAGCACCTAAATTAAACTCAGCTATATTTGCAATTAAAAAAATTAATGAAACATGCGGAGAGAGTAGCGCGAGAACTGTGTATTTCGCTTACTTTTATTCAATTATGTCGTACGGAATACTGTTCTGGGGAAGAGCTACTGACGCAAACCGCATATTTTTATTACAAAAGAGAGCAATCCGAGCACTTTGTAGAATAAAGCCTCGTGACTCATGTAGAGAAGCATTTGTAAAACAGAAAATATTAACCTTGCCCAGCCTCTTTATATTTGAATGTATCATGTATGCACATAAAAATATTAAAAACACACCATTAAATAGAGACATCCATGACCATAATACACGTTATAAAGACATAATCAGACCTATGAAACACAGGCTAACTAAAGTAGACAAAAGCTTCGTATGTATGTCCATTAGAATGTACAATAAATTGCCTGAAAATTTGAAATCCGACAATTTAAAGATCTTTAGGGGACGGGTGAAATCGTACCTAATTAGTAAATCTTATTATACAATCGACGAAATGCTGAATGGATAGCTCATATACATGTACCTACTTTGCAATTGTCAATTTGTTTCTTGATTTTATTTTTTTCTTGTTGTTTTTTTTCTCAAGATTTGATGTATGACAAAATGTGATATTAGACCCTTTACATCTGGTATCACACGGCTGTTATTATGCTAATTGTTTCACCGTTTGTAACGTTTCATATTATTGTATTGTGAGTACTGCTCTTACTGTATTTGTTTTTGACATGTTTAAGTGCCCAAATTTGGGCCTAGAAATGAATATGAAGAATGAAGAATAAAGAATATAGAATTATCACTAGGAAATTAAAAAAAAACTGTTAATTTTATTAAAATTATCTACTTCAAGGTTTCAAACAAGTCATACTCATTTTTTACTAACTCCATTTTTAGTTGTCGTAAAAATAATTGATTTTTTCTTCTAAATAATATGTATGGCCTCTATATTTAGGTAGGTACTTTAATATTTTTCTTGACAATATTTTTTTAAGCGAAGGTGTCATGTCAACATAGCCGGCGAAACTTATTTCCAAAGGCATTTTTTCTCAATCGGCCTCGTCCAATATGAGGCAGGCAAACTCTAGGAGAAAACATACTGACGTGGCCGGGAATCGACCCCTTGGTCAGAAGTTAGCGCCTTAGCCACTAGGCTGCTGAGGTCGGTATATTATATTTCTTTAGCAATATTTTACTAGTAAATTATACAAATTCGATGTTCAAAAAAAAAAAATTATAATAATAATATAACACTTTTATATACAAAGGTGTCAGTATAGCCGGTGGAACTTATTGCCTGAGGCAATTTTTTCCAGTCAACCGGTCCCGTCCAATCTGAGACAGGCCAACCCCGGGTAGAAATTTAAAGTGAAAAAACACTCGGGACAAAAACTTTGACCCGACCGGGAATCGAACCCGGGACCTCGGATCTGAAGTCCACGCTAGTACAACTAGGCTACCGAGGTCGGTAAATAAAAGATTTTAGTAGGTGAAAGGTACTTACAGAAAGCCAAGTCATAATCTGCAGTGACCGTCTGCAAGTAGCAGCCATCGGTGCTCCAATCCAACTGGACCAATGGCTGCGTTCCTCTGATCTTATTGCATTTCTTGTAAGAGAAGCCATCTCGGGTGACGCGGAAGAGATAGACACTACCATTCTGAGAACCAATGGCTATCATGTCTCCAGCTAGAACAGTTTTCAAAGAAATTAATATTATGGGAACCACCTTGACTTGACAACGAGAGAATATTATTATAAAAGAAAATGGAAATACTATGGAAAAGATAACTATTACAGGAAATTTGAATAAAGAACTCTTTCCAATAAATTCTCTTCATATTTGTGCAGATGAGAACTTGAGTATAAGTAAACCAAAATGAAATTTTGATTTTTTGACATTTTTGTTCCGCTGTGCCGCTTTAGTATGTAGGTACCCCATAGATAAAATTCAATTGTAGGCACTTTATCAATTTCTGGTTTATTAATGGTTGTTTTGGTTATTTATTTTACAACTAGCTTTCCCGACAGACGCTGTCCCGTTGTTCTTACTATGATCGAGTATTAGTTTCGAATTTGTAATTTATACAAAATACCTACGTTTAAAATATGTTTGAATGTTGAAAAATTATTTCTGATAGCTCTAAAGAAATTCTATCAAAAATCTGCATACCCATGTTTTGAAACTAAATGGTTGTCAAGTACGTAAATAAAAATTATGTTGTTATGGAATTTTTCACAGATGGCGTTGTTGTCAGTAAATCCGTTCCATAATAAGTTTTATATTATATTTTAAATTATTTGCTATCCACTTTTCGATGTTTTATTAGTTATTCTGTTATCCGGGGCGGAGAGGAATCTAATAAACCAAAAATGAAAAAAATCTGTTCAGCCGATCTCGAGTTATAAGTGTTCGCACAAACCCGACTTTCTTTTATACTATATACTAGCTTTCCCGACACACGTTGCCCTGTGTTCCTAACTAAGTGTTGAATTTCGTTTTGTTCTGTTGAATTCGAATTTGTATGGTGATGAATTAATTTTCATTTGACCAATGTGATTCCGAACGATACGTCTGTTTTAAACCATGTATATTCCATCCGCATTCTGTCAATCGCAGCAATTGACAATTTCTGTCAAAATTTCAAAATTGGAATAAAAATTATAAGATAAAAAAGTACTAATAAACTCGTCTACGTAGAGTTTTCTTTAATTTTCTAATTTTCCATGCATTTTTTCTTCTAAAAGGACATTCTCCTGATAAAAGCCTACACGATGACAAAAAAAGAATTAGCGAAATCGGTCCAGCCGTTTAGGCGTGATGCCATGACATCCGGAAATAGCTCTCCATTTTTATGAAAATAAGAGCCCCCCCCCTCTCCTGTAAACAATCGATTTTGAGAAAACATCGATGTTTCTATCAGATGCATCGGATAACATTGATGTATAGTTCCAATGCAACGCGCATCGATGTATTACTTATCTAAATAACCAACCGTTCTTTACGCGATGCCCGTTTCTTGTACATACCTACCTATATCTTTCTCTCAATATAAAGAAAAAACCTTAACATAATATCTGCTTAGAAAACGAACGACAATTTTATGACGTTTAAAAAAAAATACACAAACGATTCTTAGGTCTTATGTACGCTCTTTAGAAATAAAATCACCCTTTTTACGAACGTAATTGTTTTACTCGATCTTTTTTTGACATATAAAAGTTGAAATGGGAGCAAAAAACGCAAAAACTAAAAACATTAATTAAAACAGAAATATAGTATCTAGAAAGCCCCTGTTTTCATCTAAACCATCCTTGGGTAACCCTCGACATCTCAAATTTTTTTCATCGAAATCCTTCCAGTAATAAAGGAGGAGTTAGGTAACAAAGAAAACGGCTAGATTTTTATAGAGTAAGATAGATATTGGTAATAACTCTAAATGGAACAGTTTTAAAATAATTATTTATGAACATACATGGACTGTATCCGACACAGTTCAAGGGTGATCCGCAAACTCTGATAGTCGTAATGGCTGCTCCAGTTTCAGCCGCAAGGATCACCAAATGTCCTTCAGAACTTCCTGCTGCTAAAGCGGCTCCAAGTGGATGGAATGCCAGAGATACGCATTCGTAGCCCACATTTGTTGACCAAACTGTTTGATGTCTCTTCCAAACCGCTATATTCTTATCTTGACCAGCTGTTGCGAAGAGCTCATCGTCGGGATGGACGGCCAAGCCGGATAGCAGACGTCCATGACCAAACACAATCTAAAAGATAAAAAATTATGAAAATTTAGAATGAATTTGATATAATCTATTTCCTAGGCCGTAGATTTCATAAAAATATAAAGCAATTGTATTAGGTAAGGTCGCATTTAAACCAAACGATAAGCGTGCCAGAGATGGAAAATTGAGTATATTTTTTTGATTGTTGATATGGTCACCAAGTAAATAACAACGAGAATGAAATGTCATCACCCACTAATTATTATTATTTTAATTTATTGAGGCCTTTTACCCAAATTCAAGTGATTTTGGCCATTGATCCATAGGAAATAAAGTAGGTAGGTACAACAAGATAAAAATGAATAAGTAGAAGTGATGTGGAACAAAATTTAAATTGGTTACATTGACTGCTATCAAGACAGAGTACCTCAGAGTACAGTGCAGTCGACACTAATTATTTATTGTTTCCATGGTGTCCTGTATCAACCATAAAATAAATTATACCTACTGATTAATTATAAATGTACATTCTAGTTTTCTTTACTCCTGCACTATATGCAAAAGCAATATCTTAGTAAGTATGACGAAAAAACAGTCCGTTACAATAAAATTAGGTAGGAAGTTTAACAATCTCTCAATACGAAGTAGGCACCGAAAGCCATATTTAGAGGCCTTAAAATACTTTATAACATATTTCAGGGATCTTATAAGAAATGCCCAAATACAATTTGCATACCTATTACAGAAGGTAGATCCACGGTAACCCGGCGCCGGCGCCCCCTTTCACTGTGAATTTTACGTAAAATTTTCGGCAAATTTTCAGATAACAAGAAAAATCTTCTACTGAGTGCCGTATAGACCAGTGTTTAGAAAAAAGAGTTTACAGAACTTGACACTTTTTTTTGCTCTTTGTCCATCTTGGAATGCATCAACCCTTTCAACTATCACATTGTCATTAAAAAAAAAGCTAGGACTAAGGGCGTCTTAAGCTACGACTTACTCTATAATACGACAAATTGGATAGTCCGACACTGCCTTAACCCGGATCTAATCTGTGTTTTTTGCAGTATTTGCCGATTTTTTTTATCAAATCGCAACTAAAATTGTTCACTATTCAGCATGAAAGTGACTTCGCGTTATAAATATTAAGATGCATTTGAAAATATGTCTACAAGATTATTAAAATGGCTTGGCCGCCTTAGTTTTATAACGGTTTTTAAGGCGCAAATCATTATAATAAAAAATGTATTAATTACCTGATTGAACCTTCTTTGGAGAGAGCCTTCCATGATGTTATTTCTAGTTGTGCCCACGTAGATGTTGCCATCGTTTCTTCCAGGTCTTTGTGGATAGATGCTTCGAACTCCACCAGCTGATTCAGGAAGCTGAAACACAGTAGCAATCATCAACATCACAATCTAACAGCTAGTTCTTTCATTCGAACTAAATGATAATATCTTTATCTAACCAAATCCTACCTTTGTATCAGTAATCCTCTTATAGTTCTGTAGGGAGTCCCATGCAGCTATTTTTCTATCTTTTTCACCACCTGATAGCAAAGTTCCTTCGGACAGCATAACCAGAGAACTTATACCCTTATTGTGAGCCTGAATTTAGAAAAAAAAATATTTACAGTAAAAAATGTATTGATATTATCAAGCATTTATTCAAGCTATTTTAATCACATTTGTAATTTTTAAAGTTTCATGATTTGCACTTTATTTATTAACTCTATGAATGTGTCTTTATAATAATAATAATAATATAAGATGATTTATATAGCGCCGTTTTGTGGTGTAACACCACCTCAAGGGCGCTTTTATAATGGATGGAGTTAGTGCTTTTTGTCTGGATATGATTTCCCAAAGAGATGAGTCTTAAGAGAAGTCTTGAACCTGGAGATGGTTGGAGCTTCTCTCACGGAGGCAGCTTTATGTAGGTATTTATATTTAATTTTAGATTTCTATTGATTTCATTCACAATTTTTTTATATTTTCGTTTTTATCATTATTTTAATCCTTTGCATATTTATTGATTATCCTTAATGTAAATCTGATGTGCAGGTATGTAATTTTATTATTTTTTGTAACCTCCTCTAAAACAGGTATTGGCTACTACAAAGTGGATGCTGTTTTAAAAGACTTTTTTTATTTTTATAATATTGGCAATCATTATCGAATAAAATATTATTAATGCTATGTATAGGCAGCAAATATTTGTAATTCAGATTTTAAATAGTAGGTATACCATTTTACTCGTATAATATTAAGTTTTATCTGGAGTCATTCAATTCTTTCTTATATTCATATCTACATAAAAATAATTAAAATTTTATCACCATATTTTAATTTTTTTTTTCATTCAAACTAAAACAAAACAAATTTACTATTAATCAACTTATTTTATTCATTTTTTTAAGAATAATTTGGAGAAAATGAAAATTTATTTAAAAAGCTATGGTGGTCTAGCAGACCCCGCGTTTGTAATCGTGTTACTAAAATAGTACCTACGTCGGTACATTTTTTTTTATTATATTCTTTATTCATTAAAATAATAAAAAAAACAATACAAGTCCTGTTTACAAGCCTTGTCAACAGGTTCTTTACATAATTATTTCAAAATACAAAAATAATTAAATTTTTTGATTAAAGGAAAGGTTAAATAAATGCTTAGGAAAATTTACGATGTCTTACTTCGAACTCCATCCTAACAAAGTATGCTCCGTCACTGTCCACGCTGTAAATGGTGATGAATCCATCACTGTCGGCCGTCACCACGTCTCCATCCTGCTCGAACTGCAAGCTCGTTACGTTCGTCCTTGAGGGCTGCAAGCAAAATTAACTTATTTCGTGAAATTGACTATAAAAATACGAAATACTAAATAATGTACCTATAGGTTTCCATAAAGACTAAATTGAAACCATAAAATAATAGGTATACCTGACACTTTGCTTCTTACTTAATCTTCATAGGTTTCCCAGGTGGTCTTCATAGGCCTCAAATCTATCCGAACAGTTCTATCGTATTACTGTACAAGATGGTAACATAAACTCTATTTACCGGTTTAATAATGTCCGTCCTCTCAAAGAAGCCATCCTTCCTCCTGTTCCAGAAAGCCAAGTGGCCTTTACCGTGAGTGATGAGGAGGTTGTCATCCAAAGGATGGAACGCGGCTCCAGCCATTTCCTCTTGAAGTGTCTGGGAAAACAATAAATAAATACATTGAGACGTACGTTGTAATACCCCCAAAATATTACATAGAAGTATATGTAATTAATTGTAATGAAGTGGTAGCTCAGCGTTTCAGTTGACGGCTTTCGTATGTACATCGTACTAAAAGTCGTGGCTTCGAATCCTGGTGCCCTGGTGCCGGCAATTTTTCATTTCACAACGCACATTGATTTACTTTCAATGAAATATGTCAAAAGTGTTTTAGTGTACCTTTATTTTGGGTGATCCCAGATTCATTTATCTTAAAAAATATAAGTACCTAGTACCTAGTTAAAGTTTTTCAATAACAGATGCCTTTTTTGTCTTTGATGATAATTTAATATGTCTAGGACAAAAATATCCAACTTTGACGAAAAAAAATTTTTTTTTCAATTTATATAAGGCCCTGACCGCACTACGATTTTTCACCGCGCGAATTTTATTCTTGCGGATTATATTTCGTGACGAAATTTCACCTAGTACTTACACACTGCGAATAAAATTTCGCACGGTTTTTTAATATCTTATCGAAAGTATTACGAGCGCACGACTAAGAGAAATTTACGAATTTTATTTCGCAGTGTGGACATAGTCATACCACTGCATACTGTACAACATATTCGCACGGAAATAATCCGCACCTAATCGCGTTCATTTTGCAACAAATTACAGAATATTTTCCGCACGAATTCTTACCGCAAGTGTGAATACACTCATAAGATTCAATGTGTTAGGTACAGAATTGCGAAAAAAAATCCGAGCCGTGAAATTTCGCAGTGCGGACAGGGCCTAATTCTCTATTTGCCTATTTCCACCGATAGGTATCTTTGATACCCAATCTGCGTAGAAGGTTCTAAAATGGTTTAATATAAAGCTTAATAACCGATTGACAGCTTTTTCTAGTCTATTTTGCTTCTTTATCTATGTGTAACGAGTAAAAAATACTTGGAGTAGGTAGGTACCTACCTATTGACTTCGCGTAAAAATCCGTAGAAAATAGAATATTTTTCATGTGAGTAAAATGCAATATTTTTGTGAATTGAATAAGGTAGGTACCCTAGAAAAGATAATTTTTCAATCCTCTTTAGAATTGAAAGGATGTTAGGAGGAAATGTTTTTAAGTGTTCTTTGCCGTGTCGGTTCTCTTATCGCCGGCGAAAATAATTATTATCCATCGTTTAACGAGCCTATTTATTAACACTCCTTAACCGGGTCAAACAAATGCATTAGAAATTTACCTAATTACTCCCTCTCTGTTATGGGGATGCCTACTATCTGTTGTTCTACTAAATATTCATCATACATATAGGATTCTAAAAATTAATACTCAGTCACTGTTAAAAATCTTTTTCTTGTGAAATACAGAAAATTTGTGTTGTTTGTACCCATTACACATTAAATATTTTATTCCATATTATAGATTATTCTTCTAAATCATAATAATTGCTTTTATAATTTTATTTATCACACCCAATTTTTTATAGAATTACTTAGGATACTTATATAATGTTTTGTAAAAGCGACGTTGAATCTAAACGAAAAATAACAAGTAACTTGAGTAAGCTGAAAAATCCATAGGTACAAGTACCTACCCAAGAAGCACGCTAGCCTAAAAAGGTTTTCAAGATCACCACCACATAGGCATTCACAGCCTATTTAGAACAACAATTCTAGAACATTTCGTGATTCTTGGATATTCTGCGTTTCACAAGTTTATCAATACCACTAGCATAAGTTTTCGATGATCGAATATCGAAACGATCATCGAATGATTCGATCGTTTGATTTTCGAACAATATCACGCTTATTAGCGTGCAATTAGCTTTCGATTAAACTCGTACTAGCCCCACAATAGTCAAGATACAATAATTAAAGAATATCTCATGCAACTTACTGCAACTTTCCCTAGCAGATGTCCCCACTGCCACTGCCATACGGAAAGGATACTCTCTCGTCCACCATCCACTGCCAAAACATAGCTTCCACCGTTCTGCAAGCAAAGAATACACAACGAACATTGATAAAGAATAAGATTACAATTCTTCAGACAAATATTTTCATCGTTTATGGTTTATCTATGTGGTTTCTTTTCACTTTATTGCGTTCTGAATTAGACAACTTTTCTTCCATTTTTCGGAGGTCATGCTGAAATTTGATAAGTTTCCATAAGATGAGAAATTGTGGCAACTCCCCCATCTACCGAGAAATCCTCTTAACACATCGATGACAAGATCGTATGCATTTTCTTTTTCACAAAAGCTTATCTTTTGCGTCAATAGAGCATCGTTTTTTCTTTAAAATATGCGACAATTTCAGGGAGAGTTTGCCTAACTATATTATATTATAAACCAAAATATCTACCTCCCCTCACTTTTTACTCAAACACGGCTATTAGTGTAACGTTTTTTTATTAGATTGAATTAAAATACCGTTGATACGAATGTAAATTTTTATTATAATTTTTTTTAAATATAATAATGAGTTTTTCATTTAGTAATGAGTAAAATTTCCTTTCTCTATAAAAGATTAAATAAGTGAAATTACAATCTGGTGAGTACATAACTCAATACTGACTGATTATATCCCCTGATCTTAAACTCATAAGAGAGTTGTCCTACTTCAAGCCTCAGATTCTGGTCTTATAATCTTTTTTCACCATATGAAATCACTGATAGGTACCTGGCTTTACCCGAATTCTGATCTTTGAAGTATAAGCACTTCCACACAAGAACCCCACAAAATTAACAAAACCAGTATTGACATAATATGCCTCGGAGACCTGGATGCTGATCAAGCAAAACATGAGAATATGTAGACTGGAAGCCTTTGAATGAAAGATCCTTCGCCGAATACATGGACCTTTTAAAGATGAAGAGAAAACAATGCAATACCGACCTCTATGGTATCTACCAAGATGTCAGCATAGTCTCCAATCCAAAACCAAAACCCTTAATGCCCCACTTAGGGGCATAGGGAGGCAACAAGAGCTCTCCATTGCGCTCGATCTTGCGACATAGTCTACAGTGGTTAAAATACCTGTTTTATATCGATGACATTGAGCTATCAAAAAGGAAGTCGTTATGTAACGTTAGTTGCAAAAAGTTGCGTCGGAAGGCCAAAGCTGCTGTGGTTATAGATTGCAGGGCTCTGGGGAAAAGGAACTTCCGTTCCTGGTGGAGGCCGGCTACAGAAAGGTTTAGAAACATTTCTTGAAAGCATCTATATAGGATCCACCAAGGGTTGTGAAGATGAAGATGTGAGCATAAATTGTCTACATTCATAAAGTAATAACATATTATTTAATTTGTTTTGATATTAAAAGACCCAAAACTACCCCTATAAAATGGCGTTTTTTTTTTCTTTAAAAAGATTAGAACAAGAGGCATTTCGTATAATCATATCATTATGTATTTCAAAATATAATATTAAAGTTGAATATTAATTATAATGCTATACAGTGTCGGCAAAGGTTTTCTTTTAAAATCGTTAAGCATGCGTGAACCGCTATCGTTATGTTACGGAAATAACGATCAATTATATACCTATAAGTACCTACTTAAGTTAGGTACTTGAAGGTATTGTTTCACTGTTTTATGTAGACGCAAAGATGTCGTTATAGTTAAGAAATATTGCAAATCGATGGAAATCAATACTTCTGTGTCAAATATCAAAAACTGATAGGTACATAGTGTCAAATTTGTAGAGTGACCATTTTATATTATGATTTAAATTTTCTAACCCATACTTCTTGAAGAAATACCAAAACAACGTAGGTAAGTACCTATACTTATTCAGATTTTTCACAGTAATTTAAATTTAACGTGTTTAGGTTTTCGGAGAGAGACGGTTTGAAGAATATTTAAGTATGTTTCTTGATTTCATATTATAGCATTGAATTATACTTTTTAGAAACTTTACAATTTTACTCATAGTATATGGAATATACAGGGTGACCGGTAATTCAATACATTCCTTGTAAGGGGTTATACTAGAGAAAATTTGCAACAATTTTGTTCCCATTAACCAGGGGTAAAATACCAGTGGTTTTCGAGTTATTTAACTTTTTAGAGTTTTTTTTTTACATTTTCACCTTTTGACATAAAAATCGAAATTGTGAACAAAGTAGGTACTTCATTTAGGAAAGTAAAAATATTTTTTCTAATAGTTAAAGAATAAAAGAATGGTTGAAGTAAAAAATCAAGAAGAAAATTCCAAAATCCTCATAAATATGACGTTTTTAAATCACAAGTCAGTTTTTTCAGTTTTAATTTCGATTTTTCTAAGCTATTTACTCCAAAAAAGTATAATATACATACTTGGCGTACAAACCACAGGATAAAAATGTTTACCAATTTACTACAGTTTTGGAAAATAATCAATATTATACGATCCGATGGTGCTATGAAGCCGTAGGCGTTTTCATACAAACGACTTTACTTCAACATGACTAAAATTCAAAGCTGCGCTTCGTTATGATTATCTACACCAG
Organism: Mystacides longicornis; assembly: GCA_963576905.1. Lineage (NCBI taxonomy): Eukaryota > Metazoa > Arthropoda > Insecta > Trichoptera > Leptoceridae > Mystacides > Mystacides longicornis. The sequence continues at coordinate 5,096,962 of OY756433.1, read as the reverse complement.
GTAGTCCAGCATTAGTATGGCGAAGTTGAACTGCACCCGCGCCTTCTAATCGTTTAATAAGATTTATTTTCCGAAACTGTGGTAAAATAGAATACATTCATACGTTTTCTGAAAGCTTATTAACTTTTCCTTGTGTTTTGTACGCAAAGTGTATTATACTTTTTTGGAGTAAGTCCGTTAGACAAATCGAAGTAAAAAATAAAAAACACTAAATTGTGATTTTAAAACGTTGTATTTCTGAGGTTTTTGAAATTTGGTAGAACGGTTAGCCCCTCGATGTAGATGAGTCAGTAAAATGTTGAGATCTGTACCTTCAGGGGAACCCTCTTAAAGTATCCAAAGAAAATTTCACTTGTTCTAGAAAAAGGGCTTAAAAAGAAAAAAAAAATTTCTTCGATCTTCATAAAATTTGGTATACGGGTTGGTCTTATGCTCCTACACAAGCACGTAAAATTTGAGGTCCGTAACTTCAGTGGGTCCCCCTTAAAGTACCGATTAATATTGAATAATATGTAGTTCTAAAGCAGATAATAAAAAGCTCCAATAGTCGATATCATTTTAAAGTTTCTATAATAATTCCAAGGATAAATTCATTTTAATCGTAAAATTATGAATTTTTATGCAAAGATATGTTTTACACGAAAAGGCTGTTATAATATAGGTACTATGAGTTCTGGGCTACCCTAGGTTATCAGCTTTTTTTGTAGGGAATAATTTGTACTTTTTTTTACAAAATAAAACTTACCTAGGTATATGTTAACAATGAAATGGAAGTTAAAAAATACAATAATACTAATAAGTTAATAATCTATAACTTATCCGTAATTTGTGTATTTTATCGTGTTTCAAGAGAAAATCATTGATTTATCAGAAGGTACTTTAAGTATAATATTATTTTATCGGTATGTTATGACGAAAAAAAAAGAGGTGGTGGGTAGTCCAGTGGTATCAATCGGCGGCTTTCATGCGCACAGCGTAATGGAGGTCGTAGGTTCGAATCCCGGCCGTGCCGACCATTTCCGCTTTCACGACACAAGCCGTTGCTTAGTGTGAAAGATGTCAAGAGTGTATTTCTGTTCACTTCGAGTGAGCACAGATGCACAGAGCTGAGAGATTTAAACATGGTGTAGGTGGAGGTCATTGAAGCCGCGTGCGGTGGAGGACTCTTTTTGCTTTCCAATACCTCTAAGTAGGGTCCTGGGTCACACGGAGTATTGATTGATTGAATGAATGATCTGCAAAATTATATATTAACAGTTAATAGATATAGTTAATAGTTACTATTAATATCTTACTAAGCTACAAGGTAAGGTTGACTGATGGCCACGGCAGCGTAACGTATTAAGAGCGTAGGTACTCGTTTTTACGGTTGGTGTACGATTGCATGAAGCTGCACATACAGAACAATGAGACTGTCAACGGTACAACAGCGACGATGATAGCGCGTAAGAAAAAACCCCGGACAACAAATTTACAAGGAACTAGCTTTCCCGACAGACGTTGTCCTCTACTCCTAACTATGAATATTGATTTCTAATTTGTTATTTATAAAAAAAAAATACCTTTAAAATAGGTTAGAATGTTTTAAAAATATTTCTAAAAGCTTGAAAATAATTCTATCGAAAATCGGCGTACCGTACTAACTTTAAAATTATATTTTTTATCCCTTTTTCGATATTTTATTACTTTTTCTGTTACGCGTAGCGGATAAGAATCCAATAAACCAAGTATCATACAAATGTGTTCAGCCGATCTCGAGTTTTAAGTTGTCGCACTAACCCGACTTTCTTTTATATTATACATTAAAAAAAAACGAATATTGGGGAAACATTCCAAAAATCCCGCGATGTTTTTCCACGAGCGAATTCCCAACCGCATAATATATTCCGCTAGTACAATAATTAACATTAATAACGGAGTTGTCAAGGTAAAACAAATATAATTTCGGTGATTAATGGCGGGGAAAGGTTGTTGAGGTATTCTCTGCCCAAGGACCGTCCGATACGGCGAGTTATTAGCGGGAACACGCTGTATGATGCGAATGATTACTTTTCCAAGAATTTCCCACAATTGTTTCTTTCTTTCCACCCTGTAATGTCTCCAGACATCACGAAGCAGGGCTCGCAAACCATCGGTATTGACCTACATATGTCTATAATGCAACTAATGAGAAATTTTTGACCAAAAGATAACAAAAAATTAATCACCAAGGCCCAACGCATCGATCTGTAGATAAATGTCATTGGTAGCCTTAAAGATAAAGTTATGTAGTCGATAAAGTGATGAAAGGAATCTGATGGCCGCATCAATTGAAAACTATCCAATAGTTACCTAGATACAAAGAAGATTACAGTTTTGCTATGCTGAAATCTATTGAATTTTAAAGAAATTTCTATAGATTTGTTTTTTTTTGCGCTAGATTTGATATCTGCAGATGAAGTGTTGTTTTTTGTTTTTTTTTTAGGTTAGAGTAAACTGTTGTTTTTGTTTGACATCTTATTATTTTGTAATATTATTTCTAAAACTTAAATTTTACAATGATTCATCAAAAAGTTTGACAATTTAGATTTTTTTATACCAGATACCAGCAAATTGGTATCATGCATTTGTCGATCGAAATCGAAGAAGAATATGATTTGTTCGAAGCTTCAAAAAGATAATTCATTATAATATGTATATTTTCTCGTTCTGTTTAATGAAGTTGTAAATAATTATCATTTTGGTATTTGGAAAAACAAGTCGAAGATTCTTCACATTCACGTTATGTTTATGAACGTCAGTGAACGTTATTTTGACAGAATTTTGAATTGAGATGGAATGGGCACTTAGAACGAAGACTATTAGATAACAGGTAAATCGATCCTTTTCCCCGTTGTTTAAGATTCTGCATGAAGAATCTGTAGAGATACGGCGTAAACGTAGAATAAATCCAGAACCGTAGAGCTTACGACCTTACAACGAGAAGAGGTCACTAGTCAACAGAGGCGATAAGTTGGGAGGGTGCCAGGAAGAAGAAGTACCAGAGTCAGGTCGTCTGTGTCAAATTAGACGGGACCTCACAGCTGTAGAAACTGGCTAAGGCATAAACTTCGCTAGCTACACTAACATCTTTATACAGAAAAGTTTCAATTAATCTTTCTAAGGCAATGCAACCCGTTGTAGGCACCTACTTATCTCGACAAGAATTTCCTACCACTTTGCTCTGTCTGTCATTAATTTTTTTTATGTAATTCAACACCCAGCGCCATCAAGTGCTACTTACTTAGATTTGTCTAACAAGCACTTTTTTTTTAACACAATCTTCGAAACATTGTTTCTTCGAAAATTTCCAATTTAGTCATGCGGCATTTGTGGAATACTGTTAACTATTCTTCAAGCTTGCGTATACGCCAAACCACAGAATCCTAATTGCCGACATCTAACAATTCCAACGATGAAAATAGATGATAACGAAGCAAAAACAAACGTGGTTCGTTCAGTACACCTATCAACATAGTACTATTATTGGTACAAGTACAACTTTTTGCAGTTAGTTTTACTTCCATAGAATAAATTCAAAAAGCAAAGTTGTATTTCCCCTGCCAATGGATTAGGTATATTAATGTAAATGAATATGTATTTATGCAAAACACTTAAATTCCTTCGACGTTTACATTTTACATGTTTGTGTGATAAAAAAATACATGCGAGAATGTTCAAATGTAAATTGTTGTTATTATTTTATGAAGTGAAGAATAATTCAATATGAATTACTCATTTTTCTCAATTTTCAATTATAAAACTATTTGGATGATACGAATGTTTTTGATTTAAAATGGAAACATGCAAGATTATTTCCTCTTTTGTAATTTCCGGTGACGAATTCCAGAGAACCTCAAAAATCTCCATTTTATTGCTTTATACATATTGCTTTTATGCAAGCCTATAGTTGCGTTTAATTAATTCCAATTGCTGAATTGAATATTGTGGAAATATTTTTTATCCATGACGTCACGTAATAAAAACCTAACTTTAGATTTTTTCTTCGCAGAGCCGTGCAAAACTAATTAATATATTCTTAGTAAACACAGCTAGTTATATTTTGACACCTCTCGATGGAGGTTAACTTATGTAGTTTAAGGCCATACATTTCTATTGTTTCTACTTTTAATATAAAGTTGTCCTCTGTAATGTGTTTTTCAATATAAATTTATTTTCAATAAATAAATAAAAAAATAAAAACAAAATGTCTCATTAAACTGTTGCATGGAATCTTAGCATAACGCTATGACAATGAAGATCGATGCAAGTAAATGTATCGACTATCAAATGCAAATCTCATAATACATATTTTATAAATTACATTTAAAATGTGAGAGATATAAAAAACAACTCACCAATTGTGAAAATGCGACGGCTGCAACCCCAACCTCGAACTCTCCCATCCCGAAGACGTAGAGCGTTTGCAGAGTTTCTGTGCTCCATATCCTGATGTGGGCTTGTGTCTTCCTTCCCCGGCCAGCGCGTTGTCCGGATGCGACCAGCTCTCGGGAAGGATGCAACTCCATGCTTAAATTAGAAAATGATGTTCAAAAGTAAAATGAACATTGAAATAGCACAAAGTTGTTAAAAAAGCAAAACAATATCTTACACTTTGATCTTTACAATTCTACAGTTTTGTTATCTTACCTAACTCTTGATCAAATAAAAATGTGACTAAAAGACAAAAATGTACCATTTTTAGGTAAGCTTTTTGGATGTTTTATTCAATTTCATTATTTTTATTCTAAAAATGAATTAAAATAACTTTTTGTTGAAGCGATATCCTATACGCCATAATCAGCGAGAGAAACAGAAATTTGTACTGAATGTCATTCAATGCTCATCTGATATTGTTAAACTGTTAGTACTTAGATAGCTTGTACGACCCCCGCCCCCCTTTTTTGCTGTGTTTTTGCGTTTTCATCGATAAGCTTTTGTCTTTTTTTCGCAAATTTCGTTTGATCAAGTGTCGAGATAACACATTGTGTACATCTTCTTTTAAGGATATCGTGTATAATGTATTATAGTAAAAGTGTTTGCAATATCAGTGGGGGCTAGTACGAGTTTTATCGAAAGCTAATTGCACGCAAATAAGCGCTTATTAGCGTGCAATTAGTGTTCTTTAATCAAACGATCGAATCATTCGATCATTTTAGTATGGAAATTTTTCGAAACTCTTTCGATGATCGTTTCGATCATCGAAAACTTATACTAGGGCTACAGATGTCAAACATTTTTAAAAGCAAACTCACCATTGTATATCTTCAGTATGGCCAGTGTAGTGCCTCTGCGTCTCTTCATCCCTGTCGAACATAACGGCCACAGCGGCCACAAAGTACAGCAGTTCACCAGTGGGCAGAACCCACAAGTTCTTACGGGAGTCTGTTCCTCTATACCCATACCTGTTTGCGATTTGTCAAGGAAAAGAGAACACAAAACAAAACAATAGGCCAATTGCTATCTAATACCCTACAGATCAATATCTAATACCTTTGTAACACTTAGGTGTAATGGGAGGAAATACGAACTCTGCAAAGCTCGCCATATCCAAATCCCTCAGATCTACTTCGAAGGAACAAATCACAGTATAAGAGCGACTTCCTCGTTGAAGTGATGGTCCTGCGCCGTGTACGTATACTTAGAAACATTTGTGATGCGGTGGTACCACCTCATTCCCATAGTTCTTTTCAGGCACTTAAGTAGAGCATTCTACTTGGTGTCATATGTAAACAGCATCAGTAGAGCACCTTATCAGACACCACTTAAGCTCTAGGCAGAGAGGTCGACAGGCGCATAGTCTACACAGTGTCTCTTTCGCTCTTGTTAGAGCAAGCGCTCTAGCAGAGATACCACTGAAAGCACTATATAGATTTATTCTAACTATAGGAAAAGGGATGCAGTGTTTAAACAGTTATAGAGTTGTATTGAAATCAAAGGAGTATAAATGCAGGAGATATGAGAGCTTTGATAAGAATATTTTGAAAGACTTTGTGGGACATGGAAAGGAAATATTGTGGTTTAGAAGTAGGTAAGTGTTGTCACAAAGTCGGAAGTTAATAATTTGAGACGGTGTGGAACAGAAAAAACAAAGAGAATTTATAAGGCTGAAAGGAAAGGTGAAAGAAGACGTTGTCGACCAATAATGACGTGGATCGAACATATCGATTCCGACCTTGAGGAAGGCCGGCCGGTCAGGAGAGTTTTTATGAGAAAGGGTATATCGGTGGAAGAAGCGAAAGAAGTATGCTTGGATAGAAAAGAGTGAAGGTCCGTTCTCCCTGCCTACCCCTTACGGTACACGGCGTGAAATGTAATAAATAAAAAATCAAAGGAGATGACTATCACTTTAAAAAACACTGTCGAACATACTTCTGGTGAACTATTTTCATAAAGGATACACCCAATCCAGCTGCAGCTTCCTGTCTGGCGGTGTGTTGTCCACAGGGGCGTGGTGTATAGGAGGGTAGAAGGTCCTGCGGAGTCCTCTGATTGTCACTCGGACGGGTTCCTCTTTGAGCACTTCAAGAAGAGTGTAATCTATAAAGTTGTTTCAATAACACGCACGTTACAAGAGTGTCGGTCTTGGCGTTGTATGAAACAACCGACAAAGGGGTGACCAAAAATTTGGTGACTTAAAAATGTCCAACATATGCTTTTTAAATGAATTTTGCTAATTGAAAACGTAGCATTGATTTTGTAAACCCAAATACATACACCCGGCAGATGGTCGTGGCATTAGCATCTCGGGTCGTGGATTCGAATCCTAGTGGAGCCATGAGCTTTTCAACGTATTGAAAACACTCATGACGAATAGTGGATTAAAAATTTGTGCATCCTTGAAAACAACAATCAAAGATGGTCGTAAGTCCAAAGTTGTTTAAATTTACCAAACTTTGAACATGATTATTGTATGGAAAGACCAAAACTATGGTTAGGTATCATTTGACATAAGGGTTTCTTCAGAAGTCATATCGATCTTGAAGTGTCCGTCTTGGTGTTGTATAAAGCAACCGAAAAAAGGGTTTATTCAGGAGTGATCTATTTAAGTGTGAAGAATTTGTTTGTGAATGGCACACGAGTCAGATGGTTGAGGCATATATAACGAATGGGAGCACTCTCAACTCAACACTGTACCATAGAAAGGCAGGCGCATAGAGACCCATCAAGTTGAGGTGAATGGGCTGTGCCAAAAGTGACCTCAACTCAACACATGTGCAACATGGTAGCACGGCGAAGACACTTAATGAAGGAAGGATATTGGAAATAAATTGGTAATTGGCACACCATGACATCATATAAAATCCTAAATTAAACCGAAATTAAAGAATCATTATGAAAAATGTGAAGTATCTTTATAAGAGCTATATTTAATACGTATTATTGGGTTGAGAGATCAACCCCAGAGTATTGGCAAATTGATTCCAAACTGGTATTTCTCTAATCTGATGTTAGATTGTTGTTTTTTTTTTAAATTAACTTACCATTACTTCTGACGATTTCACTTTCTGGAGCATATAAAACTCGTGGACGGCTTTTGCTGCGAGCTCGTCTTGCTCTTGAAGGAGTTTCCTCGGCAGGCGCTGCCATGGCTGCTCTGGAACGAGACCTCCTGATTGGGGATTCCCCTGAAGCACCAGCACCTCCACCGCCAGCCACGACGATGGCCCCACTACCAACGGATCCAACTCCAAGGTAAAATGTCTCCACATCAGCAAATTCGTTTCGGAGTTGGGAGAAACTTCGCACCTGAGTTAAAAATATTTTATTTAATACAAGGTATTCAATCATCCAAGTAGATCTGGAACTATGCACGGATTGCGTCATATGGCCCAGTAACAGAGACCTAACAAACCCTCGAAAAGATAAGAGTTGCCCATGGAATGAGCAGTGCTGAATCCATCCTGAAATATAAACTTGGAAAAAAAACGATATGGCAGAAAACAAAAGTTACAGATTTTGCATCCCTCAAATCTCGGTCGGCAAGTCATAAGGCTATCCAGATTATAGAGATCAAGAAAAAACTGGCCGAAACCTGGAAGGTTGGGAGACCACTAGTACGATGGAGGAACGATCTTGTCAAGCACGTTGGTGGCAACTGGGTGCAGACTGCAGAGAGCCCAATACATAGCGGCGTGAAAGGTGAGGTCTTTGGCGAGTGGAGTAATAGGCATAGAAAAAGTATGAAACCTTTGTGGTTTTATTCTTGAAAACTCAATTACAGAATATATTGAGGCAACCATCGGCCTTCAATCTAATATGTTGATAAAGGAAAGACTTTTTTCAGCAGTAATAACAGGGCAATTGTGTTCGATAAACGAAATCAAATAGTGAACTTTCAGAAATTGAATCAAGGAAGAAAATATGCAATTAAGATGTTTGCGAAATAATTTTACTTTAACAGGAGGAATCTTATAACAATGATCTGTTTTGTTTCTTTGTATTCTGATTTCTGAAACTATGAAATCCTTTATCTGATAATTACTTTATAGCATGCATAAAAAGTATAATAACAGTGTTAACAAGTTAATAACAGTAGAAGACGGTCGTAAGCCCGTAGTGGTTTGTTCCATTTAAAAATCGAACATTAGTAATGAATTTTTAGAGTCATTAGTTGTTATTTTTTCTTTATGCATAAAAAGTCCACTCACTTCTTGTCCATTAACAGTGAACATGCGCTTGGCTCCGCTCATTTTGAGTACTTGTCCCAAATCCTCTAGGACTTCTTCAAATGGTTGAGTGGTGCGTAAATTTAATAAAACTCGGCACTGAAAATGACAAAATAAATATGAGAGTCGAAACAGGGTTCCCACATGATGAATACATAGGTAATGCTGTATTTGAACTAAATAAAAGAGGTGGAGGTTTTAAATGATACTGCAAAAACACTGTGGTATTCGTTATACTCACTAATATTATTTTTACTCACTCCGGTATTCTCTAAACTCACTGCGGCATTTGTTTCACTTATAGCAAGTCAAACAAATTCATGCAAACTATGTTGTTCATTATACTTACTGCAGTAATTTTTTAACTGATCTTGGCTCATCTAAAGCAAACAAGAGTACATTTTTGTCATTTTTCACAGAAAGTAAAGCTTGTGTTTTGAAAGAGGAAGATAATAGTCTGCATTGGAGATTAGCCCACGACAGAAGTCGGTGATCAAAACACTACCTTTAACTTTGCTCAAATTTGTTTTACTCACTATGTCATTCACCATACTCACTTCGATATTCGTTAAACTCACTGTGATATTTGTATATTACTCACAATGGTATTCGTTCTACTCACTTCGATATTTTTGTTATACTCACCGTGGTATTTATTTTACTCAATATGGTATTCGTTTTACTAATGACGGTGTTTATTTCACATACTACGGTATTCATTTGAATGTTCGAAAATCTAACTGAACTGAATGATCCATGTTGTTGATATACTCACTGTGATAATTGCTTAACTCACTATGGTATTCGTTGTACTCATTACGGTGTTTGTTTCACATACTACAGTATTCGTTTTAATACTAACTGAACTGAATGATCCATATTGTTGATATACTCAATGTGATAATAATTGATTAACTAACTATGGTATTCGTTGTACCTAATCATTACGGTATTTGTTTCACACACTACGGTATTTGTTTTAATTTTTGAAAAACTACCTGAACTGAATGATCCATGTTGTTGATGATCCGTATGACCCTTCCAGCTGAAGGTTTTGATCCTGGCGCTGGGAGGTCTGTCTCCACGACGGAGGCCTTCCTGGACCTCGTGCCTCCCCACCCCTGGCCTCCCCCTCCCCCACCTCCTCCGCCACCGGGAGTCCCATACCACACTCCGTTCTTTTTCCCATAACTTGCGGCCTGCAACAAAGAACAGACGTATTAAAATATTATGAATTGATTTATATTATGGCGCCAGTAGAGCCTCATTTCTCAAGATGCAAGACAAAAAGATACATTTAAGGTAGGTATATGAAAATAGCACAATTAACGTTTTCAACACATTTGTCATATTATTTCAATAAAAAACTTTTCTTACATTACATATAAATTAAATAAGTGTTATGGATATTAAGAAAATTTATTAGCATAATAGTAGGTATGAGATTTATATAAATTCTTTGATAAAGTAGATGTTCAAGTTAAATAACAATAATTAGAAAAACTCTGACCCAATAGGGAATCAAAATCGGAAGCCTTTGCTCAAATTTCAGCCACTAGACCATATCAACCCCCGTAGACATTTTGAATTTTGCGAAGGAATTTATCGTCAATGTAGAGTGCGAAAAAAATTAACTGTACTGTAAGTTGTGATGTTTATTTATGCCATATTTTATATGTTGTTTCTTATAATACTTATCGATGTACAGTAAAGAATAAATAAAAAAATGATTGAAAAGGAAAAAAAACATTCTTGATTAATATTTCTAAGAGGTATAATACTAAAATTTACCCCTTTTCTCTGTTTTATCGTAAGTCACGGTAGTAAAGTGAGAATTACACGATAAATTTTGTATTTTTTGCAGAAATATTTTGAGAGAGAAATAAAAATAAATAACAATAATGGATTATTCAATTCAATTCAATTCTCCCTTTTCCACCCCACTCAGGGGCATAGGGAGGCAACAAGAGCTCTCCATTGCGCTCGATCTTGCGCAATGTTTATGACCTCCTCCCACACCATGTCCATGTCCCTCAGCTCTGCTTCGAAGGAGCGGAACACTGGATTATAGAAAATATTTTTTTTTTACCTTCTTATATCTACCCCTTAGGTATACCCTCATAAATGTTACAGTCATAAGTCCTAGTTTTCAACATTTTTTTTGTAATAATACAAAAGATTTTGTTTTTAAAAATCGTTTAGTTCACTCTACCATGGTACCATAAATCACTATCACCAGCCGGGAGAAAACAATTGAAGAAGAAAAAAATAATTTTGTCGTACCATTTTTAAAATAGCCTCACATTCAAAATACTTCAGTTGTGTGAATTTTTTTTCGAAAAATCTAAGCTTACTGAAAGTGAACCCAAGTCTGCTTACCTCGAAAGCAAAGCTTGTGTTCTGAAAGAGAAAAATAGTCGGCACCTGGAATCTGCGGGTTTCACTATACGAAAGTAGGTGACTGAATCCCTAGAATCTTTCATCTATAACTACACCTTAGCTCTGAGATGTTTTGCAGAATATAATATACCATCGATTGTGTAGCTAGGTCGAAATAATAATATCGAAAACCGATCTTATATATTTTACTAAGCTTTTATAAGACGCTTAAAAACAATTTTATAAATAAACTATTTTTAGTCATCATACGAAGAAAGTAATCATACATCAATCACAAGAAAATACTCAATTGACGTAACTAGATTCAAAACGTCAATTCGGAAAAAAAACGTACATATAAACGACGGAAATGGAGGTAACGTGAAATTTATGAAATATTTACCCAATATAATATTATCTTTTACGTATCAGGTTAACATAAAATCTAGAAAGGTCATCTACCAAATTGCCGATACTTGCTCGTGGTCCAATAAAACCTTACAGCCAATTACAAATAATATAATCGTACCAACGTTCTATAGCACGTTGTATGACGTGACTTTATACGAAATCCACCTTAAAACGTGTTACTTATTTGCCTAAAGAGAAATATGAAAGCAGAGTTGGCTTCATGAATCGTTAAATAATATTTTAATACATTATTATTAGGTGTAGATTGGACTTTTTTTGGAGTTCACTCTTAAGATGAATATCAATAATGAAGGTGAAGATTTAAACGCAATGATGAGAAATTGGAACAAGTGGATGAGTATGTCTATTTAAGTTTATTTAGCAGAGATGGAAGGCGTAAAAAGGAGATTGAAAGAAGGAAACTGGCTGATAGAAGGGCTGGCGGTGTACTTAGACCTCAAATGAGAAATAAGAACGTATCTCTAAAATCCAAACAGTTGATGCACAATGCAATCCTGATGTATAGGAGAGAAACTTGGACATAGACTAAAAAACTGGAAGTTGGAATAAATTATGTGGAAATGAGATCACTCGCAGGAAATGCGGAAATAGACTGATTGATATGGTGAGTAATGATAATTTTAGAAAGGAATGTGGAGTAGATGTTTAAGCGTAATGACTAGAATGAAAGTGAATAAATTAAGGTGGTTTGGACATGCAGAAAGAATGAACGAAGAGAGAATGACTAAAAGGATATATAAATCTGAAAGAATGGGTGCACACAGACGAGGCCAACCTGGAATGACATGGTCCGACCATATTGATGCTGTCTTATAGGAGGATCAAGTCAGGAGCAAAAGGAATTGAAGAGCATGTATGCGGAATGTTATGCATTTTGAAGAAGCGAAAGAGGTTTGTTTGGATAGGAAAGAATGGAAGTCCATACTCTCTGCCTACCTCCTTCGGGAAACGGCGGGATGGGTAAAAAAAGAAAAAAAACTTTTTGATATTAAATACTTTACTCAATGAGATTCGTTAACAAGGTACGAAGAGTTTTGCGGCACGTAATCAAATACAAATATTGGACCAAAAATGTACCTCTCCTCTTTCCAGAATTGATCATTTTGTTAAAAAAATTAATTGCAATAGTTTGTTGAATACTGTAATTGGTATTACGGAAACGACTTTGATTCCAATATGAATTGTAATTAGCTGTTATATTCACATTAAAAAGAAAGCGAACATATTTCTTAGAATTATTTTTAATTCGTGGAATCGTTCTTAGTTTAGACTATTTCGTGAATAACTCTGTTGATTACAATGACTGGTATTCTCAAATTCACGTTCCAACTCAACGCAAGAAGCTCTTGCTTAGAACATAATCGGTTGCCAGTAGTTACGTAACTAATGTATTGGATAAAACATTTTCAGAATACAGAAACGTCAAAAGTCTCAATAAAAATTGGACTAATAATATAATACATTAAATTAAAGTCGAGTTAGTGCGCTTATAACTCGAGATCGGCTGAACAGATTATTCCGATGTTTGATTTATTGAATTCTTCTCCGCTCCAAACAGAATAACTATTAAAAATTTGAAAAAGGCATAACAAATAATATAAAAAATAATATTAAAGTGGAACGGATTTACTACGACGCCAATGCCATTTATTGAGTTTCAAAACATTGGTACTCAGATTTTTGATAGAATTTCCTTCAAGCTTTCAGAAATATTTTTTTTTATATTCAAACATATTTTAAACGTATTTTTGTATAAATTACAAATTCGAAATCAATCTTCATCGTAAGGACTACAAGACAACGTCGATGGTTGAAAAAATCTAAATCTTTTTGAAACACTTTTTATTTAGTCTTCTAGTAATGAGGCATTTTAGGAAAGAGAAATAGACAAATATACGGATAAATCAAAACGATAAACTTAAAGATAAATTATTTTTACATTTAAAGAGTTTATCCATTTGATATTTATACATTTAAAGAGTTTTACGAATGAATCAAATCAATAATTAGGTAACTTAACTTAAGTATAAATCATTTTTACATTTAGAGAGTTTATCTGATAAAAGAAAACCGGATTTTTTTACTTACGAAATGTGTGCTTTTAATATTTTTTATACTTAATATATTAAATTACTTAAAATATTATTCAGAATCAGGCTCTGTGCTGAAGTCGAATGTTAATATTTCGGCGCGAGAGAGGTCGAGGTCATATTCTGAATTTTTGTTTTAATAATAATAAAATAAAGAATATACTGCATGGTATCAAAACACAAATAATGAATCAGTTTCATAAGAAATCAATAGAACTTCAAAACTTCATAGTGTGAAATTTTCAGAATGTTTCATTGTCCTGCTCTTTTTATTGACTTTTTGAGTGACCTGTATGAGGGAAATTTTACAATCGATATTAAAATAAGCGGAGCTTGTAAAAACAATTCTATAGGCAACTATAGAATATAGTAAATTTTTCACTGGAACATTACTTTTACGAGTTTTTTTTACGAGTTAAACCGATCCTAACCGAGGACTGGTTTTTTAATCGAAAAGTTTTGGGATTTTTTTCTAAAAACAAAACAAAGTTTATGATTTTAACCAGAATAATCCTCGAAATGACCCTTTTAATCTGAAAACTGTGAACTGTTGTGCACATGTTGTTCGGTTGGTAGACTAGCGGCAACGACGCCGTCTTTCGCACTGCTCCGTGCAGAGGTCGAGGGTTCGATCCCAAGCTTTAAGTAGCTTACTGTGAAAGAATCAAAGAGTGTATTTATGTTCACTTTTAGTGAGCATAAAGAAGAAGAAAAAAAAGATACAGAGAGTGTTGGAGAAGATCTGAAGAGGTCCTGGTCCAGCAAAGGACTTCTTAAACGAGCTGATGGTGATAATATTTTAGAGACTTGGACCCTAATAGGTGGAGGAAGTACCAGGGAAGCCGAAGATATCCATTTGAAACAATTTAATGCCTAACGCAATCAATAATGTACGTTGGAGGCTTGGACCCTAATAGGTGGAGGAAGTACCAGGGAAGCCGAAGATATCCATTTAAAACAATTTAATGCCTAACGCAATCAATAATGTACGTTGGAGACTTGGACCCTAATAGGTGGAGGAAGTACCAGGGAAGCCGAAGATATCCATTTGAAACAATTTAATGCCTAACGCAATCAATAATGTACGTTGGAGGCTTGGACCCTAATAGGTGGAGGAAGTACCAGGGAAGCCGAAGATATCCATTTGAAACAATTTAATGCCTAACGCAATCAATAATGTACGTTGGAGACTTGGACCCTAATAGGTGGAGGAAGTACCAGGGAAGCCGATGATATCCATTTAAAACAATTTAATGCCTAACGCAATCAATAATGTACGTTGGAGACTTGGACCCTAATAGGTGGAGGAAGTACCAGGGAAGCCGAAGATATCCATTTGAAACAATTTAATGCCTAACGCAATCAATAATGTACGTTGGAGACTTGGACCCTAATAGGTGGAGGAAGTACCAGGGAAGCCGATGATATCCATTTAAAACAATTTAATGCCTAACGCAATCAATAATGTACGTTGGAGACTTGGACCCTAATAGGTGGAGGAAGTACCAGGGAAGCCGAAGATATCCATTTGAAACAATTTAATGCCTAACGCAATCAATAATGTACGTTGGAGGCTTGGACCCTAATAGGTGGAGGAAGTACCAGGGAAGCCGAAGATATCCATTTGAAACAATTTAATGCCTAACGCAATCAATAATGTACGTTTGGAGACTTGGACCCTAATAGGTGGAGGAAGTACCAGGAAAGCCGAAGATATCCATTTGAAACAATTTAATGCCTAACGCAATCAATAATGTACGTTGGAGACTTGGACCCTAATAGGTGGAGGGAGTACCAGGGAAGCCGAAGATATCCATTTAAAACAATTTAATGCCTAACGCAATCAATAATGTACGGAAGTAGAATTTGGATAAGGAAAAAATATCAATAGGTATTTTTTAGTGTCGAGAACTCTCATGATTAGGAGTTTCGGAGACTTAAACATTACCACCTAATGGCGTACGTTGTTAACGTAAAGCGATCACACTAAGCCGGCCTTCGAAATAACAGTAGAAAACGGCCGTAAGCACGTAGTGGTTTGTTCCATTTAAAAATAGAACATCGGTAATGAGTTGTTAGTCATTAGTTGTTTAATTTTCGTTCGTATATTTTTAGTATGTACCTATAAATGAGCAATGACGTGGTGTTAGTAGAATTTCTCTCAGTTATTTTCTAACCCTTTCTAATAAGATTCTTCTGAACAATTTACCCCCGTTGCTCAACAAGCTGATTGCACGGTAATTACCACAGTCCAAATGTCGGCCGCCATACCTGATAACAACCGTTGCCAAACTGTCGAGGAACTGATTCAAGCAGCTATAGAGACAGGGAGACCAAGTCCAAGTCCAAGTGATCGGAGGGACCTGCCTGGGCACTTCAAGATGAAGAAATGCAGTAGAAATGAAAGCTTTAAATAGAATTTCCATGCGAAATGAAAAGTCACTGGGCGAAAGATGAGAAAGGTGTCGATTTTTTGAGGTTTGTTTTTTATACACTGTTATTGAACTTAATTGAAAGTGTCAAATTTGGGTTAAAAATGTTCACACCTTGTGACAAATGTGTGACCTAAATGTTCATCATCGTTTAGATGCAAATGAACTCTACCCATCTATAAAAAAATATATAGAACAGGCAAGAAGGTATGGAGAATCTGGGAGTGATACGAGTAGAAAGCAGCAACTGCTAAAATGTCCGATATACAACCTCTACCAAGGCATTCGAAATGCGGGCGAATGTTTAAAAAATCTTGGATGGAACATTTCACGAACGGAGAGGTTCTTGTAAGAGTTCGGGTGGAAAGGCAAATATTAAAAACCATGTCAGAGAGACAAGTGAGATGGCTGGGACATATTATTATAATGAGACACGAAATTTTACTGGTCACAATATTGGAGGGAGTGGTCGAGGGTTCGATTGGTAGAGGACCCCGCGTCAAGAATATTTTGCAACATATAATATATGTTGACATATTATGTCAAGATATGGAGTGTACCTAGTTCATATATCGAACTAAAGAGAACAGCGGAAAACCAAAAGGAGTGGAGAAGGAGATGTCCGCGCTTGCTGCAAACCTTTCGTAAGATTGAAACCGTAGAAGAAGACATTGACCAGTATATATCGTTAGCGAACATCCCGAAAATGATAAGAGAATAAGATGCTGACAGCAGAATAATCTTAGGATTGTAACCTCTGATGCAGCAGACATTGTGAGCAAAAGGGCATAAAACAAGGGTTCAGTAAGATCATTAATTATCAGGAAAATTTATGTCATAAATTTTTACATTTTTCCACTTTTGATTAGCTAAAATATGGCTGAAAATAAAACTCAAAAAACTATAGATGATAAAAATATAAATAGGTACCTATGTAAATATGTTACAAAAATTTACTAGGATCGACAAGACAATACGCATTTAATCTAATGAAATAAATGCTTCTAGCAAATACCTATATCGATAATAATTATTGTAAACAACTCTTTATTTTTTAAATGCCCTGACTATAATTATCCATCCTGTCGGTCATTTTCAGAATGGGCAACAAGGCTAAAATTAAACGATAAGTACCTATAAAAATTGTTAAAAAGTAAAGTTAGAGATACCTGTGGCTGCATGGTCGGTAAAGAAACGACTACAAATGCCGCGTCTTCGTCACTGTCGATCATCAAGTCTAGAGGCTCTGGTTCGAAGTACCTGTAATAGTGGTACCCTGATCCTCCGACTTTCTTCCAGCCCCCACTCCAATCGCTGCCTCGTCTCTCCCCCCACCTCCCGACCTCGCTCCAGGAGGCCACACTGTCAGACCAGCCTCCTTCGTCTCTTCCACCTGGACTGCTGCACCTCGACACTTTGACCACCTCACAGAAGCGACACTCAAGAACTCCAACTGCTTTTGACAGAACCTACTCATCCAGCTTTGATCAGGAGTATGAGGAAGAAACAACTTTGACCACAAAACACTTCGGTAAAAGCTTGGTCGTGAAAAACTTTAAAGTTTTGCTTTATGTGCTTAATTCAATTGCTAGACGTTTAGATAAAACTAATGAACACTTTTTTACTCAAAAATTCAAATTCCGAAAACAAACGTTCGAATTTTAAACGAATTAAAAATTAAATTATTTAAATTTTTAAGAATCAAATTTCGAATACGAATTATTCGATTTATAAACAAATTTTAACTATAACACTTATGTTTTAATATTTTAATAATAAATATTCTGAAATGTCAAATTTTATATTCACTATTATTTTCTTTTTAAAGTTCATTTTATAAGAATTAAAGACATGTGCTTTTTTTAAAACGTCATTGAAAACGAAAAGGAAAACAAAACACTCATTATGCTTTGCGAAGCAACCTTAATCCACGAGGACTGACCATAGACTATCGCCGATTTATTTTACATTTTCGCCCCCGGGTGACGATCTTTCGTTGGCGATGGTCGTGATCTTTCTGAAGCCAAATCAGAGCCAGTAGCGGGATTAATTTTGTTTTTCGGCGAAGGTTAAATAAGTAAATTAATATTTATGTACCGTGTAGGGTGACCTCAATAATATATACCGAGTATGTGTGTGACTTTATGAAATTGGGACGGTCAGGAGGGTTGTGTGTGTGTGACCGGGCCGAAGAAAGTACCCCTATTAAATAGGCCCAGCAAACACGCGATGTGAGGCCGCTCTTCAAAATTTTAATAATCCTCCTTTTGAATATGGAACGGACTCTCTTTGCAACAATTTGAATTTTACATTAATCATTTTTAAGTTAAAAAAATAAAAGGATATTATTTACCTATTTTAATTTCTGAGAGAGGACATTTCGGTAGCCTAGTGGCATAGGCGCTAACTTCTGATCAAGAGCACCCGGGTTCGATTCCCGATTGGGTGGGAAATTTCCGATATGTTTAACATTATCCTCATACATCAAACATCATAAAAATACACGTTCCGCTCACGTTAGATTTACAAACCATCTACACACTTGACATTTTTTGTTAATATTGATGCAACGGCTCGTGCTCGCGACTCAAGTGAGTACGCGGCTTAAGAGTAGATAATAAAAAAAATATTTAAAAAATTACACAATAAGATAACTGAAGGTGAAAATACGCATAAACATTTTTTTAAGAATGAAAATATTTTTCGACGTCATTTTAATTTTTTTTTTCATGAAAATCAAGTACATATTTAGATAAATTTTGTTTTGTGCTTTCTTTTCTTGCTATTTTTTCAATAAATGTGGGCTTACCCAAAATGAACACAAATAAACTTTCGACATCTTTTACAAGCTTGCGTTGCTAATGCATAAGTTTGTTTTAGATTTAAGAGCATGAAAATTTAAATATAGAGTTCTTAATATAACTTTATAGATCATTAAATTTTATTCTAAAAAATTAAAAAAAAAATCATTTTTCATATATATAGTATTAATTTAGATGTAAATCCGTGACTTTTAGGAATATTTTTTTCGGTATGAAAATTAGAAGGAAATGCTATCTGAAGGTCAATTGTTTGTTGTGTGTCTTTGGGCGTATTTAATCGTTCTGTAAGTGTATGAGTGGGGTCTTGTTGGGAGAAAGAAAAGAATTAATATGAACCCCTCCCCATGTATTTAAATGTAAATAATAACAAACAGTTAGGTCGTTATATTTCATTTTCAGAAACATTACTGTTTCATTCATATCGTCAAGGTTTATCTTATAGAACATATGAAAGCTTCTAAAAGGCGGACATATTATAATAACCTTATAGAAAATATTTTTCGAAAATTTGCCGTGAGGTTGCCGGCGAAGAATAGCACCTCTGCTCTTTTTGCTGATTTTTCGAGCATCATGTAAGAGGCAGGAAATCAGATCGAACCGTGAGGTTGACCACTTCACGTCCTTAAATCTCAACTGGTCAGAAAAGGCACAATGAGCCTCGGACGCCTTCAAGCGCAATGGAGAGCTCTTGATGCCTCCCTATGCTCCCGAGTGGGGCTTAGGCCCCCGCATTGCTGGATGGTTTGGGGTAGTTCGCGGCGCGCTTGATTTGTCCGGGGCCGGCTTTTTGGTTTGATTGCTTCGATCGAGCTAGGAGGTCTGTTTCGTGCGGGTCGGGTTAGCTACGGATTGGTGTCCACCGGGCTGGCTTGCGGTGTGCGGGATGCCTTAAAGGGAGAATGTATGTAATGTATGTATAATGTATCGAAAATAAGAAAATCCATGAAAGCAGCCTGGATGTATCGACGGATCATGGCTCAATGGATGGATGCCTGCCATTGATCACTCTAAACAACCTGCATGAAAATGTTTTGGTTTTTTTTTTACTCATCACGGACTTCCATTCTTTCCTATCCAAAACCTCTTTCGCTTCTTCCAAACGCATAACATTCCGCATGCATGCTCTTCTATTCCTTTTGCTCCTGACTTGGCCCTCCTCTAAGACTGAACCGATATGGTCGGACCATGTCATTCGAGGTTGGCCTCGTCTGCGTGCACCCATTCAGATTTATATATCCTTTTAGTCATTCTCTCCTTGTTTATTCTCTCTACATGCCCAAACCACCTTAATTTATTCACTTTCATTCTAATTACCACGCTAACATCCACTCCATATTCCTTTCTAATATTATCATTCTTCAGCTTATCAATCAGAAAATGTTTTGTTGCAACTTCATATTCACATAAACGTCATAAAAACACGATCTTTAAATTATAAGACGATTATATGAATGTATACCGTATTAATATTATTTATTAGACTTTTGTTCATATAAATGTAATACCGATGACCTTTATACGATTTTAGACAAATTATTGCCTTCCTTGCGATGATTAAAACTACGCATTAATTGAATTACATGGGCCCATTCCGGATATACAATGGCCGTATAGACCAAGTATCCGATGGTTTAATGACATTTTAGTGATGTCTATAGGTATATGACTATTTTGTGTTAGTTGAGTTCTTTATTCACCCTATCGGGTTCCTCAGCTGTTTCTTGGTATTATGTTGTTTTTTTTCAAGGTGGGTTTCATTGAAATACTAACATGTTGAACATGTCGAAGTATCGACGAATCGGACCACCCATATGACGAACGTTGTACAAAAAAAATTTAAATAAAATTATCACGATTAAAAGACGGTCATATGCCCGTAGTAGTTAAAATTTGTACCTATTTAAATCGAACATTATTCGATTTTTTTTTACTAGGAAGAAGATAATAACATTAAAGGCAGTTTACAAACTTTCACATGAAATAATAATTATAAGTAAACAAAAGAGACAAATAGAGTAAGATAGGGGAATATGGCCTGGGTTGCCAATATGGCCCACCGCTTTATTACAGAAACCATTAGAGCTGTGGAATATATTACTAGCATACTCGCACACGTGTCCCGTCTACCGAACTCTCAGTGTTTTTCGTGAGTTTGGCTAGAGCGCACGCACTCTGATAAGCATAAATACGTTTTTGCTCATTTTGATATTATTTTCTGGTAAGTTTAAACTATTGTATGTTTTGGAAAATGCTTTGTAATATCGATTTATTATTTATTACCATTAAATCATTTAATAATTCTAATTGTGGTACATAATGTACGTGCGTAGAGTTAATATTATTATAATAATTTTAAATATTTTGACGACATGTGTATTTTTCCAATATGGCCCACCACTATACATGCGAATATGGCCTACTAGGCCATATTGGCATGTATACGTTATAGTTTCCTACTAAAATTTTATTTCGGCCCCAAAAGTGCCAGATTCTCACCGAAAGCGGCAAACGTGGGATAAAGAGGCAATGGAGATGGAAATATCTAACAGAGACCGTAAAGCAAGTAAATCGACTTACTTCACCGAATCTCCATACAAAAAGGAATTAGTAAAAATTCATTGGTGAAAAAAGCCGAAAAAGAGTCGAAAGCAAAGTAAAGGAAAAGAAAAGAAAAGAAAGCTAAAAAAGCTTAAAAAGATCGTTATCATCTGATACTTCCGGCTCAGATCTGGAAGAAGAACCACCACTTCAAGACTCGTCGGATGAAAGTCCTGAAAGGACTAATCTTTCGGACTCTAAATGTTTTTATTGTGAAAATTTATTTATTTTCTTACAGGAGGGGAAAAATGGATTCAACGCGTTTCTTGCAAATGCTGGGTTCATGAGAAATGTGCCGGTACAAGGATTTATTTATTTGTGAATACTTAATTGTCTTTCTTATTTATTTATCTTTTAATTATTACTTTTTTTTCTCTTCATTTTTTTCCTCAAACTCTTTACTTAATTATTATTTAGACTGTATGTTGGATAAGTACTTAGCTAAATAATTATTGATAGAACAAAAAAATCATTTATGCTTCATAATTTTCCTATTATTTTAAGGTTTGTTCAGTGAGTGGCCAATATGGCCTACCCTTATAATGGCCAATATGGCACAGGGCCATATTCCCATACACTGTGAATTTTTTTGTATATTTGATTGTCTTAAATTTTTTTATATAATTTATTTTGTATATCGTTTTTAACACAAAAAAGCCTAAAAAGTCCTGCCTAACTAAATTATCTATCGATTGAAGTAATAAAATTTAATTTACAACAAATCAAAAATGTTTTATTGAGATTAAAGCTTATGGTGTGCCATATTCCCCTATCTTACTCTACGTATTTAAGAATCATAATCTGAAGTATTTTGATGAAATGCTTCGAATTGAATAATATACAAACCGTTTGTGTAGTTAAAACACAACGCTAAACATTTTTCAGGACTAGATCTTACATACCTATAATACGCTTAGTTACGCTTAAGTAACTTTAAACAAAATTATTTATTTGTTTACTGAAATACGAAAAATAATTTCAGATATCAAAAACATCACTTAACATCAACACAATATTTTGTATATTTTTTATACGTGTCTGTTCCTTGTCCGTTCGTTGATATAATTGTCATATCTATCATGGTTTATCATACAAATTGAATAGCGGAACATCCGTTACCAGCGTGGGGTAGGTACCTGCTGTATTGTATATTCAACGCACTAAAATTCTTTTCTTATCGAAACGCAGATAAAATTACTTCCTTGGGTATAATGTTTTTACAACCATTTTGTACAATTTAAACAATGAAAAACAGCACAATTGATGTTTAATTTTGTTACACCTGTTTTCCTAAATGGGGTTGTCATTGTATGTGTACCTATATAATATGTATAAATGTGGAGGTATGTATGTATGAATGTGTATATGTATGAAAGTATTAAAGTTTTTATAAGCTCAATAATGTGACATGACTGTTTGAAGTATGGATGCCACGGAGATGTATGTATGAATGTGTATATGTATGTAAGTATTAAAGTTTTTAGAAGCTCAATAATGTGACATGACTGTTTGAAGTATGGATGCCACGGAGATGTATGTATGAATGTGTATATGTATGTAAGTATTAAAGTTTTTAGAAGCTCAATAATGTGACATGACTGTTTGAAGTATGGATGCCACGGAGATGCATGTATGAATGTGTATATGTATGTAAGTATTAAAGTTTTTATAAGCTCAATAATATGACATGACTGTTTGAAGTATGGATGCTGCGGAGATGATCTGAGTTTTATACCTACAAATCAAGTTAGTCAAAGCACTCTCTCAACACAAGCTCTATGCTTTATGAGAGAGAATTATTATTGTTAAGATTTTTAATATTATGTTTTTATATTTATTTGTAATTTTATTTTTCATATTTTAATGAATAAAAAAAAATAATAAAAAAATTGATAGTCTTAAAAAATACTACGGTTTTCGATAAAATTAAATTTTCGACTGTCTTCTCTATCAAATGGTATTTTTTGAAGTTATTTATTTTACGCAGGTTGGTTATTGGAAGCAAATCGTTCCCATCTATGGAGGTGGGAAATCAGCCAATAAAAAATGTCTTATAAAATCTTCAAAATCTGGCTGTTTAACCCAAAAGCGGCCATTGTCTTTATTGTAGGATCCGACTTAAACTTTCACAAATGTGGGGCAATAAAGTTTACTCGGGTCTTACGTTTTTTTTTTAATTAAAAATTTATCATTTTATCGTTAGGTATAAGAAACTCATAAAACAGAACGATTCTTATGTTCTCAACAAATTCACTGATCAATGATTATACTTATTATCTTTCTTCAAGGCAATTTCGTACAAACAATTGATGACTTGGACGTATCGCACGATACGACTCCAGTCGTCCTACCGGAAATCCTACCGGAAAAATGAGATTTCCCAGCATATACAACGTGTTGAAAAATACTCATGATTGGTCGGGGATCTGAAATTTGAGCTAATTATACAGCAAACGTTATTAACGTTACGTGATCAGACTAATGGTCTGTTTTCCTACGGATACTATGAAGAACGGTGAATATGTCAGTTTAGAACATTGACAATATTGAACGAAAAACGTCGTCGTGTACTTTGAAAGACTGCCGTCTTGTCAGACGACGGACCGCTCCCAGCTCATAATGCTCTGTTTTCGTAGAAAAGCGGCCGTAGGATTACGAAGGCAGCGTTTTTTTTTTACAAATCTTTCTATATTTATCTATCTCTTTCACCACCGGCAGTAAAATAATGAACGCGGGAAAGAGATGCAATATTGCTTGACGATTAGGATCAATATAATCGAAGCATGGATACATACCGCAGTAAACAAGATGCCCACTTGTTTACTTCGGTAATGTTAACATCGTTTGAGTCAAGAGTCATATTATTCTATATCTTTCATGCTGCAAACTACATACCTAAGTATTTCAACCCTGATATGAACATTATACGCATAATATAAGGGTAGATTTTAACGATTGGACCAATTTCCTTTTGCAATAATAAAGAGTTGAGTTGGTACTTTGTGACGTTTTACCGTATTTATAGGTTATCAATCATTTAGGGGTAGACGGCTCGAAGCCTTGAAAATTTTACAACCCACCCATAAAATAATGTGTAATCACTTCCACAGCTTTATATGTGGCCTACATAAGGAAATGCTTTGGGATTATTTGAATATTTTTACTATTTGTTCAGTCTATTAGGCAAATCATAAAACTCCCAGTAATAGTTCTTATACAGGTGTGTTCAATCCGCGACCCGCGGTCTGCATGCGACCCAGTAACAAATCACAAACTTACAAATGCAGGTAGGTACTGATGGCCTCCAAAAGAAGAATAAAGAGTCTTAGCCGGTAGTTTTAGTCTTTCTGTCTTCTACTATCAACTTCAAAGTTAATATCAACTTCACATTCTTATAAAAGTTATAAAATCCAAAAATATCTGAATTCGAAAACATTTCAGGTTTTACCTAAGTACCTAAAATGAACCTGGGCTCAACAAAATACACTTTCGACATATTTCACATAAAGCAAAGGTTGTGTTAATAGCTACAGGATTTGAATTCTACAACTGCAGTACGTTGCGGTACAAACAAAAGCCATCGACTGAACCGCTGGACTTCCAACTAAGTATGTCAAAGTGACACTACTCTTTTGACGTCGCATCAAATGTAGTGTAGTATCAAAGCAAAATAAGTACTTATATCTTAGCAAATTGAGAAAGAGAACAGTATTTCCCAGGGTCATTTTCTCTGTTATAGTTTTGATAGCAATTATGCAATAATACTGACGAAGTAATAAGTAGGTACATAATACAACCAACTGGAAATATATCAAGAAATATAAGAATGCGAACAAAAAAACAACAATGGAATTTAAATGAAGTGGTGACAATGTTCGAATTTCAAATTTACACAGAGTTTACGATGTTTTTCTCACTAGACGTCCCATTTTATTTGCAATCTGACCCAAGAAGCTAAGAGGTTGGGTACGCCTGGTATTACTTGTATGTATAGTGACCCAGATAATTATACTTCGGTACGTTTGATAACTATTTTGGTTATATTATTTAATTAGTGGTTCCTTTTTTTTAATGGTTACAAGCAGTAGCGTACGTCGTTATTCATTATTGGGTCAAGATTCCACGACAGTTTAGAATGTTTTTTTTCATAGACGAAATTGCCAAAAATACATTTTCGTTGTGACCTTAAATAATATATCAACAATAATTTTCTTCTGCGAATTTTAACCAGACGAAAAATACTTTTACCTATTTAGATATTTTATTAATTCGTGTAAAATGTCCAGAACTACCTTTAAGTATACTCTAAAAATGACCGATGTATGATATTATTGTTGTAAAAAAGCTTATAATATTTAATGTTTATTTTTTTACAAATATGTACCTATCGATGTGTAAATTATGTAGAAATGAGACCTTTTTGAAAAAGGCGGATTGATAAGGTAAGAAAAATGATGATGAGTTATAATATGTCGATTCCGATCCAATTTCTTAATAACGATGTCATTATGACATTAGATCTTGGTTGGACCCCATCAAATTTTATCATGCCGGAGTGTGACATCTCGTGTACATTGATTGAAGGCGAGGCCCTTGGGACAGTGGACCTCCATATGGAGAGAGATTTCAGTCTCTAAGGCAGTCTAAGGGCTCCCATTACGCGCGCATTCAGGCTCACATACCCCAACGTCCATGGTTTCAAAACAGAGACCTGAGCAGAATGTTTATAGTCACCTTGTCTAGAATGAGATTCGGCCACCACAGGCTGGACGCTAACCTTTACAGGATGGGAATGGTTGATTCACCATATTGTGAGTGCGGCTTAGATGTGGAGACATTAAACCACGTTTTCTTTGCTTGTCCCCTGAGAGATAGGCTTGACCTGTACTATCGAGTTCAAAGCGTGCGGTACCCACTGAGTGTGGAGTATTTTTGTTGTGTCTGGGCTCTATTGAAGTATATAGATTGTTATAAAAATTCATCCGACACAATATCATTGCTCTTTAAGTATGTTGGTAGCTTATTGTTGTTTATTATTATTGTTTTTTTGGTTTGTTGATTTTTAATGTGATATTACCCCCTATTCAAATTCAAATTAAGTGCGCACTAAACTAAAATAAGAACGTTCCAATTTTAGTTAGCCGGATTGGTATTCGAGAAATTTTTAAACGTTCCTATTTGTTCCTAATTAGACTTTAGTTTGAAATTAGTTCATTTTGGTATTCGGATTTCGTATTTAAGTCAATTTTAGTGCGTTTATCTGTCAAAACGTTCCTAATCTTAGTTCACACCTAATTGTATGCGTCTAAAAAGATATCTGATGATATTTTTATGATAAACGTTTTTTTTAACCAAATAATTATAAAACAGGTTTATTTTTATTAAAAATATTAAGCATTTCCCCCGAACTTATTATAAGTAATACAAATATAGCATCAAAAATTATTATCATTGAACACCAATGCAATCATACAGTCGTCTTCGTTACACTTCGGGTTGGTTCGACAGTTTCCGGCGACCATGTTACTTGGAACATGGAGCTCGTTTGAATTTGTCTTCTCCGATTGGCTGTCCGCTTGTCAGCATCAACCAATAAGGCGCATGCTCGATCCATAGATAATTATAATTCAAAAAAATATTTATGGTGAACTAATATTGGTTTTTAGAACACGGCATAATTCCGAATACGAATTTTAGTTCGAGTGAACTTAATTCTAAATCATTTGGAACGTTCTTAATAAGAACGTTCCTAAATCCGAATAGGGGGTATTGTACATATTTTTTTTATTTGTTAGTGGCATGAGATCATCCTATTGTGGATGGAATGCCAATGATAACAAAAAAATAAAAATCTTGTTTGCTAAGCATTAAAATAAATTCTCACAAGTCTTACTTGAACCCCGTGTTGCTTAACGATAAGAAAAGCATAAATAAATAAAGATTTATACAAGTAGATACCTTAAGAATTAAAAGAATAGAACTTCGATATTGAAATTGGGACTGAATTTCAAGATTAGTCCTCCAGGTGTGTGTGATATAAAGTGGTCAACCTGTAGACAACTTTTTGTTCCCTAATGTGGACATAGCTTAAATCAATGAGACAGGAATGAGTACAAAAAAATATTCTTAACCACTCTTAATTGAATATTATGAAGCTAGGAGTTTGAATAATGGGGTACCTATAGCGTAATACTTAAACGACTAATTGGATTTTATAGTTTCAGCATTATCCCGAATTTCATCGCTACATAAAAAGATTTTAGCTAGAACTGATGAATAAAAATCTCAAGACCCACGCGACAATAGAGTTTTAGGTAGCATTATTATGACAAGCCACGTGAAAATGCCATAAATTTCATTTTCGGTTGTTATGTGTCTTTTGTAATTCTATTTCTATGTTATAGCAATTTTTTTTTCTTTTTATAAAAACAATTAAAACTTTGCAATAAAGTTTTACGTTTATAAACTATTTTTAGCATTTAATTAACTGTTTGCAACGGTAATGAAAATGAAATTAACTTCAACATTACCTATGCCTGTGTAATTATCTTAACCGAAGGACACTGCAACAACAGAACTTATTGCAGTGTAACTTGTATTGTAAGTGAAATCACAATGTAAGCAGGGTTATTCTCGTAGCGGTCTTATTGCAATCTTATTGAAATGATATCTTAAAGGGCGACTCGGATAAGGATTGGACCAATCAGAGAGAAAGAGGAAGTGTCTACAATACGACGTAGCCAATCGTGGAACGATAATGACACTCCCCCTTTCTCTCTGATTGGTCCAATCCTTATCCGAGCCGCCCTTTAAGATATCTTTTCAATAAGATTGCAATAAGACTGCTACGAGAATACTGCCGCAGGTTCGAATTCTGCGAGATCGTGGCATTTTTAAAATATTTTAAATGTGGGTGGCGCACAACAGCATGTTGAGAAAAAAGATTTCTTTTTTTTTATTGTTCATGTGTTTTAGTTGTTTGGAGGTTGTGTGCTGATTTCTATCAGCATAAGAAATTAATACGGATTGATAAATAATGCACAACTTTGCAAATATGTATATCTACCTAATTAATCAATTTTTGAACTATTAACACTCCTTTACAAATTTGACAGTAAAATATTACTTGTGGATGTGATCACTAATGGCGTATACGCGTTTACCGTAAATACCGCTGTCACGCGCAGAATAGGTACAACTATTCCGTACTAGTTTGTAGCTTGAAATGTCAACTTTAAAATGAGATGGAACACTACCCCTAGTATAAGTTTTTAGTCCCTAGCTGTTGTGCGCCACCCACATTTAAAATATTTTAAAAATGCTACGACCTCGCAGGATTCGAACCTGTACAATGTACATTGCGATTTCACTTACAATACAAGTTACACTGCAATAAGTTCTGTTGTTGCAGTGTCCTTCGGTTAAGATAATTACACAGGCATAATGTTGAAGTTAATATTCGATCATCGAAAGAGTTTCGAAAAATTTCCATACGAAAATGATCGAATGATTCGATCGTTTGATTTTCGAACACCATTTGCACGCTAATAAGCGCTTTTTAACGTGCAAATAGCTTTCGACTAAACTCGTACTAGTCCCACAGTTTGGTGTAAAAATCATCGTTATCAATTCATCGTTATTATACTGATATTACAACCTATCTGTGTAACAAATCAACAGATTCTGACTTCTGCCGTGTTGTGTACTATGGGTAAGAACACGTAAAAAGCTGGTTCCGACCCGCGCCGATCGGATCAAAGATTGTTGTCTATGGTTTCAATGCATTTAAATGGGCATGCCGGAAAGCGGGTTCCTGCTTTTTCTGTGGGTATCCCCATTCAAATGCATAGTTACATTCTTTGCGCCGATCGGCACGGGTCGGAATCGGCTTTCTACGTGTTCCTACCCTATGGTCACACGGTGTTAGATTTATCTACGGGCCTCCCTGCAAGTATAATAAAATGTCATAAAAACTATCCAAGTTATCAAAAAAATCTCATTTTTTTTGCTATGATATGCTGCGATTGATTGTCATGAAAGATATCATGAAATGTAGGTACGAAAGTACAACTACCTGCCTTTAATTGCGCAAAAAAATCCAAATTCGTATATTTTTTTTGGTCTCTCCAGAAAAAGATAATAAAAACTTCCCCATTTTTCTTTCAGAATATTGAGAAACACCTTTGTCGTTCAAGTTCGGTATCTAAAACCGCTTAAGTTCTACAAACGATTCGTACATAATTTCTCTTCTAGCACACAGCACATGCAATCATTCTCAATCATTCACTATACTACATACACAAGTCCAACGTGCGTGCCCTTCAATGCTTGAATCCACATCCTCACACACTCCATAGTTTAGTGTGTATCTAAGTTATATACAAAAATGTATTTTGTATTGAACTGGAAACATCCTAGTACTGCACGATTGTGAAATGTTGTTTAAATCTCCCTGTGAAAATGGAGCCCTATTTTCACTGATTTTCACGCATGTATGGCTAGACCAATTTCGCTAATTCATTTTTCGTTCTGTTCATTATTGACAAGGGAAGGTTATTATGAAAGAAAAAAATAAGAAAGTTGTGTAGATAATTAGAAAATTTAACAAAGCATGTTAGTGTTTTTTTTTATTTATAATTTTTATTCGAATTTTAAAATTAGATTGGCGTTTGACGGAAACTGTAAGTTGTTTGATGTTGGTGCGATTGACAGAATACGGATGGAAACAGCTAGGCATGTAGATGCATCGCTCGGAATAAGTTTGGTTAAAAGATAATTAATTAATCATTTTTACCCATCACGCCGTTATCTTTAAGGGATAGGCAGAGAGAACGGACCTCCACTCTTTTTTATCCAAGAACACTTCTTTCGCTTCTTTCACCGACATATGCACGTAGGTAACATTTCTCATTAAATCTTCTCAATTTCTTATGCTACTCACATAGCCTTCCTCAAGGAGTTAAGGAAGAAATCGATCAACGTCATTCACGTTCGACCACGCTTCTTAGACCTTTCCTTTCAGCCTTATAAACTGTTCGATTAATTCTATTTCCACCCATACTTAACTCTAAAGTTAATAAGTGGTTCATAAGAATGAGATTTTTTCACTCAAATTTGCTTCTACAGAATAAAAATTACATAATAAGCGTAACGAAAAGAAAGGTTTGATTATGGATCTTTTCTAGCGTTACGAAGCTCAATATTCCGCAAAATAAACAATCAAAGCTTACATTGGCAGTAACTCCGTGGCACGCAAAAACGTCAATTTGAATTGACACGCACTCTTCTAGTTACACTGTAGTGTGGCACTTGTGAAAAAAAATATATAAAAAAACAAAATGATAAAACAGAAATGAATAAAACTCTGTTTGAATTCAAAAATAGAATTGTGCTAATCCGTTGGAAAATTCGAACATGATTCTAATGTTTGAATTTGAATAAAGAACATTATTTTTAAACCATAAATACAGGTAAGTACCTACATATTTCATTCAACTACAATATGGACGCCAATATGGACTTAATGAAATAAAAAAAGTGTAATTCTATCGTCGCAGCTCGAATGAGCTTTCATAATATTGCAAATTGTCCGGAAATTGAACAAAAATTTAGTTGGCAAAACCTGCCGTTAACGTTTCAGGCCGATTTCACCCTGCACTATTAAAATCTTCTTCTTCTTTTTACTGATCAAAGGCCTCCCATTTATCCGATTTAAGATGGGTAGTCGAAGTTGTACAGTTACTGAAAGCGACTTAATACCGAGCTGTTCGGACAGGCTGGTACGGATTTACATAGTTTTTACAGACCCTTGTTAGTTTTTTAGAGGAGGCACCACGTGCGAGTAAGGTTTATATTCGGGTCGTTAGCCATGCATGAACCGTGAATTCCTTGCTATGCTATGAAATAATTGATAATATTAAATCTTAACTGAATAAGACTTCAAGTAGGTAAGTATAGAATATTAATTTAACCTATTTAAATATTGCCTATGTACAAATTATTTTATTTATTTATTTATTTTAACAAAACACATAACAGAGGACAACTATACATAGAAAGTTAAAGTAGAAACAATAGAAATTTATGACCTCCATCTAAATGTGTCACATGTTACATAATATAATCAATAAAAGTTAAAGCGAAAAAGGTTTTTTTAAAGAATTTGAATTTAACCATTAAAACCCAACAAAATAAAAAGTTACACATCCAATTTGTATAAATATATGTAATATATGGAAATCAAAGTCCTAATAAGGGTATAAGATTCTAAGTTCAAAATTAGAATTATTCAGAAAATTTAAATTCCATTTGTAAATAATGCTAGAAAAACACCTTTACATTCCAGGTGACAACTTCATTTACTTGTAAAGTTTAACGAAGGATGAATGACCTGTTACAAGGCGGTTCACCATCGCGTTAAAGATTTACCGATAAAGAAACAAACAATTGATTTATTTACACGAAAACTGGGAATAAATCGTAGCGGGTTACATAATTCTTTCAGTCATTCTTAAAAACCTTATAAAATATTATGAGAATGGCTTTGTAACTTTGTATCTAGCTGCGTTATTTAATAAATGTCGAGGGACACAAAGTCTGATTCCACATTTTTTTCGAAAAGCTCTCATCTCTACTCAAGACTCTGTAGGATATGGAAAGGAATGAGAATATATAGGAGAGAATGAGGTATGAAAGTTAATGTTGTGACAAAAATGAAGGCTAATAAGTTGAAATGGTTTGGTATGCGGAAAGTATGGAT
Source organism: Mystacides longicornis (assembly GCA_963576905.1). Classification (NCBI taxonomy): domain Eukaryota; kingdom Metazoa; phylum Arthropoda; class Insecta; order Trichoptera; family Leptoceridae; genus Mystacides; species Mystacides longicornis. The sequence goes on along the minus strand of OY756433.1, from coordinate 5,064,763 downwards.
ACAAACAGAATGTCAGACAGAAAGAAAAAGGAAAGGTGTAGGTAAGAAATCGTGGCCAACCGAGAATGACTGTTTCGTACACATCGATTCCGTCCTCAAGGAAGGCCAGGTCAGAAGTAAGAGAAATAGGAGAGGTTGTATGAGAAATGGTATGTCGGTGATAGAAACGTAAGAAGTGTGTTTGGATACAATTGATTGGAGGTCCGTTCTCTCTTCCTACCCATTAAGCGACACAACGTGATAGTTAAAAAAAGTCTTACGGTCTCATAAAATTATCGAGTTAAATACAATAAATGACATAAGTATATTTCAAATATTATAAAAAGGGATGTATATAAACTTTGTTATTTTTAGTTGTACAAATAATGGAGTTCAAAGGGAAGATAGGTTCACAGCGAACTACATCATACTGGAGGTTTTAGATCTAAAAAAAAAATTACAAGTTTCACTACATCAGCAACACATGGGGGCTGACACCAAAACATTTGGACCAGAACCCCACTGCTTCTTAGCCAATACTGTTCTAAAAACAATGTTATACAATAGTATGCTGGAAAAAGCAAAGCAAAACTGGGAAAACATACCCGGACAGAAACATGCCAAATCATTAATAGACGGCTTTATAAAAAAGAGATCAGACAAAATCCTCGCTTTAAATAGAGAAAACATCAGAGTTCTAACCAGAGCACTGACTGGACATTGCAGATTGAATAAACATCTAAGTACAATGAAATTGATGGACATGCATCTATGCAGATTCTGCCTAGATGAACATGAAACGCCACTACACCTGCTATGTGACTGCGGACCACTGATGCAGACCAGAACCAAAATAATTGGATCTCACATCACTGATCAAACTCAAATCAAAGAAACCAGCCCACAAAAGATCCTAAAATTGATCCACGAGATCGGACTGTGGGGTGACCTCTAACAGCAAATCTAATCACAATGAACTAAAACAGTTGACTTGAAAAAGCACTAGAGGGTTTAAAAAAATAAAACACTACTGGCTAGTCAAACTCGTTAACATCCCCGGTCAATGCGTTCGCATGATGTGAAATAAAGGAGTTGACGAGAGGATTAAATTTTTGGTGCCTTAAAACTAGGAACAAACAGCTAAGCTAAGCATCTGCCTTAAAACTAGAACAATTGAATCTGTTGAAGAATACATTTACCTCGGACACAAGTTAAAAATGGGAAAAGAAAACCAGGTGGCAGAAATACCCAGAGGATTCGGACTTGGTTGGGCAGCCATCGGAAAGCTCAATCATATAATGAGGAATAAGGATATCCCCATTAATTTAAAGAGAATAGCCTACGAAGCGTGCATCCTGCCTGTGATGACATATGGTTTAGAAACAATGTCCCTGACCATAAATACAAACGAAAATAGATAGAATCACAAACATAGAAATCAGACGCCGAACAAAAGTCGCCGATATTATGGATCGGATTGCAAAATTGAAGTGGCAATGTAAGGACACGTGGCCAGACATCCAATCTCGAGATGGACTCCCAGAGTCTTAAAGTGGAGACCATGAGAAAACAAAAGGGGAGTCGGTCGGCCACAGAAGAGATGGGCCGACGATATTGTTGCGGTCGCCGGGAAAAAATGGGTTGAAGCGGCCCAGGATAGAGAGAAGTGGAGACAGATGGAAGAGGCCTACATCCAGCAGTGGAGGGAAAGCTAGGAAGAAGAAGAACCCGTTTCTAAAGCAAGAAGACGCTTGTGTGAAGTGTATATGTATAGTTTTCTTTAATGTTTTAATGTTTCACGCAATTTTCTTAATATAAAACAATTTTTTTTTTAAATTTCAAATACTTTCTCCTGATAACAGCAAACACAACAAAAAAAGAATCAACAAAATTGGTCCAGACCAGGGAAAAAGGGGTTCATTTTTATTAATAGAGATGGAACAACAGATAAAAAATTAATGATTTTCTCCGCATCCGCCCAAATTTCCTCTGGCATAAAAAGTCACTCGTCCTCTAATATCCTTTGAAAAATAAAATCAAGAAGAGAAAAAAAGAATGATAAAAAATCGAAATGACAATTGGCTTGGGTGATCACTATAACAATAATTTTCATTATGATAGAAAACCCTTATTTTTAGCATAAAAGGAATTTAAAATAAAAAAATAGGCAATGAAATTCTTAGAGGTATTTGACATTAAACGTCGGTTTTTCACTCCTACAAAAATTTCAAGCAAAATAACTAAAAACAAAACTCCAAAATTTAAGACGAAATCAAACGAAGAAACTAGAAAAACAGGTACCTAGGAATCTAAAACAAAAGTATTCCTAATAGTAAGTTTCGAGATATTTTAAAATTTGGCCTTTAAAGGAAAGAGTTTTCAATGACATTTCAAAAACATCAACATAATATTATAAATTAACATGCTTGTATACATACAACTAAACACTATTGTATGTAGGTAAATAATTAAGGTCTTACTTAATATTGAAACTAACCGACGATTAAAATATCAAACCATACAGTAATAAACAATTAATTAACTGTTTAGTTAAAAAAAATCAAGAAGTAATTATTTATAATACAAATGGCACACGAGGTTCGATTCGAATTTTAATTAAAAACAAATGAATAACGATTTATAACGTTTTAATACGACACGCGCGAACTTTTGTTTTGTTTATATATTTTTTTTGCGAACGTCGATATTCGATTCGGATAGCGTTCGAACGCTTTCACTTTTAGGACTGCACCATAACGTTTGAAGAAACACACGCTCGGAGGTTCCGTGTATACAAAATTATTGTGGTTCGGGAACCAAAGCGAGTGTGTGTTTTTCAAGTGGTGTATATAATGAAATGCCGAGCCAAGGTTTGATTAACCTTGAAACACGGAAACTGCGAGGTCGAATCCCCTATGTAGTATTAAATGGGAGCCTATAGGCGGGACGATTCCATCTATACTCCACCTCATCCATACGGCACAGGGGCGTGCCTGTCTATCGTTTATTATTACACTAAAAGGAATTGCCTAGGTTGTTGTAAATTATACCTTTGTGAAATTGGTGTAATTTTCGAATGAAGGTGAGATTTGATTTCTTTGAGTGTCGGAATATTTTTTCTTTGAATTAAATTTAATTATGTTATTTTTTTATGATTATTTTGCTTCCGCGACCCTGATTGGGTGAAAATTTAAATAATTTCATCATTTAGAACACTATCAACTGTTTTGAAAAAATAATCGAACGATTCTTTTTTTTTTCAATGTAAAACATCACCACGATAGATTACCTATAACAAAACAATATTAGTTTTATAACGCCATTATATACTTCACCCTATGTTTATTCCTTCTTTTGTTTTTTTTTTCTCTATTAGGAAAGGAAGGCGTTTTTTATAAGGATGTGTACGAACTATTTTCGATCGCTACTTATTTATTTTCTTTATCTTTTTATGCAGTTTGGGTTCAACCAAAAATTAACAACTTTGTGATGGTTTGTAGTTTAAGCATTGTGAATGTTTTTGGTTAGAATTGCTCATATTTTAGTTATTAGGAAGTATCATTAAAAAAGCAGGTTCGATATTAGCATTATTTTTTTATCAGTTTAAGTTAAAAACTTTATTTTCTTTATTTTCTCATTTCATTTTGAAAAAACGTTTTGCAAAATGATGTTTTTACTTGTCGCAACAAACTATTGCACTATCATTTTCATAAACTTCTTTTTGTAATTTATAGTTTTGATGAAAAATGAGAATTGAGATTCCGTAAAACATTCAGGGGTGTCGCAAATTTCAATGATTGACAATAATGCTTGGGGTTGTAAAATTATGTGCTCGTAATATACATTTTTCATGACACATGACACAACACATGCTTTGCGATAAAAGACGTAGAAAATTAAATTACCTATCTGGTTTCATCGTATGGAAAATGTATTTTCCAACGGGTCAGAACGATTTAATTAAAATTTTGAATTTTTCTACCGTTACCTTTCCTTCCCTTCTTCGTCCCTTCGATCAAACCGAACGAACAAAGAAGTTATAAAAAGGTAGGGACAGATTCAAAATGTCCCTGCAGGTAGTATTAATTTATATGCTTTGCAATGTGTCTGATAGGTAACTACTAGGTCTTCCTACTTATAGCCACATCTGAAGAGGCGATTCTGCTTTTAGTATACGTCGTACATAATACGGCACCTGGTAGCGAGACCGTGGCGATTGCTGTCTCTCTCTTTTGTATTGACAGGCCGGGATGCAGGATCTCTGACGTCACGCGCCTAGGCGATGTAGTATTTTAGAAATAGTTTATAAATCATTATTCCAAATCGAAACTCCCTTAAGACCCCACTTAGGGGCATAGGGAGGCAACAAGAGCTCTCCATTGCGCTCGATCTTGCGCAACGTTAATGACCTCTAAATAAATCATAATTACAGGTGTATAATTTATAAAATATTGTAAAATTGCTAAACATTTAATTGGCTAACACATTATATTTAATAAATTTATAAACTAATGGTACCTATAATAAACTTATTTAAATTATAAGTTTGAACATTGTTAAGATTCCATTGTCAAAGACTAAGCGAGCGCTATTTCAAAATTTTCTTTCAAAAACAATGACATGGATACGTCAAATTTGAAATTTTGATATGTACGAAGTTTTTTCTATTATTATTAAAGACAAACTTAATATTTTCTCAATTTGACCGCAGATAAATAAAAGAATATAAGCGCCTGTGTCAAAGTCAAATACATCGAAGTGTGTTTGAGCATAGAATACATAACATTACAGTAGTGTTTGTAATGATGTTTTTATTGATTTAATCTTTAATCAAAGTGTTTCCTTCACGTATCAATTCATAGAAAAAAAGGACATAATATTACGTTTGATCCTCGCTTCCATCTTCCTCTTTTACGATACATGCCATCGTTTAGTGTAAAATATGTAAAAAGTGTATATCTACCAATTTATAAAGAAAACAAACTTTGCAGTATTACAATATAGATTATATATTATTTTCGAAGTATATTTTCGGTCGACTATGCGACCATCTTCAGCGGAGAGTTTTTTGGACTGAAGATGGTCGCATAGTTGGCCGAAAATATATTTCGGAAATTTTATAATCTATAGTAATACTGTAAAGTTTGTTTTCATTATAAATTGGTATAATGACTAAGTATTACAAATTAACAAATAATGTGTTTGAAGAAGTGTATTTTGTGTTCACTTTGGTTGAACTCGAATATTTATCAATAACATTGTTTGTTTTTTTCAACTTGCCCCTAACCACGGCCCTGTGCTACCCCTATCGCCGCAACCACCACACCCACTGAGCAAGCGGTGGGTACTTACCTAATGAGAATTATTACATAGGCTGGCCGTTGTGAGGGTGCCTCATTGCCCACTGCGCTACGTCATATCTCCCTATAGAGGCTTTGTAATTCGTGGTCGAGTTCAAATGCCGCGACACAAGGGTCAATTAACACCTAGCCAACCTATGTAAATATTATGGCGTTTCATCGAACAGTTGTCACGGTCTGTCATTGTTACAGACCGAATTATATGCTTACAAACTTAAAACTATTGAAATTTGCATGCGAATCTTCTATATTATAAAAAGGGAGAGCTATTTTCCATTGTCAGCGCATCACGCCTAAACGGCTGGACTGATTTCACTAAGTATTTTTTTGTCGTGTTGGCTTTTTTTTCTTAACCCTTTTGGCTTTTATCGGGAGAAGATTTTTATAAAATATAAATAAATAAAGTTGGATTGTTAGAAAATCAAAGAAAACTCTAAGTAGGTAACCTTCTTATTACTTTAAACAATTTATAAGTAGATAAATTTAATTCCAAATTTGAAATATTGAAATTAAATTAAAGTTTGACATGAACTATCAGTTGTTTGAAAGTTGGTGCGATGGAAAATATATGGTTTGAAACAGATGCATCGATCTAAATAACATTGGTTAAAAGGTAACAAGCTTATCATTATACAAATTAGAATTTAATATTCACAGTAAGGGAACACAGGAAAAAAACTCCGTATATACATACTGCTGTCAGTGTATAGTTGGTGGAACTTGATGCATGTAGCACTTTTTACCAGTCAACCGGTGAAAGTAGATTCAAATGCTATAAGTAATTCTCTTAGATATAATAAAATACATTAAAATTTCCTCCATATGTAACAATAATTTATTATTGGTACATATTTGGTTGGTTGCATGATTTAATTTAAAGCAGTACTGCCCCAGAACAGACGTTGTCTAGTGGGGCAGTGAATTCCAATAATAAATGCTCACTTGTATTGATAATGGAATTTTTTTATTTACAAAAATAGAACTTATAGAGTCACCACAAATCTTAAGATTGTCGGTGGGTTCTCTTTCTATGTACATGAATAAAAAATACACTTAATCTAATACTACATTAAAATAACATTTAAACAAATTTAAACCTTAGTTCAATAACTAATAAATCCATACTTTTTTGCAATGTTTTTAATTTTGCATTCCTTAATAGATGCCGGCATCATATTAAATATCTTTGGCACGTTGTATTCTAATGTTCTTTTACCGTACTTATTATTAAATTTGGGGACCATATTATTATACCCGCCGTTAAACTTAAATCTAACGGGATGCATATAAAGAAATATTGTACGAATATAATTTTAGGTCAGCAACAAAAATATGGAGTTGCACATCTTGTGGTACCTACCTACTTCGTAATTAATTTACAAATTTAATATCAGAATCGTGACCAGGATTTCAAATAGCCCAATGCTTTGTCCAAGGAAATTGGATATCAAAATAAATGCAAAATTACTATGAAAACATTCTAAGATCGTAGCATCCATACATTAATGGTTTCAATGTATAAGTATTATCACATACATTTGAGCTGGTTGTAGTTTTTTTTTTTATCAAAACCCAAAATGTAATTATAATTATTTTATTCACACGTTAATACTTAAGTACCGAAGTCTGGGGTATTAGAATATTGTGCATGCAACACTTAATGGAGTCGTTTACTGGCTAAATTGAAATATACATAAAACGACAATAATTATTATTATGAATAAAAATACGGTTTTATTCGGCTATGTGTTGATTTCGTCGATTGATAAAAGTTCCTGAAACTAAATACAGGAGAACCTCGATTTTCTCGTCTGCAAAAGTGGAACAATGCTATTCGGTAAATACTGGTTTACGATTAGCGATCAAATCTTTGCCAAAATACGTATGGTAATTGAGTTGTAGTTCTGCAGCTAATTGTTACCCATGAGCTTGTTTTATTATTCCAAATTTGAATTCTGACACATTAATAAAACTGGGTTTGATTCGAATCTTTATGTAACGTTCGAATTTTTTGATATTTTTATTTCTTAAAATAAAATAAAGTTAAAACTTGTATGGCTAATAAAATACGCCAAAATCTAGTTCCGAAAAATAGCACAAGAAAACATAAAATTTATAACGTTGTGAAATAAAATTTGTACAAATTTTATCAACTGACTGCGGAGTTGTTTTCAACATCTCATTGAGGGGTCCCACTATATTATGAATCCATGTTTTTTTTTGTGCAGCATAAATTTAAAATTAAGCTATCTTTGAATAGACAAAAAAGAAGAGAATAGAAAACGTATTCTACTTCTATGAAAAAGCACTTTAATTCTTTGAAATTGGAAAATATAAAGTTTTTTTTTCGCAAATATGCGGCCTATTTTCTTTAAACTGATTTAAAAAGACGTGATAACACATTGTATAGTTTATTTTTTATTTATTTTATTTTATTAAACAAATATACAAACAGTGATATTATTACAAACAATTACACAAATAGTATGGACAACAAAAACACCAGTAAAGTATATATGTGTATACGTAGACATTAACAGCGAGTAGAAGTAAGACAAACAACAGAAAAAAAAAGGAAAAAAAAATGTAACAATATGTGCGGGCTCAGCTCAGGGGATAATTGGAAGAAGGAAAAGAGTGAGGGATAGGAATAAGGGACAAGGAAGAAGCAGGAAGATAAAAGAAGTTAATAAGATTCAATTAACTGAATAAAGTTATTTATAATAATAGGTTAACTTAAATTATCTAAGTTTTGTTGGTGAGAGGCATTAGAAATAGGAAAGGCTCTATAAGCATTTCATTGAAAGAAGATAATTATGTACCTATGTCAATTTTGTGTTCTTTGCCTACCCCTTGAATAAGAATTAATATTTTAATGTGTAATATAAAAACATATAAGTATTTGTATATACCTATACATTTTGACCCTTCCTACGACAAAACGTTTAAGAATAATTATAACGATTTATGAAAATTGAATAAAACAATATTCGGAATAAGTACAGCCTACTAATTTTAACGGAAGTCAAATATTTTAGTCACAGTGATGTTAAAAAATAGCCACAATTTAAATTTAACGCGTTCTCGTTAATTTTATGCCCTAGTTTTTTTTGTGTTGTTGTTTTGAAAACAATAATAATTCCCATAACTGCGTGTTGGAAAATGTTGGAAAAAGGGTAAAAACTAAAAAAAAAAAACTTTTGATAAGTAATGGCGGACATGTCCTGTAATTTACTTGCACGATAATGAAAAAAATATATATGTAATAATATGACGAAATGAATATACCTAAGCCCTTTTTAAAGATTCGTCAAAGAAGGCGCAACCAGGTCTGGCTGGATTTTGGGTCAAGACTGTATGTTAATAATGTGTCATAAAACTTCTTTGTGGAGAAATACTTTGACATTTCTTAAACGCCCCTTCACTGAAAGGCAGTTAATTTTATTGTTTTTTTTTTCGTAAGTTAATTTATTTATTTAGGCGCCTTTCATTTAATTTTGAAGGAAAGGTACCTACCTAATGGTGTAACGGATCTTCAAAATAATTTAGTTATCTACTTGTTATCGTATGTCATCACATTAATCATTAATCACAGACTTTATGTTAGATTTTAATCATCGCTGATCCTTGCAATTAAAATTGTAGTAACGGTAGACATAATTTCACTTCTCTAATATGATTTTTTTTTTAATTTTAGGATCTTCCATATTAAAATTTCATTAAAAGATATCCATCAAAGAGATGGTAAAGTGAGAGGCGAATCAGCTAGTTAGTAGATAGATACATATAAGTAAAAAAATCTTCTTCTTCTTTTGCGATCTACTATACAAATCTCTATATATAAAAATAGATTAGTTACCTTGATCATCGCATCACACGTGGACCAATTTTGCTAATTCTTTTTTTTTGTTGAAACATTCATCTACGTTGCCACGTTTTTTACGACGTTAAAGTTAAGAATATTTTGCACATACAACATTGATAAGATAAAAAAAAAATACAGTGGTCTCACAACTGAAATCGACAATAAAATGGTTGATGGCATAGTGGCTTAGTCGAGTACCTACTGAAAAGTATTGAGCTCGATATCCGGTGCTGATCACCTTCCCCTTTTGCGAAACAATCTACGCTCAGTAACAATAATGTCAAAATTGCTTTTGAGTTCATTTTGGGTTAGATCAGATTAATTTTCTGTATAACGAACCATATTTACTTATATTTTGTGAGTTTTAGAAAAATTTCGATAAAATTTCGCTGATGAAACTACCGCCATTTAGTTTAGTCACCGCCGAGTTAGCTTCCATCGTGTTAGCGTTTAATTTCCTAATGTAACTTTGCGGATCTTTACTAACCTTTACCTACTAGATTATATCTGGCAAAACTGCGAAGCTCAGGCTGATGATCCATTTAATAGATTGAGCTAGAAGTTTCGTAGGCTCGACCACACATTAAATAATAATGTTACATCATTATGTAATTACCTTTACATACTGTTCATTTAATATGATGAGATAACATGGTCTCGAAACATTTCTTTAAGTGCTTTAAATCTTATCAGAGATCTTAATCTATAAACTTTCATGCCTTTAATACGCGTCGATTTCAAAATGTTAACTAATCATCTTTTTAGACTATCTAATTATTGTTGAAATTCCATGTTAGATTCGGTAAGGTAATCATAAACCTTTCTGGGAGGGTCTAAATAAGTTATTTGACGCATAATAACATTATTTCAGGGAGGGATCATAAAAAGTTACTTAACTCACATATTTTATTTAAAATAACATCTGCCTATGATGAAGACCCTATCAATCAAATTTTTTATTATTTTTTTATTATTTGTATGCTTTTTGTAAAATTTTGACGACTCCATGTGCCTGAAAAGGCCTAGGGATGAGAATAATAATTAAAATAAATAAAACAGTACCTATTTCCATGACTCTATATAGGATAATTTTCAGTATTCGTTTTAAACTGAACTATTTTTAATAGTTTCCTTCTTATTTTAACCTCTGAAAATTTTCAGTTAAGACTTCTAATAGGGGCTCCTATCAATTAATTTTTGTAAAAGAGAAATTGTGTTTCTTTAAATTCATCATAAAGAACTTTTAATGTGCAAACACTCAAACAACATAGAAAGCCTATGTTTTACATATTTTATTTATCATTCTTATCCCTAGGCCTTTTCAGGCACTTGGAGTCGTCAAAATGATTCTAAACAATGAATTACTGAATTACAACACAAAAGCATTACAAAAAAAAAGAAAAAAACTAAAATCATATAGGAAACAATTCAAGTACATAACGAAATAGAAAAGCTGCTAACCTAGGGTAGCCCAGAACTCATAGTATATTATAACAGCCTTTTCGTGTAAAACATATCTTTGCATAAAAATTCATAATTTTACGATTAAAATGAATTTATCCTTGGAATTATTATAGAAACTTTAAAATGATATCGACTATTGGAGCTTTTTATTATCTGCTTTAGAACTACATATTCAATATTAATCGGTACTTTATGGGGGACCCACTGAAGTTACGGACCTCAAATTTTATGTGCTTGTGTAGGAGCACAAGACCAACTCGTATACCAAATTTTATTAAAATCGAAGATTTTTTGTTTTTTCTTTTTTAGCCCTTTTTCTAGAATAAGTGAAATTTTCTTTGGATACTTTAAGAGGGTTCCCCTGAAGGTACAGATCTCAACATTTTATTGACTCGTCTACATCGAGGGGCTAACCGTTCTACCAAATTTCAATCAAATCGGATAAGAATTACTATGAGTTATGGGTGCGCACACACTTTTGGCGTACGCGTACGGGTATGCGGAATATAAAAAAAAAAATTGCATTTTTGGAATCTACACCCTTGAAAATGTCGAGAAAATTAATTTCAGCGAAATCTATTTTTTTTTTGAAATCCGATCACAAAACTCATGTAGGTATACTCCATATACTATGAGTAATAAATAAATACATAGGCGATGCTGAAAAGGTGTAAATGGCCCTCTCAGTATACTGTCATTTTTTTTATTTTTTAGTTGAAGAGTTGGCTATGTAGGAAACACCTGGAACCTCTGTAGAAAAAATGGAGTTGGCTTGTACTCCTAGTAACTCCACTGCAGCGGTCAAAGGAGACATTGGGTCATATAACCAAAAAGCAATCGTTGCAACCGTGAGAAAAGAATCCTGCAAAGAAATATGATTAAGGAGACTTCATATTGTGAAGGTTAAGAGCAGGAAAAGGACATTGACACTCTGCAAGAAGCCTCTGGAAAGGAGGTCCATGAATACATTGAAAGATATCACAATTAATAGAACTAATTTCGTTCCGATGACACAGCGGTGCTATGATTGCTTGACCTTCTTTTTGGAAAAACTTCACAAAGGAAAAGATGAATGGTTGATCTACTATTATTCTTTCTTCGTACCTACTTCTGTAAGACGTTGCGTGTTCCTTAAAACCGCTGCACAGAAAACACCTCAAATAATATCCAATGTTTTATGTAAATGATTATAGTAATTTAAACACACAAGTGTTGATACTCGAGTTGTTATTCCATTATGACGTGAGTCATTCAGCTGTGGTTGCAATAATGTGTGTTGAATTGTGATACTGTTGTTGTGAAGGGTGGAAGACGTATAACCAAATTAAATCAATAGAACAGCCTGGTATGTAAGTAAAAAAATTGAGAATTCACGTACATTTTGACGCTTATCACAGATTATTTTAGCCGCAGTATACATTAAACTTCTATTCTTAAATTGAAAATAACCAGGTTCCCCAGCTAGATTGCCAAAAAACCCAGGGAGTTTTTTTTTCGTAACATCCTTTGTTCACCAAAAATCTCCACATAGTTACTTAATAAACAATGCGAATATGAAACTATACCAATATAATGAAAAAAAATAAAAATCAACACTTTTCAATACAAAATTAATAAACATAATTGGTTGCTTGTTCATTAGAAAGGTATAGGTAGAGCAGGAAGCAGTTTTGTTGTAGTACCCGTATAAGTTTTCGATGATCGAATATCGAATATCGAAACGATCATTGAAAAAAATTCCATATGTGATCAAATGATTCCATCTTTTGTTTTTAGAACACTATCTGCTCGCTAATAATCGCTAGTAAGCTGTTATCAAACTCGAATTTCCCCACTGGTTCGAGTGCTGGCGTGGTCATGGTGAGCGATATTAATAAGAAAAATGCTTTCTTATACTAAACTTTAATATGTTGAAAACAGCAGTGGAAGAAGTTCGTTAGCTAGAAGTGATTCAAATTAAACGCACTCAATCGTTTAATTATCTTTTATCTATAAGCCACGCAAATCTAAAAGTTTTTTTTACCACAAACAACCAAATTAAGTAGGAAAGAAATGATTTTTTGTACGTTGCATCATGGCCTGTATAGTGTAGGCAAGGGCGGATCCAGCCTTGGCACCAGGGGGGGGTCACAAAGTAAAAAAAAAGGTCATCTTAAAAATTTGATCTGGAAACTACACTTTTCCTAAAAAAAAAAAAAGGTCATTTCCTAAATTTGTTATATGGTACTTTTGCTCCAGGGGGGGGGTCATGGCCCACATGAAATTATAATTATGCTAGCAAAATAAAGATTTTATTAATAAATATCACTACCCTACTTGAGATTACATAGCCTAGGGGGGGGAGTCATGACCCCCCTAACCCCCCCCCCCTGGATCCGCCCTTGAGTGTAGGTATATGTTCCGATGTATACAGACCCTAACGCTTACTTTCGATTACGCAATCAAACTTCTCTGGTTACCCATCCCTAGAAAAATAACGCGATACGCGTGAACGTCACACAAACAATCCCAACTCTATATCATTACATCAAAGTAGGTACCTACTGAGAAATAATAATTATTTTAATATGTTGGACAGGTTTTAGTCAAGAAAAATAATGGCGTGCTCTTAGGGTAATAGGACGTGCTAGCGTTGAGAGCTAATATGGCGGAAGAAAATAGGTTTCTAGGCTAAGTGTTTAAGCCTTTGAAACTATGAAAAAAATAATAACCGAATTGTTTTATAATATTATGAATGTTAACTTGTTGGGATATGAGAAAATGTAAATATTTTGATGTTTAATATGTCGTTATGTAAAATAAATTACCTAGTTCTTTTTTTTCTTCTTAAATTTAATACACGTTTTGAGGCGTTTGATTTATAGTTTTCACGAATTAAAAGGCAATTAATAAAAAGTGTACCGTTCTTTATTACGGGTATAAATTATTTTACTTTATTTCCAATAGTATGTTACGTACCACGCATAATTAAACCTTGTAAGTGTTGATTAATTGAAAAAAATAGTTTTTTTTTTTTTAATTTCTATTCATATATTAATTAAATAAATAAATCAACACTTTTCTATAGAAAGATGTAAATACAGCCAGTGAAACAATGATGTACCTATCTACCGAAATAAAACTTAGAATAGTAGCTTCAAACCGGTGTTACTTTGGGCTCCAGAGAGAGATGAAAATCACACTTTTCTAAAAAAAAAAAAAAAAACAAACCGTTTTTATATAAAACCCTGGTTCGGCCAGTTTAAACATAATATGGTTCGTGTTGGACTATAAGTAAGTCAGACGAGAATAGCGTAAAAGGCTTAACGATGAGCTGTATTGCCTCTATAAAGACCCAACCATCACTGCAGATATAAGAATTGGCAGACTACGATGAGCTGGACACATGCAAAGAATGACTGACGAGGATATGCCGAAGAAGATTTTGGACGGCATGCCGAGCGGAAGACGAAGACCAGGAAGGCCGAAACCTCGGTGGCTGGATGGTGTATTGCGGGACGGCCGACAGATTGGAATCTCCAACTGGCGGAGTGCCGCGCTGGATCGTCGTGCGTGGAGGCAAGCTCTTGCGGAGTCTTAGACCCGACCTGGGTTGTAGTGCCACTGATTAGATTAGAAACTTATTGCATAAGGTAGTTTTTTTTGGCCACTGTGCAGCTTTATCTATCCGTTAAGTTTCCGTTAACAACTGTTCAATTTTAGATAGATTTATTTTAGATTCGATTCCGTATACAATGAGATTAAAAAGTATTTCAGTGTAGGTACCGTGTACTAGATACGGCAGTCGAAACAAAATTTTCAAAATTCTATGTCAAATTTTTGTTTATAAGGTTCGAAGACGTCGAGTGAAAGGAAAAGTTGTGACAACGTCAAAAAATCATCGCAGATAGACTTGATTAGAAATAGTGACTTTACTCAGTACTCGTTCGCTACCAATATTTTTAAGCCAAATTTTAAAGCCAAGGTTAGTAGCGTAGCGGTTACAACATCGGCTATCGTTCTATTTCGTGCGCAGGTCGTGGGTTCGATCCCAGGTGCCAAACATCTTCCTCTTTCACGACATAAGCTTTAAGTAGCTTACTGTGAAAGCAGTTCACATTGAGTGAGCACAAATTCGTTTAAAAAATACATATATTATGGTTTAGACCAGAGCATCGAACATTTACCTAGTGAAAGTCCAATTACAGTACTACATAAAGATAATTACTTATAGTTTTGTATAGCTGATGGGGGTATTTGTTGGATTGCTTGTTGTTTTGTGGAGGCATTTGCCGTGCATTTTCGAAGATAAAAAAATAAGAATTATTTGGTAATGTTTGGCGTGCAATATAATGTGTAAATGTATTATACAATCTGCCTAATGGTATAATAACATGTATGATTGGTTTTGTTTGTATCTATCTTTTGTTTTATATAAATTTATCAAACAATCGAATTATTTTTGTAATTTGTAATAATTGTGTAAAGAACCTGTTGACAAGGCTTGTAAAAGCCTTAACAGGACTTGTATTGTTATTATTTTGGTGAATAAAGAGAAGTTATTATATAAAAAAAAAAAAAAAACTTAAGTAAATCGGTGATGATATTTATTTATTTATTTATTCCAATGACATTGAAAAGAACTCAATCTAAATATTTCACGCAGACAAAATTCTACAAAACCTTGGATTTTGGATTTATAACCACAGATAAAAATAATTAAGAGGTTGTACAATCTTTCTGTTAGTAATTACCCAGGGTGTATATCTATGGGATATAAAATAATTAAAGAAAAATACTATTATTCCCGAAACAAAGAAATTGAAGTGTTTGGGTGTACCTATATACTTATGCGACTATGAACATTAAGCTGGAGGTCGCTTAGTAAGTTCACAGAACACGTAGTGAGGTTCATCGCTCTAAATGGGCTCGTCCGGACAGTGGTGTAGATACACTCCCTCCGTCTTGTAAGAAAGATAATTTATTCAAAATATACAAGGACCTTGTGAATGTACGTACATAAATTTTATAATCTTTTGTAGCATTCGTTATACACGGTTTTTAATTAACATCAATCAACAAAAATAAATTTAAAATTGGTACATCTTTATTACAAAGGAGAAAGAAAATAATTATTTTATTCGTTTGTAGAAAAATATCATAGAAAGTAAAAAATGTAAAAAATCAATTCGAAAAACGGTGTATAAAAATAATAAAGCTACTTAATGATTTATGTTACATTTTTTTAGTACCAGATTTTGATTTATTCTCTTGATTTAGGTACCTAGAACAAAATCTATTCGTTTTCTAGAAAAAATATAATCTGAAAAACTCATCGGATAATTTAAGGCATCACTGAATTACCGGTAAAATATTAAAGTTTTTTTATTAAGCTTAAAAACTTATTATTATAAGTTATAAATTTCCATAAAAACTATTTGAACCTCAAATTAATTTGGATTTATAAATTTCATAAAGATATGACGACTCAAAAAAGTATTTTGCTGCCTGAGAATGACTTGAAATAATTGAGCTAGGTACAATAACAATGTAACACTAAAAAAATATTGTTTTTTTTTTTTTTTAATCGCGAGCACCTACGTCTAGCTATGTCGACATTGTCAGAGAACGTGAGTTGGAATGAACCTTGAAGGTTATGTTTCAAACAGATGATTAAAACGATTGAAAAATTAACCAAAAAGAACGTAAAAATTGAAAAGTACCTAAGTATTTGAATTTTTCAACAAACCAATTATACTCTCATTAGATGCATGTTTCTTTTTTGAAAATCTTTTAAGGAAACAATGAATTTTATTTCATTACGACATACAAAATATCTTAAATTCTTATTCCCCTTAATGCTGATTGTATCAAAAGCCGTCAATATGACCGTTTAAACGGAGGCAAGCAAACACGACATCAGGTGAACCGATCAGTCTGACAGTTTCCACAAAGCCAACTCCACACAGCACAACAAAACATAATAATACAAAGCAAAGCATAGTAACAACAACAACAACAAATTGTCACGACTTATGCAAGCGGTGAATAAACAGCTGTCCACTTTGCAGCAGTGAAACACCCATAAAAATATTTGCATTATGGCTTTCTTTGCGTGTCCGTTCGCCAGTATGCACAAAAAACAAGAAACTTGTAAATTGTTGTTTAAATGCTGATTTGTTATTTCAGATTTATCCTGCTGAAGCATGGGGTTTTTCGACTGTTGGAATACGGTACTGCTATAAACAGCGGTGAATGTGTCGGTGTAGAATATTTTCTACATGGTTAACGTAGTGACAAAAAATATTGTTGCAATTTTCAAAGACAGACCTCTTGTCAAACAACGCTCCCTAGGAACCCATTGCATAATGCTGGGTTTTTTCTAGTAAAGAAAAGCGGTCGAAACATTACAAACGCAGTTTTCTTTAAGACAAGTTAAGGCATTATTTTTACTCTTTCACTACCGGCAGTTATGATGAATGCGAGAACGAGACAGTGAAAGCCGTATCTGTAATGTCATTACACGTAGGTTGGAATCGGTTCAAATTTGAAAAAGGATACAATTTAAAATCAACAATCCATTGGTTTTTTTTCATTCAAAAAGTATTTCCTATATTCCTTAGTCACGACATCTCCCTTAAACGACTGGACCAATTTAGATAACTCATTTTGTTGTTGTATTTTTTACTGTCAAGAGAATGATTTTCTGAAAGGAATAATTAAATAAGTAGCGCAATCATGAGAAAATTTACGAAAATGTGAAGAGGATACTAACATTTATGTGTGACCTTCGTAATGTTTGATTTTTTTCATTATTATTATTATCTCTAATATAAATGAAAGTCGGGTTAGTGCGAACACTTATAACTCGAGATCGGCTAAACAGATTCTTCCGATGTTTCCTCCGCTCCGGATAACAGAATAACTAAAAAAAAAGCTGAATAAATGGAAAATAAATGATATAAAATATAATATTAAAGTGAGTATGGAACGGATTGGTACTGTCACCGCCATCTATTGGGGAAACAGGGAGATGTCTGGAAGATTGATATTTTGGTAGAAACATTCTATAGATCAATGTTTTCCCTATCTTTCCACAGATGGCTATCTGACTATCTGACTTATAAAAATGTATTTAAGACTTTTTTATAAGTCAGATGATGAAAATTCAATATAGATATCTAATATAAATGGGTGAGTTTTGGTGCCTTTGAAATAACTGATTCATATTTTAACCGTATAACTTTTGATTTTTTCGCAATGAGTAGTCATGTTATGTTAGTTATGTTTTGTTACCCAGCAACAGTTTATTGACTTTAAGGCGGAGCAAAGTTCGATGGGTCAGCTAGTTAAACATATAAACTCTTATATAATATTCATTGTTAAGACAGGGCAAGCCTGGAGTCTCGGTTGGTTCTTAATAAAACATTCTTCATTGTTGAAGATAAGAAAATCGTTAAAACTTGAAAACTAATCTTACTTAAATATCTATATCGTTAGTTCAGCGTAGTTCAATCTATTTGGTTAGGTTGTTACATCCATTAATCATACATTTGACGCTTATATTGCGAAATCATTAAAAACACAAAGTCATCAACTACTAAATGTATGAAAATATTTCTGGGAAAAAACATTCATTTTATTGACTGATTCAACATGCCACTTGTGGATGAATTGCCAAAAAAACAAATTTTCCCTGTTATTTGTTTAAATTGAACCCCAAAAGTACTTTTCATGGTTAAAAATGTAATTCTAACTACCTTTAACCATTTGCATATATCTACATAATATGACTGTATAGGGTCGACAACCCCAGACATTTCCACATTGCGTAAAAGTCATTCCGATCATTAGAATATAAATCACCGCTTGTAAATCAAATACACATAGGTATAATACAGAGCGAGTCGTATTATTCAAAGGTGTAGGTATACCTACTGTTGTATAAGACATACTTAGGTTATTCAATTCATTTTTTTTTCAATTCTTTCTCTGACTACTAGTAACATTGTCGGAGTATTAATTGTAGGTAGGTATACAGTTTTATGATTCAGATTTGATACTATAGATTGTAACATATCTATATATTAATACGCGAAGGAAAAACTATGTGGCCATTTTTTCGAAAATTACGCGGACAGAGGAGTATGAAATTTCGCACACTTATAGTACCATGAAGTGGTTGGTAAACAGGCGGTAAAGATGCCAGTTTTTGCACTGAGTCATGCGGATGTCGTTTGTTCGATCCCAGGTGCCGACCATCTTCCTTTTTTAGGACACAAGCTTCAAGTAGCTTACCGTGAAAAAGTCAAAGAGTGTATTTGTGATCATTTTGTGTGAACACACGTTCATTTAAAAAATAATAATAATAAATATAGAGAAAGAGTGGCGAATGCTCATGTTTTTTTTAATAATGCATAAAAATAGATTAAATTGATAAAAAAAAAACATGAAAATCACTACTGTAATGTTATGTGTTTGATACTCATACACACTTCGATGTATTTGACATTGACACAGTCCCATGTATTCTTTTTTTATCTGTGGTCAAATATTATATAAATTAAAGTCGGGTTAGTGGGAACACTCGAGATCGGCTGAACATATTCTTCCGATGTTTGATTTATTGGATTTTTCTCCGTCCCGGATAACAAATAAAAAATTAAAAAAATGAATAGCAAATTAAATATAATATTAAAGTTAGTATGGAACGGACCGAAGTCCGCCACCTGTGAAAATAATTCCATAACAACACCATTTTTATTTACCTGACAACCATTGCGTTTCAAAACACCGCGGCACCGGCACCGGTACGAAGATTATTGAAATAATTCCTTACAAGCTATCAGGAATAATTTTTTGACATTCAAACATTTTTTTAAACGTGTTTTTGTATAAATTACAATTTCCAAATCAATATTCATAGTAAGGACTACATGACAACGTCTGTCGGGGAGAGCTTGTTGAGAATAGATTAATATTGTGAGTCTTTAATAATAATAAAAATAAACTTTGTAAATATCAACTTTTCAAATTTGACGTATCCAATAAGTATCTATTATCATTGTTTTTGAAAAAAAAATGTGAAATAGCGCCCGCTCAGTCTTTGATAAAAGTGCCTAAATTATTTTCAAACCTATAATCTAAATAAGTTATTGTCGAATTTCGAGCACTGGTCGACTACTAGTTTTAAATTATTATGCGTAAACTAGCTTTCCCGACAGACGTTGTCCTGTGGTCTGACCTATGAATATTAAATTCGAATTTGTATAATGATAGATTAATCACCTTTTAACCGGTATGATTCCGACCGATGCATCTTTTTTAAACCATATACTCTCTATCCGTATTATGTGAATCGCATCAACAATCAAACAACTATGTGAATAACCACTTTAATTATTTCAAAATTAGAAATAAATAATTTTATTGTAAAAAGTATTAAGAAGGTTACCTACTTTAAATTTTCTTTAATTTTCTAATTTTCTACACGTCTTTCTTAATTTTTTCTTCCATAAGAACGAACAACAAACACGATAAAAACAAAATTAGAAAAATCGGTCCAGCCGTTCGAGCCTGATGCGATGAACACGCAAAATAGGGCTCCATTTATTTTGTATAATTATTGGGGAACTAATTCGTGGGCGATCACTAACAAAAAATTCAATTAATAATTTTTTGAATTTGTATCAACACATCATTAATTCAACAACTTATAGAGATACCTTAGGGGGTGTTTTAATTGGGGTGTTTATAATTCCTTAATAATTCACTAAAATTTGGTTTAAATGGGGTGTATTCTTTCAACAATATGTACAATAAGTTAACAGGTTTTACATGTGATTAATTTTCTACTACACCGCCATCTCTTGGATTTTTTAAAAAGTAAAGCAATTATAGAGGATTTGTTTCGATTTCAAACTTGTGACCCATTGAACTTCACCCCGCATCCGAATCAACGATAACTATTACATAATGCAATAAATGATGAACTAAATAACGTAATCCTGAATTAATATACTAGCTCAGAACATACAGGTTAAATTTAATCAATAAAGTTTTAATGTCGTAAATCATGTAATAAGTCAAAATTATTTGTCGTCGACGGGCGGGTCAGCTGGTAATTGTTATTTTGTTAATATTAGGTACATTAGAATAATAACTAGGAAGAACGAGCTATAGAGCTTGCATATAGTAAGGAGGAATAAACATGTCTACAAGCCTACCAAATAACATAACATCTTTATATTTTGCTGTACCTACCTACCTATATTGTATGGAAGATTATCCTCTGATTTTCAATAAATGTATTTTTATACCTACTTGCTTTAAAAGTAAACTCCAATTAACTCAAAAATATTCATCTCAAAAGTATTGCTGGGAAGACCGTGAGAGACCGTGAGTCACGACACAAGCTTTAAGTAGCTTACTGTGAAAGAGTCAAGGAGTGTATTTGTGTTCACTTTGAGTGAGCACAGATTCATTTTTTAAATTTAAAAAAATAGTAACAGGATTCCGTTATGCACTAGTTTTTTAGCTTGTAGACAAACGTTGTCGTTTTTCATTATAGGTCTTGGTGCACCGCCCACACTGCTGCTATCCGTTTTTTAGCTTGTAGTCAAACGTTGTCGTTTTTCATTATAGGTCTTGGTGCACCGCCCACACTGCTGCTATCTGTTTTTTAGCTTGTAGTCAAACGTTGTCGTTTTTCATAATAGGTCTTGGTGCACCGCCCACACTGCTGATATCCGTTTTTTAGCTTGTAGTCAAACGTTGTCGTTTTTCATAATAGGTCTTGGTGCACCGCCCGCACTGCTGCTATCCGTTTTTAGCTTGTAGTCAAACGTTATCGTTTTTCATTATAGGTCTTGGTGCACCGCCCACACTGCTGCTATCCGTTTTTTAGCTTGTAGTCAAACGTTGTCGTTTTTCATTATAGGTCTTGGTGCACCGGCCACGCTACTGCTATCCGTTTTTTTTTTCCTAAAAAAATGTTGATATACTCTCGCGTTTTGTTTAATTGAGTGTTAACCAAGTTTAATAGTAAATAAATATATGATAAGTACACGTATAATTAAATAAATAATAATGTTATTTATTTAATAATATGTCTCACGAAGCAAAAAAAACCTAATAATATATAATTTAGTGAAAATAAATTATTCGCATGGAGTGGTGTGATACTCGTGACACACTTCTAGCGTTATAAAGTCCAATTTACAAACAAATAAAATAAAAATTAGTTTAGAAACACGATAAATTTACATATTTACTAATTTGAATAAAAATTTGGTACACACTGTAAGTGAAACTAGGATTAGCATTATGTACCTACTTTAATTAGTCGGAATTTTATATAGGGGAATGAAAAAGTGGGCTTAAACCATGAAAGTAGTATCATAATCATTGTAGATATTAAACCAACCAACTATTTAATGCAGACAAAAACACTCATTTTTATAGAAAAAAAAAATAACAACTAATGACTCTAACAATTTATTAGGTACTAATGTTCGATTTTTAAATGGAACAAACCACTACGAGCTTACGGCCGTCTTCTACTGTTATTTCGAAGGCTGGCTTGTGTGATCGTTTAATCTCATTATTAATATTCTAATAGTTACAAGAAACTAGACATAATTAGAACGTTGTGCTCCAACAAAGCCAATAGGCAATAAAGATGAGGCATTAACAAAAATGGACATATTCATATCCTGGCACCAAATACATAACAGCAGTCGCAGTCTTAATCTTACCCTTTATTCGGTTGCTCTCTTGTTCTCAATAATTTCCAACTTTTATCTCTATATCTCATTAATTATTAAATATCTACATGTTGTATGCATGAGATTTTTCGACATGTTGAACATGTCGAGAATTCTCATGATTAAGAGTTTCGGAGACTTAAACATTTCTACCTTATGGCGAACGATGTTAACGTAAAGTGATCATACTCAGCCAGCCTTCGAAATGACAGTAGAAGACGGTCGTAAGCCCGTAGAAGTTTGTTCCATTTAAAAATCAAACATCAGTAATGAATTGTTAGTCCATTATTTGTTGCATAGGTATTCCTTATGATTTTTAGTTTAAAAGAAAACTCTGCTACTCTATAAACTTCTTCTTGTTTTCTTTGCCCATTCCCAAATCATCTGGGGTCTGCCCTCCTGGTACGTAGACTCCACGTCATTCTGTCTTGCGTCATCTCACTGGTCAGCTGACCCTCCTCTCTCGATATTTGTCCACCATGTGGCCTGTGGACGACCTCTCCCCCTGGGTTGTGTGGGGATGCTGAGAGCCACCTTGACCGCATTAACCACCCCCCTTCTATTCACATGTCCATACCATCGGAGTCGACTTGTCTCTTTAATCTCCTCCGGGATAGGCGCGACCCCAAAAAATTTCTGCGAATATATTCGTCTCTAATTTTATCTAATCTTGTGACCCCTACGGACCATCTTAACATTTTCATCTCGGTTGTACGTATTACTACTCTGTAAACTAATGTATTCAGTAATTGAATTGAAGTAACTAAATAGCTGACAGACAGACCATAAATCGTATAGTTGCAGGGTGTGATTAAAGAGCAAACAAAGGCAATTTCTCAGACTTCCTCATCCTAGCCTACGGAGCGATGGTATTTATTGGAAACAAGCATCTGACGAGCAGGAAAATTGACCATGTGTTTCATTTGTATTAATCATTTCCTGTAAAATTTTCTTAATGTGTCTGTCCAAGGCTAAATAATAATTTAGTTTACTATCATTTAAATAAAAATAGACTAGGTATTTGACGTTTTCGCCAACCTTTGATCGTTTGCGTACTTTTCAAATTTCAAAAGCAATTGAATTCAATATTATTTCTTTATTATTATTTTTTTGGACAAGACATAAATAGAACAATAAAATAATGAGACTTAGAAATACAAAAAAAAACATTAGTAGGTAGCAAAGACGCTTTAATGCGAAGTGGGCAACAATATAACTTTGACAAAATGGTGAAACAGTAAGGAAAGTATCATTACAAATTTGCAAATTAAATAATGTCAGAGCCATCTACCCAAGCACTTGAGAAACTTAAAGAAAGTAAAACGAACCACTTCTTCCACCCTAATTGAGTCCATCGACCTTGACATGAATCGCCTGTGAGTGGGTAGGAAGTAAAACTACTAGAGCTGAAACTACTATAGTACCTACCACCATTATTGTTACCTACGGAAATTTTCACAAAACAAAGCTTGTGGTTTAAAGGGAATTTAATGGTTTAGAAACGATGTTTAATGTTTTATAAAAACCTTTTGTTTTAAAAAAAAAACTAGGTGATAAATGCAATTTTCATAAAAATAATGTTTGTTAATAAATTTTATTTAATGTAGTTACCTATGGATGCAATAATTAAATTTAATTGTAAATTTTTGTTATTTTTTTTAAATTAAAATTAAATTTAAATGTTTTTTTTAATACATAGTTGTTTTGTTGGTTACTGATTTAGTGAACAGCGAAAACTAAGCAAGCAGCTCTTTTTAAATTTCTTAACATAAAAATAAAACTATTTTGTATAGTAAGGCTAAAAAATGAGGAGCATTCGGCGTTTTTTTTTCAACCTTAGTTTAGAACACTTATTAAAGTTACAAGCAGGGAAAATAGAGTTTAGAGAAATAATGGAATTTTAAAATGCAAACAATATTTCAAATTTAAGTCATCATGTTTTCTGAAGACTAAGAAAACATAATGACTTAAAGAAACGAGAAAGATTGTTTAGACGATCATGAATTTGTCGATAGTTACCTCATAAAAAAATAAATATATTTTATGTAATCAAGTTTTTTTTTTTTTTTTTATAATTAATTAGGCATTCCACCCATAGAGGGTGATTTGTGCCACTATCGATTCATTTTAACATTAATAAGTGTTTAAAAATTAACAAAGTAAATGGGAATAACTAAAATGTAGACAACTTCAAATGGGTAAAGAGAAATTATTATTATGTAAACGGTAATTTAAATTTTTAAATCGAACTTTCTCAAAAAATTTACAACGTATTTGTAGGAATCTTGAGGACGCATAGCAAGTAATGAAATAGAGCTTAAGGGAGACGGTAGGCCCCCCTGAGTAAAAATATTTCCATATCCTGTCAAAGGACAAGCCAAAAGAATGTGGTCAATAGTTTGAATTTCTTCTCCACATTCACACCCCGGGTCTGGCAAGATTCCAATTCTATGTAAGTGCTGGGCTGTAAGACAGTGTCCTATTCTAAGGCGAGATATAGTTGAAACGTCCCGTTTATTTAACCTGATTGTTTTAAACCAGGGAACTTTAGGAATTTTGGGTTGTATTGATCGAAGTCTTGAGCCCTTAGAGGTATTATTTCTAATCCAGTCTAAAGACCACTCTTCCAAGGCTCTACCTCTACAAATATTATAGCTATCCCAATAAGGTCTAATGAAGTTTCGAGGCTTTATTCCTTCAAGACATGCATTGCGGGCCAAAAAGTCAACATGTTCATTGGCAGCGATTCCCTTGTGTGATGGGATCCATATCAGGATGATATCTATTCCTTTGGCAGATTTAGCATTAAAGATCAACTGCTTTATGGTCAGAATTGGCAGATTATGTGGATCTTTAAGGGTGTTTCCTGTGATTGATGTTAAGCTACTCAAAGAGTCGGTAAAGATAGCAAACTTTTTAGCATAGTCAACGTTGGAGCAATAGCGTACTGCTTCCAACAGAGCCGTACATTCGGCCGTAAAAACGGATGATTCGGGGGGTAATTTAATCATCACAGAGTGATTTTTTGAGGGAATGAATATAGCCGCTCCGCATGAACCATCTATTTTAGAACCATCCGTAAAAACAGTTGTATATTCGTTTAGTTTTGATTGAACTAAACCATTGAAAAATGAATTTATTCGTGCAGGAGAGAGATTTGTATGCTTATCTATACCGAAGTCTTCGATAACTTGTGGTGTAAAAGTGATACAGTTATATGGGATATTAAATAATGGTGGAACTGTTTCAATATTTTGTACGCTTGTATTCAGTGAAGATATGTACTCAAAGCTGGACATCAATGTCGGTATCTTACCCTGCGTCCTTTGTCGTGTTGACAAGTGTAAGGCAGAGTTTTTTAGTATATCTATTAAAGGGTGATTGGCACTGTTAATTTTTTTTATCAAGAATCTATTTGCTAAAAATTTCCTTCTGATGTTGAGAGGCATCTCTACAGCCTCAACTTGTAAAGCGTTCACCGGTGATGACTTCATCGCTCCCAAAATCAATCTCAGACATTTAAACTGAATGCGGTTTAATTTTGTTTCAAGGTACTGAGGAATGGGATCTAATAGAAAGCTTCCGTAGTCAATTCGACTACGGACCAGAGCATTATAGAAAAGTTTCATGGTTAAGGGGTGAGACCCCCACCAAACACGCGATACCGCTCTTAACACATTAACACTGCGTTCACAAATATTCACAGTATTATCTATCTGGGAGTTCCATGCCAATTTTCTATTTAGGTGCACCCCTAAAAACTTTACGTCGTTACATATAGGGATATTCTCATCGTTAATTGCGATGCTGAATTCGGGAGGATTACGCTTTTTACTAAAAAAGACAATTTTACTCTTATGGCATGAGAGATGTAACCCATGTTGGAACAGCCATTCATAAATATTTTCTAGCGCTTTTGTGAGATTTTGAATTAACAGATCTATATTTTTTCCAGTAGTATATACAGCTATATCGTCGGCATATTGTAATATCCGGCATTGAGGTGGTAGTGTCGAGTCGATATCTTTGCAGTAAATACTGAACAGGATCGGGCTAAGCACTGAACCCTGTGGAATCCCCCGCCACAACGTTCTAGTAACCCGATCCTCTCCGTTTTGAATTAAAACTTTACGTTCACAAAGTATATTATGTATTATTTTAACTAGTTTTTTAGGAAGGTTTAAATCTTGTAGTTTTCTCCTCAAGATTGGTAATTGAACGTTGTCGTATGCTCCACCGATGTCAATAAATGCAGCGAGTGTGTGTTCTTTTTTATTAAACGAGTTTCTAATTTCGGAAGTGAGGATTGACAGATTATCAATACATGATTTTGATTTGCGGAAGCCGAATTGATATGAAGGGAGGAGTTGATTATGTTCCACAAACCACTCTAATCGATTTTTAATAAGCCGTTCAAAGATTTTTAGGTAGCAAGACGAAAGTGCAATAGGACGGTAAGATAGAGCTTGGGATGGGTCTTTGTTCGGTTTCAGAATGGGGATCACTTTTTGAACTTTCCACTCTATTGGTATTATTCCTGAATCTAATATTGAATTATAAATTGTTAGTAAAACCTCCAAAGCGTTGTCGGGGAGTTGTTTAAAAGTATAATAGGTCATTTTATCTGGCCCTGGTGCTGTGTTTTTTAAAAAATTTAGAAATAGTTTTAACTCACTTATATTAAATGGAGAATCTAACCAACTCGAAGAGTTAGATCCGTAATCATTACAAATCTGATTCGATGATTCTGATTCATCACAAATTTCATCTGCATTTGGTACATACAGTGGAGCAATATGATTAGCAAATTCTTTGATGCAATTTGGTGTGATAAGGTTCCTACGGTTTGCATTTCGGTTTCGAAATCTGTTTATGGTGGACCATACATATGAAATGGGTGAGGAAGGTGAAAGCGACGTGCAAAAGGATTGCCATCCAGCTCTCTTTTTCCTTCGTAATAGTTTTTTGGCTTTTGCTTGTATGTGTTTAACTTCCAGATAGTTTACATCGTTTATATTATTTCTATATCTTTTTGTTATATCTCTCCTTTCCTGAACAATATCGCTGCACTCCTGATCCCACCATGGAGGATTAGTACGTGGCAATTTATGTTTTTTAGTTGATGAAGTGTTTGTATCTATTGTTTTTGTTAGTTTATTATGCAGTTCATTAAACATTTCGTTTACATTGTCATGATTTAAAACACCAGAAAGATTAGAATTCATAAGAGCTTTATATACTTGCTGCCAATTTGTTTTTTTAGTAGAGGTAGTGCAACGTGAATGTTTTTTATTATTAGGTATAAGAGAAGTCGAAATTTTTATCAGTATTGGGAAGTGATCGCTTGACATTGCATCGGGCAACATCTCCCAGCATAATTCGGGAGCAATGTTATGTGTGCATATGGATAAGTCCACAGCACTTGGTCGATTTGAAAGATGGTTTATCCTTGTGGGGCATCCATTGTTCAAGATACACAAGTTGTGTTCGTCAACAAATTCCAGAATGTTTTTACCTGATTTATCTTGAGAAGCACTCCCCCAACTAGGTGAGCGCGAATTAAAGTCACCTAATAGAATATAAGTTGAGGGTAAAAGTTCAACAACGGCATTCCAAAAGGAGTTATCGAAGCTTGTGGATGGAGAGATATACACGGACACTATTGCCCAATCATTAACTTGTATAGCAACTACTTGGATTGTAGTAGATTGATATGGTATTGCTATTCTTTTAAACGGGACAGAGTTGTGAACCAGGATCGCCGCACCCCCTCTTCCATCCGCGCGGTCATCCCGAATACATGTATAGTTCGTAATATTAAAATAATCATCTCCTGGGCGGAGCCAGGATTCTGAAATTGCCGCAATCCTTATATCATATTGTAATAATAATAATTCTATATCTATTTTATTTGAAATTGCACTTCGGCAATTCCATTGAAGTATATTGCTTGACAGAGTATTGTTATTAAATTCTTGGTTTAGAGCCATTTTCAATTATTGATTTTAAAAAAGGTAAAGCTTCTACTGCGTAATTGTCGTCTTGGGAGTTAATTATATTAAGTAAGATTTTTGCGATATTACATATCAGAAGATTGGACACATTTGTATTTTTTGCGGGATAGTTGGATTCAGTATTGTCAGTACTCGTACTGGGTAAGTCGTTTGGTTGGTGAGGGTTATTAAGTGCAAATCCGTCGCTCAGATTACCAGGTTGGCCATTGTCATACATTAGATTGTCTATGTATTCCTTACGATTATAAAGCGGTTTTGCAACTTCTTTCTTTTCCGTCTTTTTATTAGAAACTACTCTACTATAGAAAACTTTATTCGTTTTTGGTACTGATTTTGCCGCTTGGGCAAAAGATATACCTTCTTTTGCCATTGTAGATTTTATTGCTCTTTGTCTGATAAGTTCTGGACAGTTAGCACTTGTGGCTTCGTGTTGACCGTTACAATTAGGACAAAGGAGAACGTCTTTAGAAGGACAATTGTCCTTAGAGTGGTCTGCTGAACTACATTTGGCACATTTCGGTGCAGAGGCTCTACATTTGGTCATTGTGTGTCCAAAGCGTGCGCATCGGTGACAAATAATTGTTGGGTACTCATACAATTCTACTGTAAGAGCATTATAAAATAGAAAAACTTTAGGTGGCAAGTGTTGACCCTCAAATGAGAGGACACACGTGGTGGAA
The DNA here is from genome assembly GCA_963576905.1 of Mystacides longicornis. NCBI lineage: Eukaryota > Metazoa > Arthropoda > Insecta > Trichoptera > Leptoceridae > Mystacides > Mystacides longicornis. Next base: position 5,035,657 of record OY756433.1, on the reverse strand, counting down.
GGTTTCCACTCCACCTTACCATCGGAAATAACTTTTCTATTGAGCCTTCTTATTTTATTAACACGGCCAAACCCAGCCGGAACTTGTACAGATTCAACAATTTCATTATCAGACAGATCAACCGGTATTCTTTTAACAATTCCTTGTTTAAAAAGTCGGTACATTGGTATGAATGCGTTCAATTTATTGTCCTTGATAAAAGAAGAACTAATAAATTGATTGGCAGATTGATACGATTGGAATTTAATAGACAGCTTATAACGGTTTTCTATCTTAATTCCATCTTCCATAATATGTTTTACTCCGCTTCTGAACAGGAGGTTACCGAATTTCACAGGGTGAATAGGTTCTCCCTCAGAGTGGTTGACATGAATTTCATATGGCCCTTTATTTGAACTTGAGTAAAAGATTTTAACTGCTTGTTCTTTTTTATTTATATCCTCATCGTTTATTTCCGATGAGGTAGTACGGGCTCTTTTATGAGGTATTTTTTTAATATCCGGGGGGGTACCATCGGGATCGGGAGGACGGTCTTCGTCCATTGTATCTATTTAATGTTTAATATTCACTTTGAATATCTAAGTAGACAATACATAAAAAAAAAAAACAGAAATGATATTGTTATCTAACTAAAACAGTGGAAGTAACACTCTTCTGTTAAGTTTGTATGTAACGGTAATAAAAAATAACAAACAAAAAAAATAATACTACTATAGAAAAAAAGAGGAAAAAGAAAATATAAGTCCGTCAGTCGCGCCGGGCGAGGTGTAAGCACTGCCGGCCGCGGGCCGCGGTGCACGATGCCTCGCGAGATTCCTACCGCACCAGTGCAACAACACTAAATAATAATTAATAATAATGCAGGTAATTTTAAATGAAAAAGAAATATGTAACTAGTAATAGTCTAGAAAGAAATGTTAGTAATGAATAAAGTGTAGTAATGAAAAAAGTTAGAATAGTAATTTGAAAAAATCTTATCCGAATCCAAGGCGAGTTCAGCAAAACACACTGTTCACTCCACGACGCTTCACATTCGAATGTTTTGACTTTATAATGATGTAATCAAGTTAAAACAAAAATTAATTCCTGTCAACAAGTGAGCACGAATACATTATTTTGAAAATCTTTCAAACCAAGCAAACCTCGTGCCGCGAAAGAGGTAAAAATGGTCGTTTCCGGAGTTCAAACCTACGTTAATATGAAATTCAGATCAATCTAGTGCCATGCGAATTTCATTGCCTTACATAAATAAAGGAACTTCCGATTTAAACAAAAAAAAAACGTTTGATATCTCTAATATAAATGAAAGTCGGGTTAGTGCGAACACTTATAACTCGAGATCGGCTGAACCGATTCTTCCGATGTTTGATTAATTGGATTCTACTCCGCTCTGGATAACAGAATAACTAATAAAAAGTTAAATAAATATCTAAGAAATTATATAAAATATAATATTAACGTTAGTATGGAACGGATTTCCTGTTGGGGACATTACCGCCATCTGTTGGGGAAATAGGGAGATGTCTGGTAGATTGATATTTTGGTAGAAATATTCTATAGATCAATGTTTTCCTATGTTTCCACCGATGGCGGTAATGTGACAAACATTGAAATAAATGTTGATACGTACGTATTAATTATTTTCATTGAATTCTTGTTTTTTAGATGATTTATTTGAAGTATTTGTATTTTTTTTTTTGGCCCCTTATACCAGCACCTCGCTGTCTGGGGTTTTTTTTTCTTTTTCTTGATAATATTTTATGTATTTATATTGCTTTAGTATTGTAAATTGTGTATGATTGTTGTACGCTTATATTGTAGAAAGAAAGAAAAAAATAAACTATCTATCTATCTATCTACGTCAGATGAAATTCAACATAGATATCTAATATATAAATGGGTGAGATTTGGTGCTTTTGTAATAACTTATTCATAATATTATAACGAAGTGGTTGGTAGACTAGCTGTTACAACGCCGGCTTTCGTAATGTTTGGTGCGGACGTCGTGGTTCGATCCCAGGTGCCGACCATCTTCCTCTTTCACGACACAAGCTTTAAGTAGCTTACTGTGAAAGAGTCAAGGAATGTATTTGTGTTCACTTTGAGTGAGCACAGATTCACTTTAAAAAAAAACTACATAACTTACTACTTTTGATTTTTTCACAATGAGTAGTCACTAGTCATGTAATATGTTAGCTATCTTATGTTACCCAGAAATATTTTATTGACTTTAACGCGGGAGGAAGTTCGATGGGTCAGCTAGTTATTCTATAAAACAAAGGTCATTTAAGAAAAGTTCTGTGCCCTTATTCTCGTAGCTGGTCTTAATATCTAGTAGATATCTTAAAAATTCCTTTTGTTTGATTGATTCGATCGAACTAGAGGGTTGGTTTCATGCGGGTTGGGTTTACTGCGGGTTGTCTCCTCCGGGCTGGCTTACGGTGTACTGGAGGTCTTAAAGGGAGAATGTATGTATGTATGTTTGAAATATCAGTATGAAAATCATCCAGTTCAAGATAGGGTTTAAGATTAGATTCCGATAGTTTTGTGAATACGACTGCTTGCGATGGTGTCTTAATCTTATCGTTAAGTGATTTTTAAAAGCGATTGATGATTACGAGAATAGCCCTACTGAATTGAGTTGAGGACCTCAACTTAGTCACTCAAAACAACTCATTCAAGTGTTAGAACCTAACTATCAAACAATAAAATTTAGCTGCCACACTGTCCCTAATACTTCTAGGAAAAAAGTGTGTCCTTCTGCGTTTTTCAGTTTTCTGATGTGTCATATTTTTACTTATTAGACGTTTTTTTCGTTTCTGGGCGTGTTTCGTCGGCGGCCTTGAGGCACGAAAACCCTTGTATGGATTCACATTCTTTGTTAATAATTTATACCGTAAATCTACCCCACAAACATAGCAACACGATTTTTTCTAATAATTATTGAGCAAGAATCTTACGAAGAAAACTAATTAAAGTGTGCCTATTATCTGAGAGATTTGGAGCAAGTTTTATTGTATATTTTGATACAACTATTAGAAAATTATGTTGAAATATGCAATAATCTTATAATATAAGATTATTGCATATTATAATAAATGGGTTGTTCGTCCGTAAATCAGATTTTTGTTGTTGTTCAGACAGTCTTACCCCAAGCGGAATATTTTTCATTGCTATTATTCGTCTGTTGTCTATAGGTACTATGACAATAAATAATAACAGATATGCGTGGGAAATATTATTTCTTTTATATCGAAGAAATAATTTGTGATACTTTTACATAAGTTAACTGTTTATAGGAAAATCAAACATGTAATGAACCTTTCTTATATCTGACGTCCGGCAGTTGTTGCTGCCAGTGATGCATCATAGATTTGGCACATCTCATTTTGGGAGTGATTCCTTCATAACTGTGAAGGAACTCCATTTTCAAACTTTAAATTCGATTCGGCAGATTTTTAAACATTTTAATTTTTCTACAACATAACTACAAAGGGTTAGTTTTTTACCCTAAGAACTAATTCATTACTGCCATTTAGGTACCTAATGAATCGAAAATGGAACTGTGAAAATATTAACAAGGTTTCAAAAGACTGGGCCCAAAATGAACATTTACAAAATTAAAGATATGGACAACAGTTACTATAGAACTATGGAATACCGAGCCTGGTCAGTAATTACATCATTGACAACAATAGAAGATAATAATAGAAGATGCCGAATGATAATCGCTTTGGCAGGATCCACAATCGACAGCATGAATAATACTTATAGAGGTATGGAGAAGCTTGTTAGGTATATACATAACCGTGAATTTTGGCAATAATCTAAGGCACACAAAAACAAACATTTAAACCTTGCCAGCAAATACCTTGGATGAACCCTGGGGATAAGATGGTTCGATCTCAAACGAAATACTCCTTTTTAACAATGGTTGGTTATCCTGAATCGTACCTACCTATTTTACCTGATTTCATAGACTCTAGAAAAGTACCCGCATTCTTCTCATCGAGTCTTACAAAAAACGTGACAGACCGAGATCCATCATCTGGAGAGCATTTTCGAAGTAGAACTTCAGTATGACGACCTCAACTGGAAAGTTCCCTTTAGAACTTGACCAGGATAGGAAAAATTGGTGAGACGTTTTTGCGATCTTAGTCTCCAAAGAGGGAGCGAAAGGTTTCAGATCCTTTGTACAGTTAAATCTTTCTTCAAAATTATCAAATAATGTTTTTTTCTACATCTACCTTCTGATCACTTACCTTGAAAGTTTTGTAAGACGACACGACGTAAGAAGCCCCATCTTCCAACTCCTCGAGCCTTATTTTCCTGTCCCCGTCCAGCGAGAAGATATATCTGGCGCCCCGCGGCAGCTCCATTCTTGTTGACAGCCTGTCCAGTAACGCCCCCATAGTGCTGAGGTCTCGACCAGGTCGGAATCTGCAAAGCAAATAAAACAGTCAATAATTTGATATAAAGAATACCTACACATCTTCAAAAGGGTTTTGGTTTCATACCATATAAATCTTACCATAATAATTCGGTACAATTTTGGTTAAATGCGGTCTATTCATCCAACAACATAATATAAAATAATGTAACACGCTTCACATGTGACTTTTTTCCTACTACACCGCCATCTATTGGATATTTTAAAAAGTTATGCAACTATAGAGGAATTGTTTTCATTTAAACTTATGGCCCGATCCCGCATCCGAATCAACAATAATTATTACATTATTCAATATATATAAGCTAAATTTAATTCAGTTTTTTATGTCATAAACTGTTAATTCATTACAATAAGTCAAAAAAAAAATTTTATTCTGGGTTAGGTCGAAGTTTGACGGGCGGTTCAAGTGAAGGATAAAAAATGGTGATTGATAGCCAATAGCGGTTCCGTCGCCGATTTTCGTTCTGTTTCTTACTGGCGGCCGTGGATTCGGTCCCAGATGCCGACCATCTTCCTCTTTCTCGCCACAAGCTTATTTTCTGACTATGAAAGAGTCAAAGAGTATATTTATGTTCTCTTTGAGTGAGCACAGATGCATTAAGAGAAAAAAATAACACATTTTGTACAAAATTATCAATTGAGTCATTTTTTTCTTGCAACGTTGCTAGAAGAATTTGGCTCAGACAAAAAAGGTGCAACTTTGACGATAAAATTTCCGGGTTGAAAACGTTCGAACTTTATGCTATGTACCGACATCGGTAGCCTAGTGGCAAAGTCTCCGACTTCAAATCAAGAGTTCCCGGGTTTGATTGCCGGTCGGGTCAGTAAGTTTCAATGTGTTTTTTTCACTTGAAATTTATACTCGAGGCTGGAATCCTGTTCACTCATTATGTGAGAAAGAAAACAGAACTCGAAAACAATAATATGTTTCAATTTGGTTGCTTTTTTTAATGCAATTATAATGTCATCAAAACTAGCCAGACATCAACAAAATATATACCTATATGCAGCCTATAACTAAAGATATTTTTATTTAAAATAAAAATAAAAAAATTGTATAACTGTGGAAAAGTTATACAATTTTTTTATTTGATCTTTATTTTCAAATAAACTCCACCAAGAAATGCATGTTCATCAGATAGCTAATTTTATATTTTTATCAACTTAAAACAGTTTGAGTTTACCTAGATATTTATGCAGGAAGTATATCCGTAAGGTCTTTTTCCCCGATCCGATATGTAACTATAGGTGCCTATAGGAAATTACAGATTTCAGCCTGTTGATTTACCTATTTATCAACGATTGATTCATGTGGCTACTGTGCAATGCGACTGGTGAAACATATTTTTCCCCCAAATGAACAAAATTTTAGTATTTTCATCAATTCTTATGAGTACTTACAGATAAGTACAGAATAAAAAGCTCTCAAATTGATTGCATAAGTCTCTTTTAAATTTATTTTTAAATTGTTATAATACGACATTGAAGAGTTTTTAACGATGTATTCATTAAAAAAAAATTATTTAATTTTAGCAAACAATAATATATAGGTACCTAGTTGCGAGGGAACCTTAATACATAAAGTTTGATTGAAAACGATACTAAAAAGTTTGCATGTTTATAATAACCTAAATACCTATCTAATTTTATTGAAAAGATAAACTCATTGTTTTCATAATTAGGGTTATATTTTGAAAAGATTTATAGCAACATCAACAGTTAAGTAGGATTCACTCAGGCCCCAAAAGAAATAATTAAAAACTATAATTAAGGGCAAGAAATACTTTTATAAGTTCGTGCGAAACCCGCTTAATCAAGATTAGGGTAAATATAACCTAGAAAATAAACATGCAGTCATGTAATCCATAGGCGGTGTTATTTCAGTATGTGAGAAGGTATGTAGGTACCTGAATTCGATTCCAGGGAAGAAGGGGTCCCCATTTTTGTAGAATGTGACCTTCCTGGCTCTCCAGAAGGATAGGTTGGCATATCGGCTGGAAGGTTCTGGGTGCTGCACGGGGGGGATGTTGGGCGCGGGGCTGGAGGGGCGGGAGGCGCGCCAGCCCTGCGCCACGGGGGCGGGCCGCCCCTGGTCCTCGTCCTCGTCCGTGTCGGGAGGGCTGTCGCGGCGAGCTGGTTCCGCCGCACTGCCCACGCCGCCCATGTCAGAACCGCCTCCGCCTCCATCGTTCCCCCCTCCGACGACTGCTCCTCCGATTTCCCCAATGGGCGAGGGGCTCTCTTCACCCCCTAGACGTGACGAAGCTCGTGAAGCCACCTATAAGAAAAAGGTGAAAGCTTTTTTAAAAGCAGTTTCAAAAATATTTTCAGCATTTTTTCATAGATGGCGGCTGAAGTTAAAATAAAGAAACCCTTTTCAACAGTGTGTTTAATTAAATGAAATAGGTAGAGGTATTTTTTTTATATACATTGAATTTATACCTATATTAGATAATATTGTCTCTAATTTTCCCTAGAAAAGAATATTTAAATATAATCAATAGGTATTTTAGTTTTTTCCACTAATGTAGATAGGTACCTACCTAACTAATTTACCTCCTACGTAATATAGCTATAATGTTCTTCTAAGATTTGTTAGAAGAACATTTTAGATAGAAGAGGTCTACATCCGGCAGTGGAGGGACGGCTGGCAAAGAAGAAGAAGAAGATTGCTAAAATTTTCATAGCAAAGGATAAGGTAAATCTTAGGACCTTTTAAATAACATTATTCCTAACCCTTGCAGTGGAGAAGACTGAAAATTTTCAATGATAATAAAAATAATCAGCAATATATAAAAAACGTATTTTTAATGAAAAAAAAAATCATAAGACTGAAAGGAAAGGTGTAAGAAAGCGTGGCCGACCAAGAATCACGTGGATCGAACACATCGATTCCGTCCTCAAGGAAGGCCAGGTAAGAAGTAAGAGAAATAGGAGAGGGTGTATGAGAAATGTTATGTCGGTGGAAGAAGCGAAAGTATGTTTGGATAGAAAACAGTGGAGGTCCGTTATCTCTGCCTACCCCTTACGGGACACGGCGCGGCGTGGGTAAAAAACTCATGTTGGTACCTACCAATACCTAAATGAGGAATATGCTTGTATGGACGCTTAGCTTAGGTACTATATAGGAAGATGTCCAAGGTTCACTCCCATACCTTCATAAAACTTTGTATATGAGAACACAAATTTGTTATTTTTCTATTTTCGTCGCAACTTTGGCATATTTTCTCACCTTATAAAAATATCCAGATCCCATACAAATATAGATAATCGAAATCAAAATTAGCTAAAATAATCCAGTTTTTTTCTAGTTTCGGACACATATGAACAGTTAATCTATAATAATAAAGGAAAGTGCCTGACTGACTGACTGATTGACTGACTGATTGACTGACTGACTGACTCATCAACGCACAGCCCAAACGGCTAATCGTAGAGAAGTGAAATTTGGAAATCAGGTAGGTCTCAATACAAAACCTTCCACTAAGAAAGGATTTTTGGAAATTCCACCCCTAAGGGGGTGAAAAATAGGGTTGAATGTTTTTCAATGTATGCGAATATCTCGGAAACTAGACATGGTACGAACTTGAGATTTGGCATATGAATTCTTCTATAGAAATGAGTGTTAGCATATTCGGCAATTTTTCCAAAATTTAACTAAAAGGGACAAAAAGGGCACATATAAAAAGGGATGATTTTTAAGTACCTCCTAAAAAGTTTAAAACTGGTTTTATCGAAATTTCAAAAAAATGATTTCTTCAGAAAGAGTCAAATTATACTATTTCGTTTTCAAAAGATATCAATAATTAGAGGGGAGGGGGTGAGGGGCACTTTTCCAACGTGTATGTGTGTGTATCCGTCCCCTCTTTATAACTTTTGATTCGCTTGATGCACAGATCCTAAAATTTCAGAAAATATTGAATACTTTAAGCCTACAAAATTTGTATACTCAGAATTTTGAATTTTTTTTTCAGTCAGGGGTTATCAACCTTTGAATTTTTATTTAATATTTCCATATATCTCAAAAACCATAAAATCTAGAACCCTAAAATTGTGTATGTATATAGAAAAATACAATATCTAAAATATAATTTAATGAAGAAGTTCCAGGATTTCTCAAACTTTTTTTATAAAGAAAAATATTTTTTTATGACAAATTTACGAGTTTCAGTGCCTATATTTCAGAATTTTATAAAAATATCGAAAAACGCCGAAACGCTACAACTAGATAATTTATTTTTCTATAAAAAATACATACATCATAGCAGTACATCTCAAACTTTTCTTAACAATTTTTGTAAAAATTTAATTTATTGACGACATCGTTTCATACAATAAACATACCGACTCAGGCCATCGACAGTTGGATCTCATTCGGCGAGCCGGGCCGGTGTGGTGCCGCGGTGTATGGCTAAGAACACGTAGAAAGCCGATACCGACCCGCGCCGACCAGCGCAAAGAATGTTACTATGCATTTGAATGGGGATACCCACAGAAAAGCAGGAACCCGCTTTCCGACACGCCCATTTAAATGCATGGAAACCATAGACAACAATCTTTGAGCTGGTCGGCGCGGATCGTATTCGGCTTTCAACGTGTTCTTACCCATACGATGACCGCGCAAATTAGCGTTCCATTTTTATATAACAGATAATACACTTTCCGTGAATTCAGAGAAACACTTTACGTACCTACCTACCTACTTCAATATATTTTTCGTACCATGCATCCTGTACAGCGATTCTGAATTGTTTTTTTTACGATCGACATTAAAATCATTATGTAGGTACCTACCTATTTTAGTAATTTATTATCTCTACTAAAATAATTTACGGTAAGTTCACGAAAAGAATCTGGATTGTATTGCAATTCTTTATGTCTTGATCTGTCAAAATATTTGAAGCCATTTCATAAAAACACTAGCAACAAAAAAAAAACTATGTGAGTAATCTTGCTTTGAATTTATTGCGTAAACCATGAATAGCAAGTTGATATAATAATATGTTGAAAAAAGGTAAATTTATGAAGTCAATAGGTAAATTATTTTATATCAAATGTAGTCAATGTGCAAAATATTAAATTTTAAAATTATCTACAAAACCTCACATCATTTTAGAACAGATCGTAAATAATTGTTTTGAAAACACTGGCAAGTCAATGACCACATCATTTCGTCACTGTATAGTGCGAAAAAATTAACTGTCCACTGGAACGTATAAAAAATAGAGACGAAAGGGATAGCAGTTAGCCGGATATTATGACCTCCTCACACACCATTTCCAGATCCCTCAGCTCTGCTTCGAAGGAGCAGAATACGAGGAAGACCCTCTCGGTATGAGAAGATCTTCTTTGTCTTCGGAACCCTTGCGGTAGGAAGAAAAGCGCTCCCCTTAAAATATCGGTGTTTTTATTTTCAAAAATTTATAAAATTCGCAGAATGCTAAAGAAGTCCTTACTAGAGCCCGGCCAGTGCGTAAATTACCATGGGTACAACGCATGAATTACGCTTACATAGGCGGTATATACCAATTGGACTGACTCCGTTGCCGGAACGTTATTGTTCCAAAAATCGCGGAAACTATCTGCATCTTCAGCCAGGATGATATATGACGAAACGTTGTTTTATTAAACTTCCCTTACTTACAAAGACCAGCAAAGCTGCTGTTTTCCTCTATATAGTCTAATAGTCTATATAACGAAATATTATATAGAATTACTCTCCATAATTTACCTTATGCTTGATAATCAATTTTCTAAGTTGTAGAATTTATTTTGTGATTATAAGGTGTATTTTTTAAGTGATACTTTAATAAACAAATCAATGAGTTATCCAAACATGCCTCTTTTTACTATCCGGTATCCGGCAGGATATTATTTACGCCGCCGGATAGACCGGATATCGGATAGTTGCCGATATCCGTTTCATCTAATAAAAAATATAAACAGTGGACAGTTAATTTTCTTCCTACTCTACATTGTCGAAAATTCGTTTATAGTCGAACGCCAATTACTTATACCATTAGAATACTGAGGTTGACCACCTCACTTCCTTAAACCTCAACCGGTTAGAAAAGGCACAATGAGCCTCGGACGACTTCGAGCGCAATGGAGAGTTCTTTATGCCTAACCTATTCTCCTGAGTGGGTCCAAGGCCTCACCTATTATGGGGTGGTTTGGGGGGAACCGCCACGGGCTTGATCTGTGTGCGGCTGGCTTTTTGGCAATCGGGCTAGGGTTTGGCTTTGTGCGGATTGGGTTTGCTGCAGTTTAGTTTCCTCCGGGCTGGTTTGCGGTGAGCGGGGGGGCTTAAAAGGGAGAATATTACGTTATTATAAAAATGGAGACCTACTTTACGTGGTCATCGCATCACGCCTGGAGGCCAAGTCGAAATATTAACGACAGCTCCAACGTTAACAACTTGTTGTTATTTCCATAGAGATAACGTAAAAACTGTTGTTCAACGTGCGTTAAACAATGTTGTTCCAAATTCCGAGTCAAAAAAATAATTCTGTCAGTTATTCAAAATTAACGTTAAACGTTACCTCAAAATATTTGGAAGTATTACGACGCTGCTATTATATTGAAGACGATACGCATTTTTTTTTGTTTGGAAACCATTTTCAATTTGGTAAACGTTAACGTTCGGAACGTTAACAGTTTTCACGTTTAACGTTATTTATTTCTACCTGAACGGCTGGACCGATATCGTTTATTCTTTTTATGTCGTGTTTGGTCAGGATAAGATATTTATGAACTAAATTTCGAACCTACGACCAGACAAACAACAACAAATCTACGTGAAAGATATAAATTGAAATGTTAAAAAAACGTCTGTAGCTTGAAAAATGCCCAAAGCAGATAGAAATAAGTGTTTTAAAGATCACTAATTTCATTGCTTTTCGAGACCTGAATATTTTTCTATTCATATCCAGCAATATAAAAATTGATTTCAAATAACGTCATTTGATGGAATAAAAGTTATTCGAGTTATTTTTTGGGATTCTCATAGAACAATGTCAGTCAAGTTAGCGAAATTTTTAAGTTCGCGGGCTGATTCTATTTGTATAAGAAGCACATATTTTTTAAATACAGATTAATAACGACAAATATAAATAAAAATACAGTAATTTAATGGAAATTTTAGATTTAAATTAAAATTTTAAATTTTAGATTAATTTAATTTATAATTTTAGATTGTAAATTTAAATTTTAGATTTAATTTAAAAAAAGAAATGTTGATGATGTTTCTTATTATTATTAATTTTGATGCGAATATAATTAATTCTGCATTGTTTAGGAAGAGAAAGCAAATACAGTAACACGTGAGCGAAGCCACGGGTAACTAGCTAGTCATCTTATAATACTTATTAATGAAAGTTGGGTTTGTGCGAACACTTATAACTCGAGCTCGGCTGAACAGATTCTTCCGATGTTTAATTTATTGGATTCTTCTCCGCTCCGGATAACAGAATAACTAATAAAATATTGAAAAATGCATAAAATATGATATTAAAGTTAGTATGGAACGGATTTCCTGCGCCGCCACCGACGTCTATGTAGGTAAATTCTACAACAACAAAATTATTGTTTACCTTACAACCACTGACATAAAAAAAACATTGGTAGGCAGATTTTCGATGGAATTATTTTCGAACTCTCAGAAATAATTTTTTAACATAATATTATTTTTGTATAAATTACAAATTTATACAAAAAAAAGCTAGTTTTATAATAAAAGACTATCCGTATAAACACGAATCCTAGCCAATTTTCCAACTCTTCATAATTTATTATTTTATTTATCAAGCATCAACGCGACATTGTCAATGCAATGCATACATATGCACACACAAAAAAGATACATTTTAAGATTTAAGATCTCTAGGGTTTTTTTGTCATTATTTCTTCATTAATTTTCTCAGCATGCCCTAACCACCTCAAATTTAGTGTAATGCAATACGCCTATAATGCCAAAGCTTTACAATATGAAGAATATAAAATATGCAATACCTAGAGCATTAAAATATTAATGGACGGAATTCATAAAAACAAGAAGTTAGTATTGTCCTAAATTCACGATATAAACCATAAACAAAGCCTTAGAATGAGGTTGTCACGCTATTTTACCACAGTTTTATGACATTTTCTGTGGCCTGTTTCTTGCACCAATGTGTACCTACCTAAACATTTCATTTCTTTCCTGATGTATAGTTTTAACTACTGCATGCATGAATCGTTCTTAATAATTAGACATGTTTTATCTCATAATACGTTTTACTCATATAGTATATGGAATATACCTACATGAGTCTTGTGATCGGATTTCAAAAAAAAATAGATTTCGCTGAAATTAATTTTCTCGACGTTATCGAGGGTGTAGATTCCAAAAATGCAAAAATATTTTTTTTAATTTCCCCGTACCCGTACGCGTACGCCAATAATGTGTGCGCACCCATAACTCATAGTAATTCTTATCTGATTTGATTGAAATTTGGTAAAACGGTTAGCCCCTCGATGTAGATGAGTCAATAAAAGTTGTTGAGATCTGTACCTTCAGGGGAACCCTCTTAAAGTATCCAAAGAAAATTTCACTTATTCTAGAAAAAGGGGTAAAAAAGAAAAAAAAATCTTCAATTTTCATAAAATTTGGTATACGGGTTGATCTTATGCTCCTACACAAGCACGTAAAATTTGAGGTCCGTAACTTCAGTGGGTCCCCCTTACTTTAGTACCGATTTAGTACCCGGTACTTTAGTACCGATTAATATTGAATATGTAAAGCATATAAAGTATATAAAGCAGATAATAAAAAGCTCCAATAGTCGATATCATTTCAAAGTTTCTATAATCCAAATAATTAAAATAAAAATTAATAATTCCACGAAAAGGCTGTTATAATCTGGGCTACCCTAGGTTAGCAGCTTTTTTTAATGTATACAGGGTGTTTGGTGGCACGTAAGGTAATCTTAAAATATGGTAGCTATCAAATCAAAACTCCCTTTACAATAGAGCCCCATACATTGTGCTCGATCTTGTGTATCTACTGTTTATGAATATGGTAGCTATACTATATATTATTTCGAAACATGATCAAACTAAATGTGCGAATATAGATAAAAATGTATCGATGTAAATACAAAATTGTTTGGGTAGATTTCTTTTTTTTAGGGCTACTCAAAGTGTTAAAAGGGTACTCAAAGTGTTAGAAATTGAAAAAATATAGGTACATTTTGTTTTTATATAATGTCTCTACAGGTAGTCGAGTGGCAAATTTTCTTTAAATTAATTTAATTTAACAGCCTATGATTATTTAGCCATCTACTTAAAAACAAATCAAAAATGTGTAGATATCAGGGGAAAACTTGGTAAAAAATAATATTGAATTGAAAATAATATGTGATATAAAATGTTTAACCAAGTTTTCATAGATATGCATATTTTCTGGCATCCGAATGAAATTAATTCAAAGAAAATATCCCGCTTCTTGAAGAGAAATTAATCAAAAACACAATATATGAATTTTTGAATTTCAAAACTTTTAGTATCCCTATAAAAGAAGAAGTTTTTCCAAAAACTTTCGCTTTTTCATCGATAATTGTTTTTATCTATTATTCGCACACGTCGTTAGCTCATGTGTCGAAATACACATTATTGTATAGAGAAGACCATTGGGACCATCTTATAGGACAAAATTTATTTGTGCTCCCTATTTTGAAGGATTTCTAATAAAAATACCTTGATTTTTTTCAATAAATAAATTTACGAGTACACTTTTCTATACAAAGGTGTCAGTATAACCGACGGAACTTATCGCCAGAAGCATTTTTTTCCAGTCAACCGGTCCCATCCAATCTGAGACAGGCCAACCCCGGGTAGAAATTTCGAGTGAAAAATGACCTCGGGACTATAGGTGAGGAATTTAACATGCTGTTCTTTCTGCTATAAGGGTTCCAAAGACAAGGAAGACCCTCTCATACTGTGTTCCACTCCTTCGAAGCAGAACTGAGGGAATTGGACATTGTAAGGGTGATCATAAAGATTCCGTAAGATCGGGCGCAATGGAGAGCTCTTGTAGGCTCCCTTTCCCCCTAACTCTTTAAGAAGAGAATGTAGGCTTTAATGTTGGCTTCAATAGGCGCTGTGGAATCCGAAAAATAGTATATGTTGTTGTAGATTATAATATAATAATAATATAACACTTTTCTATACAAAGGTGTCAGTACAGCCGGCGGAACTTATTGCTTGAGGCAATTTTTTCCAGTCCGGTCCCGTCCAATCTGAGACAGGCCAACCCCGGGTAGAATTTTCAAGTGAAAAAACACTTAGAAAAACTCTGACCCGACCGGGAATCGAACCCGATTATAGTGGTTGCCATTTCGCGTTATAATTTATATAGAGACTAGTCTTACCGACAGACATTCTATAGTAGGTATACATACATACATACATTCTCCCTTTAAGGCACCCCGCACACCGCAAGCCAGCCCGGTGGAGACCGATCCGCAGTAAACCCGACCCGCACGAAACCGACCTCCTAGCTCGATCGAAGCAATCAAACCAAGAAGCCGGCCCCGGACAAATGAAGCCCGCCGCGAACTACCCCCAAACCAACCAGCAATGCGGGGCCTAAGCCCCACTCGGGGAGGCATCAAGAGCTCTCCATTACGCTTGAAGGCGTCCGAGGCTCATTGTGCCTTTTCTATAGTATACATACTTCATATTAAAGTTTAGAAAGAATGCCGATATAAATCGAAGTGGTTGGTGACCCAGCGGTTACAACGCCGGCTTTCATACTGCGGACGTCGTGGTTCGATCCCAGGTGCCGACCATCTTCCTCTTTCACGACACAAGCTTTCAGTAGCTTACTGTGAAAGAGTCAAGGAGTGTATTTGTGTTCACTTTGAGTGAGCACAGATTCATTTAAAAAAAAAATATCTTTTGTGGCGCAAAAAAATATAAAATCACCACCAAAATGTGATTTTTCAAGTCTCGTTTATAAATTGTTATTGTTTATTAAAGACACATAATATAATAATTTCGTTATTTTATCTTGTACTAGAGGTATTTCATTTACGTTTATTTATTGCAAACTCTTACCTGAACTAAAATCACTGATTAGAACCGAAATAGGCTTTTATTAGACAGTGGTGGAGCAATTTTAAATATCGAAGACAACGGGTCCGGAATAAAATAAATCCAATAAAAAAATACTCCCTTTAGCAATGTTTATTTTCTTTATTCGTAAATCCTTAAATACCATTTAATTATATTAGTTAAATTTAAAAAAAAATGTATTTCGATAAAACCTACAAAAATGGTGAATCAATTTTAAGCAATGAATTTAATTAGAATTAAAGCTATTTTAAAGGTGTGTAAAGCGAAAAAAATGTTAACTTTTGAAATAGGACCAAAAAAATTTTTTAGTAAATAATAATTGGTATCAAGGAACCACAGATGCCGTAATACGCCAGCAAAACCGGCGCATATTCATCATCTCTATTATCACCCAGCGGAGTCCTGCGGTATGAGTTTTGCTATTATAGGTACTATACTTAATGTTTGTTTTTTTGTATGTGCATATGTATGCATCGTATTGAGTTAAATGTTTTTTTTTTTCATTTTTGCAGGGTTTGTGTTTTTACGTAGTGAAAGTTAATTATTATGAATTAAATAATACACAGTTGCACTTTCATAGTTGGACTTGGTGTGGGAGGAGGTCATAAGCATTGCGCAAGATCGAGCGCAATGGAGAGCTCTTGTTGCCTCCCTATGCTCCTAAGTGGAGTTCAAAGGGAGATTTGATTGATTGATTGCACCAACACACGCAGACAATGTCCAGAGTCTCTTGACAATGTCTGCGTGAGTTGGACGAGAGCGCTCGAGATTTTTTTTTTTTTTTTTTTTTTTTTTTTTTTTTTTTTTTTTTACCCATCACGCCGTGTCCCGTAAGGGGTAGGCAGAGAGAACGGACCTCCACTCTTTTCTATCCAAGCATACTTCTTTCGCTTCTTCCACCGACATACCATTTCTCATACAGCTTCTCCTATTTCTCTTACTTCTTACCTGGCCTTCCTTGAGGACGGAATCGATGTGTTCGATCCACGTCATTCTCGGTCGCCCACGCTTTCTTACACCATTCCTTTCAGCATTATGAATTTTCTTTGTCATTCTGTTTGCATCCATTCTTTCCACATGCCCAAACCATCTCAACTTATTAACTTTCATCTTTGTCACAACACTTACTTCCATACCACATTCTTTCCTAATATTTTCATTCCTTTCCATATCCCATAAAGTTTTTCCACATATTCTTCGTAGAGATTTCATCTCTACTGCATTTATACTACATTCTTCTTTTTTCGTCCATGTCCACGTTTCACAACCATACATCATCGATGGTAGCAGGATTGCGTTATGCACTAGTTTCTTTGCTTGTAGTGAGACGTTGTTGTTTCTCATTATAGGTCTTAATGCACCGCCCACCCTGCGACCAGCAACTTTCCTACGTTCGATTTCTTTTTCACACTTTCCATCCCGACTAAACATGCTTCCTAAATACACATACTCATTCACTTGCTCAAGACATTCATTTTCTACGGTTACTTTGCAATTCGTTCTTGCTTCATCCCTTTCAAATACCAACACCTTTGTTTTGCTTACATTCATTTTTAGACCATTTTTTGCACAATTTTCAAACACACTTGACACAAGTTCTTGCAAATCATTTTCACACTCAGCCATAAGTACTAAATCATCTGCATACATAAGCGCACATACCTTTATACCATTCAATTCAACCCCTATATTTATATCTTTTAACCCACTGACGCAAAAATCAAAGAACAAATTGAACAACCAGGGTGACATGACGCACCCTTGCTTCACACCTTTCGTAAGATAGAACTCCGGTGAAAGGTGACTGTTCACCTTCACACACGCAGTACTTTCCGAATATAGCGAAGCAATGGCACGAATCAACCGGTTATTCACTCCATACATTGATAGAACTTCCCATAATTTACCCCTATCTACCCTATCATATGCCTTTTCCAAATCTACGAATGCACAGAAAAGCTTCTGATGTTTACTCAAAAGCTTCTCCGTAATCATCCGCAGAGCGTAGATCTGGTCGGCACATCCCCTCCCATTCATAAAAGCCCCTTGTGCATCCCAAACTTTATTTTCAGTTATTGTTCTAACCCTTTCTACTAAAATTCTACTGTATAATTTACCCACGTTGCTCAACAAGCTGATTGCACGATAGTTGCCACAGTCCAACCGGGAGCCCTTCCCCTTGTACAGAGGGCAGATAATGGCTTTCCTCCAGTCACCTGGGGTACGGCCTTCCGTCCAGCACAAGTTGAAAAGCTCCAGGCACCACTGCAGCGTCACTCGGCCGCCATACCTGATAAGCTCCGTTGCTACCCTATCGCAACCTGACGCTTTCCCATTTTTTGCTTTTTTAAGCGCATTCATAAGTTCATTCATACTGATTTGCTGACTCTCATCACCCTGTCCATTTATACTTACTTGGCACAAACTGCCGCATCCATCCTTGGTTTCAAACAACTCTTCAAAATACTCTTTCCATCTCAGACCTATATCCTTTTCCTGTGTCAGCATACATCCATTTTTATCTTACAAACAATTCACTTTCTCATCCTTCCCAGACCTTTTCCTTTTCACTTCCTTCCAAAAAAGCTTTAAATTGCCATTCACATTCGCACTTAATTTTTTACATTCATTATCCTCTAATTTTTTCTTTTTCAAGCACACAAGTTTCTTAACTGCATTCTTCTCTTTCTTATAAATATCATACATAACTGTTTTGTCGGAGTCATTCTTCGCACAAACTACATTCTTCCACGCATTCTGTTTTTTATCCACAGCCGCTTTCACTTCTTTGTCCCACCATGCATCACCTTTTTTCCTACCCGTTTTAGATTCCCCGCATACTTTAATCGCACTATTTACTAAAGATTGTTTTATGATTTCCCATTGTTCCTCTAAGCTATAATTGATTGATTCTAAGTTGTTCAACGTGCTTTCAATTAATCTTACATATTCATCCTTACAATTATCCTCATTTAACTTTTCGATTCGTATCCTTTTGGAGCTTCCCACTTCTCTCGGTCTCGATCGCCAACCACGGAACAGATCAATTCTTGCAACTACAAGGAAATGGTCCGTTCCTAGTTCAGCACCTCGAAAAACCCGAGTATCCGTGGTCAAACCCCTCAGTCTAGAATCCACGCACACTAAATCAATCATACTTTTTTCATCCTTTCTTTGCCACGTGTATCTGTGGATCTTTTTGTGTGCAAAAAAGGTGTTTGCAACAAAGAGATCCATTTCTAAACATAAATCCAGTATCCTATTTCCATTGTCGTTAACCCGTTCATCCCCATATGCACCCAGAACCCTTTCATAACCCTGTCTTCTAACACCAACCCACCCATTTAAATCACCCGCTAAAATTAATCTTTCGTTATCCCCTCGGTTTTCTGCAATATCACTAACGTTTTCCCAAAACTCATCCTTTTCGGCATCAGAGACGCCATCACAAGGAGCATATCCTATTACTAAGAAAATCCTCGTAATGCCTATTCTGAAACGGATCCAAATAAGCCTAGGACTAACAAATTTAAAATCTTTCATACATTCACTCATTCTTTTTGATAAAATAGCCCCCACACCTTGTTTCGCATGCTCCGACTCAGGCACACCAGACCACATAACATTCAACCCATTTTTATCAATCATACCACAGCCTTTCTTCTTTGTTTCATTCAGACATACAATATCCAGACCTTTATCATTCATAATATCAATAACTTCATTAATTTTAGCATCCATGCATCCCCTGATATTCCACACACCAAACCTACACTCGTCCGCTCTCCTCTTTGCGCCTCCCCTATTTGACACGACATGATGGGTGGCGAGCCTCACCGATGCGCTCGAGATTCAATATAAATTTTGTGAAAGTGCAACTGTGTGTTTTTTTTTGTTTGGTAAAGGGTTGATGCTTAATAAATAAATTATGAAGATTCGGAAAACGGCTAGGATTCGTGTTTTTACGAGTACTTTTTTTATAATAAAATTATTAGCTGTTCGTATGTCATTGTGTCGCCAAAACTATGTAGAAAAAGCTTATTTTGATTTTTATTATATTCATATTAGATCAGGATATTTTTATAAGGTGAGAAAATATGGAAATGAAATGAAAACGAAAATAGAAAAATAACAAATTTGTGTTCTCATACAAAGTTTGATGCAGGTAGGTATGGGAGTGAAGCTTGGATATGGACCAAAAATCTGGATGTTGGTATAAATGCTGATGTAGAGATGGAATGAGATCTCTACGCAGGATATGCAAAAAGGCTGATTGATAAGGTGAGGAATGATGATACGAGAAAGGAATGTGGAGTAGATGTTAGCTTAGTGACTAGAATGAAAGTGAAAAAAATGAAGCGGTTCGGGCATGTTGAGAAAATGAATGAAGAAAAAACGACAAAAAGAATCTATAAATCTGAAAGAATAGGTGCACGGAGACGTGCCGACCTGAGGGCCTATCGGTGCCGTCTTAAAGGTAGGCCAAATCAGAAGTAAAAGGAATTAGGAGACAATATTTTGCGGAACGTTATGCTCTTGAATGAAGCAAAAGAGGTTTGTTTGGATAGGAATTAATGGAAGTCCGTACTTTCTGCCTAATCCCTCCGGGACACGGAGTGATGGATAAAAAAAAACCTTTTTTTTTCTCAAAAATTTGCTGTACCAAATAGTTTATCGTGTAATTTAATATTTTAAGAACGGCAAAAAAATAATAAAATTTATAAGTTGTTGAACATGCATTTTTCTTGGTGGAAGTAATTTAAATAATCAAATTTAAATAAAAAACTTTTTAACAATAAAAAACTTTTTAACTATTCCACAAATTTGTGGAATAGTTAAAAAGTTTTTTATTTAAATTTGATTAAAAAAATAATATTTTGTGTAGTGTTCCCCGCTAATTTAGTGACGCCACTGCGTGAGACTATTATTCCGGCCCCGGTATTAACCTCTACTGACACTGTTTACTTATTATCTAAGGGCGATTGGGTACCTCCGCGACCTTGTGCTGTCCAGCGCTCACTATCTATACACCATCTTACCACGATAACTTAACACACACAAACTTTTTGGTTGTTTCTAGACGAACCCAATATTTCCTATTTTTTGGCAATGGATGGTTCTCTTTTTGCTTTAAAATACAATCCTTTTTTTAGGACAGGCGGAATTATTTTCATAGAAACCTTTTGAAGTTCGTAGATCTTTATGTTCTTGGGGTTTTTGGTTAGTTTCGAAGTCGTGTATCTATTCTCATCCTGCCCTTCTAAGCATTACCCAGATTTCTTTTCCATTTGTCAGAACTGGTTTATTAAGTGTTTTAACAAGTGTGTTGCTTTGAATAACTTTGTGTGACTGTATTTAGGGATTCGCTGCATGCAACGTTGCATTGGTTACGTTACCCATCGTGTATTATACAAATATTGTCAAAGTTGTTATCCGGGCTATCGGGCCGTGGTCGGTTGCTGTATCTTCACGATTTTTCGCACATATTCCGGA
This sequence comes from Mystacides longicornis, assembly GCA_963576905.1. Lineage (NCBI taxonomy): Eukaryota > Metazoa > Arthropoda > Insecta > Trichoptera > Leptoceridae > Mystacides > Mystacides longicornis. The sequence continues at coordinate 5,014,596 of OY756433.1, read as the reverse complement.
CGTGAAAGCCTATCTACTCACTCTGTAAATCTATAATATAAAAGAAAGTCGGGTTAATGCGAACACTTATAACTCGAGATCGACTGAACAGATTTTCATGATGCTTGGTTTATTGGATTCTTCTCCGCTCCGGATAACAGAACAACTAATAATATATGTACAGTATAACATTAAAGCTGGTGTGGAACGGATTTTCTGTCAACAACACCATCTGTGAAAAATTCCATAAAAACACAATTTGTCGTTAAATTGTGTCGTTATGGAATTTTCATAGATGGCGTTGTTGTTAGGAAGTCCGTTCCATACTAACTTTAATATTATATTTTATACCTATTATTTGTTATCCATTTTTCAAATTTTTTATTAGTTATTCTGTTATTCGGAGCGGAGAAGAATCCAATAAATCAAACATCTGAAGAATCTGTTAGGCCGATTATGAGTTATAAGTGTTCGCACTAACCCGACTTTCTTTTATATTATAGACTAGCTTTCTCGACAGACGTTGTCCTGTGGTCTAACTATGAATTTTGAATAAGAATTCAAAACAATGATAACCAGTGTTATTTCTACCGATGCATCTGTTTTAAACCACATATTATTATTTTCCATCCGAATTCTGTCAATCGCACCAACTATTAAACAACTGACAGCTTGTGTCTAACAACAATTAGATTTATTCACTTTTGCCGTTTTAATTTATAAAAAATGCACAAATTAGAAAAAAACGTGAAAAAAATCCATAAAAAAACTGCGTACCAATATTTTTAATATCAATGGTTGTCAGGAAAATAAAAAATTTGTGTTTCCATTGAATTTTTCACAGACGGTGTTGTTGTATCAAAATTCGTTTCATACTAACATTAATATTATATTTTATATTATTTGCTATACATTTCGATTTTTACAAGTTATTCTGTTATCCAAAGCGGAGAATAATCCAATAAACTATAAGCATCATAAAAATCTGTTCAGTCGATCTCGAGTTATAAGTTTTCGCACTAACCTGACTATCTTTTATATTATAGATAGTACGAATATGTTGCTAGAAAAATCGATGAAAGTTACAATTTTACTACCTTTTTTTTTTTTTTTTTATATGAGGGGGAAATCCTCATGGACACCCTTATGGTAGTGCCGGACTCCTACCGGCTAAAACCCCCTCCTTCACTGCTACCACGTTCCTGCCTTTAAGGCCTACCGTGGTCACAGACTGTCTTTAATTAAATTGATCTTGCTGGAAGCGGATTTCATCGGCCTCTTTGGTTCTGATTATGTCTTCCATAAAGCCTGACATCCTTCCCCAAATGTCCTTCTTCGACAGCATTTCTCCAATTAGTGTGTCTGGTGTCGGGAATCTTGGCAATTGAAGATCCCTTACAACTCTACATCTCTCCTCGTCCCACTTGGGACACACAAACAGTGTGTGTTCGGCGTCGTCTTCCCTTGCACTGCAATACATACATTCCTCCGACGGAGCCTTTCCTATAAGCCTATAAGCCAAGGCAATGTTTTCAAAAGCAGCTTTCAATTACGCTTAAAAAAAAGCGACCATTGAATTTTTACAAATATAATAAGAAAATACTTTGTTATGATTCTTTAAAAAAAAACTCTGCTCTTGCAGGTAGAGATTTTGACCATTGATAATAAAAAAATAAGAAAAAATATTTCACCCCAAAAAAGTAGAAAGATTAGCTTTTGTACAAAAAAGTATGATAAATACAAAATTACCCAAATAAACGTGGTTTGTATGGATGTTTATTCTACTAAAACGAATGTGTTACGTGGCAAATTTGGGGTTACGCATACCACCAGTAGGTAGTTCTAATTACCCCTTTACAAACTATGACACCATTTTTCTAAGAAGGTTCCTATGCAAAAGCTTCGAACATAATGTTAGTCATTCAATTAGAACCCTTAAGAAAGGGTCAGTTCTTTTTATTACTTTAACACTGGTTTTAGATGCCTAGCTTGTATTTGAAAGGGAATGATGTGTATTCGTGAAACTTGATCACACTGCAGAAAAAGTCTAAACAAACTAATGGATTTTTTTTTAACTAGTTGCATGTAAACATGAGATCCAACTGTCGATGGCCTGAGTCGGTATGAGTATGTTTATTGTATGAAACGATGACGAAAATAAATCAAATTCTTACAAAAATTGTTAATAAAAGTTTGAGATCGACTGCTATGATGTATGTATTTTTATAGAAAATTAAATTATCTAGTTGATGTGTTTCAGCATTTTTCGATATTTTTTATAAAATTCTGAAATATAGGCATTGAAACTCGTAAATTTGTCATTAAAAAATATATTTCTTTATAAAAAAAGTTTGAGGAACACTGGAACTTTTTCATTAAATTTGATTTGAGATATTGTATTTTTCTATATAGATACACATTTTTAGGGTTGTAGCTTTTATAGTTTTCGAGATATATGAAAAAATTAAGTAAAAATTCAAAGGTTGATTACCCCTGATTGAAAGAAAATTTCAAAATTCTGAGTATACAAGTTTTGTAGGCTTAAAGTATATAATATTTTCTGAAATTTTAGGATCTGTGCATCAAGCGAATCAAAAGTTATAAGGGGGGGGGGACACACAGACACACACACACACACACACACACACACACAGACACACTAAATGTTCTCCTCCGAATCCTGAGTAAATCCATATATGGAACATATATGCTGCGAAGCCTCTAAGTTGGTGTTTTTTTGTCGTCAAAGTTTGAAAACCCGTTTAAAATCTAGACCTGGCCATACAAATCTCACGTATCTTGGCTTGATACTGCCGAGCTGTCTCGAGAAATAATTTCTCTTCAACAAATCGACAGTTGGAAAAGTGCTCATGCTCATACTTTTTGTTTTTTTTAATTATTCCAACAAGTAGGAAAGGGATTGTTTTCTTTTTCAAATTATTCTCAGTTGAAAGCTATTAAGTTTATTTCCACAAGTATAAAAAAATAAAAAAACTATATTAAACTGAAACTTTGAAAAAATATTATTAATGTCCTATGCTAATTTTCAACTTTTTAGTTAGGTCATTGGGAAAGAATTTTGAATAAAATGACGATAATTTTACATTTCATTTGATTCGTTCATTTCATTTGATCAATAATTGTCAACAATACATATTTTATTTATTTTAAACGAAATATCTTAAACTTTATCACTTTGAAGTAACCAGTGAAAATGCTAAGGTATCTGACAAGTGGGCAGTGAAAACATTGATATACGGTCAACGATTTCGATGAAATTCTTGACAGTAAAAATCCCGATTATGAAAAGATATTCCAAAAAGTTGAATTCTCTTCAAGAATAAAATATAAAATATCGTGAATTTTCAAACACCATTATTCTTTCTTTCAATTTGTCTATGATGTGTCAAATTATTCTTTAAATGTAATTTTGAATTTTTTGAAATTCGTTCTACAAAAACAAAACCATTTCATACTAATAATATAATATGTGCATACTTAACACTATGTATTTATTTAATAACCATTTATGATATTAGTAAGTAGATCAAGCGTGTGGCTGACCCATACACAATCGTAATATATTGAGTAGGTACATATTAGGTACAGTGTATAAAGCAGTACCTAGACGGGGCTCAGACTGGTTCAACATTCGCGCTGTGTAACACTTACTGCCCCAACGTTGTAGCGTCTGCAGGGCACACTTACACTCTCTCTATGGCTTAGGGACGAACGCATATTTTCAAATTTGATATAAGAATTTGTTATTCTTTCAAAAATAATATTTTAGCTGTTCTTCAACAATTCAGGTTTTCCTTATTTAAAAATTATGAAAAAGCACCATGATTTAACTCAAAAACATTGGCGTAAGTAAAGTTTACAAATAATGAACTCACTTGCGGAAAATCCAGTTTGATTTTTATTCCTACAAACAATACCTTGTTTTCATATTATGTAGATTTCTTTCAATTAAATCTATATTCTAAGCGCTGTGTTTTTTTTTTCATAAATAACTAGATTGTCTATTTAAATAATAAGGATAATTATGGTTGGATGATAGAGATTGCTTCGCCTATAATCCCGCCATTGCCCACTATTTTTATTCACTATTCTTTGATATGTACATAAAGAATTAAATGAATAATTCAATGTTCTGAGAAGACACTTAAGAGAAAATATGCCTGGAGAGTGTTTGGGTCATGTGTTGAGAATGTTTAGTAAGTGTGTGTTGGATGAGAAGAGCACTTTTGATTCTCCCATAACAATTCCAAAGACGATGAAAATTTTCATACTGTGTTTCGCTCCTTCGAAGCAAAGAATTTTGACATAGTCATAGAGAAGCATGGGTGAATGCGCAAAATGATTGCCCCCAAATGGGTCATCCAGAAATAATAATAAATGAAGTAGAGAATTCAACCTTGTAAGTTCACCTAAAAGGCCAAGCCCTTAATACTTATTTGAAATTATAAGCTAATACAAAAAGCTTATAATTAGACTTTTGACATTCATTAATAAAAATTATTTACCCAACAGAAAAAAAAAACAAAAGAAATAATATTCGTGTTTCGAACATATTTGAAATAAGAATAATATTCATTATTTAGTTCTGGTAACCCTGTGATTAGGAAAGGAGTTAGCGGGCAATATCACGGACTAAGGGAGACGGTAGGGGTAAGTTCTTCAACTTGTACCCTAAAATACTTTATTCAGCGCGTTGTACCCCGTACCTGCATATTGTACACCACGCTCTAATGATCCAGGGTTATAAACCTCGTGACCTACATTGACCAATAGAGACCGCTCCCGTCACTTCCATGTTACATAGAAAACGCTTAAGTTTTCATTCGCAACGCCAAAAATAAGTACAGACGCTTAACACCAGGTGCCGTTAATTGTTTATTTTTAACGATTGTTCCTTTTTCAAATGTTAATTATTATAGAAATCTATATTATCGGACACTGACTGATCTTCGGCTAAAACCGCCTACCTGAAGCGTTCCCCGCGGATCACATATACCTACCTAAGTGCGTGAGTTTTGTTTGAAAATACACTCCCATAAAGGTGCCGCATCAGTTAGTTGTAAATTTTGTCTAAGAAAGAGCTTTAGGAACCCTTCATCCATTATTTTGTGTCGAATCGAAAATCGATTTAAAAACAGGCGACGATATCCGCGACATGGTGACGCGTGATCTCTTAGTACTATCTACTATAAGCGCCCACGGCAGCCTAGATGTCTACGTAAGCATCGACATCAGATCAAGATATCCCATATTTGACTTCCGGTTGAATTACGATTTTTTAAAAAATCTCTACCCGGAAATAGCATCTTATTTCACCTTGTAGAGACCTGGTTAACTAGAAGAAATTTCCCCATTTTGCCTTCTGTGCTGACATTTTACACGACAGTCTTTCACGTTTCAGGGGGATTTAGAAGGGTTGCGAAATATTACAAGAGGGAGGGGGCGGTAAAGCTAACTTCACTTTTAATTATTTTTCAATTGTTTTAACAGTCCCAAAGATATATATGTAAAATATATTTTGATGATAAGTCTTAAAAGTCAAACATTAAACTGAAAATATTTATGTATTGAAAAGAGGAACAGCTACACAAACACAATATGTTAAGAACTATAGGAATAGATACTCAAACACAATAATAATGCTAAGAACCGAAGGAACAGATCTTGAAACACAATATAAAGAACCACATATCGAAATGAAGACACTGACGAATAAAGCCGGCAAAAATGAAAGGAGATCTAACTAATGTCATATTAACATATCTTTCAAGATTATAGTTCTTGGGGTCCTCAGGTAGTTTCCAGGATGCAGAACTAATTGGGAGTATTGAGAGCTACTCCCTTCCAGCGTGGACTCCACACGCTGGGTATATGGTGGAGCCGGTTGGCTCTGACACCAGACAGCAGAACAGGGCGCTCAGATGCTGTATTACTATAACAGGTTTGTTAGAGGATAGAATGAACGCGAGGTAAAATAATGACTTAGTTTATTGAATCAAATATGGTGTTACAAATAGTCGACACAAATGAATGAATACAAAATATTAAGTGGGAGAGGAGCTGTAGCGGTAGGCGACGTGCACACGAGAATTATCTCTCGCCGTTCGGCTGTATGGCGGGAGCCCTACGGATCGTATTGTCGCATCTTGTTAAAAGGTGCGACAACACCAATGAGGGACAATGGCCTCCCCAGTGTCAGTGGCGTACCACTACAAGATGTTGATATAAAAATCAACATACAAATATCAACATCTTGAAGGAGATGAGAAAAATATGTCACGATAAACTTTTTAAGGTTAGAACTATACTTCATTCATTCATTCATTCTGCTTTAAAGACCCCCCGCACACCGCAAGTCAGCCCGGAGGAGACAAATCCGCAGCAAAACCGACACATACGAAACCGAGCCCCTAGCTCAATCGAATCAATCAAACCAAAAAGCCGGCCTCACACCAATCAAGCCCGCCTCGGATTCCCCCAAACCAACCCGCAAGAGCATAGGGTTGCTTCTTAAAATTTAAATTTTAAAATGTGAAAGGGTCACCCTGTCATTCAGTTCTACTATGTAAAAAATGGAACTACGATTTTTTTCAGAATTTTAAAACATAGTTTAGGGGTTGCTACCGGCTGTTGAAAATTTGTATAGAAAATGCATGGAGACGGAATCTAAATTGGAAAATTTCCTTACAGTTATTGTTATAATAGCTACATATTATCTAATATCAATATTTTTTTTATTTTAAAATTTCTGTAGTAAATTTTTTTTTTTTATCTTTTTATACCGACTTATGATATTTTCTTCTAGAGGTAACGACCCCTAAAAGTTGTTTAAAAATTCTAAAAAAAAGTTCTGTAGCAATAAAGTATAGCATAGAATAAAATACAGGGATGACCCCTAAAAAATTTTTTTCGACCATATAAGAAGCACCCTAATAGAGGGAGGCATCAAGAGCCACTCATTGTGCCTTTTCTGACCGATTGAGGTTTAAGGACGTGAGGTGGTCAACCTCACGGTCCCGATCTGATTTTTTGATTTCCTGCCTCTTACAGGATGCTCGAAAACCAGCAACAAGAGCAGAGGTGCTATTCTTAGCCGACAACCCCACGGCAGAACTTAACTAAAACATTGTAAAAAAATATATGAAACCGTTGACCTGTCATTTAATTTCTTGTACTTCCATATTTTGTTGCAATATTAAATTACGTAGAACTGAGTCATGTCATGATTCGATTTATTGTGTACTCAAGTCAAATCGCGTTCAAACCTGTATTTTCCAAATTAGGTTATTCAACTTTAAGCGCAAGCCTGAGCTTACTCAGCTTAACACATCCACATAACCTCTATTGAATATTGTTAACGAATAAAGCTATTTAAGAATGGGAAATAAGAATGTGCCTCCTTCATTCGGATGTTTTAATTTTATGGCTAATGAAAACATATTGTTTACGTAAACAAAAATATTCCATTTTTAAATTTAGATATTTTTTTATTAACTTTAAACGCAGTAAACTTATCTCTAAATCAATATTAAATTACAACATCTCGTCATTACGATACATTATATTTAAAGAAAAATTGATAAAAAATGACAACTTTTGTATTTTTTGAATAAAACAATCGGTGTTTTCTCCACGGCTACTAATATTTTCGTTGTTTGACTCTAACGGCTATACATTGTGTGATCGAGATGCACAGTGTGCTTACTCCGAGGTTGTTGCCAATTTCGAATTTCACTTTTTAAGCGTGTTTATTCAGAATACACAATGCCTGTAGCTTGCAAAACTTGAAACAATCATCCTGCTGAATTCATAATAATTATGAAAGGATTCTCCAGAACAAAAAATATAACAATTACAGCATTATAATGACATTTACAGTGTGATTTATGTGTGCCGATTCATTCCTCTACGGATAGGAGGTATTAATCTGCCTAATGTTGGGAAAACTGGAGTTGAAGACTTGAAAAAAAAGAAGAAGAAAGTAAACGAGAAGAAAAATAAGTAGGATAATTTTCACTTTCGTTGCAAACGTCTGCTTTTTGCCTCAGACATTTTTTTTTAGTCAACCAGTCCCTTCTTATCAGAAACAGATGCAAACTCCAGATAAAAAATTCAGAAGAAATACATAATGAAAAAATCAGATCAGGCCGAGACCCCTTTTAATATTCTGGCGTCTTAGACAACAAGGCTTTCGAATTTCGTAAAACATCGATTTATGGTGAAAACCTATAAGGCTGTAGTGCTCGTTTAAGGAACGATAGTTCCAAAATCAACGTCTTTTTAACAATTCATCTACTATACTTTTTGTGACCCCCTTAGAGGCATAGAGTACCTACCTACCTCAAAATTTTACTCATAAAATGAAATATCGAAATATTTCAGGTAGTGAAAGTAAAAGAATACGTATTTTCAAATTATAGGCTGAAAACTTTGTTGGCTGTTGGTAGCCTAATCGTCGTGGACTTTTTGAAAGTCCTGAGTTCGAACACCAGAGCCGACCGTTTTCTCTTCCATACAACAAGCTTTTATAAATTCCAAATATGCCTTAAATATGAATACGGTAAAGCACAAATTTATAACAATATTGAGTAATAAAATTATTTTCAATTTTTAACCTCAAAACATTTGAACATTAATTATATTGAATTAAACTTATTTGATAAAAAAAAATATGTTCTTGTTCTTACCAAAGCCATTGTGATATTCCGAAAATTTTAATAAAACACACTAATACAATATTAAATTTTCTATAAATTTCAATGTTATTTTAAATTCACAATAATTATTTTTGCATTTGAAAATATGTTTATTATTTTCACAAACTGTCAACAAAATAATTATTTCTAAAATTCATCTACTAGAAAAATATCCATGGATTAAAAACCACGTTTCATAGATAAATTTAAGATCACAATCGAAAACATTTTCGCATATCATTTTACTTTTTATTAAACGTTTGTTTTTTTTTCTTTTTTAAGTAGCTCACGTGATATTGTTGTTGTATGGCGTACCGACGCCCGACAGCTAGTTAGCCTTACGAAGTTCGTTCACAATGTGAGGCTTCGACGCCCGGCGTCTGTTCCCCCATAACAGTAATCCACCATCAACCTACTTACAAGCACCAGAAGAGATTTCATAGAATTGGCTGTTGGCGAACTAAGAACACCATACAAAACACTGGGGTATGGTTAAAGAAATAATTGGTATATTCATCGTATGTGAAAAATGTTTAGACTACGGGAAAAAGTGTGTCACGCATATTGTTAAAACTTTACGCAATATCTAACAACCACTTTTCATCTGGTATATTTTATTAAAAAGTTCAATGACACTTTAATTTCAATCTCTTTTTATGTTATTTACCTAAGCTTTTGCTAAGTGCTCACATTCCTGTCCTTTCCCTTTATTATATCAATTTTGATAGTTTTTTTTTTTATTAATTTTTTGTCGGATGAAGTTTTTACACTGAACACTGGTACTAGGTAGGTACGCGTGTCCCGACTGGCAGAAATCTGCCTACGCCAAACAGGTAGTGGTTGTAAACGAGATGGCCCGGATAAATTCAGGATGCTTTAAACCAACACCGACAGAGAAATTATATCCACTCACCGGTAGGTATAGCTCCACCACATATTCGGCGAAAAACAGCTGCAGATGCAGAGAGATATAAACAAACTAACGACCCCAGACACTTATTATACTACCACCGATTGGTTGAGTCGTCACAGCAACGCAGAGAAGAATTGTGGCAAGAAGACTTGCAAGCAACACAGTGGATGGCCCCACGTGAAGGCATCAGTACGGGTGAACAGCTACCGTACTCTTTATGGACTGCCCTCAATAGACTTAGGGTTGATGTCACCAGATGTAGGAAAAACTTACATAGATGGGGCTACCTCTCTGCTGACGAAACAGATTGTACCTAAATGTGGTGAGCTCCGAACGACAACCACCTCTTGACATGCCGGCTGATAGGCGAAACCGAACGACAAGGCGATGACTGTCGCTGCTTACTGGTGTGGCAAAGTATAACCAGAAATGCAAAGTAGGTACGTAAGTACTAGAACTGGGTAAAAAGTCGAGCAGAAAAATTATAATAAATTTGATTAGAAAAATTTTCGATGTAAAAAAAAAGAAAAAAATTGCAAGAATTTGTATCAATGATCAATTCGATTTTCAACAATGTTTAATATTTATTGAAGCAAAGACTTGTGAAAGCGGAAATTGTCGACACCGGAATTGGAACACAAGACCTAGAGTACGCTGGACGTATGAGAGCCACCGACTGATACCACTGGATTACCAAGCACTTTAAACCCAATGCTTAAAAAACAATAAAAAAATTAAAATGACACCAACGTAGATCAATATGTCAATAATTATTCCTTCTTAAGCATCTTACTCACTTGCGCCGCGAACGTGTGAGATTCTTTCTTTTTTTTCTTTTCTTTTATTCTTATATTATCCTTCAGTCAGCAACGAGGTCGCTGGTATTAGAAGGCACACAATTACAATCTCAGATTATTATTAAAACTCATTGGTTAGTAATATCCTCTTCATCTGCTTTCCGAAGCACTTCCCATTTGTCAACCTCTTGATGTCGTCGGGAACTCTATTATGAATATCAATCGCCGAGTACAAGAATCCATCTCTATTTCTATTGGTTCTTGGATTGGCATTTCTCAGTTGAGAAGCGGCTCTCGTACCATAACTGTGGATATCTTTATTCAATTGGAGTTTTATATTTGTTTTGGTTTTCCCATTTATAATCTTGTGAATGTAGGTACTTCGCCTTTTCTAGTATTATCTTTTGTTCTAGGTTTAGTTCGTTAGTCATCTGATATAATTCTATTGTACTAGTGTTTCTTTTTAGGCCATGGATATGCTTTAAAGCTTTGTTCATGACTCTTTGCATTGCACTTCTTAGAGATTGCATCAATTTAATCGAAAGGTTAAGTGTATACGTGATTCGAAAAAGCGAACGCGAGCGGAACACACGCATTCTTTTGATAGAATTGATGTAACGATACACGTTCGCGGCGCAAGTGAGTACCGAGGTTAAAACACTTTTAAGAAAGTAAAACAAAATAAATTACCTAAGATAAAAATACAGAAGTTTGTAAACCTTTTTTTTTCTTAAGTATGTAGTTACTCTCTGTATAAACAAGTTACAATGTTCAACAAAATAATAATATGTTGTTCCTGAATATTACATTGTTATATCGCGGCATTTTTATTTTATTGCCTTTATTATGACTTGTAACTTACGATATTAAGTAGTAGTGTTAGTCGCTGGTATATGACATTCACCTCGTCTCTAAAGCTAATCGAAGTATTGCCATTAATCGTGGTTTACGGTAAGTGTTAACCGATTATTTTGACTCTCTGGTAAATGGAAAAAAAGTTCAAAAAATAATTAATAAGTGAAACCAAGGTCGTCTGCTAGTGTTTGCAAAGTGTCGTTATTTAAATCGAGCTATGTTTTTGGGTGCCTACAACATAGGGCTGTGCGTATTCTATTTTGAGGTGACGTAAGGAATGTATTTTTTATTGACGAGTTGAATGTAAACATGAGATCCAACTGTTGATGGCCTGAGTCGGTATGTTTATTGTATGAAACGATGTCGTCAATAAATTAAATTTTTACAAAAATTGTTAAGAAAAGTTTGAGATGTACTGCTATAATTTATAAATTTATTATAGAAAATTAAATTATCTAGTTGACGTGTTTCGGCCTTTTTCGATATTTTTATAATATTCTGAAATATAGGCACTGAAACTCGTAAATTCGTCATAAAAAAAATATTTTTCTTTATAAAAAAAATTTGAGAAACCCTGGTACTTTTTCATTGAATTTTATTTGAGATATTGTGTTTTTCTATATATATACCTACACATTTTTAGGGTTCTAGCTTTTATAGTTTTCGAGATTTATGAAAAAATTAAATAAAAATTCAAAGGTTGATTACCCCTGACTGAAACAAAATTTCAAAATTCTGAGTATATAAGTTTTGTAGGCTTAGAGTATTTAATATTTTCTGAAATTTTAGGATCTCTGCATCAAGCGAATCAAAAGTTATAAGGGGACACACACACACACCCTGACACCCTCACAGACACACTAAATGTTCTATATGGAATGAAAGTAAATCCATATTATATGGAACATATATGCTGCGAAGCCTCTGAGTTTCGTCGTCAAAGTTTGGAAAACCGTTTAAAATGTAGACCTGGCCATACAAATTTCACTATCTTGGCTTGATACTGCCGATCTGAGAAATAATTTATCTTCAACAAATCGACAGTTGGAGAACTCTCTGACCCGACAGACGTTGTCCTGTTGCCCGTGAATATCGAATTCGAATCAAAACTGATTCTGGTCTGCCTCACTCAGTATATCATAGTTTTGTCGGCAATTGTATTCATCTGGACAATTTGAATTTTGCGTACAAATTTTATTTTTAGGAACATAATATACACGGTGTAACTTTGGTAAAGGATAACCCGAAGCAGGGAGGTAGAGGACCCCAATACCCATCGATTTCACCCCATGTATGTTCAGCGATATTGGGTGGTTCAAAAATTATTTACCTTTTTGTGAAATTTGAATAAAAACCGGATTTCTGACATAACTACGTAACTGTGGCTTAACTATTTAGATTACGATCATGATTTTTTTCTGTAAATAGTCCGATAGTAACCCTTACGCAAGGTATTGCTATGAGTCGGCACCCGATAGCTTTTGTTCAAAAAATTTTTTCAAGAAATTATTTCCAAGCAAATTTTTTTTAAAATCTTTCAAAGGCTCTAGACAAAAAAAATTCACGGGACATTTTTTTCTACAAACTATCTTAAAAACGTCTACTATTCATGGAGAATCATCCCTGCAAATTTCATTTGGCTGGTATAATGGGATCATGCTAAAACGCTCTCATAACTTGTACAAGTATTAATATTTTTTCATTAACACACAGCCTTGTTATATGTATCGTAGGTACGTAACGCAACGTAACGCATTTCTACTTTCACAACACAAGCCTTGCACAAGAAAAGATGGAAAAAGCCTTTTTTGTTCACTCTGAGAGTTCACCCTTAAAAATCTTTATAGTGTTAAAATAAAAAAAATGAAACATTCCTGATTTTTGTTGCCATTTCCTTGAAATGCTCCAATGTATTTGGAACAACCCTGTTCAATAGGTGTGAGTCTAAATCATTTTTACCTTTATTTGCAATAATAGATTCACGTGAATTATTTCTAATTGGCTATTTTTAATATTTAGGTTATGGCTAATAATAATTATATGTTTGATGTTTGGTTTTAGTTAATTAGTTTTAATATTAATGAAACACTATATACTTAAATATCTATACATATATAAATACGTGAAGGAAAAACTTTGTGACCATTTTTACGAAAATCCTGCGGACGGAGGACTATAAATTTTGCACACTTATATTTTACATAGAGAAGCGTTGGCGAATGCTAATACATTTTTTTTTAAATTATGTATAAAAATAGATCAATAAAAAAACACACTACGCACACTACTGTAATGTTATATATTTCATACTCATACAAACTTCAATGACTTTAATTGACACAGGTCTTTTGTAAATGTTTCTTTTAGGCTTGTAAAATAAAATAGCATTAAGCTTTTAATATTAAGGTTATTTTGAATTAACGTAATTGCTATAACGTTTTTGAATTTAAGCCGTTAGTCCCATCTCTAGCTCTTAACCATGCAAAAAAAACTCAAAAGATTTCCAAAGTAATTTACAAACCAAATTCAAGGAGAACTCGTGGTGGTTGATACTCAGTTGATAGACCAGCGGTTACGACGCCGGCTTTCGCACTGTTTCGTGCGGAGGTCGTGGGTTCGAATCCCGGCCGTGTCGACCATTTTCCGCTTTCACGACACAAGCATTTGCTTACTGTGAAAGATGTCAACAGTGTATTTGTGTTCACTTCGAGTGAGCACAGATTCATAAAAAAAAAAAAAACTCATTAATTTATGATTTTGAGAAGAATGCGGCTACTCTTAATTCAATTCACCCGTTGTTAAAGTTTCTTTGAGTATCATCATTTTTCGCACGGACTTTACATTCCAAATAAATTCATTTATTCGTGAAATTAGCGACAAATATTAACCTCGTTGTTTTTTATAATATTTTCCATAAACAACAGAAATTAAACATTATAAAAACTTGATTCATGTGTGTTCGTGTGTTTATTTTTTCCATGAGTTGAATAATAATGTGTGATTTAAACACAATTTACGTTTTCCTACTTAATTTCTTTATTGTTTTCTTTTTTTTCTCAGGTGAATATGAGGTCTGAGACCTTACAAAATGTGTGCAATATAATGATTTTAAATGTAGTATTATAAACGCCGTGTTGGATATATGAGTATTAGGTTATGCAAGTCAAACTATTCCTGGTTTTGATATGTAGTGGTTAATAATAGTTGTTTTTACTGCTTTTTACAATTTTTGTCATGTAGTAAGTTGTTGGAATGACATTTCCATTGTTTTCAAATCATTTTAGGTACATACCTACTCAAAAGTATACTAAATGATTGTTTTTTTATTATACTTAGGTACTTCTTTATCTTTTCATGAATTGAAACGAAATGCGTGAGATCTACAATATAATATTTGATTAATTATCTTATAATATAAAAGAGAGTTGGGTTAGTGCGAACATTTATAACTCGAGATCGGCTGAACAGATTCTTCCGATGTTTAATTTATTCGATTCTTCTCCGCTCCGGATAACAGAATAACTAGTAAAATTTTGAAAATTGGATAAGAAATAATACTTACTTACTTTCCGTATCCGGACATCATCAGATGCGTGAACTCCAATACTCGGCCACCTGTATAGGTACCACTGTTATTAGCTGTCACTGTGTCTTGGTGCGTGCACGTTGTTCCCATGAGGGGACATGCGAAGAGATGCTGGTTGTTTTGCACCTCGCCACACTCGCATAATATGTCATCCTCCCTGTAACCCCACCTCTTGAGGTTGATGTAGAAACATGAGACGCCCGTTCTTAATCGATAGAAATAATAATATATAATATAATATTATAGTTAGTATGGAACGGATTTTCTGCGAGGTCATAACAACAAAATTTACTGCACCTGATGGTAGTTTCCTCTCATTCTCGAAAACGTTATTGTCGCTCTTACAGTAGCCCATTCCACTTACTCCACCGTTTCGAGCGTTTTAGAATTTTTCATACAAACTCAACAAAATTATCGGGCACTTTCAAATAATGTGCACACGCTGCATATCTGCGCACGCATAATATTCTGGCGTTGTTCCCGCCTGAGCTTTGAACACGAATTAAATACTATGGATGTTTTAGAAATATTATGTTGTTATTATTTTATTAGTTTAACTCAATCGAATTAATTACCTATGTATTTTTGTTTCTGCACAGTGCACAATGCACATATGAACGGGGCGAATCTGGTTAGGACCACAGGACAACGTCTGTCGAGAAAGCTAGAGAGTAATAAATAATGATAATAATATTTCATTTAACGCTATTGAGGTTGCATATTAAAAGGGAGTGGACTATTTTAAACCTTTATTACAAGCAAAAAGTTTCAGTCAGTAAACTGGTAAAATCTTTTACCTAGTTTTTTCGTATTTAACCAGATTTGTCTCATTCGAGACATGCTACCAAACAATATAGAAGTTATTTCAAGTGAAAAATTGGACACTACGGAATACCGAAACCGGGACCATTATATTTTTATCAATTTATTTACCAATATTAACTTATATATTCGTTCAGGTGTCATAAGTTCACAGCATACAATATTTAGAACGATTTGTAAATAATTCACAAGTAGCATAAGATTAAAATATGCATGCATCTTTCTTTATCTACCTACAAGAATGTAGACAATACGCGAAAAACCTTTAGAATTTCAGCTATTGCTTATAAAACTTCTTTCATGATGCCTTGTATTTTGGTTTGAGGTTTATAATAGCAATTAAAAAAATATATAATTAGATTGAGCTTGTTAGTTCTACCCCATCATAATAAATTACAAGCTCTCAACTTAAGTCATAAATCATTATGTAAATCAAGCTTATTTTTCACCTCGTTACAGCTTGAAAATGGTTGTTCATTACAGAAAAATGCAATTCACAACATCTTGAGGCTTCTGGCACAATTTCACAATCATGATGTTTTTTTTTTCTTGAATGTATTTTATTCAAACTAATAAAATTTATCAAAGTGGGTATACATTTATTCAGCGTTGACCGCTTTTCAGAGCGTAAATCATTGTTATCCGTACATTTATCGTTTGTTTGCTTAGGAAATTTCAGACAACTTTAATAAAATATACTGTTTCTATTTTTCTATTGCAATAATTGAGTCTCAAAATTAAAATAAAACTAGGAATTTGTTTTCCGCTGATGTAATAACCCGACTAGTTTCTATGCACACGTCTATGACACAAGACAAGTTGTCTCAAGACACAAAAATCGTTCGTCACTCTAGATTTATTTTGATCGCAGTGACATAAAAGGTCACACATCACCTTGAACATCATAAAAAAAAACAAAAACTTTATTTCTCATAACATTTTAACATTTAGGGCATGTGACTACGAAACTAGGTATGTAGGTACCTACATTCAAGACATAAAATTAGGATTACATGAAAGTTCGTCGAAGCACAATTCATCGAAAACTCAGTTCGACGAATTACAATTGATCGAAAGAACAATTTAACGAATCACAATTGATCGAAATATCAATTTTACGAAAACCATATTCTGCGAATATACATATATTTTAGAGTTTAATATTTTTGATTAGTTTTATAAAAAGGATTCGATCTTATTTGTCCAAAAATATTCTTATAGGTACTTAATCATTTTTTTTCGAAATTACCGGCAATTGAATCATACAAGGAATGATTTGTGCCGTTTAAAATCGAATGAAAATCATAAAAACCAATCATATTTATTGTTTACATATAAGTAGTCTGTGGTTTACCGTTTACATCAATATTATTTTGTTATGTCATTTCGCTAACTTATATGGATTTGGACAAAAGTACTAATGTCATTTTTTGGTCTACCTAGAACGAGGCAGTGTCTTTCTTTCTCGTTATTGATTAGTCAAAATTTAAACATAGCCATGTTTATTTTTTGCGTATTTTTATACGTTAGACATCGTTACAACTTATAATGTTTAATCCAATGTTGTAACGATAACTTTTATTTGAGCGTTTTTTTTTATTGTTGAGATAATTTTCCTGTTTACATTTATTTTTATTTTGTTTTGTTATTGTTATCTCCCGTAGGTCCTTTACAGGACGCTTGGGTTCATCATTCTGAATAACAATAATATAAAACTATAGGAAGGAAGTTATGAACACACAGTAGGTAATAATAACAAAAACAACAAATCCGTAACAAAACAATCAAAATTTTTGGAAATTATGATACAGTGGAGAATATAGTCGTATATTAATTTTGTGCAGTACTAAAAGGATGTAAAGGGTCCCTTTAGTACCATGCCAAAGTGTGAAAAATTACATGCATAATAAATAAAGTATTGCAATGAGAGCATCAGAACAAGACCATTTCACAAGAACTAAGTTAGGGTTAGACTAGACAAATTCGTGTTATACTATTTCTTCCTTTGTGTTTGTTATTTATGTATCTATAACGTTTAAACTGTTATTTTTACATTCATTGCAAAAAAAAAAGATTTTGTAAACCAGAAGGGGTTTTTTTTTTTTTTAAATAATAAAAAAACAACATTAGTCCTTGTAGAGCTGCGTTCATCATCTGTCGGATTTTGGAGTGGGTAAGTCACAGATGTATTCATACTACAATGCTACCAACATAACACCGCTATTTTTCGACGAATTGTGAATTTAATGGGTAATTCGAAATTTTCGATGAATTGTGAATTTACCGTATAATTCGAATTTTTCGACGAATTGTGATTTCGTAAAATTGCCATTCGGTGAACTGTCAATTCGACTAATTTCCATTCGTCAAATTGTAATTCGACCAATTTACGTGTCACCTAAAATTAGAGGGAAAACAATTGATATATAATTGTTTTACCTATTTATATATTTCTAGTGGTCGATCAGTGCTCGAAATTCGACCACAACTAATTTAAATTATAAGTTAGAACATTATTGAGGCTCCACTGTCAAAAACTGAGCAAGCGCAATGACATAGATACGAAAAATTTGAAATGTTGATAAGTTTTTTTCTATTATTAAGACAAACAATATTAATCTATTCTCAATGTCACGAAGTGTGTGTGAGTATCAAATACATAACACTACAACAGAAGTGTTTGTAATGCTTTTATATTGATTCAATCTATTTTTGAAGAATAATTTTTAAAAAATTAGCTTTTACCACCCCTTCTCTATATAAACTAAGTATTATTTTGCAAGATTTCATACTCCTCCGTCCGCGCAATTTTCGTAAAAATGTTCACAAAGTTTTTCCTACGCGTATTATTAATATGTTGATAATTTATGTATTATTATATGAATAATTATTAATACTGGGAGGTATGCAAACGTTCAAATAATTTCTATAAGACTAAGGCATTCATTCTTTTTAAAGCATGTCCATAATTCTCCATTCATCATAGCAGTTATACAACAACTAATGAAAGAATCACGTGTTGTTATCATGAGCGATTCAATTATTCTATCGGACTAAATATTTCAAAGCATGCTTTTATTTTGTGTTATATATATATAGACTACTATTTTGTATGTTGTTTGAAATTTAAACCAAGTCAATATAAGGTACTCGTAGGTATCTATTGAGTGAAATTATGGCGTGGATTGGATTAAGATCGAAATTAAATCGTATTAAGACCGTCTCGTGAATAAGTTTCCTTACACGACGCGCGCGTTTAATTTGTGAACCACGTACACACTTATTATAATATTGATGCAACGGCTCGTGTTCACGGCTTAAGTGTGTACACGGCTTTAAATCGAGGTGTTAATATAACAGATATAGACTTTTCCTTCTCTCTTGTAGTAGGTACCTTCTAACTCTTGAGTGGTCTCTCTGTTAGTATTTATTTATTTCAAGTAAAATTCATTATTCTCACCATAACAGTATGATTCTATAGTTATGTTATATGCTATTTTTATAATCCTTTCAGGAACTACGTGGTCCCTCCAGAAACGCCTTCTAGATCTATCCCATCGCTTAACGTCCTCTACTTTGCCGGTTCTCAAAATATCGGATATCCTTACTCTGTCTCGAAGTGTTGATCATGCAATGGGGTGAAGAGCCTTTATCTCTATTGTGCGTAGGAGTGAGGCCTCCGGGATTAGCTGTTTCTGTCGCATAAACAGGCCTGTAGGAATCCTAGCTGTGACGTCGCGTATATAGGCGAGGTTTCTGTGATTGCCTCTTTCTTTCGCATAATGAGAGCGTCAGCCAATCGCAAACGCCTCGGTATAGGTCGTATAGCGGGATCTTGTGATTGCGGTCTCTCTTTCGTATATGCGAAAGAGAGACAGCTATTATTACTGTATCTCTTTCACGTTACTCTTTCTTATAATATGCGAAAGGGTGACAGCGATTACACGTGCATACAAAATCTAAATATATGGCATTAGCCTATTAAATGTTTAATAATTTTACAATATTTTGTACATTTATAAACTTGTAATTGTGATTTATTAGCAGTTCCTAAAAACTACACCGCCTATATGCGTGACGTCAGAGATACTGCATTCCGGCCTATCAATAGAAATGAGCGAGACAACCATTCGCGGAGGCCTCGGTAGGAGGCTCTTCGTCCTTGTTCTATCGGCTCTTGACTCTATACCATATTTCAAGTACAGGTATATAGACTGCTACAAGTACAGCTCAGAGCTAACAAAAATAATACCAACCTATATCAAAATGGGTAGATGTTATATAGTCATTTCAATCTTCATTAACGATAACACGATGGAGAAATGCAATAAGAACTGTATTCGTGTGAGCATACTGTTAACTTTTCATTTCACTGCCTGCAATATCGTGAGAAAATTCCTGGGTTCTCGTGTCGGCGATAATCTTCTTTATGACTCCTTGACCCGTGTATGCAGTGCATCGAAACAAAAAAGTTTTCATCCGAAGTAGTTAGCTTTATGTAAGCTGGCGTCAATTATGCTGAAATTTAATATTCGCTGAAAAGCTCTTTCTTGCTTTTTTGTTATTTAGATCAATACATTTTGCCTACTGTTTTTTACTTACATAGTTAGTGTTGTATTTATTTTTTATAAGAACCATTGCAATATTTTTATACATTAACAATACATAATATTGGTTATAAGTATCTAACACAAACTCGAATGAATCAACAATGTGTCATTCCGACACTTGATCAAACGAATTGTGCTAACGAATACACACACACACACTCCCTTTTACACCCCACTCAGGGGCATAGGGAGGCAACAAGAGCTCTCCATTGCGCTCGATCTTGCGCAATGTTTATGACCTCCTCCCACACCATGTCCATGTCCCTCAGCTCTGCTTCGAAGGAGCGGAACACAGTGTGAGAGGGTCTTCCTCGCTAACGAATATTAGACAAATCTTATCAATGAAAACTAGAAAATTAATTGGGTTTTTTTTCTAAGAAAATGAATCTGTGCTCACTCGAAGTGAACACAAATATACTTTTGACATTTTTCACACTAAGCAAATGCTCCATGTTGTGAAAGCGGAAATGTTCGGCACAGCCGGAATTTAAACCCACGACCTCCAATACGCTGATTGATATGATCTCGTTCATGAACACATACAATGGCCACCTCCTGACAACATATCAAAATCCTTGTCAGAATCTACGCGAAATGATATAGAGTAAAAGTAAAGGTACCTACTGAACTTTCCAAAATAATTGGATAGTTAGCAAACTATGAAAATTTTCAGAAACACTTCCCCGTCCTGTTTCTCACCAATTTCCTTCTGAGTCTCGTTTTGTTTTTATAGAAATAGATAATAATTATTGTGTTACAATCGCGAATGAATTGAAATAAAATAACCATAAATCAAAATGGAATTTTAATGAGAACGTTTCCACTGCTGAAATATTTTGCCGCTAATATTACAACATAATATTTTTCTCCCTTGTTTTTTACGCAGTCAAAATCAGTTCGTCCCAATTGCATATTTTATTTTATTAAAAAAAAAAAAAAACAAAATTGTTTTGATTATGCAAATAAGTAAACAAAAAAATATTTTAAGTACCTACCTAATTTATATTCGTGTGTGTGCGTGAATAAATAATGTTTTGTAAAAATAAATATTTCCTGTTACCTACTCTAAAAAAAGGCCTAACACGCTCCAAATTGAGTCTGCATTTAAATGAGATTTTGATAAAAATAATTAAGTACGCATTTAATTAAACGTTTAAATATTAATAATCTTGACTTCATATGAAACTTTTTGATTGCCCTCAATACATTAAAACAATGTTATTGGAACAAAAATATACTTACCTTCTTGTGGCAAATCATTCTATAATATTTTTAAGGCCAATTTACCACACTAATTTTTCTGCCATATCGAAGGCTTTGATTTTCGTTCTTGCTTGAGACTTCACGAGAACTTTACTTTAACTATGTTAGAAAGCACTTACAAACGATATTAGGTATACCTATACCTCAATAATCTACCAGCATTTGTCTGTGCCAAAAATTATACGATTTATATGTAGGTAGGTAGGTATACCTATTTTTTTATCAAAATGGAGCTGTAATTCTCCACATTTATTTTGGCATTCTCCATCTTTTTAGTAGATATTCTTTCTTCGTGTTTTTGTTTTGTTTTCTGTCAGATATATTCTTTGTTATTGTTTATTATTTTTGTTCTTTTCTGCCTCGGCACAGGCTTTGCCTAGTGAGGCGTGAAGTTCGACTTTTTTGTTTGTTTTTTCAATTGATAACAGCAAAGAAAATTGAATTATTAATTAGAAATTGTTTATAATTTGCTAAAAGTAATGTGAATTTTAGTTTAAATTATTATATTTGTTTTGATAATGATGTTTTATAAGTATCAACATTTAGAATCGTACTATAAAGTTGTTATAATCGAAATTTGATTTAGGTGTATAAGATGTTCATATTGTAATACTATTATGGCTCTGTACATTGTTAAGTAGATTGTTAAGATATATATTATTTATGTATTGTTCATATATATTATTCATGTATTATTGTTTATGTATTATTATTTTTTTTTTTCAATAAAAAGATTTATTGTTATTGTTAATAATGTCTTTTTTGTAGGATTATCTTCTTAAGTAAAAAATGAACATTCCATTTAATAATTTCTTCTTCTCGATGTCTAATATCTGCCCCCCGTAGACAATTTGACATTGGCGTTCGACTACAAACGAAATTTCGTCAATGTAGAGTGCGAAAAAAATGAAATGTCCACTGGAACGTATAAACAATCATTTAAGACAAACAAAGACACTAAATATAAATTTTGGACAGTTAATTTTCTTCCTACTCTACATTGTCGAATAGTTCGTTTGTAGTCGATCGCCAATTGCAATTTGTCTAGGGCCCCAGGTCACCCCGATGTTGGCGATCACTTTGGGCGAAAGCTTATTCGCTGTCTTGCGCTATCCGGAATAACTCCTCCACGCTTCTTATTCCGGTCCAGTCTCCAATATTCTACGTAGATATGCCTCTCTATTTTACCCTACACAATTAACTGGATTAAATCTTTTATTTATTTTGGGAAATAAAAGTATTTTATTATTTAATTAAGTTATTCTTATTATGATTTATTTTTCGTTTGGCAAGTCGTCGATTTTTTGTCACAGCGTTAAAGTCTGACATCCAGCACCAACATCCATTCATTATGATTAATGGGTTGATGTTGATATACCTACATAGACTTCTATGAATATGGCAATCCA
This sequence comes from Mystacides longicornis, assembly GCA_963576905.1. Lineage (NCBI taxonomy): Eukaryota > Metazoa > Arthropoda > Insecta > Trichoptera > Leptoceridae > Mystacides > Mystacides longicornis. The sequence continues at coordinate 4,991,645 of OY756433.1, read as the reverse complement.
ATAAAGCACAATAATTTATGCAATACTAGCTTTCCCGACAGACGTTGTCCTGTCAGTAGTTAATAATTAATGAAATATAGAGATAAAAGTTGGAAATTATTGAGAACAAGAGAGCAACCAAATTTAAAGACTGCGACTGCTGTCATGCATTTGGCGCCAGGATATGACTATATCCATTTTTGTTAATGTCTCATCTTTATTGCCTATTGCATGGCTTTGTTGGTGCACAACGTTCTAATTATGTCTAGATTCTTGTGACCATTTTCAGGACTAGATCTTATAGAATATGTTACAACTAACGACTAACAATTCATTACTGATGTTCGACTTTTAAATGGAACAAACCACTACGGGCTTACGATCGTCTTCTACTATTATTTCGAAGGCTGGATTAACAATAATTTTGATGTTTTAGAACAATAATTTTGATGTTTTAGAAATTTTCTAAAGATTGCGTTGGCGTCGCAGGAAATCCGTTCCAAACTAACTTTAATATTATATTTTATATTCCTTCTTATGTATTTTCAACTTTTTAATGGTTATTTTGCTATCCGGGGCGGAGAAGAATCCAATTAATCAAACATCGGAAGAATCTGCTAAGCCGATCTTGAGTTATAAATGTTCGCACTAACCCGACTTTCCCTTATATTAGAGATTATATAAAAATACGTTTGCATGTTTTAGATACGTAAATAATAAAACTATCTATGTTTGAAAGGACAAAAATCTAATTAAAAATCCTTCCATGTTAATCTTATCTAGTCAATAGACGATATAAAATATATTTAATTACAAAACATGCATAGATTCGTATGGTTTAATTATTTTTACAGCTTGTTATGATCGATTGATGCGTTCAAAATCTGTTCTGAGAAATCATGAAAGTAGGGGAGGTGGGTAGATCCCATTGTGGGTTCCGAGCGATAAGAAAACAATAACACGGCGACAGTTTGTCCCTAACATAGGCTTTTGTTTAATTCACAATATTCTAGGTAAACGGGTTTTTTTTGGATGCTTCGAAACACCGTAGATAAGGGTAGCTCTTGAGTGCATGTTATTGTTTTGCAGAATGAAAAAACCCTTGTAATAATAAAATATAGAATATAATAAGGGGTTGGTATGGCAAATATAATTGTTTAGATGGCATTGTATTTTGATTATCAAATTATGTACCTATGTAGTTGTAACTGTAAACGAACATAAGTAGGTATGTTGTTGTTCTATAATAGACTATGGTTTAAACAAGACTTAAATACTGAATAAATAATGTGTAGAGATTATAATGTTGTTTTGAAATGATAAATTATAACACATATGCTTAAGGAGTAATATAAGATATTATAAGACTATTAGATTAATTATTGATTAAGGCACGTTAGTTTAATTACTGATAAGCATCTTAGTTAAGAAGGAATATACCTATGTGTAGGTTAAGAATTACCTAAGATAGAATTGATTAATGGCCAACATTAGTAATAAGATTAATAATAATTAATATTAAGACAATTATTGAACATGTCTAGTATATAAGATTTCTAGTATATAAGATTCACAAGGTTGTAATTAATTTTAAGAGATAAATTAGCATAACATGATTAGAAGATTGAATTAAGCTTTCAAAAGATTATTACTAAGAGATGTATTAAAGTTAGGTTTATGTTCAATGTAGATAAGACTAACATATCGGTTAAGAAAAAATGATGTATAAAGAAAAGATTTATTAATTACTAGGTATATGAAAGATTCATAAAAAAAAACTATGTATAATTATTTCATTATAAGTTGTTCGCGCGTAGACAATTTGTAGCAGTTATAAAAACAATTACCCTGTCTCCCTCGCACACTACATCACAGGCGCCTCCACCAATAAGATCATCCATTTTTCCCCCTTCCTTGTCCTGACTCCGCCTCTCGGAAGCTTTCTTAAAAATAGCTGTATTGCCAGGCGAGCCCTCATAACACGCTTATACGTAGCTGCACGCATTTAGACTTACACTGCTAACGCTTGCCTATGTTGTTTTAGAGTTTGACGTAGTATTTTGATTCGACAGTATACGTAGCCGTAATTGTAAAATAATTAGTGATTGGTGAAAGTGTAATTTCGGTTTATATTTGGAAATAAGCGTAGAGAGGTGTCGGGTGTACTGTAATCGCGTAGTGACGTATTAAAATAAACAAGTAGAGATTAATAGTTACATCTAGTGATTGAGTTTATTTGCTAGTAGTGTTTAAATAAATAATAGTTGTTGTGTAGTGATACCAAATTGGATTAATTGGCTGGTTGCAGTAGAGGTTTGAGTATCTAGTTTACTAATCATAATATTTGTTCATACCCAAGTTCGTATTATATGAGGACTTAAATTTTACTTGTTTTGTGTTGCAAGTTACACAGTCGTGTAACCATTAAATTAAATTCATTAGAAGAGCCTCTGAAAGGATTACTCAGAGGGGTCAGGGAGGGCAGTCCTCACACAATACCTCCCACGGGTTTTAGTATACTAACCGAAGTAGTCTGAAATTTTTCTGTTTGTTTCGCTTATAGGTATTACATAATATTTTCATGTTTTTGTCTCCCGAGCCCTATAGGCGTAACAACTTGGCGCCAACGTGTGTTTAGTTATATATTAAGCATTGACGAATTCACCCTGAGACGAGTCTTCTATTTTTATCATTTTTATAGTGAATTTTATAGAAATTTGGAATATTTGAACACGTGGAGACGTCGCGGTTTATACTAGAATCCAATAAGATTTTCTTGCTATCCATCAATTTCATTAGTTTAAATCCCAATTTACATCGACAAGTAAAATGATTATTTTCAATTGGTTCGAGTTGTTGCTACGCGTTTGCAAACTTTTTATTTTCGCGGTGGTCACGAGAAATGGGGCTGCATCGGCAGGTTCGTTAGGCGTTGACGAAACGCCACCCATTTCGTCACATGATGATGATGATGACCATAATGTGCCACCAGCTGACACATTAGAAACGAGGGATAGGAATTTTGATACAAGACCGCAGATTGTTTATGTGAGAGATGAAGTACTCAATGAGAACTTCTTTTTTAGCGGGTTACCTCAAGAATGTCCGAAGGCATTTATCGCGGATTGCCAAGAGTACTTTGCTCTTCGGAACATTAGGGAATCGGAGAAAGTCAGGTTGGCTGCTCTGAAACTTCGCGGTGACGTGAAAACCTGGTGGACTAGTCGCGGGAATGGGTTGCTGAGATGGTCGGCCTTCAGCGCTCTTTTATTACAACGGTATGGGATTGATAATAACAGGCTGGCACTGACTGGCCATTTACTCTCACATAAACAGCAAGAGAATGAGTCTGGTTCTTCATTTTTAAGTAGAAAGACGAAAGTTTATGACCGGGTTTATGGCAACGATGTTATTTATTCCGCTGAATTTGCTTTCCATCTATTAAATTTGATGCTGCCACGTTACACCAATGTTCTGCGTAGAGAATTCACCAAAGATGACATCACGTTTGACAGTTTAGAGAACCGCGTCTCTGAAATTGATTTCCCGACAGAATTAGTATACCCTGTAATAAATAATGAGCCACAACAAGCGACACATCAGCCTCAAAGGCGTAGTAGCATTTCGTGTTATAACTGCAACGGGCAGCATGTTCAGAGGAATTGTCCATTGACTAGGAATAGGAACGATAGGGCTTTTGATAATAGGAATAGCGACGGACAGTTCCATAGGCAGAGAAATAATAATAATAGAGGAAATTTCCAGTCAAGTAGGCAGGGCAATAATAATTATCAGTCAGGTAACTTTAGAAACACGAACAATAATAACTTCAATCAGGCGAGGAATTTTGAAAATAGGGGTAATCAAAATAGAAATAGCTTTAGAATGGACAGTAGAAATAACAATGGATCTAATAATCAGGATAGGAACAGAAATACAAGGAATAATAATAGGCAGGAAAGTAATAACTTTGATAACAGACAGGATAATAATAATTTTAATAATAATCAGGCAAGGAATAATAATAACTGGAATAGAAATGGGCAAGGACAGGATAGAAATAATTGGAATCAAAACAGGGGTAGGCAAAACGGAAACCAGAACGCTAATTTAAACGCTCAAGGCCCTGGACGGAACGCCGGATCAAAGCCGTCTCAGGGCAATCACTAGAAAACGGATTAGAACATAGGGAGGTTGAATCAGAGTTACGACCGACTATTCAACCTGTAGCAAAGGTCCTTGATAATGATGTGAAGCTTAGGTCTAGAAACATAGTTTCTAAACCAATTTCTATAAATAATAATGAAACGTTAGATGAGGTGCTAATATGGGAAGATACGGGCGAAAGTAGTGATGGGCCAGTCGAGGTTCAAGCGTGGTTACATCGTGAAGGTAAGGGTAAAGATGTTGAGCGCGATAATTTTAGACTTTTGGGTTCAAGTTCCGAAGAGGTAGAGAGTCCACAACGCGATAGAGATAGACAAAGGTTATCAGATGTAGATTTAGATGCGATAGAATTTTTTGAAGAACCGCAGTGTGTAGCTATTGTAGATTCGGGAACGCCATTACTCCCGCGAATTAGAATGTCGTTTAATAATATAGAGTGTACAGCTTTGGTGGACTCTGCGTCTTCGTATAATATTGTATGTAGCCGATTAACTAGAAATTTGCGTAAGCAACAGACCCATATTGACAGATTATATTTAGCAGAACAAGGTGCTTACATGGAGGTAACGGCTAGACTTGAGACAAATATTTTAGTTCAGGGTATAGAGGTTATTTGTGAGTTTTTAGTCGTAGATAAGCTTAGGGATGATGTTATTCTCGGAGTGCCGTGGATGACGTCACAAAAGTGCGTTATAGATTTTCATAGGGGTTGCCTTCATTTCGGTAGAGTAGAAAGAGTGACGACGCATTTGATACCGGTACGTGGGGAAATGAAGTGTGATGTCGAATTGCCAGAGTTGCAATCCGATATACCTCGCGGACACCGAGAGAGTCTTATAGGTATTTTAAATGATTTTAAAGAGGTATTTCTTCCATATTCTGGCCCTGCTCCGCTACAACCTCACGAGATTAAGCTGAAAGATGCACGCCCGATTCGTTTACCTCCGTATAGGCTCTCTGATGAGAAAAAGAAGCATCTCTTGGCCCAGCTGGAAGGCATGCTGGCTGATGGCGTGATCGAAAGCAGTAGATCATGTTATAGTTTTCCGGTAGTTATGGTCCCCAAGCGAGGGAAGGATGAATATCGCTTTTGTGTAGATTATCGTAAACTCAACGACGTCACTGAGGACGAACCATCACATTTACCCATTATTCATGAAACGTTAAAAGATTTAGGTAACGCGAAATATTTCTCGTCATTTGATTTACAGAAAGGATATTGGCAGATCCCAATGTCTGAAGATTGTAAACATTTAACCGCTTTTTCAACCCCTGACGGAGCTTGCTATCAATTTCGAGTTATGCCCTTTGGTTTGAAAGGTTCCCCAGGAACATTTCAACGGATAATGAGTCAAGAGGTCTTGGCTGGATATCTACGTGATTTTTGCCTTGTTTATCTCGATGATGTGATCGTTTATTCTAAAGATTGGGCTTCACATATGTATCATTTGAGATTAGTTTTAGAACGGTTACAGCAGTATAATTTGCGGTGCGCTTCAGATAAGTGCAGGATCGGTACCACAGAATTAGAATTTTTAGGTCACGTAGTTTCGGCTAGTGGTAACCATCCCCAGAAGTTACATGCAATCTCCATTGCAAACTTCCCAGTGCCTACTTCAAGAAAGAAGTTGAGGTCCTTCCTCGGCTTATCGAATTGGTTGCGCGAGTATCTTTATCGTTTTGCAGAGATAGCAGCTCCATTAACTGATTTGTTGAGCACGAAGAGGCCATTCAAATGGAATGCCTCAGCACAAAATGCAATGGATAGCATTAAAATTGCTATAAGTAGGCCACTCTCCCTATGCAGGCCAGATTTCGAGAGGCAATTCGTATTGCAAACAGATGCCAGCAAGTTCGGCGTTGCCGCCGTTCTATATCACGAGCGACCTGATGGCGGTCGTGATATTGTCTCTTACGCTAGTGCTCGTTTTTCTGATGCAGAAAAACGCTGGCATTCGAACGAACAGGAAGCATTCGCGGCTGTTTGGGCGATAAAGAAATATCGTCAGTATTTGGAAGGTACACATTTCATCCTACGTACAGATAACAAGGCGTTGACATGGTTAGAACGGGTCAAAGATGAAAGAGCTAAGTTAACTAGGTGGGCATTGTTATTACAGGAGTTTAATTTTACGTTAGAACACTGCCCAGGTAGGAAAAATGAGTTACCAGATTTCTTGTCGAGGAATCCGGCCGAATCTAATATCACTGAAGATATTGATTCGTTAGATAGGGGAATGTACCCCAATGTTAGCCAGGAGGGCTGGAAAGCAGATAGAGGTCTACCTCAGGTGACGCTCATTGGGAACGGTCTGGATCTTCGGGACGCTGAAGATCAGCAGTCTGGAAAACTGGCAGATCGTGTGCGTGGTGCACAACGCACCGATCTACGGTTGTCTCGAATGATAAACCATTTGGAAAGCTTACTTTCTGCCAACAGTCCACCAACAAATGCCTGTGATAGGCATTGGTTGGAGATATACAAATTAATTGATGGTTACTTATATAGACAGGTTAGCGGACAATCAGTTCCGAAACTGATCGTACCGAAATTTATGATCCCTCACGTTTTAAATTTTTATCATAACAGTAGGCATGCTGGCCACCCTGGTGAAAGGGAAACGCTTAGAGCGACTCGGAGATATTTTATCTGGCCAGGCATAAATAGAGATGCGAAAAGGTTTGTCAAGAGATGTATGACTTGTGCTCGAGCGAGAGCGTTACCAAGTCGTCCACGCGCGCCTTTAGGATCATCGGTAGCACAAAATCCTTTTGAGATTTTAGCTATTGACTTGATGGGCCCATACCCTAGATCAGCTAAGGGGAATACGGTTTTATTAGTAGTTACAGATATGTTCACAAAATGGGTAGAAGCATTTCCTATGCGATCGGGGAGAGCACCACAGATTGTAGGCTTGTTAGAGAAAGAGATTTTTTCACGGTATGGGTATCCTAGGGCTATTCTCTCAGACAACGGACCACAGTTTAGTCACGAGTCTTGGAACTCGGCAATAGATAGGTGGCAATGCCAGCATTGGACCACAGCGATTTACCTACCCCGTGCTAACATAACAGAACGCCGAAATCAAGAATTAAAAAAATTGCTCCGTGTTCACCTATTAGGGCGTGAACACAAGCGTTGGGATGAGCACTTAAGCTCAATTTTAGAGTCAATTAGGGGAAGACGTAACGACGCGTCGGGAATGACTCCAAGCCAAGCTCTATTTGGCTACGAAATTAAACGACCTGGCGAATGGTCGTCGGTAGCCCCAAATACTAAGCCGGAAAGATCAAATAGATTAGATATAAATAAAAATATTCGTCAAAACCAGGACCGGTATAGAAGTAAATACGCCCAGACCAACGGAAAGGTCCCTGGTTATGTCACTGGACAGAAGGTTATGTTGAGAGAACATCCACTCTCAAAACGCGTAGCGGGTTTTCATGCTGGGTTTGCACCAAAATACTCCGGTCCTTATACGGTTCTATTACCAGTAGGACGGGGAAACGTTTACTGGATAGATCGTAAAGGAAAACCTATTAAAGTACATTCAGACGAATTAAATTTAGCCCCTGTTCAACAGGAAGAGGTCCAGGAAACTGAACCTTAAATTAAAGTTTGAGTTTCTTATCGATCGGAATATAGGCTAAGTAGTGAAGTAAAATAAGTTATATTAGAAATATAGGACATAGTTAGAAATTATATATTATAAAAAAAAAAAAAACAAAAAAAAAAAAAAAAAACAAAAAAAAAAAAAAAAACAAAAAAAGAAAAGAGGTTGTGGGTAGAACTTAGAAGTATATAGTTGGTAGTGGTAAATACGTTTAAAACATATATAGAATTGTAGTTAATGTTGGTGTTGGATGTTTTTTTATTTAAACTAGGATAACTGGCTTATACATTCACAGCTATCCTAGATATTACCATTGAATGTATTGGCGCCCTAGAAGGTTATATTAAGTTAGTTTACAGTTATTTAAATAACAGATTTTGAACGTTTAAGAGGGGGCGGATGTTATGATCGATTGATGCGTTCAAAATCTGTTCTGAGAAATCATGAAAGTAGGGGAGGTGGGTAGATCCCATTGTGGGTTCCGAGCGATAAGAAAACAATAACACGGCGACAGTTTGTCCCTAACATAGGCTTTTGTTTAATTCACAATATTCTAGGTAAACGGGTTTTTTTTGGATGCTTCGAAACACCGTAGATAAGGGTAGCTCTTGAGTGCATGTTATTGTTTTGCAGAATGAAAAAACCCTTGTAATAATAAAATATAGAATATAATAAGGGGTTGGTATGGCAAATATAATTGTTTAGATGGCATTGTATTTTGATTATCAAATTATGTACCTATGTAGTTGTAACTGTAAACGAACATAAGTAGGTATGTTGTTGTTCTATAATAGACTATGGTTTAAACAAGACTTAAATACTGAATAAATAATGTGTAGAGATTATAATGTTGTTTTGAAATGATAAATTATAACACATATGCTTAAGGAGTAATATAAGATATTATAAGACTATTAGATTAATTATTGATTAAGGCACGTTAGTTTAATTACTGATAAGCATCTTAGTTAAGAAGGAATATACCTATGTGTAGGTTAAGAATTACCTAAGATAGAATTGATTAATGGCCAACATTAGTAATAAGATTAATAATAATTAATATTAAGACAATTATTGAACATGTCTAGTATATAAGATTTCTAGTATATAAGATTCACAAGGTTGTAATTAATTTTAAGAGATAAATTAGCATAACATGATTAGAAGATTGAATTAAGCTTTCAAAAGATTATTACTAAGAGATGTATTAAAGTTAGGTTTATGTTCAATGTAGATAAGACTAACATATCGGTTAAGAAAAAATGATGTATAAAGAAAAGATTTATTAATTACTAGGTATATGAAAGATTCATAAAAAAAAACTATGTATAATTATTTCATTATAAGTTGTTCGCGCGTAGACAATTTGTAGCAGTTATAAAAACAATTACCCTGTCTCCCTCGCACACTACATCACAGGCGCCTCCACCAATAAGATCATCCATTTTTCCCCCTTCCTTGTCCTGACTCCGCCTCTCGGAAGCTTTCTTAAAAATAGCTGTATTGCCAGGCGAGCCCTCATAACACGCTTATACGTAGCTGCACGCATTTAGACTTACACTGCTAACGCTTGCCTATGTTGTTTTAGAGTTTGACGTAGTATTTTGATTCGACAGTATACGTAGCCGTAATTGTAAAATAATTAGTGATTGGTGAAAGTGTAATTTCGGTTTATATTTGGAAATAAGCGTAGAGAGGTGTCGGGTGTACTGTAATCGCGTAGTGACGTATTAAAATAAACAAGTAGAGATTAATAGTTACATCTAGTGATTGAGTTTATTTGCTAGTAGTGTTTAAATAAATAATAGTTGTTGTGTAGTGATACCAAATTGGATTAATTGGCTGGTTGCAGTAGAGGTTTGAGTATCTAGTTTACTAATCATAATATTTGTTCATACCCAAGTTCGTATTATATGAGGACTTAAATTTTACTTGTTTTGTGTTGCAAGTTACACAGTCGTGTAACCATTAAATTAAATTCATTAGAAGAGCCTCTGAAAGGATTACTCAGAGGGGTCAGGGAGGGCAGTCCTCACACAATACCTCCCACGGGTTTTAGTATACTAACCGAAGTAGTCTGAAATTTTTCTGTTTGTTTCGCTTATAGGTATTACATAATATTTTCATGTTTTTGTCTCCCGAGCCCTATAGGCGTAACAAGCTCATAGTAAATGTATGTTAATTACTTCATTCGTACCTTATAATTTAGCACACCTTTAACATTCGTGCTTTTTATCACAATGACTACTTTTTATATGTCTGGTAATGTTGTACTTCGAGCAATACACATAGTTATAAGTACTTACCTAATACCTAATATGTAAAAATTTTGCCATTCACCAACCTCATATACATACCTATTAAGAGCGCTATTTAGAAGTTCAAAAGTACATATATACCTACATCGCTATACAAATCATTCCACGGCAAGACCATAGATTATACCTACCACTTTTTTATGAGTTAAAATTCCAGTTCATATAGAGTATTTTGATCTCAAAAAAGGGTTTTTCCAAACGGTCAATATACCTACATGAAAAAAAAATTGTTAACACACCTAAAGTATTTTTTTTTTATAAAAAATGTTTTTGTGCTCACTCAAAGTGAACACAAATAGGTACCTACACTCTTTGACTCTTTCATAGTAAGCTACTTAAAGCTTGTGTCGTGAAAGAGGAAGATGGTCGGCACCTGGGATCGAACCACGACGTCCGCACCAAACAGTACGAAAGCCGGCGTTGTAACCGTCAGACAGAAATGCAGATAATTGAAGAGTTTTTTTTTTATCAACATCTATTAAAGCATAAGTTTATGTTTTCTATTATTATATCTATTATATATTAAAACCTAGGTTTCCCGACATACATTGTCCTGTAGAATGTTTAAAATATATTATGTGAATGTCCAAAAATTATTTCTAAAAGCTTGGAAGAAATTCTGTCAAAAAACTGCGTAGGTATCAATGTTTTGAATCTCAATGCATGGTTATCAAGTAAATGAAAATTGAAGTATTATGGAATTATTTTTCACGGATGGCTTTGTTGTCATTAAATTCGTCCCATACTAACTTTAATATTATATTATTTGCTATCCATTTTTTCAATTTTAAATAATTATTCTGTTATCCGGAGCGGAGAAGAATTAATTAAACCGAGCATCATAAAAATCTGTTTAGCTGATATCGAGTTGTAAGTCTCGAGTTCATTTATATTAGGTATAAATATTATAAAATATGGTCTACCTACGGTGTAAAATATTAATTATCTTTAATGGGTATATATTCATATGTCATTGTTTTGAATGTTCCTGTCAATAGAAAGACATGCGTAATATAACGAAGAGTTCAATACCGGATATTGTGAGTGATGCGATCCAATGATATTCAGCTATGGGGTGGAGGGTGTTTTCATTTCAACCAATGACACGCGACCCACCCCTCAAAACAACTGTCATAAATGATAGCACCACTACCCGAGATGGGCGGGGATTAGGTACCTTATAATTTTCTCTCCTGGCATCATTGGAGTTCGCATGACAACACTGAATGTTATGTCAATAATGGGATGTACGGTTTTACTGAAATATTTTAATCCCACATCTATTATTATTTTTTATTTTTTTTATTTCCCATACCAATAACACGAGTACAATAATAAGTACAAGTACTTACAATCTATACCTATATATTTATTTATTTTGGGATTTATTATCTCACTAGGCAGACGCCTGTGCCGAGATAATACTTTTGTTTTATATTTTAGAAATACTGGAATATTACCTACTAGAATTTTATATAGAAATCTAATAAAATATAATATTGAAAATAACAACAACAAAAAAACACAAATAAACTATATTTTTTAGACTAGTTGCATATATGCAGGATAACAGTGCCATTCACTTCGATCACCTTTCATTAAAAAAAAATATAAAAACTCACAAGTGCAACTCAGCATGGGAAATGCAGGGAAAAGGTCCACAAGAATCCACAACAATGGAAAAGGCAATCGATCATTACAGACAAGAAAACTTCATAATCACATACCTACATCAGTGAATCACTCGTCTACCTCAACAAATACCTACACTTGTATTCTTTTATTGTGGAAATGTAACTTTTTTTTTTCGTAAACCTTAAGAAACATTTGACATAGATAGAATGATAACTCATCGTCACTATGTGATTGCCATGAAAACTATAGTGCCATTCAATTACACCGTTTTATTCAGTTCAACTATTAAAAAATAAAAGGAAAATAAATCCATTTTTACAAAATTTTAAAACATAATTAAGTTCACTGGCTGTTGAAAATGTGTAGATATATGATATATACCTAGGCAATGCGTGGAGACTTTAAACTGTAAATTTCCCTCACCGTCACTGTACATATATAACTATTATCTATCAATAGGTACTTTTTTTATCTTAACGTTGCTGTAGGATTATGAAAAATTATCCAATAGTATTAGATACTTTCTCATGAAATTCTCATGTGGTCAAATCGATCTCCCATAATCCCACTTAGGGGCATAGAGAGGCAACAAGAGCTCTCCAATGCGTTCGATCTTACGCAATGTTTATGACCTCCTCCCACACCATGTCCAAATTCCTCAGCTCTGCTTCGAAAGAGCGGAACATGGTATGAGAGGGTCTTCCTCGTCTTCGGGTCCCTGATGAGTGGAAGGACAGCGCTCTCCTCCGCCAACTGTCATTCGGCATCCTTAACACATGTCCCAGCCAAGTCCATCTTTTCTCCGTTATATTAGAAGTGATGGGCCTTCACTGGGTCTGCTGGCGAATAGCGTCGTTCGTGATGCGGTGGTACCATATTTTATTCAAAATTCTCCTGAGGTACTTCCTTTCGAATGCGGAGTACTTTTGTACCTGTGCTTTGGTCAGATTCCAGAACTTTCACCCATACAGGGGAATGGGCAACATACACGCCTCAAACAGTTAACATTTCATCTCGACATGCACTAAACGCTTCAAATGGTAGTGACCCGTAAAAGTTGTTGAAAAAATATAGGTAACAGCATTTTGCACTAGTTTTTTAGCTTGTTGTTGCTGTTTCTTTTAAAGTGTTGGTCTGGAGTCCTGCTTTCCTTTTTTTTCTAAAATGTTCTCCAAGTACAATTCATGTAAGTATTAAAGAGGTATCAACTTTCACATCCACTGAAAATCTATATCCTTGAACCGCTGGCGCTGAAACAATCACGAGTTTCTCGCACGCAAGAAAGGCCTTATATGTTATAATTATTTGGTTACTAAACGAACGCCTGCCCGTTATTCTCACGGCCAAATTACTTCTAGATTTTCATTAAGATTTCCGGGAATGTTCAACCTCAAAATTAATCGAAATATGACCCCTGCAACAAATTGCATCATGATATACCTGATGTCGGTTATATTAATTCATAATAAAATGTGAATAAAAATTATAATAAAACAATTTTGTTTTTCCTCGTGTTTTTTATTCTGTCATTTCTTGCCTGATGGTTTATGAACCTTTGACTCTAAAATTGTCTCCATATAGTCAAACGAAAGGAGTTGATGTGAGCGTTATAACGAAAGCTGATAAAAATTTTCAATAAAATATAAATCATATTAAACGCTTTTCGAAATATTTACTTACTTACTTATTTACTTACTTAATCCACGTTCGCTCCCAGTGTGGAGCATGTGGACGCCACGAAGTTCCTCCAAGCCTCTCTATCTTACGCCAGTTGCACAGCTTCATCCCAGCTTAGTCCAGCATCTTGTAGAACTGCAGTGAATGCCCGCTTGATTGTTAATTTCGGCCTGCCTCGCCTTCTTGTCCCATCCGGATTGTAGAAAAGACTTGCATATTCAAGTCTCTCGGGGGACATGCGGAGAACATGGCCAAGCCAACTCAATCTGCAATTCTGGATTACTGACGTGATTGGCTGTTGTGCTGTTCTGACGCGTACATTCTCATTTGAGACATAGTGGTACCACCTTATCCCCAAAATCTGTCGCAAAAATCTGTTCTCAACACTGAGAATTTTCCTCTGTTGAGCCTTCGTCAGATGCCAGGATTCACAACCATATAACAACACTGGCATAATGCATGCGTTAAACAGGCGACACTTAGTCTTGGTGGAGAAGTTGGGGATTCGAAATATTAGTCTTACAAAAATAAACAACATTGGTTAACACTTTTTTCAACTTTCCGGATACCAAATTTTAGTTTTGTGAAATAATTAAGTTACAAGCCTTTAAAAATAACGTTATTTAAAATTAATGAAACTACTATAACGTTTTTGAATTTAAGCCGTTATTCCCATCTCTAGAAATGAATGATTACTGAATTTTCTGTAGTTTTACTATGGAATTGTCTATCATTACGGTAGATATTTATTAGGGCAAAATCCAAATCCAAACTCCCTTTAGACCCCACTTAGGGGCATAGGGAGGCAACAAGAGCTCTCCATTGCGCTCGATCCTGCGCAACGTTAATGACCTCCTCCCACACCATGTCCAGATTCCTCAGCTCTGCCTCGAAGGAGCGGAACACAGGGCAAAGCGGATAAAAAAGTAACAATTTGTTCTTACTTCTCACTGGTTTCTAAACAGCTACCATATTTTTAAAGAAATAAATATAGATACCTATGTAGTCATTTAAATAAGTACCTACATGTAACCGTGGGGTTGCTGGCTAAGAATAATAGGTATACCTCTGCTCTTTTCGCTTGTTTTTCGAGTATCCTGTAAGAGGCAGGGAATAAACCCCATCAGGCTAAAAACAAGCCTTGAAAACCTGGAGGGGAGAGGGGGTTTCAGGCAGCTGGTATCCCCTCTGCGATCATAAACAATGTCTTTATATATCTGTGATTTGAAGGGAGAATGAATGAACCATTTAAAATTTCGTAGGTAGGTACCTATTTGCTCTACGAATTTCTATATTGTAGATATTAATTTGTTTATAGTATGACAATTATTATTCACATCACATCTGAAATATCTTCAATAACATACATGGAATGAACATGAACGAACTATAAACAAAACAAAGATAAATGTAGGTACTATACCTAAATATGCTCATTAACTATGCGGGAGCATGGGCACCCATTACTTTGAAATTTTCAAAGCACACCTATCTATATAAAATTTTCAAAGCTATTTTCCAGTAGGTATATATGCATGTATTTTGGTGGAATATTACACGCGGTCATATCGATTAGTATTGGCTGTTTAAAAGGCTTTGGCTGCTTCGAATCACGCAATCGTCAACACCTCATTTTTTCACCACTGCGTCTAGAGCTGGAGAATTGGGCCACTAGGAAACCTGTTGCCGATAAATTTGATAAGCACACATTTGGGGCATTGTTTTTTTACGTCTCCGCCATTATTGAGAACAGTTTCATCAATGTTTCATGACAAATTAATTATTAAGTACCTAATATAAATGATGGATATAAAACGCGAAGCCATTTTTCTCTAGAGCGACTAAAGCTTTACCTACTAAGTCAACGTTCGAGTATTACATATTGCAATTGAAAATGGATGGGGGATCCTGTGAACGTTGATGTGCGTTACCGGGGCGGGAGAGAGGTTCGAACAACGCGTTACTACTTACAGTCTGGCTAAAAAGAGTAGACATTAATTATTATTGATGAACTAAAATGTTATCACTCTGGCAACATTGAACATGATTATTGTCTGACATTACAAATGTTTACGAATGGACAGCAATTCTAACTGGTAAATACAACGTCCAATTCATTTTAATAATTATTAAGTACCTTTTACTAATTTGGATATTTTTCCCACATATTTTTTTGTATATTCCTATAATATTCACTTACAAACAAATTATAGGTTATGTTTAAACATTTTGACATTTATATAATTGAAATTCGGCCATAGAATAGTAAGCACCATTTTGTGGATTACAGCACCCATTATATTATCTTATTATCTCTTGTTTTTTTACTCGTTTTGCGTAGATTTTTTCTCCATCTCGTTTTTGACGCCATGGCTGGTACAGTTCGTTATTAAATTCTTTTAAATAACCTCTACAAACCATTTCATATGATACCACATTACATTGAATAGTAGGTATATATTTGTTAATATTTTGGCGGTTACAATACAATACAATATAAATGTAGAGTACTTATTAAATGTTGCCATACAAACGACTGCAGCGCCCTCAATTATTTTCTACTCTATTTATAATTTCTATTTGCCAGACTGATGTACGTAACATGTATGGTAGGTACCTATGTACTAGGCTTAAGTTTTATCATGTACCAAACTATGTAAAATTTTATTATGTGCTGCCTCCGACAGCGAAACTTTGTTTCTTGGAGGTAGCGAAAATAAATTTAAAAAAAAAACAATTTTTAATATTTTTATTTATTGAAATATTCCAAGTTGGCAAACCTTTTCGTTTATTTTTGAAGAGGTATCCCTATATTGTTTTAAGTATATAAATAAAAAAGTGTATTTTATATGATTTTCTTTGTCAGTATTAGGTACCTATTTGTTAGTGAAATTTAGTGAACGACTAACAATAAAAAAAAATTTAGGAAAGCTTTTTTTTTTTTTTTTTTTTTTTTTTTTTTTTTTTTACCCATCACGCCGTGTCCCGTAAGGGGTAGGCAGAGAGAACGGACCTCCACTCTTTTCTATCCAAGCATACTTCTTTCGCTTCATCCACCGACATAATATTTCTCATACACCCTCTCCTATTTCTCTTACTTCTTACATGGCCTTCCTTGAGGACGGAATCGATGTGTTCGATCCACGTCATTCTCGGTCGGCCACGCTTTCTTACACCTTTCCTTTCAGCCTTATGAATTCTCTTTGTCATTCTGTCTGCATCCATTCTTTCCACATGTCCAAACCATCTCAACTTATTAACTTTCATCTTTGTCACAACACTTACTTCCATACCACATTCCTTCCTAATATTTTCATTCCTTTCCATATCCCATAAAGTTTTTCCACATATTCTTCGTAGAGATTTCATCTCTACTGCATTTATACTACATTCTTCTTTTTTCGTCCATGTCCACGTTTCACAACCATACATCATCGATGGTAACAGGATTGCGTTATGCACTAGTTTCTTTGCTTGTAGTGAGACGTTGTTGTTTCTCATTATAGGTCTTAGTGCACCGCCCACCCTGCAACCAGCAACTTTCCTACGCTCGATTTCTTTTTCACACTTTCCATCCCGACTAAACATGCTTCCTAAATACACATACTCATTCACTTGCTCAAGATATTCATTTTCTACCGTTATTTTGCAATTCGTTCTTGCTTCATCCCTTTCAAATACCAAAACCTTTGTTTTGCTGACATTCATTTTTAGACCGTGTTTTGCACAATTTTCAAACACACTTGACACAAGTTCTTGCAAATCATTTTCACACTCAGCCATAAGTACTAAATCATCGGCATACATAAGCGCACATACTTTTATTCCATTCAAATCAACCCCTATATTTATATCTTTTAACCCACTGACGCAAAAATCAAAAAACAAATTGAACAACCATGGTGACATGACGCACCCTTGCTTCACACCCTTCGTAAGACAGAACTCTGGTGAAACGTGACTATTCACCTTCACACACGCAGTACTATCCGAATATAGCGAAGCAATGCCACGAATCAACCGGTTGTTCACTCCATAGATTGATAGAACCTCCCATAATTTACCCCTATCTACCCTATCATATGCCTTTTCCAAATCTACGAATGCACAGAAAAGCTTCTGATGTTTACTCAAAAGCTTCTCCGTAATCATCCGCAGTGCGAAGATCTGATCGGCACATCCCCTCCCATTCATAAAAGCCCCTTGTGCATCCCAAACTTTAGTTTCAGTTATTTTTCTAACCCTTTCTACTAATATTCTACTGTACAATTTACCCACGTTGCTCAACAAGCTGATTGCACGATAGTTGCCACAGTCCAACCGGGAGCCCTTCCCCTTGTACAGAGGGCAGATAATGGCTTTCCTCCAGTCACCTGGTGTACGGCCTTCCGTCCAGCACAAGTTGAAAAGCTCCAAGCACCACTGAAGCGTCACTCGGCCGCCATACCTGATAAGCTCCGTTGATATCCTATCGCAACCTGAAGCTTTCCCATTTTTTGCTTTCTTAATCGCATTCGTAAGTTCATTCATACTGATTTCATGACTTTCATCATCCTGTCCATTTATACCTACTTGACACAAACTGTCGCATCCATCCTTAGTTTCAAACAGATCTTCAAAATATTCTTTCCACCTCAAACCTATATCCTTTTCCTGTGTCAGCATACATCCATTTTTATCTTTCAAACAATTCACTTTCTCATCCTTCCCAGACCTTTTCCTTTTCACTTCCTTCCAAAAGAGCTTTAAATTACCATTCACATTCGCACTCAATTTTTTACATTCATTATCCTCTAATTTTTTCTTTTTCACACTCACAAGTTTCTTAACTGCATTCTTCTCTTTCTTATAAATATCATACATAACTGTTTTGTCGGATTCATTCTTCGCACAAACTACATTCTTCCACGCATTCTGTTTTTTTTTCCACAGCTGCTTTCACATCTTTGTCCCACCATGCATCGCCTTTTTTCCTACCCGTTTTAGATTCCCCACATACTTTAACCGCACTATCTACTATGGATTGTTTTAAAATTTCCCAACGTTCCTCTAAGCTATAATCAATTGATTCTAAGTTATTCAAAGTGTTTGCAATCAGACTCACATATTCATCCTTACAATTTTCCTCATTCAACTTTTCGATTCGTATCCTTTTGGAGCTTTCCACTTCTCTCGGTCTCGATCGCCAACCACGGAACAGATCAATTCTTGCAACCACAAGGAAATGATCCGTCCCTAGTTCAGCACCTCGAAAAACCCGAGTATCCGTAGTCAAACCCCTCAGTCTAGAATCCACACACACTAAATCAATCATACTTTTTTCATCCTTTCTTTGCCACGTGTATCGGTGGATCTCTTTGTGTGCAAAAAACGTATTTGCAACAAAAAGGTCCATTTCTAAACATAAATCCAATATCCTATTTCCATTGTCGTTAACCCGTTTATCCCCATATGCACCCAGGACCCGTTCATAACCCTGTCTTCTAACCCCAACCCACCCATTCAGATCACCCGCTAAAATTAATCTTTCGTTATCCCCTCGGTTCTCTGAAATATCACTAACGTTTTCCCAAAACTCATCCTTTTCAGCATCAGAAGTGCTGTCACAAGGAGCATATCCTATTACTAAGAACACCCTCGTAATGCCAATTCTGAAACGGATCCACATAAGTCTGGGACTAACTAATTTAAAATCTTTCATACATTCACTCATTCTCTTTGATAAAATAGCCCCCACACCCTGTTTCCCATGCTCCGACTCAGGCACACCAGACCACAAAACATTCAATCCATTTTTTTCAAGCATACCACAACCTTTCTTCTTTGTTTCATTCAGACATACTATATCCAAACCTTTTTCATTCATAATATCAATAACTTCGTTAATTTTAGCATCCATGCATCCCCTGATATTCCACACACCAAACCTACACTCGTCCGTTCTCCTCTTTGCGCCTCCCCTTTTTGACACGACATGGTGGGTGGCGAGCCTCACCGATGGTGGGATTGTCAAAATGGGGTTTACTTAGAAACTAATTACAAACTAAAACATTCGTCATACCTCAAACTTAAAACTAACTATATCTATATACAATTGGCAACTAACCTGTTCAGGGGGTCAAGGTCATGCATGTCAGGATAAAAGTGGCCCTGCGGGCCGGCAAGAAGCTAAGACAAAATTGCAGACGGTGTTGCAGGAACCGACACACGCGACGTAATGAAATCAAAGATAAAAACACGACACGAAATGTAAAGATGGCGGCGGCAAGAAGCTAAGACAAAATTGCAGACGGTGTTGCAGGAACCGACACACGCGACGTAATGAAATCAAAGATAAAAACACGACACGAAATGTAAAGATGGCGGCGGCAAGAAGCTAAGACAAAATTGCAGACGGTGTTGCAGGAACCGACACACGCGACGTAATGAAATCAAAGATAAAAACACGACACGAAATGTAAAGATGGCGGCGGCAAGAAGCTAAGACAAAATTGCAGACGGTGTTGCAGGAACCGACACACGCGACGTAATGAAATCAAAGATAAAAACACGACACGAAATGTAAAGATGGCGGCGGCAAGAAGCTAAGACAAAATTGCAGACGGTGTTGCAGGAACCGACACACGCGACGTAATGAAATCAAAGATAAAAACACGACACGAAATGTAAAGATGGCGGCGGCAAGAAGCTAAGACAAAATTGCAGACGGTGTTGCAGGAACCGACACACGCGACGTAATGAAATCAAAGATAAAAACACGACACGAAATGTAAAGATGGCGGCGGCAAGAAGCTAAGACAAAATTGCAGACGGTGTTGCAGGAACCGACACACGCGACGTAATGAAATCAAAGATAAAAACACGACACGAAATGTAAAGATGGCGGCGGCAAGAAGCTAAGACAAAATTGCAGACGGTGTTGCAGGAACCGACACACGCGACGTAATGAAATCAAAGATAAAAACACGACACGAAATGTAAAGATGGCGGCGGCAAGAAGCTAAGACAAAATTGCAGACGGTGTTGCAGGAACCGACACACGCGACGTAATGAAATCAAAGATAAAAACACGACACGAAATGTAAAGATGGCGGCGGCAAGAAGCTAAGACAAAATTGCAGACGGTGTTGCAGGAACCGACACACGCGACGTAATGAAATCAAAGATAAAAACACGACACGAAATGTAAAGATGGCGGCGGCAAGAAGCTAAGACAAAATTGCAGACGGTGTTGCAGGAACCGACACACGCGACGTAATGAAATCAAAGATAAAAACACGACACGAAATGTAAAGATGGCGGCGGCAAGAAGCTAAGACAAAATTGCAGACGGTGTTGCAGGAACCGACACACGCGACGTAATGAAATCAAAGATAAAAACACGACACGAAATGTAAAGATGGCGGCGGCAAGAAGCTAAGACAAAATTGCAGACGGTGTTGCAGGAACCGACACACGCGACGTAATGAAATCAAAGATAAAAACACGACACGAAATGTAAAGATGGCGGCGGCAAGAAGCTAAGACAAAATTGCAGACGGTGTTGCAGGAACCGACACACGCGACGTAATGAAATCAAAGATAAAAACACGACACGAAATGTAAAGATGGCGGCGGCAAGAAGCTAAGACAAAATTGCAGACGGTGTTGCAGGAACCGACACACGCGACGTAATGAAATCAAAGATAAAAACACGACACGAAATGTAAAGATGGCGGCGGCAAGAAGCTAAGACAAAATTGCAGACGGTGTTGCAGGAACCGACACACGCGACGTAATGAAATCAAAGATAAAAACACGACACGAAATGTAAAGATGGCGGCGGCAAGAAGCTAAGACAAAATTGCAGACGGTGTTGCAGGAACCGACACACGCGACGTAATGAAATCAAAGATAAAAACACGACACGAAATGTAAAGATGGCGGCGGCAAGAAGCTAAGACAAAATTGCAGACGGTGTTGCAGGAACCGACACACGCGACGTAATGAAATCAAAGATAAAAACACGACACGAAATGTAAAGATGGCGGCGGCAAGAAGCTAAGACAAAATTGCAGACGGTGTTGCAGGAACCGACACACGCGACGTAATGAAATCAAAGATAAAAACACGACACGAAATGTAAAGATGGCGGCGGCAAGAAGCTAAGACAAAATTGCAGACGGTGTTGCAGGAACCGACACACGCGACGTAATGAAATCAAAGATAAAAACACGACACGAAATGTAAAGATGGCGGCGGCAAGAAGCTAAGACAAAATTGCAGACGGTGTTGCAGGAACCGACACACGCGACGTAATGAAATCAAAGATAAAAACACGACACGAAATGTAAAGATGGCGGCGGCAAGAAGCTAAGACAAAATTGCAGACGGTGTTGCAGGAACCGACACACGCGACGTAATGAAATCAAAGATAAAAACACGACACGAAATGTAAAGATGGCGGCGGCAAGAAGCTAAGACAAAATTGCAGACGGTGTTGCAGGAACCGACACACGCGACGTAATGAAATCAAAGATAAAAACACGACACGAAATGTAAAGATGGCGGCGGCAAGAAGCTAAGACAAAATTGCAGACGGTGTTGCAGGAACCGACACACGCGACGTAATGAAATCAAAGATAAAAACACGACACGAAATGTAAAGATGGCGGCGGCAAGAAGCTAAGACAAAATTGCAGACGGTGTTGCAGGAACCGACACACGCGACGTAATGAAATCAAAGATAAAAACACGACACGAAATGTAAAGATGGCGGCGGCAAGAAGCTAAGACAAAATTGCAGACGGTGTTGCAGGAACCGACACACGCGACGTAATGAAATCAAAGATAAAAACACGACACGAAATGTAAAGATGGCGGCGGCAAGAAGCTAAGACAAAATTGCAGACGGTGTTGCAGGAACCGACACACGCGACGTAATGAAATCAAAGATAAAAACACGACACGAAATGTAAAGATGGCGGCGGCAAGAAGCTAAGACAAAATTGCAGACGGTGTTGCAGGAACCGACACACGCGACGTAATGAAATCAAAGATAAAAACACGACACGAAATGTAAAGATGGCGGCGGCAAGAAGCTAAGACAAAATTGCAGACGGTGTTGCAGGAACCGACACACGCGACGTAATGAAATCAAAGATAAAAACACGACACGAAATGTAAAGATGGCGGCGGCAAGAAGCTAAGACAAAATTGCAGACGGTGTTGCAGGAACCGACACACGCGACGTAATGAAATCAAAGATAAAAACACGACACGAAATGTAAAGATGGCGGCGGCAAGAAGCTAAGACAAAATTGCAGACGGTGTTGCAGGAACCGACACACGCGACGTAATGAAATCAAAGATAAAAACACGACACGAAATGTAAAGATGGCGGCGGCAAGAAGCTAAGACAAAATTGCAGACGGTGTTGCAGGAACCGACACACGCGACGTAATGAAATCAAAGATAAAAACACGACACGAAATGTAAAGATGGCGGCGGCAAGAAGCTAAGACAAAATTGCAGACGGTGTTGCAGGAACCGACACACGCGACGTAATGAAATCAAAGATAAAAACACGACACGAAATGTAAAGATGGCGGCGGCAAGAAGCTAAGACA
This sequence comes from Mystacides longicornis, assembly GCA_963576905.1. NCBI lineage: Eukaryota > Metazoa > Arthropoda > Insecta > Trichoptera > Leptoceridae > Mystacides > Mystacides longicornis. The sequence goes on along the minus strand of OY756433.1, from coordinate 4,968,647 downwards.
AAATTGCAGACGGTGTTGCAGGAACCGACACACGCGACGTAATGAAATCAAAGATAAAAACACGACACGAAATGTAAAGATGGCGGCGGCAAGAAGCTAAGACAAAATTGCAGACGGTGTTGCAGGAACCGACACACGCGACGTAATGAAATCAAAGATAAAAACACGACACGAAATGTAAAGATGGCGGCGGCAAGAAGCTAAGACAAAATTGCAGACGGTGTTGCAGGAACCGACACACGCGACGTAATGAAATCAAAGATAAAAACACGACACGAAATGTAAAGATGGCGGCGGCAAGAAGCTAAGACAAAATTGCAGACGGTGTTGCAGGAACCGACACACGCGACGTAATGAAATCAAAGATAAAAACACGACACGAAATGTAAAGATGGCGGCGGCAAGAAGCTAAGACAAAATTGCAGACGGTGTTGCAGGAACCGACACACGCGACGTAATGAAATCAAAGATAAAAACACGACACGAAATGTAAAGATGGCGGCGGCAAGAAGCTAAGACAAAATTGCAGACGGTGTTGCAGGAACCGACACACGCGACGTAATGAAATCAAAGATAAAAACACGACACGAAATGTAAAGATGGCGGCGGCAAGAAGCTAAGACAAAATTGCAGACGGTGTTGCAGGAACCGACACACGCGACGTAATGAAATCAAAGATAAAAACACGACACGAAATGTAAAGATGGCGGCGGCAAGAAGCTAAGACAAAATTGCAGACGGTGTTGCAGGAACCGACACACGCGACGTAATGAAATCAAAGATAAAAACACGACACGAAATGTAAAGATGGCGGCGGCAAGAAGCTAAGACAAAATTGCAGACGGTGTTGCAGGAACCGACACACGCGACGTAATGAAATCAAAGATAAAAACACGACACGAAATGTAAAGATGGCGGCGGCAAGAAGCTAAGACAAAATTGCAGACGGTGTTGCAGGAACCGACACACGCGACGTAATGAAATCAAAGATAAAAACACGACACGAAATGTAAAGATGGCGGCGGCAAGAAGCTAAGACAAAATTGCAGACGGTGTTGCAGGAACCGACACACGCGACGTAATGAAATCAAAGATAAAAACACGACACGAAATGTAAAGATGGCGGCGGCAAGAAGCTAAGACAAAATTGCAGACGGTGTTGCAGGAACCGACACACGCGACGTAATGAAATCAAAGATAAAAACACGACACGAAATGTAAAGATGGCGGCGGCAAGAAGCTAAGACAAAATTGCAGACGGTGTTGCAGGAACCGACACACGCGACGTAATGAAATCAAAGATAAAAACACGACACGAAATGTAAAGATGGCGGCGGCAAGAAGCTAAGACAAAATTGCAGACGGTGTTGCAGGAACCGACACACGCGACGTAATGAAATCAAAGATAAAAACACGACACGAAATGTAAAGATGGCGGCGGCAAGAAGCTAAGACAAAATTGCAGACGGTGTTGCAGGAACCGACACACGCGACGTAATGAAATCAAAGATAAAAACACGACACGAAATGTAAAGATGGCGGCGGCAAGAAGCTAAGACAAAATTGCAGACGGTGTTGCAGGAACCGACACACGCGACGTAATGAAATCAAAGATAAAAACACGACACGAAATGTAAAGATGGCGGCGGCAAGAAGCTAAGACAAAATTGCAGACGGTGTTGCAGGAACCGACACACGCGACGTAATGAAATCAAAGATAAAAACACGACACGAAATGTAAAGATGGCGGCGGCAAGAAGCTAAGACAAAATTGCAGACGGTGTTGCAGGAACCGACACACGCGACGTAATGAAATCAAAGATAAAAACACGACACGAAATGTAAAGATGGCGGCGGCAAGAAGCTAAGACAAAATTGCAGACGGTGTTGCAGGAACCGACACACGCGACGTAATGAAATCAAAGATAAAAACACGACACGAAATGTAAAGATGGCGGCGGCAAGAAGCTAAGACAAAATTGCAGACGGTGTTGCAGGAACCGACACACGCGACGTAATGAAATCAAAGATAAAAACACGACACGAAATGTAAAGATGGCGGCGGCAAGAAGCTAAGACAAAATTGCAGACGGTGTTGCAGGAACCGACACACGCGACGTAATGAAATCAAAGATAAAAACACGACACGAAATGTAAAGATGGCGGCGGCAAGAAGCTAAGACAAAATTGCAGACGGTGTTGCAGGAACCGACACACGCGACGTAATGAAATCAAAGATAAAAACACGACACGAAATGTAAAGATGGCGGCGGCAAGAAGCTAAGACAAAATTGCAGACGGTGTTGCAGGAACCGACACACGCGACGTAATGAAATCAAAGATAAAAACACGACACGAAATGTAAAGATGGCGGCGGCAAGAAGCTAAGACAAAATTGCAGACGGTGTTGCAGGAACCGACACACGCGACGTAATGAAATCAAAGATAAAAACACGACACGAAATGTAAAGATGGCGGCGGCAAGAAGCTAAGACAAAATTGCAGACGGTGTTGCAGGAACCGACACACGCGACGTAATGAAATCAAAGATAAAAACACGACACGAAATGTAAAGATGGCGGCGGCAAGAAGCTAAGACAAAATTGCAGACGGTGTTGCAGGAACCGACACACGCGACGTAATGAAATCAAAGATAAAAACACGACACGAAATGTAAAGATGGCGGCGGCAAGAAGCTAAGACAAAATTGCAGACGGTGTTGCAGGAACCGACACACGCGACGTAATGAAATCAAAGATAAAAACACGACACGAAATGTAAAGATGGCGGCGGCAAGAAGCTAAGACAAAATTGCAGACGGTGTTGCAGGAACCGACACACGCGACGTAATGAAATCAAAGATAAAAACACGACACGAAATGTAAAGATGGCGGCGGCAAGAAGCTAAGACAAAATTGCAGACGGTGTTGCAGGAACCGACACACGCGACGTAATGAAATCAAAGATAAAAACACGACACGAAATGTAAAGATGGCGGCGGCAAGAAGCTAAGACAAAATTGCAGACGGTGTTGCAGGAACCGACACACGCGACGTAATGAAATCAAAGATAAAAACACGACACGAAATGTAAAGATGGCGGCGGCAAGAAGCTAAGACAAAATTGCAGACGGTGTTGCAGGAACCGACACACGCGACGTAATGAAATCAAAGATAAAAACACGACACGAAATGTAAAGATGGCGGCGGCAAGAAGCTAAGACAAAATTGCAGACGGTGTTGCAGGAACCGACACACGCGACGTAATGAAATCAAAGATAAAAACACGACACGAAATGTAAAGATGGCGGCGGCAAGAAGCTAAGACAAAATTGCAGACGGTGTTGCAGGAACCGACACACGCGACGTAATGAAATCAAAGATAAAAACACGACACGAAATGTAAAGATGGCGGCGGCAAGAAGCTAAGACAAAATTGCAGACGGTGTTGCAGGAACCGACACACGCGACGTAATGAAATCAAAGATAAAAACACGACACGAAATGTAAAGATGGCGGCGGCAAGAAGCTAAGACAAAATTGCAGACGGTGTTGCAGGAACCGACACACGCGACGTAATGAAATCAAAGATAAAAACACGACACGAAATGTAAAGATGGCGGCGGCAAGAAGCTAAGACAAAATTGCAGACGGTGTTGCAGGAACCGACACACGCGACGTAATGAAATCAAAGATAAAAACACGACACGAAATGTAAAGATGGCGGCGGCAAGAAGCTAAGACAAAATTGCAGACGGTGTTGCAGGAACCGACACACGCGACGTAATGAAATCAAAGATAAAAACACGACACGAAATGTAAAGATGGCGGCGGCAAGAAGCTAAGACAAAATTGCAGACGGTGTTGCAGGAACCGACACACGCGACGTAATGAAATCAAAGATAAAAACACGACACGAAATGTAAAGATGGCGGCGGCAAGAAGCTAAGACAAAATTGCAGACGGTGTTGCAGGAACCGACACACGCGACGTAATGAAATCAAAGATAAAAACACGACACGAAATGTAAAGATGGCGGCGGCAAGAAGCTAAGACAAAATTGCAGACGGTGTTGCAGGAACCGACACACGCGACGTAATGAAATCAAAGATAAAAACACGAAATGTAAAGATGGCGGCGGCAAGAAGCTAAGACAAAATTGCAGACGGTGTTGCAGGAACCGACACACGCGACGTAATGAAATCAAAGATAAAAACACGACACGAAATGTAAAGATGGCGGCGGCAAGAAGCTAAGACAAAATTGCAGACGGTGTTGCAGGAACCGACACACGCGACGTAATGAAATCAAAGATAAAAACACGACACGAAATGTAAAGATGGCGGCGGCAAGAAGCTAAGACAAAATTGCAGACGGTGTTGCAGGAACCGACACACGCGACGTAATGAAATCAAAGATAAAAACACGACACGAAATGTAAAGATGGCGGCGGCAAGAAGCTAAGACAAAATTGCAGACGGTGTTGCAGGAACCGACACACGCGACGTAATGAAATCAAAGATAAAAACACGACACGAAATGTAAAGATGGCGGCGGCAAGAAGCTAAGACAAAATTGCAGACGGTGTTGCAGGAACCGACACACGCGACGTAATGAAATCAAAGATAAAAACACGACACGAAATGTAAAGATGGCGGCGGCAAGAAGCTAAGACAAAATTGCAGACGGTGTTGCAGGAACCGACACACGCGACGTAATGAAATCAAAGATAAAAACACGACACGAAATGTAAAGATGGCGGCGGCAAGAAGCTAAGACAAAATTGCAGACGGTGTTGCAGGAACCGACACACGCGACGTAATGAAATCAAAGATAAAAACACGACACGAAATGTAAAGATGGCGGCGGCAAGAAGCTAAGACAAAATTGCAGACGGTGTTGCAGGAACCGACACACGCGACGTAATGAAATCAAAGATAAAAACACGAAATGTAAAGATGGCGGCGGCAAGAAGCTAAGACAAAATTGCAGACGGTGTTGCAGGAACCGACACACGCGACGTAATGAAATCAAAGATAAAAACACGACACGAAATGTAAAGATGGCGGCGGCAAGAAGCTAAGACAAAATTGCAGACGGTGTTGCAGGAACCGACACACGCGACGTAATGAAATCAAAGATAAAAACACGACACGAAATGTAAAGATGGCGGCGGCAAGAAGCTAAGACAAAATTGCAGACGGTGTTGCAGGAACCGACACACGCGACGTAATGAAATCAAAGATAAAAACACGACACGAAATGTAAAGATGGCGGCGGCAAGAAGCTAAGACAAAATTGCAGACGGTGTTGCAGGAACCGACACACGCGACGTAATGAAATCAAAGATAAAAACACGACACGAAATGTAAAGATGGCGGCGGCAAGAAGCTAAGACAAAATTGCAGACGGTGTTGCAGGAACCGACACACGCGACGTAATGAAATCAAAGATAAAAACACGACACGAAATGTAAAGATGGCGGCGGCAAGAAGCTAAGACAAAATTGCAGACGGTGTTGCAGGAACCGACACACGCGACGTAATGAAATCAAAGATAAAAACACGACACGAAATGTAAAGATGGCAGGAAAGCGATTGAAACAAAATCAAAGGTATGTATTTATGTGACTTTCCAATACTTCGCGCAACTGAATAATTGTACCTACCTTATAAGGTTAAAAAATTGTAATTTGAGGGTCAAAAATCGTTTGGAATAAATATAATATGCAAAAAGAGTAACAAAGAGGATTATAAAGCTGAAAGAAAAGGTGTAAAAAGCCATGGTCGACTGAGAATAGCGTGAATCTAACAAGTAGGTATTTTGGAAGGCCAGGTCAGAAGCAAAAGAAACAGGAGAGATTGTATAAGTAAAGCAAAGGCTTTTTGAAGCTGTTAAGTCTGATTCACTAAATAAAATAAATAAAAAGAAAATGTCGGTGGAAGAAGCGAAAGAAGTGTGTTTGAATGGAAAATAGTGAAGGTCCGTTCTCTCCGCCTACCCCTTGGCTTAAGGGACATTTTTTTTAAATGAAGAAGGTCAAGGGACCATATGCTTCTTGTACCACTGCGACCAGATTGGATCTATTGTGACACCTTCAATGAATTCATGGAGCACAGCCATTTAGGCCTCTTAGGCCCGGCTCCTGCCCTCTGCAAAAGTTCTCCCCTAATCTTCTTTTTGATGCCCCCGAAATATAGATCCCAACAGGATTCCCATCTCCCAGTTGCAACAATTGCTTTTGATCATGTGACCTTATGTCCCCTTTGACCACCGATTTGGAAGTACCTATTACATCCACTACATCAGGTCGGCTCTACAAAGGTGCCATTTACATCCTCCATATCCAGAACTAGGGAAATAAATGTCCGCCCCTACAGATCCCTGCATGTAGGGGTAAGGCAAAAAGTCACCCTGAGACAAGGGCGGATCCAGCATTGGCGCCAGGGGGGGGGGGGGGTCACGACATAGTAAAAAAGGTAATTTCCAAAATTTATTATCTAGAAAGTAAGTACTATACTTCAAATTAAAGGCCTGGACCCAGCCCAGGGGGGGGGGTCAAGACCCCCCTGACCCCCCCCTGGATCCGCGCTTGCCCTGAGATTACCTGGTATCAGGGAACCTCCGTTAGATACGCATCCTACTTATTACTAACCTACCCGTATGTCACGAATCCTTCGGCACGGGTCGAATGACACCTTGGATTGGGGTTAAGGGACATGATGGGTAAATATTAGGTAGGTATGTACAAAAATATTTTTCAAACATTTTTAGTTTTAGAATTGAAAAATTACTAATATTGATGTTTGATAGGAAGATATCCTTGTCAAAGATTTTATTTACTTTTAAAACTGTACCACTAGTATAAGTTTTCGATGATCGAATATCGAAATGATCATCGAAAGAGTTTCGAAAAATTTCCATACAAAAATGATCGAATGATTCGATCGTTTGGTTTTCGAACACTATTTGCACGTTAATAAGCGCTTATTAGCGTGCAATTATCTTTCGATGAAACTCGTACTAGCCCCACTGTAACGTACCTACTCTAAATTTAAATTGATGAAGGTATTCTAAGATGGTCAAAATCAACGCAGGAAACTACATAAGAAATAATTATTAATACTAACACATTTTTTAGTAATGAAAAATCGATACGTTCAAGGGAAGGAAAGTGGGCGATATGAACAAACCACCAGGCTGTGATCTCAATCATAATTTTTGAGTTGTAACCACACCTCTTGGTTTTTATCGCTTATATAGGCACCATAATATAATAATCATTGTGCGCATTTTTTGCCTCCAATCACGTGTTTACAAGTATGAGGTATAGTTCATCTGTTTTTGCTTTTGCCATAGGCATGGACGGAGAAGAATGGAGAATGTGAGAAGAAGCATAGATTCATAGAACATCATTATTGGCTGATAGGGTTGCTTGGAAAGGATTTGTGAAGTCAATAATATAACATAACAATAATTGTTATAAGATATATAAATAGTTTTTCTACTTCATAAAATTACCTGATAAAATAAAGATATTTTGATTTAACTTGAAATTGGACATGGATAAGTGTGAAAGATTTACAATTCCTCACTCAACGTAAAAATGTAAAGCCCCGCATTCACCATCACTCCAAATGGATGTCATCGAAGGGATGACATCATAAATAATTTATTGTTCCATTCACGATCACTCCATCCGTCCTAATGGAGCGATGTTACTCCATTTTGACAGGTCGTGAACTTGAATTTCCTTTTTCAATTACCTATTTTAACGAAATTTCACAACGTTAATACGCGTATTTTGCTATTATTAAATTTAAATTAGCAACCCTGGTGGAAGGATTATGACAAAATGAGACAATTTTGGACCAAGTTTTAAACACTGACTATCAAGTAACGAATTGTCGCCCACTCGAGTTTCCCTATTGAAGATCCGTTTGGAGTTACGCAATGGAATTTTGAACTCATGGATATCCGACTCACCCTATCACTTCACATCATCCAATCGTGTTGTCCCCACTGACAGTCATTTTTGTGACATCGCTCCATTTGGATGGATGGAATGATAGTGAATAGTTGATGTGAGGGATTTATTCATATCTTGTTATTCAAAATATTGTTAAGTCATTGTTTGAAAGTTTGGAAACGCGATGGTAAAGAGTTTGAAAAACAGTTGTTTGGTTGGTGTAGTACCTATATCACATATTTAGAGTTTTTCGTTTAGAGTCCCGCGTTTGTTTATTAAACCTTCCGTTTAATTATGGTTTATTATTTATCGAAGATTTCCCAATCCGGGGGTTGCGAGGTACGAGGTTTTGGAGAGGGAACAAGTGATATACCATACCTAATATGTGTGATGACGTGTTTATTTTCTTTTTGTGCTTTGTGCTTTTCTTTTGAAGGTATGCTGAATTTCTGGTGAGTGGCCATATTTTTATTAGAGTGTATTTTATTTACAATGATCGGGCACAGATATATGTTTCTATGTATTAGTTTGTTTGTTGCTTGATTGTCCCACCAAGCATGCTTGTGAGCAAGTTGCTCGATGTGGTTTTAGATGAGAGATATATGGCCGACGCGCTACGGCATATTTATGAATATTTGTGATCTCTGTGTGCCAACGGATTTATTGTATTGCAGCCTGCACCTACCTGTATTGTTTTTACACGTCATCTGTCAAACACACGTTGTGAATTGTTATCTGTCATTCGCGGGTTACCCCATTTTCCGATACCAGTGGTGTGACCTACCTTTAATGTTTACTTTTGAATCCGGTTAGGAATTTCATATTTTTAGAACCTGCTAGGTATTAAGCTTAGTGAAGAATTTTCCTTTGTAGAGGTACCACGGTCTGTTCTCCGAGAAAGTAGTTTTGTTATGAATATCCGGTCATGATATTATGAGCTTGTTATTGCCCGCGCATAAGATAGATTACCTATGTGTTTTACCCGCACCGTTGTAAATCTAATAAAGTTAAAGTTGCGGAACCCGTATAATAATATTATTATTATGCCTGGAGGGCTGTGGACTGAATATATACCTCACATGACTCTCCGGGAGAATAGGTTGACTGAATTGGATGCTCTTCAGCTCAGCTCAGGAAGCTCCCTTTGAAAAAGCAGTGCTCAGGTCCAAGATGGTGAGCCACTCGGAAACCTAACGAGGAAAACTTGCGGTCTGATAAACAGCCCGCGGTAATTCGACTAGAAGGCTATTTGGTTCGTCGATAAAGTTATTGTACGTTTAATCTGATAGTGATATCGATAATCAGAAAATGCACGCGAGATAGTCAGTAAATTGTTAATAGGCAGGATCCTTGTTTGACTGTAGCTAGCCGTGGCAAATTTTTTTTTATGTTCGTTTGACATGGAAGGCCCTCTATCAGCGGCTAATTTCTCCCATAGACATCGAGCATGCTTATCATAGTTTAAAATTTGAATATTTACCTAGCTATATTTTTCATATCAGAAAATTCCAAGTATTTGGAAGTTGTGAGTCTATCAGCATCGACAATAAGTGATCTGACAGACATTCGTAAGTCTCGATAGTTACAAGTTACAAATGTTAACAAAGACAACACACCCAGCAACGTTTATGGACGTCAAACTATGGGATTACTATACGTTTTCATTTATATATCTACAGGATATTGAAAGATCTATCAAATAGGTTTATCGTGTTCGTTTTTTTTATTTAAGTCTAGGATTACTTTGGGAAGAAGTACCTTCCTTAGCCATTTCTATTAGACAAACCTTATTTATTTACAGTTTTCCTATTTTAATCCAATCGTTATGTAGGTAAATAACGTCTAATATTTTGACCTATAGATACAACACAGCAGCTATCTGTAGGTATCAATAAACAAGTTTAAAAAAAACAATTGTTAAACTATTGCCAAAGTGTCCACATTCGATGCATTGTTGCATGTCCGCTGTAAGACATTCGATGCATTGTTGCATGTCCGCTGTCTATCCATGACATTCTTGAAATTACAAAAAACCTAAAAATCACAAATACTCAAGACTTATGGTTCCTTTCAAGCAATGTTCTAAAATATATAATTATTGAAATAGCTCCTATGTTGTCCCAAATCTTTAACGAATGTTTAATGAAGGGTGTCTTTCCAGATTTATTAAAAATGGCTAAATTAATCCCAATATACAAAAAAGGCGATAAGTCAAACCCTACCAACTATCGTCCAATATCGATTCTTCCAGTTTTTAGTAAAATTTTGGAAAAAGTTGTTAGTGAACAACTCACCAAATTCTTGACTGACAATGACGTGTTGCATGCTCAGCAGCACGGCTTTCGTAAAAATAGGTCCACTGGTCATGCTATAGCGTCCCTGACTGAAAACATACTTCGTGTTTTTGAGGAAGGTCGTGACACCTGTGGCATTTTTTGTGACCTCTCAAAGGCTTTTGACTGCGTTGAGCATGATGTTCTCATTGGCAAGCTTGAACACTATGGCATCCGTGGCTCAGAAATTCGTTTCTTTGCCTCCTACCTAAGCCAAAGACAACAGACAACAGAGATCAATGGCGCACGATCCAAAATGTGTAAGGTTAAACATGGCGTGCCGCAAGGTTCAATTCTGGGTCCACTTTTGTTCCTCATTTACATCAATGATCTGCCAAAATCTGTTAGGGGCAAATGTGATGTTATAATGTACGCAGATGATACATCACTCCTTATAAAGGGCAATAAGTTTGACGAGCGTCTTGCTGAAAATGTGATTAAAATTTTAGATGACGTAAACCAATGGTTTGATGCCAATAATTTAGTTTTAAATATGACGAAAACCAATGCGATTTGTTTCTCTCTGAAAAGGAATAAAAATATTTCAGCAAATCAACTGCTAGAAAATAACTCATTACATGTTGTAAATAGTTATAAGTTTCTTGGTGTCATGATAGATGAGAAGCTGCAGTGGTCACCACATGTGGACCAGCTCTGTGGTAGGTTAAGCTCTGCGATTTACGCAATTAAAAAAATTAAAGACTTATGTGGTATAAAAACTGCCAGGAACGTGTACTTTGCGTACTTTCACTCCGTCATGGTTTATGGTGTGATGGTTTGGGGGGGGGGGAGCAGATTTCTCAAGAGTAGCAATTTTGCAGAAGCGAGCTCTGAGGGCGCTACTAGGTATGCAACCCCGGGAGACATGCCGAAATGCTTTTAAAGAACAAGGCATTCTCACATTGGCTGGAGCATATATCAGGGAATGTCTTCTTTTCGCTAGGAGGAATCTGCCGAACACACCCCTAAACTCGGACCACCATGATCATGATACTAGATTGGGTGATAGTATACGGCCTATCAGGCATCGACTAGCGAAGGTCTCAAAGAGCTTCATTTGCCATAGTGTGCGTGCCTATAATAAATTACCGCAACCCTTTAAGTCCATGGATGACGATACCTTTAAGAGAGAGATAAAAGAGTATCTGGTTGAACAAAGCTATTATTCTATTGACGAGATGTTAAATCAAACTTAGCCTATTTTATATTATTACAGGGTTTGACTACTTTTGTTTGCGACTGGGCTTGCCCTTGAACTTTCCGTTTATCCATTAGTCCACATTGAATTCTCGTTGGGACGGCCCCTTGGTGGAGTGCTCTCATTTGTTGTCAGTCAACCAAACTTTTTAATCTCAGTTACTCTCCACGCTATTATAGTATATGTTGATTGTGTTTTTTTTACTACATTTACTGACAGGAGACTGAAAGGCTCTTTACACCTTTTCAGCCTCGACCACATATGTATTTTTTCTATTTATATGCATTTTTCTGTATTATAAAAAAATATCACCCTTTTGAGATTTTCAAGATGTTTATATATACCTATTTATTTTTAATTACATTTGCTGACAGGAGACTGAGAGGGCCATTTACACCTTTTCAGCCTCGCCTTCATTTTCATTTGTTTATTTTTTTTGTGTACTGTTGAAGATTGTTTCATATGCAATTTTTGTTTTTTTTTTATTGTGTGTATGCTTTTTGTTTAAATTCATTATGTAACATTTTGTATAATTTTGACAACTCCAAGTGCCTGAAAAGGCCTAGGGATGAGAATGATAAATAAAAAAATAAATAAAAATAAAAGTAAGGTTATTTTTCAATTCAAACATTGAATACTGTATCGTGTTAAAAATTTCCGAAAAGAAAAATTTATAAATTGCAAACAAATAGGTAGATATCTAATGTAACTAACTTTTTATTATTAACTAGCTTTCCCGACAGACGTTGTCCTGTAGTCCTTAGGTACTAAGAATATTGATTACAAATTTGTAATTTAATTATACAAAAATACGTTTAAAATATGTTTTAATTATCTGCAATTCCACACAAAAATATAGTATTTCGTTATAACATTTCCCACGGACATCTATGATTATTTATTCCCATAGCAACTATCGACTTTCACCCGAATATGTAATTCGGTTTGAAAAAATATTTCCCGTAATGAGTTAGATTGCTTTTGTCATAAGTTTTTAATAGTAGATACCTATTTCGCGAGGGGTTTGGGGGTTTCAACGAAGTTACGGACGAACTTACCAATAATTTATTATATAGGATCGAGCTATGTATTATTTTAAATGCTAAAAGAAGTACCTACAAAACGTCAACAAAAAGAAAAATGAAAAAGATATGCACTTAATACTTACCTACCTACAACACGTTTTACAAGCCTAATAATGTAAATTATGTTACGTAATGCCAATGTAGGTATGTAGGCACTTGTACATGTACCTACAGCCTGCAATACATCAATGTCAGTTTTTCTAAGATTTACGTCATATTTTTTAAGTACATATGTACTGAAATATAAAGTTGTTCTAATAAATCATATGTATGCGCTATTGTATTTTTTTATAATTAGGTATTACAGTGACATAGGTATACAATTCAACAATTTATCTAGTATGCTAGTATTGGCTAGCGCTAGATCATTTAGATTTTCCGGTGAAAACATAATGGGATGTTTTTTTTCCTTTTTGTGTCACCAGAGGCGCCCTTGCTAACCCGGTCTATTGTCAAATTCAGTGTTGCCGACGTGGGCGATTTACCGCTTATTTACCGCCATTTGGGCTACTCGGAACGAGAATCGGCGACGTAAAAATCTAAAAGGGTCGCCAATCGGGCTACTTCCCTTTTAGCGAATTTTCACCTTTCCGGATACTAAATGACCCTTTTTTAGTGAACGCCCACCTCTCTCAGGATACTAAAATTTTCGGAATGACCTTTTTTATCGACATTTCATCTTTTGCATACTAAATTTTCAGTTGGGCTACTAAGATATTAGAAAGATATGACGTAGGTAACAAGTCAGAGATAATAACTATTTTAAAATGAAGGCAAAATTTGCCTTCAAAATATCCTAATTTGCAAAATATCTACATTCCTACTTAAAACCATAGACAAGGTGTACCTATTAGCAAAACCATTTTTTTTTAATTTCATGGTATTAAAATATCTAGGTACCAGTGGCGTGCGGTGGGTTTTATATCAAGCGATCTGTATAAAAAAAAATATCGATTTAAGTTATTTTTTTTAATTTACCTAGTTAGTTACATACACTATATTAGTTTAGTATTAATCTGGTATCGGTTTTTAACTCTTGGCTATATTCTATTGTTCGTAATAATAGGAAAAGCAAATTTAAATAATAAAAAAAAATGATTAAACAATTTGCCACCCTAAAGTCCGGAAGACAGATGAACTAAAAGAGTGGCGGAGAGGCAGCCTATAAGACAAGACAGAAGAAATGTCGGCAAGCCCCAGGCCAGATGGACGAACGACATCGCGAAGATGAAGTAGGCTCAGGACAGGACTGATTGGAAGGAGAGAGTTGATCTATAAGTTCATCAATGGACGGGTACAAGCTGGTGAAGAAGAAAAAAATAAATTTTATTATTGCCGTAAAATGTTGAACCTATATAAGTACCTAATAAAAATAAATATAATATAGCGGTAGAGCTAGCGACGGTCGGGGAGTTCCCTCACTTTGCTTTACTATTCTAGCTTCTTTACTCTTCATAACCTACCTAACATACTTAGCTAGGACGCCACTGATTCATTTCTTAATGACACGTTCTGAGAAGTAAACTAACACTCATTAGGTACAGTCATAATAATTATGTAAATCAAACTGTTACACTTTTGTTTGACATTCCCTGAAACAATAGGCGCCACGACCCACAGTTGGAGAACGTTCGACACAGATGTTTAGAGGTATTTTTGTTCCACTTAGATTGCATGTCGCGCGGTACTTTTTATTTATTTTCATATCAATAATTATTTTTGGAGCATTTTATGTAGTATATTTTTCCTTAATACAAAAGTATTATTATTATTCTTTTAAGCATACAACATGAAATATTTGACACAGTTTCTGTAAAGGAAACACAATTTGTTAGCCTACTGGCATTTAACATACAGCAGCTATGTAGTTACACACAATAAATACACACATACTGTTCATTTTGAGAAAGTTTTCCATTGTGAGAAACGTCATCTTATATCTTTAAGATGAGAAATAATATCTATATTAGATACCAGCCATGATGAATGCAAGGGATACTTGAAATGAACAGAAAAAGAGGAATCAAGAGATGAAAGTATGTATTATTTAGAACTTATTGCATATTGGTAATTGGAAGAATGGGGTATGAAAGACAGAACAATCATAAAAGTTAAAATAGTGGGGACATTTTGAAAGAATGAATTCTAAAAAAATATAAGGCCGAAAGGAAAGGCTAGTCAACCAAGAATCAGGTAGGTATGTGGATCAAATCTGTCCACAAAAGGCGAGGTCAGAAGCTGTATTCGAAAATATCAGGAAAATATTTATTCAACCATTAATAATTTGGTAGGTATATTATACAATTCAATCTTGTCTTCAAATTCAAGTGAAAATAGCAGGAAATATTATCTGACCTGTGGGCCTAGACAAAATCAAATTGGCGATCAACTACAAACGAATTCTTCGACAATGTAGAGTAGGAAGAAAATTAACTGTCCACTTTTTATACTTTTATGTAAGTGTCATTGTTTGGTTTAAATAAGTGTTTACATGTTCCAGTGGACAGTTAGTTTTTTCGCACTATACATTGGCGAAATCTTCGTTTGTAGTCGAACGCCAATTTGATTTTGTCTACGGACACTGACAAACCTATTTCAGGAAAGGTCCAACGAGTACAAACGGGACCTAAAATGGTTTGGATGCAAAATTGCACATTAAATTCAAAAATCTTTATTTTTAAGAAATTTATAACAAAAGTATAAAAAAATTATTAAGAAGATCCTTGATAACATAGATTAATCAACCGATTGATCATTATTTGGTATTTTTTTCTTTTTCTTCTTCTTTTCCTTGGCAGTAACATCTCCCACTTCAACTGCATCATACTCGACTGTTTTCTCATCCTTTTGAGCTGATTTAGATTTTTTGGAACTTACTTCTGAATCAAGCAGTTTATTCTTTTTACTTTTCTTTACACACTCGACATCTACTGTTTCGTCATTAACTTCATCAACATTCTTTGAAGATTTCTTTTTCTTCTTTTCCTTTTTACAGTATTCGTCTACATCTATAATAATATCCTGGTCCGATTTTTTATTATTATTAAGTCCGTGACTTTCATTTATTTCCAAATTTTTAACGGTTGTCTCTTTATTTCCTGATTTTTTTTCTGTTTGGGTATCTTTTTGTTTGGATTTGGATTTTTTGCCACTTGATTGTAAATTTTTTTCCTCTGAATCAATATCGTTTGTGTCAAGTACTTTCTTCTTTTTACTTTTCTTTTTAATTTCAATACCTTCTTCTATAGTAACCTCACAAACATTTTCAATATTATTTGAGAATTTTTTGTTTTTCTTTTCTTTTTTACAATATTCGTCTAAATCTATTACAACATCATCTAACTTTTTATTTTTTTTCGATCCATGAGCATCATTAATTATTTCGGAGTTTTCAACTGCTACGGCTGTGTTTTCTTTATTTGATTTAGATTTCTTTTCTTTTTTACTCTGTTTTTCTATATTCTCTGTACTTTCATTTGTTGTTTTCAATTTCTTTACCTTTTCTGAAACTGACACGTCTAAACTCTTTTCTATAATATTCACATTATCCATTTCACAATATTCGTCTAAATCTATTACAACATCATCTAACTTTTTATTTTTTTTCGATCCATGGGCATCATTAATTATTTCAGAGTTTTCAACAGCTACGGCTGTGTTTTCTTTATTTGTTTTAGATTTCTTTTCTTTTTTACTCTGTTTTTCTATATTCTCTGTACTTTCATTTGTTGTTTTCAATTTCTTTACCTTTTCTGAAACTGACACGTCTAAACTCTTTTCTGTAATATTCACATTATCCATTTCCATCAATTCAATGCCTTTTTTTCGTTTACTCTTTTTTTGATTAGATTTTTCATTAACCTCTTCTATGGAACACTCCGAAGTATCACGTTTTCTCTTTTGTTTATTTTCTTCGGTAGCTTCTACTTTATTTATTTCAGTTTCTCCTGCGTTTTCTTTCTTTTTTTTATTCTTCTTTCCCTCATAAGGATTCAGTACGGTATCATCAGCAACAACACAGTCATCGTCTTCATGATTGGTTGATATATTAGCAACATCTTTCCTTTTCTTCTTCTTTTTAGCAGATTTTCCATCATCTACAGACCCTTCGCACTCACTTGCTCCGTTACTGATGATTTCTCTTTTACTGCGAGTCTTTTTTGAGATATTGTGCTCAGCATCATCTCTACCTTCTTCATATTTAATTTTTTTCTTCTTTTCATAGGTTTCATCTACCTCAAATTTTTGTCTTTTTCCTTTTGAATTTTCCATACTGTCTAGTTGGGACACATCTGGATTTTTAACTACAAGAGATACAGTGTCCATTCCCACTTCGGTGCTTGCTAAATCCAACTTGATATCTTCACATGCCTGAACTTTTAGTTTTCTTTTATCGATTTTATTTGGGAATGTGTCCAATGTATTCACGAGATTTTTCAAATCACTAATGTAAGATCTTTTATTTTCGCCAGCTTCTATCTCGGAAGTTTTGTCTGATGTTTTAATCTCTTTTGGTGTTTTTGTTTCATCATATTCAAAAACCGCAATGAAAAATCCACAAGTGTAATCCTTTGATGGCACGGCATACAAACATTTTTCACCGATATCTTTGAACTTGGCATCACCAATATTATTCCACTGTTCTTTCAGAATTTCTTTAGCAGAAACAAGTTTAAAACACCCCTTGTGATTTCTAAGAACATCTTCTACAACTGATTCATTCTCCTGAGGGTATAACGAACAAGTGCTGTAAACTATCCTCTTTGCCGTTCTGAATTCATTAAGAGCATGCCTCAAAAGCTTAGCCTGAAATGAAGCAAGCTTCTGGACTCTTCCTGAGTCAAGATCAAAATTGGTGTCATTACCTTCAACTCTGCTGATTCCTACAAAAAAAATTATAACATCAAACACTACCTGAAAATAATGTTTCAATTCTAATTAAAAAAGTTATAGTACAAACCTGAACCGCTACAGCTTGGGTCTAATAGAACGTAATCCACATTGGGACAATCTATTTTGGTAATTTTGGCCACATCCGCATTGATGGTTTTCACACACGTCGCACCTGAGGATTCAATGAATTGACACAATACCTTATATCTTTCTACATTCTGTTCTATGGCATAAATGGTACCCTGAAATACAAACATAAACATAGATAAAAAGGAACAAAGATCTATGCAGGATGGAAATAAGAAGCAATGAATGTCAAAAATAAAATTAACATGCTAATTCATCAGTATTACACTGCTACTCATTTGGATGAAATGTGTAATTATTTTTCAATAATACAGATTTAGGTTTTTGAACAAAACATTGACCCTGCTATTTTTGTTATTCTCTACTCAATTTTAATTTGCACATAATCGCAAGTGCAAAGGAGAGTTACTATTATCTTTAAGATGTGACACGCTTCTTACATAGAAGCATTAGGACATTGCTCATACTATCGATATAGGACAGACGAGCCTTTGGACAACCGCATCAAAGCTGAAGAAAGATGTAAATGCGGACACTGCTCAACACAGGCTTTGCTTGTATGCTTTTATTTATGTTTTTGACTTTTCTTTTGTTTTTTTTTATATTTTTGTTGTGTATTCGAGATGTGGTGCAGGAGACGTTTGCATTTGTCCACCAAACACAAATCACAATTATGTTTTTGTCATCCAACTTTCATATATTCTGAACAAAAATTCTAGTTTTTTGGAGAATAGATTAGTGTTACTGAATAATTTTTCATACCTCATTTTTCATAACAGCGGCCAAATGTGTAGTTTTCATTCCAGGCGCAGCGCACATGTCTAGCACCTTACTGCCTGGAGTTGGAGCCAGGATAAAGGCAGCCAGGGTGGTGGCCTGTTACACAAAAAATGACTAAATGATCCCACACATTTAGGGCAGTGTTTGAGTATCTAATTGAAGGGGTTCAACTGATTGGCATCATGGATCAGGTAGCTAGACTCAAGTGACACTGGGGGTCATGGGACAGAGCAGTGACAAAAGGACATAAGAGTTTATAATTTACTTATTTATATTCAATATACAACTAATCCTTTTGACAAGTAAAGAAAAACAACAGAACAATGTGTTATTTTGTTTTATCTCAATGATAGTATATGAAATATTTTTAAGTACCTTGTCTTGAAGAAATATGTCATTATTCAAGTACAGATGATCGTTATGAAATTGGGTGTTTGACGCAAATGCAAACACAACTTTGACATGAAAGTCGGCAATAAAGGTATCCTCCGTCAGATTCTCCAACTGTTTCAAGTAATCGTCATAGCTCTTGGATGTACACCTTATCAAATGCCAACCTTCATCTTGATAATGTCTCACTGCATCGGCTAAATCAATACGAAGAGTATTTATTCTGATGTATCTGGGCTTGCAGACTTCTGAAATAAAGATCGAAAAGAACAATAAACCTCACACTATCTACAATTACATAAGATATAAAATTTTTACTTAGATTCTATTCCTTTTTTTCATTATAACATCTTTTAAACTGCATTATTCAACATCAAAAATTCGTCCTATTAAAATGTACCCACTTAAAAAAAAATTCAATAATTAAAAAAAACACCAAAACTTTATATCGAATCGATAATTAGATTAATTATTAGTTTTTGATTCTTAAATGGTATTTTTTTTTAGTTTGACAACTACAAGCTTATGACCATCTTCTTCCGCTGTCTCTAAGGTCAAAAACTCGCCTTTTAGGTGGTCACTGATATACAGATAGTATATGTTCAAAATGTGAAAAAATCATATAGCCCAGACAGGACTCGAACCTGCACCCCAGCCGTCCCAAGCTAAGATGACAGCTGTTAAACCAACTGACATAATGGTAATTCCTTTTTTTAAATAAGCTTATATTCCAAAACTGCCACAAGGAAGAAACATTATTAAAATAAAAAACAATATTTGCATGTTATTTATTTTATTTTTACACAGCAAAAAAATTAAAAAAAGGAAGTACAAATTCACAAAATTACAACTCATACATCAAACCAAAATAAATGATAAAAGTATGTACAGTAGTACCACTCAATGTTTTTAAACGAAGCTTAATCATTGAAATTCCTAAGTTATATAAAAACTGTAAACAAACGTACATAATGTTGTAATGTTACAAAAAAAACTAAAAAAAAGAAGGGTTTAAAGCAATAAAAATAATGCAGCAGCGCAAACTAATAACTTATTTTATTTATTGAATGAACTACCACCAAACATCCTCACGCGTAGTTTCAGTTTGTCAAATTAACTGTTATTCAAAATTTTTCGTATTGAAATTTCATTGCTTGACCAACTTTGACAGATTTCAACACATACAAGAGAATACTGTTAATAATGTCCTTATTCTAAATTTTAACAGATTGAAGGGAATGATTGGTCCATATTGCTCGAGATCGTAGATGTAGTTAACATCAACAGGGAAATAAAATTGCAATGAAAATCAATACAGTGATTGTTCGCTACTTCAAAGTTTAAGTGCATTGTGGATTTTTTCAAAAGAAGGTTGTGGAAAAAAATTATAACAAAATACCGCAATATCAGCAGCCATGATTGCGGAAAGCAGAGATGCTTTGTCATAATGCGTGAGCAAAATGGTTTCCCGCTCAGACATTTTGGACAAAGGAAAACGTCAACAGCAAATATCCATCACTATGTTCTTCTTCGGCTGCCAAATATCTTGCAGAATGTTGCCTGATAGTTACGAGATATCTATTGCATCTCTAATAGGTAATTACATTAAATTTAATTCAAAATTTAAAAAAGGGAGATATCCAATTTTCTAGTAACAGTTAAATGGAGGGCATGCAACAATGAGGATCTGGGAGGTTACCTACTACTCAATGTCAACTCTCAAAACTTTTGATATCCTAAATACTCGTATAAATCCTTGTTTATACCATTTTTTTTTTGTAAAGCAATACCGGTTTTAAAATAGACCTACGGAACTATTTTTATGCGTAGCAACCAAAATCTAAGTATGATAATGGCATTGTTATTAAGATTGAAATTGGATCGGTATTGTGATTGAAATGCTGAGTAGCCTCCCTGGTCCAACAGTGAACTTCATGATGTCAATGAAATCATTATCTACACTATGTTTTAAATAAACCTTCCTATATTATTATAATATGATAATGTGTGTAAAGTTATGTTTATACACAGCAGATATATTTTGACAACATTCACAAACAAAAGGGACAATCGACAATTTATTTTATATAGGTATTTTTTTATTAGAAATTATAAGAAAAAAGGATTAGTCTGTCATTTTTCTGATTTGAAGTTGCTTAATTGTTTACATGAAAATAAAAATTTTTGGTCGGTTGTCTATTCCTTACGCTACAAACATCAAGTACAAAATAGTTTAGTCCTTTTTCTCGTGGCTTTCTAAGCTTGGTGGCGGATATGCGTGTTGATCAATCTCATTCCCTTCCTCGTCATATTCTTTTTCACGGTACCCGTGATAAGCGTACGCAAATATTATGATATGAACCATCACTACTGAGGCAACCACGGACCACACGGTATTTGGAAACCCTTTGACGTCGTAATCCTCCAAAATCGATTTGGTCCCAAAAAATGCGACAAACGGCAAAGTAAACATGGCGATGCTGTACAAGAATAGGAAAAATATCGCCCATGTGGCTATCCTTGTATGGAGAGGAAGATAAGGTCTTTGATCATTTGCTGTATCCATTTTGTTTTTAAGTGTTAAATCAAATTAATCTACCTGAAATAAATCAAACAAAATTACCTTTAACAGGATCATTGTTTATAGACTCTGAAGAATGTGAGGACTGCAATATTTCCTCAAATTTATTGTGATATTCTTTAACAGTTTTCTCGGGCTTGCTCTCAGATTTAAATTGTTGCTTTCCCCATAATAACTCGGTTATCAAAATACGCGCAAGCCACGGATTTAAACGTTTTTCATTTATCAATAACTTAGATTTAACGATTAAATCATTCAACTGTTTTTCATGTTTAATAGCTTCAAATGTCAACGCGTGTATGGCTTGTATAGGCTGAAAAAAATTAATGACCAACCAGTAAAGTGACTTGTGAAAGTCTAAGGTAAGAAACAATTTTATTCCCAGTGTTATAAGAGCATAAATACATGAAAAGCTAATTGAAATAAACTTACAAAGTGTTTGTTTTTCTCTTGGTAAAGCAATGCTTTTAAATTTGCACCGTTTTCTTTAACCTCTTGTAAAATTTTACCAGCTAATTTATAAGATCTAGGTACTGGAGTGGAATGCTTGAACATATCTGTATATTTATAAAATATACTCCTTCATTACTTAGAAATAAATTATACGCAAAAAAAATTAAGTATAGTATACAACTATTTCATGTACAGTTCAAACCCCCAATTGAAGTCATTGAAGTCAAAATCGAAAAACAATCTATGGAATTTCCACATGACTTGACACACGAGGAAACGTCATAGACAATAATTTACAAAACTAAAGGGCCGTTTCCACATTATAAATTAAAAGTTGAAGGTGTAAATTATTGTAGATGAATACCAACACCACCTATATAAGAAGGCCTTAGTGCAGGCGGCCATTTTTGGCCTCCCGCGTCACGCCTGCCTGTGTGTAGACAGATATCATAGTGCACAGGTAAGTACATACAGATATAGGTGAGTGAATGTTGGGCCTCCCGATGTGACGCAGCACTAAGGCCTTCTTATATAGGTGGTGTTGATGAATACTGTCCACTTCTGTAAAAGAATAATAAAATACCTTTGTTAAGTATTCTGCGCATCTGCAGCGGGGTGAGGCTACTCGCAAAAAATAGAAAACCGCTATTCCCGAAAACCGTTAACATTGTTTTTTATAAGAATTTTTGTAATTTAGACACCAAAATGCAAATATTTCCAAGGTAACCGGATTATTATCGAAAATTATTGTAGTCAAATGTTTCAACTATGAATGTTGTAATAATTCCTCCAAGGAATGTAGGTATGTTTTGGGCCATTTTTCAACACCAACTATATAAGAAGGCCTTCGCGCTGGCGGCCATTTTGGCCTCTCGTGTCATCAGGCCGCCGGCGTGTTGACAGATATCATAGTATACAGGTAAGTACATACAGATATAGGTAAGCGAATGGTGGGCCTCACGATGTGACGCAGCCTCAGAGCAAGAGTATTGTCTTGCTCTAAGGACGCAGCACATAGGTAGTGCTGCCATTTATGAGCCCCATTACAAACATTTTTGTCTATGACTTTAGCATAGATAAAATTATGTTTGTATTATTAAGTGTGTTATTTTCTTTATAGTTGTTACACGTAATTCTTGTTTCCGATTGTTTGCTTGCAATTGTTATTTATAAATATTTCAAAATCGATGATAATAAATACGTATGAAAGTATTATACACGCAACGTCTAAAGTTGAACGCATTCTGAATAATTTTACAACTTTGACAGTGAATGTCTCGCGATACCAGGAAATGCTATGATTCAACGTTAATAAATTGGTGAAAAACAATGACTAATAAGGATATTATACCAATAATTGATTAAAACATCTCCATGGTTCGATACGCGTAATATTGTTGTTTTGAACGAAGGGATTTGTAATGTCCAGCATTGTTGTGTTTTGTTATTGTCTGTCATGTAATGTGAAATAGCTATTCACCATGGTTCCTGCACCCAACACTACGTTTGCCTGGGATTATTGGGTATCTCCCACACCAAATGTTTATCTTCACTGTTTTTTACCCAATAGTATCTATATACCATTAAAGGCAAACATCAATTCCACCCTACAAGAAATAAAAGAGGTTAGTCAACTGTTTGAATCATCTATATTATCATTAGGTACTTTTGTTTGTCTTCAATAATTGTCTATATACTACGAAATTTACTGCACATCAAATTGTATATTCTGTATGGGCTTTTAATTTTTAGTTTATTGGTTCGGTTTATTATATATTTTGTC
Organism: Mystacides longicornis; assembly: GCA_963576905.1. Taxonomy (NCBI): domain Eukaryota; kingdom Metazoa; phylum Arthropoda; class Insecta; order Trichoptera; family Leptoceridae; genus Mystacides; species Mystacides longicornis. The sequence continues at coordinate 4,945,096 of OY756433.1, read as the reverse complement.
CCCTAATATTTATTTATTTCTTACTGCTTAACTTTAACTTTCATAAAAAGGTAAATGTCAAACTATCACTATGATAAAAACATTTCAATGTAAAAGCATGGCATAAAAAAAGATTTCAATTAAAAATATAGTATTTAAAAAGAAAATTGGTGCACATTGATTTTCATCAATACATAAATTTAAATGAAATAGTAAAGAATGATTTTGTTAACGACAGGTTACCTTTACCTTTATTTTATTGATGCTAACCTCATGTTCGAATTTTTACCACAACAGACTTACGAATGTCTTCTACTGTTTTTTAAAGCTGGCTTTCTGTGATCACTTTATTATTTTTGTAATAGTTAACTTTTAAAATATGTTTTTTTTTCCAGCACATATGGGACCGTGCTCCGGAATACCCCCTCTTTGGTCTGCTCCATGATATATCGGAGTATGTCATCCAATATATAAACCCTCTAGCCGGGATCGAAGATGTGGAGGATGAGAGTAAAAGATTACGAGACTTGAAACCTTATTTTGGCATCCTGAAAATCGTTGAACTCCGTACAGATTTTCACAAGGATAATCTTCAAATTCACATAAGCCGTTTGATTGAAAATGGTAATTGGCTCATTATTGTCATGCTCAAATTTGTAAATATCAGATTTTAAAACAATCAATATTCGGAATAACAAACATTCATTTTTGTTTCCGAAGATCCTTCCCACAAAATGTACCAAAGCATATCTCACTATTACAAATACTGTCGCAGTAGTTTTTTTTTTTAAATAGGTATATTAGAATAATACTTTGACAACTAACACTAGCAGACTCGTCACAGACTTTAATAATTTTTTTAAGTTTCTAATAATTTTTCAATTATTATTTTTAGACTTGGGGGATTATGACAAACTAAAGAATCCGGAAATAAATGACTTTCGTCAGAAAATGAGATGCTTAGCAGAGGAAGAGGCCATCAAAAGGAAGAGCTCCACGCTACTGCAGCGTCTCTGCCATAAATATCCACCAAGACTGGCCAACTCCCCTGAACTTCCACAGACCTTCTCCAATAGATTAAGAAATAATAACTTTGTCCTAGTTACAAGATTCGACAACACAGAGGTTTGTTTGAACATCTATTTCTTGTTATTTGAGTTTATTTATCTCTTAGTCATAATACATGTAGGTTAGTAAGAAGTATCGAAAATGTCGACAAATCGATGCTCTTTTTCGTAAAGACCAAACATTAATCAACTTTATGCGATATCTTGAATATCACAGATTTAAATCCAGGGGATTCTATATGAAGGTTTGCTTTTGAGAAGAGATGCAGTCAAATTTGTCCCTCGTATTCTCAAACACGAGCAAAGGAAGTGGCAACTTCAGGCATTATTTTCAACAAACACTGGATCTCATCTGTTATTTCTTTGTCTTCTCTAGACTTATGAGAGGAGAGCATTTATTTCTTGCACTGTGGAGTGGGTAAAACAAAAATTACTGAAAGGCTTAAAGAGCATCCCGATGAGTGAATGTAAAAACTTTTTGAGCAATGGAAGCTCCTCTCCCATTGCGTATTTAAGAAGTTATTCAGTTTTGAGTAGATGTTGATCATAAGGATTAAATGTTATGTATTTTTATTATTTCAGACGACCTTCACGTTCAATGTTTTGTATTCCATTACGCCCCTGCAACTGCTGCAAACAATCCTAAATAAAAAGGCTACGACTTTGAATACCAGGAAGGAACAACCAAGTGACTTTGTACTCAAAGTTTGTGGGAAAGAGGAGTATCTGATAGGAAACCACCCCCTCATACAGTTTCTCTACATACAGGAAACCCTGTCGAGGGATGGAGTGCCAACCGTTCTTACCCTGCCTTTAGCCAATATTTCTAGTATGATTTTTTTTTTACAATTTTTTTTAGCCCTACTTATTCTTTTCAATATACACGCAATTGAAGTCTTTCATTGCCAGTAGAAATATGAACGAACAGATATAGAGCCAGTTCTATTTTCTATCTTATGTTAAAACTCTCATCAACCTTTCTGTTTCAATCTGAATTTTGTGTCTAGCTTTCAAGGTACTGCGAGCTATGAATTTTATAGAATTCAGGGATAAAGCGTTTCAGATAGCATTTGTGATAACTATTTTTCTATGCTTTTGCTATCCTCGAATCATATGTACGAACAAAATCTGTTTTCTTTAAAAAAAAATAATTTTTAAAGGGACCAAAGTCATTTCGAATATTTTAAACTGACTTTGAAGACAAATAATTCCAGATAGACTGTATTTTGGTGATTTGGGTGAATTAAGAATATTTTTCTCTTGCCCCTTTACTGATTGTTTATATTGTTTCGAATTAAAAACTGTATTTTTCCCAATTACTTCGTAATCAAACTCGCACATCAGGGGTCTGATTCTCACTGTCGAGATTTTTCTCAAATTAATATCAATTTTTTCTATAATATTGTGTGTTTTTTCTTAATTTTCAGTTGATTCTGATATATACCTCAACTCTCTTAACTTAGAAAATAAAACTAGGCCATCATACTCAACTTTGTCTCTGCGTAAAAAGACCAAATACGTGTCCTCGTGGGATATCAGTAGTCCTTACAGCTGCACCATAGCATCAGTCAACAGACTCAACATCGATACATCCAGAACTGTAGAGGTATTATAATCTATTCATTTATGAATTTGTTTCCTATAATCAGATTTATCTTTGTTTATAAATTTCTTCCGTCTTTGTGTAAGTGACTGAACTCCTCGGCCGCTGGACGAAATTTTATGAAATTTTGCCCATGTGATAGGATTCATTCTATAATGCTTTAGATTCACATTTTGTTTTGATAGAATTGTTTTTTTAAATTTATTTATTTTGTAGATTATGTATTTACTATTGTTTAACAGCTTAATTTAATGCAATAAATTCTTTTAAATTTCTTTTGAATTTCCATGGTAGATTTAAAAAAAAAATGTGTTCTGATATTTTTTTTTTTTTTTTTTTTTTTTTTTAAAAATGAATCTGTGCTCACTCGAAGTGAACACAAATACACTTTTGACATCTTTCACAGTAAGCAAATGCTTGTGTCGTGAAAGCGGAAAATGGTCGACACGGCCGGGATTCGAACCCACGACCTCCGCACGAAACAGTGCGAAAGCCGGCGTCGTAACCGCTGGTCTATCAACCACCTCGGAACCACCGATATGGAACAGTTATCTTAATGACGATTGTAATAAAATTACTTATTAATTTAAAAGCCCATCATCCAGGAGTCTACAATGTCTCTGTAGGCCATCTGTCGAGCCAGCTAGTATAAGTACCTACTTTTAATTTCTTTCAAGGTTGCTGTAAAAGTTGGAATATATCACGCTGGGAAATCCCTGTGTGAACCTCAAGCCACCAACCTGCAATTGGTCAAAGACGGAGAAGTGAAGTGGGATGAAGAATTGACATTTAATATATCCGTGTTCAACTTGCCCAGAATGGCCAGATTGTGTTTTGTTGTCTACGAAGTATCAAAACTCAAATCTAACAAAAAGAAAGCCATAGCCAAGAATAATAAGGTAGGAGTTTCTGTTTTACTCAGATTTTATAAATCCAAAATGGGATTCCAAAAGATCAAATTGACTATGCTCACAAAATATCAAAGAGCTGCTCATTGAACATCAAACTTAATAATAAAATTCCCTTATGAAAATTTGAAAATTTACATAAAATAAATTGGTAGTGTGTAATTTCAAGATCTAGCCCCTAAGATGGCATAGGAATGTTAACACATTATTTGCGCGGCGTATTTTTATTTTTTGCCAAATTTTTTAAATAAAGTATGAGAAACATAGAATGTACTCGGGAAGGTGCCGAGAAGCAAATGGTATCAAGCAGTAAACGGAGAAATGAAACAAAAATGCAACAACAACATTCTTATTTTGTTGTTTCCTATCCATTCGATCCGAAATTGCGTCACCAACAAGTAGATAGATGGTGTGCCGACGCAAATTCTACCCCTCTCTGACCCCGCCATTACAATTTACCCGCACTACTTCAACATAACTATTCCTGCACATCTCTATTAGCCTATAAAATTTGAGTTTTAACATATCCCGCTTAAAATGTGTTAATAGTTATGATTATCTGAATCACTTTGTTTTTAGGAGAGTTTTACTACTCCTTTAGCCTGGGTCAATACAACAGCGTTTGATTATAAAAATGAACTAAAGACTGGAAAATTGAAAATGTACATGTGGACGTACGCGGAAGAAATGCAAGATGTAAATTTGTTGCATCCCTTAGGGACGGTCGTCAATAATCCCAATGTGGAGACATGCACTATACTAAATGTGGTTTGTAATGAGTAAGTATCGTCAATGAGATTTATTTTATTCATATTGAGATTTATTTTATTCATATAGACAAATGTCAATTTATTAGATTTAGTAGAAAGAAAAATAATATTCACTACACATATTGCATTGAGAATACGGAATTATCTGAGGTTGACGAAATGCAGGACTTGGGTATCATTTTCGACAGCGGGCTGTCATTCGTTAAGCACATTTCACATATTACCTCCAAAGCAATGCGTACGCTGGGTTTCATTCTGCGCTCAACTCAGGATTTTCGAAATATTGACTCTATCACCCTATTGTTCACCTCATTGGTACGAAGCGTGCTCGAGTATAACAGCCCCATATGGTCTCCAACCTATCGTGCACATGTGGATAATATCGAGAGAGTCCAGAAAAGGTTTCTAAGATATATTAACTTCAAACTGAAAATACCCCGAAACGAATTAAATTACAAGTTCCTTTTAGATACTGTTAATATAAAAACCTTTGAAAGCAGAAGAATTTTTTACGACCTATTATTTATGTATAAAATTATTAATTCGCTTTTTGACAGCCCTAATCTTGTTAGCCTGGTAGAGTTGCGTGTGCCCAATAGGAACACCTGCAATAATGACACTTTCCATTGTAGAAACATTGCAACAAATTATATTCGACATACCCTGGTACCGCGGTTACACAGTTCTGCAAATTTATACCTTCAAAACATAGATATCTTCAATTGCAACATAAACGAATTTAAGACACTTGCTAGATTAGCAATTGATGCCATTTCTGATTAAATTTTGAGGAACCATTGGCATTCGGTGTGTTTCGTATGGGCCCATTTGGATTCTGATGGGTAGCAACGCTGTCGCCTCACAGCCGTCGGCGACCAGTGCATGGTGCGGATCAAGCACCACAGCCCGATCTTGGTCTACCGCTTATGCATCTTCACACACTTGAATCACACTTAATATTATGTATTCACTGACCGATAACCATTCCTTTGTATACAGACTGTCTTATGTAGTTGGAGTGTAGAGGTAAGGGTGGCATGCGGGAGGGAACAATCAAACACTTTGTCTCACATGGTGTAGTTTTATTGTATCAAAAATAGAATAAGTAGACAAAACACTCATACAATTAAGATACAAACCTGACTTTTTCGATACGACCAGTCCACGAATCTGTATAATGGTCGCGAAAAGGCTACCTACCTGTGTCGCATAAACGGGAACGACATAAAGGTAAAGTATTAATGCTTTTTGGGTTGCGGTGTGCTGCGCAGGTACTAACAATAAGACGTGGGACCGTTTGGTTTGCTATTCCTCTCTGTTTTGCAATCCATCTTTGTATTGTATTGCTTGCTGCAAATGCTTCTAAAACAGACGTAAACTCCGCCATTGTCTATCTGACGTTTCAACGTCAGCGAAATAACATGTCAAAGTCTGCACAACTGCGAGTGTTGCCAGAAGACAAAACTTCATTATTGTAGGAAATAAAAATAAAAACTATTTTGGTTGTCTTGTACCTTTTAATTTAAATATTGTTATTTTATATTGTTGTATAGTATTTTAAGTTTTTTTTTTGTAATATATATGTATCGTTTACTGTTCAAGGCATTATGCCGTAAATAAATAAATAAAAATAAATATTGTATATATTATTTTTATCTAATAAAGATGGTCAAGGTTCCATGATTAAACCCATTCTGCCACCGCAACCAAATTAGGTATATAGTGTATATTATATCTCAACCAAACAGCATTCACAGAACTCTGCATTATGTCTGCAGCTAAAAAATTCAATACTATGTTACACAACCCTTTCAAATACCACACCTTTCATCTTGATCCTATTCAGAAGGTAAAGTCAGTTGCAATAAAATGGCCGCCAGCCATAAATTCTTTTTGTAATTCTATTTGCATCCTTTTAACCTCATCATCTTCTGCCAAAACCATCTCTATATATTAACTTTCATCTTTTTAACGAAACTAACTTCCATTACACATTCCTTCCAAAAATAAGGCAAATAATAAACATCAGGTCTTCAAGTGCAATCATTAATATGTATTGGACCGCCGCAAACTATCTACCAAGAGCAAATGTAACAGATAGAAGGAATTAAGAAATGAAAAATGGATGTTGAATTTCGTGCTATATCTTTCATATTCGCCTTTTCCCAGAAACTGAAAAACTTTCTTATGTTTTCTTTGTGACCAATTTCAAGTGTCCTATAAAATGTGTATATGATTGATTGCAGTTATAATATTAAGGACGATGTGATTATGTTTCCACCAAACTACGTAGTGAGAGAGTTTGCCGAGAAGAATATGAGTTGTGCGTCGGCATCTGTGTATGGCAGGCTGTTACTAGATATTAGGTCCCTAAATTTGACTGAAGCCACTTCGGAAAAGTCAGGCAACATATTCATTCCGGAAGTGGAGTTTCATGAACAAGAGAAAAATAAAATCTGGGAATGCAGGTAAACCATCATTTTCATACACATGTTTAATTATGGTCAAATCACAAAGCCTAATTTTTTTTTTTGAAACTTTGTGCGCCGACCATATTTCTCTTTGCAGCTTTGCCTACTATGTAAAAATTGTATCCCGTTTATATACATAAAATGACATTTTCAGAAATGTTTTTTGGTCTCAGAAATTTGGCTCTGCCGATATTTGACCTATATAAATAATAGCCTTTTCCAAGCTTTCTCATTTTTTGTTAAAAGTTCCTTGTAATGAAACATACTTTTTTAGGGAGCATTTCCGAGTCCACAATCCGCTCATTTTGCCAAAACTATTGCTGTGCGTGGAGTGGGGTGACAGAATGCAGGCCGCCGACGCAACCTACTTGGTGTCCAGGTGGCCACTGCTGCCCTACACTGTAGCCTTGGAGTTATTAGATTATGCTTACGCCGATGGCACTGTTAGGAGTTTTGCTGTGGAATGTCTCAAGGATATCAGGTATGCTACGATACATTTATTTCTTCGCACACATCATACAATATCACTTAACTAGAGATACACGATAATCATACACTACCGCTTAACAAGAGATACATGATAATCATACACTACCGCTTAACAAGAAATACATGATAATCATACACTACCACTTAACAAGAGATACAGTCATGATAGTCCTATTATGATGTGATAAGAGTGAAATCATCACCAGAGTGATCTCTTCTATTCCTAATAAATATTATAAAGATATTGATTGCCATAAGTGCTTCCTTCAATGTTTCCTAATGGTTTTTAATGCACCATTACTTTGAAATACATTCTACGCAACATTTTCAAAGGTAACCTGATTTTGTTAAGTTAGGTTACCTGATTAAGCTGATGCAAATTAGGTGCATAATACAGAATTTCATCTGTAATTCTCAACATGTCAAATAATTGTGGTAGCTCACAGAGGTTGGCCTAGTTACAACTGTAATTCAATTAATTTCTATGATTCTGTTTGTAGTGACGAAGATCTTTCGCTTTATCTTCTGCAACTAGTCCAAGCTCTCAAACACGAGTCCTACTACCTGTGTGACCTCGTAGAGTTGCTGCTGAAAAGGGCACTGGCCAACAGACGGATAGGTCATTACCTCTTTTGGTATCTGAGGTTTGTAAACTATACAATTAAATATTATCAATGCTGTTGAATTTGAAATACTTGGAATAACCGTGACCGATTTTGTATACAGATCTGAGATGAAGGTGTCGTCAGTTTCGGTGAGATTCGGTCTCATACTAGAAGCCTATTGCCGAGGATGTCAAGAGCACATATACTCCTTGTCAAAACAGCATCAGTGTCTCACTAAACTCATCAGTACGTAATTACGGAGTTTTTTTTTTTTTCAGTTTTTATTTTGTGTTTCTTTTCAGAGATAACAATGTGTATTTTTTTTATTCAGGTACAAGTGAATCTGTACGAAAATTACGGGACATACAAAAAGCGCGTGCCTTTCTAGCGGAGCATCTAGCTGAAGCTCATGCTCAGGAAGCGTTGAGCAATGTGACTAACCCTCTTGATCCCAGTTTCAAATGTAAACGTATCAGGTAATTTTTTATTTATTTTATTAAATTTAATATAGATGCCGTTTCTAAATCGAAAAGACGCTTGTGTGAATGTGAAACGGGGATCTATCATTATTTAAATTTACCTAGGAGTACTAATATAGTTGTGTATTTAACAACAAATTAAACACTGTGTAGGTCACCGGTGACTAGTTTGGAGTTTACAACCTGTTAGTCAGCGAGCTTAAGCTAGCGAGTGAGCTACAATTGGATGGTCAAATAGCAGATTGTAAAAAAGCTGTTAGCGATTTCACTGACTTGTTGCTTGTGAACCATTCCCGTCTCATTGATGGTTTAAACAGCAAAGTGTTTGATACCTCAGGACGCTTAAATTTCGTATCCAGATATACACTCCATTACCTAAACTTAAAAATCAAATTTGTTTTTGAAATAATTTGCTGTTTGCTTATATTCTTTCACATTTGACAACGGTTTTTTTTAATGGTCAAATCATCCAACATCAAATTTCAAAAAGCGTAATTTCAGATATTTTTTTTCATAATTATTTACAAATGAAAATATATGTGTGATTGCCCAAAAATAAAGGGTACTAGACCTCACTAGACTCTCGTCTAGTGAGGTAATAAACCCTTTATACAAACTATATATTATATATACGAGGGGGGACCCAAAAAAAACGGGAATTTCGTCATAACTTCTTTATTTCTTAATATTTTTACACAAAATTTTGATCGCCTTCAAAGTATTCTCCTTTGACCACAATGCATCTCTTTAAACGATCCTTCCATTGTTCAAAACATTTTTGAAATTCATTTATCGGGATGTTCTTTAGGCCCTCCAGCGATTTTTGTTTTACCTCCTCTACAGTGGCAAAACGCTTTCCTCCCATGTCCCTTTTGAGTCTAGGGAACAAAAAGAAACCACACGGGGGTAGATCCGATGAGTAGGGGTGGGGGGGCAATCGGTGTCATGCCGTTTTTGGTCAAAAATTGCTTTACGGAGAGGGCGGTGTGAGCCGGCGCGTTGTCGTGCTTAAAGAACCAGTCGCCTGTGTTCCAAAGATCTGCCCTCTTCTTCCGGATTTTCTCCCTCAATCTTTTCAAAACCTCCAAGTAGAACATCTGTTTGACGGTTTGACCTGGCGGAATGAACTCCGCGTGCACTACACCTCTGCAATCGAAGAAAAAAATTATATCATCGACGTTTTCGTCAGTTCTTGACGTTGACGGGCGTCCTGAACGGGGTTGGTTTTCAATTGACATTTCTCCATTTTTAAAACGTGAAAACCATTCATAGACTCTGGTTTTACTTAAAGCAGCTTCCCCATAAGCACTTTTAATCATTACAATAGTTTCCGCGGCCGATTTCCCCAACAGGAAACAAAATTTCACAACCGCGCGTTGCTCTCGACAATCGGCCATTACGTTTTCGGCGAAATGTAAAAAATCGTTTCACTAAAAAAAATATCACGGGCAAACAGATGCACTCACAGCGACACAACTTCGCACACCAACTTAGGAGACGTGTCCCTAACCGACACCGTGTCGAAAAATTGATTCCCCCACTCTCCCTCTCCACTGCAGCTCAATTCCCGTTTTTTTTGGGTCCCCGTAGTATACACACATTGTAAAATGCTTATGTTTTTTTTGTATTTTTTGGGAATAAAATAAATAAATATTAATCTTGCCTACATTTTAAGTAATAGAAATATTATTTGTGTTGTCAAAAGTTAATTTTTCTCAAAATTTGTGAATTTTCTTTAAACTTGGGACATTGTATCTTAGAAACTGTGTTAACAGTAATACAATATTTCTTTATATCATATAATTACTGTAGCTTCGATAGGATATGTCCGTCATACGTTTTGTATTATATAATTGATTATAGAAAAATAAACCCTATAATTGATAATAGGAAAATAAACGAAAATGAGAATAACACCAAAACTAAGTGGAAGATCATTAACGAACTGTTAGACAAAACTAAACAAAAAAAAGAAAAAATAAATACAATTCAACACGAAAATATAAAACTTAATGTCAAAGACGAAACAAAAAAATGTGCAAACATATTTAATAACTTCTTTCTGAGTGTAGGTAGAAAATTGGCAAATGAAATACAAAAAAACAACCCAAACTCACAAGATAACGTGCCGATATCTACAACTACAAATAACAACATAGCATTTAAATTCTCTACAATAACTAAAAATGAAGTAGAAAATATTATAATGACCCTTAGAGATGAATCATCCCCAGGATTCGATGGCATAAATGCAACACTTCTAAAAAGATATAAAACTTATGTTAGCGTACCCTTGACATACATAATAAATCTAAGTTTTAAAATGGGGAAATTCCCTTCAAATTATAAAAAAGCTATAATTACTCCGATTTATAAAAGCGGAGAACCGGAAATAACCACAAATTATAGACCTATATCAGTTATTTCTAACATAGCCAAAATTATAGAAAAAATAGCCAAAAGACAGGTTGGCATATATTTTAATCAAAATAACATATTAGATTCCAATCAATTCGGATTTAGAACAGAAACTGGGACACACGATGCCATAGCAAATGTAACATCTGAAATAATAGCCAATATAGACAACAACAAAAAAAGTATCGGGATATTTGTGGACTTATGTAAGGCATTTGATAGTGTGTCACACAAAATCCTTTTGAGCAACTTATCACAAAATGGCATACAAAATAAAGCGTTGTCATGGTTTCAAACATATATATCCGATAGGAGACAACTCGTTAAACTACACGATATATATAGTGATCCAGGAACTCCAGACTATGGGGTGCCACAAGGAACAGTATTAGGACCCATGTTATTCATATTATACATCAACAGTATTTTTAAACTAAATCTGGAAGGAAAATTGTTCACATACGCAGATGATACGGTCTTACTATCGACAGGAAATACATGGACGGAAACAATAGAAAAAGCAAACAATGACATTAACATAATAAAGAAATGGTTTGACATAAATTTACTATCTTTAAACACCCAAAAAACAGTTTTCATACCTTTTGCAGCAAGTACCCCTCAGATTCCTCCAAACATTATTATAAAAATTCATAGTCCTAATTGCAGCAACAACTTATGTGACAGTATAAATTGCAGATCGCTTATTCAAAAAACAACAACAAAATATCTAGGAATACACATAGACCAGGACATGAAATGGAAGAAACAACTGGAAACAACTGTTAATAGAGTACGAAAATTAGTGTATATATTCTTGAGACTGAGAAACATTATGTCAAAAGAATCAATGAAAACAATATACTATGCATTTGTACAATCGATTCTATTATACGGTATTATTGTATGGGGTGGAACCTACCCAACTAACTTACAACCGATTAATGTGGCACAAAAGCTAATAATAAAAATAATCCTTAGAAAAAAGAGAACTTTTCCCACTGAGGAGCTTTTTGATATATTTAAAGTACCGACAATAGAAAAAATCTATAAAAACACTGCAATACTCCAAACACATAAGGAGACATATGGCCGAGAAAGAGTGAATACTGTACACAGCCAAAGATCTCACATATTCGGGAATTTAACTATACCATTATGTAAAAAAACAATTTCACAACATCACTACAAATACCTAGGCATTAAATATTTCAATGAGCTACCTAACTACATTAAAACTATTCAAATATATAAGACATTTAAAAACAAAATTAAAACAAATTAAATATTCCAATATCTTAATGTTTTTTACTTTCATTATTTAAAATAAATCACGTTATATTTCATTTCATCAATGCTCATATACCTAATCACTTTAACATAATACACCTATTCGACTATAATAGAAAATAAACTATCTATACCTTTCACATTTCACACAAATGTATTGCATCATTAAAATAATCTTAAGGATAACAAAATTTGTATTTATCTCAATAGTTTTGTAAATTAATTCATATAAATATGTCATTGCAATATCCATAACTTCATATAAAATATCCATAAGGTCAAGTAGAAAAAAATAATATATATAAAATAAAAAATAAAAAAAAACTGGTAATATAATATTATAACAAAAAAATGTACCTCTGCTCCATACACAAGTTATATGCTTACAATGGAGCAGTAAATATAATATTATACAAATAGCATTAAGTAATTATTGTATGGTAATATATCTTTATAAAATTGTACTATTATTATTCTTTAAATAAAAAAAAAAAAAAAAAAAAAATAGAAGTCATAACTTAGAATGTGTTAATGTTATTTTTTTTGTTTTTCATTGCAGGGTGGATAAATGTCGAGTAATGGACAGTAAAATGAGACCGTTGTGGTTGGTGTTTGAAAATGAGGATACCTACGGAAGTGATATTTGTATAATACTGAAGAACGGGGATGACCTTCGACAAGATATGCTCACTTTGCAAATGTTGCTCATAATGGATCGGCTGTGGAAGAGTGAAGGGTACGACTTCAGGTAAAAATACTCATTTTCTTACTCAAACTAATTCTGGAGACATTTTATGACATGTTAAACATGCTGAGGATTGGCATAAGACTATTCTCCTTCAGAATGGCTGTTTAAGACAGTAATAGGCTTATAGTGGTTCAGATTCGAGTTAAATATTCAAACATTGTAAATGAAATATTTTGTGGTTGGTAACCTGGCAGTTCAGCCCCGATCTGAAGTTCATGAACTGGATATCCGGTGCCAACCATCTTCCTCTTTGTACAAACTTTCTGTGAGAGATTACACCAATTTTTATGTCAGTTGGCTTAACCAGGACCCGATCCAGGGTATATTCAATGTTCGGATTATTTTTGCCAACATGGAGCACACAACATTTGTCGCAGTTCAGATTTATGAAACACTTTGTAACACATCAAAGTCAGTAAGTGGGTTACCAAAAAACTTTGTGTCGTCAGCAAAGAAACTCACGGTAGACTGAACAGTAGAACGCAGATCTAGAATGTACAAAATAAAGAATTGGACCCAAAACACTTCCCTGTGGAACTCCACTTGTCACTTCTTGGGGGGCAGAGAGTGAATCACCCACTCTGACACTAAAAACCCGACCCGTCAAAAAGCTCCCTTTCCACCAAAGTAGTGGACCACGGATACTCAAATGGGATAACTTGCTTATCAGTCTATTTAACGGGACTCTATTGAAATCCTAACGTTTACTAACATTTCAATTTGACCTTCTGGTACTACTTTGAAGGCTGACTCGGTGTAATGTTTGAAACAAAGATTCAATATTTACAATTATTTCACTACACGAATTTCAGTGAAGATTGATCTTGCACAATCTAAAACTGAATGCCAACCTCGGCTAATAAAACACAGAAAAATGATTATGGTACCTTAGAAAACTGTGATCACAAATTTATTCAAATAAGGTGGTTGGTAGTCCAGTGGTATCAATCCGCGGCTTTCATACGTACAGCGTATTGGAAGGCCTAGGTTCGAGTCCCGGCGGTGCCGACCATTTCCGCTTTCACGACATAAGTCTTTGCTTAGTGTGAAAGATGTCAAAAAGAGTATTTGTGTTCACTTCGAGTGAGCACAGATTCATTTTTATAAAAAAAAATAGGAACTTACTACAAAATTATCTTTTTCTAAATTTACCAATAAATAAACTTGTATTTTAGAATGAATCCCTACGGATGTATATCGATGGATCATCGCGTCGGTATGATTGAGGTTGTTCTCAACGCCGAAACAATAGCCAATGTTCAAAAGGAGAAAGTCATCTTCACACCGACATCGCCCTTCATGAAGGCTTCCCTCTTGAGTGAGTAGAGATACTTTACCATTTTATTCCAAAGTATCGATATAGTCGGTGAATAATCTTATAATAATATCATCTCTTTCCCAGGCTGGCTTCGTGATCACAATCCCAACGAAGACGCTCTGAACAAAGCGATAGAGGAGTTCACGTTCAGTTGTGCTGGTTACTGTGTCGCCACTTACGTGCTTGGTGTTGCGGATCGTCATTCGGATAATATCATGATTAAAAAGACTGGACAGGTATTTCATAAAATTTCATCACTGGTCATATTTTAGGTACAGGGACCCCGCATTCATCGTAGTTAATGGGGACCAAAACCCCCCTTAATGAGTGAAATAGGATAACCCCCCTTAAATATTTATTTTAAAATTATTTCTAATTTTGTCGGTTTTGAATCTTCCAAATTAGCATCTGAGAGGTACAATGTTGAAAAATCCACGATGTGCTGAAACCATGAAGTATTATTATAGTAAGCTAAGCTGATATGTCTGATCTCAATATTACTGTCACAACACCAATCGGTCATACAAATTTTTGAAAATGTTCACATTCGAAGAATCTACCAGTTCAGGTGGCAAACCATTCCAATAGTCGACCACTCTATTAAAGAAACAATGCTTCAATGGGTCCTGCTTGAACCTGTAGCCATCCATATCCATGGCCCCTCAGGAGAACATTCTGGTTGTACTTGAACATTCCATGCAATTCCGGACAGTTAGTGGCCATGGAGTATTTTGTATGTCTCTATCATGTCACCTCTCCTCCTTCTGTCTGACTAAGGTGTTAATTAGAGATGAAACGGATAGCAGTTTAGCCGGATACCGGATATTCGGCCAACTAGCTGCCGAATACCGGATATCCGGCGTATGTTTCTGGTTAGTTTGTGCATCAATATGGGATTATTGGGAACATTGTCGAAAAAACCATCAACCGCATTAGTTAGTCTGGATTAGTGTGGTGTAATAATATTTTTTCCAATGATTAGAGCGCTTAGATTTTTAACATTTACCCTTGGAACCAAGGTTGTAGCCAGGATAGCATTAGTGCAGAGGTTCCCAATCTGTTTAGGTTTACGGCTCTCTTAATATTCAATCCAACCCAAACTCCCTTTATGCTCTACTTAGGAGCACAGAGAGGCAAAAAGACCTCTCCATTGCGCTAAATCTCGCGCATTGTTTATGACCTCCTCACACACCATGTCCAGATTCATCAGCTCTGCTTCGAAGGAGCGGAACACGAGGAAGACCCTCTCGGTATGAGAGGGTCTTTCTCGTCTTCGGGACCCTGATAGGAGGGAGAACAGCGCTCCCCTTAAAATATGAGTGTTTTTTTTTTCAAAATTAATTAAATTCGCTGAATACTGAAGAAGTCTTTAGTAGAGCCCGGGCATTACAGTGGGTACAACGCATGAATTACGCTTACGTAGGCGGCATACCTATACCAAATAATTGGACTGACTCCGTTGCCGGAACGTTATTGTTCCAAAAATCGCGTATCTGCATATTTCAGCAGAATGATATATGACGAAACGTTATTTCATTAAACTTTCCTTATTTACGGGGAAAAGCAAAGCCGCTTGCTACCTCTATATATTCATTCTCCATAATTTACCCTTATTGCAGTATGTTTGCTAATCAATTTTCTAAGTTGGAGACATTTTTCTTGTGATTTCAAGGTGTATTTGTTATCCAAAAATATTTTTTTTTTACTATCCGGTATCCGGCCGGATAGGTGCTAGTTATCCGGTATTCGGCCGGATAGCATTTAGGCGCCGGATAGGCCGGATACCGGATAGTTGCCGGATATCCGTTGCATCTCTAGTGTTAATCCCAGAATCCGGAGCCTCTCATATTCAACATTTTTCAACCTAACTCCCAGCTTGGTTAATCCTCGTTGCAGCTTTTCGATCATCTGGATATCTTTTTCAAAATAAGGATTCCACAGTTGATAACCATATTCCAGAAGGGTCCGAACATATACATAAGTAGCGAGGGATCGATGAGTCCCGTCCAAGTCGAGAAATGTGCTAGGAATACTTAAATTTATTCAACATCTTCGCTTTATTTTTCAGCTATTCCATATAGACTTTGGTCATATATTAGGACATTTCAAGGAGAAATTTGGCTTTAGGCGGGAATGGGTGCCGTTTGTACTGACTCATGACTTTGTTAATGTTATCAATAAAGGACAGAAAGATGCCAAGAAAGAAGGCCTAGAATTCCAAGTATTTCAGAAACACTGCGAATCGGTGAGTCCAATATCAATACAATTCAAGTATTAACACTTTGAGCGCTACCCCTTAAATGGGTCTGTGTCTCATTCAAATATAAAAAAAAACTTTGGCAGTGAAAGTGTTAACTTATTTTGTTGTTACAGGCTTTTATGATATTGAGAAAGCACGGAAATTTGATCCTTTCTCTCTTCGCCATGATGATATCGACCGGTCTTCCCGAACTTGGTTCAGAGAAAGACTTGGATTATCTCCGGGAAACTTTGGTGAGTTGATTTATAAATTTGACGGTTTACAAATTAATCGTAATTTATCATTTTGCTACTGTTGTTTAATTGACTATCTATATTTTTTTGTTTTTATTCAAGGTTCTTGGTAAATCCGAAGAGGACGCTTTAAAACATTTTCGTTCCAAATTTGAGGAAGCTCTGAGCAATTCGTGGAAAACGTCGCTCAACTGGGCGTCGCATAACATAACCAAAAATAACAAACAGTGATATAAATATGTTGTGACTTCCACGTTTTAGCTTCAACCGGAGTCTAGTTACATCATATTATCTCTAACGACGGACTTATTTCCACTTATAAAAATGTATTTTGCTGTTGCTTAATATGTCAAAAAAATTATTCGTAATAATTTTAGGGTAAAGGTTGATACTGTATGCGTTTATTGTATTGTTTTTTTTTTCATACGATGTACGTTTTGACTGATCGAATAATGAGTTAAATATCTCGTTATTATTATTAATATTAACATTATTATGTGTATAGTTAATCACCTTTTTGTATAAGATTGTAAAATACGCTTATATTTAATTGTAAATGTTTTTTTTTGTCAAACTGATATGCAATACAAGATTTTAAATGATCTCTTTAATGTTGGCTTTGAAGAGCTAAATAATCCATCTTTTCATGGTTTATACATACTTATTTGCCCAACATAGAGTTTTATTCTTATTTTATTTGTTTTCTCGATCGAGGAGAAAATATTGTAAATTAATATCCAAACGGAAAATACCTATTGTTATTATTATGTATGAATTATTTTGTAATTCACTCTTGTAACAAAGTCGGTTTTATCACATAATTCTTGTATTTTGTTTAACTAGGTACTAAATAATTTGTAATTATACCTATAGATAAAATTTGAGAATTTCAAACCATATTATAAAAAATAGTGTAATTTTGATTACAACCAAGTGTGTTGATTTTAATTTGTGAGTAAAAATTTTGTTCCAATGGCTGTTGTATATTAACAATAGCATGATTTGAGATACTAAAATCTTACTGACATATATTTTTTTCTATGGCAATAATTCTGTTTTTGATGTTAGAATTTGGCTAAAGGGACACACCAAGTCATCTGTCACGGCAACGCCGTGACTAAAAAAAAAATGATGTTAGAATTTTTCGACATTAGTCTCGCCCTTTATTAATAGATAATATCAAAAATAAAATAAACTACAGTTTTTCTTGACTGATGTGAAAATACGAATTGAAATCATCGCACTAAATCGTTTTATATAAAAACCAAGCAAGCAAGCTACGGTATAAATAATTCTAATTCTATAAAGAAATTTTGCATTGTTGGTTATCGTTTGTATTGAATAAAAAAAAAATATTCATTTAAATCATACAATTTGTATCCAATCCAAATCCAAACTCCCTTTAGACAATTTGTATATTACATTTAAATTGTTTTTTTTTTCAATTCTTCAACTTTCTACGAATTATGTGAATAATCCATATTACTACTTTTCGTCAACTTATTTAACTTTTATAAATTTATAGAAAATCTGATTTATTGAAATGAAAATGAATATATTATTTTGACAGTAGAATTTTTCTATTTATAAATTTATTTGTTTTGTTTGTAATATTTTCTTGTAAAGTGGTTATTTGTGTTTTATGTCAGTCAAATTTAAAAAGAAATTTATAGTCGAATTTGTGAGACCAAGTATTACAATTCAACATATAGTTTTTTTTTTTGCTTCATTTGTAACCATCTTTCGAATTTTTTTTTTTTTCATGTCCTGTTGTATTAATCTCTCTCTGATATCTTTGAAGAGTAGCTGGAAAAAACTAACTCAGTCACTGAATGCTCGGAACGCGTCATATTAAACATTATATCAACGATTGAATGAATTTCTTTCATACTTTTTTCATTTAGTTCAAGAAGTGACTTCGCACGTTTTTTCCATCCATTCTTCAAATGTATTTTTCTCTTTAAAAACATGTTTTTATCATTGTGTAAGAAGAGTAAGCCATTATTTCAGACTACTTCATTCATGAACAATAATTTAATTTAATTTTCTGTCAAAGCAAAATAATTTTTCTTTATCATATACTAGATACATTAACCGTCAAATATCATACTATATTAGTGTTGTATTGTATATCTAAAAAGCGCGGTTTAAGAATTAGCCACCTACGCCGAAGTAACATAGAGCATCTCTTACATGAATAATTAACTAAATAAACTGTATACAGAAAAACCCCAATAATGTCTGCGTATATTATTAATTCGAATTATATTATTATAATATTAATATATATAGGTATTTAATAATTTTATACATTATAATATTATACATACATGTATATCCAAGTTTTACGTGTTATCCATAATTCAAAGTCTTCCTTTTTTAACAGATTTCTAGTATTCTGGCCTTTTTTAAATATTTTTTTGTACCATCAAAATTGCTTCTACAGTAACTTTTAAATCTTTGATAATTTGTTTCTGTTTTGGTCTTAAAATTTAAGACTTTTTAGCGCCATTCAAATTTTAATTCGACCCTGGATTATTTGGGTTTTGGAGCCTAGATTTTGCATTTATTACAATATTTGCTGACTTAGTTGATCGGATGTTCAGGCAACTTTTTTGGTTTTGCAATTGTAACTTTTACCTGGGGTCCCTTCCGAAATTGGAAAAGACTGTTTCTCTTGTAAGAGAAATTGCCCTTAGTTTCCACCGGCTGTAAAGAGACCTTTTTTGGAAGTTTCTGACTTGATTCCGTATGATTTTTTTAATATAAAACAGTCAACTTTTAAGAAGAATGCATTGAATTGTGGATCAACCAAGTGATAATGAATTTTTGTATATATTATTATACTACTTATGATAGGGCAAAAGTTTGATAAAATGAGGTAGTTTCATATTGATGTAATCATTATTATAATTAGAAAAAATATGTAATCAAAAGACTAAGTCTTTCTATACGACGACTTGCTATTAAATAGTTTTTTCTGTTATTCATTTGCTGTATTATTATTATTATTGTTTTATACTTGAGTAATGAAATATTCTTTCCTTTAATCTAATAAAAATTCTTTTTTGATCCTATATACTTATGTTTTCTAAATTGTGGACATGTTCATTGATTTTTCATGTCATCCAATGATTTGAACTATAAAAACTTAAATATTATTATTTCCGTAATAGAAAAACATATCTTTTGAAAATAAATGTTATTATTTTCTATGTTCTTATGAATACTTACTTTCATTTTGACAGAAGTAATAAAATTATCTATGCAATAATGATTATTGTCTATGGACGCACTTCATATCACAATATTATTATAACTATCTACTTGTAATATTTTTTCGTCATAAAATAACAGGATTTAGTGAAATTTTAGCTAAAATGTGAGACTTTCTCTTCATAATCTTATTAGTATACGTATTATATAAAATTTCTACATAAAATTCATGATACTAAATTTATAAATTGTGTTATTTTTTTGTTCATTGCTTCTTTATTAATAATATGTAATGGAAGATGCTACGTAAACGGCTACAGCACTTTTATATAGTAGCCTTGGTATGGTATGACCATTATTCATAATAAACCAATTGTCAATAATATCTGTCTTTTATTTGTTTTCTTAACAAACGGCCTCGATAGTCGACATCAGGAACAGGTGAAAACCTACTTAATCTTAGCTCAAGGATCAATTTATACCCTACTGTCAAACGTCACACTTATTAAAGAATTTCTCTATTATTCTTTTTGGGTGACATTCGCTGTTACGGTTGAAGTCCCAATAAAGTTGTATTTCTATCACCATCCAGTCTATTCTTAAACCATTTCGTGGTATAAACGTGCACCACCAACTATGGCAACTAATTCCACGCACTGACAGCTCTCTTAGACAAGAAGTGTTCTTGAGGTTTTGAAGAGAATCTTGTTGAAGCCAATTTCAGCTGGTGTACTCTTGGGTGTATATAAGTTTTCATTGTAAATATAGTTGGTAGAACCTCACAGAAATAGTGGTCATGTTGTATTGTTTTATTACCTATATTGTCAGTGAAATCAGGGATCAATAAGAAAAGAGTAGATTTTTTCGTTGAGGGTATAATTAATAAATTTCTACAGCTAAAGGAAAGAATGGAAGTCTTAACTCTCTGTCTAGACTCTCCAGGAACAGTGCGAGGAGTAAAAAATGTCAGTTTGTAATCATAGGACTTATGTAAGTACGTGAACATATCTTTCAAAGTTCTGGCTTTGTTAGAATCAGCTGATAGCGAATCTTACTAAAAGTGGAAAAAAAATAAGGAAATATTAACCAGAAAGAACTGGCATCGCCTAATAATGATAAGTTGTTGTTTCCATGGTGTCTAGTTTCGACGATTAGGAAAATATACTCTATTTTCAAAATCTGGGTCTTTGTTCGTTTGGTATAAATGCACCTTAACTGAACTAAACTGACAGACCAAATAATGCCCGTGGTAGAGTGCGAGGTGGGAACTGGACTATATTATTAGGAGAGGGAGTGGTAAGTCTGGCTCTGCCTGCAAAGATTTCCATGGCGGATTTTTCTTCCTGTACAATAAATTGTGTGTTAAATAATATCTATGACGAGTACAAAGATATTATTTAACACACAATTTATTGTATTGGTTAAAAAAGTAATGTTTAACCCAGTGTTCCACAAACTCTTTAATATATGAGGTAGGTTCACCAAGAGTTTTTTTTATCAGGTAATAGCTTTTTTGCACAATTGATTTCATTCTTTACTTTCGGCGTGTGTTATATCCATGGAAGTCCTGCTTCAGAGGAGTGGAACATTTGTTTTATACGTGTAGGTAAGTAACTCAATTCCACAACACCTACTATGGTATCACTGGCTCCCCATTCCATCAGAGTTTGTGTAAAACAATGTAGGTAATTTTACCCTACCCTTCCTTTTAAATTTTCAATGTTTCTGCAACCGCAATTACAGTTATGTATTATAGGTTCAAATGAATTGGAGTGAGCTGTGAATGGATTTTATTCCTAATACTGAAAACGAATTTAATGCTGCTTAGACGATTAAATAATGCATTATCATCATATTTAAGATTTTCTTGATGTTTGAAATGTCTAGAACAGAGGTTCCCAAACCTATACCTCCCTCATACCCTTTTGAAATCTTTAAATTTCTAATATTTCAACCTTATTGAAAGATCCTTCTGGACCGGTAGATTTTTTGTCAATATAAACGGGAACCACCGGTCTAGACTCTCGATAGACGGAGAGTTAGTAAAAAATGCGACTGATGTACTGAAAACACAGATACAAAAATACATGGATATGCGCAAATAGGAATGTGGCAAAAGAGGAGTTTAAAATCATGTCACCGTATATATTGTATAGGTACCGAGTACCAAAGTACCTCTATTCTATATAATATTACCTATCCATTACGCCAGTTAAAAATTTATGCTATTATTTATTAGTTGCCGTGCTTCAAAGACGTAACCAAAAAAATCGAAGAGGGTTTAGTTTAATCGCGTAATGAAACAGAGTAGAAAAACGCAAGCAGTCGCATTTGTAATTACTCAAGAAATATCTTCATCTCGGCTACGTGCTACGTTCTTGCAGTGTTTTCCGAAGTAGATACCTAATCTATGGCAACGCTGTACAAACTTTTATAAAATAATAGCTTTCCCGACAGACGCTGTCTTGTGATCCTAAGTATGAATATTGCATTCGAATTTGTATAATTATAAATTAACTAGAGGTCCGCCCCAGCTTCGCACGGGTAGATAGATACTTAAAAATAATTTAGTTTTCATACAGATCCCTAACTTTTTCAAAATATTTTATAGCATATTATGTTAATCTGGAATAATTGCATTGCAATGTATCGTGTCACGTCACTTTACCACCGTGACTACTTTGCGCGGTATTTCTACTAAACTTGACATGACTCCCCTCAGTCCCCTCCCGCTCCCGTACGCACTCTGCATCGGATAAGTTGAGATGATAAGAGACTATGCTTTTTTTTCCAATACTCACATTTTTAAACTCGTGATAACTTTCGAATGGAATGTCCGAATTGAATAATTCAAAAAGTTATACAAACATATTGAATCAGACTTGAATGTGAACTAATTTATTTTAATAAGGAGTAATACCAAGATACCAATAAAGAGCCTTTTCTAGAGGTGACATTTTATTGATTTTTTTTTTAAATAAAAAAACACTTATTGTGGCATAACTATAATAGTTAGACATATGCTGTCGCGATACTTTTTGTAAATAATGATGTATTCTACAAAATTGTAGTACATTGTTTTATTCTATCATAATTAGTTTTCACAGCGTTCGCGATAAATAGAATATTTTAGGTAAATTTTTTACACCTTGGGTTACATTATTGAAGTTTTCGTAGATTACCCAATTTTTTTTGGAAATTAAATATAGCCTATGTTCACCGCCGATATTGTAGCTTCCCAAAAGTGAAAGAAATTTTCAAATCGGTTCAGTAGTTTTGGAGCCTATTCGATGCAAACAAACAAACAAACAAAAAATCAAATCTTTCCTCTTTACATATTAGTATAGATTACCCTTTAACCAACGTCATTACGATCGTTGCATCTGTTTGAAACCATCTATTTCCTATCCGAATTCTGTCTATTGCACTATCAACAAGTGACAGTTTCTGTCAAACACCAATTACTTAGATTCAAAATTACTAATAAACTACATTGTAAAAAGCACTAAGAAGGTTACATACTTTAAGTTTTCTAACATTTTTTTAAAGTTCCGCGCAACTTTCTTATTATTTTTTTCTATCATAAGAACCTTCTCCTGGCAAACGCAAACAAAACGAAAAAAGAATTAGCGAAATAATAATTGTACGAGGCGTTCACGCGTGATGCGATGACCACGGAAAATAGGGCTTCATTTATATATATATAGATTTTGTTTCTTTTTCGCCAGCGTTAATAATTCGGAGATTCAGAAAACGGTTACTGGATTTTTATGTATTTTTTTTATTATTTATTAGCCTCCCACTCATTTTTGAGTGATTTATGGTAACTGGACTATTCTTAAGACCGGAAAGTTATAAAAAAATATAATTCTTTACAATATTTCTGAAGGAAAATACCAGAATAACACCGTGCAGAGTAGGTATGTTGATAATACTAAGTTCGCCAGACTCTTGGCTCGTGCCGTCAATATCCTGTTGTTTTCTTCAGAAGACGCCTTATCAGCAATCACATAGTTTGTTCTGGGGTGTCCGAGCACCCTTCCACTGAACTAGTGATGCATGTTAGCGGTGTCAATACACTGTATGGTATATCAGCCACAACAGTATGAAAATACAAACCAACCCAGTTTACAGTCACTACAAGACATGCTGTAACGTTATTCGAATATTGGATTAATTATGTAAAGATCAGTCATAACTATGAAAGAATAGATTGACGTGGGCCGATCATATCGGTACCCTCTTAAAGCTAGGCCGTAAATCAGGAGTTATTTTTGCTATATGAATCGACAAACGTCGTATGACCTATAAACCCTAAGCAAACTTTATTTTCAGTAACTCACAACAAGAAAAATACGATCCTTTGTTGGGACACCTCTGATAAGCATGAAAAACTTGAATGAGAAAACAAAATTGTTATTTTCCTCGCAATTTTTCAATATTTTCTCCGTTTTAAAATACCTACCTTCAGTTTATACGAAAAACTCTAAATCGGTTCAGCCGTTCTCTAGTTTTAGCCAGACATGAAATAGACCGACCTGGACAGCTTTCCTGTCTGATGCCAGATTAGTTATCAAGAGATCTCATGTTTTTTTACATGAATTTCAACCCGAGGCGGGATTATGGTTATTTCAGATTGGACGGACCGATTGATTGGCTCAAGCAAGAAGTTCCTCCGCTTTTGTTCACACTTTTTTTTTACAAAATAATATGTTTATTTATAGAATATGACATGCTTTCTTTATCCACGTAAGTGGAGCATGTAGTTTCCACCAAGCCTCGCCAATCATTCCTATCCATGGTGTCATTCCAATCCAAGCCGCCATCCTGAAGGTCTCCATCATAGGCTCTCTTGATGGTGAGTATGAAGAAGTACAGAATATGAAGCAAAAGTTAAATTGAACTCCTTCATTGAGTGATCAAAAAATCAAAGTAATGAACTGCGGACTTACGACGAAACCTTGATGGAGTTAAACGAGTCTGCCTTCTCCCAACTGAAAGAAAAAAAATCGACGAATATTAATATCACAAAGCACATTTTACTCGCTGCAATAAAAAATTATTGATAGATATCGTTCGTCTAGACCTGCGTCTAGTGAGGCAATAAATTCCATCATGTGTTATGTTGTTTTTGTAATTGAAGTGTACATATATTATATTGTTGGAATAAAAAAAAAATAAAAAAATATATATATGCAAAAATTTCATTTAGTAGAAAAATATTAGAGATGCAAGTTTCTTTACTACAGAATAAAACCATCGCATATGTAAATGCATCGCATTTGCCGTGAGGTTGCCGGCGAAGAATAGCACCTCTGCTCTTTTTGCTGATTTTTCGAGCATCCTGTAAGAGGCAGGAAATCGAAAAATCAGATCGGGACCGTGAGGTTGACCACTTCACGTCCTTATATCTCAACTGGTCAGAAAAGGCACAATGAGCCTCGGACGCCTTCAAGCGCAATGGAGAGCTCTTGATGCCTCCCTATGCTCCCGAGTGGGGCTTAGGCCCCCGCATTGCTGGTTGGTTTGGGGGTAGTTCGCGGCGGGCTTGATTTGTCCGGGGCCGGCTTTTTGGTTTGATTGCTTCGATCGAACTAGGAGGTCGGTTTCGTGCGGGTCGGGTTTGCTGCGGATTGGTCTCCGCCGGGCTGGCTTGCGGGGTGAATGTATGTGTATGTATATGTAAATGAACGATAAGCGAACCAACGCGGCCGCAGCGCGACTGTGTTGATCGGTCTCTGTAAGGACGATAACACCGCTCCAGCACTTGCATTGAAACGTAATATTAATTACTATCGGACGCTTTCAATGTTGGGAAATAATTTCAATACGTAATACGGACTGAAGTTTTTTTAGCCATTATGTTCAACGATTATTTTAATACTGTGATTTTGTGTTAATAATATTATTTTTTATTGGATCGAAGTGTTGTTGAAATAGATAAAATGACGGCCGGAACTGAAGAGAGAGAACCTTTGATTTCAGCTGCGGACGATAGTCCCGCTGCCACCTATACTCCCTCTGATGTAAGTACACAGCTTTTTCTTCCTTTTTTCGGCTTAACATAGTATAATTTCGAGATGTACTTTCAAATTTATGCGATTTTGTTTGTTGTTAAGTTTACCAAAATAATAAACTACGTACCTACTTTACGTAACATTATTTGTATGGTATGAAATTTGGAAAAATTTTCAGCATGCATTTTCTTCATACATGTATTACCTAAATCTAAATTGTAAAAATTACTGTACGCTGTTTATTTTATACATACAACCGCAGACATTTTCTTATAAAGTTGAAACTATTTCAGTTGTAGAGGTACTAATATACAAAATGTTTTTTCTATTAGATACTTATGCGGTTCAAATGATCCTAAAACGATCTACAAGCTGATTTGCATTTTCTTCTCTATGGAAGTGAAATGATTATTATTATATTAACAAAATTAAAACAAATGATACTAGGTAGTTAATTTTTTATGACAGATTGCGAAAGCCCATTTAGAAACATTGTTTTTCTAAATATCTATTTTCTAAGTTAACTAGTTTTCTGGGGTTAATTTTTAATGAAATCTTTCAAAATTGAACACATCAGCCTATCGTAAGTTCTTTAATAAGAAATAAATAAATAATGTTATTTTATTGTTGGTTGCCTACTATAATAATTATATAATGGTACCTAACTATAGATTTAGACAGTACGCCGCACTCTAGCGTAAATGCTCTAAAAAATTGGTCAAAATTATTTGACCAAATATTTCGAAATTTTTCATCGTTTGTTTAGGGCACATATTATTATTCCATAGTGCACCGTCGATAACTTTACTATTATTGTTCTTTTGTTGCTGCATTTGAAGATTCTGAGTAGGTACCTTAATTAAATGATAAAAAGAAAAAATCCTCGATATAAGCTAAAATTGATACAAAAACAGAGAACTATCAAAGTTCAAACTATCAGTTCACGTACGGCGAACTGAAATCCAGGCGCTCGGTATGTTCCGTCAGTAAAATGTAACCGAAATTTGTAATATCGGATGTTTATAATGATCAAATTAATTGATATCGGATCCTTATAATTATTATTATAATAATTACTAGCGGTCTGTCCCAGCTTCGCATGGGAAATAAGTAGATACCTATTTAACAAAAATAGTTTTCATGAAGATCACTATTTTTTTTTCAAAATATTCTTGAGCCTTTTAATCTGGAATAATGTGGGATTCTAATGGTCCCATCCCGTACGGCTCGTACCCCCGTGACGTCCTATATCGCTGCCTAGCTAGATGAGCAGAGTGAGTATAATTAATAGGTACCTACCTACTTACCTTTTTAAACTCGTGGTATCTTTCGAATGGAATGTCCGAATTGAATAACTCAAAAAGTTTTATAAACGTATTGAAGCAGTCTTGATCAGTGGCGTAACTAGGGGGGGGCGGGGGGGGCGGTCCGCCCCGGGCGGCACATTTCAGGGGGCGGCAAAATGAGCCGACAAATAAAAAAAAACTTGGTAAAAAACACAAAACTTAAATAGATACGAGAATTTGTGAAGGGAAAATAAATGAGAAAAAAAATCGGGTCCCCGAGTTTGTGAAGGGAAAATAACTGAGAAAAAAATCGGGGCCCCGAGTTTGTGAAGGGAAAATAAATGAGAAAAAAAATCACTAAAATTCTTAAAATTGATAAAATAAAGGTTTTTTTTTCCTTTTAACCTGTCTCAGCGTAAGCTAGCTAGTAGTTTTTTCCATTTATATAGGGGGGTGGGGCGCCAAACTTTATTAGATTAGGGGGGGGGGGGCGCCAAACTTTATTAGATATGGGGGGGGGGCGCCAAATGTTAATCCCGCCCCGGGCGGCGAAAACCCACGTTACGCCACTGGTCTTGATTATGAAGTAATTTATTTTGATAAGGAGTTATACCAAGATACAAATGAAGAGCATTTTCTAGAGGCGGCATTTCAATTAAATTTTTAAAATAAAAGAACGCTTATTGTGGCATACCTATAAAAGTTAGACATATTATGCTGTCGCGACATTTTTTTTGTAAATATTGATGTCTTCTACAAAGTCGTAGTACATTATTTTATTATTTAAACCAAACAAAAACACTTACCTATATGAAAATATAAAGGTTGGACAGTTAATTTTCTTTCTACTCTAGGTACATTGTCGAAAAATTCGTTGGCAAAATTAAAATTGTCTACCTAGGGCCCCTGATATCTTTAGGTAGGTATTTACTTAATATTTTGTAATTCACAATATTTCAGAAGTACAAAAGAGTTAAAAAAAATATTTCAGAATCTCAGCTGTGATATTTTGAAGGTTTTTTTTTTTTCAACCAGACCTTAAAATTTCATCAATTTTGAGAAATTTATACCACTTATAAAAATAAATTATATATAAATTAAAAAATGGGTATGGGGTACTTTTATGGACCCTCACAATTTTCACATACCTTCAGTTCACCTTTTGACATTCTTTTTGATATTTTCGAATCCCTTTCATTCATTTATTTTAATATCACAGCACACCCTTGTCGGAGTATCTTTTAGTGATAAATAAATTGCATAGGTAATTTATTTAAAATGATTGACGTCTCGCAAGATTAACATAATATTGTTTACCTACAGATTTTACGATTAAAATGAATTTATCCTTGGAATTATTATAGAAACTTTAAAATGATATCGACTATTGGAGCTTTTTTTATCTGATTTAGAACTACATATATTCAATATTAATCGGTACTTTAATGGGGACCCACTAAAGTTACGGACCTCAAATTTTACGTGCTTGTGTAGGAGCATAAGACCAACCCGTATACCAAATTTTATGAAAATCGAAGATTTTTTTTTCTTTTTAGCCTATTTTCTAGAACAAGTGAAACTGTCTTTGGATACTTTAAGAGGGTTCCCCTGAAGGCACAGATCTCAACATTTTACTGACTCATCTACATCGAGGGGCTAAACGTTCTACCAAATTTCAATCAAATCGGATAAGAATTACTATGAGTTATGGGTGCGCACACATTTTTGGCGTACGCGTACGGGTACGCGGAAATTAAAAACAATTTTTTTTTTGCATTTTTGGAATCTACACTATTCTACACCCTCCAAAACGTCGAGAAAATTAATTTCAGCGAAATCTATTTTTTTTTTGAAATCCGATCACAATACTCATGTATATTCCATATACTATGAGTAAAATGCTTAATTTCATAGAAAGAAAAATGTAAAGCGCCTCATAATGGGCGCAGAAAGCTTTTTGACGGCGTTATATATTTAAATGGAAGGTGGAGCTGAAAATAGCGAGATATTCAAAATCATTGCGACAAATTGAGAATAGATTAATATAGTTTTTTTTTAATAATAATAGAAAAAACTTTATACATAATAATATCAACATTTAAAATTTGACGTATCCATGTCATTGTTTTGGAAAGAAAATTGTAAAATAGCACTCGCTCAGTCTAATGTTCAAACTTATAATCTAAATTAGTTATGGTCGAATTTCGAGCACTGGTCGACCACTAGTTTTCTCAATATTGTAGAAATTGACCCGTTCGTGAGTTTTAAGAAAAAAATCATTAAAGTAGATACAGCAAATTCCAGAAAGCAAAGCATATGTTTTGCATGAGAAAGATATGTAGGTACCTGGGGTCCTACCTATACTTACTACCATCTCCACTACGAAAGTAAGCAACCAGACTAATGAGTGGAAATTTGTTTGTATAATAATTACGTTTAATTAATTGTGTTCAAAAAATAGTTTCTGAAAAATATCATCGCATGAATAGGTACTTTGCAGATATAAAATGTTTATTTATTGATAAAACAGAACTATTCAAATAGAGAACTATTCAACTAGAACTATTCAAATAAAATTAATGTGCTGTAAATATTTGATATGAATGATTTATGTTTGACGAAGGGAATTTTCTAAATGTTGTGATTATATTATTAGTTGGTAATTTTGAGTTTAAACTCATTTAATATTCCATCAAGCAATATGCCAAAAAGAAAATTATCATTCACTTACTTTTATTACCCGCGCTTAGGGGCATAAGGAGGCAACGAGAGGTCTCCAACGCGGCTTCAATAATCTTCACTAGGCCAGGGAAATTCCGTGTAAAAAATAAATAATACACTTGTCAATAATTTATTATTCAATTATTGAACAGAAATCTGTTTTTTTTTAAAAGATGGAACTCTTAAAATTTTCACAACGTTGTGCACCAACAAAGCCAATAGGCAATAAAGATGAGACATTTACAAAAATGGATGTATTCATATCCTGGCGCCAAATACATGCGCCATGACAGCAGTCGCAGTCTTTGAATTTGGTTGCTCTCTTGTTCTCAATAATTTCCAACTTTTATCTATATATCTCATTAATTATTATTAAATATCTACTTGTTGTATACATGGGATTTTTCGACATGTCGAGAATTCTCATGATTAGGAGTTTCGAAGACTTAAACATTACCACCTAATGGCGAACGTTGTTAACGTAAAATGATCACACTATGCTAGACTTCGAAATAACAGTAGAAGACGGTCGTAAGCCCGTAGTGGTTTATTCCATTTAAAAATCGAACATCAGTAATTAATAATTGTTAGAGTCATTAGTTGTTACATATTTCTATCAATTTTGTAGTACTGAAGTAGTTTGAAAACTGTCATATTCCACACAATATAAATGATAGCTGCTGGTTTCAATTACTTAAATAATACATGATATCTCTGAGGCCGTGAGGAATTATTTTCATAGTTTCATTAATGTATGGATTTTTACCTTACGCTAACCCCGTTCTGTCAAATAAACAAATATAATAAAATATAGGCTCATCCAGGTGACAAAATAATATAATTTTTATCTGAATTTTTTTATATGTTTATAAGTTAGTGTTATCAAAACCTTCTCAAGCAAGGTTGTCGGTAATCTACATAATAATTCAGAAATGTTTGTTTTTTTATTTGCCTTTGACAATACTTTTAACTTATGTGAACATCACGCTCAAAATACAAATGCTACGTCAGATATTAATATGCCCAGAGCCGTACAAAATGCTGGAGAAGGTTCTTAAATACCATTTGCTGCATTAACTTTAATATATTTAGAGCTATTTAAAAAACTCTATTTTTTTAGGATCTTCATACAAATTTCTCAAAAAGACAGTAAGTCATCTTTTGGAAACAAAATTACTCATGTAAACGTTGAATGGAATCTTGGTATTACGGTATGAAAGTGTAATAAAAATTTTGTAGATTGATTTGCTATACATATAAATGTTATTCAAATCTTATTATTCTCAATAAATAAAGATTTAATGAAAAAATTTGCAGTTTGATTTTGAAGTTTGACAGGTACAAATCACCCTCTATGAGTGGAATGCCTAATTAATTATCAAAGTAGGGAATGTAGCTAAGATTCAAACCACAGAGCTCTCTATGAAAACTTGCAAATTATGTCGGTAGGTTCGTATAATATTATGAGGTAGGTAAAACAAAAATTGTAAAAGTGTCATTCTTCTTTTTCTGTGCTTATGTCAGTTATAGAGGTCTGTTAAGCAATGGGAAGCTAGACTAGAACCTGTTTAATTACCTACCGATCAAGCCTGACAATAGGCATCAAAAACGTAAAGCAAGACGGGTATAATCTAGTATAAAATATTTATTTGCCTTGCTTGAATTCTCGATGTTAATTTTTTTATCGATCGTATGTGTGAATAGACGCATAACACGTAACGTCTTGTAATAAAGTCAACAGCCAGAAAGGAAAACTACTATTAACCTAACTACGGAGTTAAACAATTTGTACCTACAGCATCTCTATCATCTTATAATATAAAAAAAGTCGGGTGAGTGCGAACACTTATAACTCGAGATCAGAATTTTTGTTGTTGATAAAAATGAATCTGTGCTCACTCAAAGTGAACACAAATACACCATTTGACTCTTTCACAGTAAGTTACTTAAAGCTTGTGTCGTGAAAGAGGAAGATGGTCGGCACCTGGGATCCAACCCACGACCTCCGATACGAAAGAGTACGAAAACCGGCGCTGTAACCGCTAGTCCACCAACCACTTCGATTCGATGTTTGATTTATTGGATTCTTCTCCGCTCCGGATAACACAATAACCAATAAAAATTGAAAAAAAAATGGATAACAAATATTATAAAATAAATATAACAAAATATAATTAAAGTTAGTCTGGAACGGATTTCCTGCGACGCCAATGCCATCTATGAAAAATCTATAACAACAAAATTATTGTTTATACAACACCACTGTACCGCACCATGGTCGATTCCTCTCATTCTCGCAAACGTAATTGCCGCTCATACAGTAGCCCATCCCACTTACTCCATCGTTTCAAGCGTTTTAAAAAAAAATCATATAAAGTCAACAATATTATCGGGTAAATTCATCGCATTAATTACGTATTTTTGTTTCTGGGGGCGCTGTGCACATTATGCACATAATGGATCGCCTCTGGTTAGGACCACAGGACAAAGTTTGTCGGGAAAGCTAGTTACATATTATATACATTAGACAGTGACTTGCGCGATAATGGATTCGAGATAAGGTTGCAAGACAACTATCATATTTTTCAGAAGACGTTTCGTCATGAATCTGGACAAACTACAATGTTGTACTCTCATATTATGTAGATAAGAGCATAGACAGTAGACACCCATCTACCTACAAAAAGTTTGGACATACCTATACATTATCATTATGCGCTGTAGAAGGGAAATATATTTTTAGGTGCATACTAGCTTTCCCGACAGACGTTGTCCTGTAGTAGTAGTCCTTACTATGAATATTGATTTCGAATTTGTGATTTATACAAAAATACGTTTAAAATATGTTTGAATATTAAAAAAAAATTATTCCTGAAATCTCAAAAGAAATTCTATCAAAAATCTGTGTACCAATGTTTTGAAACTCAATGGTTATGAAGTAAATAAAAATTGTGTTGCTATGGATTTTTTCACAGGTAGCGTTGTTGGCAGTTAATCCGTTCCCTAATAACTTTAACATTATCTTTTATATTATTTGTTTATCCATTTTTCGAATTTAATAATTATTCTGTTATCTGGAGCGGAAAAGAATCCAATAAATCAAACATAGGAAGAATCGAAGTGGTTGGTAGACTAGCGGTTACAACGCCGGCTTTCGTACTGTTTCGTATTGGAGGTCGTGGGTCCGATCCCAGGTGCCGACCATCTTCCTCTTTCACGACACAAGCTTTAACTAGCTTACAGTGAAAGAGTCAAATGGCGGTATAAATCTGTTCAGCCGATCTCGAGTTCGCACTAACCCGACTTTCTTTTATATTACACTAGCTTTTCCGACAGACATTGTTCTGTAGTCCTAACTATGAATAGGTACTAAATTCGAATTCATCTCTTTTTAACCATACATATATTGTGCATCCGCATTCCGTCAATCGCACCAACTATCAAACAGCTGACAGTTTCTGTCACGCCTATTCGACTTCACAATTTGAATAAAATTTATACTTATTGTAAAAATAACTAGAAGGTTAGCTACTTTGAGTTTTCTTTGATTTTCTAATTATCGACGCAAGTTTCTTAATTTCTTCCTTCATAAGAACCTTCTCCTGACAAAAGCCAACACGAGTGTGCATTTTACGCTCTTTGTGTGCATTTGACGCTCAATCAACGAAATTCAGCCACTTTTTTTTTACGGAAAATGTAAAAAAAAGAGTTATCATGTGCCAGCAAAGCAGGGAGGATATTTCCCCTATTTATCATTTCATTCATAGCCCTATTCTGTACGCTTTACCATTTAGTAAAAAATGCAATTTAAAGAAACAAGTACTCTGTTAATATATGTTGGCGCTGGTTCGTTGATTTCGTGGACTGTAGATAGGATTTAGGATTGCTCTGGTAGATTGCGATCGATTGGTGAATAGAATTTGCGTGTTCTTCTCTCAATATGAAAAGAGTATGATACGCCTTAATGGCTTCGGTGTGAGATCACAAAGGAGGAGGAAAGATATATGGACTTACCCTTGTTTTTCTTGCTCTCCTCACACTAGTTTGAACTACACTTTTTATTTTAAATAATTTAATTTTATGGATTAATCCGGCACGAGCTCGTGTTTATTTTTATGATTATTTAAGTTTATTTATTTGATGCGATTGATAATATGATTTAATGATGATGCGTATGCGGTGAGTTATTCAATGGAACTGAATATTGCTCCAATATTGTCACAAGGGTAATTAAGGATTGGAACAATAATCAGGTAGGAAGTTATGACTTGATGGAACTTAAGGAAGGTTCACACCAAGCCACATAAAGGCGCATCCATGCCCCCGGGGTTGGAAGGCCATGCCTTTCTAAACAAATTAAGAGAAAATCAAAACCCCAAAAGGTCACAATCAATATCTAAATGTAATGAAGTAAAGACACTTCTTCTATAAACAAATGAACAAAACAAAGAAAAAAGAAAAGGTATTATACCTGGGTTTCCTTAATGAAGGATTAAATAATAAAGAACTGTGCATGCCATAGAGATAATATTACTATAACAAAATCACTTAATCTATGTTCCTTAAACTAAATTGTAACGAAAAAAGGGGGTCATTGTGTGGGAAGCGGACATAGATTGGCCACCGATCGACGGTAGAGTCCTCTAGACGCTCTCACATTAACAACCCGCATAACTCCATCTTTCCGGGATGGAACTATAGCCAGAGTTCTGGCGTAAGCTACGCCTGTATGAGCGAACGTGTTTGGTTCTAGTACGCGGTGAGAGGGTAATTCTCCCATTAATGGAAAGTGTGGTTTAGGATTTGCCTTGAACCAAACATTACATTTGTGAACACACTTTCTTATCAAACTACGGGAAGACAGAATCCAATACCTTTGTCGCAATAATGACATTAATAAGTTTGGTCCTGTATAGAGATGAATTAGATGATAATGATTAGTAATTAATTCAACAGTACGCTCATTGTGTGGTAATAAAACTGGATATCTTCTGTCGAAATCAAGCATAGAATTCGACAGTCTGCCACCTACTCGTAATAAACCCTCATGAATGAATGGCTGTAATTTTGCCATTGTTGGTGGCAGAGGTTTATTTTTCCTCAAGAGTTCTATTTCTTTTTGAAAATGGGTTTGTTGTATAATTGCGATTATTTTGTTTTCTGCGAAAACATAATGATCAGGAGAAAGATTGCCTGGCAATAACTTTCCAAATCTACAAATATAAATGACAATATGGAGTAATTTTCTCCTTGACGATACTTTATGAACTAATGCGGGTAAAAAGGATTCAACCTTATCAACAATATTTACTAAGACATTGACTTTTGCTTCAGGTGCAATGGCGGATGCGATTGTATCCACTCTCTGTAGAGGCCATTGATCAACTGGCAACTTTGCGAAGGGTGGACCGTGAAACCACAAAGGGTGTGATAAAAGTTGCGATGGCAGTAGTCCTCTGGAGAGGCAATCTGCGGGGTTATCAGCGCTTCTAATATGAAAGAATCTATCTGATGATATATTATTTTGTATTTTAGCGACACGATTGGCAACGAAGGTTTGCCATCGTGATGGTGGTGCATTTATCCATGACAGAGCAATTGTGCTATCACAGAAAGCGTAAATATTCTGTATGATGCATCGTGATTGATAAGCATCCAGAACGGTGCGCATTAAAGTTGAAAGTAATAATGCTGAGCATAACTCCAGTCGAGCTATGGACTCTGTTCTAACAGGACTGACCCGAGAACGCGCACATAATAGTTTTATTGCTGTTTGACCCGTGTTAGGAAAAGAGATGTGCACATATATGACAGCTCCGTATGCTCTCTCACTTGCGTCAGAGCATCCCAATAAAGAGATAATACATTCGTTATGCACTCCTATATGTCTAGGCACTGATATTTGTTGTAATGAGGGAAGCTCATTTCTGAATTTTTCCCATAATGTTACAATGGCTGGAGGTGGTATTTCATCCCATCCAATACCGGCTTCCCATAAGGACTTTACAATTAATTTTGCTAAAAGAGTGACTGGAGCTACCAGTCCCATGACATCCCAGAGACGAGCTATTACGGAAAGAATGTTTCTTTTTGTACATTGACGTACGTCTTCTGAAACTACGAAGGTAAAACAGTCGGATGCTGGCATCCACCTAAGACCTAATACCTTCAAACCATCTGCTTCATTAAAATCCACAAAGTCTTGAGATGTATTTGTTATAGGTATCGACCTCATGAATTCTCGAGAATTGCTCGAAAACTTAACCAAGTCAAATCCTCCAGATTTGAACAAATCAATTAATTGTTTTGATTGCACTATTGCATCATCTACTGTTGAAAAACTCACAGCAAGGTCGTCCATATAAAATGATTCCTGTTCTATTATTGAAGAAGCTAAAGGAAATCGATCTCTCTCATCAATGGCTAGTTGTTTGATTGTTCTCATTGCTAAATATGGACTACAAGTCATGCCAAAAGTTACTCTATTAAATTCAAAAAGTTTAATTTCCTCATCTTCTCCAAATCTATAGAGGACGCGTTGGAATTTACGAAACTCTTCCTGTACAATAATTTGCAAGTACATTTGTTTGATATCAGCGCAGACGGCTAATCTAAATAAACGAAAGTTGAGTATTATTTTGAACAAATCAGATTGTAAGTTTTCACCTCGATGTAAAGTATCATTCAAAGATACACCTGAGGATGTTTTCATACTTGCATTTAAAACCATTCGACATTTTGTTGTCTGTTTGTCGTCACGTATCACCATATGATGCGGAATAACATAAGCATTATTTATTTCATTATTTGATTCTACTATGGAGATGTATTTCTTTTCTAA
The DNA here is from genome assembly GCA_963576905.1 of Mystacides longicornis. Classification (NCBI taxonomy): domain Eukaryota; kingdom Metazoa; phylum Arthropoda; class Insecta; order Trichoptera; family Leptoceridae; genus Mystacides; species Mystacides longicornis. The sequence goes on along the minus strand of OY756433.1, from coordinate 4,908,377 downwards.
ATATTCTTTGAAAATAGCGTCATATTCAAGCTTTAATTTTGGTTGTTTTAATAAACGACGCTCTAATGACAAATATCTTTGTTTGGCAAACTTATATGATTCTCCTAACACATCCGTATTGTTTTTGAAGGGCAAAGCGACTTGATACCGCCCCGTTGTATCGCGCGTAACTGTATGAACATATTTGTCTTCGCAGTCTTTTTCTTCCAATGTTAATGGTAGTTTGACAGATATGTCTTCTATTTGAAAGAATCGAGATAAGCACACCTCATCATTCTCTGCAAATGTGCAAAAAGTTTGTGCGACTTGTGATGAGTTACAAGAAGTAGGTATTTTACCCATTACAACATAACCGAAAGTGGTTTCAAAGGCTACAGGCTCATTGAGAGAGCGGCGAATCCTTCCATCCAACACGACCTGTGCAAAGATGTCGCTTCCCAGAATCACGTCCACCTCCTTAGGTATGTTAAACGTGGGGTCAGCCAACCGATGCTCAAGCTCTGTAATATATCTAAGATTGTCTATTGGAATTAATGTTGTAGGTAATTTATCTGTGATGCGATTTACTATTAGGGGTTGTATTTCATAAACAGCATTTTTGTCAATACGAGAAGAGATACTTAAATTAATAAATCCATTAATGTTATTTTTAGAATTTCCTAATCCAGAAATTTGTGTGCGTGTGGACGAAAATGAGTTAAATCCAAGACGAGCACAGCAATTTTTAGTAATAATTTCACTCTGTGAGCCGCAGTCTAATAAAATATTAATTGTTTGAAAATGACCATTAACGTCCTTTGCTAGGATCGTAGCCGTACCGAGTAGAACGGTATTCGTCGGTACATGATTACTAGTTGAATACAGGGAGACTGGACTAATATTTGGTCTATGACCATCAGATTGTTCCCGAGTGGGTGAGGCAATATCGATAGTTTCTTTTGGACGTGAGTCTGCATTGAAATGCAGCAATGAATGATGAGCTTTATTGCAAACTTTGCATCTGCTTTTTGACAAACAATCCTTTATCTTATGTCGGTCACTTAAGCAATTTATGCACAATGTGATTTTAGAGTTTTTAATACTGGCATATCTTTTTTCAGCGGTTTGGGATTTAAATTTCTCGCATTCATATATCCCATGATTATTCCCACATATTGGGCATTTATTAGCAAATGTATTGACAAATGTTTTTGGTACTGTATATTGTGATTTATTTTTTGAATTATTAATTGGACGATTCGACGTCATTGTATAAATGTCCGTTCTATTCTGTATTCTTTGTTGATCCCTCAAAAAACTAACAAATTTTTCAGTATCGGGAAATTTATCTTTTTCCTTCAGTGTGGCTTCGAACGCCGACACTGTAGAAGCATCAAGACATTTAAGACCTAAATGCACTAATATATACTCTAACAAGTTTTCAATTTTTAATTGCTTAATGGCACATATTAATGTTGAATATTTATCTACAAATGTTTCCAACGAGGAAGAAGAAGAAATTTTATTTAATTTACATAATTGATCTAAATATGATATGGCAAGAGCCCGATTATCATTATATTTATCACACAAAGTTTTCCATAGTGTCTGATAATTTTCACCAATGGGATTGATCCCTTGACATAATTTTAATGCCTTCCCAGATAATCTGCCTGTAAGGTATTGTACCCTCTCTGTATCGTTTAACTCAATATTTTCATGAATTGCATTTTTAAATGTTTCATAGAACCTAGGCCATTCTTCAATACTTCCATCAAAGGACGGAAGTTCTAATTTAGGTAATCTAACCCTACTAACTAACTTTAGTTCTTTAACCTCCTTAATATCTTTAACTTCTTTCAATGATTTAGGCTGTAACTCCTGAGTGAAGTCTTGCTCCGCTAATTTAATCAGAGCATACAATTCGTCGAATTGCCCAAGCAAACAGTAATCAACTTCACCAGGCGGTTCTAAAGACAGTTTTAATTCATTTAATGTTTCTAAATCTCTTATGAATTCCGTTCTTACTGTATTTAAAATTGAAGCCTTTGACAGGAACAATTTTCTTAATCGAGGGTTTTCCCCAATATTTTCTATAGTGTCTACTATTTTTTGAATATTTAAAAGGTTTGCTGACACTTTAGCTTCTAAATTTGTAATGCGTCTTTGAGACATTTTTAATGTATTTAGAAAACTTGTTCAAGTTATTTGTTATATATGAATGAAATATCAATATTACAAAATGTTGCAATATTAAGATTGAACGTAGTTTGATATAATGTTAATAAGAATTAATATACCTTTAGATGGTATGCGATGTTGTGAAAATATATTGTAGAAATATAAATAATATTACAAATGTTGCAATATTAATATAGAATGTAGTTTAATATCTATAAATTAATAACAAGTAATGTATTTAAATGATATGAGTGCGGTATTTGTTATTACCAAAAGTTCGAATAACTTTAGTAATATTGTTGACATTGGCTGTCAACGTCAAGTTTGTTTACATGAAATGTCACTTTCACAACCATAGAACATAAGTATTTTTAATGTTCTACAATGTGATCCATAGACGATAATAATGAATGCTACAAATTAACACTTCTATGGCATGCGATACAATTCTTTTTTCCTAGCGGAAACACAATTATAGAATAAATTATTTTTATATTCTATCTATGATGATAAATTGTTAACAGTATTATTGTTAACAAAATACTAATGATATTGATGTGACCTGCTCACCAACCCGTCACAATCCACAGAGATCCTTTTTTTTTTGATGCGGTTTATTCGATTGAATATGAAATTATACAATCGAGCTAAAATGATAAGATTTTCTAAGTTTATTACCAAATTTTTATGATCCGGCCGAAGTGATCAGATTTTATGTTGGCGCTGGTTCGTTGATTTCGTGGACTGTAGATAGGATTTAGGATTGCTCTGGTAGATTGCGATCGATTGGTGAATAGAATTTGCGTGTTCTTCTCTCAATATGAAAAGAGTATGATACGCCTTAATGGCTTCGGTGTGAGATCACAAAGGAGGAGGAAAGATATATGGACTTACCCTTGTTTTTCTTGCTCTCCTCACACTAGTTTGAACTACACTTTTTATTTTAAATAATTTAATTTTATGGATTAATCCGGCACGAGCTCGTGTTTATTTTTATGATTATTTAAGTTTATTTATTTGATGCGATTGATAATATGATTTAATGATGATGCGTATGCGGTGAGTTATTCAATGGAACTGAATATTGCTCCAATATTGTCACAAGGGTAATTAAGGATTGGAACAATAATCAGGTAGGAAGTTATGACTTGATGGAACTTAAGGAAGGTTCACACCAAGCCACATAAAGGCGCATCCAATATATGATTAAAATCTTTCGTTAAATCTGGGTTATCCTTTACAATGCCTTTGACAGGTTTGGAACGCTAACTGCTTAATGGAGTACAGTTTTTGTGCTGTCTGGATTTCGTGAAATAGTAGAATTATTATCTTCACGAAACGCTTTGAACTTTCTTCTAAGGTTTATCTGTCGGACGTATTTTGTTTAACTTTGAAGGTAAATAAAGTAATCGTTATACATTCAAAGACTGTGAATCCCATTGGTAGACGATGCACTTTGATGACCTCTGTTTTCTTCTATCAGTTAAATTATTATTGACACTATGTATCGGTATTTTCAATAATTATTTTGTTACATTGTTTTAGCTATACTTAAACATTATAATACCTAGCAGCAGACGTGTCGAACTACAAACTAAAGTATCGTTAATTATTGTTTCACTGTCCTTATGCGTCAGTTCTTAAAAGCTTAGCCCTTAAAAAAGTATCGGTTCGCAACCTTTTCTAACTTGCGCGGCACACCATTTGTCTCCTCTCCGGATAAGAGAATAATAATTTTATAAAAGTTCAAAAATGGATAGCAAATATTATAAATTATAATATTAAAGTTACTATGGAACGGATTTACTGACAAAAACGCCATCTGTGAAAAATTCCATAAAAACACAATTTAAGTACCCATTGAGTTTCAAATCATTGGTATGCAGATTTTTTTAGAATTTCTTAGTAACTTTCAGAAATATTTTTTTTTACATTCCAACATATTTTAAACGTAGGTATTTTTGTATAAATTACAAATTCGACATCAATATTTATAGTAAGAACTACAGGCCAACATTTGTCGGGAAAGCTAGTACAAAATATAACACAATATACCTACACAAAAGTTTAGGGTAGAAAAACTGAAACTGTTTTGGCCCTTGTAACATACTGATGTGATGTAATCATCATTATGAATTAGGGCCATTAGGGCCATTGCCCTAAAACATCAAAGTTTGGAGGGTCTGCCTTGAAGGGTCCAGGTTTCACTTTACCACGTTGAGAACTGCGGAAAATTTAACATTTTCTCCAGCTTCTTTAGCAACAGTTGTGTGTTGGTACAATAATTATTATACTGTCATTATTTTCATATAAAATCAACTTACATAGTTACATACGAAAATTATGAGCTAGTATGAAAAATATTTTTTCGAAGTAGGATTAGTTTTGTCATTTGTAGAGTTTTGTTACATTAGGTAAGTAGGCCTTTTAATATTTCGCGTGGGGTAGGACTGGTCGGTTGGAGTGTTTCACACGAACTTAACCAATTATTATATTTGATAACAATTTTTTTTTCTATTTGTAAGTTATCACATTCACGTTAGTAACACTCATTTAAATTATATAATCTACAATAACAGGTAAAATTCGGTTCGCATAATAATTTATGGATATTTAAAATTTAAGTAAATAAATAATTAAAATTTATAAAACTGTGTAAAAAATGTAGCGTTTCTGTTTGACTAGAAGATACAGTGAAATATGAATCCGGAATCTTCTCATATTCTTATTTTAAATGGTGTACAAATGTTAGCCTAGAGGTAACAGCGCCAACTTTCGTACTGTTTCGTACGTGGGTTTGAGCTCAGATCTTCCTCTTTAACGACACAAGCTTTAAGTTTTTTTTTAAGCATCACGCCTTTCCCGAAGGGGGTTAGGCAGAGAGTACGGACTTCCATTCTTTCCTTTTTCAAACAAACCTCTTTCGCTTCCTCAAAACGCATAAAATTCCGCATACATGCTCTTCTATTCCTTTTGCTCTTGACTTGGCCCTCCTCTAAGACGGCACCGATATGGTCGGACCATGTCATTCGAGATCGGCCTCGTCTGCGTGCACCCATTCTGACAGATTTATATATCCTTTTAGTCATTCTCTCCTCCTTCATTCTCTCTACATGCCCAAATCACCTAAACTTATTTACTTTCATTCTAGTCATGTCGTTAAAAAAGTGTTAAAAAAATGTCGAAGTGTATGAAATCTGAATCATTGAAAAAATGTGTGTTGGACGGGTTAAATCTCAATGAATTTATTGATATTGTTATCAATGACGAAAGCGCATCACACAAATGCAATTATTACGTTAGTAATTTATTTGAAATTAACGCGATAGTTAAACACAATTGTATTTATTATTCTAAAGTTTGATCTCAGTGTAACCATGACATAATAATCTTGAAAATCCTTGCGTAAAATAATAATTATGACATTGTTTTTAAACTGAAGGCAAATTGGATCTTTGATCAAACATTATGCTGCTGTATAGGTATTTTCAAGCATCGTGATACCAAATCACCTTCTAAGTAGGTACACATCAATTTGGATCACGCTTTTTTCTTCTTTGGAAATGCTATTTTGGTCATATTTATGAGTAATAGATACATATGTATGTAAAATATTACACAATTGTCACATTATACACTCCCTCCATAGTCTATACCTCACTTAAGGACATAATATGGAGGCAACAAGAGAATTTACGTGATTTCAAGTTTATAGGATCATTTATTTTGATCTAGTAATAGATAATTTATTCAAGATCCCCCTCCATCTGTCTGCTAGAGGTAAAAAACTCATTTGTTATGAATGAAATATTTACTGATAAAAAGTAGGTACCTACCTTAAAAGATCTTGGCATAAAATCGTTATCTGTGGTGATAGTTTTGTAGAATTATTCCAATAAATAATGATGATTGTGCCCATTTCAATAGTAAGTAAGTACATACCTATTTAAAATGTTGTTTATTTTATCAGTTTCATTCAATGAACATTATGTACAGATAAAATCGACGTAGAAAAGGGTCATGACTTGTTTGATTGTCCCATACATCAGTAATACCGTTCCTCAAATGCTCCAAATATTACTATGTTGAGTTCTGAAGAAAATTTTACATTTCTTCCCGTAGCAACAGCTGTTGTATGTAGGAACAATATTTCCCGCGGACATTTTGTTTATTGATTCTCATAAAAACCATAGACTTGCCGATAAAATTTATAAGAGTGTAAAATCTTTCTCGAATTAGAATGGATTTTGTCATTTGTATGAAATAAATAATGTATGAATTTGAAAATGGGTAGTGTTTCATCGAAAATACCTACCGAGTTACAGATAAAATTAACTTATTTTATTATTATTATTTTTTTTAATTTATACGATCTTGGAAGAAAGCTGATTTCACTGCCTGATGTGTCTTCATGCAAAAATTTTATTTATTTTTTTTATTTTAACAAAATATACGGCACAATGAGCCTTTGACAACAATAGAATAATATAACAAAAAGCAGAAACAAGAATTAAACAATAATAACATATAGAATACAAACACATTTTGAGGCAAATATGTTAAATGGATACCTATTGTAATTTTTAACTCTAAGATGTGATGACCATACGATAAAAAAAATACCTACCTGTTATCCTGAAAAAATACAATAAGTCTGAAATGTACTAAATTTATTTCAGACAATTGTTGCAGAAGACAGTAAATTACTTTCCACCAAAAAGAAAATGCTCGCTCAAAAACTTATAAATATTATTGAAACAAATTTTTTACTGTCAACTAACTCTAGCAGATTTACCTACTGACTGAAACAGATTTACCTACTGACTGAAACAGATTTACCTACTGACTGAAACAGATTTACCTACTGACTGAAACATATTTACCTACTGTCAACTATCTGTATGTCCTATATTTTCATTGTTGATTATTCTTTGTAATAATTTACAGTACCTACTTAATACTCAATATGTTTATAATTTCGCATAAAGTCTACATTATTATAATGATGAATGTTTTATCAAAATTGGATTCCGCGATGTTTTCAGAATTGGGTCAGCCGATATTATTCGCCTTGTAAATAATTATCAACATCTTTCGTAGTTACATACGTGTGAAAATTTATATCATATAGTCTTCTATTATATGAAAATGGAGAGCTATTTCCCGATGTCATCGCATCACGCCTAAACGCTATTTCTTTTTTATCGTTTTGGATTTTATCAGGAGAAGGTTCTTATGAAAGAAATAATTTAGAAAATTGCGTGGAAAATCAGAAATTTAAAGAAAACTCTATGTAGGTAACCATTTTAGTACTTTTAGCAATATAGATTTTATTCCAAATTTGAAAAATTGAAATTAAATTAAAGATTGACAGCAACTGTCAGTTGTTGTTTGAAAGTTGGTGCGATGACAGAATTTGGATGGAAAATAATATATGGTTTGAAAAAGATGCATCGAACTAATTTACATTGGTTAAAAAGTTAAAAGCTTATATCCTTACGCAAATTCGAATTCAATATTCATACTTAGGACAACGCCTATCGGGAAAGCTGGTATTCAATAAAATTATCAGATTCCGAGAAACCAAGAAACTTATTTTGTACTAAAAAAATAAAAGTTCTAAAATTATAGTGTTATTTTGAGAAATACTTTGAAAAATCTATACTTACTATTTGACGCGAGTAACGAAAAGTTTGAAATTACAAAGTCTGCTCAAAGAATTATGAAAAATATGATGTGAATAGATTTTGAAGACTACACAGACTACAGAGCCTCTTGACAACCTTTCCAAGAGGAGATGATAATATAGTCTTCTCACAGTACGTGTCCCAGACCTTGACGACTAAAAACAGCTCATGTCAACTCAAGCTCGCCTAAAGTCTTATTGAACTACCGTCTTAGTTATTAAAAATTCGTTAATCGTAAGATTACGTGTAACTCACTGATAAGTTTTTACTTGATTTATAAAAATATATTTTATCCGAGTTTGTTATGTATGAAGATGACATATCAAACAAAATTTTGTAAACAAACAAAATAATAGCCCGGCAACGCGAGTTCTTACAACCGAGATGCGCTATAGTCAGATTTGAATGATTTCGTGTAAGTGCAGAATAGGTACCAGACCTTATATTTTTAGAGTACTCTCAATGAGATATTATACTGGAGATGCAATTCCATACAATTTTTAGTTTGAAACTAGCATCACGAGTAAATTTGAAGTTGAACTTAAATAAAAATATGCAATCAAGCATTACTGACGAATATTTTTGTCTTTGTCACACATAATACGCCAAACGGCTAAGTGCTGTCACCTTCTACCGGTACACATTAATAGAAATTTCTTTTTGTGCGTGAGATTTGAATGTATTTGTCAGAATTGTCTAAGAACCTTTTGAAAAAGATCTCTCGTCTTTATTAATGCGAGGCAGACAACGAACAGTTTAAAAGCACATTCATAAAAAATATTTTTCGAAAATGGAAAAAAATGATTTATTTATTTGAATCAAAAATGACCCTTTTTATAAAAACACTAGTTATAGTGTACTTGCTTCTAAATTTCGTCCGGCTAGGTAAGGGCTCATACACACAGCTTAAACGAGAACCGTCAGAAATACGGCACTGTGGGAAAAACCGCTGGCGATTTCTCAGTTGTATGATGGATTTCGTAAAAAATTTCATTGATAGTGGAAAACCTCTGTTTGCAGAACATCCTTAAATTCCATATATAATTTTAATTAGGGAGCACTCTGTTTAAATATAAGTTGTATTCTTTTTTCTAAATAAATTGATAAAAAAAAACCTTGATAGAATAAAAAAAATTGTAGAAATATACCTATGCACTGTTGCATACGCCGCATACGGGTGTATCTTTTTAAATGAATTTAGGCTAATTCAAAGTGAACACAAATACATTTGGAAACTTTCACACACTATGGAAGAGTTGTGTTGTGAAAGTGGAAATAGTCGGCACAGGGATTCGAGCCCATGACGTATGCTGTAGTAAGAAAGCCGTCGACTGAACCGCTGGGTTATAAATTGAAATAAAAATGTATCTACGCGTTTCATACAGACGCGGTTTTTTTTAACCCCGCTCGGTATGCACCCGCAGTGTGATGTGGGCCTAACTAATAAAACAAAAATAATTGTCAAATATATTTTTATATTTTAAACATTTTATCACAATAATATGCACTTAAAATATATAAAATACGTCCTTTTTGATAAAAAGATTTTCCTATATTGATTTCTGTTGAGGAACGACTTTTTTTCACCACAAAATCCACCATTTTCAAGAACGCCGTATTACCGCGGACACAACTGTCAAGCTCGAGCTGTTGTCAACGACTAAAACACGAGCGTGGCACATTTTCGGTGGTGGCACATTTTTTTACATGCCATTTTTTAGACTCGATTGCATCTCTAGTATAAATCTCATTGAGTACTCTGAATATTTTCTTCAAAACGTCATTATGTTTATCATAAATTTAGTTGGTGCATCATGGTTGCAAGATCTTGATGATTACGGGAATGCAATATTTTGCTTTACATATTTGTTTAAAATTTCTATTATCAAATTGATAAAACAAAATGGACCAAAATATGAAGGGAGCACCTAATTGGACGGGAAAAAAAACTTAAAAACAGTATATTGATTACAGAAAGCGTAGTTGTACACTCGAAACCATTGGCAGTTGACATAACATCCAACATGGGGGGCTGAAATCTGCAGAGATCAGCTCGCAATCAATCCATATGCGTTAAACTATCTCGACGACGGCTTGATCGCAAATTTCTACCGCTGAACTCTTATTTTACACTGATCAGAGTTTTTAAATAAAGCAGTTATATAATATATTCTAGTTTATCTGATGAGGCAAAGCTAGGTTAGACTGGTTAGAGTCTCACAATTTCAATGCTACACAAGCTGGAGGCATTCGAGATGTGGTTGTATAGAAGAATGCTGCACATATCCTGGATCGACAGGGTGTCTAACGAGATCTAGGCATGATGCAAAAGGAAAGAGAGCTCTTGACCACTGTCAAGAGACGTAAGGCCGCATACTTTGACCTCATATTCCGTGGTGAAAAATATTATTATAATGAAATGATTAAAATAATTAAACATTATATTATTATTTCAAATAATTTATTCATTAAATCACAATATATCATATGAAGCATACATCATTGTAAAAAAAATTGATAAAAATAAATTTAAATTAAATACAATGCTATATACTAAATATAAAAATATCGGTATTATCTCTCATGATACATCACGATGTAATGTAATCATGAGAGATCTTCGAACTACAGAGAAAGGAACCTTCTTAACATCCTACATGAGGACAACAGAACTGCCTTTTGGATGGCATATCTGAGACCACAACAGATGCCAAGTTTCCCTAGATTGTCTTTAAGAGACTTAGGAATAACTCCATTCGTCGATATCACTATAGGTATTATGTGTGTGGTTGGTGTATACCACATATCCTTAATTTCGTGAGCAAGATCAAGATATTTAATTATCTTGTCTTGCTCGGCTTTTTTTAAATTTTCGTCATACGGTACAGTGACATCCACGAGATACGTTATCCCGTTCCTACGATCAACCAATACAATGTCCGGACGATTTGCGTTAATCGTTCGGTCAGTCTGTATTGGTATATCCCAATATAACTTTGTATTATTGTTTTGCATTACCGAAATTGGGGTGTACCTATAATAAGGTACTTCAAAATTGAGTAAACCATATTTTAAGGCAAGTTTTTGATGAACTATTTTAGCCACATCGTTATGTCTGTGCTGATACTCAGAACCACACAGGAGAGAACACCCAGACAAAATATGTCTGAGTGTTTCTCCCGTTTGGCCACATGCACGACATTTATCAATAGTGTCAGGTGTTTTAATAATATATTTTTTATAATTATTGGTTACGATGACCTGGTCTTGTATTGCACAGACAAAACCTTCTGTTTCGCTAAATAGTTCACCAAACCTCAACCATCCAGTCGAATCTTCAAGACTTACGTGTGATGAATTTAAAGTTTCGAAGAATCGACCGTGGAGAGACTTACCTTTCCATATATCAACCCGATCTTGTACCCCAATTATCGGTGGTGAAACAGAATTTGATAAATTTAAGGGCGTGCATTATTATATTATTATAATGCAAGGAAAAATAGACGGCAAAAGGAGTATTGGGCGGAAGAGACTCTAGACTCAAAAATCTTAGGCAATGGTTTGGTATACTGAATGCGGCATCATTGATAAGGCTGGATTAAGACCTGAAGGAGTACAAAGTTATGGTCGCCAACCTTTGTTAAGTCAACTCTTTCAATTTATCATATATTTACCTGATATGCAGGGAGCACTTTCACTTTACTCTTTCTACAACTTCGGTGATTTCCATCAATGGAAATGTCGACGACATTAAAATTATTATCTATTTTTATCAGTATTGGTTTCCCTGCAGTCTGTGGGCCTAGACAAAACACATTAGAAAGCGAATCGTAAATTCGAATCGACAAAGCAAATTCTTCGATAACGAAGTACGGTTTCGTAGACAAACACACTTCGTTTCTATATCGCCGTGGCGATAAGACGCAAAGCGTCGATTCGACACATGACGTCAGACAGCGTCGTTTTTTTCTATGATTTTTAATTGTTACGTTGGCAGCCATTTCATTTATTGTCGTTGATCTATGGTCGATATGTCATTATATTATTCTTCTTCTTCTTTAATTTAGCATATTACTCCTAAAAATAGGGTGTTCATGCCATGATCTCTTGTATATTAATTATGAAAAATATCAAAATCTTTGTTTATAGTAATTGCTGTGTTTATATTTTATTAAAGTTAGATTTAGAAAAATACGTACAGAATAAGATGCGTAACTATTTAATATTGGCCTTAATGCAAGATAATAAAATTTTAAGAAGGATTGTATTGTCGGTTGATAATAGAATAGAAATATTAGATCGGAATTCTACGCGGCATCTTAGTTCATTCAATAATGGGCCCATTGATGGGGGAAGTTGTTGCCTGCAATACTTTGTCCTGGCAAACGACAAGGCGATGACTGTCGCTGCTTACTGTTGTGGCAAAGTATAGATCGGATTCGAAAAAAACAATAATGGGAACCTGTCAGGAATTATTATTGGATATTCAAATAAATAAATGATTTAGGTCTTCGGTACCACCGCACTAGCAATACAATATTCATTAAATATAATCTTCAGGTTTTCATTTACCGATGTTGAAGGATTTTCTAGTGCTTTTATCTTGTGAGATTGTGAAAAAATCATTAAATATGGACGGTTGTGATATTTTTGTGAAATATGGACTCAACCATGAAATATGGAAAATAATAATATGTATTTACATATTAAGCCTGGCCCTACTTATCACGAATCATAGACTAATTAATTCATTAGAAACGATATCTCATGACGTCACCATATTTTTCGACGCTAGCCGACGCCATAATATATATTATGAAATCATATATGTAATGCGTAGACAAACCCATTTAATTTTGACAGTTCGGCGAATTCTTCGTCAATATTTGTCGAATTCTTCGACTTCGCCGCCATCTTTTTGACGATAAGAAATCTTTGTAGATAACGAAGAAAAATAATTCGTTTGTTAAAAATTCGACACTTTGAAAGGAAATTTTCTAAAATAAAATATTTACTAACATTTTAATTATGTTTTACAATAAAATAAAGGTAATAAATTATACACCCCATTGTTCAGAAATCCCACCCCATTGCCTGGACCCCACTAGGGGGGGGTTCAGGTAGCTCGTTTCCCCCAGAAATGACCCCGGATCGTTTAAAGAACAAAGGCGTATTGATCGGAGCCCTGAATATCCGCACTCCGCACTCGAGGGCGGCCGGGGAGCTTGTTGCTGCCAAGTTGGTGGGAGACTATGGACTGGGTATCCTGGGGCTGAGCTAGGCATGCAACCTAGGGCGGGGCAGAGAGACGCTGGCAACTTTGTCATGCTGCACTCTGGTCACCGAACTGCACGGATGCGTGGCGTCGCTCTACTTTTAAGTAAATATGCCTTCACTCGCCTTCTTGATTGGGAACCTGTTTCTGACCGCCTGATGAGTGCGTCCTTCAAGATGACAGGCAAAACACTGACGGTCCTGACGACCCCCAGTATGGACCAGGCGTCATGGGGTAATACATAATAACGGAAGCCGTCTGATTGCTTTCGCCACGGTCCATCGACTCTTTATAGGTGAAACCCTGTTCTATTCCAAAGAGCTAAAGATAGAAGTTCACAAACAGAACATGTAGGAGGAACAATGAACACTTTACTAATTCTTTTAAAAGCGACACTTAAGACATAATAATTAATGTTCTTGAAAATCAAAACAGTTGTAAAAAGATTAATAAATGAACTAGCAACAACTAATCCATTTATGATGCTGTTCTCTATTTCGTTTCACAACAACATCTGTTATTTTCTTGAAAGATGTTGATAGCATACCTATGTGTGTATTAAATTGCGTAAATGTCTATAGTTGTTTTCGCTAAATATCCAGGTGCGCCATTTTCCATTCATATTCCCTTCTATTCCTATCTTATTATAATTGCAAGCTACGGTTTTCCACTGTCGCAAACTTGTTGTTAGCCCTATCAAAATCTGAAAAGCTTCTAGACCTTCTTCGAAAACCTCTTGGATGCACAGATATTGTTTCTTATGCTTATTAATGTACAGTAAAGAATCAATAAATAAATAAAACAATTAGATAATGTTCTATAGCTTTATTATTGTGTTGTGTTTACTAATATTGTACATATTGAATTTGAAATAAATAAAATGATCACAGAAGAGCACATGGATGTGGTATTGACTGATCTGCAAAATAAGAAGAAAATATTATTGTACAGAAAATGCTTACAACCTTGATCTGACTCAATTCTGACGGACATTGGAAGTGGAAATGTTTAATAAATTCCAATTTATCCGTTGTCTTTGGATGTCCCGATTTTATTGATTGTTCCATTTAGCATTTTAATGCACCACGTAAAAATTTGTAAAAAAATAATACATTTTATTTTTAACGATTTTTTAGCAGTAGTGACATTGTTTTTGTAAAAATACATATTTTTGCTGGTTGTTTACGTCATATCGAAATTATTTTTCATATTGAACGGAATTTTCAACAATATCAATTTAAATAAAAATCCAAACACTAACCGTCTTACTTCTGAAAAAATGGTTCATCGTAAGATTACGTATAAATCACTGATAAGTTTTTACTTCAATTATAAAAAAAATATTGAATCTGCGTTTGTTTTGTATGAAGATGACATTTCATACAAAATTTTGTAAACAAACAAATAGTAGCTCGGCAACGCGAGTGGTACCAACGTAAGAATCAAAAAAACATTCAGAAAAACGACGCTGTCTGACGTAATGTGTCGAATCGACGCTGCCGATGCATCGCCAAAGAGAAAAATTCGAAAGTAGATAACGAAGTCTGTTTGTCTACGAAACTGTACTTCGTTTTCGAAGATTTCGTCGTGGCGATAATAATTTACTCGTTTTCTAATATTGTCAAGGAAACAAAGCGTTCGCTGATAAACAAATTCCATGCGAAATGAAAGTATTTATATATAAAAATCTATGGTGACTCTCGAAAATGGTGCATATTATGTCAGGAATGTTATATTTATAAAAATTAAAATTAAGTGAATATAAATAAGTACACCGTTGACATCTTTCATCTCTTAATCAGGGTTGCCAGGTGTTCGGCATTTTACCGAATTTTTTCGGTATTTTAGAACCATGTTCGGCGTTCGCTATGAAGAAAATTTTACGGTATATTTTTCCAAGTAATTTTCCAACCAGTCCTTTCCGAAATTTTCGGAATAACGTTTTTCTTTTTTTACTGAATTTTCATCTTTCTGGAGATACCAAATCTTGAGAATCACTTTTTTATGGTGAACTTTCATTCTTTTCAGATACCAAGTGGGAACACTGGTTCGCTATTTTTTGGGAAAAAAACCTGATAACCCTGATTTTATCCAACAATATGTTATTGATGATTCACGACGAGTTCTTTGAAAATCATTTCATGATTATAAGCCAGGATGAAGTTCGATGGGTCAGCTAGTTGTGGATTAAAACTACTAAGTATATAGTAAATGCCAAAAAAATACAAACTGACGTTATTTTTTTTAATAAAGTGTCGATAAATGGAAGTATAAAATATAAATTATATATTATTACATATTTTCAATTTAAAATAATTTAATAAATATGTCTCGAATGCTGAAAAAACAACATATTATTTTTCTACAAATAATTCTTATCGTCGCAAAGATGGCGGCGATTTGTCGAAGATTTCGCCAAAGTGTCAAAATAAATGTGTTTGTCTACGAAGAACGTACAAAATGTATGGCGTCGTCGAGCGTCGAAAGAAATCGTGACGTCATGGAAGCGAAATCGAAATATCGTTTCTAATGAACTGTCATTATGTGGTTTTGTCTACCAAATTGACCCATTGGCGTAAAGTTCGTTTGTAGTCGATCGCCAAATGCGATTTTGTCTAGGCCCACTGATCTTAGTCACATAATATTATATTATTTATATGGGTTATAGAAGATAATATTCTTGTAAGTTCCGACATACATAAAACATAGCGCCGTCTCATATATAGATTTTTCCACAGCATGTATGTAAACTGACACCCGGTGTCTATGAAAGGTTTCTAGATCTAACCTAATATAACACAGTATACGTACGTGTACATAGCCATACATAAAATGAAGTTATAGGTTAGTGTGAAGCGGCTATTATATCTATCGATTGACTAAGATACCAGCCGAGAATATTTTCTCCAATCTTACTAAAATTTTTATTATTTGGGAGCTGCCCAACAGAAAATTAGTAGTTGAAAACTAAAGGTAAATAGCAATTAGCAAAGGCTTAACCAATATAAATATGTACCTACTGTAGCTTTTTTTTAGCCAAAGTTAGTCCAGTTAGTGCGATCTATTTCGAGTCTAGAAATGTAAACCCCAGCTTGTGCTCCTTATGAGAAACCGCTCAAGCTCCAGATGGAGAGATCTAGCTTTAGCTATATTGTACAGGATTGTGCCTTTATTATGGCTTTTATTTCATTTTCTCAAGCGCTTACGGCTTAAAGCGATACCATCGTGATTTTTATTTCTTTCACATACACACGAATAAGAGAGACAACAATTACGAAGGTCTCGCTATTGCTCGGATGTTTGGAGCGCATATTTCGTTTTTGTTTTACCTTTTTCTTTATCTATTGCTATTGCTCTGCGTCATTCCAGGTTGACGCCTCTGTGCAACCAATCCTTCAGATTTATTGATTCTTTTTGTTATTCTTTTTTCACCACCAAAGTGTCTCAACTTTTTCAATTTCATTCTAGTCACTATGCTAACATTTGCTCCACATTCTATATTTAATTTGGAGAAAATAATGTAAAATTCTAAATTTGATTTTCCACAGTCCCCTCTCATAGAACACGCAGACGATCTCCCAGGCCACACGGACTCCTCGCCGGAGCGCTACACAATTGTGGAGAACGGGCAGGGCTCAAAGAGGGGCTATGGAGCACTTCCCACGACCCTGCGCATGCAGATCGCCCAGTTCACTTACACTTGGAATGACGTAAATGTCTTCACCGCCGAAGAGCAGGGCAAGGATCGAAGCGGATGGTTCTCCTGCTGCAGATCCAGGAAGTCCAGGGAGCATACACAGAGGAAGCAGATTTTAAAACATGGTAATAAAACATTAAATCAGGTTTTTTTAGCAAGTTATGTCCATTCATCCTTGTTGTATGGTTTTCTGAATTCATCCATCTTGTTAACGTGAACTATACAGTCCTGGAACCTTCTTCTATCTCTACCCTAATCTACGATGTCTTCCTCCTTTAATTATCCATTTCTATAATAATTATAGATAACGCAATGGGAATTATTCCCATTATGCAGTTTCTTTTCCAACGTTCTTTATCTAGTGCAACAGTTTTCTACCTTTTTTGGTCTATGGAACTCTTTTGACAGTTAATAATCCTAAATAAACTGTACCTACACCTGATAGTAGAAACTAGAAACATCTTTGGGTAGCTGTTTTGTTTACACACACACATGGAATGAATGGTGTTCCTAAACTTACTTACTTACTTAATCCACGTTCGCTCTCAGTGTGGAGCATGTGGACGCCACGAAGTTCCTCCAAGTCTCTCTATCTTGCGCCAGTTGCACAGCTTCATCCCAGCTTAGTCCAGCATCTTGTAGAACCGCAATGAATGCCCGCTTGATTGTTAATTTCGGCCTGCCTCGCCTTCTTGGGGGACATGCGGAGAACATGGCCAAGCCAACTCAATCTGCGATTCTGGATTGCTGAGGTGCTGTTCTGGCGCGTACGGTCTCATTTGAGACCGTACATTCCTAAAAATCCACCATTATATTTTTTTCATGTAGGTACCTACCCCTAACTAAGCCATTACCGTGTGTCCTAACAACTAGAAAGCGTTCGCGCGTCCGCGTGGTGAGTTTCATGTATTCAAACGCGGACGGATCGTTCAAATTGAGAACATTGTAGGTATAATCGCTCATCGTATGGTCGCGCGATCACTTTTCAGTTAGAACAGGGCCTTTTAGACCCGTACTCCCAAGATATAGGTACCTACAGATTGAAAATCGCAGTTTTTTGTGCGTTATCTATAAATGTTACTCTAAAACTTTTTGTAATTCATCATTTCTGAATCAGCTTTTATGAGATTTTTTTACTACTTATTGATTTGTTTTTAAAAAAATGTTTTCCAGCTCATGGAGAAGCGAAACCCGGAGAGCTTGTTGCCATAATGGGATCATCGGGAGCCGGCAAGACAACACTTCTCAACACCCTCACATTCCGGTCCTCGAAGGGCGTCGTGGTGAGTGGGCTCAGGGCTCTCAACGGCAGGAGAGTCAACGCCACAGACCTCGCGGCCCTATCGGCGTACGTTCAACAAGATGATCTCTTCATAGGGACCCTCACTGTTAGGGAACATCTAATATTTCAGGTATGTACCTACTATATTATAGTTCTAGTTTTAGATTAATAAATTAAAGGCAATCTAAAGATATAAAAGTCGGGTTAGTTCAACTACTGGATCGAGATCGGCTGAACAGATTTTTATCGTGTTTTGTTTAATAGATTATTCTCCGCTCCGGATAACGGAATTCGAAAAATGGATAGGATATAGTATGAAATATAATATTAAAGTATGGAACGGACTTCTTAACAACAACGTATATAAAAGTGAACACGCCGACAAGTCTTCTGTCGAGACTTGGCGTGACACAATTGTGCAATTATTATTGTATATTACATGATATTATCTTTAATAAAAAGAAAAAAAAAACGCCATCTATGAAAAGTTCCATAACAACACAATTTTTATTTACCTGACAACCATTGAGTTTCTAAATAATTGTACGCAGATTATTGATAGAATTTCTTTCAAGCTATCGGAAATAATTTCTTAAAATTCAAATTCAAACATATTTTAAGGCTTTTTTTATAAGTTAAAACGCAAAAAAGTGAATAAAAAGAGATGAGTTAAGTTTCATTGATTAGCGAATTTTTATTTACCATGAAATTCTAAAACAATAATATTAATAGTTAGGACCACAGGACAACGTCCGTCGGGAAAGTGGGGCATATAAAATTGACTTTTTCATTTGATATATTTGTTAATGTACCTATATGTTTTGTACTTGTATATATTTTTTTTAATTAATAAATAAAAAAAAAAAAAAGCTAGTTAAATTAATAAATTTCCTACTTATTACCGAAGGTCTAAGTATCGGGTCAGTAGTCCAGTGGCCAGCGCCCTTGCATAGGACTGCTAGGGATGTGGGTTCAAGTGAGTTCGAAGCGATTCTTTTGGTACTTTTTTTTCAAATTTGAACCACTAAGGACTTACGACTGTGTTCTAGTGCTTTCGAAGACTGCCTTAGTGTGCTCGTTTTTACGGTCGCCATTTAGATGGTCAATTTTTTTTTAACCCATTACTCCGTTTCCCGAAGTGGGTATATAGGCAGAGAGTACGGATTTCCATTCTGTCCTATCCAAACACACCTCTTTCGCTTCATCCAAACGCATAACATTCCGCATACATGCTCTTCTATTCCTTTTGCTCCTGACGTGGCCCTCCTCTAAGACGGAACCGATATGAGCGGACCATGTCATTCGAGGTCGGCCTCGTCTGCGTGGACCCATTCTTTCAGATTTATATATCCTTAGTAGCTAGTATAACTAGGCTGCCGTAGCCTATTTGTACTAAAATTAAGATACCTAACATTTAAAAATCGTCATATTAAGTTCGTTTAAAAATTTAAAATCTATTATTGAAAACTATTCCCCGCTTTGTGTATAGGATACTCTTCTTATAATTTATACATAATACATAAGTAATATGGATTCTGCGACTTAGGAATCTTATAATAGCATGGATGAATGGATACGATGCGAATCTTCGACATTCCAAGAGCAGCTGTATAATGTTTCATTAGGATTCATCTAGCTGCAATATTCATTACTTGCACATAATATCATAGAAATATTGAAATAATCTCTGAACATATTCTTATGTATAAAGAGGTATGTATGATAATATTTATTTTAATGTTTCAGGCTATGGTGCGAATGGACAAACGGCTTTCTTACAATCAAAGACTAAACAGGGTGGAAGAAGTTCTTACAGAGGTGAGTTGGTTATTTATTTATTTATAATGGTTAAATATTTATTGCTAAATATAGGTACCACACAATTAATTATATTTGGTTTGAATAATAAATGAATGATAGTTTACAACAAATTTTTAATATGTACAGTTTTTACTGACCAGTAGGTTTAGTTCCCACTTCAGACTTCATTTTAGTCTTAATTATTACTCTCCACCTGCAAAACAATTTGTTCGAGTAGGTACATTTCACAAAGAAAGAGGGGTTTTCAAAATGAACAGTCTGCAATACAATGAAGTCTCAATGTATTATGTATGTAGGCCCAAAAAATAAAACAAATTGGGCCGACACCACTAAACTACAGACTAATTTACTTAACTAAAGTTTTTATGTTCAGGCACGTTTGGTGACTTTTAATTATTCGCTACTTGACTTCAATACTATCGTAATGGGAACAAGGCTTTAGAAAATACCTATTTTCTCTTGAACGTAATTTTGCTTTACATGAAATGGCTCCAACCCTAGGGAACGAGCAGATAGTGATGGACAACGGAAAGCAGTTTATCTCCAAAGATTTTAAAGAATTCATATAGGTCCCTTACCTATGAGTCACAAACGTAACCGCTTTATATTTACTATAGTTTGCAATTGGAGTAAGATGACGTGGGCATATCCACTCCGAGCCGCATAATTAACCAAAGCCCTAAAACTCATTATAATTGAATAAGTTCAAGATAAAACAAAAAAATAACATAAATAAAAAATAAAATAAAACTTTTTTTCAACAGTTGTCATTACGGAAATGTCAACACACACAAATAGGAATCCCGGGAAGAGTAAAAGGAATATCCGGTGGAGAGAGGAAACGGCTGTCATTCGCTTCTGAAATTTTAAACGACCCTCCACTCATGTTCTGTGATGAACCAACTTCAGGCTTAGACTCTTTCATGGCTCAGAATGTAGTGCAAGTAAGGATATTCTTACAAAATATTTAAATCAATTTGTTGGTATGTACATTGCACATAGATACTGACATAAATAAGATGATTTTTTTGAAGGGGAGGAAACGAAGATTGTCTCTGTGTAGGGCATTAGACATCGTTTTTTGGTGTTCAGTTCATATTATACTCAGGAACTGATAATGTGATCTCGTGTACCAATTTACATGATCTCGACATTGATCTCCCTTGAAAAACCTTTCCATAATGTTGTAATCGATCAACCAACCTTGGTGGATAATGTTGACTCATGGGAACACATGGAAAAAAGTCCTTGTTTCTTGGCGAAAGTTTCGTTGTATAGCCATCATGCGACGGAGCCTATCATCCAGATACGGCTGGGAAAAAGTCGGAGATCACTAAAAACGGATCGATTAAAATTATGAGGGCTAATGATCTTTAAACATTAATAAGTAATAGTTCTTTAAGTGTACCGTTTTACAATGGAGAAAGTTCACCAATTAGATTTCCCTGGTCCTTGATCTCTGAATTCCATGCTATAAGATCATCAGCTCTAAGCGTTATCAATTGATCCTTGGAAACAGTTTAAAACTTGGAATCTAATATTTTTGTCTGATTATTGTTGAAAATTTTGTAACATTGCCATCTTTTAAACAGGTTTTGAAAGGTTTAGCTCAAAAAGGAAAGACAGTTATTAGTACGATACATCAACCCTCCTCCGAAGTCTTCGCCATGTTCGATAAGCTGCTTCTGATGGCAGAAGGAAGAGTGGCATTCCTAGGACCAACAGATCAAGCCACTGAATTCTTCAAAAGGTATCAATTTATTTATATATCTGCTTTTCTGGATTACCGTTAAGCAAATCTTTTATTTTATAAGATTACTTTTAGCTTAACAAAGGATTAATAGGGCTTTTGTTGCTGAAACATTCTTTCTTGTGGGCGAATTCCGTGAGTTGGCTATAAGGAGTGATATGAGGGAGTCTATTTATGTCAATAATTTGATTTTCTGGAAGATCTTCCTAATGGGCGAATCCCGTGAAGCTTGTTACGAAGAGCGATATGAGGGAGTCTCTTTATCTCGATAATTTCAATGAGACCATATTTTCTCTCCTTTACTTTCTATTCCATATTCTTATTCATCTGATCTTCACAAATTTCTCATATTGTGGTAGCTGACGATCTTTCATCGCTCCTTTGTATACACTCCAACATTCTCTTCATCCATATATTGTCCTTTATTCTTCATTCACCTCTGCACAGGCATCCTCTCAAACACATCAGGCACTTAAGTAACCGGTTATTCACCTCACTGTCTTGCAGTGTAATGGTCTGGGTTCCTACGGATACGCCGCTACAATAAACGGCGGTGGATATGTCAGTTGAGAACATTGCCAATATGGTTTCCATAGTAACGAAAAACATTGTCATATAATATTGAAAGACGCCGTCTTGTCAGATGACGGCCGCTCCCTAGGAACCCAACGCATAATGGTTTGTTTTCCTACGGATACGCCGCTACTTTTAAAAGCGGTGAATATGTCAGTTGAGAACGTTGTCAATATTGTTTCCGTAGTAACGAAAAACATTGTCATATAACTTTGAAAGACGCCGTCTTGTCAAATGACGGACCATTCCCTAGGAACCCACTGCATAAGAATAAACATTATTACGGAGTTTGTGGACAAACAGCTTTGTCAGGGTTATATAGTTTTCATGCCGTATCAAAATTCATAGAAAAAATAAAAACAATGCTTCCTGAAGATATTCTAATAGTTTTTAAAGCAATATAGGTAGCTTTTTATTATATTTTTTATTATTAACTTTTTATTATATTAATTCATTATCAAAGATTTTGTGTTTATTTAGCTTAGGTGCCAATTGTCCTGAAAATTACAACCCTGGTGACTTCTTTATCCAAGTCTTGGCCGTCGTTCCATCGAAAGAGGAGGCCAGTAAAAAGGCCATCGACACGATATGTGACACATTCCAGCATTCGGAAGAAGGGACCAGATTACAGTTGCAGGCTGAGAACGTCGTTGTTGGCGGGGTAAGTTCCAAAATAAAAATGTATTTTTGCTACTTGTTTACACTGGAAACTTGTTTCAACAACTATTTAGTTGAATAAAATGAAACGCAGGGCCGTAAACACGGCCCGCGCACGGGTAACTTTTTAGCTGCGACAGTTTTGCATAAACTTCCTCAAAGCAACTAAATACTGCAGGTGCTTTAAACAAGTCGCCAGTGCTCAAGGCTCTTATAGAGAAACTAATGCATCAAAATAATATGTTCCAAATACGAAACTGGAGCTACGTTGAGAGTTTTACGACTACCAGCAAACGGCCGTTTATTACCAACAATTATTGTATACGTAAGGTATTATCAAAATATCCCTTTTAAGAAGATGATAACAACGGCACAATACGTTCCTAAGAGTTGCCGGCAATCTCGAAAATAAAAAGATGATAATCATATTCACATTCGTTATCCTTGGTGCTACAACCCTGTAGGGATCATGGTTTCATTCGTAATTCTTCTACATGCCACTCTATCTAGAGTCACACTTCGCCAATCATCTGCCTTCGACAGTTCGAGGTCTATCCTCTCCGTGCAGCCATTTCATCCTGAATCTTCCAGTACTCCTCCTTTCAGTTGGCCTTCCGTAGAATGTTTTTCTAATAATGGATACTTTTCTCGTCCTTTGAAAGTCAACGGGGTGGATGAAGTTGACTTATTTTGCCAAGTTGATGTCAGCATGTGATAAATTCTTGACATTCACGGTTAAATCAATGCACCTAAGTTCACCCTCAGATAAATGATATATTTCTGACGTAATCTTGAAAACTATTCTGTTAAAACACATGGGCTTGCCTACTTCAAAAGGAGGTACGATTGTGGCTTGTGCTTATATATTATTATGTCAAAAGCCCCTCATAGAAGCGTTCAATTATTGGCAACGTATTTTTAAATTATCCCCATTTAACTAATTCCTAATCATGGCAGGAGAGGTGTTTTCTGATACCCATTGCCGTTAAGTTACTTGTGCAGTGAACCATATATCCAAAATTTACATCCCTTATCGAATGCAGTTGTTTAAAAAAATAATGATGCGAAAAATCATCATTGTCCGATACCTCATGATCTGCATCAATAAAGTTCTTCAAAATGCTTGAGTTGGCAGAAAGTTTATGACCAAAAAACTTCGAAATGTGTCCTACTTGATTCATGTACTGAGAGGAGATAATTAATAATATACTTATTCCTTCTGATGGCGAGGCGTGGGTGGACACGGTAAGGACGAAGCAGCTACTCCAAAGAGCGGAAATGAAAACCTTAAAACCTATCCTGGGCAATACACTCAGAAATAGAATCCCAAATGAGGCAATCCGCAGACTTGCAACATCCAAGATGTTTTAAGGTGGAGTAGAGAGAAGACGTCACTTGAGAGACCACGTTGGTAGAATGGGCTCAGAGAGACTTCCGAAAATAGTAACGGAGGAACTACCAGAGGGACGCAGACCGCCTGGGAGACCACCAGAGATGTAGGGAAATTTGGTCATTGGCATCTCAAGAACCAGGCTGATCTAGATAAAGAGGAAGACGAAAAAGAAGATTTTTTTCTGATCATGAAAATAAATGTAAGCTAGCTGTTCACAGAGAGTTAAGCGACAACTTTTCTGATTCCATAACTAACGCGACTGGACAGAAATAAGAAGCATTGAGACAGAAAATAGCTTAAACGAGTGATAATTCGTCATTAACTGTATCGTCGTTTCTAGAATCTGTGCCCTCCATCCTTTCAGCTGCTCCATAATATCTAATCACAACTTAGGGACTTTCTCATAGATAACTGTCAGCTTCCAACGCACGCCTCGTGCCGTATTAGAAAAGTCGTTAAAGATACCGGGGTTATCTCTGCCGTGGCTTCTAGATTCCAATGTAGGTCTGTTAGTATGGAAACATTCACAACACGGATTAGATAACTTCCAATTATTGTTTTAATAATATCTACTACTGTTATATTAAGAAGTCTAGGTCGAATGTGACGATAGATTATCTGTTATGACAGATTATCACA
Source organism: Mystacides longicornis (assembly GCA_963576905.1). Classification (NCBI taxonomy): domain Eukaryota; kingdom Metazoa; phylum Arthropoda; class Insecta; order Trichoptera; family Leptoceridae; genus Mystacides; species Mystacides longicornis. The sequence goes on along the minus strand of OY756433.1, from coordinate 4,883,443 downwards.
CACTAGCGCATCCCATGACTAATGTATACCGATAACCATCTGAATTGACATTAATTTTTCATTTTATGGATATTGTATTTACTATTTCAGAGTTCGCTGATAATTTTCCTTTCTCGTCATCTTTATGAAATGTGCCTTTTTCTTCTCATTTGCGTGCCTTATCTGGTCACTTCAACTTTCACGATCCTTCTGAGATTTTCTGAATTTGGTGAAGTTTTCTCTCTGTTCTGCGCTGTAAAAGACTTCTTCCATTGTTGTGTTTCCGGTTCACTCTATTATGTTGCGAAGCCCGATCTACAATCGGGCTTCTATCACTCAACAACCCTCCATTTTGTGGAGCACATGACCACAATGAGATATAAAGCGATCATTCATTTTACTTACTTTTTATCAATAGAACTTCTTGTTCTATACGATAATTCAGGTCAATGTTTCCTCTTAATGGTTGCATGATATTCATTATTGTTTACTTCAGTTAATATTTTTTCTATGTAGCATTCTGCTATAAAATCGTAAACAAAAATATTGTCAATAATATTGACTTGTTTTATCGCTTTGTTTTAATTCTTTATTTACGTGACATATTATACTTGGCAATTCGTCTTTAATACATATAAGGTATTAATTTGTCCTATATTTTATTCTTCTTCTTCTTTTTTTCCGGCAATGCACCCGATCTCGAGTGATTTATGCTATATTTTATTAAATAGGCGTAAAATATGTTATCATAACTTTTAATCAAATCACCTGTCGCGGACCCCGTTTAAGGTGGTCCAGCAGACTTAGGAAAGTCACGTAGACTACTTCGTCTATTGTGTTCTCCTGAGGATTGGCTGAAAGAAAGCTCACCTGGGGTCTTTTCCCCTTCTGCCCGGCTAGAGGCTCACTGAAATAAACTTGTTATCCCTCTGAACTAACTTTGCAAAATCTCAAGGGTGGGTTAAAATGGTTTTGGCTCAAGAAGACTCTTGGAATGGTTACAGGCTCCAATAAAAGAAATTGTTTACAGATACAAAGGAATTTCAAAGTTTATTCAAAAAAAAATATTTTTCATTGAATATGGTTTTCCACTTAATTTCTTTATAATAGGTATGGAACTTTTCAAATAATAATTCTTATTATCAAACCTATAACTAATTTATCATACATTTTACCATAGGTGAAACTCAAAACCAAAATTTACATTGTCATCACAGTTTATCAAAAATGTGAGAAAAAAATTATGAACCAAGATTAAGCAAGAAAAATAATTCTATATATAACAAAACTTAACATTCGAATTATCCACCTTCTCAATCATTAATCTATGTGAATATATAGTTTACCCTGGTTACTCCAGTCCTTATACAAAATCTCACAAATTGGAATACTACATTCTTATATGACTTCGGTAAAAAAATTGAAAGAATAAAATTGAAATAAAAAGTTCGTGAACTGTTTGCATGCTAATGAAAGGAAATTGCGGTTATATACTTAACTCAGGTCTGTAGACTTCTTCGAAAGTAAATTCTGGTTGACCAAAATCACTCCTCCGTTCCTCTCAACAACTAGACATTCCCTCAAATATTTGGCATCCGCAATCCTCAACTTTATAGATTATTTCCCCAATAATACCGTTGAGCAGCTTCCTTGCTTGGTTCTTGTTTACAATCCACTTCATTCCAAAAAGGCCCGCATCGACAAATGTAGATATAAATTTTACCCGCGATTAGGGTTAAACTGTTTTACGCATTGCCTAATACGTTCCATCCAACCTTTAGTGTACACGACTGACATCAATTTTCAAAACTCCGGGTTTTATTTGCCCATGACTAGGAGTTTTTTTCTCCCCAAGACTACGATACTTTCTCCCCACGACTAGGAGTTTTTTTCTCCCCAAGACTAGGAGTTTTCTCTCCCCAAGACTAGGAATTATATCAAACACAGGGTTGCTTTCTCCCCAAGACTTGGAATTATATCAAACACAGGGTTGCTTTCTCCCCAAGACTTGGAGATTTCCTCCCCAGGACTAGGAGTTCTTTCTCCCCAAGACTAGGACCCGCTTTTCTGTAAATAAAATTTACAAAAAAGTGTCACTAATAAGAAAATTATATGATTGTCACAATGGCTACATTGCAAAGATATTACTGTATAAATTTCACGACCAAATTTATATTTTATTTAAACATTACGTACCTCTTTATACTGCGGGTTGAATTTACCACATTAAAAATTACACCACACAAAATTAAACTTTGTTAATTAAAAAAGATCTATATTTCTATTCATCTAACGCGATGCAAAAATGCATCGTCACGGTCTGTATCCCCCGCTGTGATTTTATCAAATGCCGTCGTATAGCTAAGCGCTTCGGGTTACCTCGTGAAACTTCGTAACACCTACGACTCTTCGGCTGTCGCCGAACCGATACTGCCCTATCACTCAAAATATCTGTTACACACCCCTCCAAGTTTCTTGGAAACTTAAAAAACATCCATATTGAACTATTCTAGACTTTTAGTGACGGCAATCCATCATGTATGGTGATTTGTGTGTGCAGGAATTTACTTAATGCTTTTCTGTCTAAAAAATATAAAAAGTTCTCCCACCGGTTAATCTGCAGCAGTAACCGGTGATATTAATGTAGGAAACCCAATTTTTTAACAAAAGGATGCAACTGAATGAAACATGATTTATCAACAGATGAGCTTCTAGGTAGCCGCACGTCGCGTTGTTTACCACTGTTATAGATATTGGGCGCCTTTCTTATGTAAAAATTCTTCTTTAACCTCTATGACCTGTTTAGCCAGGTCTCAAATTCAGCTACTCCGACGATAAAGTTCAACTTTCTCTCGATATTTTTGGGGCCGTCCTGATAATCTGGGATTCCCTGCAACACGACCTTGGCAATTCTGTTGCTATTCTTTGTTTCGACATAGTCCCGCCAGAATCTTGTACAGAAATTGCAAGTTCTGCAATTTCATCATTGGGTCCTATTGTCTCTTTTGATATGCCTGCTATATGGGTCTCATCGTTTTCATGCTGGTTTGTTCTTACTGTGTCAGCTCTAGTTTCGATCATGATTATCATACTTATCTTTTTATTTATTTATGTTTTTTTAATATTTATGATTACCAATCCTTATTACCAATCATTTTTTTTATAAATGAATCTGTGCTCACTCAAAGTGAACACAAATACACTCTTTTGATTCTTTCACAGTAAGCTATTTAAAGCTTGTGTCATGAAAGAGGAAGATGGTCGGCACCTGGGATCGAACCCACCACCTCCGCACGAAATACTACGAAAGCCGGGTTGTAAACACCAGTCTACCAACCACTTCTAATTTGAAGATAAGTTTTAGGTGGTTCTATAATAAATAAAGCCTAAAGTAAGATTGCTTGGAATGTGCGCTTTGTGTAATTGGAATACTTTATTTCACAGCTGAAAAATTAGACTGAGTCTTGCTTTCGTATCTGTCATGTTACTTTATAGTAAACTCAAAAGCATAACAACTTTGTAGTATATGAGTACATTTTTAAGATTATTTTTGTTTGTTTCAGAAAAAAGTAGATTTGGATGAATTCGGCACGTCTCCAAAAGGCAGATCGCCTTACAAAGTGAATTGGTGCGCGCAGTTCAGAGCCGTCTTGTGGAGATCGTGGCTGAGTGTAATCAAGGAGCCGATGATTGTCAAAGTTCGACTTCTCCAGACTTTTGTGAGTACATAATTTAGTTGAATTTTTAAACTTTTTCCCAAACTCCTAATTCCATACGGTAATTATTCATCCTCAAATAATTAGTCAAACTGGTACCTAAGGAAGTGTGGTGTCTACACCGATTCATGTTCTATCCTATTAAGCAACCAAGGAAAGACGGGTCCAGAATCTGGCAGAACTCCAGAACTGGATCATATTACAAGGGATTTAAGACGATGATAGTACCTACATGACCATTAAACTTTCCAAAACCAGCGATAGAATGGGTCATTTTCTGAATGCATCTCATCTGGCTAGAATCAACATTGTTCCTTCTATTTTTTTTTAATTACATAAAGAGGGAATGCTCAACATTCCACACGATCCTAATGCCTCTTGGCAATGGGATCAGCAATATTTGTAATAAATTGGTTGGATTCCTTAAGAGACCCATGATAGATAGAAACATAGATTTAGAACGGGACCTTTGTTTTTTATATGAGATTTCGCAGCACTTAATCCAAATCACTCAACGCGACGAATGCAAAGGTTTAAAAAACACATCCTCAGATACCCTAATGGTACGTACTTGCTTCGGCAGTACGTACATATACAAAAGATGGAACGATACAGATAGCTATAGCAAAATGATCCCCTTCTTTAAATGTACACACTGTAGAAATAAGTCGCAATGATTTTTAACTGATATCAGGGATGCCGAATCTTTTGACTTCCTTGAGACGTTCGTAAGATAAATTCCGTTTTCAGATAATACAATGTATAGTCTTAGACTAACTATTATAATGTATGAACACTGAACAGTGATCATATGTTAATTTTTATCTCTAAACACTCGGAAATTATGTAAGAATTTGTGTCTAGATAAACATTATTTGATGATAATTTTACGTTATAAACAATTTCGTTTTTTTTATTATGTTTAAAGTTTCATTGAACCGCGCACCGTACGTAAATTCCTTTCTACTGTGAATCAAACGATAAGATGACGTTTGGGATTTTCATTTGCCACCAAAGGGTTTTGCTTTTTAAATGCGTTGCTTTGCAAAATATGAAGAAAATCGACGCATACATTATTGGCGTCCATTTACATAATTCTCATACATTATTGGCGTCCATTTACATAATTCTCATACATTATTGGCGTCCATTTACATAAAGAGATCATGTAGCACGAGTATTTCGATCTCATGCGCAATAAAGCCGCAAGAGAAAGCGAATACGGTTGAAGTAACCCTGAAATCAAGAAATTTGTTGTAAATATAGTATTTATGTATGTAATGCGTTGTTAGCGAAAGTTAATTCAAATTCCCTGTATTGGTTCATTTTTCTTCCACCGGAACGTTGGTTTGCTCTCGTTGCCAGGGTGGCTATCATCAGCGACTAAGGCTATAATAATAATAAACTAATGGTACCTACAGTTTTTGTCTACACAAAATTGGCAAATAACTGACGCGATATACCTGCTGTGGGGCTAGTACGAGTTTTATCGAAAGCTGATTGCACGCAAATAAGCGCTTATTAGCGTGCAATTAGTGTTCTTTTAAATCAAACGATCGAATCATTCGATCATTTTAGTACGAAATTTTTTCGAAACTCTTTCGATTATCGTTTCGATATTCGATCATCGAAAACTTATACTGGGGCTATTATGTATTTTCAAACAACAACATTCACGCACATCCATACATTATTGTGCCTATGTATGGCTGCGTGAGTTCTGGAATCATTGGGTAGGCGGCGTTACTCGTTCATTCAATCAGGAATAATTATACATCAATAGAAAAAAAAACAATTTAATGCTGGTAGTAAAATAAGCAAATACATCCAAAAAAATACATAAAAGTACGATTGAGTTGATAAAATAAAAAAATATACTTACCTCCATCTACCTATCTTATTTAAAATAATATGACACGTGGAAATTTCAAATGGCAAGTGAATATTTGGATACCTTATCTAAAATTGTATTTGTGTGCCTTCGAGACCAGCGATCTCGTTGCTGACTAAAGCAGTTTGTCAAAATATAAATCTACTATATAAATTAAAGTCGGGTTAGTGCGAACACTTATAACTCGAAATTGGCTCAACAGATTCTTCTGATGTTTGATTTATTGGATTCTTCTCCGCTCCGGATAACAGAATAACTAATAAAAAGTAAAAAAATGAATAACAAATGATGTAAAATACAATATTTAAGTTTGTATGGAAAGGTCACTGGGACGCGCCCACGACATTGCGGGTAGTTCCCTCTCATTCTCGCATACGCTCTTGCAGTAACCCATCCCACTTACTCCACCGCACCGTTTCGATAGTTTTAAAAAAATTTCATACAAAGTCAACAATATTATCGGGCACATGCGTGTTGGTAATAGGCGAGGTAGGGTGTGTGCGCGAGCGCATTTTTCTCAAGTTGTTCCCGCCAGAGCTTTGAATACGAACGAAATAGGGATGTTTCAGAAATAGTTTAATGTTATTATTTTATTAGTTTAATTCAATCGAAATAATTTTGTATTGATTAACGGGGGCGCAGTGCACATCATGTACATATTAACGGGCCACTTCGGGCTAGAACCACAGGACAACGTCTGTCGGGAAAGCTAGTGAATAATAAACAACAACAAAGTTTTGTTTCTCACTACAATGTACTGAAAGATAAAAAAAAATCCAATATCTCATCCGAAACTACATCTATAATAATAAAGGAAAGTGCCTGACTGACTGACTGACTGATTGACTGACTGATTGACTGACTGACTCATCAACGCACAGCCCAAACGGCTAATCGTAGAGAAGTGAAATTTGGAAATCAGGTAGGTCTCAATACAAAACCTTCCACTAAGAAAGGATTTTTGGAAATTCCACCCCTAAGGGGGTGAAAAATAGGGTTGAATGTTTTTCAAAGTATGCGAATATCTCGGAAACTAAACATGGTACGAACTTGAGATTTGGCATATAAATTCTTCTATAGAAATGAGTGTTAGCGTATTCGGCAATTTTTCCAAAATTTAACTAAAAGGGACGAAAAAGGGCACATATAAAAAGGGATGATTTTTAAGTGCCTCCTAAAAAGTTTAAAACTGGTTTTATCGAAATTTCAAAAAAATGATTTCTTCAGAAAGAGTCAAATTATACTATTTCGTTTTCAAAAGATATCATTAATTAGAGAGGAGGGGGTGAGGGGCACTTTTCCAACGTGTATGTGTGTGTATCCGTCCCCTCTTTATAACTTTTGATTCGCTTGATGCACAAATCCTAAAATTTCAGAAAATATTGAAAACTTTAAGCATACAAAATTTGTATACTCAGAATTTTGAATTTTTTTTTCAGTCAGGGGTTATCAACCTTTGAATTTTTATTTAATTTTTCCATATATCTCGAAAACCATAAAATCTAGAACCCTAAAATTGTGTATGTATATAGAAAAATACAATATCTAAAATATAATTTAATGAAGAAGTTCCAGGATTTCTCAAACTTTTTTTATAAAGAAAAATATTTTTTTTATGACAAATTTACGAGTTTCAGTGCCTATATTTCAGAATTTTATAAAAATATCGAAAAACGCTGAAACGCTACAACTAGATAATTTATTTTTCTATAAAAAATACATACATCATAGCAGTACATCTCGAACTTTTCTTAACAACTTTTGTAAAAATTTAATTTATTGACGACATCGTTTCATACAATAAACATACATACACCGCGATCTGTTCCGGTGCAGCGTGTATGAATATATACGTAGGTAGGTACCTAACCAACCCAACCTACTTTCTCCAATACACGTGTCGAAACTATTGCGTAATCTATAATAATAATATAGTTTTGAACTAGCCGACCCGTCAAACTTCGTCCCGCCTTGGAATATAAATAATATGTTCGAGATTTTATGTATAACTTTAAGTTGATTTCAGTTTAAAGTTATTTAACACAGACGACGACGTGATCCTTATATTAATGAATTTGAATTAGTATAATGATACATTCATTTTTACCTTTTTAACTACTGTAACCGCTGCATCTGTTATAAAACATATCATTATATTTACTATCAGCATTCCGTGAATCGTATCATTCATCAAACAACTGATTCCTGTCAAATGCCTGATTTAATTTCAAAATTAGAAAAAATGTAATAATAATATGGAAGTTTTATTTTTATTCCGTGCAACTTTTTTCTTTCATAAGACCCTTCAGACAAAAGCAAACACGACAAAAAATGGGCGATATAAGTTCAGCTGTTCTCATAGGGTAAGAAACACGTAGAATGCCGATTCTGACTAGCGCCAACCGGCGCAAAGAATGTTACTATGCATTTGAATGGGGAAACCCACAGAAAAAGCAGGAACCCGCTTTCCGACATGCCCATTTAAATGCATGGAAACCATAGACAACAATCTTTGAGCTGGTCGGCGCGGATTGTAATCGGCTTTCAACGTGTTCTTACCCATACGATGACCGCGCAAATTAGCGTTCCATTTTTATATAAGAGATAAATAATACACTTTCCGTGAATTCAGAGAAACACTTTACGTACCTACCTACTTCAATATATTTTTCGTACCATGCATCCTGTACAGCGATTCTGAATTGTTTTTTTTTACGATCGACATTAAAATCATTATGTAGGTACCTACCTATTTTAGTAATTTATTATCTCTACTAAAATAATTTACGGTAAGTTCACGAAAAGAATCTGGATTGTATTGCAATTCTTTATGTCTTGATCTGTATATTAAAATATTTGAAGCCATTTCATAAAAACACTAGCAAAAAAAAAAACTATGTGAGTAATCTTGCTTTGAATTTATTGCGTAAACCATGAATAGCAAGTTGATATAATATTATGTTGAAAAAAGGTAAATAGTATTATGAAGTCCATAGGTAAATTATTTTATATCAAATGTAGTAAAAGTGCAAAATATTAAATTTTAAAATTATCTACAAAATCCTCACATCATTTTAGGATAGATCGTAAATAATTGTTTTGAAAACACTGGCAAGTCAATGACCATATCATTTCGTCACTGTAAAGTGCGAAAAAATTAACTGTCCACTGGAACGTATAAAAAATAGAGACGAAAGGGATAGCAGTTAGCCGGATATTATGACCTCCTCACACACCATTTACAGATCCCTCAGCTCTGCTTCGAAGGAGCAGAACACGAGGAAGACCCTCTCGGTATGAGAAGATCTTCTTTGTCTTCGGAACCCTTGCGGGAGGAAGAAAAGCGCTCCCCTTAAAATATCGGTGTTTTTATTTTCAAAAATTTATAAAATTCGTAGAATGCTAAATAAGTCCTTACTAGAGCCCGGCCAGTGCGTAAATTACCATGGGTACAACGCATGAATTACGCTTACGTAGGCGGTATATACCAATTGGACTGACTCCGTTGCCGGAACGTTATTGTTCCAAAAATCGCGGAAACTATCTGCATCTTCAGCCAGGATGATATATGACGAAACGTTGTTTTATTAAACTTTCCTTACTTATACGAAGACCAGCAAAGCTGCTGTTTTCCTCTATATAGTCTAATAGTCTATATAACGAAATATTATATAGAATTACTCTCCATAATTTACCTTATGCTTGATAATCAATTTTCTAAGTTGTAGAATTTATTTTGTGATTATAAGGTGTATTTCTTAAGTGATACTTTAATAAACAAATCAATGAGTTATCCAAACATGTCTCTTTTTACTATCCGGTATCCGGCAGGATATTATTTACGCCGCCGGATAGACCGGATATCGGATAGTTGCCGATATCCGTTTCATCTAATAAAAAATATAAACAGTGGACAGTTAATTTTCTTCCTACTCTACATTGTCGAAAATTCGTTTATAGTCGAACGCCAATTACTTATACCATTAGAATACTGAGTTGACCACCTCACTTCCTTAAACCTCAACCGTTTAGAAAAGGCACAATGAGCCTCGGACGACTTCGAGCGCAATGGAGAGTTCTTTATGCCTAACCTATTCTCCTGAGTGGGTCCAAGGCCTCCCGTATTATGGGGTGGTTTGGGGGGAACCGCCACGGGCTTGATTTGTGTGCGGCTGGCTTTTTGGCAATCGGGCAAATTTAGTTTCCTCCGGGCTGGCTTGCGGTGAGCGGGGGGGCTTAAAAGGGAGAATATTACGTTATTATAAAAATGGAGACCTACTTTACGTGGTCATCGCATCACGCCTGGAGGCCAAGTCGAAATATTAACGACAGCTCCAACGTTAACAATTTGTTGTTATTTCCATAGAGATAACGTAAAAACTGTTGTTCAACGTGCGTTAAACAATGCTGTTCCAAATTCCGAGTCAAAAAAATAATTCTGTCAGTTATTCAAAATTAACGTTAAACGTTACCTCAAAATCTTTGGAAGTATTACGACGCTGCTATTATATTGAAGACGAAACGCATTTTTTTTTGTTTGGAAACCATTTTCAATTTGGTAAACGTTAACGTTCGGAACGTTAACAGTTTTGTGAACGGCTGGACCGATATCGTTTATTCTTTTTATGTCGTGTTTGCTCAGGATAAGATATTTATGAACTAAATTTCGAACCTACGACCAGACAAACAACAACAAATCAACGTGAAAGATATAAATTGAAATGTTAAAAAAACGTCTGTAGCTTGAAAAATGCCCAAAGCAGATAGAAATAAGTGTTTTAAAGATCACTAATTTCATTGCTTTTCGAGACCTGAATATTTTTTTATTCATATCCAGCAATATAAAAATTGATTTCAAATAACGTCATTTGATGGAATAAAAGTTATTCGAGTTTTTTTTTGGGATTCTCATAGAACAATGTCAGTCAAGTTAGCGAACTTTTTAAGTTCGCGGGCTGATTCTATTTGTATAAGAAGCACATATTTTTTAAATACAGATTAATAACGACAAATATAAATAAAAATATAGTAATTTAATGGAAATTTTAGAATATATATTTAAAAAAAGAAATGTTGATGATGTTTCTTATGATTATTAATTTTGATGCGAATATAATTAATTCTGCATTGTTTAGAAAGAGAAAGCAAATACAGTAACACGTGAGCGAAGCCACGGGTAACTAGCTAGTAATCAATAATTAGCAATCTCAGTCTAAGTAAAAAGCATTATTGTGAGAAGCTTTCTCAACTAGAAGAGATCTTCTGAATATTCAATGTATTTAGATACCTACACAGTGGTGTTGTGCATCGATTTTATCATCTGTCTCTCTGGGTATACTGTAATATTCAGCCTATGATATTATTTTCTAGTCAATCAAGGCTGTATCTATATTAGAATATCGTGTTGCAGTTTGTACTTGAGGATTGTATTGCCAATGCTAGACTACAGGCGACCTCACGCACTGTAATGAGATCATCTTGTGATCAAAGCAAGTTTAAACTGCCGATCAATCTGCATATTGTTATACTTTTGCAGATTAATTTTATAAAATAGGAACGTGCGATACACCACAAAAGACGCTCTTTTAAAGGTGGGCTTAGACCAAACGAACGTAGATCCAAAAATGCTCTAGCATTCATGCACAAATTTTTCGTCTAAACAAAAATTCTTTTTCAGCGTTTACACTAAACAAAATATGTCATCGACCAAAACCATAAGCTAGAACTTAAATTCTGGGGACAAATACTCCATAGAACTTAAATAACTAGAACTTATGGGGACAAATTCTCCACGATAATAATAATTATTATTGATCATTCTTCAAGTGCATGTGGTCGGTGGAACACTATGTCTGATTATGAGACTGAAATTGTAATTGCACCTTTTGCGTCATTGTACTTAACACATTCCATAGAATCTTGACGAAAAGATGATCTGTTTCTTTTTACATAAAGAGAACTGAAAAATTTGGTTGGAATGAGCGAGAAAGCCCACCTTAATAGGTATAAGTAATCCTGTTTTATGAGCAGGCAAATAAATACACCGCATTCGCCCGAATATATAACCTGAGGACTGAAAATTTTAGGAAAAAATATTTTATAAATGAATTTAGTTTAGCCTTTATTTAGGAAATCATAAGTAACAACACAGATTAGATTCATTTCAATACTAACGTTTCGCTCAATGAAACAAAACCGCGCTAAGCCCATTTTTACGTGAGTCGTCCTTTAGTGACATTTCTTTTCTTTTCATATTTAGAACAATTTTTTCTTCTTTTTTTTGTAGTTGTTTTTTTTTTGAACATTTGTTATCAATAAATTATCTCTTATTCCAGATGGTGTCTTTGTTAGTTGGAATAATATACTACGGACAGCAAATTAACCAGGATGGTGTCATGAATATAAATGGAGCCATTTTCATTTTTCTTACCAACATGACATTCCAAAATGTATTTTCAGTCATAAACGTGAGTTTTTACAGGTTTCTAAAATTATTTGAACGCACTGATTTTTTCACCATACTCATTACTTTTTTGTCATTTGTTTAGGTGTTCTGTTCAGAAATATCAGTCTTTCTCAGGGAGCATCGGTCAGGGTTATATCGGACTGATGTATATTTCCTGTGTAAGACTTTAGCAGAAACTCCCATATACGCCGCAATACCAACGTTGTTTACTTGCGTGGCTTACTACATGATAGGAATGAACCCAGAACTACCCAGATTCTTCATAACAGCCGGCATCACCATTTTAGTGGCTAATGTTGCAACATCTTTTGGTAAGTTTGAGAATATTAATTTTAGTGGCTAATGTTGCAACATCTTTCGGTAAGTTTGAGAATATTAATTTTAGTGGCTAATGTTGCAACATCTTTTGGTAAGTTTCATAATATTAATTTTAGTGGCTAATGTTGCAACATCTTTTAGTAAGTTTGAGAATATTAATTCATCAACAAGAATGGCGAGTTTTGTGTTAGTTGCATCAACAAGAATGGCGAGTTGTGCGAGAAAATTACTGCGGATTCAGGTAAATAGCGGTTATCAATTATTATTGTCAACTAGCTGACCCGCCCGTCGACCCTCCACCCAAACCAATTAAAAAATAATTTTGGCTTAGGTGCCTATTTCATGAATAAAATGCAATTTACGACATAAAATTTTAATTAAATTCGGCTAATAATTTATGGCACTCTCTCTCTCTTTAAGTCACAATCCTAGGATTGGTCTGCACCAAGCATGCTGACTCTTCTTCTCCACTCCTCCCTGTCACTGGCCAACCTTTTCATTTCTTGGAAGGTGCTGCAGCGCATGTCTCCGATCACCTGGTCTATGTAGTTATCCCTGGGGCGGCCTCTGTGGTTTCTGCCTTCAATCATTCTACTGCCCAAGTATATAAATTCCTTTATCTGCCCAATAGGAACGCCATCCAGGAACACACTCGCAGATACCTCGTCTCTTCCAGCAACCATACATTTTGTTTTATCTTTATTAATTTTCATATTATAGTGAGCCTTCAAGATATTTTCCATCCTATTTATGGCACTATTTAATAGTTATCGTTGATTCGGATGCGGGATGATGTTCGATAGGTTATAAGTTTGAAATAAAAAAGCCTCTATAATTGCTTTACTTTTAAAAAATCCAAGAGATGGCGGTGTAGTAGGAAATAATTTATTGTATAGATTGTTGAAAGAATAAACCCCATTTAATCCAAAATTTAACTGAATTATTATGGTATAAGATACTAGCTTATACCCGTTTTGCTTTACGTTTTTGATTCCGATTGTCAGGCTTGATCGGTAGGTAACTAAACAGGTTCTAGTCTAGCTTCCCATTGCTTAACAGACCTCTATAACTGACGTAAGCACACAACAATAATACCAAAAATTCAAGTCACCACCGCCATCTGTGGAACCAACGCCAAAACACTCAATATCAATAATTCATAACACTTTTATTTATCTTTTCAACAGATGGCGATGCTAATTAGTGTTTATTCAATTTGTATCTGTCAAACTTCAAAATCAAACTGCAAATTTTTTCATTAAATCTTTATTTATTGAGAATAATAAGATTTGAATAACATTTATATGTATAACAAATCAATCTACAATTATTTTATTACATTTTCATACCGTAATACCAAGATTCCATTCAACGTTTACATGAGTAATTTTGTTTCCAAAAGTCTTTTTGAGAAATTTGTATGAAGATCCTAAAAAAATAGATTTTTTTAAAAAGCTCTAAATATATTAAAATTAATGCAGCAAATTGTATTTAAGAACCTTCTCCAACATTTTGTACTGCTCTGGGCATATTAATATCTGACGTAGCATTTGTATTTTGAGCGTGATGCTCGGACATAACGGTAAAGTATTGTCAAAGGCAAATAAAAAAACATTTCTAAATTATTATATAGATGATGCTCTACTAACTTTTCGTAAGCTGTGGTTCTACAAAGGTGTCAGTATAACCGGCGGGACTTATTGTACATGCATTTTTTCCAGTCATCCTGTCCCGTCCAATCTAAGACAGGCCGATCCCATGATCTGAAGTCCATGCCTATTTTTAACATTAAACTACCGAGGTCTTTGTATGAAAATAGGTTATACCAAACTTATTCACAAGCAATAAAGAAATTAACTGCATAGAAATATTCAGCTATGTAGGAATTTCTTCAGACCCTTCAGATCATTTCACACGGACTCGCTCCGTCATTTGATCCTTGGATCTTATTTCGTGTAAAATATCATCTGACCGCAGCTCGTGGGCCTGTGAATGAGGTTCGTATCTGGGAGAGCACACTTGATTGAATTTCCATCGCACCACAAGCTTAGGTAACCATTAGACAGTAATAAACACGAGCCAATATCTATGGAAAAGTCAGCAGAAAGCTCCAACTAATTAAAGTTGATGTTATTTTTATTTGAAGTTAGCAAGTAGGTATTATAATAAAATCTTATACGAAACTATAATATGTGGGCAATATAACCCAAAGTTAAAAAAAAATCTTCAAAAACTACCAATAAGACTGCCGTCTATATTTATGTTAATACATTTTAAAATATGCAATATATTGTGTGAGTACATACCAAATGAGTGTTGTTACATAATATGAGTGAATTGGAGGTTATCGATTTGTTTCAGGCTACCTAATATCCTGCGTGAGCAAGAACATATCGATGGCCCTGTCCATTGGCCCTCCCGTCATAATCCCTTTCATGCTCTTTGGAGGCTTCTTCCTCAACAGTGGGTAAGTACCATGACACACACATACACTCCCAGGGGTTTAATGGACTTCATGCCATTTGACAGCAGCCCGATTCACGGAAAAGTTTAAGTCTAAGTTTAGTTCGAAGTTCGAACGAAGTTCGATTCAAACTTTTGTGAATAGGGCTGCTGGTAATAATGATTATTGTAGGCGGCGACTATCTACAGTCTATGTACCTATTCACGGAGGGTTTGAATCGAACTTCGTTCGAACTTCGAACTAAACTTAGACTTAAACTTTTCCGTGAATCGGGCTGCAGAACTATGTAAATCAATAAATGAATAAAATTTCCCTCATCATTCTTCAAGTCTATGTTTATACATTTATTTATTGTTTATACCTATATAACAGTTACATATATTATGTTTTTGGTGCTAACTTTGTGTCACAATATTTTTGCTATAGGTATTATTATAAGTAAGATTAACAAAAATGAAATTAAGCATTACATCTTCATTATAATATTATTTCTTTTAAATTTATCTGGTGTCTTGTAGTAGCGATTACGGGAATGCGTATTTGCTTTATTTGATTAAAAATGTTATTATTTAAATGATTAGTCAAAATACGATGGACCAAAATATGAAGGGAGTACAAAATTGGACGGGAAAAAAACTTACAGTAATAAGTACAGTGTATTTATTACAGAAAGCGTTCTTGTATGTTCACTCGAAACAACCGTCAGTTGCTAAGCTATTTTTCTTCTGATCGGATTTAATAAATGAAATAGCTAATGTTAATAAGGCTTTGCGAAAATCCTGGAATATTTTATTTCTTGAAAAAAGATATTTCCGCATAATATGGAGATCGTTTACTATATCCAGCACAAACGCCACCTCATATAAATTTACCTTAGAAGAAATCGAGCTGGGAGTCAGTTTATTTTAGCTATACTTCTAAGTCAAGCATATCTAATAACAGCGTTTTTTTTACCACAGATCAAAAGTTTTCTTTCATCGAATAAGTTCGATTAGACCAAAAATAAATTCTGCAGTATCTACTTGAATGAATGATTTAGAGAGAGTTAGGCAGTATTATTTTCTTTTTGTTTCATTCCCTTAGGTCAGTGCCAGATTATCTATCTTGGATCTCCAACTTATCTTGGTTTAGATATGGAAACGAGGCCCTCCTGATCAACCAGTGGGAAGGCATCGATAATATTCCATGCACAAGAACTAATTCTTCATGTCCTCGTTCAGGGCAGGTGGTCCTGGAAACCTTAAATTTCTCTGTGGTAAGTATGTTCTACTCAAGGATACATTAATCCTAGGTTTAAATCCAGACAACTACATACTATGCAATAAACATAACATTTTTTTTTGATATCAATTTATAAATTGAATTATTATTATGCATGCACTACTTACTACGAGTTGAAGAGACATTCGGAACAAAACTGTCAAAATTTTATCTCATAAAATGATAATGCTGAGCTACTGACAGGGTGCTGAAAGGGCCCTTTTCACCTTCCGTAATCTATATATTAATACGTGAAGGAAAAACTTTGTGACTTTTTTCACGAAAATTGCGCGGACGGAGGAGTATGAAATTTCGCACACTTACAGTTTTTATAGAGAAGGGGTGGCAAATGCTAATATTTTTTTAAAAATCGTACATAAAAATAGATTAAATCAATAAAAAAAACTCTACGCACACTATTGTAATAGGTATATTATAGTTTAAATTAATTATGGTCGAATTTCGACCAATGAACTGAACCACTATAAAAAATATGCGAACTTTTTTTTTGATTTTTTTCCATTTATATAGGGGGGGTGGGGCGCCAAACTTTATTAGGTAGGTGGGGGGGGGGGCAAATGTTAATCCCGCCCCGGGAGGCGAAAACCCACGTTACGCCACTGGTTGTACTCTGTCGAACGCTTTTGTGAGATCCACAAAGCATGCATGTGGTTTTGCATGCAAGTGATTTGAAAGTCGATTTCCTTCCCTTTTATCTGTTTACAAATTATTAATTAAATATTTTTATTTTTCAGGATAATTTCACAGTTGACATTATTTGCTTAGTAGCTCTCATCTTCACATTTAGATTTTTGGCATATTTAGCACTTTTAGCAAGGACCTACAGGACTGAATAACAATATAATATGTATATCTACCTAAATTTATTTTAATATAATGGTTTCATGATCTTTAAAGAATATATGACGTATCGCATGGAAGAACGTTAGATATGCATACTAAAAGTATCGAGAAAATAGCCTACAAAGATTTTTAGAGATTTCTTTGCGGTCCATTTAAAATTCCACGAAATATCTTATAAAAACTAAACAGGTATATAAATAGCCAAACCCTCAAACTGTGGGGTATTCTCTGTTATTATTGTTATCAGTCAAAGTGGTTATTTCATACAAATTTACTCTGTGTTCTTGTTTCTCAAATGAATAATAAAGTAGTATTGAAAACTAATTAAGTTACTTACTGTCAACTTTCTTAATAATTATATTCATAATTTTTTTTTTCACTAAGCAAATTTTTAAGCATTCTTCTGTATGGGTGTGAGTCCTGGCACCTGACTAAAGCCCAGGCACAAAAAGTATCTGCATTCGAAACGAAGTGCCTCAGGAGAATTTTGGGTATAAGATGGTACCACCGCATCACGATCGACGCTATACGTCGGCGCACCCGGCGCGGGCCCATCACTTCCACCATTACGGAGAGGAGATGGGCATGGCTGGGACATGTGTTGAGGATGCCGAATGACAGTTGGCCGAGGAGAGCGCTGTTTTTCCTCCCATCAGGGTCTCGAAGACTTGGAAGACCCTCTCATACCGTGTTCCGTTCCTTCGAGGCAGAGCTGAGGGAAATGGACTTGGTGTGGGAGGAGGTCATAAGCATTGCGCAAGATCGAGCGCAATGGAGAGCTCTTGTTGCCTCCCTATGCTCCTGAGTGGAGTTCAAAGGGAGATTTGATTTGATTGATTTGAAGCAAAAGAAGCGTCATAAAATGACCATTGTTTATTTTTGTAACAAAAGACATTTACAAAACAAACATGAGGGTGCATTAGATAACAAAATAATAATATGCCGCACCTATAAAATGTAAATAATAACACACACTGGTCGTATATTATATAAACACACGAAATATACACTAATCTGTCCACTGCAATAAATTTGAAATCCTTCCAAGAAATATAATAAAACTTAAATAAACCCCACGACACAACGTTTAACATTAGCAGATGCGCTGAGAAACAACCAGCTCGGGTAAACAATAGAATCTATACCTACCAAATAGAATGTTTTTTTAAGAAATTTTTGAAGAGTTGATTGATTAAAATCTATTTTTTGCTGTGTAGATGTTTGAATTTTTGAAAATGCCAGTAGATAGAGAAGTCTACTATATCGAATGATATGAAAAACCGAAAATCGACCTAATGTATAATATTCAACGTTATTCCAGGCGATACGTCATATTGTGAAATTGGTTTAACAATTCATTCTCTTTTCTTGTCAAATAAGAAAAACATTCACTCATATAATAATTATGTATTTATTATTAATAAAATTGTTTTAGATTAATTTATTGTTTTTTCATTATTTTATAATTCATATAAGAAAATATTTTGTTATCATTTTGTTTCTGCCAAAGATAATATTCCTTTGCTATAAATCATGCACTGGCATAAATCAGCCCAGAGGGGTTGGATTGCCAATATTGAAAAAAAACATGCACTGATAGTAATTCGTAACATTAGGTAAGTACATGATTTATAATGTGTAAAATTTACGTGATAAATAATTATAATAAAAATTATATAATTAATTTAATGTGATCTATTTGGATGATAAAAGACTTTTAACTTTTAATTTATAGGTGATTTGTTTATTTTTCATTTCCTAAAAAAACTATAATTTTGCATAAATAAAGCTTAATTGCGAAACTAAATTACATTTTTGATACAATCATTAAAAAAGGCAAAGGGCGGACGAAAGAATTGATAGATCTCATCAATTTCCTTTTCAAATTTGTATACTTATTAGAAAATTTTGATACTTCGATACCTGACGTAATAAAAGAATATCTAAATTTAATACGTATGCTTGTTAGTATCCATTGCTGATTTATTGTAAAATATTTTTATTTATTTGATAACATTATATACAAATATAATATTCCTATGTGTAGCCATTCTTAAGTTAATATTATACCTTGTCTAATGTAAATTGTTCATAAAAAATGTAATTTATGTAAAATAAATCCAATGTAACATTTCTCACTAATAAACTCTGTTTTTTTTCCTCATAACAACCACCCTTTATCAACTTTATCAAAATGGTCTGTTTAATCAAAAATTATCTATTAATATCAAAAATAAATTTTTCTAATGTAACAATGAATATCAAAGGCGATATTTTTTTTTAAAGATACATAGTAATGTATTCTGGAGTATTCTGGAGAATCTTGGAGCAGGAAGGACGCTGGTGTATTCCTCAGTTCTAAAGCATTCCTATGGGAGTAGGTAGGTATACATGATAATAAAAATTGATTGGTAGCCGAACGGTTCAGTCGAAGGATGTACGTACAGGTCGTGGGTTCGATGTCTGGTGCCGAGCATTTCCAGTGCATTTCCAAAGATGTCGAAAGTGTATTTTTGTTCACTTTGATTGAGCCTATATTATTATTTTTTTATAATACTATTACTTTTTCTAAAATTTCTAAATAGATAAACATCAAGCTTATCTTTTTGGCCGTAACTTCTTGACGGAACTTATTGTAATGAATAAAAAAAAAGTAGATTTATTTTCTCAATTGTATTACTTTCACCGGTTTTGAAACACCGCCGACCATCTTCTTGTTCAAGCTAGTTGATGATAACTAATTATTTACAAAATGGTTTCAAGCACAATTAGAAGCTATATACCTAAGTGTAGAATAAAATTGACATTTGAAAGGAAGAAGTGGTTGAAGTGGGAAGTTGTGCTTTTCCTTAGTAAGGCCAATCGGAAATATAAGAAACAACAAGCTATATGAGAAATGAAGAGGTTAACTGACAATCATCGAGTGAGTTTCGAAAAAAAAATCCACACAAAAAGATCGAACATACGATGTTTTGATGTCAATACTTACACTAATTGCACACTAATAAGCTCTTATTGATTTTCTCTAAAACTAGTACTATAGCCCCACTAATTGGATCGCTTCGATAAACTCATACTAGCCCCACCAATTCGATCTTAGAGTTAACAAAATTACTTACATGTGAACTACTTACATATAGGTGAGTACCTACATAAATTAAAAAAACAGGACTATCAAAGTTTCCTTCTAGCAGTCTAGCTATCGAATGCAGTTCATACCTAGAGCTAAGATAACAGCGGAGAATCGAGGGGAGTGCAGGAGATGTTCGCGCTTGCTGTCAACCAATCCGCTTGATTGAAACCGTAAAAGAAGATGAAGAAAGAAGATTTGCATGTGGTGATCCGCTTCAAATCAATTTATGATTTACTTCTGAAGAAAACCTCTTTCGGATCATTTTATTTCAGACCCGCTATAAAGAAATACGATACATGTGCCACTGGAGTTTCTTGCTCTGACGATCCGGATTCGGTAAGAAAGTAGGTAAGAAATACGATGACTTAAAAATTGATTCAGGGTATACCTACTCGTACAGTGCATTCTGCAAGTATTTATGAAATCAAATATCAAACTTTCACTTCGTATATGGACAATTCATGCTTTGCCACAGAATGAACGCTCTAATAGTAAAAAAATGAGTAATTCTTGAGTTTACCACACTGATCACATTGCGTGCTTAAATTTCATACAACTTCATGACATAAATGATTTTCTCTAAGCTTGTTTTCCAAGTGGTTAAAAATTGATTCCATCTGAGCACTTACAAGGGCGTCCATCATTTCTGCATACATCACACAAAAACAGAGTCTTTCGGCTGATTTAAAGGTGACGATGAATGCGAGTATTTCTCAATACAAGTGAATCATTACTTGTGGTATAAATACAGTAGAGATGATATATCTGCGAAGAATGTGTAGAAATACTTTGTGGGAGATGGAAAGGAAAGATAATGTTTTTAAATTAATTCTTGGTTCCTCTTTTCTGTTACATTAGCTCTTGGGAGAAAATTGCAGTGGTCTAATTTTATGATCGAATCTGAATGTTGGCCATACATTATATTATAATGTAAAATAGATGGTCTACAGCTGTTTATCCCCCTGGAATGAATGTGGCATGTAAGTTAGTGTTGCTCTAAAGATGGAAATTCATAAACTGAAATGGTTTAGGCATATTGAAAGAATAATAAATAAAAAAAAATCAATGGACGAGCATATTTAATATAATGTGTAGCATGTATTTTTTTTGTTGTGAAGCTTCACCCGTCTCAGTACGGAATATTCTTTATAAATTTCAAATATTGCTATACATACCTACCCCTATACTAACAGGTATGCATCTATTTATAATTTGGTTTCTGTTGATCGTGCGATTTTGCACGTAGGCCACAGGTCATGTTGCCAAATATGGATATAATTGCACTGGTGTAAGTGGGATGGATGCCTATGCATTTCACTCACTCACTTTCTCTCCACCCCTTTTTTATAATTAGTTACGACGCAGATTCTATTCCTATGTTGTCAAACTTTCGCTACTGAGTATGGGAATATGAGAGGCAGATATCTTCCATCTCTCTCACCCATAGTCACATGATCACGGGCCTGCTGACCCAAGTAAAACGACCGTTAAGTATTTTTTTTCCTTTGTTTCAAAATTCATTCTTAAAACTCACCTTGTGGGAATCAGACGTATAAAATTTTAGAGTACTCCCTGATAGTTGGAGAAACTCAAACCATTTCTTACCGCGATTTCCTTAGAATCCAACCAATTATATTCATAGATACGAAAAGTGATTAATATTGTTGTTTTAAAAGAATAAGCAAACATTTTAATTGATTGTAAATTTGATACAATTACTGTTGTGAATTACGTGAAAATTCTGAACTTTTGTATATTTTCCAATTTCCTGTTACACGCAATAAACAAGTGTTTCTTAATTTATCAAACAACATCTTTGATTAAACAAATCATCATCTCCTCCTGGATCGAACTTCCAAAGACCAGAGATTCTGGAGTCCGCTCTACCAACACTAGCCGAGGCAAGTATTCATGGTTAAAAGAAGAAGAGAAGCTGAAGCAGATTCCGACTCCGTAGAAGACACGTAACAATTATGGCGCTATCCAACGTGTGAGCATCAAATCCAGAACGAGCTGATGGCAATGCGAGCAGCGTCAAGATTCGAAGACATCCAGAGGAACCTTGTCTGCGCCTCCCTTGACTCACATAGATGCCGGACAGGAAATTGGTGAGCGAAACGTAATTAATAATCCAATTCTTTTGAAAATCACTAAATAATGCAATAACACAGTGTTCTGGTGTTTAAAGTTTTTTTTTTTGATAATGGTGTATTAAGTTGCCTTTTTTTTTTCCTTTTCTTCTCTCTTGAGTATTAGCAAGTTCTATTATCTCAATTTAAATTCTGAAATTGCTAAAATTTTGTTGTGGGCCAAGAGCCGTAAAGTTTTGCAATACCTACAGATAAATTCAGCCGACGGCAACTAGAAAAGTTTTTTTTGTGTTTTGTTGCAATTTTTCTTAAAAATTTTTATTTTTGCATTTGGGTACTCTGTTCTGCCACAATAATTCAATAACTTTCCTTGAGAAAGGGTCTTCCTCCCTTGAATGTTGGATAAGTGAGTGAGGTTGAGATAAAACTTCGATAATTTTAATAATTTTTTTTTTTGACTTTCTTGTGATCGAATACTCCCGACGGTGGTCAAAGTTTGAGATAGTCACACTCCGCTAGTTTTATTTCTTAATAATGTCATCCCTGGTCGATCAAGTTATTCCGCGTGTGGAGAGGGCGACATGCAAGACTCTCTCTAAAGCACTGTTGAATAGAGGAATCCAGCCTGATGTAGGTATTGAATCTCTGCGAAGGCAATGCAGACTTTTCAATTCTAACTTATTGTCTGATGTAGGTCAGCGTGACAATCACCCTTCGGGATTGTTAGGTATCCAACGCCCTGATAGCCTCTCGGAGATTAATCCACCTCGTGATAGTTTTGTACCTTCTTCTCCGCCCACTCAAGCCGTGACAATGATAAATACTAATGTTTCCAACGATTTAATTATTACACCGGTTCGCAGAAATTTAGATAGACCCAATCCTACAGTTAGCCAATCACACATCATACATTCAGTAAATTTTAGTTCATGGCCAGTTCAACATTATTCCGGTGTCGAGGATGTTAGGGACTTCTTTTTGAGATTGGAGGAAATCTCCCGAGCTCGAAATTTTCCACTGGAAAACCTAGGCCCCGCCTTGCCCGAATTTTTGGAGGGAAAAGCACTCACCTTCTACCGGACATTTTATAACAGTGTTAAAACTTGGACACAGCTTAAACAATCGTTTATCAAGCGCTTCGATTTGCCTGATGCTGAAGGCAACAGACGATTGGAAATCTTAACTGCATCACAGCAACCTTTGGAGAGTGCTAGTGATTACATTTCACGTATAACCCTTTTGAATCAGTCCTTACAGTCTCCATTGCGTATGTCAGATATCCTAAAGGCCATCAGAAAAGGATTAGATAGCAGATACGCCAGTGTATTAGTGTCCAGGCGACCGAACTCAATTGCTGAGCTAGATGAAGTTTGCACGGAGTTGGAGTGTGTTTCGGTTACAGTTCCAACCCGCTCTCCCTCTAAAGTTAAGATAGTAAGGAAAAACCCTGTTCAATCAATTTCTTCTCAACAGCCTTCTGCTCCTATGATTAAATGTTTTCACTGCGGACGTATAGGTCACATTGCTCGAAACTGTTACTCTAAGTCAGGACCCAGTGCCAATAATGTTCATTCATTTCAGTTTAGGAAACCCTTCAATCCTGTGCCACGCCAACGCTTACCTGACGTGAGTAAACCGCCTCCCCCACTTAGAAATTCAAAAAACGAACAATGAATCCTGCAATTTTCCCGAGCCCAGAGACCTCAGCTCGCGAAAGATTGTCGTGGATTCAGAGTGTTAAATTGTTCTTTTCAACATTGCAGGTCAATAAAGTTTCCGTAATAAACGAGAGAGATCGACGCCCTTATTTGCTATTTTCTATCTCTCAAATACAACTCCGAGCCTTGCTTGATACCGGATCAGCTTGTAATGTCCTGGGGGGTCAGTTATATCGGTCTTTTATCGAAATAGGGTTCCGTCCTGAATATTGTCAGCAAAATATTCGTGGGGTTGACAATAATTCCATAAGATCTATAGGTACCATAGTTTTGCCATTATGTTACAACAATAAAATTCAGCAGGTTAAATTTGTTATTGTTCCTTCCATTCCTGACCAATTCATTTTAGGGTCACCCTTTCTGGAAAAGTCAGGAATAATTCCTCGGTTGTTCCCCACCAAAACTCATGTTACGGTAGCATCCATATCTGATCAACAGTCGTCTAATGTAGAATCAGCTCCAAAATGTCTTAACTCCATAAACGATTTGACAGTGTCGCAGAGGAAAATTTTGGATGACCTGAAAAATGAATTCGAGAATATTTCTTTTGAGAAGATGGGTTTGGGTAGGACAAATGTAGTTTCTCATGTCATTAATACAGGTGATAGTTTGCCCGTTAAACAGAAATTATATCCAGCTTCCCATGTACGACGAGTTCAGATGTGTCAAGAGGTAGATAAAATGATAGCTTTAAAAATAATAGAACCTTCACGTTCCCCTTGGTTAAATTCCTGCTTCTGTGTACCAAAATCCGATGGCACAGCTAGATTCGTTCTCGATCCTAGAAGATTGAATGAGGTCACAGTCTCAGACTCTTATAGACTCCCTAATATCAACCATATGTTGGATAATCTGAGAGACACCAAGTTCTTAACCACCTTAGACTTGAGCTACGGCTTCTGGCAAATTCCTTTGAGTCCAGAAAGCAGACCTAAGACAGCCTTCTATGTAGAATCCAAAGGGATGTATCAGTTTGTTACCTGCCCGTTCGGCCTGAAAAACGTGCCCGCCGAAATGCAGAGAATTATGGATAAGCTTTTCTCCGATTTGGGACAAAGAGTATTCAGTTTCCTTGATGATGTTTTGATTTGTAGTTCAGATTTTGATTCCCATATTTCCACCTTACGAATTGTTCTCCAGCGCTTGAAAGAAGCCAACTTGACAATTAGGCTCAGTAAATCCGTGTTTTGTAAATCATCGCTTAAGTACCTCGGTCATATTATTGACAGGGAGGGAATTCATACGGACCCAGATAAGATTAGTGCTATGAAAGATTATCCTAGACCATCCACCAGTAAGGAAATCCGCTCATTTTTGGGATTAATGTCTTATTACAGGCGTTTCATTAAGGACTTTTCTAAGATTGCTTCTCCCTTGACTCGCCTCACGAGTAATAAATTTAACGGTAAAAAATTCGAATGGTCAAATGAAGCTGAACTTGCCTTCCAAGCCTTGAAACAAGCAATGATTTCCGCTCCAATCCTTAAACCACCAGACTATTCCCTTCCGTATACATTGACGTGTGATGCAAGTGGAGTTTCCTTGGGCAGCTTCTTGTCCCAGAAAGACTCTAATGGAGTAGAATATATAATTGCTTATCATTCACGTAAATTGTCCGGTCCAGAACGAAATTATAGTACCACGGAGAGAGAACTTCTCGCCATAGTAGATTCTATACAACACTTTAAAAGCTATCTGGACGGAGTACACTTTACAGTAGTCAGTGATCACGGATGTTTAAAATACCTAAACTCAATTTCTTCACCTTCTGGTAGGTTAGCCAGATGGGCTTGCCGACTTTCACAGTTTGATTTCACTTTTGTATTTAAGCGTGGCTGCGAAAATAACCTTGCCGACGGATTGAGCCGTATTCCTGTTTCTAGTCTATCTGTTCCAGAACCGTTTGAAAATATTATAGACCCCTGGTATAAAAAGGTGTACAATTCTTGTCTTCAAAAACCCCAATCGTTCACTAATTTTATGATAAATGATGGACACTTGTATCGTTATTCTAGGTATAAAAAAGATTCCTTGTCTAACTCTCCCACTCACCTTTGGAAATTGGTTGTCCCTGCGTGTAAGATAGAAAGTCTCATATTGGACTACCATAAGGGAAACTGTCATTCTGGAATGGAAAAAACCTACGAATTTATTTCCCGTACATACTTCTGTAAACGATTATTACCTCTTGTTAGACAGGTTGTGAATGAGTGTGAAATATGCAAGGCCTACAAGTATAATAACCAAATGCCCCATGGTCTTATGAAATACCCTAAAAAAATTGAACGTCCCATGGAAAGTATATCTATGGATTTCATAGGTCCCTTACCGCTGAGTCATAAGCGAAACCGTTACATTTTCACTGTAGTTTGTAATTTTAGTAAAATAACTTGGGCATTTCCTCTCCGAGCCGCAAATACCAGTAGTATAATTCAAATCTTAGAAGAAAGAATCTTTAAAGTCTTTGGAATCCCTCGACAGATTGTTTTAGACAACGGAAAACAGTTTGTTTCTCGACAGTTTAAAGAATTCTTACATTCCCACGGAATAAATGATCTTAGATATAACGCATATTTTCATCCCCAACATAATGTCTCCGAAAGATATAATCAGTCTCTAGTAACCTTGTTGGCAATATTAGTAGAGGAGGACCAACGCAATTGGTGTAAACATCTTCCAAAAATCTGTTCTTGTTTAAATTCTATGACTAACATTGCTACCGGATATTCTCCACATTTTTTGATGTTCGGTAGAGAGTACATTCCCCACGCCTCTTTTTATAAGCCACTACAGATAAATCATGATTCCCCGTCTGAAACATTTGATCCCTTAAAACAAAGATTGAATGACATTTCCACCTTAGAAAATCTATATAATAAAGTCTCACAAACGTTAGTACAAGCTTTTAATAAAAATAAGGACCGTTATAATTTGCGTCGTAAAGACATATCCTTGTCAATTGGTCAGCTGGTATGGAGAAGATCTCATTATCTCTCAAATGCTTCGCAATATTTTTCAAAAAAATTAGCTCCTCGCTTCATTAAGTCTCAGGTTGTACGTAAAATATCAAGAACAATTTTTGAACTAAAGGATTGTGATAGTGGATCCATCGGTAGGTTCCATACGAAGGATATAATAAAGTTGTAGTTTAGGTTTTATCATATCTTGATTTATGGTTAAAGGGCTCCTGAGGACCCGTTCCCATACGTTTATTATCTTTTAACACCCTGACTAGTCTCGTACAGTCAGAATCATAAGTCAAATTGGGCTCACCCCAATACATGTGAATTTTGTTTAACAAAAAAATTCTAATCGAAGTATATTCAGAGATCCTAAGTGTGCCTCCTGGAACCCAACCTTCTGTTGGCTATTCATTTGGGAGGAGCAGGGCGAGAATTCCAAGTATACGATCCTACTTGGCATCTCTCTTCCTTGTGGTCCAGTATGATAGCTTACTTCTTGCTTCAGGCTATCATATTGGGACAACCCACGTTTAAATACTGTTTTACCCGGTAAGAAGCATGATCTCCATTTTTATTATTTATTTTTTTTGTTGCACTAAGTGTAACTTCATTTTTTTATTAATTAATTTTTTTTTTCGTCTAACGACTTGAACTCGGTACGCCTTCTCATTAGATTACCGTGTTCCTTGTCCGAGGATGTAGGCTAAGTCATGAAAGACTTCTTTCCATTATGTGAATTCCATTAACATATCTTCTATACCACCCACATCCCTCTAGGTTGTCGAGTAATTTTTATAATTATAATTATCTCAAATAACTTGTAGAAGAATTACGTCCTAAGTTCCTTTTTTTTGTGTGACGGTAGTAAATAAAAATACTTCCCAGAATATCTTAATAAATAAATGTTGTGACGTTATCCCGCTCCGCTTTTCATATTATAACTTCACATCACTAACAAAATGTGTGTTCTCTCCTTCATTAAACTGGTTTTTCACTCACTAATCGTGTTGCGTCCCCGACACACAGCACCGCCCAGAGTCGGCGAGTGAGCGAGATGGCATGTTTTGAGCCTGTGAGAGAGTGGTTCAGACATATTACACATTACGTGAACTTCCACAGTTGTTTACGAATTGCATCGCTCGCCCCGTAAAAACTTCCATGCGCACCGCTAGACCCACCTCCCGGCCCACAAAACTTCCCTGCGCCCCGCATCGCGGCTAACGAGTTTCATAGAAGCGCGTCAGAATATCGACTCTTTTCATAAATTCCCCACTAATAATTTTTTTTGTCGAATACGTTTTGTTTACTGGGTCAGTGTAATTCTAGGTGTCCTATATAATTTCTAGTTTGGTATTGAGCGCGGATACTATTCTGTGTTGTTGTCTTTCGCTTCTGCGATTGTTAATTTTTTTTTTTTGAACGTTAATTGTAGTCACGATTTATCCACATGGAACTATTTTTTTTTTCTTTTCTTCATGATATTACCCTAATCGTAGTAATACCTTCTATACTGTTTTGTTACACACAGGGTCAATATTAGTTATTCACTTCCTTTTTTTTTTGGAATGCTCAATTCACTTCTCCTTGATCTAATCGCACCCGTTAAGAAAATTTGTGCGAATCATAAACTTGGTACACTCTCAACCTTCCTAATTAATTTTTTTTTTTGAGAGCTGTAAATGAGCAAAGCACACTTGTGAGAATGTGTGTTGAATGAAATTTTTTTTTAGTACATTTCTGGTTATGCCAGGCTTGTAAATCTGTGCTATGATAAGCGCAATAATAAACTTTGGTACACTCTCAACCTTCCTATTTTTTTTTTTGAGAGCTGTAAATGAGCAATGCACCCTTATGATAATGTGTATTGAATAAAAATTTTTTTTTTGGTACATTTCTGGTTATGCCAGGCTTGTAAATCTGTGCAATGATAAGCACGCTATCTGATGTAAAAATGGCATCTTTCGTCACCGCGTTGTTGGCGTAGAGCAGACATCAATTTCAGTGAAACTTTTTTTTTTGTGTTCCTAATTAAGGCCACAAATCTTCTTAATTATTAGTTAATATTTTAGTCGACTCATAACGTTAGTCTACTGACAATTGTAGTTAATACTTCTCTAATAATCTTAGACAATTTTTTTTGAGTTGCAACTCGTTTTCTCTATTTAAGTATATTCTTAACTTTTCTATTCGATTGAAATGAGGACGCTCGGATCAATCTTATACAACTTTGGCATACTCAAATCTTTCTCTCTTGTCAGGAAGTAAGATAATATTTTTTTTTGCTGTTTTGGTTCATTATTGGAATTTTCCTAGTTCATTCCCCGTATTTTCCCAAACTAGGTGGCGCTCAAAACTTAGTATTGTGTCCTAATTACAGGACAATAGCTAGCATGAAGTTTGACATCTCTTCTTACTTGTCGATCCGTAATCTTTGGGCAACGGATACCTTTCTCTTATATATTTTATTTTAAGTGAATTTCTTTCTTTGCAGGATACTCTTATGCAATTGTAAATGATATAATAATTTTTTTTTATGTACAAACACCAGAACATTTAAATTAGTTCTCTCCAAACCTTTGAGCTACAAGCTAACCTTAGGAGTGCTCTTAAACTACTCAGTGAACAGTGAACTAAATCAGTGGACATTTCTCACTTTGAGAAATGTTATGGGCATTTTAAAATCAATATTAATAATAATCTAAGTGAGCACTATCAGATATTCTTAAGAGATGTCCTTGATGAAGAGGAAATATTGTACGAAATATTTTTTTTATTTATATCTTTTTTTATGTTTATGTTTAATATTCTGTCACCTTCTACTTCTTGACAGTTGGATTGTTAATTGTATTGATTAAAAATAATAATTTTTTTTGTGGAATTATTGGATTGCAGTCTCTGCTTGGAACCATTATTTAATAAATTTTTTTTTGTGTTGTTTGTCTAACCGTGTGATAGTAATTATTGATGAATAAATCTAGGAGTGAGAGGTTATGAATGAAGGCCGTTAGGGATGGATGAATAGGTAAGAAAGTGTGACAAACAATTTACCAATCTAGGTTGTACTCTTCATGAGGGTTGTCCCATACTTCCACAATCAAATTTTCTTCTCATGCCATGTTTAAATTCCTTATCTATATGTATGAAAATATAAATTTTTTTTGTTATACCTAATTACTAAACTAGGGTATCTATCTTTGGTATACCCCTTACAACTTTGGAACTCTTGAAGTTAAATGTTCAAGGATTATTCTAAATTCCTTGATCCTACCTTATTGGATCAGTTACTCCTTAAGAGATTTTTATGTACTCAAAATCTTCTTTTTTTTTCTTTTTTTTCTTTTGGTAACTAAAAATCGATTTGTAGCATGTATTTTTTTTGTTGTGAAGCTTCACCCGTCTCAGTACGGAATATTCTTTATAAATTTCAAATATTGCTATACATACCTACCCCTATACTAACAGGTATGCATCTATTTATAATTTGGTTTCTGTTGATCGTGCGATTTTGCACGTAGGCCACAGGTCATGTTGCCAAATATGGATATAATTGCACTGGTGTAAGTGGGATGGATGCCTATGCATTTCACTCACTCACTTTCTCTCCACCCCTTTTTTATAATTAGTTACGACGCAGATTCTATTCCTATGTTGTCAAACTTTCGCTACTGAGTATGGGAATATGAGAGGCAGATATCTTCCATCTCTCTCACCCATAGTCACATGATCACGGGCCTGCTGACCCAAGTAAAACGACCGTTAAGTATTTTTTTTCCTTTGTTTCAAAATTCATTCTTAAAACTCACCTTGTGGGAATCAGACGTATAAAATTTTAGAGTACTCCCTGATAGTTGGAGAAACTCAAACCATTTCTTACCGCGATTTCCTTAGAATCCAACCAATTATATTCATAGATACGAAAAGTGATTAATATTGTTGTTTTAAAAGAATAAGCAAACATTTTAATTGATTGTAAATTTGATACAATTACTGTTGTGAATTACGTGAAAATTCTGAACTTTTGTATATTTTCCAATTTCCTGTTACACGAAATAAACAAGTGTTTCTTAATTTATCAAACAACATCTTTGATTAAACAAATCATCATCTCCTCCTGGATCGAACTTCCAAAGACCAGAGATTCTGGAGTCCGCTCTACCAACACTAGCCGAGGCAAGTATTCATGGTTAAAAGAAGAAGAGAAGCTGAAGCAGATTCCGACTCCGTAGAAGACACGTAACAAATGTTTTGACAAAGTATTTAAAATCTGTAAAAAATGATCATTCATTCGTGAATACTCACTACGCTAACTATGAACAAAGAAATTTTATAGATAATTTTTAGTAATATAAAACATCAAAAAGTAATATTTCTGAAATATGTATGTATGTAAGCTTTATCAACTTCTCTTAATTATAATGCGCATTAAGGCCTAATTTTTAAATTGGTGTTTTGAATTATTATATTTTATTAAAAATGATAAATTGGTACATAAAGGTTATTTGCATTCGACACACGAGGTCACACCGACTAAAAGTTAATGATAATTGCACCAATTAATACTTTTATTTAAATGATCAAATTCTTACGTACAGGTTGTTTTAGTTAAAAAAAAAGTTGTTTTAGTGCAAATATTTTTTTTTTGCAAGTTTTACGAAGTATTAACTATAGTTTGCCATGATATAATATAGTAAATTTAGTTATATTTTTTATTCCAATCGAATATATTTCTTTAGTTTTACTAAAAACGGCAAATTTAGGCACCTAAATGGCGAACGTTGTTAATGTAAAAATAATCACACTATGCCAGCCTCCAAAACAGCTGTAGAAGACGGTCGCAAGCCCGAAGCCACTAGGAGCCTACGTTGGAGAACCTAACATGCCATGCAGAGAAAAATCGGGATGGTCGAATGGTAGAAAAAAAAGGACATCTATTCATACGGTTATATCGTTTAAGGAAAGTTTATGTTAAAAAATGAACCCATAGTGACTCTTTACTTAAGGCTATGTTTTTATCGATAGACTTGGATTCGATATCCGTTGCCGAAATCTATCTTTTCTAGGTAACAAGTTTTGATTGGTGTGAATAATTTCAAATTGTACCTACCTATTTTCGATATCTTTCAGAGCCCTGAAAGAGTTTTTGAATAGTATGGATTCCTGAATAGTATCTTGTTAATAAAATGTGTTCCTCATAAAAGTTTGTGTTTTGAAACGAAAATTATCTTTAGAACACCTTCTACATAGGCATCGTTAACGAATAATAATATCAATGAACAACACAGATCAAACGAGAGAGTATCGTCAAATCTTTGTAATTATTTCATATAAACAATAGGCATCAATTTGAAAATAGTTCAGTAGTCTAAGGTACTAGGTATCATAACTTTGTAACTGTTATCTGTTAAAAATTAACATCTTCTGTCATTTCGCACAAATGCAATACTTTTCCACACCACAACGGCCAACGGCAGAAGTATCATTATTGGCAAATTTGTTTCTTTTAGAAGACTTACTTAGAACAATCGCTTCCACAACAACCAAGTTCATGGGAACATTATCATCTTTAAGTGGAGTATTTGAGATGATATTCCTTATGTCTAAAACAGGAACTGTGACTGTTATAAACGTTTGTGTAGGCTCATTCTGTGTTTTGTAAAGACTTTTATTTTGGAACCAACATCTCTTCCAAAGAAATCATCTGCAATTTTACACTTTTAGGATCATCCAATTTTTATATAAAAAATAAGAAACTTTATTTTATTTATTTAATTTCGGCACGTGTAGGTATATATTATTATGTATTTATTAAAAAATACAAATCATCACTCAATTACAAAGAAGTAGATAATATTGACAACAGAATTACACTGCCTGTCTCTGGTATTTACTGAAATAACATGTTGTACTTCCCACAATTAATGCGATTTCAATATTCACGATATACATAAGTAAAGTCATATAAGTTTCGTGATTTTTATACGAAATCTACAGCCATTAGTTGTCTAGTTCTAGTTGAAAGAAACATTTTAATTTTAAAGCAAGTTCTTAGATTCAATATTAATTTTAGTTCCTAAAAAGTTAAGGTGCATTTAAACCAAACGATTTGGCTCTATAGCCAAAGGTGGAAAATAAAGTATATTTTCTTGATCGTTGATATGTTCACCAAGGACATAAGAACGAGAAAGAACTCTCAACGCCCACTAATAATTAGTTGTTGTTTCCATGGTGCCCAGTATCAACTATGAAAGAAAGTAGGTATGCTCTGTTTCTAGATCCAACTCTATGTTTTTTTGGTGTAAATGCACCTTTATATACCTTACACGACAAAGTGATGTCTTTGTTACTATTTTTGACCCTATATAATATCTTAATTTTATTTTGACTACGAGAAAAGCAGCCGCTTAATTGCCTCAGCACAGACTCTCGTCTAGTGAGGTAATAAACCCTTTATACAAATTATATATATATACACACATTGTAAAATGCTTATGTTTTTTTGTATTTTTTGGGAATAAAATAAATAAATAAATATAATATAGTAAATTTAGTTATATTTTTTATTCCAATCGAATATATTTCTTTAGTTTTACTAAAAACGGCAAATTTGGGCACCTAAATGGCGAACGTTGTTAATGTAAAAATAATCACACTATGCCAGCCTCCAAAACAGCTGTAGAAGACGGTCGCAAGCCCGAAGCCGCTAGGAGCCTACGTTGGAGAACCTAACATGCCATGCAGAGAAAAATCGGGATGGTCGAATGGTAGAAAAAAAGGACATCTATTCATACGGTTATATCATATACGAGAAAAGCAGCCGCTTAATTAGTTTTCGACAAGTAGTCTTTAAAACAAAAAGATAGATGTGTTTAAATACTCGCAGACGTACATAAATGGAAACAATATATTTGGTGTGAGTCTTTAGCTACCGATACAAAGATTCGGGATGTTTTTCGATTTGATATCGACACTAATGGATCACACAGCCAAACAATGTGACAATGAATTACATTAACTAGACAAACAAGATAACAGAAATGATCCACCAAACCCAGATGCTCTCAGAGGGGTCCTAAACAAGGAAAAGAAGTGTTAGAAGAGATGGTCGGCAAGCTAGCCAAATCTGGATGTGGAAAGGGCACAAGAGATCTATATTGAATATGACAAATTCCAGCAGCAGCTGACGGTAGAAAAACAGTTAATATTATATTTTGTAAGGTTTGTGTATTTACATAGTGAAAGTTCATTATAATGAATTAAAACAAACACAGTTGCACTTTCACGATATTTCGTGAAAATATCGTGAAAGTGCAACTGTGTTTGTTTTAATTGATTATATTTTATGTTGATCGATTAAATGCGTACCATTCGACCCGATCCATTCGGACGATCGGTCTATGTCGGATCCAACAAAAAGACCTAACGATGCGATCTAAGCTGAGTTTGCTCACTGACTCCTGTAGAACTCCACGCGTAGGATCAATTTATTTTTTTGTAAAACAATACCGATCTCAAAATAAACCCACATGCAATTCTTTTTATACATTGCAACCAAAATCAAAATATCATAGTTAAGTTAGTTAGTTAATTAATCCACGTTCGCTCCCTAGGTGGAGCAGGTAGTCGTCACAACGCCTCGCCAAAGCCTGTGCTAGATCCAGGGCGTCATTCCAATTTAAGCCGTCTTCATCGTAAGCTCTCTTAGCTTACGAAAATGTAAAAACGACATCGTTATTAACATTAGGATTGAGTCGGAAACGCGATGTAATTCCAGATGGTATCCGAAGCAAAGGTTGGATTAGCTAAATATTGAAAATCGCGTAAAATCAGATCGCGGTTTTCAAGTCGTCGCTATTCATGGGAGACTCATAGAAAACTATCAGTCTAAAAAGTGATACCTTTTTACGGTTGTAATTCAGTAAGTATAGGTAGTACTTTCATAGCTGGGATACTACACGTGTATGGACGGTGTAAGGTGATACCTTGGCTTGGCCCGCGCCGTCTCTCCCTCTACTCCGAGTGTCTCTAGTCTCAGCATTCACCACGAACAGGAGTGTCGTAAAGTGTTATCACCGTTTTTTTTTGTTCAACTTTTAAGATATAATATATTAAAGTTTGTTTAGTTTTTATTAAAGATAATATGTAAATATTTGATTTTGTGCGTGAGTTTATAATTATTTAAAAGATCTCAATTTTGTTTGGATCCTCGTGATGTTTTCAGTTTTACCTGAATTTTAAGCATAGGTAGGTACTTGGTTTTACGTTAGTTTTAATACTTATTTTACCTGTTTTGGGATATTCGCCCCTGGTATGTTTCACAATTTTGTGCCTGACGTTTCGTTTCCATATGGACCTATGGAAGACATCCTTAATCAGATTCTCTTATATATATAGCCACAGTATGTGGCATTGAAGAAAACGATGATAAATCCTTGCTTTTTGTGCACCTGAAGCCCGTATCTACGGGCAAACGGCTTATTTATTATTATTATTATAATGAAAGACATCTTTATTTTTTCTTTTTTCCTCTTACATCAACACACTTAGGTATGTTTGCGAGGAATTAACGGTATAGAAAACCCCTTGCTCGGATGAATTCTTGTGTTTTGTGCTCTTGATTTTTTTTAAAGTGATCCTTTTTTATACATTTTTTATCCGTCCTTATTTGTTTTCAATATGTAAATTTGAAGTGTTTAAAAAACCGCCCTTTATGGTGAATTTCAATTACTTTTATATGTTTATTATGTGATCGATTAACTAAAAATTAAGGGAACGACCATATATTTCTGCCAACCATTGAAAATAAGCTTGCACAATGGCTTAAATACATGTAGGTACAACTAAGCTGTTTGCTTGCTACCCTACACTCATCCGAAGGGTCACAACGAAAACTTATTAATTTGCTATTTTTAAATATTATGATCAATGCTGTTGTTTTTAATTTACTGTTGATTACCTACAAACATCAAATATGACGGCAAGTCTATTTCAACTTGCAACGTTATGAAAATGTCAATCAAGCTCTCATTCATAAAAACACTTCCATAATTATTTATCTTATTATGTAGACAAAGCTTGTCAAAACATTACGATTACACTTTTAACAATATTTATTT
This sequence comes from Mystacides longicornis, assembly GCA_963576905.1. NCBI lineage: Eukaryota > Metazoa > Arthropoda > Insecta > Trichoptera > Leptoceridae > Mystacides > Mystacides longicornis. The sequence goes on along the minus strand of OY756433.1, from coordinate 4,847,468 downwards.
GTTAAAAATAGAGATGAAAAAAAACGTAAAAAAAAAACAATAAAAACACATTCTCCGATGTATTTTCTTTAATTGTAATAAATGGACATTGAACTAGTCCCTGCGGTACTCCACTTTCTACATTTCTCCTATTGTTTTAGGATCACGGGGCAATTCTGTACGAAAATGCATTAAATTAATTAGTTGATACACGGCAAACAATAATAATTATAAAGTTTAAAATAATTATTTATATCTTACTAATGAGACAATAACGTTACTTTCCACGGCATGTGTTAGTAGACCAAGTGTGTAAGTATCAATAATTATTAATTGTCATCAAAAGAAATTCGACAAAGTCATATTTTCTCACAATTGTGTCAAAACTTACTTATTTACCTCAGTGTTTTACTTGCCAAATAACTTTTTTTGATCGAAGAATCACTGAAAGTTTTGGTCTCTTATGCTAAAACACACGTATCACCAAATACAGCTGTTGAGCGACGATATCCTCGGAGTTTCGACAGTCCTTATAAGCATTGTGCATAAAAAATTTGGTCCTCTTTTTGCCGGCCCTGACAACATGCCCGATTATGCTGACATTATTTTTGTTCATGTAATAATTACTGTTGATGATTCTCATAATATGACGCATCCTGACATTTGAAATTTGTAATCTGAATTTTGTTTTTTTTTTCAGGTTTTTCCGGAATACCTGAAATTAGTTCTCAGATCGTAGACTCCATCCATCAACAGTTGTTTTTAATCCGTTATATGTATAACAATCTGGAATACATGGGGTTTTTAAACTAATATTTGATTTAAAGATCAATCATTCCACATAAATAATACCTACTCAACTTGTTCATCTTCTATCCATTGTAATCAAGTAGTTTATGTCTGTGAGTGTTTATGAACAATACGTGGTTTACACCAAAATGGATTCGGACGATACCGGTGTCCTGTACCGGGGACCAGAGAGACCCAAGGACATCTTCCAGCTAATCAATACGTCCGTCTCACTTGTCAATGAAGTTTCAGAGGTAAGATTATAATAATAATTTCTTAATTCATTGATAATAATAGGTACAATAATTTTACAAGCATTTAAATCTACCTAACTGAGCAAAGCCCGTACCAAGGTAGACCTATAGCAAATATTTTTATTCATTTAAGTATTAGCGAAATAAAGGATCTAAACAAGGAAAACAGACAAGAATTTAAATAGAAAAAAAGTAATATGCTTAAATAGAAAAAAAAGTAAAAGTAAAATCTCTGTTCAGGTGCCAGAGATCGCCTTCAACGATAATCCCGCCAAAGCACAACACTTCATCATTTACTATGTACTACTCAATATACTTTATTATTTCTTTCTGTGACGTTATATCTGTGGTGGCATGGTAAAAGGCATTAAGTCAGTGGGATGACATTTCTCAGTATGGCGGATTTACTTGTCAGTATTTTAAGAGGTTTCATTTTTGTCAAATATTATTTAATACAAATAAAATAGATCAACTTTGATGCATTTACTTCGTTAAAAAGGGTTCACTATACGATAACTCATATTTATTTCTTCAATATTTCTTTGTTTATATGCTTTATTTATAATGCGTGTCTTTTTACCTTGACAATTTTTGCTCATAGGTTGAAAAATTTTGTACTTAGGTCAAATTTTACAAGGAAATATACCCAGTTACTCTCTATCACATGCTAATTTATTATTTTTCAACACTTACATTTTATTCTTCATAAATATTAGTTATTTTTTAGCTTACCTATTATTATTTTCTAGCAAAGCATTCCCAGAACATCAGTAGGTATATTTTTTTTTGCTCAGAATGTAATATTGTTAAGTAATAAATGAAGAATATTCTTTGAATAATAAAATGAAATTAGTTAATTATAGGTATTATTACCTTTGTTAAGATAACCCCCTCTCACAATGTACCGATCCTTCAAAGCAGAGCTGAGGAATTTATGCACGGTTTGGGAGAAAGTCATACAAGCTGCACAAAATCATGCGCAGGGGAGGTTCCAACATCAAACCATTGCAAACCAGATGAATATTCGGAAATTTGAACATTACGCCCTAATGGCGAACGTTGTAAACGTAAAGTGATCAAACTAATCCAACCTTCAAAACAACATTAGAAGATGGTCGTAAGCCCGTAGTGGTTTGTTCATACTATTTTAAAATCGAACTGTATAATCAGTCATCAGTTGTTGATATAATAGTTCGCACTAGCACGACTTTCTTTAAATTATATTAATAATAGTATTAAAATAGCAATGAAAAAATATTTAAAAAAAATAATAATATGCAGATATGTAGTATTACCGATCTATAGCTTAACAATAAAAACAACGAAAGTTGTAAACAGATTGGTCGACAGATAAGGAAGATACCTGCCACAAAGTTCACAAAATACATTATTTAAACACATTTTAAAAAGGTTCACTTTTAAAAGAACGGCTTCTCACGGCAGCTCTATCATAGACAACACCGTTTTACTTCGTGGTAGACAAAATTCGACGCGCGTCGTTTTACCTTGCCAAATAAAATGAATATTGAGTTATGCCGGAATGAAAAAATGCTTTTAAATCCTTTATAAGTGGATTTTTTTAAACTTATGTTTTTGAACTTTGTTCTGTTTGTGATAATGTATGATGTAGCGCATATAACTCAAAATGCTGAAAAACGCGACTTAATGCCTTTTACCATGCCACCACAGATATATATGTATGTGTGTATTTTTATTATTCAATCACATAGGGTATAGTTTTAATTATTGTGCTGTAAGAGTAAACAAATAAATAAATAGAATGCATAAAAAATAAAATATAAAAATAAATATAGATAACTAAAATAAATAATAATAAAATAAATAAATATATAAAAATAAAAGATGCATGCAGGAAATAAAAAAAATAAAATAAAACAACACACACTCGAAATTGAAAATTTAAGATTGAAAGACACACTCGATTTAACATAATATTCAATAGAGTTCTAAATTTTTATTATTTTGTCAATGTTTTGAATTACGACGTGGTTTCTCAAAAAGAGTGGCTTTTCTGTCCTATCAAAACAACAACTTTTCGCGGCAAAGTGTCTCATAAAGGGTAAATAGAGAGAACTACAGTACCTACTGGCCTCGCTGTTTTCTATCCAAACAGCCTATTTTTCCATACTTGATCTGGTCTTCCTTGACGCTGAATCGATGTTATAAGTCCACGTCAAGGGCGGATCCAGCATTGGAGCCAGGGGGGGGTCATGAACCACAATAACTTGTAATTATAATAAAAAGTAGGTATTTTTTTAATAAATGAAAGTACTGTACTTCAAATTAAAGGCCTGGACCCAGCCCAGGGGGGGGGGTCATGGTACCCCTGACCCCCCCCCCCTTGGATCCGCGCTTGGTCCACGTCATTCTGAATCAACCGGGCTTCTGATATCTTTCTTGACAGTCTTATAATATTAGGTATGTTCTTTTATTATTTTACTGGTATTCATTCTTTTAATATGTCCAAAACGTCTCAGCTTTTCAACATTTTTCTTCGTGCAACTATTACATTCATTTCACAATTCTTAATTAATAACTTGTTCGCCAAGTTCGATTTTATCAACTTTTTATTAAGTTCTTTTTGCAAAACCGTTTCAAATGTTACATTCTTTATTAGTATCCATGTTAACCTTCTTCTTAAAATACTACTTATTTATATCTTCTTCACTCCCGATCACTAAGATCTTGGGCCAGCCTTATCAAATCTGGTCCGGTATTCCAAATCATTGTCTCAGATTCTTGAGTTGAGAGACTGTCTTTCGCCCCATACCTCTCCTTCCCTCTAAATTCTCTTGAATAACGACTAAGAAGTTTCAAGACATTCGCTTGAATACGACTATTTTTCGCCACCAAATATGTGGCAAAAGAAGGCCACCCTTCATTTATTGACAGAAGTGGTCAGAAAACTGTTTTTTTATGTCACATTCTTTCATTTTATTTATATTTACTTATTCTGTAAGTAGGCACTCACTTGAGAAGTTAGACTTCAAAACATGTCATTCCTTTGAAGGTTTTTTGCAGTGTTGCCATCTCTGTAAAATTATTGACCCGGACACAGTTTTTAAAAAGGTCATTCTCAAAATTTGGTATCCGGAAATGTGAAAAAACGCTAAATAAAAGGTCGTTAAAAAAACTTATGAACCGGACATTTTTTGTTTCACCCAGACACCCGGACATACGTGGCGAAACCCGGACAGGTGGCAACATTGGTTTTTATAACACCCCAAACAACCCAAATTCTATTTTCGTATTATTTTGTGCTCAATATTTCTGAATGAATGCGTGTTTTTTTTTATTCAATTATATCTCATTATTATTATAAATCAACATAATCACTTTATTTGCTCCATATATAATAGGTTATTTGTTTAACATTTAACTGAACTCTAGTAAGAAAGAGATAAAAGAACTATCTATGGTTCTTTTATCTCTTTCTTTTGACTTATTGTAATAAACATAATATTCACAATAATCATAACAAAATTGTTTGAGAATTTGTTTAAGTTCAAATTGTATTTTGTTTTCCATAACCGCATGCTGATGTAATGTTCTCGTGCCATCTACGCAGATAGATTGCACTATCACTATTTCTTGAAACTCAATTCCGTTTTCAACGTCTACCAACCGAACGTGTTTGAAATTTTCGAGCCGTCAGAATACTCAATCGCGAACTACCTAATAGTAACCGAATCACTCGAAAATTAGTGCAGAGCTAAAAAAAAACTAATAGTAAATACCGTTTATCTATAATATAAAAGAGAGTCGTGTTAGTGCGAACACTTATAACTCGAGATCGGCTCAACAGATTCTTCCGATGTTTGATTTCTTATTGGATTCTTCTCCGCTACGGATAACAGAATAATTTTTGGAGGAATTGTGTATTTATGTACGTAGTGAAACTGTGTGTGTTTTTATTGTGTGTTATTTAATTCACAATAACAGAATAACTATTAAAAAGTGGATAAATGCTAAAGAAATAATATAAAATATAATATTAAAGTTAGTATGGACACCAACGCCATCTATGAAAAATTCTATAAAAAAAACAAAATTAGGTATTGTGTACCTGGACAGCCACACAAAAATATTGATACGCAGATTTTTGATGCAATTTTTTCGAGCTTTCAGAAATAATTTTTTAACATTCAAACATATTTTAAACGTCAGGACACCGTCTGTCGGGAAAGCTAGTAGGAAATTAATCCAAATAGGTAGGTAGGTACCTATATCTTAATAATCTCAAACATTGCTGTCGGTAATGTAACAACACGTTTAGGTACTATTACCATGTGTTTTCATTAAAAAAGTATGTTTTTCGATTTTGAGAGTATTTTAAACTATTCATGAAAGAATGTGAACAAAATACATACCTACTAATATAAACAAAGTAGATACTTGTGTAAATCCTTATTGATACCTACCATTTTCCGCAAAACAATACCGGTTTCAAAACAGACCAGTCGTGGAACTCTTTTCATGCTTAGCAACCAAAATCTAATTGTCATACCTAATGACATTGTTTTTGAGATTGAAATTGGATCGAAATCGCTATGTAAACGTAGAGTAACTCCCCAACTACTAAATAATAAATACTAACCTACTTATTTCTAAACATTTCACTTACATACTCAATCTAGATACATTTTAATATACTCCGTATCTCGACAGTAAGGTTTAGCGCTTACAACAAAGATTCACCCATTGACATTTTATTTGTGTGATTTGTTGGTACTTAGCATAAATGTGGGGTATAAAAGCAAAACCGCCACTCTGCATGTAGATGATTTTGACAGAAAATAAAAAAAACCGATACCACCTGTATTTTGGATGCAATTTAAATAAATATTCTTTCTTATTTTAATTTCAATTAAATTCTCTTAATGGACAGTTACAATCATTTAAAAATCATCAAAATGATTTTTATTTTTAATAATAAAAATGTCATAGTGTTGGTGTTGAACCCCACCACAGCTCCAGTGGCGAGTTTGCATCTAAGTCGCTATCACAGTGGAGTTTATGCAACTCACACGCGCGGTCACGCGCCATGCGAGTGCATTTTTTACCGTTGATTTGTCACTACCAAATTCGGATATTTAACCCTTTCAACACCGAAGTCGCATTAACTGCTCATAATAATTTATTCGTAATTATTCCTGGACAATTCAATAGTAATAAAAAATATTGATGATATTTAAAAAAAATAATATTTATTTACAATTATTATTACTTAATATAAAATTTATAAAAATTAAAATATTATGTAGGTACTTAAATATAAAATCATTCGATCTAAAATAAAATAAAAAATAATAAAAAAATAGAATTTGAAGACCGTATCACATACTGTGTTTTGTTCATATGAAGAAGATCTGAGATAATTGGCAATGGTGTGGGAGAAGATTTCCGAAACTGCGCAGGTTCGAACAAGGTGGAGAGCTTTTGTTTCTTCCCTATGTCCCTAAATTGAGTTTTAAAGGGAGTACTGATTGACTGATTGTTATTAATAAATTAAAAAAAAAAAATGTCGATTTTTTATATGGAAACTCCACTTTCCTCTGGGTAATAATTACATACATCGATGTTTGTATTAGCTGGTTCGGTTTCACTTACATTGTTTTTATCAATAATGTTTTTATAAAAATGAAGCTGTTCTCCCATTTCTTCCTTCCAGGTTGCACCGAAGTGTTTCTTCAACTGCTTGTCAACATCTTTTAATTTTAATGCACTCAATTGCACTTCGGTATTCATGCGGAGATATTATTTCTTGTTTGTTTTTAATTTCTTTTTCGATCCAGCCAAAAACCCTATCCGCTGGTAAAAATGAGTGTCCAGGAACTGGAAACACCATTTCTATCGATTTGAGAGACTCAGGAGCATGGTTTACCAACCAATAGGCACACAATCACACATGGAAATCATTATTGAATTTTTATTTTGAGCGCCGCATCCATCACCCATCAATCTCAAGGTCGTTATGTCAGTTAAATCGGTATTTGTAAGCCGATGATAAACAGCCGATGCAATTTCATTGGCCCCTTTGGCGTATCTGTCTTCAGTCCAGGTGTAAATAAAGGTGTTGTCTTTGGATAAAGTGTTATTTGTTGTTCCTTGTACTATTGTGAAATTATATATATACAATTGTCTACTGTAGTAAGCGGCCTGGTCTGCTATTTTTGGTAAAACCTGGTTTTTCTGACAATCGTATGAGAGTGTCAGCAGATCACTTCTCCTCTCCTTTAAAAACTGATAAAAGCACTTGGCTTTCATTTTGTGCACTCTTTTTTCAGCCATTAATAGTGATTTTTCACCGGCAATGGAACGTTTGATTTTTTCGTCAAATTCAAGACACTTAGAACACAAATCCTGGCTTGGCATCTTAAAACCAATATTATAATATTTATTAAAGATATTCCTAAAAAAACATTCTTTTACTTTTAAATTCTCATCGTTTTCAATGGAAGAGATGTACATCCTCCACATTTTTTTTATGTTTAACTCCGACGCCAAATATTTTCTGGTTGATGTCGAGTTTCTACAATAATGGGTCTCGATACATTTAAAGTTTTCTATAAATTTCATCACAGAAATTTTCTTTGGTGTGTTTTTGACTGAAATTCTATCTCATCCGCGTTTGTCAATAACTAGAGTCCCAGATTCCAAGTATGTCTTCGCGATATTACGCAATCTATGAACTCCGATGTTAAGAACATCCAAAAAAACTTTTTGGCAAACTCTCAGAGTACGGTGTCCAGCAGTTTTAATGTATAATTTCGTATTGGTCTTGATTGCTGAGCGTTTTCTAGGAGCTGAAATATTGCGTCTTTTAGGCGACTTAACTTTCATGTGTTTGAGAATGAATCCGTCCTGATAAAGCTTGCTGGGTATTTTGTAAAAAGATTTTAGAAATTTTCTGATGTCTTGAGGGCGTAGTTCCTTGCATTGCAAATGTTTATCATTATGTTTGCATTTCGATGCAACATTTAAGGCCGGTAATTTTTTTGGAAGATACCTGAAAAAAAATATGCAATTAAACACAAGGCTGTTTGAGTAGGTAAATACATCTTTTTGTTTTGTCAGAATAAATATATAAAAAAATAACCCACTTCTATCGAGCTTCGGGTGATAGTCGCGTAAATATTTTGTGGGTATTTTGATTGCGAGTGTAGATAATGAGTAGATTTGTTTAACTTACGTAGTATTGGGATAAAAAATATAAAGCAAATAAGTTTTTCGCATTCTTTTCACACACTTGAAACAAAAAGGGGAAATCAAATATTTTTTTAAATGAATCTGTGCCCACTCGAAGTGGATCCATGGTGTAAAAAAATAGTGGGGCGTTTAAGGGTTAAAAATGAATGTATGCATGTTAATGGTACTTGTATAGTATTAATCAAATTACCTTTTTTCTTTCTCTTGTGAACGCTTCCACGACTTTGGATTTCTCACACGTTTTCTGGATTTATTTGAAGGCACTTGAGTAATATTCACATCCATTATTAAATTGTTTTTATATTTAAAAAACGCTTAAAAAGATCAACACAACACTTCAAATTTGTTGGCAGCGGCCATATTGATTTATAGTTCCTTCTCGCGTGTGATTGGCTGCTTTCTAAACAGTGTAGCTTTTGCATTTAATTGAGAATGTAGAGGCGGTTTTGAATTTGACTGCGTATTTTGATACTATTTTTTCTAAGGTTAGAGGCCGTTTTGAATATGAGAGTTTATTTGAGTATGATGAGATTCACCTGAGGAACCATGGACAACAATTAACTCAAAAAATGTAATATATGTAGAGTGGCGGTTTTGCATTTATACCCCACAAATCATGATTGTAAAATGGTATGCAAATGAAAATTAAACAAAGAAGTATTATTGTAGTGGGCCGGTGTAATTTAAATTTATTAGCGTGTAATGAGGCGCCTAGGAAAGACAGTTTTGGCAAAGTCGTCCTACTAAATCAAGGCCCAACCTTTGTAATATGTAGCCGATGGTCGTCAGCCCTTAAACTTTGGAGCACAATTAATAGGTCGTCAGTGATAGATGTTACCTGCATTTTCGAATTTCTAATCAAATTTTAACTTCAACAGGAAAGTCTCGATGGAGGCAGCCATTCTTCGGCGACCATGACCCGCAGCTATTCACAATGGTCGCCCGAAGCACAGGGCGCAACCCTGGCTTGGAGAGATTTGAGTGTCTATGCTAAGCCGAAAGGAAACAAAACGTTTAAGAGGATTCTGAATAGTGGTAACAACAAATTCCTGAATATTTTGACCATACATGTACAGTAGGTACCCGTATCCTGAATTTCCGTGACATTAACACTAGCGTAAACGTAACGAACAAAATTTTGTAAGAAAACTTGTAAAGCCACAAAATATTTCGGAAAGTTCGGCAGCCAAAATAAATACCCAGCTGATACAAAATCTGGGAACCTGGGAGCAACCATTACCACCTCTGGTGACCTCGGGGCTGAGCTCCCGATACGTATCGGTATGACAAGTGGCGCCTTTAACAACATGACCAAGATTTGGAAAGCGTCGGCGTTTAGTGTCGAGACGAAATGTAAACTGTTTGTTGCGTATGTGTTGCCCATTCTCTTATATGGGTGTGAGTCCTGGCACCTGACCAAGGCCTAGGCACAAAAAGTCTCAGCCTTTGAAATGAAGTGCCTAAGGAGAATTCTGGGCGTAAGATGGTACCACCGCATCACGAACGACGCTATACGCCGGCGCACCCAGCGTGAGCCCATCACCTCTACCATTGTGGGGAGGAGATGGACTTGGCTGGGACATGTGTTAAGGATGCCGAATGACAGCTGGCCGAGGAGAGCGCTGTTCTTCCTCCCATCAGGGTCCCGAAGACAAAGAAGACCCTCTCACACTGTGTTCCGCTCCTTCGAAGCAGAGCTGAGGGACATGGACATGGTGTGGGAGGAGGTCATAAACATTGCGTAACATCGAGTGCAATGGAGAGCTCTTGTTGCCTCCCTATGCCCCTGAGTGGGGTGTAAAAGGGAGAATTGATTGATTGATTGATTGATACAAAATCATTCATTAGAATTTTTCACTGATGCCAAAAAACGGAATGTAGGATGTCCTAACACTTTCGTTGCCTGATTGCCCCTAAGTGGGGTCTTAAAGGGAGTATTGGCAGATAGATTATTAACTATATTGGTTCGTTGCAATGAAATTGTTTATTTTTGTATTTATTTAATTACATGTGATTAATTTCTGATTTGGGTTTTACAGTATCGGGAGCTGTCAAACCAGGAAAATTGGTTGCCTTGATGGGCTCAAGGTCAGTGTTATCAATAGTTTTCCCTCCATTTTATTCAGCTACATTCTACCATTTTGTATTAAATACCATTGAATACTTTTTACAGTGGGGCTGGCAAGACAACACTAATGAACGCGTTAGCATTTAGAAATCCAGGTAAATATAACAAATACAATATTATAATACTAAAACCGACCTCGGTAGCCTAGTTGTACTAGCGTGGACTTTAGATCCGAGGTCCCGGGTTCGATTCCCGGTCGGGTCAGAGTTTTTCTGAGTGTTTTTTCACATGAAATTTCTACCCGGGGTTGGCCTGTCTCAGATTGGACGGGACCGGTTGACTGGAAAAAAATGCCTCAGGCAATTAAGTTCCGCCGGCTATACTGACACCTTTGTATAGAAAAGTGTTATATTATTATTATTGTTATATTATTATACTTACATGAAAACGGATCACCGCATTACACATTCTTAATATTATTTTAGAAACATAAACAGATTTATTTTACTTTGACATCTAAAACCTTCAAAAGTCGTTACTCGATCATTGATTGCGATAGTCATTTTGTGGATGTTTTCAGAACCAACAATCCATAGAAAACAAAACTCACTGAATATGCTTCAAAGATTGCTAAAAAATATTTCATGAATGCATTTTGTCACCGTGTTCTGAACTATTATAAAAATTCGATTTCAAATAAGGGGACATAGGTACCTACCTACTATTATGAGCGTGGTATAAAATGTCATGCTGATGGTGTTAATATTGTTATTCTCTAAAATAAATAAATAATCTCTCGTTTCAATCACGAAATTCCTTCCTTTTTCTCTGCCAAATTAATAAATAAATTTATGTATTACATATCGTAACAGCCGGAATATTGACTGATGGAGACGTAATTGTCAATGGGAGAAAAATTGGACCATTTATGCACAGACTTAGTGGGTTTATGCATCAAGAAGATATATTTGTAGAATGTCTCACAGTAGAAGAACATTTGAATTTTATGGTAAGTGTGTTATATAAATATAATCCAGGAGCAGATTGAATGCCACCTCACACCTTATCCCCAAAACATCGGAGATCCTCAAAATGTCAAAAAATTTCAGGCTCGGCTCAAAATGGACCGCAGGACCAGCGCAATAGCTCGGGTGAGAAAAGTGCGAGAACTTTTAAGACAAGTAGGATTGATGGGATCAAGGAATACTAAAATTGGCATGAACGGGCATGAAAAACTTTTATCAGGAGGCGAAAAGAAGCGACTAGCGTTTGCCACCGAAGTAAGTGCAGAGATTTACTCAAAATGGCGCAGTACCCCTATTCTGAAAATAATACTCAATTAAGCCGTAAAAAACTATCCCGAATTTTGAACGTTAAACATTCTTTGAGCCGATCGGCGCCGCACTGTGGAATATGGTAGAACAGTCGCAAATATTTAATGATTTTTTAGGTACACATTTTCCACATATTTTTAATTGCATTTGATAAAATAAATGTTAACCATTATAATGATATCAAATTTCTACATTTTTAACATTTATTTGTATATAATATAACGAATCAAAGATTCATTACTTGTATAATCACAACTAAACAAGTATATTTTGTTACATTTCAAATTCAAATATCTTATCTATTGCTGACAACTAATAGTATGTGTTATATATTTTCGAAAACCTTATTTTATATAGATAAATGTTTGTCCAAAAAATTTTTAGTATTTTATTTATTAAAAGTGTTTTCTTAATAATATTGTAAAATCATAAAAAATATCAATTCCGTGAGTTTGACGAAGGTTTTCACTTTTACCGACGTCTCCCGACGCGCCGAAATTTATGTTAGATTATAGCCTAGGTATATATCCTTAACATGTAAAAAAATTGGCTGCTCGTTTTTGCTCATTTAGAAGTTATGAATAAAAAAAGTACACTCGGTACAAGTAGTGTCGCAGATAATCCTATTGCGAAAACCGGTGCTGGCTTTACTAAAATCTATAACTCTTTTATTTTTTAAGATATCGTTTTCGAATTTTGCACAATAATAGCAGAATATTTATTTATTATGACGGTATACATATTTTTAAGTTTTTGTGTACAGTTATTTTTATTAAAATATATGAAAATTGTTTTTTGTAAATAATAATCATACTCACTTAATAATATATTTACTGAACTTTAATTCGATTTTAAATTAAGCAAAAATAATTTTCATATATAAAAAATAGAAAAAATAAACTAAAAAAATAAAAGAGAATATTCTATTCAGGGTGTAACGTGATAAACATTTCAAACAATTAATTTTAATATTACTGAAAAACTACAATGGTAAATATGCTGAAAACAATAGGTATTAATATCCTTTAACCATTTTATCATGCTTTTACATTACACTTCATGATCAATATATACAATTAAAATAATAATAATAATATTTTTCCAAGATTACTTTCTTTATGCTATTATAGAAGATAGGTTTATTTTATACTCTTCTTCATGCTCCAGCAGCCCGATTCACGGAAAAGTTTAAGTCTAAGTTCGAACGAAGTTCGATTCAAACTTTTGTGAATAGGGCTGCTGGTAATAATAATTATTGTAGGCGGCGACTATCTACAGTCTATGTACCTATTCACGGAGGGTTTGAATCGAACTTCGTTCGAACTTCGAACTAAACTTACACTTAAACTTTTCCGTGAATCGGGCTGCAGATCCTATAATAACATAATACTATTGGGAATCCATAGGTAGGTAACTTAAAAAATGAACGAATTTGATGAAGTAGGTACTCTGTATCTACTTTTTTGATCCTGAAGGTCATGAAATTATTGTAGGCGGCGACTATCTACAGTCTATGTACCTATTCACGGAGGGTTTGAATCGAACTTCGTTCGAACTTCGAACTAAACTTACACTTAAACTTTTCCGTGAATCGGGCTGCAGATCCTATAATAACATAATACTATTGGGAATCCATAGGTAGGTAACTTAAAAAATGAACGAATTTGATGAAGTAGGTACTCTGTATCTACTTTTTTGATCCTGAAGGTCATGAAATCTAATACGCACACGCTTATATTTATATGTCCATCAAAAATATATGCTTTTAAATAGTTATTGTGAATAAAATCGAAACAATATATTATTTTAATTTTATTTAATTTACTAGCTTATACCCGTCATGCTTTACGTTTTTGATTCCGATTGTCAGGCTTGATCGGTAGGTAATTAAACAGGTTCTAGTCTAGCTTCCCATTGCTTTGTATACCTCTATATGACATAAGCACAGAAAAAGAAGAATGACACTTTTAATGTTTATTAAAAATTTGTATGGAGATCCTAAAAAATAGGGTTTATTAATTAGCTCTAAATATATTAAAGTTAATGCAGCAAATTGTATTAAAGAACCTTCTCCGGCATTTTGCACGGCTCTGTGCGGATTCATATCTGACGTAGCATATGTAATTTGAGCGTGATGCTATGACATACGGTAAAAAGCAAAATAAAAAAAAAACATTTCTGAATTATTATGTAGATAGAAAAGGAGGGGCTAATGCGAGTTTTATTTAATTTCCCAATTTACCACGCAATTTTCTTAATTTTTTCTTTTATAAGAACCTTCTACTGATAAAAGCCAACACGACAAAAAAAAATTTGTGAAATCGGTTCAGCCGTTTAGGCGTGATGCGATGACATTAGGTAAAAAGCTAATAAAAAAACATTTCTGAATTATTATGTAGATTTACCACGCAACTTTCTTAATTTTTTCTTTCATAAGAACCTTCTACTGATAAAAGCCAACACGACAAAAAAAGAATTAGTGAAATCGGTTCAGCCGTTTAGGCGTGATGCTCGGACATAACGGTAAAGCAGCGATAAAAAGCAAATAAAAAAACAAACATTTCTGAATTATTATATAGAAGATTAATTGTTTACATGGTTCAACGTTTAACCATAAAAATAAGTTTTGTGATAGTCAGACCTGGTTTTAGCAATATGATTTTCTTTGGCACTCTACTATTACTGGGTGTAATTTTATCATTCATAACTTCTAAAAGAGCATAACCGAGCAGCCAATTTTTTGATATGTTAAGGATATATATCTAGGCTATAATTTAACATAAATTTCAACGCGTCGGAAGACGTTGGTAAACGTGAAAACCTTCGACAAACTTATGGAAGATATTATTTTTAAATAATTTTACAGTATTATTAAGAAAAAACTTACAACAAATAGAATACCAAAAAATTTTATGGCTGAAATTTATCTATATAAAATAAGGTTTCCAAAAATATGTAACACATACCATTAGTTGTTAGCAATAGATAAGATATTTGAATTTGAAATGTAACAAAATATACTTGCTTAGTTGTGATTCTACAAGTAAAGTATCTTTGATTTGTTATATTATACACCCTGTATAGATCATTTTTATTTTGATTTTTAGTTCATTTTATCTGTCTTTTATGTACAAAACTACTTTTACGTACTCTAAAATCGAATTAAAAGTCAATAAATAGACTATTAAGTGAGTATGATTTTTATTTACAAAAGTCAGTTTTCAAATGTTTTTAAAAAAAATAACTGTACATTAAAACTTATTTATTTTCATATCAGCATAATAAACAAACATTCTGCTTTGAGAGTAAAAATTTTGAAAAGAATATCTTTACAAATAAAGGAGTTATAGATTTTAGTAGAGCCAGACCCGGTTATTGTCCACAGTGCGCCGGTCGGAATTAGCGTTCGTTCTCAAAATTTTTGAAAATTCTCACTCTGATTCTGAATAGGGCTATTTTTCACTTACTGTTATTTGTTTTGAAGCTTAAATTTCATGATTTGATAATGTTTCAGCTCTTGACAAATCCTGTATTATTGTTTTGTGATGAGCCAACGACAGGCTTAGACTTTTTTTCTGCTCAAAAGCTTGTCACAATGATGAGCGCAATGGCCAACCAGGGCAGAAACATAATATGCACGATTCATCAACCTTCTTCTGAAATATTTTCCATGTTTGATCAATTGATACTAGTGGCAGATGGAAGAATAGCTTTTAACGGGACCACAACGCAAGCGTTAGATTTTTTCGCAAAGTAAGTAAATAATATTTTGACACAAGACCACATCTCGAGACAATGTTCATTTATGTTAACACGGCACGGCACTATTGTGCCTTTAAAAGTGGTTGGTAGACTAGCGGATACGACGCCGGCTTTCGTACTGTTTCGTTCGGAGGTCGTGGGTTCGATCCCAGGTGCCGACCATCTTCCTCTTTCACGACACAAGCTTTCAGTAGCTTACTGTGAAAGAGTCAAAGAATGTATCTGTGTTCACTTTGAGTGAGCAAAGATTCATTTAAAAAAATGTATAATTACGATATAATATAAATGAGGATAACATTTACATCCTTTTTAATTCACGAAAACAATAATATTATCGTGAATGTATCTTTAAAGTTCCTAACACTGACTGTCCGCGGCGGCGTAGCGTATGCAGAGCGTACTCGTATTTGTACGGTTGGTGTACGATTGCTTGCACATACAACACAATGAGATTGTGTCCACGGTGCAGCAGTGAAAATGCTGCATGGAATACTTTGTCGCGTCGCGTAGGCTACGTGTCCAAGAAATGTGTCCAAGAACAATAATTTAAAATTAATGTTGGTTGAAAAAAATATAATTCATAATGTTATAATAATGAATAATATGGTCTCCTGGTTAGAATTTTAAACCGTATCTACCCCTATTCTAAATATTACGCACTTTCGTCAGTGAGAAATTTTAGCGAATTTAATGTTTCATACTAAAGTTCTGTAACTTTTCACCGACGTTTTGTCACGGGATTTCAGAATAATACACTATACTATAATAATTATATACATATACTACACTAGTATAGATATAATCGCGAGATCATTAAACGACTAAGGTCGTTTTTAAGAAACGGCATTTTAGAGCGTTGGCCTCATCAGCGAAAAACATGGAATTGGAAGTCAATGGGGCAAAGACCAAATACATGCCAATAAGTGGGCGCCAAAAACCTTCAAGCTTAACCATCGATGAATACTGCTTCGAAACTGTCAGCGAGTTTGTGTACCTAGTCACTATGGTAGCAAATAACAATTATGTATCTACCGAAATAAAACGTAGAATAGTATAGCTGCAAACCGCTGTTACTTTGGGCTCCAGAGGCAGATGAAATCACGACAACCAAAACCACGAAAACCAAACTGCTTTTATATAAAACCCTGGTTCGGCGAGTTTTGACATATGGTTCAGAGTGTTGGACTGTAGATAAGTCGGACGAGGGAGCATTGGAAAGGTCTGAAAGAAAGGTGCTCCGCAGAATCTTTGGTCCCATCTGTGATAGTGGAGAATGGCGTATAAGGCCTAACGATGAGCTGTATTGCCTCTATAAAGACCCAACCATCACTGCAGATATAAGAATTGGCAGACTACGATGGGCTGGACACATCCAAAGAATGGCTGACGAGGAGATGCCGAAGAAGATTTTGGACGGCATGCCAAGCGGAAGACGAAGACCAGGAAGGCCGAAGCTTCGGTGGCTGGATGCTGTAGTGCGGGACGCCCGACAGATTGGAATCTCTAACTAGCGGGGTGCCGCGCTGAATCGTCAGGCGTAGAGACAAGCTCTTTTCAACAGCCATCTTCATTTCACCCATATTATAAGATGGATGACATTTACAACAAAATAATCATAATTTAGAGATATTTTTCATGCTTGCCTAGATATTTTGACAACAATAATGTGAACGCCTCTCAAAGCTCCATCCAAAATCATAAATTAAGTAATTAAAAAATGCTTTGATTTGCAAAAAAAATATTTAAGGGCGGAAAAGTTAAAATTTATATTATTCTTCAGAACAAGATGGTGGACGGTTATAATAATACATCATTCGGTCATCTACGTTAGTTTTTTAAACAATTCCACGGGCTAACACAAACACATTTCCAATGTATGTAGTAAGTAATGGCGGTTGTTTTCTTATGATTTAGGCAAGGCTACGTGTGTCCTCGCAATTTTAATCCAGCGGACTTCTTTATAAGAACGTTGGCAGCAGTGCCCGGATCTGAAGATGAAACCAGAAATGCTGTCAGAAGAATTTGCGATGAATTTGCTGTTAGTGACGCGGCCAAAGAGATAGATATGACCGTCCAGCTGGAATTCCATATGATGAAGACATCCCTAGTATTGATAATATTATTTTTTGGCTTATTATAATGTAACTTACTCATTTTGGAATATTTTTTAAGTAAATGTTTTTTTTATAGATAACTTCAGTCAATAATAACGATTTTCACGAAACATTTTGGTGGACAAAATTATATTGGTTAACATATAGGAGTATTTTGCAAGTTTTAAGAGACCCCACTATACAAGCGATGAGAGTTCTTCAAAAAGTTGTAAGTTTTTTAATACCTACTTTTTTCATATTTTTAAAATGTAGATTCACCAAAGGTACCTACTCTATTTCAAAGAAAAATAGATAGGTACCTACACTTGTTTCGCTAACCTTTGCCTTTAATTATATTTCTTTAAATTTCCCATTTACCCATCATCCTTGATTTTCCAAAAACGTTACGGGGGGTTCAATAATCTCTCAAATAATTGCGTTAAGTAATTTACTCTCACGGCCCCTCGTCTAAAATTATTGTAGTCCCAGTCGAAATCACAAATTACTAAAGAAATTCATTTGATATCATAACTTTTTCAGTTAATAGCAATCACAGCAGGATTGTGTTACATTGGAACAGATACTTTGACCCAATCGGGGGTGCAGTCGGTGCAAGGTGCACTCTTCATTCTGGTATCGGAGAACACTTTTACTCCCATGTACTCCACGCTAGCCATGTTTCCTCAAGAGTTTCCACTTTTCCAAAGGGAATACAGATCAGGATTATACTCAACTAGTCTATACTATCTCTCCAAATTGATTGCTCTGGTAAGAATTGATGATGTGAATTGTGCAATGTGTATGTCCAAAACTCATCCTGTCCAATGTTACAAATTATTATAAAAGAAGTTGATAAAGATCAAAGAAAAACCCTGCATACAAATGGTCGTGGTGATAGTCTTAAGTAAAGAATACTTTAATGCCAATCATACACGAAACGGCGTCCAGTAAACATGATGATGGGCGACGGCTATCAGAAGACATGATAAGCCCACACGTTGCACTGTATGCATGCTCAGTGTAGGGATGGGCAAACGGAAAAAAATATCGATATAGGAGGTATATCTAAGGTAAAAATATCGATATTTGTACCTTAAAGTGAAATTATCTAAAAAAAACAAATTCTCATAAAAAATATCGTAATCGTTATTCAGAAATAAATATCAATATTTCCATAATTTAAAATTATCGACGATAATATACCTATGGATTATTTTAAAAAAAATATACCGATATTTTTTGCCCATTGCTCATTTTTTATTTATTTATTTTTTCCCCCATTCAAATGCATAGAAACATTCTTTGCGCCGGCCGGTCGGAATCGGCGTTCTACGTGTTTTCACCCTTCATGGCCGATTTTTATGCTTCCAGTCTGTTAAATGAGAGACAGCATCATATTATTAGACAACGAAAGTAGGTATTTAGTGATTTAGGTACACCATGTCACAAACAAAAAATATTTTAGAAAGAGTATTGAAGAGTAGTTAAACGAACGATGTGTAGGTATACTGAATATGTAAAAATAATTTATTTAGAAAATAAAATGATGGGTAATATTTAGTTTCCAGGAATAATAGCAGAACCGCTGATTTTCGCATTGATCGCTTACTGGATGGCTGGCCTGAGGCCCAGTTTTTATGCATTTTCCATGACTACACTAGTGACGGCAATGGTGATGAACGTCGCCACGGCATGTGGTGAGTGAATAAATCCCTTCCAACGAAATTTGAGTAGAGCGTATTCTAGGTAGGTATCTCCTCCTTAAAGTGAGTCGTAAGTGTTGGATGCCGAAAAGTCATACATATTATACAAGGGCGGACCCAGCTTTGGCGCCAGGGGGGGTCACATAGTAAAAAAATGTCATTTCTAAAATTTGGTATCTGGAATCTAAACTTTTGACCCAGAGGGGGGTCATGACCCACAAGAAATTATAATTATAAAAGAAAAGTATGTAGGTATTTTATTAATAAATGTAAGAAGTACTGTACTTAAAAATAAACAAGAATTTTAGGCCTGGACCCAGCCCAGGGTGGGGGGGTCATGACCCTAGATCCGCCCTTGTACCTATATGCGTTTGAATGTGGGTTTCCTTCAACGTCCCTTCATCTAATAAACAGTGTACCGTTTTCTTAAATAACTCGACGAAAGTAATAAAAATTCTATTAGAAAACCCATCGATCGACATTCGAGAATAGGGGCCTCTGCCAGTACCTAACAAATAATTTCATGTTTTGTTCCGAATGTCTATTATTCTAGTACGTACCTAATACTTGAAGTTCATTGATACCCTCCTGCTTTATTTGAGTCCATTTAAAGGGTGCATTTCCTAAAAATATCGATTTTATTTTATTTCAGGATGCATGTTCTCTTGTGCTTTTGAATCTGTCGCCCTCGCAATGGCATATTTGATACCATTTGATTACACACTCATGATCACCTCAGGATTATTCGTAAAACTAAGGTATGTTGCCCAAAAATTGGATGAATCGCGTTGTTTATAATAAATTATATGTGAATCCGTGTAAATATTCTTTTTTTTTCAGTTCTCTACCAAGTTATGTATCATGGGTACGATTTTTGTCTTGGCTCATGTATTCAAATGAAGCCATGACCATTATTCAATGGGAAGGAGTCACAAACATAAGTGAGTACAATTTAAAAGTCTAACTGAAAAATATTTTAACATTCTTCTTCTTTTTAATCCAAGGATCCTTAATTTATCAAAATGATGTTTGCTGGTATACACTGATTTCATAAAATTTAATAAAGTATTTTAACCGGTGGGTAAAAAATAATAAGAATAATACGTTTAAGGTAAAAAATAATAATGTTAATCCGTTTCAAATAAACTCTAATAAAAAATACACATAAAAACTGCAAAAAGCAAATACATACTTAAGCTAGCTTAGTATATTTTTTAACACCTATTTACAATATTAAATTTAAACATTAGATAATATGGTTTTACAAATAAGACCTATAATCACATCCTGAAACGATAATAATTATAATCAATTTAACGGAAAAATCAGAAATACCTAAAATTACCTAATAATAAAAATATTATTTTTTATCAAAGAAGGTACAAAAATCGCTACGCGCGATTTATTTTGTCTGTGGTAATATTGCGAGTGTAGCGCCCCCTATCAGCTTGCGAAGAGTTTTGTAACGGATTATCTTTGAATTCAATTCAATTTTGAAATGTGACAGTTTGTGGTTTGACAGCTTTGTTCGGTGTTTGTTTTTCGCGTAGAATAATTGAAAACGTTTTGGTTATTTAATTGACATAGTAATTTTGTTGTGAATTTAGATTTTTTTTTAATAGTGTCTTCAAAGTTGATGTCTATTTTTTGTGGTTACTTTTGAATAGTCATGACTTGTGAAATGCTACCATTTCTTGGACCTGGCTGCTTCAAATATCAACTGTCGGTCCTAATTGTATCCACCAACAGGGTGCACAGCGAAATGTTGACAAAAGCTCTCTACGACATTCACTTAAATTTAAATCATCGTTGGCAACTGTCAGTTCACACTTGTTCAGATATTTCTTCAATAATCAGTCAGTTATCAACATTGGGTCCAATTTCAATAGATTTTGTTATTGTCTGTATGGACACGTCAACTTTACAGTGTGTCAATTGGACTGAAGAAACAATAAAACAATGTGACGTTGACTTAAGGCTAGGCAGAATAATTCTCGTTAATGGAAGTGGTCTGGCGACTCTAGACATGGCTGTGTCTCTGGACAGTATAACGGCTGTTAAAAGAAAATATAAACTACCATTACTGAATGGTAATTTATCGACTAAAAGTGATTCTGAAAATATTGCCAAAAGAATACACATTGTAATTGGAACGGTGATGGGATTTAATACAGGCTTACCACACATTGTGAATGTTTCGCTGTGAACGTTTTCTTGTTAGTACATATTCATTTGTAATAAACTATTTATAGTTTGAGAATCATTTCCAATTTGTCAAAAATATTGACACGAAACCATGCCAAAGCTATAAAATTGTTTACAAGCTTTATTATTGGCATACATATATAAATTAAAAGAACATATTTCTTATTCTCTTGTGTCGTAATAATTCAAAACTTTAAAAGTAGGTACCTTTTGTTATTTTAAAATCAAAATTTAATTTTTTTACGACTCCTTTTTGGTGGATCATCATTGCAAACTGCCATTCATAAAAAAAATATGTTTTTTCTACAGATAATATAATATAATTATACGGAAACTAACTACATACTAATAGCAAACCCTATCTTTAAAAAAATTGTAAAAAACACTTACCTATAGTATATTTTGGCAATCCCAATATTCCCAATTATTCTCAGTATGCATGGTTGCAGAAAACTGACACTCAAAAATATTTATTAAGAATGATAGTAATGCTAATAAAAAAAACTTCCTTTAAAACTTAAGTCTTAAAGATTATAAAACTTACATTTTCTTTTAGCGTGTGAAGCCAACCCTGAGATTCCATGTCTTCACAATGGCAAAGAAGTGTTGGAAAAGTACAGTTTCTCCGATAACCATCTCTGGAGTGATATATTTGCCATGATGGGACTCTATCTGATCTTCCACACCCTCGGTTATCTATTTTTAAGAAGAAGAGCGTGTGGCAAATAAAATGTTTAGAATTGTAAATTAATTATTGTTGATAAGTCTAATTTTAATATTGTATTATATTAATTATGAAATGTGTGAATAAATTAAGTCTATTAAGTTTTAGACAAATATTTTCACTTCTTTCATTTTATCACCTCAGATGATTCTTTCTTCTTCTTGGTTGTCATGTAAGGTTCCCCTGATGTCAATTATCATCTGAGAGTAGGTCTCCCTATCATGGACAACTCTGAAAAGCTCCTCACAGTCCTCCTTCTTTATGATTCATCATGACTTGGAAAGCATTTTTGTCATTTGATAATTAATTTTACATCTATGACCCATTGAGCAGAATCAATGACATACTGCCAGACTTTGTCTAATTTGTCAAGTTCTGCCTCGAAATACCAATACATGCCAAGCAAAAATAAATGTTTGAGCTCATTATATTATGCAAAATATGTATACTTAAAATGGAAATTTAGTAAAATAAAAAGGATGTAAGACTTCTGAATTGATGAACAAAATTTTAGACTTATCTTACACTATTGCATACAAATAAAGAATAATTGAACTTCTAACATTTGAGAAGCAGCATGGAAAACAACAACAACTATTGAATGGATAAAGAATCAATTTACTTAGCAGATGCATCAGAAGGTTTCCGGCAGTTAAAGGTTGTCTTAGATAAAGATGATATTTTACAAATTGTGGTTCATACAGCATCTTTATATGCTAGCTTAACATGAAAGGCCTACAATACACACATAAAGGCTACTTTGACTCAGTCAAACATGTACAATATTGAAAAGAGTTTATATGTGTTCAATACTTTTGTATTTAATTGGTAAAGGTGAAACTATGCTATACAGAAATGTTGAAGATCAATCTATAGTACTTACGCTGTAAAAATCTTAATTAATATGGAATTTGATCTTATTCTATAGTGAGAATCCTCTATCTATGAGATGATTTATAAAGTAAATGAGAGTAAGATTTTTAAAAAGTATTCCTTAGTAGTCTCAAGCTTCTTTTGAGATGTAATCTTAGATTGGTCAGAATCCTTGTGGTTCCTGCGCCGACTCTGAAGCAATGCTGTGTCTTTACTCAATGACCTTTTTTTGTTTAACAAACTATACTGTTTTGGATGACAAATTTTGGAAATAACCAAAAGTGGCAACACTGCTCTGAAGGCCGTGGATTCCATCCCCTGTATCGACCATCTTTCTCTTCCGCACTACAAGCTTTACATTCAATGAAAGATTCCAGAAGTGTATTTTGTTCACTTTGAGTGGGTTCAGATTAATTTAAAACAAAAAATGATCCAAATAATAACTCATGTCTTCCAATACCATATTTCTCTGTCATTTGCAATAGCTGGGCCAGTCTGTTGATTTCAATACCTATTCGCTGAAAATGATGGATGCTCTGATCGATTATTGTCCCTACAAAAAAAATACTACAAGTAGATCTGGGAATCTGGTAGCCCCGCTAGCGAATGATTGATTGTGTCTGTGCAACTCTACTCAGCACTTTATACATTACTCTAAAATCATAGTCTTCACTTTGTTATTAGAAAAATGTCGAAACTTTGATCAGGATGTTTCAGCAATACAAAATTCTTGTAATCAAAAGAAACAGCGGTGTAAAATGTTCATAACTTTCATTAAAAGTTATTCTCATTCTAAAAGTATTCAATATTTTTCTTCTGTAAAGCTTATCGTTGAAAAAAATGACATCTATTGCTAAATTTCGCAAGCTTTTTTTTCTAACATGAATTTTGTTATGTAAATTATCAATAGATGTCGGTACAAGTAAGGAAATGCAAGGTACAAAGCTGTTACGTGCGCACGCGCTAAATTAGTCCGCCATATTTTAGTACCTATCGTTCAAGGTGTTCTCGCCGTCGGTTGCGAGCTGCAAGGTAAACAATATCTTGGTTAGTTTTTAATAATATTATCATTCGTGACACAATTGTTTAAAAATATCAAGTGTTAAATACTTATTTATTTGTTTCTTTGGAATGTATTTAATTGCGTTAAATTTAGCCGTGCTATTTGCGATGTCTGTCCAGTATTCAACTGAAACAGGTTGAGTTAGTGAATATAAAAAGAGTTGTTTTTTATAACGTTCGTGATTGTTCGTCGACTTTATAAATGTTAATATTTCATGAAACGACGTTGTATTGTGATTGCCAACGAAAAATAAAAATGTGACGGTTTTAAAAGTGTTTTCAAAAAATACAAACATATTATTGGAGAAGATAGTAACAGGTTCGTATGTCAACAATTATGAATTTTGACAGGTCGTTTCATACCGAACCTTCATTATTGTTAAAATCAACGTATTTCAGATAGCATTAAGATTTTTAACCATTTAATATAATATTGACTATATAAATCATAATCTTGATACATATTATTATTGATGTAGCGCGCAGTATCAAGCATTGTTATATTTGAAATGTCAAACATAATCAGATATCGATTATGAATATAAGTTTTGTATTGAATTATAACTCCATATTAGTGTATTTGGGATAGTTTTTTGTAATGTTGGTAATAATTTTTGCATTTTTTTTAAAATAATTCATTGTTTTTCATAATTATAAGAAAGTCGTGTAATTTTTTCGTTTTCCCGACTAGTCCGTATTAATAATTTTCTTATCTTATCAGATTTGAAAACCATCTAACACAGTGCTGACAAGTGTTTTTTATTTATTTTGATAAAACACTTTCATAGTGAAATGCCCTTTACATAACTGCAATGCTGAAAACATTTGAATATATAAAATAACTGGCATTGAAATGGATGTAAAATGTTATCTTTTATGACCAATAAAAGTGTGTTGCAGCTATCAGTACCCAATAACATTATGAACATTTAAAAGACATTTTCATGCTACATGACTTATCTAAAGAAAGCTAATTTATTAGTACACAACAACTACACTTATATGAATGATATTTTTTATATTTCCAACACAATTAAATAAAGCATTAAAATCTTCTAGAAATTTGTATTGTTTTCTATAAACTGGTGTGATATTTAAGTCATTGTTTAAATAAGAAACTATCATTGCATTTCATTTTCTTAGAATCTCCATTAACATAGTATTCATATTATTTAGTTGCTTAAAATAGTGCCCAGGAGGTACTGGGCACTATTTCTATTCTGGTTTTGGTTCGAACTAAAATAAGAACGTTCCAAAATTTAAGAATCTAGTTCACATGAATTAAAATGAACTAGGTACATAATTTGAATATTAGTCTAATTAGGAACGTTCTTAATTTTTACAGAATAACAATGTGCACTTACTAAAATTGGAACGTTCTTATTTTAGTTAGTGCGCACTAAAATTGAAATAGAATCGGGCGTATTGTCATTCAAATTGTGAATTGTTCTAAAAGCTATAGGTACTATTTGTTTACAAATATAAAGAGATTAAAATACATTCCCCAACAAAGAAAGGTATCGTTGGATAGAAATATAATATAATATTTTTATTTATTTAAATATCTAGTCCCGTTGCAATCATGGTTTCGCTGATAAATTCAGGCACGCAAGCACAGTCAGAATAAGTTAGCCACATGGCTTTGCGACCATGTATGCGTCTTTTAGGGGTCCCGTTATGACTCTCGTCATACTCAAACACCATTCACCAACTGACAGTCGACTGCCCTACACAGCCAAATCCAAAAAGACGAAAGAAATTATTTTATTACAGTTCTAGCTTTTCTGGATAACCCTGTTGCTTTCATCTCTGCAGCATAATGGCTTATCTACGTAAATATCCTTTCTAGTTCCCAGTAAAGCATTATTCTAACATGTTATTTTCTGTTTTTGATATCTGTATATAATTCTTCCAAAAGGAAATTTGTCAATGATCGTTTATTATATTCACTTTAAATTTAAAATATATGTAGGTAGTCAACAGCATATTATGTGCTAACCTAAATAGTTTTATTATCATCTTCATGTGTCATGTAGGGTCCTCTCAACCTTTGGAAAAAAAATTTAACCTGGACACAAACTTAAACTACGGGTCAAACCCGGACAGGTGGCAATAATGCTCTCAACGTGGAATATATCTGAAAAATATTTGTCCCTGTCTTCTACAACTGTCAATAGTACTCCTATCGTTCTTACTCATGTTTAATCTCTGTACCCCTATTCTGTAGCAAGTGTAGGGTAGTCACTTGAAAAAAGTGACTATTAGGCGATACATTTTGTATGAAAAACGTTATACGTATCGGATGCGAGTAGACTTTTTTCATACAAAATGTATTGCCTAATAGTCACTTTTTTTCAAGTAACTACCCTACACTTGCTACAGAATAGGGGTCCTGATAATTTTGAGTGATATCTGTCCTCTTAATCATCCTTAAATGTATTATTAACTAAAGAATGGGTTTTATTTAAATAAAAATGTGGAATAATCTACATAATGTGGTTAACAAAAAAATAATATATTTAATAAATATACTCATATTTACTTTTCGTATCGAAACACAGAAAACGAATTAAACTGATCTCCAGCACTGTTCCAGTACAAAAAATGTGTAGAAGATTTTTTACACAATGCATATTATTGTCTTTGTTATAAAAATTGTTGAAATTCCCAAGTGCCCATATTACGGCTATGGTAGAAAATTAAAAAAATAATCAACTTGAAAAATGAACAAAACTTTATAGGAAATTTTTGATGTAGAACATATTCTATTTCCCTAAAGGTGCGTTTATACCAAACGAACAAAGACCCAGAGCTTGAAAATGGAGTATATTTTCCTAATCGTTGATACTGGACACCATGGAAAGAACAACTTATTAGTAGGCGATGACAGTTCTTTCTGGTTATTATTTCCTTGGTGATTAAGATTAAGAAAATACATAATATACCCTATTTTCAAGCTCTGGGTCTTTGTTCGTTTGGTTTAAAATGCACCTTTATGTTTCATCCATTCATTAGTTTAGAAGGGTTCATTCGCACCCGGTATTGTGAAGAATTTATATATTATTCAACTTTGACTAATACCTACTAGAAATTTCTCATTATACTACCAATGTCCAAGATATATTGTATCGAACTACCGGCTATAATAATTTGTACATTCTTCTTATTGTCATCCTTCCAAGAATCGTTGTTACTGTTTCAACATTTTTGCAATTCGGCGTATTTTAAATTTACCTATACGTTAACGGTTTCTATAAAATGTATTCGATATTCTTTTTTTTTTTTTAATTTCAATATTTGATTTTTACCAATTTACGGCGTGATTCGTTCACATTTTTACTAATCATAATAATATCTCAGGTCATTAGCTCTATAACGCGAATCTTTACTATACAAGAACGCGTTGTGTTAAATTTATGGTACTTTTTTTTATCGCTGCACTCGTTTTCGAGTGATTCTGTCTTTTTGATGCTAATAGATGTCGATGAAACATTGTTGCATATTAGGTAAGACAATAATATACTTATATTTTAGTCTAGGGTGAGATCTTCAAAATTACAAAAAAAAATTCTTCGTTACTACCTACTCATTTTTCTATATATGTACCTACCTACTTAGTTTTTTTTTTTTTAATCTATATATAAAACTGAATGTTTGTGTGTGTACTCTACATATTCAAAGACCAGTGAACGTATTTCAATGAAACTTTGGCGATCTGTTCTACTAATAATGTCCGGGAAGCTTTAAGCGGAGTATGAGTTCAATACCACTCCTTGGAGGGTAAGTAGTTACAAGTAGAAAAGGCTAAAATGTAACAAACATTGCGTACACCAGGAGTATTTTTATTTTATCCTGGGTTAGGTCGAAGTTCGACGGGCGGGTCAGCTAGTATAATATAATCGCCTGTTTATACTTTCATAATTAAGTTTTAATAATTAATCTGCGAAGTGGATTTTAACCTAGCGATTCAGTCGCCGAATTTCGTTCTGAGAAGGTCGTGGGTTCGATCACCGGTTCTGACCATCGTTCTCTTTCACGCAACACAAACTTTTCTTCAAGAGATATCGAATTTCTAAGTATTTGGGTCCCCTTTAAGTGAGCTCAGATTCATTGAAAAAAAAAATGGAATCAGTACGGGATGTATGTCCGATTTTGACTACTTGTTGTCGAGTTACCCATCCAAGCTGGGAGAAAATTTAAAGACAATTTCTTAGCTGTCAAGATTGTCATACCTCATACTTTTAGCTGGAACTTTAATTTCAGACATGTTGCCTATAATATGCACCTTGCACATGTCTGAAATTACACTTTTTTACACATACACAACCAATTATTTAGGCTCCATTGAATGAAGTGCACGAATTATAATTCGCGAGAGAAGTTGGTATGTACAATAGGTTGTAATGAGATGTAATTGTCGATCAGCAAACTCAAAACAACTGGCTAATTATTGCTATACCTAGAACGGGCGCTATTTATAATTATTTCAATTTCGCTTACCCGCCATTATTATTGGTTGTACCTACCTATTCAAGTCGTATTTATAATGTGGAATTACTCTACTGTTCAATTTATAATGTGGAATTACTCTACAGTGTGTTCGATGAAGTAAGCCGTAATTACAAACGCCGTAGGTAATTAGAATACTTTAAATCGTGATCGACTCTCTCATTTTTTAAACACTTTTATAGTGATAATCATAATTTAAAACCCTGTCCATTAATGGATGTCCTTAAAGACAGATCATTCGTATAGGGGGTCGCCTGTTTCTCGCGTGATTCGACGAAATTTGATGAAGATTTTCGTAGAACAATGCGACGAATTGAATGTCCTGAAAATCTCCCAACCCAAGTCAAACCGTTCCCAGATCAATATCTACGAAAAAAATATTAAGATTTGCAAACGGCGTTAAATTGGGTTCCAACTTATTTTGTCAATTTTCATTCAAATATTTCTCACGATTCCCGACTTGAGATTTTCCAAAAGATTTTTTTTAATAAGTGATGCTTACAAACAATAATTAAGTAAAATACAGGTTTAAGATTGGCAGTATTCCCTCTTTTTAGTAATATAATAATGTTTACGGCATTTTATTCATTATTTTTGGTAACGTATAATACAAGGTTCTCTCCCCATACAAGGGCGGATCCTGGGCTGGGTCCAGGCCCTAAGTGAACCAGGTTTTTATATATTTTTAAGTACAATACTTACGTTTACTAATAAAATACCCACTTTTTACTTGTATCTATTGTGATCAAAATAAAATTATAACTTCTTGTGACATGACCACCCCTGGCGCCAAAGCTGGATCCGCCCTTATCCCCATATTTATGATTTGCTCTTAGAATAAGGAGCCCCTCGTTGCTAGTAAATCGTGTGTTTTTACAGTATTTTAGTAAAAACCATTAAATTTGTTGTTAAAAATATTAGTTATATTAAATGAAAATAAAAAAAATATAGAATAGCATTTTCATGTGCTAGAATCGCGGGAGATATGACCACATGATGAGGACTTGTGGAGTCCATATGCTCCAACTAGGAAGCGGACATGGATGAAGAAGAAGAAGAGAAAAAAACAACAAAAAATATTTTCAAATGGATCTCCTGCATAATTATTATTTTGTGACATAACACACCTAAACCTCTGACGCACAGAATTAACGTCCCTTTTAATAATGAGTGATCTCATCTAAATATGTAATTATAACTTTGCTAGAGTTACCATCGTAGGTGCCAGTCGTAAAGTATTGTAAATAAAATAATCTCACTGACCACGATGTAAATGATCACTGCCATAAACTCATAGACGTGATTAAAGTTATAGCACATACCTAGACCGTGAGCGCTCAATTTGAATCAGGTACCTCGATCCTATGTTTTTTTTTTTTGCACATTTCATTCCGTTTACATCATCAGTTTTAATAGCACAGCTATTCAATCAACTGCAAAGAATTGTACTGAGATTTTTCACTACGGTGCAGTGAAAGATTTTATATTTCAAAATACTGACAGCAATAGTATTTTTGTCCATTTGTAGAGGTTTGTTTTTCATAAATGAATCTGTGGCCTCTCAAAGTGAACATAAATACACAATTGAACAGTGAGCTCGAGAGAGATCGAGCTCACGACTTCCAGTATGAAACTGGACGAAAGTCGGCGTCGTATAACCGCGAGGCTATTAACCACTTCATTATTTAATTTTCAATTAATTTGGGCAGTGTGCAATCGATAAATGAATCGAATCCCTCTTTTCACCCCACTTAAGGGAATAGGAAGGTATCTCTCTCTCTCTCTCCCTGGCTTTTGCTCCCAGCTTAACGTCTATGAAGACTGCTAGGGTCAGCTCTCCTCGTCCTCAGGCTGTAGACTCTTCTCTGCTGCACTACATCCCCCACCCCACATCATTGCATCTGCTCGCGCCTTTGCGTCACCCAGGAATTCTTTGGCCTCCCTCTAGTCACAGAACGTGGAACATTCAGGTTTATTGCCTGTTGTACGATATGCTCATGTGGTCGTCGTTCTATGTGTCCATACCATCTCAACTGCCTTTCCTCTAGTTTACTATTGATGTCTGTCACTCCTAGGCTTCCACGAATGTGAGCACTTTTGATCCTATCTCTTAGGGACACACCAGTGGACCATCTCAGCATACGCATTTCTGCTGTCTCTAATTGTCTATTATAGGTCTTGTACATTGTCCAACATTGTCTGATAGACTTTCCCTTTCAATTTGATTGGCATTTTTGGATCACATAGAACTCCCGAAACTGATCTAAACTGCATCCATCCTACATTTATTCTGTGGATGAACTATCCGTGTATTGCCTTTTTTACGATAATACACCCCAGTTTCACTTGTCGCAGGTTTATTACAATGCCTTAAAATTTTTGATTTACTTCTACGTTGCATAGCACTAACAACTGATGGGGTCTATGTGATTGTTCTTCTTAGATGGACCAATGTAGTATTATTTGAAACTGTTAGTGGAAGAGCCAATTCCCGTTGTACCGGGCGTGCTATCATTGCAGATCTGGTATTATTGCGGAGAAATTGATTCAACTCTTTACAGACGAATAGCAGCTAATAATAAGAATGATACTCCAGTCACAGTTAGAGCAAATGATACACACTGATACTATGCTACTTACTTTCCCGACGTACGTTGTCCCGTCCTAACTAAGAGTATCGATTATAATTTGTATTATAATAATTTTATCAATCTAACCGGAGCATCTGTTTTAAACGGTGTTCACAAGACACATTGACACACAATCGCACAAACGATCAAATAACTGACTGTCATTTAAGAAATGTTTATAAAATTAATTTGTTGTTGAACATGCATAAAAATATTTTATTTCAATATTTTTCGCGGCTTTCATGACCAGTTATTGACATCTCAATAAGTAATGTGTTTCGCGGGATTCGGCCATGTTCAGTTGGCTTATCCCGCAAAGCACATTACTTATACAGGGTGACTTGTAAATCGATACAATCCTTGAAATGGGTTATACTAGAGCAAATTTGCAACAATTTTGTTCGCGAAATATAACGTTTTAAAATCACGGCGTTTAAATTTTTTTTTTTTTTTTAGCTTGTGTCGTGAAAGAGGAAGATGGTCGGCACCTGGGATCGAACCACGACGTCCGCAGTACGAAAGCCGGCGTTGTAACCGCTGGGTCACCAACCACCAAATGTTTAATAAGGTTTATTTTCCGAAACTGTTGTAAAATGGAAAACATTTAAACGTTTTCGGAAAGCTTATTAATTGGGGAAGCTTTTCCTGTAGTTTGTACGCCAATTGTATTATACTTTTTACAGTAACTCTTTTAGAAAAATCGAAATAAAAGATGAAAAAAAAACAGACTCGTATCGAATTACTAGTCACCCTGTATATATATATAATATCATTCCTAGCAAGATGTTTTATGTGAATTTAATTAGCCGTATACATCAGGCTAGGCTTGCCTTTAATAAAAGGTCTAAAATAATAGAATCAAATAATATTGACCTAAAACTGAGAATACTCCTCATCAAGACCTATGTATGGAGTATCTTGATGTACGGCTGCGAGACATGGTGCCTATCTGAAAGAGATAAACGGAGACTAGAGGCTTTTGAGATGTGGTCCTACAGAAGACTATTGGGAATTTCCTGGAGAGACCACATTACAAACGAGGAGGTTCTCCAAAGAATCGAAGGAGGAAGACACCTGCTCAGGACCTTGTCCGAAAGGCGTGCAAGATGGATCGGCCACATAATAAGACAACAAGGCCTCTTGCATGCCATAATGGAGGGTATGACCGAGGGGACAAACTCTAGGGGACGCCCACGCCGAGAGGACCTGTTGCCTGTTGGTGGACGTGCGATGCCAATCATATGAAGAACTTAAAAGAGCCGCCCAAGACAGGGAAGAATGGAGGAGAAGAATTGAGGGAATTGCTGCAAGCCAATCCTAGGATTGAAACCAGAGAAGAAGAATTAGATAATTTTGTATTGTCTGAAGGTTACCTACGTTAAGTTTTCTAAAAAATTCTAATTTTCGGCCCATTTTTATTCTGTTTTTTTTTTCCATTCATAAGAACCTTCACCTGAAAATAGTAAACACAACAAAAAAAAAGAATTAGCTAAATCGGTCCAGCCGTTCACACGTGATGCGATGACCACGCAAAATAGGGCTCCATTTTTATATATATAGATTCCCCTAGACCCTGTACCTAATGATAGACAAATATCATGCTTCTTGGCCATCCTTATCTCCCATCACGGATGAAATTTAATTCTATCTGAGCAGCAACTAGTCTCGTATTGTTTCATTATACTCCCGTTTCTTTTCCGAACTACCTCTTACTCTCGACTCACTTCTATATTCTCAACCTTTTGTCTCCCATTGTATTGTTTTGAACTGATTATTTTCTGAATCACTGTAATTACATACCTGCATACATATTACAACAGATATACTATTATACAGTTAAGATCTAGATCGCCCCGTAAAGAAAATTCCAAGATATTTCTATTGTTTTACCTATCTGTCTTTTTCTTTAAATAATGACAATCAATCTGGCATATTTATTTTTATTTATTTATTTCAATTTTCACCATCCACCATTTTCCAGGCACTCGGGGACGTTAACATTTTTACAATTTTCAATGTTTACATTAAGAATATACAAAGACGGAGACAAATCAATACAAGGTCAAGTTGTCACAATACAATTAATTGCTCTCAAAAAGAACATAAGGAGAGAAGAATTTGGCTGTAGGCGAGCAAGTATTCTTAATGAAAACTTTATCTACTTGAGTCATGCCCGGGTGTAAAGTTCCCATTCATGCTCACGTCAAAAAAAAACCAATAATTACATTGAATTACGAAGACAAAACAAGAGCACTCAAATTAAAATTCAAAGTGAAACCATAAAAAAATATTTGGGAATAGCAATAAATACAATTTATATGTGAATTCAGTGGCTGTTGATGTAAATAGTCAGCAGGCACGTCGTTCATGTATATTGTTTGAAACAAACAGGATCATAACAATCGTTTTCTACTCTTCGTTCGAAGTCTCGCTCAGGTGGCATCACTTTTACTTTGAATGCTTAATAAACTTATTAATATACCATTAATTAGGAGGTCTAATTTCAAATCCTTGACCCGTCACGAGTAAATAGTTTATGAAGATTAGTCTCTTAAGATGCCAGTAATTTTAGGTCAGAAGTACTAACTACCATATTATAACAATTCTTTCGGGATGAATGAGGTACAGCATTTTTAAATATGAGACCCATCATTACCCAAAAATTTATTAGATCCAAGTCTCACGAAGAGTTCTTCGTACAACAAATAAAGTTTGACAATATTGTAAGTTGAGATAGGTAGGTACTCATCATTGGTTAAAAATACATCGTAGCATTACCGTTTATAATGAACAACTAGAATCATTATTCTTTATTGCAGCTTATCTACTTTCTCCCTTCATCATGTTAATCTCCTGGTACAGTGCCCCGTGTCAATCTGCAACAGTTGATAGATTATCGTAATATCTACTCATCTAATGATTATTTATGACTCTTTTTTTTTCAAATAGATTCGCGGCTGTCAATGGGAAAGTACGCTATTGATTTTGAGTTTAATTTAACAATCATTTTTTACGACTGGCAATTTTGAAAGCCTCAAATTAACTTTGATATAATTGACTTTAATATTATAATCATATTTTCTATATATTATGCTATTGACAAAAATGTGCATGTGTGTGTTATGGGGATCGCTTTCGTATCTTTATAAGAAGAATTTTGGAAATGGGTGGGAAGAGGTCATAAACATTGTAAAGATCGAGCGCAATGGAGAACTCTTGTTTCTTCCCTATGCCCCTGAGTGGGGTTTTAAGGGAATATTTATGTAGGTATAATATTTCAGCCATCTTTTCGACTATTTCAAAATTTCTAGTTTGGAACGGAGCCGAGTATTCTTTTATTATGGTGTTTTTTTTTAAAATGGTCTTTTTCACATTTGAAGTATATTAATGTATTGTTCTATCTCCGATTAAACGAGTATCAGCCCTTCTTTCTTGGGTCTCGTCAACGATTCGGAATTATGAACCTGAATAAAAATTAGCTTGATTGTAACGGGTATCTCAATTTTCGCACTGCTCAATTCCACTCGTCAAACTACATAATTACGTTAGATCTCACCCACTCTTGTCAGGAATTTGCCTTCATCATCGTTTATATTATCCGCAGAGACACTCGCTCGTATCTCAACGCATCGTGCACTTTCTAATCGCAATAATTTGTACTGCAATCGCATTTTTAACATTTCACGTATGAAGCCGGGTACCTACTCGCATAGATGAAGATAATAATTAATGGTTGTGCGATTCTTCGGCGTAATCATGAGTGATGGATGTTGGTTCGAATGCTGTCCAAGCCGGTACCGCAGCGGCTCATGGAGAATCAAAGATCGACACCGTAGATATTGTGTACAAGACGCGGAAACATCACGGACGTTCTGTTCTCTTATTAATCACGTTTTTGTCTGTGGTTTACGATGTCCTTTTGACCGCTGTCAAATCGCAACAATGCGCAAAATGACACCTGATCTTACGTTCGTGTTTAAGCAAATCTAATTAAAATTTATTCAATTCCACTGAATCAAAAGTGCAAACTCGAATTCTAGGAAACTCTCGCATATTCGAATCTTACGAAGTCTCTTATATATTATCGATTCAGATACCTACTATGATTTGAATTATTTTATTATGTTTGACTCTGAAATTATGAACTTTATGATCATAGTTACCGTGTTTCACGGACAGATGTATAAAACAGATATTTCAGCGTAAATTGAGATAAAGAAAAAGTAAATATTCTTTAAGGATTTACATCGTTTTTTTTTCTAAGTTAAGTATTTATAAGTATAGAAAAAATATTTCCTACGATGATTCTATCAAAACTTAGGTTTTTTATATGGAAATATGAGGTATGATCGGATAATTCATAACAAGATCCATCGGTGTTTTCGTGACACGGACAATGCCAATACTCCGTGTGGGTACCTACCTACATAGTCCATTTTCAATACAGTCATTACATACAGTTCGACTCGGTTAGTGTAAGAGGTCAGACGGATTAAACTCATCATCTGAGTTGATGGTGATATGGAGTAGATGACCCAACAGGTAGATCCAATCATTTCTACCACATACTTATTAAAAATGTATTTATCGTATAGCAAATACATATTATATCATCTTAAGATGTAAAAACTTAAGTAATTTGGACACTACAGTTAGAACAAAGAAGCACAGGTACGTAGTTCTGATTGCCATAGATTTATGTCAATATTTAAAGTATAGTCAGCCGTTGATTCGTTCATTATAAAGAAGTCTGTGATATCCTCCGCGTATGCTCTGAGGCTGCACTCGGATACAATATGGTGAATGGTTTGTTTCTCTCTAGTGGAAGAATTCAGCGCATCTGGTGTGCCCTGTTCGGATCCTGTTTAATGGGCTCCAAATCGTACGAGGTTGATCGAAACCAGGCGCACCGCACCCTTCGGGTCACACAACGCTTTGATCTAAATTGCTATGTTGCCTTCCGATGAACCATGTTGATGATTTCTTCGACATTTCGCTAACGACCGATGCTTTTCTGACAGTACAAAAAAAATGGACCAGATGAGAAATTTCATAATAATATTTTTACCTTTTCAAAATGGATTTTATCAAAAACTCCTTTGAGAGATAACGTTTGCAACCACTGTCTAATCGTTTTGAATTTACTACCTACATTTAATATACCTACCTATGTCCTATATTGTGTGATATTTGTTTAGTGACTTGAGTTCCTAAAGATAACGAAAAATATTCTAGCATAACCCATGACATCCACGTAAAGATTAGAATGATAACAACTCCTTTTTTATCTATAAGTTTATTTTTAAGATAAGATTTAAAGCCAATGGACTTGATTTTAAATTCAAGTTAATTTTTGAAAATCGCCAAGACTGTAAATGACTCAAACAGAACACTAATATTTTTTAACCAAATTAATTCATTCATAATATGCCAAGATCTACGAAGCATGATGATGTTTTCGTCGCTTTATTGCTATAGATAATATCATGTCGTGTACATGCGCACCGTTTGATTGATAGACCATTATTTGGAATCACGCGCATGTTATTATTATTTGTACAAATCATCGGACACCAGTCGGTGATGAATTGAACAAATAGATCGTCAATTTTGTCCAATCATTTGTCAACCATTGATCGGTCAAAACAACCTCGCTACCTACTTCCATTTTAACGAATTTAAAAATACATCTTACGTTAGTGATATGAATAGAAGCATCTTATGAATATCGTTCCCTCGTATTACTTGAATTTTATATAAGCCTGGCCAGCCTGGCTTACTGAGTGTTGCTTACCTGTATGAGGTAAAACGCTGTCCGGTGGACGGTTGGGTCACGTCATCAGAGAAAGAATGTGATGAGAGGGAACAGATTGGAAGAGATCGTGAAAGAGTACATCAGGGTGCGTTTATACCAAACGAACGTAGATCCGAATCTAGGCACAGAGCACACATTCTTATTGGTTGATATTGGACACCATGGAAACAATAACAAGCAAGAACTTAATAATGGGCGATGATACGCGCGTTGTTATTTCCTTGGTGACCATATCAACGATTAAGAAAAGTATATTCTATTTTCCAGCTCTGGCTCTATGTAGTCTGGTATACGCACCCTAATAGGGCAAAAAACATGCATCGGAATGAGTTTATGCTTTTTATTATTCTCATCCGAATACCATTATCCTTATTCTTTTGTAAAGTTAAAAAGTGTAAAGTTAAAAAAAACACATGAAACAAATCTTCCCCGTAATTTTTTGATTGATAATTCTTATTCATCGTTTGCAATAATAAAACAATTCAAAGAGACAATTAGTAAGAATATTTATTAGTGACAGAGCTAGTTGATATGTAATTTCTGATGGGTCTTTGGTTTCAGTATGTTAGTATGTAGGTCCCTGTGTATATAATTACTGACTATTGCTTCGCGATACTGGCAACATTCCACAGAGTCATCCACAAACTACACGCAACCATCACAATATTGAGTGGCTTCATAATGTATCTACCTATTGTATATCCGTGAAAGGACGTTAATAGGTCATACCTAGACTAATAAACACATATTAACTAGGGAAATAGTATCTGGCTAGAGACTTGTGATATCTTTTGTGTGATGCCGTGGTGATTGGTTAATTTTCAAGCAATAACCTTACTTTAGAAAATAAGTTATTTTTTCTTAACTGCGTTCTTCGTAGCCGTAGTTGTGTCTATATTAAAGTTACTGTAAACTACGGAAGACTATGATGTATGTCAGCGTTGGTTAAGTTAGCGTTAGAGCGTTGACGATTGAGTTTTGCCCATATCTAATTATATTTTACTTTGTCTTCTTCTTGTGTCATCAGTATTGAACAAAAACCTCACTATTGGACTTCTTCCCTCTTCCAGTGCAGGCCACCTACTCTATTAACGTCGTCGGACCATCTTGTCTGGGGCTTACCCACGCTTCTGCGCCCTGTTCTAGGCTTCCAGTCTACTTGCCATCAGACATACGCGCCACATCACCTGCCCAGCTCCACTTCTGCTCTGCGATTCTTTGGGTCGCATCTATTACCATGATCTTATCCCTTATCCAAACACTACTTATATTTTGGTGTGCAATTATTTGATTTTTGTTTTTTTTTTATCGTGAATGCAATGTATTGAGACGGTGGTTGTACTGACCTAACTATGCGTTATAATAGCTATGCGAGAGATAGCTGTTATTGGAGTTATGTATCGGGACGCTGATGGAGGGAGGGGAGTAGGACAACGCTTTTCTAGGCAGACAGTCATTCGGCACACATGTTCCAGCCATGTCCATCTCTTTTTCATAATGGCAGAGGTGATACGTCTGCACCAGGTGCGGCGTAGGTGTAGCTGTTCATTTCCAATTCAAATTTCATCCTCAAGTTTTAACATTATCTATGACTGTAACTATTGTCTTAGTAACGGACGTTTCCAAGCAACAAAATATCGTGATAGAGACGGAATGAATCAGTTAAATAAGGAGTAACTTTTAATGTCGCTTCTTCCTATAATAATAATATCTACTTACACATTCGGACGTTATCTCCATACAAACCTGTCACTTGAATGGCTAACACCATTTTTCGTTATCTTATCTTACCACGCCCAATTTTTTAAATAAAATATTTTTATACTTAGAGTAGCTACTCGACGGTAAGTCGATGGTTTCTATGACAATCAATCGATAGGTGTTCGCGAGAAAATATTGAAATACAATTGTTTTTTATCGGAAGAAATATTTGCTGTTATATTTTCATCAATTGATGCATATGCTAAATTATTCTCCCGTAATTTGTATGGGCCGCAGTAGGTACTCACTGAAGTATTAACTCTCATTCTTTGGCGGCTCTATACCTACACGTACCTACCTATAAAATTCAGCCAACAGGTTGTTTTTGCAAACGGCGCTCGATAAAGTCAAAATAATGAATCATTTTCATATCACGCCAATTTCAATACTACAGACTGCATTATTCGCGTGTTGTCATTGACGCTTGTGCATGTGTGCGCGCCGCAATTTGATAAAAACTCCTCTTATCGTATCGATGACTTAACAACGATATCGAACTTCAGTCGGCCGGGGTCCCGTATCGAACGAAACGCGCGCGGTCGATACTACAGTTTGTTAATAAAACAGTTTCGATTCAATTAATAGATTATCTACATTCCTTTGATTGTTTTTCTTTTTTTTTAAATCGTTCTATTTTCAAAATGTTTTTCTTTTGTTTCGTGAAATAACAGTGTAATAATTAAAGTGTAATCTGTGTAACATCTTTCGATTGTAGTGTTCCGATTTATAAACATTGTGTTTTGTTCCCGTGTAATAAATATATTGGTTTGGATTAACAAATTAACTATAAAGGTATCGAAAACGTTTGTTATCATTCAACAGTTTCGTTTATCCGTAGTAGTTACACTACTTCTTATCTAATCTGTATGGTTGTACCTACTCGTGTTTAATTAAACTCTTTCGTTAAAACTGAATTTTCTTACCAAAAAAAAAACCTGTTGGACAACAGTTAAGAAAGTGGTAAAAATAAATTGTTTGCTTGTCTTATAAATTAGTTATATCGCCCGTCAAAGATTGCAGATTTTACGTAACCACGTTTGGGACTGCGGAAAATTTGAAATTTCTTCTTGTAGCAAAAGTTGTAGTATAACTTCTGATCAAATATCACATATTTCGTCCATATTATAACTCCTGCAAGCATATGTTATTCTTTGTCGTCTTATAAAGTATAGCCTTCCAAGTAGGTAGGTACTCTAATACCCCTATTCGCTATCAGATCCGCTAAAATTAAGAATCCGCCAAAAAAAGTGTATGAAAAAAGTAACTTCTAACTGACTGTTCCGCTTAAATTATCATAATTCCTCTAAAATGACCCGCTAAAATTTATGCGGCGTCTTAGAAAGACCCGCCAAAATTTTAGAGGGACCGCTTATACATATTATGTCAAAATCGTGTCTTTTATTTTCAGTCACCTCTCTTAAAAACAGCAATCAAAACAAAAAGTTATTATTTTCAGTAAATAAAATAATAACTTTTATATATCATTACTATACTATATCATTTTGCTCTTGTTTTCATCACAAAAGATACGTTAATAGTGTTATATTTCTTGATCAAGATGAATTTGTTTGAGGAAAAGTAAATTTAGGGGCCATGATGATAATTTTGACATGGGGAAATTATTCGTTTGAAATCATTTGCAGCTATATTCACTTCGGAATATCGCTTGGATTGGTTGAAATCACATGAAATTGCCCGCGAATTCTAAATTTTAGTTGATGCTAAATTTTAGCGGATCTGATAGGGTATATGGGTATAAAAATTAAAAATATAGGTATCCCACAGTTGCATTGGTTTTGTCATACGCATGAAAAATATTTCGCGTGGGGTTAGGTTAGACTCCTAACCATGATCATGCATTCGAATTTCTATAATGATAAATAATTTAATTGATTAAATAACTGCCGAATCACTCGAAGTCGCGTGCAGAGCTAAAAAAAACTTTTAATCAATGTAACCCCGCCCGATGCGTCTATTTTAAACCGTATATTTTCCATCCACATTCTGTCAATCGCATCAACTGACCTGTCAAACGCAAATTTAATTTCAAAATTAGAATTTAAAAAGCACCGTTTTCTTAAATTTTATATGTTTCGCGTTGATATTTTCGTTCATAAGAACCGTCTCCTGACTAAAGCAAACACGACTAAAAAGAATTAACGAAATCGGTCCAGCCGTTCACTCGCGATAACCACAGAAAATAGGGCTACACTTTTATATATAGAGATAGGACAACCAATATCCCTTAATTTTCATTGCATTTTAATATCGATATTCCAAAGAAATTGATGTCATAGGATATCCCTGACAAAGTATTTCCATGTGGCTGAACACGAGAGCCTAAACTTGCGTTAAATTGATTGATGGTCTGTTTGCGATACCACCTCCAGCGACACGTCCTGTGGTTTCAAAGACTTCTACCTATAAGTGGGTTTTACCCATTCACAATATTATACTATAAGGAGTTGTTCGCGTTGACAATATTTATTATTACGATTGTCAATACTCCACTTATGATTTATTGACAATAAATCACGAAACTAGTTTTTACTATCAAATTTCCATTGCTGCCCAACCAGGGAGAACGGACCTCCAGTATTTTCTTTCCAAGCACATTTTTTCACTTCCGCTACCGACTTACGATTAGAACCTCTCCTATTTCTCTTACTTCTGACCTGGCCTTCCATGATGACAGAGTCGATGTGTTCGATCCACGTCATTAAATAAAACGGAA
The DNA here is from genome assembly GCA_963576905.1 of Mystacides longicornis. Classification (NCBI taxonomy): domain Eukaryota; kingdom Metazoa; phylum Arthropoda; class Insecta; order Trichoptera; family Leptoceridae; genus Mystacides; species Mystacides longicornis. The sequence continues at coordinate 4,805,943 of OY756433.1, read as the reverse complement.
TCAAAAAGATAGAACAATTTAAAGAAATCCTCCGCAAAAAATACGAGTAGATTTCGGCCCATCGTATTGTTGATAGTAAGCAACCGAACGTTTGTATGTTCACAAAAATAGTTAGCCATATTAGTAATTACCAAGTTTCTTAACAAAAATAGATCTTTCATAGTTCATACTAGTAACTTAATTAAAGTTTGTTAATGATTATGACGTATTCTTAACAACTAAAACAAACAATAAAATCAACTCTCTTCCATACTAAGTAGCATTTAATGTGCAGGTAAAAGTATAAGTACCTACACACGGCGACACGACCATTCATAGTTGTTCTACGGTATCGATCCCCGTTTATATCTACTTCGGATATAAAGTATCGAATTAATTCCAGTTTTTCGTTGTGGTAAGTGACACTATCCCATAGTAATTACAGGGCATTACCCATTTCAATGACCATCAGTTACGATGATACCATCTAAGCGCCCCCTACCTAGCCTAAAACAATCTCAATACTACGGCTTATTAAGACTACGTATTTACACGAACTAGTTCACACTCAAATTAGGTACTTAATGTATTCCTACCTATATTGAAATGGTTGGTAATCTTTCAAACTGAAGGACGTGGGTTCGATCCATGGTGTCGAACATCTTCCTCTGTTACGATGCGAGCCTTTGCTTAGTGTGTAAGATGTCAAGGGAGTATTTGTCCTGTGAGTCCTAAAGTCGACTTTCGTAGTGTTTACTGTGTTCGTAATCTGTTATTGGAGGTAGTGGGTTGTATCCCAGGTGCCTACCATCTTCCTCTTTCGCGAAACAACCTTTCAGTAGCTTACTTTGAAAGAGTGAGAGAGTGTATTTGTGTTCACTTTGAGTGAGCACAGATTCATGTTCTTATTAAAAATACAAGTTATATAGACATCTACATATAGTCTTCTTTGTCCCACCCTCACCGCTGAGGATCTTGACCATCACCACTCCCCACCCTTCCAACTAGCCGTCCCAAAAGTTCCCGATCCAATGCAAAGTGCAGGGCTTCCCACTTTTTGCCTCTTTCCTGGTCACTCCATCTCATCAAAGCACGACCTCAAGCTCTGGTGCCTTCGCTCTTCCCCGTTATGAGGAGAACTATCAGCTCCGCGTCGCGCGCACTCCTATAATAGTAATACTTATCTTACCATAATAATGCAGTAAAATTTTGGTTTAAATTGTGTCTATTCTTTCAACAATATAAGCAATAAGCTAACAGGTTTCACATGTGATTTATTTCCTACTACGTCGCCATCTCTTGGATTTTTTTGTAAAGTAAAGCAATTATAGAGGAACGGTTTTGATTACAAACTTATGACCCGTCGAACTTCATCCCAATCCGAATCAACGATATTAATTACATAATGCAATAAATTATTAGCTAAATTTAATACAGTTTTTATGTCGTAGATTGCATTTTATTCATGTAATAAGTCCAAATTATTTTTTTTATTCTGGGTTAGGTCGAAAGTCGACGAACGGGTCAGCTAGTATATAATATATGGTACGAAGTGATGTCCTCGCATTATAAAGATACAAAGTAGTTTGCATGCATGTATATGTACTTGACGTTTGTAATACAAACTGGCAATTCTAGAGAAAAGTTGGCCATAGTTCTCTCCTCTGTAAGTATACATGATATTAGTCTATTACCTATATATTATTCCTCTCGAAGCTTGACAAGCCGCACACGCTCAGCCCACGCCGCGCAACGTCTACTCTAGAGTCTGGCACCCTTCCCCGTAATGGAGAAATTCTACTGCTAAGACTTGAATCTCTTAATAATCATTTCAAACAATCCGTCCACATCAACACAGCACCACTAGATACTACGACAAAAGACCGAATTATATGCATCATGCGAGTTAATATTTTTAGGGATTTTTACATTATTCGACTAGATTATAATATTGACTTTGCATATTATTTGGAAATAGTTTGTAACTAAACAGTCTTATTTATAAAAAAAATCGTTAATCGTATGATCACTTCCGATACGCCGATCAATTTTTACTTTATTAATAAAAAAATCGATCAGCTTCTGTTATGTATGAAGATGACATTTTGCACAAAATTTTGTAAACAAACAAAATAGTAGCCGGTGTTGGACAAACATATGTTATGTCAGATTTGATGATTTAAAAAAAAAATTTGCATTACTTAAATCATACGAAACTTTTATGTTTCAACCAAAATGAACGAAGTCATGACTGATCACTTTCTTCTTCTTCTTCCTAGCCTTCCCTCCACTGCTGGATGTAGGCCTCTTCCATCCGTCTCCACTTCTCTCTATCCTGGGCCGTATCAACCCACTTTTTCCCGGCCGGCGACCGCAACAATATCGTCGGCCCATCTCTTCTGTGGCCGACCGACACCCATTGATCATTTTAATTAATTAAAAAATATATAAATATTAAAATTAATTAGATAATTATAGTAAAATATACAATCACAACATAGAATTGTTGCCCTACAAGGTCAGCTCTTCAAAATTCTGCGAAAATGTCACAATTTCATACAACCGAGTATGGAGTTTCATACAATCGTCATACAAATTGCTCGAATATGTGCATATACAAAGGGCGGGTTTATTGCCGATTGGCAATTTCTTGTGTAGGTATTTATTTTGTTTGAACGCTTTTTTTTCCATACCACGTTCTATTCCATATCTCACACATTCTTTTCACATACGAGTATTGTTCTACGTAAATATCTCATCTCTCTTTTTTTTTTTTTTTTTTTTTTTTTTTACCCATCACGCCGTGTCCCGTAAGGGGTAGGCAGAGAGAACGGACCTCCACTCTTTTCTATCCAAGCATACTTCTTTCGCTTCTTCCACCGACATACCATTTCTTATACAGCTTCTCCTATTTCTCTTACTTCTTACCTGGCCTTCCTTGAGGACGGAATCGATGTGTTCGATCCACGTCATTCTCGGTCGCCCACGCTTTCTTACACCATTCCTTTCAGCCTTATGAATTTTCTTTGTCATTCTGTTTGCATCCATTCTTTCCACATGCCCAAACCATCTCAACTTATTAACTTTCATCTTTGTCACAACACTTACTTCCATACCACATTCTTTCCTAATATTTTCATTCCTTTCCATATCCCATAAAGTTTTTCCACATATTCTTCGTAGAGATTTCATCTCTACTGCATTTATACTACATTCTTCTTTTTTCGTCCATGTCCACGTTTCACAACCATACATCATCGATGGTAGCAGGATTGCGTTATGCACTAGTTTCTTTGCTTGTAGTGAGACGTTGTTGTTTCTCATTATAGGTCTTAATGCACCGCCCACCCTGCGACCAGCAACTTTCCTACGTTCGATTTCTTTTTCACACTTTCCATCACGACTAAACATGCTTCCTAAATACACATACTCATTCACTTGCTCAAGACATTCATTTTCTACGGTTACTTTGCAATTCGTTCTTGCTTCATCCCTTTCAAATACCAACACCTTTGTTTTGCTTACATTCATTTTTAGACCATTTTTTGCACAATTTTCAAACACACTTGACACAAGTTCTTGCAAATCATTTTCACACTCAGCCATAAGTACTAAATCATCTGCATACATAAGCGCACATACCTTTATTCCATTTAGTTCAACCCCTATATTTATATCTTTTAACCCACTGACGCAAAAATCAAAGAACAAATTGAACAACCAGGGTGACATGACGCACCCTTGCTTCACACCTTTCGTAAGATAGAACTCCGGTGAAAGGTGACTGTTCACCTTCACACACGCAGTACTTTCCGAATATAGCGAAGCAATGGCACGAATCAACCGGTTATTCACTCCATAAATTGATAGAACTTCCCATAATTTACCCCTGTCTACCCTATCATATGCCTTTTCCAAATCTACGAATGCACAGAAAAGCTTCTGATGTTTACTCAAAAGCTTCTCCGTAATCATCCGCAGAGCGAAGATCTGATCGGCACACCCCCTCCCATTCATAAAAGCCCCTTGTGCATCCCAAACTTTATTTTCAGTTATTGTTCTAACCCTGTCTACTAAAATTCTACTGTATAATTTACCCACGTTGCTCAACAAGCTGATTGCACGATAGTTGCCACAGTCCAACCGGGAGCCCTTCCCCTTGTACAGAGGGCAGATAATGGCTTTCCTCCAGTCACCTGGGGTACGGCCTTCCGTCCAGCACAAGTTGAAAAGCTCCAGGCACCACTGCAGCGTCACTCGGCCGCCATACCTGATAAGCTCCGTTGCTACCCTATCGCAACCTGACGCTTTCCCATTTTTTGCTTTTTATCTCATCTCTACTACATTTATACGATACCTACTCACATTTTTCAAATTATTTTTATCGTTCACATTGCATTGTATTCTTGCATATTTCGACAATTATTTACGATGCACATTTCAACCATTTAAAGTTGCATATTATAACCTTGTCTCTAATGTTAGCAATAGGTAATCCTATAATAAATCTTTGTACGATGGTTTTATTTTCGTGTTGTAGTGTTTTATTTTATCTTCAATGAACGACTGCTCAAAAACTATCGTACCTTGTATCAGCTATTAGGCGTACCTCGGTGTAATTTAATATTGCGACGGGAAAGATTTATCCGTCTGTTTCTTTGTGTCTCGTTGTTATTTTATCTCCGATGTTCCTCTCATAAGAACACTGGATGTTGCAGACGTTTATAAAAAATGCACCCACAAACGTCTGCGTTTTGCGCGCATTTTATCAAATTTAGTCGAATGTTGCAAAAAATTCTGATTTGCTGGGTAAATTATATTTTTATCAAATTCTTGAGGTTATGTCTCATCTCTATGATCCGATAAGCCAGTAATGAAAATCCAGTGTTTTATCTATTTAACTAGCTTTGCCGACAGATGTTGTCCTAGCCGAGACGGCCTGTTCATATGTGCATAATGTGCACTGCGCTCCAGAAACAAAAATACTTAATTAATTCGATTGAGTTAAAATAATAACATTAAAATGTTTCTAAAACATCCATATTTCATTCATATTCAAAGCTCAGGAGGGAACAATGCGAGAATATATGCGCGCACACAAGTTCTACCTCGTGTGTGTACCGATACTGTGTGTACACATTTGAATATGCCCCATAATTTTGTTGACTTTGTATGAAAATATTTCATAAAAGCTCGAAACGGTGGAGTAAGTGGGATGGGCTACTGTGAGAGTGGCAATTACGTATGCAAGAATGCGAGGGAACTACCATCAGGTGCAGTAAACAGTATTTTTTTTTCATAGATGGCGATGGCGTCGCAGGATATTCTTTACATACTAACTTTAATAATATATTTTATATTATTTCTTATCCGGTTTTCACCTTTGTATTAGTTATTCTGTTATCCGGAGCGGTGAAAAATCCAATAAATCAAACATCTGAAGATTCTGTTCAGCCGATCTCGAGTTATAAGTGTTCGCACTAACCCGACATTCATTTATATTATAAGATAATATGTATATAAAAATGAGTCCTTATTTCCAATCACCCGCTAATTGCTTGTACAATTTCGATGACTCTTTTTTTTATTTATTTACATAACAAATTCGAATTAAATATTTATAGTTGCCAGGAAATCTTCTGTCTTGTGAGGTAGTCTATAAAATGCCAATAGCTCTGTAATTGTAATCCGGAAACGGGGAAACAGTGACGATGCGTTTTATCATGATGATTTTGACGTCGATAAACCAGTTCCGATCCAGCATCGACTTAAATCAAAAGCTCCAAAGAATTTTTTTGCAATTTTCTTTTCAATTGAGAGCATTATTTATCCGACTATTGAAATTCTACCACACCTGTGGAAGAATTTTATTTACTTAGATATATTGATTTATTTATATTTTATTTTGTTTTAAGAGGCAATTTTTAGTAGAGTGACAGCATTATACATCGAAAAATAAAGAGATAAATATATCGTAATTCAAAATGGACGCATAGTAACATAGTTATTAATTGAGAGACTCAAAAAGATGTATGTATGTAATATTCTTCTCCAAGAGAAGAAATTATATAAGAAAAAAATGTTGGAATTTTAGACTCCATAACATGCCGTCGTTCTAGCCGGCGAATTCTTCATCACAGCCGTCATTGTCATTGGAAGATGGTCTATTTCTCAATTTTATTTTCGTCAAACGTCAAGTCTTCATTATCCACGTGCAGACAGCGGACACTGAATATCATTATTAATGATTTGTGATCGTCCGAATACATAATTAATATTATTATTTCTCGCGTGTTAATGTATGCCTACGCTCTCTTAGTTTTGCTCGAAGTACGTTTGAATTCCTGTGAAATTTAGTTGAATGTTTTTTTTTTAATCCTGGTGTTGAAAGTTTCCTTAAAATGAATGAAGAACCATCGTCCATAGTTCCCAACACATAGAGTTTCTTAAAAACCTACACCAAACGTATTTTCGGTGACAACTTTTATCTAGAAACTCGACTAGTCCCTTCATATTATCTGAAAGAGGATAATGAATCCAGGTAGAAAGTTCATGGAAAATTTTTAACCTTACCGGGAATTGAACCCGGAATCGTTTATAATATTGTGTTTTTTTTTTACCCATCATGCCGTAACCCGGAAGGGTTAGGTAGAGAGTGAGGACTTCCATTCAAAACTCTTCCACTTCATTCAATAGCATAACGTTCCGCATACATTTTCTACTATTTCTTTTACTACTGACTTGGCCCTACTTTAAGACGGCGCCTATATCATCGGCCCACATCAACCTAGGTCGTCCGCGTCTCCGGGCACCCTTTCTGTTTGTTTTGTTCTCATACTTTTAGCTAATGACTATTATTCTGAAATGAAAACGATTGAGTTGCGTCGTATCTAATTGTTATTGAGACTTTTGACATTTATATTTTGTAAGGTTTGTGTATTTACGTAGTGAAAGTTCATTATAATGAATTAAACTTTTGACATTTCTCTATCCTGAAAATGTTCTATCCAATACATTTGTTGCGTAACTACTGGCAACCGAGAGTTCTAAGCAAGAGCTTCTTGCGTTGCGTTGGAACGTGAATTTGAGAATACCGGTCAATGACGGTTATTCTGAAATGAAAAACAGATGATTGAGTTGCGTCGTATCCAATTTTTATTGAGACTTTTGACATTTCGCTATTCTGAAAATATTTTATCCAATACATTAGATACGTAACTACTGTCAACCGATTATTATTACTCAACTCAACCTTGCGTTGAGATGGAACGTGAATTTCAGAATAGCCGTCAATATCTGTCTCATATTGCCATTGCTAGATGGAAAGGCCATTATGTCCGTCTATAAGGCTGTGATTAATTCATATCTTCGTATTATTTTCATAACAAAAGTGCTTCAAACTCTTTCTATCTCATCTGTTTTTAAACTAATAGTTAGCAGTAACATGTTGTATAACGATTCGGTCATCTAGATGAATTGTCAAAATCCAGTTATGAGATGATTGAGAGAATGACGCCAGCGAGACATCCTGTGTTAATAGTATAAGGACAAAACATCCCACACATGCGAACTATTTCGTACTGTCCAACCAAACTATCTTGGCATATGTTCACTGTCCAGGAATTATCACCGTCCAAGGTTTCAACAACGGGACACACATGGATTAGCCAAACCGCACACAATATGGTCCGACCGCTAAATAAAAATTACTCTAACTACAATGTATTATGCAGTTTAAACACGCAATATAATATTCGCGATTGTTGATTTCTTGTTAAAATATTATGAGACCACACGTTGTCATCGTGGGAAATGTTCCGATGGCCCTTCGCAGGTGAGCGAGTGTCATCATAATGTAAACACTATACCAAGGATAGCCAAAACACGAGTGTGAATTATTAAAAAACTAGCTTTCCCGACAGACGTTGTTCTAACCCGAGGCGGCCCGTTCATATGTGCATAATGTGCACTGCGCCCCCAGAAAAAAATACATAATTAATTCGATTGTTAAACTAATAAAGTAATAACATTAAAATATTATTATTTTATAGATGTTTAACACATAAATAAATAAGAAAAAAAACACATAATAAATAATATTAAGAAAAAAAATCCAAAACATTCATATTTCATTCGTATTCAAAACTCAGGCGGGAACAACGCGAGGATATAATATGCGCGCTCAGACATTCTTTCTTTATATGCCCGATATTGACTTTATATGAAAATTGGAGCAAGTGGGATGTGCTACTGTTGAGCTGAGGATTGGGGTATTTTTTTGTGTATAAAATAAAAATGCGCGGAGCGATTACAAACACGTATTTTTCATTACAATATGGCTGAAGAAGGGAAACGGAAATACAAAAATACATAGATTGGCAACCCATAGATAATGGATGCGACATAGAGTCATGCGACTCTACGGCCCTGTATTCCTTGTGTTAACAGCTACTGTAAGAGCGGCAATTACGTTTGCAAGAATGAGAGGGAACTACCATCATAATTTTGTTTTTAAGGCGTAGCAGGAAATCGGTTCCATACTAACTTTAATATTATATTTTATACTATCCACTATCCATTTTTCAACTTTTTATTAGTTATTCTGTTATCCGGAGCGGAGAAGAATCCAATCGGTAAACATCGGTAGAATCTGTTCAGGCGATCTCGAGTTATACGTTTTCGCACTAACCCGACTTTCATTTATATTAGAGATGCTATAAATTAACAATCTTAAACAAAAAAAAATCCAAATACGATGGATAGTTTCTGAGATTCATGATGAATTTTAGTTTTCAGTTGATCTGATTGAAATAATTTTCTTCAATACTGACATCTAAGGCGATAGGGAGTCCAGTTCAATATATGTAACCATGAACGAAATATGTGTGTAATGTAAGTAGGCACTCGTGATAATTAGCGGCCATTGATATCTTTCTCACTATGGGACTCGCATATTATTTGCATTCAGTCCCGCAGATTGCAGGAGCAGTGGCCAAGCTAATTCCGTCACCAGCGAAGTGTTTCGTGGATTGTGGCTATTTGTGTGTACCAACACCATCAAGCACGCCGTGTGTGTATCTTCATTTCACACTTTTCTTCGATCTAATCGTTCTTTTATAATAATTAAGGTCCTCCTTCATACCAGCAAATTGCTATATAGGAGGATACTTTGTCATATTTTTTTTTCATACAAATGTTTGTTTCATACTTTTTAGTGATATGTCATCAAAAACAAGTTTATATTCGATTAAATAAATAAATAATCAACGAGCTTTCCCGACAGACGTTGTCCTGTATTCCTAACTATGAATATTGATTTCGAATTTGTAATTTATACTAAAATTCTATTAAAATATGTTTTAAAAATATTTCTGAAAGCTTGAATGAAATTCTATCGAAAATCTGCTTCAAGTAAATAAAATTTGTGTTATTATGAATTTTTCACAGGTGGCGTGGTTGTCAGTAAATCCGTTCCATACTAACATTAATATTATATTTTATATTATTTGCTATCCATTTTTTCGATTTTTTTAAAATAATTAATTATTCTGTTATCCGGAGCGGAGATATATCCGATGATCCAACAATGTTGAAAATCTGTTCAGCCGATCTCGAGTTTTAAGTGTTCGCACTAACCCGACTTTCTTTTATATTTTAGAGATGCTACGGACTATGTAGAGAGGTACCTATGTATGTAGTATGTATTTACTTTAAATTATTTTATACTTAAGTGCTTTCACGTGGCTTTTTGTTATGTTCTTTTTATAACTAGATTTTCCAATAATCACCACAAATCAAATCTGGACCACCACTATAGTTGGACTTTGGATATAACAAGAAAACTCAGTAACGGCTTTCTGGGTATGCTAGATTCTTCGTATTTTCTTCCATTTCCGCTCCCTAGATGGAGCATATAGCCTCCACAAGTCCTCGCCATGCTGCCCTGTCCCCTGCGCTAAAATCTTTGAAAATCTGATTTCCTTCACAAACGCACTCGCTCATATATCACAGATTCTCGGCCTCCATATCTTGCCACTTTACTCAATTTTTTTAACGATATTCTCATTATCCGTGTCCGCCTTCTACGAGCGTGTGGTGTTGTATGAGCGAAGCTCACGTACCCAGTTCAGTGTGTCGCACGTCTCCACCATTATATACATATTTGCGTAAATTGTTTCTTCGCAAACCGACCGGAATGAAACGTCCAGCATTTTGTTCGTCATAGTATAAAAATTCTCAGTCTTTTTCTAACTATCCAGTTAAGGCAGATTCTCATACACTGTCATTCAACTGATGCAACTTATAGAATATGTCGCTGCACAAAGAGCAATGATACAATAATTAGTTGGGTAATTATTATAAGTCGATACATGGAGATCCTTCCTTCTTCCTTTTGCAATATTAGAGAGTTGGACTTGACTATTTTACAAGCTGGAAAATAGCACTTGTCCTCCAATCGTTTACTTTGACTGTAATAACGTCAACAAAAATTAATACATACATACAAAATTAAGTTCTGTGTTATCTTTTTGGGATGAAATAAGGCCTTCTTTAAATATATGATCCATCCATTTGAGAAGCTAGTCAATCTCATCAAAATTTCTTCAAGTTCATATTTTATTGCGAGTCATTTTAATTTAAAAGTCACTGCTTCAATTTATCTACACTACTAGATGACGGGACTTCTTGAAGCTGGCAAATTGGCCAGCAATCTGATTCATGAGACTTGTTTTTTTTTTAAACAACAGAATCTGTGGTCACTCAATGAGACCACAAATACACACTTTGACCCGTTCACAATAAGCTACTTAAAACTTGTCTCGTGAAAGAGGAAAATGATCGGCAACTAGGAGTGGACCGTAAACCTCCAGTACGAAATCGGCGATGGAACAGCTCGGCTGACAGCCACTTTCATTTCACAAGCTGATAGCCATCAATTCCTCAAAACATTGTCAATGTTAAGGAATATAACACCAGAGTCGTACAGTAGCTAAGACGATTTGTCGCCTGCGACTCAATATGAAAACGCCCTAATACGCCGACACTTTCATCTTCTAGTTAAAACGTATTCTCTGAGAGTAAACTGTAATAAATGCAGTGTAGCTTCGTTAGTGCCGCTTTATCTTTGATGTTATAGTTCTTTTCTATTACCATCCGCATTTTACCAACATGTTCTACTAGCCACCTACCTAGTACTTCGAATCCAGAAACCTGGTTTTGCAATATTATGTCAACTTATCAATAATAATAGCAGAAGGTTACTTTTTTCTGAGTTGTACTGATGTTTTTTGCTCGAAAACCACCATCGTAGATTTTATCGACTGCTTTTCCAAATGGATCGCAATGTCCGACTCCTGTAATCGCTCTAAGAAAACCTACATGCATACATACATCCTCAGCGTCACAACCCATTGCAAGGTCTAAGCTGCCTCCAAGAAACGTCTCCAAACCTCCATATCGCCGGCTGTCACCTTCCAGTTCCTTTGCCCAGAGCCCGGCAGTCTCTAACGACGTCATTCAACCATCGCAGCTTTGGCCTTCCCACGCTTTATATTCCAGCTGGATCATTGAACAACAGCGGGAACTCCAGGTCATCCATACGAAATATATGTCCTAGCCAGCGTAATCTGTGAATCTTGATGATTTTGACTACGCTGACATCCTGGTACAAACCATACACCATTCCGTACAGTCATCTTTAATAGGTCCATACATGGCTAAGGATTTTTCTTTCAAATGCGTCCAGCCTATTCTCGTCGGTAAGTATTCAGGTCTCCGAGGAGAGATTGTGTACATTGGGCAATTGTTTATCGCATGCTGGTGAATCCACAGATCCCCATTTATGTGTGTGTGAAACGGAACATCAACTTAGCCGTCTTCAATCGAGTAATCTGCAATTGTAGCAGCACCTTACCAGAACGCATATTGGGATTTCATTATGGTTTACATCAATTGAAATTGTTAGACCATATTTGGACTACACTTTTCCTACTTCTCGAAAACTCTTTCGTCAAGATGTGATGCTATTATAATTGAAAGTAGGCATAACCACAGCACAGGAATTATTAGTTTTAGGGTTCCGCTAATAACTCGCCTATATGTCGCCTATATGTCATATTTTATTGAAAGGTTCGTGTTTTTATGTACGAAGTGAAAGTTTATCACAATTTAATGAAAATGGAACTGTGCCTCCTTCAAATATCATCGTGTTCATTAAATTTACTATCCGTCATAACTCCACATCGCGCATTATGCTCATACCGAGAATATTTCGTATTGCACACGACTTAAAGGATGACTTGTATAAATAACCTCCGCGTTTGTTCTGACGGATTTGCAGTAGGCAGTTGCACAGTTTGTAATAATGTGTGCTAGTAGTGCATTGAACACACCACTTGCAACTGCACAAATAAATCAGTCATAGAAAATGTGTTATGATCTGTCAGTTTTGGAATGCGGTGGCGCGTATTGGCCATTAGACACTGCTTGGTGCGTTCACCCGAGATGTTCCCGCCCGCCTGCACTTGTGAAGTCTAACTAATTATAATCGCACTAAGATCCAAGTGGGAGTCGAAACGCTACTCGATTGATTATCGTATTGTGCGAGCTGTCCAAAAACCGTCCATCGAATAGAAATCTTGGCGAAATTTTCTTCGATACTGTACGCGATAATGTTATCTTATAATATAAAAGAAAGTCAGATAATAACTCGGGTTCGGCTGAAAAGATTTTTATGATGCTTAGTTTATTTGATTCTTCTCCGCTCCGGATAACAGACTAACTAATAAAAAAGTTAAGAAAATGGATTAGAAATATTATAAAATATAATATTAAAGTTAGTATAGAACGGATTTCTAGCGACGCCAACGCCATCTATGAAAAATCAGATTATAAATATTGTGTTTGAAGAATCTATATATATATATACCTATTTACACTTTTATAACTACATCGAAAAATCCTAAAGCATTAGCCGGTTTACAATTATTATAGATGTTTCCATTTTCTCGAATTCATCAAAATCTTTTTATCAATATTTGAACTTTTTGACATTTCTCGAGTACTTAAGGAACCTTTCATTTTGTACATTAGGAACATAGATAATGTACAAAAAAAAGTTCAAAACGAATAGATTAATCAAAAACTTTACAAATTTTACATTCCTGGTAATTATTTTACACTTCCATCTGTCTGTCAAAGCTTTGTTGTTGTTTAATGATTTATAAAAAGTTGTATTATTACATGCAAATGGCTAACGCCGTGAATTGAAATAAATAAATAAATAAAAATTGCTTCAATGAAATTATGTGAAAATGAAAAATAATCCTTAATAAAATAATCTCGGTATTTATTCTTCGATTGAGATATTTCCGGTAAAACAGTTTCAACATCTAAATACGATTTCAGGCTTCAAACATTTCGTCAATGGAACAACATGGTATCCCATACAAAACTTTCGAGTTGTTGGTGAATTTAAATTCGCTTAATAATTATCGACTACGATCTCGTACTTGGGGACTGTTCGCTACTATCCTGTACATCCCAGCGTTTCGGTATCGTTAATCTCCCGACAGAAATAATTCGCATTCCCGTCAAGAGTGAGACGCTCTTCGGGCGATTCTGTTATATCATCCCGTTCCGCACGCCATGCATTGTGACGTTTCCACTGCACTTCTAACTGGACACACACTGTACTACTATTACATATTGATTTAAATTCTTCAAACACAGCATTTGTAACTTTGTAATAATACTTTTTTCAAATTAGTAATTTATACGTTTAAAATATGTTTTGAATGTTTGAAAAATATTTCTGAAAGCTCGAAAAATTATCAACCAAAAATATGCGTACCAATATTTTTAATATCAATGGTTGTCTGTAATTAGTGTCTGCCTGCACTTCGTTGCTCAAATCAAAATATCACAATTCTTATTATTTTACTTACGTACCATGTTGAACATATTTTTATGAAATATACACGACACAAGTAGCTTACTGTGAAAGAGTTAAAGAGTGTATTTGTGTTAACTTTTAAGTAAGCACAGATTCATTTTATAAAAAAACAAATTGAGGAGTTGATTGTGATTGAAACCGATTTTTGCGTCGTTAGAAGCAGATACCTATTTGAATTTTTGAAAATATCAGTAGATAGAGAAAAGTCTACACTACCGAATGGTGTAAAAACCGAAAAACGACCCAATATATAATGCTCAACGTTATTACAGGCGATACATCATGTATTATTCGGTGCATTCAAATATGTAACGAAAATCGTCTCAAACATCATTATCGTAAGATTTGATCGTTTGAATAAAACCCGTGTCAGTTTATTGTAATTTCTTCGCGACCCGACATTCTTTTATTTTATTATCGCTCGTTTGTTTTATTTCATTGGACCCCTCTCTCATCGCCTTGATTGTCCTGTTATTTTTTTGCCAACACATATAGGTACTTTAGTTCATGCGAGACTAAAAAAAATGAAGAAAATCTCGTCGTCTCTCCAAGTGGATACCTATATTTTATCTGAAACACCTTCACGTTGCAGTGCTATAAGAGATAAAAATATCGTGTTTATTGTATGTCGTAGTGGATTGTAAATATTTTGAATAGAGACGAGTACAGAGATAATAACATCGTTATGATGATACCAGTCAGCTCTTTTCCTTTTGTACATAAATAATTTACAATGATTCTGCAAGTACTGCAGTATGTATTAGAATGCACTTGTAAAATGAGACGTACCTATCTTAAATTGCTTACTTTATAGACGTACTTTGAGAGCCTGAAGATTATGATTGGTTTTCTAAATAACTTTGTTCTTATCACGACATTGGTCTATTCGGTATATTTGGAAGGAGGAAATTAGTGGTACATCACTGAACATTTTAGTTCACTTACAAAAGGAAAGCAACTCGAACATACTAGCTAAATTTCTTTACTCAGCCATCAGTTCTGAAATCGCTGGGCTCTCTCGGCACTGGGCATTTCCTTGGGCGTTGTTCGATGCTTTCGACATTGAAATATACCTATATTCGGAGCAAAAATGTCAAAAAAAGATAAGATGGAGGGACAGTTGGACGTTAGCCACCTAAGAATAATATTATCCAAATCCAATCCAAACCTCCTTTATGCCCCATTTAAGGGCATAGGGAGGCAACAAGAGCTCTCCTCTGCGCTCGATCTTGCGCAATGCTTATGATCTCCAACACCATGTCCAAATCCCTCAGTTCCTCCTCGAAGGAACGGAACACGGTGTAAGATGGTCTTCCTCGTCTTCGGGATCCTGATGGGAGGAAGAACAGCTCTCTCCTTGGCGAATTGTTATTCGGCATCCTTAACACATGTCCCAGCCGAGTCCATCTTTTCTCCATACCTAATAGTAGAAGTGATGAGCCTTCGCTGGGTGTGCCGGCGGATAGCATCGTTCGTGATGCGATGGTACCATCTTTTATTCAAAATTCTCCCGAGGCACATCGTTTCGAATGCGGAGTATTTTTGTGTCTGGGCTTTGGTCTTTGATGCCAGAACTTACACCCATAATGTTATACCCAAGAAAAAACAGGACTCAGTCCTATATCATAAAGAAGAACAAAAAACAGATAGCAAATAACAAATGTATATTTTCTAGGGACTTTTGAAAAAGGTATCTAAATATATAAAACTGAATGTTTGTACCGGTGTGTGTGTGTATGTACTCGATAGATTGAAAGACCAGTGAACGTATTATATTTATATTTTAATGAAACATTGGTGCACAAACATGGCATAAACCAGGAGTAAATTATTTTTATATTCTGGATTAGGTCGAAGTTCACGGGCGAATCAGCTAGTAATAAGTAAAAAATAAAAAGTGAATTGAAAATACAGTTACATTTGATCGAACACATACCGTTGCACACTAAACGCAAGAGTGCCTAAAACAGTTTCCTTTTCATTGAGACAATTTAAAAGGAGATGCCGTTTCTAGTACGTCCCACATATAATTCAATGGCTTTTAATTATTTTTCGTTCTCTCCTACATCCACCAGAGCATTCTGTCTATTGAGAATCCAGCATACCGTTGCTAATTTTGATATCTTTGCGAACTTGACAATAACTACAGTAATTCAGGTTTGGTTAATGTTCTATGATGAGCAAATCGTAAAACAATAAATTTTAATTAGGCCTTTCACCAGAGAACAGGTGATTTAGACTAACTACATGTATGAACTTAAGGCCGCTCTTTATTGAAAGTAATACGATATTCAATGTTTGGGGTTCTTAATTACAGAACTCGTTGACGATATGAACATTTTGATTTAAAAAAAAATATGAAAACAAATATCAATAACAATAGTAGTTTTTCACTGATTCGTTTACATAAAAAGCATAATTCATAAAATTGTCATTAGGCGTGTGTTTTGTAGTCTAAATACGAAAACCTTTCAACTGTCTCAATACATTTTTAATATACCTAATAATGATATAGTTTTTTTTTTTTAGCTAGTTTAAGAAAATTTAAAAAAAATGATGTAGGTAGGTATCCCATCGACCGTTGGAAAAAAATGTTTTTTTTTTTTTCATTTAATTATGCTTTTATTGAGACTATAATATATGAACTGGATTTCTTGCACATAAAAATCATGTTAAAATCCATAGTCTAAAAAATATTTTTTTTATATTAACGTACCTAACCTACGCATTAACAGCCAAATATCTCGTCAGTCCCCATTTTAAGGCCGCGTAGTTATGTGTACATGGCGACTTTTCATCGACTAAAAAGCGCTCTCAAGTTCTTTTATTGACGGTCGAACATATTGTTAACATTTCTATTCCAATCCGAATGTTTCCGTGTATGTCTGCCTGATTGGCGGTCGAACAGGAAGCTCTCTATGCATTCACCGTACGTCGGGTGTCGCCCATACATATTGTGTGTCCGTTGTCACCAGAGTACCGGTGATATGGTAATGAAGGAATAAGATCAAATAACGGTGTCAGCCACGCGTCTTGCCGGGGACAGATCCAAGTTGCATACTGCGACCACATATTATTATATTCTGTCGTTAAAATTTTACTACCACCAACCACCCAGTGGAGTTGCTAAACTATCTTTGTCACTGAGCTCTATACAGTAAGTATAACTGTATTGATTACACACATTCCTGGATTCTTAATCTATTCTATTATCAAAGATCTTATCTATTATCATAGATTTAGATTAAGAATCCAGGAATGTGTGTAATTATTAGAACTCAGCTCTATCTTTGGCGCTTGGATTTTTTTTAACAGTATTGATAACACACATTCCTGGATTCTTATCGTAATCTATGATAATAGACTAAGGGCTGTGTGTTTTGTTGGTTTCTGCCTTCTGTTACCTCGCTCGTCATCTCTCGATGACCCTCAAACACTTCTTTGGATTTTGGGAATTCTGTTAACATTATAATCCCTACTAAAAACTGTAACGCACCAAGTCATCTTTGTTACGTAGTCTTTCGGAACCGTTTGCTCGAATGTCGATCCATGGGTTTTCCAATAGAATTTTTATGACTTACGTATGAGTATTTTAATAAAACACACACACATCTATCGACATTCGAGAATAGGGTCCCTGATGATTTCCTGATTCCAAGGTCTGAGCACGAGAGTTACTCCCACTTAAGAGCGCAGTGTTCCCATTTCTGTGGTCTATAATAATTTACCTCATATCATCGGACCACGAACATTCTCATTCCATTTTTTTATTTATTAGTATTATTTATTATATTATAATATACAGCCACTGTCCTTTAAATGCAAATTGTACATAATGTAAGTACTGAGTAGTAAGTAGTGTGTAATCTCGACAAAGCTATATAGTTTTTAACCTAATAGTATGTCTTTCAACAGATTCTTAATGTAACCTTTGAGTCCGTAATATTTTTCCATATTTCTTTTGTCTTTGTGGTGTCTTTTGTTTCGTTTATTTGTGATCGTTCGATCGAACCGAACGTCCGTATTCTATGTCGATGATATAATAATTCCTTATATTCACGATCAGTTCAGTTCTAAAGCCATTATAATATACGATTTCGATTCAGGTCGCTCTCATTATCTCTTTGTCCGCAACGATTGCTATTATCCTTGCACTTTACACTCCTTTTTATAATAATTATTATTGTTTATACTGGATAATACTCACGAACACTTCAAGCTACGTCTGTTTACTTTAGCTGGAGAATAATTATGCCGTCGAGTGTTGTTACAATGACTTCATACTGCACACGCGAGTATAAAAAGTCCCCACTATTGACCACTTCTGTTTAACGCGTTTTTTTTTTCGAATATTTTCGTCGTTAAATTCTTTTTTCTTTTGTTCTAAGCCTTTGAGTGACTCTAAGGATAAGGATATTTAAGGTGATCGTTATATCATCATAAGGATAGGGATATTTAATGTGATAAAGAAAAAATAACAACTAATGACTCTAACAATTCATTACTAATGTTCGATTTTTAAATGGAACAAACCACTACGGGCTTACGACCGTCTTCTACTGTTATTTCGAAGGCTGGCTTAGTGTGATCACTTTACGTTAACAACGTTCGCCATTAGGTGGTAATGTTTGTCTCCGAAACTCCTAATCATGAGAATTCTCAACATGTTCAACATGTCGAAAAATCTCATGTATGCAACAAGTAGAGATTTAATAATAAAATGAAAAATAGAGATAAAAGTTGGAAATTGTTGAGAACAAGAGAGCAACCAAATTTAAAGACTGCGACTGTTGTCATGTATTTGGCGCCAGGATATGACTATATCCATTTTTGTTAATGTCTCATATTTATTGCCTATTGGCTTTGTTGGTGCACAACGTTCTAATTATGTTTAGATTCTTGTGACCTTTTCAGGACTAGATCTTAAAGAAAAAATAACAACTAATGACTCTAACAATTCATTACTAATGTTCGATTTTTAAATGGAACAAACCACTACGGGCTTACGACCGTCTTCTACTGTTATTTCGAAGGCTGGCTTAGTGTGATCACTTTACGTTAACAACGTTCGCCATTAGGTGGTAATGTTTGTCTCCGAAACTCCTAATCATGAGAATTCTCAACATGTTCAACATGTCGAAAAATCTCATGTATGCAACAAGTAGAAATTTAATAATAAAATGAAAAATAGAGATAAAAGTTGGAAATTGTTGAGAACAAGAGAGCAACCAAATTTAAAGACTGCGACTGCTGTCATGTATTTGGCGCCAGGATATGACTATATCCATTTTTGTTAATGTCTCATATTTATTGCCTTTAATGTGATCGCTACTCTCGAAACTCAATTCCAGTTTCAATGTCGTCAAATCGTGTTTGAAATTGTCGAGCTGTCAATCGCGAACTAGTACACTTTTTAGTATTTACCGTTTAAAAAAATACTGAAAATATGTATCTGAATATTGTCAAATGTTGCTGGGGGTAACATTACATCTCGATAATTTTATCATTATTTTTATATTTATTAAGTTCGTTTAGTTTAGTTGACCGTGTGCCAAAACAGAAATGGCAATGGGTAGGACATGTGGCGAGACAGGGATATGAAAGATGGGCACCCAGAATTGCAAAATGGCGCCCCTATGAAAATAAGAGACCAATTGGGAGACCTCAAAAGAGATGGGTGGATGGTGTGGTTTCTGTCGCGGGGAAAAACTGGTCAAAAGCTGCACAAAACAAAAAAAAATGTGGAAAACTTATAAATATTCATATAGGGAAATTTCTTGTATAAATCTTCATTTATACCTACATTTTTTTTCGCAAAACTATACCGGAATTCAAAACGACCAATCGTGGAACTCTTTTCATGTTAGCAACACCAAAATCGAAATGTGAGATGAGATCGTTATTGAGATTCCTATCATATCGAAATTGCGATATACATTCAGAGCTCATGACCTCCTTGACGATACTCCTTGTGATAGAAATTAGTTTGGAATTTTTTTGTATTAAAATGAATCTGTGCTCATTCAAAGTGAACACAAATACAATCTGACTCTTTCACAGTATGCTACTTATAGCTTGTGTCATGAAAGAGGAAGATGGTCAGCACCTGGGATCGAACCCACGACCTCCGATACGAAACAGGACATATTATAATAAATTGCTTATCACAAAAATCTCTCAATGCGTTTATGCATTAGTCTACTACTGACATTTTCTTTTTTCATTAATCGAGAACTATTCAGGTGGTAGATATATTATGCATCCCGCTCTTTCTTAAGTTTTCTTAAGTGTGTCAGTGTGACGAATGATGTTTAACAATAATAATATTATTTGGGTTGAATGTTAAATTTGTGGTTCCCAGTGCAACTATTTTAAGTGTAAATTTATGTACAAATTTATATAGGTGGGAACTCGTGTATCTACATACTATTAAATTTTTTCCCTTTATCTTCAGGGCAGCGAAGCCTTTGTGTTTGCTCCTCTTGCATGGTTTTATTTTTGTTTGTTTTAATGTGAAATTGTGATTTTTTTTTATGTCATCTTATAATAACCATGGCGTATCAAAATGTATAATATATTTTTAATGTAAAAGCAACAATTGTTGCGTAGAGAGAAATAAAAAAAAAAAAAAAAAAAGTTCAAAAAAGTTTCATGGATTGTATGCGATATCTTTCAGGGTTATGCGGTTCTTTAGTCGCAATAGTTTTTATTGTTTTGTAGGCGGTGGTCTAAAAATCAACATCTGTCAAGTTTTGAAGTGATCGGCGGGAGTAAAAGAGCCTTAGTTTATTATAAGGTCGCGTTCCAAGAATGTCCTAGCCTAGATGATAAAGTCAAGATCAACCAGATAATGAATGTGTAGGTATCTTAGATCCGTGTTTGGTATGATCTTAAGAGTTAGAATCAGAAATCAGGAACAGAAGCAAAGTAGAAGACATCACGGATGACATAGCAAAGGATGAAGTGGCAATGTGCAGGAAATGTTGTAAAACAAGCTTCACTTATAAGGAATAATCGGGATGATCTTCGGAGCTTTAAGAGGATGATGATGTAAATATCTACGTCATAGAACCAAATTTCGGAACTTGACATGTACATAATATACCATCAGTACGGTTAAAGTTTATGTAGGTTGTAAGGTCTATTACGATCTCCTCAATGAAGAAGAAAGTGCCAAGAATCAAGTCATCGAGTGAAACATTAATTATTTTCTTGAAGCAAATGACATAAGTTAGATGCCAACTACTAGAGTTCGCGTCAGTCGTGAAAATCATTTTATTTAATTTATTACCGCATCATATCAATCGCTGACCATTCAAATTAAATATTAAGCTGTAAGCGTGATCAGTTTTTACAGATAAATAATATTTAATAGTCTATTTTTTAATATGGTGAATAAATACAATTTTAGAACTTAACCCTCATGGCTAAAATAATTTTAAAAACTTAGATAGGTATAGGTATTTACCGCGATTTAAATTTTCTTTTTAACCGTGATATTATAAATTATGTCATAGGCTAGTTAGCAAAAGTGGATCTTTATTTTCATGATTAAATTTCCGTGAATAACAAAATTTACTTCAGTTCTGACTTAAGATGGCTGAAAGTGTAAAAATAATGCATTTCCATCACATCATAAGCTTTTCTAAAAGTGATAAATGTTTCCTAAAATTCTATTTCCCAATTTTCACCAGATAATCCCAAACAAGAATGCCAGTTTGTATAACAATTATAATTATTGATTTTTTTAATATTTACAACTGAAACTAAAAGTGTTACTAAAAGAATATTTCTTTTGTTTTCAGGTAAATGGATTCACAATTGGAGTATGCGATTATTTGCGTCTAGAAGCATTCACATGATATTTCAAAGATCTTATCACTGCTGATTCTTCAAATCTGGTAATATTTTGTAAATATATTATATCCATCACACATATGTATGAAATTTTTACTACTAAACGATGTCGTCTTTTTTATAAATTAGAAATTACACAAGGATGTGGGTACTCCTATAGAAAAACATCTTTAAATATTGCTGCGCAAAGATAGCTTTGAAATTTACAGGGTCCATCGATTGAAAAGTTGGCAAGTTTTTGAAAAAAGTTAGAAGAAAAAAAGATAGATGTTTTTTTTTTTAATTTTCAATTGTACCTACCCTATTTTGAGATTCAACATTTTTTATTGTCACAACGGTATCAGATAATGATTTTTGTATCTACCTACTAGTATTATTATTCAGCTATTTCAGAAAATAAATATAAGAATGCACCTCAAAAAATAGGCGACTCTGTAACCATTTAGCTATATCGTGTAAGTCAGGGTTCCACAACAAAAAAAGTACTAAAATAATTATAACTAAAAAAACTATAAAAAATCTTTGTTCATGTGTTGAGTTATTTAGATAGTCCGAAATGTGTTCTATCTCTGGATTTCGCTCAGTCATAGGTACTTTCTGGGACACCCTGTATCAACAAAGATTGTGCGTCTGTAGGTATAACCTGCTTGAATGCGTGAAAATTTTTCTATTAGTCAACCGCACCCGTCGAATCTGAGGCAGAATGGAGAATGCCGATCTCGGGTAAAAATTTCGAGTTAGAAATACCTTTGATCCTACCGGGAAACATAGACAATTGGTGTATTGCGATAATACTCGGATCCCTATGGATTGATTCACGAGATCACAGGTATTTTCCTACCTAGTAGTAATTGTTCAGTACGACAGTGGAGGAATTACAGCGCAGTGTTTCAAGACTCTGCAACGAAACAGCACGCCTCGGCCTTCGAGTCAACGCCAGTAAGACGGAGCTCATGGCGAATAATGCCTGCCCCGATAAACAGCTACCGATAACCATCGATGGTCACCAGGTCTTCCCATGTTTGATGCGTGTGTGTTGCCCATTCTCCTGTATGGGTGCGAGTCCTGGCACCTGACTCTGGCCCAGGAACAAAAAGTATCTGCATTCGAAACGAAGTGCCTCCGTGTGTGTGAAGAAGTGAAGGAGAATTTTGGGTATAATAAGGTACCACCGCATCACGAACGACGCTATACGCCGGCGCACCCAGCGTGAGCCCATCACCTCTACTATTATGTGGAGGAGATGGACTTGGCTGGGACATGTGTTAAGGATGCCGAATGACAGTTGGCCGAGGAGAGCGCTGTTCTTCCTCTCATCAGGGTCCTGGAGACGAGGAAGAGCCTCTCATACTGTGTTCCGCTCCTTCGAGGCAGAGCTGAGGAATCTGGACATGGTGTGGGAGGAGGTCATTAACGTTGCGCAAGATCGAGCGCAATGGAGAGCTCTTGTTGCCTCCCTATGCCCCTAAGTGGGGTCTAAAGGGAGTTTGGATTGGAGTAGTAATTAACAATCATCCGTTAGTTAACTCAAGGATTAATAATTATTATTTGTCACACGTCACTCTTCGCTCTGCTAGACTCGGGACAATAATAGATTGGTAAAAATGAGTCTCGGAGCCGTCACACCTGACGAGGGGACCAGGAATTGGGACAAGTGTCTTATTTTAGATTGGAACCCAGTCGGGATAACGCGCGCATTACGTTTAAGTAATAATCGCACATATTATTATAATCTATTTTCTCGTCCATCCGAACGTGGCATCAACGGCATTCTTGACGGGCTAGTCACCACTCATATATTATACAACGAATAGTAAGTAGTAGGTACAAGACAATGTCCTTATTTCTGTAATGCTATTCTCGTTCATTGAATCTTCCTGCGTGTATTCTACTATAATTATTACTACTCTCGAATCTCCATGTCATTGTGACTTCTACGTCTCCCTCTTAGTACGATATTTTTAATCTATCAATTTTACCAACAAATGCAGTCTAAAACTTTAACATAATAAGTGTATTTTTAATCTTAATTTTTATGTAGTCATTGTATGTCTATTCCAATTTTTATGTAGGATTTTTTATGTATATCCAATATCTCATTTTTATGAAACACTGTATGCCATTTCTACTAATAGCGGTTAGATCCTAGATAAACTTCAGGGGGCCTAATCTTGGATTCAATGACGACCGATCGTTTTTGAAATTATCGAGCCATCAGGATATTCAATTATGAACTAGAATTTTTTTCCGTGTTTATAGAAATTGCCTTTTATAGAAATAAAATTCTGAAGATATCTGAATATTTATAAATAAATCAACACTTTTCTGTACAAAGGTGTCAGTAAGTATAGCCTGCGGAGCTTATTGCTTATTCTAGTCAACCGGTTCCGTCCAATCTGAGACAGGTCAACCTCGGGTAGAATTTTCAAGTGAAAAAACCTCATGATCTGAAGTCCACACCTATTATACTTCTAGACTACCGAGGTCGGAGCCTATTCTTAAATATTGCGGTCTGTTACTGTAACGTTACATCACAGGTAGGTAGCTATATTTTTTAAATTAATAATGTACCTATACCTATTTTTTTTTTCATTCTATTTTTTACGCTATTCATAAAAGAATATAAATAAAATATATATTATGTACCATTATAGGGAACTTCCTACTTGTGTAAAGCCTTATTTGTACCATTTAATTTCAAAAAGCAATACCTAACCGATTTAAAATACACCAATCAAAATCTAAGGTGTCATCGTTATTGAGATTGCTATTGAATCGGAATTGCGGTGTAAATGCAGAGAAACCCCCCAGATCTTATTTGGGTTTTGAAAAACTTTCAAACTTTTTTTTTACATACTGAACTAGCCTCTCCTGTGTATGGTGGCCGCGACAAAGTCAATAGGCAATAAAGATGAGACATTAACAAAAATGGATATGTTCATATCCTGGCGCCAAATACACGACAGCAGTCGCAGTCTTTAAATTTGGTTGCTGTCTTGTTCTCAATAATTTCCAATTTAATCTCAATATTTCATTAAGTATTAAATATCTACATGTTGCATACATGGGATTTTTCGACATGTTGAACATGTCGAAAATTCCATAGTCAGGAGTTTCGGAGACTTAAACATTACCACCTAATGGCGAACGTTGTTAACATAAAGTGATCACAACCAGTCAGCCTTCGAAATAACAGTAGAAGACGGTCGTAAGCCCGTAGTGGTATGTTCCATTTAAAAATCGAACATCAATAATGAATTGTTAGAGTCATTAGTTGTTGCATATATGATTTTTAAAGCAACAACACCTACTCTTTGGTAGGGATTTTAAGATGAACAAGAGTACGGTTTCTTAACCGTAGAAGATATCCCAAAAGGTGGGAGAAAAAAAAACCGTAATAAAGGAGGGCGGTTCTAAAATGAAATGCGATGAAAGCTTTACCGTTGTGAAAGTAGATAGTGAAACCGAAATTAATAAAAAAATGTGTGAGGTGTCGGGCCCTGCAGTCATTGTTGTCGAACGCCAATGGATTTATGGCAAACAAATCAGCATAGGTGATAACAGCCAGCCAGCCAGCGCTCCAAACAATAAACAATCGGTCTAATATTAATTAATCGCGATGTGTTGTAGTGTAGTACACCTCGGGGTGAAACAATACCTACGTATCATACACCGCACACTTTCTAGACTGGCGGCTCTCAAACTGGGGTCCGCGAAGTCAGTTAGGTAGGACCACTGAGTATAAAATATGAATAGAGGTGGATGCATAAAAACGAAAATCGGTTCCTTTATCTAACAGTCACGTGACTTAAGAAAAATAATTATCAATTAAATAATTAATGTTACTTTCACCCACAAGCACAACACCACACAAAAACCCATAAATACATCCTTTAACTAATAATTACCTATACGATTAAAACATAAAAATTTCTCTGTGTTATGTAACGCAAAAATTTTAAAATAAAAAAAACAATGTCACAAACCGCTACCGACAATCATCACAGTTTGTACGAGTTTAACAACAGTAGGTATATTGATGTTAAAATAAAATATAAAAACAGTCACGTGGTACATGTTGGATCCATGCGCAATAAAACACATTATTTCTTCTCAAAGGGTAGGACCACGAATAGGAACGTATGTATGTATGTATATTTGAATGAACGAACTCTGTGGCTCCCCCGATCACACTTTTATCCCAAACTAGATGTTCCGTTTTACATTCTAAGCATACTTCATTTCCAGTAACTCACAACCAAAAACAAAAACAATCCTCTGTTGTGACACATCTGAGAGGCAGTAAGACTTTGCATGGGAGAGAAAAATTGTTATTTTTCTATTTTCCTCGCGGTTCATCCATATTCTTTCAGCGTTTGAAAGTAATCTGAGCTTATACGAATATTTTGAAACCTACATTTTAGCCAAATCCTGTCCAGCCTTTTTCGAGTTTTAGCGGGACATTACAGGTCATAATAAATTCACTGAATAAGTATTGTGTGAGAGGTGAAAATTTTAAAATGTTTGAGGACCTCTGCGTTCTGTTCTAGACAATATTTTTATGACGAGCCGATTAGAACTTTGGCACGGTGCAAATCTTTTATTCGTTTCTTCTTTATTAATTAACGAGCTAATAATAATCATTGTACCGGTGTTTCTCCGTTATTGTTCCTATTGAACTTTCTCACTTTCCTTATCAATACTAAACTTATTGATGTGATACAAACTGCTTTGTTTTCGTCTCGATACGATCAAGTTCTATCAAAGTGGCCACATCTGATGGGCCCATCATTATGTTTGTCAGAATGCAAAGAAGTGATGTATCACTAAAATGTCCAAACGAAAGGAAAGGCTAAACGACTTTTTATCTGATTCCTCGCTGCGAAATAAATGTTCTAGATTAAAGATCTATCGCATTTCAAATACAACACATATCTCTCTTTTAACCCCACTCAGGGGCATAGCGAGGCAACTAGAGCTCTCATTTGCGCACGATCCTGCGCAATTTTTATGATCCATCTTATTAAATTTTTGATCGAAATGTTCTAACAGAACGAAACGCATCTCTGGAATAAAGACAATTATTGTTTTTTCTTTCTCATTATGAATTATTATTACTACACGGTTAACACCAATAATATTAATTAGGTTACCACTCTTCCACACCTTGTAATCGTATAAGATACCTGTTATTGGAGCTTTAAAGTTTTTGTTTCATGATTTTTTTTGTTTGTGTAATTCAATGTTTTGTTGGTGTCTCTTTTAAATAAATAAATGATTTTTTTTAAATTTAGGATAGTATTGCGGAATTACAGTTAATGTGGAGTCACTGTCAATCAATTGCCACGATTTCCCGTAGGTACCTATGCAATATATGTAAAAAGATGTAACAAATCTTAAAAGTATTGTATGTCTAAGATGAATTTGATATTTCAGTGTTTTTTTTTTCATTGTTTGACCAAGAAATGGTTAGTTTAACAAAAACGATAAATCCAGAAAGTGCTAATAATTTACAGCTGAAAATAATAAACCTTAAACTTAATTTAATGGAAAAAATTGATGTACTCAACGTCAGTTTAATCACGAATTTATTTATAATCGCAAACACAACATTATTTTACAACATCGGAAGTTTTAATGAGTAAATTTGTGCCAATTCTGTTTTATGACCATTGCCTACTGCTATTTTGATAGCTGACTGGCTTAGTGTTATCACCTTGCGTTAAGAAGAGCTTTCGTGGAATTTCTAATTCATACGGTACTCGTAAAAAATTACAAATTATCTACCGATTATTAGTACACTTTTATACAAAGTTATAGTGAAAACATCCCAAATGTCTTCTTACATGAAATGAAAAAAGAAAACTTACGATATTGCATCACAATGTACGTTCAATAAAATCTTTTTTCGTCTGTCATTTGCCGAATCAAGTTTGGACATGTTTGTACAAAATGTTTTTTGTTTAAAATTAATATAGCAGACTCAAACATGTATGATTGTGGACTAGAGGAGGAAACCATAAACCACATATTTTTTAATTGTATCTTGAGAAATTCATACCCAGGTTTTTGCACTGATTTAGCCAAATGCGGCGTACAATTTCCAACTACGGTTGACCTTTGCTTTCTAAATTTGACCCTTCCGTTTTTAAGATAATGTCAAGTTTTATTATTAAAAATAATGTTCAGATTTAAATAAGTTTTTAGATCTTCTTTGCTTGTACTTCTTATCTGTGTGTAGTGTTTATAACATGACAATGGCAGATAACACTCTCAATTAAAGAGTGAATGCCAAAACAAAAAAAAAAAATCTTTTTGTCTTGGTTCCATATTGTTACGATAACCCGTAGACTGAAGAGGTTTAGTCGGGGTTTTAATCATTAATTAATTGAATTACCTACGAAAAATAATACGTTGAACTATCGTCTGTCCACTGTTAAATGTCAGCAGATAACCGATAAAAATTGCTTAATTTCCAGAATTAATAATTTACCTTTTGTTTTCAATCTCTCTTCCTGAGGTATACATTTGTATATTTGAGGAATAGAACACAAGCTGCTAAAAAACTGTGCGAGATATTATTTTCATAATTCATATATCGATTCAATTTATTCATCGTGACAGTTTAAGGTAGATATAAAAGAGAACGCATAACCATCGGGCTTCGATCTATTAAAAATGTTTGCCAGTTAGACAGTTAATTTAATGTATTAGCCCGAATATACGAGTAACGCGACATTTTTCGAACATTTCATATCCCGTAAAAATCGACTCTCGTTAAATTCGGGGTTTAGCGGGAGTCGATACTTCAGTGTAGCTAGAAACCTACGTTTACGCGCGTTAACATCTTAAGCGCAATAATAATTCTATTGTTTCATTAAAATTTTAATGAATGTAACCTGTTTTTTAACATAAAATTACCTATGTAAAGGCTTATCTTATTAAATTTTACATTCTTAGAATTTTTTTTTCTAAAATCTTTATGAAAGTTTTAGAGACGCGTTAAATTCGGGGTCGCGTTATATTCGGGCTAATACGGAAATTTTAACCGAATTTTACACGAAACTATTTTAATTTATCAAGTTGTACGACTACATAATCTAGGACTCGGTTGTTCCTTATCACAGATTTAAAGAAATCATGTGTATAACACGATAAATGATCGCCAACTTCTAACAATTTTTAACACAGCCATACCGGATGATAAAATGTTGTTTTTTAAGTATCACTCATTGTTTTTAGTCCATTATAATAAATTTCTGTTTCAACTGCATAATGATATATCGCTCTGTCTTGTTTCCTCACCGTATACGTGGAGTTTCTACTTGAAATTAGTATAATAATGTCAGTGGTATCATGATGTACAGCACACAATACATGAAGAGGTAATAAAACGAATTATTCAATCGTCTCCCATTAGTGCGGTGAAGTAACACTACTCATTATGGCTGCTTTATTGTCCTTTGTTTGTGTGTTTACTCCGCGGCTGCTAACTTCATACGTAACCCACATTTTTGTTATGTCCTACATTGTTTGCATTTTTACTTAATTCACGTTGTTTTCCTAGGTGGAGCGTGTGCTAGTCAAAAATGCTTTGTTCTTCTTATGAGTGTGCTTTTGCTTTATTCGCGTTCAATCAGAATTCTGCGTGTCAGCAACAAATTTTCTTTGGCCATCCTATTTTTGTCTACCACTTTTAGCATCGCCGTAAAGTCAATGTAAAGTGATCAAACTAAGCGTGCTTTCGAGCATTAGAAGATGACCGTAATCCCATAAATGTTCAAATTTGAAAAAAAAAAAAAAACATTTTTAAAATCCAACATCAGTCGATTTGATAATAACATCAAGAAACGACACAAGAATTCACAAATATTTGCAACGTTGTCACCAATTAAGTCTGCCATTTAATGATGATCGCAGTTTTTGAGGTTGGGTAGTTCCAATTTCCACAGTAAAAGAGCTTGCAATAACAATGCAACATTACAGGCAATCTAAAAACCGAAATACTATGGGCAGTTCAAGTAATGTTCCCCGTGAACACCTTATGAATAGATACTTTCGTTGGTTACGCCATATCGTGGGAACTTTTTAAATAGTATTTGTTCTAGATTCACCCACTTTTCTCCCTATCGGGGGTAGGTATATGAGAAGAAGAAAAAAAAGTTCTCATTTGATATTGTTTTGTGATTTTAAGCTGTTAGTTAAGATAATCTATTTATGTATATGCCTATTTGTAGTAATCTTCATATTTTTATACTTATTTATAGGTTACAGGCCCTAATAATAATTTGGAAAGCGCCCTTGAGGTGATAATTATCACGAAACGGCGCGTTAAAAATCGTCCTTTTGTTATTATTTTATTAACTCAACCATAGTGATGTAGAGGTACTTTATACACACAGCATCTCCATTCGGAATAATTATTGCTAATTTTAATTGAGATGCTATTGTAAACTAACTGAGAGTTTCTGTAGTTTTCTTAAAAGTTTTGAGACAGCTTAATAATTATTATTATTATCATTAAATGCTTACAAAACAAGCTCTAAAATTTTTAAATATTACTCTTGGGAGATTTGCAAAGTAAGGTATCAAAGACCACCAAAAAATTATTCCACGACTAAGCTGCCGTGGGAGTTTATAAATAATTATCTTCAACAGAAAAAAACATTAAAGTTGTGAAAAAAAGCCTTTATCCAGCAAAGAGTTGAATAATGACAAATTCAAATTGAACTAATTTACACCCGCTGTATCAATCTTTGTTGTTGTCGTCCGTTGTTATTTTTGTTATCTCTTCGCCGAGTTCAATTTAATCTACAATTCAAAACCGATTCCGCTACATTAAAAAAAATCCGTTTACATCAGACACCACGTCGCTGAATTGGCGGATATTTCCCATGATGGATCACCAGCGGTACAAGTAAAATCAGCCAATGTTTCTCTCATGATGTTAGCCTCGTTGCAGACGTTAACGCCGCTACGGATCTACGAGCTTTTGCCCTTTTAGTAAATAGTTCATTTGTTACTGACACCTCTTCCAATAATGAATGACTTCAGACAGAAATCAACAACAGCAACAACAAAATAACGAACGTTGTTTTGTGCCGGTGTATAATGTTTGTTAGCATCAGACAGACGGCTAATGTTGTTTTGATTTTCGAGTAATGATATTGCGAGATACATCGGGACTTTCTCTGTGTGTTGTGTGTATTATTGCTGTTTGCCATTTATTATTATTGGGTATTAGCGCTCTATTGGCCGATTGACGTCGCTCGTCTCGTTCTTAATGTTATTGCGAGTCGTGCGGTGCATTAACAGTTGGAAAAAGTATTAAACGATCGCAAGCAAAGTCCGATCATCGTTTGCGAAATGAACGTTAGAAGAAATTTGTTAGGGAAGCGATCAAAATATGGATATACTAATAGTATTCTGAATGATTCAACATAATTATGACTTGGTGATGTGTAGTTCTGTAGCATCCACCGATCTGTTTTCAATGTATTCAATTTTAAGATATGGATCTTCGCGCTTTTCGTATCATTTTCGCCTACGGACCACTTGATTTAAGGTATATCAATTCTAGCGACCTCTTCTGGATCTCTCATTTTTCATAATAAATACATTCTCCCTTTACACCCCACTCAGGAGCTTACTGAGGCAACAAGAGCTCATAATTGCGCTCGATCTTGTGCAATGTTTATGACCTTCTCCCACACCATGTCCAAATCCCTCAGATATTTTTTGAAGTGGAACTCAGTGCGGGAGGGTCTTTCTCGTCTTCGGGACCCTAATGGGGGGAAGTTCTTAGGGACCCTAATGGAAGGAAGTTTTTAACATAGTACCTTGAAAGTAATATTATTAGGTATAATTAACATAATATTTTTGTTATTATGTTGATATTAATAACAATTAATTAAATTGGCATGTATGTATAAGGAAGGATTCAGTCCTTCACCTTAATCACCGCAGCTATTGACTTATTTGGTCAGGTGAGGTGATGGTTTCTTGTGGGACCCATCTGAGTATTATAGGTACCTAAGAGGTATGGCAGAAAAGTAATGAGACTGATTTTTCATTTACAAAAAGACTTTGTTTATTTTTAAACCGACGAAGACCTTTCATCCATTGTTGGATTCTGCATGCTTCACACAAAATTTATAGCATTAAGTGTTCAAATCCAGCTGTTCCGTTTTGCGTTACGCAAAACCTAAACATAAATTCAATAATAGCAGTAACAAAAATCAAGTAGCCAACAAACAAAGCTGAAACTCGCACTGAGTTAAGGTAGTTACTGATTCTTAACAAAGGCTAGTTCACAGATCGAGTTGCGACTTGCGAGTAATTTAGTAGGTAAATTACAGTCAGTGAGTGAGGCTGTTATTGGACATTTATATTATAGATTATTTATTTATATTATAATATAGTTGTACTCTATCGAAACTCCATTTTTGTTGCAACTTATGAACTCGACTAAAATATAGGTTCACGGTGACACCTTTTGACGTGCTACTTCCTCGAAATATACAAAAAGGTATCGACTCGACTAAACGACCGGCATTAATCAACTCTCATAAATTTAAAGTGATCGGAAACGAACTACTGTATGGGCTTAAAGGACAGCTGATGCGCAGGGTTGCTAGATCACTTGCAGTGTTGCCAGTCTCGTTACTTTCCCATCGCACAAACAACACGGTGAGTAGTGGCTGTGCAAGAAGTCACAACACGATGACCGAGCAGAAACGTGACCCGGACGATCGTGCCCCCTCGCACGAGATTCAATTAATAATGAGACAAAAAATGTATATACACTGTAATGTAATGGTCTTTATTATAAACTAGCTTTCCCTACAGACCTTGTCCTGTAGTCCTTACTATTACATATTCATTTCGAATTTGTAGGTAATTTATACAAAAATACGGTTAAAATATGTTGGAATGTTAAAAAAATATTTCTGAATGCTTGAAAAAGGTACCAAAAAAAATATTTTTAATTTAAAATAAAAATAATTTTGTTGTTATATAATTTTCCATAGATGGCGGTGGCGTCGCAGAAAATCCTTTCCTTACTAACTTTAAACTTATAGTTTATATCATTTTTTTTTTCAACTTTTTATTAGTTATCCGGAGCCGTGAATAATCCAATAAATCAAACAACGAAAGAATCTGTTCGGCCGATCTCGAGTTATAAGTGTTCGCACTAATCCGACATTCATTTATATTACAAGATCCCGTTTCCTTGTACAATATAATGTGCAACCGTTCCTTTTTGTTGCCTTTACGATTTCGACCAACCAACCAGTACATAATTTATTCCTTCGCTAAAGATAATGCATGACGATGCATTTCGTGGTTCAAATATGAAAAAAAATAACTTTGGTTTTTCATCCTTCAAAAACGTGACTTGCAGATAAATAAATAAACATGTTTTTTTTTTTTATTTTAGTTTACGACCGTTTTTATACTAGTAACTGTCTTGAGATAAAATAAATAATCCCCTAATTGCTTCATTGTTGATACACCTATGATAATTGTACGTATTTGCTAAGTGGCAACGTTTGATTGCAACAATTTATATGTATTCTCAGACCAGTTAAAAAAGATGCGTATATATTGTAACGGTAAGAAAATATAGGTATCCATTAGTATCAATAGTGTTCAAATCCGCATTTTTGAGGTTATTCTTTTATTTTGTTGTATTAGTATAGGGAATAGGTACCTGATAATTAACAAAATCAGTCAAATCCATAGACAAGGGGCTATAAATAAGTAAATACTAAAAGTAAGGGTTGGTTTCAAAAACTAGTCAGATTTGCTGATATTTAGTATCAAAAACAGTCAAAAATACATTATAACCAATTGTTCTCTATGGAAGCGGCCGGCAGCCATGTTGCTTTTGATATGAAATTGTTTGATGTGCTTTCATCGGTTGCTCTTACTTATAATGAACATTTTGTAGTTAATTTTCCAAAGGTTCAGGCTTTAATATCAAAACATTAGAGAGATTGCTGTTTTGATAACAGATCCAGTCCTTGGTATCAAAATTGGTCAAATCCTAATTTATAATTGCAATATATTTTTATTTGTATTATACACAATAAACTCTTTCAATTCCCAAATCATTTTTTTTTTTACCTTTGACCACTCAATTTGGCTGCAGTATGCTGTGATTAATTTTGTTGATTTCTTAACAATGTTGTTCAATGGAGTTGGCCATTTTTGATACTAATCGACACATAATATTAGCTCGTTTATGGCAGGTGTTGAATAAGAAATATAATAGACAGAAGCATACAGCACATCACTTATTACTTCTGTAGATCACGGGATCTCCTATCACCAGCGGTAACGAAGCATTCTTTGGGGGAGCCGGAGACATTTGTGAAGATTAGTGTCATGGCAGCTTCGTGGTACAAGCTTCCTCCCCTCTATGCCATAGGGTGGTGGATCTCACATTATAACGGCATTTACATTATTTGGCAATACCGTCCGACACGCGGTATTATTCAAATCAGCCGCAACGCCTTGGACAGCGATTGTGAACCTTTTTTTGGCTGTACCCGTATGCGTACGCCAAAAATGTGTGCGCACCCATAACTCATAGTAATTCTTATCCGATTTGATTGAAATTTGGTAGAACGTCAGTAAAAAGTTGAGATCTGTACCTTCAGGGGAACCCTCTTAAAGTATCCAAAGAAAATTTCACTTGTTCTAGAAAAAGGACTAAAAAAGAAAAAAAAAAATCTTCGATTTTCATAAAATTTGGTTTACGGGTTGGTCTTATGTTCCTACACAAGCACGTATAATTTGAGGTCCGTTACTTCAGTGGGTCCCCCTTAAAGTACCGATTAATATTGAATATTTAGTTCTAAAGCAGATAATAAAAAGCTCCAATAGTCGATATCATTTTAAAGTTTCTATAATAATTCCAAGGATAAATTCATTTTAATCGTAAAATTATGAATTTTTATGCAAAGATATGTTTTACACGAAAAGGCTGTTATAATATACTATGAATTCTGGGCTACCCTAGGTTAGCAGCTTTTTTTGTTTGTCTGGCAAAATATTAATTCCCAATCACGTAGTGTTTTTCTCTATTATTATTATTTTACAAAATGTTGTAATGTTTCCAGCCAAAAAAAATACAATTTTATTTCAGCATTATTTTTATTATATTTATAAAGTAACACCTCAGGCTCACGTAGCCCTAGGTTTACCGTTTCTGGTTCTGGAGAGGGAGACACCGGGGTTTATTCATAATCATATTATTATTTACGATGTGTTTATCAATTTTGTGTTTCCCATCCTCCGTCAGTTATCGTTTTAGCGCAGGGTATGTTAGCACATTTTTGCAGTCTGAATTGTTTGTATCTCATATTTAGTGTCTATTAGAGTCTATTTGTATATTCCGTTAGCGTCTATATTTGGCTTCTACTGCCGTGCTTGCATAGAAATCAATTTATTAATTCACTTCTTTAAATTTAACTGAAATCGCTCAAAGGAACCACAAATGCGCTTTCGATATCTTGGCAAGCTTGTGCCCTGAATTTGGAACTAGGATCTTCGATACATTGAATAAAAGTTTCATCCGCCCACTTGATACTTTTTCAAATGATCTTTTTTGAAATTTTTTAGTATGGATATATTTTCGTGCTTTAATTATTATTTAGATTTCTCCAACTTGCCGTACTCAATAAATAAATAAATTTAAGTACAACATTTTTCAATGGTTCTTAAATAAAACTTTGTTTGTCAAAATAAATCCATCTGTGAAAAATCATGTTAAATCCAATTCTTCATGGTTGTGCCAATTTATTGTTGGCTAATTTATATTTTTTTGCATCGGCGAAATTTATATGGAGCCATCCGAGCGTGACATACCTAGTAGTTCTGTGTACCGACCGATGAGGACTGGAGTACTACTCGTACCGTTAGTATTCGGACATAGTCCGTAGTGTAATAGTAATATGACAGACACTTGGGTACGGACGGAATCGTCGTGTAATGTGATATCGACTATACAAGCACATGGATCATCGATACATGACATTGTTCAAACTGCTTTCCTGTAGATGATTTAACTCTTTTATTATTGTAGGTTCAATTGTTTTTCAAGGAATCCATATCCTCTGCTACGAATTAACATCGATAGAATTCCTTTAAGTATCATTCTTCTTCTTGTACTCTTCGACGTTGGCAGTCACTTCTTTGACGGCCTCTCTATCTCTTGCTACCCTAAGTATCATTGATAAATCTTAACAATTATACAATACAATACAATTCTCCCTTTTACACCCCACTCAGGGGCATAGGGAGGCAACAAGAGCTCTCCATTGCGCTCGATCTTGCGCAATGTTTATGACCTCCTCCCACACCATGTCCATGTCCCTCAGCTCTGCTTCGAAGGAGCGGAACACAGTGTGAGAGGGTCTTCCTCGTCTTCGGGACCCTGATGGGAGGAAGAACAGCGCTCTCCTCGGCAAACTGTCATTCGGTCATGTCATGCCAACAATTATCCCTAATATTAATTCCAATGCGTCAATACCAGCGAGTTTTCTGAGAATGCAGTTTTTTTTACACGCAGAAAAGCCATCTCAACTTAAGGTTAGCTCCTTCTTCCAACTGCCAAGTATTTAGGTTTTCCACTCCGTCGAAGTGAAGAATTTATGATACTATCATGAATTTAACTACATTTTGCTTTGAAGTGGCCTTACCGATCTATTGATCCAGGGAATCAACTTGTAAGATCGAATCCCAATGATCTTGCTACCTTACACACATTTAGATATAAGGGAGTTTTTCATATAATTTTTATCCATTATTACGCTCACTTTCTTCCTGTGGTCCCAGGATTATATTGCAGCAATAATGTCTACCTATCTGCTCTATTCTTCCCTATCTAAAGAAGTCGTAGGAGCATAAACACGTTCTTTATGTACGTCCTGGGGCCTTTCTCTGCATTTAGATGACGTTTCTGATCCAATTACAATGTTATTAAACACGTCATTATGACATTTAGATTTTGGTTTCACGTAGATATCTATTTTGAATTCGATATTGCCTAACGAAAAAAATACGTACCTACCCTCGTGTTTCTTATTTTTTCTACCTACTTTATGATTTTATTTACCATTTGACGAAGAAAGCTGTAAACCGTTTAATGATTTTTTCTCCAGTCTAATCTGAGACAGAACAACCCAAGGTAAAAATTTCAAGTGAAATTTTCACCTAGACAAACTCTGACCAGACCGGAAATCGAACCGAATAAATGGAGGACGTGTATCTTTGTTTATATATCTTTGTTAAAATAAGGATAGGTACATCTACATAGAACTTAAGTCTATAATTAGTTTTACAGTAAACACAATAAAATCATTATTTTCACTAGCCGTATAGTTAGTAAGTAAAAATATGTTATACCTACCTCCTGGTAACTTCAACAAGAGGAATGATTCGTGTCGGCAGTGCACTCAGTCTATGTATATTGTATATAGATGTAGGCACTTTTCTATGTACGAGTAGCTATGTACCTACCTACCTCCCGTTGGTAGGTTTGGTTCTTCCACCCTCCTCCGTGGTGAGTCATCGCAATTGCATCGAGTAGGTACCTCGCCCCCGCAGATCCTGCTACCCCGCAAGCCACTTGTCTACTCCATAACTACGTACTGTAACTGTACGTACTAATCACTACCTTCCATTAAGTAGGTACTTATAGTTTGTTTGCATTTCGAGGACACTAATAGATTGAGTCACTGCGCCCGTATGGAATCCTTTTTTTTGGTCAAACTCGAAATGTACACTAATAAAAATCATATTATCGTAATTATTGGTGTTAAGAAAAGCTTAACCTTAGACATACCAACGTATCAAAATTTATATTTCGGGTTTTCCCTTTTTCTTTTTTTAATATTTTGTTAATACATAAAAGTGTTTTTTTTTCTTTTTTTTTAATGTATCTGTACGCACTTAAAAATAATACAAATACTTTCTTTGAATCATTCACAGT
This sequence comes from Mystacides longicornis, assembly GCA_963576905.1. Classification (NCBI taxonomy): domain Eukaryota; kingdom Metazoa; phylum Arthropoda; class Insecta; order Trichoptera; family Leptoceridae; genus Mystacides; species Mystacides longicornis. Next base: position 4,768,153 of record OY756433.1, on the reverse strand, counting down.
AAGCTACTTAAAACTTGTGCATGTACAAAGGTATCAGTATAAAAGCGAAACTTATTATCGAAAAATTCTGTTCCAACCGGAAATGGTAGCTTGGACTTGTCTATAATTGGTGTTTAGGCAACTGGCCACCAAGTTCGGTAATAAGCGATAGTCGGGAGTATTAAAATCGATTGCAAGATTTGTACCGGACAAAAAAAAAGTGTTTTTTTTTTTTAAGGTTTCATACGTGAAGTGGTTGGTAGTCTAGCGGCTATGACGCCGGCTCTCTCATTGTTTCGTGCGGAGGTCGTGGGTTCGACCCCAGGTTCCGTCCATCTTCCTCTTTCACGACACAAGCTGTAAGTAGCTTACTGTAAATGAGTCAAAGAGTGTAGGTATTTGTGTTCACTTTGAGTGAACACAGATTCATTTTTATATAAAAAATACCCTTCTTGAAAATAGTGGATACAATATATTGAACCTTCATATCAATAAACTGCAGTCAGCTTTATGATGCTACTATCTAAAGGAGCGATGAAATTCAGCGAGATAAAAGCTGTTGTCTGGTCTGATAGTCTACACTCCCACGCAGACCATGTTCGTAGGTGGGGAAACCTTATTGGACGAGTCAAGAGTGGAGTCTACCTCCGAGCCGACAACAACAATGCTTTAATGAGAATACCATTCAATTATCTTTTGCGATTATGCATTTTTATTTTCATTTCGCTACGTGAGTTGTACCTCGAGTAGATTGAAATGTGCCCGAGGAGACAGCGGCAACTTGTGGAGGGCTACCCACGTGTGCCGGTAGTTATGCGCTTAGTAGGTCTATGTATAGACAAGCGCCTGCAAAGGATGTCCTAGCTTTAGAAAGCGAAATGTGAGGATCAATCTGTAAGGTGACAACACGCATATATAGCGTTTTTTCTTGTACCTGATTATTCAACGTTCTTTTATTTTGATAGTACCCTATCAGATCCCTCCAGTGTTGGCGAACACACTGATGAAAGCTTCTCGGTCCTGCGTCGTCAGAAACAGTTTATCCACTCCTCCTGTCCCGAAACAGTGTCGAACGTTCTGAAACCCTTGACGAGATTCACCCCAATGTGGGACCCTTACGGCCGACCGACTTGGCTTTAAGGAATCTCCAAATTCCTGTAAGACTCGGGAGTTGGAGGGTCTTATTCAATGAACCGTTCTGTAATTGAACATTAGAAAGAAAAATTTAAATAGCGATACTCCTTAAAATGAAGGATTGAATCGACTATCTGAAATCCAAAATAATGTTCTCATTGCCTTTTTTTCTCAAGTTCTTCTAAAGGTGCATTTATACTAGACGAACAATGACCCAGAACTTGAAAATAGAGTATTTATTTCCTAATCGTTGATATGGTCACCAAGGAAATAATAACCAGAAAGAGCTGTCATCGCCTACTAATAAGTTGTTGTTTCCTTGGTGGCGATATCAACGATTAGGAAAATATACTCTATTTTCAAGCTCTGGGTCTTTGTTCGTTTGGTATAAATGCACCTTTATGCGTGTTTGTTATAGATCAGGGAACATTGTGCAGGTGGTGTTGAATTAACACAATATAAGTATTTCATTTTCTATAAACATAATCTGGCAATGCATAGGTAAATAGACAAAAAAGCCGTGTGATATATTCTGCTGACCGATCTCTAAAATCTATTGTCAAAGTCATTAACATTGCGGCTTATCGAGCGCAGTAGTGGACTCTCGTTGTCGCCCTTTGCTCGGGTCACAAGGAAAGAATTGATCGATTGATAAAATTATTAGTAGCTACAATTTTAAAATCAATAGTTTAGTAAAGTAATTGTTAATGTGCATCTGAATAATATTCCTTGAATCAAAAATCTCGTTTGAATATTCCTTTTGCTGGCGAAATAATCCAACTAGTTAAATTAGTACGAAAGTTGTTTCATAATGTCGTTGTTTGTCAGCTTCGTTGTGTATATCAGTCACTTTGAATTACTTCCAGTTCAAAGGACACTGAATTCTCCAGGCGAAGGAACTTCGCAATAATATCACCACCGTCAATCTTCCATTATGTTATTGCATCTCCCGACATTTAATATTTAAATGAGGACTTGGTTTCGTAGCTGTAGCTTATAGAATCATTGCGCGGCGCTGATACAGGATTATCGTTAGTTACTGATAATAGCCTAGGGCTAGGGGGCTGACTGATATAAACCAGGGAACAATGAGTGGGAGAAGATATTGCTTTTAGTAGCAACAATCCCATTATGACTGTTGGGTCTGTATCCTCGAACTGTACTCCATCAAACTGCGCTGTCCCCATGACCGTGGTGCTTTTCTTTTTATATATTATGGAGTCTGTAATGTCAAAGTGAGGCTCCGAATTCCAGTTCCCTCCGTCCTTTTGGGGTTGTTTCTAAAGCTGTTGAAAGTTGGTGCTGAGCTTGATATGTTATTCTTGGAGTGCCCGCACTTGTCTCTAAGTTGATGCCAATACGCCTATGATTTATCTTTCATGACCTTGCGATTCTCTCAAATCGTCGTGTTCCTAACTCCGGGTTTTCCCAGCTTTATCAAGGTTGTTGTGGTTTTCCGAGTTAATCTTAATATCACAACAACTAACAACGCGTGTATAGAGGTCAGCATCCTTTTTTTTCTAAATGCAATAGTCAAAATAATTCCTAGTTTGTAATAAAATTTTATGAATAGTAATTTCGTTCCATCTAATAATAATATTATGTAGTTTCAATTTTTGAGATTACTTCGCCCACCAGTTTCATTCAAAATTGCTTATTTATCCACGGTTACTGAATCATTCTTATATCTAACTTTAATCTCGTTAACTTATCGCATAATTAAAGCAGCTTTAATAATATTTTGAATCATATTTCTTAATTATCATTGAAAGTGTAAATTCTTCCGCATATACCTACATTCGTCATTCCGATAATTTTGTTCAATCCCTTTGAGAATTCTATTGCTATCTGTTACATAATATCAAACTGTGACTCTCTTTTTACCCCTAAAGATATTATTACAGCTATTAATCAGGGGCTGTTTCAACCCTTTGCCACCCTCTCTTTTGCTTTACACAAACAGATCGCCCAAATGTTAATGCTTTTATTAGTCGTCCTGCGAGACTAATGCCAGCTTTAATTATTATGCTTGAATACATTTATTATCGCGTCTCATGCCCGTTTGTGAGTAATTTTAATTTTCATGCTTTTGGTATTTGAGTTTGGACGCATTAGCTTTGCCTCAGAATTGCAGACAGACGCGTCAATTAGGATTAATCGATTAATCTTAACCGCACTTTCTATACCAGCTCTGCATAAGCTCCAGTGAAAATACGGCGTATTGTCTTCGAGTATAATGTTTCTCGTTACTTCTGCCAGTGAGTATTGTATCAAAATTCTGATAGTTATTTTCATCGCAGCCAATAACTTTTTGGTTTTATCGATAAATCGTTAAAAGGTCTAGGACAAATCCTTGTGGGATACCTTTATTATCCCTTTGCCGCATTTTATTAATGTTCTCATTGTCAATTTGTTACCGCATATGTTGTGGAAATCCTTAGATATAATTGCATTGTGAGTGGAATTGCAGAAAAACTGTATTTAATACTTTACATTAATACTTTTTCAGAACTATTCACTTTCTTTCTTGAATTCTACAAGACAACGCCGTATATTTTATGTTTTCATTTCTAATACATCTTAAAATCTATTTTATGTTAACGTTTCTCAAATTATTCATATTTTTTTTTATTTTTAATATTTTTATTTGAAACACCACGACCTGTCAGCCCACATCTACTCTTAGGTTGTTTCTGAGTGATTTTGTTACAAAAGTTATTCCATTTATCCTAAGGTGCTCAAATCTCATTCTACTTAACCAGCAGGAAATTCTTCGGCATTATAAACGTATCAATTTAGGGTGCTTTTATATCAAACGAACAAAGGCCCAGAGCTGGAAAGTATTTTTTTCTCTTGATCGCTGAAACGGTCACCAAGGAATAAAATAACAACGCGCGTAATCAGTCATCGCCCATTAATTAGTTCTTGCTCGTTGTTGTTTACATGGTGTCCAATATCAACGATAGAATTAAGCGTACTCTACTTTTAGCTCCGTTTCTATATTCGTTTGGTGTAAATGCACACTTAGTTAGTCCTTTAATTTCTAAGGATCATTTCAGTGCAATAGTATTGCGTACTTTTTGTACAAAGATGTTGAGTTATCACCAATATTTGAATCAATAATCGAATCGATATCCGAGTGATCGTTAACCGCAAGGCGTAGCGTAAAAAAGTAACGCAATGATCTGCGGTTTTCGCCCGACCGTGCATGGTTGCAAAACCTCGTCGACAGCCTGATGGCGTGTCATTCGTTTTATACCATTTGAACCGAAAAAACGAAACGTTGCGGTTAATTTTTACTGAACCTTCTCCGTCTATATTTCCAGACACGTTTATTAAGAGTAATATTATTTTGTTGAAGATCAAGTTTCAACAATTGCATATTTTTTCCACATTACCACAATTTATTGTTTTGGGTCCATTAAGGTAAGTACTACGGGACATTGTAGATAAATGAGAGGTAAATGTTTGATGATTGAGCCAAACATATCCCACTCCAATGGATGCATGCAAAATCCCTGCATTTCGCTCGTTCTTGCCCAACGTAAATGACCTCATATCCCTCAAATCTGTTGGTGGTCTGGGAAGCTTTTCGGCATTCAACTGCCGCTTGGTGTTGGTTAGCGTTACGCATTCATTATATCTTACCCTTGCTTTATTTTTTAGTTTTATTTAAAGATTTTCCGTTTTTCGCGTTTCAAACGTTTTTTTTTTCTCTCATTCTGATGGTTCTGCATTACTAACGGGGAAATCAGTGAAGCAGGATAAGTCATTTTAGCTTAGTACACCAAATCCTTTACATGTTTTTATGTCATCCCCTTTTAAATAATGTTGTCAACATCATTTTGTCAAATCTCATGTAAACCATTGCCTATTCTTTTTTCCATGTTCGATCTTCTTTGAGCTTTACTATGTGTAATCATTGAAAGGTGTATGTCCTTATGAAAATGACAGCATTACACCTCAGTGTAAAATTCCGACCCATGAAGCCTGGTGTCGTAACGCTTTAACTGTTTTTTTAGAAATAGGTAATACGCGATTTTTTTAGGTTATGTTTAATGACACTCTCAACTATTATATTAAAAATCTTCTAAAATGCACCTTCTACTTTTACCAAATAGAGATTCGGCTGTTTTATTTTATTTTGTTTACGGAGAAAATAGTTGGCATTAAGTTTGATGTTTGTTTCTTTAGGTGCTCGTCCCTACTTCAGTAGCTGTTTCCGTGATATATAGCTTATCTTCTGCATCGCACCGTTGCTCCTTTATCGAAACAAAACTTCCTTTAGAATTAAGAAGTCAGGCTGCATATTATACGACCCCCCTTCCTGAATGTAGGTCTGATTTATTTGATGCTCTTCCCTAACATATCGCCTTCCTTCGATCCTATATTTCACTTGGGTGCTTTTAGATCTTAACCCAAAAAGCGATTGTTTTCTCGTCTCTCCCCCCCCATTTAAATCTATTTCTTTATCCAGAAAATAACTGCATAAAGTAAACCCTCATGAACCGTGAAATTTCGGGTTGTACAATATTCTACATATTGGTGTATTATGTATCTTTTCATTAGAATGATGTTCTGACACAGTTTTACAGAAATCGTGTATTCTAATTTGAGAATTAAATAGCAATCATCGTCTCTAGTGTGTCCTAGATCTGGTTCAGCCATTGCTTTGAGTCTATCTTCTGTCATTTCATCCCCTCGACTAAAATAATCAATATTCCAATTATCGAACTAGGAAATAATACATTCTTGGTTTTTTTTTAACCACAAAATATCACCGGTGCCACATTTTGTTTAGGAACTACACATCAAAAATACAGAGCCGGCAATTCACAGATGAGCCTCCTAAGCGCATCAAAGCGAAATTTCTGCGGACATAGTCTGAAATTTGAAGAGGAACATTAGATCCCGAATCCCGAAAAATTGAAAAAAAAATAGTAGCAGATTTGTTTTCAACATCGGGCAGACTACCTTAAAGACAAATACATTGGGACAACCACTACCCAGAAAAAGAAATTTTCTAGATATGTTGGGATAGAATTCTATCCTAACATAGAGTATGTACGAAAAATTATACACACATATTTCCTAGTTGTCAATTACCTATTATTGTAACGGAGGAACATGTGTTTCTAAATTAGCGGTTTCAATTTTATCTATTTGTGATATTTTTTTTCTCCCCGTTTTCCTATTGAACGAATTCCCCTCACGTAGGTGACGATGTTCTCTTGTCTAATTTTATATTTATGAAATTACCTTGCTCATTATTGTTGTAGAATTTTTTTAATAGTAGTTCGTGCTGTGAAATTCTAATGAGGACGCGCGTAAAACCGGTAGCGTATTATTCGTCCTAGCTAAGAGTTAAATCATCCTACAACATCCCGATACACTATACGGTCTTTATTCCAGGACCATTCTTTTATCAAATTGTCAATTTTTATGGTAAAATCGAATGGTGTGAGTTCAAACATTGTGGCATATCCCAAATCCTTCACAACTTTCATTCTAGCTAATTTTAAGACACTCATTGTATATTCTGAATTTGTAACATTTGCGAATTCTAGCAAAGGTCATAACATGACATTTAGATATGTACACTGAAGAATAATTTGTTTTTGATAGACCAGGAAGTCAAGGCGTTTATATGTTTTTGCAAAGTCAACGCGTCCCTTTCATCCGTTATTTCTCTAAAAAGCTTCAGACCATCCGCGTAAAGCAGATTATTATTATTATTAGGACAATTTATATAGCGCCGTCTGCTGACTAAGGCTTATGGTTGCGTGTGGATTGTTGTGGTGATTTCTTGAAAAGAAAAGTCTTCATTTGGTTCTTAAAACAGGAACATTGTTAATAAACAAACTGAAAAGTAGAGGACCCAGGTTAGACCCCTGTGGAACACCCGAGTAAGTAAAATAATTTTCAAAATGACATGATTGGAAACTGAAGAAGCTGTACTCTCAATGGCTCACTTTCCTTCGTAAGTGCTTTGCTTCTGTCTTATTTTGTCCTCAACGCTTTCTATCCATGAACATTATTTTACTATTTTTGAGGTAAGCTGGTTGAAAGAAAATTTATCCTAGCTTATTACAGACTGTGTTTGATTTCTGTGATTTTGATGTTATTTGATCGGGTTGTTAAATGTTATTAATGTCTTCCAACAGTTAAAAGATTTTTACATTCTTTTCTTCTTCGACTTCTACATAGATCTTAGATCTGTTCATGTAGGAACCCCGGACTCATTCTTGGGATGTAGATGTCCAGCTATTTCGCCATCTTTTCGGAGGTCTTCGTCCCTGGTGGCGTCTCGCGCATCACTATTTTCGCCAGTCTTTCAGGACCCATTTTAATAACACGATCTTTCCAGAATGGCGTTCTATTTCTGGCCCATCTAACAACATCCTCCACCTTACAGATTCTACGGACTTTGCGTGAGCCCAACCTGTAAGAAATCTCCGTAGGAGAGGTCTGAGCACCTTCGTTTCCGCTGCTTGAGTAGTTGTGTAGTTCGCGCTGTGTCCACCCTTGCTTCCACTTTTTTTACAATTGTGAGTGATAAATATAACGCGACCGCACACTGCAGCATGGAAACTAAAGGTAGCCTCACACCGCCTAATAATACATCTTTAATATCCGAACGTGCGATGTGTGTTAGATGTATTTTTTGTTCAACGCGGGGATGTGGCCGGCTTATAGCAGACAACCGGGAGCCGAGCTGCATAATTCAACACTCCAAACGTCCTCTGTCTCTCTCATTCCCCGTGGAGTGAAAGAGATGCAACCGTTCGTTATGAATCATTCCTTATGGGACCCTCGAGACACGTCCTTGTAGATCCTTTTGTTCCCGTTGCAGCGCACAACGAACGACCTTTCGGGAACGATAATGGTGTCAGGAATGTGGCCTTCCGTCCCTTTCTACTAATATAGCACTTCATGTGTCGAAAAGAGATCAGCGATTATTATTTTTTTACTTTAATAGGTTTATTGTTTGTTTTTTTTGTTTGGTATATAAATTGTTTCTTTACGCCCTCGGAAGAAGTTATTAAGATTTGAATAATTTAAAGGTGCTTGATCCATTTCCTTATAGTCAACGAGTCTTAAATTGCAGTTGGTTAGGTTTTTTAGATGATTAGCTGCAATTCTTTCTTGTCGGTGATGTCTATGAATGACATTTAATAATTAGAATTCTAAGTTATGGTCCTAGACTTTTCATTGTACGCTACAGTAATTTAATACTACAATACTCTTTCCTTGAGAATATGAAAGAGCCATCTATGTTTGTGATAGATTAAAAAACACTCCTATGTAGTAGGAGTGTACAATATATTACAAATACCGTGTTCCGTTCCTTCGAGGCAGAGCTGAGGAAGCTGCGCGAGATCAAGCGCATCAGTGGAGTGCTGTTGTTGCCTCCCTATTGTGAAGATGTTCCGTAGCTTTCTAAAATTTTTCCGATATCTCGTGTGTTTTTGTGTGAACGATTAATTACTTTAACGGTTTTGTCGGTTTTCTCTTCTCTCTGTCCCTCTCATTCACAAACAATTTTCCAAGTGCCTTGAATGGTAGCCATGTGCATGCTGACTTAAACTGTTAGAAATGACGAAGCAATCACCCTTATAATATGCAGCCGACTACCCTCTATACCGGGGCGGTTTGAACTAATAATAAGAAGTGCAGCATGTATTAAGAATGCCTGCTTAGTATTCAACCCTCGCCGTCCCGCTGCGCTCCCAGAAGCAAACGGCAGAGGCATCCCGGCCGTCCTGGCTATACGTAATACAATATGCACATACTTTATTATAAGAGTTAGTAGGTTCTGTTTCCTTGTCGACTTATCCGCATAATGTACTAGCTTCTCGGGGCCTGCGTCAATTTATCACGAAATGTTTCTATTCTATGTTTTTTTCCAATTTAATTAAGCATATAGGTACCTATGTGCTTAATTATTATTTTTGATTTAGTTTTACTTATCTTTAAAGTAGTATGATATTCTAAAATTTAGTATTTTTCTTGTTCTCATTAAGTATGTATATATAGACAACGCGTAAGCTCGAGCGTAATGGAGAGCTCTTGTTGTCTCCCTGTGCCCCTATGTGTGGTGTAAAGAAAGCTGTTTAGGTTAGATTTAAAAAAAGTACATAAGAACATTGACAGTTATACGAAAAAACCAAGTGCCTACCTACTAGTTTCGGAGACAAACATTACCACGTAATTGCGAACTTTGTTAACGTAAAGTGATCACACTAAGCCAGCCTTCGAAATAACAGTAGAAGACGGTCGTAAGCCCGTAGTGGTGTGTCCCATTTAAAAATCGAACATCAGTAATGAATAATTGTTAGAGTCATTAGTTGTTACATATTCCCTACCTACTTACCTTTTTGCTTGTTAAAAACAAAATATGCGATGGTAATAAAAAAATAAAATGGACCCCTTAAAATTGTTCGATAAAAATTGCGTAAAATACACACATAGATACGAACGATTATGTTGGATTTTATTCCAACTAATAGATTGCCCAATCGGTTTTTGACTCCGCGGAATGAGTTTATCCCAGTTTTTGTATTCCTTTATTCACAGTTAGGTCTGTAACGCATTGTTTCCTGCATAGTAATGCACCGCGCCGTATGTTGCGCGCCTTTTGTCCCTAACTACTACCAGGGGTGTTTGTCGTGTCTTTGACCTCACAGGATCCAACTGCTCTAAGGCTGTGAGAAAAATCAAATTAGGAGCAAATCATTCCTTAATAACTGTTTAACAACGTGAGATCGGCAATTTCTACTATTCTATACGACGCCTTTCTACATAAAAGTGTGCATTTTTTACACTTTTCACAAGTTCTTAAACTTTTGTAAATGTTCAGAACGCGCTGTGATAATTTTTTAGAGACCTTATACTTTTACAAATGCCTTAAAACCGCATTAACACTATTGAAACAAGATTTTTTGAAACATTTTCTTCTACCTGCTGACAGTTGTACCGGTCGCACATTTTTGGCTGCTAAATATTTAAATAGAACCGCATAAATCTTCCATGTGTAAGCTCTGATAGTTGTCTCGATCGTGAAGTTTAGTGTTGTGTATCAACTGAGGTGTGCATATTGTGGGACAGCAGCCTGTGAGTACTCTAATTGTACATTTTCAAAACATCTTCACATGCTGGAGTAATATTGTCACCGGGCTTAGTTATATATATATATTTTATATACAAAGTACCTGCACACGGGATACAGCTGGCTACTCACTTCCAGCTGTCATCAGAATAGTGTTGGGCAATACTCCAAATACCCCCAATACCCTCATTGACGAGCGGACTATTGTCGGATCTTTCCAGCATGAATAATAATAGTATGGAATTCAGTGGTTTGCCATACGTGCCTTTCGGAGATTCTCCGCAGGACTATATCGAAAACACTAAAAGTGAAATTGATATCTTAACTTCAGTAATGATGGCTGACAAGAGTAGGCTAAACAATGAACTCCGTTCTCAGGTCATTAATGCAACTAATAATATCCTGGCTTATGCGGCTCATATTGCAATTGTGATTGCCTCACTCCAGACGGAAAACACCCAGCTCAAATTGAGTATGTTGGAGATCAATAACAGGCATTCATTGGCGAAAACCACCCAGTGTAATGGTAGGTGTGGCTCACCGTCATATGCGGAGGTGTTGCGGGGACATCTTGCTGAGGGATCAGAGAATCCACGAGATGACGGCGGCAAGTTACACCATGGTGTGAGTTTTGATCGTCGAGCAGTCACCTCTCCTAATAATAACCTGGCGGGACTACCGAACACGGGGAAGACGCAGGGAGTGACACAATCACAAGCGGGTGCACTGCCTAAAAATACTATGGGGACTCATTCGACACGCATTATAACGGAAAGACGGGGAGGTGGCGTTGCGTCTGTAGAACGTGGACGTAGGCCACGACCGATCGTTAGAGGCGCTGGAAGTCCTGATGACGAACTGAGAGCCGTTGAACCGAAGAAGCATATTCATGCGTTTTCATTCGAGGGCAGTACTACGGAAGACCAAGTAAAAGCATATATGCTTCGTAAAAAACCTGCCGCGGCTGAGGATGTCACCATTGAAAAAATGGTAACTAAAGGATCACACGCCTCGTTTAAGATTACATTACCAGCAAGCAAGTTCGATGATTGGATGAAGGCAGACATGTGGCCGCCAAATACAAGATTAAATGAATGGACATTTCGGCGTAGTCGACAAACCGCAACAGCCAACATCGAAACCTAAATCTGAAGTGAAAATCTCATGTCATTATGCCAATGTACGAGGCCTTAATACAAAAACGCACGAATTTAAAAATAACATTATGACTCAAAGCTGTGACCTCATAGCCCTAACGGAAACCTGGCTTACACAAGGAGTAATTGACTCTGAACTATTTGACGGAAGATATACTGTATTTCGCAGAGACAGGCCAACAAGAGGTGGAGGTGTTGCAGTTGCCGTAAATTCCAAACATCTTACTAGCGCTGAAAGAATGCCGTCGCTTGAGACAAATAATGAAGACATATGGGTGAAAGTTATCCTTAAACGTATTGTATTGTTTGTGTGTGTTGTTTATTTTCCGCCAGGAACTGAATCAATTAAATTTTCCGAATTTTATGAAAAGATTGAAAGTGTTTCAAACGGGTTACTTGAGAAAAATATATTGATACTTGGAGATTTTAATCTCCCTTCTTGTAACTATCCTGTTACTGAACATGAATATTTTGTTAATTTATTTAATTTTAAGCAGTATAATCGGGTACTCAATCACAGTAATCGTACACTTGATCTTGTTTATTGTAACGTGCCTTCCACATCTCGTGTTGCTGTTGTTCGACACCAGGTGCCATTGGTCCCTGAGGACCCTCATCATCCTGCTTTGGACATCCACTTCACCTTGTCACAGAAAAAGACGCGGACTGATGAGTGTGTAACTGTGTCGGATGGGGGCGGCATGAGATGGAGGTTTAATCGCAATTCTGTATCATTAATAAAGGCGTATATAGCGGACTGTCCCTGGTCGAAGGTTTATGAGGCTGTGGATGTTAACGAGGCGGTGGATGAATTCTACGAGGTGTTGTATGGTGCATTTGATCAGTTCCTTTGCAGTGATGATGAAAGTTTTCGTAGTGGGTATCCTCGATGGTTCACAAATGAATTAATTCACAATATTAGAAAGAAACATCTGTTTCACAAGTTGTGGAAGCAGACTCATTCAGAACTAGCTTACAGTAGATTTAGTGAACTTAGAAAGGTCGTCAAGGGGGATGTTGATAGGTTGTACAAACAACATGTTGAAGCTAGTGAAACCCTTATTAGCGAATGTCCGACACGATTCTGGAATTACGTAAAGAGCAAAAAGGGAGACAACCAACTGCCTTCTTGCTTGAAACTAAATGACATTAGTCTGTCGAATCCAGAAGATATTGCCAACGGTTTTGCTGAATTTTTCGCGTCGGTATTTATGGATTCTACTCCAATTGCACATAACCCCTCAATGATGCAAATTTATTCTATGACGGACGATTATACAAATATTACTCTTCAGGACATACACTACGGTATTAAAAAACTAAAAGCAAAATCGTCCTCAGGACCAGATCAGATTCCTACCTATATGTTAAAGGAAATCGGGCCTGAAATTGGGGAAGTGTTGCTTCACATTTTTAATTTATCGATTAAAACCGTAACCTTTCCAGAAAAATGGAAACTTACTAAGGTCACACCAGTTCATAAGAAAGGAGATATTTTTGATATAAATAACTACAGACCTATTGCAATACTATCGGCACCTGCAAAATTACTAGAAATTATACTGCACAGATTTATCTGGAACATTTTTAAATACCAATTAGTAGACCAACAACACGGATTTCGGCCATCTAGATCCATAGTTACGAACTTACTAAATTTTCAAAGCTACGCAGCAAAAAATCTTGATAATAGAATACAAGTGGATGTTAATTATAACGATTTTGCCAAAGCATTTGACAGGGTTGATCATGGTATTCTTGTTGAAAAACTTGACAACATAGGCATTCCTGACAAATTAACAGCTTACCTAGCAAATTACTTGCAGGACCGTCATCAATATGTTTCCTATAGGGGTGTTATGTCATCTCGGTATTTAACACCATCTGGTGTACCACAGGGTTCCAACCTGGGACCATTACTCTTCTCAATATTTGTAAATGACATTGGGCACTCCATAGTTCATTCTGAATTTCTTCTGTACGCGGATGATCTCAAAATATTTCGTAAGATAGAGAATCCTCATGACGCTGCGCTCCTTCAGCGAGATCTCAATGCGGTTTACGCTTGGTCCATTGAAAATAAGTTGGACTTTAGTATTCCAAAATGTCACATTATGACATACACGAGATCTCGTGATCCTATACTCCATCCTTACACAATGGGTGGCAAAGACCTAAGTCGAATTAGCGAAATAAAAGACCTGGGTATTCATTTCGAGGCAAATTTGTCATTTAAAAAACATATCGGAGAAACAGAGGGGAAGGCATTCAGAGTGCTTGGGTTTGTCCTTAGAAATTCTATATATTTCAGGAACAGTAGCACACTACGCACTCTCTTTGATACCTTAGTACGGTCAGTTCTGGAATCGGGGTCGGTCATATGGGGGCCGTATGAGATCACTTACATAAACGCTTTGGAAAAAATCCAAAAGCGATTTCTTAGACACTTATACCGAATAGAATATGGCACATATCCATATCTTTACCCTTCATTGTTTGTGATGGGTTGCCTGGGCTATAAAACGCTTGAAGAAAGAAGAAAAAATTATCTATGTCGTCATTTTTTCAAATTATTGCATGGAATTATCAATAACCCAACAATGCTTTCTGAAATAAAACTGTACGTCCCCGACTCCTACGGCCGAACGCGTTCACATCTGCTGTTTCATACTCCAAGCGGAAGAACGAATATTATTCGATATTCCCCGACCAGTAGGGTGGTCCGCTGTTTTAACGAAATGGCGCCTAATATTGACATCTTCAATGCCACATATGAGAAATTTGTTAAGTTTCTTGATAACAACCTTTGATATATTGATCTTACTGTATCTTGTTTGTGCCATATTTGAGTTTTTGGTACTGATTTCTATTGAAAATCTCGTAAATATTTGTTGTTTGTGGTATTGATTATCGCACTGCCCATCACTAGGCGAATGCCTGGTATGGGTATCATGATGGCCGACAATATTTTTGTCTATGACTCAGTGTAATCATAGAATAAGTACTATATATACTATGTACTATGTAATGTCAACACTTGAAAAGGCGTACTTGTCATGTATGCATTGTTTGTGTTATTTTCTGTTGAACCTATTCTGTTTTGTAATGTTTCAGTTATGTGTTTGTCTTTTTAATGGTGAATTAATTTGTTGGATTTGTAATAATATTTGAACACCATCAGCGCAAAGGCGAAAGCTGTCATGCTGATGGTGTTATATTGTAATTTTGTAAAATAAATAAATAAGATCTAAAAGTTTATTTGTATATAATATATTTAGTATTTTTAAAGTATTTCGGTATGAATAATGAAGCTATTTCACAGTCTATATACAAATTTTCCTAAATGTTAATCTAGGAGTATCTTCTTCCCTCCACTACATGATTCAGGACATGGTCCTGTTTATTCTCGGCGGACGTCCGGGGAGTCTGCTGATGTTAAATCTTCTACAGCTCATTTCAACCCCTATAAATACAAAAAAAAAGAAAAGCTGCTAACCTAGGGTAGTTCAGAACTCATAGTATAATATAACAGCCTTTTCGTGTAAAACATATCTTTGTATAAAAATTCATAATTTTACGATTAAAATGAATTTATCCTTGGAATTATTATAGAAACTTTAAAATGATATCGGCTATTGGAGCTTTTTATTATCTGCTTTAGAACTAAATATTCAATATTAATCGGTACTTTAAGGGGAACCCACTTAAGTTACGGACCTCAAATTTCACGTGCTTGTGTAGGAGCATAAGACCAACCCGTATACCAAATTTTATGAAAATCGAAGAATTTTTTTTTTCTTTTTTAGCCCTTTTTCTAGAACAAGTGAATTTTTCTTTGGATACTTTAAGAGGGTTCCCCTGAAGGTACAGATCTCAACATTTTACTGACTCATCTACATCGAGGGGCTAACCGTTCTATCAAATTTCAATCAAATCGGATAAGAATTACTATGAGTTATGGGTGCGCACACATTTTTGGCATACGGGTACGGGGAAATTAAAAAATTTTTTTTTTGCATTTTTGGAATCTACACCCTCGAAAACGTCGAGGAAATTAATTTCAGCGAAATCTATTTTTTTTGTAATCATGTTTATTCCATATACTTTGAGTAATTGTATAACTTTTCCACAATTTTTTATTTGAGAAACTGAAAGTTTCTTAGTCTCCTGTGACCATGTTAGACGTGTGCCTACAAAACTAGTCAGGATAATAAAAATAAAAATACGTGGAAATAAACAAAGTGTTTTTTATTCATTGACATTTTATAATGGAGTTCCACAAGGTCTCACGAGAGAGTTTCGAAAATTTAATAAAAAAATGTGGAAAAGTTGTACAATCTTTTATTTGAACTTTATTTTCAAATAAACTCCACCAAGAAATGCATGCTCAGCATAATATAATATATCCCTATAAACACATCATTTGTATTTTCGAAATGTTTTTGAAAATCAGATGTTTTTAAAAGGTTGCATTTATAATCACGTTAAGAATATTCTGTTAGTGTCCAATCCATTCCAAACTCCCTTAAGGCCCCACTTAGGGGCATAGGGAGGCAACAAGAGCTCTCCATTGCGCTCGATCTTGCGCTGATCTGTTAATGTATTTAATAATATATATTATTTATTTATTTATTTCCTTTTCTACGGCTTCTTCAGCCATTTACAAACATATAAAAATACAATAATAAACAGAGATGATAGAAAATATATGTTATGATCAAATAAAATACTAATATGCAACAGACTATAAAAAAGAGAAAATAATAATTAGAAAAATATTACAATTTTGACATTTCTTTGAACAAATTCTATCAATACTTGTGACGACAACTAAAATGACAGCTGTCTCTTTGAAAATAGTTTGTTATACCTACTCATATGTCATGAAAGCGAAAGTAATAAAAATCATATTTATAGTAGTAAATTTTGCTTTATTGCTCTCTAACAATGCACATATTATCACTGATGTACGACCTCTTAGAACATCGTCTTTATGAATCCATCTTTGTTATTTTTGTAGTTGTAATGTTTGATTCCTTTTGTTGTTGCAGCATCAGCGCCAGGTGTCCAGTCAGCATGGCAGAGGGCGGCGGCTCCAGGGCCCCATTGACGCCCCTAAAAAATCACCAGGTAAGGGATCACTTGGGTTTTCTTAGACCATAATAAAAAAAAAGGGAACATTTTTGCATTACGATCATACAGAATCTTACACACTAACGCTAAATTAAAATTCATACCATTGAATGTACCAGAAGAGTCATTTCGCCATGCGTTGTGTATGCAACGGTCTGCTTTTGATAAAAGTTCGTTGTATTTCTGCGTTATTACATATTTTCCTTTCCGAGACTTTAGAAATTAACGCAGTCGTTATGATATTTTGACATATTTGTTCCGAATGTCGCTTCTTCTAATACGTTTCCATGTATTGATCCGTGTGTAGAATTTTCGCCCTACATAATAATTATTTTGATCATTAATTCAAGTGCAGATCTACGGGTGTTATAACGTTATATTGATCTTCTATTTCACTCTCACGACCGCCAATTAAACGTAGCAATAAAACGATTTCGCCAAAAATTTCACACAGGAAACGTATATAGTAATGCTATTGGCGGTGCATGATCTATAGTTATGTCATCAGGAAGTAGGTACTCGATGATATTGTTATGTTATTATTATATTATCATCCATAAAGTTATACAAAAAAAATAGAAAGTCGCCAGCGGTTCACTCTCGGCCGTCTGTTCCGGATGGATGATGTCACGATCTAAAAATAAATCCGTATTCTTATCGATAAAGATCAATGGATCATTATTTTGTTTATTTATTACGAGAAAAAAAACCACCTGTACGATGATCAATGATCGTTTTGTTTTGCATACATACGTGAAATCTTGACCGTGTATTAGATTCTTATAAAGTGACAACAACTGTGAATCGTTGATACGCCATTTAATACATTAACATTTTTTTACATTATAGGCTTATTTAATGTGTGGATAAATAGATAACGCTAGGTCACACCTTTTTTGCACAAATAATGGTGATATTATTTAATCTCATTTCTCATATTTTTTTTTTTTTTTTATTTATTAAATCATTAAAATAAGAAAAAAAATACAAGAAAAATACAAAAATACAGAAATACATTAACTTAGAATGAACATTTGGGATACCCGACCAGTGAAAACAAAAAAGTCTTGTGTCTGGTCGGGGAGCACACCATACCCGCGCACCCCATCCCTAAAAGTAGATAGGGGTCGCGCAAATATAGTGTTATACATACATATTTTTATCAATATTACTATCAAATAAATACTATTTCAGAACAACAAAAAATAAAAAATAACATCTGAAAAAAAAAATAAAAAACAATACAAAATAGGTACTTATAATGTTACATATGTATTCCAATACATATGCTATCATTCTCGATATTAAATAAAACCTGTGATAGTAAGTTTTTTTTATTAAAAATGTATTTGGGCTCTCTTAAAGAACCTGCCTGCCTCCTTGCGTCGCTAAAATATTTAGTTAAAGCTTACCTTATGTCACCCATCCACGTTCGCTCCCAAGGTGGAGCATGTGGTCGCCACTAGGTCCCTCCATGCACTTCTGTCTCGTGCCAGCCGCTCCGCCTCCTCCCAGGTCAGTTCGATGTTCTGTAGGTCTGCGGTATAGCCCCGACCTACACAGCCATTCGTTACCCCAATCATCCTTATTCGCAGAGAGCGATGTTTCAGGCATGTCCTCCGTATACGTCCCCCGAAAGCGTTGGCCAAGCCAACTTATTTTACATTCCTGGTGGGACAAGAAGAAGAGGAAGGCTGTGCCTTACCAATTAAAGTTTATTCTACAATAAAAAATATTTCAGTTTCATATGTTATGATGGCTTGCGGAGTAACAGATTTAGTAAAAATGCTGAATACGGGTGTTTTGCTTGCAAAGCCCTCTTTACTTGTTCTAAACTTAACCCTGTAGGTATTTTTATGAATAGTACCCGTATTCTAACTATACACGTTTTCCATACAAAATGTATACTGTTGCTTACTTTACTTCCGTTAGTAGGTACCTTCCGATAAAGCTTAGACTACGTGTAGGTATAGTAGACTTTGAAACTGAATGTTTCATAGATGAAAACAATCAACTCGTTATGTAAGCCGCCTGATGTATCACATTGAATATCTTGACAGATTCTTTAATGCGGGGAGATATTCTATTCCGTCCGAGAGTTGGTAGTTTCTTATAATATTATTCTATATCGACATTAAATCTCCCTGTCCGGACTGATAGTAAATAATGCGACAGTGATAAGAGACTCTCTATATATAAATGGCGAATCATTGTCATGTGATGTTGATTTGAAATGTGGATACCTATTCAAAACCGGCTGTACCGCGACATTTCCTTTATACAGTTGGTGTTAATTTACTGAAACCTGAATTTGTTACATTTCGAGCCAGCGTTTTTTTCTTTTAAACAAACATGTTTGTCATACTACAAATCAATCTATCGATTTTCCCTCTACGACTCTACTTCCTCTGTTGTTAGGATCTTGCGCAATTTCAAATTGCCAAATCACTCACCTCTGTCTCGAAAAAAAACAGAATACTTCGGGAGAAGTTCTTCCTCGTCCTCGCGAAACAGGAACAGTGTTTTTTTTACCCAACTCGCCGTGTAGGCTGAGAGAACGAACCTTCACTCATTACTATCCATACCAAACACCCTCATTCAGCCGTCATAATATTATCTTATTGTCTTACTATAATAATTCGGTAAAATTTGAGTTTATTGGAGTCCATTATCCAACAACATATTATACAATTATGTAAAACGCTTCACATGTGACTTATTTCCTACTACATCGCCACCTCTTGGATTTTTTTAAAGTTGTGCAACTTTGTATAGAGGAATTGTTTTTATTACAAACTTATGCCCCGTCGAACTTCATCCCGCATCCGAATCAACATCAATTATTACATAATGCATTATATATTTGAAGTTAAATTTAATTCAGTTTTTATGTTATAAACTATATATATTTAATTCAGTTTGTCAATCAATCAATCAATTCTCCATTTTACACCCCAATCAGGGGTATAGGGAGGCAACAAGAGCTCTACATTGCACTCGATCTTGCGCAATGTTTATGACCTCCTCCCACACCATGTCCATGTCCCTCAGCTCTGCTTCAAAGGAGCGGAACACAGTGTGAGAGGGTTTTCCTCGTCTTCGGAACCCTGATGGGAGGAAGAACAGCGCTCTCCTCGGCCTACTGTCATTCGGCATCCTTAACACATGTCCCAGCCAAGTCCATCTCCTCCCCACAATGGTAGAGGTGATGGGCTCACGCTGGGTGCGACGGCGTATAGCGTCGTTCGTGATGCGGTGGTACCATCTTACACCCAGAATTCTCCTTAGGCACTTCAACTCAGTTTGTAATGAGTCAAAACTACCAATTTTTTTTTATTCTGGGTTAAGTCGAAGTTCTAGGGGCGGGTCAGCTAGTATCTCATATTTCTTAATAACTGCTGATTTTATACAGAAAACTCAAAAATATCTGTTTGAGTATTTAGGATGGTCGCTATGCATGAAACACGACTCACGTGTAAGTTCTAGTAGATGCAAAATTTGACTTATGTGACTATAACAAACAAAAAATTACATAGCAGTATGTTTTCTTCAATCGATGCCACCGTGTTTCAAAAGAAAGTATGAATAAACCCAACAATAGAATCAACATTAAAACATTAATTCCCATTAATTGCCATGATATTTAATATGAAATTCCTCTTAAGCGCAGATTGGTTTAAAACAATAAGTAGAACGGACATCTAAATAATTATTAGTCCTCTTCAAATGCTTGCCTCGATGAAGTGAATTCGCGAGTATCCACTCGATGTGTAGTACAACTAAATTCCTCGTAAATCATAAAATGCCATTATACTAAAACGGGATAATTTACGCGTCCATTCATCGGACGAACATAAAATTTTAATACTTCCCTAATGCTACCTGCAAATATACATACCTAAGAGTTGTCATAGAAACCATCTGAACTAAAATATTTCCTATAGACGCTTTAATTTTTTCCTTTGTATTAGAAAATATTTCACTAGGGCTAGTGTTTCAACTAACATAAATACCGAGTTACATACGAACTAACGAGTTCATCGATAATTATTATTAAAAATTTGATGTTAATGATTTTTGAACTGAATTTAGTTAAAGTTTGCGTGATTTTAGATTTTGTCCCGTGACTCATATTTTGTGTGCAACGAAGCTACGCAAAAAGACGTACACTATAATAATAATATAGAGTTTGGCTAATAATGCTTTCGTATTAATTAATTTTAATAGCAAAGCTATATTCGCTAATATCTACCCACTCACATACACAGGAGAAAGCTCCGGCCATTATTATTTTATCTTCTCGGCTCGGCTCTGGACTGAGTTTTTCTTTCAATTCTAACTAATACCGTCTATTAGTATCAAATAATAACAATAAGAGTAATGCAACGGTTTCCTACAAAAGCGGACCCGCAATACAACAGCCCTAATACATAGAAAAGTCCAATTTTCATTTTTTTTTTTAATAAAACTGAATCTCTGCTCACTCGCACTGAACACACTGAGGTACACTTTTGACGTCATTCACACTAAGCAAAGGCTTGAGCCGTGAAAGTGGAAATGGATTTGAATCCACGATCTTTGGTTCGCTGTAATATGCACTAAAGCCGTCTACTGATACCACTAGGCTACCAACCGCTTATGGTATGTTTTCCTACGGATACGCCGCTACTATAAACAGCGGTGAATATGTCAGTTGAGAACATTGTCATATTGTCAATATTGTTTTGCGTAGTAAAAAAAAACATTGTTATATAATGTTGAAAGACGCTGTCTTTTCAGACGACGGACCGTTCCCTAGGAACCCAGTGCATTACTAATTTTGCAAAAAAAATGAATTTCACCTTTTTACCTAGTATGTACATGCATTTTAGTTTATAGTACGGTATCCGAGCAACGCTTATGGCACTGCACATACATTGTCTCATTAGCGTTGCCATTGTTTTACTGTCAGAAATGAAAGAGATAGACATATTAATACTTGAATGGAAGTGAAAACCCAAGATTTGTCACGAAATGCATGCGAACAACATGCACCTCGAAAGACAAAAAGGGGATAATCAGCTTTTCACGGGAAACAATATGAAGATGGAAGGTTTACTCCTTTACACTGTGATGGATTTGGCAGAGAATATGCTACTGCACTTGCATATGGGACGAGACTGTGCCCATCAACCGAATATGCTATTGGATTCGTCAAAAAGATGAAGTGTTTCGACATAGTGCGCATGTGTCTCGTCAGGACCATCTCTCAAAATGGCCTACACATCGTAGAATCCGATGAAAGCGGGGAGTGCCGCATAACATGAATGGAAGTGAAAACCCAAGATTTGTCACGTTTATATCACGCTCATATGCAAGTGCAGTAGCATAGTCTCTGCCAAATTCATCACAGTGTAAAGGAGTAAACCTTCCATCTTCATATTAATAATGTTACGGCCGCTTTACTTTCCTATGAAATCATAGCATTAGTAGCAGGTACATAATGATCGCGATTAGCTGTCTACCGTAGCACTCATTCATCATAACCTCTAAAAGGAAATACTACATCAGTTTTGCGCTATATTTCATTGCGTGATATTGATATTATGACGGTGATGATGCATCGACCGTACGAACCAGACTAGACGGTGTATCGAAAGTACGTTAACTCGATGTCGGAAGAGTCTGAAACATAGATTTAGAATGATTACATTACAATTTTGTCGTAAGAATGTCACTTGAATAGTAATTATAGCTTTTGATTAGCTTACCTTCCCTTACCCTAGCAGTCTTCATCCTCACTCTTGAGGGTCTTGGTCATCATGTTTGGTGAACTCTGTCGTAATCTGACCATAGTTCTCCAAGCCCGCCTGTCTATATGTTCTGCTTTTTTAGTCATAGCATTGAGTGCCCTCATGTCAAACCTATGGGGCTAGTACGAGTTTTATCGAAAGCTTATTGCACGCTAATAAGCGCTCATTAGCGTGCAAATAGTGTTCTAAAATCAAACGATCGAATCGTTCGATCATTTTTGTATGGAAAATTTTCGAATCTTTTTCGACGATCGTTTCGATATTCGATCATCGAAAAATTATACTAGGGATACTGTTACATCATCTTGTAATCCAGCAGTAGGAAACGATCGTAAGTCCTTATTGGTTGAAATTTGAAAAAAAAAAATTGTCTAGAAGGGTACCCGAACAATGTACCCACGACCTCCGTTTTAACGCAGTTTAATAGTTTTTTAATATATAATGTGATCAAGTGTATGTCGTGTGTTCACTTTGAGTGAGCACAGATTCATTAAAAGAAAATGTTACCATCACCAAAAAGTCATTTTATTAAAAAATGTGACGAAATGTGTTTTAGTTTTGTTTTTTTGCTCTTAACCCTCTTGTCTGAACTTTCCACAAGGCAATCCCAAGCCTTTTATCTCATTTATTTTTACTGGATGCCGATAAGGGTAAGACAAAGCAGGTTAGAATCACTTCGAGAGCTTTGATCATAGCTCTGAGCTCATACAAGTCTATCCTCTTGACAGGCACTCTTACCAGCTGATCTTGACAGACAACCTTACTCTATCTTGACAGAAGCCTCGCGCACTAAATCTCCCGCTCTTGCACCATTTCACCGGATATTGGTGTCGGCGTGTGTGTCATTAGACTGCCGATAACAGTGCAGAACGACACGATTGTGTATTGATATTAAATCATAATATCTGTACTATGTTTTCCACCTTATCTTCGTAGCAAGTGATTTATTAGGATTCATGACATCCATTCATTACACCAATCAGAGATATATCTGTGAATTATTGCTCATTTCTATTCTGCCAACTCTTTCCAGTTTCTTAACATTATTCTATCATAGATACTTTATTATTATTATCTATCATACTTGTTATTTCGCCCATGTTTTTTTGTGTGTTTAAAACGGACTTTCACAGTTTGTTTCAAAACAAGCAACACTAATTATTATTCTTGTCGGTAGACGGGTGAAAAAAGATGACAACACCGACGTTTTCAAAATGTTTAATCAACCATAATGTTTTTATAAACTGTCATTACTCTTGGACCAGGGCCTCTTCATCTCTCTTCCAATCATTTGTGCTTGGCGTCCTCATCAAACTCCATCCAGTTTCTTCAAAAGAGCCAATCAAGTATCTGATCATATCGATTTAGCAATAGATGCGGTAAAACCTTTTTATATTGAGAAATTGGGATGAGAAATCTCACCATATCATCCTTAGTTTCTCTGCTATAGCGTACAAAATTTCTTGACAATCCCAATATCCCGTTTGTCATGAATTTAAACTTGATCGATTCTTCGCGAAAAGAAATAGTCGCCAATACATTCATCCACAAACTATTGAATGTCTTTGTTTTTTTTTTACACATATGTATTACTATGCTAATTCCTTACACAGACTTCATTCAACAGATGAGTGATTACAATGTATTGTACAGTGTTTTGTAGTAGATATTACCATGACCCTCCGTTATATCATAATACAATACCGCGTATGTCATACATCAACGTGCGAATGTCTTTTACGTATAATCCGCGAGTCTCGTCTGGTCTAGCCTTGCTGCTCGCGCTGTCAATTCCGAATAAATAAATTTGAATATGAAATGACGCGAAACTGTATTGATCAAACAACTGAGGGCCCTGTTTTACATTGACACCTATTTTGTCTTTAACCGATCCTGTCATCCGTTTAAAACGTTCGCTTCGATTCAAGAATAATTATTATTAACATCTTTGATGGAAATAATAATTTCTCTAATCGAAGGTTCTTGCAACAATTTGCCAATTGATTGGTACAGACGTCTTATTCTTCAAACATGGACAGTCATATTATTAAGAAGAATAGGAATCTGTGAATAAATTCAAGAGTGCTTCAAGGATAGCTATGTTTGAAAAGAAAAAATAGAAAGCAGGGTATGAGGCGAGAAAGCGCTTCATGGACAGCATCCTTTAAATAATATAGATAACTTTCTTAATGGTTCTCGTTTTGTACCAAAGTAAATGGCCGTGTTTAAACGCCGCTGGAGTGGCGACATAAAAATTTGATATAAAAGGTTTCTAACGAACGCATATTCAGTCGGCTTTGAAATTAAGCCTTTCGTCTTTTACTTCAACGGCTCGTCCATGGGGAAACTGGAGTGGGCGCGGTCCAGGGTGGTTAAAAACGTCGCTAAACTTTGTCAATTTGTCATCCCTACAACATACTGTATAAGTGTATATTATGTGTTGCTGCTTTGATTTAATAATAATAATAACAAAATTAGATCGAATCTATTTTGAGTGATCGTGAATGGGTCAATTTTTTGCTGTTGCAATCCAAACGGATTAATTACAAACATTTGGAGTGATCGTGAATGGGTCAATTTTTTGCTGTTGCAATCCAAACGGATTAATTACAACTTTTTGGAGCGTTCGTGAATGGCGGGCATTACGTAAACATTAATGTATAAGGAAGGAACACATGAGTGCGTAGCGTAGTCATCTAATTTACGATAGGCTGAACACTAATGGAAGCTCGCCGATGTGACCAGACAGATAAATCACTCAAAAGCACGAGACAACGTGGGCTTTGACACGCTCACCCGCGGCCGGAGCCTCCCGACAAACGAACCACGCTACTGCAATGCGTCTTCTGGTAGTTGTTGTTGTTGGTGTAGCTGCGGTTGCCCACGGTCTGCATGTTAGCGAGCAGGCAGCCCGCGCCGAGACCGGTGATTCATCAGCGTAGATCCAGGATTATCGATCGGAGCATTATTGTAGGATCAGGGGAGCCTATACGCCCACCTCATCGATTGTCTTGGAAGGAAACAGATTGTGCTTTTAACTAGTTGATAGCTTGAAATGCAGTATGACTCATCCAAGAAAGGTCTATCTTAACATAATAATTTAGAAAATTTTGATGCAACAGAGGTATATTCTTTCAACAATATGTAGAGTAATGAAACGTGTTTCATATGTGATTTATTTCCTACTACACCGCCACCTCTTCTATTTTTTTTTTCAAACTAGAGAGGATCAATATTTATTGTTTTTATTACAAACTTATGACTAGAAGTACGTAATTTTCGCAAATAAAAAATTGTAATATCGCATTTAAAAAATATATTTAGAAATTTCGCATTTATTCGCATAAAACATAAAATGTCTATAATAAAACACCTTTGAGTATTTTAAATATTTAATAAACAGTTAACAATTGTAGAAAACCTTTATAAAATAACAACATGTAATAAAATATACGCTTTCAATTAATACAATTTAGTTACATCGACGACTTCTACTAACTGATTTTTCAGTTTCAATTATTTTCACAAGGATAAAGCGTTCGTTTTGACGAGTTACTTGATCGTTTACCTTTAAAATATAATAATTATTATCGATATTTCACTGAAATTTACTAAAATTAAAACATCGCAATTATGGAATAGATTGACAAATTTCGCATTTATCGCATCTGTTTCGTAAATACGAAATTTACATACCCCTACTTATGACTTATGAATCCGAATGAACACTTATTATTACATAATGAAATTAATTATTAGCTAAATTTAGTTCAGTTTTTATGTCATATACTGTATTGAGGTGGTTGATAGACCAGCGGTTACGACGCCGGCTTTCGCACTGTTTCGTGCGGAGGTCGTGGGTTCGAATCCCGGCCGTGTCGACCATTTTCCGCTTTCACGACACAAGCATTTGCTTACTGTGAAAGATGTCAAAAGTGTATTTGTATTCACTTCGAGAAAAAAAAATTCATGTGATAAGTCAAAATTAAATAGATGCATCGGTCCGATTACATCGGTTAAAAGGTCATTATCCAAATTCAATATATAATTTTAGGACACAGGATAACGTCTGTCGCGAAAGCTTGTTCAGTATAATGTAACAAAGATCAAATTTTAATTAATTGTAGGTACCATTAGGGTCTACTACGACCTCAATCATTAATGACTGGTTTAGTTGTGATTAGGGAATCCAATCCCGCAAACCGCGGATCCCGCAAATGCGGGATCCCGCACCTTTTTTGCGGGATCAGAAATGCGGGATTTCTCATGCGGGATCCCGCACGTTTGCGGGACTGAAAATGAAAAAATAATAAACAAAAGAATGGGCTCAGATGAAGTTCTGATTATTTATTAGTTCCTGTACAACCTCATTAATGAAATATTTATCAACTTTCGCTGGAAAAACGGGACTTTTCTTTGAAATTCATATGGAAAATAATTATACTTTCAGTTTTTAAGTTACAACTAAGTAAGTTTTGAATTTATATTTTGTGTTCTGTGAATCCTGTATCGGAACCGAATAAAATCAATGTCATTTGAATCTCTATGGCTAGGGATTCTACCACGGTAGGGGATTCAGTATCGAGCGTAGTAAATTGTCAAAGAAGGTTACTGCGTGATGCAATGTTAGTTAATGCAGAAACCAAATTGATCGACAAAATACCAGGATAACCAGGAACTTATAGTGTCGCTATCTTGTCGCCGTACATCAATAGCCGTTATATTATGGTTGTGAATCCTGGCATCTGTTGAAGCCTCAATAGAAGAAGATCCTTAGTGTTAAGAATATATGTATGCGACAGATTTTGGGGATTAGATGGTACCACTATGTCACAACAGCGAATCACCTCAGTGATCCAGAATCACAAATTGAGCTAACTTGGCCATGTTCTCCGCATGCCCCCAGAGAGTCTTGCATATGCAAGTCTTTACTACAATCCGGATGGGACAAGAAGGCGAGGCAGGCCGAAATTAACATTCACTGCGGTTCTACGAGATGCTGGACTGAGCTGGGATGAAGCTGTGCAACTGGCGCAAGATAGAGAGGCTTGGAGGAACGTCGTGGCGTCCACATGCTCCACACTGGGAGCGATTATGGATTAAGTAAGTACATCAATGACTGCCGTAAAAATATCGAGAAAAAGATTCAGGATCTACAAATGTGGTGGACGATCCATTCTTTTATCTGAGCAAAGTAAGAATTGAAATGTGTGTGTTGAATAGAGAGAATGCTGTCAGACGAGCGGGTCCAACAACAAACTGAACACCAGCAAGTTGATAACAACGACGATGAAAAAAGCATACCTTTAACGAATCTGTTAAATGATGATCCTTCGCTTACACTAGAAAATGAATGAGAACGTTGTCTCCATACCGAATGGATAACTGAGTCTAGACCTGTTGTGCCTGTATCCGTACCCACTCGAGATAATTCTCTTGATGTGATGTGGAGGGAATAGAGGAAATCACTTGGATGTAGTAGAGGTGGGAATAGCGGCTTAAATTCATAAACTTTATAGCGGTTTCATAAATTTTAAATAACGTTATTTTTAAAGGATTAAAGCTTATTTATTTCATTACTATCCGGAAAGACTTTCCTACAAAAAAAAAATCATTCCGAAAATTGGATGTCCGTTGGCGGTAAGGTATAATTTCGCTAAAAAAGTCATTCAGTAAAGTCATAACTCTGATATATTTACAAATATCGTTTAATACGAATAACGAGAATAAGTTATTTTTATTTATCGAATATTTTTATCAGCTTTCGTTATAACGCTCACCTCTACTTGAAAACTGCTTACAATTATGTAAAGTCAATTCCGTCTACAACGTTTAGACACTTATAATTTATTTAATAATTTCTTCGGAAGTATTATCAGAAAAAAATAACTAGTTTTTTGCCTCTTAAATCAATAAATGTGTTCATTTGTCAATACGAATCACAATGTTAAAAGCTTAGCGTTCAAATGTTGTATTATATCGTTCCTTAAAGAAGCGGATTTTTTATACCTACCTCTGAAATATCATTATTTTCAATTGCTAACACTTCTAATAATTAAAAAAATGCATACTTATTTTTATTTCATTGTTTTCTTAATAATAATAACAACCTACTTCAAACAAAGAATTGTCAATCCCGCTGATCCCGCAAATCCCGCGGGATCCGCGGGATTGAGGTCACCAATCCCGCAGGCTTGCGGGATCGAGAATTTGATGCGGGATTGGATTCCCTAGTTGTGATCACTTTTAACCTCACACCTATGTACCTTATTTGGTTAAGATTTTTTTCCTCAACTGCATTGCTGAGGATTCGAATCTCGGCCTTCTAAACGATGTGCGTTGACACTACCGCTCAGCTACGAGCGGTCTCAATGGCCGGAGAGCATGCAGGTAGGTATTACGAGTGTACATCTGCGACATCTAGCGAATTTAATAAAATATATTACCAGAGCAACCATATTTTGAGAATTCCATTAGCTGACACGATTTTCCCATAATATCGAGGAACAATATGTTGATAATTGCTCCTGATTTTACTCTAAATTTTAACGTTGAAAGTTTTTTTTCTTTAATTTATCAATTTAAAAACGCAAATAACAGTAGTGAATCGAATAGGGCGATTACGATGAAAGCGTTAGTTGCCAGATGGAAGCACCAAGTTAAGATAATACCGAAATACAAAAATTAACCCTCGTATCGGAACAGCTAATGATGTTGTTTGAAATCTTGTTTCATTTTCCATCAAAACTTTCTTTTTGTACCTTTCAAGACGTAGGTGCGAATAGGAAAGTTGTTCGGGGAAAGTTCTTCGGTCTCGAACACGTAACATACCTAATAAGAACTCCCTTTGTGACCCCACTTTATTTATTTATCGTATGGTCATCTTAGAGTTAAAAATTACAATCACTATCCATTTAACATATTTTGATAAAATTATATCACGAGCAAGCTCGATTGGAGCATAGAGATAATTATTTTCACCCCCCTTTGGTGCATAGAGATGCAACAAGAACCCTTTATAGAATATCCTACCTCATTGAGTTATCTCAAATTTGATAGCTTAAAGAGCGAAAAGTAAGGAAAGGGTTTGCTCAGCATATTTTAGGCGTTCTGGCCATTGATTCCAAAAGGGTAACTAGATTATTTCACATGTAAGTACCTAAATAATCTACGACTTAGCTGTTTATCCCAAATTCAGGGGTTTACATACCTTCTTCAACATAATAATTGCTAGTATAGCTTCTTCTTCTTCGTGTGCCGTATCAGGTCACCCCGACGTTGGCGATCACTTCGACGAAAGCTTCTATGCCTTTCGCTATCCGGAACAACTCCTCCACGCTTCTTATTCCGGTTCAGTCTCGAACATTTCGTAGCCAAGACATCGGCCTTCTCCTAACCCTCTGCTCCCCTCAATTTATTTTATTTTATTCATAATTTACTGTAAATTGGTAGAGTAACACATAAAAACTTTACATAACAAAGACATCACAGAATCAACACACTACAGAGGGCGAGCTTACCCCTACGAGGTTGTGGTCTCTAACAACTAACGCCAACAAATTTTCTTGTAGTAAGGTGTATTGCTAGTAGGTATAAACTGATTAAAATTTTGTTTCATACTTTTCGTAATGTTATTATTTCGAATTCAAACACAAATATCCATCAGATTATTTCATCAGAAATAACGTGACGTAAAGTGGACGTACAGCAGTAGCCTAAGTATGTAACTCGCATAGATAACTTGACATTGCGTCATGTTAAGGTAAACGTTACGTTACGTTTCAAGTAGACGCGAGAAATCACAGCGCGTACAAAAACGCATAGGTTTTCACTAAATTACGGTGACGTAGGCTTACATACTACCGATGTAATTAAAAACTGACAGTTGGCTCCGTTTTGGTACAAAACGAAGACTATAAGTACGTTTTGTGTCTTACATACTTAGGCTACAGGTTACAGATTCTTAACCAATGGATTTCTGATGGAGATAAACATTCGAATCAAAGCATTTTAATTATTGCAATCAAGTTTGCAATTAATAGAATATTTTCAGATTTTATCATGGTACATAGATGTATATTATGTAGTTGACTATTTGAACAGAGGGGGCTCCAGTGAAAGTTCTTTAGTCGAAATCATAAAGCATTAATCATTTTACAACGATAATTTCGTGTATTAGATAATATATTATTCCATCTTGTATGCAGTTTGATATCTGCAATGAAAACGTTAACGGGAACGAATGAAAGACGGAACGAATCGCCAGAGACACGCGGCTGATCTTAATCGCTTCCACGAATCCGAGTCGAATGAATTGAATCGTTGGTCGGTCGGTCGACTTTACGAATCGGTCGCGTTTGTTGTCTCCGATACTAAATAATAAAATATTAATTAATTTGCATAATGTGTGCGCGATTATTAATATCTCCTATAAATTATTTTTTTTATTAGTTTCGTTTGTGAATTGCCTGACACTCCGCTGAAGTCGTGCATTGATTCAAAATGCAAAACTATCTCGACTCCGCATTTTTTTTTTTTTTTTCAATGTTTTTAATTATCTTTTGCCGTAATGAGAATTTCGTCATTGCTGATTTCTTAATCAAGGATTAATTTAAAATTACATTTCTCGAAAATAATTATCTTCGCGTTTCGTTACGTAATTGCGTAATAATGTATGTTTTGTCTGAATATATTAAGTATTATTTGTTTTTAATTAATAAATTAAAATTATGAAAAAAAACCGCACCCTCAGTTGCTATTGATTTGCCTATATGTTATCTCTCCATTTTTTTTTTTTAATAAAACGAATCTTAACTGCTCACTTACGAAACGGGCTAAATACGAACTATTTGCGCCCTTATTCAAATCCCATTCCTTTCCAATAACTTTTAATGTTAAAAGCTATTTTTTGAGAAACACTGCTACCTGATCACTCAACCAGACAAAAAACATCTAACTAAATGTTTTTTGTCTGTTTGCTTAATGATTATTTGTAACTTTTACAAGTAGTTGTTAAAGTTGTTTTTTTTATTAAGGAAACAAGCATGTGCAAAACAACGATAAAGATTTAGTTGAATTGATTCCAAAAAAATCTAATCTTATCGAATATAAACTACCTTTATGCACCACTTAGGAGTATAGGGAGGCAACAAGAGCTCTTCATTGCGCTCGATCTTGCGCAATGTTTATGACCTCCTCCCACACTATGCCCAAATCGCTCAGATATAATTTGAAAAAACAAAATTTAAATTAATGATGTCATTTAATTTAATGATGTCAAAAATATTTTGTGAAAATTTAATGGTGCCATTTAATTGAATGATGTCAAAAATATTTTGTGAAAATTTAATGATGTTATTATGGGAAAATTTTATGATGTCATTATGGGCTAATATTTGAATTAGATCGCAGCTAGATCGGATTCAGTCTCTTCCGTGAAAACATCTCCTGGGCTCACCCACAAGTGAACACAAATACACTATCACAAAAAGCATAGCTTGTGTTGTGAAAGAGGTAGATTGTTGGCTTGGGGATTGAACTTATATCTCAATATTTTATCTCTCAACTGCTTATTTGTGTACAAATTTTCTTCCCCGACTGCATAAGACACAATGCTGCTTATTGATGTGGTAAATTTCTGTTTGTAAATTTCCCTTTTATAACGCAATCAAAGATCAAATTAATACGTATTAAAATACGTGCAATGATATCGAGCTAAGTAATAAAGCTATCACTTTTTATAGTTTTATTTAGACCTTATCAGATTGCCCATATAAATCTACTCTGATATAATAAAATATTGCATGCAATAATTATATTTGATATGATATATGTACAGTTCTTGTTCATAATAATATTATAATATGAGATGTTTTTATGACCGCGTTGCAATGTGTCACGCCCGAATGTTATGCAAACAGACAGACAGCCCAGCGGCGCACTGTGGACAATAACCGGGCCTGGCTCTACTAAAGTCTATAACTCTTTTATTTGTAAAGATATTCTTTTCAATTTTTTTACTCTCAAAGCAGAATGTTTGTTTATTATGCTGATATGAAAATAAATAAGTTTTAATGTACAGTTATTTTTTTTTAAATATTTGAAAACTTACTTTTGTAAATAAAAATCATACTCATTTAATAGTATATTTATTGACCTTTAATTCGATTATAGAGTACGTAAAAGTAGTTATGTACATAACAGACAGATAAAATGAACTAAAAATCAAAATAAAAATGATCTATACAGGGTGTATAATATAACAAATCAAAGATACTTTACTTGTAGAATCACAACTAAACAAGTATATTTTGTTCCATTTCAAATTCAAATATCTTATCTATTGCTAACAATTAATGGTATATGTTACATATTTTTGGAAACCTTATTTTATATAGATAAATTTCAGCCATAAAATTATTTGGTATTCTATTTGTCGTAAGTTTTTTCTTAATAATACTGTAAAATTATTTTTAAAAAATCTCTTCCATAAGTTTGTTGAAGATTTTCACTTTTACCGACATCTTTCGACGCTTTAAAATTTATGTTAAAATATAGCCTAGATATATATACTTAACATATCAAAAAATAAGCTGCTCGTTTTTGCTCTTTTAGAAGTTATGAATGATAAAAGTACACCCAGTAATAGTAGAGTGCCAAAGAAAATCATATTGCGAAAACCAGGGCTGGCCATCACAAAACTTATTTTTATGGTTAAGCGTTGAACCATGTAAACAATTAATACATTAAATAAAATAAAAAATATATATTGTTTCGATTTTATTCACAATAACTATTTTAAAGCATATATTTTTGATGGACATATAAATTTGCGTGTGCGTATTAGATTTCGTCACCTTCAGGATCAAAAACGAACTAAAGTAGATACAGAGTACCTACTTCATCAAATTCCATCATTTTTTAAGTAACCTACCTATGGTTTCCCAAAAGTATCATGTTACTATAGGATCTGGAGTATGAAGAAGAGTATATAATAAACCTATCTTCTAATAGCATAAAGAAATAAATTGTGGAAAAATATTATTATTATTATTATTTCAATTGAATATATTGATCATGATGTGTAATGTAAAAGCATGATAAAAGGGTTAAAGGGTATTCATACCTATTATTTTCACCATATTTACCGTTGTAGTTTTTCAATAATATTAAAATTAATTGTTTGAAATGTTTATCACGTTACACCCTGAATAGAACATTCTTTTTTATTTTTTTAGATTATTTTATCTATTATTTATATATGAAAATTATTTTTACTTAATTTAAAATCAAATTAAAGTTCAGTAAATATATTTTTAAGTGAGTATGAATATTATTTACAAAAAACAATTTTCATATATTTTAATAAAAATAAATGTACGCAAAAAATTAAAAATATATATACCATCATAATAAATAAATATTTCGCTATAATTATGCAAAATTCAAAAACGATATCTTAAAAAATAAAAGCGTTATAGGTTTTAGTAAAGCCAGCACCGGTTTTCGCAATAGGATTATCTACGACACTCTACTGGTACCGAGTATACTTTTTTATTCATAACTTCTAAATGAGCAAAAACGAGCAGCCAATTTTTTGATATGTTAAGGAAATATACCTAGGCTATAATGTAACATAAATTTCGGCGCGTCGGGAGACGTCGGTAAAAGTGAAAACCTTCGACAAACTCATGGAATTGATATTTTTTATGATTTTACAATATTATTAAGAAAAAACTTATAATAAATAAAATACCAAATTTTTTTTGGGTGAGCATTTATCTATATAAAATAAGGTTTTCAAAAATATATAACACATACCATTAGTTGTCAGCAATAGGTAAGATATTTGAATTTGAAATGTAACAAAATATACTTGTTTAGTTGTGATTCTACAAGTAAATTATCTTTGATTCGTTATATTATATACATTTAAATGTTAAAAATGTAGAAATTTGATATCATTATAATAGTTAACATTTTTTTTATCAAATGCAATTAAAAGAAAGTGGAAAATGTGTACCTAAAAAACCATTAAATATTTGCGACTGTTCTACCATATTCCACAGTGCGCCGCACTGTGGAATATGGTAGACTAGTATGGTAGACTATAGTAGATCTATATAAAATAAGGTTTCCAAAAATATGTAACACATATCATTAGTTGTTAGCAATAGATAAGATATTTGAATGTGAAATGTAACAAAATATACTTGCTTAGTTGTGATTCTACAAGTAAAGTATCTTTGATTTGTTATATTATACACCCTGTATAGATCATTTTTATTTTGATTTTTAGTTCATTTTTATCTGTCTTTTATGTACAAAACTACTTTTACGTACTCTAAAATCGAATTAAAAGTCAATAAATAGACTATTAAGTGAGTATGATTTTTATTTACAAAAGTCAGTTTTCAAATGTTTTTAAAAAAATAACTGTACATTAAAACTTATTTATTTTCATATCAGCATAATAAGCAAACCTTCTGCTTTTGAGAGTAAAAAAATTGAAAAGAATATCTTTACAAATAAAGGAGTTATAGATTTTAGTAGAGCCAGACCCGGTTATTGTCCACAGTGCGGCGCCCCGGTTCGCAGTCTTTATCTGCGGTTGATGCAGTGGTCTTTCCTTTATGTCCGATCGTTTGGTGCAGTTGTTCAAATATTTAAAACAGTGAATCCATTCGATTCGATGTTGTCTTCCTCTTGCAGCTGTTTGTTTTGTGGATTTAAATTACTCGCGAATAAAATTTTTAGGTTTCAGACATTGAATTGTATATAGGTATATTATGTATGTATTACGTACTAGCAACTGTATATCCTCCTAAAATGACTCGAGAGTAAAAGGACAAGCGTTCTTTATACATATTTTTAAATGTGTATATTTTTTTATTTAAATATGCTATTTCAAAAATCTCTAGAAACACACCGGTTGTATTTGCTATCTCTCTTGTAACAATCCATTTAGACATATTTTTTTTTATCCATTACGCCGTGTCCCTTAAGGGGTAGGCAGAGAGAACGGATCTCCACTATTGCAATGGAAAGAGACAGGAAATTTTTCGATGTGACTCCTTCTCATTATTTTCACTATGGAAGGTTACCTACTTGTATGTAGGTATGGCATAGTGATGTTTACATGTAATAAATGTGACTTTCTTTGATTGGATTTTAATGAATTCAATACTTTCGTTTTTCTCGGACGTTCCTTGACGTCCATGGGTTGTTATAAGTAAAGCTTTTATTTTGAAAGCCGTTTCGAGTACGTAGATTAGGTATAAATCAATGACCTTACCTTCTTCCGGACTTGAACAAAATAGCATCGCTTCGAAAACGTTAAAAATCAATTTACGCCAATCCTCGTGTTAACGAATGGTAATGAAAGCCAATCCTGTGAAAGTCTCTTTCTTAAACCCTCTGCACTCTCTTATCAGAGCATATGGACTCCCCAACACTCTTGTCCTTATTCTTTAGTCAAGAGTTTCTCCCGTTCAGATGTTTGTCGAAGCTAAGACTGTTTTTGACATTCTCTTAGCTCAACCAACCACAGGTTTGCCATCAGAAATGTATGATGCTCACATGAGAGTAGTCTAGAAAAGTCTAGCTTAACTAATCACGAACCCACAAAAATAATGCTTCCCGTCTTCATTATCCCGTTTCCATCAATCCGTATTTATCAGCATAAGTTTGCCCACTGCTGCAGGACATAGACCTCTCCTCTCCTTCTCGACTCTTCCCGTCTCCGTGAGATTCCCATCCACTGGGATCCAGCGATCATAATTCTCTCCATCCATCTGGTAGTTGGTGGTCTGTTATTGTTCCATGGTCTCCACTTTCATCTAATCTCCTTGTTTATTTGTTGCCCTCCATTCTTGCAATGTTCCCGACAATCTCTACTTCTGCACAGCTTACTCCCAACCACATCATCAGTCACTTTAGTCTGACTGCGTATCCAGTCACTTTTATTCTCTTCCAGTCTTGCAGTTATATTCCCAACATTTTCTCTCTCATTTTTCTTTGTACTATTCGCAGTTTATTGCAAGACAATTTCGTCAAGGTCAAAGTTCCCTACACAACTTACGAATAGGAATTCTTTTGCTAATTTTTATTCTTGCCGTAAGTTTCTCTTCAAAATTTCCTCCTCTTTTAAACATCACGACGATGTAACAACTAAACATTACTTATTACACATTTTAAGATATTACAGTATTACACAACACTTCTTCTTCGTGGACAGCCATCACAATGCACGTAACATAATTCATTGTTTCTCCAAAACGTGTCCGCAAGTCAATGTAAATCACAACAATCTGATGTTTTTGATAACTTCTGCATTCAATTTTAGTCCAAATAAATTAATTCATTTATTTACGAATACGGTGTGCAATTCAGAGGTCCTGATTGCAACAAATATTGGTAGAGAACTGTTTACAAATTTGAGACCTGATGCAAGATCTCATACTTTGGTCACGTTTTCAGTGGCGATAAGTAGTCGCTTCTGCAGCTGGTTATCGAGGGAAGACGGGGTGTGGATAGAAAACAGTGTCACGGCTCCGTAACATAAGAGCGGAGATTCTAAACCATCGGGGAACTGATTCATGCAGCTATAGACAGGGAGTACAATATCCAAGTGATAGCCAACCAAGGACATCTGACTGGGCACTTCAAGAAGAAGAAGAAGAAAGTTATTTAAAATTTAAATATTTCCATCAAGAAAACACGTTCACTTCGTTAACATTATTAATGAAATAAATATTTTCTGTACAAAGGTGTCATACATCCAATAGAATTATTTTTTGAGGGATTTTAATCTTTTCAACCTCTGCCGTCCAATCTCGGACAGAACGAGAGGGGATTTCAAATTAAAAACGTTATGAAAAATCTGACCCGGCCGAAATTGAACCTAATACTGGCGCCTTTATCATGTTTTTATGGCCGCTCGTTATTTGATCTCCAGAGATTTATTCGTCAGCGCAATAATGGGTTGACAATAGAGCTACTCTCAGAGTCCGTTGATCAAAACACTACCGAGGCCTGTCAAAATTGCAATTTCAATCGATGCAGACATGCGACCGCAACTTGTACCAGCCGGGGTATTGTTATGATTTATATAGTGTCTAACTTATTAAAACGTCCGACACCTCTACCTACATAACGCTGCATAGTGAGGACTGTCGGAGCTATTACGATAATCTATTCTATGCGGCGGTGTTTATTGTTTTAGCCCGGAGCCTCGTCTATCTCTTGAATAACACTCGAGTACTAACTTTTATTATCAAGTACGCCTAATATGTGGGTAATTTATAGGAAGTGACGGCCGGTAGGCGGTGGTACCAGCCCTACGGATGTAGTCACATTATCCACTTCTTGTATTTTTCCAACATCAGAACTGTAATTTTTTTAACAAATTACACCGTGTCCCTTTCAGGGCAGGCAGGGAAAACAGACCATTCTCTTCTATCCGGCACGCTCACTTTACTTCTTTCGTCAAAAAAATGTCATTCGTACGTCTTCTAAGGGTGCGTTTACACCTTACGAACATAGAACCAGAGCTGGAAATAGAGAATAATTTTCTTGATCGTTTATATGGACTCCAAGTAAACAAGAACGAGAAAGAACTCTGGTGCGCGTAATCTGTCATCGCTCACTGATTAGTTCTTACTCGTTGTTGTTTTCATGATGGTGTCCAATATCAACGATAAAAGAAAGTACCTATGCTCTTTTTCTATAGGTTCGGCTCCACGTTCGCTTAGTGTAAACTCAAACTCCACTCATAGAACCTACAATAATTGTTCGTTTTTTTTTGTCTTCCTAAGATTAAATTCCGCTTTCGCCAATTTTCGAAGACCCAAAGACTTTTTCTTCAGGCAAGTTGATTCAAATCAAAATAAAAATAATTGATCAAAAACAAGTAAAATAATTACTTATAACAATACTATGTTTCTGTATTTGAAATCTGGAGAGTTTAGGCAAAGATAGCCAGAACATGAGGTTTCACTAAATCCTTCTGTAGACACCCAAAAAACATGTGACCTATAATATGGCGTTTCTTCGTCCCATTGCGTTCATTTTGTCATTTTGAGTATTCGAACGATCACGAATAACGTGCTTCGATAAAATCGATGAATTCAGATAAAAAAACAGTAAGTATCTAGCTAGCTAGAGGTTTGTTATCTCCACTACCGTTTAAGCTTATTGCATACATCGAATTTGGTTTATTTCTTTCCAGCATTTGACTATTGTTTTTTTTTTTTTCTAAACGATTTCTTGTTTTCACTTACGACGAATAATTTCCTTATTATTGATTTTGGTTAGCATTTTATTTGGATGCATACCTATCTTGGTTAGACCATCAATGGTCCTGCTAAGTGTGGTGCTTTTGAGGAAAACTTTCAATTCGTCCCTTTCTAAACATCACATCGGTCATAAATTCAAAAGCGTGTCTAAAAGGTTTTAGGTTTCTCGGGTAATTCATTGCATTAACGACCGCTCGACGGTTCTTCGTCTCTGGGGAAAAGTTCACCGGCCAACACTTCTTTATCCTTCGCACCATCTTGAGGTAATTTGTTACCCGCATTAGGTTGTCGGCTGAGAAAGTCTCTGTTGGTTTTGAACGTCTTGTCACCTTTCATATTATTGTTGTTGTTGCTAGAATGGCTCGTGCCCGTCACGATTCCGCGGCCCGTTGAAACATTTTCGAAATGATACCCGCGACCTGTCATACGAAACAACAACACCAGCGAAATGCTAAAAGTGTTTCTTTGTTTGCACACTTCACTTTTGCCAGTATCAAATGGCAAGCAAACATCGTCTCACTGTATTATAATATACGGTTATGTAATCTGACGGTAGGTATTATACTAATACTAGTGGTCGACAAGTGCTCGAAATTCGACCATATCTTATTTAAATAATTATAAGTTTGAACATTATTAAGGTTCCATTATCAAAGACTGAGCGAGCGCTATTTCAAAATTTTCTTTAAAAAACAATGACATGGACGTCAAATTTGAAATGTCGATATGTACAAAGTTTTTTCCATGCTCATTAAAGTCAAACAATCAAATGTTTGCGTCTGTGTCAAACTCAAATACATCGAAGTATGTTTTAGAATCAAATACTTTGAATTTTTTTATTGATTTTATCTATGTTTTATGTATAATTTAAAAAAAATATTAGCCTTCACCACTTCTTCTCTATATAAACTACTGGCCAATACCCGTCTTGGTTTACGTTTTTAATTCCGATTGTCAGGCTCGATCGGTAGGTAATTAAACAGTTCTAGACTAACTTCTCATTGCTTAACAGACCTCTATAACTGACATAAGCACAGAAAAAGAAGAATTAAACTTCCACAATTCATTAAAAGAGAGAAGAATGGCACTTTTAATGTTAATAAAAAAGAAAGAAGAAAAATTATAGTCTGCCACTCACATGGAAAAACTGCATGCACATAATGTGTTACATCTCACACTTGATTCAGTTTCACTGTTCAATCAATAGGTTAAAAAAATACTTAAATAATAATATTATACGAACCTACCTACCTTTTTACTCTCACTATGGTTTGAGTCTTAACTGCATTCCCTACACCCCATAAGTTTAGTGTGGAATGGTACAAATTTCATGTGTAGTGACTATGGCAGCTGTTTTACCGAC
Organism: Mystacides longicornis; assembly: GCA_963576905.1. Classification (NCBI taxonomy): domain Eukaryota; kingdom Metazoa; phylum Arthropoda; class Insecta; order Trichoptera; family Leptoceridae; genus Mystacides; species Mystacides longicornis. The sequence goes on along the minus strand of OY756433.1, from coordinate 4,728,191 downwards.
CTCAAATGTCAATAGAAACGTAATCCGAAAATGTACTTTAATTTCAATGTTTATAAAATGTGTTTTATATGGTTTCAATTACATTTATTTTTATTTCAAATCAATCTTGTATCTTTTATATACGTTTTTATTCAGTCAACCTTTGGTTCCATGCAACATTTAAATTAAGTAATTTTGTTTTCAAAAGATGGCCGTCTGTGTTAACGGAGATTTTACTATGAAGATTTTATAATTTTAGAAATCTATTAAATATATTTGTGAATTTGGAAAAAATTGTATCTATGATTACCACAAATATACTTGCAAGGATCCACGACGAATAAAATTAAACCTAGTGTCTGCGGTTTATGCGTGATGCTCCAATATACAAAAAAAAAAACAAATAAATAAATATACACATATAACTTATTATGTAGAAAGAATAAGTGTGCGGAATTTCATACTCCTCCCTCCGCGCAATTTTCGTAAAAAAAGGTCACAAAGTTTTTCCTTCGCGTATTAGGTAATATATAGATTCGCTCGAGTCTAGTTCTATTTACGGAACAATCTCCCCTTTCATTGTGGTTGTTGTGAAATTTATATAAAAAAAAGAAACCATCGCAATGAACAATAGGTAGACATGCAGCCTAACGATGATGAAAGGCGGATCTTAGAAGGTTTCGAGTTCGACTGGAATACTTCGATTCGCCAGTCTTATTCTACGCATATTAATACAACAACTTACTGTGTGTTATTTTCGAACTTGAACGTTCTCCACAAAAAGGCGATGTATAAGTTATCCAAATAATATAAATAATTGAACTTTATAAGGGTGCATTTGGATTAAGGATCCTGACGAGGACCTTAACAGGACACTGCAGACTGCGCAAGCATATGTCCATAATTGGACTCTCAGACACTCCAATCTGCAGATTCTGCTCAGAGGACTACGAAACACCAATTCACATCCTCTGCAGTTGTTGTGAAGCACTCGCTCACAAAAGAAGTCGTACACTCGGTGAGCCACTACTGAACGCTGAGACGGTAAGACTGCTCGCACCTAGGCAAATTGTGAGCTACATGACTCACATAGGCCTGGATAACGAGCTGTAACATTGAGGGAAGTCATAATATTCCTATTCTGGTCGCACACAAAGGGTACCTTGGTCCCTTAACCCTCTTTCAAAAAAAAAAAGGTTTATTTAAACCAAAGGAACATAGAGTCAGAGCTGGAAGTAGAGTATATTTTCTTGTTCGTTGATATGGACACTAATCTGTCATCCCCCATTAATTAGTTCTTGCTTGTTTCCATGATGTCCATTTTCAGCCGTAAAAGAAAGTATGCTCTGTTTCTACATTCAACTTTATGTACGTTTGGTGTAAAACGTACACTAAACGTGCATTTCACGAAATTTACAGTACAACGAATCGTCAATAATTTGTCCCCGAAAAACTTCCATATAAAATGTACGGAACCAAAATTCGTAAGCCCGTAGTGGTTTGTTCCATTTAAAAATGGAACATTAGTAATGAATTGTTAGAGTCATTAGTTGTTTTTTTTTCTTTAAGATCTAGTCCTGAAAAAAGTTCACAAGAATCTAGACATAATTAGAACGTTGTGCACCAACAAAGACAATAGACAATAAACATGAGACAGTAACAAAAATGGATATAGTCATATCCTGGCGCCAAATACATGACAGCAGTCGTAGTCTTTAAATTTGGTTGCTCTCTTGTTCTCAACAATTTCCAACTTTTATCTCTATTTTTCATTTGATTATTATAAATATCTACTTGTAGCATACATGAGATTTTTCGACATGTTGAGAATTCTCATGATTAGAGTTTCGGAAACTTAAATAATACCACCTAATGGCGAACGTTGTTAACGTAAAGTGATCACACTAAGCCAGCCTTCGAAATAACAGTAGAAGACGCTCGTAACCCCGTAGTCCATTTAAAAATCGAACATTAGTAATGAATTGTTAGTCATTAGTTGTTATTTTTTCTTTAATTCGTTTTGTGTTTCACTTAATAATAGCAATAACGGTTTATTTGACATCGGTAGGCGTAATAGCCTTGAGGTTGCCGGCGAAGAATAGCACCTCTGCTCTTTTTGCTGATTTTTTGAGCATCCTGTAAGAGGCAGGAAATCGAAAAATCACATCGGGACCGTGAGGTTGACCACTTCACGTCCTTAAATCTCAACTGGTCAGAAAAGGCACAATGAGCCTCGGACGCCATCAAGCGCAATGGAGAGCTCTTGATGCCTCCCTATGCTCCCGAGTGGGGCTTAGGCCCCGCATTGCTGGTTGGTTTGGGGGTAGTTCGCGGCGGGCTTGATTTGTCCGGGGCCGGCTTCTTGGTTTGATTGCTTCGATCGAGCTAGGAGGTCGGGTTTGCTGCGGATCGGTCTCCACCGGGCTGGCTTGCGGTGTGCGGGGTGCCTTAAAGGGAGAATGTATGTATGTGTAGGTGTAATATGGCGACACAAAAATTTAAAAAAAGTTATCATTTCCTATATATTCAGAATAACGAAATTTCGTTATAAAGAAATATTTTTTCAGCGAAAGAGATTAATATTAAAATTAAAAAGCTATTAAAAATATTTTAAATGTCGTCGGTCCTGTATGGTTAAAAAAAAACATCGCCAATCTTATGCGGAATGTCGCCTTAGTCATAATATATACCAACAGGAGATAATTCAAGGATGTTAAGTTGGTTATTGATATTGATTATTCGGAAAGAGATAAGCATCTGTTTTGAGGGAAATAAATTAATTTTTACACATGTTCAGTGGACTGTTGGACGACGTTATTGGCTACAAACAGATAGCAGCTCATACGTATGTCGCGGGATAAAACGAACGCACGACATTTTTGTCTGGCGATATTAATTAGCTTGTTTTACTATTGAGCGATCAGATAAGCCGCTAATCAAGGAATAATTTGTCGCGACAAAAAAATTACTCCGATTAATTATGTTGATTGATTTGTCTTGTTTGTAGGAAATTAAGTCTTTTATAATTTACCATGGCACTTTTTACGGAAATAGTATTTTTTTTTGACGTAGACATTTTTCTTTGCCGGAATACTGACTCCTACTAAACTTAACTTCTAAACAACTTAAGTAGCCTAACCAGACTTATCGTCTTCTAAACTGGAGATCCTGGGTTCGATACCCGGTCTAGTCTAAGGTGTTCCTGTCTTAGATAAGAAAGTACTAGGTGATTAGTAGAAACTGCTTGATGCCAGCTAGTTAATAAAGAATGATTTTTTTCTTCTTTCTCTCGCGCACTTCCACCTTAATAATTCTTTCCACGCCATTGTTTATAAGCTAGAATAGGAAAGAAATGCATCACCAAAGTTCTTTGTTTTTTTTTTATTGTGTCAACGTGTGTAGTGACAAATCTATGGATCTCCTTGTCGTCGGCCTGTTGCAAGTTGCAACTCTGAGGTCACCATGCAGATTTTTCATACTTGCACACCTGCTGTGTGACAAACCATATGTTGCGCATGGTGCATTGCTTAGTGACGGTGCGAATACTAGAAAGTTATTTGAGTACAAAGGCCTGACTGAAGATATATTATACTAAACATAATATATTATACTAAAGCAGATAAAAAAATAATGCATGGAGGAAACCCTATCATTATTAGTTAATGTAACGTTTATGTTTATATTGTCTTCAGCTACTCTTCTAAACTATTACGTAATCAAAGCTACAGTAATAATATGCTCGTCCACTGCCGTAACGCAACTAAAGGCCTCCTCATGTTCACGCCACTCTTCTTGTTTCTGGTCATCCCCAACCACTCTGAAAAGAAAGTTACTAAATATAAAATATGATTCTAGCGGCCACGTAGTACTTCTGTCCATTTTGGACTCCGATAAAGCTCACTACAAGAGCGATTACAAATGATGTCGCCTCTGGTGTTCGCTGGTTGTCATGACCGGGGCCTTCGCACACTTCACACAGTGGTTCAGGCCGTGTTCTGGTTCTTATCTCTTATTGTCGCTGCTATTAATAACTACACGGGCACTACCTGTTGTTGCCACTGCCGCTACCAGGTACTTTACGTAGGCCTGCCAACTCCTTCCGGGAAATTTCCGGGACAAATAAACTTCCTGGCATGCTTTAGTTAACTTTACATTACAATATGTTTGTATACGTACTTGACACCGTAACCCGTTCTTTATAGATTGTTATCGGGATGAGAGACGAAATCCATAGGGATCTTGAAGTTTAATTGACCGCCTTTCTCGAAGTCCCTTCTTTATTACACTGGAAATTCTTCCATGGACACCGAGGCTGAAGAGACCAGTTGATGCCGAACATCAAACTGTTAAAAGCCCTATGGGCTTCTACCTCACATATAACTCGTTGCTGCAGATGCTTTTATATTAATCTTGGTGATTTTGGGCTCTGCGCTCATCCTCTTTGACATCATCAGCCACGGGTTTTCCTTCCTGTTATTTGGGATTTGGTCGCCGATTTTTGTTTGTCAGAACCACGTTAGTATTCGAGCAAGGGGTACCAAGACCAATCGCAGGTCGACATTTAAGTCGACGTGTGTTTTTTCCGCCATCAGCCGTTACACCCCTATAAAGATACTTTTTTCAGTTTGAAATTGCGAGAAAGAGTTGCTCGAAATATTAATTAATCATTATTATTCGGGGTCTGGGACAGTTGTTCCGTTTCCGGGACAATTCCGGAACGCTTGGCAAACCTAGATACTGCACGTAGAGTCCACCCGGTGCCTTCGTACCCCGTACCGTTTGTCTGTCGCTGTGAATAATTTTGATAAATGATCGGCTAGATCTGGTTTATCATTTACACGACTAGACAAATTACTCTCGCCGTTTGGCGTTTTGACATACATGATTCAGTACCGCGGGGTTGACCCGACCTTCCGCTTTGACCCACTTTATTACGAGTGTTTATATCGAATTGCCGAGATCGACGGTGATTGTCGGAGGCTCGCTTGAAATTTGTAGAGGCTATGACGTGATCTTATCTGCAGCTTGTTAATCGGAATTTGCATTTAATTCATTGTTTATTTACAATCAGCTTTTCGTTTGTTCGTTTTGATGTAGGTATAGGTTCTTGTTTATTCTATTTCATGGTTTTATTTTGTAATAAAATACGAGGATAATAAAAAAATAGTGTACCTATTCTAAGAATTTTACGGTTTTAAAGAACCACATAAAGTAATGCATAGTTATTTTAGAATGAAATGTGTTTGGATAGAAAAAAGTTGAGTTCAATTCTCTCCGCTTAATATCTCCTAAGGTATCAACCTCGGAAATATATACAATATGTCCTGGGTTCGAATCCCGATCAGGTTAGAATTTCCTCTTGATATTTCTTGGGACTTGCCTGTCTCAGATTGGACGGGACTGGTTGACATGAAAAAGTTGCTTCATTAGGCAATACATATTATATTCCGCCTAATTTCGACACAAATAGGTACTTACACATGTTTCAATTGACACAGCAAAGCTTTTGTTCCTAAGCAAAGGGGGTAGATATTGAAGGGGGCTGATCGAATTCACAAATTGCGGGAATTTGTGTAAAAGTCACTTGTTATCGAATCACTGGACTTACCATTGCATTATATTTTATGCTAAAATCACTCCGGACTTTTGGCCTTTTTTTCCTGGTGGTGCTAAAAACGTGTGGGACATAGGTATATCTATTATTTATTTATTTATCGTATGGTCTTATAATGTATGTCACATTTCATGTATGTTAATATTTTTTTTTCTCAAATAAGTGAGTACACATAAAAACAGCAATTAAAATATCAAATACTTATATCTCCCATTGGATTGTCAAATCAGTAAAATGAAAGTAAATAATTTAAAACTAAAATAAATTATAAATAATTATGGTTAAATTTAAAAGGTTAAAAACAAACAATGGTAGGTATATTGGAATTGTGTCTCCTTGTCAAAAGTGAAAATTGCTGTGGTGTAAGTAATCAATCGCCCTTTCGTTAAGATGAATGAAGTCAAGAAAGTCGCCATCATAGGCTCTGTCCCTGCATTCGGAAACTATGTGTCTATGAAACTATGGTATATCTATTATTTTCACGGAAATACACCCAGAACACTTAAAAAATCGGCATTATTATGTACATCCTTCCATGCCTTACAAAACTTCGAATGATATGAACAGGTAATAATTATTTTAAATAAAACTTTGTTTATTTCACTTATATTATTTATTGGCAGAGGCCTTTCGGTTAAAAGTTTAAGTATTTGCGGCACTGAAGATGGTCGTGTGACCGAAAGGCCTCTGCCAATAAATAATATAAGTGAAATAAACAAAGTTTTATTTAAAATAATTATTACCTGTTCAAAAATGGGATTTCACAAAGTTTCCGCCAGCAACATCAATAATTCGAATGATATACCTATTCTCAAATTGAGATCTGCAGTCTCAATATCTGGAGAGAATTTTCTACATTTCTGTTTCCTTCCGATACAAGCTGGTCGAAATGTGATTTGTGTGCGATCCGATGCGCTTATTCTTGTTTGAAATACGACTGCAGGATGTGCCACTAAGTATGTAATTGAATTCAGTATCTTTCTATGTAGATATACATAATATGTACAATATATTTGAGAAACTCAAACGAAAGATTTTGTCTTGCATTTGGCGTATTTTTTTTCGTCTTTTATGCCATTCTGTATTTTCTTTTACCGTATCTTTCTGCTTCCCCAGCTGTATTTCGCAAACGTGTCTTCTTGAAACTCGTCCAAATCTAGAGTCAACTTTTGAAATTGGCAAAGAAATACCCGATTCACGTTCTGTTAGGATTTTATCTAATAACGTGAAACATACCTTTCACTTGGGTTTGCAATAATATTGTATGTATTGGATGAACGAAATATAGGATAGGTATGGCTAATTTTTAAAGTGCTTTCCCTGTGTTGTTTCTTCTTCATCTTCATTGCTTTGGATTGAACAAACTTTTGTTTAAGTTTATTTCTCTTTTTTAGAATAATATCACCATATTAGCACCTTCTTCTTCATTGTCAGCCATCCCTCTTGGTTTAATCCTCTTTCCAGTTTTCCACCATTCTCTGTCTCCCGACCAGTTTCTCTCAGCGTTTCTCATCACTTTGTAAACCCTTCTTTTCGGGGTCTCCAAATTGGCTTCTTATTCTCATATGGTCGCGAATTTGAAATTCTGTGTCTATGTCCAACCCATTGCTATTTTTGTTTCGGGACACGGCTGATTATATTATATCTGCGATTATATTATTTTACCATCAGCTTACGTGAAATTTATTTTAACCTCGGTAGGTATCTCTTATATTACCAACCGATGATGTGATGCGTAGATTTTGTCTAAATCACACAATTTTTTATGATAATTATCCATTTTGACCAATACGATCTTACGACTGTCTTCCTTTGTTGTTTTGAAGGCTGTATAAAAGAATTTAATTCAACGTTAACGCCTTTCGACCCCAAGGTGGTCAAATTCTATATCCCGATATTCCCCCATAGGATTTTATGGGAAACATAAATATTTTAGATATTTTCTTCCTCTTAATGGTATTTTATAAATAAACACTTTTCTATACAAAGGTGTCAGTATAGCCGGCGGTACTTATTGCCTGAGACAATTTTTTCAGTCAACCGTCCCGTCCAATCTGAGACAGGCCAACCCCGGGTAGAAATTTCAAGTGAAAAAAACTCTGACCCGACCGGGAATCGAACCCGTGACCTCGTGATCTAAAGTTCACGCCAGTACAACTAGGCTACCGAGGTGGGTTTATGACTTTTTATCTTTTATGCCTGGTTTTATGCTTAAATTATTAATGATTTTGTAATTTGTAATTCAAAGTATGTAGGCAAGCCAGTGCACCTAATTTGATGTCATTTTCCTTTTATACATTAAAAGAATTCGTGTAGTAGGTAGGTACCTATTAAAAATACTCAAACTCCTAACCGTAAATCAATTAGGTATTATTAATCATCAATTTGCAAGATTATTTGACGAGATATCCTTCTAGGACCAAACTCTGCCATCTACTTAATAGCAAGCATCCAATGCAGTTTAGTAAAAGGTTACCTTTAGATCGACAATAGAATATTAGAGGTCTACCTACTATTGCACAACACGCAAACCGCAATCCAAACTTTCCTAGTTGCCTCAAAGGGAATGTTACATTATTTCGCGTACATATATAGAGAACAAATCTAGAAAGTAACTCGCTATATTAAGGTAATGACAAACAATTATTGTATGTTCTCGTAGTTCCAATTGAAATTATATTATTTTTGTGAGTGGATTATTGTCTATCGACTGGAATGGACATTATTATGTTTCTGTGTTATATTGTATTTCCCAAGCAACGCATAGGTCACTCGGCCAATTATTATTCTATTCGTAGTTAAGTATATGTAGGTACCTAATGTTTAAACAGTTACTTTATGCAATCTAATGTATTCTACCTTAAAAACAAATCATATCTTGTTAACGAGTTGTTTATTGGATGTAATTGAATCAATATGAACAAGATAATATAATATTTCAATGAGTTTTATAATGTGTTTCAGATATTAGACCGAATAATATCCGCACAACTAACTTTTGTTCCGTTTTAGGTTTTTCTAGGCCCCAGGCAAAGGCAGGATTCATGAAATTCATTCAATAAACTACTTATTACCAACATTTATAAATATCTTACGTTTCGAAACATCTTTACTATTTTTCTTTGTATGAATTTTCTTTGCTGTCTGTTCTCTAAAGATGTGTTGTATGATTGATAAAATACCTTTTGAAAAATGAAATAAATACCTTCTTTATTTGTACCTTCCTATTTTCTTTCTTTATTCCATATTCATACCGTATCTTCTAACGAACAGAACTCAAATTTTTCTTCGTCTTTGCTCTAGCCTTTATCCCATTTACTTGGGGTCGGCTCTTCTAGTCCTCATCCTCCAAGTCCCTCTATTGGGGACATCCACGTACGGGGTCTGCCTGGTCTTCTGGGTCTTACTTCTAGTAAATAATTCGAAGTACCTACACTATATTATTATGACAAATATCACCAATCTTCACGAACATGTGCCGTCTTCGTAGGTTTAGAGGAACATGTGTAGAGAATGGACAAACACTACGCTTAAAAACTCTTACTGCTTTATTTAAAAACTGTGATCAGTGGAAAAAAAGAGTTCAGCGGTAAAAAAATTGCGATCAAGCGTCGTCGAGTAAGTTTAACCCATATCGATTGATTGCGAGCTGATCTCTGAAGATTTTTGCCCGCCATGTTGGATTTTATGTCAACCGACAATGGTTTCGAGTGCACTATAACGCTTTCTGTAATAAATATACTGTTTTTAAGTTTTTTTCCCGTTCAATTTTTAGGTGCCCCCTTCATATTTTGGTCCATTTTGTTTTGGTTTATCATTTTAATAAAAGAAATTTTAAACAAATAAAGTAAATATTGCATTCCCGTAATAATCGAGGTCTTTCAACCATGATGCACCAACTAAATTTATGATAAATATAATAACGTTTTGAAGAAAATATTCAAAGAGTACTTTTAAAGTAGATAGGTACAAATATTAAAATTGAAGTGATCAAACATAAATTAGTTCATTTTGGCTAAAACATAAAGGTTTCGTGTGATTTTATAGCTTAATTCACTAATTAATTAATTAACTATATTTTGATAATATAAAATAAAAAATAAGGTCTGGTACCTTATTCTGCACCTACTCGAAATAATTCAAATCTGACATAGCGCATCTCGGTTGTAACTTGTAAGCACTCGCGTTGCCGGGCTACTATTTTTTTTTTTGTTTACAAATTTTTGTATGATATGTCATCTTCATACAATATAACAAACGCGGATTAAATATTTTTTTTATAATTTAAGTAAAAACTGATCGGTGAGTTATACGTAATCTTACGATTAACGAATTTTTTATAAGTAAGACGGTTATGCGGTGTTCACACGAGGCGAATATCGCCAGGACACCAAAATATCGCCAGCCAATTGAACCGTGTGAACAGATTGTCGATAAAAATGGTTGAAAGCGATATCGCCTCATGTTGAACGCCTTTCAACTTTTGTTTCTGGTGGAACGATGCACGCATGTGCAGATATGCGCGGCGTCCGTATGTTCTGTTTCTTGACAGATGGCAGCAGTGATCCAAATTTTTTTCTCCTTAGAATTCAATTTCACACCCAATATATGCGTTTTTTTTTTCTTGATTTTTCCTTAATTAGGAGTAAAACAACATTTTCAACTAACCCCAAACACTCCGCGACTTCTACCTTGACGTCCGCCATTTTAAAAACTACCTGACAGATTGAATGTATGTCGGTGGACTCGTGTGAACACATCACACGATCAATGGGCGACCGAGCGATATTTTTTTTTATGCAAGCGAAATCGTCTGGCCATATATCGCCTCGTGTGAACACCGCATTACAGCTCACACGCCTGCCAAAATTTTGTGAAACAGATGCATAGATCAAGAGTTTTTTTTTTTTTATAATTTACACGTGTCGAGAAAGTATAGTAAGAAACCGGATGACGTCACTATGTGGCTCGCGTGTGCTATATGGGAGACACCGTCTCACTTTCTTATCTGTCTCTGCGTGTCCGTCGAGATTATTCGTGTCCACTTCACGAACGTCAGACAGACGGTCCGCCCGAATGTCTCTCCTTTAATATTTTATTTTGACGGATTAATTACATCGATAACACGACTCTCATTCTTTCGTGAGATCTCCTCTTTCTCTCTCTGTCTAGGACGCCAGTAGTGACACACGAAAGTTAACCTTTAGATACGTCGAGTATGCCGCACGTTGCGATCCGATAAGCCAAACAAATTATTGCACCACTCAACTTGATCGAATGTCCCTTTTCAAAAGAATATTTTTATTTTGATGAACGTTTTGCGAAGAAATCTGCGAAAGTTGATCAGGTTTGTATACGAGATGATTGTTTTGACTTATGATTTCTCACAATATCCTCCTGGCATTTAAATATATTAACATAATAATTCGGTAAAATTGGTTTGAATGGATGTTACATATTCTTTCAACAGTAGTTACAATAAAGTACCGTGCACGTACATGTGACTTATTTCCTTCTACGCCGCCTTCACTTGGATTTTTCAAAAAGTTGCGCAATTAAAGGACAGAATTTTTACTACAAACTTATGACCCGTCGAACTTCATCCCGCATCCGAACAACAATACCTAATTATTGCATAATGCAAACAATTATTAGCTTAATTTAACTCAGATTTTATGTTGAAAACTGTTTTTAATTCATCTAATAAGTCAAAAAAAAAATTATTCTGGGATAGGTCGAAGTTCGAGGGGCGGGTCAGCTAGTTGAAAATAGTTTTGCACTGAAGTCCTGCATCTAAAAATCTATAATATGTATAAAAGAAAGTCGGGTTAGTGCGAACACTTATAACTCGAATTCGGCTGAACAGATTTTTATGTTATTGGGTTCATTGGATTATTGGACAACAACGCATCAAATCAGATGATGTTGTTTTTTTATTTCAATTTTATTTTTATTTAAGAAAGCTACAAAAATACTAGTTTTGGTTTACGTTGTTATAGGTTGTTATATTCGAAAAAAAAAAGCTAATGCTACCAATCAGTCGAGTGTCCGTTTTTATGTACGTGGGCTCGTTCGCCGGAATCGATTCTTCGGAACCTCTGACCTTAACGCTCTGGACACAATGAGACGACGTCGACTCCGATTTAACCCGCGGGGTGGCCCTCTCGCCCCCTTGCGATGTCTCATCATCCCTCCCCCCAACTTCGCCAAGGTCAATCGACCTGCGATAATTTAACGGAGACACCTCCCTAATTGACTGCCAATTTATCCGCGTCAGTCGTTTGAGATTGAAGAAAATATGCTAAATAGCCGTATTCTCAACCTGCGTGATATTTACGCCGGCCTAAAGTAACAAAAAACTAAAATCTTTTATGAAAACGCATACAGCCACAGAATACTTGCAGACTAGTCAGTCGTAATTATAATAATAGAGATAGGTATATTTGTTTCTTTAATTCATTCATTTCCTTATGCAATTATATCGGAATGTTATCTTATATTTTGAAAAAGATCTGAGTACCTACCTACTTCTTCTATTTCTTTTTTAATGAATCTGTGCTCACTCAAAGTGAACACAAATACACTCCTTGACTCTTTCACAGTAAGCTACTTAAAGCTTGTGTCGTGAAAGAGGAAGATGGTCGGCACCTGGGATCGAACCACGACGTCCACACCAAACAGTACGAAAGCCGGCGTTGTAACCGCCAGTCTACCAACCAATATCATATAAGACTTAAGGCAGATTATTGAAGGGAGCTGATTGAGAATTGATACAGAAAAGGGTGGTTCTATGCCCAACACTTAAACGTAGTTGGATGAATGTAACCATTTGTTCGTCGAATCCTATGTTAAAAGCAACAAAAAGGTACTAAAATTACAAGGTGATAATAAAATAATACTACCAACAACTCGTTTTTGCAAGTTTGCTGTTGTGTTAGGTTCGAAAAAAGGTGTGCATAAGCGACTGCAATTGTTATTTATAGCCAAGAAAAGAAGACGAACAACCTGAATGAAAACAAAGTATAGAAATGCGCTTCTCCGATAACCTTTAGAGCGCTGACTAATTTATGTTTCGAACGTGTGAAAACTAGCTTCACTCCTGGCAGCTTCTCATCGCTTTTATTAACTACTAGCTGACCCATCGAACTTCGTCTCGCCTTAAAGTCAATTAAATATTGCTGGGTAACCTAACATAGTTAACATACATGACTATTCTTTGTGGAAAAATAAAAAGTTATGTGGTTATAATATTATGAATCAGTTATTTCAAAAGCACCCATTTATGTATACACGGTGTTAAGTTGGTAGTGGATTAACCAAAGCAGGGAGGTAGAGGACCTCAATACCTATCGATTTGACCCCCATGTTTGTTAAGCGATATTGGGTGGTTCAAAAGTTATTTACCTTTTTCCGGCTCTTATAGGATAGCCCATTATTTCACTAACAAACTCCACCGTTTACGCCGTTTTGAAACGTTCATACAAAATCAACCGAATTCTCGGGCACGTTCAAATGTGAACACGCAGTTGGTACTGTAGTAATATTTTAATAGGCGAGGTATATTTTCTCGCGTATTTGTTCCCACCTGGGATACGAATAAAATAAAATATGGATGTTGTCTCCGAAATATTTTAATGATGGTTTTTATTTATTAGTTTAAATAAAACGAATTAATAATGTATTTTTAGCAGGGAGCACAGTACACATTATGCAGATATATCAACGAACCGCCTCTTCGTTAGTTTACTCACGATACATACAAGAGTTATCTTCTTTGATAAATTAGAAGAATGCCGATATACAGTGAATGTAGGTGTCAGCGTTCCCCCAGTTTAGGGAGAGAAACCAAAAAGCACGTGAGCGAAGCCACGGGTAACTAGCCAGTTATTAATAAAGATAACCATGACAACAGATAAACAAAAGATCTGTGTCAAATAATGTCAAATACATCGATGTGTGTGTAAGTAGAAATACAAACATTACAGTAGTGTGCGTAGAGTTTTTTTATTGATTTAATCTATTTTAATGTATAATTTTAAAAAAAATATTAGCATTTGCCACCCCTTCTCTATATGAACTGTAAGTGTGCGAAATTTCATACTCCTCCGTCCGCTCAATTTTCGTAAAAAGGGGCACAAAGTTGTCCCTTCACGTATTAATATATAGATTCTGTTATCCGGAGCGGAGAAGAATCCAATAAATCATACATCGGAAGAATCTGTCCAGCCGATCTCGAGTTATAAATGTTCGCACTAACCCGACTTTCATTACTTATATTAGAGATACGACAAAGTATAATATTTATTTATCATTTCACTCTTGAACTTGCACATTCCCATGATTTATCGGCCGTCGTGTTGAAAGTTTCTCCCGTTGACGCTTGATAATTTCATTACTATTAAATTAACTTGGTGTTTAAATTTAATGCGATACTCTAACAGTCATCCTTCACCTCTCCTCAAAGCCCACGCATCATTGTGTACGAATCGAGAAATCTTCAAATTTATAGTCGTTAGCAACATTGTAGATGAATATCTTTCGAGAATCACATAATCAAGACTATCAAGAGTTTGTTACTTTGTTGAATCTACCAACACGTTTATATGAAACAACTGATGACAAATTAAGGTCTGCAAACGAATTGCGAAGATTTTACGGTGAACTCGACCGTATTCTGTCTTTGACCTTATTTTTTTTCAATAGGTACATTTTGTACTTCTGTTAGGACTGATTCTTGCCTTCTCTCAGATCTTCATGATCCTGGGATGCGGTTAACCAGCCTCCCCTCCATTTGGTTGGCCTGCCGCTGCTGCTTTTTTTAATTTTTTTTTTTTAAATGAATCTGTGTTCACACTCATTATTCTTTCGAGTTCTGCTCTGTCTATGTCGTCTCTCTGCAATCGCCTTTTGTATCTACTTCATCGATACTACTACTCCACAAACATCTTCTGGATCTACTTCATCGCACATTGTCCTGGAAATTGAAGGTTCTCTTAAGATCGTAGTTTCTGACCCAGTCCCAGAGTGTTGTTCCTGCAATGAGATGGAGAGTCTTCATCTCTGTTGTGCTTTGGAGGCACTTCGTCCTTACTATCTTCTTCCTAGTCTTCTCTTCACTCCTGGATGTAGGCCTCTTCCATTTGTCTCCACTTCTCTCTATCCTGGGCCGCTTCAACCCATTTTTTTCTCGGCGACCGCAACAATATCGTCGGCTCATCTCTTCTGTGACTGACCGACACCCCTTTTGTTTTCCCATGGTCTCCACCTTAAGAATCTGGGAGTCCATCTCGAATTTGGCCGTCTGGCTACGTGTCCGGCCCATTGCCATTCAATTATGCGATCCGATCCATATTATCGGCCATTTTTCTTCTGCTTCTGATTTCTATATTTGTAATACTATCACGCAGACTTATGCCCAACATCTGTCGCTCCATGGATCGTTGCGCGCATTGCGTCCTTACGATATAAGTCTGTTGCAGGTTTTTTATATATTCCTTCTTCGCTCTCTCTTCCAAAATGCATTTCTTTCGTACCTAATGTCCGTCCAAGATGTACTAGAGTACAGTAGCTTTTAAGCACCCAGCTACAGTAGCAGAAATGCTTAATAGCGAATAAGATAAAAGTATGTTTTCGTTTATAGCTCATTTTGTTATTGATGTGAGTGATGAGATGCCTCAAAAAATAATAATATAGGTGCTTAAGCGTCTCAACCGTTACTATCTTATTTAATTCCTCTTGCGTTTAACCGGTATCCAGGTTTTCCGGATAATAGTAGCATTTACTACTTGGTTAATTTTTTGTCAACACCTTTTGACATTTGCCACCTGCGTTGTTTCTTAATCATTTTAGGCATCTCCGCAACTCGCAAGACAATCTTTCATCACTTTTAACATTACTCCACTTATGTATTGTTATGGCAGTATGTTCATGCTCAAACCCTATGTTAATTGTAGGAAGAAAATTCTACCTGAAAAGATTCGCTATGTTTTATTTTCAGTAGAAAAGCATAGAAGTGGTTTCAATACTATAGTAGCAGCTTAGATTGTCCAGAGAAGATCCATCCATCTAGTCGGGCGTGTGAACAATAGTCAAGCCTAGGTGTAATGCTTGACTATCAAATTAGTTTCAGTGTGAAATATCGGCGTGCGTCGGTGTTATGATGGGCCCATTGTTGGCCGTTCTATTCCATTATCCCGTCATTATCTCAAATACAATACCTTTCTGCCTGTGTTTAAATATTTTTTTCGGCCGCACTTAAAAGTCGTAAAAAAGTCCATTAATATTATTGCCGGTGTCGTTACAGAACTCATTACATTTCTTCGAGTGTTCTTACAAAACTCACGCCGTTGATTATTTTCGGATAATAAAATGTTATTGTTTATTACATCGCGACTGCTGACTCCATCCGAGATCGGGGTCATTCTGATATTGGGCGTTGTAACATTTGCTGCATACGTTTAATTTTTCTTTGGAAAATTCTCCGGCGCACCTGGCCGCAAACCTAACGTCTCCATCCCAAAAATAGATACAAATATGGTGGAACCCCCAAATGATAGTTCTCTAAATAAGTCGATTTTTCTTTTCCCATCAAGATAATTCAATCATGACGAAATTTACCTGCACAAATGCACAACTTCCATCGACTTTAGTGGGCTAAATTTGCTTCAGTCTTTCAACTATGAAATAGGGTCATGTTAGCATATTTTTAGCTTAATTTATTTTTTTAGATATCTTTGTATTTCGCAACTACATAAGAAAATCGTTTGGCCAGAAGCACCAATATGGTGAAAGCCATAAAAAAAAGTAAATCGTTCAAGTGACTTTTTTATGCAGTAAAATGTCAAAAATTTCTTCACTTTTAAGAATAACCTGTATTTGGCGGCTTCTTATGATAAATTTCTGGTTTTGACTCCAGATCGGGTCAGTTTTTTTAAAACAGTTTTTGATTTTTAATTTTTATCCGGTTATCTCTTTCAAATAGACGGAAGCGTATTCTAAACAGTGCCTCAAAAAAATCTCAAGTAATCCACCGGCTGTAGTAACATCAGGGTTGCCAGTTTTTTTTTTCAAAAAAAAATACCGAATCAGTGTTTCCATTTGGTATCCAAAAATATGAAAGTTCCCAAAAAAAAAGGTCATTCTCAAAATTTGCTAACCGCAAAGTTGATATTTCACTAAAAAAAAAAAAGATTTAGTACTTGACACCCTTATTTAAACCAGTAATCACAATATCAGCCCTCTTAATCTAAGACTACTACAATCCAGACGATTGACCCTATACTACTAAAGTCCATCGGCATACTTACCCAATGGTTGTTTAAGCCCGGAGCATAATATTATACTGAACTGTGTTGTCGGATAGGAGTAATACGCGGGCACAAACAATGATGACATACGTCCGTTCTTAGTGTCACCTTAGACTGATATCCCGCATCGTGCGTGGCTACTGTCCCGTCGGAGCGACCATTGTTTGGAAGAGCATTCAGTATTATTATGATAAGCCTTCGAGTTATTTCAGTGGACATATCTCAAAAGACGCGATCATTATAATAAACTATGGAGTTTCATTGTGGGAAACCGAACGAGTCAAAAATTACCATTTTACCCTTAAAAATATGAATGAAATGAATGAAAATTTAATTCATTAAATTCACAACTTTACAATCACAATTTTAATAGGTACAAAATCATTGGAAATTTTACTACAAGTGCAATCTAAATGGAGAAAAACCTGAAAATAATAGATATATCTAAATAATGTATAGCAAATGTAACGTGGAGTATTGAGAAAAGTAATCACTTGAGGACGCGAAACTGTTGAATTGTGTATCATGTCACAACACAACCACTGACTGACCCATCGTTTTAAGATTTCCATAAAGGACATAATTCGTCTATGCTCCAAATACCATCCAGAAGGCAATAAGATTTTTTTTATTGAAGATGCCTTTGGAGATGTGTCATACGTAAAATCTTACACTTTTCTTTATCGTTAATTTTTGAACAACATACAATAGGCTTCTATCACATCTCATTTTTCGTCTTCAAATCATATCCACCTTATGCTGGTCGATGTCCTTCACAGCGTCTGTACATCTCTGGATGGAAAATGACGAGAATGCTAGAAGCAAACAACGACACGCTTTTCATACAGGTTACTTCCACACTAGCTCATGCATCTACATTTTCAACGAAGTGACACCTCCACACCACATATTTATCCCAAACTACTTGCCTTTTACTTCAGCTTTAATCATCACGGCACAAAAGAAATAGTTAAAAATAGAAATAGAACTCGTCTCCTTGATCCTCGATCTCCCTGAAAGCTATTCCGACTCTCGTCCATAGTTGTTACACCGACATTAATCCCGCTCTCTGTGTGTTACGTTGTCTTACGACCGCACCAGTTCTATTGTGCGCGAGTTATCTCTGTCGCATTTAATGCGCATTATGTCACACGCTAAAGGAGCTCCATTATCCTGTTATTTAGATATTACACGCACTCACACTCATACACCAACACGGAATCTACTTTACGATGATACATTGTAATAAATATAATTCTCTCTCTCTCTCCAGCAATAACCAATAAGTAATAATATTAGAAACTAGCTTCCCATACCCGACTACTCAACTACCTCCCTAAACTCTCCTAAAGAACTTCATTTTTTTTTTCAAATTAATATGGTTAGTGAGTTAACATATTTGATTCTTGATTCATTAATTTTCTAGTTTTTAACCTTCTCCATATATACATTCGCTTTTGGTCCCTCGTACCTACTACTCTGAAGAACAATTTGAATACATATGCATGGAAATATATTTAGTTCTTTGGTTATTTTACTCATATTTTTAAGGGTCTTTTTTAATGTCTCTCCAAATCTTTCGGAATTGAGCCGATTGCGTTGTCGATCCTAGTTTAGGCATCGCATCAGATCAGATAGATTCTAACTACCCCATATCAGGCGGTGATTGAAACTACCCCACATCGGCGTAAAACGCTAAATGCAGACCCCACCATCATGTGGGAATAGTAATTACACGGAATAAGATATATGGCAGTTTAGAAAAGCAATAGATAGTATCATTCTCACCGTACCTATTAACATCTTCATACATTATAGAAAAACAGAGGATGATAGAACAGCGGGAAAATAGTTCTGACGATACTGAGACTAAGAGAGACAACGATTGTAGAAAAGATAACACGAAAGTAGGCAAAAATAATGTTTGAGCGAACTGCCCATATTCTTTTTATATCGGATTTCCCAAACACTACACGCAGACACAATATCGTCGACTGAGATTTACAACCGTCGTGAAAGCTTTTAGTAGCCGAGCTTTTATACAGAGAAATTACTGTTTTCTAAATGACTCCTCCACTCCCAGTATATCATTCAAATGGTGTTTCAACATTACACCGGTGAGCGCTTATTGATAATAATTCATTATCTGTGTCTAGTCACACCAGTTGAGAGCTTTTCATTAGATATTGGGTTTTGTTCGATTCCATTGTATAGGAAAGTTTGGTTTTATATAGAAAGTGTTTTCGCTGAGATTGATTTACAAAGATTTTTTTTACGGATGGGACACCTTCCATGATGGTCCCAGATAATCCAGGATGAGATCAACCTACTGATATGATTTTGGCAAATGATAGAACAACTTCTACACTACATATTTGAAGGCAGAGTTTTATCCACGTTTCTTTACCACAGAGACCAGCGTCATTTTCCTTTTTTGTCAATTTCTTTCCTTCTTTTGTCCAACAGATCAGTCTTGCAGTTTCTAAACCCTCCTTTGCAAGTAATAATAGTCAGAATAATCATCATCACATTTATTAGAGAGAAAGGCTAAAGCTATACTTTCGAAACTTTGGTTATCCCCTTGGAAATGAGATGGGAACGCCTGCGTTATTTTAGAAAATAAAGGAATGGATCGGGGCTTGGTAATTTTTTATCAGACGACCTATCAAAACTGGACAAAGTAGACATTATATAATCATATTAAGACAGCTTTTTAAATTACTGTAAAAAGCAATGATAAGCTTCTCATAGCTCTATCTTAATCATTATGGGTGTAATCTTATATGGGTGTGAGTCCTGGCACCTGACCAAAGCCCAGGCACAAAATGTCTCAGCTTTTGAAATGAAGTGCCTCAGGAGAATTCTGGGCGTAAGATGGTACCACCGCATCACGAACGACGCTATACACCGGCGCACCCAGCGTTAGCCCATCGCCTCTACCATTGTGGGGAGGAGATGGACTTGCCTGGGACATGTGTTAAGGATGCCGAATGACAGTTGGCCGAGGAGAGCGCTGTTCTTCCTCCCATCAGGGTCCCGAAGACGAGGAAGACCCTCTCACACTGTGTTCCGCTCATTCGAAGCAGATCTGAGGGACATGGTGTGGGAGGAGGTCATAAACATTGCGCAAGATCGAGCGCCATGTAGAGCTCTTGTTGCCTCCCTATGCCCCTGAGTGGGGTGTAAAAGGGAGTTGTATGTATGTATGTATCTTAATCATTTGAAATATGTATGTACATAATATGTGCTTTTTTAAGATTCTCATATCATCCAAGTCATTTGAAATAATTTGACTTCAAACTGTCGCAGTTGAACATTTTTTAAGTGACAGTTGGGATACATAATCATGCAAATGTTTTATTTTAAATTTATTGCATCACTCCGCCTATTATATCATTCCTTAATTGTCGTTAATTTGATGCAGAATGTCGACTTTTATAAGACGCAACTCTCTGCAAAGCCGATCCATCAGTGTCTGCTGAAACAAGTTGATATACATATATCTGTCACGCTGTATTATGCAGTTTCTCGTCCGGTGATATCATAGGATGTGCTGCGCTGCAAGCAAGCACACCTCCGCGTTTTGTTCATCGATGATGAATGTTCTTGTAATGGTCCTGATGGGCAATCGTTTTCTAGATTTCATTCGATTTGGCCATTCGCCCGGTACACTTATACTCCTCTGTATGTATAAATTATCACACTAGCAAAGAGTTGTTCTTCTGCGAATGCTTAAAATTGACTATACATATAATATAATTATTAAACTGCGATTTTATTTGACCGTAGGGTAGAATATTCTTGAAAACATGACGATAATTATCTGTCAGTCTATGCTTGGGTTCGAGGGCGAATCGCCCTAAGCTACCGCCGCCTGAACATCCTTGATAATCTCAATTGCTCCGATGCGAATTATTAATCTCGAGTAAAAGTTGTAATTGCTATCATTCATTCTTATCGTCCTTGTCACGCCCTTTTCCTGCATTCCGTCCTCTTTTATTTCGTTGCTAAATCTTATTTTCAAATTTAAAAGTTGCTTTGTTCCAGTTTTATTGCTTTTTGAATAATCCAATATTGAAATCAGATTTATGTAAATCCAGTGAACCTTTAGTTCGTTCCTCTCGTCTGCGCTGAGCTACTTTTTAAGAATATCGTCATGATCTTAGCGTTCAGTGACATGTCCTCTGGATCCAATTTGTACACGATTTGCATAGTAAACGATGCAAGGCCAACGACGACATCCAAGACAGACAGGCAGGGAGTGAGTGTGTGAGAGAGAGAGAGCGCGCCATTACAAGGTGTTTGCAATCAATGGATGCATGTTTTAGTATCGCAAGAAGTAGCATTGCGCACGTATCTGTCGCTATCTGATTACACTCTTATTGTGGTTGTTTGTCTTTTTTACATGCGTCTTTAATTGATTTCCATGGTTCTCTCTTTCTCTCCCCTGTCTTCCTCTTCTCGCCCGTCGTATTGTCTGTCGATTTGTTACTCATGGACGTGTATAAATAATGATTTCTCAACAATCCGGTCTGTCTCTATGTTGATTACCCTGAATGCTCACATCACTGCTTTAAAATCTTGCGTTTTGTTCTCAAGTTTTTAATGATCCGACAGCCTTAATTTTGTGTCTACAAGTTCCGATTAGTTGATGTTTATCCTGTAGTTCATAAAGTCATCAATTTAATTTTCAAAGTAATGTATTAGGAGAGATTAAGGTACTTCTTTATTCTATAAAACAGTATCTGCTAGATTTTATCTAAAATCTGCGTAAGTTACACGCTTATGCTGACACAAGTAGTAAAAAAGAGAGTTTTAATGCGTCGATTCCAAAACTCGATAAATGGATTCTCACTGGACCTTCATATCTGGGGTCTACCTACGCTTTTGAGTCATCTTCTTGGCCTAAAACTAAAAATGTGTACTTAATATTATGTATCTTAAATAGGAAATGAGGAAGTGATATGGGTTTGTTCATGTATTTCGTTTATTTTTTATTAGTATTTCCCTGTCTTGCGCGACATTATTGGGTTTCTCGATTGCAGAGCGAGCGCCGGCCAAAAACTTTGTTTACGTAACTCCTCTTTATGTCGGTTAATTCTATTATAGACTTTCACGTTACTTACCGCGACAAATCGCTAAATATAATAAATAATAGGTGTATGCATGCTCTCTAAATTCACTCAAAACAATTATTGTTATTATTATCCGCGCAAATTTGTACTAAAAAACCTGGCCAGTGAACATTTGAGCTCATTCTAAAAGTCTCATATTTAGCCGCGGAAATAATGGCGTTTGTATGAACAATAATATAATGGAAGGTTATTGCACTTTTACAATTTGACTGAACTGTACATACTATTTGGAACAATATCGAATTCTTTTAAGGACATCATTAATTTTGTGAGGTAGAATGATCTCTATGAGTCACAGACATGGTGTCAAAATTTGTGGATCATCTTAACGGCCAGCACATCATTTGGTTGCTTTTTGTTCCTGTATTGCTTTCAGATTTATTGTCTTCAAACCGAAACTGCCTCGTCGAATAAATTCATTATTAAAATGACATTTATTGTTAGGTTTGTTACTTTGATGGAATTCTAAACATTTTCACCGAATTTATCTTTCGTCGTAGTTTTTCTTCATTTCAGAATTGCTTCCTTTGGGAATTCTTTTTCTTTTGCCCAGAGCTACAATCTTTATTAGCCATTCTTACATCTTTGTTATACCTACATACACTCGATCTTCACTGCATTTAATTTTACGAGTATGTATGTTATCGTAGAAAATTGTATGTTATGTAGCAAGGTTGTTGTTATCAATGTATTGTATAACCAGAGAGCTAAGCGCCTATACAAATCATTGTCATCAGTCATCACCATTTTCGCATAATTCATCCGGTAGGTTATGCCCTGCGCTAGGTTGAACTTTATGTAGTTCAGGCGCGATGCGATAGATGTCTCTGCTCTGTTACACTATCGAGTTCATTTTACTATGATAATAATAATGTCACGTTTCGTTTACATTACATAAATTGTACGAGATTTGTTTGTTTTATTTTAATTTTTAATTCATCATTTGAAGTTGATAACGATCCTATGCCCTTAGTCGAATCGAAGAAATAGCTTAGTGTAATTATTGCATCTAAAGTTGTTGTTTTTTTACAGCACTGAAGAATTTATGTGTGCATCGTGATTCGTTTTGTTTAATGTTATTTTAGTGTATTTTATAATTACATCAATACATTTTGGTTATATGTATATGAGAAGTCGAGATGTGGATAGACGGCAGACGTCCCGCTAAGAAATATCACACTCGGTGAGTGGAAGAACTCTTCTGGATAGCCCAGGACGGAGAACCCTACGGCGTAGTGGTAGCTGACGTCGGAGTGACCTGACATGGCAAAGGATAAGATATATTTGTGAAGATGTTTTGGATTCCAAAGGCAAGAGAAATTACCTAATCGATCCGAGTTTGTCAAACAACTACCAACGAAGAGGTGTGTTATATTTGTGAAGATGTTTTGGATTCCAAAGGCAAGAGAAATTACCTAATCGATCCGAGTTTGTCAAACAACTACCAACGAAGAGGTGTGTTTAAAGTAGTTGATTGGACATTTAATACAATTTGGTGAGAAGTGTTCGCTGGCAGTCCATCACGTCCCGAGTCAACAATGGCTGCCTCAGATCGGTGACATGACATCCCACGGGCCGAGGTCGTGTTCTTCCCGTGCGTATCCCTTTCGCATACTGTTGCGTCACGACCACTCTCTCCATCTCCCAGCACGAGGTCTATTCTCACGGGGTAATCCCGCTACAGCCTTTGGCGGCTGCGGAGGAAGCTTCAGAGAGTCTTGAATATGCAAGTCTTTTCTACAATCCTGATGGGACTAGAAGGCGAGGCAGGCCGAAATTAACAATCAAGCGGGTGTTCAATGCGATTCTACAAGATGCTGGACTAAGCTGGGATGGCAGCTGGCGCAAGATAGAGAGGCTGGGAGGAACTTTGTGGCGTCCACATGCTCCACACAGGGAGCGAACGTGGATTTAGTAAGTGTCAGAATGACGTTATATTAAGTACCACGAAAAAGAAGGCTCTTTGTAGGTACATTACGAATCTCTTTTTTTAGAAATTGATTGTCGTTTATTTATGTAGAATCGACAAACAATAAATGTTGCTAATTGAAAAAACACATACTCTCCGCTGTCAATGATAAAAATTCTGTTGAATCCCGCCGTGTACCGGCCATACGGCATTCCTTCTGTTGAATAACAACCATTATGATAATAAATAATACTGAATACTTACACAAGTACGTAAATACTTTTTGTTTGTACATAGAGTCAAGGACAATAATAATATGGTCATTTTTTGTACAGATTTGCCTCTTTTGTGGAAACCATGAAGAGGAATTTTTGTTCGTATTTTGAACTTGTACTTGGGAAAACCTTTAATTATTAAAACCTCTTTGTTATTGTTGTTGGCTAAATTCGTAGATAGAGATCTACTGTCATTGATTTGTCTTGACAATATTATAATGGCGACATTATAAGTATATCCATATTTTTTGTTATCGCTAAAAAATTGAAAGATTTGTGCTTTATTATTACGAAAAATTGTGATGACATATGGTTTAGAAACAATGTCCCTGACCATAAAATGCGCGCAACGATCCATGGAGCGACAAATGTTGGACATAAGTCTGCGTGATAGAATCACAAATATAGAAATCAGACGCCGAACAAAAGTCGCCGACATTATGGATAAGATTGCAAAATTGAAGTGGCAATGGGCAGGACACGTAGCCAGACAACCAATCTCGAGATGGACTCCCAGAGTCTTAAAGTGGAGACCGTGGGAAAATAAAAGGGGAGTCGGTCGGCCACAGAAGAGATGGGCCGGCGATATTCTTGCGGTCGCCGGGAAAAAATGGGTTGAAGCGGCCCAGGATAGAGAGAAGTGGAGACAGATGGAAGAGGCCTACATCCAGCAGTGGAGGGAAGGCTAGGAAGAAGAAGAAAAAGATTACGAAAAAAAATTGGACGAAAAATATGATTGCGATTTCGGAGTTATTCTCGCAATGTTTGTACACCCTCAGTAGTTGAAAATATAAAGAGTTTTCAAATTATTTTGCTCTCTTTGTGCTATCAGTCTTTGATACGGTGTGTAATTGTGAGTTTAAAATTTATATTGAAGAAAAACAATCTACTCGGCGTTGGAATCCTGTCTGAGATTGGACGGAACCGGTTGACTGGTAGAGAATGTTTTTAACGATAGAGAATTAGAGATTACAGAATGCTAAGTGGATGTCTCAGGCCCAGTTAGCATCCTTCCAAGCGCCAAACGTTCGTAGCCTCAATTTTAAAAATATTAAGGATCATTATACGTTATTGTATTCAAACTCCCAATAGTCCCAATACATGATACATACAAGTCCCAATACAGACTCTTGATAATATCTACATGAGATAGACGAAAGCGCTCGAGCCTCAATAAAATATCGTGAAAGTGCAACTGTGTTTGTTTTAATTCATTATCATCTTATATTGTGTACTGTTCACCCTTCGGTTTGTCTGAACCACGCGGTATAACGAACTATATTATGATGACTTTCCAAAGAAACAACCCTCTTCTTGAGCTACCACCAGTCGAATGCTTTTTACCAGCGTAATTATTAATTATTGCGAGCAGAGTTCCGCATCGTTAGCTAAGCAAGCCAACGGTATCAAAGGGGTGCGTAATAATATAATTTAGGATACTGCATAGGCTTTACACCCCCTTTAAAGTTGGCTTGTATCTTATGTTCAAATTAACAGGATTGTTTTTAATCAAGCAATAATCAGAGTTTTATTGTTTGAAGAGGCAAAAAAGGGGATGATATTTTAATAGAAATTAGCTTTCCCGACAGACGTTGTCCTGTAGTCCCCATTATGAATATTGATTTCAAATTTGAATTTTTATACAAAAATACGTTTAAAAGATGTTTGAATGTTAAAAAAATATTTATGAAAAGCTCGAAAAAAATTCATTCAAAAAACTTCATATCAGTGTTTTTAAAACTCAATAAATAAAATTGTGTTGTTATGGAATTTTCATAGATGGCGCTGGCGTCGCAAGGAATCCGTTCCATACTAATTTTAATATCACATATATTATTTCTTACGCATTTTTCAACTTTTTGATAGTTATTCTGTTATCCGGATCGTGAAGAATCCAATAACATCGGAAGAATCCATTCAGCCGATCTTGAGTTATAAGTGTTCGCACTAACCCGACTTTCTTTTATATTATAAGATAAACTAAGGAAAAAGAGTATCTACCTAATCAAGCACAAATGATGACACCAACACACATTGTTAACCTGTGCCCTTATTCTCGTAGCGGTCTTAATACGCTCTTATCTTGATTGACAATCATAAAATGGCGGATTGGTATTCACAAAACAAGATATCTAGTAGATATCTTAAAAATTCGTTATGTTTGAAATATCAGTATGAAAATGATCCAGTTCCAGATAGGATTAACACTAGATTCCGATAGTTTTGTGAATACGACTGCTTGCGATCATGTCTTAATCTTATCGTTAAGTGATTTTTAAAAGCGATTGATTACGAGAATAGCCCTACTGTCTTATCTAATTGGTTATTTTCTTGATAACGGCTCTAAGAATTCTGCCGAAACGTCGAGATAGAACCACACTCACCTTATCAAGAGAAAAACATGTTGGAAACAAAATCAAGAAATACGCATCAAAGTCCTTCACTTTATTAAGGTGGGCTTAGGCTAAACGCTGAAACCAAGCAAATATCAACAAGCAAGAATGTAAGTCAAAAATAAGAATTCTGGAACACGTGTTATTATCACGAGTGACCATTGCTCATTCACAAGTGTCTATGGTCGGTAGTAGCTACACTTTGTCTGATTCTGAGACTGATATATTGTAATTGCTAGTTCTGTATTTTGTTTGAGTAAATTATTTCAGAAGAAAGCTCTTCTAATTGCTTGTGGATAGTTTACACCCAGCTAGCGAACATTCTGAGAACATTTCATTGAATCTTGATGAACAATTTTAGAAATGTGTATCAGTAACACACATCAAATTGTTTGATATTTTGTTTTTCAATTGCTCCACCCACGCGATACTTACTCCACCTGGTGTCGTATGTTCTCAATAAGCTTAATCATTTATTATTAATAATATTGGTAGGTACGTAGATGTACCCGAGTACAATAATTTCATTGATCACCGGCATGAACTCGTGTGCTCGCAATAAATCATATGTGATTTAAATTTAGTGCGATACGTTAGTCACTAACCTATATCTGGTGCGATCGTCACAATATGTCACACAGTACGGTTTATGAATGGAGTATATTATCGTCACTGCATACACAAAATAAGACTTAAGTGCAAATGTAAATAAAATGGAATATTTTTCTTTCTTTCTTTCTTCATCCCTCTCGTGTCCATTGTTGCACATAGGCCTCCCCCTGTGACTTTCACAGCCCTCTGTCTTGCGACAACCGCATCCACCCACTCCCGGCAATGTCGCCAAACCACCTCGCCTGAGGCCTGCCCACACTTCTCCTCCCAGTTCTCGGGTGCCACTCAAGAACTTTCTTGGTCCATCTGGTGTCGGTTACTCTGGCCACATGACCAGCCCCACTCCACTTTTGTTTGGCGACCTTTTGAAACGCATCGGTGACTCCTGTTTTCTGTCTTATCCATGTATTAGTCTTCCTATCACTCAATGAGATACCTAGCATCCTCCTCTCCATAGCACGTTGTGTTACAGCTAGTTTATGTAATATTCTTTGAGTAAATACAGACGTTTCACAGCCATAAGTGAGCACAGGGAGAATGCATGCATCAAAGAGTTAATAACATCTCTTTAAGTAATTGGGAAAAAATTAAATATTAATCCATAAAAAAGCATATTTAGCCTGGTTCTCGAACACGAACTTACAGTTCCGCTTAAAAATAATCACTCTTTAATCACCCGCTACCCCTGGACAGGTTCCCGCTAAAAAATTTGGCATTTGGATATGTTAGCGCAGTAAAAATCACTCGTATTCCACTAAAGTTTGATACTTGAATGTTATTACAATAATTTTAGTAGTTGTAATCGACTAAATTGGAGCTATGTTCACGTCCAAAATTTCTTTTAAACTAGCAATAGGATTTTTTTTTTTTAAATGAATCTTTGCTTACTCAAAGTGAATACACTCATTGACTATTTCACAGTAAGCTACTTAAAGCTTGTGTCATTACTCCGCACGTAACAGTGCGAAAGCCGGCGTCGTAACCGCTAGACCACCAACCACTTCATGTCATCTATAATATTTTGTGTGACTCTCCTAAATTCAAATTGACCTTTATTTTCCGAATTCAAAATTTCCGTATTTTCCGAATTCAAAATTTCAGACAACACTTCATTGCAGATAGGCTTTTTGCATACTTTAAAATTATGAATACATTTTATTTTATTTTGTGTATAACAATGATATGAGGGATGTAGGATGAGGGATATGTAGCTTTGTCTAAGCGAACGAGGGGAGCTACATCGTTACGGTTGATTTTCGGTATCGATTAGTAAGTATCGATTTTGTTTCGTTGATCAATTTCTACAGTGATGTGCAATAATTGGTTCCTTTTTCATTGAATTGTTCATTCATTGATTTTTCTCAACACTTATTTAATCCACGTAATTGTATGTGGTGAGAAAAAATCTATGAATGAACAATGATATTTGAAAAATATCTACGCTCGCAGGGCGATATCAGCCAAATATTATTCAATTCTAAGGTTCTCCATTTTATTCTATTTCATATACTTTTAACCACATACTTAGTAACTTTTTATAATGTCATAATAATATTGTTTTTTATTTCATATTATTTTTACCAATGTTTCATTGCCTGTATTTTTTTTATATACCTATATATTTTGTATTGTTTCTCATTATTCAGCGAAAAGGGTGCAAACCTGTTATGCTGAATTATGACTTTTTTTTAGTTGTTAATAAAATAAAATAAAATAAAAATATCAATTACCTTATTCAGGGGCATTAGGGGATCGGAGAGGAAATATTATTTTGTCAAATATCACTTCAGAATCTATGTCTGAATCCTTCAGCTCTGCTTCTAACACATGGTTGGGGGTTCTTTTTCACCTAAAGGACCTTGATGCAAGGAACAAGTTTCTCCTTTCTACTCGCCTACTAACTTAAATCCGGACTAAACTTTGCCATCATTATTGTAATGCTTTGTAATTATTTGCTGACATAAGGGCACTGTGCCATTATTCTCGCAGCTGTCTTAATACGCTCTTATCGTGATTGACAATCATAAAATGGCAGATTGGTATTCACAAAACAAGATATCTAGTAGATATCTTAAAAATTCGTTATGTTTGAAATATCAGTATGAAAATGATCCAGTTCAAGATAGGATTAAGATTAAATTCCGATAGTTTTGTGAATACGACTGCTTGCGATCGTCTCTTAATCTTATCGTTAAGCGATTTTTAAAAGCGATTGATTACGAGCCTACAGGGGACTTTTTCTGCATTTCCATCATAATACCGATCCAATTTCAACCTTCATAACGATGTCATTATCATACTTTAATTTTGGTTTCAATGCATAAAAAAGTAGGTCTTTTTAGAATTCTGTATTGTTTTGCGAAAAAAATTGGAATAAATAGGGATTATTTATACAAGTTTTTATAGTACTGTACTAAAAATATTGACAGAATTAGATAATCATAAGTCCGAAAAAAAACAGCTTTTATGATTAACTAGCTTTCTCAATGGACGTTGTCCTGTAAGAAGTCTTTACTATGGATATCGATTTCAAATTTGTAATTTATACAAAAATACGTTTAAATTAGGTTTGAATGTTAAAAAAAATATTTCTGAAAGCTTGAAAAAAATTCCATCAAAAATCTGCGCACCAATAATTTTAATGTCAATGGTTATAAAGTTAACAATAATTTTGTTGTTGTAGAAATTTTCATAGATGGCGTTGGCGTTGCAGGAAATCCGTTCCATACTACCTTTAATATTATTTATATTATTTCTAACGCATTTTTTTCAACTTTTTAAAAGTTATTCTGTTATCGGGGGCGGAGAAGAATCAAATAAATCAAACATCGGATGAATTTGTTCAGCCGATCTCTAGTCACAAGTTTTCGCAGTAACCCGACTTTCTGTTATATTATAAATTATGTGAGCTCGAGTGCTTTCATCAAAAACTTCAATTATCAATTATATTATAAACGTTTTTTTTTTCTTTTTCCAGGTAAAGATTCACATTTTGCCTCCCTTATCGAGGAATATTTTTCTGAGAAACATCGTTGGTAAGTATGTGCACTTTTATTATACTGTATTAAATTTTCTTCCAAAGCGGCAACCTTCAC
The DNA here is from genome assembly GCA_963576905.1 of Mystacides longicornis. NCBI lineage: Eukaryota > Metazoa > Arthropoda > Insecta > Trichoptera > Leptoceridae > Mystacides > Mystacides longicornis. The sequence continues at coordinate 4,697,873 of OY756433.1, read as the reverse complement.
CCGTACCAAACTACACAACATAATATAATATTAAGGTTACCTCGCAATCCGAATTCAAGGCGAACTCTATCGCATTCTGGGAAAATATTAATATCCATCCTAGATCCATGATATTACACTAAAGTGGTTTTCTTCCAATAACGATTCAATTTGAAATTCAAATAGTTCGTCGTATTGGTTTCGTATGGTATCTTGCCGACCCGACGAGTAGACCTCAACGAATCAATCTCTGTTTACGAATAAGGTGTTTCAACTTTGCTTGCATCCGGCGTAAGATATCAAAGTGCAACATTGTTGCTAGTGATACTAATGAGACAGGTTCAATATGAACTGGTTGGTGTTTTTTTTTTCTTAATCACCGGCTTTCCGTCCGATTTCGGACGATTTGAGCCCCAATTTGACAAACGTATAGTATTTAGTCAAAATAAACAATTGAAACTAGACTTAAACATAATTTTTAATCATAAGAAGTAAAAAAACAGATTAAAACTTTTTTTTTGCATACATTTAATAAGTAATCTATTTATTTTGTGTGAGCTCAGGCTCAGTAGATACGCAACATTTATAGGGTAATTACTACTTATTAATCAAATCGTCCATTATCAAATACAATGGAACCGCACTTCTGATTGGGCAACCCAGAAATACGTGGTCCAGTGATTCCACACCAATACCACACTCTCACCAAGGGGAGGAGACCAGGCCCATCTTAAAAAGATGGGAGTCCAGCCTATATGATGGTTGAATCTTATTCGTGATAAGGTTTTAATATCTAATCTATCGTATTCGGTTTTGTGATACTGTGTTTTATCGATCTATAAAACAGCCCCTTTGTGTTGTGTTTGTCGATCCACTGGTTGTTCCTACAAGATAGTGCAGTTTCCAAACACAGATGTTATCCAAATGGTTTTCTTGGTTACTGATTTTTGTTCTGCGTTGTGGACGAATCTGTACTCGCTCAAAGTGAACACAAACACACTCTCTCATAAGTAAGCTTAATATAAAAAAAAAGTTAGAAGGGGGGTATTTTAAATTTATTTCCACAAGATACTAATGAGGGGGGCAATGAGACTTTCCTTTCAATCAATTAGGGCGCTGAAATAAATTAAGGATTTAGTGGATTTTTTCTAAGATACTTAGTGAAAAGAATCGAGGCGGTTTAATACATATATTATGGCTCCTCAGTGGAAGCAGAAAAAAATCAACATACAATATCAAATTACAATAATGGCAAATCAAAATCTTCGAGTGTGAGAATTGTTAGGTATTTGTGATATTAATTTTCTTAAACAATAAACAATCAATTAGGTTAAGCGATAGCCGTTTCGCCCTTTCCCTCCCAATCCACCAGAGTTTGCAGTCTTTCCTCTGACAACCTTATTATCAAAAGGAGGGCATCTACTTCTTTCTTCTGTCTTCTATGAGCTCCGGCTGCTCGAAAATCAAAGGGGTTGCGGACACTAATAATTAATTTTACTCGGCGGGAGGGCTTTCGCTTTTTACAGACATATAAAAATTACTGACCTTAAAAAATCCTAGTGACGACTACCTTTCTGAGCTCAGAATCACTATTAACTAACACTATAATTCACTCGAGTCCTCTCTGTGGGTCCCTCGGCGTCTTCCGTCCTGTGTCCTCACGCTGGGTCCTCTCTGTGGGTTATCCAGGTGCTTCCGTGGTTGGTCAGTTCCGTCCTGTGATGTCGTCTTCTTCTCCGAAGTCCAGTCCTAGTCTCCTGCAAGGCTGGTGTCAATAACGTGGCGGTCTTCCTTCCTTCAATGGCAGCTTCCGTGTCGTCCTTCAGTAGTGGATGGCTTCTAATCCTCGCTGGGCGTCCCAATAATATCGTGGTCGTCAAATATCCTTCCGTTGCGTGCAGTGTGCGTACGTGTCCAAATTACGAGCCAAGTGCAATTCAGAGTGAATGTCAGAATCAGGTTATGCGCGCGTAAGAGCAATGATAGAGAATAAGAAGAGGCTTGACCGCGGCGCGCAGTCCTTTTTAAATACATCTCTGAAGCACATCCCTTCCTTCCTTTCGGGGCGCGGTGTGTAAGTGAGACGTCCGATATCTTCATCCTTGTTTCTCTTCTTGCGTGTGTGCTAGGAAAAAAATCTTAATACTAGGTACATACATTTTTCTCTTACGTTACAATTATCCTATGTACTTCTACGTTGCAATTGTCATGTACCTACTTCCTTAATAACCATTCTATCAATCATTATTTATTTATTCTAACGACGACTCTATTTTATTCTAACGTATGACCAAACATTAATACCTACTATGTAACATTATCGTACTTGTCTACCTACGATCTATTCATTCTTGCCTGAGCATATATTTATTTGGAGACAATAATTCATTCTAATATCAACATACCTACTACCACTCTATCCAATCCGCGAAGTCTCTTCTCTATCAAACCAAATCCATAAACAATATTTTTCGCGCCAACAAGATTTGGCGCGAATCCTGTCGGTAACGCATCTACGAACATCTGGGTATGTCCGTTTAGGATCCTACCTACAAGCCGTGGACAGGGACCACGCATCCTTTGTCTTCGGGGTATCAGCGACCCTATGGCTGGCCTACCATCTAACTAACATGTGTATCGCAGATGAGCTTGTCTCTCCTTACTAAAAATTCCCAACAGTGCGTCTATCTCCCTGCACGTGTGCATATGCTATACCTAACAGTGTATCCTGACACATTCCTAAGCTATTGTTTGTCATCTAAAAACATCCCTACGGCTGCGATCCTACGCAATTCCCAAACTATGGCGACTCAGAGATTCTCAACCAAATATCTATGCAGCAATTTTGATTCACCAACTAACTAGCTCATATCAAGCTATTTAATGTTTGTGTCGTGAAAGAAGAAGATGGTCTGCTCCTGGGATCGAACCCACAACATCCAGAGCGAAACAGTCCGCCATCAGGTTACTAACCAATGCTTTAATCCCGCTTCCCCAAAAATGTAATTGTCTTTCTATGCAAATGCAACCTAGATTTTTTTTTGAACTGTGTTTTTGTGTTTACCACGAGCACACGCCAGAACATAAAAATGACATTTGCATGAAGTGGTTATATGGTTGGCTGTTTATTCGCCTACTGGGTTCAATTCCCGACCAGACCTTCCTCTTTCAAGACACCACATTCAAAATAATAATAAAACGGTTTTTATTGTACACTTCTTTTATTATTTTTGAAAAATATGTATATGCTTAAAAAAACCCGGACCCTCAATAGTTTCTCAAAATGTATTATGTGCAATGATAAACCTTATTACTCACTTCCCTGGTTGTAATTTTCCTTAATTCCTCACTTGAAACTAGAAGTCGTATATTTTGAGAATGATTTTCACATCATTTGAAGTTTTTACCAATTTTATCGAAAGGTTAGATTCTCTCGTCATAACAACGAGCTGATGAGATGTGACGTCAAACTGTCTATTTGCGTCTCTCTATCCATTTTGTCTTGTGTCGTTTTATACAATCGGTTTCTTGCTATTCATTTATTTACACTATTTTTGTTTTAGCTTTTCATGGTATTTCTGTAAAATTATTATCTATATTTTAGTTTCCCGTATGCTGCTTATATCGCTGGCTTTTATTTTTGAAACTATTACATACATACATATTGTTGCACTACAACTTGAGTAGGGTTGGGATACTTCAAAGTTACAATCCAGGTCTTTTTGTATTTTGAAGTTTGCAATCTCGATCTTCCAATGCTTCTTGCCCAACAGATTTTTAGAATATACAAGTATTTTTTTCTTAGTTCATTTTCATCAAAAGGGAACACTTTTTATACACAGTACATAGTCTTAATCTTTGACAATGAGCAAAGACTTTGTTATAAAAGAGGATGTTTCGAAAACTTTACTTTTATAACAAGGTTTTTCGAATATTTTAGCGATTAATCCAGGCTTAGGCATGCGGATGATCTGCTTACCTTCCACGTCTTTGGTGGTATACAAAGTTCAATTATTGTCAGATTTTTTTTGAAATTTCTTTGAGCTCATCCTCTCCAGTGGCATCATCGCACTTTTTTCTATCCAACGCTTGCAACAGGCTTTGATTGTTAAACCACGTTTTTTCACACAGCAATAGTAACTTACCTCCTCCTGAAACAGTTCCAACCATTTTATGTGATTCTCCTCTATAAAAATTTGAATGTCAGTCTATACGGATAATACGAAGAATGCTCTCAGGCTAGAGAAAACATTGCGATAATTTCACAATTTATTGCCGTATTTTCCTTCCAACGCGCCGATTCTTTGAAGAAACCGCTCCGTTGATAATTGAATCTTTCTAAGCCCAACGCTGCTTGTACCTAATTGACTGTTTTCACTTAAATTTCGGCAGATTTACGTCTCGTCTCGGGAGAAAATTTCGTCCAACATCTCAGACGATGAAATTACCTGACGAACAACTCCGATGGGGGTTTGATTTATAGAAATATATCGCTGTGCGCCATCATCCTCTGTGATCTCGGTGCCAAATTTAAATAAATTTATTTGGTCTTTTCGCACAAAATTATACAATTCAACACGACCGTTGCATTCTAAGATTGCTGTCTATCTTCGGACGTCGAAAATATTTTCTATCAAATGCGTTGGTTCCTCGTCTATATTTTATTCGCTTCGCTTAAATTATATGTTTACAATTTAAACTATAAATTGTATTGATTTGTCTTTATCTAACGCACATTGCCTTTATAACCAAACAATCTATTGTCGATAATTATTATTGGCAATGTTCAATATCAAACAATTATAAATCACTCAATTGTGAGTGGAATTGCAGCTTAAATATCAAACAATAAGCTTTAGAAATTAACTGTAGTTTTTCATCATTGAAGATGCGAGGGATGACTTGAAGAAGATTGTAATTAAGCTGGTTTCTATAAGCAATGCAAGATTGTTGCTAGTATAGATCTGGTTCTTCACTTTATTGTTCCTGCAGCGCTATTCACCATAAATTTTATTTCTAACCCAACTTAATTAGTTACTTAAGGTTTTGTTTCCTCAAAAATAAATCTTTTTAGTTGAATGAAACAATCCAATCATTATTTAGATTTATTTTCACATTTTTTCCCAACTAAACTAGCTAAACTTTTTAATTTAAATTAACCCTACAATAAAACGAATCATTTGAAGTAAAATCGATTAGGTAAAAGCGCCAAAACTGCCATTTTGAGAAAATGGCTCCTGAAGTTTCAAAAATATTTCAGTGCGGGCAAACTTAAATTTATTTGAGATTGCTCCTACTCTTTCTCAGAACAAGCAGAAACAATACATTACCTTTACCCTGTCCTATTTTCCCCTTTTCCCTTTCCCAGTATCTGAGCCGAGTACCTACTTAAAATTTAGGTACTTTGTATTTTTACATTTAATGTGTATACTTCATTGGTGTATAAGTTTAAATGTATATTATTATTTTATTCGATCAACGGCAATAGCCTTTTACATGTTAAAAAAAAAATAACAATCATAATATTTTTCACTCCAACAACACAGCAATATATATAAGTAATATATAAGTAATATATAATATCAACAAATAATAAATATTGTACAATCACAAACGCAAATAAAAATGTCAACATTGAATAGTATATACTTAACTGGTGTGTGTTTCGTAATTGTTTATGTACCTACTGTCTTATTTTTGTATCAATTTCATTGTCTGTATATTAATGTTAAAAAAAAAAAAAAAAAAAAAAAAAAACATAAACATTTTCGTGAATAACCATGCTGTTCTCTATCATTTCAAATGTCAAGCCCTTTCGAAAAAACACAACCAAAGAAATACAAAAATTATAAATTGTTCAAAACTAACATCTAATATTATCATTCCTCACCTTATCAATCAGATATGCGGAAAGAGACAGATTGGTAAGGTGAGGAATGATAACATTAGAATAGATGTTAGCGTAGTGACTAGAATGAAAATGAAAAAATTAAGATGGTTTTGACATATAGAGAGAATGAGCGAAGAGAGATTGACTAAAAGAATATATTAATCTGAAAAAATGTGTGCACGCAGACGAGGCCGACCTCGAATGACATGGTCCGACCATATCGGTGCCGTTTTACAGGAGGGCCAAGTCAGGAGCAAAAGGAATAAAAGAGCATGTATGCGGAATGTTGTGCGTTTGGATAAAGCGAAAGAGGTTTGTTTGGATAGGAAAGAATGGAAGTCCGTACTCTCTGCCTACCCCCTACGGGAAACGGCGTGATGGGTAAAAAAAAAAACAAACATATTACAGGAAATTTCGAGACACCGTTTCACATTTATCACTAACAACAGAACTGAAAATGAACCGAACCGAATGTGTGTGAATTAGACCTTATATAGGCCCGGATTCAGAATCAGAAAGTAAACCATGATCATCATAATGTTTGAACAGTCGATGGTTCGGTTTTATTTAGGTACTCGATGTTTCATTATTTGGTTTATTACATTCCCGTAGTAGTTTATTAATTAATTAAGAGACAGCTAAGCGAATAATAATTCACAAACTAATGAATATTCAAATCGAATTTATCTCGACCGTTGATCTAGGTTTATTTCTTGGAGAGAATAAATTATTTACTATTCTACATTCTTGATCGACTGTGATCAACCCTTTGAATAGATCAATACTATTATTACGCATTTTCTAAACTAAACGGAACTTATCGCCGGATACTGAGAAGTCGTCTGCTATGATATACATAATTGCTTCTGTCTTGTCTCTGTCAATTTCAAATTGAGTCGTCGCCAAGATGGAAAACTCTTGCCGAAGTAGATATCATAGAAGTTATCCTTGACCATATAATATATAGGCACTTCCAGGCAGCCCGCGTTAAGGAACATTGTAATGTAGATGTCAAACATTACAATCCTTATAACGTACGCTATCCCAGAAAACAACCACTTTTACATCACACTCTATCCGAGAAATTGAAATTAAAAGAAAAAACTTAAAATGAACTATACCTAACCATTTTTAAGACAACATTACTTTCGACGCATATTCGGTGATTCGTCTGAGATTCTGGTCTGATAAGTAGCATAAGGCAAAATCACCACATTTATGTGGCATATTAAGATGATAAACAAATAAAAAAATCAGACGAATCCAACTTCACTAGATGGATGATAATAATTTTGCGGATGGAACAGGGTTGCATATGCATAAGGCGCGGGTGGAAATAATGGCCTCCTTAATGAGTGATGTATTCAGCCTGAGAAGATAACCTTATTCTTTTGATTATGTTTGAAATTAATTTTTAGTACGAAGTACCACGGACTATACGTACTATAATAATACTAAGAATATACGTACTATAATAATAGTAAAAAAACAAAAATTCAGGACATAGACACAGCTGACTATACGTACTATAATAATAGTAAGACTATACGCACTATAATAATAGTAAAAAAATAAAAATTCAGGACATAGACACAGCTGACTATACGTACTATAATAATAGTAAGACTATACGTACTATAATAATAGTAAAAAAACAAAAATTCATGACATAGACACAGCTGACTATACGTACTATAATAATAGTAAACTATACGTACTATAATAATAGTAAAAAAACAAAAATTCAGGACATTGACACAGCTGACTATACGTACTATAATAATAGTAAGACTATACGTACTATAATAATAGTAAGACTATACGTACTATAGAAATAGTAAGACTATACGTACTATAATAATAGTAGATAAAACAAAAATTCAGGACATAGACACAGCTGACTATACGTACTATAATAATAGTAAGACTATACGTACTATAATAATAGTAAGACTATACGTACTATAATAATAGTAAGACTATACGTACTATAATAATAGTAAGACTATACGTACTATAATAATAGTAAACAAAACAAAAATTCAGGACATAGACACAGCTGACTATACGTACTATAATAATAGTAAGACTATACGTACTATAATAATAGTAAAAAAACAAAAATTCAGGACATAGACACAGCTAATCCCTCAAATAATATAAAAATAACAAAAAATTGTATAAAAAAACTTAAATAAGTACATAAGACTACTATTTTTGCTTGCTTATCATCTAGAGTTGTACCGCCAACTATCAACCTACACAAATTGAGGTATAGTCGACTCCATGTACAGTATGTACACTGATTTTTCGAAAGCTTTTGACAAAGTCTCCCACGACATGCTACTATACGATACGGAGACGACGAAATTGAAATTGGCTTGGTGATCGTTTCGGGCTAGCTTAGTGCGATCACATAATTATTCCTCAATTTTTCCATAAAAAAAAGTTGTAAGTGCATAACTAATACATTATTTTTGTGAAAGTGCAACGGAGTTGTTAAAACGTATTAAAATTTACTGTCTGAGCGTATATGTTAATAATAAAGTTCGATTATTATTCTGTTAAACGTTAAACTATCCATGTATTCTCATTAATTATATTTAGCACGAAAGTCTTTAAATTCGCTCATATAACCGAGCCATAAAGTCACCGATTTAGATTACAACTTACCTTTACTATCCTTTCAATTTATTATCAATGTCCGTGCGATATTTCAACTGGTTGCTATCAATATCAGCCATTACTAAACTAATTAGGTATTGTTCCCTTAGTGGCATTAAGAACTGATCCGTTGGCCATTGTATTAGTCTATACGTGATAGTAATGATGCATTGTTTAATTCGGTCGTCGCAGGCAATCACCCACCCAGTTGCAGTGTTATATTATTGTCTGCAACAAAAACGAAAGTTGCAATAAGTCAATGCGGCGATAAATGGCGGTAGCCGTGTGAATAGATTCCCATTGCCCGATATTATTGTCTTTGGAGAAAACCTTTTAAATCTTATTCAATAGTTGCCCATCTCAATGCTCTGTAACGCTCGCAGAAACCCGTAATGATATAAAATAGCATTCACGGATATTGATTACATGCTGCTTTTTCAGTGCACGCTTTCAAGTATCGTTTCGATCTTTTATGTTTGTGATGATTGCTAGGGGAGAGAGGATGTTTGTCCAGAAGGTCGAGACGGTTCGCACAAATTCGGAGTTAACATGAAAATGCCTTTTTCGGTCGATATAGGTAAAGTTTAGTATTTTATTTTTATTACTTACGCATTAATCACCCGAGAACGGGTGCTTTTCCTTCTAACTAAATAAACGAAAGGAATGAAGAACTTTTGTGTTTAATAAATTTCATTTTGAATTCTAAACGTTAATACCATAAACTCTCAATCTACTGTATCGTCAGCCCTCACCTTCAAGTCGAAAGTCAGTGGCTACAACCATTTTATTCAATTCAGTTGATTGATAATCTCTTTACCCTCACCTTTATTGTTACATTATTTGGGGTTGGCTCTCCTATAGTTCTTCTTCGCCAAGAATCTATGTCAAGTGCCAGCTCTGGTTCCACCTTTCTTTCCTAGATGTCTCTCGCAATGCTTGTCAAACATGTAGCGGATGGTTTACCTGGTCTCTTGGCTGGATTTTCGACGTCCATAGAGATCCAATCCAAACTCCCTTAAGACCCCACTTAGGGGCATAGGGAGGCAACAAAAGCTCTCCATTGCGCTCGATCTTGCGCAACGTTAATGACCTCCTCCCACACTATGTCCAGATTCCTCAGCTCTGCTTCGAAGGAGCGGAACACAGTATGAGAGGGTCTTCCTCGTCTCCGGGACCCTGATGGGAGGAAGAACAGCGCTCTCTTCGGCCAACTGTCATTCGGCATCCTTAACACATGTCCCAGCCAAGTCCATCTCCTCCACATAATAGTAGAGGTGATAGGCTCACGCTGGGTGCGCCGGCGTATAGCGTCGTTCGTGATTCGGTGGTACCATCTTATACCAAAAATTCTCCTGAAGCACTTCGTTTCGAATGCAGAGAGTCATCCACAGAGATAGTCTTTTGAAAAAAAATTACGCTTTTCCATACAAAGGAGGCAGTTTTTTTCCAGTGAACCGGTCCCGTCCAATCTGAGACAGACCAACCCCGGGTGGAAATTTCAAGTGATAAACTGTGACCTGACGGGAATCGAGCCCGGGACCTCGTGATCTGAAGTCCTCGCCTATACAACTAGGCTACTAATGAATGAACGGATTATGTTTTACTCTTATTGTGCAACTCTCAAAACAGATGAGGAAGTTCGTCACTTGATGACGGAGGAGCTCTTCTAGTTATATATATGAGAGTTGATGGGGAACCGTGTTTACCGCCTCATACTAAGAATCGGTGCAAACTGTTTGGCTAGCAAACTAGTGAGAATAACACAGCCTCGTATCCCCTAAGGGCGAACGATGGTGGCAACTACCGCTCAACGCTTCGTGGAAATGGCAATTGATATTTACCAAAGTCCTGCAACTTGGTAGCGTTCACAAAGCGTTTGTTTTGAAGTAGTTACATTACCATTATCCACGAACATAAGCCGGACAGGTCATTAGGACTTTGAAAAGAAAATCGTAGTTGCATTATCTGAACGAATACCCATGCACTGCCAACTACAAGGAATCAAACGTAGGTATATGACGGTTTCGTCTCTTGATCAGAATTGTTTTTACAAAATACAGTACGAAAAAAATATAGTTTTTTTTTTTTATGAAACAACGATTCATTGACCAGGAACAACAACGATTCTTGACCGAAAAAACGACCCGAAATATGCGTTACAAAAATTTTCACTAACTTCTTTCATGCCCCATCTACACCCCCTTGCGCCCCGCAACGATATGATGACTTTTGTCGGTCTTTTTCTAATTTACCGACGCATCCATGTCTGTCATTTGATGATTTTCGGTATTGCGTCTCGCGACTCTACCCATTGATTGCCATTTTTTATTTGCACTGAGATATGTGTATGATATTGTGACTTTAGTTAGTTGTCTTGTGACTGAGAGAAATATATTATTACCTGGCGCCAAATACATGACAGCAGTCGCAGTCTTTAAATTTGGTTGCTCTCTAGTTCTCAATAATTTCCAACTTTTATCTCTATTTTTCATTTTATTATTAAATTTCTACTTGTTGCATACATAAGATTTTTCGACATGTTGAACATGTTGAGTATTCTCATGATTAGAAGTTTCGGAGACAAACATTACCTCCTAATGGCAAACGTTGTTAACGTAAAGTGATCACACTAAGCCAGCCTTCGAAATAACAGTAGAAGACGGTGGTAAGCCCGTAGTGGTTTGTTCCATTTAAAAATCGAACATTAGTAGTTGTTAGAGTCATTAGTTGTTATTTTTTCTTTATATTATTATTCTTTTCTTTTAACATATTGAATTACCTACTTACATTTATCCTGCTTTTTTTTTACCTCATGTTTGAGTGTTGCCTGCCCACCCCTATTTTTTCATTAATAATAAAGAGCTAGATTTTTCAGCCTAGAAACTTCAATTAACTCAGACTTGCAGGTCAAACTGGCACTGTTAACGAGTTTTAAAAATATCATTCGTATTTAGCAAATAGATAAATCACCCGCCTCCGCTTTGCACATTATTACAAGGATCTCTTACATGCTTGGTTCAGACAGACCAATTTTAGGATTGCAACCACAAAGAAGAGTAAGCTTATAAATCTATCACCCTTCTATCTGGTGTAAACGTATGTTCTTTCTTACTTCGTTTTTTCTACATACCTTTTCATATTCCGGGGAATCTCCTAAAACTCCCCATTATACTCCCCTACACTGAGAGAAAAGTACGGGGGAATAGCTCGTATTTCTTGAGTTTTTTCTCGTAAGAACTGTTTTTTTTGACTCAGAGTGAAGCATTGGTTTTTTCAATGCTCCGTCATTGAATTTTCATACGAGGTATTTTCCCGTACGGTTTACTGGAAATTAGCAGGTATTGGAGAGGAATTGATCTATGCAATGTCATTGAATTTTAAAATTATAGTTCATTGGAAAAAGCAATGCCGTCATTGATATATCTAAGTAAGAGACTTTATATTTTCTATTAACGTACGGGAAAAAATCAATGCCGTACGTGGTATAAACCGTTACATCATTGAAAAATCTAAGTAAGGGCCTGTATATTTTCTAGTAGCGTACGAGGAATAACCAATGACGTACTTGGTATAACCCGTTACTTCATTGACATATCTAAGTAAAGTCCTTTATATTTTCTAGTATAGTACGAGGAAATACCAATGCCGTGCTTGGTACAACCCATTACTTCATTGATATACCTAAGGAAGAGACTTTTTATTTTCTAGTACATTACGAGGAAAAACCAATGCTGTAATTGATTCAACCAGGTAGCAACCCCTTTCTTACCTATTACATCATTGCTATCTAAACTCTCAATACCTACCTAGATCTAAAAATTCCACAAATCCAGGTGTCTTCTTCGTACTTGATACGTTTTCTCCCAGTTGATCAAAACAAGACACTATGGAGGTATTGAAGACTTGATGAAATTTTTGCGTCTCCCTAGATTACATTCAGCTCGTTTTGTGAAGTTTCATCTAAATTATAAACTGATGAGTTGGTGACGCATAGTCTCCTTGAGGAAACTCGCCAAACAGCTGGGAGAATACACCGTCTTCTCAGGCTATCCCTCAGTTGCCTTCCGTAGGTATGGATCACACATGTTTACCTAACATCTACAATGTGTTAATTTCGAAACTTGATCAAACGAACTGTACGAATAAAAAATTACGATGAAATTGCGGAAGTTTTTTTGGAATATTCTTCTTTATTAACACTTCACTTATAAAAGAAAAAGAAGAAGAATTTCCCAAAAAAAATCGTAATTTCATAGATATTTTATTTTGTCTTTTATATTTATTTATTATCCTTATACGGCACTTAATTTTTTTATGTCCACACTTGATCAAACGAGTTTTATGAACAAAAAAATATAGCAATAAATTTAGATAGATAATATTAAAAAAATTTTTTAATTAAAATCACTTGATCTCATTTGAAGGTCTTTAAAATAAAATAGAAAAAAAATTAATTATTTCCCAAAAATAATTTCCAAATTTATCGAAAAAAAAATCTGTTAAGTATACCTACTTATTTATAAAAAAATAGGTTGTTAACCTGAAGATAAATATGAACACGAAGTTTGAATTAAGGTATCTATTTCAATTTAAAGTCATAAACATTGCGCAAGATCGAGCGCAATGGAGAGCTCTTGTTGCCTCCCTATGCCCCTATGTGGGGTCTTAAGGGAGTTTGGATTGGATTGGATTGCAATTTGAACGTAAAATGTTTTGTCTTTTGTTCGTACAATTCGTTTGATCAATAATTATCCAGATAACACATTGTATAGAGAAATATAACTAGGTACATAATTTGTAAAATGATTTCAGTATAAACTTTTATGTTATGAGTAAACAAGTCTTGCATCTAAGAGCTCAAGCAAACTAATGGTAGATTTAAGAGGTAGGTCGATTGCGTCTGGTAAAAAAATATCCCTACTCCGTCTGGAAATCACGGACGTACTTGTGAAAACCCCGTACGAACTTGGTTTTAACAGGTGCCGCACGGGAGAAAGTCAAGGGCCTGGATTTTTTCACGTTGTCCTTGCGAAATTCTCGTATTTACTTGTTTCTGTTGAAATTAATTATTGTCATTGGATTTTTCAAGTTTACTAGCTATTTTCCATTACCTACCAGCTCTTACCTATTATCCTATTATTTGTACTGGCTTTACTCAAAACCAAAGAAATAATGGAATTTACAACAGAAATATATTTGACTTGCATAGGTTTTTGAAATTGTACGGATGTCCAGGAAAAAAGTCCATACTCCATCATTGAAAATACCAATGATGCTGCGTTTTCATATAAACCATCTCCGTAATAGAAAGAAACAATTCCCGTACGGGATATTTTAAATTATTATAAATTGAATCATTGTTTTATTCCAGTTGCATTAGTTTAATCAATGACATACAGCATTTACATTATTTCTATTCTTACTGGAAAAAACGTAAAACAAGTAAACTTGTTTCTTTCTATGAATTACTTGAATAATTCCCTGATCCGAGAATTTCGGAAATTCCATTCTTGGGAATGGAAATAAGCAGATAAGGTGAATTGATTATTTCAATGATAATGGTTTTTTTCATAAAAGTTTATGATTTTTTCTTGTATTCTGCGGTTTTTATAAAACCATTTACTGTACATGCCTTCATCATGACAAAATTTCTCTCAGTGTACACTTTCTTTGTTTGTCTTCTGTGTATACATTTCTCTTATCGACTGCAGCTGTGTCTGTATTATTATTTGGATCGATTGTTTCAGAACTAAAAGCGTTTTGGTCTCTGTCGTAAGATACGAGCATAAGATACTAATTATTAATTACTGTCGATGTAAAAGCATAGCGAATCGATTTATTCATTGTTTACAAATCCACAGACGAAATGATCGTTAATAATAATAATGGTTGATTGATGGTTTTGCGGTACCAATCACTATTAAAACTGCATCTTAACATCTCAAATCCTCTTATTACTTTAATAAATGATTCCTTCCTACTGCGTATAATTGGTATGAAGCTATGAAGCTTGCCCAAACTAGGTGCAGACTCGTCAACTCTTCCATTGTTAAGGAGGCTGTGTAACATTCTTCTTCTTCTTTCTCTTCAAGGGAATATTATATAGGTAATAATTATAAGTCTGGTGACCTGTTTTTATTGTAAATGGGTTTCTTGGGACACCGAACTCTCTTTGTTTCTTGTCTCGCCATCTCTTTGAGGGTTGTTGGCAGTACTTGAAGTCTATCACCGCTATCAGTTATCATATCAACGTGGTCGCGCCAGAAGCGCTTTCTTGTCCTGCCCCACCTGACAATGACGGTGTTCCGTATTCTGTCCCTCAGTATTATTAAGCAGGGTCTTAACCTCCGCAGTTCTCAGCAGTGCTTTAGTCCGGCCTGTGTCGGCTATGGATTCAATACCATAGGTCATTATTGGCCTTTGTTTTGTTTGACACAATGACATATTGTTTTCTCATATTCATATGCAGATCTGACGGATTTGGACATGGCGTAAGAGTAATTCATTGATAGTAAGCAACATCAATACTTACAATTGCCACTCGGGAGATAGATACCTGTCATTGGAGAATTATTTTTTTGTTTATTTTTTTTTTGTTGTTCTTTCGTATCTCTTATAAATAAACAAAATAGAAAAATCGAGCGAAAGGGAGGTTTTTTCATCCTTTGCCGCAAATGGACTCTTACTAGAATAATAGTGTATCTTTGAATGTATTTAGGTACAATATAACCTTTTTCGAATCGGTTTGAAACAAATCCGTAAATTCGTTGAATGTTTCATCAAGACGTAAAACATGCCAATTTTAATGTTTTTTTTTTTAATATTATCTGAAAAATTTATTTCTGAAGTGTATTTTTTTGGAATTGAAAGATTATGTTATCAGTTTAATTCTGAAAAAAAAACGTTTGGTTCTCTAGAAAAAACGGTGAAAGTGTACGATGTTTAAGGCTTGTATCTCCCGGAGATACCTACGATTCGCGAATCTAATCTATCAATAAAAC
This sequence comes from Mystacides longicornis, assembly GCA_963576905.1. Classification (NCBI taxonomy): domain Eukaryota; kingdom Metazoa; phylum Arthropoda; class Insecta; order Trichoptera; family Leptoceridae; genus Mystacides; species Mystacides longicornis. The sequence continues at coordinate 4,682,339 of OY756433.1, read as the reverse complement.
CAGCACTTCCAGTAGTAGAATCTATGGGACTTTTAAGAACATTTTCCTTAAAAGGTGTGGACAATATCGAGTGCATAGTATTAATATGGATATCGGTTCCAGTTATCGGAAACATTCCTGAATCTACGTGTATTAAATCGGGCATTCAGTATTGTTTATCGGCAACTTTCATTCTCGACCGATACTGGATTTCGCTTTTACGAGACCGACCCGCAACTGAGTCGAGTCCAAATAAATATTACGAAACAGCAATCACTCTTTGTTTCATCGAACCAATTGCTGCGGGTGGTGGTTTCTTTTAAATAACAGTTTAGTTTGATGTTTTAATAACGCTAGGTGATGTTTAATCGTATATCGAATTGCCGCCAGGTTACCGCAGACTCACTATGGGTATCTACGATAGATTTCGTTTGATAACTAAATCACTTTAAATGATTTTCTTTGATATGGTACTTTACTGATATTAAAAGTTGATTAGATTTTTATATAACTTGCATTTTTATGCTGGTAGTTGTTTTTGAAGCGCTGAGAAGCCCTTCAATATTTCCTTTCTTAGAACTTTTTCTAGTGAATAAATTTGAACTCTTGACATCTTAGCAAAGTTTATTAGTTGGCACTTGGTATTGAATCTAGTGCCTTTAGGAAACTGTAAGGAAGTCATCGCAACACCCTCTAGGATGCCAAACACTTCAACATATTTACTTGTTAATTTAGTATGATTCTGATTGCATTGATTCAACTATTTCCTCATGTCTTGTGTAAGAGGAAGACAATCCTAGTTGCCACTCATTCTGCCCACCTGGTATCTATCTATCTATCTATCTATCTAAACGCCAGTCTCATTAACGAGAAGTCCCCTCGGGTTCGATTCCCGGTCCATATATTTGCCTGAAATTCTACTCGGATTGAACTGTTTAAGATTGGACGAGACCGGAAGACCAAAAAAATCGCAATTATGACTTAATTGTATGGAAAAAAGTCCGGTAGTCGAAAATTATTCCTGAGACCAATTATTATTTATCCATAGGTAGCTACTTTGGAATAAAAGATGGATTTTTCTTTTCAGTTTTCCGTGAGATGCGTAAGTATACAATTTTTTGTACAATCTTCCTTATCGATCAATTGATGACGGAAATTCTATGTCAAAAGTACGCGGACCCTTACCTACGCTAAACTGTTGGTCTGCTGGGAGTTAATTGATTTGGTTCTCCGAAAGTGTATGGGTCGGTTAGGTGTACCTTTAAAAAGAAGAGAAAGTGATTCGCATTGACAACCAAATGTTAATTGGTTAAGATTAATACAATAAAACCGAGAATAAACAAAGATTACCTATCTGTGTTGTTATTATTGTTACTAGCTACTGGAGTGTAACTAACCGACCCACGGATGAAGCAATAAAATGTAAATAATAACTTTATTATTTCGATATGTAACACGACAGTTATGTTATTATTTGTAATTCTTATGTAAAAGTGACCGATAAGGCTTCATAATGGCCGCTGCGCCTTTCATACGTAATACCGCCGGTCTCTCTATTCGGTGAATTGTTTTTATCGCCGTGACTTTCGTGGTTAAAGGTAGTTGGTTTTAACCTACCGTCATGTTTAACCGTTGATCGTACCGAATCTATTCTGCTATAAATTATTTCTTCGTTATCCGTGTTTATTTTAGATTAAATTAACATTTTATTTTTGTTACTGTTAGTTTTCTGCTCAAGAAATGGATTTTTATCTCTTCTTTGCCCTAGCCTTTATCCCATTTACGTGGAGTAGGCTATCCAAGTCCCTCTGTCCCCCGCGTCCTCCTCGCGAAGCCTTGCCTCTCTCAAGTCACTTTTTATTGTGAACATCCACGTAGTCAGGGTTCTACCTGGTCTTCTGGGTCCTACTTCTATGTCCATTGTCTTCCTGATCATATTTTCCTGCGTGCATTCTCATTACGTGTCCGTACCATCTAAGTCTGTTCTCGGTCACTTTTTCTCCAATGGGAGCGACTTGAAACTACCACGGATATGGACATTTTTTACCCTGTCAGCCCATCTGAGCATTTTCATCTCGTTGGTGTGCAAAGTTGGGGCGTAATTGCTTTTAAGGGTTCCGCACTCAGATGAGTTGGTCATGGTTGGTCTGACCACCGTTTTGTAGACCTGACACTTTATTTTTATGGGCATTTTCTTGTCATACAGAACACTCGAGACAGGTCTCCACTTCATCCAATCAAGTCTTGAGCGATGTGCTATGTCGTCATCATAGCACATCGCTCAAGAAATGGATTTTTATAATTGATAGTGTTTAAGAAAAAATAACAACTAAGGACTCTAATAATTCACTACTAATGTTCGATTTTTAAATGGAACAAACCACTACGGGCTTACGACCGTCTTCTACTGTTATTTCGAAGGCTGGCTTAGTGTGATCACTTTATGTTAACAACGTTCGCCATTAGGTGGTAATGTCTCCGAAACTCCTAATCATGAGAATTCTCAACATGTTCAACATGTCGAAAAATCTCATGTGTGCAACAAGTAGATATTTAATAAAAAGAAAAATAGAGATAAAATTTGGAAATTATTGATATATGATAGTGTTTTCTTGCTTTATTTGTTTTTTCCACAAGCATTATAGGTATTTTGACTTTTTTCGTAAGTCTTTGGTCCTATAAGACATTAGGGCTACAAAACTGGTTCACTAACAGTTATCTCAAACAAAAAGATCGCAAAACTGGCATAATAAGACATTTTCTTTTCAAACCATGATTTTTCCGGAGCAGTACCAGTAGTATAAGTTTTCGATGATAAAAATATCGAAACGATCATCGAAAGAGTTTCGAAAAAAGCCATACAAAAATTATCGAACGATTCGATCTTTTGATTTTCGAACACTATTTGCACGCTAATAAGCGCTTATTTGCGTGCAATTAGCTTTCGATTAAACTCGTACTAGCCCCACAGATCTTTAATGATATAACTGATAGCCACTGTCATGAGCCCTAATGTTCGCGTCAGCCTGTCAATGTCCTGTAATGATTATGAATGAAAAGTATTCAGATAATTTTTATTAAAAACAATCGTGTATCGTGTGTATTATCTTGCTGCTATCTCCTATTAAGCCGTGTTTTTTTTCCGTATCGTGTCTGTTATTCGTGAACATTTTGAATGTAAAATAATATATAGATAGACGATAACACATTATCATGTCGATTTCTATCGAATTTCAGTCGTCGATATCTTTTTCATGAAAAGTGTGTAAACAAAAATTTGCAAAGGTATAGGTACTTATCCTGGCGCCAACTATGTAGGTATATATGCCAGCAGTATCTATCTATAAAAAAGTTGTTGCCAAAAATCTCCAACAGATGGCTCTGTATCTCGGTAACATCAGCTTCTTGTTATATAGGAATGAGCCTCGTAAAGTTGATTGTGAATTGCTTGAGCGTAAGAATCCAAAATATATGTGATCTCCGCCCTGCTGAACCAGTGCTACCTCACTTTCCTATTAACCATCAGCTGCGAGCGCATTTTGTTTAGTTTCACTCCAATCCATCTGCTGTTATTTCGCCACCACACAGTATATCTGCCGACCTCGGTAGCCTAGTGGCAAAGGCTCCGACTTCTGATCAAGAGGTCCCGGGTTCGATTCCCGGTCGGGTCAGAAATTTTCAAAGTGTTTTTTCACTTGAAATTTCTACTCGGGGTTGGAATCCTGTCTCAGATTGGACGGGACCGGTTGACTGGTAGAGAATGTTTCAAGCATTAAGTTCCGCCGGCTATGCTGACACCAATGTATAGAAGAATGTTATTTATTTATTCATATCTTTATTTAAATCTTTTCCAACTCGTCGTTACACTAAAATCTTACGTTTTTTTTTTAAATGAATCTGTGCTCACTCAAAATGAACACAAATACACTCTTTTGAATCTTTCACAGTAAGCTACCTTAACTTTGTGCCGTGAAAGAGGACGATGGTTTTACATTGTTAAACTTTTCTATACATTTATAACAGTATAACTACTAACCAGACCCCTATTTTACGAAAAAGTTTAATTCTAACTAAACATAATTATTTAATTGAGGTGTCGTTTCCTTAAAAAAAAAATTGGGGAATGAAACAAATTTCACTAATTATTAAGATTTATTTTTTCGCATTTCGCAGTAAATATCATTCAGTAGCGGAATAATTTAGTATGATCTTATAAACGAGAGACCAAAATATCCGTGTAAGTTTATAGATGGTGTACTAACAAATTGTCGTACTGAAATTTGAATAACGAATTTTTTTAAGACGGAAAAACGATCAAATGGATCATATTTCGGTTTGACTTGATGTTTATAAGACCGGCCCTAATAAAAAATTTCAAATACCCTTGATTTTCAAATATTTCACTAGTTCTAATTTTTTTTTTTTTTTTGTGAATTACCCTGCTGCTCAACTATATGACCAACAGCATATTTTAGTCCAAGTCTTTCTCATTTATCTTTGGCTTAGACAACTAGACCATCGAGACCTGTCTTTGGGACTGAAATTGTAGATAAATTTTAACATCTTCTCTCTTGTTAATTTCACATTAATTTGCGGTACAGATTATTGCGCTCATCGCCGACTGCGCCTTTTTGTTACGTTTAGGCGCCTAATAAAATTGCGTAACATCACAAGGTATAATTATTATTATTAAAACATCGCTGCTTGGCATAACAAGCAAAGCATAGGTAGGCCTAGTTATTATCTCTATATATAAAAATATTTCCTTTGGTCATCGAATCACGCGTGAATGGCCGAACCAATTTGTCTGATTCCATTTTTGTTGTGTTGGTATTTTTAAGAAGAATATTCATTAAATGTTTCTTCATCAATTTTGTGATATTTTCCATTTTAGTGAGTTTGAAATAAAAAGAACTTTGCAATATCCAATCCAATCCAAACTCCCTTAAGACCCCACTTAGGGGCATAGGGAGGCAACAAGAGCTCTCCATTGCGCTCGATCTTGCGCAACGTTAATGACCTCCTCCCACACCATGTCCAGATTCCTTAGCTCTGCTTCGAAGGAGCGGAACACAGTATGAGAGGGTCTTCATCATCCCCGGGACCCTGATGGGATTTGCAATATCACTTGTTTTAATTTATAAATAAGTGATTCTGCAAAGTTCTCACTTTAAGAAGAATGTTTTTATGAAAGCAAAATTAAGAATTTTACTTGAAACATTAGAAAATTTAAGAAAACATAACGTAGGTAATAGGTATCCTTCTTGATGCTTCTGACCCTATAAACTTAATTTTGGCGTTTGTCATCTGTCAGTTGTACGATTTTCGACCTGTTAATATATGTAATTTAAAACATTTCGGATTTATATTGGTTAAATAGGTAAAATGTATCATTGTGCGAATTCGATATTCATAGTAGAGGACTGAGTCTGTCGGGAAAGCTAGTTTGTTATTTATAAAAAATAGCATTCTTCTTATCTGTCTCGCATCACGCGGCACACCTAATTACTACGTATTATCTTTAGCAGCCTGGGTGCGTGCCGCATTGTCGGGTGTGCAGCAATGCCGCGCCGCTCCGTGCTCAAATTATAGCGACTCGATCTGATTGAGTTGTTTGTTATCATTTCGCAAGTGTCAAGTACAATTCGATATTGATCCCAGATTAAACCGATTTAGGAGTTGTCCCATGATTTGTCGCAAATATGACATGATGACAGATGGAGTAGACAGCGACAAGGGGACAAAAACTACCGCAGACTCCCTCATATCGGTCTTCGCGGTCAGCCCCACGGTACTCGCCCTTGAGAAAGACCACCTAAATGATGGTGAGACAGCTGGGATTCCACCTCGGTTTTCTTTTACCCGTTTCCCTAAGGGGGTAGACAGAGAGTACGGACTTCCATTCTTTCCTATCCAAACAAACCTCTTTCGCTTCCTCCAAACGCATAACATTCCTCATACATGCTGTTCTATTCCTTTTACTCCTGACTTGGCCCTCCTCTAAGCCGGCACTGATATGGTCGGACCATGTCATTCGAGGTCGGCCTCGTCTGCGTACACCTGCGTAGGTATAGAAGAGTGTTATTTATTTATTATTATTTTTATTATTTTATTTATTTATTTAATTTTTATTAACATTATATAATAACCCATACCTGTAACAGTAGTTACAGCCGCTATAGGGTCGAATAGATAAATGCCATAAGTAGATATTGTCATGTTTGTTTCTTCTATTTTCACTCGAGGCGCATGCCTTTATTGTTTGACACGACAATTATTTACGTTCAGATATTTAATAATATGTTAATATCTTAATCATCTCGTAAGATATTATGTATTTCTTAACATTGTGAAAATGATCTAAACTCCCAATGAGTTCGCGTGTTTATGTATGTAAAGATATTTTTTAAGGTATTATAATAATAGTTTTTAGTCTCTTAGCCTTTCGGGCTGCAATTAAATGTTTCGTGTTCAAAAGGATTTGTCTTACTTTTTTTAGTACAATTGGTTGTGAAGTATTTTTAAATAAAGGAGTATCATTGTTCTCCTTGATTGAGCGTTGGTTTTTGATTCCAGAAGAAAAAAAAATATAAAATGCGCTAATCCATGTACCTACCTATTATAGCGTTCTCACTAAAGCGTTTATAGTAAAGTTGATATAACACCAAGCATTTCATGTTTAAAGGCTCCACGGACAAAACCTTTAACAGCCAGTTCCGTGAGCATTATTTATCCATCTTTTGGTCTTGGTCTAGGTTCGATATCTCTCAGATCTATCCTTCGGCCGACTAGGCGTCCTGACTTATTTACTAGCCTAGTCTTTTAAAGTACACATAGCTAGTTGATTGTTGTTATTATTACACACCGCCATTCATTACCTCTAGCCCTTACGTTATTCTCGAGCTTGGTAGGTTGGTTGAGGAGAGTATCTTAACTCGCACATTTTTTATAAGCCTGCATTTTCTTCTTTCTACAATTCTTCTTCTTGATCTTTTACCTCCTTGACGGTTGTAACTTTATATCATTCTGAACTGGTGCTACGGAAAGAATGGTTATAGTTTTTTCCCAGTCCTTAACGTGAAATTTGGACCCTTCTAGGTACGATATAATCTATTTATAGGACAGTTCTTATATTTCTTCGAATACCCTTTCGAGTCTCTCCAAGCTGGCGATCATTTTGGCGAATTTCCCTCAACCCTGTGCCGCTCGGAACAGCTCATCTACACTTCGGATGCCGGTCCAGTCTTACGCTGCGCAGCCATGAAGTTTGTCTTTCGCTGTTTCCTCAGCGTTCTTCAATTTTGTTCTTTAATACTATCGCAAAAGGTTATAAAATATTTCCCTTCACAGTACATGATTAGCTGGGCACACACGTAAAGATAAATCTTTACGATAATCGTTCCAAATTATCGGCCGATAATTTCGTACGATTTATCGTTAAGATATATCGGTCGTTTGACACTAACGTGCAAATTTTTCTGAGCGATTTCTCGTATCAAAATTATGAACGATATATCTTTCAAATTCAAAAGATTATCGTACGATCGCTATTCTTTCGGAGTTTTATAAAATTTGAACGATAATGATGACGTATGTATCACTTCGAAATGACAGTTCGATGTAAACATCATCATAGTTCTCACCGTTTTTACTACTCCTGAACTTTTGACGTTAATTTTATTATGAACTTAGACGTACGTAACAGTGATCTTGGTTACCTGATTTCCCTTGGGATGATGGGTTACACCATCATAAACGGCTCAGAAGAAGTAAAAGTAGAACAAAGTGGGTGAAAACGTGGTTATTGAAGAAAGATCTGCATCACATGCAGCTTTTGAAAGTGATACAAGAAGATGATCCTGATGATTTTAAGAACTATTTGCGCATGGATGAAAATACTTTTAACTTTTTATTGTCTTTAGTAAAGGGTGCCTTGACCAAAAAGGACACTGTGATGAGAAAAGCTATTCCACCAGAAGAGCGTCAAGTAATACGGTGTTATTGAAAATGGTGACTTGTGCTGTGTAAAATAGTCGTTCCTCAACAGAACTCAAAGGAAAATCCTTTTATCAAAAAGGATGTATTTAATATTATATTATTATAAGTGCATATTTTCGTGATATAAAATGTTCAAAATATCAAAAAAAAATTGACAATTGATTTTGTTTTATTACTTAGGGCCACATCACACTACGGGTGCAGACCTAGCGCGGTTAAAAAAACCGCGTCTGTTTGAAACGCGTAGGTACATTTTTATTTGAAGATGAAACCCAGCGGTTCAGTCGGCGGCTTTCTTACTACAACATACGTCGTGGGTTCGAATCCCTGTGCATTTCCACTTTCACAACACAACTCTTTCTTAGTGTGTGTGTTTTGTTTTTGCGCCTTCGCGGAGGACTGGAGAGAGCAATGGGATAACCTGATGCAGCCCGTCAGCGAGGCACCACTCACGTAGTCTCGTTGAGATGCGTGTTTCAAAATTCATTACCACTGTAACTTTTATTGTGGGTGCATTTTTTTTGCGGTATGGGCTTAATCTAGTAAAAAACGGTGAAGGGTTTATTTTTGATTTGAGTATATGTTGTAGCTTGTTTCTTTTTATTATTTGGTGGGATTTGGTTATGGTGTAGTTGTTGGGAGGAATCATTAACGGTTGTTAAAATTCAAATTAAACTAAAAATTTCCGCAATTTAATTTAATTATAATTGTCAACTCAATCTGAAGTTTTTCTTTAATTTACACTTAAATGAATTATTTGTTGCAAGGATCTTTTTCTTTGTTTTCTTCTTTGCGCGTCAGATGAAGTCCTTCCGACTTTATTCTGAAACCTTGCACTTTTTGTCTACTTTTTTTTTGGCTTATAAAGTCTGGATGAAATGAAAACTTAGGTTCCTGAAACATCCAGGGGTAAGGGAGGGCGCAACCCTTAATGATGATGATGATGATAGTGTGTGTGAATGTTTCCAAATGTATTTGCGTTCACTTTTAATTAGCCCAAATTCATTAAAAAACATACACCCGTACGTGGCGTATGCAATAGTGCGTATATTTCCTAGAGAAATTTTTATTTTATCAAAGTTTTTTTTTATCAATTTATTAAGAAAAAAGAAAACAACTTATATTTAAACAGAGTGCTCCCTAATCAAAATTATATATGAAATTTTAGGAATTTCTGCAAACTGAGGTTTTCCACTTTCCATGAAAATTTTGACGAAATCCATGATACCACTGAGAAATCGCCAGCGGTTTTTCCCACAGTGCCGAATTTCAGACGGTTCTTGTTTAAGCCGTGTGTATGAGCCCTTATCTAGCCCGACGAAACTAATTCATATATTTTCTAGAATGACAGATAAGAATTAAACAGAAGTCATAACATTATTATAGAATATTTTTTTAAATAGACAAAAATAAACTATACGTTAAAGGTACCTACTTAAAGTGGGCAAGATCTTCATATCGGTAAAATAAAATACCTACTCTGACTTCATTTTCATGTTCCTGTAAGGGAGTGGATCGGCATCCGAACTATAAAGGAGCTGGACAGGGGAAAATTCTCCAAAGTGACATCCAACGTTGGTGGGACCCGACAAGGCTCATAAGAGAAGTACTTTTATAAATCTTGATTTATCAATTAATCAATCAAACTCCCTTTGAACTCCACTCAGGAGCATAGGGAGGCAACAAGAGCTCTCCATTGCGCTCGATCTTGCGCAATGCTTATGACCTCCTCCCACACCATGTCCAACCCTTTCAGCTCTGCTTCGAAGGAGCGGAACACAGTATGAGAGGATCTTCCTCGTCTTCGGGACCCTGATGGGAGGAAGATCAGCACTCTCCTCGGCCAACTGTCATTCGGCATCCTTAACACATGTCCCAGCCAAGTCCATCTCCTCTCCGTAATGGTGGAAGTGATGGGCCTGCGCTGAGTGCGCTGGCGTATAGCGTCGTTTGTGATGCGGTAGTACCATCTTATACCCAAGATTCTCCTGAGGCACTTCGTTGATATTGACAATGTTCTAAACTGACACATTTATCGCTGTACCGTATTCCGAGGAAAACACACCATAACATGAGAGCCAGCAAAATGTCAACTGACATCTTTAATGGTCTATTGAATATGCCTGGCGATCTAAAAATGCATATAGGCCCCAGGTCAAGTGGTTTCCGATGTATGTATATTGTATATACACGGCTCAACTGTGTGGTGTAAAAGATTTAGCTGGAATAAATAACGATAAACCCCAGCTTTTGAAATGAAGTGCCTCAGGAGACTTCTAGGCGTAGGATGGTAACACCGCATCACGAACGACGCTATACGCTGGCGCGCCCAGGGTGAGCCCATTGTGGGGAGGAGATGGACTTGTCTGGGACATGTGTTAAGGATGCCGAATGACAGTTGGCCGAGGAGACCGCAGTTATTCCTCCCATCAGGGTCCCAAAGAAGAGGGAGACAAGTATACCGTTACATAGGTACGTTAATTTAACGTAAGTTCAGGTGGAGTAAATATAATGAGAACTATGATGATGTTTATATCCAACTGAAAAAATATACGTCATCATTATCGCTCAAATTTTATGAATTTCCGAAAGATCAGCGATCGAACGATAATCTTTTGAATTGGAAAGATAAATCGTTCGTCCAGCACACACGTACCAAATTAACTGAACGATTATTTTGTTATGAGAAATCGCTCAGAAAATATCTTAACGATAATCGTTCCAAATTATCGGCCGATAATTTGGAACGATTATCGTTAATATTTGTATTAACTTTTGAATCAATCTTCTCGTGTGTGTTGCACAGCAGATAAATTGTACCAATTTATCGGTGAACGATTTGACCAATTTATCGTTGATCTTTCAGACACCACTAACGTGCCGATTTATCGCTAAGATTTGAGCGATTGAACGATTATCGTTCAAATCTTAAAGAGAAATCGCTACGTGTGTACCCAGCTATTCAAGTATGAAATCTTGTGAATGTTGATATTTCACGGTGACTCTGTCTAACGCTACAGCACGTATGGTTATTCAGGCAGGACTTTTTAAACATCCTGCGATGGACAGATATTCATGGTGTTGACTTTCAAAGTCCATGTTTCTCAACAGAACAGACCCATATAATAGCACTTGATCTTTTTTTGCCCGAGTTTATGGTATGGTTGCAGAATAGAGTTCTCGTTTTATCAATTCCAGCTCTTGCTGCTTCTACCCTGGATCTTACTTCTAATTCATGATCAAGATTCCGTGTGTGCATACTGTCGAGGTTCCTAAACTTCTCTAGTTTCAACCCTAAAACTATATCACTGTGCTGGTTTAATCCTGTCTTCTGAACGTCATCCGCTTATGTTCAGTTTTCCTAAGAATACGGTGCTGCTATGAATGGCTGTGAATAGAACATTCTTTACGTGGTTACCGTGATTATAAAAAAAAACAATGCCGTATTTTTCTATTACAGCCGTCTCGTCAGACGATGCACCGCTCCCTAGGAACCCAGTGCATTAGTTTTGCTGACATTGATTGTAAGGCCCAACTCCTCAGCGGACTCAATAACGAGGTTTAGGAGGTTCTGGAGATCACTAACACCATCGGCCAGCAGGACAGTATCGTCCGCATATTTTATCTTGTTGATTAAAAGTTGTTAATTTTCGGATTTTTTTTTTCAACTGAGGCCTCTTCTGTATACATAATCGGAGTAGATATTAAAGAGTAGTAGAGAAAGGATACAGCCTTTGTGAGAACAGACATAGTTTTTCTGTTCTTTCTCGCAGTACTTTTTATCCTATAAAACTCTCGAATGCGCCGCTAACCTGTGCTGCGAGCAAGGCAGGAAGGTACGGAAACGTCTCGTTTTTATTATTTATCTTTCTTATAAGCAATTTACCGCATCGCGAGGTTAATAATGATTGTTGCACTGGTGTATGTGGCTCACCTGCGCGGCTCGGACCTCGGAAGGACCCGAGGAGCGGAAGGTCGGACTGTCAGCAGAACAATGGGTCATTCTCTCTAGTATAGAGACTGTAGAAGGAAACAATGCGGCATAAGGCAGTGGGCGCAGGCTTGCTTATCATCGGCGTTCATCTCCACCCTAAAAGGTACTATGATTAATGAGAGTTTTGTTACTGGCCGGCAACCTGCACCTAAATATATCTGGTCTATGTATTCGCTAACAAGTCTTTTGGTTTTTTTAACCCTTTGTACTCGTTGTCGAGTGATTTGGGTAGGTCTTTTAGTTTTACTCTGAAATATCAACACATTTTCGTACTATTGTATTTTGTATACCTATTGTATCAAACTAGCTGACCCGCCCGTTGAACTTCGAACTAAATCGAATAAAAAATAAAAATTATAACTAATATAATAACATGAATTAAATACATTTTATGACGTAAAAACTTAATTAAATTTATATTACATTGCATTATTTAATAATTATTGTTGATTCGGATGCGGGGTGTAGTTCGACGGGCCGTACCTAATTTTGTAAAAAAACTTATACAAAAAGGAGGGAAACATAATTTTCAACAAGCTTTATCATTGTAAAAATGATTTCGTTTGCTGAATTCCTGTACCTACTTTAAAACATTTAAGTTATCACTGCACCTACTTGTTCACAACAAAAAAGAACAACAAAATAAATAAATGGTTATCTCGCATGTTCTCAGTCAAGGTCAAGCATGTTTGTACCAAACTAGTACCACGTAATGAGAACACATTGTAGGTAACGATACCTCTGTTACCTGTTGTTACTAAAATATATAGGTACCTACTAGATGAATATATAGGTACTAGAGTCACCCGTCACATTGTGACGGCACGTCGTCGTCTGAGCTAGGGAGGAGCTCTGAGGTTGACCACCTCGCGTCCTTAAACCCAAAAGGACAGAAAAGGCGCAAAAAGTAAGCCTTGGACGCCTGGACCCCATCAGGGTGGGCTTCAGGCGGTTGGTATCCCTCCTTTAATGGCGCAAAACTAGGCGCAATGGAGCTCTTGTTTCCTCCCTATATATTGCTCTAAAGAGAATAAAAAAAAAACAAAATACTCTAGCGTAAAGAAGCAAACAATTAATTCAAAGTAAACTTTTCTGAATAACTTTCATAAAAACCAAACAAACAAGGTTGAGGACAAATAAGTAGCAGCTAAAAAGTAGTCAAGTGTGACTTAGGCTTAAGTGTGAAAAAAAATATACATATACTCATGTATAATTAATATATAACACACAATTCATAATTGACTTGAAAGCTTGTTTCAAACCATATTTCTTGTTTGAAAATGACAGGACACTTATTTAAATCTCATACACTCCTGTCAATGCGCTTGAAATGCTAAGAATGAAGTGGTTGGTAGACCAGCGGTTACAATGCCGGCTTTCGAACTGTTTCGTGCGAAGGTCGTGGGTTCGATCCCAGATCCCAGGTGCCGACAATCTTCCTCTGTCACGACACAAGATTTAAGTAGCTTACTATGAAAGAGTGTTCACTTTGAGTGAGCACAGATTCATTAAAAAAATATATATTTTTATTTCTGCTCCAGCTCCTATGCATGAATGATATTATCTCTATCTAACAGTGTTACAGAGGCAGTTGACCTGGGCTATTATATAAAACATCTACGTATCTACGTAGTAACAACCTATCGTAATTTTTGCCTATTTACATACCGCATGGTTCCCGCGTACCTACACACATTACCCGTCATGCTCACGAGAAATGTTCGCAGCTATCTTGTTATCTCTGGTTGTCCCTTGTCAAATGACCGTCCATCGATGTAAAATGTTGCCGACCTCGCCGCGTAATCGATGGTCAGCCAAAATGAACTGTGCACCTGAATTACGTCGATCGAAATGCATTTTGCTGCAAGAGGCGGATATCTGCCATTATTATTATCGTGTCCCTGTAATGTATCGTCGATATACACAATATATGAGTCAGGTGTAGTTTTTAATCCAAACCAAATTATACGTTCCCAGTTGAAAATTGTGACAATACGAGTATGTATTGAGCGTGATACCGGAGAGGTTTTCGTTCGGCCCCTATACCCCTAGTATAAGTTTTCGATGATCGTTTCGATATTTAATAGAGTTTCAAAAATGATAGAATAATTCGATCGTTTGATTTTAGAACACTAATTTCTCTCTAATAATCGCTTATTTGCGTGGAATTAGCTTTCGATAAAACTCGTACTAGCCCCACTGTAGATAAATTCAAATTGAAGTTCGACTTTGACAAACTGAAGATTTCGCCTGTCTTCTCTGTACAGAGTACAAAGATAAATTTATAGTATCTATATTTATCTTCGTAGGAAAATACAGCATTATCGTCTTGTCAGTTGGCGAATTTAAATAGTACTCATTACTTCTAGAACTACAGAGCTCTAAAGCTAGAACAAAAATCAAATAAACTATTTAGTTACAATCATGATACGCTCATGTAGAAGAGAAGATACAGAAGTTAAGCTTATTTATTACACACGATCTGGTAAAAAAAGAATTATCTCTAAGATTTGTTTGTAAAAATGATGTTCATCCACTTTCTTCTCCATTTTTCCTATTCAAACCACTTCATTTGAGTTGAGGAAAATCTCATGTAAACTTAATAATATTACGCCTTTATGAACACTTAGCGTGGTCTTCCACAGCGGGTTATGGGGGTTCTTCACAGAATTGAACCTGTTCCAATCTCGAAGAGTATTTAAAAAAAATACTAAAAATGATCCCAGTTGCCGAATTCATGAATCAAGTCGCTCTTTAGTCGTGTGACAATTTTTATCATCGGTCATAAAGATATCACGGGCGAATTTTCTCGCTTTATTAATAACCAAAATCATTTTCACATCCGAAGATTATAAATCTTCGACTCGATTACTTTGTGTACTTGCGTCCATAGATCTATAATGATCAATTCGGTGTTCCCGCTCGGATAGACGACTCTATGTGGGTGCGCGCATGGTACGCATAACGTCATCCAATCGCCGAACTGTCTACCGATTTATCTCAACTTTTTTTTTGTCGTTATTAATTATAATGTTATATGTTCGTGACGCGGAACGTATGACATCGACCGTCAAAACAACGGGATTAACAATTACAATCTTTCATATTATGCTTGTGAATTATTGTTGTACTGTGCATCTTCATGGCCTGAATCGATTTTTTTTTTCTGATTTTTCTTTCATCCACCGGCATTTCAGTATTCTCCTATGCGCTGGCAGATGACAACAAAATATAACACAATCAGATACTGATTAAAAACAATTCACTTAACAATTACCCGAGGTCTTATACAAAGATCACAAACATTCAATGAACAAATCAAGTTTGAACAAATACAAAATGTACCCTAAAATATAATAAATGAATATCTACTGTTACGCTTTCGTATTTGTCAAGTCAATTGCAATCCCATTATAAAGGTGTGAAGTGATATCTAAACAAATCAACCCTTTAAACACCAAGTAAATAACAACGAGAAAGAACTGTCATCGCTCATTAATAATTATTAGTTGTTGTTTCCATGGTGTCCAATATCAACGATCATGAAAATATACTCTTTTTGCAGCTCCGGCTCTATATTCGTTGTAACGTGCATTGATAAGAAACGAAGTCCCAGAGCTTGAAAATAGAGTATATTTTCCTATTCGTTGATACTGGACACCATGGAAACAATACGTTATTGGTAGGCGATGCCAGTTCTTTCGGGCTTTTATTACCTTGATGACCATATCAACGATTAGGTCAAGTTCTCAATCTTTTAAAGAAATGGTGCGAAAGTTGGAGCTCGGTGTCCCAAGAATCCTCTCTACAATAAAAGGTCTACAGACCCTAAATTTAGACAAATGTGTAACAACTAATGACTCTAACAATGCATTACAGATGTTCCATTTTTAAATGGAACAAACCACTACGGGCTGACGACCATCTTCTATTGTTATTACGAATGCTGGCATAGTGAGATCACTTTACGTTAACAACGTTCGCCATTAGGTGGTAATGTTTAAGTCTCCGAAACTCTTAATCATGAGGATTCTCGACATAGTATACATGTCGAAAATTCTCATGCATACAACAAGTAGATATTTAATAATTAATGAATATAGAGATAAAAGTTTAAAATTATTGAGAACAAGAGAGCAACCAAATTTAAAGACTGCGACTTCTGTCATGTATTTGGCGCCAGGATATGACTATATCTGTACCACACGACTCGCGCGCGGTACAAGGGACTGCAGGTGCAGGCTCTAAAGAATTAGCCAGCTACCAGGGGAATGCACTATGTCGCTCGTCGCTTGCGCAGAAGACGGGAACTCTCTAATAATACTGCGGGCCCTACTCAGTTCAGGCCCCGTACGTTCGAGAAAAGCTTCCCGCCTCAGATCAAACTCCTAATAACACGCAAGACCCTACTGACTTCGGGTCCGCAATGCGTTCGAGAGCTCTCTCTGTTCGCCCGGCCGCGTCCTTGGATGGAGGAACTCCTAATAACAACGCAAGCCGTACTTAATTCGGGCCTGCGATGCGTTCGTGAGATCCGACGTCTTCTTCTGCGCCCTCGACGAGAAATCTCCCAATAGACACGTAAGACCGTACTCAATTCGGGTCTTAGCGCGAGTCCAGGTCCTATTGCAAGGGTCAAGTCCACGGTCCAATGTGCCAGCCAGAGAAGGGTCCAAACAGTCCAGAGAGAAGTCCAAGGTAGTAGTCAGCCAGTCGAGTAGTCCAGAGAGAGAGAGCAGGTAGGTAGGTGTAGTCAAAGTCAAGAGTAAACGAAGAATGATATATTTCATACAAAAATGCCTGCTTATATTCTAAACATAACGGTATCTGGGGAAAACCCAGTGTCCCCCGTCCGTGGCGAACGGAGCGGACGCCGGGAACGGGCTCAGAGCCTCGCCCCGAATCGGCCTGGACGTGCGTCGGACCAGCGGCCGTCGCGGCCGAAATTCAATTATTCTAATTATTGACCTTTCGCGGACTATCTCCGCGGATCTGGGGCATATCCCGATGTATTTGGTATCGTTGGAATCGCCGCGCGATTTCCAATCGGGACATGCTCACCAGATCGCGCTAACCTTGATTTATCGGTTTTCGGTATTTTCCGATAAATCCGCGAAAGGTCAATTAAAATCTCAATTAATTGGCCTACCCCGATGTATTTGGTATCATTGTGATCGCCACATGATTTTACATCGGAGTAGACCATTATAGGGAGGCTGCACCCTACCTCCGCGTGTCCTGGCTCGCGAGCCTCTTGGCCCTCCCTCAAACAGTAGGGGAGGGGATACCACGTTTAAGGGGCTTTTAAGCGCGCGCCGCGCGCAGCTCTCGTCATTCTATTGTTGGACACGGGGAGATAGGGTTGTCAGGAGCTCCCGCAGCCAGGGCTGCCTCAATATGCCAATGCATTTTTATTATTTATTACATAATTATTTCGCGGGCCTCGCGCCTCGGTCCGTTCGGTGGGAACTAAGAACCCTTTATTTCTGTGGCCGAGGCGCTTAGCTTACATGATCGAGTCATAATTATCTCAATATTTTCAATAAATCAATCATTTTATACACTATTATCTATACAATCAAATCAATATTATTTATAATCGAATCTATACAAGTCAATCTTATTTCAATATTATTTGATTTTTAATTCGCTGATCTGATTTAATGACGCCGTCCGGTACAATATCCATTTTGTTAATGTCTCATCTTTATTGCGTATTGGCTTTGTTGGTGCACAACGTTCTATTTATGTCTAGAATCTTGTGACCATTTTGCAGGACTAGATCTTAAAGCATATGTAACAACTAATGACTCTTAACAATACATTACTGATGTTCGATTTCTAATTTAGAGATGATTTCATTGCAGACATGAAATACATTTACCATAAAAAAGGGTTAAAAAAAGTAAACCTACTTAGTTGGATCTCAATAGTGCGGTCTGTACGCCATAGTTTCAACTCCACGGCGCTCGTGATATCGTTCACTTTTGTTAGGTTTATTTATCTCGACTCGGTTTTAATACATTATTATTTATATCGTTAATAAATTATTATTTTCCCATTAAATCTCCCGATCCACTTGACTATACTGCGCGCCTCGCTTTGATCTGGAAAATCTGTAAATTAACTCGCGTTAATTCTGCGTAGAATTTCTATCGGATTATATTGAATTGAGTAATTCAATTTCTGCTATATGAATTCCATCCATTCATTGTATTAGTAGAGAATGGATAACGATATTCCAAGAATTATAATTGAGTTTTCAATCAATAACATATGCACTACTATGATCTTCGTACTATACAACTAAAACACAGAGGAACATGGCTGTTTCAAAATCTTCCCTTTTGTTTATGAATGCAGGCATTTTATTTTATTCCGTAAAAATAAGTTGGCTGTAGAGAACGTAAACGTAGTCAATTTTGCAGAAATAAATACAATTAAAGTTGTTTTTTTTTTGTACCCATCACGCCGTTTCCCGAAGGGGGTAGGCAGAGAGTACGGATTTCCATTCTTTCCTATCCAAACAAACCTCTTTCGCTTCTTCCAAACGCATAACATTCCGCATACATGCTCTCCTATTTCTTTTGCTCCTGACTTGGCCCTCAACTAAGACTGAACCGAGTCATTCGAGGTCGACCTCGTCTGCGTGCACCCATTCTTTCAGATTTATATACCCTTTTTGTCATTCTTTCCTCGTTCATTCTCTCTAAATGCCCAAACTACCTTAATTTATTAACTTTCATTCTAGTCACTACACTAAAATCCACTCCACATTCCTTTCTAATATTCTCATTCCTCACCTTATCAATCAGTCTCTTCCCGCATATCCTACGGAGTGATCTCATTTCCACAGCATTCATTCCAACTTCCATATTTTAGTACGATATATATTTTCGCTGTTGAAAAGACTCGACGGTAGGGCATAGAAAGGGTTGAGGATATTCGCAAAGAATGTGGTACGGAAGTTCCAATCCAAACTCATGCGGAGGCAACAAGAGCTCTCCAAGGTACGGAAGTTATTGTTGTAAAAAAGTTTTCAAGGTTGATAATGTTCTTAATAGATTGGGGAAGAGATGATGGTGTATATGAATAAGTTGTCGACGAAAAATGACCGATCACTTGAATCCATTGAATGAAGCAAAAGAAGTTGCTTGAAAAATGGTATTTCGCTTTTAATGTATATGGATTGAAAAGATTGGAGGTCCCTTCTCCTGGCAACCTCTTTTAGGAACATGAATGGCGTATTTTAAAAGGCTATATCTTAAGCAGAACACTTCCAGGAAAGTCTATGGTTCACCAGACATGATTTTCTCAAAATTATTCTTGGTTTTACATCATTTGCAATGAGCAATTCGGTTTAAGGTCAGCTTTAAAATTGTTCGTAGAACAGCGGCCCGAAACATAAAAGACAATGGCAGCGCTAATAACATAATCTCGTCTGCATGACCCATATGTACTTCTTGTTGTGATTATGTTTACCTTAAGTAGTACAGTATTTAATGAACGGTAAGCAAAACAATGCCGTCGTATGTGGCTCGAGCCATTGTTTTGATAACATGTGATATTTTTCCTTCCATCCGCAAAGATTAGTGGGTCGTACGCATACGGCCAGAAAATCGGTCAACGCACGACGGATTGTGCAATACGGCGGATTTACCACCAAAACAACACATTCGCCCTTACTGGGCTTAACATTGCTTACTCCGTTTTTTTATTCCGAATTTAGACCACATAATCAACCTTGTCTCATTTGATTCGGCTTTTGACTTCTTTTGCTTTTGTTGTTGCTTGACTTTTGCCTATCGATCAATTTTCCTTTGGAGCAAACTTTACGTACCTACCTACTGTTGTATAATTTCTGTTTGCATCAACTCTTTTGTACCGACTATTTGTGTGATTCTAACTAGCTGACTTTCCTTTTCTTTGGTCTTTTTATTGTGTGCATGTTGATTTAGCCATTTTAAACGTGTTTCCTTTTTTGCTCCTTATACTGTTTGTAATATTTAATGGCCTATGGCCGTATACACAAATAAAATATAAAATAAATTTCTTCGTCTTTGAGTATTTTGCGCCATAACTCTCCAATATTCAACTTAATCAAATATTCAACAAAGTCCCTTGTTATTGAGTGTCTGTGGTTCTTCCCGGCTCCTGCCCTCCGCAAGAACTCCTTGATCTTTTTGAGGCCCGAACGATAGGTCCTAACAGGATTTTTTCCGGTTGAAACAATGCTTTTTGTTCATGTTACCTATGTCCCATTTTACCACTAATGCAGAAGTACACCACATCAGGTCATCTCTATAAAGGTGCCAGGTACATCCTTCATAGCCAGAGCTAGGGAAATTAATATCCGCCGCTACAGAGCCCTGCATGTAGTGGAAGGCTAAAAGTCATCCGGAGGTCGCCTGGTATCAGGGAGCCTCCGTATGTTACTAAGCTACCCGTTAGTCACGAATCATTCGACTCCTGGATTGAATCAATATTATATTTCTCCTGAATGTATTTATCTTGAATGCCGATGATCGTGCTTATTTCACCTCCCTTATCATTGTCTACTCATTTATCGTTGTCATCCGCTTCGCCCGCTTAATTTTTTTCAATTGCATTTTCAATTGGTATCTTTTTTTTTATATTATTATTTTATCTTTTTTTTTTATCGGTTTTGATAGTTATGATCTTTAAGATCTTTGGTTAAGAATCATCGTCTTCAACTTTGATGAATGTCTTAAGGACTAGATAAACGATTTCGACGCCTAATAATTTTTTTAATAGTGTTGTTAACCTAAAAAATAGTTATTCTTGTTTGATTTTTATTCTTTTTTTTTTTCAAATATTTCACCAAGTGGTTGGTTATAATATAAATTTATTTCTATTTTAATCGTTCGAAGATCGTGTTTTTTTTCTGAAACATTCTTCAGATTAAATGAATCTGTTAGTAATATTTTTTACCCGTTTCCTCTCCCAATGTTTATACGATCTATTCGAATATTTTGACTTTTATCCGGTTAACTTTACACTTTATTTATTTGATGTTTATAAACTACGGAACCTTTTGATCTGCCATCGTTCTGTTGCTGTTACCATTAGATCAGTTCTTTTTATCAAAGAGTTTTCGTCCGCTAGAAAAACGACGTCGCTTCTCATTGTGGTAACTTGAAAGCGTTCCTCCTTCCACCGTCCTCATATTTCCCTCTCGACGCTACTCCTACTATCTACGTCACGACGCCACAACACGTCCATCGCTAGCTTAGTTGTTACTCTGTTCAGTCGTACACCGGCCGTCTAGTCACTGGCGGCCTCCGTGAACGCGTTTACCGGCCTCTATTACGTAGTCTGCGGTTCGTATCTTACAGATGACTTTTGTGTTATTAAAAACAAACATTATAATTAATTTAAGAAATTCCTCCATAGTTAACCTTTTGCAGTGTCAACTGTTATTAGTTCATCAGTGCTGATAAGGTGTACCTATATCTCAATAATTGATCGACTCAAGAATACTTATTATATTGTTTTTTTTTTCAAGAATAATTTCTTATCAATCAATACGTTTGTTTTTGTGGTGTATTTTGTCTGATTAAAATTTATACAGTTTTAGTGAATGAGATAAGTGTTTTTTTCATTGACTACAAAATATATTAAATTAAAGTCTGAATGAGTCAAAACATACGTTACTAATGTGAGTGTTCCGATTACGCGTACAATGTGTTTTGTTGAATTTCTATAATACATAGCGCGGTTGTAGTAACGTTTATAACTCTCGCAAAAGGCAGGTGTTTTTTTTGCTTTACCCGTAGTACAAAATACTTCGCCTACGACCTAGTGTACTTTCAATTAGTGTACCAATTATTTACTATCTGTGAATGCTTAATTATTATTAGTGTGAGTGTGTGTGTTTTGTGTGTTCCACCTGTTCCTCGTGGAAGGCCCTCGACATCCCTTGACATCCGGAGTCCCGGGTATTCACGGTGTGGCGCACATACGAGTACCAGGCTCGTACGGGAGGGCGTCGAAGCGAGACCGGCAAACTCGCAGTACGGCATATTGCACGCATCACAACAGGTAGGTGCCTCGCAGTCATTAGGGAAATTTAGCTTATTGTGTAGTTGTTGTTCTTCTCATACATATCCTTTACCATACTAAAACGTTTATCGTGCGATTTGTGTACTATGAAATATTATTTTGTGTTTTTTTTTCTTTGGGGTTAAATTGATTCAAGTTACTCTTGGTACATATATATTTTGTACCTCGTATCTTGTGTTTTTTTTTTTTGTAAGTTTAAAAACTTACTATCAATCTGTTTCATTCGTATATCTTGTCTTTCAAATTTAAAATTTTAGGTTTTTATTCAATTTTAAAATCAATGTGTTTGTATTAAATTGGTATTAACAATTGTTTTTCACTGATGCTTCGACTAAAAGTGTTATAAATCGGATAAAAAAAGTAACTAATTAACGAATAATATACCATAAAATTATTTGTACTTTTGTCATATTATCTTCTCTAAAGATGCAAGGGAATAAATGCTTTAAGTTTTATGTTATACTTATAGATTTTTTTTGCCACCTAACTAATGTTGCTTTTACAGTAGGTACCTACATATACTGAAACAAAAATAACAGTAGGCTAAGCAGAAGGTGATAGATACAATATGTGGTTTTCTTCAATAAAAACATCGAATAATATAAAATATTCCTTACAAATCATTTCTAAAGATTATAAAAAAGGGTAGGTAGACATTATTCGTCAGTCATTTAAAATCCTACAATGATTAATAAATCATATAGAATTTTCACTATTATAGCATTCATAGAAAACACCTTACTACAATTATTTTTTTGAATGAAAATTCATTACAATAGTATGTCTCTAATGTACTTACTGTTAGGTACTCCTATAGTAATTAATGAACTGAGACGCGCAAAGCCAAGCAATGTTCGGTAGTCAAATAATTAAAAGGATACTTGATTGTCTTAGGGAGTATGTTTTTTCCTTTCATTATAAAAACTTAGTTGTGCTATATACAAAATACAAATAAATGCATTATACAAAATACAGAACGTATAAAATGTCGAGAGGCTTTAAGAGTACCTACTCTGCATTCTGGTAATATACTGTGAACCCAGAGTCATTTGAAATAAAAGTGCATCATTTGGTATGGAAATACTTTTAAGTCCCTTTATGGTTTTATTGATGGTGTAATAATGAGTCTGAAGGGTCTGGTAGATCCGTCACAACTCGCCAAGCACGCCGCACGAACAATGGAGTCAGCCATTTGTAAACCGCGAAAATTGCCCAACTTTTTAATTTCACGCGCCACAATTCGTCTGTGATGAATGTTATTATGTAGCTGTTAAGTACCTTCCGATGTTTGTGTTTTGAGTACCTTCTCCTGTACGTACTCGCACTAGGTGAATGCGCCAGTTCTATACGGTACTTCTATATTATTATTTTTGGATCTTGGAAGCATAAATTTCACGTAGAGAGGAATTAGGATACTTGAATGGTATCGAGATCCTTGAGAATTTCTTCTTTTAGACTGATATGACTTGACGCTTCTTCACTAAATAATTTGTTAGTATTTTTAAAATCCTTGTTAAGCAAATATATCAAATTTCTTATCGTTTGTTAAACTTAAGCTATCCGTGTTAAATTTTGTATTTTAAAGAAATAAATCAATTGTTATAATTCCGGGAATAGGTAGAGCATATTGTTTATATTTCTTTGTTTCTTTTATTATCTATAATTAAAAATTACGTAATACGTGGTCAAAGCTAGGTAGTTCAAAACCATAAAACCAAATCGGTAAAATTCTTCATTGTGTTCTATCCACTTGTTTGTATAATAATATAAAAAAAAACGAATGGTGCTGTTTACAAAACATTACGCGGCTAGAATCGGTTTGATGTTCCTTCTACAGGAACTCGATCTGAATATCAATCGTTTATAAATAAACCAATCAGGAAATACGGTTTAATCGTGATGGATTAGTTTGTGACTGGTTAGTAGACCTTGTGGAACACCTATGAGATTTTATAATATAGGCACGAATTTCTACAATTCTTGCGTACGCAAATTTATACTCCCTATGATATACATACATACATACATACATTCTCCCTTGAGGCCCGCCGCACACCGCAAGCCAGCCTGGAGGAAACCAATCCGTAGGATACTCGACCCTCACGAAACCAACCCCCTAGTCTGGTCGAAGCAATCAAACCAAAAAGTCGGACCCATACAAATTAAGCCCGATGCGGATCCCCCCCCCCCCCCCAACCAACCCACAATACAGGGGACATAAGCCCCACTAAGGAGCATAGGGAGGCACAAGAGCCCTCCATTGCGCTTTATCATGCGCCTTTACAGGGGGGGCACCATCTGCCTGAACTCCCCTGATGGGACCCAGGCGTCCGATGCTTATTGCTTGTGTCTTTGCTGACCTGTTGCGGTTTAACTCACGGTCCCGATCTGATTTTTCGATTTCCTGCCTCTTACAGGATGCTTGAAAAACTAGCAAAAAGAGCAGAGGTGATATTCTTAGCCGGCAACCCCACGGCTCTATGATATACTTTTTGTTTTTTTTTTTTTTTTTTCAATAACCCCATGACGTCAAACTCGTTCATTTTTCGGACCAATTATTAAATTACAATCAAATGAAAAGGGTTCTCCAGGTTGTATTTTTAAGGAGAGAGCATTGTTTTGTGAAAGTACCAACCTCTAGCGCTTTTTGAGTAAGGACCTCTTTTACCTCTTTGTGTTTTACATCTCTATTGTTTTCTTTTATTCCATTTTCGAATTCGAATTGCTTTTTCGAACGTTGGGAGGGAATTATTTCATTTTTACATTTTTTTGACCTTCAAACTATCCAGGGTAGAGCAAAGGTAATTTAAACTCTTTCCATATTCTTTCTTAGCCTTTATTTTAGACCGGAAACTACATATAGGTTTTGACCCACTACAAGGACATACATAATATACATACATTCTCCCTTTAAGGCACCCCGCATACCAGCCCGGGGAAAACCAATCCGCAGCAAACCCGACCCACACGAAACCGACCTCCTAGCTCGATCTAAGCAATGAAAGCAAAAAGCCGGCCCCGGACAAATCAAGCCAGCCGCGAACTACCCCCAAACCAACCAGCAATGCGGGGGCATATGCCCCACTTGGGAGCATAGGGACGCATCAAGAGCTCTCGATTGCGCTTGAAGACGTCCGAGGTTGTGCCTTTTCTGACCAGTTGAGATTTAAGGACGTGAAGTGGTCAACCTCACGGTCCCGATATGACTTTTCGATTTCCTGCCTCTTACAGGATGCTCGAAAAATCAGCAAAAAGAGCAGAGGTGCTATTCGTCGCCGGCAACCTCACTACAAGGACACATGCGTCTTATTTATCTTCTAAAAACTGAACTGAGAGAACTGAAAAACCCTAAGCCATCATCTATCCATTGGCTTCGTAGCCTGTTATTCTTCTATCTTCACTCCAGATTACTTGATCTTACTTGTCCATCAATCGCCCTTCTTTCTTGCGAAGTGGCGCCCTTATCTCGACTTTTTGTACTAGCTAGCTACCATCTTCCCAATCATGTCGAATATTTTGATAGGTATGTGTATTCAATCTTGAAGACTTCTGCTTAACATTTTCCTCTTACATGATCTCGTCGAAGACTCGATCAATCACCTCTGAATCACTATAGATCATCGTGGTTACATAAACAACGTTTCGCCTTACATTATTTCCAAACAATAAATTTTTATTTACGCAAATCGTAAGTTGTTTTTATTTAGTTTGCAATGGATCACGTAATAGATGGGAGAAGATACATTCGACTTCCCGTTAGCCGCTAACCGCCAAACAGAAACGATATATACAAAGAATAAGAAGCTTCGCAGAGAGTCTGCTAACGTTTCACGCCAATACATTAAACTAATTTTACTCGATTGTGTATTTTACAACAATCGCTCTACGACTGTGGCCGGCTGCCAATGTTCTAATTTGATTGATATCGCGAATCAAATTTGAACCGCTGTTATTGATGGTGGTTATTCTGGGATGTGCTCGCTGAAATAGGGCTGCTTAACGACCCGTGAAAGATTTCGATCACCCAGCATTTTCAATTTTATAAGCAATCATACTAGCCCGTAAGTATCCACTGCAGGACATAGGCCTCCTCACGCTCACGCCACTCCTCTCTGTCCCTGGTCATCCCCATCCACTCTGTCCCAACGACACGCAATTAATTATACGCATATTAAAAAGATCTCAAACTTACATTGGTGTTGTATTCACTGATCTTTGCAAATCACTCATTTGCGTATTGTAAACTGTTGGAAATATGCCTCTTTCAACGTTTCGTGCCTTAAATCTAGTGATTACTATGTGTGATTAGTGATTATCTATGAAGAGTCATCTCTACATACTTTTAACTCTACAAACGTGAATCTTTTCATGGGGCATTATAAATCGGAGGTAAAGT
This sequence comes from Mystacides longicornis, assembly GCA_963576905.1. Taxonomy (NCBI): domain Eukaryota; kingdom Metazoa; phylum Arthropoda; class Insecta; order Trichoptera; family Leptoceridae; genus Mystacides; species Mystacides longicornis. The sequence goes on along the minus strand of OY756433.1, from coordinate 4,655,889 downwards.
TCTAGGATTGTCGGATCAGCTACTAACTTTTGATTCCTTACTGAGGATGTAGTCCGTAATTGGCTCCAATCGAGCACATGTAAAATCACCGATGTTGGGATTATAGACTGCTTGGAGGTGGATTATCTAAGGAGGAGCTGTAGAGTTAGGTGGAATATTTTTTTCTTACATCGTTGTAGATGTGATATTATCGTAGGGACTTCAAAGCACTATAAGAGGAGATATGTTCTTCGGGACTTCTAAAGTTTGGGATACTCGGGATCTTAAGAGGATAACTACAATAGCCGAAATGACGATGATGGTGAAACGTCAACCCTGGAACGAACCCAAAATAAAACATCGGTGGTTGGTTGGTGTTTTGTGGATAATTCTGTCCGTTGTCTGTCAGCGGGAGCGTGACGTGTGTATATTATGCTCTCACTGCTGTCAGCAGCGTGACCTCAAATACCCTCAATGAATTGTCGTACAGTTTGACACACGTCATTAGACCCACTTACCTGAATGAAATAACACACTGTTGGTGCATTAATTACGTTACGTTGGATTAAATTTTTTGGATGAACCATTTAAAAAGGAATCTACATAATATTTTAGTCCGTTTATATTTTTGAATGCGCATCAATCGTAGAAAACAGACGTTAAGGTCAGATATTAATATGCGAAAAGCCGCACAAATATCCGGAGAGCGTTCTTAAATACTCTTTGATATATTAACTTTAATATATTTAGAGCTATTTAAAAAACTTTATTTTTTTAAGATCTTCATACAAATTTTTCACAAAAGACAGTAAGCCATCTTTTGGAAACAAAATTACTCATGTAAACGTTGAATGGAATCTTGGTATTACTGTATGAAAATGTAATAAAATAATTGGAGATTGATTTGTTATACATATAAATGTTATTCAAATCTTATTATTCTCAATCAATAAAGATTTAATGAAAAAATTTGCAAAATAAATTCTCCATTTTGCAAATTTGACACATTTCAAAAAATTTATGGCTACAGATTTTCCATCTGTCGTAGCTAGCATAGATGAGTAATTTTGTAAGTACCTGATAAAATCATATTGCAATGTTGGTAAAAATAATAAATATACATTAAATTAAATTCATAATACACACTGATGTAATATGATTCAAGAAAATATTATGAAAGAGTTAAGGTAATAAAATTTATGAATGAAGATTTACTTTGAAATTTGTATGAACATCAATAATAGCAAGAATTGAACGGTAAAACAGGTACTTACCCACATCTGAATCTCAAAACATTACCAGAATGAATTTGACAGCAAACAAAACTTCCTGTTTATTTTGGAAAAGAATCAGATATGTAGGTATTTGGTAATAAAATTCATTTGATTTATCCACATAAAAATTAAGCGATATAAAGCAGGTACGCATAAAATTTCTTCAAAGATAACAGATATTAGATAATGTGTATTCACGAACCTGTATCGAGCTCAAAATTCTAATGTAGATAAATGCAAACTTATGTTCTCTTACCTTTAATTTATTTTATTTAATGTTATATTCATCACAAAACAAGGTGGGTAATATTTTAAATAAACACAGCATGTTGTTGAAAGTTGAAGCATTTGGTAAGTTTGGTAGCGTTTCTTGATATATCCAAAACCATTGCAAGGTTCTGACCTAGAAAAAAAACATAATTCATTTAATATATGAAAGCAAAATAAAGTGATTATATGGCCATGGTTGCAAATATATAAGACGACATTAGAAAATTTTGCATTTTTCAGGGATTTGTTTTAAAAATACGTATTGTGAGAGTTTGATTAGAATCAATATTAAGGTTTTAGAAAGTATATCAAACTACTTAAGAACTTCATATTATATTATATTAGAATAAAACAATCAATTGCTCGATACATATTTGATATAATATATTATATCAAATATATTAAAAAACCACTCCATTATGGGGGTGGATTGCCAATATTAATATCAATAGCATATTATGCTCTGCATAAAACATTCATTTGGAATCTTTAATTATTTGTTTGAAAGTGTAGCATTTATACCTTTTAAAGATCTTCATAAAATCCATTTAGACTGCATAATGTACCATATTTGATATATGCTCTGCATAAAACCTTCATTTGGAATCTTTCATTATTTGTTTGAAAGTGTAGCATTTAAACCTTTTAAATATCTTCCAGGTTTTATTATTTCAGATAGAGAAAATTTCAAGCTGCAACTCCATGTCTAGAACATAATATACAAAATAATCTTCAAAACCTGTCATAGTTTAGTTACAGGGACAGCAAATTCAAAAAGTATCACATTTTATACCCCTATATCTTTACAATTATTCATGAATACCCTAATAGTAATTAAATAACTTAGGTACCTACTTAGAAAGATATATTTCAATATATTAAAAAACTTACAATGTTTTTGAATTTCGAATCCCATCACTGCTTCGTTTTGTTTTGTATGAGCTGTCAGAATCTAATGACCAAATGACAGTCGGTCTGCGGCCGCCATAGATCACGTTTATAATTTTTATTTCATAGTGCTTCACGAGAAAACAAAAAAGAATGAAGAAATTTTTTATAATAATTTATTGAATGTTTTATAATTTTTTTTTACACAATAATGTAGTTTTTGTGTGAAAAATATTTTTTTTATATGAATCAAGTATTTAAAGAGGCCATTATATAAGTAATTCGAAAAAAATATAATTTATTGAATGTTTTATATTTTTTTTTTCACATTTAAGGTGGTTTATGTGTAAAAAATATTTTTTTGAATGAATGAAGTATTTTAAGAGGCCATTATAAAAGTAAATCAAAATATTATTATATATCATAAAATAATTTTATAGTACCTATACCTATATTCTAACTATGTTGAATTGTAATATTATCTTTTGTTATCCATGGATGACAGGATGACACTTGACAATAAATCGTATTTTGTTGTCAAACGAAAGTTACGGTTCGATTTTGAAAATAATTATTTTCAATTGAGTTTAATGAAAATAAAACTGGTGAGTCATTAATTGATTAAAATATTTGTAAGCTTATGCCATAACTTAAAACATTTATGCGTTGCTAAAACAATTGCATGATAGTTATGTTATAAGGCGGGAAGTGTCTTACCGAAATTACAGGATCTTAATAGTAATTAAAGTAATTAATTTTGTTTATATTTTTTCAGGTTCCTGTGGCAAACGTGTTTTCAACAAGACTAATTGCTTTCATCCCACCTTTTTGACATAGCAATTAAGTACATACTTCTAAAGATCAAATTGATTGATAAAAGTGCATTTCTATGTAAACAAACTCAAAAGTTTTATTTTTGCAAGACAACATTATTTACCAAAATGGTAAGCTATGTAAGAATTTCATTAATTATGTTTCTTGAATTTCTTTATGTGTATTTTAATTCAGAAACATGTTGCAGATTCAATTTTAGAGTGTTCATTCAAATTTCCCATTTAGTTGAGAAGGGAAATAATTATATTGAAAAAATATTCAATGGCAGCTTATGGGATGTAAAGAAGATTGACCATAATCAATAACAGACTCTTGCGGGTGCCAGTGATTTTATCAATTTTTACTACATATCATTATAAATAAGTTCTCTTTCTTCTTATGTGTTGTGGCCCGCTAAAAGCATATTATCAGCTTCATACAGAGTCTAAATGTATCTTAAACCATATTATATAAAAACAATAATGCTTCTGGCTCGACACAACACAAGCTGATACAATTAGTGTGTTTCTAGCAAATAGATTTTTATATATAACTACCGAGATGAAGTACTCCAATAGCTCTTCATAGTAAATAAGTGAAGCCGATTTGGCCGGCAATTTTGACAGTATGGTAGTCAAAACGGAACGTAAAAAATGATGTTGACTTAAGATAAAGATACTTAAAAATGATCAAATTTCACTTAGGTATTTCAATGTAAAAATATGTTTTATTGTAAAAAACACGAGAAATCGACCGAATAAATATACACCATACCACGTTCTTTTTGGAACCAAACTGTCAAAAGTTGCAATATTTCGGCTTCATTTTTGAATGCGAATCGGGATTCTACGTTATTGTATAGAATTCTGTGTTCTAGCATCAGATTTATTTAAACTTTAAATTTTTGATTTCGGTTATGGAATAAAAATGATATAATGTTGGGTTAAGAAGTGAATAACTAATATAACGGTGGGTCGGAATATCTTTTCTGGTTTCCATTTGTTTGGGAGAATATTTTTTTTACTCTGCTGATTTAACAATAAAACTTTGAGATTATACATATTTTATTTATATAGCTTTTCAATTGTTGATTTTATGTTTTATGAATTAAATAATGATTGGACAAAAAATAAATAAAAATTCTTTCATTCATTCATTCATATACTCATAAGAAATGATACTACTACTAAAATGGTTCTACCTTGAACAACTTGACATTTTTCAGAAGCCAATAACTTAAATTTGAATTTGTTTCCTATGTACATTTTGGTTCAAATTTTGTTTAATTTTAATAGATAATGGCATTTATCAATAAGGAGAAGAAGAAATACCTAAATTGGATATTGATATACCTGCGTTGATTCATTGAAAATTTCCTTATAGGTAACTTCATATATTTTTTTAAATTATATTGTAGTGGTGTAGTTTTGTTTTGATTCCAATGCCTTTCTCAAAATGATATTAAATAGTTTTGCCTAATTGCCATAGAATTTTTCACCTATAACATAATAATAATACAACATCTATTGACGTCAAGTGAGCATCTCGGTAGGTTTCGAATCCTACTATGGGCAATTAATTCTTCAATTTCCTGTGACGAGTCTGGGGATTGCAGATTTATAAGTTGAACCACCAAAATAGAGAGTATTGTTAATCTATGTAGGTGAGTTTATTTGCATAATCAAGTTGATTTTTATTCGCTCAGTAATAATCTACCAGATGTTGTTACTTGCATCTTGAAGTTATAACACATCAACCATTGATGTCAAGTTAGATGCAAAACTCTTCAACAATTTGTGGCGATTATTTTGAGTTTGATGTATCCAGACATGGAAAAGAAATTTATGGTAATCATAGATACAAATTTTTACAATTTCTCATATATATTTAATGTGATTAATAAATTTCTAAAATTACAAAATTTTCATAGTAAAATCTGCGTAAACACAGATGGCCATCTTTTGAAAACAAAATTACTCATGTAAATGTTGCATGGAACCAAAGTTTGACAGAATAAAAATGTATTTAAAAGATTCAAGGTTGTTTTGAAATAAAAATAAATGTAATTCAAACCATATAAAACACATTTTATCAACATTAAAATGAAAGTACATTTTCAGATTACTTTTCGACTAACGTTTGAGGTCGGTAAAACAGCTGCCTTTATCATTAGCCAATCGCATAAAATTTGTACCATTCCACACATAGAGGTTGTAGGGAATGTAGTCAAGACTCAAACCATATTGAGAGTAAAACTTTCATATTATTTAGGTAGGTTTGTATTATATTACTATTAAAGGAATTTGTTACCCTTCTATTGAGCAGTGGAATTGAATCAAGTGTAAGATGTAACATATTATGATACATGCAGTTTTTTCCATGTACCTAGGTATGTGGCAGACTATAATTTTTCTTCTTTCTTTTTTATAAACATTAAAACTGTCATTCTTCTCTCTTTTTATGAATTGTGAAAGTGTAATTCTTCTTTTTCTGTGCTTATGTCAGTTATAGAGGTCAGTTAAGCAATGGGAAGCTAGACTAGAACAATAGAACCTGTTTAATTACCTACCGATCAAGCCTGACATTCGGAATTAAAAACGTAAAGCAAGACGGGTATTAGCTAGTTATTTGAATAATGGAGTGATTGGCCTGAATTCATTTTACTCTAATCTGTTAGATATTTTTACAAGAAAACCAATTCCAAGGAAAGTACTTTTTTATTCCTTGAAAATTCTTCGAGTTTAAAGATCTTACGTAAATTTCATCGATTGTGCTTTGTTCTGAACCATCCCAATCTTCTCTGGTCACAGTCGTATAGGATTGGTTGTCAGAAGCAGTTCTGTTAAGTTCCTCATAGGAGAAACAGCACATGCCTAAGTTAATATACATTTGTAGATACTCTTGACGTGTTCTTCCCCGGGAGTTTGTCCCCTCGGTCATCCCCTCAGTGATGGTATGTAGGAGACCTTCATTCCGTATTACATGACCTATCCATCTTGCACGCCTTTTTGGTTGAGTTTTGAGCAGACGCCTCACGCCTTCGATTTTTTGTAGAACCTCTTCATTTGTTATATTTTCCCTCCAACCTCTAAAAAATTTTATAGAACCACCAAATAAATCAACCATTGACTGATATATAGATTGCATGATCGATCGTCACCTCTGAGGCAAACTCGCGTAACTGCAAAAATGAAATTTTACAGGAGAGCAAAATCAAGATTTGACAATCTTTCAAAGCCGGTCATATGCCGTTGTTAACTTCTTCTTAACTAATTTGAATTAATTTAGAAAATATATCAATGTATTTACGAACTGGGGTAATTTTTTTTAATTTTTTTCCATAATTAAAATAATTAAAACACTTGCGTTACTTTGCCATAAAAAAACAGTACCTACTTGCGTTTTAGCATTGAAGCAAAGTAGCGTATCAACAATTCGCTTCTTTGCTAGAGTGAAAAAATAATACCTACTACGTTAGTATTAAGGCAAACCATCGAATCTACACTATATAGTATATACGCTACTTTGCTGTGGTGAGAATATAATACCTATTTCAATATTTGCTACACTGATTAACAATGTATTCCTTAGTCACTACGGCAAACTCACCTATCTCTACAACTTGCGCTACTTTGCCTTGTTAGGTGGTGGTTAGACACGTTAATGATGACTTTAGCAAACTCGCGACATTCAGATACGCTATTTTGCGAGAGGCTAAAAAAGCCTAAAAAGCAGATACGTGAAAAAACATATCGATGTTTAGCTATTTGGAGAGAGTTACAGATCCAATACTTTGCCATAGTGTAGATTATAGGTAAAAAATAAATTTTGCATCAAAAACTCAAATTCGCCAAAAATGGAATGAAGAATATAGTGGTGCGTAAGTTCTGTTGTTTCAAAAATACACATAAACATACCCTATATACATAGGTACATATTATATCATTTGGCATGGTCTTCTACCCCAAGGGAGCAACCTTTTTCAAATAGTGATGGTCATATTTTTATTTATCGCTTCCGTATGGCTTTCAGCCTGATATGAAAATGAAAAAAATAAATCGATAACTTGATTTTTCCATGTCGATTTAACGATAAATATAACATGGTGGAAAATATTCAGCTTATCCATAAATATTTTTATGACCGTTTTGTTATGTAGTTATGGCTTGAATTATTTTGTTATGTAGTTATGGCTTGAATTATTACGTTCATGTGTGCGTTGACGGACATTGACATAACGTTGACTGTCATAATACATATAAAATGTACGCATTGGTCAACTCTCCACATTGTGCAACAGATTCATGAACTGTTTCGCCACTTCGTTATCTCTTTGAATCTTAATATTGAAATCCTAAACTGGAGGTAAAACCAGAGTCTCCATTCCAGATCGTAGAATAGGGAAGTTTTTCATTTTTGTTAGTATGCCTTTTAATGTTATTATAAATGTTGTAATACATATATTTGGAAATTCGTGACACAAGAAAAAACCGATCGATAGTATCTATTCGTTAAACAAAACGGTTGCTACATTTTGCATAATCCTCGAGGTTTCTTTCTCTGAGATTCTCATGAACGAAAAATATAACATGATTGCGCGGAAATTTTGAAAATTTAAGAAAACTTAAGGAAGGAATCTTTTTTAGTTATTGAAACATTATGAATCATTTCTATTTTTGAACTGAAATTATTGTTTGAAAAAACTGGCAGTTTTTTTTTATAGTCGTTTCGATTGTCAGAATGTGCCCTGTAAACATCGTTCAAAACGGATGCATCCGGTTGGAATTTTATTGGTTAAATAGGTAATTTATATACCGCTCTACAAATTTGAATGCTATATTCATAGTACCGTAAAACGTCTGTCGGGGAAACTAGTTGGTAATGAGGGGATAGCTTTTCAGAAAAAAAAAAATTGAATTAAAATATCTCGAGGTATCTTCCAACCAACCCATATTTATTTGTAATCCTTACAATTATTATGATCCTTACAAACCGTTTTAAAAGATGCGCTAATATTATGTACAGTGGTAACAGAACGAGTGGTTAATTCGCTATTACCAACAATTACGCTTTCACCAGTCCTGGCTTACGACAGGGATCGTCACCATTGTACAAAGGTACTGACTGACTTTTCGCAAAACCGATCCATCACAAATAGGTATTATGAGTTTGTTTTTGCGTGACGGTATATACCTACCGTCGAAACGGTTAAAAAAACAACCGTATGTTCTAGAAAAACATTTTTATTGTGTTTCTTTTTTTTAAGTGTTATTATAGAGAAACCATCAATTTATTTATCTATTTGCCATTTTCTTGTTTTTGTTGTTCGTCACACTCATTATTTGGCCACGGGACCGTTGCATTCGCGATCCGTAAAATTTACCGCTTTTTTTATTGTTGCTAGTTTTTTTGCCATAATTTTGTGTGTGTTTGTGTTTTTTTTATTCAATCAGCTATCGCGTTTTTTGTAGTTCATACAATTACACTGCTGCAAGTTGAATATATAATTATTTCCAGCATGACATAGATCCATATTATAACTTTAATACTTAAAGAACTGATGAGAAATGCCCGATTGATAAATAATAATACTTGTATCTTCTTTATGCTGTATTACAACACTAGTTGCGTCTGTCTTCCTTTCCGATTTGGTGTTTCAACAAAGATGAGATATAATTTCTATCCGAATTTTTTATCTATCTTTTGGAGTACCGCGAGCTATGAAGTCTATAGAAATCAGCGATGGATAATAATAAGATATTTGTGGATACTTTTGTTCTAAGGTTTTGCTACTAGGGTTTAGCCAGAATTGTAGCTGTTTTGTTTATAAAATATTTACTCCTGTGAGGAGAGCGAATCAGAAATCATTTGAGGCCTGGGTCAGGGGTCTTCAACTCGTCATAGAAGACGAATATCCCCGGAGAATAGATTTGTGCATAAATTATATTTATTGTACAAGTTTCGACTAACATCTGCATCTGTGCTCATCCAAAGTGAACACAAATACAATTTCATCATCTCTCACAGAAAGCAATGCTTGTATTGTGGAAATCTTCGGCACCTGAATTCGAACCACTGCTGTACGTACGAAAGGCTTCAACTGAACCGCTGGATTACCTACCACATCTTATCCGTAAATGATCATGCCAAATTGCTCTTATTGTCTTTACGACCAAAGATTCCTGTCCTATATCGTATAAAGTTGACAGTTTGGGCCTATTTTTGAACATGGAGTGTGAAGAATAAGATATAACCATGAGCTGGAAGCACTTTACAAAGAACCCAACATAATAAAAATTTTGTTAAGGTACAGTGAGCTGTAGCGCCAGTGATGATGTCTTAAAGACCAAAGATTCCTGACCTATATTCTTATAAAGTTGTCAGTCAATGGTTTTTTTGTACAAATTCTACCAAGGATAATATTATTTTCGTACAAATTCTACCAAGGATAATATTATTATTTATCTTCTCAATTTCGATTACTTACCAAATGGCCACTGATGATAACGATTCCGTCCGCTTTCTAAAAATGAATGGTCATAAGTGCTATGACTTATATTACTTTACCGGTATCATTTACAACGACGGACGCTCTGGTTTTATTATCCGGGCTCTGAGGATGAAATACGACCTGCCCGAAACTCGTAAACTTCATCCGATGATACGGCCAAGTTCTCGCACTGGCCTCATGAGTGTATGTTCAAAAATTATAATTACCTACCTATATCAAGTAGTTGCGTTTTTCGTAATTTATATTTCAATTTATTGTAAAGATTTACGTTATAGATATAGATAACTAAAAGTTTTTTTTTGCAAACATGACTTATATTATACTCGATATTATCTTACCGTAATAATTCAGTAAAATTTGTTTTAAATGGAATATATTCTTTCAAAAACATAATACAATAACCTAACGTGTTTTTATTATAAACTTATGACCCATCGCCTTCATCCCGCATCCCCTAATCAACAATAATTATTACATAATGCAATAATATTTTTCTTCTTCTTCCTTGCAATTTCCAATCCACTCTCGGAATAGTGATCTATGAATGAAATAATTTATAAGCTATATTTAATTCAGTTTTCATGTCGTAAACTTTATTTTAATTCATGTAATAAGTCAAAATTATTTTTTTTATTCTGGGTTATTTCGAAGTTCGACAGGCGGGTCTGCTATTTTGAATAAATTTAGTTTGTTCCTACCTACTTTAATTCTTAAGGTGCATTTTTAAACCAAACGAGAAGTTGCCAGAGCTGGAATTGGAGTATATTTTCTTGATCGTTGATATGGACACTAATCTGTCACAGCCCATTACTGAGTCCTTGCTTGTTTCCATGGTGTCAATAAAAGAAAGTATGCTGTTTTTCTAAATTCGGCTATATGTTCGTTTCGTGTTAATGTACTTTAAGGTTGGTTTAGAACTGGAAAATCGAAACATTGTCACAGGAGGAATCACTTTTGTCACTCGATTTTGATACAATTTTGAAACCAAAAAGAATATTTTAGTTGGGAGAGTCATAACGGATGTAAAGGGCTCGACCATACTCGTGTCAATTGTAAAACAAGAATCATAAGTAAGCAATATGAGCACAACGAATATGTAACAACTAATGACTCTAAAAATTCATTACTGATGTTCTATTTTTTAAATGGAACAAACCACTACGGGCTTACGACCGTCTTCTACTGTTATTTCGAAGGCTGGCTTAGTGTGATCACTTTACGTTAACAACGTTCGCCATAGGTGGTAATATTTAAGTCTCCGAAATTTCTAATCGTGAGAATTCTCGACATGTTCAACATGTAGAAAAATCCCATGTGTACAATATACTGGAGACTTGAGTGAACACATTGTGTGATTTGCGCTGAAATAGGTAGTAGGTATGTCACACGTTAGTAATCCATAACATATGCTACAAACGTGGTTCCTTTGTTGTGAACATGCCGCAATCTATGTCATAAACTGTTCAATAGTGAATCAACTGTCAAATTATTGTTTTGACATTTATATAGGTAGGTACATCATTATCTCGAACAGCGACATTACAGTTCGTTACACATAAGCATTATACTACGTAGATACATGGATGCGCGTCCATACGAATACTTTCTTTTTTTTTATTTATAAAGTACCTACCTAGATAATATGAATGTTTTTTTTTTTGGGTCATCAATCCTTTGAATGAATTATATATCATAACTAGCGGATAGTCCAGCGACGTAAGCCAGCTGAGTAATTTTTGGGAGATGCGTACCTACGTGCAGTCGATGTATCAGAGAGGCTAAATACGTTATTAAACCTCTTAACATCATTCAGAAACTATATTTTGTTCTAATTACTATGAAGGTACCATTAAAGCAATTTTGTGGTTACAAATAGTATCGTTAAAGGATTCTTAAACCCGAGCTATTATTAGTGTGCATTTACACTAAACGAACGTACAGGCAAATCTAGAAACAGAGCATACATTCTGTTGTGGTTGATACGTGGACACCATGGAAACAATAACAAGCAATAACTAATTATTGAGCGGGTGCAATTCTTTCTCGTTATTTCCTTGGTGAGCATATCAACATCAACGATCAAGAAAAATATAAGTACCCTTGTTAGCTTTGGCTATATGTTTATTCGGTAATTGGTATAAACGCACCTTTAGACTGCTCTCTGTTATAATATTCGCAGGTCTTATTATGTCGAAATTATTTTTCGAAAGGATCATTTCAATAACAACTTTATCTGCCTATCCGAATGTCTTTCCTTCGTCACGTGCCTCATTACTGTTAGGTTTTAAACTTTGGCGTAGCTTTCTATCCCCTGTTCTGCGTATAACAGTTTTTTACACAGTTCAAAAACTGTTCTACGGTCCAAATCCTTATATTGCTCACTATTGCGCTGCCATGAGGTCTTTCTTCTATATACCCTTCGACATCCTCTTTACCCTTCAAAATTAAATAGTAAAAATGTGTTTTTATTATTTGTAATGTTTTTTTTTCTTCACATACCGCCAAGAATTTTATATAGTCAGATACTTCGTGTATCGTATGTTCTGATACTCGACAAATAAATGTGATAAAATGTTATATAAGTAGGTATGTCAGAGTTATGACTCCTGTGTACTTTTTGGGTGACCCAACGTATTGTGGGCCACATGCATACGTATGATTTTCATAATTTTTTGTACCTCCTTTTTTACCGACCACTGGACATAACGCTGTCGCACATAAAATATGACACATGTGCAACGGTGATACTTCATATCTGTCCTAAATATATTATGAAGTTCCCTGCGATTGTTCTGCGAAAGATATTCCTGTCCCTCCTATGCTGCTGGAGAAAGTTGATGTTATGTTGATACTACCAGAAGATTATACTCTTCTTAACACCCTAGTTTGGTTTTTATAGCATCTGCAGCCCGATTCACGGAAAAGTTTAAGTCTAAGTTTAGTTCGAAGTTCGAACGAAGTTCGATTCAAACTTTTGTGAATAGGGCTGCTGGTAATAATGATTATTGTAGGCGGCGACTATCTACAGTCTATGTACCTATTCACGGAGGGTTTGAATCGAACTTCGTTCGAACTTCGAACTAAACTTAGACTTAAACTTTTCCGTGAATCGGGCTGCTGATCAAAACTTGACAGTTCTTTATTATAGCCTTTTTGGGTTATTAAAATATTTTGTTCAAAATAGCATAAAGCGTGATATTTTGTTGGTTTGATATGAAATGACACAATATTATCGTAAGCACGATTCATTCTTTACATACGATTACGTGATACTAAGCACAATAGCATGCATATTCTCAACGTGAATTCAGTTCATTCAGTGTATAGGACTTGGTGAATACATCTCATTCTTTACATGCATTCGATTCCTTGTTGTCTACAAGATTTCTGAAATTCAACTAATTCCCTGATTTTACTTACTTTCCGTGACCGGACTAAATTTTACCACTCCGATTTTGTTAACATCATATCTTCAGGCGTACAGCACTTCCCCAGCAATGGGCACTGGAGCAGATGGTTGTCATCCTGAATTAAGCCACATTCGTACATGGCATAAATGAGCGGAATCAATACCAAGATACAGAAGATGTTAGAGAAATGCAACAAAAGCATGGGATATACATTTGACCCTCACCCCGTCTTCTCTGCACATCCCACTCAACTTTAATAAGCTCCTGTGAGTATAATATCGATTACCATTCATTTAGAGAGTTCCGAATGCACTCCGATATTCGACAGCGATGCACCGCATTCTGTACTCCTATCTCGTACGTAATCCTCGGATCATGATAATAAACACACCAAATGTAATTCGTTGACCTCCTCACCATTCAGACGGACACACGGAGAATATTAATAATACCCGATATCACTTACAAACTCTCTTGTTTCTATTTTGGAATGCACGAGCTCTCAGCTGTAGTACAATCACAATCCCATTCAAATATCTTTGAGGATTAAATATCCATTTAAGCGCTATTGAGACACTCGGGGATTAGGCTTTTGGAGTATACTAGATTGTTTTCTCTCTTAATTGAAGTACTCTACAAACAAACCATGTACTGGAATATTTCCATTAGGTTTTGATAACTTTTAAATTTATCAGCTGAATATTAATTGTGTTGTGGGAGACTCGTCCAGATCATTATGTCAATAATTTTTAGTGTAATTTTCTTTGTCAGTCAACCCGATAAAATCTGTTCGTTGCATAACTCTAGTGTTACGCAATGGTTTTCAACAAAAGCGGACTTCTATTTGACGGCCGTTATACAAAGAAAAATCGTATTTTCAATATTCCTAAATGATATTTATTGCAAAAGTTTTTGCATTTAACCTTTTTATTTACTTAGTTCATACATTTTATTTTGTTTACTGCGGTATCAAGCTGCGCTTACTGACACTTAACGTCAAGATTGCACTGTCTCTTTCCCGCATTCAGTGAAGGAGATAAAATTAATAATATAGAATGCTTTGTACTTCTCACTAAATATGTATTTATACCAAACAAACAAAGACCCAGGGCTTGAAAATATTAGAGTATATTTTCCTAATCATTTTTCATAGTTGTTAGCCTCTTTTTGTCAGACTTGGTTTTTTTATGAACTTTGCCCAGTGTGCACCAAAAGGAAGCCTTCCATCCTTACACCCCGATTCTTCTATATTCTTCTCTACAGATGGCGCAAGCGATATTTAGAGATTGCCAAATTTAGAGTTATTTTAAAATCATTTTCGACACATCCCGTCTTCTTCATCCAACTAGATATTTTTTTTATAGAGAAGGTACCCTTTGTTTTTTTATCAGATTTCTTTAGAATATCGCTATATTGACCAATTCAAAAAAAAAATTAAACAACACGCTCTTTGAAGCGATCCCGCGTAGGAATCGACCCGATTCGTAGAACAACCGCAGACCACCCGTTACCCGAGCTACGAAACTTTCCGGCTGCCCGTCCCGTATTTATATATATTTCGGTTACATACGTGAAACGGCTTAACCGACATAATGCGGCGTACGAATCGGTCAAAAATTATTATGACAAATATAAAAGTGTCGAAACAATTCAAAGTCGTCGAGGTGCTAAAAACGCAATCAACACGCGGCCGATCGCCATTTTTGGTCAATCAATTGCCGATTATTGATGTAATTTCTTTTGGTGCCGCAGTTTATAATCGCGCCGGGCAATTCGCGGCAAGGTTTATCGTGCAACAAATCACCGCTCCATAGTTTTTTTTTATTGTTTATTAAACGTTTTATTAATGGTTCATGTTTCAGTTACTCGCACTCGAGAATATAATAATTTATTAAGTGTTTTAAATAACGTTATTAGACAATTAATAATAATCTGTGATCATTATTGTCTAGCGCAGCCGGGAGCTGATTTGTATCTTCTACACTCTACAGCATATTATCATGCTGTGCTTAATAAATAAATTTATTATAATTGAGTTATTTTTTTTATTTTCCTTGACTTATCGAATGCGCTTTATAAATCATACCAAACTTGTTGATAAGATACGCAGGAGCATAATAATGAAACTATAAATCGCGTTAAATTCCGTTTTTTATTTTAGTTCGTAATTATATGCCTACTTCAATTAAATAAATCGAAAATATTCCACAATGTGTTACTGAAAAAAAAAACATTGTTTTATTGTTTTGTGTGATCTCCCGTAGTATGGAGTAACCACCTAGAATTGAGAATTGAACTACACAGAGATTCGGATATTTATTGGTGTCTGAGGATGGTTCATAGTCAACTGTTCTCGTGCAACCCGAGAAAGACAAACCCCGAGTAGGAATTTTCAGTGGTAATAATAAGCCGATCGGGAATCGGAAATGGACTTTGAAATATCTCTCTATCCCTGAAGCGTCTCTTTCAGAATCCTCTCATTCCCTTTTTACTTATGTAAATGAAGTGGTTGGTATCCCAGCGATTATGCCGCCGGCTTTCGTGCTGTTTGGTGGGGACGTCGTGGTTCGATCCCAGGTGCCGACCATCTTCCTCTTTCACGACACAAGCTTTAAGTAGCTTACTGTGAAAGAGTCGTAGGGTTTATTTATGTTCACGTTGAGTGAACACAGATTAATTTTTAAAAGTATAAAAAAACGTATGTTTGTCAAAATCATTGTAAAGCTGACTTTTCCAACTTTAAACTCAATTTTCTTGTAAACGCTTCAGTATACAAAATGGTTAACTGTTATTTTTAACCAATGTCTTGAGATGACGAGAGACTGGCGAGTAATTACAATGGTAATTAGTTCGTTACTGTCCGACGTGATGTACGCGGGTAGACATCTAAACAACTGGCATATCTGCCCTGACTAAACTCAATGACCGACAGTGAAATGACATGTTCGATCAACGGTTTTTTTCCTGTCCATTGTTTATTGTTTCTAAATTCTGACTCGGTGTGAAAATCACGTTTACTGTTTGTGTCCAATTTGACGAACACCAGTTTTGATTAACTATTATTATTATTATTGTGTGCCGTATGACCGTGATTTCAATTAGTTTTTTTTTGGGTTGACCGTCAAAATTGTGTCAATATTATTTGTTGAAACCGTTATAACTATGTACGATTACGGTCCTTTTAATACCCACTTAAATTTTTCATCTAATCGTTTGTGATATTTTGTTCTCTTTCTCTCAATCCGCCTCTTTCTAAAGCCCCGAAATATGTACTGAATAGCTGCTGCTACAAGTGAAGATAGCTCGATAGAAGAAAAATGGAAAAAAAGTATGGACCGAATCGTCAGTAAAGAAACAGAACCCACAAAAGAATTGCCCGACTCAACAAAATCCAGAAAGGTATTGTGTATACCTACAGAGTAAACCGAATAACATGTGATATAGATAGGCTGCACCGCTTTAAACCTACATAAATGGGGATGGATGGACTCACCAGCATGCGCATGTGGGATGACACAAACAATCGAACATCTGATTAACGAGTGCCCCATGTATGCATTCAAAGAGGGACTGCAGGAATTGCATGATGTGAGAGATTATAAAAAGAAGAAGATCTTTTTACCTTCGGGATAGTCCAACCACCATTTTACCTCAGCCCACAATTAAATGCCTTCGAATGTAATGAATTATGGCGATTTTTTAATGAATTCGTGCTCTCTCAAATCAAATAGGAGGACACTCTTGAACATCTTTCGATGTGGAACCCTTACGGCGACGTCTGAGTCCCGTCTCGGCTTTTAACAATCCGAGTAAAAAGAAATCTCCAAATTCCTTTGATACTCGGGTGGTGGAGGGTATTATTCAATGGACATCCTTCACAGTGAGCTACTTAAAGCTTGTGTCGTGAGGGAGGAAAACGTTCGGAACCTGGGTACAAAGTCAGTACGAAAGTCGGCGACCAAACCGCCAGACTACCAATTATTTATTATTCGCGATCTTTCCTCAATAGCTTCGTGTGTTAGAGCATCGTCTTACGTAATGTTCTAACACGATCAATTAAAACTATCATTGATGTCATTATACAGCGGGTAGATAATAAATAAATAAATAATAATAGTAATAGCAATAACCATCATAGATAGAGATGGATTACAAACAAAGCTGGCAGTGGCCCAACTGTATGATGGACGACGTCTCGCGGCCAATCCTGTATTCCAGAATCATTTCGCAGTTATATAAAAGTTAAATGACGTTTGGAGGTAGGTATCTGTCGGATGAACTAGCTCTCCTAAAAGCCCGAATCCAAAAAGAAAAATTGTAATGTTTTGAGGTATCTCTTCTTAACTGAGTATCAATCATCACACTCATCACATGTATGATCAAAACAAATTATTCATAAACAAACAATATTGGCAAAATTGTAATCATTTTGTTTGTTCAATGATTCTCATGATTTCCAACAGATGTCTAAAAAATCTGATGAAAAATATTCACCGTTCTTATAGGGTTTATATAGAGCTAATAATAAGGCTTTGATAATCAGGATATTGGCATATGGCTAGTGAGGTGCGTTGCTACTCGTGTGGTGCGTACATATTATTATGATACTGTTAATAACAATGTCAATGTTATCAATGTATGTATTTTTTTTTATTGTAATAACATAAGTGTTGTTAATAAAGTGTGTATTTATAAAATTGTATTATGTAAAAAGGCTTTATAGCCGTAGAGAACTTAAATAAATAAATAAAGTCTAGCTCCTTGACACTAATGAATGGTATGTTTTCCTCCTAGGACTACGGTACTGCTATAACGGTAGCGGCGAATGTCAACATAGAACATTGTCAATATTTTGAAGTGGTTGGTAGACTAGCGGTTACGACGTCAGCTTTCGCACTGTTTCGTGCGGAGGTCGTGGGCTCGATCCCAGGTGCCGACCATCTTCCTCTTTTACGACACAAGCTTTAAGTAGCTTACTGTCAAAGAGTGTATTTGTGTTCACTTTGAGTGAACACAGATTCATTTAAAAAAAAAATGTATTTTTCCGGGAAAGTAAACAAACTTTATCCCTGAAATGAAAATTTCATCTGGCCTTCTTCAATGATTGTCTAGAAATTATGTTTCTTCCCGTGATCTTGATGCGGGAATGAAAAAAAAAAATGCCAAGTTAACTTGATATTGCGACATGAACCGTTTAAAAGTGCAAAGAGATTCTTCGGAATGTATTTTGGAAGATTTTTAAATAGATATATAAAATTGGGCGAGCTCACAACGGGCCAGCACCTAGTGTTCGCAGAATATCATAAATTGGTCGTAACGCTCTGGTATAATGTCTGTCCGTTACCTAGATGGATGCCATCAAGAAGACGGTTAGTTGTGTAAATGTTTGTAATAATTTGCGCGAATCAAAGCGTCGCATTGATGTTTGTTTTCAGCACCTTGATTCCGGGAAATTCGCTCAGTCAGACAAACTATGTGGACCCACCGAGTTCTATGTTACATCACAGCGAGAGATTCTTCTGGTGAAAACAAATCGGACTGTGCGACCTTGCCGAGTTTGTCCATTTCTCCGAATCCCGCCTACCTGTCATTCTCTTCCTAATGCGATTTTCTGGTATTTTTTTTTCGTGTCGTTACAATCTCACAGGCCACTTGACTTTCATTTGAAGTTAACAAATAGATATTTTGACAGATTTCAGCGAAAAAGTTTTAAGATCACTTTTTTAGTGCTATTGGCATTGGCATTCAAAGTGAGTGAGGTCTTCTTCGAGGAATACATCATCTCTTTTGATGTTCATCTGATGACTGGAACGTTAAAACTCGAGTCTTTCGACTGCTGAAATAGCAACCTGGCCTGCAAAAATGCAGTAGTTAAGCATTTTTTTCTGGTTTCTATCCGTAAATTTGTGTGTCTTAAGCATACTCCGTCTCTACCCTTCCTGTCTTCAGGCAGCCCCTTCATATCTGCATACGAGCGAAAGCGCATATCTCCAATAACCGTTTCTGAGGCGACCTATTCAAGCGCCGTCCTCGATGGTGGTGCAAAGCATACTTGTGTGTTGTTGCCTATCCAAGTTCCTCTGTCTTATGCAATTCTTTAGAGAAGTTGCCTTGGTTTTCCAACCCTGCTCTCGTCATTGGTAATTTTAACAAAATAATCATCACTTCTCTTTATAAAGCTGTCAGTGTAGCCAGCGGAACATGTTACCTGAGACAGTTTTTATAGTCAACCGATCACTTCCAATCTAAAACAGGCCAACCCTGGATAGAAATTTCAAGTGTAAACTTTTGACCCGACGACGCGGTCCGAAGTAATTTCCTCATGCCTTCCAAAACGGACGTCATGATTTCAGACCTCTTAGAGGTGGATTATCCAAATTAAAGAGAATTGTTGGATTATGGTTCGAATGCACTTTGTTACTCCTTGAAGAAATGCTTTCGTTTTTCTAAAGTTTTTATTGGAAGTAAGAAAAGTCCATAATCTACCAATCTATCTTGATGACCACCAAGCCGTCTGAAATCCCGAAACCCGTACTGGCTATTTGCTGCTACAACTAAGGATTACTCGATCGAAGACAAATGGAGACAAGGATGGACCGCATCGTCATTAAGGAACCAGAACCTAGTAGCTGACCCGATAAAAGAGCTGCCTGGCTCAACGCAATCCAGAAAATATATATGGTGTAGAGTTAACCGAATAAGATGTGATGTGGGCTGCACCGCTTCCAACTTACATAAATGGGGATGGATGGACTCACCAGTATGCGCATGTTGGATGACACAAACAATCGACCATCTGATAAACGAGTGCCCCATGTACGCATTTAAAGAAGGACTACAGGACTTGCACGCACTAACGGGTGACGCGGTCCAATGGCATCGGTCTGTGGAGTACAGATTGTGAGCGACCATGAGAAGAAGATTAGAAAGCAATAAGGGGTGAACAATTACCATTAAAAATCAACATTTTTTTTTAAGATTGTTTCCCATGTTTATGGGTATGAAAGTGGAATAACTGTTAAATAGATATTGAATTATTTTGTCACCGTTCAACAACAAAACCCGTTATCACCTCCGAAGCAATAAACCACGTGTGAAGTTACAAAGTGATGCGCGTTTTATTTTTATTGTCTATTGTCTCGGAATTTCTTATTTATATTGTTTTTATAGTCTCGCGACTTGACCCGAACCTGTCGAACATTTTAAAGGAGTCCATAATATGATGTTTGTATGAACTTGGTTCGGTTAACCATAAACCATATTATCAGCTCATCGAAGTAACACATGGCCAATGGGAGTATATGAGTATGTACAATGTACATATAGGTACCCATAAAAGTAATAATGACTCTGTGTACATTTTGTCTTAAATGGTTTCAAGTATCGTTTAAAGTTTGTCATATTGTAGAAGTACATAATTGTCATAACAACAACTATTTGAATGGTGACATTTTATGACCATTTTTTTCTTTATGTATTTCTGACTAACAGTACATTTTTCTTTTTGTTTCAGGTAACAATGAGACATTTTTTACGAGAATTCCAACACATTCAACTGCTTAAAGGTTATCTAAAAATTCTCAGGTTCACTGTAAGTTATTTGTTTACTAGCTTATACCCGTCTTCCTATACGTTTTTGATTCCGATTGTCAGGCTTGATCGGTAGGTAATTAAACAGGTTCTAGTCTAGCTTCCCATTGCTTAACAGACCTCTATAACTGACATAAGGACTGAAAAAGAAGAATGACACTTTTACAATTCATAAAAAGAGAGAAGAATGATACTTTTAATGTTTATGAAATAGAAAGAAGAAAAATTATAGTCTGCTACCCACATGGAAAAAAAACTCCATATTAATATGTTACATCTCACACTTGATTCAATTTCACTGTTCTATCGAAGGGTAAAAAAATACTTTAATAATAATATTATACGAACATACCTACATAATTTGCAAGTTTTACTCTCTCTATGGTTTGAATCTTAGCTACATTCCCTACACCCTCTATGTGTGATAATTAATTTGGCATTCCACTCACAGAGGGTGATTTGTGCTATGTGTGATAAAGGCAGCTGTCAAACTTCAAAATGGAGGAATTATTTTGCAAATTTTTTCATTAAATCTTTATTTATTGAGAATAATAAGATTTGAATAACATTTATAATATGTATAACAAATCAATATAAAATTATTTTATTACATTTTCATACCGTAATACCAAGATTCCATTCAACGTTTACATGAGTAATTTTGTTTCCAAAAGATGGCTTACTGTCTTTTTGAGAAATTTGTATGAAGATCCTAAAAAATAGAGTTTTTTTAAATAGCTTTAAATATATTAAAGTTAATGCAGCAAATTGTATTTAAGAACCTTCTCCGGCATTTTGCACGGCTCTGCGCATATTCATATCTGACGTAGCATTTGTATTTTGAGCCTGATGCTTCCACATAAGTAAATACATAACTGAATTATTATGTAGATAGTATATGGACTAGCTGACCCGTCGAACTTCGTATCGAAATAAATAATGGGTATAGGTACTCTAGTTTATTCATCATTTACAGATTTTTAACTTCATTTATCTAAAAGATATGGTTTTTCAAAATCGCGCATCCTAAATATTTTTTTACTTTTACAAACGGAATATTACAATTTGACTCTTTCTGAAAATCTGATGAAACTATTTTTTGGAAATTTCGATAAAACCAATTTTAAACTTATTTGGAGCCATTTAAAAATCATCAATTTTTCTATGTGCCCTTTTTTATCCCTTTTAGTAAAAAATTGGAAAACATGGCAAAATATGCTACTACTCATTTATATAGGCGAATTCATATGCCAAATCTCAAGTTCGTACTACGTCTAGTTTCCAAGATATTCGTATACATTTAAAAAATATTCAACCCTATTTTTCACCCCTTTAGGGATGGAATTGCCCACTTTAGGGATGGAAACACTCAAAAATCCTTTCTTAGTGGAAGGTTTTGTATTAAAACCGCCCTGATTTCCAAATTTCACTTCTCTACGATTAGCCGTTTGGGGTGTGCGTTGATGAGTGAGTATGTCAGTCAGTCAGCCAGGCACTTTCCTTTATATTAATAGATTTCCACACCCCTTTTATTATTATCTTTCCTAGCTTTGTGTGTACATATATTAATACGCTCTATCCTTGAAAGTATTGTATTGTGTGAATTATATTTTTGAATATCAATATTGTCTTCTCTGAAAAAGACGCTTTCATCTAATCTTATATTCAATTGAACAGATTTTTTGGTTCTTGTGATTAATATTTTCCTATTTTTAATAATCAAATGGTTGATGTGTTATGTATATCATAGCATTTAACTTATTCGATATCTTCGCTTTCTATTATATGTATACTTAAATGCAAGAAAATGAGACATTTTTTTAGGAATCAGAGCTCATCCACAGTGGTAACAAAATACACTTTTTACATATTCCACAGAAAGTAAAGTTTTTATTGTTACTAGTGTTATGATCGGTTGAGGCGTTCAAAAATCTGTTCTGAGAAATCATGAAAGTAGGGGATGTGTGTAGATCCCATTGTGGGTTCCGAGCGATAAGAAAACAATAACACGGCAACAGTTTGTCGCTAACATAGTCTTTTGTTTAATTTTATAGGATTCACAATATTCTAGTGAAACGGGTTTTTTTTGGATGCTTCGAAGTAGGGCAGATAACCTCTTTAGTGCATGGTATTGTTTTGGCGGATTAGAATAATGAAAAAAAACCCTTGTAATAAAATATGTTTGTTATGATACATAGAATTGTTTAGAGGGTATTATGGTTATTATCAAACTAGGTATGTAGTTGTAACTGTAAACGAACAGAAGTAGGTATGTTGTTGTTCTATAATAGACTATGGTTTAAACAAGACTTAAATACTGAATAAATAATGTGTAGAGATTATAATGTTGTTTTGAAATGATAAATTATAACACATATGCTTAAGGAGTAATATAAGATATTAGAAGACTATTAGATTAATTATTGATTAAGGCACGTTAGTTTAATCTACATAATAATTCAGAAATGTTTTTTTATTTGCCTTTGACAATACTTTCCGTTATGTCGGAGCATCACGCTCAAAATACAAATGCTGCGTCAGATATGAATCTGCGCAGAGCGGTGAAATTTGCTCGAGAACGTTCTAAGATACAATTGGCAACGTTAACTTTAATATATTAAGAGCTATTTAAAAAACTTTATTTTTTTAGGATCTTCATACAAATTTTCAAAAAAGACAGAAAGCCATCTTTTGGAAACAAAATTACTCATGTAAACGTTGAATGGAATCTTCGTATTACGGTATGAAAATGTAATAAAATAATTGGAGATTGATTCGTTATACATATAAATTTTATTCAAATCTTATTATTCTCAATAAATAAAGATTTAATGCAAAATTTTGGAAATATAATTCCTCCATTTTGAAAATTGACACATTTTAAAAAATTTATGGCCACATTTTGTGTAAAACCGTCGTAGCCATTAGATGAGTAATAATTATGTAGCTACCTGATAAAATCATATTATTCAAATGTAGATAGGTATAAAATAATTTGGCAATAATTTTTTAATCATTTTATATTCCTGAAATATAAATAAAGTTTAAATCTTAAAATTATCGTTGAAAAAGATTTGCAAGTAAAATAATAAACATTGAAATTGGTATGAACATTCCATAAACAAACTGGCCGGTAAAACAGTGACCGATAAATTAGATCATTAGGTACAGTGAACTTGACAGAATTGTTGGGAGAAAAGAAATAATATCGACAATAATTGAGAACCTTTAAATGGCATTCAGGAATACAGGATTATAATCAGTGTAGTAAAACGTTTGTTTTATCCACAAAATAATTTAGAAATGAAATAGTAAATAAACTCAAAACTATGTTAGCTTATTTATCATATCTTATATTATATGCAAAAACAATAATATACAAAGAAATATACAAGGTTCATTTAAATAAAAGACTGGTGGTATTGTTGCCGTGAAAATTTGTTTAAAAAAACAATATGCATAGAGTTTCATCGTGTCAAAAGAAGTATTCTTGAAGAAAGCAATCAGTGAGAGGTATGACTTTGAAGCTTTTCGTAAAACTGTCCAAGGTTTGTGACAAATCATTCATCCTAGAACAAACACAAAAGTACCTATAATGACGGATAATATCATTTCATGAATTTTTTGGGCTAGGTACACATTAATATGTAAATTAAAGTCATCTACATAATATTTTAGTCCGTTTATATTTTTGTAATGCAAAATGCCGGAGAGCGTTCTTAAATACACTTTGATGTATTTAAGTTAATATTTGTATTGAATTTTGTCACAGACAATGGTGGTAAATGTTATATTGAATCTAAATCGACAAGAAGCATTATATTAAAAAAGTATGGTATGGGATAATTGGTGTAGTAGTTTCTTCCGTCAACAACATATTCTCTTTATACATCTCAAACATGATCCTGTAGAATAAAGAATCCTTCAAAGACCAAAACTGCAATCGTTGGATGTGGTATGTGCAGATTGACAGGTTTCGACCAAGTTTTGACGCAAAAAAAACCCAAAGGTGACTCTGTCACAGCCCAATTTGATGACAGATAAAAGCAACCAAGGTTTGTGACACTGAAAATGAATAAATTAATCATCAGTCAGTAAATATTTGCGTTTATTTTTCTTTACTAACCCCTTTGCACTAATGGTTGAATTTAAAATCAAATCTTATAGTTTAGCATAAATCATATTGCTTATATATTTTCAAAAAGAGTATGATTGTCTTAGCTCATTTGTTTCCAATTCGGTTAACATTTCAAAGTGATTCATGCATTCTTAAACTAAAAAAATAAAATACTAAGTGATGGAAAGAATGTTACAGAAAAGGTCATCATTTTTTATGTTTCTGAGTCAGTACTTAAAAATTACAAAGAAGTGATAATATAATAAATCTTAATAAACAACATTAGGTACCTACCGAAAATATCTATTGAGCAGCAAATAATTATTTTAATTTTGAAATTGGAAGCATTCCATCACTCTCTTATTTTTTTTTGACAGATGAATATTTATCAATATTGAGTGACATTGACAATGAATTCTACTAATCTATGTATTAGTAAATCTATGGTTGAGTGGCGCACAATCTAATTAAAATAAAGCAGCGTATTTTTCACAAATCATTCTTCCAGGATGGGTTGCCTAAGAATAATAAAATAATAATATTGATTAACCAATTTATATATTTTATTTTATGTGTAAATGACATCTACTTCATATTATATTTTTATGAAGGTTGGTTTTACAGACACTATCAAAAGAAAATATATGTATAGCGGAATAAAATGTCGTCTATAATTAATTAGTTACTTTTGCTACGTCATAATTAATTATTAAATAAAAAAAGGTTTTAATTATTTATATGAATAAAAAACATATTTTCAATAATCAATTTTATAAATATTTTTACAATATTATAATGAATTATTTCTGTACTGTATGCACTATCTTCATCTATGGTATTTTTGCTTCCGTATGAGCTGTCAAATTTTATAGGTACGCAAATCCAAATATGTGCGCCAGCGCAATTTTGCACGAAAACGCAATAATCGAAGAGATTGGCGGTAATG
Source organism: Mystacides longicornis (assembly GCA_963576905.1). Taxonomy (NCBI): domain Eukaryota; kingdom Metazoa; phylum Arthropoda; class Insecta; order Trichoptera; family Leptoceridae; genus Mystacides; species Mystacides longicornis. Next base: position 4,630,091 of record OY756433.1, on the reverse strand, counting down.
ATATTATCGTGTTTGTGTTGACAATAAGTTATGACTTTTGTGTAATGTTGAGTTATATAGCGAATTAGTTTAGTACAAAATATATATTTTAAATGTGAGAGTGGTTTGTCGAAAATAGACATCAAAACTGATTCATTCCTTGGAAAAACATATGTCAGTATGTGTTTGATGGATGGACTGAGATTTAAATTCATTAATATTGGATTTCTGGTCTTCAGGTAACCTATTTATTTTTATTTATTTAGTCATAGTTTCAAAAAACATATAATTTATAACCTAAAAATAATTATGAATACGACATATTCAAACATCACCTTCATTTTCAACCTGTGGAACATTATTCCAAATTCCTTCCAATGTTTTATTGGAAATTATAAAAAGAAATAGACATTAAATGCAGCAAATTTAAAAGGCTAAATAAAAACACACATAATTTTTTTGTTGCAGATAAGTTTCTAGCCTGATAGAATGAAGTAGCCAGTCATTGCAAGGAATCACAGAGACGGCAGAGCAATATCTGATAATATTTTGACAGAGCCAGTCATTGCAAGGAATCACAGAGACGGCAGAGCAATATCTGATAATATTTTGACAGAGCCAGTCATTGCAAGGAATCACAGAGACGGCAGAGCAATATCTGATAATATTTTGACAAGGGGGATGAACTGATAAGAATGATGAATATAACTTTGCTTGAACACAAATCAATTCTAAGTATTGAATCTTCTCAATAATAACTATCAATATCAATGTTCATTTTAAATTGATTTATTTTAGAATTTATTATTCAGTACATTTAATTATACTTTTCACTCCTAAAATATGTTCTTTTAATTAAACTCATGTTATATCCATTACTTTATTTAAAAAGTGTAATCTCTTATTTGTTTTAAAATTATGCATAAGAAAATTTTGAGATACCTATCTAACCTTAGAAAGTCCCATCCTAATATTGGTTTTATTATTATAGATATAGACTACGCTGGGCCAGACATGAGCAGATAATGCTATCATTGCGAGCACCAAAGAGAATTATGGGTGGACATCCAGCCGAATTGGAAGACCTAGGCTGTGATGAGAGAATGAGGTCAGGAGGGATGCCGAGAAACTTCTTGACCCACGAAATCAGGACAGAAGTAGAGACAAAGTTGTCTCTAGGCGTTGAGTATTGGAAGCCAAGGCTGAATTAGGCTGTAGCGCCATCGGAAGAAGAAATATTTATTTGATATTTAACACTTTGATTATTTTAATTGGAATAGGCCTTATAATCTTAACAAGATATTATGTTAAAATAACCAACACCGGGCCGATTAAAACGTCATTTACTTTATAAACTTTTCACAATTTTTAATATCATTCTTATGAATATGAAGATTACCTATGTATATTTAATTTGCAGATTATGTGTATTAAGTAAGTACGTAAGTACTAAAAAGAGCATTCATAGATTTGTTAAAAGAATCTAGCAACATCATTAACTTACAAGTGATTGCATTGGAGGACAATTGTTAGCCTATAGCAGCTTAACTTCCAAACTATTAATTGTTTTTAAATTTAGATATATGATTATTTTAATTTCAGAGTTATTATTATTGTAAACCTGTTTTTTTTTTGTTGAAATTTAGTTGAAGTTTCTATAATCAGACCTCTTTTCCTGTAACATCGAAAAGTGTCATATTATTACAGACTGATAGATTCAACATTACACCGTTATTTATGGTCAATTTTAAAATGCCATTTTTTTTTCAATTTGACCAGTACTAACTGGATTATGACTTTCTTCTCTTGCTATTTCGAATGGCTTTGTGTGATGACTTCACGTTAACAACGTTCCTTATTTAGGTGGTCAAATTGAAATCCTTGAGTATTCGACAAATTCAACAATCTGCTGAGATGCTAGCCACCGGGCCAACGGCCCGTTGCATTTATGCCTTCCATAATTCGTCTATGGAGCTGAGATTCCTAAGATTATATCTTATCATGAATGCAATGCCAAAATGTCTACAGAATTTTAAAGTGTGTCAAAATTTTCAAGATATTATCTCACAACAATAACGTTTACTTTAATGTTTTGTATATCTCTTATTAATTGTCAACTCTTAGTATGACTTATATTAAGCACCTATGAGAGTTCTAATTCTCTAGAAGTACCTAAATATTTATACTCAAAATTATCATTTATTAAAAAGTTTTACCCTGTAAAAATGATGTTTAAAGATCAACTGCAAAATACCTTAGTTATTTATTATAAAAGTGTTTTTCTTTACCAATTGTATTGATTGTTTTATTAATGTAAGTAAAATTAATTTTTGAAATCCAAACTCCCTTTACGCCCCACTTAGGGGCATAGGGATTTAATAAATTGGTGGAATTATTGCCATAGCAATTTGAAATTTTTATTATTACCCTATTCCTGTGTTATATTTTTAATAAGCAATCTACACTGATTTTTCTATTCACACGAAGGCTGGATGTGAGGTGCAGGTTCGAATCCTTGGCCACAAAATTCTTTACTATGCTCATAATAATTAACACCCACTTCTGGTAAGAAATTTCTGGTTCCAATTCCCAGATGGGTCAGAATATTTATAGGAGTTTTTTATGCAATATTTTCTTGCTGGCTATACTGACAATTTTTCATACAAAAGATTTTTGGGTACAAAATCACTGGCTCGGGTAAAGGTCTTAACACTTAAAATAATTATGTACCTACCTAAATTTGATATTAAGAATAAATAAAGCTTTGTAGGTACATAATTAATTTTTGCAGAAGAACAACTAAAGCATTTACTGCCATTTACAGAAATCAAGTGTTCTATCTAAATGTACTTGATGGGGAAGGTATAGAAAATGCTATGTTTATGACTCACCTTTGCTGCCTCCACAGCAATAATTCTACAAATTTCTCATACTATCTAATTATATCTACCTATTTACCAATTCAAATCCTCTGACTTATAGGTAATGCAAACTCGATCAGTCAATCAATTCTCCATTTTTTGACCCCACTTAGGGACATACTTTATAGGTAGCATATTTTATTAATCCATAAATCAGGTTCTGTAATTCACATTTTTCTCAACAAACTTCATCAACAATTTTATGGACGGGTAAAAAGGCTAGTTACTGATAAGCATCTTAATTAAGATGGAATATACCTATGTGTAGGTTAAGAATTACCTAAGATAGAATTGATTAATGGCCAAAATTTGTAATAAGATTAATAATAATTAATATTAAGAGAATTATTAAACATGTCTAGTATATAAGATTTCCCTATATTCATAAGGTTGTAATTAATTTTAAGAATTAAGCTTTCAAAAGATTATTATTAAGAAATGTATTAAATTAAGGTTTATGAAAAACGTAGATCATAATACTAACCTATCAGTTAAGATGAAGAATCATGTATAAAGAAAAGATTTATTGATTACTAGGTATGAAGATTCATACGGAAAGATATGTTATAATTATATTATTTTATTATATGTTTCACGCGCGTAGACATTTTGTAGTGGTCACAAAAACAATTACCCTGTCTCCCTCGCACACTACATCACAGGCGCCTCCACCAATAAGATCATCCTTTGACTCCATTTTTTTCCCCCTTCCTTGTCCTGACTCCGCCTCTCGGAAGCTTTCTTAAAAATAGCTGTATGGCAAGGCGAGCCCTCATAACACGCTTATACGTAGCTGCACGCATTTAGACTTACACTGCTAACGCTTGCCTGTGTTGTTTTAGAGTTTGACGTAGTATTTTGATTCGACAGTATACGTAGCCGTAATTGTAAAATAATTAGTGATTGGTGAAAGTGTAATTTCGGTTTATATTTGGAAATAAGCGTAGAGAGGTGTCGGGAATACTGTAATCGCGTAGTGACGTATTAAAGTAAACAAGTAGAGACAATTAGTGATACGTAGTGATTGAATGTGTTTGATATTAGTGTTTAAATAAATAATAATTGTTGTGTAGTGGTACCTACTGGGATTAATTGGCTGGTTGCAGTAGAGGTTTGAGTATCTAGTTTACTAACCATAGTATTTGTTCATACCCAAGTTCGTATTATATGAGGATTTAAATTTTGCTTGTTTTGTTTTACTAGTTACACAGTCGTGTGACAATTAAATTAAATTCACTAGAAGAGCCTCTAAATGTACCATCCTTAGAGGGGATCAGGGAGGGCATTCCTCACACAATACCTCCCACGGGTTTTAGTATACTAACCGAAGTAGTTTGAAATTTTTCTGTTTGTTTCGCTTATAGGTAGTTCATAATATTTTCATGTTTTTGTCTCCCGAGCCCTATAGGCATAACACTAGAATACCAAACACTTTAAAAATGCAATGATTTGAAATATACTTGAATTATGTAAATAATTATTTTCAAGATTGCGTCTCTTTCTTGGTTAGATTTCGATTTTCGTTGATTGCCTTTACACTTTTTCCTCCATAATACGAGGTTGTTCGATATCTCAAGGGAAGGGTGCTAATGAAATGATAGATGGGCATACAACACACATTTACTACCCTCTTTCTGAACTAAATCATTACGACTTGTATTGTTTTGATTAAATTGCGTTGTAAGAACTATTCTATAGCTTGCCATTCGCGATCACTTCAAATGGATGTCCTACATTGTGACAGATGTAAAACTTAAATGATTGACGATCCGTTTGGAGGAATGGACTTGAATGGCTTGATGCGTTTGAATTTTGGAGTGATGGATATCCGACACATCCTAGTATCACTCCACATCATCCATTTGGTTTTACCTATTCACGGTGTGACCGTGAATGGCTGGCTCAGAGTATATCGTTTAATCGTCCCCAACAGTCTTTACTTAAGCTTCCTAACGACAGTTCTGTTTTCACCGCTGAATGTGTGGCTATACGAGAGGCTTTGCAGCTGTGTAAAGAAAGAGCTATTGAGAGAGCAGTTATTCTTTCAGATTCCCTATCCCTTATTCGTCTACTCGGCAACCCGGGTTCCTGGTTATGTAATAATGAAATCGTGCTTAGCATTCGTTCTCTCCTTTTTGAGCATTCTCAGTATGACCGTTCCGTATCTTTGGTATGGATTCCTTCCCATTGTGGTATTAAATATAACGAGGCTGTGGATCAACCGGCTAAAGACGCCACTCATTCAGGAAAACCTGCTCGAAACTTTCACCTTCCTCTTAACGATATTAAAAAAAAATGTATTGATAGAGCATTTTCTGACTGGAGTGATTATTGGCAGTTGGAGAGTAATTCTAAGGGCAGTTATTACCGTTCTATAAAATTAAGCATTTCTCGAAAGCCATGGTATCATGGACTCAAATTTAATAAAAAGCAAGTAGTGACATTATCACGAATGAGATTCAATCATCACAGATTGGATGGTCATCTTTTCAAAATTAATCTCGTGTCGTCTCCATGGTGTGAGTGCGGATTGAACGTGGAGTCGATGGACCATGTTTTTTTGGGTTGCCCTATTAGGGACGCATCACCTATATACTTTAATATCCCTGATGTCCAATATCCGATAAATATTGCCCACCTTCTTAGTATTAATTGTCGAAATATTTATAAAATCCTTCTAAATTTTGTAGAACAAAATATGATTTTAATCTGATTCTTTTTTTTTGTCTTTCCTTAACTCTTGGAGATGAATTTTGTCTATTATTTTGCTAATATCTATATAATTTAAACCACGGCGCAATATGTTCGCAAATGAATGAGTCGCCGGTAATCTAGAAAAAAAAAAAAAAAAAAATGTCCCTTTGTATTTGACCATAATATATTATATCTCTGTCCCACCTATAATGCCACAATATCATATCATTTGTACCAAGACTGATGTGAACTAACTAAATACGTTGATGTGAATATGTCGTGTGTATAATAAATTCGCACGAGATATTATGATTTGAAGGACGTATGGCTAGAACAAACAGAAGACATTATCAGTACCGCAATGTCTACTTGTTTCGTTTGTACTACACTATCTGCAAAGTCAATGTCGACTCGCTTATCACTTCACGTCCATGGCTCAAATTTAATGTTTTTATTGTCTAAATCGCTCCATTTACCAAATCTCTTGCGAAACTAAATACAAACAAACATACCATTTTATTATAATACTGCATGAGAATTAATTTTCATTGTTCTGTCTAATGACTAGTGATAATGTCAATCTATCACAAATATTTATTTATTTATTTAACAAAGACATATAGCAATAATTTCTACCGAATTCCATAGCCCGCAGAGTCTTTCCACGTATTCTTCATAGAGCTCTCATATTTGCTGTATTTATAGGTACCTACTACACTCTTTTGTCCATTTTCACGTTTGACAGACATCCATCATTGATAGTTAACAGTATTGCGTTATTCATTTGTTTTTTTAGCTTGTAATGATACGTTGTTGTTTCTTATAATAGGTCTTAGTGCACCGTCCACCCTGCTACCAGCCACTTTCCTACGTTCAATTTCTTTTTCGCACTTACATCCCTACTAAACACACTCGTTCATTCGCTCAAGATACATATTTTCTACGGTTATTTTACAATTCGTTCTTGCTTCATTTCTTTCAATGACCAAAACATTTGTTTTGTTGACCGCAAATAATTCAGTTGCGTAGAATGAGAATCAAGTTCGCTGTTTTACGGTGATGTCCCACGAAGAACAGCTAGGCGCTGTTTACACAAACCTCGCGACCAGCGAAGCAGAGTTTCAATGTCGCGCAAGTACCTACTAGATTCTTGTAAACAAGCCTCGTTGTATTGTCGCACTGGACTTCAGTACATTACTACATCAATCTTGTTCTATCGCTTTGATGTCCCAAGAACTGAGTGTGACCGCACGTCACTCGTATTAGCATAAGCATTATTAAGGCGTCTGACAATAGTTCGTGTGTATGCCATTCAAATTTCCCGATAAAATTCTTTCCAAAATTAAAGTGTACGGGAGACAAGGTAAATCACACGAGACCAAGCAAGAGATGCATTTAATCACAAGATTGATGTAGTAATCAACTGGCCTGCTAAAATCGAGCAGAACATAATGCACAGCTTCGTTTTTTCGGTTTGCTTTGCTTGAATAACGCCGTTCTTACCACTGTTCGTGGAATTACTCATAGAACGAACGAAATTTTTGTTCAAGAAACGTAGAATTCTTTGACCCTCATTGTATGTACCTCCAATAGGTAGGCAGCTCCACTCTTTTCAATCAAGAAAGGCTTATACTCCGATTCTGGCAAGTTTTTTTCGGGTCAAAATTTTTACAAAGATGGCAACACTGCTCATAACACTCTTTTGTAGCTTACATAATATAGATAACTTGAAATGGTTTTTTTTTTCAATATAGTCGATACTTTGAGGGGTCCAACGTATGCTATCTGGTCTAGTCCGTCCGTACGATGATAACATTATTAAGTGTTATGCAAATGATGTATGTGAAAATACACATTGGTTCATGTGGAGTGTGGATGAGGCATTCGTCTCACGTGCGGGGCTTGGCGTACGAAGGCTGCTCGTGAGTATCTCACCCGCCTCGTGCACACGTCTCACCGTCATCGTAACACCTTGGTGCTCTTTGAGCATCAACAATATCTTTCCCTACCAGACAATCAGAGATCAATCAGCACAATATCTTCGCAAATATCAGTTATTTCTAGGATTCTATGGAGGAGTTTGCTCGATTAATTTTTGATCAATCAGGCTAACTGTTAAATTAGTATCCCTAGTGGGCATATGCGTCGACTTTTGATCGAGTTGTTCAGGGTACGATTCCCGGTCGTGACTAAAATATTCGATGCGCTTTTCACTTGAATTTTTTTCTCTGGACTGGATTCCTGTCTCAGATTGGGACGGGGCCGGTTGACTGGTAGAGAACGCTTCAACCATCAAGTTCCGCCATCTATAGGTACTGACACCTGTTTATAGAAAAGTCTTAGTTATTCTGCAGCTATAACATATCTGGTTGATCCTAAGCTTAAGAATGGATGCAAGCCAAAAATCAATAGAAGAAGAAAAAGCTTTTCTTTCTATTTTGAAAGTTAGGATTCTTTAATAATTTTAATTACCTAATTTAATTGTTTTAAATAAACAAGAACGAAATGAAGAATCTTTCTTGAATAATATGTAAAAAGTACATAGTTTCGATGTGTGTTAGATCAACATAAAATGTCAAAGGCTGCCTGACATAACTCATTTAACCTTAGGATCTAATCGGAGACAAACAACATTAAAGAATTTATTCTCGGAGACATGGCGACGTAACTGACCCATCCCGCGGGGCGGTCGTAAAATGTCAACCGAAACCACAAGCCGGGCGGCTGTCACTGACCGCACCCCAACTATTTCTTGCCATCGATCCGTGGATTTGTTTGCCGAACGTCCGACATAATCCGCCCTTGTTGCCAGCAGAGAATTGTTTCATGTCGTTCATCGTTAAATACGTAATAATAATTAACGTCTGGTATGTTACGGATGGACCGTGGAATGAGAGACGAGTCAAACTATACGATTTTCTTTTCCCTTACCATATATTGAATGAGCGTCCTTGAGGTGGAACTTTTTCCACAAAACGGTTCTATTAAAATCATCATCGCCTCGTCTCTACATGAGATATGGAGCATTCTAATGTAATCTATATTCCATACAACAGTCTTGAACAGTGTCCGTCCTGGCCACGGTAGATGCGCGGACTTATTCTTTAGGTGCTGTTGGCTGAACTCCCCCGAGTGTGACTGTGGAGCGGAGAGACAGGCTGTTGGTCATATTGTGTCCGAATATGAACGTATGAGGGTGATTCTGCCAACCTCATGACCCTGAGGTGACAACCGAATATCTATATCTTTTTCATTATTTTTGACAAACTTTCTTGTGCTTATTGCCATTTTGTTGTGATGTACTATTGTAACCATAAGATAAATAAATATACAACCAGAATCATTGGAGAAATCAAATAAAGTGTTCCCCATATTCTCCACAAAAATAATGTAATTTTGTAGAGGGTGCGTTTTTTATTCCACTTCCTTGAATATTTGACCTCAAACAACCGTATACATTAAATCGCGTTATTCGCCACAAAGTCCTAAGGCACTCATTCATCACACGCTCGATAGTTTCTGTCATCCCACATGCGAATCTGGTCATTGTGTCGACAATGAGATATTTTTACTATTATGGTTTGCCTCCGTCAACAACTTGGGAACTCGCTTAATAGTTTTGTTGGTCGTGAGATTTCGTGGGATTGATGGCCTTATGACTATACATTTCGACGCTTTCAACAGGGGTTCTGTAAACAACTTTAACTGTCGATTGTGAGAGGATAAGATGAACAAACAAATAATATGGTACCTATACTAGTTCATTGATCGTTAAACTTTAATAGGCCTCTATCAATGTTAACGACTGTCTTGCATTTATCTACCGCTATTCAGGATCAACTACACATATTACATGTGCATTACTTGCGGTATTGTATGAAATAATATCATATCAATGTAAATGTTATACTTGATTCTTGTTGTAAACTTGCATGCTGTTAAAATGTCCACAGATTTTTATGAAGTAAGTACTTGCGCATATCCAAAAATCTATTTGTACGTAGGCTGTAATAAATCTATACTTATATGTCTATGGCGATACAACCCATTGTATTTCTTGGCCTTTTCAATAGTCGTCGCTATTCCACCCTGTTAGCCGACAAAATATGTCATACTTGATTAAACGTTCCTTCATACGAATGTTGCTACGATTAATTATCGTAATACTGCAAAGTTAGTTTCGTTTATAAATCGGTACAATGACTAAGTAAGTATTAATGTGTTTGAAGAATGTTGCTACGGGATGTCAAATTGTCCTCAGTGGTGTGGTAAAAGTAATTGAGTGCCTTTAATGGATTGTATAACTTATTAATTAGTCAAACAATTTATGACCCATATGCCTGTTATCCGACAAGTTTTGGTGCTTATTTTGCTCTTATATTATGCACATATTTTTTCCAATAACAGCGTCTAGGCGGGTCTGGATGAACTCTCGACTCTACACATGAGCATTATTAAAATGTGTCGATGGGCAGATAGGTTGCTTTTAGCGGATGACGGCTAACACGTTCTCTTAATGAATATTACATATTATAATGGGCCGTGGTCGACCTATGATCTTTCGTCTATAGACATAAATTATACTGTATGTAGTTGGTATATATTTGCATTTCGCCAACTTTCTATTGGACGCGTGTGGGATGACGGGTGACGGATGGGTGTATAACGCTGATATCTTAGAATCAATCGTGACTAATCTTGGGAAGGTGACGTCACCCCCACCACGCTGAATGGACCAATCATTATTTTCGTCACTGATTCTGTCCCAACGATTTGGCTGGAATCGACACTTATACCTATTTCTAATCCTTTATCAAACGTGTATTTTCTGTTCAAATCGAACCAAGTGACAGGCAAAAAACAATTTGTATTATAACAGATTAAAATGTAGTCAAACGTAGCCCAAAACACTCCGCAAGTATTAAGCTAATTCGATGCTATGCACATTCAAGAAGTGTGTATTTCGTAATCAAATAAAAATCTAAAAACAAAACAAGCTGTCATTAGGAGCGGCTCAGGAATAGGGAAAAAGGGGGAAGACTAGAAACAGGAAGGCACTAAGAAGAGGGCAAGCATAAATTTATATGAAGGTTTTTATATTTTCAATTGATTTATTACATTATCATCATGTTTTCGCATAATCATCGTCATTATTAACTTTTAGAATTATCCCACCTCCTGCGCTGCATTATAATATTTATAATATTAAAAATATGTATTGAAAATTCAAGAAGATTACATATACCTAATATTATGTAGGTACATTTTCAATTTGGCATTTTATGTAATCATGTTCATGTTTGGAAATTACATAAAAGCAAAATATTGTATCACTTTTGAAAAAGTTCTACCATCTTTCCCGACCTTTTCCATCGATTTTACCGGTCGACTTCCGTATCCGCTATACCATCGTATACTACTCTATTACCTCTGGTCTTGGAGATACAACAATAATACGTTGTTTGATTGGTGCATCTCATTCGGTGAGACGGAGACAATTGCCGTGAACTCGAACTCGCGCCGCCTTATCGCAGATCTCATTAACCCCCGGTTCACCGAATCGCCGGTCTACGGGAGAAATTCACGTTATCGCTTTCAATCGCCAATTGGATTGTTGACGTATGATTGCCGCGGTGTGCTCACTGCTGCTTTGCCGATTGCGATTGTACTAGAGCGCGCTTTGTGACTGTCTGCGAGCCAAATGTTTGCCCAATCTAGTAAAGCCACGGCTAGACTATGGGCCATGCTGGCCAAATAGAGGCTCTGGCTCATCATGGGCAAATAGTGTGGCCGCTCCACCAATGACCAATATCCCAAATATTTGACATTGGCCGTTACTTGTTTACTTGTCGATCGAGTTCGCAAGTATTCACCAATATTGGAACCATGTTGACAGCTGTCATGTCTTTCATGTTGTTATTTTCATAGTGTTTTGTACATTTTTTTTTATAATCCTGATAAAATAATGGAAGTTGACAATGATATCATATTATGGCATTAATTGCGGCATCCTATACAGTGATACATGCGGCATCTGCTTTTCTGTTATTAAAAATAATGAAAAACGCAAACTGAAAAGACGGTGGTTGATGCTTTCTTTAAACCACTCGAGTATGTACGTAATGTACCTACCCATGATTCTTGTTTTTTTTTTATCAATATCTTTTATTTATTTTTCATTTAGGTTATAGTCCAAATCAACCTGTAAGAGCTAGGTAAATATATATTATCTATTGCAAAACGATAAACATCAATAAAAATTGAAGGTTAGGTTTAATAAAATTATGAATATTTTTATTGTGTATATTTGTGAATTAGAAATTATATTAAAATATCCTTTTTGTCCAGGGAAATAAACTCTCTTGAAATTCCCCACTCAGATAGGAGTATACAGTGAATAATTGGAGATTAGAATGTAAAATGATGAATAAAATCAAGAATTAATCAATAAATCAGTGATAGAAACATTGTGTAGGAGTCTAGCCTCGTGCCAGCTGTCAGAGTTGGGCCAATAGTGTAGCCAGGCGTACAAGTATATTTGCCAAATGTTGCTACTTGCCAATGCTTGGCCAGAGCCACTATTTGGCCATCCTGGACAAGCATGGGCCATAGTGTAGCCGTAGCTTTATTCTAAGATACGAGTACCTTTCTATCCGATATAATATCCGATTCTTCTCTTTTTCCTCACGCTAGCTCTCCTTTCTTTTACATCTGATCTGATAGTTTTTGATGACCGAAACAACATTTTTGGCCCTGGGTAAGTCTAGGTAGGCCCTAAGAACTTTTTTTGGGTATTTTCGTCTTTGTTTTGTTAGCATACATTTTTGAATAAATAGGTTTCAGTATTTGAAAATACTTCGACTTCTTTCACACCAACCAAAAGATTGAGATTTTGTTTTAAGCAAATAAATAAATATTATCGGAGTTCGAATCACGATGGTGGACATGAAAAAATATTATTTTTATACTTTCTTACGTAGTTTATTTTAAAATAGTTGATAAATCACTTTTCAGTTTCATCTATCGATAAACATATCCATCGAACGAATTGTTGTTCTAAGATGATCCGCACACCTGTTCAGAATTTCATTTACTAAAAAATGCATAATGTTAAGAACAATTTTAAAAGTTTCATATGCATATTTGATCGATAAGATATGACGTAATCGATTTCAAGTTTCTAGTGTACCGGACAAACAACAAATTATAAACAAGAAAATATGTAATTAAATCAAACAAGCAAGAATACGAATAAATAAAAACAAACAAACAAGAATGCGAGTTAAACAATGTTAATCTGAGCGGATCATTACTGTGAGTGACAAGTGTACTCGATCAGCTTACTGCGCATGTCTCATTTCCAAATCCCTTTTACAATAATTCTATGTAGATACAATGATTATTATTGGAGAGTGTTTGCAAGTCGACAACAAAGCTATTATACGACATTAAATCATTTCGAAGAGCTCTGTAGCCGGTATGAATAATCGATCTCGACTCGATATTATTAAAATATAACTTGTGATTGCGCATTACAATCATTTCTATTGCAGCAATATTCAATTATTATAGATCACTATATTATTATTATACAATAATTGCAATATCAACACTCTATAGTCTATCTATTTTATAGATAGGGTACACTTTTAAATAGATTTAAACAACGTAATAAGTTACACTTTCACGATGAAATTTTATATTTTCAAGAGTACAACGTTTCTAAATAATGAAAAAAAAACTATAGTACAATATAATATCCTTATTTATAGGTACCGTTTATTAGCAAAACTATACCGCATTCAAAATAGACCAATGTGGAATTCTTTTCATGCCAAGCAACCAAAGTCTAAATGTCATAATGACATCGAGATTTCAATCAGGTCGGAATCGCGATGTAAATGAAGAGCGTCCCCCAGCTGTTAGTGTGGGGATTGGCATGATTATTTTTTATTCTACATTGTTTTAGTCTATTGTGCTCTTAATAGAAGAAAATTCTTTCTCAATGTTTATTTGATGGATCTTCACAGTATCCGTATCTGTAACGTTTTGTTATGTGTATCTTTCTTTACATTTTTGGTATCAATTTCAGAGTTATGAGATCAATCGCGAAATGGCACTTTGATGTTTTTGTATGCCTATTTGAAATTGATCTGTCTGTTTTAGCCGACATACCTACTAGTAAGTAAATATAATATGTAGACAGCACCTAACTTACAAGTTACAATAGTGTACACTGGGTCTGAAAATTCTATAGAAACTCTTGATTCGCATCTTCGTTCATAAAGGGCTCCAACCTCCATTGTGTTGCGGTAGCATCATACATGTGAAGAGTCCTCTTGATGTGGCTCGCCCGCACCATGATCGTCTCCCGCGCCAACTACCTCTGCCTGTCAATGCCTCGTGATTATGTCTATCCGACGAAGGCCCTAGACATGGTAGCCGTCAACCACTCACTTAGAAGGTTGAAGAGTGTCTTTTATCATGTTACTCACTATTGCAACGGTAGTTCCTTCTGTTCGTATAATGATGCTGACGTATGCCGACTGTCGGCAAACGAGGAATTATCCTCACGAGATTTTGAATTGAGCTCACTACTTGTTTTTTTGAAATCTGTAATGAACAAGAAAAAACAAACCTCAAGAAGTAATGAAAATTTTTAACAAGTACCTATGTGAAAAAAGGCTTCGTCCACAGAATCCGAATCAATTGATACTAACAACTTCCAGGCTTAGGTTGGTTGCAATATCTTTTGAATGAGGTGATGATACGGTGTGGTATTCACTGCAGGTATTCGTATAGTTTTCATTTGAGTGTAACATGATTACTAATATTCGCTTAATTCAGCTATTTATTCTCACCCCTTTTGTATAAACGGCTTTTGTGAAACTTGATATTACCCACGCAAGTGGTTCTACCTGCTATGGGGCTCCTTAATTAGCAAGCAAGTTTAGGAAATTATTAGCTATACAAAATATGTGAACGATATTTAGCTGTAGGTACAAAATATTGTACTCACTTATTTGTGAACACGAATACACTTTTTAGACTCTTTCACAGTAAGTTACTAAAAGAATGTGTTATGAATGAGGGAGATGGTCGGTACTTGGGATCGAGCCTATTACCTCCAATACGAGGCAGTATGAGTCATCTTAACCGCTAAACTAACAACCACTTCGTATATTTTATAAACACTTACTACATAAGTTACTAGTGACCACATCAAGCCAGCCTAGCTTAGCCGTCGTATGTCCTGTAATTTAATCGATTGGGTTATTTTATGTCCATCTCTCTGATACCCATCACGCCGTTTCCCGAAGGGGGTAGGCAGAGAGTACGGACTTCCATTCTTTCCTATCCAAACAAACCTCTTTCGCTTCTTCCAAACGCATAACATTCCGTATACATGCTCTTCTATTCCTTTTGCTCCTGACTTGGCCCTCCTCTTTGATGGTCTGACTTGGAGTTAGGAATATAGATGAATCCATTCCCTTCGCACATTCTCCTCTGTTGCCTAATCTCTCTTTACTCTCAAACTTTATTCCTTTCTCACTCTTTCTTTGGGTGTTTAACTATGCTCCTTTCATTCAAAATAAACCATTAAAATTTCGACAATAATTAGTAATTCAATCATTATTTCATTAATTCATTCATGATTTGTTCGGAACCTTGTGATTTGATCTGACAAACTGAAGCTCGCAAGTTCGAACCCGACCATTTTCTCTTTTCCACCACAATTTCTGAAATATGTTGAAAAGGAATTAGTGCTCACTTGAAAATAGCTCAGATTAAGATTGTGTTTCGATAAAAAGAGAAATAGTAGAGTTTAGTATAAAAGAAGAACGTTACAGAATGGCCAACTGTCGCCGATATTGCACATTATTATAGCAAAGGCGGGATGTAATGGTATCGTTTTGTGTCGATTGAGTGAAATCGGAGCCCACTAATCCCGGCTCAGTCTATGTTAAAGCCTCTTCAGTCTGCGTATTATTATTATTTTGCATCGCGCCGTGTATTTCGCTGCACCTCGGGGTTATCTTTCCGCTGCAGACAGCAACCCCTCGCCGCTTTGTTCATAAATCACTTCAAGTTCGTAGTGAGTACCTTTACATTTCCTTGATTCCTCGCAACGGACAAGGAAGTGTCTCATTAGTGTAGGGAAGGATGTTTCCTCGTTCGTTACCATACTCAAACCCTTTACGTAAAGTTGCCATTCTTTTTATATGTCCTGTTAAAATGTTGACTGTTATTTAAAATACCAACCTCCGTTACTTGGTTGTGTATAACGCCAGATTTTTATCTAACATGTAACCAGAATTTCTAACCAGAATTGTGTACATTTTCATAAAGTTTAGTTTATTTTATGAATGTTAGTTGAAATTTAGTTTTAAAAAACAAATCTCTGCAAAGAGGTCGTTAGATCGAATTTAAAGATTAGACGCATTATTTGAATGGCTTTGCACCTCCCAACTTTATATATTGATGGCCAAAGCATATGAATAGGTTGTAGGTACAAGAATATCTACGTCTGAATCGCAGCAAAGTTAATTTCTCACTCCCGAGGAGGTCCGTAATGAAGTTGTACCAATTGGATTGGAAGTGGCTGTGCTGGTGGAATTGGTTTAAACTTTTGACCGGGATCTCGCTACGTTGATTGCTGCGTCTCGGTCGCTACCGGAGCGATATTAATAGCTTACCGCTCGGCCGGCAATTTGGCGTGTCTCTCGCGCACTCCTCGGGGGATCCGTCGTGACACACCGCTCCGGATTAGCTGTGCCGTTAGCCGCTTCTTTCTGCCCATCGGACCAGTCTCGGGGAACGGGCGCAATCTCCTGTTAAGCGCTCGTTATCGTTATGATTACGCCGTCTGTCCCTCCTCTTCCTATGACCGAGTGACATATAGTGTGTTGGATGCCGGTCATTATGTCTATTACGCGATCCACTGGATTCCTGTCAATCCGGATTCTCTTGGCTATCCTTCAAAGTCTTCTATTTGTAGTTTGTCTTGTATTTCGATGTCACTGATATCGCGAGCAGTAGGTTTTTGATAACACATCAGTTGCCAACCTTGCCCAATCACCCTACTCTATTTGCTTATTGTCTTATGATTAGTATCAACTGTCCTGAGATAAACTAGCAACACGGATGATATTATTGAATGGGACAGAGCGGGAAAAGCTTCAGACGCGCACATGTTTCTTTAAAGGGAAATCCATATAACAGGCTGTGGGTGTGAATTTTCCTTCAAAATAGGCAATATTTTTAAAATTCTGGAAAGTATAGGAAGCCACGATCTATAAGAAATGAATCAGACGTGGTTATATATTCCTCAGAGACCTGAAAATCGACCAAGTAGTACGAGAATAAACTAGATACCTTTGAAAGAAAGATCCTTCGCCGAATATATTATATACCTGTTAAAGATGGCGAAAATGATAGAATACCGAGCTCTATGGTTTCAACAGTAATGTCAGCATTGACTAGTTCATTGAAATTAACAGACTACGTTGGCCAGGATATCTGTTCGTATGGATGACCCGGAGCTACCAAAATAGTGTGTTTTAACGGTACAGTTGGAACACCAAATTTACAATGGTCGAATGCCATCGTTGCTGACTTCAGGGCTCTGGGGTGAAGAAATCGGAACGTGGCAGCCGGCGGTAGGGAGGTTTAAGGATGTATTTTAGAGGCATCTAAGACCCACCGAGGGTTGTAACACTGAGGATGTTTGGAGTATAATATACACCGTTGCAACAGCTCATGTTATTTATTTATTTTTATTTATTTTATTTATTTTATTTACATACGGCAAAGCCATTTACATGTTTATTAATAATACAGTTATATAAGATAAAATATGACAGAACACAATAAAAGTACATAAAACAAACTTTAAATTCACATCCAAAGAATCACAGATAAATATAATAATATCAAATCAAGACAATAAATTATAACAACCAAAATGCATGAAAATTGAACAATAATCAGAACTAAACTACAAGCACAATAGATTTTTTGTTTTTTTTCTTAGTCCTTAACAAAATAAAAAGAAATTATTATT
This sequence comes from Mystacides longicornis, assembly GCA_963576905.1. Classification (NCBI taxonomy): domain Eukaryota; kingdom Metazoa; phylum Arthropoda; class Insecta; order Trichoptera; family Leptoceridae; genus Mystacides; species Mystacides longicornis. The sequence goes on along the minus strand of OY756433.1, from coordinate 4,612,433 downwards.
AAATTGTTATTCTTGAACATCTTCCGTACTTGCACGATTTTGCTGAAAATGATGGAACCTTCATTGCGTTGAGAAGCGACCTAACGTTGCGAAGTATTATTTTCACGACAAATGAAATGACGTAACCCGTGTAACACGTTGCGGTGTTTGCCAACTTCTCGTACGTCCGTCCTCCAGATACGCCGCTCTAATGACGGCCCAGTTAATGATCTGTGACATTCGGAGTAAAACGATAATTACATTCCCAAACAGACGTTATGTTGAGGCTATCCCACAATATGTTAGCGTTACTTTGCGATACATTATCTTTGGACCTACACTGTATGTAAACAATCGTACTCAGTGGCGTACCGTGGGTTTTTGGCGCCCGGGGCGGAATTAATATTTGGCGCCCCCCCCCCCCCCCCATATAATTTGGCGCCCTTCCCTCTTATATAATTTGAAACCCCCCCCCCCTCCCATATAAAAAAATACGAAAATGAAAAAAAAATCAAAATAAAAAAGTTTGCATATTTATTTTAATTTACATAAGTACTTACAGCACACCAATAAAGTACAAATATTCAATTTTGGGGTGTGTTTTAAGACTTTAACCCGAAATTAAATGTTATTTTTGGTCGAAATATAAATTCTGATTTTATCAATCTGGTCGTGTATAACATAGCTCAAGCAGATTTTTGCCGCCCTTTCTAAAGAGGCGCCCGGGGCGGTCCGCCCCTCCGCCCCCCCCCCCCTTCGGTGCGCCACTGATCGTACTCGAAAGATGTCTTATAGATTTCGCGTCATAAGTAGATTTTATGATCCAATAATGGATTTTTCCTAATAACTGATTCTGAAATGTTTATAAGACTGACTGGTGATAGTCAGTGATGAAAAAAAAATTTTTATCCTATGTTGATCGACGGCTATCTTCCATTGTATGAATTTTAAAAAGAGTTGATATGTACCACAGTTCATGTTCGAAAAAGGATTTTCAGCCATCTCAAAATAAACTTTAAATAAGTATTCAATAGATGTCTCTCAATGGCTTATCCTGTTTCATCAGATACCGCTAGTCTAGGAATGTTACATCCTTCTATTAAAATCATGTAAAAGCCATCTTCTTACGTTGAAATTAATTTACTAATACCTGCTTGTGAAATTCAAGTTACAAATGTTAAATCTTCTGTTCTTGATCTCTCTAAAATAAGGCCCAAAATTACAATAAAGGTCCACCTTAACGGTGAAGAGTACATTAAGCTTCGCTTAACAAAATTATGCAAATTACAATGTCACCTTAGCACGAATTTGGGGCTTATCCTACTCGTTAAGTTAAGGGATACCCTGGGGTGTCCTCAACAGCGTAAAGCTCGCTTAACTCAGTTATTTTTTTTCTCGCTAGGAGGCGCCACAAGTCACTATACGGACAAACTGACATTTAAAATGTCATTATATAGCCGCGCAATAATTACGCTTTTTGAAGATGAAATGACTAATTAATTATGATTCATTATGCTTATTTGTTCGCTGTTGATTAGGTTGTTTCACTAGCGATTCTATTTGGATTTATTCGTGACCCTTTCTTTGATTATTTGACCACCACATTGACTGCTACTGCTATACACTGTTCGCTCTGTTTGATAATAATTACAAGATCGTTTTGCTTTAACCTAGTTGAATGTATGATATATGGTTATGTTTATTATTGAACACATCTTTCACTTTCGATAGCTGTATCTTAATTAAGTTAAATAATCGAAGCAAGGGTCGTAACACATAAATACCAAGTCAGAATCCAAGAGCGAGCATCCATAAAACCAAAACAACAACACAAACAATGGCGCGCGTCCCGGTGAACATGACAGATGTGGAGCGTAATGCATAGATAAAACCACGATAAAAGACAAGTAGGACTACCAACTTAACCAGATATACGGCTTAGCCAAGCCGCAGTCGAATTTTGATTGATATTCTCGTGTGAGCGGTAAGCTCCACTTAACATGTAAGCTTCCTCCAGGATAAGCTACAAATTGTAATTTTGGCCCTAAGACTCTTACATAATATCAATGTATCTGATGAATAAATAAATCTTACAAAAAATATCTGGTTAGAAAATACCTACATTCAACTTCTAACAAGGATACATTCGACAAAATGTTCCTCCTGGAACTGGGAACATTATTGCAATGTAAGATACCTTTACAGACTTTTACAGGTCTGAACAGCTTTGAAAATCTCGAAAAATATAGGTACTTCTTTTTTTCACGACCGTTTCTTTATTACGTACTACTTTCCCGACAGACGTCGTCCTTCGTTTCCTAACTATGAATATTGAATTCGAATTTGTACGAGTATAATGATAAGCTACCTTTAAACCAATGTAATTTAGATCGATGCATTTGTTTCAAACCATATATTTTCCATCGACAAAAGCACCAACTATCAAAAAACTGGCAGTTCCTGTCAAACTTTATGTAATTTAATTTCAATTTTTCAAATTTGAAATGAAAATTATATTGTTAAAAGTACTCAGAAGAAAAAATAACAACTAATGACTCTAATAATTCATGACTAATGTTCGATTTTTAAATGGAACAAACCACTACGGGCTTACGACCGTCTTCTACTAGAATAATTAGAACGTTGTGTACTCAGAAGGTTACCTACTTAGAGTTTTCTTCAATTTTCTGATTTTCCACGCATATTTCTTATTTTTTTCTTTCATAAGAGCCTTCTGCTGGTAAAAGCAACACGACATAAAAGATTTAGCGAAACCGGTTCAGCCGTTTAGGCGTGATGAGATGACATCGGGAAAATAGCTCTCCATTTTTATATAATAGAAGATTTTCAATTCCAACTCAATATTAAATCATTATACCAAACACGTCACTTATATTATCTCTAGAACATTTCAATTTGCAGATAATGTTCCACTACACTACACAGTACACACATATCTCATACTCTGTTTTATAAATGTTCGAACTTAATTAATTTTTACAATGTGTTCTTTTTAACAGCAACGTTATCAGCCGATATCGGCATGATAATTCGTAAAAATATCAATAAAGTTTTATTGCTGCGAGCAACGGAGCAAATTTACCTGACCAAAACTGATAACGTTAATGCTTCAACCATCTTTTGAGATACAAATTTATTAAAGTAGAACTCTTTTTTTAAAGTTTCATCAACATACACTTTTAAAACAGCGATATCAACAAAAAAATATACTGTTTAAAAGGTTTTTATATAGGTAAGTATACCAGTTTATTCTTATATAGGCAATAAAGATGAAACATTAACAAAAATGTATGTATTCATATTCTGGCGCCAAATACATGACAGCAGTCGCAGTCTTTAAATTTGGTTGCTCTCATTTTCTCAATATTTTTTTTTATATAAAATGAATCTGTGCTCACTTAAAGTGAACACAAATACACTCTTTGACTCTTTCACAGTAAGCTACTTAAAGCTTGAGTCGTGAAAGAGAAAGATGGTCGGCACCTTGGATTTTTTTTTATTCTTAAATTTTTTTAAATTTTCAATTTCCAACTTTTATCTCTATGTCTCATTAATCATTAAATATCTATTTGTTATATAGATGGGATTTTTTGAAATGTTGAACATGTCGAGAATTCTCATCATTAGGAGTTTCGGAGACTTACTACCACCTAATGGCGTACGTTGTTAACGTAAAGTGATCGCACCAATCCAGCCTTCGAAATAACAGTAAAAGACGGTCGTAAGCCCGTAGTGGTTTGTTCCATTTAATAATCGAACATCAATAATGAGTTGTTAGACTCATTAGTTTTTACATATTCTTTATTCTCATATACACAAACTTATTCGTTTGTATATTATGCATCACTCGCTTCGTGTGCCGATTGATTTTTTGATGATCTAGGTAAGGCTTTTGATATGGCAACTCACATTTTTTTTACTATAGGAGTGTTTTGTTTGGTGCTGAGATTTTTCAGGATTCGTATCGTTCACATCCTTCCAATTTCGGTAGTTATTTAAACATTTTGATCCCTTTCAAGTACATATTTTACATGAAGCACTGGAAATACCGACGCAAAAGTGCTTTCTTTGTATATAAAGGCCTCGATCGAATTGAACTATCGATTGTACCCAAACTATCCACATAATATATACATGTGCATTCGTCATCAAAGAAAATAAGATCGTATTTTCTCTTGGTGACAGTTTAATCCGCACGGAAGCGTTAAGTACCCACGAATGTATGTACGTAGTTGCGGTGGGATCAAATGCGCTTTTTTAGGTTGCGACCTCTCCCGACTGAATGACTGCTCATGACTTAATTATGAAGTCATTCGTGAATTCCGGCAAGTCGACGACATCGGACAAAAGTCATAATAGGATTTCGTTAATAGTACTCACTTACTGCATTTATTTCACAATTTTATTGTTTTACTCTACTGTATGTGGTCCAAATAAAGCTCTTTAATATATTTGTACTTATAGACTTTTACCGAATCAAATGTTTTACTTCATTGACAGTTCGTTTACACTGCGCCTAAACTTTTTAATAAAATGCCTGCAGAGATTAAGCAAATCTTGTGCTTCTCTAAATATAAACGTGCCTGCTCTGGTTGGGTCTCATCTATTCAGTTGGAGGTTTTGCAGGGTATCTTGGGTTTTGTCCCGTAAAGTATTTTGTTTAGTTTTTGTTTTTTTTGTTTTTCTCTATTCTTTGTACTGTTGATTGATGTTTGTTGGACCAAAGAGTGTTGTGACTGTTGGGTTAGGCTTTGTTTGTGGACTGTACGTATTTGAGTTGGTGGTTGTGCTGTTGTTCGTGTTTGTATGTTCCGTTTAATATTCTTTTTTTTATGAACTGTATATAATGTTTGCCCTAGTACAGGCTTGGCCTATTTGGGCAGCAGTTAAATTTGTTATACATTATCATTGTATTATTATGTATGAATAAATAAATAAATAAATAAATTGATTTGTGCTTAAAACTCTTAACACGCGAACTTCTTTCACTGTCCCATTCGACAACAGCTCTTCTTACATGTCAGTCCTGTGTATAAACAGACACTCAATATCCGGGAGTTTGATTTTTTCAAATGCCTCTTTTTTACAAATCAACATTATAATTCAGTTGTGTATTTTTATATGTCATAGCATCCGGCCTAAAATATAAACCTAACGTTGAATTTTTTTCTTCTTAGAGACGTGCAATATCTCTAAGGGTGTTTGTAAACACACTGCATTTACTGTAATATTTTTAAAGCAGTTAAAAAAAAAAACATTTTTCGTATAATCTTCATAGTTGCCCGTCGAACGTCCCAGTAAACACAGATAGCCATGTTTTGAAAACAAAATTACTCACGTAAATGTTGCATTGAACCGAAGTATTACTCAATGAAAACGTATTGAAAAGATTAAAGATTGATTTATAATTTAAAAAATGTAATTCATACCATTTTAAACATTTAAATGAAAATATTAAGTAGTGCATTTTCAGAGATTGACATTTCGTCGTCGGTAAAACAGTTCCCTTTATTAACTGCCCCTCATCCCTCACATAAAATTTGTACAATTCCACACGTACATTACGTAGATAGACAATGAGAGTTACGCAGACGTTTGTGAAGCAATGGGAAGCTAGACTAGAACCTATTTAATTACCTACCGATCAAGCCTGGCAATCCGAATCAATCAACGTAAAGCAAGACGGGTATTAGATAGTACCTACTCTTTAACAATTTGGAAATCTGACGAACCTATCCAGTGGCGCAAATTCCAAAATACTACTAATTACCTAGTCAATTCTTGTTCAGAAAGAAAAAAAAAAGACAAAGAGATTTGCTGCGATAATAATTTACTGCTATTTTGACTAGTTTCGTATAAAGGACAGAAAATAATAATAATATAACACATTTCTATACAAAGGTGTAAGTATAGCCGGCGGAACTTATTGCCTGAGGCAATTTTTTCCAGTCAACCGGTCCCGTCCAATCTGAGACAGGCCAACCCCGGTTAGAAATTTCTAGTGAAAAAACACTTAGAAAAACTCTGACTAACTCTAACTCTGACCCGAAAATCAAGTAATCCAACCAAAAAAAATGTTTCATACCTTCAAAACTAATTAATCTGTCGTTGAATTTCATCATTTTCTGCTTATAAAAAGCTAATTTGATTTAAATTCAAATCAATGAGTATTTTTAGTCAATCAGTTCTATTTTTTTGTTCTGTAACTGTATACTGTATGTGCATTCCGTTATTATTGGGTGACCCCAACGGTGGACAGCGCTATCGTATGCACACCCATTAATTTGACCCCAATGCATTGGTTTGGTGGTTAGCCGAATATGTCGTGACGTGACTCACTACCAAGAACTTTCTTAATTGTTTGATATACCCTCCGTGTCCGTAAAAGGAAAGGCTGTGAGAGAACGGTCTTCAACAATTATTTTCTTTTCAGGCACCTCAGGCGTCCTGCAATGGCATTTTATTTTGTCATACCTACATCTTTTCCTGTTTCCTCTACTCCCATCTAGGCTTTCTTCCACCTTTTCTGTTTGCTTTAAGTATTCCTTCCAGAAACTCTTTTAGCTAACTTTTCCTCCAATCCACAAATCCTGTATGGTCACCTGGCCCATCTGACCAGGTAAGTCTCTCACTAGCTAAAACCCCTCATCTTCAATGGTGCTCAGGTTCCCTGCGCCACGAGACTTTACTCTGGTCACCATGTTATTTTCTTTAAATATCTGCCCAGTCTCTAGATAAAGATGAAGCTTTTTTATTACAATTGATCGCAGATTTGCTTTATAACATACATATCAATGTCAAAACCCATTCCGGATGTCTCTTTAGACAAATATTAGAAAATTATTCAGCGTGTGGTTATTATTGTGCCTTTTGCAGTAACGCATTTAATCTTTCGCTCCTTGTTTTGATGTTTTTTTCTATTATGAAGTATGTTATGTTTTTTTATTACATTGATTTTTTTTATTTAAGTTGTATTCGTTCATAGAATTTGAAGATATTGTGCGTTCTTAAGTAGTTTTTGTATCCGTAGTTTTAGGGTGGAGCTACAATTTAAGGCGTTAATAGAATAATTACAGTCCGACAAATTAAATTCATCGTGCTATTATTGTAGTCTCTTAAAAGATGACTGGTCAAAAAATATTCCTTTTCAATTGTTCGATCACCTTTACGAAAAGAAAGTTATGCTCGATTTTTATTTTATTTATGAAAATTAATCATCTTATTGGATTTTGTTTTTATGAAACAAATTTCAATCAATCATGATAATAATGCCGTGAATGACATATTATTTTTGTTAGGACATGACCGCGATAGGACAGCCTTTGGGCAACACGACACTAAGCGTGCGCCTTATCTTTGGTTCGGGCTCTTCTTGTCTGTCATAAAAACCTAACCTCAAATTTGTATTAATATCTCTATTAAAATAATAATTCACATTGCTGTTTGATATAGGTACCTAATGGTACATAGAGACCATCCGTAGATCGCGTGACAAATACACATTTTTTTTAACAAAGCAACGCTGTTAGTGGAATATTATGACTGGGTGTAGATTGACAGTAATGTACCGACTACGTATAGCTCTTCGCCCGTGGCTGGTGGCCGGTAGTAAATACGACGAAGTCTTACTGTACCTGATACAATGTAAAACCCCACTCAATTCGCCATTCATCATACAGGCCTGTCTGGTTCGATGCTTCCTCTAGAATTCTCTTTCATGCCACCTCGTCCGTCTCCATACTCCGGCAATCACCCACCTTGAGCATTTTAGAGGGTTGATCACTGAATATTAGTTTAATATAAAAAAATCGATCGATTTTTGAGTAAGTATGACCTTATTTACCTACATTATAATAATATTTAAAAAAAAAAATAGCATTCTCTGGCTCCACCGCAGAATGCTCCGTATTCTGTGGACCGATATGGTGACTAACACGGAGGTGTTGCGAAGAGCTGGTCTTGAGAGGGAATTGTTAACCAGCGTCAAGAAAAGGATAATGTCCTACCTAGGACACATACTTCGCAACACCAAATACAATCTGCTTCACCTAAAAATGATGGGGAAAATAGATGAAAGTCGAGGTATGGGTAGACGGCAGATGTCCTGGCCGAGAAACATCAGACAGTGGACCGGAATCCAGCGAGTGGAGGAACTGTCCGGTTAGCCCAGGACAGAGAAGCCTACGCCATAGTGGTAGACGACGTCAGGGGGACCTGACATGGCACTTGAAGAATAAGATTTGAATTCAATCAATCAGTCATATCAAACCCTTTCCACATAGAAACTGTGATGCAATTGTTTACCGACCTCGGTAGCCTAGTTGTACTGGCGTGCACTTCAGATCCGAGTTCCCAGGTTCGGTTCCCGGTCGGGTCAGAATTTTTTTAAATTTCTTGAAATTTCTACCCGGGGATGGCGTGTCTCAGATTAGACGGGACCGGTTGACTGTAAAAAATTGCCTCAGGCAATAAGTTCCGCCGGCTATACTAACATCTTCGTATAGAAAATTGTAATACATATTATTATTATTTATTTGTTTATGTATAAAATACACAAAATTCTAAATCGAGATTAGGCTCTTGAAATTTGCGCAGCAACGCCGGGCAAGATAGTGACTCTTAGCATTCAGGTTTCTTACATTAAAAAATCGCGATAAACGTAACAATGAATACTTGCGTCCCACATTTGCGGATGTATCGGCATTCTTTTGTTATTTTAAACTCTAACTTCTGCCACCTTATCGCATAAAAACATCTCAGAATCAATAAGGACGTTAGAAAAGAAGCTTATCTTAGAAAGTCTCTTATCCGTTTTCAACACCTAGTACGAGAAAAATCCGAACAATAAGTTTTCGATTAAAACTCGGGAACTGAAATAATATCTAAATGAGAAAATAATATAGCCCTAAGGTGTATATTATATGCAAGGCATACTATTACAGTATGCATGGTATAATATGTTAATTAATTTTGTCACGTAACAAATAATAAATCTATTCACCTGTTAACAATGGGTGCTGTTAGTAGCGGCACTGGGCCCATTTGATTTTACGACAAAATAGTATCGTCTCAGTATTCGGATTCAAATTCATTCGGTGTCGAAGTCCGTTGATTTTCTTATCTTCTAGTGAAGTTCATTTTAAAAACTACAAAGTATTTGAGAAATCGTGGAATTTTAAAAGTTTCATCATTTTATTTATTTATTTATACTTGACTGTATATTGTTTACATATACACATAACAAATACATCATAGAATCCTAACAACTAACTCCAATATTAAGAAAAAAGAAGAGTAAAGCAAAGAATACCAAAAACAGAAAACAAACTCAAATAAAAAAAAAGGAAAAGAAAAGGGAGGTGGATGGGGTGGGAGAGAGGGAAGATAGATGGGATTTTAGGACACAGAGACTGTATTTGAGAAGATCATCATCTCTTTAACAGCTCGCTTGAACAACCTCAGACTTTGCGTCAGTCTAAAGTTCGATGGGAGATTATTCCAGCAACCAGCACCCTGAACTCCAAAAGAGTTCGAGACGAAAGTTGATCCATGTACCGGGATTGAAAGGGTGCGCTGGTTGTTGCATTTTGGTGCAATAGTTGAAATCATCCCCTCAGTCTTTGAAATTGTTTTAATATAAAACGACATAATATTATGTGCTTATCTGTGATTTGCTTTTTTTTTTCAAAAGGCACCTACCCTAATATAGATAGTTTTACATTTGTATGTTCTCCTTACATATTTTTTAAACAAAGTGAACACAAACGCACTCTCGACATCTTTCACAGAAAGCGAGGCTTGTGTTATAATAATACAAATGGATGGTTGGAACCGGGAATCAACCCGATGTACGACCTTCGCTACGAAAGTCGGCGACTGAATCGCCGCGCTACCAACCACTTCACAATGCAAACATTAAATATAATATCGTCATTAAAATAAAAACATTAACTATAAGTTTTATATTTAATTTTCAGTATCCAAAACCGAAAGACAATCTTCAAGATTCTTCGAAATATAGTGAAAAATTTCAGTTTTGGTTATCGGTTATCAACATATAACAGTGTAAACTTGTAAAGATATAGTCTTTCCAAAATTTATAGGAGGTTGGTATAAACGACTGTAATATTATGTAATTCTATGCAAGGGTCGGATTGTGAATAATTCCCTCTCAATCCTTCAGCAGGAGTATGCTGTTCAAAAACATTTTCTAAATGCTCCTTCATCTCCGATTCGTTCGACCAATAAAGACTGAGACATTAAATTGCCAAATTTACGAGAACATCGATTACAAATACATAAGTATTCAATATGCAGAAATCATTGTTTCATTTGTCGAAAATGTATACTACACAACAACTATAACAGTATTAAGTTTCTTTGTAGTTGGGCTGTTTGCGTTATTCATTTGTCAAAAATAATAATAAATGATAGTTACAAAGTTTCAACAATGCTCGTTCCAAACGTGGAGTTGGAGTATCTCGTGTCTAAACCAATTTGCGCAGCGTTATGAAATTAATTTCCGCGAACTTCTAACTTCATCACAATGTAACTTGGCATTTATTCACCTGCAAACGCTTCTAATTCAATTATTATAATAATACATTTTTTTGTATTCCATCAGTTTTTCCTTTGTATTTTTGCTACATATTTTGTTTTGTTATTTATGTGTTTTTTTTTTCTGGCCGATATTAACTATTATTCTACTTGACCTGGTTGGTTACCCCAAAACAGACGTTATGTAGAGTGTTTCACAATTTTCTTTCAAAAACGATGACATGGATACGTCAAATTTGAAATGCCGATATGTACCTACAAAGTTTTTCTAAACGACAAACAATGTAAATAATCTATTCTCAATTTGACCACAGGTAAAAAAAGAATATATTCGTCTGTGTCAATGTCAAATTCATCGAAGTGTGTGTGAGTGTCAAATACATGACATTAAATTAGTGTTTGTATTTTGTTTTAAATTTATTCAATGTAGTTTTTGCATAATTTAAAAAAATGTTACCATTCGCCACTTCGTCTACGTATACCTAAACTATATGTGTGCGAAATTTCATACTACTCCGTCCGCGCCATTTTCGTAAAAAGGGGTAAAAAGTTTTTGCTTCACGTATTAATATATCTATATAAATAACGTAATGTTAAAATTTAAGTATCTTACTTACGTAATTTTGTTGGATTTTCATTATTGAATCGATTTCTAGGTCATACCCTAATGATTTAACTACCGAATGTCATCGTCAAATCATCTAGTAAATAGGTTCTAGGTATATCATCTAACCACAAGATAAACAAAAGTATTGTCGATTCGATTTAGTACTAACTCGTTGAAGGATGATATCATTCAACTTGAAACACTGTGCGAACACGTCATATTATTATATTCATAGAATGTTCTCTAAAGTTCCTTTGTGTGTATGATCGTGCATCTTAGACAAAATGAAAATACTTTATATGGTGTAAAGTACTATTCACGGGAAAATGACAATCCAGGAACTGGCACGTTGTTAGACAGTTCTAGCCAGAAAAGTGTGAATATGAATAAAGCGTGTACAACACACGAAAGCTTTGGCTTGAAACTGATTCATCAAAAATATATCAAACTAGCTTTCCCGACAGACGTTGTCCTGTGTTCCTATATATTAATATTGAATTCGAATTTGTATGGTGATCAATTAATTATCATTTGACCAATGTGATTCCGAACAATGCGTCTGTTTTAAACCATGTATATTCTATCCACATTCTGTCAATCGCTCCAATTGACAATTTCTGTCAAAATTTCAAAATTGGAATAAAAATTATAAGGTAAAAGTACTAATAAGGTTGTCTGTGTAGAGTTTTCTTTAATTTTCTAATTTTCCATGCATTTTTCTTCTAAAAGGACATTCTCCTGATAAAATCCTACACCGTCCAGCCGTTTAGGCGTGATGCGAGGGAAATAGCTCTCCATTTTTATATATAAGATTTATGAATAATAAGTTCTAGGTCAAAATCACTCCAAAGGGAGATATTTGCCACATATAAATTATAAAATAGTATAATAACATGCGTGTTAAGCTGCATTTATACCAAATGAACGAAGACCCAAAGCTTGAAAATAGAGTATAATATTTTCCTACTTACTAACTTGTTAGTAGGCGATGGCAGTTCTTTCTGATTATTATTGCCTTGGTGACGACACTAACGAGTAACGAATAGCAAAATTTATAACAAAACTTTTTTTCTAGCTCTGGGTCTTTGTTCGTTTTGTATTAATGCACCTTTAGATGTCTTAAATGTTCAAATTTCATACATTCTTAAATAGAGTAAACTAATCAATTAAATAACTGTAAATCTGTACCATCCTTGAATCACCGTTAATATTTATTTATTTATTTCAAGTCATATTCATCACTCACCATTACAGATGCGATGAGTTATGATACGGTTATGTAAAACTCCGTCCAGCAGTTTCAAAGATTGCGTTTTGTAACAGAGAAATATCTAATTTATTCTGTTTGGAATATGTTTTTATCAAATATAGACAAATAGTATACCTACTTATAAGTTTTTGAAAAATTCTCAAAATAGTCATGAACAATAACTGCTTTCAAAATAATCAAAAAGTGTTATAATAATTCAAAATGTTTTTAATGTATCTCTACGTTTTGGTTATATGTATTTATTTATTTTTATTTTTAAATCGCCATTAAAGTAGTTCGCTTCATCAACGTCACTCCGCACCTAGTCGAGTATCATTCAAATGTATCGCAAGTCATTTCGGTATCGCATTATGTATATTATTCCGATCTAGGTACCGAGTTTATATTATATTCCAAATTGTAAACCGTGATGACTCACAGTTTTATAGTTGGTACGTTCTACACAACTACTAAATAAATGTTATGTTATTATTATGTTTTAATATGTTATTTTTTGTTGTTGTTATTGTTGCCGTTTTGTGTTATTAAGTAGGTGATGTGTACCTAAATACTTATTACCATTAAATGTTAGGTGTTGGTTTTTAAATGCGTGAACTCGATTAGGCAGAAAAGTACTCGATTGCGATGACTGATAAAAGAATTGTGTAGTTGGACTGTATAATTTTTTTTGTTTATCTATGTAGTATTAAGTTTATCTATGTAGTATTAAGTTTATCTATGTAGTACTTGGAGGAATTATTATATATGGAGAGATTGACAGCTGAGTTTTGTACGAGAGCAAGTGATGCCACTAGAGGGGGTGTGAGGAAATACTGGCGGCCATCTTGGTTGCACCATATTTCAACAATTCGTATGGAATAATTGAAAATATATATCAGAACTTCGAGTAGTTTGAAATATCTTGTGTATTTGACTTAAATTAATCATCTCTTCAGTTTAAGGAAAGATTTGAAATAAAGTTCACCAAATAAAACCAACATAACATTAAATCATCACAATTTAATATGAAAAAAAAACTGTAATTAAACTTTAAAAGAGTAATAATATGTCTACTCGTAAACGTAGTTATTCACAACAAAACACTAAAAAAGAGATCCAGCAACATATTCGTTAAAACAGAGAATATGTTCCCGTAAGTTCCATTAAGATGGCGTCGTAATTCATTTTTCCCCCCGACCCCGCGGCTTCAAAAGTTTTACCAATGAATCCATCCTTAACCATAGATTCATCCAAGATGTAGTATTAAGTTTATCTATGTAGTATTAAGTTTATCTATGTAGTATTAAGTTTATCTATGTAGTATTAAGTTTAACTCGGACCTAAATACTTACCTGCGTGAAATCGTTCACGTTGTCACTATTAAATACGACAAATTTTGTCGTGAAAGAAATAGGCCATTTAATTTGGATTTTAACGAATATTAGCGATTTTCTGGAAAATATCTATTTTTTTTTAATCAAATTTAAATAAAAAAAACTTTTTAACTCTTCCACAATTTTATTACGCCTGACATGTTTCGAAGGGGCACGCCTTTTACGGTTACAGGTTATTTGAAACTAAAGCTAAGATTCGGTACAATGATGAGTTAGCGTTGTACGATAGATGCTTACATATTATTATGTTGGTCAGTATGAATGTCTACAGCAACAAGTAAATAGTCTACAGCTGAAAGAACGAATAAAAGAAAGAAATGCATGTTCAATAAATTTATATATTTAACTAGTTTTTCCTTTCTGAAGGCTCGACAACCCACATGGAGTCTTGACCTCAAGTTTTTCTAAATATCAAAATAGTAACTCATATTTTTGTAAAAAAAAAAGTAACATAATAATATGTATAAAAAAAACTGTTATACATCTTCTTCATCGTTCTAATGACTCTTATAAGATAAAACATGTGGGTAAAAAGTATTCGATCTGTTAATCGTAAGGGTTTAGTCGCGTTTGGCTATCATTAATTACAACCTCCAGATCCACACAGTTCCTTATTGAGCTTTTCATGGAAGGGTAGCTAGAAATCAGTTGATTCCGACATTAATAGATTTCTGTGCCCTATTTGCGCAAAGTTCTGATGTAGAAAGATATCCCCTACTAACTGAAAAAAATAGATCAGATTTTTTCTTATTACGAAGGCCGAGTAGGTACTTACTTTAAACAGAGAGAACATAAGTATGTCTACATATCCCAAGTCAAACATCATCTGAGAAAGTGCATACGTTGAATGTAGCTACAAAACCTCTTCTTCTCCAGATTTGTCTCGTTAGCTCGCCTCTAATGTTTGTTTGTGTAACTCTTATCGGTTTGTTAACAACGATCGCGATTGAAAGGAGGAAACCGCATGACAACTCCGCCGCGATGTTTCTGGACATCGCGTGCTCCCCTCGATGCGATGTTTTCAAATAATAATAATAATCGTAATTATGTACCGGGTCTTGCTGAACTGTTACCCGTTTGGCCTATCGTCCGGGCTCCGTGGACCGTGGTCCATTGTCACGGACATCAATGCTGTCCAAAGCGCTTAATTTGCCTGGGTATAAACGACATGTGATCGTTGTTCATCATCTAGTATTTGAATAACCCTTTTATTAAATTAATGTGGTCTGTAAGGTATACGAATGATGAATTTTTTTTTTACCCATCACACCGTGTCTCGTAAGGGGTAGGCAGAGAGAACGGACCTCCACTCTTTTCTAACCAAGCCTACTTCTTTCGCTTCTTCCACCGACATAACATTTCTCATACACCCTCTCCTATTTCTCTTACTTCTTACCTGGCCTTCCTTGAGAACGGAATCGATGTTTTCGATCCACGTCATTCTCGGTCGGCCACGCTTTCTTACACCTTTCCTTTCAGCCTTATGAATTCTCTTTGTCAATCTGTCTGCATCCATTCTTTCCACATGCCCTAATGATGAACAATGTTTCTAAACAGGCAGCTAAAGATGCTGAAAATGAAATGGTTCAGTGATGCGTCCTTAGGAAATAACAAATATGTAACAACTAATGACTAACAATTCATTACTGATGTTCGATTTTTAAATGGACTACGGGGTTACGACCGTCTTCTACTGTTATTTCGAAGGCTATCTTAGTGTGATCACTTTTCGTTAATAACGTTCGCCATCAGGTGGTAATGTTTAAGTCTCCGAAACTCCTATAATCATGAGAATTCTCGACATGTTCAACATGTCGAAAAATCTCATATATACCTACAACAAGTATATAGATATTTAAAAATAATTAATTAAATATAGAGATAAAAGTTTGAAATTATTGAGAACAAGAGAGCAACCAAATTTAAAGACTGCGACTGCTGTCATGTATTTGGCGCCAGGATATGAAATAAGATAATAAGTGCTAACATTCACGGTAACCTGGAAGAAAGGCATGGTTACTCAGAAAGAAAAACCGGGAACATATTCATTATTAAGCTCCTGATCGCTTCATGGTGTATAGAAGCATATTTCTATAGTCTAGAAAGCATTCAGTTTTATATAAAAGCTGATGTAGTTTGCAATACGCACATTGGTGTGTAGGACTTGGTGGATAGGTACGTGAAGAGATCATTAGGTTGGGAGTAGCTGGGTCCGGCAATTACCTTCGGCCGTGAACTGTAAACTCCAAAACAGATAGATGGTCAATTATCATATACAAAAATTCGACCAAACAACACTACTTTTGGGCCGCATCTACCTCTTTTATGGCTTCATGGATTATTATCATTGTTCTACGGTGTACTGTGACCAAACGTTCGCATTTTCTTTTTGTAGCACATTGTCATTCTTTATCACCTCAGCGAAGATCTCTGTCATGCTGTTTCCTTGAGAAAAATGTTGAGCAGAGTGGTCTCATTTCATAGCGTGTTATTAAGTTACTAAATTATTCGCTGCTCGAAGTAGTGTAAACCAGGCTTGATTATGGTTTCTGTGACAACCTCAATATAAATAGCAGACGAAATTAACCGATTACATTTTTGTTTGCTGAAGAATATTCCTTTGATTTAATAATCTAGCTTTCCCGACAGACGTTGTTCTGTGGACCCTTTGGTCCTAACCAGAGGCGGCCCGTTCATTGTGCACTGCGCCTTCAGAAACTAAAATAAACTAACTTAATAACAGCATTAAAATATTAATTCTAAAACGTCCATATTCCATTCGCATTCAAAGCTCAGACGGTATCAACGCGAGAATATAATTATATGCGCTCAATTTGGTTGACTTTGTATGAAAATTTTCTAAAACGCAAGAAACGGTGGAGTAAGTGAAATGGTCTGCCGTAAGAATAGACAGTTACGTATGCGAGACTGAGATGGTGCAGGTGCAGAAGACAATAATTTTGTTGTTAAATTATTTCAAAGATGTCGTCGCACCATATTCGTTCCATACAAACTGTAATATCATATTTATATTATTTCTTATCCATTTTTTAAATTTTATTAGTTATTCTGTTGGAGTCCGGAGTGGAGAAGAATCCAATAAATCACACATCGGAAGAATCTGTTGAGCCGATCTCGAGTTATAAGTGTTCGCACTAACCCGACTTTAATTTATATTAGGAGATATGGTAACCGTACCCAAAAATGTACTTCTGTCTTGTTGGCTTAGTGTACCTATATACTGGTTTCTAACCTATTTTTCGCGTACCTACCCGACTATTACAATTTGATTACGACATTTTCACAGACAATGATTAATGTTGATATTAGCCACGTTGTTTATATCACACACACTGTATGCTCTAATATTATCCGTAGGGGATTTTGGAGGAACTTTTTTTTTTTGCTAATTTCATGTGATGTAATTTTTTTTATACCTAAGTACGTGGATGCGTAAAATCTCAGATTAAAATTGCTATTTAATTGGTTAACATTTTTTTTTTATATTAAATTGGTCATTTCTTGATAAGCTAGCCTGATATGTAGTTATAAGAGAGGTATTATACTTTATAGTTTCCTCATTGCAGATGGTCCCCTTTGGCACAAAACGTCTCCAGCCACTCTTTGTTCCGCTGCCGGTACCGCAATGAACAACTCCCATTTCTATAACATGATTTTTTCCCCTTCCTGAAACGCTTCTCTTGATAATTCTTTTTCCATCGAAGGAGATTACCTTCAAGAGAAGATAATAGAAGATTGAGCCTTCCCAAGATATTACTAAACTATTTATTTAGGATTAAGTAGTTCGTTATTTCTTTGAAAAATTGATTTAATGGTTTTAATAGTGGTTGGTTTTTTATGTACCACCTATCTTTGTCGACGGCTCTCAATATCTTATTTCTTCTGCATAGAGATCTCGCAAATATGTGTCGTTTGAAAATTAATCAACCGAAAAAATGTTTATACCTAATATCGTTATTAAAAAATTAATTTTTGACGATGATTTTTTTTTCTATGATGAGGAATTTAGACATGGTAGGTAATTGAAATCGCGCAAGATCGAGTACGGTGGAGTGCTTCTCCTTGCCTCCCTATACCCCCAATTGGAGTCAGACAGTGAGTATTGATTGAATGGTTGATGTCTTTCTAATGAGGCTAGATTTCTTTAAGGGTTAGATCTCTTAAACGACATTTAGGTACGTGGACATGAACTCCATTAAAAGCAAAATAGTTACCGTAGTGATTTAAAATCGTTTGGTTTTAAGTACATATGAAATCGATAAACCAATCCAAACAAAATCGATAGAAATAAATTTCTAATAATGATTTATTGTGCAATAAATGTAATAAACACGTCCATCTTCTCCAATCTTCCACTAATCAATCTTTCCACTTTCCAGGGAGGCGGGCGGTATATCGACCGCTCACTGTGGCCGTATTATTACCGCTCTGGGTACATCGTTCGCTCCGTAAACCGCGTCATACGCTATATGTGTCATTTCACACAATACATCATACCTCAGATCTAATTATAGGAGAGTACCTCCCTAATTTCGTAACAGCTCGGGTGCCTTTATCTAATTACCTGCCTGGGTTTGTTTTACGCTCGTTAGGCCTCCAGTACTGGCGTGGCTATTCCATATAACGAAAACATAAATACATAACATGTTACAGAGTAGGTACCTTTTTAGTGTACATTGACTGTATGAAAATAGATAGATACATTACAAATTATCCTGTCATATTTTCACTTTTTTCCGCTTTCGCACCACAAGCTTTGCTTTATTTCATGTTAATAATGCAAATTCATTTTAAAAAGGGTAGCGATGCGTTCCAAAAACCTTTGTGCTATGCAAATAATTTTAAGCACTTTAGGTCTTTTTTTAACTATTGTGGCGAAATTTCTAAGTTGTCCCCTAAAATTTGCAAAAATTCTTCATGCCATGTCGATCATCAAACTGGATCTTAATAATGGAACGAAAAATTCGAAATTTTGTCACATTGTTTACGAAGGTGAAAGGTCGCCGAATGTAAATATTGAATCCGCACTTTCGTATGGTCCGTATTTGTATAAAACATCTTATGTAAAATAAAGCTGAAAACTCAATTCTTTGGTAAAATTAAGTAAAATAAGTTACTTGTATAGTTATATACAGGACAATTTTTTTTATTTTGAAATGGCACCTTCTGCCCAAAATATCAACAATCCTTTGGTCATATATCATTAAGTAGCGTCAATGCGCTGTGAGCTTCGGGCTTAGCGAGTGTTGCCATGTATAACTATTAGGTAGTTTAATGTCAAAGACAAATTCTTTTAATACTAAAAAAATGTATAAAACCTTACATACATCAATTTTTTCATAAAGCAATACCAGAGTCAAAATAGACCCACGTCAAACTACTTTGATACTTAATAACCAAAATCTAAATGTAATTTTTATTAGTGTATTGTATTATTCTTAGATATAGGTATTTTATTTTATTGATCAATAACCTCCTCTCCAAGACAGGCATTGCCTAGTGGAGGGAGTCACTAAATTGTGTATTATTTTTAATGTATTGTTTTTCATTGAATAAAAATTATTATTATTAATAATGAGATCGTTATAAAGATTGCAATTGGATCGGAACGCGATGTAAATTCGAGTAAGGCCCCAGGTTGTGTTAAACTCCTACAAGTTTTCTGACATTTGAAAAATGTCCTGATGATAAAGGTTCAAATATACACAAATACGCTATCCATTGGGTTAATGTGTTTCGTCGTGAATTAATGTACCTATTATGTTTTCTGTTGAAAACCGCAGATTAAAAACTGCAGCTAATGTCGTGACGACACGGAATATTTTGACATTAACGAAAAAAATAATAGAAAATGGCCCACAAAAGTGAGTAGTACCTAACCATTATCTATGGTTTGTCACTTTCTCCCGGCCAGTTCTAAAATAATTATACCATTCCCAACATCATTGTTCGCCTATTCTTGGCTACAATAAAAAACCACGACATAACCTCCGTACAAAAAAAGAACACTCTTTACAAAACAAGACAGTACTTATGTACCTACGTACTTTGCCCTAATAGTTTTCGGACTAAGGGCCATTATTATGATCTCGTTAACGGAGAGGGCCAAGTACTATCTTGTATATAAAAATCAAATCTTCAAATTTTTTGTCCTTAGTAACTTTGTAGATCGTTTCAATAAACAAACATACATTAAAATAAACAAAAACTTTGTCAGCTCTACTTTTGAGTAGGTTTAAACGTTTTTGGACAACCGTCCATCTTCAGTATTAACCTTAACAATACTAAAAACCAAACTTTATGGTTCAAACTTTATTAAACAGTTACACAACCTTCTGATTAAAATTTGAAATATTTCGTTCGGAGTCAATGATAGTTTTGAATAAGTTTTGAAAATAAGTACTAAATTAATGATAAATGAAAATGAATACTGAAATAATGCATGTATTTTATGTATGTGTAAAAGTTTGGACATTATTTTTATGTATTAGAATTTTGGCAGTTCGCTACTTACAATTGCGCGAATGTTTTTGACAAATGTAGTAAAACAACTAACTGGGTGTCGTGCATATCTCAAGATTCCAGTCATATTGTTATGCCGTAACTCACATAATTATTGTTGCTTAAGCTTGTTGGGGTAAATTTACCCCAAACGACCATACATACTGGACACCATAGAAACAATAACAAGCAGTAACTCATTAGTTGGCGATGACAGTTCTTTCTCATTGTTTTTTCCTTAGTGGCCCCTACCAACGATAAAGAAAACATACTCTTTTTTTTTCAGCTTTAGCTCAATGTTTGTTTGGTTGAAATGCACCTTGACATTGGATTTGGTCAGGATAAACTTCGGCTAGCAACAATTGGCTAAATAACTACAGAAAGCAAATAATGTCAAATCCTTTAACTTTTCTGAAGATATCATTTCTTATTTGGCATCAACAACACGACGGGGGATGGTAGCTAGTTAGCTACGCTATAAAAACTAGGCACCTTGTACTTTACAAAGAGTTTAATTTTTTTGTCCGCGCTATTTCGTACGCACTCGCGTGTTCTGTCGGAAAAACCTAATAAGCTCGTACCTAATCCAATTTGGGTAGATACTTGATACGTTCACGAACTATTTATTATATTATTCAGATAGATCGGTACGTTTTTTGCCCAGTTTCCGAGGTTGTCGTCGTGTACGGGTTATTATTGCCCACAATAATATCACCATTGTGTCGAAGTCGGTACGAAGATTTCCATTTTATTGCGTTTTATTATTATGGTCGCTTTTTTGTTACAACTGCGGCCACGTGAGTATTTTTATACTCCGATGTTCACATCCGTTATTTTTCCCTACTCTAGAGCAAATTGAATTATTGCTTTTAGTCTTTCCGTGTCGGTTGAATTGTTAATCTTCAATCTTCCTCTTCTTCTTGATAAAGGAATGAGCTCTATTTATTCTCTATCTTTTTGATGGGCGCTCAGGAAATCTGCTGGTTGATGGTTTTTCGTCTCGAATCCCTTCTATTGATGTGGTCTCTCCGGTAATGCAGTTACTAGACCATTGTCGTCAACCTCGACATAGCAGATTGCTTGAATTTCGAAATTTCTTATTCTGTCTATAATTTATTGTTCCCTTGATGAAGGAGAAGAGTTTTGTTCTTGGAGGTTCTCGGGATACTCTTCCGTTCTCGTGGTATCAGTCCTGGTTTCCACACTGTATGTCACCATCGGTTTTTACGCAAAACTTATAGATCTCCATTTTAATTTCTCCATACAGTAGTAATTTCCATACTCAATGTCTTTAACTTTATGGGAAATTTAAAAGGAATCCTCATTCGATATTCTATACATTGACACAAATTTTAGAGAAATCGTATGAAATCCTTCATGTTTATGCAATCTATGCTTAATCGTGAATTTTTTAAATCTTTGGTATTGGATACTCTCCAGGAATCATTTCAGTGCCCTGTCAGAAAGTCTTTATGTCGGCAATCACCTTAATGAATTATTTTCTATCCTTGTTCGCTTGGAAAACTTGCGACGAATCCGGTCCATTCCCCTATTACGAAACCAAAACATTTGTCCTTTCCAATGTTTCTGCGACCATTTTATACCACGAATATTTTTTCTGATGGTTTTGATACACATTTTTCAAACGGGTAATATATTTTTTTTTTATTTTTGGTTTCAGTAAGATACGTCCGCTTCGATAAATTATGGATCGCTCAAGTACTTTCGCTTAGGAAGCGTTGACATGACATGTATGCGTGTCAATGCTCTCTAGCCATCATAAAATGTATTATTAACACTGGTGCTTCTTCACGCATATTTGTTATTTTTTTATGAATCGGAACGATAATTAAATCGCACACGACTTTTAATAGAACGAATTCCGACACTGAAATACTTTCTATAGCCATTATACTAATACGTGTTTTTCTTTTATTTCCAGGTAAAAATTCCCAGTTGATTCGCTTCGGTATTCTTCATACTTTCACTGACTTCTTACGACACACGTAACCGTTAGTTCAATGTCGGAGTAAATGTGACCAAGTACGTCTTCCTCGCTGGTAAGTTTTATGTTACTTTAGCACAAGCTCTCCATCTGATTGTAGTCCTTGTGGAATCCCGGAGTGTACTATTTGGTGATTTCTCAAGAAAAATCTGATTCCATTCGATTGCTCTGTACGTAGTGTACGTATTAGTGATGTTGCGGATGCAGGTTTTTTGACATCCGCGGATGTGAATGCGGATGCGGAGCTTTCAAGTCATACATCCGCGGATGCGGATGCGGAGCTCAGAATAAAAAAATGATACTGTATAATAGGGATGTAAAACCTAAGAAATAAAAGGACCTTTTTAACGAAGGGCCGCCTTTTCACAGAATAAAATAATTTTGTATAGTTTCTTCTTCTTCTTCGTCAGCCTGTCTCCGTCCATTGCTGAACATAGGCCTCCCCCCCTCTCTTTCCATTCATTCCTGTACTGAGCCTCTCTCATCCATGTACGGCCTGCAATATTTGCGATTTCGTTCGCCCATCTGGCTTGGGGTTTGCCGACATTTCTTCTGCCTTGTCAATGCTGCCACTCCACGTACAGTCTATAAGCATTCATAAAAAAATCAACAACAATACAACGATCTTACTCTACACTCTATACACGTAAGAAATAAAATGTCTTTTTTGAAAGTGCACTTAATTTCAAAATTTGTCTTGGTAAGTCCAGACACCAGACAAGAACTAACACTTTCTAATATGGCACTTGATAACAAAGCCCAGTAGATAACGCTCTCCATGCCTTTTACTTGCACGTGTCATGCATCTTCTTTCTCTCTCAAACTTCAAGGCCATACCTTTTGAGATAAGAACACAATTGCATATCAATCTTAATTTCGTGTCGCGACTTGCTCTAGCGGTACATCCGCATCCGCATCAACATTCGCATTAATTAATGCGAATGCAGATGCGGATGTGAAAATTGATGCGGATGCTCCGCTGTTGCGGATGCGGATGCGAATATCCGCAACATCCCTAGTACGTATCTTCCTCCAAATTCCGTATTTTATCTCTGTACGACTCTCTGATAACCTTAATTTCCGATGTTTGGAGCAGATTTTGCCTCTTCAGATATATCCATTAATTCTGGTCGATTGAGCGCACGCTAGATGTTCAAATTTTAGATGTGGATTAGATTACGAATGCTTGCACAATTTGAGTATACAGTATACTTGGAGCGTGCTTTTGCAGTATCTGCACCTGTAGTCTAGAACAGGCTCCCACCGACAATCAGAGAAACGCATGATATATCCCGTTTCAAGAACCAACTGAAGACTTTTCTTTTCAAGAAATCACAATTTTCAATCGAAACAATATGCACGCAACCACAAGCCTTAGTCAGCAGACAGCGCCCTTGAGGTGAAAAATTTTCACGGCGTTTGTATATAAGTGTGCTCTTTTGTATTGGCTTGTCCTATTTCTGAATGATTGTTGACAAATTTTCTACACATTACATGATTTTCTATTTCGATGTACGTTTAAGCAAAATCAATTTACATAGTGTAAGTTTTATGACCCGCTAAAGGTTTTTTTTTTTAATTTTAATAATTTATTCCTTTTTCGCTATATCTCGTGGGTTTCTAGCTTCGAATGCCAATACGATCAAATCTGCTGCAGTCGTACCATCCAACAGGCTTAAATTACCAGTGCCTCGTCTTCCAAGGATTCTTTAACTATTATTTGATGATTCATACTCTCCAATTACCCAGTAGTAAGTAGGTACCTGACTATGATGAAAAAATAATTATTATTGAAGGTTTGCGAAAACGTGAAGACATTTTGTTCATTCAAATTATACTCTTGAAGCGTTAATGCCGTACTTTTAAATTATGAAGAATCGTGATTATTTGCTGGCTGTGTTCTAAGATGTTTGTTGTCTGAGATGTGTGTCAAGATAGTGCAGGTGAATGAAGATTCATGGTCGCTGATTCCTTAAACGGATGAAAAATCATTAGGATGATTTTCTTGACTCGACAATCCACAACAACAGATGTGGATCATTTATGATCTATGAGAACCATACAGATTCTAGATCACGATCTACGACTCGCAGCGCGTATACGTCGTAATGAATGAAGTAATTACCCTACGTGAATGGGATTCATAAATGATTATTTACTATTAATTATTATTCTCTTAAGCTATGCGAGCGTCCAACTGTCTGTCGATAGATTTCCAGATGTTGACTCTCGACCGTTGAGTGAGTTATCCGGAATGAGCGTGAATGTATGCGCGCGCATTGGTGCATTTTATTCCTATGTTTTCTTTATATGGATCAATAGTTATAGGTCATCCACGTATTATGCACGTTGTCCCTTTTGTCTCTAAAGTTTATCTTCTAGCTGCCTTTAAATTGAATAACGTAACACTACTGCTTGTAAATTGTGTAACATCGCAAGAACTGCCCTGATATTACATATTTGTATATGCAAGGTAGCCAATGTTAAAGATAAACGATAAACACATTTTTAATTTAGCTACTACCTTGATTCACTCTTACTGCTCTTCCGTCCAAGACACATGTGCTCTATAGTCGAATGTTTATGGCATCGAAAGTATTTACAAGCCCCGTGTATGCACGTAGAGTGTACTTAGACCTTATTCCACGACCGTTGCGTCTCGTTGAGAATCTCTCTGGTCTAATTCCACAGTCATGCTTTCGTTACATCCGATCTGAATTCGATACGGAACAAAATTTCGTTACTACTGCACACTGTGTTTTATTACTTTTTACGATAAGACCAAACGAATGATGTTGATCACCGATCAACGAACTACTAGAATGAGCAAATTTTTCATTCTTTTTTTTTTTAACCACACTGAACATCCATCCTTCCATTCCACAACTCTTTTTTATGATATTGTATTTTTCACAAGATGATTCCCACTTTTTTAGGATATTGTATATTTCACAAGATGATTCCTACCTTTTTTAACTCCAGCCTTCCTGCCTTTCACTTAAATAATGAATGAAAAGGTGTGCTATTTAGACAATATGTATCTCCTGATCAACCAGTGAGATAGCTTGCATACTCCGAGTATAAAATTTCAAATGGAAAAACGCGTTAAAAATTGTTAGGTTTTAATTTATAGCTGATAGCGCCTCTCTTGTCTTCGTATATCTATGTTTCGTGGACGGCCTCATGACATCCGAGCAACGGAAGCTTTCGAAGACAGACCGTGACGCGGAATGTTCTCGCTACAACACAATTTTCTCTCACTCACTGTTCTACGTTCTGAGTTCCCACCGACCGGTACTGTCGTCTGATGGGGAACATCAATCGTATCTTATTATTGAAGAGATCACTGGAATGTGGATTTATATTTTTATAGTATGCAACTAGGAAATATATCTTTTAAATTCTGAACAGTATAAAGTCTAAAGTTCTTTTACCATGTCGATTTGCAACATGTAGTTTGAATTCTAGTTGAACACGATCTACTATGAGTGAGAGTCCTTCACCAAAGGAGTAACTAAACAAATCAATCCTTATTGTTCCTTTATTAGTATGGGATCCTACCGTTAAAGATTACTCCGTTCGTCCTTTAAACATTGTACCAGTGTTATTTCGTTGTGTATACTTCAATAGGCAATAATTGTGGTACGCAAGACATGCGTCATGTCAACACTGCCTACTAATGGACTGGATGACAATACACTGGGTAGATCAATCTGAGCATTGAATCAACGTTTTATTGGCCGCGTGTACTCCGTCACCACGCTACACTGATTTAGAGGACCCATTGTGTCCCTTCCTTTGTGTGTCGTGTTGACACTGGTTGTCAATTATTAGTTAAAGGATCATTCACAGGCGGCAGGTCCTCCTAATACACAGTTTATTGTTAGTATCAATGGATACTTCACTTTAAAGTCCTCGTGGGCTAAGTAATCATCTTTCATACTTCGTCATTCTTCTGTACCCATACCTGCTCCCTAGATGGTGATTTATTATATGGAATCTACAAATTTTTGTAATGCCTTCATTTTTACCTCATACTAATCGACACCTTAATCCCAGAAAGTCAAAATGTTTCTTGAGTTTGGAGGGGGTTACCGCGTTATCTGTTGCCCTCGGAATTAAGGTCTCAACAATCATCCAAAGGGCAATTTGTTTTTGGTGAGCGGTGGACACTGGACGAGGTATCTAACGATGTTGTCTTTAGAGTCATATACCAACGTATATTAAAAAAAAATCTTAATCTTGCATTAAATTTGTGTTTTTTGAACACACTTTGAAAACATACATTTTCACAATACGTTTTTTTTTCCAAGCGAATCTGGGCTCACCCGAAGTTAACACAAATATACTTTTGTCGTCTTTCACAAAAAGCAAATTTTATTTTTTGAAAGAGGGAGATGGTCTGCGCCAGGGATCGAATTAAAGACCTCCAGAACGAAAGTCGGCAACCGAACCGATAGGCTAGCTCTTTCAGTACATCCGATTGATTGACCAAACTTCTTCACTGTACTCTGATATAGGCACAACTCGAAAGACTACATACAGCTTTGAACAACATTCTTTAGTTTCAGTAGAAACCAATATTTCCAGTAGTACTTTGAATAATCTTTTGTATAAAAAAATATTGAGGCGAAAGGTAGCGTCGTAACCGCCAGTTTACTGACCACTTCGCATGAAGAAGATAACGCTAAGGGTGTATTTAGGTGATACGAAGTTTACCAGGGCATCACGTAATCAATAAAATTTCCAAAATATATCAGATGCGGGTTTAAACGAACCGATTCAAATTTTCAATAGTTAGTTCGTTAGTGTACTATAAAATAAGTTCTCACATCGATCTAGCATCTATCACTGTTACATAAGTTATGTATATTGAAATAAATTAAAATAATGTACATAACGTATTATCGATGGTGTGATAATAAATAATGGTCGTAGTATAAATCACGGTCCTACTGTTTATGTGATTCTCTTATTAATAGATCACGCTGCCCTTCACACGGGCATTTGGTAGATATATCACACGCCCTGATGGCTTCTGATGCGGTTTGATGCCCTCCCGCTGTTCTGTTCTGTATACGTACCCAGTCTAGAAAATTACATCATAACAAACCATTACAGATTTTTTTTTTCATTTCAACTTTCTCTGACGAAACTATTTTTCGGATTCTTTATGACTCGCCCAGCCATTTAGAACCTAAAATTTTGTTCATTGGCAGACACATACTGGAAGTTGCAAAGTTATGTGTGTTTAAGAAAACCGTTCATAAGATGAGGTTTAGTTGCGACTGCCAGACGCAAGACACAACTACCCTTAAATTATCACATAATTACCCCTATTCGCTATCAGATCCGCTAAAATTAAGAATCCGCCAAAAAAGTGCATGAAAAAAGTAACTTTTAACTGACTCTTCCACTTAAATTATCGCGTTTCTTCTAAAATGACCCGTTATTCGAAAGCGGCACCTTAGAAAGACCCGCCAAAATTTTAGAGGAAAGGCTTATTATATGTCAAAATCGTGTGTTTTTTTTCATTCACCTCTCTTTAAAAGAACATTCAAAACAAAATAAGTTATTATTTTCAGTAATTATATAATTTTGCTCTTGTTTTTATCACAAAAGATACGTTAATTGTGTTATATTTCTTGATCAAGATGAATTTGTTTGATAAAAAGGAAATTTGGCGGCCATGATGATAATTTTGACATGGGGAAATTATTCGTTTGAAATCACTTGCAGCTATATTCACTTCGATCGAATTCTAAGGAATATCGCTTGGATTGGTTGAAATCACATGGAATTGCCCGCGAAATTCAAAATTTTAGTTGATGCTAAATTTTAGCGGATCTGATAGGGAATTGGGGTAAAATGTAGGTTTTGTTATTATTTTTATAAAGTGGTTGGTATGCTAGTCCACTACTTTCGAACCGAATGTCGTGGGCTCGATCCCCAGTGCCGACCGTTTTCCTCTTTCACGCAACAAACTTTGCTTAGTGTGAAAGATGTCAAAACTGTGTTTGCGTTCACTTTGAGTGAAAATTAGAAAAAAAAAATCCGAATTTAGTTGCGTAATCAAGATTTGAAACGCTTAAGTTGCCTGTTGTGACATTTTTAACCTAAAATTGCCAAATTATGTTAACCCTTGGAACTGAAAACATCAACTAAATAACAGTAAAGTTGAACGCTGCTTTTCATTATCGAGCACGAAATGGGAACACGCTTAATAAAACTATTGAACTGAACACGCCTTTTTTAAATTTTGTGAAATATTCTTTTATAAACTGAAAAAAAAAAGAAATATCGTTAGATGCTACTCGCTAAGGCTGAGATCGGGTCGAGTTCGATGAGACGATAGGAAGCGAGCGTATTGACCGCCTACTGCTAGTGAGTACAACAAACTGTATTCTATTCGATGGTAGATTCCCGCTTATTACTCGATGTTCTATCGGAATTGTTGAGTGTGCGATGTTTTCAATAGAATATCCATCTATTATGATTAATGAAATCTATCAACACGGCCCATTATCTAGCTAGTAGAGTATTGTCGGGATGATCTCCAGCGCGCACACTCGCCGAGTTACGCTTAATCCAATTATATTCTCTTCTATTATACTTGTGCGCACTGTGCGCAGTTCGTGTTGCGTAATATCTTGTTGATACTCGTATATCTTCTCTATCGCAAGTTTTCGGGTATCATCCAAATCCGGGTTTCAAACGTAGACATATATATCAAATAGGATTGTGATCGAACTAAACGATAATTCAAGAGTGCGTTTATACCAAACTAACGTAGAGTCAGAGCTGAGATTAGAGAAGGAACCAGAAATAAAAACGAGAAAGGACCAGAACTCTAGCGCGTGTACATAATTTGTCATCACCCATAAATTAGTACTCGCTCGTTGTTGTGACCATGGTGTCCTATTGGATAAAAATATTATATAGGTATACCTATCAACGATAAAAGTATGAATACTCTACTTCTAGCTACGGCTCTCTATTCGATTGGTGTGTGTGGTGTAACACACTAATTCGATTGGTGAACTAACTCAAATAATTATACTCGAAATCGAAATTCGTTAAAAAATCAAGTTCAGTGAGTGGTTCGTAATAAAATGATTTCGGAAAAAAATTCAATTTGTACCTATACTTAAGTTTTTAATTCATTCCCTAATCTATTCTGTCTGATAATATTTTTTTTTTGTCTATTAGTATTTGGATATGCAAGATAACTTTTTATCACTCACTTGCACTGGTACATAATGTGTACCTACTTGTTTTCCCATATATTTTACTTGTTTTCTCTTTTTGTATCTGCTAGCTAAAGATCATGGCTTTTCGTGTGAATTACCTACACTAAAAATGCAGATTGAAAGTTCATGTCCTAGCTATAAGTGTTGCGCAACAAGTTTCACCGTTCGTTTAATTAATATTTTCCTCCAATTTTCTTCCATTTTTTAATTCCACTTATTAGTATCTGTTGTAATAAAATAATTGGTACGAGTGCTTCAGCGTGTCTGTGTTTCCCCTACTTGATCATGTGCATTCTCACTTTCAGACATTTCAGTAAGTCCAGGACATGGTGGGGATAAGCTAAATATTTGAGAGTAGGTACCTAGTTACCTACATATCAAAGTTGTTTTTCTGAAACCGTCAAACAACAACATAATATAGCAAATTTTGATCAGATTTATGTGAGCATTGCATAACTCTCACAAAAAGATACACTTTTTTTGATCCGTACAATTGCAGCACATTCTTGAATGTTTTCTGGCTTAAAATATCCGTATACAAAATAACATAGTATTATCGTATTACGGTGAATTTATTGGTACAAGTTGTTATGTCGGTACGAATAAATTGTGTTGAAATCGTCAAAAATATCATCGCGAGTGACAGGTGACACGTTCTGTCCGAATGATAACATCTCCCGAACTTAACAAACGAAATGAGAAAATAATACTCAAGTAATAATATTATTTAAGCACACATACATCTCTTTTAATATTCGTGTAAACAAGATACATTGCTTGATCCGTTTACGAATCTAGTCTCTTCGAAAGCAATGTTCGATCATCGGCTTACCATGGAAAACCCCTTTCCTAATTTTATTTTTTTAAAAGAACAGGTTATAAATTAAGATACCTGATGTCCACTAGTTCACATGCAATTTTTCGGCTTCAAAATCACGCATTAGTAGAAAAAAAATCATGAAAAAACACGAATCCCTCCTTCCCCTATGATACGATTCGCGATTTTTTTTTTCAGAACTCCCGATCAGGCTGATGTGCTTAACGGATGATCCTTTTAGAAGATAGATTTGAGCGACTATTATTTTGATATCATCTTGATAGTAGACGTCATCTATAGTTATCCTATGACAGCAACACACTAGCGAAATATAAATCTGTACCCCTATTCCGAATTTTTCAGCTTTCCGAAGTATTCTGTAGGGGCGTTGAACACGTTTCCATACAAAATTTTGTTACTTCACGCCAGCGTAAAAGTCGCGGAAACTTAGAAAGAATACAGGGGTACAGTAATTTTCTATACAAATGTGTTGTAGGCGGCCGGAACTACTCCCTCCCAATCTGAGACATTCGAATTCATTGAAAAACACTTTTTGACCCAACCTTGAAACGAACCCAGGACTTCTAAATCAAATTTAAAAGATTTATGCACAATTCATTCGCGTGTATATATCGTGCACCAACTAGATAGAGGTGTTCGCTATAAAATGTCCGAACATGGATATACTTAATATATTTTTTACAAGAAGTTTGTTTCCGAATTGTCCGAAGTTCGAACTGTTTGTTCGTCAACGGATCATTTTACTGTAGATAATTTATCCCGTGTACACATTATCAAATACTTTGTTTATTTTTATATTATTGTGCGTACGTATCGCGTTTCGCTTTTTTATTTAATACAAAATTAAATAATAAGACCGATGATATCGATGATGATTGTGTAACGACGTAATCGAATTAGCGCGCGAACACGATCCGCCGAATCGGAGTGTGTGAAGCCCGTCATGAGTAATCCGACATTTGAAATTTGATGTATAAATCGGGAAAGATGTCATTCAAGTGGGTTTTTTACACTCATAAGAATTATGGTCAACAATATCAATGACCATGTATGAAAGAAAAAAAGTATATTGCCTAGCTCAAATTAGCTTCTAATTCTGAATTTGAATAAATAGTACCTATTTCATATGACTACAATATTCTGTTTTTCAAACGAAGAATTGAGCCAAAAAAGGTTTATTTACATCTTCTGGCGTTCCATGTAATCACAATTTACTTTTGTGTTGGGTTGTTTTTTTATTGTTTTTGATTTTGAGGTGACTGGAAAGAGTGTTGTTGTCGTTTTTTTTTTTTGTAAATAAATAGATCTGGTTTTATTGTACTATTTTTTTTTTCTATTCTTTGTAACTCTGTTTTCTTGCATATCTACATGTTGGTCTCAAGAAGTGGGTTTTTATTTTTATACTATTTCTTATACTATTTTGTTTATAACCCCGTTTTGATCTCTAGAACTGCGTTTATTTGTACTATATTGTAACGTTGAAGTTCTTATATTAAAACGACTTATTAATATAATGAATTGTTAAATGTCATTTAAAGAAGCCCTTTATAATATTTTATTTATTTAACAAACTTGTATATTGGAAAGGTTCTTGTATAAAACTGTTCTAATTGTCTGCGAAATCAACGCGATTCCTATTTCTTTTTTTATTTTCTGGAAACTTTTTTAATCAACTAGCTTTCCCGACTGACCTCATCCTGTGTTCCTAAGTATGAATATTTAATTTGTATAAGGATAAAGTTTTTATCGATTTTTATGATCGATGCATCTGTTTCAAACCATATTTTTCCCATCCAAATTCTGATAATCGCACAACTATCAAACAACTGACATTTCCTGTCAAACTTTGATTTAATTTCCATTTGGAATAAAATCTATATTGTTACAAGTAGGTACTATTAAGAAGGTTATGTACTTAGAGTTTTCTTCGAATTTCTAATTATCCGCGCAATTTTCTTCATTTTATCTTTCATAAGAACCTTCTCCTGACAAAATCAAACACGCCAAAAAAATAATTAGTGAAATCAGTCCAGCCGCCCAGGACCGATGGCCCCACTAAATAGGTCTCCATTTTTATAATATAGATTCACGCAATTAATGACGTTATTTAATTTACTTTACGCAGTTTGACACATCATTAACAGAATTTCGTATTATTTTCTAATAGCTACTACTTAGTGTGTCAACAGTAGATCATCGTTACTATAGTCGAGCAATGTTGTGAGTAGCGTTGCGATAATTCAGCCGAACCTGCGGGTGGTGTAGTTCACATAAAAATTACAATCCAACCGTTCCAGGAAAGATTAAAACGTACGTACCTAAGAATAATTTACGTTAACTAATCTACTAATAAGGCGCTTCCGTTTCCTTCGACCGTTAAACTTGTACTCATCGATATACCTAATATCTTTCGCACCGTGTTTCCACGTTATGTCCATATCCTGGTATTCCATTATAACTCGTACTACTGGGTACTGGTGGTAACGATGATTAGTATATTTATAACATCCTTTTCTTGCGGTCTATCTCATTCAAACCATGTTGCATGTTTTTATATACAGGGTGTCCCAAAAAGTATGGATCATCGGTAAACGAGGGATAGAGGACCCCTAGGGCTATCCAAAAACCTCAATGTATGTTCTACGATTTTTTTTCGAAAGATTCCGGCTGTCACAACATAATTGGTCACAGAGACGTTATTTATTTAGATACACCCTTCATTTTTTTTTTCAAAATTGTTGAATAGTGTAAGTTTTAGATGTTATAATTTGTTTCATCCGATTTGATACCATAGCTTAAAAAAATGTTGTATCTCAAAAATAGTCAAATCAGAAAATTGACAAAAATGTTTGAGGGCGATTTAAAAATAGAAGGTCACATAAAAAAAAATTCCCAAACATTTTTCAAAAACTTCCTTATTTCATTTAGTATCTACCCTGTAAATTTAATTTTCCCAAATACAAATAAACCAGCCTTCGAAACAGCAGTAGAACGCGTTCATAAGTCCGTAGTGGTTCACTTTGTATTAAATTTAAAAATCGAACACTCATAAATTGATTGAATGATGGCATCAAATAGTTGGTTCTGTTTGTAACATCTAAAACAAACAAAACTCTTCACTCAGTACCCCTATTCTAAGTTTTTTCGGAAGGTAGTCACGGAAGTAAGGTGAGTATTACACGAAACATTTTGTATGGAAAACGTGTAAAGCACCGCCATAAAGATATTTCTGGAAACAAAAGCGATTGTCGAATTCGATACGTATACACGTTTTCCATAAAAAATGTATCGTGTTTCTCACTTTACTTCCGTGACTACCTTCAGATAAAACTGGCAATACGGGTACAGGGGTTGATAAGGAATAGGGAAAGAGGAATGTAAGAAGAAACAGAAAGTGTAGGATACGCCAAAGAAGAAAGCACTGCAGAAGTTGCACAAAGTATATGACAGAATAAGATTTATGGATTTGCCACCAAGTTAATGAAATATGTGCATTTTTGAATTGTTAATGTGATCAGCCTTCTAAAGAGCAGCAAACAATGTCCAAAATGGTTCGAATTCAAAAGTCATCGTGTAAACTCGAACATTATGCCTGTAATTTTTGCGATGAATAGTTAAATTATCGTGTAAAACGAATGTTCAATCATTTTTAATGTAGTGGTTGTTGTATTTAGTAGCGATCGATTCGACGATCTTCAAGGCGAACTCGGATAATAATAATAATAATGGTTCTCCTTGTCGATTGAATGGCTGCGTACACGAATCATGCACTACGGTGTTTACTGATGCATTTTTAATGGGCATTTTTAACCGACCGTTATTGGATAAAACAATTATAATTATTATTTTTTATTACTATTATTGCCCGCACGAAAATAGTCTACAATGTAGGCTTTATTGAATAAGCACACTGATACTACGAGATATGAATGCCTCGACGTACGAGTGAGCTGAGCGGACGATGTTTTGCTTTGAGATACGAGTATTTAAATCGGCGGCTATTTTTAGGAGAAAAGTCGTTGAATAACTGGCCGTGAACCTCGGCTGTAATGATTCTTAGCCAAATTATTGCTGTTAAATTCGGAAAAAGACAGAAAAAAACGTAGGTGAAAGTAAGAAACCTGTAGCGAAAAGGCCCGTTAATATTAGGTATGTTGTGACGATAATTAAGCTTAAATAACAGAACACTAACTCAAGTCACGCTTCTTTCATATCCAGTCTATTCTAATCATGGGGGTTTGTTTTTCAGGAAATTTGCATTTCTATTGAAAGTTCAGCTGTTTTCCAAAGTTGGAGTGGTTGGTAGACAGTGGCAGTGGTATCATCTGGCGGCTTTTTTCCGTACAGCGTATTGAAGGTCGTGGGTTCGAGTCCCGGTGCCGACCATTTCCACTTTCGAGCTTTGCTTTATGTGAAAGATATCGAAAGTGTCTTTGTGTTCAACTTGAGTGAGCCCAGATTCATTTTTATAAAAAAAAAAAAATCGAAAAAACTTGTTTATTTCATATTAAGGTATTTCAATAAAAGGAGAAGTATCACAACGTTACAGAAAAAACATTCATTGAATTGTTTATTTCATATTATAATTTATGCCATATTTGTCATTTTCCCTTTTCCAAAACACGTAACAAAATTAACTGACAACGAGAAGTTGTCAAGAATGGTTGAGGTGGTTGGTATCCCAGTTGCCAGTTTTCTTACGTACAGCGTACCGGAGGTCGTGGGTTTATTGGGAAATAATGCTTTGAGATACGATCAACGTTACGGATCGAATTAGTAATCTCGTATCTGGAGGTATCAGTTTAGGTACTCCCTAATATCGTAAATGACTATGTACGAAATTTATACGGCGTGAAATGAATCAATGAGCGGGCGCAGTGAACGGATCACCTACGAGTAATGCGA
Organism: Mystacides longicornis; assembly: GCA_963576905.1. Taxonomy (NCBI): domain Eukaryota; kingdom Metazoa; phylum Arthropoda; class Insecta; order Trichoptera; family Leptoceridae; genus Mystacides; species Mystacides longicornis. The sequence goes on along the minus strand of OY756433.1, from coordinate 4,577,106 downwards.
CACCAGAAACACCCATGTCCATATTTAATCTATTAGCGTTGAAACAGATATATTCTTTTAGTACCTACCTACTCTTACATAGGGAGTTTAGTTACATTGTTTATCTTATATTTGCGTTGAAAGATATGTCAATTATTTTATATAATTCTGTTATCCAATTCCATTTTTCCTCTAAAGCTCTGATTATCTATAAAAGCCGTTCCTTCTAAAGTCAACAGTTAAGAAATACGCTGTCAATTACAGCTCTCAAGGAAACCACACCTTTTCTTTGTAGAAAACTTTCAAATTGACATTATCTCCCTCTGTAAACAGCTTTTCAGGAAATCAGAGCTATGAGTGGACTAACCGGCACTTGGTATGATAAATCCCCGTTTACTGCGTGTGGGAGCTACGTCCCAGTTTTTCGCAATTCTCAATTAAAATCTGGGAAAAAAACGTCCCAGCCTTCAACAGCTTTTCCTGTCTCATATGTTTCACTGACACATCAGTTTTTCTACGCACCCTGCATTATCATTTGGCCCCTAAAATATCGACTCACGTGTTACATACTTTTAGTTCTGGGTTATTGTTTCGGGTTTCAAAATCCCATGCGTACAAATAACAAACCTTTATAAGTTTAGATGATTCATTTTGGGATTCTTCGTATCTTGCTTTACAGACTTGTCAATTGGTTTGCATCAAACCGCGATCAATCTCCCCATTCTCTCTTTAAAGACAGTCATATTTCAGATGAATCTCTACATCTCTTCGCAAGTGTCACAGAGCAAGTTAGTGTTTTCTTGGGTGACCCGTTATATTTTCTCTTCGACCAAGCAAGCCCTGATGGTTTATAGCCTGTCAATTGTGTTCATTCTTTTCAGTACGCTTCTGTATAATTTAATACCCAATATTCGTTCTGAGATATATTTTTTTTATGTGATATCTTATAATATAAAAGAAAGTTGGGTTAGTGCGAACACTTAACTCGAGATCGGCTGAACAGATTCTTCAGATGTTTGATTTATTGGATTCTTCTCCGCTCCGGATAACAGAATAACTATTAAAAAGTCGAAAAATGGATAGCAAATAATAAAAAATATACCTAATATTAAAGTTAGTGTGAAACGGAATTACTGACAATAACGCTATCTGTGAAAAATTCCATAACAACACAATTTTTATTTACTCGACAACCATTGAGTTTCAAAACATTAGTACGCAGATTTTTGATAGAATAAATTACAAATTCGAATCATAGTAAAAAATTCATAGTAAGGACAACGTCTGTCGGGAAAGCTAGTTTTATATAAATACCGATTGAATACAGAAAATAAACCCTTATTATGAAATAGAAAAGCCGTCTAACTGTAAAGTTTGCATCAAAATAAATAACAGCATTGCCAACTCTATGATTACGATAATTCGTAACGATCGATATTGTAGGTATTATTTTGATTTACGTCGTTAACATATTATTATTAATGTAAGTTTTGATACAATATCAACTCAATACTATATTTATTTCCACCTGCAATCAATAGATAAATGGATGATTGAAATTGTTTTCACAAACAACATGATAACACTATCATCATAATTAAAACTACATACTATTCATCTAGACTTGCGGAATGATTATTATTAAAAGTCACTTGTTAACTCGCGCAGTAGGATTATTTTTCAATTATGCTGTGTATTGAAATCTCTTTACGTTCGTAATTCGTATTAACAAAGTTGTAAACCTTTTCCACGAAAATTTGTTTCTGTGATGGTCATGACCAGTGACTGGTGTGTCGAAGCCGTGACCTCTCCACCCATCGCCAAGTCCGGACCAGTTTTGTTTATTTGTTGGTTCGTTTTTTTTTTTACTTGGAAAACACGTTTTTTTTTTATTCAATTATTGTCCGACGAATTCAAAGGCGAAGGTATCGGAATGGGTGTGAATATATTCGTACGTGCCCGGTGATTCGCGTGAAAATGTTTTGACATCATCGAAGGAAAAAAACCTGTTTGATTACAATGATACGCCGTAGGTACCTATTGGTGATAAATTAGTATTGGCCGATGTGAGTGATACACCTTGTTTCGTTGTTGTTAGCTAATTGGTCATCAAAACATTGCGTGATTGTGTGTTTGAGTCAAACAGACTCTTTACCGAAGGAATTCCTCGGTCACAAGTATTTAAGGATAAAACCCACAGTTCTTTTAAATGAGAAAATCATCTCTTGCTTAATATAAACTGCTTTTCTAATAACAAGATTCACCTCTCGAAGACCAAACATAGTAAGTATTGACTGGTAGATTTTTTTAAAATTTATGGATACTCTTTACTGGTTTTTTATAATATCTAGTGTTAATCACGTAAAAATAATGTTCATCTCTAAAAACTTCCTTCATAGCCCTAATTGGAAGGGTACAGGGAGACAGCAAGGGCCCGATCAAGCTGAAATATTCAATCCACGGACATACCATTTCTCAAAAGGCCTCTCCTATTTCTTTTACTTCTGACTTGTGCTTCCTTGAAGACGGAATCGACGTGATCGATCCACACCATCCTCAATCGATCACGTCTTCTTCTTGCACCTTTTCTTGAAATTCTCTTTGGCATTCTGTTTGCATCCGTTCTTTCAACAAATCAAAACATCAAATTTTATAGGCTTTCATATTTGTAACAACTGTAACTTCGAAACCAAATTCCGTCGTGATACAGTATGAAAGCTGGCGTCGTAACCGCCAAGCCACCAAACCATTAATGAATTTTGATTCCTCTCCTGGCGAGATCCAGAATGTCGAAGGTTCCTCAAGCAAACATCCAAACACTTAACTTGACCCATGACAGAACTCTCAATTGGCCAGCAAAAAGTTCGTGTATATTTGAATATTGTTACTGTTAAGCCACGGCTAGACTATGGGCCATGCTGGCCAAATAGAGGCTCTGGCCCATCATAGGCAAATAGTGTGGCCGCTCCACCAATGACCAATATCGCCAAATATTTGACATTGGCCGTTACTTGTTTTGTTTACTTGTCGATCGAGTTCGCAAGTATTCACCAATATTGGAACAATGTTGACAGCTGTCATGTCTTCCATGTTGTTATTTTCATAGTGTTTTTGTACATTTTTTTTATAATCCTGATAAAATAATGGAAGTTGACAATGATAATATCATATTATGGCATTAATTGCAGCATCCTATACAGTGATACATGCGGCATCTGCTTTTCTGTTATTAAAAATAATGAAAAACGCAAACGGCAAAGACGGTGATGCTTTTCTTTAACCAACTTGAGTATGTATGTAATGTACCCATGATTCTTGCTTTTTTTATCAATATCTTTTATTTTCATTTATGTTATAGTCCAAATCAACCTGTAAGAGCTAGGTAAATATATACCTATTGCAAAACAATAAACATCAATAAAAATTGAAGGTTGGGTTTAATAAAATTATGAATGTTTTTATTGTGTAGGTATATTTGTGAATTGGAAATTATATTAAAATATCCTTTTTGCCCAGGGAGATAAACTCTCTTGAAATTCCCCACTCAGATAGGAGTATACAGTGAATAATTGGAGATTAGAATGCAAAATGATGAATAAAAGCAAGAATTAATCAATAAATCAGTGATAGAAACATTGTGTAGCAGTCTAGCCTCGTGCCAGCTGTCAGAGTTGGGCCAATAGTGTAGCCAGGTGTACAAGTATATTTGCCAAATGTTGCTACTTGCCAATGCTTGGCCAGAGCCACTATTTGGCCATCCTGGACCAGCATGGGCCATAGTGTAGCCGTAGCTTTACCCAGCAGAAAACATGCCGACATATCATTAATTTTTAAATAGAAGTTACTGCTGATTAAAAGCTGAAGATTTCAACAAGTTTTATAAATTCCTGCCCGAACTATTATCTAAGAATTGAAGATGACTCTTTTTATTGCTCTCCGTGGAGAACCAACGTATCTCAAGAATGTATATCCTGTTTAGTTTTAATTGTGTCAAGTCTTATATTATTGTGATAAAAATCTTCGCGGCGGAGTCTCTATTATTAGAGGCGAATGACCTGCGTGCAACCACTGCGTATCCTTTTGTACGTCCCATCAGATCCTTTTCCACTTTTGTACGTCCCATCAGATCCTTTTCCACTATCGAAGGATACTAATGGATGAACTGACTTCTGTGTATTGTGCAATATTAATCAATCTTATCGGGTTGTAATTATAAAAATAATGCTCAGTTTGTCTGGACGATTTGTCAACTGTTGAACAATTTGATAATTTGTTGTGCGAGTCATTGTGGAAGGTGTTGCTGTAAATCCATAACGTGAAATGGGGCTGGAGGAGGTCGCGGCATAACATATTATGTCATCCTTATATTTTGGTTTAAGAATATATTATTCAGTCTAAAAATGCCTGAAGAAGTGAGAGAAATACCTACCATTCAAATTATGAACATGCCTGTTACAGCTCATTACAGTAGCGTATCTTATATTCAGTTGCATTGCATGCTTCTTATGATATCTTGGAATTCGTCCCATGAAGCGCATTTTTTTCGTGATTGCTGTTGATTTTAGCTAATTGAGTCGAAAAGTGTTGTGGGTTATTATAATGTTGTGTTGTATTGTGTGCGATAATGTGATAATTTTATTGTAGATAAATTTATAGTTAACGGATTAAATTAATATTGGGTAATTAATAACCTCAGAGATATTATGATACGGTTAGATTTGCGATGTAATGTTATTGTTTTTGTTACTATTAAGATGTTTGCCGTAGCACAGGCTGTTACATTAACATTTTCCTCTTGTTTATACTAATATTTAGTTTAAAAATCCATTCGTTGCTAGTTTTTCATTAAATGGTGTTCATTTAACCTTGCTTTGACTCCTCATATCAAATGGGACATCGTTGAAGAGCTTACAACAGCTTCGTTGCCATATTTTAACCTCTATGCGAAGACATCGTGTTACTCTGTTGCGATTGTAGTTTCACCTCTCGTTGATCCGTTGTTAACTAATCCATGGTTAGTTGTACAGAAGCTAGTTTGTTGTGTCAAATAGATAGTGGAGAATTTTGTTCATAACTTCGTATATACGGTATGATTTATTATATAAGATTTAATTTAATGATAAAAGAACACTGGGTTTAAATAACCCACAATGTGTGAAGTCAGCAGGTGTAGGTACAATGCCTTATGAAAGGTAGCGCAACGTAAAGATGCACTAACATGCACTCTGAATATAGATACACTGTTATAGGCGCATTGCTGATTTATACCATTTATTTTCTCCATGGATCATCTATCTATGACTTCTATGAGATATGATGAAATATAATCTTAGTAAAAAGTAAAATGAAAGAAGCTCCGTTTATAAACCTACCAATTTCTCTATTGTATTTCTTTTTTTATGAGTACGGTCTTTGCTTCAATCAGTGGTTCCCAAAGTGGTCTACATCCCGGTGGGCAATGAGGACATCCAAAAAAATTAAATGTCTAATCAATTAGAATGTGACTAAAAATGATGTCATAAAACTTAACTTTTTTTTACTAATTACTTAACGCTTTAATTTTGTTGCTTTATTAAATATTTTGATTTGTCAAAATCCTTAGTAAGAGGTCTACCGAAAAATGAAAAAAATATGACTGAGAGGAGACAGGGTTTGGGAACTTCGGGCCTAAATCATTCATTGACTAATGGCAGGTGTTTTAAAAAAACATCCTACCTAAATCGGTTTGCATCCAACTTGCATTTTTGTTTGAAACTATTTGGAGTCTTCGAAAATTTACTCACCCTTGAGTGTTCCATGGTACACTTTCTAAGTGCAAATTCCGAGGAAGATTTTAGGTTTACGATCAGGCTTGATTTTTTTTTTTCTTTTTATATATCAATACTTAACGCTTGCGTAAAATTTTATCGGTAGTCAGAAGCATTCGAATGTCTCGAAATATTCATAGATCTTACCAAAAACGCTAAAATCGTGCGATATATCCTGAATTCGCCAGAACCATGACCAATTTAATTGCCCAGGAGTTGCAAACATTTCAAAAATTCTCGTGCGAAAAATCCTTGAGTTTCGCCGTGCATTGTTCGCATTCCGTGTGTTTCCATTTAATATGTCTTTATCGACAGATTTTGCATTTTTTAATACGTCGCGAAACGGGTTTGTTCTACTTTTATTTTCATTATTATTATTATTGTTTGTATTACTCAACATTGATAACGAATTCTTTTCGATGACCACGCTGGTAGAATGATTGCAAACTTTTTTTATCGTCTGTACAAATTGTTCGAAATTTAAAAATTATTGCACGCAATTCCAAATCGATCACACAACGGAGAGTGATTAAAAAAATCTATGTAAAAAATTGCAATAATTGCTTTACATGTACACGTCTGTTTCTCCTGTATTTTTAGATTTGCAGAAAAAAAAAACAGGTTCGTTGCACTGTTGTAGAGAACTTTTTAGGGTGCTCAAAACCGAAAATTAATTCCTTTATTCGACAGTCACGTGAGTAAAGATAAATCATCAATAATAATGATTCATTTTTACTTTCATCCACAAGCACAAGACAACACAACAAAGCTCGCAGGTACTTCCTTTAACTAATTATATGATTAAAACATAAAATTCCTCTGTGTTAACGCTAAAAACGTCACAGTTTGTATGAGTTTAACAGCAGTCACGTGGTACATGTTGGGACCGTGCGCAGTAGCACATTATTTCTCTAAAAATTTTCTTCTCAAAGGATCGTTGGAAATAAAATCAGTTAAATATGTTCAGTTCGTTCATATGTTGGGCTTGAGGAAGATACGAATTTCATTTCTTTACAAAGAGTACTAGATAGCTTTGTGCAAATGAGAAATCGTGTTTTTACATTTTGTATTTGTTTCAGAGATATTGCAAAATATAACAGTAGAAAACATAGAAGAATACGTAAGTAATAAAGTACGTAAATTACACACATCGCGTTATCTCGTTTTACCTTTGTTAGTATACGGTCACATACATATTTATTTAATCATAGCTTTACCACATCCCTTTGAAAAATGACAGATAAGCAAATCGCTTTAATACTCAACGTACACTTAACTTATACCTACCTAATATTATAATAGTTAATACTTTGCAACGATTCGCAATAGTGAGTGAAGAATACATTTGAAGAGAATGTCGAATGAAGTTTTTGTGCAGTGAGTGTTAAGGATAATGAAAGTTCTATGCTGGTAAGGAAAGATAGTATAAATTAGAATGACCAAGAATTCTATTAGATCGCTCATAGTAGGGCTGAATGCTGACAAACTCTCATTTTTTTTTTTTTTTAATAATATTTTCGTCAGTAACTGTGTGTTCTGTATAATATAGTTAGTAATAAGAAACAGTGGTATTAATAGAAACTGCGCTATAACACCGTTATGACAGAAATAATAATTATTCGGGCATAAATCGCTTATACCACGCGCTACTAATAACCAACCTTATACCATGTCATAACTATACCGCAGATTACTTTTCAACTTCGCATTTATCAATGACGTTTGTGGTTCTTACATACTTCGATTAAGGTTTCTAAGCATTTCGCATTTCGTCCGTGCCTCGGGGTAGCCAAGAATAAAGTTGGCATGGAAATTGTTCTTGTTACAGCTATATAGTAGTAGCGCGTTTGTTTCCGCGAATGTTATGACTTTCGTGTGTTTTTTAAGGAGTTCGAATAATACGAAGAACCGACGTCCCTGGTTGCAACATCTGTTTCTGTTTCTACCAGTTAAAAAACTTAATATTTTGAGTTAATTTTAAAAAAATCACTGTCAATATTATTTCTGTTCGATTTCGCGATGCTATATTCAACTTGGTACAAAAGCTATTGTCATTTTCCTCTAATGAAATAATAATTTATTCAACGATTTGTAATTCAATTCAGCTTTTGTTAATTAAGGCGACGTTTTGCGAATGCTAAAACGTAATTAAATTGCAGCGTCTAGTAGTACCTGACCATAGTCTGTACATAGTGTGTGCTCTAGTAGTCTATTGATATCGCCATCACTGTGTCCGACGCTAGTTTAATAATGAAAATGCAAATATGACACTTGACCGCGATGTCGGGCCTCGATTTCCAATGACGACTATATTCGCGTGTACCTATACCTCAATACATTGATTCTTCGAGATACGAGTTAAAATTCATTATATGACATTTCTCGTATCTTCAAGCACTTTTTTACCAATCTTTTGACGTTTCTAGTAAAAATAATGCGTTCTAGTCAGAATCATAAAAATAATTTGAACTATCTCGGCCAATTATTCTCGTTGTTTGTTGTTAGCAAATTCAAGTCATTCTTCGATTCAGAAAACATACCTATGTATTTTTTTTTTTGGAATTCATAAAAATAATATTATCTAGGGTGTGTTTTTTACGCTCACTGTCACTTTATTTATCTATGCATGGTAATTGATAGAATTATAAATTAATGAGAAAATGTTCTAGACTGAGAAAAATGTTTCTACAATAATCGAATAATATCGTATAGATAGTAAAATAGAATACAAAGAAATAATTTAGTCATAAAGATTGCGCAAGATCGAGCGCAATAGAGAGCTCTTGTTGCCTCCGTACGCCCCTTAGTGGGGTTCAAAGGGAGTTTGATTTATGTTTGTTTACATCAGAAATCGACGAATTTGATATACATTTTTCTCAAAACTAATAGTATGCCGCTAAACTTAGATACTTTCTTTTTTTCTTCTCTGACTTTCTCAACACCTTTCTCTTTAGGTCGTTGATTAACTTTGGCGTTTGTTAAAAATGGGTTATACAAGACAGTGTGATTGAAAGATTTCTCCCGTGAACACTCACCGGTTCCTCGTTTCTCAATTTGAATGGTAGCTCAAAACATATTGTTCACTCGACTGCTCCTATATCAATAATATCGTATGTCAAGGTACTCGTAACTCGAGGCACCGCGGTACTACTATCGCGTGGAACACTAGTTAATCAGATAACAGCTACATATTTAAACCTACAACATTCTAGAGTCGCGTATTATTTATTTATTTAATTTTATTTGGGCAAGCACCCAAAACAAGGGTGAAGCAGCCCACCAAAAAGTAAAATACAGCACGAGTAATAAATTCAAAATGCACAATCATCAAAATGAATTAGGAAATATTCTCAATCATATTTTTTGTTATCTACACCTGGAGCGTCAGCGATGTGATGCCGTCCAAAAATAGATTTAATGTTGTTGTCACTAACACCTAGGCGATGCGAAGACTAAGGGGAACGGGGTTGGTCATGTAAACGGAAATTAAATTAAAAGTTGCGCATTAAATTCAAGTTTTTAAGTTGGAAATCATTTAATGTATTAAATCATCTTTTTATTTTTGATTAAATGTTTGGCAATGGAGGATATTATTCTTTTGTCATTTTGGGCTAATAAGAAATTCACTGACACAGGGAAAGTAGTTCCCTGCGCCAGAATGTCCAGTAGAAATTCTTCGTTAGGTAGGAGAGGGCAGTTGAAGAAAATATGATTGACAGTTTCTTCCTCCTTTTCACACTCACACATGGAAGAGGGAAGAATGTTGATTTTGGCAAGATGTGACGCAATGATACAATGTCCCAATCTCAGCCTTGATATGAGAGAGACGGTCAGCTTGGATAATTTCATCCCGTGGTACCACGGTTTAGGCAGGATTGAGGGTTGAATTTCTTTGTAGTTAGAACCGTGTGGAGACGCCACAAATACTGCGTTCCACTCAGTTCTAATTGTGTTTTCTGAAAAATTAATGCAGTCATCTAAGGAGGGTGCAAAGTATGGAGGGAAAATACCACAGGAACAGGCCTCTTTGGCCAACAAGTCAACTGTTTCATTTCCAGGTATTCCAATATGGGATGGGATCCAGACGATTGATAGAGGTATGTCTTTACTGTTTGCTATAAACAATAGTTTTTTAATATCACAAATTAGATGGTTGTTGGCGTGGGCATTGAAATTAGATTGCAAAGCGTTAACCAAGCTTAGGGAGTCAGTGAAGATGACAACATCAGAGGACAATAATGTGATGGCTTCTCTCAGAGCCTCTCTCATTGCCAAGCATTCCGCTGTAAAAATAGAGCAAATCTGAGGAAGCTGAAATTTCTTGTAAATGCTGGGAGCGGGGGAATAAAAAGCGGCACCGCATCCGCCAACAGAGTTTTTGGACCCATCTGTGTAAAATAATACTGATTTTGGCCAACGGTTTGAAACTTCATTTTGGAAAATATTTTTCACATGTTTAGGGGAAAGAGATGCGTGGCTTTTGTCTAAATTTATGGATGGTATAATTAAAGGGGAATACATTAATGAGTCGAAAGGAATTGAGTATATTGGAAGTGTGTGAGCGAAGCAGGATTCAAATTTGTCATTTATTAACTCTAATGAATTACACAGTAGAGGTGGAAGTTTGTTTGCATACTTGGGGGAATCTGCATATCGTTGTGAAAGGGAATTTATTTTCTGAAATATCGGATGATTACTTTGGTTCATTTTTTTTATAAGAAAACGGTGTGCGGAGGATTTTCTCCTCAGGAAAAGAGGCATCTCAACGCATTCAGCTTGCAGGGCTATCAAGGGAGAGGAACGCATGGCTCCCAATATGATTCTCAAACATTTTGATTGAATTCTGTCTAATTTTACTGAGAGGTAATGTGGGAGTGGTTCCATTAAAAAGGCTCCATACTCCAAGTGGCTACGAATGAGTGCAATGTAGAGAGTTTTTAAAGTGGAGGGATGTGCGCCCCACCACACTCTTGATACGGCTTTCATGATGTTTAAGTTTTTCTCACACTTAGCAATGATGCTGTCAATGTTCATGTTCCAAGATAACTTCCTTTGCAATACTATTCCCAGAAACCGTATAGATTCCCTGACTGGAATCTCCTCCTCGTTGATTGATATGGATATTGGTGGAACGCGGTGCTTGTTTGTAAAAACAATTAATTGACTTTTGGACGCTGATAAAGAAAAGCCGTTATTAATGAGCCATTCATTTATAGAGTTCATAGTTTCGTTGAGCTTAACAGCAGCTTTAGATATAACGCTTTCAGCACAATAAACAACAAGATCATCAGCATACTGCAAAATTGAGCATTCAGGTGCGATTGTTTGACCAATATCAAGTGTGTAAATATTAAACAATATCGGGCTTAGAACAGACCCTTGTGGTAGTCCTTTATATACGTTTCGGAAGATACTTCCATCTGGGGTATCTATGATGATTCTACGTTCTGACATTATATTAAATATCAAACAACAAATTTGCTTCGGCAAACCAGCCTGCAGCATTTTTTTAAAAAGTATGGGTAGTGTGACGTTATCATAAGCGCTCTGGATATCCATAAAACATGCAACCGTCGCCTTTCCGCTAGTTTTTGCAAGCATAATATCCGACACAAGCATCGCAATATTATCGATGCATGATCTCCCTTTCCGAAACCCACACTGCCACTCCGGTATTGTATCATTGCTCTCCAAAAACCATTCCAGTCTACATTTGAGCATGCGCTCCAATAATTTTAGAAAGCAGCTTGATAGTGCGATTGGTCTGTAAGAGCTATCCAGAAAGGGGCTTTTTCCAGGCTTTGGGATGGGGACAATTAGTTGACTTTTCCACTCCGAAGGAATATTTCCAGAATTCATTATTGAATTAAAGAGGTTCAAAATGCAAGCCAGAAACTCCTCCGGAGAATGTTTGAAAAATGTGTATGGGACGTTATCTGGACCTGGTGTGGAATCGTTTGAGCAATTAATAGCTGATTTCAGTTCGTCGAGGGTAAACGGTGATGTTAAAAAATGGGAGTCTTCAGTATTGTAAGTGTTCTCTTTTTGAATCTCAGACAGATTTGGGACGTAGTCCGGGGCCAGCCTCCCTACAAAGCCCGCAATCCACGATGAGTAATATTTCCACGGGTCTGACTTTGGGGAGTAAACTCCTCGGAATTGTCGAATTGACTGCCATATCTCCGAAATGTTGGTATCCGGGGACAATGATTTGCAGAAGTTGTACCATCCGTGACGTTTCTTTTTTCTCAATAATTTCTTTGTCAATGCTTGCACCCTTCTAACCTCCAAATAATTGTCCGGTGTCAAATTTTTTTTGTATTTTTTTAAAGTACGTGCCCTATTTTTAACCATTTCGTCGCACTCGACGTCCCACCATGGCGGATGTTTTCTGTTATTTGCCATGGACGTTGTCCGTGGTACAGTGTTTTTTGCCGATTTGTCGAATATGTCGTAAATCTGCGAAGCGCAGGCTTCTGCTTCATGTTGAAGCGGCGACACCGTGTCAACAAAGTTGGTTAAGTTTGAAGAGAACCTCGACCAGTCAGCAAATCGAGTGCAGTATCTTTTACGATTCCTCTGGGGCCTAGGATGTTGTGATTTATTATTAATGTCGATTAAAATGGGGTAATGATCACTCGACATTGTGTCATCCAAAACCCTCCACGATGTCAATGATGCGATATCACCAGTACAAATAGAGATGTCCAGAGCATTTTGGTTTTGGTGAGGGAGGGAGAATCGGGTGGCACTTCCATCATTAAGGATGCATAGATTTAGTTCATCTGTTACGTCAATTACTCCTCTTCCGGCTGAGTCTGTTGAAGCGCATCCCCACGGCATGCCATGTGCATTAAAGTCTGCTAAGATAATATACGTCTTACCTAGTTTGGAGAACGTGTTCTTCCAGAATACTTCATCAAAGGAGTTACGCGGGGGGATATATGCGGAAACTATTGAAATGTCTCCCAAATTTACAGCCGATAGCTGCACATTTAAAGGAGAGGAGATAGGAATCTCTTTGCAGTAGAGGGAATTTTTAATTAGAATTGCAGTTCCACCCCCACTTCTCCCGTCAAGGCGGTCATTCCTATGACAAGAGAAGCCAGGGAAGGAAACATAAGAATTGTATGTATACCAAGTTTCGCAAAGTGCAACAATGTCAGGTTGGTGTTCTTTAATTAGAAGTAGAATGTCGTCTCGATTAGCGCTCGCGCTACGACAGTTCCACTGTAAGATCTTTATCTGTTGAATTTGAGGCATTGTTAGATTTACAGAATTCATTCAAATAATTTAAGAGGTTAGCAGCGATGGACGGTGAATTTTTTTCGTTATTTGAAATAAGGTTAAGCAAAAGAAGTGAAAGGTTTTCTATAAGTAAAGATTTTGTGGTTAAGTCTTTGTCGTCGGTCTTATTGGAGTTAAGGGCGCAGCCATCCTTAAATTTAAGGGGCTCCCCGTTCGTATACATGAGGTTGCTTTCATGCTCTTTTGGGGAAAGTGTGGGTGGAATAAACAAACGTTGTCGCGGAGATTTTGGGCGAGTTGATCTTGGAGAAATGATTGACGTCCCGGAGTATGAGTTATTTGGCGCAGTAAAAGCTGTTTTTCCAGCGTAAGTGGAGGAGATGCTTGGATGGAGATCTAATGCCTCCTTATATGAAATATTGTCTGTTGCCATAGTCTTTTTAACGTTTTGTTGTCTTTTGAGTTCGGGACACGATATGTTCGATGCAGAGTGTTGACCTCCGCAGTTAACGCATTTCAGAGACGAAACGTTACATTCATCCCCAGCGTGTTGTTCTCCACATTTATAGCAGCGGGGTTTTGAGCGGCACTTCGTTTTTGTATGACCAAATCGACAACAGTTGTAGCACAATACGGTCGGAAACACATACTGTTCTACACGGAAAGCATTATGGTACATAAATATATGTTCAGGAATGCGCTGTCCCTCAAAAGTTAAGACCAGTGTTTGGGAAGGTTTCCAGGTAGTCCCTTCGTCGGATTTTACTTTTCGGCTCAATCTTCTTGCTTTTACGATATTGCCGAAACCATCCGGCAATTGAGCATCTTTAATTATGTCTTCAATGTCAATATCCTCGGTAACTCCGCGGATAACTCCGTGTTTAACCAGTTTATGTGCTGGTATAAAAGCCTTAAGCCTTTGAGATGACAAGAATTCACCATTTTTAACAAATTCGTTTGCTTGCTTTGCAGTTTTAAAAGATAGACAAATTTTGTACTTACCTTCTGCCTTTATTGAGCCGTTGACAATACCTGTAAATTTATTTGTATGTAGGAGGCGACCAACTACCAGCGGGTGAATTGCGGAGGAGGTATCTTGATTCTGAAGGTACACGACGAATGGGCCTGTAGAAAATATTTTATATTCTGAGGGTGGGAGATGCGTGGATGGTGGTTCGTTGGGTGTAAAGGCCACGACCTTCCTAGGAACATCGTGGTCTATATTGACAGGTGGTGGCCGTTTTCTGCCATCAGGTGGGTCTGGTGGCTGGCCTGCTTCCTCCATAGTGGAGGACACTTACTTGTTCCGAAACCAAAAGAAAACAAACAACCAAAACAAATTAATCAAAAATAAAAAAGTAAACCAAAAAATAGAAATAAATTTTGTTTTTTTTTTTACGACCGACTCCAGTAATTTTATTTTTAACGATATAACAAAAAAACACTGAAAATAAGCGACGTTGCACAGACCGCACGACTGTTCATCGGCAAGCGGCGAACGAGACCTCCTAGAGTCGCGTATTGCGTGCCTGCATTATTGTCTACGAGGGATTTGACAAGCCGTTGTCCGTGAAAAATAATCGCAACTTTGAAATAATAAATAATAGTTCTTCGAGAGAAACGAACGTCGTTTCATTCCGATTTGTCAAACAGATGGCGGTAACGTATGAAGATAACTTATACATACTAATTTTAATATTTCAACGGCGTTTATTTCTATATAGTATAGTTTTTAGACAATAATAAGATCCGCAGTAATAAATTTTAAACAATTTTTTTTGGATTAGTAATTTTGCACCCTGAAATATAATTAACTAGAGGTCCGCTCCAGCTTCGCACGGGTAGATAGATACTTAAAAATAATTTAGTTTTCATACAGATCCCTAACTTTTACAAAATATTTTATAGCATTTATGTTAATCTGGAATAATTGCATTGCAATGTATCGTGTCACGTCACTTTACCACCGTGACTACAACTTTGCGCGGTATTTCTACTAAACTTGACACGACTCCCCTCAGCCCTCCCCGCTCCCTTACGCACTCTGCATCGGATAAGTTGAGATGATAAGAGACTATGCTTTTTTTTCCAATACTCACATTTTTAAACTCGTGATAACTTTCGAATGGAATGTCCGAATTGAATAATTCAAAAAGTTATACAAACATATTGAAGCAGACTTGAATATGAACTAATTTATTTTAATAAGGAGTAATACCAAGATACCAATAAAGAGCCTTTTCTAGAGGTGACATTTTATTGGGTTTTTTTAAATAAAAAAACACTTATTGTGGCATAACTATAATAGTTAGACATATGCTGTCGCAATACTTTTTGTAAATAATGATGTCTTCTACAAAATTGTAGAACATTGTTTTATTCTATCATCATTAGTTTTCACAGCGTTCGCGATAAAAAGAATATTTTAGGTAAATTTTTTACACCTTGGGTTACATTATTGAAGTTTTCGTAGGTTACCCACTTTTTTTTGGAAATTAAATATAGCCTATGTTCACCGCCGATATTGTAGTTTCCCAAAAGTGAAAGAATTTTTCAAATCGGTTCAGTAGTTTTGGAGCCTATTCGAAGCAAACAAACAAACAAACAAAAAATCAAATCTTTCCTCTTTATATATTAGTATAGATAAAATTTAGTACTTAAGGCTTGCTAGACTTACTGGTCTAGGCGACATTTTTTCTGAACAAGAGAACCCTAGAATTACCTTTCTTCGAGTCTACTCAGAATTTTTGTGTTGTTAAGGTTGAATCCTGTCACAAATGGGAAAGGTTCGATCGTCTGACATAAAATAATGTCAGTAATCGAGATGTTTCGGCTATACTGACATAATAAAGTTTCATAAATAGATGAACTTTTGGGTCCCTTTATACAGAATGTAAGGGTTAATTTTGCAAGCAACCTTCCTCTTTTCTCATCCGAGTGTGGTATTTTCACACCTTTGTGCTATTAAAGCTGAAGAAATTATGTTTGAATGAGACGTGAATATTCTGATTACTAAGGTAACAAAACCAGAGTATCGGAAATTAAGGGCAAGTTTCCATGAGACGACATACTATGAAATCAGATACATATTTAAATAACCATCATTTACCAGGATAGAAAAAACTCTCAATGTCACCAAATTAGGCTGTTAGCTCTCTACTCTGCTTTCAGAAATCTGATGAACACATTGTCTGCCGGAATTGTGTCCCAATACTTTGATGAATAAGAGTGTTTTTGTGTAAAACTTAAAAAAAAATATCCCATCTCGTCTCGAGGCTATTTCGTGATTGCCGGATGATCCGTAGTGTTATATTTAAGGAAAAATGTCGGTTAAACCATGCTCGCATTTTTGCTTTTACGATTCCCTAGGTCCGGATGGCGGATGCTAATGCCTTCGGTGGCGCCTCCTATCCTGGTAGTGACTCCGCCAAACCAGTTTGACGCGTCCTCTAGATGTTTTATCTGCATAAAACCTCAATAAATGTTGGAATTGTGCTATTCATGTATACTTTGAGACTACTAATTAACTACGAATTGGACAATTGTGAGTGTTCTTAGTGACCTTTTCTTCTTCTTTCGATAGCGCTTCATCCCAATTCGAGATTTACATCGTTATTTATCTGTTCTTTGCTTCGGCACTCAAATTTGGAACTCGAAAATTTCTTCAATCCGCGAGGATATAAACAAGATGACTCTAAAATTTGTTATATCTTTCCTAACTTCTTTATACAAGCGTATCCTAGTTCCGGCAATCCTTCTGCCTCCTGGATATCCATCAATAACCCTCCTTGGTGTCCGGGATGATTGTTAGTAACCAGTGGGGCTAGTACGAGTTTAATCGGTGATTGCACGCAAATAAGCGCTTATTAAGGTGCAAATAGTGTTCTAAAATCAAACGATAGAATCGTTCGATTATTTTTGTATGAAAACTTTTCGGAACTCTTTCGATGATCGAATATCAAAACGATCATCGAAAACTTATACTAGTGGTACAGATATATGAATGTTTTGTAATTTGAATGAGATTTTAGTTACGTAGTATCTACTTGCAATTATTGCAAACCAAGTGTTTCAATTCGTCCTTCTACCTCCCATCAAAGTAATAAAGTGACCACAGATCTTTCATTCGATATCATCCCAAAATATACTCGGTATACTCCGGAAATCTTCGTTTCTTCAATTTGCATTGGTTGACGAATAATTATTCTAATTTGGAACGTTTTGAGAGTATGAATTTCCACCAATTAGATTAAAGGGCGTGTCGTATGATTTGCGAATAGGAAAGTTTCAAAAATATCTCAACCACCCAGTCGCATACAAGTTAATTATTTGTTTTTTTTTTCTTCTTTGAACATTACATACTTACCGTATTTAAATAATATGAAAAAAGTTTAGAAAATTTGGTAGGAGTATAAAATGTCGCACTCGTAGAACTAATATCCCTATTAATAAATCTTTTCAAAACTATACGTCTACTGTTTGAAAGAAGTAGGTAGGTACTAATCCTTGTCAGATTTACGCGTTGTTGTTACTGGCAGCTAACAAAATAGAAGAACTCGTTGGAATTCGAAGAATGGCTTGCGCGTAGGGAGTAACTCTATATGTAGTTGCATAGTTTCTCCCAACATCTGGTCTTCCTCGTCGTATTCCGGACTGGGAACATTTCGATGCGTTACTAATGTAACGTAATTAATGTACAAATATTCTGTGAATGAATCTGTGCTCTTTAATTTTAACACAAAATTAATCGTATAGCTTCAGATATGACTGACTCCATTACTCTCTTGTCTTTGAATTACTTTGTCCCAATTCTTGAATTCCGCATTCGAAAACTGTATTCAAAATGTCGAGCAGTTTCATCATTTTGTTTCAATTTTCTAACTACTTTTCGAAAGCAATCCGATGCAAATCCATTTTATCTCGTGAAAAAACTCAACCTCCCCATTCACACACAGCTGACGAAAACACCCAAACATCGTAAATAGTTGTGTAATATTTGAATAATAATAATATTATTATGATTGTGTTATGTCTGCATTCCGGTCTGGAACGCATTTTTTCCCGACAGATTCCAAGGAAATCAAATAGCTACACACTCTTTATTTTCTCTTGTTTATAATGAAATTCCCAAGTAGGTACAAACGGTAGCCGGTTTATCGTTCCGTCCGACAGTCTGGCACTCTAGCCTGCCTGCGTGCGTGTTGATGGAAGAGAGTGTACTGTGTTTTTGTTATCTGCGGCCATCTGTTTCTCTTCGTGGTTTCAATTTATTACACTTTTCCTATTATTCTTGATATGCCCACAATGTATTGTATATAATCAATAAAAACATCTCCAATCATTTGTTTTCTTTCAAACTCTTTCTCCGAACATTCTGGCTATCTAATGATTCTTGTCCACTTCATTTTTTCCCCACCATGCAATTTCCCATTAGACAGCAGTGAGAATGGATCTTTACTTTTTTCCGTCCAAACATACCGCCTTTGCTTCCTTGCTCATGTAAAGTATATCTGAAGCTATGTAGCTTCTCGTGTCTGTCTGTGATGGCATCTTTAGGACAAGATCAATATGATCGATTTATCTTTCTTAATTCTTTTTTTAAGCTGCTAAGTTTCGTTATCTATTTCCGTCACATTCTAAATCCTTTCGAACACTTCGATTCCGTAACTTCGTTTTGAGGGTGAACAAAGTTCGTATTCTAAATTTTAGTCTTATCTGACAGAGTTTTCGATTGGGATGACCAAAGAAATGAAGGGTATAAAAACCAGTGGTCAAGGTTTTTTAATTTTAAAGATTCTTTGGTAGACAACCCATGTAATATTGATACTAGACTCTACACTACCAGAGGAACAAAGAAACATGTTCCCTTTATAAGCCCAGGTGATATACCTACATCACTATTATAGAAGAAACCTTATTGATTCCCACCATATCGCGATGTTCGCCGTAAATTGATAACCGGAGGTTTTATGGGAGCGCGCACAATCGCCCGGAGAAGAATGGTCTTTCAGCCGATGCTATCTCCACCACTTGAAGTGTCTCTCCTATCCCCGTCATCGCACATCGTTTAGTTAATAGACCTTGCTCAGTCGGCCCGCCCACTCTGGCTTCTTGGACATCAGAGTACCAAGTAGCGTTTTGCTATGTAGGTATGAGCTCTTTACCTTGTTATGTGGTCAATAGATTCATTTTCCCCGCAGTTTTATCATCAACCTGTCATCTCCCTCCGTCTACTGATTGGTTTCAAATCTCTAATAAATTAAAACTGCTTGTCTCCTAAATTAAATTAAATTTCTGACTTTCACAAGGCTTTCGATCGAAAAGAACGTCAAAAGACTAATGTGAAACTCTTTTTCAAAGAAAACTTCTCTCTAAACTCTTTGGTCGACTCTTCTAATCATCAAGTTGTAACTCCTTCCTCAAAGTGATTCCTGCCCTGCATCTTTGTATTTAGCTCCAGTTTTAAATATTCGCGGGTGCATTATTTGTGAATTCATTCACTTTTAATCCACTGATACCTTTTTTTTATTTTTCGCTATAAAATAAACTTAAAATATCACAATACAGGAATTTGCCTCTTCCATTCCCGATATTTGGCATTATTTCAGTCTTAAGGATACCAAGAATCCAAAAGATTGTTGTCTCATATTCCTACTTCGGCTCATAAACCGAGCATTGGATTCAATTTTAATAGTTTCCAAGTCCTTCAAATTTGATTGCATTTTTTGGAATAGAAAGACATGAATCGTTATTTACCTATCTTAAGTTCTTAGGGTCAATAGTCTGTTCCAAATCTGTTTGTTTTTTACAAAAATCTATGAACAAATAACACATTTTTTCATCTTAGACCACCCCGTAATTAGGTACCTACATGAAACTGCATAGTTTCGCCAGTACTCCTATAATTGAGCATCAGCTTCTTATCTCCTGAGTGCCGTCTGCCATCTCCGAGGAGGCATTCTTCCATCAATACCCGTTGTCCGTTTATTGGACGTGGGCGCCCCGCGGAACCTCTCGCTCCCGGACTCATCTCAGATTGGTATCTCTCACGCGGTGCAATCTATTCTCCGGATTACGTACACGCCGCGTCACCCCGGTCATTTTTATGAAGTCTCACGGTAATAGCTCCAAGTTAGACCTTTTGTTCGAAAGAGAAAAACAAGAAATGAATATTGTTCATCCATAAATAAATTTATCTCCTCGTAAAGAAAATTGCAATATTGATTGTTTTTTTTTATCTTGAAGAGAGCGTAGGTACCATACCAAACTTCTGCTACGTGTGTTTTAACCTTTTAGTTTTAATTGTTGTCTTTTTTTATTTGTGAATTCCATTATGATACATTATCCTCAAAATTTTCCCAACAACACTTTCGAGATCTTTAAAAATAAGCATAGCTCTTGACTAAGAAGGGGGAATGGTCAGAACCGGAACTCCGACGATACAAAATTCAGCGACGGAAACGCTAGGCTGTCCGATCTTCATTCGACTTTGAAATGATTGACATGCGTAATTGAACATTCTTTTGCTTTAAGGCGGCGATACACATGCCTGTAAAATGGGACAGTAGCTTGCATTCCTGTTAATGGCACGTAGAAGTTACTGGCGCTATGTGGATATGTTAAACTTGCATGCAATTTGCGTCCTTGCATGCTTGTATTTGCTTGCCTGTATACACAAGCTAGCTACGAGACAGTGCATGTCCCAAATCACATGCAAATCACTCGAGATTTTTGCAATGGAATACATTCAAAGTGAATTAAATTTCAGTACAATGTGTGGCTAATTTAATGAAAGAAAAAAAGAAAAGTAAAAGAAGACGGATTTGGATGAAAGATTGGATTAGCAGAAGGGAAGATTTTGGAGCAAGTAGTTGTCTGCTTACATAAATGCGACAAGAAGATACAGATGGTTACAGAAACCATTTAAGAATGCTGCCAGAAAAATTTGATGAATTGTTAGGAAAAAGTCAGTTGTCAGCTACTGGCACGTACCTGTCGTGAAGTTCACACGTGCAGGTTTCGTAGCCTCCCGCATACCCACCGCGTCCTCTCCCTCATGTGGCATGCCAGTAAATCAAATGTCGTGCGATCTATCGGCATGCCAGTTAGCGTATACACATGATAGTAGGTGGCATGTGCAAGGAGCTGGCATGCAAGTGTGCCTGCTGCAGGCATGTGTATTCCCAGAACGAATACGGCATAACATGTTCAGAACCATTAAAGAACTACAATCTTAACGCATGCTCGTAGGTTCAATGGCACAGACCATAAAAATCACTCAATAGTAATAATTATTACAGCAGGCTTTCTTCATAGTTTTATCATAAATATAACACTCGCATCTCCGTTCCTTTAATGGCCTCTCTAAATGAAGCAATTCATCTTCCATTTCGCGAATTGCATATTATTTTATCAGCGTTGTAATTTGAAGTAGGTATATTATCTCTCTCTGGGGTACCTGCCCTGGCTCATTGTAGACCGCTGGCCCCTCGTATTCATCGCTTTGATTGGCCTGTCTGTCTCCATTAATCATTGTGATTCCTTTAGTTTGCCAACTGGACGGAGCTTTTTTATACTCATCGTGTATGAATGAGTTTATGATATGCCACCTAAAGTCTTGGGCTTCTAACCAAAAATATTTTGTATAGAGCCTCATATGCTATTCATTGCTTTGTATTATAGCTCAATGAACTCATTTTTTTCTATATTTATACATTCTTTTTCACCCTCTTAAAGGGTTAGAGAGGTTTCAAGAAACTTCCATCGCACTAAATCTAGCGTAATGTCATCAATGCCCTTAATAAATACTTGATAATCGAGTCTGTAGTAACTCTTGGCGTGGTCGTCCACGGGAGTTTGTGCCCTCGGTCAAGATTGCTTATCAAGTTTCCTATCCATCTTGTACGCCTTTCGGACAAAGTTTTTAGCCGCAGCCGTGTTCCTTGGATTCTTAAAATGGTACTTAACTGATGTGGTAAGCAATGCCGAGGGTCTCGCTAGTCGCTAGAGCCGGAACAGAGCCGAAATTGTTGCTTATTATTTAACAGGATAAGCTGTCATATCCGTGCCATTTTATTGCAGGTGAGAAATATAAATTTCTTCAGCTTATGCTCAAGGGGAAATTTTTGGTAGGAAGCAGGACTCATGGCTGAGAAATATCCGAAACTGGATGGGTGATGCAGGCGTGGGAGATCTTTAAGATAGTCTTCAGTTCCAAATTCTCTTATAAGTTTTCATCCGTTGACCGAGTCGTTTGAATATTTAAACAATCACACGGACATTCGCCATCCATTCGACAATGTTTTGCGATATTTAATTAATGAATTTGTAAATATTTGCATTTTCTCTCTGCTATTTTTCATCCGTGGGTGGACAAGAAGACGTATGACTCTATACAAAAAAATCGATTAAGACATCATCGATTCGCTGGTTACCTCAGCATTACAGCTGCTATCGATTCGAAAGTGATTACGATCCCTGCTGCATAATACTGTAATATTGTGTGTGGTACGCCTTCGCACGCTACTAAAACACATTGTTTTACATACAACAATAATCATTATAAAAAACGAAATTAATTGCCAACGGAGCTAAAGAATCCGTCAACCGTTAACTCAATGAGCATTCTCGTACGTCTGTTGTTCTTCATTTGCGATTCAATAAAGCTAATCGTTTTTTTTTACAAAATGTTTCTTTTGTTTTATGAAATAATTTGCAGTGTGAGTTGGATCGCTTTTTGTCTGTGCTCTTACCCACTATCATTGATAATTTACATCTTTCTTCTTGCGAATGTCAACGTGTTATTATTAAGTGCATTTTCAATCGTAAATGCTGTTTGCTTTCTATATTATTCTCCCAACGATATAGGATTTATTGACTTTCATCGAGGCCGGAATTGATGTGATCGATCCACATCATTTTCGATCGATTACTCCATCTCACACTTTTATTAATAAAATTCAGCCATACTTCTTTTGGCATTCGTGTTATTTTTTTTTATTTTTATTTTATTTTATTTGCTTGCGCCATAGACCCATTAAGGGCACTTGGGCACGTCATGGAGTGCATAGTTACAATAATAAAAACAAAAAACATACAATCCTTACATAAGGCACAAAAGTTCAAAAATTAAAGATTTGCTCTAATTCAGATGTAAAGGGTCTGAAGTTAGAGCATCGTCAGTATGTATAAAAAAAGACAGAAGCAATGATTACAAAAAAAAATGGAGCCGATTGTATCAACACAATGACATGACAATCCATTAATACAAAGTTGGAGAAATAAAGAAATAAAATAATAAATAAATCTTATCAATGCTGAATGATGCATTCTGTTTCATTAAGCATATCGTCAATAGAATAAAATGATTTGTCAACCAGATACGCCTTCACCCCTCTCTCAAACCCCCCCTCATCCAAGAGCTTCACACCAGGAGGGAGCTTATTATATAATCGAACACTAGTGCAAATAAATCCCTTAGATACCCTTGATAGTCGGTGCTCGATCGCCCTGATTTTATTTCTATTCCTGGTACTGTACCCGTGAATGTCAGTGTTTCTGGGAGTGTTTGGCAGATTCCTTCTAGCATACAACAGGCACTCCCAAATATATGCACCGGGCATAGTTAGTATGCCCAGCTCCCGAAATGCGTTGCGGCATGATTCTCTGGCTCGCATATTCAGGATCACCCTAATTGCTCGCTTTTGGAGAATGAATACTCTGGACCAATCTGTCGCACGGCCCCAGAACATGATACCATATGTCATGATACTGTGGAAGTATGCAAAATATACGGATTTAGCACCTTCAAGTCCACAAATATCTCTTATCTTTTTGATTGCATAGACTGCTGTACTCAGTCTATTGCACAACACATTAATGTGTGGAGACCACTGCAGATTCTCATCAATGGTCACCCCGAGAAACCTACAGTGCCTAACCACATCAACAGACCTTTCCGCAAGCGCACACTCAACCAGATCATCGCGAGTTTTCTGTCTGAGAGAGAAGTGAATCGCATTGGTTTTCGTCATATTTAGAACTAGGTTATTGTCGCCGAACCAGGCATTAATACGATCCAAAACCGATAGAACTTCCCGTTTGGTATTCTGACTATTAATATGATCCTTGATAAGGAGTGAAGTGTCATCAGCAAACATGACAACACTGCCTTCACCATCAATTGTACAAGGCAAATCATTTATGTATACTAAAAAAAGCAAAGGACCCAGAATGGATCCTTGGGGAACACCGTATTTTATTGTATTCAGCGAAGACCTGTAACCGTTTATGTCTGTGACTTGTTGCCTACTGAACAAATAGGATCTAAAAAAGTCTAGTTCAGTTTTCTGTATTCCATAATGTTCTAACTTATTTAATAGGATATGGTGGTGCACACAATCGAATGCCTTCGATAAGTCGCAAAACACACCGTAAGTATCATGCCTTTCCTCCCAGGACATTAAAACGGTTTCAACCAGGGATGCTATACCATCCCTGGTCCCTTTGCCCTTTTGGAAGCCAAATTGCTGTTGGTGCAGTATTCTATTTTTTACTAAGTGGGATGTTACCTGTTCAGCGACAATTTTCTCCAGTAGTTTACTCAATACAGGCAGGATCGATATTGGTCTATAGTTGTTCAGATCAGTTTTGTCACCCTTTTTATAGATAGGAATTACCCTAGCTATTTTAAATAGGTCTGGAAATACACCTTTTTCTAAACAAGTATTGAAAATCTCAACCAGATGATCAACTATATCATTAATTATTTGCTTAAGTAATCTTGGTGACATATGCCAAATATCTTGTGAATCTTTATTTTTAAGTTTTTTGGTTGTTTCTAAGATATCGTGTGATGTAATTTTTCTAAACTTAAATATGCTATATTTTCTACTATTGGGAGTCGCTAAATATTCAGCAGCTTTACTTATCGAACAGGGGTTGTCTTTTGTTATTTTTTCTGCTGCATTTATAAAAAAATTGTTAAATTCTGATGCTAACCTTTTCAATTCGTTTTCATTCATTTCGTTATTGCCGAGGGGCAAGGTGTCATTTTTACTTGATGTTCTACCAGTTTCTTCTTTGATTATTTTCCATGTGGTTTTTACTGAGTTATTAGATTTAAGAATTCTTTGTTTAAAGAATAACTCTTTGGCTTTTCTACATACCATTTTAAAGATCCTGCTGTATGTCATAACGTGCCTTCTAAATGCATCGTTTCTTTCATTTATCAAGCTATATAAGTAAAACATATTTTCACGTGACACTTTAATGCCTTTAGTAGACCAGTCATTAAAAGAAGATTTAGGTTTTTGTTTTACACATTTAAGAGGCATTTGACAATCAAGCTCACGTACCAGAGTTTTAAAAAAATCATGAAATACAGAGTTAACATTTTTGTTTTCTTTTCGTTCCAAGCTCAAGCAGGGCAACTCACATTTTAAGCTGTTAG
Organism: Mystacides longicornis; assembly: GCA_963576905.1. NCBI lineage: Eukaryota > Metazoa > Arthropoda > Insecta > Trichoptera > Leptoceridae > Mystacides > Mystacides longicornis. Next base: position 4,551,621 of record OY756433.1, on the reverse strand, counting down.
AAAATCTTTCCAACAGCTCGGTAGTTACAATTCTTTTTTTAATCTTAGAACCACTTTTTTTCCCGCTTAAACCTGGAATTTCGTCAGAAACAATTTCAAATGGTAATTTAGCTATAATATATTGTCCAAAATGATCCGATTTTACTAGGTTCGTCAAACTAGACTTCGTCAACAGGAGGTCCGTGAAGATATTGTCTATACAAGTAGAGCTATGGTCAGTAGTACGTGTGTCAAGATGTATACTACGTGTTAGTGAATAACTACTCATCAAATCTAGTATCACACCGCTATTTTTACCATTTTCAGAGTTAAGGTCCACATTCAAGTCTCCGCAAACAGCAATATATTTGTTATTATTTTTTGTCAATTTATTTAGAACACTGTCCATTATTTGAACAAATTTTGACAAGTTTCCCGACGGAGATCTATACACACAGACTATTATAATATATTTACCTTCTATACAGCTAATCTCACAATCTTTTTCCTCTGACATGTCTACAATGTCAGATCTGTTTTTAAAGGAGTGATTCAATTTGACCAAGATAAGACAGCCTCCCCTTATAGACTTTTCTCTGCAATAAAAGCTACCAATCAAATAATTCGGAACATTTACACAATCAATTTCACCATGTCTATACCATGATTCCGTGACACATACAAAGTCCATATCACAAGATGTTGAAGCCACGAAAAGTTCATGCTCTTTTCCGCGCAATCCTTGGGCATTTTGATGTGTTATATTTATATGACTGTTCCTCCCCTCCATACTGGTTTGCTGCTCCATAAAAAAGATGAACCAGACGCAGTCGCCTTCTTTGTCTCTCGCGCAGGAGATGCGTCAGGGCTTATTTGAATTGAAATGAGAGTCCTTGTTTTACAGCCATTATTAAATATGTTAAAAATAACAATTTCTGAGATATTTTTAGTTTCTTGGTTACTTGTGTCAATTATATTACAATAGTCAGACAGTCTAGTCATGTTATACAAAGATAAGTTAGTGTTGTAAATTCTGTTCCTAATTTCTGTGCTACATTTTTTTCCATAACGTATTGTTGAGGTGTATAAACGTATCCTCTTACTTTCGGCCTTCTCTATTACTCTCTGCATACAAGTTTGATACAATCTTCTATTATAAATATTTCGACTGTTTCCGAAGAGCATGACAATGACGTCATTGCTACCACAGTTGTCTATAGTTTGAATAATATTTTTGAATAGGTGGTGCATCCCTGCCCCCGGGTTTGACATGCAGTGTACATTCAGGTCTAATTTACTATTTAGTTTTAAACCAAGACCCTTTGCATCTTCATCTCCCATGATAAACACATTTGACTTTGCTTCCTCAGAGTGTTGTTTTTTTAAAGGTACATTAATTTCACCTTTCAAACACTTCATTCGTTGGTCATTTTTACCATTAAAGTATTCCTTGTAATTTTCCAGTTTCTCATACGTGTCATCATACGCAGATCTCAGAGCAGCATTACATCTATTCATCTCATCTAGTTTCAGCAGCAGCTTGTCGTTAGTATCCTTGTACTCTGTCAATTGTTCTTCTCTCCTCCTTGAGCCCTCCTCGAATTCCAGTAACAAACTGTTGTATCGTGTCTCACTATCTGTTAATCGTACTTTCAATTTATCATTCACCTTCTCAAGCTCCTTCAGATCTTGATGCTGTTGAAGTAGGTTTTTAATTTTCTTTTTCAGAATTAGAATCTCTTTATGTTTCAACCTTAAGCTGGCTTCACACCCCCTCAACTCATTTCCAACTCTCTCCTTCTCCCGCTCTACTTCCTCCACCTTGGTCTTCAAAGTCTCAGTGGAACTCGACTCATTCAACAGACTCTCCTCATCCACAGAGTTGTCAATCATTGTAAGATACAAATTTCTTTCCCTCTTACTCCTTGTTATAATAGTAGACATTGTTGTTGAAGAAAACGAAGAGAGAACAAAGGAGAAAAAAAAGTAGTGTTTCAACTCAAAATTAAAATCAAAGATTATTGATTGTTTCCTTGATGACTTCCTCTGTGTCCTCTACTATATCATAGATGGCTCCAATTCTTTCAGTCTGATTAATCTATACATGGTTTGATCCTATACTTTGTTTTTTCCACTATTTCATAGATGGCTCTATTATTATTTTCATTAGTCAATAAATAATTTTATTTAATACTTTGTTATTTTCCACTATTTCATAGATGGCTCTATTTTTTATTTTTATTTAATCAAATATTCAAGTAAAAAAAAAATGATTTGCGGAGGTCGGAACTCGAACCACTGTTTCTACGGTCAACTGACAGCGGGCGGCGCCGCAACTAACTGGACCACACGGCGTAATGCGTTGATCGTCGTTAATCGATATTATTAATCTATTAACCTACCGAGGTGCGAAATTTGAATTCTACCTCGCTACTATCTTGACAACTGATCACAATAACACTGTTCAAATAAATTTCAGTCACAGAGAGTTTTTAAACACCGTTTCTTGCCTTGAATGATATGTAAAATGTCTTAATTCAATCGAACGATGGTTTCTGTTTCACTGGTTAGACTTATTCAGGCGAAATTCCCAAAACAGCTGATTACAAAAACAAAACTTTTAGCATTAATGTCAGGCACTGTGAGTTATTTTTAACACTGATTCTTTCCTCCCTGTAATGTAATCCCGTAATTCAAATCGAACAGTAGTTTCACTTTCACTTTTTAGACATTTTCAAGCAAAATTTACGTATAACAAATAATATATCTTATTAAAAAAACTCAAATAATCGGGAGCAAAAAGAAACACCTCCGACAGTTCAAATGACAGATGACAGAATCTATTAATGTTGGATCTAACGATCGATGAAATACAATTTGAACTACAAATGTGTCTTTCATTGCTTTTTATACGTCGTTTACGTCATAAAGCACACCATCGAATCATTGAGAATTTCAGCTAGTCCCGTATCTCCGTCAAGCTTCAAACCTTCATAACTGCATGTCGCTTATATTTAACCTTGTTAACTCATGTAATTTCATCAACATGCTAACCAAGTGGTTGGTAGACTTGCGGGACGGTTACGACGCCATCTTTCGTAGAGCTCGATCCCATTTGCCGACCATCTTCGTCTTTCACGACCCAAGCTTTGAGTAGCGCTCTGTGAAAGAGTCAATGAGTGTATTTGTGTTCACTTTGAGTGAGCAGTGAGCACAGATTCATAGGTATAAAAAAAATCACAAATCGATACATTTCATCTTAATTATTAGCTGACGTAAAAACTGGATTCAATTTAGCTAATAATTTATTGCACTGTGTCATAATTTCATAAGTTTGTAATAAAATCAATCAACTTTGAAAAAATCCAAGAGATGGTGGTGTAGTAGGAAATAAGTCACGTATGAAGCGTGTTACGTTTTTTTTTAATGAATCTGTGCTCGCTCGAAGTGAACACAAATACACTTTTGACATCTTTCACAGTAAGCAAATGCTTGTGTCGTGAAAGCGGAAAATGGTCGACACGGCCGGGATTCGAACCCACGACCTCCGCACAAAACAGTGCGAAAGCCGGCGTCGTAACCGCTGGTCTATCAACCACCTCGAATATTATTTTATATGTTGTTGGATGAGTGGACTCAATTAAACGCAAATTTTACCGAATTATTATGGTAAGACTTAAACAAACACAGCAGTTGCACATTCAATATTTTATCGTTCAGAAGTGGGTTTTTTTTACTATTTTAACTACTATCGTTTCTGTCAATCAAAAACTATTTACACACTTTGTTTTATTGATTCTTTTTACAAAATCGTCGATATAATATTATGTTATGGGAATGCCGTAGTTAGATAGGTAGGTACTGAACGCGCGTTCAAGATTACATGTCATTATTTTCTAGAGTCAATGGCATTCGTATGAGAATTATCAGCATAGTAAACAGTAGCACCCATGACAAGTCAATATTAAATAATTATTAATCTCTACATTGATATTTATTGATAATAATATTTACGAGTATTTCAAATCCGTCCTCTTCTAACCCTGATCCATCCAGATATATTTGTCATGTTTTGACGTTAGATCCATCAGAGGCATCCAAATATGGATTCAGTCATAACTTCCATAATAACTCGAGTCCATTACAAGTCCTAAAGCCTAGTTCACGTTAGTCGAGTAGCGAGTAATTTAGTAACTAAACGTGTCTGAACACCTATAAAACAATAGAATAAAATTATTATTTATTTAGAGTATGGTCATATAAGTGCATCACATCTTTACAAGTAGAATTAATTAAGAGGTAGAGCAGAATTTGCCGGCATTTTAGTCGAGTCGATTCCTTTTTAGATAAATAAATGTATAAATACTTTGTTTATGTCACTTATAATTTTATTTGAGTAGACATGTTTCGGCTTTTACGTAGCCATTATCAATACTAACTTAAAATCTACAGTTCTACATATTATATTGTAAGCTTAACTAAGATGTCTTGAGGGGGGATGAAGAATACGGGGGTGTGTGGAGTGCGATTCATTTTGTTCCATTTTTGGGCGAGTAGTGGCCCTCACCACGCGTCCTTGCCGCTGTTTGGGGATGTTTCTGATGGGGGTTTTGCTATAGTGTTCCTTTATATTTTTTGCAAGGTGGAAGTTCATAATTATTGTGAATTTCGAAATATACCGTTGCACTTTCACGATTTTTTTTATTGAATCTCGATCGCTTTCCTCTAACTCAAGTAAACTATATCATGAGACTAAAACTTAAATTTAAAACAAACATGATGAAGACGTGGTACAATATTGAGTTAGACGAGAATAATTATTTCATATTAACGATAATTCGCGAGATCAAATAAAAAAAATCGTGAAAGTGCAACTATATTTTTCTAAATTCATATTACTTTATGTATCACTACTTTATACTTTACTGTACATTGGTTATTAGGTACATCAACACAAAACAATGATCTGTATTACATTGAATAAGACCCTCCACCACCCGAGTATTACAGGAATTTGGATATTCCTTTTTACTCGCATTATATGAAGCCAAGACGGGACTCCGACATCGCCGTAAGGGTCCCACATCGGAGTAAAATCCCGTCCGATAATTTAGATAGCCAAAACTTATTCAATGTCCCACAACTAGGATCTTTTTTTTATTTTCTCTTCTCCTTCTTTTTTACAAGTGTGTTAGTGTATCACCTGTTGTGAGCAACTATGTTAGTATATATATAAAAAACAAACAAAAACAAAACAAGCATCATCTCAGGGTGCCACGTCATCAAGCAGGTGCCGCATCAGCTCAGACCACGCAGCGCAAATGCAAACTCCGCGAGAGAACGGACCAGAACTCCCTAAACAAAATACGTCCTAATCTATTTGACCCGACCTAACCGATCCTAACCTATCAAAACTAATAGTAATAGGTCTCGGAGCTCCCACGAAAATCGATCTGTATTACAATACGATGTCTTTGAACTAACCTCTTAATAATTATGTTGAAGGATTTTTGGTCGAATGGCAAATTTTCTAGCTACTAAACTACACGCCACTCGACCTAATAGTGTAAACTAGATCTAAAAGTGCAGTTTGTGGTGTGCGTGTGAATTATTTATAAAGGGCCTCTCCATATAGGGTCGTGTGCGTTGTTTAAAATATAATAATTCAACAGACACATGTATGTAAGTGATTATTTCCAGCGTTGTGGCGAACATTTCATTGGGTATTGGTCGGCCGCTGGTAGCTCCTGCCCTGCCACGGTGTCAAGGCGACCCTCCTCCGGTTTCTTCTCCGCCGAGATTTATGGCTAACGTCTTGTTCACTACTTATTATCGCGTCTCTGCAGCGATGGCCAATTAGAACCGTGTCTTCGTTTCGTACCTCATCTTATAAAGGATATAGAAATACAATAAAAGAGAATGACCCCACAATCTCACAAATGGCCGAAGAGTTTAAAACAGAAAATGTGTTTAGCAATAAGTCGAAATGATATTAAAATATATGAAGATAAAAATAGAAAATATGTATAAAAATAAAGGGTAATCATGGATAATCTTGATGATGTTTTTGATGAGCTACAAAATAAACACACAACGCACTGTGATCTGCCTAAAATACCTATATCAAATTTTATGCCAGACATGACTAATTCAATATTCGTTTCTTAATCCCTGTATTGCTTGCAAAACCGTTCAATCTTTAAGGTTTCCGTTAATCGATTCCACGACATTTTACCTTTCTCCTTGTTTGCAGTATTACTAGTATCAGATTTCCAAGGTTAACACAGGACATGCATAAGTATCAGCTAATGCACTTTCGTTCCCCTCATTCATGTAATACGATCTGACATCTTAGGGTATCAACCACTTAAATTGCCAGAAAATATTGTTTGTTCATTTCTAACCAAATATATTTTTTCTTTTTATTTCTGTCAAAATTATGGCAAAGGATTCTATCCTTAAACTTCAAAAAATGCTTTCCTCTCTTGAATACCTCGGTGTTCTGTTTTTGCACCTTTTTCAGCTGCACATTACACCCCCAAATCCTTTGCCATCTTTAGACGACTCCTAATCATTATTGCCTTCTACATCCTCCATGTCAGAAAGGCTTGACCCTTAGAAGCGTCTGATCTTAAGTCACCATTTGTATATGATCAATAATTTATATTTCTTCTTTGTTCGTCGCCAACGTTTCTCGATCCCTCGCCGTTGCGGATAATTTCTTAAATAAACAACGTCTTAATTAACTTGCATTGATTTGCTAAATGAAGTTCTTTGAGGTCTGTGAGGTCTACAATAGATTACTCCACTGACAACGAACTGGAATACTAAATCATTATTTTAGTTCTTCGCTTAGTACCTACTGATAATTCTCTCCTTTTAATTCATTGACGCCCCTTTGTTAGTTATACCCGAACCCGACCCAACATCTTGGTTATTTACCTCGGATCTTGATACTGAACTTAATTTTTTATTTGTGCTCCCGCCATTTCGATCCTGAAAATCATTTCCTACGTTAATGCATAAATACTAAAATTCTTTATTTTTGTTCACTATATATTGTTGTATTACGTATATGTTTATTATACGTACACATTATCCATCCATTATCCCACACGGTTGTTGTATGGAACCCATTAAACTCGCTTCCATCTTGATTCCCATTGTCGTTTTCCTCGGCGCGTTCACTTTCATTCTCCGGTCATCGTGACAAACGAGCCCATCTCATCTCCTCGTCGACCCATTGTTACGTCTATTCGAATCTCTTGCGTCACAAACATACACACACCGCTTACATGTCTAGTTATTTATCGATCTCCGTAATGTTTCCTAGAATCGTTCGAAACACACTGTACTCGCTTATCATCGTCTACTTTGTTGATTGAAAAGCAAATCCAATTTATTAAAAATAAGATCACACTCCTCTCCTCCTTAACCATCTTTGCACTGCGTGTATTCCGCTTCCTAGCTTCTCCAAAATTATATGTTTTGTGCCTTCTGGGCTTATCGCTTTCCGACGACTGGGATTAAGTTATCTGCTCATCTTTTCTTTTATCTACGGACGCTTCTGTTCTTATCCTCAGAAGGTCGGTAATTTAAGATTCTAGTCGTGCATCTATTTTCCTTTGTTTTGTCGCGTAAACTCCTCATTTTTACCACTTTAGTTTAGCCAAACGGATCATGATCTAGCGGTTCTTATTCATTATTTCTTTAGGTTTGATTCCTGTTTACTTTGTTTCGATAGCCTTTTTGACAAAATAATACTTTAATTTTCTTAATGTCGACCATGTTCCGCTTCCTTCGGGCGTTTTTTGTTCCCATTTCCGACAAAGCCACCCTTTTCTAGCTTGTTCTGAATTACACAATAAAAATGTAGTATTTCTACTGCATCTATGTTTAGTGTTAATGTTAAGTCTGTCGTTTGTTGTATCGTGATGTTTTGTTAACGTAATTTTCATTTCAAGATCAATTTTTATACATCTCAACAGTTCTCTTATTGTGCTTTTATATTACTACATCTAATAACAATATCCACGTTTATTAAAAAATTCAATACGTTACTGTTTGAGTAGTTTCTTACAATAGTAACCGGCCTCGATATTTTGGTGATGTAGACCAGTGCTCCGCTACCGGTGCACCTTGAACCAATGCAGGTGTAACGCAGGCATAGGAGAATATTACATCTGAATATATTTGCATTTCCGAAATAGTCGCCTAGACACTGTTTTCGAAAACATGTGCATATAACAAAATTTGTTCATCTCTTGACAAGCGGTAATGGCAAAAAATCTTCAACAACCCAAATATAAAACTAAGGTGATCAATAATATCAAGCATCACGTTATTAAGTCAGATGATATAGTTAGATGAGCAGACATCGAAGGAAGGACTGGTATAATCAAGCCCAGAAATGGTACCTTCTAGACCTCCTTAAATCTCTTTTTATAGATTCACCGGAATTTCCCTATATGAAAATCTCCCAAAAATATGGCAAAACATCCAGCTTACAAAGGGAACTCTTCCAAATGACCAGGCGTATATTTCACACAAAAGAAGCTTGATGAGTATTTCGTAAATTATCTTTTCTACGGTAGATTGAGTGTCTAACAATTTATCCCATGATACAACACCTATATGAATGCATGGACATTATCTGTCGAATAGGAAAGCTCGTAAAAAGTAATTGAATAACTTATTGTGGATCTCCCGTGATGTATTGTGCACCGTACCAGACTCTCTCCTAGCAAGATTAATTGTATGCGGTGTCGTGTGTTACGCAAGATGCTATTGTCTGCATTCCGCTGCATTGTTTCTCACTTTTGATCGTCATTCGTTATGCATTGTGATTGCAGTCGGGGGCGTCGGGTTCCGATCGGAGAATCATCTTCGCCGCGCCACGAACCCGCTTGATAATCTCACAAGTTAGACCCATCGCCGAGCCACCATTACTTTTAAGTCTTTTCAATTTGAAGTTTCTTCATACACGAGTTTGACATAAACATATTTTCTTCTTAAGGATTCTGGTTTATTATATTTTTCAAATTATGGCGTCTTAACTAATTAATTTTATAAATAGGTAGGTAGTCAATATAAATACTTTTAATATAATTTCTACCTCTTTTATACCAAGCGAAACTTTTCTGGCAAAAAGAAATGGGATCGAATCCGCGAACTTTGATAGGCTATACAAAACTCAGTTTCCAATCGTTCCGTTTTACTTTTAATACTCTAAAATAGGACAAACGAAAAACATATTTGGACCTGACTGGGAATAAAACCCAGGGCCCGTAGCCAAGTTTAATATTCCGATTGCAAATTAAGGTTGTTTGGGCTTGTAGAGAGAATGACTAAAAGGATATATAAATCTGAAAGAATGAGTGCACGCAGACGAGGCCGACCTCGAATGACATGGTCCGACCATATCGGTTCAGTCTTAGAGGAGGGCCAAGTCAGGAGCAAAAGGAATAGAAGAGCATGTATGCGGAATGTTATGCGTTTGGAAGAAGCGAAAGAGGTTTGTTTGGATAGGAAAGAATGGAAATCCGTACTCTCTGCCTACCCACTTCGGGAAACGGGGTAATGGGTAAAAAAAAAGTAATGCTTTTTCATATTATGAAGTTTTTACGCCAAAAAAATCTTATAAAAACGATCGCATTCGTAATCGAAATGTCAATCTTGGCTATTGGAATCTGACGCCTATGTACTATGTTCATCAGTCGCTAATTTCAGGAACGGCGAAACTCTCGCCTTCGTTGCGCAACGCAGTGACGAATGGGAGAAATTGCCAGAGAAATGTTGATGCCATTGTGTTACGTCACTGGCTTTATTATCATCGTTTATTTTATTGCCTCATCGTACCGATGGTGATCTTAATCGGATCGGACCACTGGAGACACTCGGTGTGGGTGGACCTCTAGTCTGCAGATATTCTAAAACTTTTTATTCCGACGGACCTGATTGATTTAATTTAATCATTTAAAACAGTCCACAACTACAGTTACCTCCACGCTTGCAAGTTTGACCTGATTGATTGATCAGACGTTTCAGGCATTTGGTCGGGGTGCTAGCGTCTCTGTGTAAAGCACCTCATAAAGAGAATTCGATTGTTTGAGACATATGGTTTTTCAAAAGGTTTAAAAATTCGGGAATTGGATATTTGACGAATGTAAGAGTGCTAGATAGTGTAGCCAGTATCGGAACGGCACTTGAAAACTATCATAAGCGCTTGGTGATTCTAATTCCAGATTTACCATTTATTGTGCATTTTTTTTTTCAATAATTTAGGGAAAGATTTACCAATGGTCAAACTATCTTTCAAATCGAATCGTCGTTAATGAATCTTAAAATGTTTAGTGATTGACAGATCAAATGTTCACGAGTCGCTGGTTGAGGATCGCTGGACTAGTGGCTGGTTCACACGTGATGTGTGTCTGCTGCCAACCGAATACTGTCACTACACTAGACCCAACTGCGGCCGTACTTGACTCGGGCGTTCATTACTCAAATTATTTTGACAATTTGTGGTGTGCTTCTTGTCTCTTTGTCGTAAGCCACTTATTATAATCCGTCTCATATGGACCCACCACATCTTCTACGTGATAAGTTCGTCCATATTATCTTTATGGATCACTTAAATGAGAAAGAAATCTCTTAAGTGTTATAATTTATTATTGTCGGGGAAAAAAACTTTCTTGTCTTGTCTTGCCCGTGCTTTCTTTAATTCAAAGAACTGCAACACCCGCAACATGCATGGATTCGAATACTGTCGGAGGCATTGAGTTAGTTAATACACATTAACAAAGTTGTCAGCGTAAGTGGTGGAATGTGTTTTCTGAAATGTGTATTTTACCAAGCACTAGGTCCTTAGACATCTAGGTTGCAGAGGTTCGGCTGAATATTCTAAAGTTGGGTCAGTGAATTGTTAGATTTGATTCTCTAGGGTCCAAAATCGCTAAATGACCCCAATTACCGTCAGAGGTAGAAATAGATAAACAGCCCATTTGTCAATTTTGATTGATGTGCAAACAAAGTAAATGAGAGAATAAGAAAAAGCAAGTCCTGAAATGATTCAAGAGGTGTAAGGACAAAAATCAGAGAGGATTAAAGTTGATGTCAAGATGACTCCGTTGAACCGAGAAGATAAACTGTGAAGAAATGCGCAATTAGACGATGTTGCCTCCCACGGCCCACGGCGAATTATCTTAATCCCGCGAACAGACGTTCCAATGACGCGCTCAATTCGCAAAATGGAGATTAATTTGTTTTCCTGAATATATTACCAGTTACCAGTAGTAACCTGTGCGGCTGGTATTCGACCCTGGGCTGTCAGAATAACGAACAAACCTCCATGCTCTTTTACTCGTGTTATTTCTTATCTCCGTTGGAAATAATGTGGAAATATCGCTGCCTTGGACTCCTTGGTTTTTGTCAATTCCTTTCTTATTCTGTGCTCCTTTTTGGACCTGTTACCAATGTGTTCTGTCGGTCTCCTGCTCGCGTGCCCGTACCACCGTAACCTGCTCTCCAGCATTTTCTTGCTCTTGCACCAGCCTCATTAGTTATTCTACAACTGTCACACATATTCAAATATGTTAAATTTGAATTAACCTGGAAACATAGTAGCATAGAGTTATGAATGATGAACAACGTAGTCTCAGACTTTGTAAACTTTCTTGCTGTCTCAACTTTATTGGTAGGTAATAATCTATTGTCTAGATTTTGTATTTAAACCACTACATCGATGCACTTAGCGGACTTGAATTCATAAAAGACACTTAAAAAGTCATGTTCAATGTTAATGTATCTGTGTTTTGTAACAGCCGTTGCTACTCTTCGTATCTATATGTAGATGCCTCACTATGGTAGCGTTCTTGAACTTAGCAATAATATAATAACACTTAGCGAACGATGCATGTAGGTTTTTTTTTCATAATATTTTTGCCAATCTAGTTAATTCTTTGCCTTTACATTCAAAGAGGCTTATCAGGGAATCTTTGATTGCATCTCCCGACTTGTTGAATTGACATTTGCAATACGTTTTTACCGGCGTTAACCTTACGAATGTTGTTTATTTTTTTTTGGATACCGATTGTTTTGTTTCACTGTTGATGTTGTGTGAATTATTTAACAATTTTTATCTCTCGTCTTACCAAGGTCGATACTTTGTATTTTATTAATGTCTTAACTTTTTGTTGAAACTATTTTGATATACGCTGGTGATAATACCGGAGTCACTCACTAAAATACGTTTTCTTCACCTTCTTTGACCATGTCCGGTTGGAAGTTTTGGAATAACGGACTTCACAATTCCTCGCCATGCAACTCTTCCACCTCACCTCCTCAACGCCTCATCCCTGTCAAAATTTACACCCCGAATATAATCTTTGGGTTGTTTGAAGGGGTTTACCACGTCTTCTATTGCCAATAAAAGATATAAGCGGTGGGATGGGAAAGGCATCTATCTTTTTAGATGATGGAAGCCTTTATTTTAGTTCATTTTCTCTTTGGAAAGACAATTGTAATATTCGTGTTTGAGCCCCACCAGCTATTGCAACTAAAACTCCAAGTCCCTTCTTCTTCCGTAGTGTGTATTTCTTCTTCAACAGTCTGTCTCCATCCATTGCTGAACATAGGCATCCCCCCTCTCCTTCCAGTCATTCCTGTCCTGGGCCTCCCACGTCGATTCGCTGCCCGCATGTCGTCCGTCCATCTGTCCTGGGGCTTGTCGATATTTTTTCTGCCTACTCTAGGCTGCCACTCCACTACTCTTGTGTAGTGTCTCATTTTAACTTTATTAACTAACCCTCAAGGTGTCTTTCTAATACTTAGGGGAAATTGTACCTACTTTTAAATATGATTGGAAGGTTTATGTATAACCTAATCCATTCCAACACAAACGTCTTTATAGCCGCGTGATCTCGACAAGAGTGACTAGACGAACTTTGGTGGCTCACACCCGCCGTGAGTGACCTTCCATTGATCCGATGATTAATCGCCTCACTAACCGAGATTCGTTCCCGATAAACCTCACTTTATTAATTAACTAATATCTCCGCTCTCTATCTTTACCATGTACAATAGCGTTAATTCGTACGTTGTGTTTGGAATTATCATCACCTTGTACTTTATGTTAGTTGTATTCTATTCCCACTTAATTAATTTATTAATATTTTTTATTACTATTTTTATTAAATACTTTTTTAACAATAAGCGTTTTATTATTTACTAACGCTTTTATTAATTCGCATTGTTATTCTTTTCATTGTTTCTTCTCTTAATTAATTTGCAACTATATTTTCGACTCGCTAGATATTGGAAATTTTCAAAGCTACTCATTTACGCAATGACAATTATTTTTATACCAATTTAATTCAATTAAAGAAACAAAATAAAATGTAAAGTATTCCATTAATTTTTATAGACAGAAACTTCCTCTACAGATGGACGCCTGCGGTATTACTTTGCATTGCAAGACGGTCGTAAGCCCGTAGTGGTTTGTTCCATTTAAAAATCGAACATCAGTAATGAATTGTTAGTCATTAGTTGTTACATATTCGATAAACCCATTCATTTTTTGTTTTTTTTTGTTTAGAGTTTTGAATTATTAAACCGATTGATCAGCGGAAGTCTCAATTATAAACTTATCAATCAAAAACTTGAACAACTTGTTATTGAGACGTAGATTGCCTCCTTCTTATGTTCCTCTGAAAAAAATCATTATTTTCAACCATAACCGAGTATGATTGTCCACTTAAGATTCGGGACGTCTTCAAATGTGTGTCTTCCTCCCGCGCTACTTGTAATTTACATACGAAGGAACACTTTGCGGTGTCATCTCATTAAGCGAATGTCTCACTTAACATTGTTGGTCATTCGACATAAGTGATTCTTTTTTCGTACGTTCGTGACGATTCGCACAACATCTATCGCTGTAACGTTTTAGTCCGACGATAGTTCGAATTGTTTCGGTGATTCATTAAACTAATCAAATATAATAATTAATTGGTTATGTCTATTATTAATAACTAGCTGCCCCGTCGAACTTCGTCCCGTTTTTAGTTATTCAACACCAAAGGCCATTTACTCGCATTACCGGGGCTTAATTTTCTCGAGATACGTTGTCCTGTTATCATTTTAAGGGTGGATCTTTTGAGCAAGCATTATACAGTCAAATAAGTTTTAATGGAGGATTAACTCACTAATGTCACATTAGAGAAAAAAACGGATCTTTCAACTGTCAAATAGCGGCGATTGGGGCATTAAACACCTTAATGAAAGATTAAATTTAGTGGGCTGCTCCAACAGCCAATAGCACACTAATGGACAATTTAGAACTGTCAAAATGGTTGCCAATTTTGTCTGTTTTCATACCATTTTTCGAAATTGTTGATGATTCTTATTATGAGAGAGCCCATTTTTTTCAGCCAATTTATAAATCGGATTACAATGCTTTCTATAAAGCATCAAAATAGGAACTATGCGGTACTAAAATATCGTCTATTTTATAAAAAATATCTCACTTTTTTAGTAATGCTAAGTGAAATGTCAAAATCACAAGATGACGCACATAGTACATAATATTATTATAAACCAATGGGAATAATCTCGAAATACTTATTTTTAATACAGAAAATAATATATATGAATTATTTTATATATTTGTTTGGGTTCCCTTTTAAAAAGATTTAAATAACAGAAATAAAATAAAACTTGACTTGACAGTTACAGTAAAACAAACACATAAGACCTTGTCTGTCATCTCTTTCTAACGAATGGTGTTTACCGCACGTCTCGCTCTCACACATGTATAGAGTGAAGATAGCAACAAGTTCAATATTGCCAGTCGCAAAAAAAAAAACAAGATAATTGTCAATTAACCAATGGTCCATTAAATTTCTCATGAAAGACCCGTTTTGAGTTAGTGGATCCTTTAAAGTTATAATATGTCCATTTACTATTAGGCTGTTTAATGCTCATTCGAAATACCGGCCCTAAGTTTGTTTAATGATAAATTAATAACCTTTTAACCACTGTAATTCTGTCCGTTGCATCTGTTTTAAACTACATTACTATTATATTTTGCATCCGCATTCTTTCAGTCTCACCAAACTGTGTTTATCATCAATCAATTGATGACCCTTACCTATGACTTTCGTCTGATAGGTTTTGCTGCTAGTTAGGTATATTCTATGAGTATTCGTCCATGTATGTATGACGAATGTGTGAAATTGGAATATTTTCCTGTCAACTTTACATTTTATTCCTGACTCATTTCAATGAAATTTTTCCTTCCCAACATTTACTATTACTTACCTTTAATTCGCATTTAGGTAGGTACATACTCTCCTTTTTTATTGGAAATTTATGTATATAAAGTGCGTCTTCTTTAAAAATCGCAAATCCAACATCGATAGTAAAAATACTAATGATTATCTCGGTAAGTATTACAATTATTATTGGTGATCGTCTAGTACAGCGATGCACAAACCGCGGCCCGCCTACGAAATTGGAAATATTGCCTAAAATATTGGAAAATAAAAAGAATATTAATTACTTTTGTAGATTTTCGAAAGATTATTAAAAAAACTGTTTATTAGTTACTTTTTTGGTTGTGTGAAATATCGACTGTGGAAGTCGTAAGTAACAATATTTCTTGACTTTTTATTGAAACTTTTGAATTGTTTGTAATAAAAATGCGGCATTACATAAGTACCTTCCACTTTATTGTTCAGGTTTACTACGTACCTATTCTACTCGTCGTACCAAGCACATAGGTATATCAATTTCGATATGGATAAGCCAGGAACTAGTAAAAAACGCAAGGTTAAAGATGAAAATCGGCAGTTTCAAGATATACTTCTTTGTTTCATCGCGTAATAATATTGCGTGTTTATTATGCAACAGCTCTATTGCCATTCCAAAGGAATATAATGTGCATGAAAAGGCACTATGAAACACAGCATCCTACTTTTACAAAATTAACCGGTGAAATACGAAATCAAAAAATTAAAAATTTTAGTGCGGCCCGTCCTTGGCTCATAATTTTCCCCAGTGGCCCCTGCTCCCTATAAGTCTGCGCATCCCTGGTCTAGTAGAAGCCCGGTAGCTCAATAATGAGCGTGAAGCTTTTTGCAGAACCTCTCGTTAATTGCTCTGGCCTGTAACTAGTGGTGCAATCATCCCATACAAGGCGCAAATTCGCACCATTATCTAGACATTTCTCCTCTCGCATACTTCGCTATAGACTAGACTTGAGTCTGCGTCGTGAAATCTTTTCCATACTGCGATTGACTTTTTTTAACCGAATATTTTTTTGACGTTGTTGTTTTACCAGAAACATGACTGAATGAACACATCATTCCCATTGCGATATTAAAATCATCCGGAATAGAGCACCATATACTCAAGTGATCTGCAATCTCCATCGAAGATTATGTAGAGGATGTCGGGCAATGGGGGTTGAAACTGAAGACGCTACTGGAGAAATTCGTTGAAATAGCAGATCGATTTGACTTTTTGCGCAACTATCCAAAACTCATTGTTGCCTCTTTTTTGTATTCTGAACAAGACACTAGACAAGACAAACTTCTAGGTATTAGTTCATGTTTAACCTAAATTGAGGCTTAATTCAATAACCATCTCCGTCCATGATATTAAATCGAGTGAATTAAGTAATGAAGCTCACCGCCCATTCAAAATGTCTGGAATATTTGCGATGTAAAGTGATAGGTGGGTTATGAGTAATAACTGATATGTGTTTCATAATTGTGGGAAATTAATGACCGTTAGTTTTTAAAAGTCTGGTTTATCAGTCAAAATTTGGATGTGTTTTGTTTGATTGTAGACTATGTGGGGTAAAAGCGTATAAGATTTTTTTTGTAAATAACCAATTAATATCACTCTCCCGAGAGTGGATTGCCGCGTTTTAAAGCAGAAGAAGAAGGTACTCTATGTTCCAGTATCAGCAAGGCCAAATTCAAAATTGATCTTGATAAGCAATAAAGGAGAAATTTTTGATCCACTCGTGAGGCGAAATCATCTTGAAACTGCTGAAATGTTAAAATATTACGTATAGTGTTGATTATTTTTGGCAATTATTTGAAAACGAATAGGTAGTTAACAAGATTAAATTACTGAAGGTGCATATTATGGAAGCGTCAAAATGAACGATTTTTGGGAAAGACATCCAAAAAGTAGAACTGTTAAAAAAGGTAACCATGAGTATTTACATAGATTCAGCGTCAAAATCAGCTTCAAGGACCTACCCCGTTTCATACCGTTGCCCTATATGTAGTACAACACGACGAAGCAAACGACACTTTTTCATATATAGAGATTTTAAATGTCCTTTCTTCTAACAGCCCTCAAAGCTTTATTGAACCATAGATTCAAATGCTTCCTCCTCTCGGAGCCCAACCCTTTGGGTTAGATTGCTGCTATGTCTTGGTTCTCTATTTCCATTCTTCTCTTTGTCCTCATTAGATGTCTTCTGTTCAAAAATATGTACTTTTCCACATTCTTCCTAATCTTTTTTTAGTCGTCTCACACAACAGCACACATAATATTTTCTGCACATTACAGGCGGCATTCACTTCTCTATACATGATTGTCCGTATTATTATGCATGGAAACAAATTGGTAGATTCCATCGCCTTATCCGTTTTCTTTGGTTCATCTGGTCGGTTAGGAGAGAGAACAGGTTTATGTTTTTACTGTACAAAGCCATTCGTCAGATTTGCACTAACCAAAAATTAGATGCGTCATCGCTTTTTTAAGCGCATGAGTGGCGAATTTGTTTGCGCATTAAGTGGGTCGTTCATAACGGAGCAACCAATGCTACATGTTTAGGTAATCGTTACTCAGGGCGCACCCCAAATTTTTGAACCAACAGAAATGGGTGGATAATGATGATCAAGTGGAAAGATTTTCTGTCCATCGTAGCATTTCTAAGACTTCAAAACATGACCTGGTAAATAAAAATCTCTGGCGAAGATATTTTTTGCTTGAGGTCTTCGTTGAATGGAGTTGGACAAAATTGGTCGAAGAAAATAAATCTTGGAAGTGGTTGATAGCGTAGTAGTTTGATTGCGATCTGAAGTTCTTAGCCTTCCTTTTTCTCGATGCAAGCTTTTGTATGATAGATGTCACACGTTTATTGAAGTTTACATTGGGTATACTCAGATTTGTTTAAAAATGATAATAATTCTACTTACAGTCACAGGTTAACTGCTTTTTTGTGTAAACATTAAAAGGAGTTTCGATGACCTTTTTAAATATCGAATGTTTAATTTTTTTTTCTCCGCCGCGGTTCGGTCGGTAATGAGGTCACCGTTTTAATCGGTAATCAACACTCCTGTTGATTATATTGCGCAGAGGCTGTTAATTGGACAGTTTTTTTTTCGCTTCTGCATCTGCATTTGCTTCGTTATTATACGTTCAGCCGGTCTTTGCAACCGTGGGTACGTTGGTAAGTACTGGAGCGAGTTTATGGGTAACATGTGAGGTATTATAATGAAAATTGGCTCACTATCCCAAGGACCTTGTGTGACCATCTCTGGAGTGTGGCCGGTCGCGGTCGTGCCATTTAAGGTGTACGCTCCATCAGATAGTCCACGCGACCATACCTGGCTGGACGAGATCACAAATTTCCCCCGTCCCCGTCGATTCTTCATTGTTTGACTGCGCATGGTTAATGCGCGCGGCCCTTGAATATATTCCGCATTGTACCATGTTATTTACGGAGGCTTGCTCAGTCCAAATGTCCACATAAATCTTAACAATTAATACTGAAACTGTTGGAGATATGTTCCCCCCCTGGGATAATCCAGATTTTTTTTTATTTTCACTGTAAAATACGCAGCATTTGGTAGTCCGAAATTATAGATCATTTTAACTGAATTGATGCTTCTCCATACCTTCTCAACATGGGTCATCCCTGGAAAGTTTGCTATATTAGTGATCGAGTAACCAACATCGACTGATAATGTTAACCTTAGTTTCCTCCGATTATTCCTAGATGTGCAAAATCTTATTCATCCATCAATGATGACGACGAGAATAGAATTTAAATACACACCTGATTCAGGACCATTTTTGCCTCCCCATTCGATTCCAATACCTGTCTGCGTGAGGGTCTGCCATATTTTCTTTTCTGTTCTGGAAAATGTAGACTTTAATCAAACTTTTGAACGTTTCGATCCTCGTTTTATTCAACCACGACGATTCTTGATCAGAGAAGTACGCACAAAGCCACGTTACGCTTTTATATAACGAGATTCACAAGCTTTCCTCATTATTTTTATGTTCGCTCTTATTCAATCCATTCTTATTATTTATCTCGCTCGTAGTTTCCCACAATTGTGTGTTCGTTATGCGCATTTCGACCCGCTCTATGCGCGGTCGCGTTCTCTAAATCATGTCGTCTGGAGTTTAAACCGTGCTTACGTGTAGGTGCTACCGACGTAGTCTGCGCTTCTTTTGTACCTACACGTTTAATATTCTAGATCGTAAATCATATCTCAATAATATCGTGATCTATATTTATGTGAGCTCAGCTTTCCCTCTCAGTGGCCGATTAACTCGGTTTCGTATAATAAATATCTTTTGTTATTTATATATTTTATGAGTACAAGATCCCAGTCATTTCAAGTCAAATGTTGTGAGATTTTATATTTTGTTGTGCTTTTGATATTTATATAATGTAGAGCTATTTTGTTACATATTTTCCCGGTCTTTCTGGTCCGATAGTGTCCCCCTTCCTTTCCACCTTTGAAGAAGTGTTCTTCCCACTTTTTGCTGCTTTTGTCTCCTTCTCCCTTCTTTAAATTACATTCTCCCTATTCTTCGCGCGGTTCATTGCTCTAGTTTCTTTGATTTCTTGGTAAAAAGTGTATGAGGTTTTCTGGAGTTAGGGAGCTAGAGTTCCCGGAGCTTCAGCTCTTGTTCAACTTTCGTTTTTATCTCAAGCCCATTCAATTCACAAGGGACATACTCGGCGTCATCGATTTCTGTGGCTCGGTATACGGAATATTCTGTATCTGCTTTGTTGATTATTTTCAAGAACTTTTAGCTGAATCATTTTTCTCGAGGTAACCAGGGAAAAACAATGGGGTGTACATAACAAGATTTCTGGTTTTCAAACTAATGGTTTTTTTCTTTGTTTCAGCAACCATCAAGCAGTGGCAGCAGCGGGGTACCACAAGGATCCGCAGCTGGCCCTCTCCCACCACCCTTGCCAGCGCCGCTCCTCACTCCGGTCACCAACATTCCAACCCTGAGGCATCTCCTTTTACAAAGACCTGAAGGACATGGCTTCGGATTCACACTTAGACATCTCATTGTCTATCCGCCGGAAACCTATTCAGTATGTTCACTCACTTTAATCTATTTACCATCGAGTATTTGTTAGCTTTTATTGACCACCTAACGGTGAATTCTCTAAACCATGTTTGCCTTTAGCAAGTCTTAATATATGATTTTGGGAATTAATCTGCTAAACTTTAGTTGTTACTATGTTTGTTGTTTTATTTCAGGAACTTTGTAGCGATGTCCGGCACGCTATGGTGGGGGCTGTTAACGAACCTATGGACAGTGTCTTCGTGAGAAGCGTTCGTCCTGGTGGAGCTGGAGCAAGAGCCGGTCTACGTCCTGGTGACAGACTTTTAGCCGTAGACAACTTCGCCGTAGCTGGATGGCCTTATGCCAACGTAGTTCAATACATACAACAAGCACCTTCAACCCTTGCCTTACATGTGGTACCTAAGGAAGCCGACGTTCTTCAAAGGGTCACTAGATTTTCTTCATTTTACATTCAATTTTATAATATTTTGATTGCGCTTTATCTGACGGAATTTTATTTTTACAGTACTTTAGCGAAGCAGCTTGGAACCCCGAATCGAATCAACGATCAAACAGCCGAACCCGAGAGAGGAAGATTAGCGGAAATAATATGCCTCTTATAAGGGATGTGTTTGGTGCGGTGCAGCCTGGACCAACACAATCCCTCTACGCGCCCCCTGCACAACTACAATACAAACCCATCAACCCTAATAATGTCAAACAAATTCAACAGCAGATACCTCTGGAAGTCCAGCAGAGGCTGATGATAGAACATCGAAAACTTGATCCCAGGCACAATACAGGAATGATGACTGTTCCAACGGTCGGCGACCCACGTCCGCAACACGCGGTCATGAGTCCCAATGTCAGACCTGATGTATCGGAAAGAATATACGTTGCGCCCGAAAGTAATGACTCTAGAATGGCGGTTAGGCCTGCGGATGCTAGAGCACACGCGGCCAGGCAGCAAGATCTCAGAATTTCCCGACGAGCCAGTGCTAGTGACGGAACTCGATCTCCCTTAGATAATTATCCTTATTGTGCTTCTCCTCCGTCGAGTCCCTTCAACTCCTCTAAAGATTCTAGTTCAGTGTACAATAGTGGTGAATCATTACAAAACTCTTATAGAAATCAATTGCCTTTTACGAAAAACGTTTTGCTGGCGCACATGGCGGCTCAGTCGCAACCTGTGAGTAATAAGGTGTTAACTCAGTCTAGTAGCAATATGGACAATGTCCCGGTGCAATACACTAATAGGTTTAATGTGGACGATAGAAGGGAGTCAAACACATCCTTGACCTCATCAGCCGCCGACAGCAAAGACAGTCTCAGTTCCTATGAATCTAATTCAACCCTCACCGGACACGAAACCGATGATTCTATTATACTTTCGAGAATAAGAAAGAGCTTAGAGCAGAAAGAAGAATTTTTAAGGAGGCCAAGTCAACCGACCGGCTGGGTCACGCCAGAAAATCAAAATTTGATTCAACAAAAAGAATTTTATTCCAGGCCACAGAAACTTAACAAACCAATCTGGCCTCCGAACGCTCCTTGCGAACAAATGCAATCGCGGAATAAAGAAAATATTCAAGATAATTCTAATAATAGTGGTGTTGTTAGTCATAATGGTAAAGAATCGTGTGAAGTTTTTAATGGTAGTGAACCCAACAGTGCTAGTGCGAAAGGCAAACAAGATAAATACTTTGTGAGCACCCTCAGTAAAATACACGAGAATTCATCGTCAAACGAGAGCAGTGGAGGAACTGTTACCAACGGATCTCCGGCATCCCCTTCATCCCTCGAGACTATGCTCCAAGATAGAAGGTAAGTTTTTGTCCCTAACAGTTTCATCACTAACTTACATATCTCCAATATGGACAACAATTCCACGAATGCAATTTCCGTTGCAGGTATCCCGTACCTTCAGAAGTACAAATAGTTTCAAATAGGACGAAACAGTTTGAGTCCCCGCAGCCCGAAGACCGAACGGAGTTGTATAAAAGCGAACTAGCCAGATTGAGCACTAAGAAACCTGAACCGACTGTTGCTCTTAGAAGAAAAGAGTTTGAATCTAGAGGCGGGAAGAGAGACGCCAAGAGCTTAGAAGCACAGTACTCTTTAGAAGGTAAATCATATACTTACTACTTTCGAAAATAAAATATTAGTTACTTTTAGACAGACTGTCCATTACGCAAAGTGTGTTGCTTTGTCCTGTTTGTAGAGTGTAGTGTGTTTATGTTCTGGATAAGAAATGCATATGTATTTAGATGCATGGGTACTATTTATAAAGAATTCTTAAAAAATATGCTCACCACTAAAAAAAGCATGTGCTCCTCCTTTTCAAAACAAACTAACACACAGAAATCTATCTGTACCAACAGCCAACAGGTCAAGTAGCTACTACCTCTGCAAATACACAATAGTGTGTAAGTATGTATAAAGTCTAATCTCACCAATACAAAAGTATTTCTGGTCCAAAAGGTAAATGCACTCCTGATGTTACAATGGCCCACCTTACATTATATTTCTTTTGGCTCTCATTGAGAGAATAATATTATATAAAAGTTGTCCTAAGAGTGTAATGAAACCACAATAGACCATTCCTTTGTAGCAAACAATTTTGAGGATATGGAGGTGGTATAGAAAAAGATTGCAAAATGGATTGCTTCTACTACTAACTGTTGCAGTTATCTAACTTCAATACTTTGACGTAGATATTTTATAGATGCATTTATTAGTATTTCTTACCTTAGTAAACTCTTTTTTCAGACCAAGTGTTGAGCGATAGTGGTTTGTCCGGAAATCGAACAACTATCACAGGAGGAAAACATCTGACGTGTCCGCCTCCTGAAGGATTTGAACCAGGTATCAATTTATTATTCTTCTTATGCAATTTCAGGTCCTCCCGATTCCGGCTACCACTATGGGTAGGCTTCTTTGCCCTCAGCTATGCAAAAAAATCTTCTATTCGCCATATTCCAGTCCATTGTCTAACGTTTTTAGTTAGGTTAGGATAACTGCCGTTAAATCAAATCCCTTCATTGTTAGGTGAAGTAAACTTTATTTGGTCTTGAGGAGTATGTGTCTAAGGCAGGAAAACTTCCTTCCCATGATGCTGACCAACAAATCTCTATCTAGTCCAGCTTTTCTTGCTTCTATTTGAGGATCCAAGCCTCTACGGCATATACTGGACAATATGGACCTAACATCCAACCATTCTCTGCCTTAGTTTTAATTTCTATTTCTGAGTCTGCCAATGGCTTCATTTTCGAATATATATTATATTATAATGTTGTACTACCATAAAGAGTAAATTCTAAACAAGGCACAATGATGCAATGTTGCAGATCTACAACAAACACAATTTTGATGTTATTTCAACAACAACAAAAAAATGTATTTATTGTTATTAAATAATAAAGATAACATATTTCCCTTGAATATTTATAAAAATATTGATATTTTTCATTGATAAAAATAAAAAGCACTTATAGAAAATAACAAAAAACACAAACCAGCACCCCATGTCAAAGTATGGCTAAATTTTTTCACCACTAACGCCATCTTGTAGTACGATCTTTAACTAATTTCATACAATGAGTATGTTGTAGTTATGCTACACGGCAGCAAAGTGATTGTAAAAATTTGTATCCTCAACAAGAACAGATTATTGTTTGTTGCAGTACTGCAACATGGCTGCTTAAAGGGTTATTATCATTGCAGAAACGTGATCTCTAGTATTAAATGCAGTTCTTTTTCAGGGTTTGATTTGTCTATTTATGAACATAAATAGAGAATGATTAATTAATAGATTACTGTTTTTAATATAAATTCCAAAAATCTTCCACATTCGATACAATGAAGATAGTTTGCTAAATTTCAAGTTAAACCTTCTAAATCGAGTATGTAAGAATGATTTTAGTCAAAGAATTTTATGCAATTTTGACTTTCTATTCTAGAAAATGAACGAGTACTCGTGAGGCTGAGGTCCAACTCTACGGGGAGTGAGGGATTACCGACGAGACGGACGCACGCTGCAGGTAACAAAGCTTTTCGTATCTTATAACTGTGTTAAGGGGATTCTAGCAAAGTATTTATACAGATCAGCACGCACTCTTGTCATGACGATCGTACCCAATGCTGGCATAGTTTGCACTGTAAAATCACGGCAGCCTCTTTATTAATACTGTCCAACAATGACAATTTGAATTATTTGCCGTCACACACGCTTTTTAGTCATAGAAAATTTTCTATTTTTAGAGGAATAGATAATAAATTCCTAGTTTTTTATTCTTTTTTTTTTTAATCTGATTAAATGCAGAAATATTAGGCATTTTTTTTTGTTATCTTAGTTTTATAATGTACAGTACTACAGAATTAGAGATATTTTCTTTATTTGGTGCTGTAAATAGGTTCATAAAAATTTTAAGGTTATGTTTATTTATGGTGAAGGTTTGGTCACATTTTATTGTTCATTTGTCAATGCTTCCTTATTGTAAAAAAAAATCTCTTATTTCCTAGTTATTTTTATCTACCACCAATGGTTTTGTAAATATCGATATTGCTATTTTATTTGAATAGGTCTAAATAAATTAATTAAAAATTAGTGTACATTTGAAAGGTTTGTTTTGTTATTATTGTTAAGATGGCAGTTACGTGAAGAGAAGATTTGCCCTGAGCAAAGAACAAATCGAAGAGCTCTCCAAAGCGAACAAGGTGAACGGCACTGCCGAGAACAAGGAGTCACGGAATGCCGTCGAAGTTCCCAACGGATTCGCTAACTCGATTCAAAAATCGGCCAGCAACAAACACATTAATCAAAAAGAGAAGGTCGCGATGGAAATTCCTTCGGTCAAAACCGAGGTTACTTCGTCCTCCGTGGACATGGAGTTGGACTGTATAATGAAGAAACCGGAGAGACCGACGCAACTCAACCTGTCTCCCGGAGGTTTCACGTTTGCACATTCACCTCCCACCACACCTTCTTCCCCAATATCGCTGGCACCCTCGCCGTCAGGTTAGACATTCGTTGCATACATAACTGCGTGTCTTCCTTTTAACTATTAACCTCTAACATGACACTCTATCTAACCTTGTGTTCCTCTAATATCGAGACATAAAATAACTAATCATGAAGGCATGCAGCATGTTGTTTACTTACTTTATTTTTTGTATACTTATCCCTAATAATTTTTCACACGAACGAACCATCTAAATTCTATTAAGCATGAACGAATAAATATTGTATTTTTTTTCATGCTTTGGTTGCTTTTCATTTAATCCTTCCACAGGTGTCGACAACATTCAAAACTGAAATATCAGATCGCTTGTGTTTTATAATTTTTTTCTCTAATATTTGCTGGACCTTTTTACATGATGTTGTTGTTATTATGCAGGTCAAATTCTACCGTAAAGAAATTCATTAAGCTGAAAATTTTTGTAGGTTTTTTATTTTTCGTCTTTTTGTTCAGTAGTTCACTTTAATCGTTTGGGAACGATTTGTTCTATATTCTTTATAAAGAATTTGACATGTAGGTATATTGATTTTCATAATTTTGTGCACATAAAAAATATGCTATTGTAAATATTAGATACCTACCCATTTCATTGTATCCAATATAAATGTATAATCAAAATATTGTCATCAATTTTCTTATGACAACAACTGTTAGACATATTGTGTTACATTTAAATTGTCCCCTATCGCATTATTGTCTATCGTCATTTTGTTTTTCATCGAATTTGGAGTAAGAGGTGTTGGTTTCTTGTATGTATTTAAAAATGATCATTTTCAAAAAGTTCAAAAAGTTGCCTAATAAATCATTAAAACCCGCTGAGCTCATTTACATATTATTCAATATAATGTCATGGCCTTAATTCTAAGGAAAATCGATCCACACAATTTGGCAAAAAATGTAGCTTTAATTTCTTTTAATACGAATTTGGGCTCGCCCAAAGTGAACGCAAATACACTCTTGATATCTTTCTCACTAAGCAAAGGCTTGTGTCAATTTATCTACTTTTTCTTTTGCTGCTTTTGCCTTATATTTCAAACTGAGACCCTTTCAAAGCTCATACCCTGACTGTTGCGTATTTATGTTTGTATTTAGCGTGAGAGAGCATACTTATGATTTTTTCTTCTTTAGTAGGCCTTATAAGCTTGTTATTCCAGAAAGCTGTTTCTTTTGTGAAACAAAATCCCAACTGTTTTTACAAATTTTTGGAGGTCTCCCACATAGACGAGTCCCAATAACCTGTTTTTTTCCAGATGTCCGTTCCGTTCTTTGAATGTGTCAATACCATTCCCTTCTTTGGTTTCTATTCCGTGTTTGCATACATCTCTCTTATTTGAATGTTCCTCATTGGGTCTTTCAAAAATTTGTTTACTATTTGTTTATTGCTCTGCTTTCTATTTTGAATTTCCTAAAACCTTTGTTCTTCGTCTTTTTCTGACAGCAAGATATTACTTGTCCATTAATTATTGTCAAAACTGTATTGCTATATAACTTTCACATTTAAAGGCATTTGTCTTTGTTATAGATTTGCTCAGTAAAAGATGGTTATAATGATTTAGAATGAAACTTGTCAATTTGGGTGGCGTGATTTATGGTTCTAGTTTTAAAGTTCTAATATCCATGAATATGACTTCCAGGGTTTTCCATTGATGACAGTCTCGTTACCAAGAGGCAGAAGAATGCCATGCAACTCGGTGGTAAGTTTCTTTATCTCCTTCTCAGTCGAGACCCTTTTGGCTTGTTATTTAAAAAGCGCAAGATGGACTTCCAGTTCTGTGGGCTGTCTTCCATGAAGTTAGCCTCAATGAAATTTTGTTTTACACTTATACATGATCCTTCTACCTTATTGAGGTTAGATGGAGGTTCAAATCTTGCCAATAAGTCCTCGACGTATGTACATAAAATGAAGCTGCTAGCTTATGAAATACATTGAAAGATATCAAAATGTTCTTACTGACCCAATGAAAGAAAACATTGTAAGTGCTATGTTTGAGACAACTTCTTGTTAGTTTTGAACACCCAGCTGGTGGCCTAGAGGTAAGTGCCGGCACAGCTAGGGATGTAGGTTCGAATCCTACTAGAGGCATGGAATTTCTCAACATGTTTGTCATGTCCAAAACACTAAAGGCGAATGTTGTTAACGTAAAGTGATCACACAAGCATTGCCGGAGTAAGGTTAGCATTAAAAAGTTGATAACTTATCATTTTATAAATTCAATCTTTAATTTTATTTCTTATGTTTGTCAATTAGCTGAAGAAGAAAGAGCGATGCGTCGTGTTTCCTACTTGAAGGCGACGTGGGGTGATCGCCTACACATGGACAGCGACCACGAGTTGAGCGACGGGGAAACACAACAAATTAAATGGTTTGTAATTGAATCTCGCTTATTTTATTAATTGTAGTTTTAGTTCATTTTTTTCTCCATCCATTGCATATGGCAAGAATGTCCACTTAAAGACACATTTGTGTTAAGTACCTTCTTATATTATTAAACCCATATAATATTATGTTCTAATCTTACACCCCTTTAAATATTATTATTTTATATTTCACTTCTTTATTTATGACTATGTATTTTCAGTTTATATAAGTTGTATAATATCAGTTTTTCATTGTTGATAATAATATTCATTTTTAAGAATCACAGAACGAATAATATTGTAATATCAGTCTAAAATGAATGTTTGAAGTGTGTTTCCTTGAGAAATTATCGCATTTCATCTTCGCTCTTAGTGAATTTTTATACCTTCATCTTATCTGCATTTTGTGTATGTGTCGTACGATGGAATCGTTGAGGTGTAATATTATTATGTATGTTTTGCATTGTAAATATTGAGGATAGTACACACAGAAGATGGCGTCCGCCCAGATTCCCCGACGACATACAACCCATACGGAGGTTCTTTGAGGAGCTCACATCGCAGACACGGTAAAAACAAATCAACGAATGCCCTAAATACGTAATAAAGCGCAGTGTGATGGTTTGCTAGCAGAAACACACTTAATCCTTGTACATGTTAGCGCGCTGCCTTCAAGATATTGTATTGACAGTGTTTCCGGCTGAAATCTAACCTAAAACTTGTTAATCATCAGATTCTAATCAACTCTTATTTAACATTGTATATATTATGAAAATAATCCTCACAGAACTCATCCAAATGTTTCCCCCTCTGACCTTCTACGCATGTTCGTTGTTTGTACGAACTTACACTTTCTTGTTAGTTAGAAGTAAAATATTAGCTCCACGTGTCTCGAAAACGGAATATTGGAAAGTCTTAGTATATGCTTCTGAGGTAGGTTTATTTATATTATGTACAAACTTTAAACTTTTTATTGAAATAGGGTGATAGGACAATAGGTCATTCAAAGTCACAATGTCAATAGATACAATATTTTGATTTCTACAATTTCCAACAGATTTCTCTATTCCCATTCAAAAAAGAAGCGTTATTTTCTTGGTGGCTTAAATAAAATGAATCAAAGAATACAGCAACAGGCCTATGTGCTTATGTTAATCATCCAATTAGTAATGGACATCTAATGCGGTGTTCACACGGGGCGATGTAAGGCCAGACGATTTCGCTTGCATAAAAAAAATATCGCTCGGTCGCCCATTGATCGTCTGATGTGTTCACACGAGTCCACCGACATACATTCAATCTGTCAGGTGTGCTGATTCTTTTAAAAATGGCGGACGTCGAGGTAGAAGTCGCGGAGTAATTAAAGTTAACAAAACCTAGTTAATTATAAAAAAGGCGTACTAATTTAATCATTTTATCGGCCAATCACCTCTGTAATTTGAATAGTTGAAAATATTGTTTTAGACGATATAAAAAGACTCCTAATTGAGGAAAAATAAAAAAAAACGCAGATATTGGGTGCGGAAATGAATTCTAAGGAGAAATAAATTTAGAGCAGTGCTGTCAACTGTCAAGAAACAGAACATACGGACGCCGCGCATATCTGCGCATGCGTGCATCGTTCCACCAGATACAAAAGTTGAAAGGCGTTCAACTTGACGATATCGCTTTCAACCATTTTTATCGCTTCAGATTTATCGACAATCTGTTCACACGGTTCAATTGGCTGGCGATATTTTAGTGTCCTGGCGATATTCGCCTCGTCTGAACACCGCATAACAGGGAATACTGTGGACATGTTAAAACTAGTAAGGAATACAGTTTGTTCTTCTTCTTCTCTCTGCAATTCTCCACTACCTTAGTTTTCCTCATATTACTCTCGTGACCAAATATTATCTCTTATCAATACCAGCATTCTACTCTCTTGTGAAATTACTTTAGTTTAGGACTGAGGTTTTTGTGCTTATAGAATGAAGTTCAGTTTAAGCGTCAGAAAATTGAAATCTTTCGATTGTTAAGTTTGGATAGAAGTTAATTGTACATATATATAGATTGTAAATATAATTATTGTTATATTCTTTGTGTTGTAATTCCGATGTTATTTTATTTAACGAAAATGTTACTAATTCAATACTCACAGATGAATACACTTGTCTCGTTCTGTTATGGTATGTTTTCCTAGGAATACGGTACCGCTATAAACAGAGGTGAATGTGTCAGCATAGAACATTGTTTATGTTTTTATCATAGCTACAAAAACACTGGCGCAATTTCCTTTTCGGACGACAGACCGCTTCCTTAGGAACCCAGTGCATAAACTAGGAAAATAAGATCTTAAGTTATTTAATTAGATGAAGTTTAAATTTTTATAGTCTTTGGCATTTAATTGTCATTATTTTATTATTGATTGTTGAAGACACAATAAATCAAGATTGCTTTTTTTTTATCTTGAAATAACGGTTGTCTGCTTATATTGGGTTTTAAATATTTCTGTAAAATTTTTAATAACCTTGTGTTGGATTCAAACTTGAGGCGGCGTTTTAATCTCAGCTCTCTGAAACAGGAATCCCTTTCTTTTTTATATTCTCATTTCCTCTACTACTAGAGATTGACTGTACTCTTTTTCCTATTCTGACCTTTCGCCTACCTTTGGCAATGTCAGACAAATTTTTATGTGAAGCCAACATCAAATCTTTTTAAATTGAAGTTTTTTTTCTTTAGGAAAAAACTCTTTAATATTATCAAAGGTCGGTTTTTTCGATACACAGTTTCACAAAAAGACCTACATTGGAACACATCTGTACATAAATTTACTCAAAAACACTGACATCACAATAAGTATTACAAAAAATTTAAGTGTATATTTACATGATTGTGTTTCTGCTTATATTTTTGGAACCCCCCTCGAGCTTTTGCGAATCTAGCGAGTGTATCGCTCAAAGAAGTTCCCTTGTTTTTTCTATGATCTTTCCGAGTGGTTGTGCATGAAGTATCTTTGTGAGTTCCCCTGTAAATTATTCTGTGTGTATGTTTTTGTATTTGTTTGTACAGAAGTGTTATTTTTTTTATTTTATACATATTATGTTATAGCATTTATTTTGGCAAATTATTTTAAGTGTGAAATTAAAATATTATCAAATAATTATACAGTAAAATGTTTTCTTCTTTTTTGTATCATAAAAAAATTGTACCTGTTTTAACTAGGATCAAATTGAGTGTTACACCATTTTATTAAAAGTGTTATTTTTTTGTGCAAATTTAATCTTTCAAGGGGCCAACCATTTAAGAGAATTACAGTCCAAAATTGAGAGGAAAAAGAAGAATCACTTAAGCACCTTAGAATAAAATGTTTTATTCTCTTAAAACCGTTTGTGCTTACCATAAGAGTTACAAAAAAAAATGTTGAAGACTTGATCATTTAATTCAGTCAAAAATAAGTGTTTATAAATCCTAAAGGATATTTATTCATGGTCCAATATAAAGACACAAATAAAAATTTTCAACAATTCTATACATATTCAAAACTGTTTTCTATTTCTTACGATGCTTTTCTTCCAGTCATTCAGGTTTGTCTTATCTGAAACAAGATTATTTGTTAGGTGTCAACCAAGATTAGATTGAATTGAAGTATTTGTTAGCCAACTTTGTAGAGAAAGGTCATGAGTTCTGGAATTTAACATCTACTTATTCACGACACAAGCTTTGTTTAGTATGAAAGTTGTCGAAAATGTGTTTGTTTGCTATGAACAAAAACATATTCATCCTGATGGCTTAAATCTCAAAAATACTTGACTCCGAGGTTTCTGCATAGTTTTGTCTATATTGTTATGTTAGTATGTATATAAAACTGAATGTTTTTTAGTGTTTTCTCGATAGATTCAAAGACCATTGAACGTATTTCAATGAAACTTTGGTGATCTGATCTACTAATGTCCGGGAAGGTTTAAGCGGAGTATGAGTTCAGTACTACTCCTTGGAGGGTAGTTACAAGTAGAAATGTTTAAATGTTATGTATTGTAAACATTGCGTAAACCAGGAGTAAATATTTTTTTTTATTCTGGGCTAGGTCTTAGTTCAACAGGCGGGTCAGCTAGTTATTGATATGATGGAGAATCTAGCTTGATTCCTCAAAACCAAATAGTTAATTCGGCTAGGAAAGTTTCTTATTGACACCAATATCGGAAGATCTAACCCGACACAAAAAGATTCTACCTGATTGGGAGCAAAGCGAAACATAAAGAGCTCTTCACTGCGCTCAATATCTTTTATAAATAATACGTCTTTTGTGTTAGGTATTATTGGATCGAAATTAATTTTTTTTTGATTGATGTTTTTTTTTCCTTTTATAGTGAGAAGAAAGAACAGATTGAATTCCGAGACGTCGGGATAACGATACCGGAAAACGGGGAGCAACCAACCAACATCACAATACAGGGAAGCGTTCAGATCAAAATGGTTTTGACCAATGGCAAGGTGTGAAATCAATCTTACTTTATACACTGATAATCGTGTTTGTATTGACTCTTAAATTTGTTTTTTTTTTTTATTCTATACAGAGAGCTAGTGACAGATCCTGGAAGCAGGTGTGGGCAGTCTTGCAGGGACCCAAGCTACTTCTTTACCGTCATCAACACCAGGTGAGTTTTCCATTTCCGATTTTCTTACAAGTGAAAACCTTTACAGAAAAAGTCCTATCTAAACCTTACTTTGATTTATCTTTAAATTCATAAAAAATGTTCAAACATAAAGTCAATGTAATTGCCGACCCCTTTAGCCAAGTGGCATAGGTGCTGACTTCGTATCAAGAAGTCCCAGGTTCGTGTCAGAAAATTTCTATTTGTTTTTTAATTTGTTAAGAGTTACATTTCGTCTCGACACTAAACGCCGACGCTTTCCAAATCTTGGTCATGTTGTTGAAGGCGCCACTTGCCATACCGATACGTATCAGGAGCTCAGCCCCGAGGTCTAGAGGCGGTAATGGCTGTTCCCAGGTACATAAATTTATCCACCCGGGCGAACTGGTGACCGTCTATGGTTATCGGGGCAGGCATCATTCTCCATGAGCTCCACTCTGGAAACGGTCGGCACTGGGATTCAAACCCACGACCTTCAATACGCTGTATGTACAAAAGCCGTCGACTGATACCGCTGGTCTACCGGCTACCACCACCAATTGAAGTGTTAATTCAACTCTCTTATTTTGAGTATACAATCTATTCATAGAATGTAGGGTTCTCTATGCCTACCTTAAAGAGGAGATAGGAATGGCTGCTAGCTAACTACATACAATATATTATGGACTTTTGAGATTGAAGGTAAAATTGTTATGTAAATAATGTTGCCATTAATTAAAATTTATATGAAAAAATATAATAAGGTAATTATAAATTAATGTTAATTGTAACATTTCTCTTAGATAATTAGTTTTGTTTAAATTGGTGATTTACGAGTATGTATTAGAATTATTCATGGCAAAACTATAGCCTAAGGCTATCAACGCATGGGGAAATGGAGTGTTAATAGTGAATTTGCACATTAATAGATATTCCGACTTTTTCTATATTTTCATTTTTATATTAAGCTTTGTTCTCCTTAAAAAGAAAAGCGAAATTAACATTGCGAATGCAGTATTCTTTGAGACATGTCAAAACATTCTATAATTATCTCTTTCACATCTGGCAGTAAAGTAAAGAAAGCGGGAAAGAGACAGTGTAATGTTGACGTTTAGTATCATTAAGCGTAGCTTGGATACCGCAATAAATAACACGCCCACTGAAATAAAATTTATGAACTTAGTAAATGAGTTTTGCAATATTGCAAATTTGATTTTTGTCTGTAAAACGGCCGTTTGCGTAACATAATTATTGGGGTCAGCTTTTCTAAAAAACTTTCCCATTGACATATTGAAGGTGGTGTGTTCAAACTACAGAACTGACCGTTTAGTATTTCATGAAACAAGCTTTGCTTAGTGTGAAATATGTTGAGCATATGCCTTTTTTTTAAATGAATCTGTGCTTACTCGAAGTGAACACAAATACACTTTTGACATCTTTCACACTAAGCACTAAGCCAATACTTGTGTCGTGAAAGCGGAAATGGTCGGTATGGCTGGGATTCGAACCTACGGCCTCCAATACGCTGAATGTATGAAAGCCACCGATTGATACCACTGGACTACCAACCATTCCGTGTTTGTGTTCTTCTTTGGAATGTGGCAATCCACTCTAGAGAGAGTGATCTATGATTTTTTTAGTAAGAACCATAGTTTATTTATAATGAATTCTGAATGAGACGAAAACTTATGTTCTTGAATCATTCTAAAGAATCCTGCACGTCCCCCAATCTTCTGCAACCTGTATCCACTGTGAGCCAACGGTTCTTGCGATGTTGTCTCTTCATCGCCTACTATTTGGTCTTAATTAAAAATACGAGTTCCTACTTATATATTTCTTATTCAAAACTTTATGTTTTAATTCTCATGTTAGGTACCTAATTACCTGCACTTCACTACGTTTGAAGTTTTCTTTTGAAGAGAATAGCACGGCTCTATTTAAAAACGCAAGTAACACAAGTGGTTTAGGAGACAGAAAAGTTTGGGAACCTCTGATGTAAATTTTTAAAGCTTCTTTGCCGTGTTTTGCCGTAGGTTGTCGGCTAAGAATGCACCTCTGCTCTTTTTGATGGTTTTTTCGAAAACTGTAAGAGGCAGGAAATCGAAAAATCAGATTGGGACCCTGAGGTTGACCACCTCACGTCCTTAAATCTTAACTGGTCAGAAAAGGCACAATGTGCCTCAGACGCCTTCGAGCGCAATGGAGAGCTCTTGATGCCTCCGAGTGGGGCTTACGCCCCCCACATTGTTGGGTGGTTTGGGGGGGATTCGCGGAGGCCTTGATTTGCCCGGGGCCGGCTTTTTCGATCGAGCTAGGGGGTTGATTTCTTGCGGGTCGGGTTTGCTGCGGATTGGTCTCCTCCGGGATGGCTTGCGGTATGCGGGGGCCTTAAAAGTTGAATGTATGTATGTGTATGTATCTTCTTTGCAGAAATTACTCTATAGGTACGCTTCATATTCGGTTGGTAGTTAATTGCTGTTTAGTCGCCGCCTTCTGAAGGTCGTGGGCTCGAACCCCGGTGGTGTCGCTTCAGAATTTTGGATAGGATATTAACTTTTAAAACCACGATGTGTTTCTTCCAATTAATCCGTAGCTTCACTGTTTTTATGAGACTTTGCGGTGACAGCAAAATTGTTCGCAAGTACCTACAATTGTTTTTCGAAAAATTTGATTTTCGAACAATTATTTACATGTAACCGAAACTTAGCATATTTATTTATTTATTCATTATATACGGCATATTGCCTTTAACAGTAATATATCATAACAAAAATATAGCACATAAAATAAACATCTACTTACATAATGAGAAAATCAAACTACAGAAAAGGAACAATTCATAATAATAAAAAATACCAAAATATAAACAGAACAACAAAAGCCATGGCAGGCCACAACATTATAATATGAATCTTCAAATCATTAACGTTAGGGACAGATAAAAATTATTAAGAACCGATTATAGTAAAAGCATAAAAATATATTAAATACACAATAAAATCATAGAAACAAATTAAGTGCCCTAAAAATACAGCCTTGAAATTATCGTAGTATTAAAATGTCATTTAAAATATAATAATAATCAAAATACAAAAAAATATATATATATTTATATATACAATAATAAAAAACAAACAGTATACACTAAAAAAATAATAGACAATATCAAACAATATATAGTAGATAAATAAGATTGGTTTAGATTGTAGTTCGATAAATTCAATTCAAATTCGAGAAATAATAATTAAAACTTAAATTTTTTTACAATATCCCAAAGTAATAGTTGCCCCTTAACTTCCAAACTTTGCATTCATAGAAGTCTTAAACCCATGCAAAGTCATATAAAATATATCGTCATCACAATCGAGGTACTCGTTACCCAAGCGTAAGATTCGCGGAATGACTGCATTTCGGAGGTAGTTGGTGTTAGAGCTATTAGCGCAATCAAATAGTTCCTGGGAGCGTGTGCAGCGCTGTGGAACTCGTAATGTAATCTTGCCCAACAAGTCAGGGGAATCGAAGTAAGAGTTGAGTATTTTATAAATGAAAACAAGATCGTTGATAGTTCTTCTGTCCTTCAATCTCATCAGGTCCGTTGAACTGTATAGAAAATTGTAATCAATCTGCTCCATTGGGATCTCCAGTTTATAATTTACAAATCTTAGGAGCCTCCTTTGAATTTTTTCAATGCCCTCGATGTGTACGTTGTAATACGGTGACCAAATGGGTGAATTGTACTCGAGTATACTACGCACAAGGGAAGTAAACAACAATTTTATGGCATAAACATTATTGAAGCAGCTTACTGTTCTCAATACGAACCCCAATGTTCTTAGAGCTTTACTTTTAATGTCCGATATGTGAGGTACAAAGGATAGCTGGTCATCAAATATGACACCCAAGTCGCGAATATGATGCAGCCCCTCAATCTCAACTCCGTCAATCTTGTATTTAAAAGCCAATTTCCTTTTTCCCCTTCCAAATTGTATATACTGACATTTATCGATATTCAAGAACAAATCATTTGCATGACACCAAGCATTCAAATTATCCAAGTTCTTTTGGATCAGAAGACAATCATGGACAGATTCAACCTCCCTATATATCTTCAGGTCATCTGCAAAAAGCAAAACCTCCACCCCCTCCAAAACATCAACAATATCGTTGATGAAAATAAGAAAGCAAATAGGCCCCAGGTGACTACCCTGGGGTAATCCACTCGTGGCACTAAAGCTTGTGGAGGTCTGCTCCCCTATCCGCACAGACAGAGTACGACCAGACAGGTATCCCCTCATCCAGCTCAGCAACGGGTCTCTCATTCCCAGGAACTCGAACTTATGAAGAAGGACCTCGTGGGAGATCTTGTCAAAAGCCTTGCTAAAATCAGTATATATACTGTCCACCTGGTGTCCTTTAGCAAGGCTCTCAGCTATAAAGGTCTCATAGATAGCAAGGTTAGTCAGAGTCGACCTCCCGGGAACAAACCCGTGCTGCCGAGAAGAGATTATGGAAATGACAGATGGCAAAAGCTTCTCCAACACCAATGATTCGAAGACCTTTGGGATGGAAGACTGTAGACAAATCGGCCTGTAGTTACCCACATCCTGTTTGTCGCCTTTTTTATGTATAGGGGTTATGTTAGGGCATTTCTATTCCATACCTACCCGTTTCCCGCACAGATAATGTTACTACGGCCGAATTATTGTCACCACCGCACTAGTGAAGAAATACAGACGTACGAAAGATTTCAACTACAGTGGCCGGCCATATTGCGTGTTACTTCGTGCTATACTTCGTGTTTACTTCAAGTGTTGTGTACTTCTAAGTTCTAAGTGACTTCAAGGACAAAAGGCGGTGAGTACGCAATTATTATACATTTATTTGTGCATCCCTTCAAGTATATTGTACCCATAATCTCCTAGTTTTTTCCCTATCCATACAGTTCACTTGCTCTAACATCCCTTCGTTTTTGGTCCATTCGATCCAGGATTACTTCTTAGCTTGGGGTTAAAAACTGGTTAATAAAGTAGTGAATTCATTCGGGTGCAATATTCCAATAGTTTAAACTTCGATTGTATAATTTAATTGTGTTTTTTCACCGGCCTTTTAACTACGAATATTTCTAAGTTCTCAATCTGTTCATTGTGTACAAATGTTCGTACAAATACAAGCGAATTTCGACTGAACGTTCGCGAGGTTCCATACATTTTAGTAAAAAAGTTGCTTACACGATTTCTTTGTTTCAAATTTCATAAGACATTATATTTCGTTTTTCTTAATGGTAAAATTATTTCTGTCCTTTTCAATCTTATACATAAGATTTTTACTTGCGCGGGACAGAAGTAAATTATTGTTTAATTTGATATTTATTAATTTATCGTATACCTACGAGTTAAATATTATTTTGTATGAGTGAATCTTGTATATTTTCACAAAACATTCGTAGAATAATTTGGTGTAAAAGCAGTATTATTTGTACTTATTTTTCGTATGGTCATTCAGTGAATTTGTATTTTATATAATACATTTCGATTGCACATTTATATTTTTGCGTGTCATAATTTAAAAGTAAAAACAATATAACAGTACGGATACGTTACAGTTCTTACAGTTACGTGAAATTATTCTACTTCTTTCTCTTTTCTTACCTGCTTTGCTTTCTGTTATATCGTTCTCATTGTGTTAAACCTGCATATTATTCATAATACCTATATAAAATGGAGACGGTAATTCGTAAAATCAATGTGTTAAAGGCAAAACGGTCAAGAATTATTTCCAAAATTACAGTAACTTCAGAACTGATTCCGCATTTAGGGGATGAACCTAAACGTCAAGTATTTATTGCGAGATTAGATAAACTCGAGGATATTTATAGTAGTTTTCAAGACATTCAGGATAAAATACAAGAGTCTTTATGCGAGTATCGTGGGGATGAAAATCATGATGATTTGACCAGTGCAGAGTCGTGTTTCGATGAAATTTACTTTAACATCAAGGCTGTGGGCAAACGTTTGTATCAACAATCAGATCAAAAAGAAACCGACACCAAGCCAATATTACCGCATAAACCAATACTCAATGTTAGGCCACCTCCAATTTCGCTTCCAAAATTTGATGGAAAAATTGAGGATTGGTGTCAATTCCATTCGGTATACAAAAGCATGATTCACGAAAACGACGCGTATGTTAACATTGAGAAATATCATTACTTACTATCTTGTGTCAGCGGAACAGCGCTCAGTTTAATAAAATCATTTCCGATAGTGGAGGAAAATTATGTTATTGTTTGGAATACGCTGGTCAAGCATTATGAAAACTCGAGAGTTCTCTTCTGTCACTATTCTGAGCAATTGCTTAACATTAAACCAATTACATTTGAGTCTGTACAAGGATTGTCGAAATTTATAGCTTACTTTCAAGACAATTTTACCGCACTTCAATCTTTTAAAAAGCAAGATATCTTCGAGCTATTTATTGCTCATCTTATCATTAGAAATTTAGATCCACCTACGAAACGTCAATTTGAATTACAATTGAAAATTGATGAAATACCTACCGCTACGAAAGTACTAGATTTCTTACATAATCATCTACGCGTTCTACAAATGTCGAGTACATTACCTCGTTCTACTTCTAATAAGAGTGCTTCTTCTTCTTCGAATACAAGTGCGCATTATAAACGCGCATTTGTTGCTACAAATGGTTATACTACAAATGGTTATACTACAAATGGCTATACTACAAATGGTTATACTGCAAATGGTTATACTACGAAAACTTGTAAATTGTGCAAAAGCGATAAACATCCTATAATGAAATGTTCTGAATTTCTTCAAAATACAGATGTCAAACGGATGGAAATCGTCAAATCATTGAAACTGTGTTTCAATTGTCTTAAGTCTCACCAGGTGAGAAATTGTGCTTCTAAATTCACATGCAATAAGTGTGGTGGCCGTCACCATACATTGCTACATAGAGATGTGAAATCATCACATTCTGCCAATTCAATATCGGTAGATGAGACCTTAATGGCTGTACCTGCTTCTTTCAACATTGCTCTGTTGGGTACAGCTTCGGCGGAGTGCAAGGATAGCGCCGGTGCTTATAGATCTATTAGAATGTTAATAGATACCGGATCACAGGTTTCCATAATGACTGAACGCTGCGCAAAACGTCTGGGCCTGCGTATCAATGTTTACAGTGGTGGCTTAAAGGGGGTTGGTCAGAACCCCGTAAACATAATAGGTGAGGTAAAATGTTGCCTCAAGCCAGCACGCAAGAGCGGTCCTCAGATAAAATCGAGGGCTCTTGTTATTTCAAATATTTCTGGTGAGATGCCTGCGTCAAGGCCACATGTGGACTTGTCTTTAATGGGTATTTCGAGAGAGGAGTTGGCTGATGAAGGTTTCGATGTTCCCGGTGAAATCGACTTCCTACTCGGAGCCACTTTACTTACTTCAATTCTTGACGGTGGGCGGGCCACAAACTTCAAAAATGTCAATAGTAATATTTCGATTTTGTCGACAATATTTGGTCTGGTGCTAATAGGTGACATACCAAATACACCAAGTACTTCACTTCAGCTTTCCCTTGACGATTCGATTAAGCGATTTTGGGCCATTGAGGAACCACCATCCAAATACATGCCAAATCCTGATGACGTTAAGTGTGAAGAGATTTTTGTAAATAAACATTACCGGCAGAGTGATGGTCAGAATGTAGTACCCCTTACGTTAATCACTGAGAACTTAAATCTCCGTGATTCTTATAACATAGCCTTTCATCGATTACAAAACTTAGAACGTAAATTATCGAAGGGTCCTGCGGTTCTATTTCTAGCAAAATGTCTAATCCATACCTTATGGCGGCAAAAGATTGATTGGGATAGTCCCATTCCTGCAACAGTTGCAGAAGAGTGGGCTAAAATTGCTGGTAACCTTGGACTTCTGTCAGGTCTTCATATTCCCCGATATTTGGGCACCACAGAAAACACTCCGTGTTCATTAGTAGGGTTTTCGGATGCGTCTGAGCGCGGCTACGCCGCCGTAGTCTACATTGTTGTACATAGTTCTATTCCTAAACTTCATCTTCTAATAGCTAAATCTAAGGTTGCTCCTTTGAAAACCTTGACAATTCCACGTCTGGAATTGCAAGGAGCTCTTCTTTTGTCAAAATTGATACCCTACGTTCATTCTTCAGTCAATGGTTCTGTGAATATAAACAATGTCTGTTTATTCACAGATTCTATTATAGTTTTGTCATGGCTAAGGACTCCTCCTTATCTGCTAAAAATATTTGTAGCCAATCGTATAAAACAAATAAATGAAAACACCAACAACGCATCTTGGCGTCATGTGGTGTCACATGATAATCCTGCTTCTAGAGGTTTGCTTGCTGAGCAAGTTACTGTTCACCACCCTTGCTTTTTTGGACCAATGTGGTTAAAACTTCCTATGTCAATCTGGCCTTCTAACTCACCCAAAGTGATTCAAATGGAACAGCTTCCTGATATCAAAACTTCAGTTCACGTTAACATCGTATCTAAGCGTGAACCTGCAAGTGATGTTATACTAAAGATAGATCAAAGTAAGCACTTTTATCATGATTTAAAGACCATCCAGTTGGGTGCGAACTGTTCTCGTCAACTTCAAAAGTTATGTCCATTTATTGATGAATCGGGTATATTGCGTGTGGGTGGGCGGTCGAAGCAATCTAATCTTAAGGAAGGCCAGCAGCATCCTGTGGTTTTATCCAAACAAAGCCATCTAAGCGATATTTTGATGGATTATTACAATAAGAGCTACCTTCATGCTGGACCAAGAGCTCGGCAATTCCTTATCCAGCAAAAGTTTTGGATCATTTCAGCTCGATGTAGGACAAAGTCTCGTCTGTCTAA
The DNA here is from genome assembly GCA_963576905.1 of Mystacides longicornis. Taxonomy (NCBI): domain Eukaryota; kingdom Metazoa; phylum Arthropoda; class Insecta; order Trichoptera; family Leptoceridae; genus Mystacides; species Mystacides longicornis. Next base: position 4,510,420 of record OY756433.1, on the reverse strand, counting down.
GTGTCCGGTCTGTGCCAGACTGAGGGCATCTTCTATAACACCTTTAATGGGAAACCTTCCTTCGAATACAGTTTACCCCAGCCGTTCCTTTTCACGTTTCGGCATTGACTTCGGGGGACCCTTTCTGCTCAACGTACATAAGCTTCGAGGAGCTAAAACTACTAAATCCAAAATTGTCAATTAATGTTTCACATGTAAAAGGTTCATGTTCTAGTTTTTAAGTATACACTTATCGAAGTGTCTGTTACTTGTTTTCTTTGTTTGAAATGATATTTCAAGTCTTATTTTATTATTTTGTTTTTTTTATTTTCATTACGTTTTTGTTAATTTGAAAATATTATTTGCTAGATGTTATATGCTACTTTTTAGTGAGAACCAGTGAATGCTTGGTTGTCTTTCGCTTGTGAAGCATTGAGAACAGATTTTATTTCTTTCGTTTTCTTATACATTTTTTTTTGTTTGTGTTTCGATCAGCGTTTTGTACGGCGCTCTTGTTGTGGATTTTGATTGTTTCTTCTTTGGGGTTTTTCAGTTTATTTTCTTTTTTTTGTGTGGGAATTTTACTTCGTAAAATTGGTGGGCGGTTATGTTAGGGCATTTCTATTCCATACCTACCCGTTTCCCGCACAGATAATGTTACTACGGCCGAATTATTGTCACCACCGCACTAGTGAAGAAATACAGACGTACGAAAGATTTCAACTACAGTGGCCGGCCATATTGCGTGTTACTTCGTGCTATACTTCGTGTTTACTTCAAGTGTTGTGTACTTCTAAGTTCTAAGTGACTTCAAGGACAAAAGGCGGTGAGTACGCAATTATTATACATTTATTTGTGCATCCCTTCAAGTATATTGTACCCATAATCTCCTAGTTTTTTCCCTATCCATACAGTTCACTTGCTCTAACAGGTTATATAGCCCGTTTTCCATATATTAGGAAAGTATCCCTGTTGTAAAGATTTATTGTAAATAAAGGTGAGGGGCACTGCCAGGGCCTCGCGACAGCCCTTAAGGAATGATGCAGGTATCCCATCTGGACCCGCTGATTTTCTCATGTCGAGTACTGACAATGCACGACTCACCTCACGCAGATCCAGCCCCACCACAGGCAGGCTGAGGATGTCAGGTATCCCAGAGACGCGCAAACCCGTAACCCCAATTGGATTCTCGTACACTCCTCCGAAGTGTTCGGCGAATAGGTCCGCCACCTCACCAGTACCACAAACTCGTCTATTTTTAAGATACATTTCTCGAGGTAAACCACGATCCGCATCACCCAATGAACGCTTCAAGCTCCACAAGCCCTTCATGTCAACTGTTGTAGACTCGGCTTTCCTTATGAATGACTCAAAACAGGTACGTCTGAGATTCACGCATTCTGCTCTGACCCTTGCAAATTCATTGTAGTGTCCTGCATTTGAGGTCTCCTTAAACATCCGGTGCAATGCTTTTTTTCTTTGAATCAGTTCAATAAGTTCATTTGAAAACCATCTAGGGTAGGATGAGACCCCACTGTTTACTTTTGGCACAAATCTATTAATCGCGTCATATAAGATTTCATAAAATTTCTGGGTGATATTTTCAACATCATTCTCCTGTAAGAATGTCCAGTCTTTCCTGAAGAGATAGTCCGTCGCTCCCTCGAAGTCGCACCTGTCGTATTTTAGTATCACGGATGACTTTTGGTCCACCTTCTCATGATAAGATGCCACCTTGATGTCGAGTGGAGGGTGATAGTCATCTACAGGTAATAATTCATCAAGGCTTCTGTCCACTTCGACCTGGTTGAGATTCGAGAAGACCAAATCTAACACCCTATGATGATGGTTCAAAACCTTATTCAACTGAAACATATTCAGGTATTCAGTGGTCTCTGCTAATTCTCTAACACAGTCATCACCATCGCTCTGCGCAGTGCGCTCGTCGAGTTCAGATTTCCATTTTGCATCTGGTAAATTAAAATCTCCCAAAATCAAGAGGCCATGTTGCGGGAACTTAGTTTGTAAAGTCTCCAACTCCTCGCAAAAGCTCTCAAAAAGTACTGTACTATATTGTCTAGTACTTATCAATATTGTGACGGATTTAATTTTTGATTCGCGTGACTCCCTAATTACCTACCTATTATCTTCGTGCGCCCCCACACGCGCCTTGCCTGACTCGAGGACGTATCTATTGATGACCAGAAAAAGTCTGGGTCGAGATTGAACCCGCGTGACCTCACCGCAACGGGATGTCAACACTTATCCTAATTACGTGGATATCTCTAATTTTTTTGCGCAACCTATGTGTACGTCTATTAAACAATATTTATGCTGTCACGCGCAAGAAGATGTTTTAACCTCTGTGCATGGAGAGGTTGCAAATCGCCGTTCTGTAAGTGGGTAAAGAAGAAACGGTAATTATTGAACTGTGGCCAATGTCCGTTGAGGGTGGCATCATAGAAGACCTAACCTTAAAATTTGTTTTTTTTTTTTCATTATTTCGGCCGATTGTAAACATCTCGATTCTACATTTTGCATGAAAACATAATATAGCCGTCATTAAAGTGTGTAGGTTCATACTTACGTAGGTATTTTTTAGAAGGAAAAATTATTTATTACTTAACTTTTTGCGGCTCGAAAAAGTTTAATCAAAAATTGATAGCGGGTCGAAGGTTTTCCAAAATGCAATATTAAGGCTGAAAAAAATACCTAATTAATATTGACTGGTATTCTCAAATTCACGTTCCAACTCAACGCAAGAAGCTCTTGCTTAGAACATAATCGGTTGCCAGTAGTTACGTAACTAATGTATTGGATAAAACATTTTCAGAATACAGAAATGTCAAAAATCTCAATAAAAATTGGATACGACGCAACTCAAACGTCTGTTTTTCATTTCAGAATAATAGTCATTATCAAAGTATTATGTACGTGATACGTTTTCGCGTTTGTACATCACAGTTCATTGCGTTGAACTCTATCCTCACAAGGTAGAAGTATCTCACCGAACCGAACTACCCGTTCCCACTTTATCATAATATATATCTCGGGTCCGATTTATTTTCATCGTACCTATAAAAGGGAAAAATGTGTTTCTGACAATTTGAAATTGGCGTTCGACTACAAACGAATATTTCGTCAATGTAGAGTGCGAAAAAATTAACTGTCCACTGGAACTTATAAACAATGATTATTAAACCAAACAAAGACTCTTATATTAAAAATATGAATACTCGACGTTGATTGTACCCACCTAACTATGCACAATAGCTATGCGGGAGATACCTGTTATTGGAGCACTGGAGATTTTTTTTATAAAATGAAACTGTCCTCACTCGAAGTGAACACAAATTCACTTTTGACATCTTTTACACTAAGCAAAGGCTTGTGTCGTGAAAGCGGAAATGGTCGGCACGGCCGGGATTCGAACCTACGACCTCCGATATGCTGTGCGCATGAAAGTCGCCGATTGATACCACTGGACTACCAACCATCTCAAATTCTATGTGTTTGTTTCATGTTTATTTTTGTTTGGGTTGTTCAGTGTTCTGTTGGTGTCTCTATTAAATCTTATATATAAAATTGGAGAGCTATTTCCTGATGTCATCGCATCACGCCTAAACGGCTGGAACGATTTCGCAAAAAAAAAATTGTCGTGTAGGCTTATATCAGGAGAATGTCCTTTTAGAAGAAAAAAAATAAGAAAAATGCATGGAAAATTAGAAAATTAAAGAAAACTCTACGTAGACAACCTTATTAGTACCTACTTTTTACCTTATAATTTTTATTCCAATTTTGAAATTTTGACAGAAATTGTCAATTGGTGCGATTGACAGAATGCGAATGGAATATATATGGTTTAAAACAGACACATCGTTCGGAATCACATTGGTCAAATGATAATTAATTCATCACCATACAAATTCGAATTCAATATTCATAGTTAGGAACACAGGACAACGTCTGTCGGGAAAGCTAGTAAATAAATATAAAAAGTGGACAGTTAATTTTCTTCCTACTCTACATTGTCGAAAAATTCGTTTGTAGTCGATCGTCAAATGTAATTTAATTTGTCTAGGTCTGCAGTTTAAACACACAATAATTCAGAATGCTCTCCAATAGGGGCATCCATTATCGCCGGAACGCGCCATTTTGCAGGGTATAAAAACCATTTTTGATTATTAGGTGGTTTAGTTGCCTACGTTCTTAATAGTTAATTACTAATCGGTAGTTAGTGCCTACTGATTTATCTAATATAATACATAGTTAGCTATCTCCGTGCATTGCGCAAGTGTGTTACGGAGTTTTGAGAGCGAATCTCCGGCAGCCGTCAAACCTCCGAGGACAGGAATACAGATACGTCGTGATTGCCACTGTCCACTTCCTCAAATTATACCCGGGCGCATTTATTATTTAATCGAATGTTGTGAATCGGTCAATGAAATCCCTTGATGGACCTCTGATCATGTTGATAAGTCGGCACATCCGCGTCATAACATTTTTTACTACTTTACTTAAGTCTATATCTATCGTTTATCCTTGCCATTGTGTCCCATATTCCTTATTTAGCTAGAGTTTACTCCTTTAGCCGTACTATTAGGAGGTTATTCAATATTCATATACGTAATAAGCTCAAAGAAAGCAAATCTTCCACTACAGCGTCTTCCCAAATGAAATGTCAAACATGGGTATGTTAAAAAAATTGAAGTAAACCTATTATGAATAGATTTCGATAAATTTCATTTGGGATGCTGTCATGGAAGATTTGCTTACTCTGCGCTTATTCTTTGAGTAACTTTCTATTAGTACGGCTGCTGAGTTTATTCTCCATTGCACTATTCCTTTGTCCTTACCCCGCACTCAAGAGTTCTGCTTGATCAAATCCATCTTTACTTATCCTCTCCGACTTGTGTATCAAGAAAGCTATTTCTGAAAATAAATCATGTTTTTACTTGCGAATAAAACAATAATATTTTACTACAGTAACAAAAATATACGGTTTTCCTAAGGTGATGTTTCTTTTTCTCTGGATTGGCCTTACAATCGTAATTAAAGGACACGCGCTTCGCATTATCCTGGTTTACGTTCAGCTATAAAAATCCCCTTAAATAGAAGAAAAGGTTGATGAGACTAACGATCGAACACCAGGGTGTCGGTGAGTCAATCTCGTGGCCTTGCCAGAGATCAAGACACACACCCGACTCATATTAAGAACTTATCACTGAACCCCTCTTCAAATTAAAGAGGGTTCAATGAATTCGCATATGAAACTGGTAGGGTGCAGTATCTCCAAAAAGGATAAGAACCACTGGTTTAGAGAATAGGAAAGATATTTCCGAATAGCTGTTGGTAGATGCTGTTTTGAAATGATCGAGTTTACGTTTTCGTGACGAAAACCTGTGGTAAATTCAGTAACGTTTTGTTCAAACAAATAGATCCCGCACATAGAGTGATCTCTTTCAAGTTCCACAGTGATGGCCACATCCACCATCCATCTCGCGTTATCTTAGCGATGATGCATGCGCATTGCTTGTATATACGCAATCATAATTCAGATCAATCTACCAGTACATAATAATAATATGTACATTGTGTAGAGTTACGCTGGGTGCATTCAATTATTCCGATTGTATAACACTACTGCCTTATTGTCATTATTAACATTTTTCTTCTTGCATTTCCTATCTTTCATCTACATTCTACGTACGTAACTGCGTGTATTCTTCTCGTCTCATATCCTACATCAACAATGATAATATATAATGTGTAATTTTTGTTACGAAACGTTCTTAATAATTCAATGATTAAAAAAATATCTCTTTGATATTTTATTAAGATTCCTTCAGTTGTTGCATTTGTCTTCCCGATTACTTCGATACTCGAAAGGGTATGACGCAGAGTAGGAAGAATCACTTAAGTCAGATGTTTACCTTCTCAACTGGAAGCTAAAGAAAATTCACTTATTTAATAGACATCAAGAACAGTCCCCTTGTAGTGAAGGTACACGACAATGGTCTGGCCGAGAAAGTTACTTGTCTCCTTGACTATGGAAAATTGTTCAAATGGTATTTTTTTATTTGATAAGTAGCAAGTGCAGGTGCGAAGCAACTATTATACACGTGTGGACAGAAACTCCCGAGTTCAATTAATCAAGTGCAGGAGTTAACTTCTCAGCGGTAGAAGTGGATTTTGTTTTTCCGAGTAAATCGGTTGCTCGCTCCTTCCTCACACGCAAAGCATACCTACCCCAAAGGCGCACTCTTTTGCTGACCCCGGTGGCAACAAAAGAAAACAAACCACCAATTGCAACCTAACACAAGTGGACCCTTTCGCAATTTATACTTCTTTCACTTAACACTTGCAAGTTACACTTGCTATTTAAGACATAAAATCAGTCGGCCGTCTGCGTTATCAAAAATTATCTTGTATCAGTATCTTGTTGAAGAAGCGTTTTGACCATTGGCGATATGCTAAATGGGACTGTTGACTCTCTTTGAGGTTGAAAGTTTAATTGGTTCATTTTATCACTTTACATATATTCATTTTTAAATAGGCTGACGTGAACATATTTTGAACCCTTTACACTCAGAATAGATTTAATTAAATTAATTAATATTTTAATAGTAATTATTTATAGGTATTTCTAGAACCTACATGTATGTTATAAATTATGTAAATCATACTTTTATTTTTTGTAAAACCTTTGTATATTTTGACGATTCCAAGTGTCAAACAAATGGCCTATGCAGGATGATAAGCAATAATAATTATTGCAAGCATTGTAAATACATAGTAAAGGAGTAAAAAAATATTCTCAGTCATCGTTTACAGTAATTGTAACGTGATTTATTGAGTTGAAATTAATTATTGTTTTATGATTCGCATATTTCCTACAAAATATTGCATATTAGTGGATACTCACACGTATTCGTATTTTTGTTGAGTAATCAAATTTATACCTATTCGATCCAAATCTTTGTATGTAATGCGTTTGGAATTTGTCCTCGAAGAATAATCATAACATCATTCTTTTACGGTAATTATTTTTTTAAATTATCAAATTCTTATGCAGAAGGTATCTTGCGAGTCCATCTCCGCCGACAATTGGAAGATTTCACAATCGTTAACTACTCCATATTAATTGTTGTTTCGAAGGTTCTCATTTCGAAGATTATTCTTTTACGGAAAGCGATCAACAACAGCAAAAAATACTCTAAATTCTATTCATATAGGTACTTCTATTATGATAATAATTCATAACGCTAGCATTATTTTCATTTTAATTGCGTAATTATTAATACTTCGTATAATATGCAGTTTATCGAGTATAGTAATTGGTTTGGTTCGTCTGTAACTCGGTGTTTTTGTTGAAACACTCTAACCCCACGCGAAATATTTTTCAGACATAATATTATTATGACAAAACGAATCCAACTATACGGGGTCTATTTTTCATAATTATTTCATTCGTCCCTAAGTCGATATTTGTTGGCACTATTATACTAGTCCTCCAGAATTCTCTCCATTTCCCCTGTCCAACTCCTCCAGTTAGTCACTCCCATTGTCCTGAGATTCTCCTCCACGCCATCCATGCACTTCAGCCTTGGTCATCCTACACTACGTCTTGTGTCAAGAATCTTCCTTAAATAAATAAATAACACTCTTCTATACATAAGGTGTCAGTATAGCCGTCGGAACTTAATTCTTGAAGCATTTTCTACCAGTCAACCGGTTCCGTCCAATCTGAGTCGGGATTCCAACCGCGAGTAGAAATTTCATGTGAAAGAACACATTGAACCAGGAATAGAAACCGGGACCTTTTGAACTGAAGTCAGAGCCTTTGCCACTAGACTACCATTCTGCATGCTCCATTCGCTGGACTTGCCCCAACCATGGAAGCCGATGTGTTTTTATGAATTTAATAATGTTGTGTTCGCCGTAAAGGGTTTCCAGTTCATGGTTGTATCTGATCGTCCGAGTTCCATTATCACACAAAGGGCCGAATATTATCCCGAGAAATATCATTTAGTTAGATACTTGATCGGACAACTATTGCTAAGCGAAGAAATTTCAAATTGACACCAGTCCCCTAAGTGGTAGAGTAAAATTGGGATCAAAGTTGGAAATTATTGAGAACAAGAAAGCAACCAAATTTAAAGACTGCGACTGCTGTCATGTATTTGGCGCCAGGATATTAATATTTTTTTGTAATGTCTCCTTCAAGGGGCAATATAACAAAACTGATTTATAAGAAAATCAAACAATTATTGATTGTTGAATTTTTTCTGTGCCTGTCGTCCGACAGGTGCTGCTAGTATCATAGTATAACATGAATGAGTGAAAGAGACAAGACATGCGCACGCGCATCTCTATACACTTTACGTAGTACCTGACGACGAAGACGTTTGAAACGTTATTCTATTGTTTTACATGCGAACTAGAACCGAATAGATTATAATCGCACGGGTGTCGCTAACAGAAAAGAAAGTTATTTTTTCGTCTTTTTTTTAACTAAATTTATTACGAACAATGGTAGGGGTTATCTTGAAGGTCAACACTACGCGATATTTCGTTTTCCCTAACACTTTTGTTTTTCGAATAAATACCTTCAACACTTACAAGTCGATTACAAACAACATTAACAATTTTAACCTACCTTCGTTTTTTTTTTCATTTCCTTATAACTTATAGTCTCGCGATTTATTGGGTGATTGATGTGAACACTAAATGCCTCCAGTCCTGCCTGTCCTCCGCTGCACGTACCGCCGACATATCTTGTAGGTACATCTTGGCTATTTCTCTTGCCTTTATCGCCCCATTGGCTGTGTCAGAAACATACATACAAAGTAATAATATGTATTAAAATTTAAAAATAATTTTTGTTTATAATGAAGTTCCTATGTTCAAAAATGCTTGTAAAATTTTCAGTATCAAATATACCTACCTAATTCAACTACGAAGTGTCGTCGTGTTTTATTTAGACATCAAAACCGCATTATCCAATTTTTTACATGGTCCTTCGAACCGGATCATACCATATGTGGAAAGACTCGATAGGACATGGAAAAAAATGAAAATATTAGGAAGGAATGTGGCATGGTGTGCTAAAAGAAACTGATGTGAGTGACGCCTTCAAGGAAGGCTAGCCCTTAAGGGACAAGTAAAAAAAAACATATAATTTATGATTACATTGTCTATGTTATAATAATATGTTGGCATAAACACTTGCTAATTATTATTATGGTGTTGATTTCGCAACGCTCCCTGCCTGCGTTGTCTATGACTAGATTTCTAATCATTACCACGCAGTCTCGCTTAGAATTCGAATCCCACTCCTCTGACAATGCCAACACCTTGGTACACCGCTACAACGACTGTGCCATCCGTCCTCCAAATTCGACTTCTTCCTTTATTAACAACAAATCTTGTGAATGGAATTTATACGGCCGCCGAATCACCAGCTAATCGATCGGTTATATTTTGTAGATATCCACACCATTCAATTTATCCGTCAATATGTAGAAACGTAAATAATTGATTGAGATGTCTGTTTACAACAAGCATTTCTTTTTTACTATCATTCAACGCGAAATAGTTAAATAAATACTAAAGAGATGCAAACATTATAAATGTAATTCGCTACTCTATTATTATAGGTATTATAGAGTTAATAATTGTTAGCATAGTGGAAAGATACTCGACTGTACCTATATGTATAAGTTAACTGTATATTAATACATATTATTTATTACCTTGTCACCCTGAAACTACAGACGTTTTTTAAAATTTTCTGAATTCATTAACTTATTTTTTACTTACATTTTCTATATCTTCTGTATTAAAAAAATGGAGAGCTATTTTGCATAGTCATAGCATCACGCCTAAACGGCTGGACAGATTTCGCTAATTATTGTCGTGTCGGCTTTTATCAGGAGAAGGTTGTTATGAAAGAAAAAATTAAGAAAGTTGCGTAGAAAATGAGATAATTAAAGAAAACTAGGTAGTTTTTTTTACTACTTTTTTAAATACTTAATTCTAAATTTTCAAATTAAATTAACTTTTGACAGAAACTGTCAGTTGTTAGATAGTTGGTGCGATTGACAGAATGTCGATGGAAAGTATACCTAATGGTTTGAAACAGATGCATCGATCTAAATTACATTGCTTAAAAGGTAATAGGCTTATCATTATACAAATTCGAATTCAATATTAGGAACACAGGACAACGTCTGTCGGGAAAGCTATTGTATATATTTTTTTTTAATATTCGGCGTTTGTTTTTTAACATAAGTCTGTCTGAAATTTATATTTTATATTCTAAAAAAAAACATCGAACGATCACCCCTATAGAATGCGCGTGGTAAAAAAATGATCAAATAAAGTTATTATGATTGTAATTAACCATTTAGCGCACGCGCGCGCTTCAGTGCGCATTACGACACCGCATGCCTCGGCGTGCACACCACACGGCGCATCACTTTCGTGGTAATACAAGCAACATCACCTCGACGCAACGCAATAGGCCTATGTACGTGCACGTTACACCTGTAGCCATACTCAAATCATAAGCCGAGATTTGCCCATGCCCAAATGCACATCAAGGCTGTACTTGACCACGTTAAGCTTTCTGATAAATATTATAGAAATAGCAGAATTTGGGACGGAAAGGGAGAGATTTCAAACTTGAACAAAGAAGTGACATCGCAACCATTTGGATGGATGGAGTGATGAACGAATGACTTGACGCAATTGGATTTTGAACTGATGGGATATCAAACTTATCCTGTTGCTCCCCATCATCCATCTGTTTTTTCCTACTCACAATAAAAAATTTTAGTGACAGACATTCAGCCAGTCCCGTCCAATCTGGATCAGGATACCAATGCCGAGTTGAGAAATTTCACTTCAAATATAACTCGGTCGGGAATCGAAACCATGTCGTCGACGTGTCGACCATCTTCCTCTTTCACGACACAAGCTTTAAGTAACTTACTGTGACAGAGTGTATTTGGTGACACAGTAAATTTTGAGTGAGAAAAAAAATTAAATTGCAGCTCGCGCCTAGAGTACTAAGCTAATGATTTCGATAAAGAATATTGTTGAATACAACTGTCATAAAAATGATTTAATGATTTCAAATTTTCCACTTGTCGTCCAGCCAGCTCTTAACGCTTGCAACAATATTAATTAAATAACGCCAACGATCGTCGTAGCGTCGAATTTCCTTTCCAGTGTGACGGATATCCGGTTTTTCTATTCTTCTCCTCATAATCACTTCGTTATGTAAGTTATCATTTCACGTTTACGCCTTTTGACTTGGATTTAGATAATGATAATTATATTATTACCGCGTCCACACATGCACGCAGACCCGAGTCGTACGCGCATAATCTTGATTTTAACTTATGCACACGCATACGTAGTTTTCGTTTTTAGTTTTAAAATTATAGCTATAGGATGTTTTGAAAAACCAACACGTAAAGAAATGTTGAAGAGACTTACTTACTTACTGACCAAGGGCAAAGTTTCTCTAAGCATTTCAAGTATGTATCAATATGACATTTTACAACATTTCTACCTACTTAGAAGTTTATTGCATCTAGCTATCGACATGTAGTCTAGCGTCTCGGTGTAACACAGCCTTTGAGAAGAAATATTACTAGAGAAATAATGTGCTTCTGCGCATGGTACCAATAAGTACCACGTGACTGCTGTTAAACTCATACAAACTGTGACGTTTTTCGGGAGGGGTGTGTGACATACGTTTTTATATTTTTCAATATTTTAGCTTTAACATGGATGAATTTTATGTTTTAATCATAGAATTAGTTAAAGGAAGTGCCTATGGGTTTCGTTGTGTTATCTGTTGCTTGTGGATGAAAGTAAAATGAACTATTATTGATTATTTATCTTCAGTCACGTGACTGTTGGATAAAGGAACCAATTTTCTGTTCTGCGCATCCAAAAAAGTTCTCTAATTATATTTGTACTCAGTGAACACAGCTAGAGACGCAGGTTCTGATCTGTCATTTTTTTGACAACTAGAGCCTCTAAAGACACTTACACAATATTATAATGCTGCTAATATAATCTCCGACACTTTATTAGAAGATAGATATAAACTAAATGTGTTTTAAATCGAGCATATTGTTCCTGCTGCATTATCATATTTTTATACTTCTGCTTCGAACGATGGAGCTCAAATTTTTCATGATAACGATCTACTGATGTTTTCGGTGGTAACATTGTGAAATCTCACCTTAAAATTGGTTCATTTTTTAACATCGTTTATTTCACATCTATCATTTGATGATATTTTTTATTTCAATTCAACATAATCAACATGATTTTCTTTTTACGCCTTGATTTCAATATTTTGACAAACTCATACTTTTTATTTCCGTTTTTTTTTGTCTAAATATAACCAAATACCCACCCTGTAGATGCAGCAGTTTTGGTGCTAGTTGGAACCATCGTGTGATTCATAGAGATATCTTCGTAACGCTTCGTGTGTGTTGATTACCACGCGGAGACAAACTATCTGATTAGCTCGCATCGGGGAAATTTTCACCCCCTTGGATATTATGTAATATGTTAGAAAAGAGATTACATTCTATGCACGACTACGCATAGGATTTTCCCCTGAAACTTCTGAAAATAACGTTGTTCACTAAATGTGAGTCATGTTTTGGTTGTGTGTTTGTAAAAATTTAATAAGCGAGATGAATTGTATACTTATATTACAATAATCCATGTGTGGGTGATACTATCAAATTCTTTTTTTGTAATCTAACCAAGCAAAATATTTTTTTTTATTTTCACTCGCTCACAAATAAAACTGCCTAATAAAATCAATTCTTTCGCTATACGTGATGACATTTTGCTGTAATGTCAGACTTATTTTTTTTTTCAAAATGGTTTGTTTACCTGCATGTCAAAAGAAAATCGTGTTGAAAATATTTGGGAACGAGTATTGCTAAGGGTTCTGGAAAATCAAGTTTTTTTTTTGATTAAACGAATCTGTGCTCACTCAAAGTGAACACAAATACACTCTTTGACTCTTTCACAGTAAGCTACTCAAAGCCTGTGTCGTGAAAGAGGAAGACGGTCGGCACCTGGGATCGAGCCCACGACCTACGCACGAAAGCCGGCGTATTCTACTAACCACTTCAAGCATATTTCAATTTTCTTTTAAAAATTATAAGGTATCGCAAATTCCTATTTTTTTGTTTATTGAAACCATCTTTCCTGTACGATTTTTCCACTATCTAAGTACGAAACGGAAAAAATTTACATCACTTGGGTGATTATACTCAATTTTGTAAAAAATGCACATGAATCTTATTTTGCGTGTGCTTGAATTTTGAAACTCGATTTTCTGCAACGACGATGCAAAACATAATACGTATGTAGGTAACCTTTATGTAACCGCATCTCGAAAGTCATTGTCGTCTCGTCGCACGTATGGGGTGGAATCTGTAGCGTTCAAAAGCCACTCCACGATGCCTTGGCCTGTTAGAAAATAATGTCAACGAACTATGAATGGACACGAGTCACCATCTCAAGTATTCTTTCGTTCGCAAGTAAATTAAGAGAGCTTCGTCTAGTCTAGTGGTCTGCCTCTCCAACCCCTTGTTGAAAGCGCCTGGTATGTAGCAAGCTTCCTCTATCGATTTCTTTTGTTTTAATTAAAAAAAAAAACTGTTGACTTTGTGATTAAGACAGCGTTGTACAAAAAAAAACTACAGCTACGATAATAACTCATATCAGCTAATTGTTTTGCTCCAATTTTCTGTCTGCTCAATACTTCAGCCAGTCAGCTAGTGTTTAGAATAGCTAAACATAATACTTTTTGCTTGTCGCAAAGTACAACGATTCGTAGTTGATTTCTTATCTAGCCGCTGATTTGGATATTGTATTCGCGCTCGCAAACAAACTACTAGATTTGCAACGCTAATTAACCTTTTTAACTAATTGAGTTTTCTGTAGTGGAGTGCTGTTGGCTCATTCTGTGTATTGGTATTGATTTTCTTTTGTAAATGAAGCGATTTGATACAATGTTTGCGCAATATCTAGGTATCTTGCTAAACAATGGCGTTATAAACTCTTAACAGAAAAAGCACTAGAAACCCGTGAGTTTATACTTCTTTCAAACTAGTTTCTTTGTGGATTTTTCACACAAAAAGCTGTACACAAACATTTTAGCAATCGGTAATTCTTGCGTCCAACATAATATTATTATGAGGAGTTTTTTTACTAATATGTTTGTTATGGATTCTATTAGATCCATCGCAAAATGCTTCTAATATCTATACTAGACCACCTTGATCACCAATACAAAATTATTACAAAGAGCGAACACAACCAGACAATTATTCACGTCAGTTGAGATTCGTAAGACTTTGTAATTTGGTTATATACAAGGTCAATGAGGGGAAAATAGAGGGCAGCAGAGGAGTCGGAAGATGGCAACTTTTCTGGCTCTGAAACATTCGTGAGTGGACCGGAATCGGAACTGTGGGAGATTTTTAAGTATTTTGCAATCATTTAAGCGGGAAACGCCTAGATTATCTTTATCGTATTCTACCGATTGGTTTCACTAAGCCATGATCAAGTCACTTGCTATTTCTTTCCACGCCATCATATCTTAAAGAGCTCGATCTTACCTTAAGGAAGATCTGATGGGTTCCTTACTTTATAGCCTGTGTGTCCTGAAAAATTGATGAACTTCCAGGCACTTAAACGGATTTCTATATTTAATAGGTCGTTATAAAATGTAAAACAAACATCCGTAGTAACTTTGTGTGATTTTATGTGTGTGTGGAATACCTTTGCAATATTATGATTGTTTCTTCACGAATTTGGAAATCGCGCATAGTTGTCTAATGTAAGTAGGTAGGTACTTACTTTTTTGCAATTACACAATCACTTATACTTACTCTGACGGATTACATTGCATATTAAAATATGTATAATGTTTGTGGTGTGTTTGGAGCAGTGAACAAACAATAATACACAGTGTAAAATTGTAATGTGTATAGCAACGCAATTAATGATTGCACATCGGCAATAATAATAGTTCGACAGCATTGTCTGGTCCGGCCCACATATTTGTGACGCTCCAATTGTACAACCATTAACGTAGTTTATAGTTTTTTTTTGTATGTATTTAATTTGATCTCTTCTCAATTTTTGGACAAATAAAACGCTTTGTAATTCTACAGCCCAGATTGAATCTTGTTTCCACCAGAAATTGCTTTCATGACTGAAGGTCAAACGCTGCGCTTCGCCAGAGAGATTCCATTCGGTCATTTCGCATCATACCTTCCAACCGATGATGCTCTGCTCCACTCCTTCCTTCCGCCATGCCATTCAGCATCTTCTTGGAATGGCCATGTCTTTCCTTCAATTTTCTGGATATGTTATTCCAACACATGTTTGACAACCTTTATGAATGAAGATTAAGTATGAATTGAAATTTTCAAGATTGTCTCGCCTATCGACTTAGTGACTTATTAAGTAAATTTCCAAAAGAGTAATTTTGATTAGACGCAGAGTTTGCACCGGAATCAGGTCCGGCAGATGGCCTCACGATAGAGACGGAAGGCCATCTTTGACCACATCACGTCGCCGCAAGAACGGAATCGGGCAATTAAATTGATTCGTTGCGGGGATAATGGCGATATTAATTTCCCCTAATCGCCCCGAGATAATCAACCGGTTTCCGGAAGAACGGCCTTGACGACGGGGCGGGTGCCCACCCCTTGACACGCGTTATTTTTGAGAACGAAAACAATTCCAATAATTTTGTCGGCGAATATAAATTAAAACAACGGCAAGGACTTAAGCGCGAAGAATCGGAACTGAGAGCCCTATTTATTATTTTAATTGCTAATTCATTTATGTTCCTTTCCCACTTAAAAGTTTGGGCAAATTCCTTTTTAAAAATAATAATAAGTGGCCGATTCTATTACGTCTAAGAAGCATACGAATTTGAAACTTTTTGAGCAAATGATGGTGGGTCGCACCCGCTTCATCATACATCTATCATTGACATTCGATTGCCAAACATTTTTATTGAAGGAAAATTCAACGACATGCCTTTAATTGCGCATAAATTACTTATACAAAACTTCTTAAATAATAATTAAGACAACGTTTAAATAATAAGTAAATTAAAATGTTCTACTAAGTTGCTCACGACATACAGTTTGAAGGTAAAAAATCGTGTTATTTCGTCTTGATTTTATGCCAGATATAGAGGTTATTGTCAGAAGTGATTTTCAAAAAAGTATTTTGTTAAATTTTCACGGTGTTTGAATAAGATCGAAACTAGGTAGTATTTAGTTAGACCGTTTCGTGACTATCCTTCCAGGATTTGAGAAACGGCTCGTTTGGTCAATTGCCCATTTATAAAGCCTGGGCAAGTAGTGTGGCCACTTCACCAATCACCAATATCGCCCAATATTTGACATTGGCCATTACTTGTCGATCAAGTCAGCAAATATCGCCAATATTGGTCCAACGTTGACGCCTGTCACGTCTTTTTGGTTATTATTTTCATAGTGTTTTGCACCTTATTGTTTTTAAGTTGAAAATATATATGATTATTTTAAATACCTATTTACTTACTTGTTCTATTTTAAAACACAAAACACATTCAAAATAACCTAATAATGAAAGCGGGCCATCTGTCAACGTTGGACATTCGTTGGACCAGTAGCATAGCCAGGTAAGTATACAAATATACTTGTCAAATGTTGCTACTTGTCCACGATTGACCAGAGCCCCTAATTGACGACCAGCATGGTCCAGCTTTGTCTATAGTGTAGCCGTAGCTTAACAGAAGAAATTAGGTGGTAAATATATGAACCGTTCAAAGATTGATTGGAAATGAATAAAATTTAACAGTAGTAGTTAATTATTTAATTTGCGTTTTATAAAATTGAGTGCTTACTGAATTAGCGCAAAATCCATCAACGATTTGGACAGAGTGTACGTAATAATTTGGTCATTATTATAACGAATCGAGTGTAGTTTGTTTGTTCTAAACACCGAGTTTGATGTTGTTTTAGTAATAAAAAAGAAAATATATCCAGCATAAAAGTGAAAGAGAGTCTGAAATAAAACAGATCTGTGTTGCAGACGCTCGGAAGATATTTCTGTACGCGCGGCCACTCTGCTCTTCTGTATTATTATTTCATAACGATTATTATCTAACCTTTACTACTGGCGTACGGTTCTACTAAAAAACACCCAAGTATACAGATTTGTTTACGTTTGGCCAATAAAATGGAATAGTCGCTGGTATATGATTGATACAGTCCGACTTCTTCCACACTCGTCCATTCCTTGAAAATGGGATAGCTGATGGGAGTATAACACCGCACAGATCGTACAACACCATCATGGCATCTCCACGGTTTTCGATTCCTCATGAAAAGCCTTCAAAAGTCGTTATGACTCATAAGGCTGTGCTTTCAGTTATGTTTGAAAAATATCTTACCGTTTTTTAACTTTAATACCTGCATATTTTTTATTTCATTTACTGAGTACCGGTGCGAAACTTAATAGTATTGTTTTAAAAAAAAATCATTCCAAAGTGAACATAATTTATACACTCTTGACATCTTGTGAAGGTGGAGTTGTTGGTCGTCACTGGGTCTCGAACCTACGATCTAGATTCTAGACTAAGAAAGTCGACGACTGAACCGCTTGGCTACCAACCATGAAACTATTATACCCCCTTTTCTTCTTTTGGTTCGAACTATAATAAGAACGGTCCAAAATTCGGTACATCAGAGGTGAGGTGTGTTCTAAAAGTTCAAAATTTTCGAAAATGAGTTTATAATGTTTTAATTATGGAAAATTTTGGACTTAACACACCTCACCTCTGGCGTACAGAATTTTTTAACGTTCTTATTTTAGTTCGAACCAAAAGCAGAATAGGGGGTAGTATTTTTTATTACCTAACTAGCTTTCCCGACAGACGTTGGCCCGTAGTCCTTACTATGAATGAATATTGAAATCGAATTTGTAATTCATACATTTAAATTACATAATACATACAATTCATACGTTTAAAGTATGTTTGAATGTTAAAAATTATATTTATGAAAGCTTACAAGAAATTCTATGAAAAATCTCAATGGTTGTGAAGTAAATAAAATTTGTGTTGTTATGAAATTTTTCACAGGTGGCTTTATTTTAGTAAATCCTTTCCATACTAACTTTAATATAACATTTTATCTTATCAATTTTTCAACTTTTGATTACTTATCCGGAGAGGAGAAGAATCCAATAAATCAAGAAACATAAAAATCTGTTCAGCCGTTCTCGAGTTATAAGTGTTCGCTCTAATCCGACTTTCTTTTATATTATATAGATAGACAAAGATAAATCATAAATTTACTAAAAAAACAGACAACGACGGATAATGGCAAATTGTATTTAAAATTTCTATATGGATCGTATTGTTTTTGCTACAAGTTTACTATGTTTCTAGAGACTTTGTCATATAGTTTTTTTTTTGAAAGAGGGTTAAGAGACCAAGGTACCCTTTGTGTCCCTACGACATGTCATATAGTATACTACATATCATATATCGAGAAAAAAGATGTAGGGAAAATTCTAAGTCTATTTTAACTTATTATTGATGCATATTTTTAATGTAATTTCTATAACGTTTGTAAATCATTTTTAACTTCATAATGTGCAGTTTAAACTCCATACTGAAATAAGGGTTTGTTAAAAGAAAAAATACGATATCAGTAAGTAATTAATTATGACATTTGAAATAAGCATTATGTCAACGATTTGCTCCTAATGAGGTGTGACTACGAATAATAATGATTAGGTACATATTATTATCGTTGCAATACGCTCGCATTACCTGCGGTCGACTCTGCAAATGACATAACGGTAAGCGAATAACTGCGTTTAATAATTTTGGTGATATTCCAGCGGAATACTAACTAACTAACCAACTTGTACTTTGAAATTAATTGTAATGTTGAATTTAAAATCAAATCGTTGTTTACATTTCACTGTCGCTTTCCACAGCGATGGGTTCGAAAGCGAACATGGACCCGCCCCTCAAATGGTCTTTCTTATCGGACACTTCGTAGATATTATGTGTATAGTTCTTCTGTCTATGAAGCCTTGTTCACACTAAGTCGTTTAGTAGTACCTGCGCTTCTCAAACAAAAAATTCCTCACACTGAAATGGAGTACAGTTTGTAAGTGAGGAGGGTAGAACACAATGTTTTGGGATCAAACTGGATCAAGTAACGCACACAACCCTGATGGAGAGAGGCCTTTTGTAAGCGACATAGGTTTAGTTCTTACAAGGTAGAATGGCGAATAGTTTAGTAGGTAAAAAACTCGCTATTCGACCAAAAATCATTCGCACTATACTATATTCGAGTAGGTATAACTATAATATCAATGGGGGGGGGGGGGTTTAAAATGAACGATCCTCAAAATAATTTTAGGGTTAGTTTGAAAATATCGTATTATGATACTACTTATCGTTGTTTTAGGTTGATTTTATTACCAATATACACTGTACAGTAAATTGAAAAATAGGTAAATAATCATTAAGGTTGCGCCCTCCTATATCCCTGACTGTCTCAGGAACCTAACCCAACCTCATTTCATCCAGACTTAAAACCAGGAAGGACTTCGTTTGTATAAAATAATATATAGCGAACTGTCATTTTTGTCACAACAAAATATACTTGACTAAAATATAGTTTCAAGCACGCCTAGTATCTCCCACCAGCGGAACACTGGAAAAAACAATAGAACAAAATGGGTCGACTGAATTAAACTGCCGTCTAATCTACTGGACTAATTTGTAGACAAGTTTTCTCACTAAATTACTCGCTAGTACTCGACCAATGTGAACTAGGCTTAAGTTTGCTATGTGCTTATAGCCGGCACCTCGAATTCATTCATTTCTCATGGTTGCTTTGTTGTTATAGTAAAACCGCTAACGTTGATCGACATCGCTCTTCAGTCGGTTCTCATTCGCGCTTCCGCACGGTCGGGTAGTCAGGAAGGAAGGAATGCATCGGCAAAAGGAATAACTGACGTTTACCTTATTATATCTAACTGTGATAGTGTATTTTTATAAGTGATTTGGTGGTGCATTTTGAATAATGTTGTTGTTATTGTGTCGATCTGATTGACTGTTGTGTTTGTTTGTGCCGTGTGCCCTATGTTTTTTCTGAGTACGGAGCTGGGCAAGATGCAGCCGGCTACGTCCATGTCGTGCATCCCTATGCACTTCTCTCCGCAGGCCTTCTTCGGAAGGCGCTTGAAGCGTTGGGGATCCACGGGATCATGGGTAGGCTTTTTGGAAAAAATGTTTTTTTATACACAGTTTCCATCTGTAACTTACAACTTATATTGAACAGAGTTTTTAATTTATGAATTATTATATTGATGAATTATTGCCGACCTCGGTAGCCTAGTTGTATAGGCGTGGACTCCAGATCACGACAGTTTTTCTAAGTGTTTTTTTTTTTAATGTAATTTTTACCCGGGGTTGGCCTGTCTCAGATTGGACGGGGCCGATTGACTGGAAAAAAATTGCCTCAGGCAATAAGTTCCGCCGGCTATAATACTGACACCTTTGTATAGAAAAGTGTTTGTTTATTTATATCGATCTGTACTTTTAATTTTGTAAACTCTATTATAATGACCACATTTGAAAAATCTGTTATTAAAATAAATTATACAAGATTGTGATTTTACTTTTGAAAATACTTTTGAGCTGTGATAAATTTCTACCAAGCTGCGGTATTGATTTGATAATTAATTGAAAAATATATTGAACTTTAATAATTTATGAATTATATTTTGATGTAATTACATATACCGAAATACCTAATACATTATTTATTTATTCATCAACAGCAATATGGCTTTTACCTGAATAATACAAAAAAAATGAAATGCAAAACAATAATAATAGGTATATACAAAATTGTTAATAGGATAACAACAGCAATAAGAAATTATTAAGGTACACGTCTGACATTTTTGTACAATAACATAATAAATAACGAAAAAGGGACCTATAGTTATTGGGGGGGTGGATGATTGACAATGTTTGCAAGTAGAACAGTTTTATTGTAACAATCACATGAACCAAAATTCAATCGAAACAACAACAAAAAATATAAGAATATTAACCAAGATTAAAAAAAAAACGAAATGAGATTAAGTACGAAGAAGTGCATTTTAGGTACCTATAGCCAAGGACCTTAATATGTCATTTAGAGGTGAGAATAACGGCTTAAATTAAAAAACGTTATAGCAGCTGAATTAATTGAAAATAACATTATTATTAAAAAAAAAAAGTTTTATTTATTTATTTAAGATAAAAACTTAACATTTTCCAAAAAAAAAAAATGGTAATTTCCAAAATTTGGTATCTGAAAAGTTAACTTTTTCCTAAAAAAGGTCATTTCCAAAATTTGGTACCTATCTGAAAAGTTAACATTTTTTTAAAAAAGGTAATTTCCAAAATTTGCTACCTATCTGAAAAGTTAACTTTTTCCTAAAAAAGGTCATTTCCAAAATTTGCAACCTATCTGAAAAGTTAACATTTTTTTAAAAAAGGTAATTTCCAAAATTTGCTACCTATCTGAAAAGTTAACTTTTTCCTAAAAAAGGTCATTTCCAAAATTTGCTACCTATCTTAAAAGTTAACTTTTTCCTAAAAAAGGTCATTTCCAAAATTTGCAACCTATCTTAAAAGTTAACTTTTTCCTAAAAAAGTTCATTTTTCCAAAATTTGCTACCTATCTTAAAAGTTAACTTTTTCCTAAAAAAATAAAGGTCATTGAGTAATATTATATTAAGGACTAATAATTTAAGTGCACGGCTATAACACCAATTAACAGAATAGTAGGTACAAAGTTACTTAATTTTCATCAGGAAAAGCTGTATTTTGTCTAAGTTGAAAAGAAAAAGCCTTTATCTTTGATATAATTAATTTATTGACAATTGCTCTCTTTACATTCGCGGGAAAACGGATTGATTTGATTTACTTTTTTTTTTAATACATACCTATTAGGTACTGTTCGATTACATTTTGACGTGTAGACTAATTGCAGGTGTCCATTATTCGTCTATCCGATTATAGTATAGATCAATTCCGTTAATATCGTTTTTTTTTTTCAAATAATGTAACAAAATTTCGGTTTAGGTGAATGTTTATTATGTATGTACATAATAGAAAGATAATGAAAGTGAATACTCTTACTGAGTTGTTTTGGACGTATCGAATGGATGACGTGTGAGAGAAATTACCGTACTTTTCTATAATTGGCGTTTTTTTTACAATTTACAAAATAAATAAATATTATCAACTCTCGTGTATACAATGTTGTCTGAAAAGCCATTAGAACTTACCCCACCCAATTTTTCTATTTAAATATATAGATGCATTGATCGGAATTACATATAATATTGGTAAAAATATAATAAATAGGCAATTAATGTACCATTACACAACTTCTAATTCCATATTCATAGTTTAGGCAGGACAACGCCTGTCGGGAAAGCTAGTTTTATGTACATATAAATGGTTGTTAGCCTAGTTCCGGGTGGTCCCGGGGTCGAAAATTTTCTTTATGGGGCACATTCTATATAACAATCGTACCAACTATCAATCTACTGCCAGTTATTCTTACGCCAATTTAAATTAAATAATAATGGAAAAAAGTAGTGTCAAAAAACACTAAGAAGGCCACCAATTTTTAGTTTTCTTAAATTTTCTAATTTTTCGCTCAACTTTCATCATTTTCTCTTTCATATAAGAACCTTATTCTGATGATTGCAAACACCAAAGTAGAATTAGTACCTACTGAGTACTTTATTAGAATTTTGATTAGTAATTCGGTATTCTGACCGGATTGTTCCTATGCGATTAAATTACGCAATATGTAGGTGTACATTCATTAATAGACAACTTGTGCCCTGTGGTCTAGAGACGAGTGGCGCGTGTCCACCGGGCACGTGTTCCAAGTTCACCCAGTTATTTTGACAGATTCTGCACTTTTTGTTGTCAGCTTGCACAATTCCAGGCGAACAACGTTTATTCATTCCATATTATACCTACATGTGCTAGTGCATTATTTAACCGAAATAAGTACATACAAATACATACATACTCCCTTTAAACCACGCTTAGGAGCGTAGGGAGGCACCAAGATATAACTCTCTCTCACACCCTGTCCAGATCCCTCAGCTCTGCTTCGCAGCTCTAGCAGCGCAATACAGTAGAGGGTCTTCCTCATCATCGGGGCCCTGAATGCCCTGATGAAAGTGAGAACAGCGCTCTTCTCGGCCAACTGTCATTCGGCATCCTTAACACTCGTCCCAGCCAAGTCCATCTCCTTTCCACGGGTAACCTAGTATGTACGGGGAACCAGATTCGCACCAATAGAATCCTTGCATAAAGTGCGCATGCGTGACACTATCAGTAGATATTAAAGTTTTTCGGCGTTGCTAGCAAGTTCACAATGGTCCTACGGTTATGGTCGCCGCCGTTGGTAATGATGGTTGTTGGTTCGAATCCCAGTGGGGGCGGACCTTTTTTTTCTATTTATCCGTTTTTTTTTCTGTGAAAGATGTCTAAAGTGTATTTGTGTTCACTTTGGCTGAGCCAAATTCATAAAAAATAGGTTCGTTAGCCTATTTTCATGACTAACAGTTATGAAAATAGGTTAGGTTAGAACATAATTATTTAGGGGGGTTTGGGGGGCAGAGCCCCCTATACATCTTCGCACACACCCCCGAATCCATTTTACCCTCTGCAAACCGAATATATTTGAATTTTAGGCGCATTTGAATAGTTGACGCCATTTGAATTTTTAGCGCGAATCTGGTTCCCTGTACATACTAGGCTACCCCCTTTCCACAGTGGTGGAAGTGATGGGTCTGCGCTGAGTACGCCGACGTATAGGGTCTTGAACGTATGTCTATGAACGTACAAGTTTCTTGATTTATAGGCCTTAAAATATGTACGATTGATTCGAAACATTTGCAAATACACATAACATCTCAATTTTCATTTATTTTTATTCATACAATCAAACATCCCTCTCAAAATTCAAAATATGCCATAGAAGCAGGGTTGCCAGATGTTCGTTATGAAAAAAATAACGAACTATAAAGTGTTCGGTTTTTTTGTCATAATATTGAATACCAAATTTTCGGAATGATTTTCATCATTTGTTCAGTAAATTTATAACTTCTTCGTCCTTTTTTTAGAAGATTTTAATTTATTTTTCCGGGTGGCAAATTTTGGGAATGAACTTTTTTAGGGAAATTTTAACTTTCTGGATAGTAAATTTTCAGAATGATCTTTCTTTTTTTTTTGAACTTTCATCTCTTCGGATACCAAGTGGGAACACTGGTTCGGTATTTTATTTTTTTTTTTTTTGAAAAACCTGGCAACCCTGCATGGAAGCCATGTAACATGTACATAAGATCAATCTGTATTTTTGTGATTGACTGGACTATTCCCCCTGGAAATTTAAAGTAACTCGACTGCCTTATTGTTCTAACTTTTCGATCACCTGGCTCTTTCAATACTTTCGAAATGACGGCAATAAATCAGGATTATTACTCCGATACGATATTCCACAAACATTATTTTTATGTGCACTGAAAATCAATTGTTTCAACGCTATTTTTATTCAAGCTAAGTATTCGGTTATAAAAAATAAATTTAAAATTCTTTATATTATTATCTATGTATGTTTTAATAACAATTAATATTAAATTTAAGGTCGGCCTTGTCTAATTGGTTCGCGATTATTTAACGAATTCCACACTGAAATGTAATTCTTGTTCTTATTTCCTGTTTACTCTGCGTTATTCATTCTGTGATATACCTTCCGATATATTATCATATATTCGAGTATATTATTATACTTGGCGACGATTAACATGAAAGTGATTGCAATTTGAAGATCGTTTTGTTTGATATATTTATTCTAAAAATGCGCAGTCGTGAAGGTCGCGATAAATGCAGATCATATGCCTTCATGCAATTTACTAATTAGATGAGTTGCGGTCAGCTTAGTAGGTATCATCTACACCCTAAGCCTACTTAATTTCCAGTACCTCACAACTAGAGAAATAAGAAAAAAGGAGTGGATACTTATATCAATATTTACTTATGGTTACATCCTTATATTTTTCTTATATCAGTGTAATGTTTCCATATTTTTGGTGCCAACGAATCGGATTGATTAATGTGTCAATATTTTTTGGAGTGTGAACTCTCATTCGTCTTCAATCTCTTCATTCGTTTCTTTATTCGTTCATATTTGCTCATATTAAAAGAAATAACTTGTAATATCTTCATTTCGAAGAACACCAACGCACCCAGTTTTCTTCCACGTATACTACATAACCGCTTGCAACAATGTTGTGTACAGGTTGGTTAAATCTGAAGTCTGTTCTTAATCACTCTATACATTGTAAGCCCGATGTTTCCAGCTTGAAATCGACACACGAGGTTTCTCCTGCCCGCTCCCTTCGTAGAAATTTTATAGCTTGATAATTTATGACTGCATCGAACGAGCGGAGACGCCTTGAACTAATTTTCATCAGACTAAATGCCACACAATACCTTCAAAGGTCGCACCCACCGAGTAATTGCGTGGTGTCCCGCTCTCTGAATGCTGGCCATACGACAAACCACAGCCGGCTCTAAACTCTGACGTATTTATGTGCGCACAAACAAGATCTTCTCATACACAGGTGCTTTCTGCTCAACACTGACTTTCATGATTCCAATAATGATAGTATTAAAAATAATTTGCTTGTCTTAAAAGTTGTCTCGGCTGTTCGTGTCCTCAAAGGCCTCCATCGTACGCTATTGCCAAACTTTTTTCGCAATGGACATGTAAATAATGCAAGGAGTGGTGAGCATTACATGGTAAGCAATTTGGTGGACACTACGATACTAGCAAATACTTTCTTCATGTGTCCAGTTTTGGACAAAAGCTTCTCTTTATGACTTCCATAAATCGCGACTCTCTTCTAATGGAGGGACGCTCACCTTTTAATGTTTTCGGAACAGCTTGTCTTGGACCTATCCGCGTTTCTGCGTCTTTTTCCGGGTCTTCAGTCCATCACTCTCTTCGTCCACTTACCATCGGACACGGGTGACAAGACCTACTCAGTTTCATTTCTGTTTCGTGATTATATTAGCCATATTTATTAATCCATGGTCTTTTGCCTTATCCAAACATTCTTTTTTCGGTCCCTGGTTCATATATTCAACATCCTTCATTGCTCATTGTGTAACCGGAAATTAATGTACAATTTAGGGAAGCACCGGGATGCGTCGAATGTTTTCTCCTTCAGATGGATAAGATTGTTAGGATATTTTGATAATTTGTCAAATGCTGCCCATCCTAAAGCTCTGCCTTTCCAGTTTAACTTCCATATTATCCCTTCCCAGTTTAATAGTGTGGCTCATGGTCCAAATAGCCATAGAACTCGACCCTTGTGATATTTTGACCTCCAAAATTGTAATCGGTTTGGTTAGGTATGATTTTGGTCTTATACTGATATTCATTCTTAATCCCACATTACCCCATACACTAGCAAATAAGTTGTTCGAAACGCTGTATCCCACATAGATCTCGTTTGATCACCGTTCTTATTCAAACATGACTTTGCCTTCTCATATTTCTGCGGTCTACGATGCCAATATTATCGTCATAATGAACAACGACAACCATACTAATATAATAATAATCATTAACATCACACAATGCAATAATCCCGATATCATTATGACAGCCCGCCGTAATGCGCGGTCGACGCGATTATGCGGTACGCGCATCTCCTTAGCGATGACGACGAATAAAGCTGTGCCCAATATCTTATTCACCGCACTTGCTAACCGGCATGATCAAGCTTATCCCTATTGTCATTCATCTATTGTTTTGTTGATGGATCATCTTATGTTTTAATAATTATGCGCGTGTACATAATGTATGGATGTGTAAATATTTTCATATGGCTGACTAATTAATTGATCGTAGCACCAATCATGTGTCATCGTGCTTATTTCTATTCTGTTTACGATTTCGTGATCAGATTGACTAAAAAGATCCTTTGTCGTCCCGATTTCCTATGACGCTCTACCATCAACCGTAGCTAAACCAATCATTGCTAATATTTCAGACGAATCATCATCCAAAGAGCTTATCAAAATGCTTATTGCAAAGTCTCTTCCGGATTTTTACGGTTCTCAATCCGTAGATTAATCCTTCCCAAGAAGTCTTCTCCACGTCTCTCTGTCACCAGTCAGCATCTTCATATATCTGCATACGAGCTACATCTCATGTCATCAATCACCTGTTTGTTCTGTGTAGCTATTTCTGGGGCAACGTCTGTAATTGCCACCCCCAGTCATTCCTTCGACGATTGTACATCAAGGCAGACCTAGGTGCCAGATATATTGGCCTATCCAAGAGTCCTTATGTTGTTAAGGAGTTCCCTTGTTTCTCCAACCCTGCTCAGCATCCCGTCATTGATGATGTGCTCTGTCCAGTGAATTTAATGACTAAGATCAGTTAGATCATTGCCGATTCTCCTAATGATCGTTCCGTTTTCTCTTAATCTTGACCAGAACCTTTTAGACATTTTCCAAGGATTTTTGGAAAAATAGGTTTTCTCTAAATCTTACTAATATTATTTTTAAATATAACATTGGATTTGCCTATGACTTATTTGCACCTAATGCCGTCACTTTACACACTGTGACGTTTTGTGACATCGTAAGTTATAAAATACCTTGTATTCTGTAAAATGCAGAATTATCCCTCTATTTCCTACATAAAACCAACTACTACTATGCTACACGTCTTATCACGTCGCCTTCAACTAATATCTTTTCTTTAATTTGTTTGCCCTGCTATTGTCTAACTACTTCGAAAACAAGAGTGATGGCAATTTTGTAACAACAGAACAGAATATGTATATCATATGAACCGAATCGTCACCTGGTACCAAACGATTTAATTACGAGAAAACGAATTGTTGGGTGTTTTGCCGAGAAATTTCTCCCATTGTTCCCACGCCCATACGATTTTATCATTATGTACATCTCCAATTGAACTTGTCATTGTTTGCAATGTGACATTATGAGTTGCGTAGTGTCATGCAGAAGCCCTCTTAAATACGTACAGACCACACCTGATCTTGGGACAAACCGCAGATAGTGCAATAAATGTTTCACCGGTAGCTAGCTGCCTGTGGAAATTTTCCTAATTATTGACATTTGGTTATAAACATTACGCAAGATAGAGCGCAATGGAGAGCTATTGTTGCTTCGATCCCTATATGCCCCTAAAACGATATACCTATTATGTTATCTCGACACTTGATCAGAGAAAAAGTGCAAAAAATAGACGAAAATTTATTGGTTTTGGGGAATATTTCTTCTTATTTTTTTTTTAAAGAAGGGGGGGGGGATGATTTTTATATTTGTGTCTTTTTTTTAATTAATCATAATGTGTAAAAGCCATAAAATCTACCCATCTAAAAAAATAAAGTTGATTAAAATTTGTGAAGTAGAATGATTTTTTTTTGTTTTTTTTTTGTCTGTAACATTCAAAACAGTTCATTGAGGTAAATTTTGGATTGTTTTATTAAAATATCATCATAAAATTATCTTTTTAAAAATTTGGATCTATCCCTTTTTGTTGTCTAGATATTCACCTGAGAGCTGTTGTTGCCTCCCTATGCCCCTAAGTGGGGCATGAAGGGAGTTTAGATTATATTCACCTCCAAATAATGAGAACTCCTTATCAATGGTTTTATGCTCGCGAAACAATATATCAGCCCTGAGTATAAATATCGAAAAAATCAAGCATTAAAATTTTTGTCTCAACCAGGAATTGAAAGCAAAACCTTTTATATAGATAATTTTTGATACTTCCTCGTTAGTATTAACATCACTACAGTTTAAAGATTCCTTCAACAGCAGGATACCAAAAAGTTTAACAACAATCAAAACAAAATGTACTGTTAATGTATTTATTGACTTTTATCAGTTTTATTTTGATTTATGACACGAGCGGACAGCAATTCGTTCAGGATGTGTCCGGACAATAATTATTATTGCTTTTGGATTCCATACAGTCCGCATCTTATCTCTGCAAGCCTGACAGCCCAATAATAATGTGTCACCTTCGTGGCGAACAATAGGTCGCGTCTGATGAATTTTCATTAGAGAATTTTCGAAACAATTATTTTTGCATTGTTGTCGTATTGTCATCATCATAGGACAGATGCCTGAGGTTGTCGCCCGCCCTTCTCTACTACTTCTAATATTGTTCTTCTAGCCGCTTAGCGAATCGCGTTTTGGATATACACGGTTTTAGTTTAGAATATTTCAAATAACCTATTTTGAATGTTAAAAGAACGCACTTGCTTCCTCCTTAAATTTCCTCCATTTCTCATAGACTTTCCTATTTCTTTTATATCTGACTTGACCTTCATGGATGTGATAGATTTTCTCACCTTCCCTTTCAGTACTATTGTTATTATATTGGCACAAAAATATTCTCTTGCATGAAAGTCACCCGGAACTTTGAGGTCTAGTGGACATTCCATCTTCTTTAGTTTGCTGAAGTCCACATAAAGTTTCTTCTTCACTATACTTGTGATTCTGATGTCTTTGGCGATGTGATCCCACAAAAAAAACACTAATTGATACTATAATGTCTTCCAGTATTAATGGTGTTATAGATATTTGACAGAGTCTGTTTTTTTATACTCAATGAAATATACCGCCTTTAAAAGCTTTCTGCGCCCATTACGAGGTACTTTTCATTTTTTTCTATGACTTTGATCTTCTTTATAAGTAGACTGTGGAAGTGTGTGTGAGTATCAAATACATAACATTCAGTAGTGTTTGTAATGTTTTTTTATTGATTTAATATATTTTTATGCATAATTTTAAGAAAATATTAAGATTTGCCACCTCTCCTCTATATAAACTATAAGTGTATGAGATTTCATGCTCCTCCGTCCGCGCATTTCCCGTAAAAATATTCACAAAGTTTTTTCTTCACGTATTAATTATGTAGATTATGTAATAAACATAGCATTAACCACTAATTACGCGTATAAACAAGACCTGTTCTATCTCGCGTAAACGGAGTCCGCTCCTTTTTGCCGTCGCGTCGAGGCGATATTTGAGTCCTTTGAGGCATCGTCACGCGTGCGATGATACTCGAGCGATTGACCAAAATGGTAACGAATCGATGTGGAATGTCAGACTTCTCCGTAGGCCTATGATAATGAGGCCGTGCTGGCCGGTCAGGTGCGAACTGCTAATCGCTTTTAGCAACAATACACACGCAACCAGCCCAACGCTGAGTCTTAAGCGAGAGTCTATTCATTATTATTGATGAAATGGCAAGATAATAATAATTGTGAATGCGAAATCCAAATCCAAACCGACTAGCCCCACTTAGGGGCATAGGGAGGCAACAAGAGCTCTCCATAGCGCTCGATCTTGCGCAATGTTTATAATCTCTTCCCAGACCATGTCCAAATTCCTCAGCTCTGCTTCGAAGGAGCGGAACACAATATGAGAGAGTCTTCCTCGTCTTCGGGACCCTGATGGGAGGAACAACACTATTCTGTGCAAATGTATTGTGTCTATAAAGCCGGCGCAACTTATTCTCGGGTAGAAATTTCAAGTCAAAAACTCCAACCCGACCAGGAATCGAACCCGGGACCTCGTGATCCACGCCTATACCACTAGGCTACCGAGGTCGGTGATTGATAGTTTACATTCAGGTGCAAAATTGCAGCTAAAGAATTGTGTTGATATTAATGCTCAATTTTTTTAAATTCACTTTAGACGTGTTTCCTGTACAAAATCGTAATAATTGTATGTTTGCATTAAATTTTTTGGTAATAATTTTCCTCATGGCCTCAAATTATTGGTTGAACTGTCCTCAGACTTTTTGATAGAATTAGTGACTGATGCCCAAAGAATGTGTGTGATTCATGATACACACGGGAATTGCTAATTGTGAAGCTTTGTAAGGTGTACTCATCAATTTTGTTATTTGATTTTTGTAATCTTATTGAGTTTGAACCAATCTCTAATATAAATGAAAGTCGGGTTAGTGCGAACACTTATAACTCGAGATCGCCTGAACAGATTTTTATGATGCTTGGTTTATTGTATTCTTCCCCGCTCCGGATAACGGAATAATTATTCAAAATTCGAAAAATTGATAACAAATAATATAAAATATAGTTAGTACAGAACGGAACATTAAATGACAACAACGCCATCTATGAAAAATTTCCATAACAACACGATTTTTATTCCTACTTGACAACCATTGAGTTTCAAAACATTGGTACGCAGATTTTTTATAGAATTTCTTTCGAGATTTCAAACATTATTTTAAATGTATTTTTGTATAAATTACAAATTCGAAATCAATATTCATAGTAAAGTTAGTTTATTATAAATAATAACTAATTTTTTTTTCCATTGTTCCCAGAGTCCGACACAAGGAGGATCATGCGAATCATTGAACCTGCGTTTCTCTATGGCCGATGTCGCTGGAGACTACACCAAGAGGAAGCATGTAGTCCGAGTGACGTCCATAGCAGGGGCGGAACTTTTGCTTCAAGCCGGAAGCGCTGCAGAGGCTGCCAGATGGCTTCAAGCCCTCCGAGCGCAGGTAATTTAACCACTTTGACATTCCAGCACCCTTAGAATCATGTCAAGCAATCATAATATGCAGGACCTTTTACTTGAATTGATGTTTGAAGATTTTGCATAAAGACATTTGGTTTTACTTTCAGACCCCTGCTGCATCGCAAGTAGCAGAAGCCCAACATCCAGTGGACAATGCTGCAGATGCCAGCGGAGTCTCACCTCCATCCAGGAATAGAAAACACACAAGAACCATCTCACCAACTGGTATGTTGCAAATTCCATTTTACAATTCAAATTCCTTGGCTGAATATTCACAAAACTATTAATATAATGTTCGTATTCTGTTTTAGAAAATACATCCACTTCTTTGACCGCATCTCCAAAGAGTAAAACCTGGAAAGGACGGGTGGCACGACAGCTGAGAAAAATGCAACCGGGAAGTGGCCCTTTGAGTGGTCACAGTCCCACGGCATCTCCGCATAACGCTTCGGTCACACCCGGCATGGGAATACCTTTAGAAAGATGTCAAGGGATGACGGAAAGACCTCTCGTACCCCAGCTGGTTGGAATATGCACTAAAGCCGTGGAAGAGAGGGGTCTACACGTCATAGGAGTATACAGAGTTCCTGGAAACACGGCTAGTGTCACCGCATTACGAGAGTCCTTAGAAAAGGGTGTGCCTCCCGACCTGCAGGATCCAAGATGGAACGATGTCAACGTTGTCTCTAGTCTCCTCAAAGCCTTCTTTAGATGTCTCCCGAATCCTTTACTCACCAAAGAATTGTATCCTATGTTCATATCGGCTGACAAATTGCAAGACAACACAGTCAGGACGCGGACGATACGGAGGTTGATACAGGGTCTACCAGACCACCACTACGACACACTGAAATTCTTAATGGAACATCTGAAGAAGGTCGTCTCGGAGAGTGCCATAAACAAGATGGAGGCAAGGAATTTGGCAATTGTTTTTGGACCAACATTAGTCCGGAGTGCGGATGATAACATGTTGACCATGGTCAATGACATGTCTAGTCAGTGCAGGATCATTGAATCCCTGATCAATCATGTGAGTAAACATCACCTATTTTTATAAGTACTGTTACATCATATTTTGCCAGATAAAATCCCACATATTGTAAGAAGAATAGGGTTTAGTATAGCATTGTTTATCATTTGTGATATTTTCACATCAACTTATACTACATTCTGACAATCGCACCAACTATCAAACAACTGACAGTTATGTCAAACGCCAATTTAATTTCAAAAATAGAAGAATTTTATATTGTCAAAAGCACCTAGGCTACCTACGTTAAGTTTTCTTAAAATTTCTACTGTTCTGCGAAACTTGCTTAATTTTTTCTTTCAAAAGTACTTTCTAACATAAGAAATTTGACACAATATTTCTATTGGTTCTAGATGGAATGGTATTTCGATGAAGAAGATCGAACGTCACCTATAACAGAAACAATATGCGAGGAAGAACTGCCTTCAGCTACCACCAATCAAGCGCTTCTTATACAAAATGTAAAAAAGATCGAAGGTAAAGCCGTAATATTATTTATTCAAAGTTTGATCATTATTTTTCAATCATAAAGAACTTGATGCTAAAATAACATATTTTAACTTTACAGGAATCAGCACAAAAGACATTGTTAGCTCTATAATATCGGCGGCCAATCGTAAAATTCAACGAAAACCCAGAAGCAGTAGTAGCGGCAATACAAAGCAAAGCAGCGCACAAGTTGATTCTTGCGTGAGTCCCGCTCACGCCAAGCTGTCTAGTCGGGATGACGTGGACAGTAAGGAGAGCTTGGAGTCATCTCAAGAACACATACAGCATCCACAGCAGCAAAATAACAACAGCACTTCGGGTGTGTCAAATAAACCAGTTGTTGACGACAACTATCCCATTAAAACATACACAGGATTGGATCAAACCACTCAAGAAAGAGTCAAAAGGTACCATTTAGTCTCCTTTTTTTGTAGGTTCTATTGGGAGCGGTACTGTGGGGCTGAATATATTGAATGACGAATCTGGATTTGTCCATTTTTGGACATAACTTTACAAGTCCCTCATTCACTCTCTCATCTATATAACTATACCATTAGCCCTAAAATCTCTTAGCATGTTCACTGATCCATGTTCTTCACTTTGAAATATACATTTGTCGTTTCGACAAAGGCACTGTTGTCGAGGTTTCTGTCTTTGCGTGAGTCTTTTGCTAAAGTGTCCATTCTTGACATATTCGTGAGCTATTTCAAAAATACCTGTTTATTTCTACTTTGCTTTTTTACTTATTATAAAATATCCTCTTTGAAAAAAACTGCCTGGGGTTAACCTGTCCCAAATTGGACAGGACTGTTTACCTGGAAAAAATTACCTCAGGCAATAGATTCCCCCAACTATACCAACACCCTTGTATAGAAAAACTTTAATTTATTTATTTTGTATACAATAAAATATCTCCCTTTTACACCCCACTCAGGGCCATAAGGAGGCA
This sequence comes from Mystacides longicornis, assembly GCA_963576905.1. Lineage (NCBI taxonomy): Eukaryota > Metazoa > Arthropoda > Insecta > Trichoptera > Leptoceridae > Mystacides > Mystacides longicornis. The sequence continues at coordinate 4,476,193 of OY756433.1, read as the reverse complement.
ACAAGTGCACTCAGAAGTCTGGCTATTTGTTGGCTTTTGTATACTTAAATGAATTTCAGAGTTTTGATTGTTGAGTTGAATTTTAATTAATTTGATATTTTTTTTACAGGTTTGAAATGGAAACAAGAGCCGTACTGAGAAGAGAGAAACGCCGCGATCAATCGTCAAACGATTGGCAGAATCATTCCAGACACGAAACTTCCTCTCCGTCATTGAACAGCCAATCGCATATATCTGGTTCGGACTCTGAAGACTTGGTATCCAAATCCTACAGCTCCAAAACAAACAACGCCAACAATACGGACTCAAGTGGGAAGAGATTGAAAACCGAAACTAATGTGTCTGCGGAAAGTTTCAGTGATGGTGAGAAAACATTTTTTTAAAAGCAAATTTAAAATACTTATATGGGAGGTTTAATTTTTAAATGACGAAATCAACAGGATCATGAATTAGATATTACCAGACCTTGGCAACACCCAAAACCATTCATTTATTTATTTCTTTAGGTTTTACAATGCAGATATGAAGAAAGCACCAAAATTTAAGGTAGAACAGTTGACAAAAATAAACAAGTTAACACTTAACTGTCTGTGTGTTCAATATTCGTTTGAATAAAAATACATTTATTATTCTGCTTATTTTTTTACTTTTATATAGGAGCCTACTGTCGTACTAAAAAACATTAATTTCAAGCTTCTTAGATCTGGAATGTACTTATAAAAGTGAACGTATCAATAAACAATATTTTTAGGCAATCGCATACTTCAAAAATGTTAGGATTTAAGAGTCCATGTCGCTTTTAACAATCTTCATCCATCATAATGTTATACGCTTTCAAGCATAATGATAATAATTTAATATCTGTGAAAAATTTAACCTGTGTTATTACCGCCGTGATTTCGCTTTTGCGCAATGCACAATCATTAACGCCCCCATCATCAGCATTTTATTGATTGCGAATCGTAATGATTTATTGTTGCAGGTATCATTGATATGGTGTCTTCGCTCACGTCAACGTTTGATCAGAAACTGAGGTCACTACACAACTCGTCCCCTGACGACGATGAGAGCATTCCCTATGTAGATGAGAGCCATAATGACGAGCAAGATTATGGAAACCCGAGCTTGCATCGTACGTCCGATATACTAACTTCGCAGGAGTTACTCAAAACTGGAAATGACGAAGACGATGATTATAAGAATGAATCTGATTGCGCTCACGATGAAGAATCCCTGAAGCTTTCATCAGATAGGCATTCTTTCGAGACTGCTTCTGTCGATAAAACCGAAAGAAAACTTTCGTCAGACAGTGAAAATTCAAGTCCGCTTTTAAAGTGTTCTCATTCACCCATCATAGACCACGAATCACTACCATTAAATGAAGAAACGCAAAAAGATTCGTCGGATAATGACTCTTTGATGTACTACAATAACTTCAAAGAAGATAAGAAGTACGACTATCAAAATCATAAAACGGATGTAAAGAAGGAATCCAAGACCACTCTGCAAGAGATATTCTTCAAGAAAGGAAACAATTTGAATAGCGAACAAGTTGATTCCCTAAGTTTACTTATCAAAAGTAAACTTAAAAGATCAGAATCGTTGAACCGAGATGGCGACAAATACACCCCGAAAAATAATAACACAATTATTTTGTCAGAAAGTAACATCAACTCGAAAAACGAGGCCAGCGACTCGGGAATTGAAACCGAAAAGACAAATTCACCAAAATTACGACGATCGGTTTCGCTGAACCGTTCGGATATAAAGTTGAGACGTGCCGAGAGCTTAACCAAGAGCGAGAAAACTGAATCCAACCTGATTAAACGAAGAGAATTGTGTCACGGCAATTACAAACCCTCGACGAAATTGAAACGAAAAAATGGAATGCCGGAGAGATCGATAAAACGTAGACACACCGTGGGGGGCACAAAGGACTTTGATAAGGACGAGTGGGTGGCCTTGGGATGCTCGCGTACTTCATCGCCGGACCTCCCGACCAGTCTCTTGGACAGGCACCTCCATTCACAATTCACCGCACAACGTCTCCCTCTAGAATCACACGTGTGAAGTTTTCTATTTTCCTAGAAGACTATTATTATTATTTATTTATTAATTAATCACTTATTTATTTTTTATTTTATTTATTTTTCATATTGATGAAATGATACATATCTGTTTATATAGACTGCTCCAGATCATAGCTTTAAAAAAAATTAATACAAATAAATGATCCTTATTGACTTATGTTAGGAATAAATTCGGCTTGTCGAAATCCCCCCCCTTTCTTATGAATTTGTATCTAAAAAAAGGTGCTTTGATTTGTTTTTTTTTTAGTCTTAACCTTTTTCTAATACCAAATTTGCATGTCATCTGTACCAATTAATAGAAATCATGGTAAATATTTATCCTAATGTCCCATTTTGAACTATTTTTCCCCTAACAATTTTCACATCCCCACTTGTTACTTTTTTTTTTAATATTATTATTTATTATCTATGATAAATATCTATTGTGATTTACATATATCAATTGAAATAATAAATTAAGAATTATTATTACAACTACTTGTTTCTGTATATTACTATTTTTATTTTATTGTTTGTGGTTTAATTATAGTTTTTTTTTTGTGGCTGTTAATCTATGGTTGAGAACTTTATTACTATTATTATTGTAAATAATGACTTTATGTGAAAACAATGAAACACTGCAATTTATTTTGTTTTGATTTAGGAAATTTTTGTTGAATTTTATTTTTGACGATGATGATCATACGTTTTGCTGTTGAAATAATTATAATTTGACTCATAGCAACAATAAATTGGAAATCATATTGGCTTTTCTTACCCTATATTTTTTATGCATTTCTTCAGCGTAAGTTAGCCGATATCCTCCAGTGTACACTTCATTTGGCGTACACTTAATCGTGATGTGTTTGAATGAGACATTTTTAATTTTATTATTTGTTTCGAATGATTTAATATGTGGCCTTCTACATTCCGCAACACCAAAATTAATATTAAAATGTGCTCTTTTGTAAAGTCTGAGTACCTGTTTTGTAAATATTACCAATGTAATAATAATTATATGCTCTATTTTATTATACCTTATAAATTAAACTTAATTAAATATTGTGAGATGTGACGTGCGATCGTGTATCAGTGTGCGAGTATTGTGTTAGAATAAGATGAGAGTGTGTTAGAAAAATGGAAAATTTTTACTTTCCTAGTATAAACAGACAATCAAATTTATGTTATTTTAGAAGAAGCGTTTAAAAGTACGCTTAAAATTATCACAAATGATTAGTAAAAAAGTAATTTTCTGAAATTATTCAATACAAGCCGATACCCGTCTTGCTTTGCTGAATTTTTTCTATGAAGTATATTATAAAAAGCTTAAAATAGATTAGAGAAAAGGGAATAATAATTTGTATCTTAACGTTAATACGAATATAATTGCAAGATTCAGTGATGATTAAAATCAAATGTAAAGTCTGTACTTTATGCATAATGCAATAACTAAGAAAATAAGTACATAAATTAATTATTATGTACATCCTGTCTGTATTAAAACAACCTTTGATTACAATTCGTATGTTAGGTTAATATGGACAGCGGCTGTATATTGAAAAAAGAAATAAATAAAAATAATTTCTTCTATGATTTGATGCTTAACGACGAACTAAATGTTGAGAAACATTCTTAACCTGTGAACTAGCCATTAAGATTGTCACATTATTGTACATATTTATTTTTAAATAACAACAACTTCATATTTCTGTTTTTTTTTTTTCAAAATTGCGACGACTACTATTTTTTAGTATGTGTAATATCATGATTAAATTTTTTTATTTCAAAATCCACACAAAATATTATTATAGATAATATTGAAGTAGAAGATAAGAAATGAAATGAGTAAATTCGAGTGTAGCTCATTATTTAGATATTTTAGAGATCTCATTAATATTAAGGTTTATATCCTAAGATTGCTATAAATAGGATGAAAAAAAAAAGTTAACGATTTTTTTCTTAGCTTTATAAAATCCACAAAATGTTCTTGTTAAAAAAAATAATATGATAATAATAATTACTGCATAATAATAATTTTATTGTGTATTATTGGATTTTATATTATTTTGTTCATACTTCCAAAACCACCATTAATTTTATGTAAAATTGATTCAAAATCAGTTTTTTTTATTTTAGTTTGTAAAATTATATGTTGCTACTATTATTGTTTTTTTTTTTGTTTTCATTTATTGTAAATTGTATGATATTTGGATAAACAATTATTGTAATAATAATGTAGTACATAATGTGAGAAGCATTTTATGATCTATTGTGATTGGTTGTATGTATTGATTGTGTTTGTATTATTTGGGATGTTTGTTTTATTCTTGTTGTAATATTACTATGGAGATGATACCACTATTGAAATATGAACTATTATCCAATGATTCTGCTAAATATAATTTATCTCAAAACTTGATCAAACTATTTTTATTTCATTCTCTCCCTTATGTAATGGTTTTATAGAAAAGCGGATCCCAATTGAACGAACTTTATACAAAGAAAATATCAACTGAATTTCATTATTTCTTCCAATAATATTAGAAATATTAGGAAGGAATGTGGTTTGTGGAAGTAAGTGTTGTGATAATGATGAAAGTTAATAAGTTGAGATGGATTGGGCATATGGAACGAATGGATGCAAACAGAATTCATAAAGCTGAATGGAAAGATGTAAGAAAGCGTGAATGACGTGGATAGAACACATCGATTCCATCCTCAAGGAAGGCCAGCTAAGAAGTAAGAGAATAGGAGTAAGTGTATGAGAAATTTTATGTGGGCGGAAGAAGTGTGCTTGAATAGAAGAGTGGAGGTCCATTCTCTCTGCCTACTCCTTACGGGACATGGTGTGATGGGTAAAAAAAAAGAAAATACCAACTAATATTGCAAAAGTTTTTTGCAATATGTACCTATATACTACCGCTCCTGGAAGGTTCCGTTTCTGTGCGGCTAATTGGATTTCTTCTAAATGCAAACTTGTACATGCATTTGGTCCAGAATATATTATTTCAGTTTATGTTTTACTTGCTCATCACACAATGCTTAACGCGGTTGAGGAAAGTCCACCACCAGGGAAGACCCCGCTATTCAATTCAACCTCAGAGTCTCATGCAATGACGAGTGGAGGTAATAACCTCCAACAATCTATAGTTCAAGTTCAGCTATTTAACCTCTTGCATCTGACAGTATTAAAACTTAGAGCTGGTTCTAAACCTTCTTATAGCGTAAAAATGAAATTATTTTTCCACTCTACACTATTTTATTTCTGATGACACATAAATAATTAGGAAAACCTAAAGCGTTGCTCGTGAGGCAGTAGCTACCACCTCATATCTATAATTTTGAAGATTCGAAGGAGGAGACTTTTTGTACCTTTGACCAGGTGTCACGACTCACAACTGTACACTAGGAGGGCAACACACATCAAACAGCAAGCTTACATTTCATCTCGACCATAGACACCGAAGCTTCCCAAACTTTGGTCATGTTGTTAAGGGCACCACTTGCCCTGAAACATACGGACATTCGGCCGTATAAGACCCCCAAATTCATGCATTGATCATCCACTGAATTCATATAATCTTTGATGGTTCAGTTGTATAAGGCTTTTAACCTTTTGAGAAAAAATCCTGGGTTTGATTACCAGTTTTATCTACTCACAGGGGTTTAGCATCCTGTCTGAGAGTGGTTACTTCAGAAAGAACACCTCTTTCTGAATCTGTCATACGCAGTCTGTATTCGGTTTGTGCCACACCTCTCATCATACAAATACTAGAGATGGGAATAACGGCTTAAATTCAAAAACGTTATAGCTGTTTCGTTAATTTCAAAAAACATTATTTTTAAAAGCTAAAAGGCTTATTTATTTCGTAGTGTATATACAATAGGTATACCTAGTTATAAAAAAATAACAACTTATCCCCTGAAGATAAACAATCACGCGATATACACAGCACAAAAAGTATTAAAGAATAATAACAATAGTTTATATTATGTAATAATATGAACAACAATATTTACATAAAATTTTCTACCGGCCAATTTTTCCTTTTAGATTTTTTATTACTTTTTAATATTATTGTTGTATGGACTAAGTTCATAAATCCTGGTTCAGTACTGCACAACTAAGAATGAAGAATTCAATACGATTAATAAAATAAATGTTTTTATAATATGTTGGTTTAATCCTACTTGATATTGAAAATAAACCGTTTTAACCTTCGTAAAAAATGGACTCAGGAGGGTTAGGGAGCGTTCAAGTATTACGTAACGCAATTTTTGTGATTTTTTTACCCCCCCCCCCATGTAACGAGCCGTAACGTTTTTCTGTACCCCCCCCTCCCCCCCCCAAACGTTACGTAACACTCAAGAGACTATTTTTTTTACCCAAATGTCACAATTAAGTTAAACAAAGTACTAGAATATCGCTTAATGCCTTTTCTTATTTTAATCACGCTTGCTTTAATTCATTTAAAAAAAGTAATCCAACAGAACATAGAGATCACATAAAAAATAACATTATAACAAACACGTTACGAATATAAATCGAATAATGTAATACTGTAATCAAGTGGCTGGTAGCCTAGCGGTTCAGTCGCCGACATTCGTTCTGAAGATCGTGGGTTCGATCCCTGGTGCTGAACATCTTCAAAACATAAGCTTGTTTTCTATGGAAGATATCAAAAGTGTATTTTTTTCACTTTCGGTGAGCCCAGGTTCATTTTAAAAGACCTTTGGGACTTTTGAGATTGCTATAAAATAATATATCAGTGACCTCTCTAATACACGAGTTCTTCTCTCACATTGGAAAGCAATAAATAATAACATACATATAACCATCAATGCTCCGATAACAGGCGCAGGCGTCTGTCATTTCGTTAATATTATCCTACAAATTTTAATCAATCAACATAATTTGTATGTAAGAGATCTGGTAGGATGTTGGATGTAAAAGATAGACTCGGCGATAATCCCGCCAGTGCACCACCTTCTTCATTAGTAAATAAAACAAGAGATTTCTAACTCGCAATACATGCGTTGTTTTTTTTATTCACAAAATATACGGCATGAATCATGTTACAGATAAAAGTAAATTAAGAGATTAAAAAGATGACAACTTCAGACAATCATAAACAGGCATAGTGAAAAAAAAACATTAAACAAATAAACATAACAAAAGTATGTTGAATAACAAAAAAATATAAAAAGTATATAAAGCAACTCATTTAAACAAAACAAGAAAAATAAGGTACGAGAAGAACTCAAGCAATGATAAAAGGTGAAAAGAAAATACAGTAAAACGATAAATTTATGGCAAACAGATAATATCAATCAAATTAAGTAAATCGTTCAAAACACAAAATAGACAATATTATTGTGACTATGCGTATTGTTATTTATTAAAAATTACACAATATAATGTAATGAATATATTTTGATCATGTCATTGTATAAAATATATAAAATGGGCTCCCTAATAAACATTTACATCAGCTAATCTTACGAGTACATTTAATTGCTTACCCTTGTCCTTCCTTACATACATTTTTGGCATTCTCCACCATTGTTCTTCTCAAAAATTCTCCTATTATAATTTTTTAACTAATAATCTCTTAAAACAAAATAACCTATTTGACTCTTTTGCCCGAAAAGGGTTTATTTCCTTCCTTAAAATTCGTAATAAATCATTTTTTTTTTTTTTTTTTTTAAAAATGAATCTGTGCTCACTCGATGTGAACACAAATACACTTTTGACATCTTTCACAGTAAGCAAATGCTTGTGTTGTGAAAGCGGAAAATGGTCGACACGGCCGGGATTCGAACCCACGACCTCCGCACGAAACAGTGCGAAAGCCGGCGTCGTAACCGCTGGTCTATCGACCACTTCATTCACATTTAATCCTTGATTAATTATGGTCCCGTAAGGGTTAATTTAATCTTAGGCAATGCACGAATAACGAAAGGAAACTTTTATAAGGAAACCTAATAAAACATTTAGATAGTAGATGTAGATATTCTAAACAAAAAAATTAAAAACAAATCAGTCATAATTCAATTTAAAAAAATATCAATTGGAGTTACTGCTCTTCTGTCCACGGGTTTACCAGCCACTCAGACTCTTTCATTACTGGCATCCGGAGAGCAAACGAAGAGGGCTCCGGAATCGATAAACCCCTTGCATCAACTTCGTCTTTGTCGAGCCAATCGGCATCCTCAGACGATGTTTCACAGTGCCGCACAATGCAGAGTAATTCATTTGCCCTTCTGGCAGCAAGTCGCTGTGGCCGTACTATTTCAACACGGTCTTGGGTAGTCTTACCATGCACGTAACGACTGTGCATATGCACACTGTTTTGTGATGTGAAATAAATCCCACAGGTTGCACATATGCGTTTTTTGAGGTCAGATTGTACTGATGGGCAAAAGAAATCGTAAGGCATCTGCTTAAACCCTTCTAGAGGAGGCGAGAGATCAACGGACAATCTCACCAAAAGTGGTGAAAACTTGCATGATCCTTTATCTTGGTGACTAGGTACCACGAGCTTGCTTGGGGTTTGAAGTATTGGGCAGGGTGGCGGCAGGAAAATATTCGGAAGGACAGATTTCAGTGCACTCCTCGAGCGGGAACAGCAGGATTCATCCGAGCATTTAATCACTTGCAAGAAATATTGTGATTCACGGACGTGAATGCTATACCATGCTAGATTAGGTTCTGATGGATCCGGCATGCTATCTTCAGGCTGTCTATATTCCGCCGAGACATTGTAGTTATCAATTTTCATTTCCATCCAGACCTTGGCCAGTGTCTCTCCAGCGTGCTGAAAATTTATTTTTTCTAAATCCTCATCAATAGTACTTCCCTTGTTGTCGAGATGAGAACCAAAATGTTCGTGAGGCAGGATAACACCTGACAATCGTTTGCTAAGGGGGGCCATTCGTCGCTCAACTCGGTTGTATGCGCTTCGCCCAGGAGCATTAGTTGCTATGAATAAGGCATCCAGGTTAAATTTTTTAAAATGCTGAATCGCAAAGTTCTTTACTTTCCGATAACGCGGATTTTCGTCCGGCCCACCATCTACAAAAATGATTATTACTGGTTTCACTGTGTTACATTCTGTCATCATCAAGGGTTTAAATGCGGAATCTGATAAAAGCGATTCAAAATCAAATGCATGGGTGTTCGCTGTAGAGGATGCGTGTTTCCCACTCCTTATTGATATATGTGTTGGTCCGCTGTAACCAACAGCTTCTTCCTTACCGAATCCATCAGGATCTACGTTGATGCCGGCGTAAACAGAAGGAATAAGTTTGTGACGCTCTGCCACGACCCAGTCGTGGTCAGGCAAAAGTATTCTATATTCCATATGCATCAAAAGAGGACTCTGACATTTCACTGCCGGTAAACCTATCGGTACACGGGCCTTATCATCTTGAGAAAGAACAAATACTTGTTGCGGTCCCAGAAGCGACGCGAGAGATTCCAAGGACCTAATGGTTGCGGTGCAAAATTCCCCGTCCTCGTGCTTTTTGTGCATCTCGCTCTGTGGTCTTGTTAATTTTACAGGTGCTTACGTGCCTCCTTCCCTCTTGAGTAGTGGAAGCACGTGGGAGTAAATGGAGATATGTGCCACTTCGAGAAATTTGATATCCCATTAACAAAAGCCTCTCATGCAGGTCCGACAAAGTGAGACAACTCCTAATCATCTCTGTTCGGCAGCGCTCATCAGCAGCGCTGCCATGAATAGCAATGTTAATAATGGTCTCCAGGAGAGCAGGTTGTGAGTCAATTAGAGGAGGCTGCCCAGGGCCAGATCGAGGTTTTACTGCAGTAGGATTGTTTTTTTGACGTTCGGTTTTCTCAAGTTTATCTTTTAGCCGAAATTTTTTTGCACGCGTTGCGCTGTCTCTTTTTGTCTTCAAACATTTTTCTTCTTCTTTTAATTCTTTCCTTAGTTCTCTTATTTCATCATGAACATCATCTTTAGCTATACCAGAATCCCTTGCTGCAGTAAGAACATTTATTCTTTGATTAAGTAGACTAATTTTCTTAATCAGATTCTCTTGTGCCGGCTTTTTTGGGACATTTTTAGTGATGTTTGAAACAGTTGAAGTTGTTTGTGGTTCCTTAGAGGATATTTCGAGGTTGTCCACAGCTTCCTCATCAGTATTCTCAGTTCTCTCATCGTGGGTATCGCTCATCTTTCGTTTCACGGCAGTTTTCTCTCTTCCAGTGACTCCGACAACCGTTTCCGTAAGAGATGAATAAGCGGATGAAGCAACAGCATCTTGATCCTATAAATAAAGCGAATATAATAATAATATATTATACAGAGTTTATTAAAAAAATGTGACATAGCAGAAGTCTAGATGATAGTCTTCTGGATCACTTAACGTTAACAACGTTCGCCATTTTGGTGGTCAAATTTCTTGGACCCCCGAAATTTCCCATCATGTGAATCTTCGACAATATGTTCAACGTCTCAAAAAATTCCATGCCCCCCGTCGGACTCGAACCCGCATCACTAGCAGTTCCAAGTAGAGACGCTAGCCACTGGGCCAACTGACCCGACACTAACACCTTCATAATACGTGTATATAAGCACTGTAGGTAGTAGTAATAATATTATTGTTATTAATTAATCTAATGAAGGGGCATCTGTTAGAGAAACAGAAGTCCGGAGATAGAGCACCCCTAGCAGGAAGAGGGGTACCTATACTATTCACCTCTTTTTTTTCTTTCTAGCCAATTTCGTCCACTTCTGAACAAGAGCCTCCCCCTAAATCTGATTTCAGGGGGGTAGTTGGACAGTCACTGTTGAAAGTGACATCATACCACGCTGTTCAGGCGGGTTGGTATGGGTTTTCCTTCCTGTTGCTATTATGGGGATTTCGTCCCATAAAGGTGATACAGTTATACCGCCGATGCTCTGTCGCCAGAGCCTCGTTAGTTTCTAGCAGGTGGAACCACGCGCAGGTGAGGTTGACAATTGGGTCGGCTAGGTGTTTTCCGCCACTATTCACCTATTCCAGAAAAAAAAATTAAGCATGTACCTAACTCAAAAATTGGAGTCTCTGTGATCATTAATGTCCTGTAGGTATATCAGGGTTTGATAAAAACATACTAAAAAATTATAACTCGATAGCTATTAAAACCGTATAACATTGCGGTATTTGGGATACCTCTAGAGGTGCTCTATGTCTGGACTTCAACTTAGTTAAACTAAAAAATGAGGTTGCAGACGATAAATTTTTCAATTAAATTGTCGTAAACTTTTCATATTAAACAAGTTTTTTTTGTTTTAAAAAATGAATCTAGGCCCACTTTGACAACTTTCGCAGAAAGCAAAGCATGTGTTGTGAAATAGAAAGATGGTAATGTGGCAATTACTCATATAACGAACATCTAAGTTCCGCCTTTTAGATTATTTATATACCTAACAAATTATTTACATAAACATCCACAGCTAGACAAACTGTTCTGAAAAAGTGTTCATACGCACCTGTTTCTGTTGAAGAGTACTCGATGTCGATGGAAGATTGGGCTTTACTGACAATACCGCTGCTGACGTGCTTGAAGTTTTCACAGGTAGCTAAAAATATATTAAACAAGTTCTTTTATGTAAAGTCTAGGTTTAGATTATATACCCATCTATTCAACAACATGACCAAGATATGGAAGGCGTCGGCGTTTAGTGTCGCGACGAAATATAAACTGTTTGATGCGTGTGTGTTGCCCATTCTCATGTATGGGTGTGAGTCCTGGCACCTGACTCTGGCCCAGGCACAAAAAGTATCTGCATTCGAAACGAAGTGCCTCAGGAGAATTTTGGGTATAAGATGGTACCACCGCATCACGAACGACGCTATACGCCGGCGCACCCAGCGTGAGTCCATCACCTCTACTATTATGTGGAGGAGATGGACTTGGCTGGGACATGTGTTAAGGATGCCGAATGACAGTTTGCCGAGGAGAGCGCTGTTCTTCCTCCCATCAGGGTCCCGGAGACGAGGAAGACCCTCTCATACTGTGTTCCGCTCCTTCGAGGCAGAGCTGAGGAATCTGGACATGGTGTGGGAGGAGGTCATAAACGTTGCGCAAGATCGAGCGCAATGGAGAGCTCTTGTTGCCTCCCTATGCCCCTAAGTGGGGTCTAAAGGGAGTTTGAATTTGGATTTGGATACCCATCTATATTATGTATTATTAAACTTACCTGCGTATAATAACTGAGCATTGTTGCTTTCTTCTTCGTGGCCGTCACCTTGAACTCTCGTATAATACTATTTATATGTTCCATAAATTTTTCTTTATTTTTTATTTTTTCTTTTGCTGTTTTCCATATTTCGTTGGTATTTTTTTGGCATAGCGGTATTGGCAAGTCAGCATGAGAGCCTTTATAGGCCAAGAACAGTTGTTGATATAAATCCCCCGTTTTTGAGGACATTATAGTATCTACAAACTCACTAACAACACTCACTACAAGCAATTTGGGTTTATGCGTACTGCGTGTTTAAAGCACTAACGAATACTGACAACGAAAATAAAATAAAAATGACTTAAGTATAATACAGTCGAGGGATTCCCGTAAAAAAATAAAAGAAAAGGTTTGCTAACCTGGGAGAGCGAAATAAAAATTACATACAATGCAGTCGAGGGACTCCCCGTAAAACATAAACGATATAGGTTCCTAACTTCGGAGAACAAAATAAAAATGACGTACGGTACAATCGAGGGACTTCCCGTAAAACATTGTCGAAAAGGGTTCCTAACTTCAGAGAACAAAAAAAAGGTACGGTACAATCGAGGGAATTCCCGTAAAACATAAACGAAGAGAGTGTCCAACTTCCGAGAAAAAAACAAAAATAGCGTACAGTACAATCGAGGGATTTCCCGTAAAACATAAACGAAAAGGGTTGCCCAACTAGGAAGATTTATTTCCCATTTTTTTTTTATTTAAGAAAAAAACGTTACGTAACGCTTTGTTCTAACCCCCCCTCCCCCCTCGTAACGCACAGTAACATTTTGCAAGACCCCCCCCCCCCCCAAATTGCGTTACGTAATACTTGAACGCTCCCTTACAACACCGTTATATCGAGGCAATACTATATTACGTATCAAGGAACACACACTGACATAGGTAGCTACCTACCTACCCACTCACTTTCTTTTGTACCCGTGCAGTGGGCAAGGACACGACAGAGTGCCAGTGATATACACAGACCTATTATTAAACAGCCACGTTATAGGAATAACGTAAAGGCGCAAAATAATAGTTTAATATTTTAAACAGGCGGATATCTAGAGGTGCAAAATAATAGTTTAATATTTTAAACAGGCTGATATCTAGAGGTGCAAAATAATAGTTTAATATTTTAAACAGGCGGATATCTAGAGGTGCAAAATAATAGTTAAATATTTTAAACAGTCACGTTACTTAAAGGCGGAAACTAATTTATTTTGAAGGTGTAAACTATTTTTTTTTTGAGATATTATTTTTGTTAGACTTATTTTCACAGCTTACGAATAACGAATAAGGTTTAATATGAATAACGTTAAGAGAGGTTATTTTTTTTATCGAATATTTTTATCAGCTTTTGTTATAATGCCCACCTCTAACAAATACCTGTTTTGGGAATCAAATCAAACTAATCTTCATTTTTTTTATTATTTATATTTAAATTAAAATGAGTAATGAAAAATACTAATTTAAATTAAAATAAAAAAGATCACTAACATTACAAATTCACATTTTGAAATTATTACAACAATCATTTTTGGGAATTATTAAATAAAGTTTTCTGGACTGGAAAATAAAATTTAAATTCGCCATTTCATATAGTTACTTTTGGATACAAATGTAAAAAAAAAAACAAAATATTGAGAAACAATTAATTATACTTGCAAACCTTGTACAACAGCAATGAGGGATTATTAGCTAACCCGTTTTGGCCCAATTCAAAATCGATTTAGATTTAGTCAATTTTTAAAAATGAATTTTAACAACGAAAAAAAGTTCGAACATATATAAAAATTAACAGGTTTCAAGAAATGGCAAGGTAATAATAAAAAAATGTTAAATTTTTGTGATTTGAATTGCTTTTACAGTTTACATAAACTTAATATCCTTAGAAAGAAATGAAACAATTAACATTACACAGATCAATCAACGTGTCACAGCAAGAGATCTATCGTTGTTAAATTGTTGAAGAAATCAAACAGAAACATACGGGGGGGACATAAAAACGAGACATCCAGCATAAAGAGACAATACGTAAAACATTTAACCCTTTTTCAACCAAATTATATACTGCACTTGAAAAGTTTTTACTAAAAAAATCAAAATTCATATACACGTTTTGAAGCTTTTTCAAATATTTTTGAGATATTATATGTTATCAAAAATCATATTATGAAAAAAAATTATTAGGTACAAAATAATAACCAAAAAATTGGGCAGATTTCAATTTTGAAATACTACAAAATGAAGGATTTCATGAAAAAGAATGATAGATATGAATTTTTTAGTTAATTATGTGATGTATAAGTACTTTCTCGTATATGGGTGTGAGTCCTGGCTCCTGACCAAAGACCAGGCACAAAAAGTATCTGCATTTAAAATGAAGTGCCTCAGGAGAATTCTGGGTGTAAGATGGTACCACCGCATCACGAACGACGCTATACGCCGGCGCACCCAGCGTGATCCCATCACCTCTACCATTGTGGGGAGGAGATGGACTTGGCTGGGACATGTGTTAAGGATGCCGAATGACAGTTGGCCGAGAAGAGCGTTGTTCTTCCTCCCATCAGGGTCCCGAAGATGAGGAAGACCCTCTCACACTGTGTTCCGCGCCTTCGAAGCAGAGCTGAGGGATTTGGACATGGTGTGGGAGGAGGTCATAAACATTGCGCAATATCGAGCGCAATGGAGACCTTTTGTTGCCTTCCTATGTTCCTGAGTGGGGTGTAAAAGGGAGTATTGTATAAGTACATTATGTCCATTCTCATGCTGCACCAAGTAAATTTGTGTGGAATTCCACACTTTTAATATTCAATTTAGTTTTTCTAATTGTTTTCTCCTGCTACATTGGTTGGAAAAGGGTTAACATACATCATGATGTTTTTTCGAATTGTTCATGATAAATAAAACAAATCTTCTACAATCATTCAGAGGTTTGTTCATCCCATTTATACATACAAAAATAAACAAGTTAAATTGTTGATTTATAATAAAAAAACTGTACAACGGGAAAAAAAAAGATATCAAATTATCCTACAGAGTAAACTAACAGCACTTTTATTTCCGAGAGTGCACTGGCATCACACACTCATGTTTTTTTAGTTTTTTTTTTTTTAAATACACTTGAAAAAATACGACCAGGCGTCGGAGATGGGATATTCTGACAGTGAGAAAGTAGAACCATCCCAGATTCAATATCCTTTCAAACACTGCTGTAGAAAACTTAGAATGCGAAAATGAAAATGGAATAATTCTTTGTACATCTCCCATCGAAGAAACTGTAAATTATGGATTCTCTGCCTAATGAATTTACTTCCTGAAACAAACATAAAAAACAACATATTAGAAACAATTGAAATAATCACAGCATGAAATATTTGGATGGATGAAAAAGGCAGGAATTTGGAACAGCTGGAATCTTGGTGATTTAATTTCAAAATTTTTAGATCGCAAAATTTCAACATTTTATATCAAATATTACACTAACAACGTTTCAATTCCATAAATTCTTCCCGTAAAACATACAAAATTCTAATTCAGAGGTACTGAACCCCACCAATTTCTTATGCGAATTCACTGAACCCTTCATAATTTGAAGAGGGGTTCAGTGATAAGTTCTTAATATGAGTCAGGTGTGTGTCTTGACTTCCACTAAACCTACGAGACTGACTCATCGAAGCCCTGGTGTTTGATCGAGCCCAAGTTAAGAACCACTGTTCTAATTTATAATAGCTAAGAACATGGTAATTTATAATAGCTAAGAACATGGTAATTTATAATAGCTAAGAACATGGTAATTTATAATAGCTAAGAACATGGTAATTTATAATAGCTAAGAACATGGGTGCCCACAGAAAATTTTCTAGACCGCATTCTGTGATCAAGCGACACTCTTCTATACATAGGTGTCAGTATAGCCGTCGGAACTTATTGCTTGAAGCATTCTCTACCAGTCAACCGGTTCCGTCCAATCTGAGACAGGAATTCCAGCCCCGAGTAGAAATTTCAAGTGAAAAAACACATTGAAAATTTCTGACCTGACCGGGAATCAAACCCGGGACCTCTTGATCTGAAGTCGGAGCCTTTGCCACTAGGCTACCGAGGTTGGTATCATAATCATAAACCTGTATATTGTGTAGTCAACATTTTGACAGAAAGTGGCATTGTGAGAGCCAAAGAGGAAGTTTATGCCCATGGGGGTAAGTCTCAGTGTCAAATAAGACAAGTGACTGACCTGTGTCTCTTAGAACTGTGTCCATTCTTTTCCCTGCTGTCGTCTCTGGACCTCTTCTTGTCGTTGTGACTGCTGCTGTGGTGTGAGGAGGACTTGCTGCTGCTGTGATGGGATGATTTGCTGTGGTGGTTTGAAGACGACGACTTCCTACTGCTGTCGTGATGGGACGACTTGTGTCTGTCCTTGTCTTTACTCTTGGACGGACTGCAATCAAAACACACAGTACTTCGTTAAAGCAAAAATATTCTAAATATCATGTTCAGCAAACGGCCAACAAGCGAAACAATATTTAAAGACAGTACTTCTGCAGTGGATACAACAAAATTTGTTTAATTTATTTAAATTGGTATAACGACCAAGTACCTATTACAGAGTTACAAATAATGTCTCTGAAGAATCTACGAAGCTATTTGACTTTTTACTCAGAAATTGAAAAGTTTGTTCAGCAGATTCATGTGTTAATATGAATAAGCCAAAAAGGTCTTTTATCCAAGTTTGTCTCGGTCTATATTTTACAGTATGCCTATAGCTTACGTGTGATACCCTGTTCACACTGAACGTTGAATGCTGTAGTCCAGCTTCTAATTGTCAAATAGAGAATTTCTTGGCAACTTGATTGGTAAAGAGTCAAATACCTTGTAAAAACGAGAACTAGGGAATGTCTAACCTGTGTTTTGAAGATTTATGTTTCTTGTGGCTGTCTTCTCTGGCTGGGGGATTCCCACGGCCCTTTTTGAAACTATCCTCGTCGTAAACTCTTTCTTTCCTATCTTCCTCCGCTGCCTCCCTCTCCAGATCGGACCAATCCTTGCCGGACTCTTCGTCGGAACCTAGGTCTGGAAAATAAAAACATATGAGTGATGAATCATAAACCAAAGATGTAATAAAAATGTCACTAGGTAGAATTTGGCGAAAATATGTAGTTAGTACGTTGAAAGAAGAGAAGAAGTGCAAGACACTTTTGTGCACAAAAAAAGCAGGGCAACGGGACGACTGGATGTCAAAAATAAACAAACCTTTGCCCAATCTTACCATAATAAATCGGTGAAGTTGGTTAAAACGACGTCTATTCATTCAAAAATATGTACAATAACGTAACATGTTTCATATGTGACTTATTTCCTGCTACACAGCCATCTTTTGGATTTTTTAAAAAGTTACGCAATTATAGAAGATTTATTTATTTATTTAGCGTATGGCCATTTCATCACAATTTATATATAATTCAATTAATAAGTATATTTTTGTTTTTCTTGTTAACCTAACGCCCGCCATACCATTTTTCATATGAGACATACCGCGTACGCCACGACAAAATAAACAATCGTAAATCACTCAATATCTCAATATATATTCGACACTTGAGCATTTTGTTAGTACAATATCATAATATCTACTGTATTATAATTATTAAAACTATAAAAATCATTATGTTTCATCCCGTGACATAATAATAACAAAAAATATCTTTCCTCATAGTAGTACTATAACAAGTACCTGTCTTATGATCGCGCGCGGTGTGACCTATATTTATTAATCTTTGTATAAATTTGAAAAGAATTGATCCAGGTTTCAAGAGATGGCGGTGGCAGTCTAATATTTGAGGAACATGTACAACTGATTTCAACTAGAAGATTTGATTTTATTACACATCAACTTCATCCCACATACGAATCAACAATAATTATTACATAATGCAATAAATTATTAGCTAAATTTCATTAGGTTTTTATGTCGTAAACTGAATTTAATTCATGTAATAAGTCAAAATTATTTTTTCATTCTGGGTTAGATCAAAGTACAACGGGAGGGTCAGCTAGTGTTCAGATAACTGAACAATAATAATGTAACTTGCATTGAAAAAATTGAGTGTTTATATTTGCTAAAATCTTTTAATACTCTGAACTAATAAATCGGGTGAAATTTCATGATTTTTTGAGATATAGCAACCAAGAGACTCGAGAAAAAAAGAGTAACAAGAGCCAAAATGCTGGATGATTCCCAATAATTGGCGCATTCAATGGGATAAATTCCCAGCAGACGCTCAACAGGGATTGTAAGTGCTCAAACGAGAATAGCAAGAATTGGGAGCATACCTTCTTCACTATCATCACTGCCATCCGAGGCCTCACTGTCATATTCCGAGTCATCATCCGTCTCTTCCACAGACTCCACGTCTGTTGGCTCATAAGCATCATCCTCCGCATCAGTGTCTTCAGCCTGTAACATCCACACAAATAAGAACCATATCATTGGTAAACACATTAAACTGAACATTAAACGATTATATTTACAAGGCACATACATCGCCTTTATTCTCCTCTTCGTCGGATTCCGGATCCAAAAAGCACCAGCCTCCGTTTTCAAAGAATCCTTCAATATCATCAGTAATTGTTTTCATCACTTTGGTCCAGTTCAAGGATTGTATGCCTTCCGAATAACGGATATCACAAGAACTGCAAACACATCAAAATTTATATGAAGAGATGTAAATCGAGAGAAAGGAGAAGGATTATTCAGACTAGCAGTAAAACCTGACAGACGGCAGGCATAGAAAAGGTTAATAAGTCAGTTATGTTGTCTCTTAAAGGATCCGAATTTTACTTTACTACGTGGGGGATGGCGGATAATTTGAGATTTCTTCTCGTAGCAACAGTTGTAAGCAAAGGTGTAAGAAAGCGTGACCGACAGAGAATGACGTGGATCGAACACATTTATTCTGTTCTCAAGGAAGGCCAGGTCAAAAGTAAGAGAAATAGGCGAGGTTGTATGAAAAAAGGTATGTCAGTAGAAGCGAAAGAAGTGGTTGGTAGACTGGCAGTTACGACACCGGCTTTGGCACTGTTTCGTGCGGAGCTCGTGGGTTCCATCCCAGGCGCCGACCATCTTCCTCTTTCACGACACAAGCTTTAAGTAGTTTACTGTGAAAGAGTGTATTTGTGTTCACTTTGAGTGAACACAGATTCATTTTTATTAAAAAAAAAAAAAAGTGAGCTTGGATAGAAGAGCGGAGATCCGTTCTCTCTGCCTACCCCTTACGAGACACGGCATGATGGGTAAAAAAAAAGCAACGGTTGTATGAATGAACCTCTGATCAAGTACCACATATTTCTTTGATATTACATTTTCCACAGACAGGTAAATATTATTATTGATTGTCACAGAAACCATTGAATTTTTTAAGAAAATTATGTATAGAGTATGAAAAATATTTCCCCTTTAGTGTTTCAGAAAGAAAATACTGAGTTACAGACGAACTTCTCAATTATACACGGGGTTAATAATGAAAGGCACTTGTTTATCACAATTATGAGTTATCTGGTAAACACCATGAGGTACATACTTTAGCCACTCCTTCACATGATCCAGCATGTTCATGGGAATGGCGTTCACCATGGCGACCTTTCTAGAATAGTCCTTGAACACAAACACCATGTCGAAGTTCTTCAAGTGGAACTGCACCCTCTCAAAGTGCACCAGCTCCACGTCCTCCAAGGTTATGACAAACGGTGGCCACTCTGTGAGATTGACTAGGGATCCACTGGTGGGCTGCAGCAATACCGTGCTGCGGAACGGAGCTCCGGGGAAACCAAGTTCTCTGTAATTAAAAAAAAATTAATAATTGAAAGATTGAACAAGCTCAATAGCCTAGTGATTTAAGCATTTTGTTTCTGATAAAGAAGACCCAGGTTTGATTCTTGGATGGATCAGGGAGCTAAGTCGAAATAAATAACGTTAAACGTGAAAACTGTTAACGTTGCGAACGTTAACGTTAACCAAATTGAAAATGGTTTCCAAACCAAAAAAAATGTGTTTCGTCTTCAATATAATAGCAGCGTTGTAATACTTCCAAAGAATTTGAGGTAATGTTTTACGTTAATTTTGAATAACTATCAGAAATATTTTTTTGACTCGGAATTTGGAACAACATTGTTTAACGCACGTTGAACAACAGTTTTTACGTTATCTGATTAATAAATTTTACATTCTTTGAATTTTATAATCATTTTTTTCTCTTAAGAGCCGGACACTCAAATCACCGAACTGAGTTTTGTCCCCGCTTCCCCGCGCATACCTCGTCATATTGTGCATGAGACAGGTTGAACTTTCTTCTCGCTGTCTCTGTCACATAACTACCTTTCTGACACAATGATATTTTGTTCATTTCTTTATTCTTAGTTAAAATGCAATGGGAGTCAGGGTTGGCAGCCAAACCGTAAATATCAGGTTTATTAATAAATTTAAAATTTGGTGTCATGTCAAATACTTAATGGATATTTTTCAAATTAAATATAATGAAGTTCTATAAGTACTATTTGAGTTCTTAGCGTGTATTTTGACGAAGTTGAGTGACATTAATAAAACCAACTTTTTAATAGCTTATTGAATAAACGCACACAAGTTTTGTTTTACTAAAGTACACTCTTCTCGGTAGGTATAGCCGGCGGAAGGTAATGCTTGAAGCGTTTTCTACCAATCAATCGGTCCCGTCCAATCTAAGACAAGATTCAAACCCCGAATAGAGGTTGGCTTCGTTTTAGTTAATTTTGTTTTTATTTTTTGTGTAACATAAAAACTTTTTTGTTCATATAATATTGTAGGTACGTAGGTATATATTATAGTTATGAACCAATAACTATATTATCAAGTACTATTTTCGTTATTTTGTTTATGATAGGTTCTTTGACTTAGGTACCGATTAAAGTCAAGAATTATGTGAAAAAAAACGATTATACCTAATTAAGATATTACGTTAAAAAAAATTACGTCAAAACGTAATTCTTAATATCATTTTATGAAAAAAAGGATTATGTATTTAAAAATATTTGTAAAGCAAAAAATATAAAAGGGAAAAAAACATGTAAAAAAATAAAGTATATAAAATTTTTGACATCCATGGATTCTCACAAATATTGCATTTAGCCCCAAATAACCAACATTAGAAAGTGGAAGGTTTCTGCAGAAAAAAACTACAGAGCAAAGAGCGACACGTCCGCCCGCCACAAAGTTCTCTCACGAATGAGAAATATTCGATTTGTATGGAGCCTATACAGTTTTTATTTCTAAAGGAAAAGGTCCTAAGCGCCCAATCACTTTTTACCGATTAATTAATAAACTATGTTAAATAGAAATAAAAAAAGACAATGGATTTAAAGAAAATTAAAAGATACACATTTTGGTATATTTTAAAGCGTTGTTTATTGAGTAGATTGCCTACACCATTATGATTTATAAAAATATAGAGCAAACTTTGAAAATTTTTTCTACCGAGCTAAATTTGTAAAATACAAATTTTAAACTAAGACTTGATAGCCAAAGCTCTAACTTAAAGCACACTTACTTTTTTGTTGTGCTACGATACCTATTAAGGGAACAACGTTTATATAAAAACAGCCATTTTCGAGTGTCCGGCTCTTAAATCTTTATGAAAGTTTAGGGGTCGTGTTGTATTTAGGCTAATGCAGTAATTTATTTTAAGATCGAACAAATGACGATTGACACAATAAGTGATAGGTACTAAACTTTTTAATGCTAACATTACACCAATCTTGTTGGAATTTCTTAATTCGACCACCTATTTATTAGCGAGGATTGTTAACGTAAAGTGATCACTCTAACCTAGCCTTCGAAACAACAGTAAAAAACTGTTGTAAGCCCAATATAGTCAAAATTTACCATTAAAAATTCGAACAAGATTGTTGCGATATTAGCATTGAAAAGTTGGTTAATTATCATTTGTTAAGATCCAGTCCTGAAAAGGACACAAGAAGCTGTGACGCAAATTAAAATATTTTGACTAAATAAGTTTACACTTGAAGTATGAACAATATGTTTAAGACTCTAAATTTTTTATAAGGAGAATGAAATGACTTGAAAAAATAAAATAATCACCTGAAGGGAGTATCGAAATCAATCTCTTGCTTGGTCATGGCTTCCACCTTCTCGCAGAAGCTCTTGAATGCCGTCTTGAGCTTGTGTCGGAGTTCCCTCTCACTCTGCTCAGCCGCCAAGTCATCTCTGTCGTGCATGTGCTGATGTTTGCCTAAATCTGTGGTGATCTCTCCCACCTCTGTATAGAACTGCACATCCACATGTTTCTTTTTACCTAATGGAAATAAAATACCACAATAATTAAATTCAATATTCTATGGAATGAAGCTAGGTATAGGGGTCTACCTTCATCTTCGAGACGATAAAGGGAGGAAGAACAGCGCTCTCCTCAGCTAACTGTCATTCGGCATCCTTAACCATGTCCCAACCAAGTCAATCTTCCATCTATAATGGTAGAAGTGATGGGCCCGCATCTAGTATGTCCACGTATAGCGTCGTTCGTGATGCGATGGTACCATCTTATAACCAAAGACACTGTTTCAAAAGTGGAGACTTTTTGTGCCTTTTTGGTCAGATGCCAGGACTCAAATCCATACAGAAAAATGGGCAACACACATGAATTCAATAGTTTACAGCTTTCCATATTTTGGTTGTGTTAAAGGCGCCACTCGCCATACTAGAAGCTCAGACCCGAGGTCATCAGTGGTGGTAATGGTGGCCTCGGTTATTCACCACGAGCTCCATCTCGCTGACATCAACTACAAATTTGATAATTTCTGGTAAATAACAAGGTAGGAAGGAGCTTACCAAACATAATAGCGTGCTTGAGATGAAAATGCAGCAGAATTATCATTTCACCGTCGCATGGTTGGAAAAATGCATTTTTAATATTATTATATAGAATATCTACTTTATCCCCACGCACGGACGTGTACCGGAAGCCATTCACGTGCGCCTCCAGTGATCCTGTAACACAACATTAATCATTTCAATAAAACATGTTTATAACAACATCACACGTCAGGTGTTGCAAAACATTCTACAGATGGTTTATTTCAAATTTGACCTACTATGGGCTTACTACTGTTTTCTACCGTGTTCACTTTTTAATTTTTAAACTTTTGACATAATGGAGTCAAATTTGAAGTCCCCTGATCAATCATGAGTATCTCAACATGTAGGAAAGATTCCATGCCTCGGCAGGATTCAAACCTGCTGTTGGTTTATGAAGCAACGAATTAGGAATATAATGTGATTTTAATATTTAAAAAGAATGAGCACAATGCGTTACAACAAAAGCTGGAAATCAAAATGGCACCCCTTTTATAGGTACTTGAGATAAGTGTTGCCAGAATAGAATTATTGTGGCCAGTATTCATTCTATAGTTAACGTTCACTTTAAACACCTGCAATCTTAGCTGTACTATACTTAGGCCAACAGTTAAGCCACGGCTAGACTAGGGGCCATGCTGGCCAAATAGGGGCTCTGGCCCATCATGGGCAAATAGTGTGGCCGCTCCACCAATGACCAATATCGCCAAATATTTGACATTAGCCGTTACTTGTTTACTTGTCGATCGAGTTCGCAAGTATTCACCAATATTGGAACAATGTTGACAGCTATCATGTCTTCCATGTTGTTATTTTCATAGTGTTTTGTACATTTTTTTATAATCCTGATAAAATAATGAAAGTTGACAATGATAATATCATATTATGGCATTAATTGCAGCATCCTATACAGCGATACATGCGGTATCTGCTTTTCTGTTATTAAAAATAATGAAAAACGCAAACGGCAAAGAAGGTGGTTGATGCTTTCTTTAAACCACTTGAGTATGCATGTAATGTACCCATGATTCTTGTTTTTTTTATCAATATTTTTTATTTTCATTTATGATATATAGTCCAAATCAACCTGTAAGAGCTAGGTAAATATATACCTATTGCAAAACAATAAACATCAATAAAAATTGAAGGTTAGGTTTAATAAAATTATGAATGTTTTTATTGTGTATACCTATTTGTGAATTGGAAATTATATTAAAATATCATTTTTGCCCAAGGGAGATAAACTCTCTTGAAATTCCCCACTCAGATAGGAGTATACTGTGAATAATAATTGGAGATTAGAATATAAAATGATGAATGAAAGCAAGAATTAATCAGTGATAGAAACATTGTGTAGCAGTCTAGCCTCGTGCCAGCTGTCAGAGTTGGGCCAATAGTGTAGCCAGGTGTACAAGTATATTTGCCAAATGTTGCTACTTGCCAATGCTTGGCCAGAGCCACTATTTGGCCATCCTGGACCAGCATGGGCCATAGTGTAGCCGTAGCTTTAGGTGAACAAATTAAAGTTATGTGAAAATAAATAGCTAAATCACTTGAAGACAAATGAAAGAGGTAATAAAAAAAACTCCATCTATTGAAAATTGTGAGAACTGTTGATCAAAGAAATTTTCATTTTTAGCGACTGCCTACTGATTTTGGATGGTGCCAGGATATGATTACATTCTTTTTTAGTTATCTTTTAAATGAATTTGGGCTCACAGTGAACACAAAAACATTTTCGACATCTTTCACATATACCAAAGCTTGTGTTGTGAATGTGGAAATGGTCGGCACCGGGATCCGAACACATGACCTTCAGTACTCTGTATGTCCGAAAGCCATAGACTGATACTACTGGGCTACCAACCACCTCAATTGTCTCTATATTTATTGCCAGAGGCACATGATTAAAAATTTAGTCAAAAGCTCATCCTGACCTGTCATCCTTTTTGTGACAATATTAGGTCGTATGTACAAGTCCTTGAGTTTAGGGTTTCCTTTGTTCTGCGACAGCACCAGCGTGTCCTGCTTCACCAGATCCTCCTTCTCCCTCTCCTCCGCCTCTCTGGTCTTGAACTTCTTCTGCACTTCTTTGATTAATCTAAACCCAGTGTTGAGATTGGAGGAAGGCGGAGATATTTCGCCGGGCTCTTTAATATTTGTGCTACGGTACGTTCTGCAAAAAAACAACAAAAACCATTTAGCAATTTACATTTTTACAGAATTAATTTCAATACTAGACAAATACATGTTGAATTATATGTATTATGACGTTAATACCACACAAACATAGAGCCAGAGCTGGAAAATTATACTTTCTTGATCGTTGATATGGACATTAATCTGTCATCGTCCATTAATTAGTTCTTTCTTGTTATTGTATCCATGGTGTGCAATATTAACCATAAGATAAAGTATAATCTATTTCTCACTTCGGCTCTATGTTCGTTTGGTGTAAATGCACACTTAGAAACAGCACTCAGAACAAAAATGCCAAAATTTTATATATTATTAATTTGCTGTGTTATTGTCTCTATCCATCTTGTTGCTTTAAATTATAATGGCAAGCGGGACAGCTAATTACAAACTTTTATTACTTGTACTTAATCTTAATAAAACTATTCCAAAAAAATTATATTTGAAAATACAACTACCTTTTGTTGTATACAGAACATTGTGGTTCACACTAAAAACTGTGGTTCCTTTCCATAGACACATTTTAGGGAAAGATGCCTCTGACTTCTACCACTTAGTAAGTAAAATTCAATGCAAATGCGTAAGATATTTTTCTAGGAAACAATAATTATAATGGACCAAAATATGTTATTATAAGAAGACAGACAGCTTTGAGTTAAATAAATTTAAAAGCAAGCATAAACCACCCTCAAAAATAGGGTTTAACAAGAATCGAAAACGGGATCTACTATTTGGAAGTCTGGCTTCTAGACCACTAAACTTCCAAGTAGGTACCTATTATTGACACTCTTTAAGATAACATTTTAAAATCAAAATGTAATACAAAAAATGGTTATAATCAAACACAAAAACTTACACTTCTTTCACAAATGTAGAATCAAGCTGTGCGAAGGAACACCCCTCATTTTTACCCATGGTCGCTCCGGGATGGAAGAAATTGATACGGAGATACGTGTAGTCTCCCTCAACAGACTGGGATATATTTTTTATGGTGGAGATGTGGAAGGGGACGGGTATACCAAATATGGGCAGGATGACGGTCTCGTATTTACGATCTGGAAATAAACATCATTAAACGGTTAAATTGATTTTCATCCAAAATTATTATTCACCCTGCTACCAGCCAGTTTCTTTCTTTCATTCAAAGTCCTTTTTTTAGGCGCATTTAGAATTCTAGTGAGAAAGAAGAACATGTCTCTAAAATGCAAACAGTTGGTGCACATTGAAATCCCGATAATACCGAAGTTGGTATAAATGCTGTGGAAATGAGATCACTGCGTAGGATATGCGGAAAGCGACTGATTGATAAGGTGAGGAATGATAATATTCAAAAATGAATGTGGAGTAAATTTTAGTGTAGTGACTAGAACGGAAGGGAAAAAATTGAGGTGGTTTGGGAATTTAGAGAGAATGACAAAAAGGATCTGAAAGAATGGGTGGAATGGTTGACCTAGAACAGTGTTTTTCAACCTGTGGGTCGCGACCCCTAAGGGGGTCGTGAAGACTTACTGGGGGGGGAGGGGGTCCCCGGCAAAAGGAAAAGGCAAGGTTCCATACTACAATACAAAACACAATTTCAGTGAGAAGGATGGGATTGTGTATTTTTCAAAAATATGTCAAATTGTGGTGCTATTTTTTAAATGTTAATTATTAAATAACTTCTCATTGAAGTCTATTTATATTTTAAGTTTTAATGTCCACCATTGATGACAAAGTCAGTTCACAGAGGTAAGAAGTGGCGAATGGCACTGATAATTTTAGAGCTTTCTTTGCCAGCTCTGGACATTCTTGCTTTCTTTTCATTCAGAACACGTCAAAAATTTGCAGATGAAATTCCATTTTAAGCAAGCCGTCAGCAGCTATATCTATAAGATTTTCTTTAATATGTCGCCTGCTTAGTGTCAAATCGGTGTAACTCCAAAAATCGCAAAAATGAGTTAAGTATGCCGAAATATTCTACAAATCAAGCTCTATTATGTGTCAAAACGGTGTAACGCTCCGTCAATTTGAACATAGCAAAACACTTAATTTTAATTTGGTGTATCTACATAGTTTGCATTTTATTTGGTGTCAAAACGATGGTTCAGGCGTTACGCCATTTCAATACTAAGGCACAAAAATATTTTAAATATCAAAATGGTGTATGCATCGTTACATCCTATTGACATTCACGAGATCAAAATTCTTTAATGACAAAACGGTGTATCACCCGATAGATCGATTCTACATTAACGAAAATTTGTACATGGCAACAGTAGGACGGTGTATTGCCCGGTACATCGAATTTACATTAACAATAATTGTATGTGGCAATACTTACGGCGCTTTATCTGTCAAACGTTGGTCAAACTCTTCTGGTGTTAGACGCGCACGCTGTTTCTCGCTTGCAAATCTTTTGGCTTTTTAAACGAGTTAAAGTATATTTTTGTTAAAAAAAATCATAATGTCGTCCAGAATAAAGCGTATTATGCAGTTGGCTTGTGAAAAAATTGGTAAGTATTAGTGTTCTCACTGTTAGTAATGATTTTCATAACCTATCTCACCATGCCACGCGCACATCACAATAATTACGTTTCAATTCAAATTCAATAGAATATTTGTATTGAATTCGTAAATTAATTGATCTTATTAAAAAACATAACATGCGAGTGAATATTCAGAGATTTTTAATGTTTTGGATAATAATTAACTACATATATTTCAGAATGTGAACGACGTATGAATATAAGTCACAATGAAAAGGATCAAAGTGTTCAAATCAACCTTGGTACAGAAATGGATAATAGTATGTCAGGCGTGTCTTCATCGGCAACAGGTAATGTAGCGTTTTCACACCATAATTAAGTTATTAATATAGTTTCTGTAGTGAAAAAGGCAAAGTGATGAATGCAGGTGTGCCTTTCCCTTGCTAATACATAATTTTTAATAAAATTCTTGTTTTCTAGGACTTATAATTCTACCACACGAACAGTGTACTGATGCAATTAATGTTAATATGGAGGGAATGTCAGATACAGGATTAAGCCCGTCTACATCGGCAACAGGTAATGTAGCGTTTTCACACCATAATGAAGTTATTAGTATAGTTTCAGTAGTGAAAAGGCAATGTGATGAATGCAGATGTGCCTTTCCCTTGCTAATTAATACATTATTTTTAATAAAATTCTTGTTTTCTAGGACTTGTCATTCTACCACACGAACAGTGTACTGATGCAATTAATGTTAATATGGAAGGAATGTCAGATACAGGATTAAGCCCGTCTACATCGGCAACAGGTAATGTAGCGTTTTCACACCATAATGAAGTTATTAGTATAGTTTCAGTAGTGAAAAGGCAATGTGATGAATGCAGATGTGCCTTTCCCTTGCTAATTAATACATTATTTTTAATAAAATTCTTGTTTTCTAGGACTTGTCATTCTACCACACGAACAGTGTACTGATGCAATTAATGTTAATATGGAAGGAATGTCAGATACAGGATTAAACCCATCTACATCGGCAACAGGTAATGTAGCGTTTTCACACCATAATGAAGTTATTAGTATAGTTTCAGTAGTGAAAAAGGCAATGTGATGAATGCAGGTGTGTCTTTCCCTTGCTAATACATTATTTTTAATAAAATTCTTGTTTTCTAGGACTTGTCATTCTACCACACGAACAGTGTACTGATGCAATTAATGTTAATATGGAGGGAATGTCAGATACAGGATTAAGCCCGTCTACATCGGCAACAGGTAATGTAGCGTTTTCACACCATAATGAAGTTATTAGTATAGTTTCTGTAGTGAAAAAGGCAAAGTGATGAATGCAGGTGTGTCTTTCCCTTGCTAATACATTATTTTTAATAATTTATTTATTATTTTCAGAATTCATTATCATACCTGAGGAACAATTTCAAGAACACGGAATTGAAATAATTGATTCTAGCTTGCAAGCTGGTGAAGCTGAAAGTAGTGGAAATATTTCAAACAAACCACTACGGCAAAGAAATAAAATCGCTCAGCCAGAAACATGGAAGAGACAAAGCCAGAAATTGAAAAAAGATATGGGTCTCAATTACAAGAACTATAAAGGAGTTGAAGTACCTGCAAAACTTTTAAAGACAAAGGATTGCAGTAAATGCATTTTTAAATGCAACACAATTGTTTCCGAAGAACTCCGTCAAGGGATGTTTTCATCTTTTTGGAAAATTGGTGGTAAGGAAAGAAAAAAACAATACATAAGCAATTTTGTTGATGAAATTACTAAACAAAGTACCAGAACTGCTAATACAGTGTCCCGCAGGCAATTTTCTAGGAAATATTATTTGCCTTTAGGTGAAGAAAAATATCAAGTGTGTAAGGGATTTTTTATTTCAACTTTTGGAATAACTGGGAGGTTTGTTGACTCCTTGGTTAAAAACAGGGACGAAAATCTCATCACTCAACCTGACAAAACCGGGCATCATCCTCCTGGTGTTAAAAGACCAGAAAGTGCAGTAGCATTGATAACGGAGCACATTCGCTCATTCCCTGTGATGCCTTCACATTATGCTAGGGCCAATACAAGCAAGCTGTACCTCGAAAGTGACCTCAACATTCAGACGATGTATGAACTCTATGTGGAACATTGTCAGGCTAAAAATATCACACCTGAAAAAATTTGGTTATATAGAGATGTCTTTAACAAATTAAATTTGTCTTTTTTTAAGCCTAAAAAAGACATGTGTGACACATGTCTCAAGTATAGCCAAATGAGTGCAGACGATTTGGAACGGTATAAGGAAGACAAAATATCTCATCTTGCCAAAAAAGATTTGGCAAGAGAGCACAAAAATAAGTCAAAAGAAGAGGCTCTCGCAGGTACCAAGCATTTGGTAGAATTCGATTTACAGGCGGTTTTATATTGTCCCAAATTAACCTCCAAGGCTCTCTTTTACAAAAATAAACTTTGTGTTTATAACTTCACCATACTTGCAGTGGGGAAAAAAAAGGCGCACTGTTATGTATGGCATGAAGGAATCGCCAAAAGAGGTTCTGTGGAAACATCCTCATGCCTCTTTGATTTCTTAAAATTAGAGGCAGATGGTAAACCTTTTGATTTTTTTTCTGATACTTGCGGCGGTCAAAACCGTAACTCCATTGTTAGTACAATGTTTTTGTATGCAGTAGGAGAACTCGATATCCCTATAATAAATCATAAGTTCTTCGTGTCTGGCCACTCGCAGATGGAGTGTGACAGTGTACATGCCCAAATTGGCCAGAAGACAAAAAATTTGGATATTTTTGAACCCACACAGTGGTACACAGCCATCAGAATGTCGGGATCAAAAAATAAAGGAAAAACACAACATGTTGTCAAGGAAATGACGCAACAAGACTTCCTTAATTTTGATGGAATGCAAAAGAATATCTTGAAGAATAAAAAAGTAGATTCGGACGGGCAGAAAATAAACTGGCTCAAAATTGTCTGGTTCCAATACAGAAAATCGGATAAAAATACAATTTATTTCAAATATGACCTTGATGCTGCTGATTTTAAAAAAATAATTTTTAGTACCACCCGCACCCAAAGGGTCAATGTAAGAGCAAACAGGTTTGTGCTGGATGCCAAATACAAAAAACCTTTACCAATTAAACAAAAAAAACTTAAAGATCTCCTAAGTATTTGTGAAATGGGAATTATAAAAGAAACATACCACCCATTTTATAAGTCCCTTCAAGAAGATATCAATGATGAGGAAGAGGATGAAGAAGAATTGGAATAAAAAAATAATATTATTTTACTTATAGGAATGTGAATTTTTTTTCAATTAACTGTACCGAAAATATTAATAAATTTTTTTATAAAAAAAATGTATTTTTTTTACCCATTACACTATTCTAGAGGAGGTATCAAGAGAGTACTGGCTTCCATTAATTCCTATCCAGACAAAATATCTTTCATGTTCAAGAGTGAAACGTTCTGCATACATTGCATCCGCATCTCTTAATGTTTTTGCTCCCCACATGGCCCTTCCTTAAGACGGTACTGATATATCAGCCTATGTCTATTTAGATCGGCTACGTCTCCATTCAACCATTCTTTTAGATTTATAGATCCATTCTTTTGTTCATTCATTCTCTCAATATGCCCGAACCAATTAATTCACTTGCATTCTAGTCACTTCGCTAAAATTTACTTGGCATAATTTTGTAATATCATCATTTCTCACCTTCTCAATCAGTCTTTTCGCACATCCTCCGTAAAGGTCTAATTTATGCCAACTTCCAGATTTTTCGTCCATGTCTAAGTACATCATGGATGATAACAGGATTGCATTGTGTATCATCTGTTTGCATTTTAGAGATAAATTCTATTAGAGGTCTAAATGCACCGCCAACCCTTCTACTAGTCTGTTTTTTTCTTTCAATCTCCTTTTCACCCCTTCAATCTTTACCTGCTAAATTACTTTAAAACTCATCCACTTAGTCGAAGATTATCATTTTAACTTCCACACGACATTGCTTTTATTTCTTCTCTCTTCACAAAACAGGCATCCTTGTTTTATTGACATCCATCTTGAGGCCATTCGTTTCATAGTTTTGACAACAAGTGACACAAGTTCTCACACTTTCAGCCATCAGCCCTTTTATTGATATGTTAATAAAATAAACATTAAATTTTAATGGCAAATAACATTTTATTTACTTTTTAAAAGAGTGATAGTATCAACAAAATTGATGTATGTACATTGTATTAAATTCCTTCATACAATTTTGTTAGTGTCCAAATGATGTATGAGTAACCTTTTTTCTTTTTATGTGGTTTTATCATTTAAATAGAAAATGAAAAAAGAAATAAAAGTACAATAATAAAGATAAAACCATGAACAATAAAACCCAATAGTTAAACATCACCAATTGTTTTGATTTTTTGTTTGTTAAGTAAATATATTTGACATAAAAGTGTTTTTACTGAATTCCCAAAAATAGTGCCTGTGGAGATACACCGATTTGACATTAAGCAGTCGATGTGTCATGTAGGTAGTTCTACTGTTTTATCCAAGGATTTAGAATCCATCTACGTTAATTGTCAGCATCGGAGTGAATGGCTTATTGCAGTGTGGTAGGTCTTAATAATGAATAATATTAAGAAAAATGGAGACTAAATAGTTTTGTGTCTATCGCCTAAGGGGGTCGCTAGAATTTTTCAAACTTTAAAGGGGTCGTGCATTTAAAAAGATTGAAAAACACTGACCTAGAATAATAGGGACCGATCATACGGATCAGGGTCAGGTGTACGGGGAACAGGGGAAAATGTATGCGAAACATTATAATGTTGAAGTTAGTACTCTCTGTCTACCTCTTCCAGGAAATGTCACGATGGTTAAAAAAAAAAAGATTTTGTCCAAAAACGAAGAGACACTCACCAACGTAGAGTTTCAGTTCCTTGACTTCGGGTTCACGAGGCATCTGACTGACCCCCTTGTAAGAAACCGTGTTTTTGCGTACTTTCTCGCTTTCTTTCCCTCCTGATTGTTTAGCCAGACGTTCTTTCGCTTTTTCATTTAGAGCTATCGCCAACTCTTTCTGATGTTCCTTTCTCTTCTCCTCCGAAGATTGTTCCGATCTCAATTTGGATTCAATAACTGCGGTTCTTTTACCACGACCTGTAAGTTACAAATGGATTTTAAAAGACAACCATATTGATATCCGAAATATTTGATAAAAAAGCAAATTTGTAAAGCTGAAAACTAACCGCCATTTTCTTTTGGTTCCAAATGATGAACAAAACATAGAACAAGAAAGTAATGATTAGTACAAACACACACACAACTGTCAAGATGGAGAACATTGTTTCAATCAGAGACAAATACATATTTCTAAACCAATGTACAATAAAACAGCCACAGGACCACCATAATCCACTTACTTCACTCAAAAACTAGACAAAAAATACCAAAGTAAACATTTCATAACTGAAGATAATCTGAATATAGTTGGATGTCTATTTTATACTGAAACTTTTACAACGATTAGGTAGTGTTCATTTTTTTAATATCTACAACCTCTTAATTTACTCCTTTATCATCCAGTGCTTACTATATGCTACTATATATTGGACACAAAAACTGCATCAATATTTTTGCCTTTTGACTTCTGTCATATTAAGATGATAGTAGTATAAATTTAAGTATAATTAATGTAAAGGGTGTATCAAATAGTATATAAGGGGGCATCCAACGTTTATCAAAGACCCAAGACTTCTTCTTCTTCGACTTTGATCTTCGAAAACCGGTTAGGTTAGAAATAAAATTGTGGAAAAAACTAAATATTTTGTTATTACTTATTTTAATAAGCTCCAAAATATGTTGCACCAAGTAGTTACGGTTGCGAATATTAATAATCCCACAACGTTTTAAAAGTTTAAGTAAAAGTTTTTATAAAAATTGTTTTTTATTACACAATAAAGCTTTATTTATTTATTTATTTAATCCCACAACAATTTTCAAATAAATTGACACTATACTATAAAAAGGTTACAGTATAGTCGGCAGAACTTATCTCCTGGGACAATTTTTTCTACTTCATTGATCTCGTCCAATGTGAAAAAACTTCTGACCGGGAATCGAACCTGAGTCTTTTTAAACAGAAGTTATGCTTACATCACTACGCTACCGAAATCCTAATAACAATGGGAGGAAATCATTAGAATAAGCTTTAATAAAGGCTAAAAACAACTTCCCATTATCTAACCCATATATTATGTAACCTTTCCATTTCCATCCCAAATAAGATACATGGAACAAAGCCCACAAAATCAACTCACACACAAAAGCCCATCTCATACCTAAAATTTCCGTTTTGTTCTCTTTCTCCTCTTCTTCTTCATCTTCATTCTCGTCCTTAAGGAAGATTCCAATATTCTTGATTTTCTTCTTGGATTGAGTCAACACAGAGGCCGGCTGTTCATCGTTCACCAAAACTGTGTCCCCCAAGAAAAGGGCGTATGTCTAAAATTATAAGCATATAAGTAATTTTATAGTAACGAATATATAACAACTAATGACTCTAACAATTCATTACTGATGTTCGATTTTTAAATGGAACAAACCACTACGGGCTTACGACCGTCTTCTACTGTTATTTCCAAGGCTGGCTTAGTGTGGTCACTTTATGTTAACAACATTCGCCATTAGGTGGTAATGTATAAGCCTCCGAACCTCTCAATCATGAGAATTTTCAACATGTCAAAAAATCCCATGCATACAACCAGTAGATATTTTTTTTTTTTTTTAATGAGATATAAAGATGAAAGTTGGAAATCATTGAGAACAAGACAGCAACCAAATTTAAAGACTGCGACTGCTGCCATGTATTTGGCACCAGTACATGAATATATCCATTTTTGATAACGTCTCATCTTTATTGCCTATTGGCTTTGTCGGTTCACAACATTCTCATTAGGTCTAGATTCAGGACTAGATCTTAACAAAGCGAACCCCAGTATTATTTAAAAAATTATGTACTAAAAAATAGGCCATACCTTTCCTTCCTTATCAGAGGCATCCTTGTTAGACAAGTTGGACAGGCCTACATGTATGTTGAATATCATGCCTTTCCTGGCCACCAAACCTGTTTTAGGTCCAATCGACAGAGAACTCTCTCGGAATTCTATACCCATAGCAAACCTGAAAATAGTCATTATAACCTTATTAAAACACAAATTAACACTAAGTATCTTCAAATAAAACCAAGAGAACAACTGTGAACACTTCCACTGCATTCTAAAAAACCAAGTTTATTAAAAAAAACGCCCTCTCTATATATGAAAATGGAGACCTATTTCCGCGGTCATCGCATCACGCGTGAAAAACTGGACTAATTTTGCTAATTCTTTTTGTTGTTGGGTTAGCTACTGTCGGGAGAAGGTTCTTATGAAAGGAAAAATTCAGAAATTTGCGCGGAACGTTATAAAATTTGAAGTATGTAATGCCTGTAAGGAAAGCAAGTATTTAATACTTACTTATACAGAGCACCATCAAATCTGTAATCCCCAGTATTCAAGTTATGTGATTTAATATGTAATGTAACGTGTAAAAAGCGGTATTTTAGAAAGCGCCCAAACACGGTGCTCAACAATAGTGGCTTTGTCGAAAGGACAAATTATATTTCAAAGAGAAGAACATGGATTCATGTATTGGTAGTTTAAATGTCATCTATCAAATTTCTTACCCAAAGGTTTTTATTAAACTATCGACAAGTTTCGCCTTCTCTTTCTTGGCAAACGCCATACCAGCTTCGTAAACAGCGGAAAGTTTCACGCCAGACACCAACTTTTTCAACAATTCCTCTTCCAGATTAACAAGGAAGTTATAATTATCTTGCATCTCGTCCGTGGGATTAACTAGTAACGTCCTAATAA
Source organism: Mystacides longicornis (assembly GCA_963576905.1). NCBI lineage: Eukaryota > Metazoa > Arthropoda > Insecta > Trichoptera > Leptoceridae > Mystacides > Mystacides longicornis. The sequence goes on along the minus strand of OY756433.1, from coordinate 4,440,407 downwards.
TATTGGAACAATAGGATTTGTATCTGGTTCCTAAGCAGCACACAATGGCGCCGAAATGTAAATAGTTCTTGTCGGACTGCGCACTGAATTTGAGATTGTAGTTGCCGCCAGACTGTATGATGGGAGGATAGCACATGTCCAACAATGAAGGGTCTACTCCGGAGACATATTTCTTATCGTTGATGGCTCCGTCCACACCCTCCGCCAATTTGGAATGTTTCACTTTCTGAAAAACACAAAAACTTTCTATTAGATGGATATTAAATAAACACCAGAAATAAGAACATGCATAGCATACGCCAACACGGGTACTAGAAGAATTCTCATAAGGATATTTATTATCTACGACTTTGCTTTGCAACTGCATGAATATCAAAAGAGGATACGGTAGACACATAGCGTGGTGTTGTTGTGAAATGGTAAAAGGGCAATGCAAGAAAGCTTAACAGATGATATCAAAATACAAACCTTATCGGAATCTATAATCTCCATGATTTGATCTTTAAGGTACTTGGTGAATATGTCGACTGTCACCATGCAGGCCTTCTTCACGTTTATCACTTCCGGTTCTTCTTTTGGAGCCAACAGCAGCGCTACAGGATTACTAATATCTATACTCTCAAACTTCTCACTTTTCATTGCCTCCTTCCACGACACGAAGAACTCGTCCGTGTAATTGTCCTTACTGAATATACCTAGGGTTTTACCATTCTTGGACTCTTTGATCGCCTTGATTAGTTTCTCAAAATTGGACTTGTCTTTATCACTCTAAAACACCACATAAAAATTTAAGCAATCTGCAAAGCTTGTCAAATTTATACTTCGTCTATTGTAAGAAGAGTCACCTTACAGCTGTCATAGAAATCATGCCTAAAAGTTCTGTATATTTTTAACAGTCAAAATGTACGCAAGTCAATGTCGTACTTTATTAGTGTTGACTGAACAAAATGGGATGTTCGTTGTGTCAACTTAACCATGCACACGTCAGTAACCAAAATTAAAAAAATCTAAACAAATTAACGACACGCACACAAGCATTCTAATGTATAAAACAGTTACAGAAAACTCACATCAGAAGAATTTAATAATAGAATATGCAATGATTTTTTTTGACATTGTTCTATATTCGAATTTTACACACCGCTTCCCCAACCACGGAAATATCGCTCTGGCATCTGTCAGCCGAATCTTCGATGGAGTACAAGCGTGTTTCATGCTAAGGATTTCAAATATAAAAACTGTAAAATGTAAGACAATACCATACCCTGTCTCTTGTAAGTAGTTTGACAGGCGGCACATCTTCTTCTTTGTGTTGATCCACCTGTTTCATAAATTCTATCTTCTTTTTACTTGCTAAGAATAGTATACATTTATCTGTCAATACTGTTACTGTATCAGATAATTCATATCCATATAACCAAATCTGTAAACAAAATTCAAAATGTGTCAATCCCATCAATTAATCGAAGCAAAAACACAATGGTACTTGTACTTAAACTGATTTTTTTCTATGTCATGACACTGAGAGAAACTGTGTCGAAATAAAGTTGAATAATTCCAGTACAATCCAAGCAACCAGGTTATGACTAGATTCATAGCCATTACGAAAAACAAAATTAGTAATTTGATATTTCCCTTCTCATAATAACTATAAAAAAAACAGCCAGACTTTACAAAAGAACATGGAGATAACCTCATATTCAAACCATATGAGAATTTTCAAAGATTGGATTAAAATAACATATTCGTGAGACGCTAAAAGGTAGTTAATTGGTTTTTAGACTTATTAAGATTAGAGAAGAAGGTCTAGGGTTGAATTAAATTAACGTAGACAGCTAAAGTAATTATAATGTGACATGTTGCGTAAATTGAACAAATGACATACATGTAAAGACGAAGATTTGCTGTATAAAGTATCTTCGTCAGCTCCAAATGCAAAAACGAAACAATCTGTCTTTGCCATTGGGTCATCTTGAGAGGATTCCGCATTCTGAAATTACAAAAAGACATCACATTTTCAAAATGTCAAAATAATTACAATGAAACAATAACACATTAGACGCTTTTTCGCCATTTCTACCTTCCAAGCGGCATAAAATTTCTTGATCCGCCGAAAGAATATCTCTTTATCTAACCCAACGTTAGACATTTTGAAATTAATCGCAAAGCATGCAACTAAATCACGCCGAAATATAAAATCCCGCTAAACACAAGAAACAAGAATCAACACCGCGCAACAATGGCGGCAAAAGGCAATGGCCGATGGCGGGAGTTGCTTGTGCATTAAAAACGTTTTAATGTTGCCATATTTTTAACGGCGTCCAAATTTTTTTTATGTACAACTAGATCCCACTTACTTTTTTGTTATATACAAATTTTAGAGATAATTTTCCAACAAAAATATATTTTGTCAATATTGGAGTAGATTGACACTAAATTTTCTAATTCAAACAATAATAACCCGCTCATTTCCGTGTTGAAATTATTGAACAAGGTAAAGTAGCTGTTAAAAAAATTATGTTTTTTCAACCAAGAATAAGCAACAAATTTTGTAATAAATATACAATTTATCTTGCAATTCTAATAAATAAGTAGTCAATAACCTGTAAGAGCTTTTATTTAAAAAAAAATCACATGTAAATTTTTTTTACTTTGTTTGAATATCCAGAGTAAAGTATGAGATTAAATAGTTTTAGCTGACTGGTACGAACTTCCTCAGGCAATAACTTCTCCCGAATAGAGTGTGCCGTGCTGCAACAAGTTTACAAAGATCAAACCTTGGTCCAGTAAACACTGAAGCAACAACTTACATTTCAGTCTATATAATAAATCAATCTGTACAAAATTTTGGAGTTAAGAAATTATATGAAATACTCTTTTTGCTCAGGTGAGCTTACTTGTAATGAACAAATAAATAGATATTTGATTGTTATTCAGTAATATAAAAATCATAATTTCCTTCCAAACAATTTGAAATTGTTATCACACTCTCTTGAAGTCCTCTTCAGATTTTCAATATGCATGCATTAAGAGAGAATTAATTTTTTATCTTCAATGCAGCTTTCTAATTGGAACATATGACTCCATAAGTATGAAAACATAAAGAACGCCGATTCCGACCGGCGAAATAATGCCTCTATGCATTTCAATGGGCATACGCACAGCAAAAGCAGGAGCCCACTTTCCGCCCATTTAAATGCATTGAAAACATAGGCAACATTCTTGGTGCCGGTTAGAATCGGCGTTCTTCGTGGTTTCATCCTGCGTCCTGGCATGGACCTGTCCTCCCTAGACTTAACCCCTCATCTCAACCGACGCCAGCACCTTGAATCTTCTGACTGTTTAATAGAGCCTACCGGGCCTTATATTTTCTTTAATAAATCAAGATGTAAGATATAAAAAAAACGTAAAATTCATTTCACATTAATTTATTTCGCTATCATTTGTGTATTTACAAAATACATTGTTCAACAAATAACATATTTATTTACATCACATTATTTTCTTCCACAAAAATATAATTATTTCCATTCACACACTACACTTTGATCTTAGCCAACAGGCCGAGAAGCGATATTATTTCCATTCCTCAGTTCAGTTGTCACCATTCCATTAAATTACTTTAACAAACATTAACTAGACGTCTAAACTTGTTATAAATTAAAACCCCATGTTTGATTGACTGCTAATGGCAGGAACACCTCATTTAGGGGTGTTAGAACAAATAAAAAAAAAGAAGAAGATGTTTGATTTCCATTAATTTTTGATTGTGCAAAAACTTTTATTTAGCAATAATTTTTATGTTATAAGCAGAGCTATAAAGCTGATTTTCTACATTATTCTCATGAAATAATTTTACATTTTACAAAATATCTTGGTCTCTGACAGAAAACTTGTTAGGTTAAAACCATGTTAGGTTTTAGTAAGTAGGTAAGTACATATTTTCGCATTTTAATCTCAAAAGAAATTAGTATAACTAGTATTAAATTAGAAATACTTTAATTTTGTTTGATGTTTATATAGGAGAAAGCCTCAATATATTTTATAATATCGCAGACCAATATTATATGAGAAGTATGGTAAAATATACTTATAAGTTATTAAGTATTTAATGACATTTCGATTGACTAATAAATATAATATAATAATAAATAATAAAACTATTTATAATTATATTCTTGGTAAAATTGAGTTCAATCTCAAACAGGCATGTATCATCACAATTCTTTATTAATTAGGTGATGTTGCTATGTCGTTTGTCGGTAAATCAAAATCGGCGTACTGAGCGGTGACAACTGGTCCACGAGGTATTACGGATTTGAACTTCTCATGCACAATGGTATTTGACGAGGGTTTCTGTTGGTTCTGTTCGGAATCGTCGTGAGAAGAACTCCAGTATTTTTTATTAATCAAAAAGAGCACCATAAGAGCCGGCAAATGTATTAAAGAGAAACGGAATAGTTTTCTAGAACTGTTGCTATCGGATTTTTGATGGAATTGCCATGCTGAAAAAAAAAAGAATATACATTATAGTTTTACGTACAACTACTAATATAACAAACAAAGTTTACATGATTGAATGTGCTGTCATGTCTTTAGCAAGCATCTAATGTGATTCAAAGCTCTTGATACCCATAATATATTTTTTTTATTATTGAGGCCATACCCATAATAATAGAAAAAAATACTAATACAAACTACATTTTTAAGGATAGGTTTATAAGTTTTGCATTAATTCAGGAGCACCAACACTTTGCTTGCATTGCATACACACAGGAAGAAACTAGTAGTTATTTACCTACATTACAAGTCAAGTATTATTTTAGGAATAATTACAAATTATGATACATTTATACCAAACAAACTAAGACCCAGAGCTTGAAAATATATTATATTTTCCTAATCGTTGATACTGGACACCATCGAAACAACATCTTATTAGTAGGCGATGACAGTTCTTTCTGGTTATTATTTCCTTGGTGACCATATCAACAATCACGAAAATATACTCCATTTTCAAGCTCTTGGTCTTTGTTCGTTTGGTATAAATGCACCTTTACAAAACAACATAGAATATTCATAGCTCACCTAGATACATAAAATAGGTATTCAAAGGCAATGATTCTAAAGCGAACCACATATTGGTGACATCTAAATAAGGTGCTGATAAACAAGCCGCTGTGATGATTGCCGTATGTCGAAGAGCCACTCGTCTGCACAATCCTACAAAAATTTATACGATTAACAATAATAGTTCATTTTAAGTTTGCAAATGTAAAATTTAAAATAAAGTACGGCAATTCGCTATCACACTGTAAACCTTAAGCGGTAGACAGAGTGAACGGCCTTCTCCTATTTTTTATCCAAGCGCACTTCTTTTGCTTCTATCATTGACATTATGTTTGTCGTACAATCTCTCGCTAATTATTTTATATGACCTGGACTTCCTTGATGGATGGAATCAATGTGTTTGATCCACGTCATTCTCGGTTTACCACTCCCTCTTACACTTTTCCCTTCAGTCTTATAAATTCTTTTTGTTACCCTATTTGCATACATAATTTTAACATGGCCAAACCATTTCAATTCATTAACTTTCATCTTTGTCACAACACTTGCTTCCATACCACATTCCTTCCTAATATTCTCATTCCTTTCCATATCCCACAGACTCTTTTCACACATTCTTGGTAATGCTCTATAAACTTTTTAATATGTGTAATTTGCTATTATTAAGTAGACTAATGTATCCTTTTACTTCTATAAAAATGAACCATTAGCAACCACTCTTGCCTCTAACCAATGTAGCAGAGTTTGAAAAGTGTACATTACAAAAATATAAATCAAACAAATAAAATATTAACCTGGGTTAGTAACTGCCATCATTCTATAACCAGCTCGAGAATAGTCCGGCCTCAGATTCCAGGATAGAGCATTGAAATGCGGAAACTGCCAGGAGTACAATAGTAGTCCAAGTAATCCAGCTCCTACGCCCAAGGAACCCTCACAAGCTGCCCATCCCATCAAAGGGGGAATTGCTCCAACTGTGAAAGTTTAATACATAATTAGATTTTGTCACCCATTTTTATGATAGTACACAATAACGCATTAATGCAGGGGTTCCTAAAGTGTGCGCCGTTGAATTTTAAGAGGGCCGTCGTGAGTCAATCCTCTATCATTATCCGAAACCACCGATCACGAATCACAAATATTCGCGGGTAGCTACCTACCTATAAAGCAACAATTCCTATTTTGAGCGCTCGCATCTTCAAAGAACATATAGGAATATACTCGTCGCACCTAATGCTATGTGAAACCATTCCATCTTTCATAGGGAAGTTCTTGCATCAAAGTAAATGAGCTCTAAACTGAACTTAGTACTAGAATGTGTTACTGGTGCAGTAAACTGCATAAAAACTAAGCCTCTAAAGGCCAGACTTTTTTAAAATTTGTGCAAAGCCATGGGAGCTGAACAAAGAGTCCCTGCTGTATTACTGCAATTCACGATGGCTTTCACGTAGAAATTTTTAATTCGTGTGTTCGAATTACACCAAGAGACAATTGCAGCATTTAGGAAGAAACTGCATTTGTGGATAAAAAACTGAGTGAAGGCAGTGGTCAAGATTGCTTCTCCAATTGTATAAATATGCGGCTTCTAATGAATTGGTCGTCTCACAAAACCTGCAAATAGCCCTTTTCACGGAATGGTTTTCGAAGTACCTACTTTGCAGACGATAAATGATCCTTTCCATGCACTAGCTTCTCTAGTATTATATTATAGTCACTATAGCTATTTCAAAAAAGGCTATTTGAAATAGCTTATACGTAAGGGCGCCGTGACTAAACACTAAACTTGTAAGTGCGCTGGGGACTGAAAAAGATTGGGAACCCCTGCATTAATGGATAATTCACTTTATTGATACGTTTGATTGGGATAAATTTATGCTGTCCGTCTTAAGTTCTTGTCTACACAAACTTATGAGCATGCATAAGATAGTATGAGAGGGTATCCGCCTGTTTCAAACAACAGCACTCATTCACCACTACAAAGATAGCACTAGATGTGTTTGTGTGTGCGTGTATCTGTCAGTCAGTCAGTATTCTGAGGAATTTAAGTATAGGTTCCACCAAGAGTGCATGTTCAATCAGATAGTGTTAGACAAATTTTGTTACATATTGGCATATTTTAAACATTATTTTGAATAATATAGTTAAATAAGTTTGAATAAGAATATAAACTCACCAATGGATCCGACCCAAGTATTGAGGATGGACATTCTTTTGAGTGGTGTATAAACGCATGTGTAAAGTAATAAGTTTCCAGCACCTAATAGCGTAGTGAGCCCATTGACACCAAAATAGAGCATACTCAGGCCAGTTGTAGCGGTCAGAGCGGCAAATCCAACAGCATGATACGGCCTGGAAAATTTATGCATCTTTATTGCAAAAGACACAGCACATTACTGTCACTAATGTTAAGAAAATGAAACATGGAAGATCAGTTATATAACATGTATCAGTTTCAATGGTTAGTCCAGTCCTTTGTTCAAAAGAAGAGCGATATTGTTCAATTTGGCTCAGCATCTTGTATACGCTACAAGGTACTGAGCCAAAAAAAGGGAAGATTTTAGAAGCTGTCGGGTTGTACCACTTTATTTATATAGAAGAATATAGACCCTGTTTCTAAAGCACTAACATCCGGTTTCATAAAAAATAAAGGAGACTTTAAGTTTCCTTTAAAAATTAACGCATTTAATAACAACAAAATGACACTTTATGTTAAAGTCCCGATATTGGGACTTAATGTCGACTTTTTAAAAATTTCGTGGTGCTCTCTCTGTCACAAATGATGAAATTTTGTATACGGTGACACTGTGGACAAAAATGACTAAAATAGGGTGGAAAACATGGCGATATGTGAAGAATATTATTGTTTACATATTTCGTTTACAAATTCATAAACCATAATAATAAATTAACACAAATAAAGGCACTATGATGCTCTATTGAGAAATGAAATTAACAGAAATTCCGCGAAAATATTAGTAAACAACCTATGTTTTCCATGGATTTCCATGGTAACACTACCAACTTTCAAATATTTTTTTGAAATTTCAAACTATAACTAAAGTAAGCGGGAATATTTTCTTATGAAACCCGTCTACCTAAAGGAAACCTAAAATTTAAAGGTTCCTTTAGCTAAAGAATCCTTTAGTCGCTTTTTTTGAAACCGGCCATTAGTAGCTTTTGTGAAATGGGGATGACATTAGCACCAATGAGTTATAAGGGGTTTTTGAATATGTGGATCTTAAGGAATTGACCATATCACTGAACAAGAAATCCATCTGAATTATTCTCAAACTGTTTAGTAATTACAATAATAAACTCACATGAGTAATCCTTTGACTAAGACTCTATTTTTAGTCCGTGACATTTGGGCATCGAATGGTACTTCAAAGAATTGATTGATGGAATTTGCTGCACATGAAACTAAACCAGTACCCACTGAACATAACAAAAATGTCATGGGATCGAATGGTGCTGGGGCCAAAGCATATCCTGCCATTGATGTGACAACTACGAGGGCTGAAAAATAAATATAATATAATAAAGAGTTTATATTAGTTTCACTATGGGACGCAGTGACAGCAGCTTCCCTGGAGGCGGCAGGCCTGGTAAAACAAAAAAGTGTTTATATTGAAAACTATTACACTTTGACTTTATTCTTTAACAAACATATAAAAAAGGAAAAGAATTTTGGCCCCTCTCAGACACTTTATGGTTTTTTTTTCTAAGCCATAAACACATTGAGATTTTGAAACGGTCAAAAATAGAGTTCTAAAACAATTGCTCTGATTGTTTTATTTTTAGAAAATGCCAGTTATTAAAATCAAACTCCGTTTTCTGTCGGGTAAGAAAATATGGAAAATCAAATAAAGCACACTAGGAATCAAATTTTTAAAACGCCACAAAAAGTCTTCCAATCTCTTTTCAGTGAATCTGAGGACTTTTGTCAACTTTCACAGAAACCAAAATTCTCTTGTGAAAGAGGAAGATCATTATCACCAGAGTTGGAATCCACGACTTTCAGAACCAAAGTCGGGGACTGTACCGCTAGCCTCCCCTACCCTCTTAACCTCTCTTTGTACAACTTGTTGTGAATATAATATATTTGTATCTTAATGTCTTTTATTTCTATTTTGATTGTAATTATCTTCTTTGGGAAATCTAATGAGAAAATTACGATATAATTCCCTTGAGAAAATTTAAAAAATGAAAGAGGTTAATTATTTGGAATGTTAAAATGTAATTAAATAAAACTTACATGTGAGTCTGATTTTTGAAAGCATAAGACAATATTGGGGTAGTTTTCCTTTTTCAAGAAGAGGAAATTTCTTCCACTGCTCAGTTTGATCATTTTTAATAATTTTGGAATCAGGTAATTTGGTAGCATGATGTGTAGCATAATAAGTTATATTAGGGACTAAGTTATCTTTCCATTGATGACTTTGGAATATTTTACCATGTACACCTAACACCTGAAAATCAAAACATGACCTGTCATTAACACCAATTCATTGTATAAGATGCAACAAATCGTGAAAATATCCGGTACACTCACATAGTTGTTATTGACTTTATTTAATCCTAATAAATAGAATCTTCCACATGCTATACAGTTTCTTGATAAATTATAAGACATTATAAAAGATGCGTCATATTGGTTTCCTAAAACGACAAAAGGAACTCATTCAAAATATTATATTTTCGCTTGTTTGCTAAACTGTGTAAAATTATACGAGCAGTTACAATCGAAAACTATTATGTAAAAGATGACAACATAACCTCAAAACATATCACTACAGATCATTAGTAAGATAACATTTTGATAAATTAACTAAATATATATTTAAAACAATACACATTTCAACTAACAGAACTTTTGAATATTTTCTTATTAAACAGCGAAACACTGATCAATAAACTAAATTATGTAGGTGACAAGATGTCAATCTGTCAATATTCGCCGAAGGGTGACCGAAGGTAAGAAAGATGGCGGATTTCGCTATGTAGCCAACGTGAAAATAGTAATTTGCATGCACCTACCAAAAAATCGAAAATCAGCTTGGGCACAATAATTAAACTAAAAATTCAGACAAATATGTTGACAAAACAGCGATAAGAATTTATCTCAAAAAGTTATATTATGCTACCAAGCAAAAAACATGGAAATATTTTGTGTTTTCAAATAAATATGTTTATTATTTGTGTTTTCAATAATGTGATTTCTTCACTTAAGTTGAGTTTTAACTCCTTTTTATATTAAGAATTATTATTATTTCGTTTGATGAATCCATGAGCGTAAAATATTGGTAAGTGAACAGTAAAAATCCAGTAAAAATCGCATTGAAAGCCGAAGATAACAAATCGTTATGATTTTTTAGAAAGGCAACACCATAAGTTGTAGCGGGGTGTAAAGATCATCATTGGAATTATAGTATTTTTTGAGATGTGTCAAAGCATAGAAGAAGTATAATAGAATGGCAACTCTCGAGGATATTGGAGACAAAGTAAAATGCCATCATTTACCATAGATGAACTATATTTTTTAAATTTTTCTATGGTCACAACCATAGAGTATAATATTAATACCACATAGGTATTCAATTATTTTTTTGGCATTGCATTCTTATTTAATTCAAGGACTATTGTGGAAAAAGCACTCTATATTTAGATTGCATCCTTATAGGTTATTGAAAATTCTTATTGTAGGGGTAAAATGAAAATCACGACATTGTAAAAATAATAATTTTATTTGAAAATAACTTTTTACATCACATATATAAATTATTATAAACATGACAATAATAAAAGTGAATTACAGTATTGAAACAATAGGTAAAGAACAATATTTATTTTTATAACCTTTCTTAAAAAGAAACTAGTGCATAACGCAATCCTGCTACCATCGATGATGTATGGTTGTGAAACGTGGACATGGACGAAAAAAGAAGAATGTAGTATAAATGCAGTAGAGATGAAATCTCTACGAAGAATATGTGTAAAAACTTTATGGGATATGGAAAGGAATGAAAATATTAGGAAAGAATGTGGTATGGAAGTAAGTGTTGTGACAAAGATGAAAGTTAATAAGTTGAGATGGTTTGGGCATGTGGAAAGAATGGATGCAAACAGAATGACAAAGAGAATTCATAAGGCTGAAAGGAAAGGTGTAAGAAAGCGTGGTCGACCGAGAATGACGTGGATCGAACACATCGATTCCGTCCTCAAGGAAGGCCAGGTAAGAAGTAAAAGAAATAGGAGAAGCTGTATGAGAAATAGTATGTCGGTAGAAGAAGCGAAAGAAGTATGCTTGGATAGAAAAGAGTGGAGGTCCGTTCTCTCTGCCTACCCCTTACGGGACACGGCGTGATGGGTAAAAAAAAAAAAAAAAAAAAAAAAAAAAAAAAAAAAAATTATCTTTTACAAAAAAAACAAAAACAAGAGATCCCACCAGGCAGAATCTGAAGGTGGAATTACCAATGAAAAATCTTATTTCTATTACAAAAATAGATACAAAATTTAATAATAATTGAGATAAAATTTGCAGCATATATTTGTGAAAGATTTTAAATCTAAATTTTGATAACTATGTTACTTTATTAAAAAAAAAACAATTTAGACAGTACATATAACAATACAATAATAATACAACACTTTTCTATACAAAGTGTCAGTATAGCCGGCGGAACTTATTGCCTGAGGCAATTTTTTCCCAGTCAACCGGTCCCGTCCAATCTGAGACAGGCCAACCCCGGGTAGAAATTTCAAGTGAAAAAACATTTAGAAAAACTATGACCCGACCGGGAATCGAACCCGGGACCCCGGATCTGAAGTCCACGCTCGTACAACTTAAAATGGTGGTGTATTTTTTGGTGGTGAAAGGCTTAATAGCTTCGCTGCAGACACCCCACATGTGCGGGATTAGATCACATCCTATAGTTTATTCTATAATTGTATGTGAATTTTGAGAACATATTTTATTAGAAATAATATTTTTATTTTATTTCATACTTACAGCACAACTTTTGAACTACAGATTAATACAAAAAATATGTATTATAATGAAACAAAGTGAGACTGATATGTATAACTATTATAATAATATTAAAAATTTGAAAAATTTACTCTGTGGTTTTCCTCTTCAAGTAATCATATATTTCATTTAGCATTTACGCCATGTAGGATGAATAAATAAATAATTATTTGAATATAGAACACTTTTAAATAAATCTCATTTGAAATGAAATAAAATGAAATGAGACCTTATTTCCATAGGCCCAGTTGGGCACATAGACATGTCAAGTTACAACAAAATTACATTATAAATAACAAAAAGAAAAGGACTGACAACTCTCCAATTCGGAGCACTAAGATTCAGGAACAAAAACAAATGATTATGCAAAAAAAAATATCAATCATCACTAAATTTTAATAAGAAAGCAAAATTTGCATGACAAAGTTTACCAAATTATAAGTTTAACGCACAGATGCGACAAAAGGCTTATTAATGCAATGATTACAATAAAAAGTTTATACACTAAGGGACCGTTCAAGTATTACGTAACGCATATTTTTAACATTATTGACCCCCACCCCGAGATGCATCGTAACGCTCTTTGTTACCCCTCTTCCCATTCTCTAAACGTTGCCTAACGCACATAATACAACCAAGTATGTCTCAAATCATAATTATTACTGGAAAGTCACTAAATACCTTTGTTGCAGTGCCGGTAATACAATAGTAACGTTTTACAAGACTAACCCCCCCCTCCCCCCATATTGCCTTACATAATACTTGAACGCTCCCTACAGTAATTTTTCAAAGATTTTTATGTGAATTCATAGCGTTGAAAAGCCATACATATGCAAAGTTTGTTATAAAAAGTTCACAATGTTTTTTGAGTTTTCATGAAGAATTCAATTACTCAAATGCTTTAAGGTCTCACATAAGAATTCGGCCATCGAATGCAAAGTTTTTCATGAAAAAGTTTAATCAATCAAATAGTTAAATACCCGCATGCTAAAAGCTATTTGAATGCAAAGTTTGTAATTAAAAGTTCAAGTTGTTTTTGAGTTTTCATAAAGAAATTAATTTAAATAAAACAATTGATTTGTTATTCCACAATATTTATTTACCTTACTAGATTCGCAGGAACAGGTCCTGCATGGTCACAGGTGACTTAGAAACTGAGACCTGTTCCTGCGAAACTAGTCAGGTAAATAAATATTGTGGAATAACAAATCAATTGTTTTATTTAAATAATTCCACCAAGAATGCACGTTCAATTCGTTAATTTTCATAAAGAGTTGAATCAACCAAGTAGTTTGCAGTCTCACATGTGAATGCTCACAGCTATGAGAAAGTAAAGTTTGCATAAACAAGGCCATAGGTGGGCGCCTTTAAAAAACTAGTAGTATAAATAATTTCATACAATAAACATAAAAGAAAGATATACAAAAGTTGTGCTTCAATTATAATAATAATACACCATGTTATAATAAAAAAATTACTGTTAAAATAATTTCTTAGGTAATCTAAATTCTTAATAATGTAAATAATTTCATAAAGAAAATATACAAACTTAAGTGGTATGTACAAATAAAAATGCTCTATGTTATACTTAACAAGAAAACATAATAATAAAGTCAATCATATCTTTTACAATATCAACCTGAACCTACATATCTTTTATTTTTTTTAAATAATAAGTTGGAACATCAACCTTATACTTTAGAGAATAAGAAAGTAACATGGTAATATGCCCTTCCTTGCTCTCAAGCCCTGGTGTGAAGCTTCCACTCCAATATTAGAAAGTAAGTCTGTTTCCATGTCGACCCGTGAGGTAAGACTCCCGACTCGTTTTTTTAAGGGTATCCCCGCCAAACAATGGTTATTATTGATTGCAGGCCTAATCCCTAAACCTTTAAATGAAAATAGTGTTCCACTCAATGAAGATAGGGAAAGTATTACCTAAATTGAGAAAACAACCTTTTGAGCATTTGGGATTTATGCTCTCTGTAAGATGCTATGATTTCATAAATGCCTGATGGTTCTAAAGTTGATTTTAGTGTTTTCATTGATAAATCGATGCTGAGGATCTTGACCGCCATGCATCCCCTTATCCTTTTAATGCATTGATATTCAATCAGGGTATTTAATTTCTTTTTAACGAAGCAGGCTTATTAATATCTCTTCTTCAAGCAGGCAAATTTATCTTTTCTTCTTTCCCAAGATTTCTGTAGAACATGTTCCTAACAGCCCTTTCATCCTTTTGCCCTGTTGGCTCTCCCCAATATTAGAGACAACAGCTCTCTGTCTGCTTCAGCTCAATTTCAAACACTTCTAGTATGTTCATAAAGTTGACTTTTTAAGTCTAACATACCACATCGCACTCTATAATCCTTCGTCGGAGTTTCAAGTTTATGTTATTATTGCAGAATAGAATTTACATTTTATCAAACATTGCTCTTGCTGCCACTACTTTAAATCTCTAAGTCTCTATGTCAAGATTCTGAGTGAGCAAGCTGTGGAGGTATCCACACTTCTCTACGCTCTCCACATTTCAGTTCATAAAGTGTATAATTGAATCAGTATAGTCTGGTCGTCAAAATATCATCCACTTTGTTAGTATTTTGTAGTCACTCCAACATTTCTGTTTTGCTCAAGAGGCCTTGGTAAGGTGACAATATCTGAAACATTAACATTAAATAACATTATAAAGATATTAATTTAAAATTTCTATCACTACATAGGATTTTCAAAAATTCTACAATAATTGTCATTGCATATTTAAAAATAACAGATATTTAAGGATTCTTGAGTAGTTTTGCAGGACCACATCTTACATATACCACATACTTTTTTATTATTATTATTATTATTAAATGCCATCAAGCAGGCAGCTTGGAGCTGATGTGCTTGATATCCCACACTTGTGTCACACTATAAACTGTCAAGTCCATTCTTAAATGCATTGGTGTTCTTTGCAATAACTAGTTCGGCAGGCAGCCCGTTCCACTCGTCCACAACTCTATTCGTAAGGAAATGTCTACGAGGGTTCTGAGTATATCTGTCCTTTACCAACTTCAGACTATGTCCCCTCAAATGTTGATTGTGGCTTCTGTGGAACATGCCTCTCAACTCTGGGCAGTCATAGTGGTCGTTCAAGATTTTATATACCTCAATTAGATCACCTCTCAGTCTCCTCTCCTTGAGAGTGGTTAAATTTTGATGTAATTTTTTAATTAATAATGAATAAGGCCTTGCAAGTGTTTTCTTTCGACTGATTTTTCTAAGGCTGGTTTAGAGCAACATCGCACGCTTATATTATATCATGTGTCCGTGTTGACATCAGCTGAACACGTTCATCATATATTATAGACAACCACCACCATCTCTTGTAACCTGGATCTATCTTTTTCCAATGTATACATGGATTAATATAGAGCACACATCAGTTAGGCGCGAACAATTTATTTTGTTGGGCATACGGGAATGTCTCATGTCAAATACAGTATGGCGGGTGTTGGGGTAAAGGCTCGTTTACACGTTGCAAATTTCTTGTCTGTTCCATAAAATAATGTCAAGGCAATAATTGACACATTGTATAATTAATACAGAGTATTAAACATTAAATTAATTTAATCTAACAACATGTTCAATTCTTGCTCTAATTCTCACCTTTGTTTGTTTTGAGTCGGTCCTAGTTCTTCTTCCCCAATTATCTTTATCAAGCGTCATCACCGGTTCCACATCAATTTCTTTCAACTATCTGTTAATATGTGTGACTGGTTTTATAGCTGCAGTTTCAATGTCCAGCTTTCCTGATCCTGTCATCCTATGGTTGCCTCGTAATGCCCGTACCATCTTATACTGTTGTCTATCAATATTCGCTCCCTAGTTGGAGCATATGAAGTCATACTCGCCATGCGGTCCTGTCATCTGCAATTCTCGAAGCCGCAACTTGGTCAAAACCAACACCCTGAAGGTCCTAGTCTTCTAATTGTTTGGAGGTGCCTACTGCTACTTCAACCTTAAAGAACAATCAATCACCACTGATTTTTTTTTTCATACAAATGACAGAACCAATCCAACTACAGGAATTTACATTGGTGTCGGTAAGTCCATAGTTACTATGATGATTAATAACAATGGGTAAGTAAGTAATGGGTATCTGCGGGAAATATTTTATGAAAGAAATATCTAAAGTTATTTAAATGAAACAATTAATTTGTTATTACACATTTCAAGCCCAATTAAAAAAAAACTTTAGAATATACATAAAAACATAGAATATTTAAAAGCAATATTTAATGTGTGTCAGTACTTACATTTCACAGATGAGATGGTTATTTTGTTGTTTTCCTAAATCTTGAATACTTAACCTGCAGAAACTTATTGACCAAAGGTGATGCTTCCTTTTCATAGACTTGGTATGAACACTTCCATCCTTTGGGAGGTCATCCTGGAGAATTTTGTCAACATCTAAAATAAAAAACTTAATGTATTTGTACAAAATGTTATTGTTAATTTAATTTTCATGGCATTTGTCAAAGCGGTTACTCATTTTATTCGACATTTAACAGAGAACCAAAACAAAACACAACATAATGTCACCAAAAAGTTACCCACAGGAATGAATATATTATGTAGAAGGAAAATCCCTCCGTGGAAAATTTAGAACAGTTTTTTGGAATAGATGATGAACCTTTTAAACTATGCGACAGCATTTGACAACAAAGTGACAACGAAAAAATGGAGGAAACTGATGCAGAAGACTATAGACAATAGCAAAGATCAACAAAAGCAGAAGAGAGAACAATGAACTATGATAACAGACGTATAAGATCCTGAACGGGCATTACCACCTGCCCAGCCTTGGTAATATGTTTACAAGGAATCCTAACACACATCTGAGAGAACATCATCTCAAGCCCAGTCGAACTAAGTTCTACTCCAATCCGGCCAAACATTTCTTTGGCAATCGTGTGGTTGAGGTGTGGAACGGACTGCCTGGTGAAGTTGTTGAAGCCTCAAGTGTAAATGTTTTTAAAAATAAACTGGACCAATATTTGGGATATAATTAATTAATTATGCACAATAATAATAATAAAACACCAAGTAGACGGAATATGCTAGCTAATTTTTGGAGAACGAAGACATTCGATTATAGAGAAGGATCTCCTTCAAAACAACTCTAGGTTACGTATGAGGAAAAAAATGGCACCATATTGTTTGAAAACCCTTGAGGATGAAAAAGTTATAGGTATATGTGTCTATATGTAAGATATAAAATAACAAGGAAATGATAATTACGCCTCAACAGTTCAGGGACAATATCATAATAGCACATTGAAGAAACATACAAAATATTTTGAAATAGTCAAAATCATTGCAAAACAATAAAAGAAATGAATACATGGTAAACAGAAATAAAAGTAGAACTATAAATAATTTAAGGGTGTTGCTAGTTTGCCGCTAGCGGTATACTAGAAAAACGCACTAAAAAGCCGCTAGTTTCGGAACAAAAGTTCAAATGCGTCAACAATTCAAATATGTTCGGTTAGCAGAGGGTAAAATGGATTCGGGGTACATGTGAAGAGGTATGGGGGGCTCCGCCCCCCAAACCCCCCTAAATAATTATGTTCAAACCTAACCTATTTTCATGACTAACAGTCATGAAAATAGTAGAAAGCGTGCTAACGAACCTATTTTTTAATGAATTGAGCACAGCCAAAGTGAACACAAATAATACACTTTAGACATCTTTCACAGAAAAAAACGGATAAGTAAATAGAAAAAAAAAAAGATTACCCGCACCGGGATTCGAACCTACAACCATCAACATGAGCAGCGGAGATGGTAACCACTCATCCGCAGTGAACTTACGTACCACGCCGAAAAACTATAATATCTATTATTATTATCGCGCATGCGCACTTCTTCTTTGCACTGGCACTGACGGCATTTTAGCGCAATTTGCTAGTATACCGCTAGCGGCAAACTAGACACTTCCATAATTTAACTGTACAAAATAAATTTGTTTAAATAAGTTTGATTTAAAATTATTATGAAATCAAAAAAGATCTTATTTATCGTGTTGTCTATGTGTGAAAACACAAAGAACGCCGATTCCAACTGGCGCCGATCAAAATCAGGAACCCGCTTTTCAGCATGCCCATTTAAAAGCATCGAAACCATGCAAAACATTCTTCACCTTGATCGGCACCTGTCTGAACCAGCCTTCATATTTTCACCCTGTGGTGGCATGCATAAATATACGAGTGATGAAAAGATGAACATGGAAAAAGTGGTGAAAAGAGTGTTATTGTTCAGCATTGGTGGGCGACATATTACCGACCTCAGTAGCCTAGTAGCAAAACACGCTTATTTCAGATCAAGAGGTCCTGCGTTCAATTCCCGGTTGGGTCAGAAATTTTCAACGTGTTTTTTTCACTTGATATTTCTACTCAGGGTTGGGATTAGACTGGTAGAGCATGCTTCAAGGATATATAAATATCGCTGAGCAGGATACTGAGATTTTACCATATCGTTAAAATGGAACTTGGAAGTGCTAGAAGTGGTTTAAAAATTATTATGAGCTATGTTAGGTGAATGGTAACTACAGGCCTGTCAAAAGTTACATGTGAGGAGGTGGCTTACCCAGGGATGTGATTGAAGAGTTTGTGGTGTTAAGTTAAGCATTCATTAAATTTGTATGCTCAATAGATAAGTCTGATGATTTAATGAAAATATGGGAAAAAAGCAAACGGATAGGAATACAGCTGATAGAAGGGCAATGAGTTTTATGGTGTAAATACAGAAGAGTTGCTGAGCAACACCATTTTGGAATGGAGAAAACATTGCATTTGGTGAAACTTGTAACCCCAAGTGTGAGAGAAAATCAAGAACATTGTGCGCTTATGTTCTACAGCAGCTCCATTAAGTGAATGCAGTTGGCAGTATATGTGACACACTATGGTAACAGACTTCTTTAAGCAAGTTTTCAATATAAAAGAATAGAAAACATGGAAGTTTTCAGGGAACGAGACTAAGAAGGAGGCTCCAAAAGAATGCATAAATTTGCGTAGTGACACTCCAATGCGAGTGTCTATTACGTAGGTGTCTGTAATTAGGCAAAGAGTGTATATTAAGCCCAATGGACCAAAATGCACATAAGGTGGCTTGAGGGTCAAAAAGCAGTGGAAGCTAATAGTGTCAAAACACATATTGGATCTTTGTGAGATAGTGCCTGGAAAGATGAGTTCGAGCATGCAGTGTTCACTGTTCATATGGTAAGCCATGAGCAAAGAGGTTTATGAGACAAACCTCTGGTCGATATAAGGAATGAAGAAATTGAACATGCAAAGTGGAAAAAGCAGCGATACTGTTCCATGAGAAAGAAATTAGAGGACAAAGTAATAAGAGAAACAGGGGAATGGAGACATTTCTACGATGAATTATTATTTGAAGGGTATACAAAAGTAATTTTATTGAAAAACGAATGTAAATTGAAATACTTAATATGAGCAATTAAAAGCTTTTAGCCATTATAAGATAAATAGTGCTATTTTGAAAAGGATTAAGAAATATTTAAGCATAAAAAAAGATCCCTTTTATTGGATTATTATTAAAAGAAAACATTAAAAGTATTTAATCATAAAATGTATAAAAAATACAGAATTAAACATCGGCAGGTCAAAGCTTCACGTTATTAGTGGATAGATGGCTCTAATTTGAAATTGATTAAAAATATTGCTTATAGATGGCTCTAATACACAATGAATAAAAAATATGTTCAAAAAATACAGAATTAAACATCGGCAGACTAAAGCTTCACGTTATTAGTGGACAGATGGCTCTAATTCGAAATTAATTAAAAATATTGTTTATAGAGATGGCTCTAATATACAATGAATAAAAAATATGTTTAAAAAATACAGAATTAAACATTGGCAGATCAAAGCTTCACGCTATTAGTGGATAGATGGCTCTAATTTGAAATTGATTAAAAATATTGCTTATAGATGGCTCTAATACACAATGAATAAAAAATATGTTAAAAAAAATACAGAATTAAACATCGGCAGACCAAAGCTTCACGTTATTAGTGGACAGATGGCTCTAATTTGAAATTGATTAAAAATATTGTTTATAGATGGCTCTAATATACAATAAAAAATATGTTAAAAAAATACAGAATATAACATCGGCAGATCAAAGCTTCACGCTATTAGTGGATAGATGGCTCTAATTTGAAATTGATTAAAAATATTGCTTATAGATGGCTCTAATACACAATTAATAAAAAATATGTTCAAAAAATACAGAATTAAACATCGGCAGACCAAAGCTTCACGTTATTAGTGGACAGATGGCTCTAATTCGAAATTGATTAAAAATATTGTTTATAGATGGCTCTAAAATACAATAAATAATATGTTAAAAAAATACAGAATTAAACATCGGCAGATCAAAGCTTCACGTAATTAGTGGATAGATGGCTCTAATTTGAAATTGATTAAAAATATTGCTTATAGATGGCTCTAATACACAATTAATAAAAAATATGTTCAAAAAATACAGAATTAAACATCGGCAGACCAAAGCTTCACGTAATTAGTGGATAGATGGCTCTAATTTGAAATTGATTAAAAATATTGCTTATAGATGGCTCTAATACACAATTAATAAAAAATATGTTCAAAAAATACAGAATATAACATCGGCAGATCAAAGCTTCACGCTATTAGTGGATAGATGGCTCTAATTTGAAATTGATTAAAAATATTGCTTATAGATGGCTCTAATACACAATTAATAAAAAATATGTTAAAAAAAAAATACAGAATTAAACATCGGCAGACCAAAGCTTCACGTTATTAGTGGACAGATGGCTCTAATTCGAAATTGATTAAAAATATTGTTTATAGATGGCTCTAATATACAATAAATAATAAAAAATATGTTCAAAAAATACAGAATATAACATCGGCAGATCAAAGCTTCACGCTATTAGTGGATAGATGGCTCTAATTTGAAATTGATTAAAAATATTGCTTATAGATGGCTCTAATACACAATTAATAAAAAATATGTTAAAAAAATACAGAATATAACATCGGCAGATCAAAGCTTCACGCTATTAGTGGATAGATGGCTCTAATTTGAAATTGATTAAAAATATTGCTTATAGATGGCTCTAATACACAATTAATAAAAAATATGTTAAAAAAAATACAGAATTAAACATCGGCAGATCAAAGCTTCACGTAATTAGTGGATAGATGGCTTTATTTTGAAATTGATTAAAAATATTGCTTATAGATGGCTCTAATATACAATAAATAATAAATAATATGTTAAAAAAATACAGAATTAAACATCGGCAGACCAAAGCTTCACGTTATTAGTGGACAGATGGCTCTATTTTGAAATTGATTAAAAATATTGCTTATAGATGGCTCTAATACACAATTAATAAAAAATATGTTCAAAAAATACAGAATTAAACATCGGCAGACCAAAGCTTCACGTAATTAGTGGACAGATGGCTCTAATTCGAAATTGATTAAAAATATTGTTTATAGATGGCTCTAAAATACAATAAATAATATGTTAAAAAAATACAGAATTAAACATCGGCAGATCAAAGCTTCACGTAATTAGTGGATAGATGGCTCTAATTTGAAATTGATTAAAAATATTGCTTATAGATGGCTCTAATACACAATTAATAAAAAATATGTTCAAAAAATACAGAATATAACATCGGCAGATCAAAGCTTCACGCTATTAGTGGATAGATGGCTCTAATTTGAAATTGATTAAAAATATTGCTTATAGATGGCTCTAATACACAATTAATAAAAAATATGTTAAAAAAAATACAGAATTAAACATCGGCAGAACAAAGCTTCACGTTATTAGTGGACAGATGGCTCTAATTCGAAATTGATTAAAAATATTGTTTATAGATGGCTCTAATATACAATAAATAATATGTTAAAAAAATACAGAATTAAACATCGGCAGATCAAAGCTTCACGTAATTAGTGGATAGATGGCTCTAATTTGAAATTGATTAATAATATTGTTTATACATGGCTCTAAAATACAATGAATAAGAAATATGTAAAAAAATACAGAATTAAACATCGGCAGGTCAAAGCTTCACGTAATTAGTGGACAGATGGCTCTAATTCGAAATTGATTAAAAATATTGTTTATAGATGGCTCTAATATACAATGAATAAATAATATGTTCAAAAAATACAGAATTAAACATCGGCAGATCAAAGCTTCACGTAATTAGTGGACAGATGGCTCTAATTCGAAATTGATTAAAAATATTGTTTATAGATGGCTCTAATATACAATGAATAAATAATATGTTCAAAAAATACAGAATTAAACATCGGCAGATCAAAGCTTCACGTAATTAGTGGACAGATGGCTCTAATTCGAAATAGATTAAAAATATTGTTTATAGATGGCTCTAATATACAATGAATAAATAATATGTTCAAAAAATACAGAATTAAACATCGGCAGATCAAAGCTTCACGTAATTAGTGGACAGATGGCTCTAATTCGAAATAGATTAAAAATATTGTTTATACATGGCTCTAAAATACAATGAATAAGAAATATGTAAAAAAAAATACAGAATTAAACATCGGCAGATCAAAGCTTCACGTAATTAGTGGATAGATGGCTCTAATATACAATGAATAAAAAATATGTTCAATAAATACAGAATTAAACATCGACAGATCAAAGCTACATGTTATTAGTGGACAGATGGCTCTAATTCGAAATTGATTAAAAATATTGTTTATAGATGGCTCTAATTTACAATGAATAATAAATAATATGTTCAAAAAATACAGAATTAAACATCGGCAGATCAAAGCTTCTTACAATCAGTAGATAGAGGGCTCTAATTTCAAATAGGTGAAAAAATATTATTGCGTGTAAAAAAGGAAA
Organism: Mystacides longicornis; assembly: GCA_963576905.1. NCBI lineage: Eukaryota > Metazoa > Arthropoda > Insecta > Trichoptera > Leptoceridae > Mystacides > Mystacides longicornis. Next base: position 4,417,354 of record OY756433.1, on the reverse strand, counting down.
ATCATTATTTTTATTGATAAATTGTTAGACAAATATTTATTCATAAATTGAACCAAAAGTATAGAATAAAACATCGGCAGATCGAAGTTTCGTAGAATTAGTGGATAGGTGGCGCTATTTTGAAAAGGATTTATAAATATTTTTACGCATAAACAAGAAAAGTTATTTTTTTAATTGATTACTATTAGTAGAGCATTAGAAAATTATTTAATAATAAATTATTATAAAAATACAGAATTAAACATCGGCAGATCAAAGCTTCTTACAATCAGTAGATAGAGGGCTCTAATTTCAAATAGGTGAAAAAATATTATTGCGTGTAAAAAAGGAAAATCATTATTTTTATTGATAAATTGTTTGACAAATATTTATTCATAAATTGAACCAAAAGTAAAGAATAAAAAATCGGCAGATCGAAGTTTCGTAGAATTAGTGGATAGGTGGCGCTATTTTGAATAGGATTTAAAAATATTTTTACGCATAACCAAGAAAAGATATTTTTTTAATTGATTACTATTAGTAGAGCATTAGAAAATTATTTAATAATAAATTATTATAAAAAATACAGAATTAAACATCGGCAGATCAAAGCTTCTTACAATTAGTAGATAGAGGGCTCTAATTTCAAAAAGGTGAAAAAATATTATTGCGTGAAAAAAAGGAAAATCATTATTTTAATTGATAAATTGTTAGAAAAATATTTATTCATAAATTGAACCAAAAGTAAAGAATAAAACATCGGCAGATCGAAGTTTCGTAAAATTAGTGGATAGGTGGAGCTATTTTGAAAAGGATTTAGAAATATTTTTACGCATAACCAAGAAAAGATATTTTTTTAATTGATTACTATTAGTAGAGCATTAGAAAATTATTTAATAATAAATTATTATAAAAAAAACAGAATTAAACATCGATAGATCAAAGCTTCACGTTATTAGTGGATAGATGGCTCTTATTTGAAATCGATTAAAAATATTGTTTATAGATGGCTCTAATTTACAATGAATAAAAAATATGTTAAAAAAATACAGAATTAAACATCGGCAGATCAAAGCTTCACGTTATTAGTGGATAGATGGCTCTAATTTGAAATTGATTAAAATTATTGTTTATAGATGGCTCTTATTTACAATGAATAAAAATGGAAATAATTATTATGAAGTTCATACATTAGTGGATAGATGGCTCTAATTTGAAATATAATCATAAATATTATTGGGTGTGAAAAGAAAAATCTTTTTTTTTTTATTAATATTACAAGAGCAAGCATTATAAAATATTTATTCGTAAACTATACCAAAATTAAAGAATTAAACATCGGCAGATCAAAGAATCATACAATTAGTGGATAGATGGCTCTAATGTGAAATAGATTAAAAAATATTATTGCATGTAAATAAGGAAAATCATTATTGTTACATTTTACAAATCATAATGTTACATATTACGAAAAATAAATAATCTTTATAAAAAAAACGGTTGTTTTCTCTTATAAAAATATAAGTTTACATAATAAAAATAAACATTTAACAAAAATACTAAAAATCTTAGGTAAAAAAGTAGGAACTTTGAAAATCATTCATATGAACATAAAATTTTCTAAAACCAAATATTTCTTTTTATTTATAAACATTTCGATAGATACTCTATTAGGTATATAAAACAATTTTTGGCATGATAAAGTAACAAAATTGCAAAGACTTAAGATTTACAATAATTTATAGTGACAATTACAGCACATTTTTTGACTACATTCAATACAAATTGGTTTCTAGTAAATGAAACTCATGTAAGCTGTTTTACGTTTCTTTTTTGGGTCACATGACAAACATGTTTTACGTTTTTCTAAGTTTTCGAAACTATTGAATGTCGATATAACAGGTATTTGGTGCACAAAATAATTACGTAACCACCTAACACCGGTCTCACAGACAGCATGTAATATAGTATTACCCTTTTACTCCACTACGCCCACACGTCCGGAGCTTTCAACAGTACTACACACACTGAAGTGGGTAAGGATAAAGTACTAAGACGCACAGTTGCATCATGTGGACAGTGCCTGAATAGTGTACAATCTCCAACACCTAAAAATCATACAATTCATATTAAAAGGAATATTTTAGACACTATATTTCAATTAAATCAAGTGAGATAGTTTTGCAAGTCCGTCTAACACATTATTAATGTGGACACTAATTCTAATTAATTCTGAATGCTACTTTAACTCTGTGACTACTAGAAGGATATCTTTTGTCATAAACTCATATTTTTATTCCCCTTTTATATAATCTAAATTGAATTCAAAGTTGTTACAAGCCAAGACAAGTCATTTAAATGACTTAACGGGGGTTCCGCTCATTTGTTGCACTGTTTCTGTGTAAAATATTGTGTAAATAAGTTTCTTATTGTATCTTTCTGTTTTGCTTGTGTATATTTATTTATTTAATAAAAGTTTGATTTATAGATAATAAATAGATTTTTACAAGTTACACTCATTAAAAATTGTATGAGTAAGTTTACCTTTTAATGTACAATATACTGTAGAAATAGTATTTTTTCCTAAAGGAACGCATCATCGTACTTTTCATACATTTGTATGCGAAAAATTGATTCCCATAATGAGTGTTTCACATAACGAGCAAGACTTTGGAACGAATTACGCTCATTATACCGTAGCTCAAAATATGAATATGCACGGAAAGTAGGCGACATAAGATTGGTACTACTTCTCCGACACTTAGAAAAGATCAATATATCAAGGAAAGATAATGGTTGAAGACAATGAAAGTAACACACAGTCATCACACTGCGGCATCCCCATGAGCCTGGCTCGCAACACCCTACGTGACATGTACAAATCCAACGCCTTAGTGCTGTGGGATAATATCCCGGGGCTTAAACACTCCAAAGCACTAATCAAAGGCTATGACAGAAAATTCTCTAAGTAGCTCATAGCACTTAGCAGAACAAAACTATGCATCATGGTAAGAATTCTAACGGGACATTGTGGGCTAAATAAGCACATGACAACCCTGAAGATTCAAAATGCAGACATGTGCTGAGTGTGTGAGGAGGCCCTAGAAACGCCACTCCACATTCTGTGCGAGTGCATACCATTGATGAACAAACCTGAGCCAATATCACCTGGGGAAGTTTATACTATACCCAGAGGATATCCCAAACATCGCCGCAAAACCATTGTCAACTTCTGGGTGGACATTGGGCTCGACGGCATTCTGTAATCAAAGTGGCAAACACAATAGACCCAACGAGGGTCGCGGTGTTACCGGGGCAATTGATTTCCGGCCAATTGATCAAAAAAAAAAAACACACAGTCAATTCAAACACAATATAGACAAAAGGAATACATACTGAAACATTGGTAGCAGGGGGACTCGGGACTGGTATTACATCTCCATCACCTAAAAATCAATGATAATCATTTAAAATAATTTGATGACAAGATAATTCATACTTGTAACAGAGTAAGGCGGGGACCCAAGCATGATTCAACTCCTAAAAAGTATAGGTACATTGATGCAATCAGATTTTTTTTACATTATCTTGGTTTTACATAATAATATAAAAGAAGACCACTTCTAGAGTGCAAAGGTGCAAAAAAATACTTGCTAGATTTAACGAAGAAAATAGAAAACGCAAGACTAGCTGGAGGACTCGGGATTGCATCTCCAACAGTATAATACAATTTAGTGGTCAGGAGAAATCAATTATAACACAGTACCTTCAAAACAATATGGGTTTGGCAATAATATTATGATAGGTATACTCCAAATTATTTTGATGCAAATGATGTGACATACACCTGTTATTGGAGCATTGAGGATTTTATGTGTTTGTACATGTTCTCAATGTTTATCTGGTGTCTTATGTATTTTAAATAAATAAAAAATACATACTTGTAACAGAGTAAGGTGGAGGACTCAAGCTTGATTTATCTCCTAAAACATATTCTTACAATCAATCAATTCTCCCTTTTACACCCCACTCAGGGGCATAGGGAGGCAACAAGAGCTCTCCATTACAGAAATCATAAAAAAGGGTTACTTTATCCTGGTTATGCATATGAAGAGGACTATTGAAAGATTTACTGAAGAATATAGGACGACTTAATAATTTGACCAAAGCTAGGTGGAGCGTGCTACAAACAATTCGCAGTACGCAGAGAACTATGGCGTTGCGAGTGTGTAGCGCATACAGGACAGTGTCTGCAGAAGCGGTGCTGGTGATTGCCGGTCTGGTGCTCATCGGTCTGGTGGCGATAGAGAGAAAAACTCTGTACAACCAAAGAGGAGCCACAGAAGATACGGAGACCTCAGAGAGAGAAAAAGCGCTCACCAGATGGCAAGAGCTCTGGGAGGACTCAGCGAAGGGAAGATGGACCTACAGGCTGATACAGCAAATCAAGCCCTGACCTTGTGACCTTCCGCATCACTCAGTGCTGAGCATATTGTGTTCTCCTGCCCGAGGTGGGAGGAGGAACGGAGAGATGTGGAAGGAAGACTGGAGATCCTGAGGCTGAATCCGGAAAATATGGTCTCGCAAATGCTGAAAGATCAGAGAAGCAAATGCTGAAATATCAGAGAAAGTGGTCAATTATTGGTGACTTCTGACTTCATGGAAGATATCATAAGGACAAAAGAAATTGATGAAATTAATATGAAAGGCTAGGAGAAAAAAAAAGGCAAAGACAATCTGTGGTTGGGCCCTAGGGCAGGTACACAGTTGTCAGGAGGAAAGGGGGGGGGTTTTAGCCGGTAGGAGTCCGGCACTACCCCAGAGGTGTCCATGAAGGATCCCCCCCCCCCCCCCCCCGAAAAAAAGGGCTAGCTGGAGGACTCGGCGATGCTATTAAAACACTGTAAACAGCAGTCAAAGTAAAGCAAATATAACACAGCACTTTTAAAAAAATATAATTTTGAGATAATACATACTGGTAACAGAGTAAGCTGGAGAACTCGGGGGTAATTCATCTCCTAAAAAGAACAGATTACATCAATCAGAAAAAAGTTTTAGGTAAATTTAATAAAAAAGACAATAGTTGCTAGATTTACCGAATAAAAGAAGGGGATCTAACACTTGGACCAGGGCTAGTCTGAAGACTGGGGGTTACAAACACATCTCCAACACCTTAAAACACAGTTAAAAGTATTATATCTCGCTGCATATACATACATGAAACTTTTACATCTTATAATATAAATGAAAGTCGGGTTAGTTCCAACACTTATAACTCGAGATCAGTTGAACAGATTCTTTCCATGTTTAATTTAATGGATTCTTCTCCCCTCCGAATAACAGAATAACTAATAAAAGTTGAAAATGGATAAGAAATAGTAAAAATATATAACACTGAAGTTAGTGTGGAATGGATTTCCTGCGATGCTGTATGCTGTACATGATGGTAGTTCCCTCTTATTCTCGCAAACGTAATTGCTGCTCTTACAGTAGCCCATCCCACTTACTCCAATTTTCATACAAAGTCAACAAATTTATTGGGCACTTTCATAATATGTGCAGCATCGGCATTTTCATCACTCATCGCAAAGGAGAAATCTGTTATGGTGAGTGATTAATTTTACTTGAAATAAATGTCTGCGCACGCATAATATTCTCACATTGTTCCCGCCTGAGCTTTGAATACAAATGTAATATGGATGTTTTGGAAATATTTTAATGTATTATTTTATTAGTTTGACTCAATCTAATTAATAATGTTTTTTTGGGGGTGCAGTGCACATCATGCACATGAACAGGCAGCCTGGGTTAGAACCACAGGACAACGTCTGTCAGGAATGCTAGTATTAAAATAAAAGATAAAACAAAGATATTTTAAAGTTGAAATATTATTGAAAACAATTTAAAGAAAATAATACGAAAAAATTTGAATACAAATACATATGCGATGACATAATACATACTTGTAGCAGAGGTAGCTGGAAAACTCCGAGTTGGAACATCTCCGGTACCTACATAAAAATTATTGATCATATCATATGAAGCAAAGATAATGATTGAAGACACAGACAGGGCTATTTCAAACACAACCTAGACTAGGTATGTAGGTGACTGGTAAGACTATGATGAATAGGTGCATACCTGTACTAGAGGAAGCTGCAGGACTCCTGGATGGTTCAACAATGCCAATACCTAAAAAACATAGATAACATTTAAATAAATGAAGGACAATGTTTTGTCAGTAAGGCTATAAGACTAATATGTTAAAAAGCAATACCTGAAATTTGGAAAAGATGTAAGAAGCTTGTTCTTTGCTTACTGGTCCAGAAAAACCTGTAAAAGTAATATAATCTCAGGAAATTTTGAACATTTTTCACAACTCCCAGTTGTTTTGCAAAGGTATATGCTTACGTACTTACCTGGAGTTCCAATTGTAGGGACAGAGCAGTATAATATCAACCTTCCACTTAATGCTTGATGATGTGGATTTTTATTGAAGTCATTGAAGTGGGCATCACACACCAAAGTTGTGGTATATCGCTTCGTCAGACATTAACATAAACTAGGCATTTAGGATCCTACGCTTCCATTCCGAGAATAAATGTGGCTGTTTTTTGGGGAAATTAAGAAAAGGCCTTAGTTTTGCTTGACACTCGGGAACACAACAATAAAGTCGACGCTTGGACATTTGGAATCAAGAAAACACTGATCCTTATTCCAAGTTTGAATATTAACACTATAAGTATACTAAAAAACAGTTTTTAAACAAAATATCACAAAGAACACACTAATCCTCATTCCAGGTATGAATATTAACAATATTCTTAAAAAAAACAGTTTTGTAACAATATACAACAAAGATTGCACTAATTCTTATTAAAACAAACATTAATTAAATGTAATTAGTCGTAAAAATGGTTTAAATTTCAAAAAGTACTCCTAAAAATTCCTGACAATGTCGGAAAAAAAACGTTACATACGAATAATGATAATAATAATAATTATTAGCATACAATATTTTAGTCCAAGTTTGACAGAACGGCAATATGACATATAACTTGGGAATTCCAGAGAACTGTGAAATCGGGAATAAAAAACTACACTACCGGGCCCTGTTGAAAAACTACAAACTATAAAAACTCGGTTTGACATGGATTTGACAAGGATTTGACATGAGTTTGACGTTTGCGTTTCTCCAGAACATTTCTACTAAGTTACCACCGCCTGGTGTCAAAGTGTATGGGAAATATAGACGTATAAATTTAACATGTTGGGATTTAATATGTCCTTTATTGAAATTTAATATTAAATAGGTCTAATTATGCCGCTTTTTTGATACAATTTATTTTTGCTTCCATATCGTTTATTTATATTTATAAATTGACTAAAATCATAACTGAAATACATCTTCATGTCACGGTATGTTTTTCCTTTTTCTGTCATATATTTAACGCCCTTTTCCTTGTTCATTTCTCTAATATCCGTAATGTCATTCTTTTTATTGTATGTTAATGTTTTCCGCATAAAGTCCTTTAAATTATTTCGTCCAGAGGATGTTTTCACTTGGGAATAAATACATTTTCCAGATTAACTTGTTGGTTTATAAATTGTTGAGTTTTTCAATTTGTTTATATCTCTGAACACCATAAAAGCCAATCATAAAGTTTATGAACTGTTTGAAAAAAATCAACTGAATCATTTTAGACTGATTACAAAATTAATGATACAAAAATATGTCAGTAATTTCAACAAATTTTCACTAAGAATTTATGAAAACCCCTTTCTAGTATTGATGTTTTGTTATGTAAGTCAATAGAGTAATACATTTGTTACAGTAATACGAGTGTAGACTGTTCACTTAGTGAGCAAGTCGTTGAAGAATGGATTTCGGATTGGACTGCTTTGGACCCAGTGGAACTTCACAGTTTTGCCGCAGAGCATGAACAAAGTCACGATGTTGTCGAGGCAATATATGTCATATTAGATAATAGAAGACGACACTCTGAAGTGAGTTCCAAATAAATTAGTTCTTTTTTTTTCAACTTTTATTCTAAGGGCTGTGGGTTTAATCCTCGGTACTATCTTCCCCTTTCACAAGCACTAGCTTTGTCAAAAATGTATTTGTTTTCACTTTTCGTGAGCCCAGATTCATTAGATAAAAAACAAAGAATCAAGAAAGACTGGTTTTTCAATTTTTTGAGCGAAAGACCACTTTTTTAGCGGTTGTTATTTTCTTTTACGAAAAGAGGGTAGTAAATTGAAGAAAGATTGACAATCTTTGATTTATTCCTACAGCCTACAAATCAAATCAAAACTCCCATTGAACTCCACTCAGGAGCATAGGGAGGCAAGAAGAGGTATCCATTTGTGCTTGATCTTGCGTAATGCTTATGACCTCCTCCCACACTATATCCCACTCCCTCACCTCTGCAGGAATGGAACACAGTATGAGAGGGTCTTCCATGTCTTCGAGACCCTGATGGAAGGAAAGACAGTTCTCTCCTCGGCCAATTGTCATTCGGCATCCTCAACACATATCCCAGCCATGCTCATCTACAGCCTACACAAAACTGAAATTTACTTTTTGATAAGTATTTTTATTGAGACCATGTTCCATTCCTTTTAAGCAAAGTTGAGGGATTTGAGTGGGGGACATCACAGCTGTGCAGGATTGAGAGCAATGTAAAGCTCTTGTTGCCTCCCTATTGCCCTAAGTGGGATCTTAAAAGGAATATTGCTTGATTGATATTTATATGTCCTTCGTTTCCTCGTTGCTGAGGACCATAGTACTGTGATCTAGTCCTTAACATTCTTCTTCTTCTTGTCCCCCATGAGGTCTCCCCGATGTTGGCAATCACTTCTTTGAAAGCCTCTCTATCTCTTGCTACCCGGAAAAACTCCTGCTTCTTTGACTAATAATTGTATAAAGAAACAAATTTTAAAACAATCAGTTCTTAACATATTTATTTTTCAAATTGGATGTATCTATTAACAAAATAAAACAAAAGTGTTTAATAATTTATGTTGAATACAAATGTATTTATTTCAAATCGGGTCAGTCTGCAACAATTATCATATCAGGCGGAAAAATCGTAGCGTATAATTACGTACCTACAATATAAAAATCATTTAACTATCATTTGCATATTGCAACTGATTATAAGTAATTATTTTTCCCATTTAATTGTCTTCTAATGCTATCGTTATTTTATAATAAGTTTTTGTAAATAATTCCTTATTGTGGTTGTGTTGATTTCAGCTTTTGGAACCTGTTTGCACGCAATTATTTGGTTTCTACAGATCTAGGGAAAATAGTTTACAAAAATTTACACTCCAATTTATACCAACCTTAGTTTATATATATTTAAATGCTGTGGTCAGTAGTGAAAAGAAGCAACACAAATGTATAGAAACATTATTGATTGGTGAGTTTTTTTCATTTATCTATGTTCATTTATTTTAAAACTAGCTTTCCCAACGAAGTTGTCCTGTAGTTAGAACTATTAATATTGAATTCGAATCTGTATAATGATAAATTATACCTTTTCACCAACCTAATTCCGACTGATGCATCTGTTTTAAACCATTTATTTTCCATCTGAATTCTATCAATCGCACCAACCATCACAAATTTGACAGTTTCTGTCAACACAGAACTTCTCTGAATCCTTCAAACACATTATTTTCAACTTTGTAATACTTACCTAGACATTATAAATGTTTATAAATATTATTTATAATTTTATTTATAAACATTCTCTGAATCAATCAATATTAGAATTAAATTATATTGTAAAAAGCTCTAAGAAGGTTAAGTACCTACCTACTTTAAGTTTTCTCAAAATTTCTAACGACCCGTGCATCTTTGTTATTTTTTCTGTTATAAGAACCTTCTCCTGACGTTCAGCTAACACAAAAAAAGAATTAGCAGAATTGGTCCAGCCGTTTACGCCTGATGTGATGACCACGGAAAATAGGGCTCCATTTTCATACATAGAGTTTTTTTTTTATATTCTAAAATCCTGCTTCTCATATTGATTTTAAAACATATGTATTAAGGCTACTAATGTTTTTTTTTTATGTGCCTTAAGATTAGATAATAATGTGATGTAAGAAGACAAAGATTTAAAATTGATGCAAATATTTAACAAAAAATCATCAAATAAACAAAGTGATTGGTAGACTAGCGGTTACGATGCCGGTTTTCGTATCGGAGGTCGTGGGTTCGATCCCAGGTGCCGACCATCTTCCTCTTATACGCCACCAGCTTTAAGTAGCTTACTGTGAAATAGTCAAAGAGTTCATTTGTGTTCACTCTGAGTGAGCACTGATTCATTTAAAAAAAAAACATTTCTCTGTAAATATTTTAATAGCCAGTATTTTGATTCTTCTTGTTCATGTTGTGTTTTAATATTTCAGGTCTTTATAATTTAGAAGTAATGGATGAAAATGGAAAACCAAAAGTGTTTTCATTTAGACTTCCATCCTTAGCACAGGCTTCCATTTATCACGAGGTTTGATATCTACTTTATTAACATTTTCAAAAACATTTAAATTAAACACTCCAAAAACCATGATCGATTATGAGAAACAACAATGTCTCGCTACAAGCTAAAAAACTAGTGCTTAATACAATTCTGTTACCATCAATGATGTATGGATGTGAAATGTGGACATGGATGAAAAAAAAAGAAGTATAAATGTAGTGGATTTGAAAGCTCACACATGGAAAGGAATGAGAGAAAATTTATTGCAAACACATAGGACCACCATGGCACTTTGTGACAAAAATCAAAATTCATTTTTATTTCAATAAAATGTCAATAACAGTTTCCTTTTATTTTCAGCCAATGACATTGGGTCCCGCGTTTTTGTTAGAGAGTTCCCTGAGGCGATGGGAGGAGTGCGATACCAAGTTAGTCAATTGGGGTCCCCTGCCACAGGTGGAGGCCCTCAATGCACAGAATAGGACTAAGGTCATGACCGCATTGCTCTTTGTGTTCAACAGACATCTTAGTCTTCTGCCACAGTCGGCGCTGAGACAGCTCTGCATAGTCTCATCTAGGTAACTATACTTTCACACAGTCACAAGAATCTAGACATAAATAGAACGTTGTGCACCATCAAAGTCGATGGGCAATAAAGATAAGACATTAACAAAAATGGATATATTCATATCCTGGCGCCAAATACATGACAGCAGTCGCAGTCTTTAAATTTGGTTGCTATCTTGTTCTCAATAATTTCCAACTTTTATCTCTATGTCTCATTAATAATAATTAAATATCTTCTTGTTGTATGCATGGGATTTTTTGACATGTTGAACATGTCGTGAATTCTTATGATTAGGAGTTTGGGACTTAAACATTACCACCTAATGGCGAAGGTTGTTAACGTAAAGTTATCACACTAAGCCAGCCTTCGAAATAACAGTAGAAGACGGTCATAAGCCCGTAGTGGTTTGTTCAATTTGAAAATCCAACATCAGTTATAATATCTGCATGGCTCCAATAACAGATGCCTACCATATACGTATCTTGAGCTCTCTCTCTGTATATTGCTCTCAAATGCTGGTGCGGGCATGTTGACAAAATGAATGAAGAAAGAATGACAAAAAGAATCTAAAAATCTGAAAGAATAGCTGCACGGAGACTTGGCCGACCTAGATTGGTATGGACCGATCATATTGGTGCCGTCTTAAAGGAGGAACAAGTCCGGAGTAAATGGAATAGGAGACAATGTATGCGGAAAGTTATGTTCTCGAATGAAGCAAAAGAGGTTTGTCTCTATAGGAATGGGATCACTCTGGGATACAGCGCGATGGGTAAAAAAAAAACTTGACATCTGCGTAGACCAAGCCTGGGCAAACTGCGAGCCTCCAGTAATTTTAATGCAGCCTGCCATCATTACATTAATTTTTATTGTGAACATATTTTTCCAGTACTTATGTCATCAGAAATTTACATTGCTCTTGTTTTTTTTCTAACTACGGTATAAATATTTCAAATACTTTATAAATTTTTCTCTGTTTCTGTTTGCCAAACTCTTGGTAATCTATTGTCTTTTTTAGTAAAAGGTCTAACCAATTACGATTTTATCTCTTTCAATACAATATTCTGTTTCACTTTTGTTTAATCTATAATGTCTCTGGTGTATTTAGTGTCACAAGACTGTTACATAATGCTCATTGAGCATGTAATAAACCTTTCAAGTGCGTCATTTAATATCCTATAAAGTAAGTAGCATTTTATTAATCAACCATGCACCATGCGCTCTGTGACATCGAAACTAGTATGATATTTATTATCTATATATTAAAATGTGAAGGAAAAACTTTGTGACTATTTTCACGAAAATTGCGCAGATGGAGGAGTATGAAATTTCGCACACTTATAGTTTATACAGAGAAGTGGTGGCAAATGCTAATATTTTTTTTAAAACACGGTGAATCCGCAGGTAGAAAAATGTGCTGTAAGTACTTATGTAAATTAAAATAAATAGGTATGCAAACTTTTATTATTTTGATATATTTTTTTTCATTTTCGTGTTTTTTTTATATGGGGGGGGGGTTCCAAATTATATAAGGAGGGAAGGGCGCCAAATTATATTGGGGGTGGGGGGGGCGCTAAATTTTAATTCCGCCCCGGGCGCCGAAAGCCACAGTACGCCACTGCTCACACTTTGATGTATTTGACACAGATCTTTTGTTTATCTGTGGTCAAATTGAGAATAGATTAATATTAACCATAGAAAAAACTTTTAACATATCAACATTTCAAATTTGTGTTCTAGACATGACAATCTATTAACCCATTGAATACCAACTATGTAATATTATGTATGTTGGTCGGCACATACATACATTCTCCCTTGAGGCACGCCGCAAACCAGCCTGGAGGAGACCAATCCGCAGCAAACCCGACCCGCACGAAACCAACCCCCTTTTTTTTTTATCTTGTATAGGGGTTATAGCTATATGCTATTATGGCATCTCGACCCTTGGGATCTTTTATACCTCCCCCCTCCTTAATCCGTGATGAACTTCAGGTAGCTTATTGTGCTTCCCCCTGGGATTGAGGCATAGTCTTCTGGTCTTGGGTATCTACTGCCCAGCATCCTGTGTCTCTTATTAGCGAGAGCGTCGCAGTTACATAGTAGATGTTCCATAGACTCTTCACACTCGCTACAAAATCTGCACTTGGGATCCTCCACAAGTCCCATTTTAAATAGTATCCTATTGACACCATAGTGTCCGGTGAATATTCCGATTGTTGATCTGATATACCCCTTGCCATAATTCCAGATTTTGTGGATTTGGTCTTCATTTACATTCGTTATGAATTTTTTCGAGTGTCTCAGTCCTGGTGAGGACCTCCACTCCTCTGAGAATTTATCATTCGCATAGCTTTTAATCGCATTTATGATCGACACATACGGTAATCTCAGAACAGGTTCTGGTCCCGTATATGTTGTTTCTGATCCTTTCCTTGCTAGTTCATCAGCCTTTTCGTTGCCCTCAACCCCCACGTGCCCAGGGACCCACACCAGCCTGACCTTGTTCCAGCGACCCAACTTGTTGAGTGCATGTGTACAATCCAGTATAAGTGCGGAGTTTATCCTGTACGCACATAGTGCTCTGAGGACAGCTTGGCTGTCACTGAGGATATAAACAGTTTTATCTCTTGTAGATATGTTTAGTATCTCTTGTGCACATGTCAGTATAAACCAACCCCCTAGTCTGGTCGAAGCAACCAAACCAAAAAGTCGGCCCCACACAAATCAAGCCCGCCGCGCCCCCCCCCCCCCCCCCCGCACACCAACCCACAATACAGGGGACCTAAGCCCCACTAAGGAGCATAGGGAGGCACAAGAGCTCTCCATTGCGCTGGATCATGCACCTTTACAGGGGGAAACAATTGCCTGAACTCCCCCTGATGCGAACGAAGCTTATATCTTGTGCCTTTGCTGACCTGTTGGGGTTTAAGGACGTGAGATGGTCAGTTTCACGGTCATGTTGGTCGGAAACTATACAATATTAAGTATTACTTTCACATTTCACCAAAAGATAAAGAGTATTAACCACCCAAAACTTTATTCTTTTCTTTAACTTCACAAATACTCAATACTTTTATATAACTGTATGAAAAAGTAATTCTTATAAGTATAAATACTTACAGTGGATTAACAGGTATCCATTTCTGACATGTTACATTGGATTTAACTCAAGTATAAGGTCATCAGTTATCGTACCAGAGTAATCTTTGATATCAGCCTACTATGCACATATATAGTGTCTTCAACTTCTTCCCCATTCAGCCGAGAAACGCTGTTCTTCCACCTGTTAAATTTCTGAACACCCTTAAACATACTGTTTTAATTCAAAGCAGAGCTATTTGGAGATGAAGAACATTTACATTACACAATAAAATACCGACCTCGGTAGCCTAGTTGTACTGGTGTGGAATTCAGATCACAAGGTCCCGGGTTCGATTCCCAGTCAGGTCAGAGTTTGTCTATGTGTTGGCCTGTCTCAAATTGGGCGAGACCGGTTGACTGGAAAAAATTTCCTTAGGCAATAAGTTCCGCTGGCTATACTGACACCTTTTTATAGAAAAGTTTTATATTACATTAAAAGGCTCTTATTTGCCTCTAACGACCTGTTTCAATAATGTATCCACGGTAATCAGCCAAATGCAAATGAAAATACAAGTGTCCCAAAACTGTCAAAATCGGGGATAGAAAAAAATAGTAATGAAAAATGTCAGAAACTACTAGAGGCAGATTTTTGCAACCGGCTGTAATTAGGATCATATAGAGAGAATGGATTCATTTTGAAGACTGTTGTGTTATTTCTCAGTAAATTTTACTGATTTGCTCGCCCCTTGGAGGATGCCTGTTGGTTCGACAAACTCAATTTGTATGTTCCGCATCTGATTCCGCTGTAATAGTCATCTGCATAGCATATTGTGCTAACTGCACCTTTTCAATATGGTTGATTATCATCTTTTTGCAGACTGGTGACGCAAGGTTTCATCAACCTCTCTTCCAAAACACAACATTCATCCCTGGATCGTCGACCGTCCCTGGAGCTTCCACCACGAATTCCCGTTTCGTCACAACTGCTGCTGGAACTAGTTCACAGTGTTTACTTTGCTATGTTCAACGAGTTTTATACGTTAGCGCTGGAAGCCGTCAATGATATCTCAGCCCGAGCCAGCTACGAAGGTTTCCCCGATGTTCTATTGGTGACTGGTTCCATCACTAATTCTTTGCAAGCTAATCCTTCAGGTAAATATGATTTTGTGGTTATTATTAATAATTTAAAATTTATTCAGATAATTTACATAATATATGGTATGAATTCCCTCTATTTTATAAATCATGTCAAGTTCTGTAATGAGCATGGGTATTCACGAAAATGTTTAGAGTGAACTTGTTCTTTTACTTAAGGATCATTATAATGCTATAACGAAATAATTTTTAGTTAAATGAGACAAATTCCAATTAATTTTTACATTTTTCTTGCATTCTACGTTTTGTATAAATGTTGAATTTTTTGAGTTATGGATCCGGAAAAAAAATGCTCAAAAAGCATCCAAAACTAGCTAAACTATTATATGTTCATTTCACAATAAAACAGCAATCTCAGTTTTGTATGTTTAAGGACTCTCGGAATCATTAAATAAAATCAATTATTCAGTGAAAGTTCAAAAGAATAGGGGTGGTTAAACATTCAACGCACCCTTAAGTCTCAAATATTTGACTAGCTCTACACTTAAACTGTTTCGTGAATCACCCTGCGAGATCTACTTGATAGCAAATGGAATAGGTTTTCAGCTGCTTTTGTGTGGATTTTTCTCCAAAGATGGTGTGAAGATTGACATTTCGACAGAATTCTTTCTTCCATTTTCAAGAGAATTTTGATGAGAATCTCACAACTCATTAACAGACGTAGTTGTAAATGTAGTTTATGACAATGAGAAAATGCAGATGTCAAAAAAACCAAGATAACATTCATACTAGGTATTTAGAAGAAAAATAAAAAAAATTTTGATCAATAATAATAACATTAAGTATTAAAATATTGGATTGCCAGTGTAAAAAAAAACAACCTTTGTTTTGTTTTGATACAGGTCAGCCGTGTGACGGGCCAATGGGTATTAGCGTCGCATTATCACCAGCAACCACCACGGTCACCGTTTCTAAGTCTATGATAACAAATGCTTCCTTCAGAACAAAGAAATTGCCAGGTAAAAAACTTACACCTTCTATTTATTTTGTACCTAATAAATTAATTTATTTATATTTTCTTTTATTTTGACTCTCCTCATAACTTGTTTATTTTCAGACTAAAAGAATATTATTTATTTCTTAGCAAATTACTGAATCTAATTTCTCAACCTTCCCTATCCAATTCCTAAAATTATCCAAGTGATCGAGTCTATCCCAGGTATAAATAAACTAAATATTCTATAAAAATAATTCATTCATTTAGTTATCGATATTAATGTTATGAGTGTGGATGTTGAATTATAGTAGGAAGCCCGCCAATCACCTACATATTCGTTTAGTTTGTAGAGGATCTTTGTATTTTCGAATATACTCTCGGATACTTTTTTCAAAACAGTAAAAGCTTGTTTGTTATCCAGCTTGTCATAATAATATTAAACTAGAGGTCGACCAGTGTTCGAAATTGGACCATAACTAATTTAGATTAGGTATATGTTTGTTTTTCGAGCATCCTGTAAGAGGCAGGAAATCGAAAAATCAGATCGGGACCGTGAGGTTGACCACCTCACGTCCTTAAATCTCAACCGGTCAGAAAAAGCACCATAAGCCTCAAGACGCCATCGAGCGCAATGGAGAGCTCTTGGTGCCTCCCTATGCCCCTAAGTGGGGCTTAGACCTCCTGCATTGCGTGTTGGTTTGGGGGGGATCTGCGGCGGGCTTGATTTGTGTGGTGCCGGCTTTTTTGGTTTTGATTAATTCGATCGAACTAGAGGGTTGGTTTCACGCGGGTTGGGTTTACTGCGGGTTTGTCTCCTCCAGGCTGGCTTGCGGTGTGCGGGAGGTCTTAAAGGGAGAATGTATGTATGTATATGTTTGAACATTATTAAGGTTCCATTGTCAAAGACTGAGCAAGCGCTGATTAAAAAACAATGACACATCCATGTCATGACATGGATGTGTCATTGTTTTTTAATCAAAATTATGAAATAGCGTTTTTTTCTACAACAAAGTTTTTTCTAATATTATTAAAGACAAACAATAGGGTATTTGACTAATTTCCAGAAACCGTTTTAAATTATTCTACGATACATTATAAGCACATTCTCTTTATATTTTCTGAAGATATGCCATATTTTATATGAAAATCATGTTTAAAGTTTAAATATCCAAAAATGCGCGTAAAACGCTGTCTTGTATAATGGCGCTGGTCACGTGGTGCATTTTACGTCACACTTCTGTATTGGTATGAGGTTGATGACTATCATTTACCATGGGGTGACGTCACCTTGACGTCACGGGGACCACAACTAATCACAAGGCGTTTTCATCGGTGACTAGTTCCATAGAAATATTTGGATTTTTATTACGTGTTTTTATAAAAAATAAGCCTATTTAAGTTGTAAAATAAAAGAAATAAGCTTTCTTGGGCCATTTTCAAACAGGATGACCACAATCTGTATCTTATTTTTCATAGTGTCAAATACCCTATATTAATCTGTTATTGGATTGTGTGGTTGGATGGATCAAATTATGTGGTTGGATGTTAGAGATTGCTTCGGCTATAATCCCACCATTGCCACTATTTTTTAATTTGTGCATAAAGAATTAAATAAACAAATAAATAATCTATTCTCAATTTGACCACAGATAAACAAAATAATTTATGCGTCTGTGTCAATGTCAAATACATCAAAGAGTGTGTGAGAATCAAATACATAACAACACTGTTTGGCGCAAAGGTTTTTACTGTCATGCTAAACAATGGCATTTTTTAACAATAAATAAATAAATAACATTACAATAGTGTTTGTTATGTTTTTCTTATTTACTTAATCTATTTTTATGCATAATTAAAAAAAAATATTAGCATTCGCCACTCCTCTATATCTATATAATAATTCAGAAATGTTTGTGTGCTTTCTATCGTATATGTGAACATCACGCCTAAACGGCTGAACCGATTTCACTAATTCTTTTTTTGTCGTGTTGGCTTTTATTAGTAGAAGGTTCTTATGAAAGAAAAAATTAAGAAAGTTGCGTGGTAAATCTATCTATATAATAATTCAGAAATGTTTGTCCGCTTTCTATCGTATATGTGAACATCACGCCTAAACGGCTGAACCGATTTCACTAATTCTTTTTTTGTCGTGTTGGCTTTTATTAGTAGAAGGTTCTTATGAAAGAAAAAATTAATAAAGTTGCGTGGTAAATCTACATAATAATTTAGAAATGTTTTTTTATTAGCTTTTTACTTAATGTCATCGCATCACGCCTAAACGGCTGAACCGATTTCACTAATTCTTTTTTTGTCGTGTTGGCTTTTATCAGTAAAAGGTTCTTATGAAATAAAAAAATAAGAAAGTTGCGTGGTAAATTGGGAAATTAAATAAAACTCGCATTAGCCCCTCCTTCTCTATCTAAATAATAATTCAGAAATATTTTTTTATTTTGCTTTGTCATAGCATCACGCTCAAAATACAAATGCTACGTCAGATATGAATCTGCACAGAGCCGTGCAAAATGCCGGAGAAGGTTCTTTAATACAATTTGCTGCATTAACTTTAATATATTTAGAGCTAATTAAAAAACCCTATTTTTTAGGATCTTCATACAAAATTTTAATAAACATTAAAAGTGTCATTCTTCTTTTTCTGTGCTTATGTCAGTTATAGAGGTCTACAAAGCAATGGGAAGCTAGACTAGAACCTGTTTAATTACCTACCGATCAAGCCTGACAATCGGAATCAAAAACGTAAAGCAAGACGGGTATAAGCTAGTCTATATAATAATTGAGAAATGTTTGTGTGCTTTCTATCGTATATGTGAACATCACGCCTAAACGGCTGAACCGATTTCACTAATTCTTTTTTTGTCGTGTTGGCTTTTATTAGTAGAAGGTTCTTATGAAAGAAAAAATTAAGAAAGTTGCGTGGTAAATCTACATAATAATTTAGAAATGTTTTTTTATTAGCTTTTTACTTAATGTCATC
The DNA here is from genome assembly GCA_963576905.1 of Mystacides longicornis. Lineage (NCBI taxonomy): Eukaryota > Metazoa > Arthropoda > Insecta > Trichoptera > Leptoceridae > Mystacides > Mystacides longicornis. The sequence continues at coordinate 4,398,155 of OY756433.1, read as the reverse complement.
GCATCACGCCTAAACGGCTGAACCGATTTCACTAATTCTTTTTTTGTCGTGTTGGCTTTTATCAGTAGAAGGTTCTTATAAAATAAAAAATTAAGAAAGTTGCGTGGTAAATTAAATAAAACTCGCATTAGCCCCTCCTTCTCTATCTAAATAATAATTCAGAAATGTTTTTTTATTTTGCTTTTTACCGTATGTCATAGCATCACGCTCAAAATACAAATGCTACGTCAGATATGAATCTGCACAGAGCCGTGCAAAATGCCGGAGAAGGTTCTTTAATACAATTTGCTGCATTAACTTTAATATATTTAGAGCTAATTAAAAAACCCTATTTTTTAGGATCTTCATACAAAATTTTAATAAACATTAAAAGTGTCATTCTTCTTTTTCTGTGCTTATGTCAGTTATAGAGGTCTACAAAGCAATGGGAAGCTAGACTAGAACCTGTTTAATTACCTACCGATCAAGCCTGACAATCGGAATCAAAAACGTAAAGCAAGACGGGTATAAGCTAGTAAACTATAAATGTGCGAAATTTCATACTCCTCTGTCTTCGAAATTTTTATAAAAATAGTCACAAAGTTTTTCCTTCATGTATTAATATACAGGCTGACTGGTAATTCGATACATTCCTAGAAAGGGGTTATACTAGAGGAAATTTGCAACAATTTTGTTCTCATTAACCAGGGGTCAAATGTCAGTGGTTTTCGAGTTATTTAACTTTTTAGAGTTTTTTTCAATTTTCCACCTTTTGACATAAAATTAAAAATTGTAAACAAAGTACTCCATTTAGGAAAGTAAAAATACATTTTTCAAATAGCTGAAGAATAAAGGAATGGTTGAAAAAGAAATCAAGAAGAAAATTTCAAAAACCTCAGAAATACAACGTTTTAAAATCACAAGAAGTTAGTATTTTTCATGTTTAATTTCGATTTTTCTAATGGAGTTACTCCAAAAAAGTATAATATACTTGGCGCACAAAATACAGGAAAAACTTCCCCAACTAATAAGCTTTCAGAAAACGTATAATCAAATAATCAATATTAAACTATCAGATGGTGCTATGAAGGGGTAGGCGTTTTCATACAAACGGCTCTACTTCAACAACGTTGAACTGATTCTGCGCCTTCTGAGATTTATTTTCCAAATCTGTAGTAAAATGGACAACATTCATATGTTTTCTGAAAGCTTATGAATTTGGGAAGTTTTTCCTTTATTTTGTACGCCAAGTATATTATACTTTTTTGGAGTAACTCCATTAGAAAAATCGAAATTAAACATGAAAAATACTAACTTGTGATTTTAAAATGTTGTATTTCTGAGGTTTTTGAAATTTTCTTCTTGATTTCTTTTTCAACCATTCCTTTATTCTTCAGCTATTGGAAAAATGTATTTTTACTTTCCTAAATGGATTACTTTGTTTACAATTTTTAATTTTATGTCAAAAGGTGGAAAATTGAAAAAAAACTCTAAAAAGTTAAATAACTCGAAAACCACTGACATTTGACCCCTGGTTAATGGGAACAAAATTGTTGCAAATTTCCTCTAGTATAACCCCTTTCTAGAAATGTATCGAATTACCAGTCAGCCTGTATAGATAACAGTACAAAACTATGTTGTTGTTTTTTTACACAGTCACACTTTCTCCTACCTCTTAATGTCCCTTTACCTCCGTATCTCATAAACCAAAATATGACATAATTTTGACATTTCTGTTCTGAATGCCGCTTTTAGTATATGTAGTAAATCCTCATATATTGACATTGTGACACATATTTATGAGAACTGTATCAAATGTATTGTTATTTTCTTTCAGACGATATTCCTATTCAGGCTGGAGTTAGCAATCCTACGGACGCCAACCCGGACGGATTGAATTCCATCACGGAGGAAACGGAAACGGAAATAAATTCAAATCAACGTAATACGTCATTCCGAAATTCTAAATCCAAATTGCCCTCCTTCCCTGGATTGGGGAAGAAAACAAAAGATAAAGAAAAAGACGCTAAAGAGAAAATGGGATCTGTTAAAAGTAATTCAACCTCGTCCGAAACCACCCGAAAATTACAGCATTCTCCTAAAGATATGATAAAAACTCACAGTAAAGGTTCGCTTATACCCACTACTAACGGAGACACCAACGATTATCCGAGTCCGTTACTACAGAAGAAAATATCCGCCGGTGACTTGGATACGGCCTCAAACATTATTAGCGAAGAGAAAGTGTCTTTAATTTCCAATTCTTTACAGAGCGTAGACAATTCGGATACCCACTCGCAGATTACGACAGATTCCATAGAATTAGAAAACACAACTACTAGATTATCTACAATGCAAGTGAGCTCAGTGTAATCGGAAATAAATACATATTATTTTTGATATATGAACTTTTATTTGATGAGGGTATCTTTTTATTATACACATTTAAAAATTATCTTGATATTACTCTTATACCAACACCACCTATATAAGAAGGCCTAAGCGCTGCTGGTCATTTTACCTCTAACGTCACACCTGAGGCCCAGGTCGCCGGCTCTGTATGACAGATATCATAGAGTACAGGTAAGTACGTACCCTTACAATGTGACATCACAGTCCCAGCGCTAAGGCCTTCTTATGTGGTGGTGTCTTATACTCTTTGACATTTTGACTGTCCACACATTAGTGTCTTTTTGATAGTGGCAACATTAATTATTGTTGTTTTTTTTTTCATAGGGCCAACATTCATTGATATCTTTTTTATTTTCTTCTTCAAATGGCAACATTGTTTGACTTTTTTTTTCAAATAATGTTCCATTATTTGTCATTTTTCTGAAATGTTTGTTGGTTTTTTAGGAAAAAAATGAGTATTTTTTTAACTATTCAATGAATGTGAATAAAAAACTGTATTAATTGATAGTCGGCACCATTCGTTGAAATATAACCCCTAAAATGAAGGGCAATCAGTATACCAACAAGAAAATTATGATTTATCCTTTTTTTATTGTCTTTGTAAAGTAAGTAGATTATTTTACTGTACGTCATACTAACTCAGAACTTAGTAAGAAAATAGCTGTCTCTAATTTAAAATGGATTCTTTAATACCCAGTAAATAATCAAAAATATTCACACATAAAAGAAGAAATAAATGTTGCATTATTATCAAACACAATACAGTATTATTTATGAATTTTATTTTAGTGTGTGTTATTGGTATAGTTGCATGTCACATGGTACATTTTTAATTACTTACATTTATTTTGATCTGTGTTGAGAGTATTTAAAACACTGATTCAAAAAAAAATCAAAAGAAAACTTACAGGCAATAAAATTCAAATCAACATAATATAAGATTTTTTTGGAAAAATTATCCATTGACTTTCACAAATTAGATAACAATTAGATTCCTAAGCAATATTTTTGATAAATTCACTCTAAATGTAAAGTTTGCATAAAAAAATAAGTCCCAGCTTTCTAACTACAATATAACTGAAAACAATGAAATAAATATTTGTTGTTGCCTTATAAATAAGTTTTATTTAAAAATTGTTATTAAAAAAAAAGTTTTGAATCTAATTGTCATGTATTTTAAATTATTAAATGTTATAAAATAAAAACAATTTCAACTTTATCCTAAATTCTTGGTCAAATTAATATGTGCTTAGAAATAACATATCTATTTAAATCAATTTCATTTTCAATCTAATATGAGCTATCTATGATTACAGAGAGACAACATATCTCAGTTTTTCTAATACTTATTCAATAATATCATTCTATTGTTGGTTTAATAATGTTCATATTTTATGATCAACTAGCTTTCCCGAGAGACGTCCTGTGATCTAACTATGAATATTGAATTCGAATTTAAAATAATTATTAAAATGACTTAACCAATGTCATTGCGACAGATGCATCTGTTTTAAGCCACATATTTTCCATCCGAATTCTGTCAATCGCGCCAACTATCAAGAACTGACAGCTCGTATCAAACGACAATTTGATTCCATAATTCGATTTATTCACTTTTCGCATTTTAATTTATAAAAATATGCGCTTCAATGTTTACAAATTAGAAAAAACTTGAAAAAAAATCTATCAAAATATGCGTGCCAATATTTTTAATGTCAATGGTAAATAAAAATTGTGTTTTTCTATAGATTTTTCACAGATGGCGTTGTCGTATCCAAATTCGTTCCATACCATCTTTAATACTATATTTTATATTATTTGCTATCCATTTTTCAATGTTTATTAGTTATTCTGTGAACCGAAAATGATAAAAAACCTGTTCAGTCGATCTCGAGTTATAAGTGCTCTCACTAACCCGACTTTCTTTTATATCTTTAGATGTATTTCTTTTAAAGTGCTATAAATAACTAATCAATAATTTACCAACTTTTCAATGCTAACTACGGTAATTGTGTGGGAATTTTTAATGATAAATTACTCCTACAACTGTCTTGTTGTAAGCCTGTAGTGGTCTAAATTTATTATTAAAAATTTGATTAGTCTAATGTTAGTATCAAAAAGTTCATAACTTATCATATTATGTAAAAATGATGTAAAAACATACTATTAATTTAAATTGGACAAAAAATCCTCATATAATTCAGTTATCCTTCAAGAACCTATGACCTTTTAAACACTTTAAAACTATTAAAAGTCTTTACCGTACCTACTTACTAAAATCACCACTTTTCATTTTGACATAATGCATATTTTAACTAGTTTTTTTTTTCGGAATATTCAAATATAATGTTGGACGAATAATTTGAGCAATAATTAATTTGCAACTTTTATGAAATTCTGTTTTATGAATCAGATTTACACATTGCTCAAATTTAACATACATACACTAATGACATGACAGCAATATTAAATGTTGATGATATCAACATGCCTTTACATAAAAAATCAGTACAATCGATGTAGTTTAGTTTTTTGTTATTTGTCGTCTCAAGTTACATGAATTTTTAGTATATTATTTAGCCGTTCACAAATTTGAATTTATCAAGTAAGAATGTGTTCATTAAAAATATTATTATTATCAATTAGATCATTTTTTGTGTACAAAAGAAGGTTTGCATACAATCATAGATAGATGCCGATTGTCATTATACTTATTGTTTAAAAGTTTGAACATATTTAAAGTTTATATATTTTAAGACCTCCTCCTGGGAGGAAGAGCTCTTGTTGCCTCCCTATGCTCCTGAGTGGGGTGTAAAGGGGAGAATCGATTGATATATTTTACAAAACCACTATAAACCATAGAGCAGATCAATATAAAGAATATTAACTTGTATTTTTGAAGCTAAATGATGTTATATAATTTTAGTAATGTACTACAAAAATTTGAAAACACTGTTAGGTTAAATTCTTAATTTCGGTTAGATAAAATATGTCTCTACAAACGGGTGTATGTCTAGATATTAATTACAAAACCGAGGTCTTTTTAGAGCTTTTGTTTAACATATACGGTACTTACTTAAATTGATAAATAGATTCACAAACTTTTTTCTATACATTTGCCACACAATACTTTCTTTCAAATATTTTACATTAAAAAATAAATAAATTAGGTATGAAGCAATTACATAAGTTTCATTCTTAATATTTTTAACTAAATTTATATAAAAAAGAATATTTTGCCATTTCTGCCAATGATTTATTCATTAACAGAAATTTTTGTTTATTTTAATAATTAATTTATTAAAATTTTCTACAAAATATTGGAAGATTATCTTGGAATATAAAATCTACATTTTTTGAAATCTGAGGAAAAAAGGGCATTATGTAGGAGAATGACATTGTTATATGCAAGATTTTACACAGTGGACTGTTCTTGTGCTCTTTTGCCCTTAATTGATTGAGAATATCAAGCATGGTCGACAACTTTGTGAATATAAAAATTAAACCATAGGAAAGTATATAATATGTCAGGTCAAGGGCCTTAGCCGGGGGTTTGATCCAAAAATGAAGATTTTCTTTAGTAAGTATCATTGCGACATTCATCCACATGATAAATTTTCTTTATTATCTCCAAGATAGAAAATAACACATCCAACAGTACTCAGTCGCGGCAAATGTGAATCCTTGATGGAGTTTAATTCTAAAATATCATATAGTAATTAATCATGTGTCGAAATTAATTTGATGGATTTGTGTATAAAACTGATGATGTAAAAATATATTTTAAAAATACTTGAATGAACTTAAAAAATATAATTAAATCTGACAATAATATTTCCTATTTAGAAATTGCTTCAATCATCTTTGCTGCAACGTGTACTTGTGTATATTTATACAAACAAAGAGTTTGTATATTTTTTGAGCATTTGTGTATCTACGTTCTAGTAATTGTGAAAATATCATACTTATAGAAGTTAGATTTTCAAAGTGTGACCATCGCTTTCAATGTTTATTATAAACTAATATCATCACTTTTTAGATTTTATATAAGAAAACCCATAACAAGTTATACATAGAGTTATAAATTCAGCATAATAATAAATATCTCCTAAAAAACTGACCCCCAAGCAAAAATCAATGGGGATCGAATCACTTTGCATACCAAATTTTCCTTTAAGTTAATTCTTATGACTGAAAAATTTAATCAAACATTTAAAAACGCAAAATATTTTTCTCTATCCCAAAATCTTCATGAAAAAATACCCGATGTTATATATTTTAAAACAGTAACATCTTATAGCTTGTTATTTCCAATAAATTCAGTATTAATGGAATGTTTTTTTTTATCTGATATCTTCATATATTGAAAATTGACCTTTATAAGTCAATATTTTCAAATTTTTATAATATCCAAATTTCCCATCATTTTGATACTATTCCATCTCTCAAAAACATATTTATGATCTTAATCTTATTGGAATATCTAAACTACTACGTATTAACATCAGCTTCCATAATGAATACATTATAAACTATAGCAATAGAATCATTTGTATGATTTTTTTTAGTAATTATGACTTTTTGTCTATGAATATGCAAAAACATCACATCACCAAAACATAATATGCAAAAACATCACATCACCAAAACATAATATGCAAAAGTATCAAATAAAAATAGATAACACTGTTCTAACTGATTGATGTTTAGAATAAGAAAATATTTTTTAATTCATTGTAAATATTATACATAACTATTTCTGTAATTATTTATTTGCTTTTTCTATTTAAATGTTTGTATGATATCAATTTACTTATTGTATAGTATAATTTATAATTTATGAATTTCTTTGAGAATATTTTGTTTTCAAATATTTAATTTTCTTATCTTTAATCCGTTTGCTTGTTGCTTTTTAGAACTGATTTTTTAACGTGCCCTGTATTTTTTTCTGTAGATACACTGAAACTATGAGACATTTCTAAATCTGGAAAAATAATATCTTGTCCTACCCTGTAAGTAAATCATTTTTGGGTTAAACCGGTCTACTTAAACTAAATCCACATTTAATGTCTATCTCAAATTTATACAATAATCGATCAGTTTTTTTAGTATTGTTAAATTTAAAGTGATTTTTGCTAGCTGTGCTAATTTTATCATATGTAGGTATTTATAATTTATTTTTAAGTATTTATAGTATTTTGCATTCCTCATTTAGAAATAATAAACTACTAATAAAAAATTATGTATAAGATATATTAACTAATTTTCATTCTTTTTTTTTCATGTATCACATTATATTTTGCTTTTTAGCGCTGCATTTCGATAACAATATACTTTACAATGGAAGCTCTGTATTTGTTATGAATACAGAAACAAATTTTTCCATAAAAGCTATTGAATTTAAATAATGAAAGTGATACAAAAGTATAAAATATGTTTATTCTTAAATTATTGAAAAAAAGAAAGAATCTGGACTGACTCAAAGTGCACACAAATACACTTTTGGCATCTTTCAAAATAAGCAAAGCTTACGTCCTGAAATAGGAATACGGTCTGCACAGGAGATCGAACCTACGACCTTCATATTGAAAGTTGGCAACTGACCGGCTAGGCTACCAGCCAAATACCCCGATTCGCTATCAGATCTGCTAAAATTTAGCATCAACTAAAATTTTGAATTTCGCAGGCAATTCCATGTGATTTCAACCAATCCCAGCAATATTGCTTAAGAAATCGATCGATGTGAATATAGCTGCAAGTGATTTCAAACTAATATTTTCCCCATGTTAAAATTATCATCATGGCCACCAAATTTCCTTTTTCTAAAACAAATTCATCTTGATCAAGAAATATAACCACTATTTACGTATCTTTTATGATGAAAACACGAGCAAAATTATATTTTTTACTGAAAATAATAACCTTTTTCTTTTGATTGTTGTTTTTAATAGAGGTATCTGAAAAAAAAAGACACGATTTTGACATAATATAAGCGGTTCCTCTAAATTTTTGGCGGGTTTTTCTAAGGTGCTGCTTAAATTGATCGAATAGCGGGTTATTTAGGAGGAATTGTGATACTTTAAGTGGAACAGTCAGTTAAAATTTACTTTTTTTCATACACTTTTTGGCGGATTCTTAATTTTAGCGGATCTGATAGCGAATAGTGGTATAAGTCTACTAAAGAGAAAACTCTGTAGAAACAGGGTTTAGCACCTTTAGTTGCTTAGTTATTGTAGGTGTCAAGAGGTTTCATTTCGTTCCCTGGTTTGGCATCCTGTCGGACCGGATGACTGGTAAAAACAGTCTCAGGCAATAAGTTCTACCGTCTTTATGTAGAAAAGTGTTAATTTATTATTGAAAACAAGAACTGGTTTGACCATTGAATTATTATGTAGTATGTACTAGAAGAGGCATCTCCACATAAAATGTGGAAATGAAATAAAGTCGACTGACCGTCATCCTTGCTATGTTCTTTGTTCTATAAAAGATCTTGGTAATTTCAAATGTATCTTCTCTTTCTCATATAAAATTAAGATGGCTTTTTCAAAAGTATCTTTGATTAATTTGATTGTTTTGTTGCTATTGAACAATCCTTCAAAACACAAGATGCAAAGAGACAGGCGAACGATAAAAAAAACATTCAAATAAATTTGGCTCCACCCCGAATACATAATATACATCCTCGTATTCACAATAAAACTTGCCTAGCTAATTAAGACTATCTGCGATGATTTTTTGACATTGCCACTACTGTTGTCCTTTCTCTCGACACCTTTCACCTCTATACTTCATAAACAAAAATGTGACATGATATTTTGAAATTTGTTATGAAGGCCATATCTAGTACATAGAACATTTTAAATCAATGGGTTGAACAAACAATTTTTCTATTATATCTTCAAAGTGTTCAACATGTAGCACATTGTCATCAAATATGACAAGATTATGTTTTTCCTTTTTTACGTAACCCCTTTGCACTTGTCGAAAATAGAGGTTGTTTATGAATGTAGAGTTTCCACTGTATTATTTGATGTATAAAACTTAATAACAAATTAAGTAATGTATTTTCATAATATTATAAATGGTTAATTGTTATTTTTATTAATGTTGTGTATATTATTATATGACTGCTAACAACAAAATATACGTTATATACCTAAATCAATTAAAATTATTATCTAATTCAGATTTTTACACAAAATATTTCTTGTATGTCCATGTTTAAATATAAAATTTTAGCGTTAACTAAATTTAAGTATTATTTTTAATTCTGGTGCATTGTTATTTAATCATTTAAATCTAAGGGAGAGTTTAAAGAAAGAAAATACTAGTTAATTATTGATCAAGTTTTTTTTTTATATAGACATGTAGATTTAATTGTAAATGGTTGGAAAATTTCTACCAAAAGTCAAAGAAATTTTCTTGGATTGTCAGGTTGACAACCTTTGTTCGAAGGTGTTTAATTAAGGTTCTTAACTTGGTATGGCTTAACAATTTGATAGAAGTTAACAGATTTTTTATGATTGAAAACTTAAAATATCCTCTTTAGAACACATAACATCTGTAGAAATGCAGTGAAAAAAGTTGAATTTATTGGAGCTCATAAACGGAAGGAAGTTTTTTTATGAATGATGCGGTACAACTATGTATTTCCACATCTGCTTACTATTTTGACATTTGACATAGTTTCCGTGTAATACTATTTTGACATTTGGCATTGTTTCCGTGTAATCAATACTATTTTGACATTTGGCATTATTTCCGTGTAATACTATTTTGACATTTGGCATTGGTTCCGTGTAAAAATAATCAGTAATATAGAGAAAATAATGGCATTTGTTGTGCCCCATACCGCATACACTTAAAAATATCTTGTAAAAGCTTTCATGTCCAAAATATAAATCGGAACATTGATCAAATTATGTATCAAGTAAGAAAACTTAATTGAACACAAATTTATTATTTTCGGTTTATAACAATTAATTTCTAAACAAATGTTTTTTTTTATAACGAATACCTGGAACAGATTAAATTTATATCTGTTTCAGTTGCTAACTTCAAAACCAATACGATTTTTGGTATATTTTATTAAAAAAAACATGTTGTTTAGTGATCTCGTTTGATGCGTATAGTTTTTTTCAATAAACATTAAGTACCTGCTGTTTTTGTTAATACTTTGTAAATACAAAAGATGTATATTGTTGTGACTATCCAGTTGTATAATTTGCATGTAAATTGTAATTTAAATATAATTGATAACAAAATATTGTTAGATTTAACTCATCAAGTTATTTCTCTATTGGTGCCTGCTTGCCTGGTCACCCTTAAATATTTTTTTATCTTCTTCTTCTTTACTAAAAGTTGCCAATCGCTTCTGTTCTATTGCCATTGGAATGATATCTATCCATCTTTTGTGGAGGGGATCCTATTTTTTTTTAGCCATCACGCCGTGTCCTGTTGTAAGGGGTAGGCAGAGAGAACGGACCTCCACACTTTTCTATCCAAGCACACTTCTTTTGCTTCTTCCACCGACATAACATTTCTCATACAACCTCTCTTATTTCTCTTACTTCTGACCTGGCCTTCCTTGAGAATGGAATCGATGTGTTCGATCCACGTCATTCTCGATCGGCCATGCTTTCTTACACCTCTCCTTTCAGCCTTATAAATTCTCTTTGCATTCGTTCCACCACCTCAACTTATTGACTTTTATCTTATCCAGGGTCAGGGGATCCTAATTGATCTCCATTAATTAATTCTTGGCATTCTATTTTGATGCCCCTGTCCCTGGATATATGCTTTTGTTCACGGATATCCTACTCCAAAATCTAGAGCCTCTATTTTGCGGTGATATTTTAAATTTTGAAATCGCAGTATTTTCTGTTCGAATCTCATTTCAAAATTTTAAGCATTGATCAAAAGAAAGCTAATCCTAATATATTTGACATATTATTTTGTTAAAATTAGCGGCATTTCTAATTATTTTTATTGCTAACTCCACAATATACTTCATTGACTTGTAATTAATATAAGTTAAGGTACGGTTTTAGATAATCAATAAAATTGTTATATGTATTACCGTTTTTCATGCATGTCTACATTGCACTTCTTCATACTTGATAGATGTCTTCAGCACAGTCAAATCTTATAATCTATACACATTAGTAAAAAATGCTCACAGAAAAAAATAGATATACACAGTACCACTAGATCGTATTCAGTTTTACTTGGCATTTCTTTAAATATTTATTTTGAAAGATTATTAGGGATGATTTAAAAAAAACTGTCAATGCTTAAACCGCAAAACGTTGAAATGTGAAACAAACAATTAAAATAATTGACTTTGCAATCGCTTTATTTTGATAGGTACCTACACGTGCGTATTTGAATCCAATCACATTTTATGACAAATTAAATTGCTTTTGACATTTTTCAAGTAAAAAGCTTGTGTTGTGAAAAAAAAAAATGGTCGGCACCGGGATTCGAACCCACGACATTCAGTACTCTGTACGTATGAAAGCTGTCGACTGATACCACTGGGCTAATAACCATCACTCATTATGTATACTAGGTTGACCAGTGCTCAAAATTTGACCATAACTTATTTAAATTATAAGTGTGTACGTTATTAAGATTCTGATGTCAAAGACTGACCGAGCGCTGTTTCAAAATTTTCTTTTAAAAACAATGACATGGATATGTCAAATTTGAAATTTTGATATGTACCTACAAAGTTTTTTCTATTATTGTTAAAGACACAATATTTATCTAGCTTAATTTGGGTCATACCTACAATGAGTTTGAATATCCCGCCATTTCCTGCTCCACCTTGCATTTAAATATACTGCCTTCAAAAAGCTTTCTGTGCCCATTATGAGGCGCTTTTCATTTTACATTTGTTTCTATGAAGTTGATGATCTTTATAAGCAGTCTGTGGAAGTGTGTGTGAATATCAAATACATAACATTACAGTGTTGTTTGTAATGTTTTTTTTTATTGATTTAATCTATGTTTTATGCATAATTTTAAAAAAAATATCAGCTTTCGCCACTCCTTATCAATATAAACTATAAATGTGCAAAATTTCATACTCCTCCGTCCGCGCGATTTTCGTAAAAATGGTCACAAAGTTTTTCCTTCACATATTAATACGATATATAATAACGAGAAGACAATCTCTCGGCTAATTAAAATTTCCACTTTCCAATAACAGTTGAAAGTTTTGTGTTTGTCGTGTAAAATTTAATACAAAATAGTGGATACTAAAATGTGCTCAAACTTAATCTCAATGACATCAACAGAGTTTGTAGAAATGCAATATAACACACAAAAAACATCCTGTTATTAAGATTTTTATTACCATGTTAGCCCAATATGACTTGAAATGAATTAGTTAAAAAAATAGTCTAAAGCAAAGTTCCATATATATTATTATACCAACAGGATTATGGCCGTACAGATATATCTTCTTCTTTGAGTCACAATCCTAGGATTGGTCTGCACCAAGCATGCTGACTCTTCTTCTCCACTCCTCCCTGTCACTGGCCAACCTTTTCATTTATACAGATAACTGATTTATACAACAGATATATACACGCAACAAAAATACAGATAAAGGTAAATAAAAAAATTTACGCACCAATATTTCAGAAATACCTAAAAAAGTTCATTTTACAATATAGTCGCACTTTCACAATACCTTGTGATGGGTTTAGCGCTTTAGTACAGGTCAAATCTCGGTATAACGAACTTCATGGGACCATAAAAAATATTTCTTTATAATGAAATTTCGTAAGGAAGCAGACCTCCAGGACGACCACCTAAACGCTGGAGGGACAGTTGGCACTCAGCTAAAGAGGAAGAAATTTCATTGTAACGAAATATATAGGAAATGATACATTTTTAATTTTTTGTGTCGCTATATTATACCTACTGATGTCAAATAAACTATTATTGCTTTTATTAAGTGAGAACAAAAACAAATTTTGAGGATTTATCAATCACCTGAATGAAATGTATCAGAAAAACACTAGCGAACTCGCCAATTACCAAGGACAAACTGAAGTCGGAGAAATTTTATTGCCTAATTGTAACATAAAAACAAAAAAGTTCGCTATACTGAGATCGACTTCTTTACAACGCATTTTTGTTCAGTATATTTTATATGGAAGTTTTTCGGGGACAAATTGACGATTCGTTATACTGGAAATTTCGTTACTTCGGTATAAATAGGGGTACGTAATTTTCGTATTTACGAAATAGATGCGATAAATGCGAAATTTGTCAATATGTTTCATAAATGCAAAGTTTTAATTTTTAGTCAATTTCAGTGAAATGTCGATAATTATTATTTTTTAAATGTAAACGATTATGTAACTCGTCAAAACGAACGCTTGATCCTTCTGAAGATAATTGAAACTGAAAAATCGGTTAGTAGAAGTCGCCGATGAAACTTGTTATATTAATTGAACGCTTATTATTTTATAAAGGTTTTATAGCATTGTTAACTTTTTATTAAATATTTAGAATACTCAAAGGTATTTTATTATTGACATTTTATGTTTTATGCGAATAAATGCAAAATTTTGCTTTTGTATTTTTTTTAAATGCGATATTATAATATTTTATTTGCGAAAATTACGTACCCCTAGCTATAAAGAGATTTGACCTGTACTTATATTCACTGATATAAAAAACTAGTATTCACTTTGTGCTACTACGAATTATTGTAGATTGTAGTAGCACAAAGCAAAGACTCGCGCTCTATTACGCCCACGGCCGAAACTATCAACAGTGTACTTATATCTCGCATTGACACTATCAAAAGACTTTTGCAAGTCTATGTATATTATTTTTACATAGTTGATTCATTGGGCTGATATGGTATAATAATTTATATAAATGGTTAAATATTATTATAATTTATTGTTGGTGTTGTTGTATAATATTTATCAACATAATTATTATAATATAGTCAATATTTATTGTGTATATCAAAAGTTACCCTGTTGTATGGAGTATATGGGTAAGAACACGTAGAAAGCCGATTCCGATTCGCGCCGACCGGCTCATAGATTGTTGTCTATGGTTTCAATGTATTTAAATGGGCATGCCGGAAAGCGGGTTCCTGCTTTTTCTGTGGGTGTTCCCGTTCAAATGCATAGTAACATTCTTTGCGCAGGTCGGCGCGGATCGGAATCGGCTTTCTATGTGTTCTTACACTATCGTAATATTTTATTAAGTTTGTGAATAGTTTTATTAAGAAAAAATGTATTATCCTAATTTTTGTTGAATTTCAGCTTGAGAATTTTTTTTTCATTAATAATGTAAATTTAAATAATTTATTTTTATTCGAGTAATATTTAAAATTATTTATACCTACTAAAAAAAGTGAATATTTTCAATCAAATGATATTCAACTCAACTCTGTTTAATAATGCGTAATTGTATAATATCCCTTTGATCATTGTTTTTTTTTTGTATCTAATTGTACTATTATATAAATTTTAATTCAATATGTGAAACTATAATTGTAAATAAATGTTACTATCCTGTTGAATATGTGTTTTATTATAAACAATTTAAATTGATAATAACTTACAGTAGCCACAAAAAAAAGATTATGGGAATAAAATTTAAGACGGTAAGTATTTAAACTGTACCTCTATTCCAAGTTTCCGTGACATTTACGCTGGTGTGAAGTAACAAATTTTGTATGAAATCATGTACAGACTACTTCGGAAAACTTCACAGCCTGTACAAAATCCGCTTGAGTTGTTCACTTACGTTGGTGAGTAGAATTCAGAATCACTCGTCGAATTGACCCAGTATCAAGATAAGTACTCATTGGTTTTGCCATCACACAATAAAGAGCAATAAATACAGGAAGATGAAATTGGTTTTCATTTTTTTTTAATTTACTGGACTTCCACTCATTATTGAGTGATTTAGGCAACACCACCTTTATAAGAAGGCCTTAGCGCTGGAGGCCATTTTTCCTCTAACGTCACAAACAACCCGTGCTATATGATAGATTACAGGTAAGTACATACAGATATACTGGGCCTTACAATGTGACATCACACTCTCAGCGCTAAGGCTTTCTTATATAGGTGGTAAATCCAAATTTAGGCTGGGTTCATTTGAAATACTCTCATTTTCAACACCTCTTTTCAATGGAATTAAGTATGAACCCTTGAGAAGTAATAATACTAGAGACAATACATAATGTGCTACTACGCATGATCCCAAAACGCACCACGTGACTGCTGTTAAACTCATACAAACTGAAACGTTTTAGTAATGGTGCGTTATTTTTTAATATTTTAGCTTTAACACAGAGAAACTTTGTGTTTTAATTGTATAATTAGTTAAAGGAAGTATGGATTTTTATTGATGTGCTTTTAGATGTAATGAATTATTATCAATAATTTGTCTTCAGTCACATGAATACTAGATTCAGGAACCAATTTTCATTTCAGCCCATCCACAAAGCCCTCTTAATAATATTTGTTCTCAATGGTATGGACAGAGAAACTTATTGCTGAAAACATTTCTTCCAGTAAATTGAACAGATCAGATGTAACAAAATGGTCGTCACATTAAACCATTAGACTACCATATTATATTCTCTTTTTCTGGAGGGAATCACCAAAAAAGTAAACGAATTTGAAACTTTTTGAGCAAATAAAGGTGAGTCATACACACATCATTGACATCTGACTGACAAGCTTTTTTATTGGACGAAAATGCGCCTTTCATTGCGCAAAAAAGTTTGATTCATGATCAGAATATCTTGGGTTAAATAACAAACCAAATCAATTATGACTGCATTAATTTTTTATTAATATTAAATAGTAGAAAAAATAAATAAACATGAAGCGTTATTAAATTTCACTATTATTAAAACTACTTTAAACAAAAATTTTACTTAAATACTGTTTAACTTAAATTTTAACCTAGTTGTTATAAATCAATAATTATTTTTATCACACGAAACAATAAACAAGCGCAACTAAAGATAAACTATTTTAATTTGATCCCTTTTTTCATTATAATACGCATTAAACTCAAGCTTTGTACTATAATTATCATCATACAGTGTGTAAATTGACAATTCACATAGATCAGGTCTCCTCAACCTTTTTTGACCAAACCAAAATAAATAAACTATGTAAATGAAACGATAAAGTTGTTTTCAATTAATAAAAAACTCCAATAAGTATACAACTTTTTGAACTCCTCTCAATTAACAATTAAAGATAAGTTACAAAATATGGATATCAGTAAAGACTATTTTTTCTATCCAAAAGTGAGGAATATTGCTTATTGAGATCAACAAATAATATAGGTTTTGACTGTAGTTTTTGACAGTGCTGTTACATAATAGTCTTAAGTTAAAATATTCATAGTATGTAGGGTGATTAAGTCATAAAATTTTTGTAAAAATACAATCATGTTATTTTTAGGACTGTGCTCAGTGTATAAATATAAGCAATCGGCTTGCAATTTTACTCGTACATGATTTTGAATAGTTGTAAAAACAGTACAGTACAATTCAGCGCATGCTCTTAAATTTGTAAAAATCAAATAGGCCAGTTGGCAGTCCTCGGGTCAAATGTTGCCAAGACCTGATTAAAATTAATAACATTACTTAAAGGATGTTTATAAATAAAACTATTTGATAGTTTTTTTCTTAATAAGAACACTCATTTTGGAGGTCCGATTTTTTGCATTATAACCTTATAGAAAGACAAAATGCATGTGAATAATTAAATCTTAAAACATGAAGTGAGTTTAAATTTTGTTCATTCTTTACTAGATTCCAACAATATTAAAATAGAATTTGAAATAACCCTATGCATGATATTTTAGTCTTTCAATAACCAGCCTTTTCCCCTTCATTTTGATATAGAGTGTGTTCACGTTTAAACCAAACGAACATAAAGCCAGAACTGGAAGTCGAGTATTATTTTCTTGATTGTTGATATGGTCACTAATCTGTTATAGCACATTAATTAGTTCTTGCTTGTTATTGTTTCCATGGTGTCCAATATCAACCATAAAAGAAAGTATGTCTGTATCTAGATTCGGCTGTATGTTCGTTTGTTGTAAATGCTCATTAAGAAGATGTCTTTACAGCTGTAGAGCGCGGTGGAGAGCTTTTGAAACCCCTTTGAATTACAAGTGTTAACTTCAACATTGTACACGACATAAACCAGAATATCTTTCAATCTATCAAAAAGTACTTTTTTATCAATTACTCTGTTAACCCTTTCCCTCCTTACGGTACTTAGAAGTACCTCCACATTTTTCGTCTAATAACTTAAGTACGAAATAACTTTATGTTAACAACAACTGACGTTCCTTTAGAGTACTGTTTCCGTAAGCCAATCACAGCGCGTTATTTGTATTACCGCGCGACATTGTCGAGAAATTTGAACAGCGAGTTACAACTGGTCGGACGTTTTTTCACTTTACTGTGCGGTGTAATTGTAAAATGTTTATAAATAGAATATCATAGGTAAGTACTATTTTTTTTACTAATTACGTTGTTTATATCACGGAGTACATTTATAAAAGCTGGTATAACATATTATCACTTTATTTTATAAGAATATTTGATAAAAACTGATGAGGACTTAAAAGTACCGTCAGGTGATTTTAGTCTAAAAAATCATGAACTTTGATAATACACATACTCGATGAAGTAGGTATTTTGGTTTATCAAACATTATTGTTTTTTCTTTTTATTATTTTTTCTGAGCTATTTTTTTATTGTTTTAGCCATTGAGATGGATATTACTAACAATACTGCTCTAATTGAAGCCCTGCTATTAGAAGAGATTCCGGACTGTAACGAAGAGTCTGATGCAGGTGTGTCCGATGATGAAGTGGAAAATATTCAACTACCCTCACCAATAGGCTTCGATGAGATTTTTGAAAGAGCTCTAGAAAATACTTTAGCCGAAGATCCGCCATCATCGCCTTCAAAACAAGTTGAACTGGAGTGCCCTGTAAATCAGGTACCACCATCACCAATACCTGGATCTAGTGTTCAGACTGATCTACCGTCTGCAAATACGTCCTCACACAGAACTAATCAGCGATTACCTGAACCAAACCGTAAATGGAAAAAGAAGGACCTAGATACAATTTTACCGGAATACGTTCTAGATACTGGAGTAATAGAAGACTACTTTGCTCACTGTAACACCCCGACTGATATATTTTTAGTATTGATTGAAGATATTATTGATAATATTGTGTACCAAAGCAACCTTTATGCTACTCAGAGAGGCAAAGTATTGAACCTAAAAAAGGAGGAACTTCTAACATTTATAGGTATGAACTTTTTTATGGGTTACAATACTCGTCCGGCGTGGAGAGACCATTACTCTTCGGCATCTGATCTCAACAATGCACTTCTCTGCAAAACAATGCCCAGAGACAGATTTGCTATTATTTTATCTCATCTGCATTGCAATGATAACTCCCAAATGCCTAGAGACTGCAAAGATAAGTTGTATAAAATTAGATTGATGATTGATGCACTCAATAAAAAATTTCAAGAGGTTTATAATGGTACTCGCGAACTGAGTGTAGATGAATCTATGATTAAATTTAAAGGTAGGTCTGTCTTGAAACAATATCTTCCTATGAAGCCCATAAAAAGGGGATACAAGTTGTGGTGTCTAGCTGACCAGAGAGGCTATATAAAGAAGTTTCAAATTTACCAAGGAAAGGACGAAGAACTGAACTCTAAATTTACCGGCTATGGCTTGGGAGAGAAAGTGGTTTTGGAGCTGACGGAACAAGATTGGGGTAAAGGGAAGATAGTTTACTTTGATAATTTTTTCTCGTCTGTTGCTTTGCTTGAGAAACTGAAAACTGAGAACACCTACGCCTGTGGAACTATCCGAAGTAATAGAAAAGGACTAGCCGGAAATATGATCGCTGATTCTCAAATGAAAAGGGGCGACAGTGATCATCGATTTTCAAATTTAATTGGATATTGGAAATGGAAGGATAACAAAGTGGTTCATTTAGTATCAAATTTTCATGGTAATGAATCGGCAACTGTGTTACGTAAAGAAAAAAATGGATCCAAGTCTGCCATTACATGTCCTGTGGCTGTCAAAGATTATAATAGCTATATGGGCGGCGTAGATACAGCTGATCGTTTGAGAGCCCTTTACTGTATAGATCGCAAATCTCCGAAATGGTGGCACAGGTTGTTTTGGGGTCTTCTGGACATCGCATTTGTCAATTCATATGTCATTCATGGACTCATAATGAAACAAACCACTGTAAAAGATTTTCGACGCTCTGTTACTCAAGGCTTGATGACAATGAAAGATGTTAGTCAGAAAAGAAAGACTTCTACTGATAATACTGCGAAAGCTGGCCCTTCCAAAAGACGCAAATCTGAGTACTCTACTATAAAAGACGTTCGCTTGGGTAATAGAGGCATCCATTGGCCTACTTTCGTAGAAAATAGGGGAAGGTGTGAGGTTTGTAGTTTGAAAAAGATTCAGTCGAAACCTCATAGTAAATGTTCTCATTGCAACGTGTTTTTGTGTGTAAATGAAAAGAAAAATTGTTTTGCTGAATACCACGAGGTCAATTTGTAATTAAAAACCTATTTATTTAATTATAACTAAGTAAATATTGGATCTCATTATTTTTGTAGTTTCTATCATAGTTCCTAACATTGTAATAACACAAAGTTCCTGACGGTACTTTTAAGTCTAGGTCTTGGAAATAATACTTCTAGGTACAATAAAAATCTTAAAATAATCTGAGCGTTTCCTTTTACCTACCTTATTATGATAATAAAGTTGAAAAGCGGAAATTCGTCAAAAATCACTACCCCGGGTGGAAAGGGTTAAATAAGAACTGAGATCATTAAGCATTTTGAGTTACATCTGACAAAAAGATGAGACCAGATTTTATTATGTAGCGGCCATGTTTCGCATGACGACATCATCCACCAATAACATCGTACAAAGCCGCATAAATATCAGTCACCACCAAGTCTTCATAGAGTCAACACAGAACACGCACCATCCGTCTCGAGACGGGACCAGAATTATAGACAAAAATTCTTCAATAGATATTTTATGAAAGTTGGTTAAAATGAAATTTGAAATTCTTTAAAGAAATCAAATATGTTGAGAAACAAAAAGGTTATCACAGAAATACGATTATCTGATATCTGTTTTGCTTTACTATTTCTCAGAAGGATCTCTTTTAGTTTATCAAATAAATCAACAAAATAATGGAATAATTTGTATCTTAAAATTACTACAGTTACAATTGCAAGTATCAGCAATGATTAAAAAATCAAATGTCACATAATGAAATACATACTTTGAATATCACCAATCTAGAAGAAGTGAAAAAACTCATAATTCAGATTTTTTTTACACATATGTATCGCATTGTGAATTATATCTATTAAAATTTGTTTGCAATATGAATGGCACTTAAGAAACAACATTACACAAAATAATATATTAATTCAAATTAAATAATATATGTAAGGATATCAAAATAAAATTGCGTTAAGAGTTAATCGGTGTTGCCATAAAAAAGAGAGAAAAATAATTGCAGTTATCAAACTTGTTCATTAGTTTCTAATACTTAAAAAATAATACTCATTTCCAATGAAAAAAAAAATATAATTTCTAACAAGCCTTATAAATCCCCCTACCTTTTCATTGAAATAATATGACATTAGTACGAAATTGTCATGGATAAAAATTATTTACATATGCACATTTAGGGCAGAGACTTCAATTCTTTAGTTACATGAACCAACTTTACAATATTGCTTAATTGACAAAAAAATATCACAAAATGTCACATGATAAACATCGTCACGTTTGACTAAACAGATTGATGCCCCGCCTTTAATCAAAAAGAAATAATAAATAAATTTAAACCTATAAAATGATATGATGATCAATTTAATAAAAAAAAATGACTCTCTACATTAGATCAATACTTCAATCGACTGGATTATCAACTTTTATGTACATTGAAAAACAGACTTTTTAGATTTGACTGCACCAAAGAGAAAAAATTTAATTATTTTTATATAGATTTAATCTACACGTCTTTTTTGAAAAACTATTTGTCTATTTTTTTTATAACAATTCAAAAATGTTTCCTTTTTTTCAAATTAAAGGTTAGTCCATCTCAGGTGCAGAATCGTCTTTTTCTGGTTGATTGAAAGCCCACCAAAGGTATGAAGGCGATGTTGAGGAAATATTATTATCTATGTCCACTAAATGCAGGCTGTCTTGAAATGCATTTAACATCTCCAAGGCGGAGGCCTGAAATATAAAAGGCAATAGCTAAATAAATACACAAATAAGTCACAAAAATCTAATAGGGGGGATTTTGCTGCGGTAAACACAAAAAGCTGTAACTACGGCAGGATGAGCTATCCCTTAAAAATATAGTTGGGTATGTGCTGACGGCTAAAGTCAAGATGTACAAACATTTAGAGAAACTGCAACAATATTCCAGGCAGAAATATGTGCCATAATAATATGCGTCCGAGGAAACTTAGAAAGGAAATCTATACATCAAACAATACTTATACCTACACAGATAGTCAAGCATCAATTATTAAAGCTCTTGAATGTTGTAAAATAAATTATTCGTTTAACTGCAATACAAGATTGTAATATAGCACTAAACTATCTCACAATAGAGAATAACAACAAAATAGTTCTGAGATGGGTGCCAGGACACTGAAACTAAGAAGGTAATGAAGAAGCGGACAAACTTGCCAATCTGGGGGCTGACACCCAAACATTAGGACCAGAATCCCACTTCTTCTTAGCTAACTATGTTATGAAAACGATGCAACTCAATGATATACTGGAAAAGGCAAGACAAAACCGGCTAAACCGGGACAGAAACATGCTAAACTGACATCAGCAGGCTTTATCACTAATAGATTAGAAAAGATCCTTGCTTTCAACAGAGAAAACATCAGAGTACTAATCAGAACTCTGACCCGACATGGTATCAAATTCAGAACAGAAAAAACCTCTTTTGAATCAATGAGATGAAGACACTTACTCAAAAACCTCTTTGAATATCATTTTATATATAGCTGGCAGTAACAGCGATCCAATGTTCTTTACCAAAGAGGAGATAGAGAAGATATTAAATCAAGTCAATAGGCAATAAAAATGAGAAATCAACAAAAATGGATATATTCATATCCTGGCGCCAACTATATGACAGTGGTAGCTATCTATAAAAAGTTGGTTGCTCTAATTGTTCCATCCAAATCCAACAGATGGCTCTATATCTAATTAACATCTACTGGTTATAATATACAAGTATTATGAAGGAATTAGCATCGGGTCACTTGGACCAGTGGCTACCGTCTCTGCATGGGACGTCGAGGGACGCAGGTTTGCATCCCGCCCAGGGCATGGGGTTTTTTCAAATGTTGAAAATTCTCATAATTATTAGGATTTTCGGGTATTTGAACACTACCACCTAAAGGTGAATGTTGTTAATGTAAAATGATCACACTTGAGCCAGCCTTCGAAATAACAGATGATCGTAAGCCAGTAGTGGTTTGTTCATACCGTATTAGTGAGTCATTAGTTGTAGATATATTTATTTATTTATATTTATTTATTTTATACTTTATGCATATTAAAAATAGTGTACAAAAAATAGTGTATAGACAAGTGGCAATGGCGGGATTATAGCCGTAGCAATCTCTAACATCCAACCACAATCACATATATATATTCGTTAAAAGTAAAAGAGTAACCTGGTCTCCTCCGCTTGAGATTCCTGTCCTATCTTGATTGGAGGGAGAGTCTAGTAGAACGCTGGAATCAAAGGATCTGTGGTTTAGCCCTGGTGAAGATATGGAGCCTACTCTGAACATGGGACCACACGATCTCTGTAGTCGTTCTTCTCCTCCAAAGTTTGATTTTGACTTTTGCGATTTCTGACCGGAACTTATAGGCCTAAACACCATAGAAGCTGAAAAAATTAATCACACATAATTAACAATTTTAGTGCTGATTGTAGATATATCGGCTCTCTGCATTATGCGACAAATGCAGAGAATCTGGAAACCGACCCTTGTACCTGTTTGGCATGCGTTTTTCCAACCTTTTAAAACATTGATAATATTAAACAAGCATTTTAAAAGTATTTAAAAAAAAAACACTTATATTTTGGTCTTTATTTCATAGACCTACTATATCTATGGACTGCTAACGTGAACTGTCAAAGGAACAACTCGTGTTATTAACATGCAAGGATTTTTCCTCTCTGACGAAGAGGCAAAGAGGCATTGGAGAACTGTAAAAATGTACTAACTGGTACTTGTTTGAAGCCTTTCAACCTCAATTCTGCTGTAATTTTGTAGGGGAAAACGTTTTACCGTTACATTAATGATGTACCTATCATTAAATTGTCATAATTGTTGTTTTTCCTCTTCGTCATGTTGATAACACCGGGAACACAGGTTAGGAATCCATAGAATACAAGATCATTGCTTTGTTTCATAATATGTCTTAAGACAAAATATCTTAAGCCAGCCATTCACAATCAATCCGAATGGATGTCATCCATTGTTGACAGTGATGTGAAACTTGAGTTTCTCTCAACATTATAACGAAATTTCACTAGACATATTTTGCTATTATTAAATTTAAACCAGCAACAAGTGTACCCTAGTAGAAGGATGATGGCAAAATGAGACAAATTTTGACCAAGTGATTATCAAGTGGTATGAATACTTGGATCACATCCACTCGAGTTTTCCCATTAACAAATGGAGTGATGAACAAATGGCTTGAAGAAATTGAATTTTGGAATAATGGGTATGCAACTCACCCTATCATTCCACATCATCCATTTATTTTCCCCATTCAGTAATGGGGAAACTAAATTTTTTGGAGTGACATCGCTCCATTTGGATGGAGTGATCGTGAATGGCGGGCCTTACATAGCTAATTAAAGTGAATTTCTTCACATAAATTCACAGCATTTTTCGAATACAGTATGAAAAAAATAAACAGTTAATGAAAGGAATAAATTTGTCACGTCAATTTGTAAGAACAAACCTTTGGATGGGCCTGGAATGTTTTTAAAGGTATCAGATCTAGGAGATAGAGTAGATGCGTCTGAACTTTCATCAAAGTTGTTTGAGATTCCCGCCTCCATTTGCAAAGAATCCAAGACACTTGTCGCCGTCACTGGCTGGAGCCACGTTTTCTTATTAGCTGCAATGACAATCAGAACATTAATGAGGTTTACACAGGATATCAGTTAGGTTCATCATTTATTTTGAACTATAAACTACAGTAAAAGTAAAATAAAGAAATAATAGAATGGAAGTGATGAGGGATTAAGTTCGTCAATAAACAAGAGATAACTTTATTGATAATATCATATACCTACTAGCAGTGAAAACTATCGAGCAACAGACAAAGAAAAGGGTAATCAATTGTTTGATGGTCCTATAAGTCAGTTGTCATAATATCAAGGCCCCAATTTCACTTTATTCCCCATTGAAAACTGGGACAATTTGACATTTCTTTCCATACAAACAGAGTTGCTTGTAAGAATCTCTGATTAATTATCAAATATTTCTTTGATTTAATATTTCCTGCAGACACCTGTTGTTGTCATTGCAACTATCGACTTATGCACTAGGTTCCTAGGGAACGGTCTTGTCAGACGACGTCTTTCAAAATTATATGACAATGTTTTTTGTTACTACGGAAACAATATTGGCAATGTTCTCAACTGACATATTCACCGCTGTTTATAGTAGCGGTGTATCCGTAGGAAAACAGACGTTTACAGACAAATAATATATATTAAACTCATTTTCGGGAGGTATCTTGTATAAGTACTGTTAGATGTTTCTTGATTTTGAGTTATCACAAGTGCAGGATTGTATATTATGTATGTGTGTGTGTGAGAGAGAGAGAGATATGAGATAAGGTTATATGTGTGAAAGAGATAGATGTAGTGTATAGTTGTCATAAGTGTATGCAAGTAAGGGATGAAAGGATGCTACCTGGAAGAGTTGAATGCAGGTATATGAGGTAGGTATGGCCGAGAATGGAAGATGTATGGAAAGACAGTCGTGTTTTGTGATCCTAGCATGCAAGGCGTGTGTGCTAGTGATTTGTATGGGCGTCCTGGAGTTTAGTCGTTTAGTGTTTTGTTAATGTCGATGTTTTTTTTGTATTTGGTATCCTGAATAAATTGTCGAGTATTTCAAAGGAGTCGTTTTTATTTAAATTGCGCCCACAAACTGTCGAAGCTGATTTAATTGGAGTAAAAGGAGAGCAGTTAACAGTACCTATATATTAAGTTGTTAATTATTTATAAGCATATTTTTTTTTATATTTAATTCTGTATTTTTTTTTTCAATGAAGGCTTTGTATTATTATATAAAAAATATTTCACCTGAGGTTAGCTAAAGTGTTTCAAGGAAAATAACGAGTTACAGACGAACTAACCAATTATTATATAGGATTCTATAAAATATCTAAATATATATTCTTACTTTTAAGAGGTAGTTGATTGGGACACATCCAATCGTTCAGGAACATTACACTATTTTCAGAATTCGCATTTTTAGAATTTTTACTCTGCCATTTGCTATCTTTTTTGCCGTTCATTTTACCAAATCGAGATCCCATTAGATTGTTCTGCAGTTGATTCGTGAACTCTGCCAGCTCCACATCGTTCTCACCTTGAAAAATAAAAAAAAATATTTTTGAAAACTTAAAGATCAATCATGGAAGCTTTCTTTAAATCAGACTCTATTCATGCTATCAAATCTGGTAAAACGTGGATCAAACACATTGATTCCGAAATCATGTGTGAAGGAACTTTTAAATTGCATTGTTTATATAGTTAATTCTTCAATAGATTTAGATATAGTTCCTAGTCTCCTAAAGTCATCAGTCATTTACGCCTATACTAAAAAAGGATAATCTGGATCCTAACAATACAGAAAATTATCGTCCAATATCCAATATACCGTTCCTTTCGAAAATTCTAGAAAAAGTAATATCGCGCCAGCTAACAGACTTCTTAGATTCGGATAGCTTCTTGGCTAAATATCAATCGGCGTATAGAAGATACCACTCAACCGAAACTTCTACCACAAGGATATTGTCTGACCTCATCACCCAGACAGAATCCGGTAAGTTAACTCTAATTTCATTCCTAGATGAGCGCTGCTTTTGATACAGTCGACCATTCCATTCTCTTTTCCAAACTCCAATCTGATTTCGGATTGCAGAGAGATTGCATCTCATGGCTAACCTCATACTTAACCGATCGGAAATACAAAGTTAATTTCAACGGGAGAACAACTGATGAGAACATATCATTATACGGTGTCCCTCAAGGATCTGTACTTGGTCCAGTTTTATTTAGCCTATATACAAATCAATTGGAAAACTTAGTTCAGCATCTTGGTTTCCAAACTCACGCATACGTGGATGACCGCATACTTTACAAATCCTGCACGCCCGAATCAAAGCAGAACTTATCTCAGATGTCTCTTCCTGTATAAATCAAATTTCAATATGGATGAGCATGAATAAATTAAAGCTGAATCCAACAAAAACGGAATTCCTCTGGTTAGCCTCACCCCGTAGACAACATCTTATAAATAATGATCCTATTCGAATTCAAAATGCTGAAATAGTTCCTTCAAAACACGTCAAATTTCTTGGTATCCATATCGACAGCGCACTATCTATGGACACTCCTATTTCGTCAGTCTTAAGATCCAGCTTCTACTCTCTGAGACAACTCAAGCCTATTCGTCGCTGTCTGTCGACAGATGCGGCTAAAACCTTGGTAAACGCACTTATAGTGTCCCGGGTAGATTATTGCAATGCATTACTTGCTAATCTACCAAAATACCAACTTCATAAGATGCAACTTGTCCTGAATGCTGCTGCTCGTTTCATTCATCAAATAAATCGTTTTTCCCATATCTCACCTACTCTACACAATCTTCATTGGCTGAAGAGTCCAGAACGCGTAGAGTTAAAATATGCCTCTTAGTTTTCAAAGCACTCCACAATATGGCCCCTACATACTTGTCTGAACTACGCATCCCGTTCTCACCCAATGACAGACATGTCTCTCTTAGATCTCAAATACAAGCTACTAATAAATTAGTTGAAGCCAATACTGCCAATAGACCTAAATACTTCAATAGAGCCTTCAGCGTTTCTGGACCGGAAGCCTGGAACTCACTTCCGGTTAATATTAGAAGCTTAGATACATTAGACGAATTTAAGAAGGACTTAAAGACATTTTTATTCAAGAAGTCATATGCAGATTATCCTTTGTTGTAAATTATTTTGTATGTATAACTAAAATTTAAACAGAGCAAGCATAGCACCCTTGAAGTGGTCTTTTGATCACAAAACGGCGCTCTAAAAATTATCTTATTATTATTATTATTCCATCCTAAAGAAAGGCCTGAAGTTCGAGTCAAGAGATATCAATTAAAATGTCCACCAATGATATCTTTCAGTTGTCGTTTCCATGGTAATAACTTAAAGAATCGTCGATTGTATGTTGTACCGTCAGAGGCCATTTTAATTCACTTGAGCAGCAACAGGTGAATTGTGAAAGAAATAGAAGAGGCTGTTGAGAAATTGTATCTCAGAAGAAACAGCAAAGGGACATGAAACAAACGCATAGAATCTCCAGTGCTCCAATAACAGGTATCTCCCGCATAGATAGCTATGTGCTTAGTTAGGTGGGTACAATCGACGTCAAGATATGATGCAGCATGCTAGCTATCAGTCCAATTTTTCGATGTAATGCATATACTGCTATTTTT
This sequence comes from Mystacides longicornis, assembly GCA_963576905.1. Lineage (NCBI taxonomy): Eukaryota > Metazoa > Arthropoda > Insecta > Trichoptera > Leptoceridae > Mystacides > Mystacides longicornis. The sequence continues at coordinate 4,369,879 of OY756433.1, read as the reverse complement.
AATAATAAAATAAGAGACATCTGTCGAAAATTGTGAACATTACCTGACATGGTTTCATTGTCTACGTCATTCTCTTCAAAACAAATTTCATCCAGCGTCGGTATGTTCAATTCTTCTTCCAAAACAATTAAATCCTGCAAAAAAGTTCGGTATTAATTTACTTGCAACGTTATATGAAAAAGAAATCACTCGAGTTATACAGTCTTAAAAAAAAACCAACCCCTATATCCCCATTGTTGCATTGACTTTCCAAAAGTCGTTCGAATTTTTGTTCCAAATCAGTCATGCTATCGTCTTGCTGCTGAATGGGTTGGTTATCCACACTCCTAGCTTCGGATTGCTGTTCTGAAATGTCTTTGCACTGCAGTGAAACTGAGGGAACAGATAATTCCGGAGAAGATAATGAATTTCTTAAATCTGCAAAAACAAAATTGAATTTAGCACATTAAAGGTAGTATTTTAGTTGAATGACTAACTATTCATATATCTCCAATGCGTAATAAAAAGATGTTAGCCACCCAGAAACTACTTTTTTTTAGATAGTTTGGCATCCGAAATAAAATTTAATACATGTATTTAAAATTATATGATTTTTTTCTAGGACACTCAATGCCCAATCAGTTTATTTAATAAAAAAACACCTTCAATCAATTATTAAATAAAAATATGAAACTAAGAGATTCTCGGAAACATAGGAAGGAAAGTGAGAAATTAAAGAAAAAATAACAACTAATGACTCTAAAAATTCATTACTAATGTTCGATTTTTAAATGGAACAAACCACTACGGGCTTACGACCGTCTTCTACTGTTATTTCGAAGGCTGGCTTAGTGTGATCACTTTACGTTAACAACGTTCGCCATTAGGTGGTAATGTTTGTCTCCGAAACTCCTAATCATGAGAATTCTCAACATGTTCAACATGTCGAAAAATCCCATGTATGCAACAAGTAGAAATTTAAGGCTCTGGGGTAGGGTAATCGCTGTTTTTTGGTGTTTTTTCATGCAATTTTTTATCGTTGTTGTTAAAGATAGCTTCTTGAAAAAAATATTTCAATGTTCTTCAATCTTTCTTCTAGTGCAAACACTTTCAATATCTTAAAAATATTGAATATTTATAATGGAAAAAAATATTTTAAAAATGTCTCTATCGTGACTTTTCAAGAAGATTTATGCATTAACTACGAGACCTAGAAATGTAATTATTTTTCTAATCGAAGGAGATTTTCAATTTCTAGTGCAAATACGTAGCATAATTAAGTTTTAAATTGTATTTTTTTTTTAAAAACTGAAAAACTACAAATTGTATTAATTTTTTATTGTCTATGGTTTATTTTATAGAAGATTACAGGTAAGAGAAGAGCTTCGGGGTGTGGGGCGTCATATGGAGAGTTTATCTCGGAGTGGCCGCTGTGTTCTTCTGCCTGTTTTGACATTTGGATTGTTTTATGCTTATTTCGTGATAAAAATGATAGTTTTGTGTGCTTGGACAATATATTTTTATTATAATTTATTCGTTTTGAACTTAAACTTTACTTATTTGGACTTTTTTTATATTTTGTTTATAATTGACAGTGACATTTGTATATAAGATATCGTAATCTTGTTTGTATTTCATGATCAAAAATAGTTTTGTGTTTGTGTGTTTGGACATTAAAATGAACAATACAATACGTGGTGGATCAAGAAATATCATTATACGTGTGTATTCGCCACGTATTCGGAATGTTTGGTGGAATTAAAGCCGGAGAACTGTCTACTAATGTTTTCTAACTAACATCTCAATTGATTGGTAAATACTGTGTTTTTTGTAGATAAAATACTTTTTAATGATTAATTCTAACATTTTCAAGTATAAGAAGTTAGTTAGAGCTCATTTAAGGATACTTTATTTGTTTTAAAAATATCTGTCAATGAAAGATCACAGGACAGTTTGTTTTGACGATCGAAAAACAAAACACGGTATAGAAAATAATGTTTGTTAAATTGCAATACTATATTGTTACCATTTTATCATTATATTTCGATTTCTTATCCCATTTTAAGATGGAAAATTTTCATTTATTTTTACTAAAATAATATTTCTATTAAAATACAATAATGGTATTATTTTCCTATCCCATTCTTTATTTAAAGTTGATTATTTTTACTTTTTTAATTAAAATAATACTTTACTTTTTTATATAAAATAATGTTCCTATATATATACTTATTAAATTATAATACTAATATTAATAAATCAATCGAAAATAGTAAATATGTTTTCGACAGTGTCAGCTCATTGTTTTTATACAGTAAAACTTTCATATCCAATAATTAATCTTTATTTTATTTATCTTTATTTTTTTCAGGTTTTAATATGTGCGTTCTATTAGGATAATTGTAATAGAAGAGAATTCAAATCAATGCAAATTTACCACGCCAGGTAAACATAGAAAAGGGCGACCAAAAAAAGGATTGGAGGATTCGACCGCTGTGCCGTATTAAGGCAAAAATCATTTTTCAATCATCATTCATTCAAAAAAGCAATACCCAGTTTGAGAAGCATGTTACAAGTTGTACGAAATTATTTGAATTTTGATGGGAGCTACGAACTTCTACGAAAAACTGTAATAAACATTGGGTTTTCGTACAAAAATGCAATTCAAATAGGAAAGTATTGATGTAGACACAAAATATTGCGGCTAAAAGAGAAAATTGTCTTAAAATAATCATGGATCACAGGATGTTGCCAAAAGAACTCCAAAAAATATAGTTTATATAGATGAAAGCTTATTAAAGAATATTACAGTTTGTCTATACTTTATTTAACTTCAATTAATTCATTAAACATCACTTTATTTTAATTATGGATTTTTATTTTTTCAAATCCCGAAGTCCAAAATATGTAAAAATTTTGGCAAGTTATTTCAGAGAAAAAACCTGCTAAAGGAACAATAAATCAAGGGAACAAAAAATAATTGTTCAAACACAAAACTATCATTTATCTTTATTATTTATTTTTCAGTTTTCAAAAAATAATTACAATTTAAAACTTGATTATACTACGTATTTGCACTAGAAATTGAAAATCAGCTTCGATTAGAAAAGTAATTACATCTCTAGGTCTCGAAGTATATGCATAAATCTTCTTGAAAAGTCACGATAGAGACATTTTTAAAATATTTTTTTTCATTAAAAATATTCAATATTTCCGTTACAGTGTTTTATTTTAGCACAGTCATTGTTAATGTGTTACCATGAGCGATAACAGCGCCCTCAATTAGTTTGCCAATTTCTTGACATACTGCAAGTTTTCTTACTTTTTAGTGTTAGGAGATTTAAATTGAGGTAAGTGCAGGAGAAGAGGGGGACAAAGGATATAGACACGCCCATTACCCCAAGGTCATTGGCTTACCCCCTAGCCTTAAAATAAAATGAAAAATAGAGATAAAAGTTGGAAATTGTTGAGAACAAGAGAGCAACCAAATTTAAAGACTGCGACCGCTGTCATGTATTTGGCGTATTTAAAGTGAGAAATATTAAAAAAAAAAGCTACATACATAGTTTTCTGTAGTTGTCCCATTGTTTGGTGGCCACTATTTGGTATATAAAACTATCTTGGCATTTAATGGGTTAATAATAATGTAAAAAAAAAAAATCAACATAGTTATAATAAATTAATTGGACTTACTAGATGCCCCTTTCTGAGATTGTCTGCTATGATTTCTGTGATTTTGGCTCGGAGTGAAAGAATCGTCTAGTGGTGGGGTAAACAACGAATGTAAACTTATGGGTAATTGGTTAATGGATGATGATGATGTCTGCAAATTCATCACATCTGAACATACGGATAAGGCTTGACGAGACCTGGAAAGCATAGAGAAAAATTTTGAAAGAAAAAATAACAACTAATGACTCTAACAATTCATTACTAATGTTCGATTTTTAAATGGACAAACCACTACGGGCTTACGACCGTCTTCTACTGTTATTTCGAAGGCTGGCTTAGTGTGATCACTTTACGTTAACAACGTTCGCCATTAGGTGGTAATGTTTGTCTCCGAAACTCTTAATGAGAAAAATTTTGAAACAAAAAATAAAGACTTAAATTTTTGGACTTTCTAATACAGGGCCGGGCAAACTTTTTGGATGGTGGGCCGAATTCAATCATTCATAATGAGCGGCGAGCCGCAAAGAAGAAGAAAACATTATCTTCTTTTTAGAAAAAGACGAAAAATCATGCTTTTATGTTATATACATATACTTAAATTATTTATAATCACGAAAAAACATTACAAATAAATCTAAGAAGAAGTAAAGTGATCTTATTGTACTTAGTAGATACCTAATTTCTTTTTTTAAATCTGTTTTAGTTGGTTTCGATGTTCTCAAAACTGCTTGTGACTATGAGCATCAGTGAAAATTCATCAAACAAATGAAATTGATGTTCAAGATAGAAAAGTGTAATACACATAGGTCATAATAAGTATGTTTTATTAAAAAAAGGTTTCTTAGGATTAGAATAATAATTATTGTTCTGAATTAATCGCGTTATAAAATTTGGAGATATCTTTATGACGATACATTGTGGACTGCTCCGACCATGAAGAATATGTCAATTTTATAAATATAAAAATGTATAAAGACCGGCGGGCCGCAGTTTGCCCAGGCCTGTCCTAACATTTAAAAGTTGGTGTGGATTCATGACTATGCTATTTTGTGAAATGTTAAAATGACCAGTGCTCTGTTCTAAATATCTCAAGCGACGGGTTATGTAACAAACAGCCAGTAGCCGCCAGATTCTGCTAGTTAAAGTTACAACTTGACCAGGGGTATTTTGAATTTAAACTTCATTCTTGACTTAAAGTAAAACAAAAGTAATACTTACAAAAAAAAAAAACAAAACAGTTTTACTGAAACCTTTTAAAGAAAGTGATATTTATTTATAAAAATTAGTACCTGGAAGATGAGGGAATCCCCGCACTATCCGGGACAACTTGATTCTGTTGCGAATCGTTCTTGTCTCTTCTATCAACTTGCAGTTCTTCAAGCAGCGCCACAGTACTGGATGTACAAGGCGCTGCTACAGATTGAGAAACATTGGAAATCTTTATTTGGTCTTTATATTTCGTCATTTGTTGAGGATTTTCGTCAGCGGGGTGATTTAGTTCATCGTCAATAGGTTTGTTGCAATTTTTTCTCGACCATTGAGTAGTGGAGTTGCTGCAGGATGGTGCGTTTATATTTATCACGTTCTCGCCGGGAACTAAGTTTATAGGTTGGCAGCTAATGTCCAACGATTGCTTGGGAGTAAGAGATGATCTGCTAGACGATGCGAGATGATCTTGAGAGTGTGAAGAAGATTTTTTAGCTTTGGCTCGCGCTGCCGCCATATTGTTTCTCGACATTTCAAACGACAGTCTCTATATTTCAAAAGAGAAAATATTAAGTATTTACACAAATGAATAAATCAAAATATCGACACTTGAAAGGCAACTTAGTGTAAGCGAAAAAAAAACAATTTTACAGGAGAGGTTGTTTTGTTGAAAAAATTCTTGGACGTATGAGGTTTTGCTACATAGTCATTAAAATTTTTGTGAATCAATGAGTTATTGAGTCTTATATAAATAAGCATGCTTTCTGGTACATTTGTCGCTTACAATCATTTTGCCGGACTAATTGTTTATTTATAAATTCATTAGAAATATATTTGAGTGGATAAGTAAAAAAAGACACACATTGCTATTAGGTAATAAAAGGAAATGCAGTTGTTGCAAGAGAAAAAGTCAGTATGAATGATTTTTTAAAATTATCATAACCAACAGTTACATCGCACTCTTTTCAAGGTTAATGCTCAGTTTGGTCACATATGATATAATTAAGTACCAAACGGATCGTTTACGCAAAATTTTCAGTAAGTCAATTACTTCTTGCCGTAACTTATCGAATAAGTTGAATTTAACACGTGGCAGTCAGATACATCGATGGAGAATATTTTTTAGCATCGTTTGCAATAAAAATGTCAATTTTGGCAAAAGTGTCGCTTACGCTAAATATCTTTTCAGGTATCGATGATTTGTTTTATTTTATTTTATGCAAACATACCTCGGTTAAATTATGTATTTGTAATATGCGCTGGTTTTGCATTGCTAGCAGCTGAGTGATGTACCACTGTTGATCTCTACATTTCTGATAAAATGTAGGTGGTCTCACTTTGAACCTATGAAAAATAAAAAAAGCAAATATAAGAAAAACATCATGAGAGATGAAGCCATGAATATGCGCTGATTCTTCATAGGGCAAGCAATGAAACGACGAAAGGCTGAAGATGGAGTCTCTGATGGCTCCGAAATATATACCATCAAACCAACAAACTAACACCTTTAATCATGTTCCAAACAACATCGAGAACAACCCACAACGCGACTGTATCCGAAATAATAATTTACATATATATATATATGAGAATAGTTTTTTCGGGTACGTCGCGTGGTGGTTTGCAATTTTGTATTTCGCGAGCTTTCAGTGACTCTTGGGACACCATCTTCAGGCGAGTTCTAGATGTTAACTGCTGATTTGTTTTGTATTCTGGCACTGCGGTGAAGAGCTGCGTGAGGGTCGGAAGTGGGGGGTGCTGCTGTGTCTGGGCGTTCGTCATTGGTCACTGGGAATTCCTTTTGTTTTGTGTTTCTGTTTCTACTCGGTGGCGGCGCGGTGTTTCTTTGGTTTGTGGTGCTGTCTCGAATTTTTGTAACAAGATAAGCCGAGCCTTGACCCATTCAACACATCCATAAACAAATTAAAAAAAAAACTATTGCAGTTATATATATATATAAATATATATATTATACATTATCAAAAAAATATTGTAACTAAATAGATTGGTAACAATACTTTTGTATGGTGAAGTTGTGCTCCATGTGTTCTGTGTGAAGAAAATCAATAAAACCTGATAAAAGTCTATAAAAATAATCAAATTCAACTTAGATAACTAAAAGAAGTGCCATTCTTGCCTTTTTGATAGTAATTCTGTGAGAAGTTTCACTTAAATCAATAATAATTAGCAAAATCAAAATGTCATCTGGTTCTTGTGTCAGTTGTTTGTCTGGCACCAAGTATGATGACAAAAATCCTAAAATATTGTGCCATGGGTGCAATAGAGAGTTTTGTGTGAAGTGTAGTGGGCTTCTAGCCACAGAATTAAGAGTGATTATACTACAAAATCCCAAGTTAAAGTTCTTGTGTACAGAGTGTGAAGAGGGCCTTCTACAGGTACCCGTTCTAAGGAAGAAAGTACATGATTTGGAAGAAGCTATAGAGAAGATCAAAGGGAATCAAAATGCATTGGATTGTGAAAGCACAATAAATGAGATTAATGAGAGGGAAAAGCGAAGCAAAAACATCATCATATTTGGTGTCAATGAGTCTGAGTCTACTGATCTCAACGAAAGGAAGGAGTATGATAGGAATCAGGTCGTTTCAATTGTGTCTCAGATGGTTCCTAATATAGAATTGAACAAATCTACTATTATACGGCTTGGAAAACCAGACAGTAAAAAACCCAGACCTCTTCGGGTTACATTGAAGAACAAGGAACAAGCAGTCGAAGTTTTCCGTGGCCAAAAGAAAAAACCTAAAAAGGGCATAAAAATCCGGAACGATTTGACAGTCATGCAGCGGGAGAATCTTCAGAGACTGAGGGAACGGCTTGTGGAACGTCAGGCCAATGGGGAAACTGACATTACCATCAAATATGTTAGGGGTATCCCGGGCATATTCAGCATTCCAAAAAACCAATAGCATCCTCTATTGGCACCTTGACCTTTATGTATATGAACCTGGCATCCTTGACGGCAAAGTTTGATGATTTACAATTGGAAATTTATGATAAAAACCCAACCTTTATTCTGATAACAGAAACGTGGTTAAAACCTGATATAAATGATAGTTTAATTAACTTACCTGGATACACAGTGTATAGAAAAGATCGGGAAGAGAGACGTGGTGGTGGAGTGGCTGTGTACGTGGCTGATAGTTGTGGAGGTATTCCCATCACAACAAAAGTTAATAATCGCTTCAATACAACTGAAAGCGAGTCTCTTTGGATCGATGTCAATATAATGTCACAGGAGTTGTTGATTTGTGTTGCATACAGACCGCCTCACTACACATTGGAGCAGAGTGATAAATATTTGTTTAGCAATATAAGATTAGCTACGGAAGATAATAGTATAATTGTTTTTGGTGATATGAACCTCCCCGATCTCGCCTGGCCGCTAACTAGATTCAGTCATGGCAATGTTTTATATGCTGGTTTTTTGGATATGTTGCTCGACAGCAATCTGTCCCAATTGATAGATAGACCTACTAGATATCGCAATAACCAAGAATCCATATTGGATCTTATTTTAACCAATGATGAGCAATTGATTACTAATATTGAGTACTTCCCAAATATTGGCAAGAGTGATCATATTGTTTTACTGGCAACCGTGCAAGTCACATTGGAGGAAACGTCCTCGAGGCATGAACCTGAATATAGACGTAACTACTATAAGGCTGATTATGAAGCCATGAGGAATGAATTGACCAGCATTGATTTGCAACTCTCTGCACTGGAGAGTGTGGAAGAGCAGTGGAGGGGGTTGACTGATGCTGTTCAGCGTGTCTGTGAAACTTGTGTTCCTCTCACAAAAGTTAACAAAGCAAGCAGGAATAAACCATGGGTCGATAAAGACATCCTTTCACTAGTGGCTGAAAAAAGGCTTCTATGGAGGAAGTATCAGAGATGCAAAACTCAGAGTGCATATCGGATGTTTAGAAGCGTAAATAATCGATTGGTTACAGTTACGAGACGGGCGAGGGCAAGGTTTGAGGGGAATATTGTGGACAGTGGTAGTAAACCATTCTTTAACTATGTTAGAAAAAAACTTGTAAGCAAAGTGGGTATTCCTCCAGCACTAAGAGACGAATCTGGGAACTTAGAGTACCGTTGTGACTTGGTTGCAGAAATATTCAGTGAACAGTTTGAGAAGACTTATGTTGTTGAGCCAGATGACACAATCCCTCAGATGGATATACTTAGAGTTAACGAGGAGATCAACACGATTGATTTCACAGTGCAAAAAGTAAAAAAAGTGTTAAAGTATTTGAAGGAGGACACAGCAATGGGACCGGACAATTTGCCTGCCAAGATATTAAAGGAATGTTTTGAAGTGTTGGCGGAACCGTTGAGCGTGATCATGACACAGTCATTTGAAAGTGGTGTGCTTCCTGGCATCTGGAAAGAGGCCATCATAACTCCCATTTATAAAAAGGGGGACAAGTTAGCTGCGTCCAATTATAGACCAATTAGCCTAACTAGTATAGTGTGCAAATGTATGGAGAGAATAATAGCCGACGAACTAAGAGCTTTCCTACTCAACCAGCGCATTATACCAGAGCAACAACATGGGTTTGTCCCGGGCAGATCCACTGTGTCCAACCTTATATCCTGCCTTGATATGTGGACTCTATCGTGGAACCAAAATCGTTCACCCACATACGATTTTTAACCGCAAGTGTAAAAGTGTCAAAAAGTTATCTATCTGTATTTTTTCGCGCAAACAAATATAATCAAGATTCAGTGTAATAATTCTGAAGAAACGTATACTGCAGACCTTGTGGATAAAGTGACATTGTTCGGGAAGGCTGCCACTCAGTGAGTTTGTCAGAATTTCCATTTCAAATATTTTTATGACAGATTGTTTCTCAAAATCTTGAATCCATAAAGATCAAAATCCAATATCAAAATATAGTCGACCGTTGTTGAGTCTGACCGAAGCGCCAATCCGTGACCAATGATAGGCGCGCACAGCGGGGAATCTTGAGTTAACACAGCTGCAGATTCGACTCTAGCGCCGGCTATTGACCAATCAGCGACCTCCACCGCATGACTGTCGCGTAAACAAACTGCTATATATTTTGCATAACTTCAGGAGTTCCCAATATAAATTACAGTTTCACTGGTTGATGCACAATTTGCATAGTCTCTGGAGTTTATTAACATCTGTTTACCTAAATTCTTACTAATTATGTCGAAGATAAACACAAGATCGACTCAACCAGCTGGATCGGGTGCTGAGACGAGACCAGATATTTTCGAGGGAATCAATGCTCTAAGAAGTGATTTCAAGAATATGATTACGGAGTTTCGAAATTTCAAGTCCAGTTTAGAATTAAACGCAAAGGCAATGGAGTCGTTGTGTGAAAGAATGGAGAAAATGGAGACGAGGCTGGGCGAAATTGATCGCCTTGAGCAGAGAGTTGTGGCAAGTGAGGCAGTTTTGACTGATGTCTGCGCAAAGCTGGAGGCTCAAGCTGTGACAGTTCAGCGTGAAGAGGCTTTGGAGAAAGAAGTATTCGTCCTTAAGGAAAAAGTTCAGCAGTTGACATATGATAGAAATGATTACGATCAATACGAGCGAAGCAATAATCTTGAGGTTTTGGGGGTTCCCAAAAACGAGAATGAAGGACTGCTGAATGTCATAACAGCGATTGCGTCCAAATTAGAAGTCCCCATAAAGTGCTCGGATATAATTTTCTGTAGAAGAGTCTCTCCTTGGATGAAGCAGACACCGAACACTCCTCAGAAGATCATAGTGAAATTCGTGTCCAGAAATATGGTTGAAGAGATTATATCAGCTATACGTAAAAGAAAGAAGCTCACAACCAGGGACATTGGGATTGATAATATGGACACTAGAATATTCCTTAACTATTCGAGACATCCAATTAACGTCTCCCAGATGTTGCTTTATAGAGTCGTAGTTAGCATTGTGATATAATTTGGATATTCTTGGTGGTTGTTTCATCAATGGTGAACTTTTGATATCAATTTCAATAAGGAGAGGCATATGATGGGCGTCCACACCAACTAAAGGATTATTACATTTTGAGACATTGCATTCACAACCATGATTTACAAGTATAAGGTCTAAAATTTTACCGCCGACATTTTGGATACCGTTAAACTGTTTTAGGTCATTGTAAGAAATGTAGTCTACGAATAGAGTACTTGCATTGTCATTGTAATTGCGGGGAACTAACCCATTTGTATCAACCGAAGACATCCACGTGATATTAGGTAGATTAAAGTGTTGTGATCTGTGTTGAGCCAATTACACGTAGGATTCATTCAAGCAAATAACACATACATTTTGTATGCTTCGTACATGAATTGAACAGGTTTTGATTTATCGTTTAAAATTTATTATTAAATGAGTATAAATATAAAGGACGACCGGGCATATTATCTATATAATATTTGTCTTGAACACTGACTCACTGACTGACTGACTGACTGACTGCCTGCCTGACTGACTGACTGACTGATGTCATTAACGCCGCTAGATGGCGCGCCACTCGCACCCTCAAACAAGTTTTGATCCAGCGGATCGGGGATGCTTCTGAGTAACCAATAGCGTTTTGCCGTTATGCGCACGCGCGTTGAACATACAGGTATACTAACTAATATTATTAAGTGTTGCCAACGTGGGCGATTTATCGCCATTTGGGCTACTCGGAACGAGAATTGGCGACGACAAAATGCCCTTTTTTTGGTGAACTTTCACCTCTCCGGCCAGGGGCGCCACGGGCGCCTTTAAAAAACTAGTGCATAAATATTTGTCTTGAACACTGACTGACTGACTGACTGACTGCCTGCCTGACTGACTGACTGACTGATGTCATTAACGCCGCTAGATGGCGCGCCACTCGCACCCTCAAACAAGTTTTGATCCAGCGGATCGGGGATGCTTCTGAGTAACCAATAGCGTTTTGCCGTTATGCGCACGCGCGTTGAACATACAGGTATACTAACTAATATTATTAAGTGTTGCCAACGTGGGCGATTTATCGCCATTTGGGCTACTCGGAACGAGAATTGGCGACGACAAAATGCCCTTTTTTTGGTGAACTTTCACCTCTCCGGCCAGGGGCGCCACGGGCGCCTTTAAAAAACTAGTATTATGCATAATTGCATAGAGATCCAGATTCTAATAAATTATTGCGTTTTATTGCTGAAATGTATCGCAACTTCACCAAGGTGACCCGGATAACTGATTCGGCTCACTGCTGAATCGGGTGGTTCGGATTGCTACAAAGTGATCTGTTTATTGATTTTTTTAATGAATCTGAAAAGTGAACACAAAAAGAACATTTTCAACAAGAGAAAATGGTCAGCTCCTGGGTTGTCACAACCTTCAATACGTCAATGTGAAAATGGTAACTGGAAAAAAATAAGATCTAGTCCTGAAAAAAGGTCACAAGAATCTAGACATAATTAGAACGTTGTGCACCAAGCCTTGCCTAAACACGATCAAGTATACTGCAGTAGGTAAGGTATACAGACAGACTCACCACAGGGCAATTAATACAACACCTCACAGCGCTTACTTTATTATTATTATTATTTATTATTATTTGTGTGATAGGCGAGCAGCATAGCTGATGTGCCTATATCTCACTGGTTAGGTTGTTAGCCATGTGTCTGTCTAACTTATTTTTAAACATGTTAACACTGTCAGAACTGATAACGTCACCAGGTAAACCGTTCCACATATTTACAACTCGGTTCGAGAGAAAGTGTCTTCTACTCCCTTTTGATCAACATGGCTGGTGATTTTTCATTTTTCCTAACATAAATAAGGCACCTTTTAACCCAGCAAAATTGATATTCCTTGGTCCTAGTAGCCTCCTTTGTCAGTTTTAGCAGCTTTTTGTTATCGATGGTCAGATGATAGTTAAGGAATATTCTAGTGTCCATATTATCAATCCCAATGTCCCTGGTTGTGAGCTTCTTTCTTTTACGTATAGCTGATATAATCTCTTCAACCATATTTCTGGACACGAATTTCACTATGATCTTCTGAGGAGTGTTCGGTGTCTGCTTCATCCAAGGAGAGACTCTTCTACAGAAAATTATATCCGAGCACTTTATGGGGACTTCTAATTTGGACGCAATCGCTGTTATGACATTCAGCAGTCCTTCATTCTCGTTTTTGGGAACCCCCAAAACCTCAAGATTATTGCTTCGCTCGTATTGATCGTAATCATTTCTATCATATGTCAACTGCTGAACTTTTTCCTTAAGGACGAATACTTCTTTCTCCAAAGCCTCTTCACGCTGAACTGTCACAGCTTGAGCCTCCAGCTTTGCGCAGACATCAGTCAAAACTGCCTCACTTGCCACAACTCTCTGCTCAAGGCGATCAATTTCGCCCAGCCTCGTCTCCATTTTCTCCATTCTTTCACACAACGACTCCATTGCCTTTGCGTTTAATTCTAAACTGGACTTGAAATTTCGAAACTCCGTAATCATATTCTTGAAATCACTTCTTAGAGCATTGATTCCCTCGAAAATATCTGGTCTCGTCTCAGCACCCGATCCAGCTGGTTGAGTCGATCTTGTGTTTATCTTCGACATAATTAGTAAGAATTTAGGTAAACAGATGTTAATAAACTCCAGAGACTATGCAAATTGTGCATCAACCAGTGAAACTGTAATTTATATTGGGAACTCCTGAAGTTATGCAAAATATATAGCAGTTTGTTTACGCGACAGTCATGCGGTGGAGGTCGCTGATTGGTCAAAAGCCGGCGCTAGAGTCGAATCTGCAGCTGTGTTAACTCAAGATTCCCCGCTGTGCGCGCCTATCATTGGTCACGGATTGGCGCTTCGGTCAGACTCAACAACGGTCGACTATATTTTGATATTGGATTTTGATCTTTATGGATTCAAGATTTTGAGAAACAATCTGTCATAAAAATATTTGAAATGGAAATTCTGACAAACTCACTGAGTGGCAGCCTTCCCGAACAATGTCACTTTATCCACAAGGTCTGCAGTATACGTTTCTTCAGAATTATTACACTGAATCTTGATTATATTTGTTTGCGCGAAAAAATACAGATAGATAACTTTTTGACACTTTTACACTTGCGGTTAAAAATCGTATGTGGGTGAACGATTTTGGTTCCACGATAGAGTCCACATATCAAGGCAGGATATAAGGTTGGACACAACAAGTGCAATTGCATCTCTTTTACGAGAGCGAAAACACCAATAATTGCAGATTATGTTGTTGACGATACAAAAATAGTAAGAAAAAATGAAATAAGGGACCTTGGTGTCGTGCTCGACTGCAAAATGTTATATAAAAACCACATAGATGGGATTGTGGAGCATGCGTACAGGCAATTAAGTTTTGTTATAAGAGTGTCTAAACCATTTAAGTCCCCAAAAACTTTAAAAACCCTATTTTTTACTTATGTTCGGAGTTGTCTGGAATACGCCTCTGCAGTATGGAACCCACAGTATCTCACCTATATTGACAGAATCGAAAGAATTCAAAACAGATTTTTGAGACATTTGGACTACAGAACTAAACAGACATTTGACAATGTACGCCGATCCGCTGCCCATCATAGGCTTGACACTTTGGAAAATCGTAGAACAATAACTGACATTTTTTACTTGTACAAACTAGTTAATAACATGACTGACACAACCAACCTACTGACTAAGATCGACTTTCACGTACCCATCAGACAGACCCGGGCCACACCCACTTTTAGACTGCCGACCTGTTCAACCAACTATGCCCAGAACTCTTACATATATCGAGCTACCTCCAATTATAATTCCTTTTTTAGTACAATTGACATTTTCAATACAAGCCTTAAACACAAGTTTAAATATTTAATCAAGAACTTGCTGCACCGAGGTTCATAGCGTTTCACACATTTCCTTTCCCATGTCCAAGTCCTTCCCCAGTCCAAATCCTTCCTCCGCCCCCAAGCATTTATTATTATTGAAATATTATTTTTTGTTAGAGTTTTTAATTTAATATGATAAAGAATGACACAGATTTCACTTGTTTCATAACGTATTATGGGTGTAAACTTAATTGGTCCACTTATTGTTATCATACTTGTTTTAATTTTTATGTATTGTTAATGACTGTCTGTTTACCTAAATAAATAAAATAAAAATAAAAAAAAATAAAAACCAACACACTCCTGTGGATGTCATTTACTTGGACTACGAGAAAGCGTTCGACCGTGTCCCTATAAAGCGTCTTTTGTCCAAAATTGAGCACCTCGGAGTGCGTGGCAATCTGCTCGGGTGGATCAAGGATTTTTTAACACAGAGAACGTTTAGAGTCAGGGTTGGAAGTGCATTTTCTGGCCACCGTTTGGTTTCCAGTGGTGTCCCGCAGGGTTCTGTGTTGGGACCCATACTTTTCATTCTGTTTATCGTGGATCTCAAAAATGTGATTTCGTCTCAATCGGAATTTTTTGCTGATGACACAAAGTTTTTTGCTGATCCTGTGGTGAGTAGTGCACAACTGCAAAGAGACCTGGATGCCATAGGAGGATGGAGTGCTGACTGGCTTATTACTCTTAACCCTGAAAAGTGTGCAGTATTACACATCGGTCAGAACAATCCTGGAACCTCGTACTATTTCAATAATGTGGAACTTAAAAGTGTCAAAACTCAGGTGGATTTGGGTGTTACCATCTCTTGCGACCTTAAATGGGAGGAACATATTGTCAGGATTGTAAAAAGGGCGAACTCTATTCTCTATCTCATAAGGAAGGCTTTTCGATGTGTTGATCCTGCAATGTTTCTCAAGATATACAAGTCCTATGTCCGTCCTCTCTTGGAGTATGGTTTTCAAGTGTGGTCTCCATACTTTGTTAAGGATGTCGACTTGTTGGAGAGAGTGCAGAGACGAGCCACAAGAATACCATATGCTCTAAGAAGACTGGAGTACGAGGAGAGATTGCAGGTCTTGGGATTGACTACATTGAGGAGGAGACGAGAGCGTGGGGATTTGATAGAAACCTTCAAGATATTTAATAATCATTACGAGTGTCAAGCTGTTAAAAACATTTTTACATTGAGTTCCAATACACACCTGAGGGGACACCAGCTTAAATTGACTCAGACTAGTTTCTCATCAAATCCCCGAAGACACTTTCTCTCGAACCGAGTTGTAAATATGTGGAACGGTTTACCTGGTGACGTTATCAGTTCTGACAGTGTTAACATGTTTAAAAATAAGTTAGACAGACACATGGCTAACAACCTAACCAGTGAGATATAGGCACATCAGCTATGCTGCTCGCCTATCACACAAATAATAATAAATAATAATAATAATAAAGTAAGCGCTGTGAGGTGTTGTATTAATTGCCCTGTGGTGAGTCTGTCTGTATACCTTACCTACTGCAGTATACTTGATCGTGTTTAGGCATGGCTACCCATACTATGTTCCCTTCTCCTTTCCTTCCTTTCCCCTTTCCCTCCCCTATACCTCATGTTTTGTTTTATTAATAATGATGCTGTGTTGAACTTTTTGAAAATATGTTAAGATACTATTATTGGCGCAGTAAATTTCAAATTGTTTTTTGTTTCTCTGATATTCTGTAAAAGCTGTTGTATCTTTAAAATAAAAATAAAAAGATGGTAATGAGGCTTCTTCACGCACGTTCAAACTATTGTCTTTCCGTTTAAGAATGTGTAGAGATTCATATAGCATTCGTTGTTTGTCACTATTGTTTTCGCATTGTCGAAATCGATTTGATGTCCGTCAGTTAGGTTGTGCCACGATAATGTTGATGAATGTTTCTTGTTGCGTACGTCTACTTCATTTCTTTTATTCTACACGACACGCGGCGGTTTTTCTTGCCGATGTAAACTTTATCGCATTGTTTACATCCTATCTCGTAGATTCCCTGATTTTCATTGCGTATTTTGTCGGTAGGTGAAGTCAGGATATTATTGACTTTGGTGTTTGTATTGTAGGTGGTACGTATTTTGTTCTTTTTTAATATGCGGCCTAGTTTATCAGTGGTGCCTTTGATGTAGGGTAGTGTGCATGAGCTGAGATATGTAGGAGTTTCAGCTTCTTCTTCCCGGACCAGTGATTTGGATGTATGCGCTCTGTTTATTTGTTTTTATGTGTAGCCGTTATTCTGTAGAATGGTATTGAGGTCATTCATCTCTTTTGTTATGTTGTCGGAGTCGCACAGTAGTTTGGACCAATCAGCAGTTAACATCTAGAACTCGCCTGAAGATGGTGTCCCAAGAGTCACCGAAAGCTCGCGAAACACAAAATCGCAAACCACCACGCGACGTACCCGAAAAAACTTATTCTCATATTCCTCGTCGCGAATAACTCTACATAAACATATATAAATGGAGTCCTATTTCCTTTGGTCATGGCACCACACATGAACGGGTGAAACATTAGAAAACTTACCTTGAGGTAGGTTACCTTCCTAGTACTTTTGACATTATAAACTTTTCTATTTTTGAGTTCTACTTGACGTTTGACAAACTGTCAGTAGTGTCAGTTGATTGATGCAATTGCCAGAATGTACCCAGTAAACACCGTTTAAAACAGATGCATTGGTCGGAATTATATTGGTTAAATAGGTAATTGATTTATCATTATAATATGCATAATATTCATAGTAAAACAGGACAAAGTCTTTATCAATGTGTTGGGAAAGCTATGTCAAGCTATATCCTAATACATATAATTCTAAAATAGTGTTAAATATTATGTAAAATAATATAAAACATATAACAACAGTAAAAAAGTTACCTTAAAACCAATGTGTCAGTTTTGGAACATAAGTACCCTTCGCTCGCCAATAAGTCCAGCCTGAAAAATCTGTTGTAGCCCCAACACTCACCCACTTCGAAATCTGAAGCAAACTCTCGCACAATGTTCTTACTGCCATCTCTGGTGCACTGATGTAACATCTCTACACGATACTCGTACCTGGAAAATATACAAAATTTCAATAAAAAATATACAAAGTATAGATCATTAAAGGCCATGAGGATTTTGACATTATTTGCTTGATGGGTAAACAAGAGTTTAGAGTGTGTTTATCGGGTCAAAGACTCGGATCATTCCAAATTGTCCCATGGATCTACAGATCTTACGAGTACGAAATCTGTAAGAGCCGAAATGATTTGTTTAAGAGGATAATCTGTTGTGATCTGTGTTGAGCCAATTACACGTAGGATTCATTCAAGCAAATAACACATACATTTTGTATGCTTCGTACATGAATTGAACAGGTTTTGATTTATCGTTTAAAATTTATTATTAAATGAGTATAAATATAAAGGACGACCGGGCATATTATGCATAAATATTTGTCTTGAACACTGACTGACTGACTGACTGACTGACTGACTGCCTGCCTGACTGACTGATGTCATTAACGCCGCTAGATGGCGCGCCACTCGCACCCTCAAACAAGTTTTGATCCAGCGGATCGGGGATGCTTCTGAGTAACCAATAGCGTTTTGCCGTTATGCGCACGCGCGTTGAACATACAGGTATACTAACTAATATTATTAAGTGTTGCCAACGTGGGCGATTTATCGCCATTTGGGCTACTCGGAACGAGAATTGGCGACGACAAAATGCTCTTTTTTTGGTGAACTTTCACCTCTCCGGCCAGGGGCGCCACGGGCGCCTTTAAAAAACTAGTATTATGCATAATTGCATAGAGATCCAGATTCTAATAAATTATTGCGTTTTATTGCTGAAATGTACAGTGGTGCCTCACACAACGAACTTAATTCGTTCCAGGAGCAAGTTTGTTAAGCGAAAAGTTCGTTATGTGAAACGCGTTTTCCCATAACAATACATGTTAAAAAAAATAATTCGTTCTGTAGCATAAAATATGCTAACATGACATAAAAAAGATAAATTTTTTGTTATTATTTTTATTTAGATATGTACATCTAAAAACATAGTTACAAAAAAACACACATTTTTTAAATTTTATGACAGACTAAGAAGAGTCTACCAAATCTTGAACATCTTCATCCATTTTCTGCCGATGTATTGCATCCTCCGCGGGAGGATGCAATACATCGGCAGCGATCGTGGACGCTCGGGCGAAGCAGTCGTTCGTGGAAGCTCGGGCAAAGCGGTCGTGGAAGCTCGGGCGACTTCGTTGTGTGAAACGAAGTTCGTTGTATGCATCATGAAAGGAAGTTCGTTGTGTGCAGCGTTCGCTGTGCGAGGCGTTCTTTATGCGAGGCACCACTGTATCGCAACTTCACCAAGGTGACCCGGATAACTGATTCGGCTCACTGCTGAATCGGGTGGTTCGGATTGCTACAAAGTGATCTGTTTATTGATTTTTTTAATGAATCTGAAAAGTGAACACAAAAAGAACATTTTCAACAAGAGAAAATGGTCAGCTCCTGGGTTGTCACAACCTTCAATACGTCAATGTGAAAATGGTAACTGGAAAAAAATAAGATCTAGTCCTGAAAAAAGGTCACAAGAATCTAGACATAATTAGAACGTTGTGCACCAACAAAGCCAATAGGCAATAAATATGAGACATTAACAAAAATGGATATAGTCATATCCTGGCGCCAAATACATGACAGCAGTCGCAGTCTTTAAATTTGGTTGCTCTCTTGTTCTCAATAATTTCCAACTTTTATCTCTATATTTCATTTATTATTATATTTCTACTTGTTGCATACATGAGATTTTTCGACATGTTGAACATGTTGAGAATTCTCATGATTAAGAGTTTCGGAGACAAACATTACCACCTAATGGCGAACGTTGTTAACGTAAAGTGATCAGACTAAGCCAGCCTTCGAAATAACAGTAGAAGACGGTCGTAAGCCCGTAGTGGTTTGTTCCATTTAAAAATCGAACATTAGTAATGAATTGTTAGAGTCATTAGTTGTGTTATTGTTTCTGGAAAAAAATAAATATAGATTAAAAAGTGTAACGTACTTTGATGTTTCAGGAAGTCCAGCGCTGAGTTCCAAGAAAACGGACAGGTAATTCCCCCGGACAACTCCATTACCATCAGGATAAACTTTAAGTCTCCAACACAAACCATTGACATAGAGTGGAGCAGAATATACGGGATCAGCTTTGTGGCGTAACTGAGTGAAGTTGGTGAGAGCAAAGGTACTGCTGTCATAGCCGGGGACAATTTCACTGTGAAAATGAAAAATAACAATTTTAGTATCAATAAATTGGATTGCTTCAGTGTTGTACTATTGGAATGTATTATCAACCATTGTGAAAGAAGGAAACAATAAATTGGATTGCTTCAGTGTTGTACTATTGGAATGTATTATCAACCATTGTGAAAGAAGGAAACAATAAATTGGATTGCTTCAGTGTTGTACTATTGGAATGTATTATCAACCATTGTGAAAGAAGGAAACAATAAATTGGATTGCTTCAGTGTTGTACTATTGGAATGTATTATCAACCATTGTGAAAGAAGGAAACGAGAAGGTAGTTAAGACAGGGGAGGAAAAAAGCTTCTGCTAAAGTTATCCCTAATTAAATGATGACTTGAAAGTAGCAATACTGCAATAAAGTATCCCTGGAATGAACCGACAGCCGAGGTTATAAAACAATACAAAAGCCATATTTCACTGGTATTATTTACATCAGTTGAAAAGGGATTAGGATCGCTGAATTCTTATAGCTCCAGCTGCTAGTTTATTCCGAGGATACCTACTATAGTCATAATTGATTCATACATTGGCAATGGTACAAATCTGTGAATTTTGATTGGTAATTGAAAGTATGTCCTGTAATAGTACAAACTGAATCATTCTTATTAGCAATAGTAGAAATATCAATAGTAGAATGAGCATAATACCTATGAAAGTCAGCAGGAACAGGTTCTGTAATAAAACACACCATCGGTTTCTTTCTGACTTGATGAATGAATTTGGACAGTTCTCCACTCTTGGAAATCAGTTCAGATCTGTAAGAAAGTAGTTTATTCTAATAAAGAAATTTATATATTAAATATTAGATTATTACATGCTTTGAAAAATTTCATCCAGCAAGTTTTGTACACTTTGAATTGGTCTCACCTAGTGCAGGAATTTAATTGATGTTCAATTTCCTGCAAAAGGTGCTCCAAATGCTCAGTTTCTTGAGTCAACCCATTCTTCTGCCCCATCAGGGTTAGTAATTTGGATTTGAGAGAAGAATCTAATCTGGCGATCATGAGTTCTACGGCATTTCTTATTTCTCTGACCCTTTCGTCTTTTGCTGCCCGGACAGACTCCACATTGCGTTCCTAAATGAAAAAAAAAACGAAAAACATTTAGTTTCAACAGACATTTTTTTAAGATATATGTGTTGCATCTTTTAAAGATATTTTCATTTCACAAGCGCAGGGTCGACTTTTATTATGGGCATTGTGAATTAATAACCAAGTCTTTCATGTTGATTTCTTTTAATATTTTTTTCTATAAGATATTCTTTTGATACGGCTCTTAGAAGCAGATTTCTCTAGTAATCTAAAAATTTTACGTACAATCAACAGTGATAGGTGTGTCGGTTTACAGAGGGCGCCTCATTAGCCAGGGGTCCATTGTATTAACTTCTTCATTATCCATGTCCGCTCCCTAATTGGAGCATATGGACTCCACAAGTCCTCGCCATGCGGTCCTGTCTCTTGCAATTCCAGCAGCCACACCCCAGTCAACACCAACGGCCTGAAGGTCAGCTTCGTAGAGCCTTTTAATTGTTTGGAGGGGCCTACCGTGTCTTCAGTTGCCTTCTGGATGGTAGTTGAGACTAAGACGGGTTATGTCCTCTCTAGGCTTCCTGAGCATGTGACCTAGCCAGGTCAGTCGGCAGAATCTTATAGTGGTAGTGACCAGTGGTTGGCCTGTTAGGTCTCTGACAACTGTGTTCGGCACAAAATCATTCCAACGTATGCCCAGCATTCTTCTGAGGCACTTGCTCTCGAATCCTGCTATGCGGGTGTTTTGAGCTCAGGTTGGGTGCCAAGATTCACAGCCATAGAGAAGGACCGGTAGGACACAGGCATTGTATTGTCGGACCTTAGTTTTGATGCTGATGGCATTAGACCTCCAGACCTTGCCAAGCCTGCTGAACGCCGCTCCAGCCAGTGCTAAACGCACAGAGAGTTCTCTTTGCATGGTGCCATTTTCTTCTATGTGGGCACCAAGGTACTTGAAGTACTGTGAACATCCTCTATGGATCGGTTGTTCAATGAAAGCCGCGTGTCTGCGTCTGTAACACTACCATTTTTCATACAAACCGTTTTGGCTACATTTATATTTAAGCCCACGGCGGCCGATTGCAGCTGCAGACATCCCAACGAAGAGGCAAGATCAGCCACATTTGTTTCTATTAGAACCGTGTCATCAACGTATTTCAGGTCACATAGTTGTGTATCCGACTGCAACCGAATTCCCTCGCCATTCAAAGTAGATATTTGTATTAACACATTTCACAAAATTTGATTGGTTAGTTCATTACCCAATATAAATAGTTTTTCTCTTTTCAACATTAACCACAGAGAGACAAAGAATTCAGCAGTGTGACAAATGAATAAGACTAGCACCAAGTTTTGAACCCACAGTTTTCATTATCTGATCAGTATGTTGGTATTTGCTTTCTACATCTTGATAATTGAATGACACTTACCACCTCTTGGACTAAACCAATCAACTCCATAAGTCTCCTTCTCAATTTGGCCACTTCTTCCTTGATTTGTGTCACATGCTGCTCGTAGACTTCCTCCAGGGGTTTGAAGGTATGGCCGGAATGAGTGCCACCCCACAGGGCACACTGATGACAGATACAGCACTTGCACGTCCAGCAATAGACACTTAACTTTTCATGGTGAGAGTTACATCTATAAACAATAATTTTACCATAATGTTAGCCCCCATTCTTGTCTATTGACCTAATATTATCTATGGACTGCTAATGTGAAATGTCAAAAGAATAATTTAATGTGGTAATAGGGAAACTCTTAATACGTTCTCAGCCTGAAGCTATTATATCGAAATTCATCAAATTTTGTAGGTAAAACTTGAGCAATCCTCCGCGATAGTGTACCAAATTTATATCTAACTAGCTGACCCATCGAACTTCGTCCCACCTTAAAGTAAAAAAAATATTGCTGTGATACTATTGTATGTTATAACACATTCAAGTGCGATCTAATGTATTATTGTTGTTCTCTCAATTGCTTTTTATATATAATTTTATTCAGATTGTGATATTTTTGTAATTATGACAAACCCAAGTGCCCGTAATGGGTCTCTGGAGGGATCTAAAATAAATAAATAAAAATAAATATTATGGTAAACTTATTAAATAAAGTTTAAAGCACTGACCTATCCCTATCCGTGTCTCTTTGTGCAGCCACTGACCCTTGCTGCATAGTTTCAATCTGCTGGGTGACCTCCTCCACCCAGCGACAGTTGACCAACTCATGAAGATGCAGGGAGGCCCGGCAGTGTGGGCACTGGGACCTCTGCTCCGTCAACCACCGCCTTATGCAAGTGTAGCAGCATAACTTGGAACAATGTGGACAGAGGTGGGCGTCCACTAGTTTTTCCATGCAAATGAAACATCTGAAAACTTCTGCCAAAGTCTGAAATAAACAAAATAACATTATTTTATTATATCATATCTGAGGCCAAAGTCATGTGCAATAAAATGGCCACCAACGGAAACTCAATGGTCAAAGAATATTGCGTTATATTCAAGCTAAAACAGTATCGACCGACCTCGGTAGCCTAGTTGTACTAGCGTGGACTTCAGATCCGGGGTCCCGGGTTCGATTCCCGGTCGGGTCAGAGTTTTTCTAAGTGTTTTTTAACTAGAAATTTCTACCCGGGGTTGGCCTGTCTCAGATTGGACGGGACCGGTTGACTGGAAAAAATTGCCTCAGGCAATAAGTTCCGCCGGCTATACTTACACCTTTGTATAGAAAAGTATCCTGAGGAAAATCATAAATAGTTTATACAGAATGAATAAGATAGGAAAAAAGTCAGTAGGTACATCCTTTGAAAATTTCCAAGGAAAATCCAAGAAATATTTGATTATAGACAGATTATAGGAATATAATTTTGAGATGTGCATAAAATTATCTGTTCAAGATTCCAAGCAAGAAGTTTGGACAACTTCTAGAATAGATTATTGTGAATATATCGTAAAATTTGACCTATTGTGGAAATACTGACACAAATAATGGGTCATTAGTATTCATGATCACTTAATTGAAGTAAATATTAACCTCCACTATATGTTCTTCATTGTTGCCTGAATTGTTCTTATCCCTTGCAGCCATTGTAGGTACCCTGGAGACAAAACGAAGCAAAAAAGTTTTTGCTTATTGTTTTGAAAAATAACTTTTAACGTTAGTGGGTGACATAAGGTGATTAAATTTTTGTAAAACACACAATTAAAGTCACAAAAACTATTTTTTCAATATCATGGCTCAAACATTTTCGATAAATCCTACTACTAAACAATGGAATGTTTAGTAACAATGAACTAAGTAAAAAAATTATTTGGCTGTCAATTTCGTACACAGAATTTACTCCATAGAAACTATTCCTAAACCACAGAACACAATATACTCTCTAACGAGAGAAGAATACCAACTTCATAGTAAAAATATGCAAACACGGAAATTGACAGATTGCATCTATCTTTCTCGCTCACGCTTTTCTAACCCGAACACCAAAGCGGGAAATTCAAATATGGGTCGGTACAATGCGCACTAGCGACCAAAACAGTTGCATTCTAGTACAAAAATGGGATATAAAAATATCCCATCTTTATACTAGAATACAACTGTTGAATCATTTATCCTGAAAATGGTTATGATAAAGAATTAAAATGCAGCAGTAGTTAAATATGGCATTTATTTTCTATGCAAATAATAAAACATGTAACAATATAAATAGTATGTATTGGTATCTATTGCATGTACACGAAAAAAACTATGTTTAAACGACACAATACATCATGATTCTACGTACGTACTTATTACAAAATATTTTAAAAAGAAATACAAATGTGTCTTTAATTGTATGTGATTATTATGACGCCACAGAAGGAACATTTCCGATACTTGAAACTCATAATAACAAAATAATAAGGTAAACGAAAGAGTCAATGTCTAGAACCGACACACAACCATTTGTAAATATTAATTACACTATGAGTCTTTGTTTTAACAACTTTTTATGTGCAGACAATAGCGTAGTGGTTAAATCTCAAAACAAAACACGAGTCCATTTGTCGAAACAAGAGTCCATATTTTGTCAAAACAAAACAGAGTCTATTTCTCACAATCATCAACGAGACTATTTTTCACAGCGATACGAAACACCGATTCGACTTCACACAAAATTAATAACACAATCTCCCGAGTTGGAAACAGGAAAAAAATCGAAATAACAAAAACAGCCAGCGCTCGGCCAAATAAAAATGGCTGTTGTTTGGGTTTGGATGTTGTTTGGTAACAAGATCAGTGTAGCCAGCTTTCAAAAAGTAAAAAAGTTTTGTAACATTATTTCTCGAAATCTGGTGTCTTATAAAGAAATAAATATTAATTCACGAATAAAAACACCGCATGATAATATAATAATAAATTGATGTTTTTTTATATTCACTCTAAGATCATATTTCGAAACTTTTTCATAACCGGTAATTCTATTTTTTGCGTCTGTTATACAAATTTCATGCCCAACTGTCTACCAACATTACCACCACGATGTACCAACATCACCATATTCTTGTTGGCAAGTACTATAACCAGAGTTAACACCCCCTGTCCTAAACATAGAAGCCAAAGTTATACGTCAACAAAAATTATGTTGCTATTTAAAAAAAATGACACTTGTCACTTCGACCTTCCCATTTACTTTTCTGGCTTTCACCAACTTTCACCCCTAAAGGAGTGTCCCAGCCATTTTCACACACAGAGTTATTGCAAAATCGAGTGACTAAACAACAAATTAAAAGACATCCAAAAAAATATGGTAGAAGTAACGGGTCTTATTTTAGGAGAATTGAGATTTAAAAATTTGGAAAGAACAGCTTTTATGTATTTGGAAGGAGATGAACTGAGAGGTTGCATTGTAGCGGATCTCCCAACCAAGAGAGATCTCAGAGGAAGTCCAGATTCCGGATATCTATCAAGTAATGGTCATTGAAAGAAGTTGTGGTTAAGAGCGTCTTACCTTTTAAAACTCTCTTGGCGTCCAGCAGCTGGATAAAGCACTCTGGGGACAGTCCTTTTGTATTGCATTGTGAGAGATTTCCTTCTCTGAACAAAACATTCACATTCATTGTTCCACCAGGGAGGAAAGGATGTTTTCCAGTAGTTTCATCATTTTTTTGGGGATAAAAGCATCAGCATGCTTTGTTATGATATGAAATGGTCATAGGCCTCACATATGTTTTCTGCAAGTGGGGTGGGCAGTTGCTTGGTCTGGCAATCAATTCCATTTGAGTATGCCGACAACGAAGCTTTGGAGGTGTTGTATCGAGTCCTCTTTAAAGAGGATCCTTTGATTGATAAGCGAGTGTAAGAAAGGCAAACCAACATTGTTGTAAGAAATAAAAATGAAAATCTGTTTCGTTTGTTTAATGTAATATATTGTTATTTTATATTGTTTTGTGTACTTATCATACATTTATACTGTTATTTTATATTGTTGTAAGTTTTATTAAAATATATTATGATGTATCATTTTACTGTTCAAGGCATTCTGCCGTAAATAAATAAAAAAATAAAATAAGCAAAGATTGTGCTATAAGAGTGGCTCTCCAAAAGAAGAGGAAAATGGTCGCTGCCAAATGAGTCTTCATCTAGAATTTTCCAATCGAGTGAGCATGGCAATCGAGAATTCCGAAAGACAGATCCACGGCGCTAGATCTATGGTTGGGTTTGTTCCGTCATTAATAAGGTCTACTATATCCCGTCCGGGTCCACTGGAGTCACTACAGCCCCAGAGAATGTGATGACTGTTAAAATACCCAAGAACGCAATCTCCGGCTGCCCTGAAAAGGTTTTGAAGTTGCGTCTTTGTCGTTCGAGGAGATGGAGGGATATGTATTGAAATGATTGTAATGCCGTTTATGGTGGCACCAACAGCTTCAAATGCGCTGTTTGGGGGTTTGATTTGAGTGGCAGTAAAGGGGATAGAGTGGATGATTAATGCCGCCCCACCTCTGCCATCAGGACGGTCGTCCCTTGGGAAGTGGTAGTGCGGGATTGTCTCCGAAACCGCCGCCACTCCAATCATATTGGAGCGTAGCAGCAACAGAAACTCGTCCCTCGTGGGTGTGAGGCTCCGGCAGTTCCATTGAAAAATGTTACTGTGGGCTATTTGGATAGAAGTTGGATTGTTTAGAGTGAGAAAAGGGCGTTAAGTTTGATTAACGTTGGTCGGTAGATCTTGACAATTATTAGTAAGTTTATTTTACCCGTAGAACACCGATTCCGACCGGCGCCGATCGCCCCAAAGAATGCGCATATCCTCATTCAAATGCATAATAATATTCTTTGCGAAGGTCAGAATCGGCGTTCTATGTGTTTTCACCCATAATTAAGAAGTTTTGTTGTTCAGGGGATTCGTCTTTCTGTTTAGAGTTGTTCAGCAAGAATCCTTTTGTCTATTGTCAACTGATTGACCATTTGGGAATAGGAGAAGAAAAAAAAGAAAACTTGGCGTGACACAAGAGTGTAATTGTGTATTATATTATCTTGAATAAATTAAAAAAAAAATATGTACCTACTTTGAACTCAACCACAAAACCCTACTGCATCTACTGAAGAACCATGACGGAATCTATGATAACTAAGTTTATGTGAACTATGGAGAGTGCACGGAACAAAAAAACTTAAAGTTCTAAAATATTCTATTGAAGACCCAACTCATTGAATTTTTTCAAATGATTTTGCATCGTTCTGAAAAGCTATAAAATATTCCTCAACTACGAACTTTTTCTTTTCCTTGATGCAACAACTAAGTTTGAATATGGGCTATTTACCAATACTTTTTGTAGCATTAGTCACATTTTGCTCACATTCCTGGAATCCCAGATTTACCTTCTGACACTGACGCCTGATCAGAAGTTGTCCCAGAAGATGATAGACCTGCTGGAATATGTTTGACTTGTGCAATTTACAATCAAACCAGGTATTGTTACATTGCACAGAAAACACTGTCATGGTAAGTTGACATACATTTGGTTTGTGCAATAAGGGAATTATTTCAACTTTCATCAATTTCACTACATACTGCAACATCAGACATAACTTTTTAGTTGGATAGGTCCAAGATCTCTTCTCTTTCCATCTTTCTCTTAAACTTATGTAGCTTAAAATAGGATCAGAAAAATTGGGATTCGGTACAGTAAGAGCTAGAAGACAATTTTGGCATTGATGCATTGGCTTTCACAATCAAATTCAAAAGAAACTTTATTTACAGAATAATGTTACACGATCATTACAAATATTATGTTATTAAACAGATATTTTCCCTTGATTTTTTTTTTGTATCACCTCTCCAATAGAGCAGAGCTCGTGTGAGGAGAGGGAGTAAACATAGCATAAATGGAGTAGATAAAATGAACAAAAAAACTTAAAGTTCTAAAATATTCTATTGAAGACCCAACTCATTGAATTTTTTCAAATGATTTTGCATCGTTCTGAAAAGCTATAAAATATTCCTCAACTACGAACTTTTTCTTTTCCTTGATGCAACAACTAAGTTTGAATATGGGCTATTTACCAATACTTTTTGTAGCATTAGTCACATTTTGCTCACATTCCTGGAATCCCAGATTTACCTTCTGACACTGACGCCTGATCAGAAGTTGTCCCAGAAGATGATAGACCTGCTGGAATATGTTTGACTTGTGCAATTTACAATCAAACCAGGTATTGTTACATTGCACAGAAAACACTGTCATGGTAAGTTGACATACATTTGGTTTGTGCAATAAGGGAATTATTTCAACTTTCATCAATTTCACTACATACTGCAACATCAGACATAACTTTTTAGTTGGATAGGTCCAAGATCTCTTCTCTTTCCATCTTTCTCTTAAACTTATGTAGCTTAAAATAGGATCAGAAAAATTGGGATTCGGTACAGTAAGAGCTAGAAGACAATTTTGGCATTGATGCATTGGCTTTCACAATCAAATTCAAAAGAAACTTTATTTACAGAATAATGTTACACGATCATTACAAATATTATGTTATTAAACAGATATTTTCCCTTGATTTTTTTTTTGTATCACCTCTCCAATAGAGCAGAGCTCGTGTGAGGAGAGGGAGTAAACATAGCATAAATGGAGTAGATAAAATGAAGGAATAAGTTCATCACTATAATGTATTATCTGTAGTACACACATAGACAGCTACACAGGATGGCACCAAAAACTTTATCATCTTCTATCAAACTCAATACCGGAATGTCATCTTCACAATCAATACTTCGTCATCTTCTTTATCGACTGACATATTTGCTAGGTCAGATTCTTTTTCATTACCATTTTCTATTCCAAATACAAAGTCTTTGAAATCAGTTAACAATTTATTGTCATTTTTGTTTGAAAATATGAACCAGGGCTATGTGGTGCAGTTAGTCCAGTTGTGGTAACAGCTGTCTTTAGGGAAAACATAAAGTGAGAGCATGTGGGGTTATTATTTGTAGGACCATGTTGCCTTATAACCCCAAATAAATTTTCAAGAGCATGTTGATTGACTTGTCGCAAATTAAAAAATTTATAGCCCATTTTAGGTATCTGTATCCTTCAACAACATGTCATCTTTTTCTTGACCAATCATGTTTAATCACTGACTCATTAATACCAGGATGCAGAAATATTTATTTCGAAATATTTTGTAAAGTCCGAATACTTGGTAAAGGCACCTCCTTCCTTAATAACATGTAAGATTTTGTAGACTGTTTCATGATTGCCAAACATGACATTTTTTCCTCCATTGTCCATCTTCTTCCATTTGCCTTACGTTTCTGATTTTTGCAATTTGATATTGCCCACTGTTTTAATAAAGGCGAATCTATTTTTTCTATCATTGCAGCGCTCTTTTTAAAAGATGCCAGGGCGCGTTTTGCTTTTTGTAGTTTCTTCAACAATATTCTTTCCCTCGGAGTCATTTCTGTAATCATTAAGGTGAAATTGACAATATTAGATGCACATATATTAGGTGCTTCATAAAAATGTTAACGGGACACCCCTACAATTCTGTTCCCCAATGTAAATAATGAAACTGTTTTTTTTTACAATTTTTAAGTATAATTTAGAGGTCAATACTGGGTGTTGAATATTTTCAAATAAGCACATATACATACTTCAAATGACCACACTTATAGGATTCACGACAAGTTCATCGAAAATCAATTAATTGAAAACGAGTTCATCGAAAATCAATTCATCGAATGATCAATTTATCGAATCGCATAAAAATTTTTTGTCGCTGCTTGAGAAAAATATTGAGGGGACCGGAATGTTAAAAAATCAGCGGTCAATAAAAGTTGACAATAAATTTTACAAATAAAAAATTGGTAAAAAATTGCCGAAAAATATTATTTATTTATTCATTAAAAAGATTCTCCAGACAGCTCTAATATTAATAAAAATAAAAGGGGGCTTAACAGTAGGTATCACATTAGAATCATACACCTACTTGAAAAACATCCTGAATACAATCTATATTGTAAACTGTCAAATTGTTTATGACCTAGAAATAAGGTAAAGTTTCAGTTTGGTCACTCCTACAAATAATTAAAGATGGCGGTGAAAAAGATTGTGCATTTATCTCAAATATCTTCAAAATATTTATTTTCCATGAACTCGTCGGTCACCCACTTATAGACTATAAAATATCAATCAATCAATTCTCCCCTTTTACACCCCACTCAGGGGCATAGGGAGGCAACAAGAGCTCTCCATTGCGCTCGATCTTGCGCAATGTTTATGACCTATAAAATATACCTATTGCAAGAATTTAATTGAAACAATTAATTAAGAACCAGGGAAAGTCAATGTGATGGATGTGGTGAGATGTAACAAGACCAGTATTGATAATACTACTTATATTATGAAGAAGTCCATTAGTAAGTGTTGTCGTTTCAAGAATTTTGATAATTTTCATTATATTGAAATGCAAAATCATCACAAATTACTCGCCAAATGGGAAGACAGCATGAATAAAGTATACAAAATTACCTGAATTTTTATCATCCTTAGTCGTCCTCGAGGTTGGGGCTTTTTGTTTAAGTTCTTGAGTACACACAGAACTACTCTCTGGCATCGCTCTTCTTGGAGTATCTAAAAAATTTTTAACGCATTTCATTATTTTTAAGTAGATTACAAGAAAGATTCTTAAGTTATTTAAATGAATCTGTGCTCACTCAAAGTGAACACAAATACACTCTTCGACTCTTTCACAGTAAGCTACTAAAAGCTTGCGTTGTGAAAGAGGAAGATGGTCGGCACCTGGGACCGAACCCACGACCTCCACATGAAATAGTACAAAGCCGGCATCGTAACTGCTAGTCTACCAACCACTTCAATCATATGTTTGTCTTGTGCAATTTACAGTCAAACCTAGTTGCATTGCACTGAAAACACTGTCATGGTAAGTTGAAATATTTTGTTTGGTTTGGGCAATATGGGAATTATTTCAGCTTTCATCAATTCCACTGCATACCGCACCATAGGCTAAAAAGGGAAGACGGGGCACGGCCCTCTACATTTCAAGATCGTTTCCGGAAAAGCCATACGAAAAGTAAGTACTGCACCATCAGAGATAAATTTTTAGTTGGATAGGGCCAAGATGTCTTATCCTTCCGTCTTTCTCTTAAACTTATGTAGCTTTAAATAGGATCAGAAAAATTGGGATTCGGTGCAGTATTAGATAGAAGACAATTTTGGCATTGTTGCGTTGGCTTCTTCGGTAGATCTGCCAAGTCTTCGATGAATACTTCATCATCTTCTGGCAAACTCGATACCGGAATATCATCTTTCACAAATTACTCGCCAAACGGGAGGAGAGCATGAATAAAGTAGGTATACAAAATTACCTGAATTTTTATCATCCTCGGTCATCCTCGAGGTTGGTGCCCTTTCATTAAGTTCTCGAATACACACAGAACTACTCTCTGGTATCGCTCTTCTTGGAGTATCTAAAATTGTTTAATGTATTTCATTATTTTTAAGTAGATTACAAGAAAAATTCAAGTTATTCTAATAAAAGTCATAATATTGAGGAAAACGATAGGAAAATCAGTATATTTTTTTATAAATCTGGTCTCAACCAAAGAGAACACAAATAAACTTTGGACATCTTTCACAGAAAGTAAAGCTTGTCGGCACTCCAATACTTTGAACCCAAACACAAACCCTACTGCATCTACTGAAGAACTATGAAGGAATCTATGATAACTAAATATCGCGGACCCTCTTCTGGTGTTCGGCAACTCAGGAAAATCATATAGACCTCACAGTCTATTGTGATCTCCTGTAGGTTGGCTGTTGGCAAAGACTCCTGGGGTCTTTTCCCCTATCTGCCCGGCTAAAGACTCTCCGACATAGCTCTGTAATATCTAAGGTGTAGGTTAAATAGCTTGGCTCAAGAACTCTCTTGGAGAAGCAAAGGGCTCTAATGAAAGAAATTATATTCAGTAACAAGAAGCAACAATGGTTTATTCAGTACAATAATCATTCAGTATGGATCTCAAAAAAAACATAATATACAAATAATCTCTCAGATAAAGATTAATACCTAACAAAAATCATATTTAATTTAACAAGCCATTCTTTAGGCTGACACTCATATAGTAAAATGAACATCCAAAATTATATATAAAATGGGATAAATGCTATAATCAACTCCTTAAACTAGATCCCCTGCGTACAATACAAAATTATCTTTCACATTATTTTTCCTTCAATCTAGAGGCTAGCCTTTTGTCAGCATACAATATTATGAAAATAATAATTGAATCTATCATGTACTTTCCATTACACTGGTTAATAATGTGATTTAACTAAATTTTACAAATAATTTAAATGAAACAATTGATTTGTTATTCCACTATATTTATTTACCTGACTAGTTTCGCAGGAACAGGTCCTGCATGGTCACAGGTGACTTAGAAACTTAAGTTTCTAAGTCACCTGTGACCATGCAGGACCTGTTCCTGCGAAACTAGTCAGGTAAATAAATATAGTGGAATAACAAATCAATTGTTTCATTTAAATTATTTTATTTAAATAATTCCACCAAGAATGCACGTTCAATTCGTTAATTTTATTAAATTTTACAAGTTAGAATAAAATAATACCCTTATTGGCTCGCTAAACAAATTTACATAGAAAACCTTAAAAAAAATCCAATTCCGTGGTTTGATTGCATGCTACTGAAGGATGATTACGGTTATATACTTAACTCGGGTACGTAGAATTCCTCGAACACGAACTCTGGTTGAACGTTCTGTAACGGCTAGAAGTTCCCTCTAATGCCTGACATTCATATTTCTTTTTATTATAATGTTCCCCAACCATTAGCGATGAGAGACGATCAGCTTTGATCTGGTCCCTATTCCATACTTTCCAGTCAGGCACATACACAATATGGAGGCATGAATTTTACCCACGATTAGGGTCAAATTATTTCGCGAATCGCATATAATTTGCTTGATCCAATTCTAGTCTAAACGACCGACATTATTTCCCCAAAACTGGGATGTTTTTATCCCCAAGACTCGGGCCCGCTTCTCTTTTATTACTGAGGGACAAATTTAATACGTAATATACCACTCCATTTAAATTAATTAATTAATTAAAATCACATTTTGTTTGCGATATGCAAACTGCACCAAACTACCGTGCACGCCCACCGTCTGGTTTTCAAAATTTCCCACAGAGTAGCGTTAAGCTCCGAACCGACTCGTAAAATTTCGTTACACTTCGTCTCCTGCCGATCTATTCAACAAACTCCGGGGCGCGGAGCATTCAAAATTTCTGTTACATAAGTTTATGTGAACTATGGCGAGGGCGCGGAACAATAAAACTCAAGATTCTATTGAAAGACCCAATTCATTGAATTTTTTCAAATGATTCATCATCGTTCTGAAAAGCTACAAAATATTCCCTGACTACGAACTTTTTGTTTTCCTCGATGCGACAACCAAGTGAGAATGTGAGCTTTTTGTAGCATTAGTCACATTTTGCGCACATTCCTGGAATACCAGATTTACCTTCTGACACTGACGCCTGATCAGAAGTTGTCCCAGAAGGTGATAAATCTGCTGGAATATGTTTGTCTTGTGCAATTTACAATCAATCCAAGTATTACTGCATTGCTCAGAAAACACTGTCATGGTAAGTTGACATATGTTTGGTTTGTGCAATATAGGAATTATTTCAGCTTTCATCAATTCCACTGCGTACTGCCCCATCAGACATAAATTGTTAGTTGGACAGGTTCAAGATGTCTTATCCTTCTGTCTTCCTCTTAAACTTATCATAAAAATTGGGATTCAGTACAGTAAGAGATAGAAGACAATTTTGGCATTAATGCATTGGCTTCTGGCAAACTCATTACCGGAAAAATCATCCTTCACAATCAATACTTCATTATCTTCTGGCAAACTCAATACTGGAATATCATCTTTCACAAATTACTTGCCAAACGAGAGGAGAGCATGAATAAAGTAGGTATACAAAATTACCTGAATTTTTATCATCCTCGGTCATCCTCGAGGTTGGTGCCCTTTCATTAAGTTCTTGAGTACACACAGAACTCAGGAGGCCAAGGTTCGATTTGAGCTGTAGCGCCATCGAAGAAGAAGAAGTACACACAGAACTACTCTCTGGTATCGCTCTTCTTGGAGTATCTAAAAATTTTTAATGTATCTCATTATTTTAGTCGGCACACCCCCAACACAAAAAGTCTCAGCTGTCAAAATGTAGTGCCTCAGGAGAATTAATTATGGGTAAACGATGGCAACACTACATCACAAACGCCCCTCTACGCCGGTGCAACCAGCGTAGGCCAGTCACTTCTACCAATATGGAGAGAAATGGACTTGGCTGGGACATGTATTAAGGGTGCCAAAAGACAGATGGCAGAGGAGAGTGCAGTTCTTCCTCCCATCAGGGTCCCGAAGCCGAGGAAGACCTCCTCATACTGGGTTCCGCTCTTTCGAAGCAGAGCTGAGAGATTTGGGTATGGTGTGGGAGGAAGTCATAAATAATGCGCAAGATCGAGATCTTGTTGCCCCTGAGTGGGGTGAAAAAAGAGAGATTTCCTTGATTGATTTGTTGAATTTTTACTCATACTTTTTCAACACAAATTGAGTGTTGCTACAAAGAGAAAAAATAATTATTGATCTTAAAAACTAAATACCTGCATTTTCATCTAATTTTATTTTGTTATTTGGAGCCCCGTTTTCATTATGTGAACAAGTTGTCTTCTCTTTGGAGCTGTTGATATTAGAACCTAAAAGACAAAATATCTGTCATATAACTATCAGAATATTAGCATGACGAATATGGTTGCAAAATGAAATAGAGAGAATATTTACCCCAGTGACATGGGAACTCTTGTAGCAGTATGTTACTTATAGGTGGAGCAGTCAACTTCAATGTAGGCAGAGCGGTTTTCTTTAGATTTCCTTTCTTGGTGATACATTTTTTATCAAAATGCTCAAAACATATATACCGAATTGTAGTTAACTTTTCAATAGGCACATACACTAAATCTTCTTCACCAACTAATCTTACCCACTCTCTACATCTGAAATCATAATTTTATTTATAAGTATAAAATATCTACTATATTCATGAGATAATATTGAAAGACCATTATTTGGTGCCAAAATTAATGCATGCAAGTAAATGAATCCAATTGAGATGAAATCTTTGTGTGGAAAATATCTTGATAAATTGAGTGAGTTACAAAAGAATAGGAGAAAGAGAGCGAAAGTTGATGTTAAAAATAAGATGACAGTAAATAAGCTATGATGGTTTAGGCACATTAAAGGATTACTTAGAGAAACTAAAAATATGACAAGACCGATGTGGCAAACCTTACCTCCTGGTTACTAATATAAATACCTAAAATTTCTAGTATTCGGAAGCCTGCCTTTTACAGGTCACTTAAAAACTTCAGAAAAGACAGAATTCATGTTCACACGATCCAAATAATAAAGAGGAGGAATTATAAAAGTTCTCACCTGTTTACCTCCGATGGAAACTTCACAAATTTGTTATTATTTTTCTCATCACTTTTGTAACAAATGACACACCTTTTGCGCATTATAACTATCTTTGAATGTTAACAAAATTGAAAATAACCTCATCAATAACAATATAATAACTACCCGTAGGTTTTGTATTCTCTTCGAAAATAGGCTTTATTATTATTTCTACTACACATTAACCCTAACCGTCATTAGTGTCCATAGAAGAAATAATGGGGAATTTTTATACGCTCCAGCTATTCGTACCAAAGAGAATATAATACCTTACGGATAAGAGACGCAACTCCATAGATGAAAAAAAAGTACTGACAGGTTTGTTTAGCCAACATTGAAACAAAAATTTTATTATGGTGATGTTGCCTTTCTGGTACTTGACAGCGGGCAGTCATGGTCATACCCACAGACTACTATACCCAAGCAATTTTAAATTTCTCATAAAGAAGTCATTGGTTAAAAAAAAAAAGTATTTAATTTAATGATAGCTTTATTGCAGTTTTACAAAAATTTACACAAGAGTATCTATACACCTACTAGATATTTATAACACTTTTGACAAAAGTTTTAATACATAATATTTGTTGTACACATATTTTTAATACATAATATTTGAAATTTTTGAAAAAAATGATAAAAAAAATCATCACCAAAGTCAAAAAAATAAACATCACGATTGGTATTTTTCTCATCACTTTTATGACAAATGACACACCTTTTGCGCATTATGATTATCTTTGAATATCAATAAAATGACCTCAATACTCAATCCGTAGGTTTTGTATTCTCTTCGAAAATAATACAATAACACAACAGACCGCTAAAAAATGGCTAAATAAAAAAAATGGATTTCAGTTTAGTTTGATGTTTTTCAAACATATTAACATAAACTAAACAGTCGCGTCGCAACCAAACAACAAGTTTGCAATTCATGATATTATTTTTGTTTTTCAATGTTGGTACCTTAAAACCTGTCGCCATCCATACAAAAAGTGCTTTGTATGACGGTTTCGACCCACTGATTCGTACGGGTAACCTAGTATGTACGGGGAACCAGATTCGCACCAATAGAATCCTTGCATAAAGTGCGCATGCGTGACACTAACAGTAGATATTAAAGTTTTTCGGCATTGCTATCAAGTTCACAATGGTCCTACGGTTATAGTCGCCGCCGATGGTATTGATGGTTGTTGGTTCGAATCCCAGTGGGGGCGGACCTTTTTTTTCGTTTTTTTTACTGTGAAAGATGTCTAAAGTGTATTTGTGTTCACTTTGGCTGAGCCAAATTCATAAAAAAATAGGTTCGTTAGCCTATTTTCATGACTAACAGTCATGAAAATAGGTTAGGTTAGGTTAGAACATAAATATTTAGGGGGGTTTGGGGGGCAGAGCCCCCCATACATCTTCGCACACACCCCCGAATCCATTTTACCCTCTGCAAACCGAATATATTTGAATTTTAGGCGCATTTGAATTGTTGACGCCATTTGAATTTTTAGCGCGAATCTGGTTCCCTGTACATACTAGGCTACCCTATTCGTACGTTCAAAGTTCCACTGACGTTTAAAACGTCACCTTGACGTTTAAAACGTCAGTTTGACCACGTGGGCCACTGACAATGGCTATTTGTCGGTAATCAGCTGTTAAGTGTCACTTGGCAGCATCAATACACTTCAGCCAAGGCAAGTCTGTCCCACTTTATAATACACTGTTCGCGAACTCTAGAACATAAAATAAGTACTGTAGAACTGCTAGGATGTTTCCTTTATAATTGAAAAGCACTGATTCCATTTGAATTTTTACCTCAAATCCAAAGGTTTACATAACCTCAAAAATTGTTGTCAAAGGTAGTGTACTTTAACAACTCATGTTTATACGTGCCTTACAACTCGCAAGTTAGCCTGTCACCCTAATTTTAATTAATGTTGTGTTGGAAGCTTCCCTGTAGAAATGCTGAGAATCTTTTCCCAGTAAATGCAACAAAATTTTACATAATAATATCCAGCACCGAGGTATGCTCCTGTTATTTCGCCCCTGCGCACTTCTGGATTCAACAATCACAAAAATCGGATAGAAGGTAGAACGCAGATAGTTCTCTGCAAACGAGTCAAATCCGCAAATTGCTATCCCACACACATTTGCATTGCTTTTTCTCGTTCGCAACTCCACTGCCTGACACTACAAAAACTAATAATTCGTACATGAAAACCTTAAATTATACACTAACAAAATAATAATAATATGCAAACAATATTCGGCAACCAAAATTTAAAGAAAAGTTAGCAAAATATGCTGTAATATAAGATTATTGGTGAAAAATTCCGAATGCAAGTAAAAAATGTTAAATACGTGAGATACGTATATCGAGAATGACAAGTAGGGAAAATTTGGAGTCAATAACAATACTACCAAACGAAACATTCAATATTTTTTTATGGGTGGTACCCCTTGGTCTTGCGACTACACTCACGTTTGTTTTTCTCGTATTGTAACCGTAGCATATCCCACCAATCCCCCGGCCTTCCAATAGTCAAAATTATTTTTGTTGCTTTTGTTTCGAAAAATCGTTTTCAGGACTCAACCGTAGCGATCCATAAACTAAAAATCCATGCTACCATAATGTAATATTTATTTATGACATTAGTTCACCATAGACAAATTTAAAAAAAAAATAACTTTCTTTTTTCTTAGGTACCGTAAAATACTAAAATAGACTCAGCCATTTTTATAACAGAAAAAATAACAACTAATGACTCTAATAATTCATGACTAATGTTCGATTTTTAAATGGAACAAACCACTACGGGCTTACGACCGTCTTCTACTGTTATTTCGAAGGCTGGCTTAGTGTGATCACTTTACGTTAACAACGTTCGCCATTAGGTGGTAATGTTTGTCTCCGAAACTCTTAATCATGAGAATTCTCAACATGCTCAACATGTCGAAAACTCTCATGTATGAAACAAGTAGAAATTTAATAATTAATGAAAAATAGAGAAGAAAAGTTGGAAATTATTGAGAACAAGAGAGCAACCAAATTTAAAGACTGCGACTGCTGTCATATATTTGGCGCCAGGATATGACTATATCCATTTTTGTTACTGTCTCATATTTATTGCCTATTGGCTTTGTTGGTGCACAACGTTCTATGGTTCTAATTACGTCTAGACCTCTCGTTAGAGAGTATATAATATGTGTTCTGTGGTCTAGACTCTTGTGACATAGCCGACTATTACTTACGGCTATGCTTGTGACCTTTTTTCAGGACTAGATCTTACAGAAAAAATAACAACTAATGACTCTAAAGCTATATGTCCACACATAGCGACAAAATGTTGATATCAACAGTTGACGGGTATCTATCAACTTTTTGTTGTAAAAACGCAAAATGTTGACGGATACTTTAATGTTGACCGCCGACTTTTTGTGGCAAAAATCAAAGAGAAATTATGCATTTGCTTGTATCCGTGTATCCCTGCTGTCCACACATGGCAACAAAAAGTTGATATCAACAGTGTTGACGAGTTTTCATCAACTTTTTGTTGTGAAGTTGACAGATACTCGTCGATATTGTTGCTTATTACATGTTTCCAAGTTTCCCGTTTCAAACGGGTAACTCGTCAACTTTTCACGTTCATCTCACTGATCGAGGTATTATTTGTGAATGTTTTTTTTACCTTTCTACATTATTTTTATAGGTTTGTTTTGAAAAATTTTCAATTTTTTATTAATTTCAAATTTAAATGGGTACCTACTTATTTAATTATTTAATATTTTCTTTTTACCCATTAAGCCATAATGGACAGGCAGAGAGAACGGACCCCCATCTATCCAGGCATTCTTCTTTCACTTACTCCAGTGACATACCATTTCGCATAAAACCACTCCTATTTCTCTAACTTCATACCTGAGCTTCCTTGAGGATGGAATCGATGTGTTCGATCCGAGTTATTACATAAATAAGTAACACTCTTCAATACATAAGTGTCAGTATAGCAGGCGGAACTTAATCCTTGGAGCATCCACTACCAGTCAACCAGTCCCGTCTAATATGAGACAGGATTCCAACTTCGAGAAGATATTTCAGGTGAAAATACACATACATTGAAAATTTCTGACCCAACCGGGATTCGAACCAGGGACCTCTTGATCTGAAGTTGATGCATTTGCAACTAGGCTACCATGCAACGGGGGGCAGCTAGAACTATCTACTTCGCTCGATCTCGCGCAGCTTTTTTTCTTTATAAAAATGAATCTGTGTTCACTATTCACTCAAAGTGAACACAAATACACTATATATGACTCTTTCACAGTAAGCTACTTAAAGCTTGTGTCGCGAAAAAGGAAGATTGTCGGCACCTGGGATCGAACCCACGACCTCCGCATGAAACATTGCGAAAGCCGGCGTCGTATCCGCTAGTCTACCAAACACTTCCCATACTCAGAGTTTCGATAACCAACTCCAACACCATATTCAGACCCCGCTCTGCTTCACAATAGCGGAGCACAGTATGAGAGTCTTCTTTGTCTTCGGGACCCTGATGATGAGAGGAAGAACAGCGCTCTCCTCGACCAACTGCCATTCGGCATCTTTAACACATTTCCCAGCCAAGCCCATCTACTCTCCAAAATGGTAGAAGTGATGGGCCTACGCTGGGTGCGCCGGCGTATAGAGTCGTTCGTTATGCGGTGCATGGAACCATCTTATATTAAAAATTTTCCTGAGGCACCTCGTTTCGAAAGAAGAGACTTTTTGTGCATGGACTTTGGTCAGGTGCCAGGACTCACAACCATACAGGAGAATGGGCAACACACACACGCATCAAACAATTAACATTTTCGTCTTGACACCAAACGCTGATGCTTTCCATATACCTATTGGTCATGTTGTTAAAGGCGCCCCTTGCCATACAGATGCGAATCGGGAGCTCAGTCCCCAGGTCAATAGAGATGGTAATGGTTGCTCCCAGTTGTTTGAACTTAGCCACTCGGGATACCTGATTAACAGTCGATGATGTTCAGTAAATGTGAATTAGTGCAGGTGTTATTCGCCATGAGCTTCAAATCTGGCAATTTTCTAAAGATTTCCACATTTTTTAAAATGAATCTGAGCTTAGTCAAAGTGAATACAATTACGCTTTTGACATATATCTTTCACACAGCAAAAGGCTTGTGTCGTGAAAGTGGAAATGGTTGGCACCGCTTCACGCTTCACGTGTACTGAATGACGAACTGTATCCAGATACAGTTGACGCAACTTTTTGTATCTCCAACATTTGTTGGAGATACAAAAAGTTGCGATGTGTGGACATAGCTTAATAATTCATGACTATAATGTTCGATTTTTAAATGGAACAAACCACTGCGGGCTTACGACCGTCTTCTACTGTAATGCGTTGGGTTCCTAGGGAGCGGCCGTCATCTGACAAGACGGCGTCTTTCAAAATTATATGACAATGTTTTTCGTTACTATGGAAACCATATTGGCAATGTTCTCAACTGACATATCCACCGCCGTTTATTGTAGCGGCGTATCCGTAGGAAAACAACCCATTATTTCGAAGGCTGGCTTAGTGTGATCACTTTACGTTAACAACGTTCGCCATTAGGTGGTAATGTTTGTCTCCGAAACTCTTAATCATGAGAATTTTCAACATGTTCAACATGAACATGTCGAAAAATCTATTTTTAAAAATATAATTTCTTTTTTCTATGTTTTTCTTGATTGTAGTTTTTTTTTCTATGTAAACCATGGACTATGAAAACATCAGACATATTCTGTTATGCAATTAAATGTCAAAAATTTAGTTGGTCAAACATGGCGGGTTTGGTCAGGTGCGCTCTTCTGCTTCCAAAATATAGACATGTCATCGTACCAATATCTTCCCGAATCAGACATATCACTACTTCAAAAAAGAACAGTGAAGTAGTTGTTCCTGCAATATCTGACCTAGCCAAAACTGAAAAAGATTTTAGTAAACCGGAGACAGACACTTGGCTCAGCCATGGTTACGACTTGGACGACAAGGAAATCGATAGAAGTGTTAGTTCTTTATTGTTTTTCGGATTGGTGTCATGTTGTTTGGTTGTTGGATGCTTTTACTACGCATACATACCTGATTTTGGTTTGAGACATTGGAGTACAAGAGAAGCATACTTGGAGATACGGCGTCGAGAAGCACTGGGATTGCCACTCATTGACCCAAATTATGTCGACCCTAGCACAGTTGTGCTGCCCTCAGAAGAGGAATTAGGTGATACAGAAATCATATTGTAATCTTTCTATTCTCTGGTAGAAATAATATGTACATAATATCAAAACACTATAGTTTAAGTATCTTGGAAATGTTTTCGTTGCTTTCTCTGTCACTTTGAATTTTACTTCAAGTCATAGATTGTCAAGCATTTAAAATTAAATAAAAATATTGAATATTACTAGTTTTCTGCTTTAGCAACCAACTGTATCATAAACCTCGAGTTTCGGAAAGGAATCCTGTGTTAATTGAAGATCTCTGCAGTAAACAATGGTGAGTGCTTAAATTAAAAAAAAAGGTTCTTTATTTACTACAATCTTTTTACTTAATACAAAATCTACATAACAATTTTTCCACCTTTACACAAAAAGTAGTGGTATGTACTGTAAACTGATAAGACCTTTGTGATTCCTGTTTCTCTTTCGCGTTAAAATGAATGCAGGACCATTAGCCGATCTTTGACGTCACTCATCTAGGCTGTGTAGCCATTTATAGGAATCACAGGTTTATCACTCTAAACCATAAAGAATTGAGTTCTATTGCCCTTGGTCATCAAATCTAGCTTGTACCAAGTTCCTTTCCTTTTTTTTTGTTGTGTTTGCTATTGTCAGGAGAAGGTTCTTATGAAAGAAAAATAAAGTCGAATGGAACATTAGACAACTTACAGTTAGTATCCATTCAAGTACTGGCAATATTTTTTTTTAACTTTAATTGACTTGACAAACTGTCAGTTTAATTGATAGTTGGTACAAAGATTGTTCAAAACAGACGCATCTTATGGGTTAAACGGATATTATTGGTTAAATGGGTTACGCCTTTATTATTATACAAAACTTACCGTTATTTTCTTTTGATAACCTCTAATTCGCTTACAGGAAAAATAAATAATGCAAAGACTTACATAACAATTATTTTATATTTATTAATTAAA
This sequence comes from Mystacides longicornis, assembly GCA_963576905.1. Lineage (NCBI taxonomy): Eukaryota > Metazoa > Arthropoda > Insecta > Trichoptera > Leptoceridae > Mystacides > Mystacides longicornis. Next base: position 4,326,553 of record OY756433.1, on the reverse strand, counting down.
AGATGTCAAGTTATGATATTAATTACAATATTATATTTTAAAAGAATTTACACTAGACACAATTATTATTGTATTTCAATTTGACATATCAAAAAAAAAGTACAATCTGCTTAAAAATAAATTACATACTGGTGCATCGGGTTTCCTTAAACTGGTCTTAATTCTATACTGTGTCAATCAAAAGGGATGTTCTATTGCATATTTCATAATTCACACGGAGAATCCCGAATAAATGAAAGAAAAGAGTTTGCGCATACTTTTTCCATTAAATTTGAGCAAACTGCAATTCATCACTAAAGATATTGATTTAAGAATGGATCGTAACTGTCTCAAATACTTGTAGCACCTTGTAAACTCTTAAATAGCATTTAAATATAAAATATTGATAGACAGCTGTTTATAATGACTACATAATAATATGTAAATTATAAAATAGAAAAATATCAAAAAATCTGGAACGACAATATATATTTTTTTTAGAATATTTTTTGGTATGGTTTGATTTTAAGTCCCGATAAGTAGTCAAAATCATTATTATTTTTTTCAAAAAGGTCGCCAATATTGCAGAAACACGTAAGTAGATTTTTTTTGTAAATTTTTTTTTATGTTTTTCGCCATCAATCGATGGATGTCAACATCACGGCATTCACATTTATCCTCGTAACACATTATTTATATTAGCAACATCGAGGAGGTTTCATTTTTATCTTACGAACAGATATATTGGTAGTTTATCATTAGGGATAATTGAAAAAAAATAACAAGTTACGCGTTTCTGCAATATTGGCGACTAAATGCACTCTTGGATTATTGAATAGTTCTTCAATAAAATAACCTATCTGTGCCAATCTAAGATGGAACTAGCGTAACTATCATAAAGAACTTACTAGAATCACCTAAATGGTATGAAAATATATGTAGAAATATGTACAAATTGTTGAAAGCATTGTAATGGTATTGAATCGATTACATTGACCAATTTTGGTTCCGAGGCAAAGATTGGCATAGCAAAGAAAACAAATTCAATAACATATTATAAACAAGCTTCTATGTTTTGACTATAAAACAAACTTTAATATGTGCATTTTGAGAATCAAAATTCTCTAAAAAACTAGAGACATTTTTCATGATGGCATTTGAGATTGATTATTAACAATAGGTGGATTTGTAAAACCTTCTAAAGTCGTTGCTGGGAGAGACGCGCTTACAGTGATCGGAGGCATTCCTGGTAAAGTTAATGAAATAGGTTGAGCTAATGTCGCATTGCTATTTGGCGGCAGTTGCGACGACGTTACCACCGGTGTTAGTTGAGGTGACGCCGCGACAGTAGTGGCTAATTGGGATGGTATGACAACGTTCGTCGGAGGTTGTGTAAAACTGGGCATCATAGGTATGTATGGTTGAGGCTGATTCATAGGAAGACCCGGTAAACTGGGTAGTGGTGTTGGATTCTGCACACTGTTGGAATAAACCATTGTCGATGGGGGAATGTTGGAAAATGTCGTCATAGGAACTGAAAAAAAAATTTCATGGAATTAAAGAATAATTATTCTCAATGGACGGTTTCAATAATCTGCGTAAATCCTATCAGTTGTAAAAAATTTCTTATCCATCTTCTCATTTTTTGGTCTTTTAATAAACAGAATTTCTATCCAAATTTTGTACCTATTTTTCAGAGTAACAATAAATCTTACAGAAATCAGTGATTAACCTTTTCAATGGACCCCTAGGTAAGTGATACATTACGATCTCAATAGTTTTTTTTAATATGGAGTTTTTTTGTGAACAAGCGATGTCTCGAAAAAAACTCCACATTAAAAAATAGTAATCGCAATGTATCACTTGGCTAGCGGCCATGGTAGCTTGTGACATTTTTTTTATACCATTTTACTATCTCCCGATATTGAAGGTTTTGTGTCATTTCTATGTTTTGCTATAGCGTCAAAAATCTGTTTTCTTTAAATATTTCATGTACAGGTTTCCGCTGATAAAAATAACCCGAAATGATTTGTTGATCCAAAGAATGGCTGAACAGGAGATGCCGAAGAAGATTTTGGACGGCATGTCGAGCGGAAGACGAAGACCAGGAAGGCCGAAGCTTCGGTGGCTGGATGGTGTAGTGCGAGATGCCCGACAGATTGCAATTTTCAACTGGCGGAGTGCCGCGCTGGATCGTCAGGCGTGGAGGCAAGCTCTTGAGGAGGCCAAGACCCGACCTGGGTTGTAGAGCCACTGATGAGATTAGATTTGTTGATAGAAATAATTGCAAATTTGTCCGTAATGTTTTCAAATGTATCCTAACCAATATAACATAATAGATGATAGATCTCTGGTGTATATGCGTACAAAATATACAGTTTCTATGACAACTCGGAGGGCTACAAAATAGAAAATCTATCTTTGAAAATAAGTTTTTGAAATTGACAGTAAGAAATTCAGTTGTAAAGATAATTTAACTAGATTCTACTTACCATTGGGCAGGCTGAATGGTGGAAAGTTTGCGGGGATTTGAGAGACAGCAGAAGTTGTCGTCTGTCCAGCAGCAGGTGGATCTCGTGGTACTAAAGGTACTCCGGATAAAAATGGCGGAGGTTGGTATGCAGTTGTTGTCTGTGAAACATTTACTAATGGCACAGCACTGGGAGACGGCGCTGTTTGACTGGCAGTAAATGGAGGCGTGCTTGTAGCACCCATGTTAGGAACTGAGTAGAATAATGGCGCTGTTGGCGCTGGATCGTTGATTTTCATGTTCGCCATCTGATCAGTGACTGAGCTTTGGGGAGGCTGGACAGCAGATGTCTGAAAATGAGAAACAATCGACAATCAGCTATTGATCCATGTTTACAAGTTGAAATGAAACAACCAACCTAGAATCTCCTACCTACTCTTTATCTTTCTGTAGTAAGATGATTGGTGTGTCTTCTATATAAAATTTACTGGGTTTACGCTCTATACAATTCTATCAACGATATGAATAGGAAACATTTTTACAATTTAAAAAGCGTTTAATGAAACCTCTGTTCTTCCTCCCATCAGGGTCCCGAAGACGAGGAAGACCCTCTCACACTGTGTTCCGCTCCTTCGAAGCAGAGCTGAGGGACATGGACATGGTGTGGGAGAAGGTCATAAACATTGCGCAAGATCGAGCGCAATGGAGAGCTCTTGTTGCCTCCCTATGCCCCTGAGTGGGGTGGAAAAGGGAGAATTGATTGATTGATTAATGAAACCAATGGAGGTTGTTAAGAGCCGGACACTCGAAAATGGCTGTTTTTATATAAACGTTGTTCCCTTAATAGGTATCGTAGCACAACAAAAAAGTAAGTGTGCTTTAAGTTAGAGCTTTGGTTATCAAGTCTTAGTTTAAAATTTATATTTTACAAATTTAGCTCGGTAGAAAAAAATTTCAAAGTTTGCTCTATATTTTTATAAATCTTTTTTCCTTTAGAAATAAAAACTGTATAGGCTCCATACAAATCGAATATTTCTCATTCGTGAGAGAACTTTGTGGCGGGCGGACGTGTCGCTGTTTGCTCTGTAGTTTTTTTCTGCAGAAACCTTCCACTTTCTAATGTTGGTCATTTGGGGCTAAATGCAATATTTGTGAGAATCCATGGATGTCAAAAATTTTATATACTTTATTTTTTTACATGTTTTTTTCCCTTTTATATTTTTTGCTTTACAAATATTTTTAAATACATAATCCTTTTTTTCATAAAATAATATTATAGAATTACGTTTTGACGTAATTTTTTTATCGTAATATCTTCATTAGGTATAATCGTTTTTTTTTTTCACATAATTCTTGACTTTAATCGGTACCTAAGTCAAAGAACCTATCATTAACAAAATAGCGAAAATAGTACTTGATAATAAAGTTATTGGTTCATAACTATATACGTACCTACAATATTATACGAAATAAAAGTTTTTGTTACACAAAAAATAAAAACAAAATTAACTAAAACGAAGCCAACCTCTATTCTGGGTTTGAATCTTGTCTTAGATTGGAAGGGACCGATTGATTGGTAGAAAACGCTTCAAGCATTAACTTCCGCCAGCTATACCTACCGAGAAGAGTGTATACTTTAGAAAAACAAAACTTGTGTCCGTTTATTCAATAAGCTATTAAAAAGTTGGTTTTATTAATGTCATTCAACTTCGTCAAAATACGCGCTAAGAACTCAAATAGTACTTATAGAACTTCATTATATTTAATTTGAAAAATATCCATTATTTGACACGACACCAAATTTTAAATTTATTAATAAACCTGATATTTACGGTTTGGCTGCCAACCCTGACTCCCATTGCATTTTAACTAAGAATAAAGAAATGAACAAAATATCATTGTGTCAGAAAGGTAGTTATGTGACAGAGACAGCGAAAAGAAAGTTCAACCTGTCTCACGCACAATATGACGAGGTATGCGCGGGGAAGCGGGGACAAAACTCAGTTCGGTGATTTGAATGTCCGGCTCTTAAACCTCAGCCCTACTGTCCGTGATCTGATAGATTTAGTGTCTGTTAAGATTATTAACAATATTCTAACATGCTTGATACTACAACCGTTTTTCGGCAGAAATATGTGCCATAACAATATGTGTCTATGAAACCCTAAAAAGAAACTACAGACACAAAACAATTTATATCTACTCAGACAGTCAAGCAGCGCTCAAAGCCCTTGACTCATGTAAAATAAATTCATCTACAGTACAAGACTGTACTATAGCACTTAACAAACTCACAATAGAAAAGAACAACAAAGTTGTTCTAAGATGGGTGCCAGGACACTCAAACCATAAAGGTACCTAATGAAGAAGCGGACAAACTTGCAAACATGGGGGCTGACACCAAAACATTTGGACCAGAACCCCACTGCTTCTTAGCCAACACTATTCTAAAAACAATGTTATACAATAATATGCTGGAAAAAGCAAAGCAAAACTGGGAAAACATACCCGGACAGAAACATGCCAAATCATTAATAGACGGCTTTATAAAAAAGAGGTCAGACAAAATCCTTGCTTTAAATAGAGAAAACATCAGAGTTCTAACCAGAGCACTGACTGGACATTGCAGATTGAATAAACATCTAAGTAGAATGAAACTGATGGACATGCATCTATGCAGATTCTGCCTAGATGAACATGAAACGCCATTACACCTGCTATGTGACTGCGGACCACTGATGCAGACCAGAAACAAAATAATTGGATATCACATCTCTGATCAAACTCAAATCAAAGAAACCAGCCCACAAAAGATTCTAAAATTCATCCGCGAGATCGGACTGTGGTGTGGGGTGACCTCTAACAGCAAATCTATTCACAATGAACTAATACAGTTGACGTGAAGAAAGCATTAGAGGGTTTCAAAAAAAAAAAAAACATGCTTGATTGGGGAAACTTGCGATCTACAAGACCTTATCAAGGCAATGACTGGAGCTGCTTATCCGTGTGGCAAAATATAAATCAGACATGTAAAATAAGTATTTAAATTAATTTAAGACTTTAGAGACAGGTTTTAGAATATAAAGAATTCAGAAACATGCCGGATACTTCAAGCGCTACTGCAGTATCAAGTTTGCATGGACAGAAGAAGAAGAAGATATTGAAGTTATGTACTTACCGAAGTTGTTGTTTGTTGCTGAGTGGATTTCTCAGCCGGGAAATTTCTCACAGGCAATCTGTGCAAGTACCCATAGCCTATTCCGCAGCCCAGACTGCCATCCCCTCCCCAGGTGCTGTTTGGTGTAATAACCACCTCCCTGGAAGTTTCATCATTAATGTTGTACACATACAACTTCATAGCTCTAGCTTCATGAGCTTCTATAAGAGTAAATAAATCTTCACTCTCGTGTAATACAGAATCTGCACCGATAATATAATCGGTAAATGGTCGGAGACCTGCAATTTCAGCTGGAGACGATGGTTGAACTTCCTGAAAAACATGACAAACTTATAAAACCTGAATTCTTTTAAAATTAAACAAGATGATAGATCGTGGTATAGAATACTTACCAAAACATGCCATATATTCTCATAGGCTCCTTCAAAAGAACAAAACTTGATACTAACTCCTATATGTCCTTGACCCCCCCAACTGTTACTAGGAGTTATGTTTACATCTCTAACTGATTGAGTTTTACTGCTGTATATAGTCATTTTGATAGACTTGTCAATGCTATTTTTCAAAATTTCCTTTAGAGTATCATTATCTTGATCTAGTCGGGTATTTTCTATTGCAATTATAAAATCAAACAGAGCTTCTAAGCCAGCAACTTGACCGGGAGATCCATTTTGAACCTAAAAAATGACATGACAATAATACTTAATTTAAAAAGGCATACTTATAAAAGTATTAATCGTTAGAGGACAAATACCCTAAGAATATGGTAGCCTTCAGAGCCTCCTCCTGGAATTTCAGTACTTTGTGATGAACCCATGGTTTCACCTGGAAATACTGCACTAAATTATATTGAACAACGAATTAGAATTATTATTTTGACATCTAAAATTACGTGGCATGAACACATAGCAATTTCTCTATGGAAATGTAAAATGTCAATTCAAAAAGTGGTGCTGCCATGTTTAAATTTTTTTAATAGTAACATTATTTTAATATTAAATGCTGATATATTATATAATTCATAAAACACTGGTTTTAAAGGCCATTAAAAACAAATGAAAAATATATTTTGTTTGATTATGTATGTAAATTAATTATTTCATAAAAAATCTTTAATATTTATAGTAATTTGACTTGTTCTATTTTCATTATAGAATACTGAAAGATATTCTATGTAAATTCTTACATAGAAATGTCATCGTTTGTTTACGAATTTTCTTTATGACATTTGAGTGAGGGTTATTTTTTTTATTTAATCTTTCTTTCGAAAGTAATCCTTGATAATTGAGTTACCTATATAGTTTATAAATAATAAACGTTGTTATTGCTGTGTGGAAGAAGAATGGGTAGATATTTAATTTATTTGAAACTGAATATTGCTTTCACAATTGTGCAATGGAATAAAAATAGCTTGCATTATGAGTATTATGACTGTCCATTCAATGAAATCTGATTTCCGTACTCCGATGTATAAACAAAATGTCACAAGTTATTCAGATAATGTTTTGTTTTTATCTTTCAGTTTAAATTAAGATAAGGCTTGAAGAGATAAGGCAATAATAATAATTATTACTTGTTAATCTGGAATGGACGATTAATCATGATCACCTCTATTAAAACGTAATTTGAAAAAAAAGCTGTACAGATACCAGTTGAAAATGGCTCTTTCTGCGAAATGTCTTCAATTTTTGCTCTTCCTTTTTGATGGAATATTCTTTGTAAGTTTTTTTTTATTTCTCTTTTCAATATTGTCTTAATTTATTCCCATAGTATTTGATTTTTTTTTTCGAATGACTGCTTTGATAGAAAACTTTAAAAAAATTGGTTTTAATGTGATGTATTTTTCATTAGAAATTTACATTTGTCTGAGATTGGGTAGACTGTTTCTTTGCCTACTGTCACCTTTATATACAGTGCATGTAAATTCTCACTAACCACATTTCCATATTGTTTCAGATTTCCGCTTTCGCTGTTGTCGTCCTGAACTGTATGTTCTTGTACAAAATATTGAGTTACAGCAGTTTCGTTGACACAAACATCATCCTTCCATGTATACTTCTTCTGGTTGTCGGAATTATTTCTTTGTTTTTTGCGTGGGTCGGATGGAAATCCGCCTGGCATTTGCATAGACTACACATCATTTTGGTAAGATAATTTCTCTTACAAATATTTATTTGACTGTAGCCTTGAATGAACTATCCTTTGGGCTTACTAAAAACATAGTCTGATGGTGACTTTCACCATCGGTTCTTAACTTTTAGGTAGCCCTTAGCGTAGCTAGGAACCACTGGTGAAAGTGACCATTAGTGTTTTACAGTGAAGCTTACCACCCACCATGTTGTGTCAAATACGGGAGATTCAAGAGTTAGAATAGACAAATGTAGGATCAAAGTGTGGTATACGAGGGTGCATGGATGCTTGAATGACTGAGGTATGTTGTTGCAAGAAGCAAACGAAATGTGTAGGTACCTACATGTGGAAAAAAAGTGGAGATCATTCGCTCTGTCACTGGGTATGGGTACAAATAAAAACTCACTCACACAAATACACTCCGACTCTTTTACAGTAAGCTACTAAAAGCTTGTGTCGTGAACGAGGAAGATGGTTGGCACCTGCACTGCTATTCACGAAAAAGTTTAAGTTTAGAACAAGTCAAATATTTGAGACTTCAAGGGGGTTTGCTGGAAAACAGCCATTTTTGGCACTTCTTACTTAATGATTCCGCGAATTCTGAATATATGAAACTGAAATAGACGTTTTAATGTAGAACGAACATAAATCAATTAGTTTAGCTTGTTAAGAATGCATTTTGGGTAATTTTCTTTTATCTGGAACGTGTTTCAAATTTTTCTCTATCTATAACTGAATAAATAATACTATAATTGTTCATTTCTATTTTCAGTTTGGTGTCTCCCTTTTATTGATTGTGTTGGCCCAATTAGGATTTTCCATTTGGTCCCTAGTGATATGGGACAATATGCACGAGAAGATCATATCTGCCGTGGAGGCAGACTTCCGAGTTATGACTAATAAGACTGAGACAGATGATGCGATTACTAAAAGATGGGACAAAATTCAAAGTGAGGTGAGTGTATTCAATGGATTTACAGATATGTTTTTTTATGTAATAGGCCCCTTTTCGAATTTCGTTTGGTTTTATTTTATAGTAATTCATTAATTATTGTTTTTTTCTTAAATAGTTGCAATGTTGCGGAATCGGCGGCCCATCCGATTACAGAGCTGCTAAAACGATTCCGTGGTCGTGCTGCACTGGATCCTCGGCAACGTCAGCTCATGTTGGAGACTGTGGCACTATTTACCAAAGAGGATGTGTGGAACCCGTTTACCAAGTAGCGAGAGATGTGATGCTGTATGTGTGTTTGACTGCACTGGGAGCCGGACTCATTCAAGTAAGTTTTTCATTTTTAAGTTTAAAAGACTGGTCAAAATGCGTTGTAATACTGAAATCTTTTTCCCCATTCCATTCTAAAATCCCCTCATATTCCCTCAGAAATATGTTGACTAACAGCCGGTTTCATAAAAAATAAAGGAGATTTTAAATTTCCTTTAAAAAATAACGCGTTTCATAACAACAAAATGACACTTTACGTTAAAGTCCCATTATTGGGACTTAAAGTCGACTTTAGCGTAGTTCAATCTTTTACCACCCGAGTTCATATAAAATTTCGTGGCGCTCTCTCTGTCACAAATGTTGAGCATTTATATACGGTGACGCTGTGGACTTAAATGACTAAAATAGGCTGGAAAACATGACAAACCGGGAAGAATATTATTCTTTACAGATTTAGTTAACTAATTCATAAACCATAATAATAAATTAACAACCATAACGGCACATTGATGCTCTATTGAGAAATGAAATTGACAGATTAACGATTAAAATTCCGCGAAAATATTAGTAAACAACTTATGTTTTCCATGGTAACACAACCAACTGCTACCAACTTTCAAATAATTTGTTGACATTTCAAACTATAGCTAAAGTACGCGGGAATATTTTTTTATGAAACGCGCCTTTAGGAGACTTTAAAATTTAAATGTTCCTTTAGCTAAAGAATTCTTTAGTCGCTTTTTTGAAACTCGCCGTAAGTTTTTTTATTTTTTATTTATATTTTTACATCTGTGAAAATGGACTACTATCAAGCACCCTTGGCCGAAACCATCAACAGTTTCCTGATAGACATTTTTCTGTCTTTATTACGAACATTAAATTAGGATTTGTATAATCATAAATTAATTACCTATTTAATCAATATAGTCTCTGATGTGTTACAAGGTGATCTGAACCACGTTTTTCAGTGGACACAAAAGTGGCTCATAAATCTGAACCGCGACAAATGTTGTGTGCTCCATGTTGGCAAAAATAACCCCAACATTGAATATACCAGATCAGGTCCTGGTTATGCCAATTACTTCGCAAAGAGTCACCAAGGATTTTAATTGGTGTGAACATATAACAATCTTGGTGAAGAGAGCTAACTCCAAGTTATACCTGATCAGGAAGTCATTTCAGTGTCTCACAGTACCAATGTTTACCATTTACAAAACATATGTAAGACCTCTCCTGGAGTATTCATTTCAGATCTGGAGTCCTAACTTGAACAAGGACATTACCCTACTAGAAAATGTCCAGAGACGGGCTACCAAGTTGCCTCTGGGACTTAAAAACCTAGAGTACCCAGAGAGAAGATCTTGAAGTTATCCACACTACATACAGGAGAGAAGAGCAAGAGGTGACCTGATGGAAACATTTAAGATTTTGTCTGGATACTACAGTGTGCCTGATTTGGAGCATATATTTAAAAAGAATGTGAAAACCTTAGACGACATGCACCATCTAAAGTTGAGCAAATCTCGTTTTAAATGTAATCCAAGAAAGCGTGCACTTAGGAACAGAGTGATTGAGGTGTGGAATAAATTGCCTGAGAGTGTTGGGTCTGCTACTGGTGTTAATCAATTTAAGAACAGACTAGACGTTTATTTGAGATACAATGATTTGGGCCTATCAGCTTGAGCTGCCTGTCCAATACAAACAATAATCATAGTTTGTCAAAATCAATAAAAATTCAAAAACAGAATAGTTTCTATTGCTAAAAGTACAGATAGATAGGGTAAATGTGGAGGAGATGTTTTTTTAGAAAGTATGATGACTAATGAAAATTGAAATTAATCGAATTGTCGTTGAATCATGTACCAGAAATAGCATCTTCTCACAAAATGCTGTTGAATTATTACGTCACGCAATTTTTTGAGATTATCAACCCCCCATCCCATGTCCTTTTCCTAAATGTTGCGTGACACATGTACGTTTAAAAATCACAAATATTATTTAATTTGCGCTAGTCACTACATATAAATAAATACTAAATACCTGTGTTCGAACCCCCCTCCTTGCAGCAGTAATACAAATAACATTTTGATCATGAAGTGGTTGGTAGATTAGCGGTTACGACGCCTGCTTTCGTACTGTTTCGTTCGGAGGTCGTGGCTTTGATCCCAGGTGCCGACCATCTTTCTCTTTCACGACACAAGCTTGAAGTAGCTTATTGTGAAAGAGTCAAAGGGTGTATTTGTGTTCACTTTGAGTGTGCACAGATTCATTTTATGAAAAAAAATTTTTTTTTATAAAACCCCCACCCCTGTACAAAGGCGGATCCAGTTTTGGCGCCAGGTGGGGGGTTCACATGGTTGTGGCCAAGCCACAAGAAGTTATAATTTAATTTTGATAATAACATATACAAGTAAAAAGTAGAAATTTTATTAATAAATGTACGTATACCTACTAAAAATCTAAAATATATAAAAACATTATGTTTTAACAATTATTTTAATTAGTGGTTCACCTAGGGGCTGAACCCAGCCCAGGGGGGGTTCATGACACCGTGACCCCCCCCTCGATCCACCCTTGCCCTTTAAATATTTTCAAATATACTTTTTTTGGGATATCTTAATTACCCTTTTTACAAGTCTCTATAAACATTTGATTTCCTATTTTTGTCCTAAAGGCCCATTTCCACTTTCCTGTTTGACAGCACAAGCTTTGCTTTATGTGAAAGATGTCATAAGTGTATTTGTATTCACACTTCTTTGAGTGAGCCCAGATTCATTTCAAATAGGTAAACAAAATTTAATCTGTAATAAACAACACCCTTTTAGAGTATTTAGACTTTTGCAAATTAATTAACTTAAATGGACGGGGAATTAACGACAGCTTAGCAACCCCGCCCTGGTCTGTTGCGCCCCAAATAATCCCACCCTGGGACTGTCCCCTTTTTAGTCAACACTTTTTTTTTTTTAATTTTGTATCTCTTGTGTGTCGTATTTTATCTAGGAGTCATGTTGTTTAGAGTCTGAAAGGTATATATTGGCATTCAAAATGTTCACACTCAATCTAAGGACACATCTTGGTCTTGTGCTACGGAGATATACTTATGTATATTAAAATTTTGTACAGACGCAGGCTTATAGAAAAGTAGAAGGAATTTTAACAGAATAATCAATCAATACCAACTCCATTTAAGACAAGTGCTCTTCATTGCGTTTGATCTCGCACAGTTTCGACGACCAACTGCCACACCATATCCAGATCCCTCAGTTCTATCTGGAAGTAGTGGAAGACGGTATGAGAGATGGTCTTCCTCATCTTCAAGACTCTGATGGAAGGAAGAAAAGCGCTCTCCTCTGCCATGGTCATCTCTCCACAATGGTGAAAATATGAGGCATGCTCCGGGTGCAACTGCGCACAGCATCATTCGCGATGCAGTGGTACCACCGAATACACAATATTTTTCTGATGTACTTTGTTGCAAAGGTGGTACTTTTTGCGCCTGGGCTTTGGTCAGGTGTCTGGACTTGCACCCATATAGAAGAATGGGCAAAACACAGTCTTCAAACAGTTTACATTTATTTGTGACACTAAAAGCCGACGCTTTGCATATTTGTTTATGTTGTTTAAAGGCACCACTTGCCGAGCAAGCTCATTCCCAAGGTCACCAGTGCCAGTGGTGGTAATGACTGCTCTCATCAGGTATTTGAATTTGTCGGCTCTGGTGGTATTCAGGACTTCAACAGAAAACCTCTGGGGTGCCAACCACATCAAAACATTTTTAATAAAAATTCATTCATTCAACATAATGTGGGCCAGTAAACTACAGCAGTTTGTATAATCAAAAACATTATATGATATGTACCTACAGTGAATCCTCTTTTAAGGAATTTATAAAACCTTAAGGAACTTTTTCCGCTGACATTTTGTTTCTCATACAATATTTCCAATTTCTTTTGCCTTTTGCCTCCTGGCCTTCCATGAGGACAGAATCGATGGGTGCGATCCTCGTCATTCTCAATGGACCACGCCTTCTTACACCTTTGCTTTCAACCTAAAACAATCTTTTTGTAATCCATACAGAACCAGCTATTTGATGTCAATCATTAAATTACCTAATTAGTGTTCGATTTTCAGAGGTAAATTTTTATATACATTCACTAGAAGCTTACGATTGTCTGCTATATTGAAAGCTGGCTTAGTGTGACCGCTTTTTGTTAACAACTTTTGCCATTTGGGTGGTCAGGTCATATTGGTCGAAGTGCTCCTTATCCTAGTTTGAAACCTGTGTAAAAGCAACAAAAATTTTTTTTTTTTGAATAGCTTTCATAATGACCTCAAGTCATTAAAATTTTGCAACATCAATTGCATTAAACTGCTATAAGAAGATCATTTGCCTCATCGGAGAGCTCTTGGTGCCTCCCTATGCCTCTGAGTGGGTGTAAAAGAAGATTTGATTGGTTGATTAATTATAAGAAGGGCCATAGACTTTTTAGGTGATATTTTGATACAATCTTTTCCCACCCCTTTGGATAGCAAACAAGTTTTTAAACGTAAATAGAGGATGGAGTATATTTTTTCCACTTATTTTACTTACGAGTCTTCATGGTAAATACACTATTCGTATTAGCATCACGCATAGACCGACTAGATTAATATTACCAAATATTTCTGTACCCCTCCCCCCTCCTTACATAATACTATGCGAGATTAATCATGAACTCTCAGTAAGTAGATTCCTATGTATAGGAAATATTCCGCATTTTCATAATCAGTTTTTCTGGATTGATAATATGTTGGTAGATGTAAATCTTAATGTCTCCCCTCGTGATGCATGAAGAGGCTTCGGACTGACCCCGCCCCCTTTATTGATATGTCGTGATTTTTTCCGAACCCTGCCCCCCCCCCCCATAAGGGAGGAAATGTTATTGGCTCTGTCATGCTCTAAGTGTAGGGCATAGTCAAATTTCTACCTGACCACAGTTTCTTAAAATCGTTCTCCCTTGGAAACCATGCATTTTGAGGGGTATTTATGTCCTTTCCCAATACGCTTGAAATTGTGGGTGACTGTCAAATTATGAATCTTTTGTATAATATACCAAAAATATGAAATTATCGATCGAAAGTAGATTATACAAATAGGTTATGAATAACCTATTAAAAAAACATTAAAAACATTAAAAGACGTCGTCAAAGTTTAATTTAAATTGCTTTTGATATTTTAAGTTTAATGTTGGTTGTTTATATGAGCTTCAACAATGTTGAACAACGATGTTTTCTTTATTTGGTTAAATCCAGGGTCGGTTTTGGGCTCGATAAGGCCCGAAATTATTTTTGAAATAATATTTTTATTTATTATGAGACCTTTATAAGTTTCTCCCACCAATATTGTACCACGTCTTAATGTTTGTTTTAAATTTAAGTTTTAGTCTCTTGATAATGTGTACCTAAGTACTTCAGTTAGACGAAAGCGCTCGAGATTCAATATAAAAAAATCCTGAAAGTGCAACACTGTGTTTTCCTAAGTTCATAATAATGGACTTTGATACGTTGGATTCATGATTTTCCGATAATTGTATATTATAATAATAATAAAGTACAATAAAACACTTCCCTAAATCCCACAAGGCTATCCCGCATGTGGGTGTAGAATTTTGAACAACAATATGTTTACAAGATTAATTACCTACAGTACAATGGCTGAAAGAAGTAAAGTATAATAAATAAAAATAAATAAAAAATTCAAATCAAATAGATTTACTAGGGGATAAGAGGTGAAACTGAAATTCTATTACAAATGTTTATTACAAAGGTTGGGAAAATGATTTAAATCAGCAAAATTCAGAATTAACTTGAAAATGAAAATCCTAGTTAAGAGACAAAAAAAATATGACAGTAATAATAATTTGGTCACTCGAATATTTTTCTGGGCTGTCAAGAAAGTATAAGCCCTAAGCTATAGCTTTCGTAGTTGATACCTAGATCCTGCACTGGTAGAATATGAGGGTCGCAGGGGGGTGCGAAGGTACCTCGTGTGTCTCCGCGGCTCCTTGAGGCTGAGCACACCAATAGGTAGATGTTTACCAACCATTCCAGAGGCGTCTTACATTGTCAGGGAAGTTTCTTTGCATACAGGAACTGTGTCGCACCCCAATCGCTTTCTTACTTTTATCAAGGTCACTTCGAAATCACAACATTACAACAATCTATTTTTAAGAATTGAGATATGTTAACGACATACTAGAATCGGTATATCTTAAAATGTGTTTATGAAATGGAACTTAATTAAGGCACTACCATCATGTTATACAATGTACGCTCACTTAAACTCTGGACTGAAACCCAGGGACAAAAACATTCCAAGGCGTTAATCAACGTCTACGATCAAAAATCCGTAAGGGACCTATTGTCCCTTAGCAGGAACAATCTATGCAACATCACGAGGTCCCTAACCGGGCACTGCAGGCTGAACAAGCACATGTGCACCATAGGGATACTGGACTCAGGCATGTGCAGAATGTGTGGGGAATCACTAGAGACCCCAATGCACCTCCTGTGTGAATGCCTACCAATGATGGATAATAGGTAGACACAAAAATCTAAGCAAATTCTTTGATATGCCCAGGTGAAATCAGGGAGTTGAACGCCACCAAAATCCTCCGCTTCTTTCAGGAGGCCGGGCTGAGGGATGAACTCTAGATGCAGGGCCAGTCACAAAAGTTCCATTATGGGACGCAGTGACGGCGGCCTCCCTGGAGGCGACAGGCCTAATAAATAAATACACAGATGGAGATGGAAAGGTTAACCTTCTACAGAATGCAGAAACTCTTATTCAATCGTGACCTGAGCTTGAACACACACCGGAGAGAGCAGTTACAGCCGACGTCCTGCCAGTCATACAGTAGTATGGAGTCGAGGGTTGGACCCTCAAAGTCTCAACCATGAACAGGATTGAGGCGTTTTGAACTCTGACTGGTACCGAAGGACGATCCTGGAAGCAATGAACAAGGGGAGAACTGTTGACTGCTGAACATTTCATGGCCAAAATATGCGACCTTACGTCTCGATCGATAATATGCGCAGCATTCTTATATTATACCTACTAGCTTTCCCGACAGACGTTGTCCTGTGTTCCTAACTGAATTCGAATTTGTATGGTGATGAATTAATCATTATTTTACCAATGTAATTCCGACCGATACGTATGTTTTAAACCATATTCCATCCGCATTCTGTCAATCGCACCAATTGACAATTTCTGTCAAAATTTCAAAATTTGAATAAAAATTATAAGGTAAAAAGTACTAATAAGGTTGTCTACGTAGAGTTTTATCTAATTTTCCATGCATTTTTCCTATTTTTTTCTTCTAAAAGGACTTTCTCCTTTTAAAAGCCTACACGACAAAAAAAGAATTAGCGAAATCGGTCCAGCCGTTTAGGCGTGATGCGATGACATCGGGAAATAGCTCTCCATTTTTATATATAAGAAGACAAGATAACATCCCGATTCTTGAATGTATGTACCTTGTTCGACATTGAAATTTCGAGGACCCAACCTTCGACTCCGTAAGACAGCGCAGCTCTTCATCGAGTGCTCAAGCTGAAATCGCGATCGCATCAGTAGTAAATGGACTACGCCGTGTCAAGTCTGGTTTTTATTTCTTTTGAGTCTGGATTTCACTCATCGTTCAGCCAGCATCCCAAGTATTTAAAACTGGCCAATTGTTCTCTTGGAGCACCATCAATAGTAAGGTTTATATTATACTATCGCCTGTCTGTTTATGCTTTGCTTTCCTAGAGAAGAAAAGTGGCCATAATAATACGAACGCAAAATTACAAAGCATTCTATGATCGCAACAATGTTTTGTACAAGTAGTCTTTCTTGTCGACAAACGAGATTCGAGATGACTGGATACCAAAATCCAATCCAAATCCAAACTCCCTTAAGACCCCACTTAGGGGCATAGGGAGGCAACAAGAGCTCGATCTTGCGCAATGTTTATGACCTCCACCCACACCATGTCCAGACTCCTCAGCTCTGCTTCGAAGGAGCGGAACACAGTATGAGAGGGTCTTCCTCGTCTTCGGTACCCTGATGGGAGGAAGAACAGCGCTCTTCTCGCCCAACTGTCATTCGGCATCCTAATCCAGCCAAGTCCATCTTCTGCACATAATGGTAGAAGTGATCTCACGCAGGGTGCGCCGACGTATAGCGTCGTTCGTGATGCGGTGGTACCATCTTACACCCAAAATTCTCCTGAGGCACTTCATTTCGAAACCTGAGACTTTTTGTGCCTGGGCTTTGGTCAGGTGCCAGGACTCGCACCCATACAGGAGAATGGGCAACACACACGCATCAAACAGTTTACATTTCGTCTTGACACTAAACGCCGACGCTTGCCAAATAAATAGCAAATGGATACCAAAATAGCAAATGAAATTAAAAGTATAAAATTGTACCTTATAGATTTCTTATAGGGAATATTAAAGATCGGGTAGTGTACGACGTTCCTCCTTGCATGAGCTAGATATTGTGTGGGATAACACTCGCTTATAGCAGTAGCAGGAATCTTCCCTCTCCGGTGTCAGCTCGGCGTCTGCCGCGTCCCGGCGCCACCCTCATCCCGAGAACGACGTCCGCCCCAGTGGCGCCCGGCGAGGTCACTCTGGCAGGCCTTGTCATACCACCACCACCACCTAAGTGACTTACTATGTTACTACCAGGACGTCGCTCAATTACTTCCTTAAGCTTTTTATATTATAATTTCTATTGCCGTTGACGATAAATCTCCTACGGGATAGGTAGAGAGAATCTTTGCTTGATATTTATCTTTGTTTTTTCTCTCAATTCTAACGCACGATGAATTCTAAGGAATTGACACCAGCCGAAGGTTGGTCACGTAGTGTCATCGCGGACACCAATGACCGTGACAGACTTTTTCTATTGTCGTGCAACGTGTAAAAAGAGGGGCTTTGAAATCGCCTTAGAAATTAGTCAATGCACCAGCCTTCGAATCAACAGTCGAAGACGATCGGTCGTAAGCCCGTAACTGGCTAAATTCACTGTATTAGAAATGAAAAAAACCGAATCTAAATTTTGCAATACCACGTTTTATTTTTAATAACCATTAACCGGTTTTCGAAAGTGACTGCTTTCTTCCTCAGATGGAGTAAGACTAAATACAAAATTATTTAATGTTTTTTCATTTCTGATACAATGAATAAATACCACCAAGTTCCTTCGGCCCAAACAATCGAATACTTGAAAAACTCTTGTACGCGTACATAGGCCAGCCTTTATAGGAAACTTCTTCAGAAGTTACGCCTATTGACCCAACATTTGGGGTTTCTTCGTGAGCGTGCATCAAAAAGAGTGTTTCCTAAGATCATCAACATCAGGATGCCTAGCTCGTCTCCAGAGGCTAGGAAAAAGTAGAATCGCCGCCCAGAAGACCGGCTAGCTGAAGCCCAAAAGAAGCACTACAGGATACGTGAATCAAATTTTGTATTTATTAATAACTAGGTTATACCCGTCTTGCTTTACGTTTTTGATTCCGAATGTCAGGCTTGATCGGTAGGTAATTAAACAGGTTCTAGTCTAGCTTCCCATTGCTTTGCAGACCTCTATAACTGATATAAGCACAGAAAAAGAAGAATGACACCTTCACAATTCATAAAAAGAGAGAAGAATGACACTTTTAATGTTTATTAAAATTTTGTATGAAGATCCTAAAAAATAGAGTTTTTTAAATAGCTCTAAATATAGTAAAGTTAATGCAGCAAATTGTATTAAAGAACCTTCTCCGGCATTTTGCACGGCTCTGTGCAGATTCATATCTGACGTAGCATTTGTATTTTGAGCGTGATGCTATGACATACGGTAAAAAGCAAATATCTGAATTATTATGTAGATAGAGGAGGGGCTAATGCGAGTTTTATTTAATTTCCCAATTTACCACGCAACTTTCTTAATTTTTTCTTTTATAAGAACCTTCTACTGATAAAAGCCAACACGACAAAAAAAGAATTAGTGAAATCGGTTCAGCCGTTTAGGCGTAATGCGATGACATACGGTAAAAAGCAAATAAAAAAACATTTCTGAATTATTATGTAGATTTACCACGCAACTTTCTTAATTTTTTCTTTCATAAGAACCTTCTACTGGTAAAAGCCAACACGACAAAAAAAGAATTAGTGAAATCGGTTCAGCCGTTTAGGCGTGATGCGATGACATACGGTAAAAAGCAAATAAAAAAACATTTCTGAATTATTATGTAGAAGATATAATATTATATTACTAGCTTATACCCGTCTTGCTTTACGTTTTTTATTCCGATTGTCAACTTGATCGGTAGGTAATTAAACAGGTTCTAGTCTAGCTTCCCATTGCTTAACAGACCTCTATAACAGACATAAGCACAGAAAAAGAAGAATGTCACTTTTAATGTTTATTAAAATTTTGTATGAAGATCCTAAAAAATAGGGTTTTTTAAATAGCTCTAAATATATTAAAGTTAATGCAGCAAATTGTATTAAAGAACCTTCTCCGGCATTTTGCACGGCTCTGTGCAGATTCATATCTGACGTAGCATTTGTATTTTGAGCGTTATGCTATGACATACGGTAAAAAGCAAATAAAAAACATTTTTGAATTATTAATTAGATAGAGGAGGGGCTAATGCGAGTTTTATTTAATTTCCCAATTTACCACGCAACTTTCTTAATTTTTTCTTTCATAAGAACCTTCTACTGATAAAAGGCAACACGACAAAAAAAGAATTAGTGAAATCGGTACAGCCGTTTAGGCGAGATGCGATGACATTAGGTAAAAAGCTAATAAAAAAACATTTCTGAATTATTATGTAGATTTACCACGCAACTTTCTTAATTTTTTCTTTCATAAGAACCTTCTACTGATAAAAGCCAACACGACAAAAAAGAATTAGTGAGATCGGTTCAGCCGTTTAGGCGTGATGCTCCGACATACCGTAAAGCAACGACAAAAGGCAAATAAAAAAACATTTCTAAATTATTATATAGATAAATAGTTCATCAAAAACTTGCCTTGAAATATGGTTTTGCTCGATCTTGAAGTACCTTATTACAGGTACACCCCAATTTCGGTAATGCAAAACAATTATATAAAGTTGCATTGGGATATACCAATACAAACTGACCGAACGATTAACGCAAATCGTCCGGACATTGTATTGGTTGATCGTATAGGAACGGGATAACGTATCTCGTGGATATCACTATACCGTATGACGAAAATTTGAAAAAAAGCCGAGCAAGACATATTTAAATATCTTGATCTTAATACTCCATTTGAGGAAGGGAGTTAGACTAACTTCGTCTGATAGTCTAACTCCATCTAAGGAAGAAAGCAGTCGCTTTCGAAAACCGGTTAATGGTTATTAAAAATAAAACGTGGTATTGCATAATTTAGATTCGGTTTTTTTTTCATTTCTAATACAATGAATAAATACCACCAAGCACCTTTGGCCCAAACAATGGAATGTCTAAATTCACGCTTAAAAGTCAAACTCGATTAGTGTAATGTTTTTCGTTCTGCTTTATTTAAGCCTAGAGGTCAATATGTTCGATCCCGACCATTTTCCTCTTTCACAACTCAAAACTCAAGCTTTGCTCTTACTGTGAAAGATGTCAAAATTATATTTGTGTCCAATTTAGGTGAGTCCGGAAATTCAAATGTGTCTCTGCTCTCTTCCTGGTGCCCCGTAAAAGATTTGGCGCCATTATAATGGGCGATCCGTAAAATGAACCTACAGTGTCTTAATTGCTTGTATTAACGAGTAATGCAATTGGTATTTATGAGGTTATTGGAACTCATGACTGATGACTGCCATCCAGACGAAACCCAACCCCGGTCTTGGTGGAATGTCTGTAATGTAATGTAATCGCCAGGCTATTATTAACGATTTCGTTGAGTTGAAATAGTAAAGAACAAGGTCAAGGCATACATCTCTCTAGAAAACGATGGACTCAAAAAAGTTCGCATACAAAATTTATAATATGTAGAAAATAGTGTTAAACTTAATATAATATGAAAACGAGTGTAGACCTTAAAAAAGTATTAAGTAATTATGTTGATAGGTATATGTACATGAAAGAGTTTGTAGTTAGCCATTATTAAGTAGGTACATATGGGTACAAAAAATATATTACTATGTAAACGGGGTTTGTTCATCATGAGGTCTGTCCTAAGGGAATGCCAAGGCTAAATTATTCACCCGCTAAAAATAATCAATATTTTATTGTCCTTTTTGTATCACGCGAATGCTATATTATATGTATGTGCTAACATAACATTTTAGAAATGTTCGTAAGGGTATTGCTATTTTAGAATGTCCTGCACAAAACATTTTCTGTCTCTTTTTGTCATGGTTAGGTAATGACTATGCGCTTGAAAATACGTAACCAATGCATATTATTGTGTCTAGCTGACACAATATTGGGCAATTTTCACTTTTTCTTTTTATTTACTACTAGCTTTTCCGACAGACGTTGTCCTGTGGTCCTAACCAGAGGCAAAAATACATAATAAATCCTATTGAGTTAAACTAATAAAATAATAACATTAAAATATTTCTAACATTCTTATTTCATTCGTATTCAAAGCTCAGGCGGGAATAAAGCGAGAATATGTATATGCGCGCGCAGACATTCTACCTCGCCTATATGAAATACCGATGCTGTGTGTGCACATTATTTGAAAGCGCCCGATAATTTTGTTGACTTTTTATGAAAATTTCTAAACGCTCGAAACGGTGGAGTAAGTGGGATGGGCTACTGTAAGAGTGGCAATTACGTTTGAGAGGGAACAGGGATCAGGTGCAGTAAACAATAATTTTGTTCTTATGGCGTCGCAGGAAATCCGTTCCATACTAATTTTAATATTATAATATATATTATTTCTTATCCATTTTTATCTCTGTTATCTGTTGCAAAGAATAATCCAATAACCAAGCAAGCATCATAAAAATCTATTCAGGTGATCTCGAGTTATAAGTGTTCGCACTAACCCGAATTTCTTTTATATTATAAGATGGTTATACTGAGAACGCTGGGTTTAGTTGTTAGAAACCACAACTTCGGTGTGGTAAGCTCGCCCTCTGTATGTTGATTCGGTGGTGTCTTTGTTATGTTAAGTTCTTATGTGTATACCAATGTACAGTAAAGAATGAATGAATAAATAAATAAAACACTCACAGTTTTGTTTTTCTCATTCAAGAAGGGAAGAAAATCGTCTATCATATTGATTCTCTGTGTGGAACATAAAATATTAATTACTAGCTTATACCCGTCTTGCTTGACGTTTTTGATTCCGATTGTCAGGCTTGATCTGTAGGTAATTAAACAGGTTCTAGTCTAGCTTCCCATTGCTTTGTAGACCTCTATAACTGACATAAGCACAGAAAAAGAAGAATGACACTTTTAATGTTTATTAAAATTTTGTATGAAGATCCTTTATCCACCAGGTCTCCCGGGTGGATAAATTTAAGTACCTGGGAGCAACCATTACCACCGCTGGTGACCTCGGGGCTGAGCTCCCGATTCGTATCGGTATGGCAAGTGGCGCCTTCAACAACATGACCAAGATATGGAAAGCGTCGGCGTTTAGCGTCGAGACGAAATGTAAACTGTTTGATGCGTGTGTGTTGCCCATTCTCCTTTAAGGGTGTGAGTCCTGGCACCTGACCAAGGCCCAGGCACAAAAAGTCTCAGCCTTTGAGATGAAGTGCCTAAGGAGAATTCTGGGCGTAAGATAGTACCACCGCATCACGAACGACGCTATACGCCGGCGCACCCAGCGTGAGCCCATCACCTCCACCATTGTGGGGAGGAGATGGACTTGGCTGGGACATGTGTTAAGGATGCCGAATGACAGTTGGCTGAGGAGAGCGCTGTTCTTCCTCCCATCAGGGTCCCGAAGACGAGGAAGACCCTCTCACACTGTGTTCCGCTCCTTCGAAGCAGAGCTGAGGGACATGGACATGGTGTGGGAGGAGGTCATCACCGTTGCGCAAGATCGAGCGCAATGGAGAGCTCTTGTTGCCTCCCTATGCCCCTAAGTGGGGTCTAAAGGGAGTTTGGATTGGATTGGATGAAGATCCTAAAAAATAGGGTTTTTTAAATAGCTCTAAATATATTAAAGTTAATGCAGCAAATTGTATTAAAGAACCTTCTCCGGCATTTTGCACGGCTCTGTGCAGATTCATATCTGACGTAGCATTTGTATTTTGAGCATCATGCTATGACATACGGTAAAAAGCAAATAAAAAACATTTCTGAATTATTATGTAGATAGAGAAGGAGGGGCTAATGCGAGTTTTATTTAATTTCCCAATTTACCACGCAACTTTCTTAATTTTTTCTTTCATAAGAACCTTCTACTGATAAAAGCCAACACGACAAAAAAAGAATTAGTGAAATCGGTTCAGCCGTTTAGGCGTGATGCGATGACATTAGGTAAAAAGCTAATAAAAAAACATTTCTGAATTATTATGTAGATTTAGCACGCAACTTTCTTAATTTTTTCTTTCATAAGAACCTTCTACTGATAAAAGCCAAAACGACAAAAAAAGAATTAGTGAAATCGGTTCAGCCGTTTAGGCGTAATGCTCTAACATACGATAGAGCAACGACAAAAGGCAAATTAAAAAACATTTCTAAATTACGAGTATTATAATAGATTTTTCTACATACATTATTATGTACGCGAATTTGGTCATCTCATTTATGTGTATTTATTATAGAGATGAAACGGATAGCAGTTTAGCCGGATACCGGATTTTCGGCCAACTAGCTGCCGAATACCGGATATCCGGCCGCCGGATATCCGGCGTATGTTTCTGGTTAGTTTGTGCATCAATATGGGATTATTGGGAACATTGTCGAAAAAACCATCAACCGCATTAGTTAGTCTGGATTAGTGTGGTGTAATAATATTTTTTCCTATGATTAGAGCGCTTAGATTTTTAACATTTACCCTCGGAACCAAGGTTGTAGCCAGGATAGCATTAGTGCAGAGGTTTCCAATCTGTTTAGGTTTACGGCTCCCTTAATATTAAATCCAACCCAAACTCCCTTTATGCTCTACTTAGGAGCACAGAGAGGCAAAAAGACCTCTCCATTGCGCTAAATCTCGCGCATTGTTTATGACCTCCTCACACACCATGTCCAGATGCATCAGCTCTGCTTCGAAGGAGCGGAACACGAGGAAGACCCTCTCGGTATGAGAGGGTCTTTCTCGTCTTCGGGACCCTGATGGGAGGGAGAACAGCGCTCCCCTTAAAATATGAGTTTTTTTTTTTTCAAAATTAATTAAATTCGCTGAATACTGAAGAAGTCTTTAGTAGAGCCCGGGCATTACAGTGGGTACAACGCATGAATTACGCTTATACGTAGGCGGCATACCTGTACCAAATAATTGGACTGACTCCGTTGCCGGAACGTTATTGTTCCAAAAATCGCGGATCTGCATATTTCAGCAGAATGATATATGACGAAACGTTATTTCATTTAACTTTCCTTATTTACGGAGAAAAGCAAAGCCGCTTGCTACCTCTATATATTCATTCTCCATAATTTACCCTTATTGCAGTATGTTTGCTAATCAATGTTCTAAGTTGGAGACATTTTTCTTGTGATTTCAAGGTGTATTTGTTATCCAAAAATATCTTTTTTTTACTATCCGGTATCCGGCCGGATAGGTGCTAGTTATCCGGTATTCGGCCGGATAGGATTTAGGCGCCGGATAGGCCGGATACCGGATAGTTGCCGGATATCCGTTGCATCTCTAATTTATTACATCTTAACATACCTGGACACGTTAACGAAACGAAGCTCATCTATGTACATACCATCATTGAAGGAATGACCGAGAGCACAAACTCCCGAGGACGACCCTTTAGTGTTTGTTGACGTGCTGTTTGTTCCTCATGTGAGGAACTGAAAAGAGCTGCAACGGACAGAGCAGAGTGGAGAGACAGAGTGGAGAAATTTTTTGCGAACCAATCGTAAGATTGTGACCGGAGAAGAGAATATACCTATACAACCAACTGTTTGATGCACGCACACACAACATAATATTGTATTGAACTACTTCAGGGGGGTGAGTACGTAAGGGCTATACCACGACTAACTACTTCCTAGTGACGTTACAAATGTAGTTAGTTGTGCGTTTCAGCGTGGTTATTATGTAGTTAAGCCGTGGTTATGAGTAGTTAGATTGATGTGTGGTTAGTCGTGCTATAGCAAAAGTTACGCACTCACTACCCAGGTTTACAAGATCATTCCAGATTAGGGAATCCCGATCTTCCATATTTTACCCGAAACCAAATCCATCCAACCCTTCAAGTTCAGAAGGCAATCGTCTAACTGGCAAACTTGGTAAAATGGAGGTATTTTTGGAACCACTCATTTTTCACGTATCAAAGGTATTAATTTAAAAGCATAAACCAGTAATAACAATGAAATTTAATTGCTTATAATCAACTAGAAAATGTGTTAGTTACTAAACTATGTATTTTGAGGCCATCATACAACGTGATATTAGGAATGAATATCGTATCACAACACGCAAAAATAGTGAATTGCGTTCTTTCTTTTCTATTTATTTTGATGTTAGCTACTGCGAGTAACTTATCGCTTATTCAGTTGTCTGTCAGTTCTTTTGGAGCCACGTCGGCGATCACTCTGCCGAATTTTTCTCCGTCCTACTACGAAAACTTGTCCATTTTCTTATATTCCACAGCCAGACCTTCTGCGACCCTAGTTTTTTTCCCTTCAGTATCAGGCGGATGAGCCGTATTTATACTTGTCCCCACACAATACACGATGTCTTCCATTTATGAAATTTTCCGAACTTTTACCTGCAACAGGAGATCTCGCACTGCCCTCCCATTTTGGGGTTGAATTCCGACAACTGTTCCACTTTTGCACTTTTTGGAAGCTTTACCATGAGAATGAGTTATCTTGTGTTTGAATTTATTTGATTGATTGAATTTATTTATGTATTTAATGAGTTTAATGTGGTAGTTTTATTTACTCTAAGATACCATAAAAGGCCTTTAACTCTTTATCGTACAATTCATGAAAGTACGCATGTTGGACGTGGGGTTGTCGGCTTAGAATAGCATCTCTGCTCTTTTTGCTGGTTTTTCAAGCATGCTGTTAGAGGCAGGCAATCAAAAAATCTGATCGGGGCCGTGGGGTTGACCACCTCACGCCCTTAAATCCACATCGGTCAGAAAAGGCAACGCATATTGGAATGGTTGGGTCACGTCAGCCAAATGAGTCATGATCGGATCCCAAAAAAGGTCCTAAGCACCTATCCAGATGGTCGTAGGAGTAGAGGCAGACTGAGATGGCTGGATTACAAAGAGGACGACATCAGAATGATCAGAATGACGAACTGGGGGAGAGCGGCAGAGGACAGAGAGAAGCGGAGTGGAAATGATTTCTTGAGGAGCCCAAGGCTCATAACTGGCTGTAAAAGACCTTGATCCAGAGCGATCGGATTTTGCCAGCCTTCATCCCTACTGTCAGTGATCTGGCAGATTTAGTTCTTTTTGTGGTTTATTTCCTATTCTATGGTTTGGTCCACTGATAGAATTTAATATGATTTTATTGTATCATTCACAGGCTCTCGGATTGGTTTGTACGTATTATCTGCAGGCGGCTGTTGGTCGACCGTCTGCAATCGAGGTCAGGAGACAATCTTCAGTGGTGGCCAGTTCTTCTTCTACTCGGCGACCAGCTCCTCAACCTCCCAAAGGATCTTCAGCATTGAAACCTTTGATGCCTACTGAAGGTGATAGATATTGAATAGCGTAAGTTTTTTGTTTGGAATTTTCTCGACGAAGTGTTCTATTTTAATTGGAATCGATTAGTCTTCCTAAGTAAAGATGCCCTACTATTCAACAATACCAGAATGTGTCAAATGTTGACTAATTTTGGTGTAAATTAATGACATATGCGGGAATCTAAACCCCTATTATAGAGATAATTTCTCTAGACCAGCATTGTAGACCTTAAAAAGAATCAGATAACCCTCAAAGAATTTGCATTTCAAGGCACTAAACTACTTTCAATATCAATAATATTTTTCAATTCTTTACTGAAATTGTAGATAACTCTCATCAAAAATTCATATCAATGTATTTTAAACATTTTACATTTATACTGAAACAATAGATTACTCCCAATGACTGATTGTTAATTATTACAATAGATTGGTTTGAAAAAGAACGAGCTTTCAAACCACACCAGTAATTTAGTGTAACTTTTATACTGAAATATTAGATTACTTATGTGCATTGTAATAATATAATTGAAAAAAGAATCTGGTGCTTTCAGACTATATCAGTAATTTAGTGTAATTTTTATACTGAAACAGTAGATTACTTATGTGCATATGAACAATAGATTATTTTGAAAAAAACAAGAAAGTGCATTCAGACTACGGCTATTCTGAAATAAAAAACAGAGTTGCGTCGTATCGAATTTTTATTGAGACTTTTGATATTTAGCTATTCTGAAAATGTTTTATCCAATACATTAGATGCGTAACTATTGGCAACCGATTATTATAACCCGACTCAACCTTGCGTTGAGATGGAACGTGAATTTCAGAATAGCCGTCATTATCAGTAATTTAGTGTAACTTTTATACTGAAACAATAGATTCCTTATGTGCATTGTAATAATATATTATTTCGAAAAAAGAAGCTAGTGCTTTCAGACCATACCAGTAATTTAATAGTGTATTTTTTATACTGAAACAATAGATAATAGATTAGTAAAAAATATTTGACATTGGAGAAATAGATTAGTTTGAAAAAGAAGGTACATATCAGTATATTTTGTTTAGTTTTTATAATGAAACAACATATTATATGCCTCCAATATTATGAATATTGGAGCAATAGATTACTATCGAAAAATCGTATCCAGCACTTCCAGCAGTATTTTTGTACTTATAAAAAAAATCTCATATTTAATATACTTAGGTACTGATAATTATTATTTACATACTTTAGTATCGTGCTGGTTTTTTAAACTTAAGTTTATTGGGTATTTACTTATTATTATAACATAAGTAGTATAATATTATTTATGCATCTACAAAAATATTTATCCAAAGTTATATAATATATGAATACTTATATATTTAAGAATGAATATATTTAAGTGAATAAAAACATTATATACCTAATTGTTGATAAGTTGAACAAATTTTATTGTGATTTTTTTATTAAACCTAATATTATATCCTTAATACATTTTTTAATCTTGCCAAAGTTAGGTACGTATGTAAAAATATAGTAAACCTGATTATCGTTTTTTTTTTTAAATATTGTTGGTTGAATTACCTACTTATATTATTTAAGTTTCCTATACGTTTATACTCGTCTCTTTGCATTTTTAAATACATAGTTATGTAACCGCCTTGTTTTCATTTTCAATTTGACAGCTTAAAATTTTTTCGCAACTTTTGAAAAATGGGACCAAATTTTTTTTTTATTCTCATTTACATTTAAGCCGCTTATTCTTCGTTTTAATCCGCAAAAATATGGCCATATCTTTGATTTTTATTTATTTTTTTTTTTTTTGTACAAAAATGTATCTGAGAGTGAACGCATTATAATTAACAAAATAAATACACTTTCAACATCTTCCACACACAATATGCAAAGCTCGCGGTGTGAAAGCGGAAATGGACGGCTTCGGGGTTTGAACGCACGACCTTTAGAACGTCAATACGAAAAGTTGGCGAAAAAACCGCTAGTCAGCCAACCACAAAAAAATTAAGATATGAATTAAGGAAAATCTTAAGTTTCCTTGTCATACACTTTGTCATATTATAAATTCGAATTATATAAATGAAATGAATCTATCTTTAATATTCGTGGCTACAAGCTAAAATCCATCTTTATTGGATTCTTTCCAGCAATTCAACCACTTATATAATTAAGTTGGTAGCTTCTTTGACACAAAGGCAGCTTTTTTCTATTGTCAATTGATCAACCTTAAATTTCTAGCATTTTAGTACCCCTATTCTGTAGCAAGTGTAGGGTAGTCACTTGAAAAAAGTGACTATTAGGCGATACATTTTGTATGAAAAACGTCTATATGCGATTCTCGCATTCGATACGTATAGACGTTTTTCATACAAAATGTATCGCCTAATAGTCACTTTTTTTCAAGTGACTACCCTACACTTGCTACAGAATAGGGGTCCAGTTGCGTTGCGTAATACGTTTAGGTCATTAAACCTCAACCAATTATATTATTGCTTAAAAACGCATTTGCTGAACAAAAATTTTTAGTGAGTTTTTTTTTAAGATTTGGCACAAATCAAAAATCCTTTAGACTGTTTCTTAAGCGTTGTGATTTTTTTCTAGCATCTTATTTGATAGTTAATTCTCTCTTTAATTTAGTATTTATTTATGCATTAATTATTTATGTAAATTATATGTTTAAAAAATATTTTACACATTGAAAAGTTACTTAATTTGATGTAAAACTTTGTATTTTACTCCCGATTCTTATAATTATTTGATTTTTTGTTTTTATTCTGTGCCTTTTAAAAGATCTTTCATTGTCCTGTTTTGCGAGTTACTTGCAAAAACTCCAACGCATTTGGCGTAGTTGACTGTCAGCCATCTATCCATCTTTTGGTCGTCTGTCTTATTGAAGTCAGCTCCTATGAGGTCAGGCACAACAACCTGACAACCTGAAAAACTCTGAGTGACTCTGTTTTTCCAAATTTGCAAAACAGAATAATCCAACTGAATTATACTTACATATTAGAAATACGGCATTTCGTATAATATGTCTGTGTTCGATAAAATGATGATTTTCTTGTTATTTTATGACATAAAATTCTGACATATCTTTTCCAAATGCCGCTTCTACTAGGCAATACAAAATATAATCATCAATTCGACATTTTTTTAAGCATTGAAAAAAAAACTATTGTATTCTTTTTAAACGAAAATTGGTTTAGTGCGTAATTTCTATTATTTAGTTAAGTAAATTTTATTGTGATGTATGTTTGGATAGTCTTCCAGGAAACGTATAATGGACAAAGGATATAAGTCATGTCGTATGAGGGACAAAGGATTATGTCATATTGATTTTCTCAGGGTTAAACCTTTTTGTCACCCATTATTTTGTAAGCCAAGAATGTCACAAAACAAAACGTCATCAAGGCGACCGTATTTATTATCTTTTGTTGATTTTCACACAATAATGTAAGCATAGTCACTAAGGACAACTTTGTTCGTCTTGTAGGTATGATTGTTATATTTATCGTATATTTTATTTTGTATGGATGTTAACTAATTAAATATATTATTTTATATCAAATTGTAAACATTTTATACTCGTGAATCAATAAAATTTACTGTTGGAATTTTGAATTTTGTTTATTTCATTTTTTTTCAGGGCTATATCTATAGACTGCCGATCTGTTTTATAAAAAAAATTATAAAATTGGCAAATTTCTCTCAGTCGTGCGCTGGTAGTATACTTTCGATAAGACATTAAAAAACCGTGAGGAATTTTATTCGCAGTGTGTACTAGGTGAAATTTAATCCGCAAGAATAAAATTAGTGCGGTGAAAAATTGCAGTGCGGACAGGGCCTAAATGTTTTTTTTAACTACCTAGTACCTGTAGGATTTTTGAAATCAATCTTCCACTATTTATTTATGGATTCTTGTGGCGTTTATCCAGGACCAGAAAGGCGTAAATAAGTATGTAATCAATTAAGTGTTTGATGCAATCTTCGAATAAATTAATGTTAAATTTTAAAGGTATAGGTATTTACAAGTTCGAATCACTACGGGCTTACGACTAGAGATGGGACTAACGGCTTAAATTCAAAAACGTTATAGCCATTTCGTTAATTGAAAATAACTTTAATATTAAAAGCTATTTTAAAATATTTGGTATCTGGGATCTTAACTTCTTCCTAAAAAATAAAAAAAAAGGTCGTTTCCTAAATTTGGTATCTGGAAACTTTACTTTTCCTAAAAAAAAAAAAGGTCGTTTTCAAAATTTGGTATCTGGAATCTCTACTTTTCCTAAAAAAAAACGCTCAGTTCCATAATATTACCTATTATTTTTATTTAGCTATTATTATTATCAGCTGTCGTTATAATGCCCATCTCTACTTACGACCTTCTATTACTTCTGTTTTAAAGGCTGGCTAAGTTTGATCACTTTACATTAAGAAAAAGAATAGCTTAACATAACTTTTTTTAAGAAAAAAGAAGAATAAATAAAAACACTGCATATATATAAAATTATAAGTACCTATCTTGAATTTTTAATGTTGGTATTTTTATTGTAGAAGGATAGTGGCGAGTCATGGTTCAACCGCAGCCCCTTGTTTGACTAACCCTGATGTCAGAATTACTAGACTGGGTAGGTATCTAAATCTTATTTTAACATCACATGATCTTTTTGTGACCTCGGGGTTGAGGTCCCGATACGTATCGGTATGGCAAGTGGCGCCTTCGACAACATGACCAAGATATGGAAGGCGTCGGCGTTTAGTGTCGAGACGAAATGTAGTTGCCCATTCTCCTTTATGGGTGTGCTGGCACCTGACTAAAGCCCAGGCACAAAAAGTATCTGCATTCGAAACGAAGTGCCTCAGGAGAATTTTTGGTATAATATGGTACCACCGCATCACGAACGACGCTATACGTCGGCGCACCATGCGCAGGCCCATCACTTCCACCATTACGGAGAAGAGATGGGCATGGCTGGGACATGTGTCGAGGATGGCGAACCGTTGGCTGTTGGCCGAGGAGAGCGCTGTTTTTCCTCCTATCAGGGTATCGAAGACGTGGAAGACCCTCTCATACTGTGTTCCGTTCCTTCGAGGCAGAGCTGAGGGGAATGGACTTGGTGTGGGAGGAGGTCATAAGCATTGCGCAATGGAGAGCTCTTGTTGCCTCCCTATGCTGCCAAGTGGAGTTTAAAGGGGGATTTGATTGATTGATTGATTTGATCTTTTTGTATCTTAGAGTTTTTTAAACTTAGCCACCTTGTGGAAAATTATTTTAAATGACACTTGATAAACGAAACGGTTATCCTGACTCGTAGACTGAGCTGGCTCGGCCATGTCCTACGTCCATAGATTATGGAAGCTTCTTCTATACACCAGGTGCTACCTACAAGAAGAGGGGGCAGACCAAGACTCGCCGGCTTACGATGAAGACTTTCGGGATACCGGCTTAAATTGGAAGGACGCCCTGGATCTAGTCCAGGATAGAGATGCTTGGTGAGGCTTTGTGGCGTCCACATGCTCCACCTTGGGAGCGAACGTGGATTAACTAAGTAAGTATAAACGAATATTACATTGCAAATTTTTTACATTACCTATAGATCATTCAACCCTTTTTTAAGATCGATAGTACTCATCTCATAGGTTTGAAGTGGTTGGACGCTGGTTCGTATCGGAGGTCGTGGGTTCGATCCCAGGTGACCACCATCTTCCTCTTTCACGACTGTGAAAGAGTCAAAGGGTGTAGGTATTTGTGTTCACTTTGAGTGAGCACATATAGGTACATTAAAAAATAATAAAAAATATATAAGTGAACTGAAAGATATACTAACATGACCCCTGCAGTAAAATCATAAAATTTTGATTTTCTGACTGGGACTCGAAAACAAAACTTTTAAATTATAAATAAATAGGTGTGATTTTTACCAATTCAAATGCCCTTGGTCTGTGCCGTTTAGGTCTTCTTTGTTATATTCTTATATTTATATTATGAAAATGTACGCCCATCAACGTTTAATCGCAAATATAACACTTACTAAGATCGACTAATTTAGCCAATACTTAAATATTATGAGGGGTAATATTGTATGAATAATAATATTATATTCTTATCACAGATCCTGTTCTATCATAAAAATAACGTCGACGCCATTAGGGCGAAAAAATAAAGGCTGCCCATCTAATATTATCGCAGTTCTAGCCGAGCCGAGAACATTCATGCCTGGCTGCTTGTGGAATTCTTCGGTAGAGGGAGAACGTACCTTATAAAGGTACGTGTCTACTCGGATACAGTTTGCTTGAACGTTGAAAAATCACCAGTAATAAGTGACTGATGGTGACGAAGGTCTAAAAATATTTTAATAACTTCTGTACACAGTGGTCGATAAAAAACATCACTTCAATTATTATTTTTGTCAGATGGCACATGTTATTATATGAAGAAAAAAAGTTTTTTTTTTAAGATCTAATGACATTGTAAGTAAGGCTTAGTAATGCAAAAATATAACATTTTATCTGCAATTAAAACAGCATTCGCTTTTTTAATAATGTTTTGTTAAGATGGTTTCTTTCCATTTTTATTCTTTATAAGGATTATTATTATTATTGGTGATAGGCAGACAGTATAAATACTGATACGCCTATTAAGTGTGGTCAGTGTCAAGGTGTCCATCCAGTCTGTTCTTGAACATATTTATTGATGTTGACTCTATAACCTCCTGCGGCAGTGAATTCCATTGCTCCACCACTCTGTTTGTCAAAAAATGCTTCAGGAAGTTTGTTGAGAAGGATGTTTTTGACAGTTTCATTGTGTGTCCACGCAGGTTGGTGTTTTCATTGAAGGTGAAAAGAGACGGAATGTTTGGACAGGAGTAATGTCCATTCAAGACTTTGAATGTTTCAATTAAGTCACCACGTCTACGTCTCTATGATCCACATTATTTATGTATATTTTTAGAAGTAAGTAAAAAGATAATGACATTTACTTATTTTTCTTCTTCTTCTGCCAAGTCGGTTACCATTACTTCTAAGTCCTGGGCTATTTCGAAGAGTTCTTACACCCGCTGAATTCGGGTCCATTGGTTGATATTTTAAGCCAAGACATCCGCCGTTTACTCACACCTCGACTTTTTTACACTATTGCTGTAATCAATTTTTACTAAATATTTTGTGAACGGAAAAATGGTATTATGAGTGCTAAGGCACATACTTTAAATGGAATATATAGAGCTAGGAAGATAAAAACCACTCTGCATAAGACATGGATTAAAGGTGTCTTAAGATATGCCACAGAGACCTGCCACTCCCCTCTAGGCCTCTAGTCAAATTGAAGTTGGCATTCGACTACAAACAAAGATTTCGACGACGTAGAGTGTAGATTGTAGAGTGCAAAAAAATGAACTGTCCACTCGAACATAATATAAACAATTATTTAAACCAAGCAAAGACACAAACATATAAAAATATAAAATGAGGATAGTTAATTTTCTTACTACTCAACATTGTCAAATAATTCGTTTGTAGTCGTTGCCAATTTCAATTTGTCTATAGGGCCCCAGAATACTATTTCTAGCTCTGGCTTTATATCCATTTGGTGCAAACGCACGCTAATTGGAAGGTGGCAACCAGTGACAGATCAGGATTGAGAGGCTATTTATAAGCAACTAAGATCCACCACGGTTTGTAACGCTGAAGAATATTTATTTATTGTTATAAAAATGACACTGTTTAGCATGACGGCAAAAAACCTTAACAAACAACGCCAAACAGCGTTGATGATAATGTCATAGGTTTTCGGCTTTCAGGTAGGTATTTAAAATAAATAATTCTATAACTATTAACCGCTGTTATATAATTGAACAGATTATTACGAATATTATACGTAATAATCTGTTCAATGAATTAAAGTTGGCTTAGAATGAATATTAACGTACCTAAATGCGAAAGTATCCATACTTAAATCAAATGAAATATTTTTTTTCTGGAATATGTGAAAAATTTGAATTGTAAGTAGGTACCTAATATTGATATTCTGCTTTTTGCACGATGGTATCAGATAGGCTCATAATTTATTGTTTTTGTATTTGCAAAATATACTAGGTATTCCAGATTCCAGAAAAAAAGCTGCTAACCTAGGGTAGCCCAGACCTCATAGTATATTATAACAGCCTTTTCGTGTAAAACATATCTTTGCATAAAAATTCATAATTTTACGATTAAAATGAATTTATCCTTGGAATTATTATAGAAACTTTTAAATGATATCGACTATTGGACTACATTTTTTTTAATGAATCTGTGCTCACCCGAAGTGAACACAAATACACTTTTGACATCTTTCACAGTAAGCAAATGCTTGTGTCGTGAAAGCGGAAAATGGTCGACACGGCCGGGATTCGAATCCACGACCTCCGCACGAAACAGTGCGAAAGCCGGCGTCGTAACCGCTGGTCTATCAACTGAGTATCAACCACCTCCAATATTCAATATTAATTGGTACTTTAAGGGGGACCCACTGAAGTTACGGGCCTCAAATTTTAGGTGTTTGTGTAGGAGCATAAGACCAACCCGTATACCAAATTTTATGAAAATCGATTTTTTTTTCTTTTTTAGCTCTTTTTCTAGAACAAATTTTCTTTGGATACTTTAGCGAAATCTATTTTTATTTTGAAATCCGATCACATGACTCATTTATATTCCATATACTATGAGTAATAAGCATGTATTTTATTATATGTATATCAAAAATCATAATTTCTTTAACCATAGGTACATGTCTTGTAAGTCGATGTAGTAAAAAAAAAACCTAAAAAGTTATAGCTCTAAAACTAAAAAAAACTCCCATAACATATATTTAGATATTTGCTCTATCTCTAGATTTACGCTGAGTTATATTTTTAGCGTACTCGGTATAAGCAAAAAAAAGTCATCTATGTACTTCAAACCGTATGAAATTAAAGCGACTAGTGTACGTGTACCTTTAGATTAGTTTGCGAGACATACTTTTACATTGACGCTCAAACTTTAGTACCAGTCGAGTGGCGGAATACTTTGGTTCGTCGCGTCCAGTTCGTTGTGTTGTGTTGAATTCATTTAAAGAAGTGAAACTTTAGTAGTTTTTTGTGAAGTTTATCACTTGAATTTCAATACCAAAATGGGTTGTGGTATAAGTTTTGTCAAATATGTCCTATTCTTCTGCAATCTCATCTTTGCGGTAAGCTAATTTTCATAATAATTAATTACTTCTTAATCCACGTGATATTTATTTTGGTGTGTAGATAATCTGTTTTTGTTTTAAAACAGCTTTTAAACACACCTATATAATTAGATCAAGCTATAAAATACAATATGTTTCATATGAATTAGTTTGTAAAACAAAAGAACAACGATTTTTATGTCAAAACTAGTTACTATTTCAAACACAATTATAAATTAACCTATGATTTCATCCACTCTGTAAAAATATAATATTTTTATAACAAAATTATTTGGTATTTGGGTGTGTCAGTTTTGCTCCATAAGTATGAAATAAACCATTATTTTGCAATTCATTTATTATTTTGTTAATTTTGTTTTATATATTTTCTCTACAAATAATATTATTCCGGTGATTATAGATTATTCATTTTATCTGTACATACTTATTATTATTATTTTTGTTATGTTTTTACAATTATCGCATACCTTTTAATGTTTAATTATTATTGTGATGTTAGTTTCCATTCAAAGCAACAGGTGAAAAATAATATTGTTGAGTTATATATCTATATATATAATTTGATTCCGGTCCAACGTTTTACTAAATTATTATTATTATTATAATAAATCTGGTTGATTGTTCGAATAATTCGTTATGGAGTTATGGCCTTGAAACTTTATTTTCGACTAGTTGTCGGACGAAATCCTAACTTTTTTACCGGCCGGATTTTGGTACTAAACGGAACGCTCCGATCTAATCTTAATTATTATAATTTAAGAAATTTTAGATTTTTTTTATTTAATTTAGATTTAATTAATAATTTACATAATATTATGTAGACAAATAAATACCTAGTAATTTTTTTTACATAGGCGTCAGTATAATAGCCGGCGTAACTTACCATCAGTAGCAATTACTTGGACGAGATTTACATTTTGAAATTAAAACAATTCTTCCTTTACAAGTGACTAAAACAATATTATATTGCAAGGAATGAAAATAAACAATATATTTTTATTTGTTTATTTTACTCTTTTATGAGGTATAAAATATGTGGCTTAATCCACGACTTTCATACATATAGGTCGTAGGTTCGAATCCCGGTGCCTTATTTTTGCAATTTCACAGCACAATCCTTCGCTTATGTGAAAAATGTCAAAAGTGTATTTGTGTTCCTTTTTGAGTGAGCTCGAATCTTTAAAAAAATAGTTGCCTTAACGTTTCGTACATCTTTTGGCTTATAACGTAGCAATCTCTTTCACCAAAAGTAAAACAAAATGAAGATGGAAAGAGTAAACAACGCTTTCGAATAAACATATGTAGCTCCGCCTTATTATATTCGCGAAAAATACATACCTAGCATAGAAATTATTACTAAAACTGTAAGTATGTGATTTTTGAGTCGTTAATTTTTGATCCCCTCGACTTCCTTTCTTCTCCGAACTTCAGAAAACATTTTTTTTACCCATCCCGCCGTTTTCCGAAGGGGGTAGGCAGAGAGTACGGACTTCCATTCTTTCCTATCCATTCCGCATACATGCTCTTCTATTCCTTTTGCTCCTGACTTGGCCCTCCTCTAAGACGGCACCGATATGGTCGGACCATATCATCCGAGGTCGGCCTCGTCTGCGTGCACCCATTCTTTTAGAAATTCTTTCAAAATGTGACACATTCTTTCTCACTGTGACCCATTCTTTCAAAATGTGACATAAAATTTTGTCATTTTTATTCGGAGTGCTGTTTCTAGTACCTAGTACATACAATTCAATGGTCAAAATAATATTTAGAACTATTTTTTTTTTTTTAAATGAATCTGTGCTCACTCAAAGTGAACACAAATACACTCCTTGACTCTTTCACAGTAAGCTACCGAAAGCTTGTGTCGTGAAAGAGGAAGATGGTCGGCACCTGGGATCGAACCACGACGTCCGCAGTACGAAAGCCGACGTAACCGCTGGGTCACCAACCACTATTATCGAAATACTTGCCCTATCTATCACTGCATACGGTTTGTTTGAACTGCATGCACAATTACTCAGTACTTAAACATATTGGCAATGAATTAAGAATTGGTTATATTGTTTACATAGCTGGTTCGTTGTAGCATCTGTTCCTAGTTCATATTCATTCAATCAATCTATCTATATATACTCCCTTAAAGATCCCACTTAGGGACATAGGGAGGCAACAAGAGCTCTCCACTGCCCTCTTTCTTGCGCATTTGGGATGACCTCCTCCCGTATCGATACAAAATAAAAATATCTCTTTCAATCTACGAGTAATTCATATGCATCCATTTTGTTTCTCAAAACTGTTTGAATTGGCCGGTGAGGAACGTAAAGGTTTGAGTTAAATAAACACGTCGAAGAACACTTTTAAATACAAAGATATAACTAGAAGAGATAATAATATTAATCTGTTGCCGGCGGAACTTATTCCGCTTAGGGCGTTTTTTGGTCCTGAATTCCGCAACTGGCAGTACACACATCAAATGATTATCGTGCTGTAATTATGGCATTTGTGAGAGCAATGTTCAGAAGTGGTCACTGGTCAGCAACATACAAGTCTTGCAATAAAGAACTAGAGTTGCTGGCAAACATCAAGTGAAAAAAAAAATTTGCTGCCTATGATAATTTTGTAAACTGTTAAGAAAACAGCTTTGACAACTGAGCAACCGAATTTTGCAAATTCGATTGGCAGTTCGAGAGATTATCGCGTTTAAACAAACAATAGTATTATTTTAGCTTATATGTATTAGTATTGATAACATATCTTGGTGCAGCATGTGTCATATTATAAGTTCGCTAATACAAGAAGGATGACGTAATCTAAACGATAAATAAATGAATAATATTGCAAGGAATTGAGTGGCGTGACTGCTGCCTACGCCAGTTTAGCCTACCTACCTGCCTTCTGCCATACTCGTAAGAATACATAAACTGCAATCATACCTACTACTATAATATCAGCGTTATTTTTGTCTATGATTGTCTCTTTTGAAATATGAGTTGTTATGCATAATATTTTTAGATTTTTTATATATAGAGATAATAAGTATAGGCATTTTTTAGTATGATTTATGGAATATTACAATGACGTAAGATTTCACCTCAGTACCCGTATTCTAAGTTTTATCGAAAGGTAGTCACGGAAGTAAAGTGAGTATTACACGATACATTTTGTATTGAAAACGTGTATAGTGCCGCTGCAAGAATATACCTAAGTATCTAGAAACAAATGCGATTCTAGCATTCGATAGGTATACAAGTTTCTTATACAAAATGTTACTCACTTTACTTCCGTGACTACCTTCCGATAAAGCTTAGAATACGGGTACTTGTCGAACTACGCGAAATGGTTGAGAGTTTAAAAAACTCTATTATTGGAGGTGTTAATTTTATTGTTTACTTAAATGGTCGTATTTGTGCTCGATTTCAGCCAGCTAAATTACTTGTATTCCGGTATTTTCTGGTCTTTTGAAGTGTGTTCTGTGACTGGGTGTCATTTTTAAGCGAACGGGCGGTCAATCATCTTTTATATGGTCTTGTCCTTGAGTTATTAATAATATGTACGACGACTAGAAGCAACATTCCCTAAAATAGTGCAATGAAACAATGATCTTTGGTAAAACGTTATAGTATTTTCAAGTTCACAACCTCTTTCTTGATAAGTAGAAGTAGATGCATACTCTAATTTAACTACTGTCTCGGTCATTGCTCTTATATTCTAAGGATTGCTAGCCCGAGTTCCCCGTGTTATCAACATGACGAAGAGGAAAAACAATTATGTCAATTTAATGATAGGTACATCATTTATGTAACGGTAAAACATTTTTTTCCCTACAAAAATACAGCAGAATTTGGGTTGAAAGGCTTCAAACGAGTACCAGTTAGTTCATTTTTACAGTTCTCCAATGCCTCTTTGCCTCTTCGTTAGTAAGAAAAATCCCTGCATGTTGATAACACGAGTTTTTCCTTTGACAGTTTACGTTAGCAGTCCATAGATATAGTAGGTCTATGGTCTCGCTTCGAACAATATAAACAACAAGCTACAAAGAGACAGCCGAAAGATAAAGAAACCATTCAAATAAATTGGGCTTTGATCCGAGTAAATAATAATACACTTACTCGTATTCGCAACGTAAGTGCACTTGCCTAGCACAGTCATTGTTTCTAATTAAGACTTATTTGCAATGATTCTTTGACGTTGTCACTATTTTTCCTTTCCCTGGACGTCTTATGGCCGCCGCACTTCATAAACAAAAAATATGACATAATATTTAGATTTTTTTTCCACCGAAAGCCGCATTTAGTACGTAATACGTTTAAATCAATGGGACTTGTAGAAAATTTAAAACTCGGTATTTGAGATAGTCTTTACGTTACTTTCTTTTATCTGGCCACACCACCAAGCTATAGCATTTACTCTGTTCCTTCTTTACCCGAAATACCGTTCCGAGTGGTGATCATTCCATCCGGGTAACAGGGTTCTTTTTTGGCACAATTCTTTTCGTATGGTCGCTCACAGTTTGCTCTTCTGATACCGAAGCCATTGGATCGCATCATCTGTCAATGTGTGCAAGTCTTTGAATGCGTACACAGGGTCCTAGGACCGACTGTTTGTGTCATCCCATATGCACATTATAATGGTTTGTCCAACCATCCCCATTTGTAAAGAGTTGCATTTATACATCACATCTCATTCGGTTGACTTTACACCATATATATTTCTGGGTTATGTTGAGAGCCAAGCAGTTCTTTTGTCGGGTCAGCTACCATAGGTTCTTGTTCCGTACTGACGATGCGGTCTATAAATTGCTGTCTCCAATTGTCTTCTGCACTAGAGGATGCTGCTAATCAGTAATGCCCCTACCACACGCTCCGTCTTACCTGTGGTCTTGCCTGCGCAAGCCTGGCTTGTCAGGTAAGACGGAGCGTGCGGTGTACTGTTTTATACCAACCACACGCTCCGTCTTACCTGACAAGCCAGGCTTGCGCAGGCAAGACCACAGGTAAGACGGAGCGTGTGGTAGGGGCATAAGGATTTCGGGATATTCGATGTCAGAAACAGCAAAAACCATCCTCTTTAATATAAAGAAGAATTCCTCTTATTATTATTTGCCTGTGACTGCCCTTGTTCCATTTTGACTGAAGAGCCGTAATTATTCATTTGTTATGTTGTAGGTATTATTGTGAGAATAGTCGTTATAAAGAAGTGGTCACTTCCAGGTGTACAATGAATGACAGATACCCTTCACCCACCAATACCTACGCTATTCTAATATTATGTCATTGTCATTATCGATTTGGTTGTCTGCCATCACATGGGGGTATTTGCTGGTAGACATATAGGGCTATGGTGTACTATTATGTTTTTTATGATATGTATCACAACTGCCCACATTACTGCTTTTTTTCAAAGACTGATAGACTGTTCGAAAGGTAGTATTATTGTATTGGTTTAGAATGGTAAGAAAGTTCCACTCTTTGCAAATTGAAAGGTGCACATGAAATTGTGAGTTAACAACACTGATATAAATGTGCTACGTACTAGAACTAGATGCGACATTAAGAACGATTTTTTCAAAATAATATATCACTTTCTTTGTTTATGAGGTACGTAGGTGAATATACGTCGAGGAAAGGTAGTGGCAACGTAAAAAAAATCATCGCAGATAGTTTTGATTAGAAATAATGACTATGCTATAGACAAGTGCACTTTCATTGCAAATTTAAGTATATTATTTATTCGGGGCTTACCAAACTTACTTGAACGGTTTTTTGTCTTTCTTCTATCACTTTCCATCTTGTTGCTTTGAATGATTAATATTCAACACGAGATAGGAATAAAACAATTGAATAATTAGTGTTATAACTGTTATAGTATGTAGAAATTTTTGAAAAAGATATCGAAATTAAATAAATGAGAAAGAGTTTTTTGATGGTAACATTACATCAAGCCTGTTGAAACCACTACGTGGTTACGAACGGCTTCTAGTGTTGTTTCGACAACTGGCTTAGTGTGATCACTTTTGCGTTAACAACATTCGACATTCTGGTAGTCGAATTCAATGAATGTCTTCATGTTGAAAAATCCCATTGCGCCGGTAGGATTTGAAGCAATGACATTAGTTATGCCATACCAAGGCGCTAACTTCTAGGCCATGAGTGAACGAAACTGTCAAGTACTACATTATTTTTGAAATGTTTAGACATCTGTTGAATATTATGAGTAACATTGTATTCAATCATATTCACTTGTGTTTGTTTTGTTTTTTGATCGATTTCCTGTTTTGAATAATAATATATGCAACTATTTGGAACAAAATCAATTAGAATTACATAATTATAAGACCATTGAGCTTACAACAATGTTAATCATTGGCCCATGTCCAAATTGCATTTTAAAATGTTTTGACATACCTACACTTTTCAATACCAATCATACTTTTTTGTGTGGCAAC
Organism: Mystacides longicornis; assembly: GCA_963576905.1. Taxonomy (NCBI): domain Eukaryota; kingdom Metazoa; phylum Arthropoda; class Insecta; order Trichoptera; family Leptoceridae; genus Mystacides; species Mystacides longicornis. The sequence continues at coordinate 4,284,093 of OY756433.1, read as the reverse complement.
ATTTAACTCGACTATAATTTTTTAACGGAACACGTTCCAAATTCAAATTTCAGCTGGCATTATTTTTTAAATAATTTTCTTTCATTTCGTTCGAGTCTTACGTGATGTGCTGAACTGACTGTGATAATGTTTCATCGTATTATCAATCTCACGATAACTAGGAAGAATCTCACTGTAGATATTCAGTTAGGTTATTTCTGAAACTCCCTAGTGACTATAATATAGTCAATATGGCCGCTGGCTTACTCGTATTTTTAGATTACTATATCATAATATTGGTCACTAAAATTAGATATTGCGGTATCTTCACTAGAGAGAGAGAGAAAAAGAAAAAAGGGAGTAAGATATGAGCAATGCGCCATCTCATTAGATCAATTTTCACTTCATCCGTGAAATAGGAGAGTTTGAAATTGGTTTATCAATGCATGTTATAGTATAAACGCTGTATCTATGAAAAGGATTGAGAATATTAGGAAAGAATGTGGTATTGATGCTAATTTTGTCAGAAATATGAAATTTGACAAGTTGAAAAGATTTAGTTACTTCGGTTAGTTAGGTAATAATTAATTAGGTTGTATGGTGGTACTTCGTTTTTTTTTTGTAAATTTTATTGTATGTAATAATAATATGTTCTTTTATTATTTTTTTAAATAAAATACATAAATTATAATGTGACTATGTAACTAAATAAATAAGAAAGAATAAAAAATACATACACAATAAAACATGTTCAGATTTTAGCTAAATTCAGTGCCGTCTCCAAAAATTGGAAGACTTAATTCGAAAAAAAAACAACTCCGATATGGAATTCGCTGAATCAATCAATGGAGAGTGTGTATTTAGTGTTATTATAATTTTTTTAGAGTGTGTTTACCTATTATATACCTATCATCATTTTATATGTAGCTTTCGTTATCAAAATATACTTTTTAATTTCCTAACGTAATTTTTATTAATTTAACATTTCCAACATTGTGTTATTATTTATATAACGTGCCATTTATTTAGTACTTTCATGGCAGCGTAGAGTTGTGTTGTATTGTTTGTTATTGTTTAGAATAGTAGCAACGGAAGTGGCGTGGTAAAACACCATAAAATAATGGGTCACCATCACAATGTACCCCGTAAGAGACTTTACACCCAAACCATAACACTTCCACACTTATAATTAAGTATAAAATGTTACCTTCACATTTAATTTACAAGTGTTTTTTTTTTACTTTATTTTTTAATGGCGCATAAATTAGAAAAAATAGAGTATTTTTGGCCTGAACTTATATTTTGAAAGCAAGATACATCAATCGGTTGCTTTGGTTTTTATTTTCCTGTAGTTTTAGAAGTGCATTTAGGCTGGCGGGTTCAGTCATACTGCACTTGAACGAAAAAAAAAAACTAAAAATGTGACAAAAACTATTTCCTCCCGTAACCCTTCAAATGAAATACATTAAAGATTAAACTGTTAGTAGATGGCATTCATTTTGAAACCGATATTTTTTTTACTCATCACACGTTTCACGGACGTGGTAGGCCCAGAGTACTGACTTTAATTCCTTTCCAGACAAGCCTCTTTCGCATTGCTTTTACTTCTGATCACATTGCCTCCCATTGCTTTTACTTCTGATTTGGATCTCTTTCAAGACGGCACCGGTATGATCGATCCACGTCAATCTAGGCCGACCACGTCTCTATCCATCCATTCTTTCTGATTGATTTTTTCGGATCGTTTTTGTAGTTCTATCTTTATACATTCTCTCAACATGCCCGAACTACCTAAATTTATTCGTTTTTACATTCCTTTCTAATATCATTCCTGTTATAATATACACTCCTCACCTTATCAATAAATTTATTATATCAATATTGTGTTTAGATCTAGAAGATAAGATTTTGAATCTAAACCGTCCTTGAATAACCATCAACACGTTCCACTCCTTTCCGAGGCTTGTTACCGTCTATGATTTTTTTTCTCAGTCTTGGGCGTTATATGATTGCAAAATCCGGCACCGTCTAAAACAATTTGTGCTAAGAAATTCTGTTACCAAAAACTATGACAGTCTTGTATTTTCCTTACATACTTATTACTTATTAAAAAAATTTGAATGCCGTCAAACTTTTGGAATTGTCATAGTTTTGAACTGCGACTGCGCCATGTTATAAGCAGGTACTTGTTGCTTATTTCTCGTAGAACAAAGCGTTATGAGTACAGAGAGTAGCTATAAAATGTTACAGTATTATTTATAGAGGCCTACCATAGACAAGAGAAAGAGACGGACAAACAACAAACAACCATGAATGTAGGTGCAACAGCCTACGGTTATACATATATAGGCACCTACCCACTGTAATATACTTTTATTCCCTATGCGTGTGTTGTGCGTATAATCCGCTCTACACACACAATTTGAGTCATCTGTCAATTTGAATGCACGCAATAAGTAGTTGCTTGATGTAGGAAAAGTTCGTCAACGTTAGTCTCTCATTTCCGTCAAGAACGTTGAGACAACGCATAAGAGCTATTACATACAGCTCAAATCAAATAAAATCAAAACTCCCTTTGAACTCCACTCAGGAGAGGGAGGCAACAAGAGCTCTCCACTGCGCTCGAACTAGCGCAATGCTTATGATGACCTCCTCCATCACCATGTCCGACTCCCACAGCTCTGCCTCAAAGGAACGGAATGCGGCATGAGAGGGTCTTCCACGTCTTCGAGACCCTGATGGGAGAAAAACCAGCGCTCTCCTCGGCCAACTGTCATTCGGCATCCTCAACACATGTCCCAACCACGTCCATCTCCTCTCCGTAATGGTGGAAGTGATGGGCATGCGATGGGTGCTCCGACATGATTCAAATGTGGCGTGCCTTAGAACTAACACATGCTTCAAATTATGTGTATGACCAGGAATTGTAATGTAGAGAGTTCATGATGGCATCCACATAGTTCCGTGTGCAGGTATATCCAAGCTGTTTACTCCTCATTTAAACAAAACAAAAAAAACCACGCCTAGAAACGTACTTTCAAATTATCTTTTAGTAATCATATTATAATGAGCTTTCACGGGAATAAAAAACACACATTTTTTACGCGTGATGAATTTCGGTTTAGTAAAAAGTATGCGACAAGAGGAAAATCATTTTGTTAGGCAAAGCATTGTTTACAAAGAATTGTACTATAAACTACCCATACAAGAAGCGACATTTGAACAAATATCCAAAATTTTACGTCACATCATTTTAGTTTATGAAGTACGGAGCGGAAGGAATGTCGAGGAGAAGCAGGAAAAGTATTGACTGCGCCAAAAAATTATATTCTAGACCTTTTTTTGCGAAAATATTTTTTTCCATTTTCTTGTTAAAATTTTTGACAAGCTGAAAAGGAAATGGGGCCATCTTTTACTTTAAAACCTTCACCATTTCATTCAGTGAAAAACAAAGGAAATAATTCGTTATAACAAAAAAACTTCAAAAATATTTTAGGTATTTATTTTGTTAGTTTTTTTTATAAAAATCTATTTATATATCTTATAACAATTAGTAATTATTAATAGGTATGTTACTGTAAATAGCATTGTAAATGAAACTTTGAAATATATTGAAGTTTGTTAAATAGATTCAAGGCTGTAAAATAATTAATCCTGAAATAATCCTGAACTTGTCAATCATTCTTTTTCCGCAAATTCTGCATAGTGATCTCATTTCTATAACATTTATACCAACTTTCAGATTGTGAGTTCTTTTGCAATTTTCACTCCATACTTACATCATGGATGGTATCAGGATTGCATTTTGCATCAACTGTTTAAATTGTCATTTAAGTTCAAGTGTAACGAACAAGGTGGACAACCATTATACGCCTACGTATTACGTTACTTTCTCAGAGGCAAAAATCAAGAAACATGCCTCTTCATTGTAGTCCGTTAGTTCGATACAAACTTGGCCGTTAGCCTTTCACCCGTACTGCGGCCATCACAACACGAGGTCTGAATGACGCCTACGCCCTACGTACCGTCAACCCACGATTGCGACTTGGAAGCTCCTAATGAAACATCTGTTCGAGATCACATCAAATCTCTACAAGCTATATACAAAAACTTTATAATATTATGATTAATGAAAGTCGGGTTAGTGCGAACACTCTAGATTGCCTGCACAGATTCTTCCGATCCGATGTTTGACTAATAGATTCTTCTCTGCTTCGGATAACAGAATAACTAATAAAAAGATGAAAAAAAAAATGGATAGGAAATTATATAGGTAAAATTTATAATATTGAAGTTAGTATGGAACAGATTTTCTGCAAAGCCACCGCCATCTATGGAAAATTTTACAACAATAAAATTATTGTTAACCTGACAACCATTGCAATTAAAAATATTGATACGTACGAAGATTTTTGTTGGTACTTTTTTCAAGCATTCAAACATAAACGTATTTTTGTATAAATTACAAATTTGGAATCAATATTCATGGTAAGGACTACAGCAGCCCGATTCACGGAAAAGTTTAAGTGTAAGTTTAGTTCGAAGTTCGATTCAAACCCTCCGTGAATAGGTACATAGACTGTAGATAGTCGCCGCCTACAATAATTATTATTACCAGCAGCCCTATTCACAAAAGTTTGAATCGAACTTCGTTCGAACTTAGACTTAAACTTTTCCGTGAATCGGGCTGCAGGACAACGTCTGTTGGGAAAGCTATAGTCTTTATACATAAATATATTAAAATGGAGACCTATTTTCCGTTGTCGTCGCATTACTCGTAAATCTCTGGACTGATTTCCTTTTTTTGATGTGTTTGTTTATGTCAGGAGAAGCTTCTTATGAAATAAAAAATGAAGATTTTTTTTAAAGTAGCTAACCTTCGTAGTGCTTTTTAACAATATAATTTTAATTCTAATTTTGAAATTAAATTGACGTTCGACAGAAACTGTCAGTTGTTTGATAATTGGTACGATAGACAGAATGCGTATGGAAAATATACATGTTTTTAAAAAAAAGATGCATCGGCCGGAATAACATTGTTTTTTGTCATTATACAAATTCGAATTCAACTTAGGAGCACAGGACAACGTCTGTCGGGAAAGCTAGTTTGTAGATTATTTCAGGATAGTTTTATTACAAAAACTCCTTTCTATTTTTGCGTATATTGTACCAATCGAGTAAGAGGATTTTTGAAGTCCCTCTAGTTGCCGGTTGTTCCCCTTTTTCTTCACAAGGAAGAAAGAATATAGTAATTTGTTTACGATCAAGAGTACTGAGTAGGAAGCTGTTTTAACCTCTAATTGTGATCAATGAACATTCGAATAAATAAAAATAAATCACATCTATTTAGTGTAACTTCATTAGTGTTGTTGCGAATTGCGATGTACCTAATGGTACCTGCCAGACATATTTGCAAGCTTGATCATACTAAATGAATATTGTGTTAAAGTTAAACCATCAACTCTCCTTAAACGAAACCATTAATGCAAACTATCCAATAGGCTACTATGTAAGTAAATTATCAAATCTTCTTTCTCAGCCCCCTTTATCAAGTGTTTGACATAGGTCTTTGCGAGTTTTCTCCATTCCTCTGTGTCTTTTACCAATTGCAGCTTTTTCCACCCGCGGTAGCACTATCATAGGCCCGTCTCTTCTGAGTCTTTCCGGCGCTTCTTTTGCCTTTCTTATGGGTTGTCACAAGACTTGCCCACTACCGCTTGAGATTAGCAACCTGATCCATGACAACTGCCAGTTTTGTTCGGCGACTAATTCTACAATAACTAGTCCAAATTCCGATCTCTGCTTTTTTGATACGAAACTCTATACGAGAGCGTTATTCTCGTCTTCCGAAGCTCATTTAGCATTCATAACAGTCTTTTGGCATATCCAACTCCTCTTCAAATGCATACAGTGACATAGTGCTTAATTGCTACCGTTTATTATTGAATGGAATAATGTATTATTGTAAGACATCGTATTAATATATTTTTTTAATAATCTTATCTAATCTGTAAAATATAGGCACGACGAGATAATCAAGCAAGTACGTAATAGTATCGGGGTGCGTTATCTTAAGATTACTTTTTGACCATCTAAATATTATCAAGGAACCAAGAAATGAAAAATATGGCCACTTATTAAACTTGACTAAATGAACGTGCGTTCCTGATGCATTATTAAATACTTAGATTAATTTGAGAAACCGTTTCTTTGTCTTTGATTCGATTTTTCATCATAATAATAAGACCGAGACTGACAAAAGTTCGATTAAACCATAGATTTTTATATATAACTACCTAGATGGAGTACCTACTCCTAAATTTTGTAATAATCAAAAAGTGAAGCCGCATTGGCACGCAATTTTGACAGTACGGTAGTCAAAACGGAATGAAAAAAAAATGATGTTAACATTTATAAAGAAACTTTAAAATGATCAAATTTCACACATTTCAGCGTAAAACTACGTTTTCTTGTAAAAAACGCGAAAAAATCTGAATAAATATACGCCGTACCACGTTCTTTTGGGAACCAAACTGTCAAAAGTTGCAATATTCCGTCTTCACTTTTGGACGCGAGTCGGAATTTTAGTATATTGTATAGAATTCTGTGGATTAAACATAACAAATAATTCTTCAAAAACGTTATTTGAAACTTTGTAATACTTAGCCATTCTACCGATTTGAGGGGTTAAATAAAACTTTGCAGTATTACGATATTTAAATATTTAAATATCGTAATACTGCAAAGTTTTATTTAACCCCTCAAATCGGTATACATAACAAATAAGTATGACATTAAAGTAAAGATATTTTAGTAGGTAGCAAATACAATTCTGATAATAATAATAAATAATAATGACTTATTATATTATCTTTAATACTAGACTACCAATTCAATGTTTGTTTAATGCCTTACAATAGCAGAATATTGTATAGATTTTTTAAAATTAAAAATTCAGTTCACACCATAGATATGATAATCATCTTCCACTAATAGATATAGATAGTGACTAATATGGCGTATTAGAGGCGAACCCTTCTTTTATTTTACAGCACGTATAATAGTTCGTATTTCTACCAACGGATGTCGCCACTATAGATAAGCCGAATAACGTTTAGTTTACCTGATTACGTACCAACTTCTCGTATGTTAAGGCATTACACATATTGTTATTTCGAACTTGCCAAGCAGGGTTGCCAACCGCACTACTACAATATTTCATCGCCTGACACCCGTATGAAGAGCTTTTTCCAACGGTGTGTTTTTCCCTAAATTTCTACCCCTATGTGTTCAATCAGGGAATAAGTTCTGTCGGTTAAATACATGTTCTTTTGCATAGAAGGACGGTTGTTAAAAACGACTGTGTTCTTCTTCAAGTGGAAGTAGACGATTAACCACGGTGTAATAGATTTGTCTACATCTTTCCTTTCAGCCTGTACGAAATTCCCTTTTTTCGGGTCTCAATCCATATTGTTGGTTTTTCCCAAGAAGTCCCTGTTTCCACATCTCACTGAAGGCAGCTTATCATATCTGCATTCGAGCAATAGCGTATGCTGCCAAATCACCTCTTCTATGTACATAGCTGTTTCTGGGGCAACAGCTGCAATTGTCATCTTCAATCATCACTTGGATGATGGTGCAAAAAGGCCTGTGTGCTCTATGTTGTGGCCTAGTCAAGTTGTTGCGAAATTATTTTGAAGAATTGCCTTCTTTCTCCAACCCCGCTGATCACTTCGTTATTGGTGAAATGCTTCTGTCCATCACATCTCAAACGCAGATTGACGTCCTGCGTCCTTTTGAAGGGTGAAGGGTCTCTAAGAACTTTCTAAAAATTCTGGGACATTTTTAAAGTCCCATTATTTTAATATAAGTTCTACTGGATGTCAACCTTGGTGAAAGAATGTATTCCACGTACATGAAAATTAATATGGAGTCGGAAGTAAGTACCGCGTGCAATGTATGATAATAATTTTATCTAAGTTCAGTTACTTTAAAAAATATTATTCAATGTAAACCATTTCCCTGTGCGTTTAACGGAGGCTCGCCATCTGCTTGTCATTTTACGTAATATCAAGTAGGTACAAAGTTTCTTAATTGGAGTCCATTACTCCAGGAGTGCAAAGGTCTGTATGAATAGCTGTAGGTAAATGTCATTGCGCCTGTCTGTGTCATCCTCGGTCCTAGACCCGTGTATTATTATGATCATTAATTTATTAACAAAATTTTTAAGATGCATTTATTATTCGTTTCTGAAACGCCGCACGTGGCAATTCCAATCCCCCCATTCAAAATCACTCCAAATAGACGGCGTCCAAAAATTGGTATTTTGCTATTATTAAATTTAAAACAGCAACACGTGTACCCTGGTGGAAGGGTAGTGACAGAATTATATAAATTTGGACTAAGTTTTTAGCACTGACAATCAAGTGACGTGAAGACTTGGACTACGTTCATGCACTCGAGTTTGTGCATTGACGATCCGTTTGTAGTAATGGATGAATGGCTTGACACGATTGAATTTTGGGCTGATGGATATCCGACTCACCCTATCACTCCACATCATCCATTTGTTTTCCCCACTCACGACCATTTTTTGGAGTGACATCGCTCCATTTGGACGCATCAATTGTACGTGAATGGCGTGCCTTATCGATCAGTTACATAGGTACTAATTTCTGCTATTCTTTTGACAATATTATGTTTTTGCAGACTTTGGCCCTTTTTTGAAATCTCCTCATAACGTATTTACGCATCTCATACACTTCAATTTCTTTCCGTTTGTTCCTCCCTGCAACCAGTTTTGTCCTTCAATAACGTCTCTTTCGTTGGACCATCACTTTCAAGTCCCCCTTATTTTCCACTTTAAAATTTAGGTGTTTTATCTTATGCATCGCTTTTTAGCTTTGCAATGCGATCTATAATGTCTGGTCACTTAAATGTTTTTGTTCCTTTATTTTTTTAAGTTTGTACATACTTCACGTGCATATTGCAATAGAGTCGTCAGTGAACATTCATTCAATCAAATCTTGTCCAAATTGATGATGTGACATTGAACTCTTATGAAAAACGAGCAAACGTCTTTTCTTAAACTGTTGGCATTGGAACCTTGAAAACATCCACTCGTAATAATATTCATATTTACGCTAGCTGATACGTATTCATGTAATCGTAGAAAACAAATTAGTTTATTATGATTTCGTGTAAACGCGTGACTCACCAGACCATAATGTACGTAGGTATGGTTATTATTATTTATTTGAAACAAACAAACTATCGTCTCTATACTAGCTTTATTTCCCCTGGGACTTCTATCGGGAATTCTTCAAGGCTTTCGACACGGTATCGCATGATAGACTAGCTTAATCACTACATCAGGTTTTTTTTTTTATATAATAACTTCTCTTTATTCACCAAAATAATAACAATACAAGTCCTGTTAAGGCTTTTACAAGCCTTGTCAACAGGTTCTTTACACAATTATTACAAATTACAAAAATAATTCGATTGTTTGATAAATTTATATAAAACAAAAGATAGATACAAACAAAACCAATCATACATGTTATTATACCATTAGGCAGATTGTATAATACATTTACACATTATATTGCACGCCAAACATTACCAAATAATTCTTATTTTTTTATCTTCGAAAATGCACGGCAAATGCCTCCACAAAACAACAAGCAATCCAACAAATACGCCCATCAGCTATGCAAAACACAAAAAAGCATCAAACCAACAAACATCCTCATCAGTCATACAAAAAAATACAAAACAAAGCATTCAACCAACAAAAATCCTCGTCAGTCATATCAAAATATAATATAAAACGAAGTATTAAACAATAAAGATTATCATCAGTCATACAAAAATAAAATATAAAACAAAGCATTAAACCAATAAATATCCTCATCAGTCATACAAAAATAAAATATAAAACAAAGTATTAAAACTAGTAAATATCATCATCAATCATAAAAAAAATAAAATAAAATAAAACATAAAACAAACTATTTAGATAATAAATATCCCTATCAGTCATACAAAAAACAAAATATAAAACAAAGCAATAAATATCCTCATCAGACATAATATATAAAAAAAATATATATAAAACAAAGTATAAAATCAACAAATATACTCTATAAAAAATATATATATAAAACAAAGTATAAAATCAACAAATATACTCTTCAATCATACAAAAAAACAAAACGAAATAAGTACAAAGAATCTATATAGGTACTCTTCATGACTATTTTTTAATTATTTACTTTAAAATAAAATCAATCACACATGTTACTCACCAAACCCCACAACCAGCACGACCATATCTCACACTGCATCAATAATATCCATATTACTCACAATCCACTGTCTCATAAGAATCTTCATCTCACCTAGTCTTTGGGTATCTTTAATATTCTGAGGTAGCATATTTAATACTTTGGGAATCAGATATTCTAGGGTTCGCATACCATACTTATTATTTACTTTAGGAATTACCAATCCCTCATTCTGCGTGAATCTAGTATTATGGTTGTGTATCAATCTATTTCGATATCTAATGTCCAAAATATCAGGTAGTAAAAATTTGTTCAAAAATATTCCCTTAGCAGTCATTATATTGCAATCTGTATATGTATCTCTTGCATTGAAATGTCTACCTGGAACAGACTTGTAATTGGCAACTATTTTAACAAGTATGTCTTGGACACTCTGTACTCTGTTTAGATTAGTTTTTGTTGTGTTTCCCCAAGCGGAGATTCCATATCGTATCAAAGATCCCGCCAACGAAAAATATATGGTTTTTGTTATACAATCAGGTACAAAATATTTTACCCTATGAAGTTGTCCCGCAACCGATCTCAACCTACTACACAGCTTACTAACATGTTCGTCCCATTTAAAATGATTATCAATTAATACACCTAAATACTTATATGTTTTTACCTGTTCAATATTTTTACAGTTACAATCATTTCTAATACCAATGTGAATACAGTCATAATCATGCGAAACTATGCGAGGGCTAGATGCAACAGTGTGTGGAGTCCTTATATATAACAATTTCGTCTTTTCTGCATTTATTCTAAGACCATAATCATGTGACCATTTAATCAGAGCATTGTAATCATCTTGCAGTAATTTACATGCATCATCTATGTTTTCGTGCGCCATCACTAGTGCAGTATCGTCAGCATACATAAAATGCCGAACATTTCTAAAAAGATTCTTGATCATGGAGACATAAATCAAATACAATATTGGTCCCATTATAGATCCCTGTGGCACACCCGATTTAATGTATTTAACATCGCTATATGTATTGTTTATTTTCACTATGCATCTTCGATCACTTAAATAATTTCTGAAAAACATCAACAATTTACCCGTTATCCCAATTAATTCTAGATACTCTAATAATTTTTCATGATTGATGGTGTCAAAGGCCTTAGAGTAGTCTATAAAAATAACAAGAACATGTTTTCTTTTATCCAATGCGTCATTCACTAAGTTTCCAAAATTTTGTAGAAGTGTCTCAGTTCCCTTATTTTCTTGATATCCGTACTGTGATGGATCCACAATATTATTTCTTTCTATGTATTTTTTCAGTTGGTTACACACATATTTCTCAAGAATTTTCTCAATCGCTGGTAAAATGCTGATTGGCCGATAATTATTATAATCATAGTGTTTTCCACCCTTATAAATTGGTCTTAATATTGCTGTTTTTAATTCTTCTGGTATGCATCCTTCTTCTATAATTTTGTTGATAAGATGGGCAATAATGGGAGCCAGCCTACCAACATTATTTTTCAAATCATGCATTCTAATGTTATCTATACCCGGTGATTTGGAGTCTTTCATGTTTTTAATAATGTCTGCAATATCGGCGACAGTTGCAGATCGATAGAGCATAGAGGTATTATCAGCCATATTAACAAGATTCATCGTTTTATGATCACAAATGTGCAGACTCTGGTACACTTTATCAGAAAAGTTTTCATTAAACTTCTCCAGTACTGTTTCCAATTGATTGTTTTTCAAGAGATATTTTTGTATCACTTCATCACAACTATTTTTTGTTTTTCTTCCTAAGACAAAATTTATTTTATTCCAAGTCCTCTTTATATCACCAAAACAGCCATTAAATTTATCCCTATAGAAGTTTGTTTTAGCATTCAATATAAGTTTATTAAGTTTATTTCTATATCTCTTATATTCAATTTCATATGTTTGATTAGAGGGGGTATTTTTCCATTTTTTAAATAATGCATCTCTTTTTTTAACTTCTGTTAGTAAATCATCTGTCATCCATGAGTTCATTGGACATGGTCTCTTTTTAACAGGTTTCTTTTCTGTAATTGTGCATCTGCTATAAATTTCTTTAAAGGTTTTTTTAATCATATTATATAACGCACTAACTGAGTTCTCAACCAACATGCCACTCCAGTCCACCTCCTGAATCAGACGAAAACATTTATTTTCAGAGATCACACAATTACAATTCACCTCCAAGTCATGCAGTTGATGTTTTGATTTTTTGGTTTCAAAAGTTACCCTGATAGCGACCATATAATGGTCGGCTATTGCACATTCACCTACACAAGTTATCAAATCATCAGCAGACTGAACTTTTTTGCCAACCCTTCTCACGAAAATATGATCAATACATGATATTGTTTTTCTTCCTGCTACCATCACTTCTCTCGTGATGTCATTTATACCTTTTACAAACTTATTGTTAATCAGCATATTTTCATAATTCATTACAGCACTCTCCTGATCAGACAACAAGTTGATATTTATATCTCCCATTATTAACACATTCTCATTGTCTTTCATTTTACTAGTGAGTATATTATTTAGTTCATTTACATAATGATTTTTATTCAAATCAGGAGGTCTATATATAGCCAACAAAAAGAAATGGAAATCGAATGTTGAAGTACGAATATATGAATGAATAGCCTGCAAAGCACTTTGTTTCCTAAATTGAATACTTTAGTTTACACATGGACTTCGTCAAGGCATTCGACACGGTATGGCATGATAGACTACCTTAATAATCCCCACATCAGGTTGAAGTACGAAAAAAGGAATGAATAGATTGCAAAACAATTTGTTTCCTAAATTGAAGACTCAAGAGAAAATCGCAAGGTCGTGTGTATAGATTTCGCAAAGGCATTCGACATGATGTATCACTCATATGATAAACTACCTTAATAATCACCACAACAGGTTGATGTACGAAAAAAGGAATGAATAGATTGCAAAGCAAAAATCGCAAGGTCGTGTTTATGGACTTCGTCAAGGCATTCGACATTGTGTTCCATGTCAGACTACCTTAATAATTGCATCAGGTAGAAAGAAAAAGGAACGAATGGCTTGAGAGCGACTCTCTAGCTAGATGGAATATTCATTATTTAGTTACTGTGTATTATATTTTATGCCAATGTAAGAACAAACTTTAAAATAAATTGAAATTTAATATTGAATTGAACGGTTTAAAAATATAGTGACATTATGGCAGGTGTATAAATAGTTAAATTTAACGATTTCCCATAATGAATGACATCGACTCGTTCTAATGTTGGTGTGATAATGATCACAACGGTGGTGGCCTTCTCTGCAATGCCGCGCTCTCTACTGGCATCCACAGTGGCTAGAAGGTCTTCCATTCTCATGAGTCGGGTACCGAGGCAGTAACTTGTTAATTCGTCTAGGCAGTAACTTGTTAATTCGTCTTCGTCATTGAGATCACCATTAGTCAGGTATGGGGGGTAATAATACACCGCTAATTGTCATCAGAATTAGTCACTGTACGTCTTCCTGGGCGTGCTGGAATGTGGCGGTGTGTAATCCAAATAATCTCAATTTGTTTACTTCTGATGTATTTGATACTGGCAAACAATCTTATAGCAATATAACCATAGTTTTTACATCTTCTTGTAAAATACTAAGGGAGTTTGTCTGTATAGAAGAGATCAGCAATTCGTTTACTCTAGCTAGAACTACACATTGTCTTAGAGAAATTCCAATAATAGCCGAACCACCACTAACCAACATCTTCTATCAATGCCATCGTTCAACAGTTTCTCCTATTGCATTTATTAAAATATTTATTTTACAGTACTATTATCCCGCCATTGGCATTGCAGAGAACTGTCATAATCTGTCACTTATTTGTGATGCCTGCCAATCCCGTTTGTATGTATGTGAATTAAGAATAAGATAAAGGTGTGATGAATAAAAAACAACTTTAACGCCATTACATTTTTCATTCATATTCAGCAAAGCAGAGATGGAGTATTAAATACTCTCTACTCAACTAATACTCTCTATTAAATACTCTGTCCAAATTTTGGACATAGTAAAGGATAACAAATCATTGAAACTGCACAAGATCGAGCGCTATGGAGATTTCTTGTTACCTCCCCATGTATGCTTTTTAGTGGGGTTTCAAAGGGAGTATTGATGAATTGCGAATGGGCGAACTGTGCGATCTGGAGTACGCGGACGACCTAGCGTTGTTCAGTACGACAGTGGAGGAATTACAGCGCAGTGTTTCAAGACTCTGCAACGAAACAGCACGCCTCGGCCTTCGAGTCAATGCCAGTAAGACGGAGCTCATGGCGAATAATGCCTGCCCCGATAAACAGCAACCGATAACCATCGATGGTCACCAGGTCTCCCGGGTGGATAAATTTAAGTACCTGGGAGCAACCATTACCACCGCTGGTGACCTCGGGGCTGAGCTCCCGATTCGTATCGGTATGGCAAGTGGCGCCTTCAACAACATGACCAAGATATGGAAAGCGTCGGCGTTTAGCGTCGAGACGAAATGTAAACTGTTTGATGCGTGTGTGTTGCCCATTCTCCTTTATGGGTGTGAGTCCTGGCATCTGACCAAGGCCCAGGCACAAAAAGTCTCAGCCTTTGAGATGAAGTGCCTAAGGAGAATTCTGGGCGTAAGATGGTACCACCGCATCACGAACGACGCTATACGCCGGCGCACCCAGCGTGAGCCCATCACCTCCACCATTGTGGGGAGGAGATGGACTTGGCTGGGACATGTGTTAAGGATGCCGAATGACAGTTGGCCGAGGAGAGCGCTGTTCTTCCTCCCATCAGGGTCCCGAAGACGAGGAAGACCCTCTCACACTGTGTTCCGCTCCTTCGAAGCAGAGCTGAGGGACATGGACATGGTGTGGGAGGAGGTCATCACCGTTGCGCAAGATCGAGCGCAATGGAGAGGTCTTGTTGCCTCCCTATGCCCCTAAGTGGGGTCTAAAGGGAGTTTGGATTTGGATTGGATTGATGAATTATTGGTAGAAAAATTTCTAATCTACTAATCTTGTTATGTATCTTCAACATCCTTTTTTTTGTCGCAAAATATGATGCCCCGAAAATACGAAAATAATAGGTGTAGAAACTATAAGCTTCTTGAGATTCCAATATATAAAGAAATCGAACACAATAACTACATAGATATATCAAAAAGTTGGTAAGTAGTGTTTAGGTAGACAGTTCGATCTATTTTCACAAGAATATTTAATTAAAAAATTGAGCTTAGAAATGAAGAGGTTTTTATCATTTTGAAATGGCATGTAATTGTAGAAATAAATATACATAAGAGGTACAAGAAAGGTTTATTCACCGTCTGGTCTGGTCCAATCAAGTTTATATGACAGTATCTCTGTAACGAATGTAGACTAAACTATCGATCCATCAGGCTTTAGCTAAGGTATTTTCTGTGTAAAACATGATTAAATGTAACGAAAGAGGGATAAAAATGGTATGAATGTATCCTTTTTTGATATTTGGTTGTTTAACTGGTTATGTGCCATACTTAAAAAAACACTGTAAAATATACAATTGTGAGATTCGTTGTCTACGAACAATACCACTAGTGTAAGTTTTCGATGATCGAATATCGAAACGATCATCGAAAGGGTTTCGAAAAATTTCCATACAAAACTGATCGGATGATTCGATCGTTTGATTTTCGAACACTCGTACTAATCCCACAGGACTCGGCCTATTATCTACTGGGTCAAATTTGGACGCACGGTCTTTACGGAGCACACAATGTTAATGTGTATGTGGTTTAAAGGTGGATTTTGAGTAGTTTCGGCTAAAGACTAAAGGAACAAATAGCCAAAACTAAATAAGAGCATTCATTCTTGATCATTTATTGTAAGTTTATGCTCGTTTTCAACGTTTACACGAAGAAAATGTCAACGAGAAACAATGAAAAGCAAGAACTAGAATTCTGGGCCACATGTTCTAACGATGGTTATCACGAGTGTAAATTTTTAATTCTTCAAGTTTGTCTGATAATGAAACTGAACAAGTTCTGTACCGTTTCTATTCCATGGAATCTTGGCGAACACAACGAAAGAATCATCTGTCTCAATTTTATACACGGAGAATTCGGTATAATCGAATAAATCGAGTATTTACTCGTTTGGTATATCTATACCCAACTTTATGAACAACTACATGAATGAGTTCTTATACTTTCATGGTTTTACACCTCTCAAAAAAACACTTGTAGTTTTCAGCGTTGAATTGGCCACAATATGCTGGCAACCCTCAATGTTCCTCGTCAGCAAATAAGCACTAAGCCACAGCGATATAAATGCTGCCTAATAATCTTTATGGTATTGCGTATGTGTCATGTGTTTAAACTGATATCAAGTTGAGCGTGGCAATAATCTTGGAAAGAGATTACGCCAACATTAGCAGAAACTTTATTTTGTGTGTAATTAAAGCAAATTCCCAAGGAACAAATTATATTTTTCATGTTATTATAAACAAATTAAATTAAAAACATTACACACAGGCGATTGATTAAAATTAATTAATTGAATTCTAATTGAATCAGATTTCGTATGAAATGTTCCATTTCGTGTACAATGTTAATGATCTTGTTGCGTTTGGTCATTTTTAGTTTTGATTCGATTTTGTGTTATGTTTCTTTTTTTAATGATTTGTCAAGTTCTTTTTTCTTAACTCAACTGTTTTTTTTTTATTTTCCATGATTCCTTTTATATTTTATTCGTAAATTCGTATTGAATTCGGAATTGACATATTGTTAGCATGATTGTTACTAGAGGTATTTTTTTATCTTGAAATTATCAAAACGGTCAGCGCCTCTATCGGAAAACGTATATAAACTCCACGTTCTAAACAAAATGTACGTTTACAACTCACCGGAGTACTTAAGTGGGTGACTTTTATGCTACTTCGGATACTTATCTTAAAACAATGAAACATTGTATAATCTCTAATGTTGCCAGATCATAAAAAAAAACGCAAATCCGTTGATGCAATATTTGTCTAATGATAACATTCCTAAGTATGTCTTATCAAACTTTCCCGCCATTTTGTTTGATCTATTTAAGGTGCGTACTACATTTCATAATGCTATTGATTTAATTATAATTATTGAATGTTGCCATTTTGTTTTCCGGCTAATAGGTATTTCACTTTCGTTACTGTGAGAACTTTTTAAGCCGGCATATTCAGTCCATAGAATGTATACATCAGTATAATTACTATATACATTTTAGTACCGTATCTAATTAATTTGTTTATAATTATCCGCTAACCTAGATAACGCAATCGGTCATTCTTAGGCGCCATCTTGATGTAATTAATTATTTGAATTTATTCTGAATAGAACGTG
This sequence comes from Mystacides longicornis, assembly GCA_963576905.1. Taxonomy (NCBI): domain Eukaryota; kingdom Metazoa; phylum Arthropoda; class Insecta; order Trichoptera; family Leptoceridae; genus Mystacides; species Mystacides longicornis. Next base: position 4,266,413 of record OY756433.1, on the reverse strand, counting down.
TTCTTTTTCAGTACATATTTCAAAAATGTTTATTATGAGGTTAATTCTGTTACCATAGAAATAGTTAATTATTGTTGTACCATAAATTATGTGCAAACCATAGATGAAAGATAAAAAATAAGTTTCTGGTTTGCAGATTTTCTAAATAGGTAATATATATTATGTAGATGTCACCCAAAATTATTGAATAAATTGTTTGTCGTGAAAATCTAAGAAGCTATTTAATAGAATAAAGTTTGTACATTTTCAGTCTTTTCTATCGTGCGAAAACTCTTCGGACGATCTTCACTTTTACAGTTCATTGTTAAGTATTTGAAATTCGAACAAATTCCTGCTAGTGTAAGCAGGTACCCTCTTTCCTCCATAACATTATGATTATACACTCAGCAACGCCCCTCTAAACGTCAAAATCGTCGTAGGTATTCTCACATGAGTGTTTCGGTCATAGATAATAATAATTGTATTGTAAATTAGTCTATGGGTAGGTGATGTCATAGAGACTATAATACGATAATACTCGAGTTGCGGACGACATTGACACTACTTATGTACATAGTGTTTCCATTCACATATTATTATGATGCTAGCACTCGTACAGATACATTAGTATTCCACATAGGTTTTGTTCTGTGCGATGAGTGCTGTCATTAGTCACCACTGCTATATGTCCATACCTACAAACCAATAACCGTAATAGTTATACCTACTGAGATACCGAATATCACATTAGTTAAATCGCTTCGATAGTGCATCTATGTTGCCATATTATTAGGTACAATAATATTTTTTGCTTATGGTCATAATATCAACATGCATTTCTGTGAATGGCTTAAAAGTTTTCGAAACTGCCCAGGTAGCTAGCTACCTCACACAGTAAAAGAGTTTGTTATTCTATGAATTTCTAATTTTGAATGCTTCCAAATTTGAACTATCTGTTTTAGGGCCTTTTCACACATATCTTAAAAATGTTACGTCGAAAAATTCCTCTTGCTTCATTATATCGATTCAGCTTATCCTTTATAGAGAAACACGAATTCGTAGTTAAGCGTCATATTTTTATTCCACGTAAATTCAAATATACCTATGAGTGGTTTGATGATATCACAGGGGCTTGTCGTGAGATATTCGTTGCTTGGCAACCAGCGGTGTCAGCTTTGAAGTCCTATGCTATCACGATTAAAGAGGAAAGGAAGCATAGGCACACACTCATTCTTAATAAATTCGGTAGGTACCTCAGTACGTATGTACAGATATTATGGTTTCTTAACTTCCCGCCATCTGTCAATTATTGAAGTGGCAACGCACTCACAATGTTGCCATTATAATCCCACTAAAACCAATAATAATAACGTTTAAAATATTTTCAATTCAATGCCGTGTTTTTCCAGCGTTCCAACCTTGTTGCGTTGGCCTCACACGTAGGATGACGAAAATGTCAAGACACGCATCTATGGACAGTAGGTATATTATTTTCTATGTTCTCATTGTCATAAATCCCTGCTCTATCCTAAACGCCCGACATACAACCATGAACATAAAAATTTAAACGTTTTATATTGTGAGATTTTTAAAAGAATTTCTATCGTTGGTTATATTGCCTTTTTTATATAAAAAAGTAAATCTCGGTAATCTTTTATTGTGTAATATTATATCATTAAATTTCAAATGAAAAAAAAGTTGGAATATCGTAACATCAACCACAACCCGTCAAATAGTTACTAACCATTCTACCAAAAGCTAAACTTTAACACTTTTATGAATGCCCATTTAGTCTTCCAATTCTACAGCCCAGCAGCTTAGGACCTTTGCTGTATTGAGCATATTATCGTTTATGATTTACCGTTTACATTTCTTGTTATTTCTTTCAGGCATAATAATTTTATTTAGATACTATTATTGAAAGAAATACAAAACACCCATTGTTATGTTTTAATATTACAACTATATTTTAATATCGAGTAACAGACAAAATAATATGACAAGTATGCGTAGGTAGGTTAAAAATATGACCAATTTCTTCATTAGAAACTAAATTCATGCTTGAAAATTTTAAATTTAGAACAATTTTCAGTCGACTAATGACGTATCTACTTAAATTACAAAGGCACGATAAAGACGCTTTCGATCATTCGATTTGCGACAAAATACGTCTTAAAACGATTCTACATGTATATCAAGTACTCTGAGCAACTCTCACCCCTAACATAGATTAGGTATATTTTATTAACGTGAAACATTTATTTATTATTATAGAAACGTGAGCATCGTATGACAACATTCAGCATTGAGTAGATATTATTTATATACATTATTAATTTATTGTCATTTTTTTGCCGGCAATAAATGTGAAAGTAAAAATAATACAAACGTTATTTAATGAAGCATGTAATGATTAAGAGTGCCACATTCGTATCCCAATCGGGCGTTGGAATTTCACGTAACCATATTATTATAACCAACTTCACTCTGAGAATAATACCCATTGAGGCGATTTATTATTATTATACTATAAACTGAGAGAAGTTCGATTTCATACACTCCTTAGCGTTGTAACGAGCAAGCGAAAGTTATCACCGTGTAACACGACTTTAACAAACTTATTTTATGAAACAAATTCTATGGTCAAACATCGATGTTTAAAACGGTAAGAACGTTCCATTTTTGAAATTTGAAAACGTTACCAGATTCTTTTCGAAATCAATTTGTTTTGAATAATATTTTGTTCTTCATTGTCATTCGAATGTACCTACTAAATGCATTGATGCTTTAAGAAAAAAAAAATGTTTTATTATGTTTCATTTTATATTTAAGAATTTCTTGTGTCTAAATCCTTTTTATGTTTATTTTATCATTTTGTTTAATCGCGAGAACCTTTTTTTTCTTTTATTAACACTTTTTTATTCGAATATTGTATTAATAATAATTCGACGTAAGTTTAGGTAATATATTTTCTAAAATAATAAAAATCCTGTCGTCCAGTGTTGCATTTTGATTTTACGGCGAAACCTGTAGAGTGCGCTTGCTTCATTCAGCAACAACTTTACTCTTTACAAGCGATCGCCAACGTTGGCGCGAGAACCAGTTATCTCTGCGTAAAGCTTTGACAGTAATAATAACATTAAACAACTAACCAAGATCAAAAATACTCGTGAACAATAATAAAAAAAACATACGGACGTGGGATGAACAAACATGGTCATTGTACGCAAAGTATGAGCCAAGGGAAAGTATACGAAAAATATGAGTTATGTGCAAGTTTGTATGTTACGAAAATGTGATATGAAATTATCACATGACTCGTATTTTGCGTGTAGAGACCATTTTTATTATTTGAAGCGATACTATTGGGTGTGTTAAGGTTATTGAACCATAGAAAAAAGAGACATTGAAGTGTTTTTGTTTGTTTTCATCTTTTAAGTCGGCTCGATTCGGGCTTGCCAAAAATTCAATGAGAATAAAAATATTCTACGTAACAAATGTACCTAATTCACGAGTTCTTCTGAAGAGCTTAGGATCGTATCTCTATGTATGAAAATGCCCTAATTCCATTGGTCATCGCATCAAGCGTAAATGGCTGGTTTTTGGTGTTTGCTTTTGTCAGGAGAAAGGTCCTCTGAAATGTTTTTTAAAAAGTTACGTGGAACTTTAGAAAACATTACGTAGATAACCTTCTTAGTACTTTTGACAATATATTTCTATTCTATTTTTGAAATTTATTTGCGTTTGACATCTGTCAAATGTTGATAGTTGGTGCGATTGTTAGAATTTCTCCTGTAAACATTTTTAGAAACAGATGCATCTTTTGGAATTAAATTAATTAAGTAGTATAAATTTATCATTATAATAATTCAAATTCGAATTCAATATTCACAGTAAAGACAAGCCATCCTATGTCGGGAAATTTAAAAAGATGTATTTTTATCACGAACTTATCAATACTTTACCAAAATATTGAAAAAATTGACAGGTGTCAACTGCGAGTAAAAAAATCAAATGAAGACACAAAGCATATAATGGGAATCGAACACGGAACCTCTTAGCGATTCTGACACTAGACACCATTCTCCACAAACAATACATTTACATGTTATATAAAGTCTAAATAAAATGCAATGTGTGTGCTCCTTAAAAGTTTCTGTGTTCCGCTCTTTCTAGGCCGAGCTGAGGGATTTGGGCACGGTGTGGGAGGAGGTCTTAAACATTGCGCAAGATCGAGCACAATGGAGAGCTCTTGTTGCCTCCCTATGAGTTTGGATTTGCATTGTAGTGGTCCTCCTTGAAAAAGAAGAAATGAAAAAAGATATATCACTCAATCGTATCTCTCTCCTCTCCATCCAAATTACGTTTTTTTTTTTTACTTTTAATAGGAGATTTGTCAGTGTTTAATTTCCTCCAATAATGTATGTATTTCGAATGTAGTAATTCGGAAACAGGGTGACAAATTTCAAGGATATTAAGTTCGTAAGAATATTCAGCTCATTTCTTTGAAATTCATGTCATGATTGATAATAATGAATTACGTAACGTAAACATAATAAGATACTACAATTACGTCGATCATTGACAGAATATCCGTGAATGCGGTTTTTCTTTCCTGTTCAGCAGGGGTATTCACGAAAAAGTTTAGTTGGAACTAAACATATTCTTTTACTTAAGGGTCATAGTCGCTAAAAATGGGAGACAAGGTGGAGGAGTTATTCCGGATAACGCAAGAGAGACAAGCTTTCGCCGAAGTGGTCGCCAACGTCGGGGTGACATGCGGCACGCGAAGATGAAATGAGATAAATTCCAATTATTATTTAAACAGAAATTATAGTTTCGTATGTATAGAATTACCTATAGAATAATTACGTAAAATCGATATAGTAAAAGTGCAAAAAAACGGGTGTTTACGTACAATACAGCTCTCAAATATTTGCATAGTTCTAAACTTAAACATTTTTGTAAATAACTCTGCAGGTTTTAAAACTTAAAATTTTCAAATAAAACACGAAACATTAGTGTCTATAATTTATTAAATTTGATTAGTCATTGCTTACTTCAAAATATGAATATTTTCCTTATTGGCGTTCCAAAAGGATCACTTTCAAATCCTGTTATTCGTCATTTTTACAGCCTTCAGATTGGCTTGTTTTTCCAGAACCTACTACTATAACTGATTAGTGTTTCTCGTAAATATAACGTCGTAAATATGTGTCATGCCCGAATCGTCATATTATGTCTTACCTTTATGGTGCCTACTCATTAACAGTCACATGCTTGTGACTTAGTGACACACTATTTAAACACGAAACACCTCGATGTCATAAAATTTGTTGATGCCCATCAAGAATTATTTGTTCCTGCTACCATTTTTGTTTCTGCATCCTTCCACTGACACAGTATTTGCCATGTAGATTCATCTATTTCTTCACACCTGTCCCTACTCTTCTTTTCCGTTTTTTTTCAGCTTATATTTCTTTACCTTATCATCACTATTTTGTGGACTTTCAAATCTGCTTTCATCATTAAGAGTTTTCCATTACTTTCAGTCGTGGTGTGTTCATTTCTGAGCATCACTTATTCTCTTAACATCACCTCATCTATCAGTATATAATTTGCTGTTAATATAATGTCATATCCATTTATTTTGATCTAAGCGTATCTCTTTTGAAATCTCAAGAATGTCCATGAAACCATTATCAGTCCGTTTTAGTCCACTGCTTGTCCAGGGCCTCTTCACCTCTTTTCCAACCATCTCTGCATCACACCTTCCTCATCTAATTTCGTGCCACTGTTTTCACGTGGTCTGCATAGTCCAATTCCTGTTCTGGGCTGCCATTCTCAAATCTTGCGGCTGCGGGACCATCCTCACATTTTATCGTAGCTGCAGTTATAACCATTTACAATTCTGTTCTTCGTATTTCGAAATTAGGGTCTATTAGTTTGATGGCTATCTTTCCACGACAATCTGCACTTATTGTCGTTATCTCTGTTTAAGGTCCAACTTTTTGGCTTAGTTGGATGTTTTTATTGGTCAATTATATATATTTCCAATAATTTAGATGGCTCCTCATGTCATTTGGTCAAAGGCTTTTATTGGATCCGGTAGTCCTTAAAAAGCGTTGTATAAAAGAGAACGTTTTTAAATTTAAATATTCCGCCACAATTTTTTATTTTGTTTGTGGTTCCTTAGAAGAAACGTTCCTTTTTTGACGTTAAAATTATATTAGTCCGGCGTGACCTGTCTGTGATAATAATATACAGCCGTATACTAGTATATAAGCAGCCGACGGTTTGTCTCTATGTGGCTCAGTTTAATAAGAATACGTTGTAAATACATCCATACATAACCAGACTGACTAGCAGAACAGGTTTGCGATGCTATATTGTTGGGCGTGCCGCGTGAGGTACTAGTTATACGAGCATAAAGTGTGAGTAAAAAAAGCCCATTTTACCATCTCGGCGGGAAGCAAGATCCGTGACCTATGGCCGGTTTCGCAACAATCACCGTTCTGAACAATATGTTCGCGCCATTTTCTTTACTCCATATTATTACTTTAATTATTCTCCGATTTATTTATTTACAAATTAACGGCAAATTGTCTTTTAAAGAAAATAAAGATTATAACGAGAGCAGCAAAATACAAAAAAAAAAATACAATACACAATTTCTTTCCTTAAGCACTACAGTAATAAAAAGTAGATGTATTGTCTGACATTCGTTCAGTAGGTATGATAAGATAATACAACAATATGGGAATACATTTAAAAGGCTATTGGATGACTGACGACAGTTGCCAGAGAGATGATTAGAAATCTCAATTTTAAATGACACATAAGAAGAGAGGTATTTGGTGTACTATAAGTGATTAAACAGGACGATAAGGGCATGATATATATCCACAGAAGTTAGTATCTCAGGTCGCTAAATTACTATGCGTTGAAGAACGTCGAAATATAGCTAGGTAGGCAGAAAAATTCTATAGATCAACCATGCATGACGGATTATTAGTCAAGTATGCCAGTGAAAAAATATGAAGTAAACAGTCCTAACAAAATTTATCAAAATAACAAGAGTCATTCATTGTCTCGACAAAATAATAAAAAACAACAGTTGACGTAGATGGTGCGACGAACAAAACTACAGAAAATCGTCAATAACAATGATTGAGCTGAAAACACAGATTACAAGAGTTAATATAGGAAGGGACAGAGGAAGAATTGGGAATATCATTTGATTCATATTATGCTGCCTTGGCGAACGGGACGAGATATGTTATATATGACGACAACTTGCCCTGAACGAGTGTATTTAATTAGGTAAATTGTAAAACGTACATATAAATCAATGGCCCTGTGGCAATTCCGCAATAGTACCTTCTATCGATAGAAGAGGTAGGATATTGGCAGAATTAAAAGAAGTAAGGTTATTTCAGAATTGAATTACCTATAAAAGAAAAAAGGCGTTGTCATCTTTGTGGTACATGTCTATAATTTGAATTTCTCGAGCAAATTCTCTATGGAAAGTTTATTTGAAAATGGAACGGAAAATTTTATTTCTTTTAACATCTTTCTTCTTATCTTAATAATTATTGCTTTCATTGTTATTAACTGGGACAGGATACCAGAGAACTCTGACCATGTTAGATATTTATTAGGAAAACACGTATGACTCAGTTTAGTATCGGACCCGGTAAAACCCATTCTAATCTTATGCACTTTTATAAAATTTAAAATATTTGTTTTGTTCTATTTTAAGGTCTTTTATTACATTGATTACTAAGGTCCTAACCACCACTAACATGCGCCCAAGAATTCTAGTTCTTAATCGTTGACATTTTCTTGGTGTGAAGGGCCTTCCTTTACATTAAAGATAGGGATGCTCTATTCTAGCTCTGGCTCTTTGTTTGTTTTGTCTTAGTCCATCATAAATCTGTTTGAGCTCTTTCTACTGTTCTTCCAAGGTCGCCATTTGAGAAATTTGGATGCATCCTTACAAATCTCTTTCTTGAAAAACCCTCAGCGAGTTTTGTTTTGTGATTCTGTCATCTTTTCATGGCGGCTACTCCTGTTGGTACTGTATTTGATCTCGAATTTACTTCGATTGTTTATGTTAGTGTTATTTAAAGAACTTATTTAGTTTTATATGTAAATGGTTATGTTTTGATTTGTTAGTGTTATTTAAAGAACTTATTTAGTTTTATATGTAAATAGTTATGTTTTGATTTGAGTTTTTTATTATGTCATTTTTATTAAATCGGATCGTGCAGTAATGCACCGAGTCCAATATTTAAAAATATCAACCATTGAATTTTCATTTTAATTAGCATTTTTATTCAAATCATCGAATCATTTCAGATATTAAATGAATAAACTACTTAAGAAAATATAATATTCAGTATTACGGTTATTAAACCATCTTGGGTTTCAAAAAGAATGTATAAAATCTAAAACTAAATATGTTTACCTATGCTGAATTTTCCACAAGTAACTTTTATATGAAATTTGCACAATAATCAAGAACACTTCGGTTTTTATTTATTCCACTGATGTTCCGTGATTTTTTTCATATGTCATCATTTGGAAATTTCGTAATTATTATCAGCAAACGAAGAATAACAGAAAGTTCACATTACAATCTTCAGGTATCCCTTAATCCGACCCGATTCAGCCTGTTTGGTCTCATCTCTACTAACCTAGAAATCTTTATTTCTTAGTATTCGTATTTCAATAGAAAAATGTTCTAAAATGTTTCAAGGATTACACTAGGTCTAGGTTTACACTCATTTAAAATTGTCAATCTTAACAATAATATTTTGATTAAAGACAAAACTATCCCGAATGATTTTTTTGACACCGTACCTTTTCTCTTTCATCAAATGACGTTGATTTTTTTTTAAAAGCGCTTCGTCTTTTTATGTTGGTTTTATTGTTTATTTTTTTGTGTATACTTTGAGTCGACTAATTAATTTGATATTATTCTTTATTAATTCAATAAATACATTTCAATGAGTCACCATATAAAATACGATATTTTTAACGATGTGTCATATCAGTCATTCTTTCCATATCAAATAACCAGAGATACATTGCTGAGTGTAGTTTTTTGAGGTTTCAATGTAATTACGAATGTTTTTGGTACGTTCTGAATGAGTAGTATCTATTATTTATAGTACTAATTTTCTCAGTTATAAAAAAATATAAAGTAGAAATCTCAATCTCAAAATTGACAGAGTAGCACGATAGGACGAAATTTAAATAACTATTTCTACGCATATCTTTGTACATAAAAGTTATCGTAAAGGTTTAACTCTCTTTTAAAGGATAGGGTCGTTAAATAATATTGGTATATATCTAAGGCCCCGTACTCACTTGCGCCACGAACGTGTGACATTGCATCGATTTAATCGAAAGGTTAAGTGTATACGTCATTCGAAAAGCGAACGCGAGCGGAGCACATGTATCCTTTTGATAAAATTGATGTAACGATACACGTTCGCGGCACAAGTGAGTACCGAACCATACTCAGCCCTAGATCTGTGACACATTTTATGAATGCGAATTGCCTAATCGTGCGTGATGCCAGATATACCTACCTAATATTAAACATCAACCAGTTTTCTAGTATCTGCTTTAAAAAAATACACCTTATTTCCAGATTAAAACCACCTGTTTTGGTCATGACTCGAATTCGTTAATGTTCTCAATTCTATGTTCAATGACTTAGAAATGTCAGAACTTCTTATCTAAGTTCAAAGACATCATTTGATCCCAAGACCTCCTGAACTTGTCACGATAATATTCAGATATTTACTAGTTAGTTCGTTTTTTTTATGTTTACGAAATTCTCTACACTATTCTAATTGTAGAGACAACTGATTGTAAATCTGATTCATACACAGCGCATGATACTATAGTTTAATCAGTCGGTCTTTCAACGCATAAAAAAATAAAGTTCCATCGCATCAAATCATGAACCGATATTCGGTTGATCGTTTCCATTCTTAAATGTTTAAAATTGGTTTAATGGTCTTCTCCAAAAGTCGGTTCACGGTTTGATTAAAATGAAGTAACACTACCATACAGAACCCTTTATTTCATTAAGCAATTAAGAAAGGTTCGAATAGTGATCCCTGTGGAACACCGAAATTTTAAAGAAGATATTCAAATGTTTTAAACTATTTTATTTCTTGTTTCAGCTGTGCGGTCTTGCCCTGCTGTCCCTAGGAATCGCAGTCAAGTTGAAGTTGACCGAAATCACAAAACTATTGGAGGGGAATCTGGACGCCCCGCCGATCATTTGCATAACCATTGGATCCGTCATATTCATCATCGCCTTCTTCGGATGTTGCGGTGCCTTGCGTGAGAGTCACTGCATGGTCGCCACGGTAAGTTGCACAGCGCTCATTACCCACCACGCACGCACTTGCTCTGTCCTCGACTCTTTGTTGTCTTCTCCTACCGACCATCGTCCTCACTAACCCCTCGATTTACACCGTTGGGTTGCTCACAGGACCATGTCGTTAAGCGAACAGCCTTACACCTTCTAATTAACTACACGTTTTTTTTAGAAATCGCTCTAGGCGGTCATTAGGCCTCATTCGTTCAGTATTATACACAGGGCATAGGCTACCCACCTCGACTTCCATAATTCTCTGTTCCTCGTTACTATGTGCCTTGTGCCCTGTACTGTCAAGTACAGGTTTACTGTGATGACTTTCTTTATCTGGTCACACTATCTTGCAAGCTTCTCTTGCCCATTGAATAAGACCTTCCACCACCCGAGTATTACATAAATTCCTCTTTACTCGCTAGACGGAACTCTGACATCGTCGTACGTAAAGGTCCCACATCGAAGTTGGTCCCGTCCTTTTTCTTGCTCAGAAACCATCATTATCGTTCTTCCCTTTTAGTTAGCTTTTTCCGTTTTGCTGATTGACAAAGAAATTCAATAATCGCTGACTACAGACTGCCGATATGCCATCCCATTGAGCATCCACTCTTAAAATGAAAAAACGATAATTCATTAATACAAGGTAATAAAATGTTACTTATAGTATTTTGAATCCATGCAAACATTTTAGCATAGCATTCCTTGTCTAGCCTCTTCAATTTATTTTTGGCATTCGGAATATTTATAAGCGATCTTTTTCATTCTTGGGAGCTTGTCCTTTACTGATAACATATAATGTTCCAATTATCACACCCATTATTTGATCAGATTTTTCATAAATTTCTTTTTAATATTTTTAATAAAATTCATGTTTGCATGTTTATTTTGGTTCGCTTTTAATTACGCGAACGAGTTGAAGATCAGAGCGTTAAGCGAACAAATGGCGTTTAACCTAGATACGAGTGTAGTCAATTAAATGATATTTTGGACCACTACAATGCGACTCGTATTACACAATGAACAGCAACCGTCGCAAGTACCAGCCTACGCCTATTATCGCGGCTGTGGGAGACCTGAATGTCTTACATAACAGTCTTCGTACATCTCCACCCATTGTTTCAGATGAAAATATAAATAAAATTAACGTAACCCACTTAAATCATTATAGGTACGTTACATTACCCAATTATTGTTGATTTTTTTTTATATTATTATAAGCTCGATGCTTTAACCAGATATCTCAATATCCATTGTTAAAAAAGGCGAATTTCGTCGAAGTTAAAACCACATTACTCAGTTTCAAAATATAAAATTTTATAGACAGCTGTGATCGGAGAGACCATTTAATTTTTATTCCACAGAGGTAAAAAGTATTAACCGTTAACGATAAAAGAACTTGTGTTTTTTTTAATGTCATACTCACACCCCGATTCCCTATCAGATCCGCTAAAGCTTAGAATCCGCCAAAAATATACGATAAAAGTAAATTTGAACTGACTGTTCCACTTAAATTATCATAATTCCTCTAAAATGACGCGATATTCGATCAATTTAAGCGGTCCCTTAGAAAGACCCGCCAAAATTTTAGAGGGACCGCTTAAAAACAACAATCAAAACAAAATGATTTAATTTTTTCAGTTAAATATTATTTTGCACTTGTTTTCCTACAATGCTCTTGTTTAAATACGTTAATAGCCGTTATATATCTTGATCAAGTAGAATTTGTTTGAGTAAAATGAAATTTGGAGGCCATGATGATAATTGTGAAATGACGAAATCTTTCGCTTGAAATCACTTGCAGCTATATTCACTTCGATCGATTTCTTAAGGAATATCGATTCGTTGAAATCACTTTACATTGCCCTCGAAATTCAAAATTTTAGTTGATGCCAAATTTAAACGGATATGATAGGGAATTGGGATATCATTCAGTTTTTGATCTGTGTAATGTGTTTTGATATGTTGTCGACAGTTAAATAATAATTAATGTTACCTTGAAAAGTTTATTGTATAAAATCACCAATTAATGTTTTTTTTGTGCAATTTTTCCACGTCCGTTCTTATTGTAAGTGTTCTAAATTCGAATTTGTTTATCATTCTGTCAAAATACAACAAACTGACACTTCGAGTTTTTTTCCACAGACTTAAAGGGAATAAACCATCGAAGAACTTCTTATGGATTTCGTATATTTGTTTAAAACCAATGTAGGTACCTTATTTTATGTTGGATTTTGATGCTTAAACGAAATATAATTGTAAATCATTGATTTTGATTGGACGTTGTTCTTGTGTTCCAAATTTGTTTTTTTGAAATTGTGACAAATCCGACACTTGTAGTTTTTTCCATAGACTCAAATCACTGGAATGGAATAAACTGTTTTAAAATCTATGTGATGGATGCGAGTTTAACGAGTGTTACCAGTACATTGAAAGATTAATTAGATGTATTATGATGGTGTGTGATTGTTATTGTGCAGTTTTAGTATCACGTCCGCTAGCGCTCAGGCAACAATCATACCATTCGCCATTATAACAACGCTGATAGCCGGCAACATCCATACGCAATAAATAAGCATGATATAATGTCATTTAAACTGCGATTAGGTACTTGCTTACAATATACGTACTGTGACTAAACCTCATTTATGTCAGAACACAGAACAAGAGTGAATGTTCTCCTACTTTGATGCCCTTATAGCAGGAGACTTGAGTGCTGCTTGGATGTCAGTATTTGTGGCAAAAAAGTAAAAGAGATTCATCAGATATGGTAAAGCAAGGCGGGTATCAGCTAGTCTTAGATACGTATATAAAATTTTAGTTACAAAGTAAAGGATAATAATTAAAGTTTGATTATAAAATTTACGCATTGATTGTATCGACTGTTAGCTACGAAATCCTTCAGTGGTGTAGCGTTTCTATTTTTTTCGGGAGGCGGTGCCGGTGGTTGTGGTCTGTTCCAAAATATTTTTTTTTGTCTATGACAGACGTCGTCTCTGTCGTGAGATCTATCTATGGTCTGGATAGAAGGCCCTCTGGCGACATTTTATGGTTACTACCTTCGATATTATGATGACTCCTTAACATACAAAGAACGTTCGTGAATTAATGTGGAAAAAAATAACATACCCCGCATAGCTCTACAGTTTGTAACATTTTATCCAGGGGGGGTTAACTCTGGTATTGGTACTTGCCAACAAGAATATGCTGATGTTGGTACATCGTGATGCTAATGTTGATATTCTATGGGATTGAAATTTGTATAACAGACGCAAAAAATAGAATTACCGATTATGAAATAATTCCGAAATATGAACTTTAGAGTGAATATTAAAAACATACATTTATTATTATGTTATCACGTGGTGTTTTGATTCGTGAATTAATATGTATTTTTTATAAGACACCAGATTTCGAAAAATAATGTTGCAAAACTTTTTTATTTTTTGAAAGCTGGCTACACTGATCTTGTTGCCAAACAACATCCAAACAACTTCGGCCATTTTTATTTAGCCGAGCGCTGACTGATTATTCCGTTTTTTCCCGTTTCCAACTCGGGAGATTGTGTTATTAATTTTGTGAAGTCGAATCGGTGTTTCGTATCGCTGTGAAAAATGGTCTCGTTGATATCAAGAAAGATACTGTTGTTTGTGAGAAATAGACTCTGTTTTGTTTTGACAAATGGACTCTTGTTTCGACAAATGGACTCCTGTTATGTTTTGAGATTTTACCACTACGCTATTGTATGCACGTAAAAGATGTTAAAACAAAGACTCATAATAGTGTAATTAATATTTACAAGTGGTTGTGTGTCGGTTCTAGACATTGACTCTTTCGTTTACTTTATTATTTTGTTATTATGAGTTTCAAGTATCGTAAATGTTCCTTATTCTGTGGTGTCATAATAATAATCAATCACATGCCATCAAAGACACATTGTATTCCTTTTTAAAAGTTTTTGTAATAAGTCCTACGTACTCGTCATTTTTAACAGTAAAAAAAGCTTCCGCTGTGGTTACTTCTGTGATTTTAATAATAAGTAGAATCATGATGTATTGTGTCGTTTGAACAGATTTTTTCGTGTAACTAATTGTTATTGATAATATATTTTTGGCTTAGTATTATTTTATGTAGGTAATAGATACCAATTAATACATACTATTTATATTGTTACATGTTTTACTATTTGCATAAAAATAAATGCCACATTTAACTACTGCTGCATTTTAATTCTTTATCATAACCAATTTCAGGATAAATGATTCAACAGTTGTATTCTAGTATAAAGATGGGATATTTTCATATCCCATTTTTGTACTAGAATGCAACTGTTTTGGTCGCTAGTGCGCATTGTACCGACCCATATTTGAATTTCCCGGTTTTGTGTATGGGCATGAACGATGTGAGCGAGAGAGATAGATGCCATCTGTCAATTTCCGTGTTTGCATATTTTTTCTATGAAGTTGGCGTTCTTCTCTCGAGAGTATATGTGTTCTGTGATTTTATCCATCTTAAAACGTGACCAAGCATGGTATGTTGGTGCTTCATAATAACACAACGTTGTTTGACACGGCCTGACACATGTACCTAATACTTCATAAATGTTTCCATCTTCAGAATTAGTTAGTTTTTTCCCTTTTCCGGCATTCTATCCAATGGATAATTTTTGCCTACCCTCAGTTACAAAGAGCTTTAAATGGACATGGTTAGTGTCTTTGTGCCATCCACACGTTTTACGGATCTGTTGGCCCAGTGGCTAGCGTCTCTCCTCGGCACGTCTTGGGTTACGGGTTTGAGTTCTGCAGGGGGCGTTGGATTTTTTCGACGTGTTGAACATGTCGAAGGCTCTCATCATTTTGAATTTCGGGATCTCGACGTTTTTGACCATCCAAATGGCGAACGTTGTTAACGTAAAGTGATCACACTTAAGCCAGCTTTCGAAAAAGCAATAAAAAACGGTCGTAAACAAATTGTAGTTAACATACCAATAATAATATGTATCTATCTATATAAAACAGAGAACAGGATTAAGAAGCAAGAGTGAGCACTCTATAAAATTTTGACAATGTTTCTTTGAACAAACTTAGTAAGTAGTTTGTATCTTCTTCATAATCATTCCGATAAGAATCTATAGTATTATGTAATCGGAACGGTGCATGTTTTCAATACGAACCGACAGCGGCCATCACATTTGTTGAAATAACAAGCCGAGGTTTGTGATGTCGTTGTGATTGTAACTTTAACTAAATAAACAGCTAAAGTTCTGTTTATCATGTTATATACATAATTCCAAACATTTATTGTATTCCAAGTCTCCCGCATGCGACTGTGGAGAGGCAACGCAGACTATCGAGTGTCCTCGAAGAGCTTTTAATGGCTCATTTATGGTCATTCACAATGCTACCCCACAGGCTCTGCAATGGCTCAACGAATTGGATATTGTTTTGTGATCTCCTTGAGCTGTTTTGTGAACCTTTTTATATATCTTTATCCTTTTTATATCTTGACACTGATTTATCGTTTTTATCATTTGATGACACTTCTGACTGGCAACCGATTTCCAATGCCATACGATAATAATAATAATGCTTCCAAGAATGAACAAGTCTCAATAAATGTCATGGAGAAGAGATTTTAAATTTTGATAATAGATTACAAAGATCCATCTTGAGTCCATTGTTGGACATAGGCCTCCTCCCGAGACTTCCACAGCTCTTTATAGTGCGACAACAGCATCCGTCCACCCCGGCAACTCTTCGTACGTCGTCAGACCAAAGCTTTGTTGAGGTCTACCAACACTTCTCCGCCTAGTTCTCGAATACCGCTCAAGAATTTTTCTTGGTCCATCTGGTGTCGGTTACTCTGGGTATAGTCCACTATTTTGTGGTGACGGAGTCACGGCATTCTTTTGATCAAAAAAATAAAGTAGGTAACAAATATTGTCATGCCAAGCATTTCCCATGATGTTATCACTTTTCTTTGTTTTATCCATCTTTCTTGAGAGCAGAAATATTTTTAATATTTGGTTACGTTAATCAATGCCTTCTTTTATCAATAGTTTCATTCTGACAACGCTTTTGGACAGAGCTTTTTGGAACAGCAATAACTTATCGGAAACCGAATGTAAAATAAGAAAACCGTAACTCAATTTTCGAGTTCATTTGAAACGATTTTGTATTCTAAATTAAAAAAAAAAAGTGATATTTACTGTCATGAAGGTCTTCCAATCGCATGACATCAATCATCGTTGATCCAGTGTCCATTTTCCAGGTAATGACACTTAACTGCGCCTGCGGGGAGGTAGTCACGCGAAGATAAAACATTTAATATCCCACTTATTAACTGTGGCACAATTATTATTATTATCTACTGACGCGTTGCTATCGTGAGCATAAATACTTTTATAGCATCCTACTACACCAGGAAAAAATATTTAGGTATGATTTTTCCATGCTTTTCTCTCTTGGACGCCTGGTTTCCATTGGTAAATGTCCCAACGAGTTCTACAAACTCACCTTTCCGAGTCCTTTGGGGTCCTCTCATTTTTTTTTATTATTTTTTTTTTTTTTATTTCTTCTTCCGTGGTTCTTTATTTATAATTCATCTGGGGTCGGCCCTTCTAGTATGTAGCATTCCCTTTTCTTTCCTATTCAATATCGCTGGTCAGCTGCCGTTCTCTCATTTCTTTTTCAATATTTTTGTCCATTAGTTAGCTCTTGTGATGTTAAGTGCGAATTTGAATATATCACCCTCGTTGCATTTTGTCATAATATGTCTATGAAAAACCAAGGTATTTTTTATTATGGACCTTTTGCTCATGATTTTTGGGCATGGTATAGACCTATATGTTATAGCGGATGATCTCGGACATGTTTTGCGTGAAGAAATTTAAATCTAAAATACTGATAAATACTACGTAGGTATATCTTGCAACTATTTAATATAGGTACACAAATAAAAGTTAGATAGCGTCACATTGAAGCATTTTTATCTGGCAGCCAATAAGTCTGGAAAAGATACGAGAGTCCGCCATGTTTACATTGTAGTGAAGCGTGACGCGTTATTTTTGTGGGAGAAGATCTCGTCATGTTAATTTTATTCGATATTCTTTGGCAGTCGATCATGCTGGGACACGTGCGGGAAATGTGTCACACATGATGCGATTATGTATGTCACTATAAAATTAGATATAAGTAAGAAAGATCATCCTCCTAACCTATAATTAGTTTTCCTGTAGCAATATCTTTGACAGTTCCTTAAAAATTTCCCGCTAATTTTAAATTGACGGTTCATTAACGCCATCCCATCTAAATTTCTTTTTCAGCCTTTATAATTGAATGTAAATGAATAAAAAACACTTTGTTTATCTTAATCAATGTTTATCTTATCTGTCAAAAATTCTGTCTTTATAACAGACAGAATTTTTGACAGCTCTATAAGTTCGAAAAGTCGGAGTAAATTTGACAGGTAGTAAATCTGACAGATCACAGACTACTTATATGACTAGATATTTAGAAAAGTTTTCAGAAAAGTTAAAGTCTAAGTTTAGTTCGAAGTTCGATTCAAACTTTTCCGTGAATAGGGCTGCAGCACCCCTGAAATTTATTCTCAAATTTATGCGCAACAAAATCAACAACTTCTTAGCAACTCAATCAACAACTTCTTAGCAACACAATGGAAAACAAACTTCCCAACGTTGGCATCACTGAAAAAAACATCTCTACGTTGGCAGCAGTGAATTTGACAATAGACCTTATTAGAAGTTATGCCACCTAGTGTGTCTTGTCGGAAGCTCCCCAGAAAACATCCCATCATAAATTAAGACCACTTAGGGGTTACCACCATTATCTAGAGTTGATGTGAAGGCTGGTTTAGTGTGATAACTTAATGTCAACAATTTTCATAAAAGGGAACAAGAGCTCTCCACTGCACTCAATCCGTTTGTATAGCTTAGTTGTCATTTGGCATTCATAACACATGTCCCAACCATGCTCACCTCGTCCGTAGTAGTATAGAAAGGATGGTCTTTCTCGATGGGGTGGTACCATGTTATACCCGAAATCCTTCGTTATAAAGGAGCATGGTGGTCGGCCCAGGGATCGAACTCGCAAACCTTCATAACGATAGGCGACTGAAGCGCTATAGGCTACCAATCACTTCAATTATTATAGTTGGAGTAAGGTATAGTTTCGCGAAACTCATAGAAGTGCATAAAACATTTTGTATATTAATCAATAGCATTGTGTATAACAGTAATTTTGTCATTGTTCTCGTAAACGATAAACAATGTTGAACATTTGATAGATAGGGTTCAGGAGAGCGGATGCCGAGTTCTGGGTGATTTCAAATTATTGCAAATCCAACGTGCCATCAATTCTTTGCTAATTACATAACGTACTTACATAGGTATGATTGATGCACTCTTTTTGGCACAAACATACCCCTTATCAATCAATTAGTAATATTATAATATATTGAATTAACTAAATCTCCAATATCCATCTTTCTTTATCATCGTTACCTTGTTGTGATATATTTCGTCACTAGATTTTGATTTCCTATTAATATTCTCGACCAGTTTTCTCAACAAACGTGGTCTTGTCTTCAGTATAAATATTTGATTCGAATTCGTATTAATAATGATAAATTAATAACCTTTTTAACCAATATAATTCCGACTGATTCATCTGTTTTAAGCTATGTTTACAGGACACATTCTCTCAATCAATGCCACCAGTCCCACCACAGAACACATATACTCTCTAACGAGAGAATTCCACCAATGCACACTCTTATCAAACAACTGACAGCTCTGTCAAATGACAAATTATTGTCAAAAGCACTATAACCTACGTCAAGTTTTCTTGAAATGTAATATTCCGCGCAATTTTCTTATTTTTTTAATAAGAATCTTCTCTTGACAGTAAAACCCTCAACAACAAACGTAAAATGTAATAATATGCCTTTTATGACGGAAAAATTAACCAGTTTTTTTTAATGTTTAAAGTCCTTTTATTCGGAATCATTGCAAATATTGGTGAATTTGCGTGCCTAAATATCCAACTACACATTAATATTTTATTCTATGATTTTACCTTCAATTTCTACATTTTCTTATGGATTTTCCCCAGTGTCTCTTTTGCTTCTTCGTCTTCCTGTTTGATTGGGCTCGCTGTTCCTGCCATATTATCCTCTACAATATAACTAGATCTAGAAATCCCCGCATGTTATATGATTTAATTTGAAGTAGTACTGCCCCAGAACAGTTGTCAAGTGTATTTACTGATTGTTGTAACTGTATTGTAGCTGCCATGTTTCGCATGACGACATCATCCACCAATAGCGTTCCTCCATGATGTCGCGAAACATGGCCGCTACAGTATTGATAATGGAAATAAATAAAATAAATATTAGGCCTGAAATTATACTTGAGCGTCCTGTTTACACCTTTAAGACTAGACATGGAACAATTTTAGTTAAAAAAATCTAGTGTATTGGCTTTCATATAAAAACATGTCAATCAACATTTTCTCCTTTACTAAGACAAACTTCGGTATTAAGATTTTTGTTAAATTATTGGACGTCGTCGTATAAAGGAATTTGACCTGTATTTGGAGTCCAACAATAATCAATTCCATAACATCTAATAGCATTTTGTTTTGTTTAATGCCGGCTGTAAGATGCTGTTTGTGTGTGTAGTATTGGCATGATGCCAATATGATGTAAACTATTAGGAACAACTGTTTATCATCACACACTATCATTTTGTATTAATATCCCTACGCTTTTATCATTGTAATTTCATAAAATCACAATAATGTAATCATGAAAGACCTTCAAACTATATAAAGAAAGGAACTTTCTAAAAATCTTGCAGGACTGCCCTTTAAATGGTGTATCTGAAACTTCTACATAATTACATGCCTATAGTTTCCCTAGATTCTCTTTAAGAGACATACGAATAACTTCATTCGTCGATATCACTGTAGGTATTATGTGGGTGGTAGGTGTATGCCACATCTTGGATTTGATGAGCAAGATCAAGATATTTTATAATATTGCCTTCCTGCACCCTTTTAAAATTTTATTTTAGTTTTCATAGCCCAACTCATTTTTAACAAAATTCTTATTAATACCAAAATATTTCATTGTTGTTTTTCTCATTTTTAAGATCTAGGTAAATTGCCCTTAACAATTTTGCCAATCAAATAGGAAATCCTTCATTTTCATTCAATGGTTGATGGTACACAACTGCAAATAGTTTCACTTGAGATAGCGACTATCCTTAAGTTTTTATTTATAGATTTATTTTAGTTAGGCATGTTATTTACTCATGCCGTATACCATTTGAAAAAGGATATTTTAGATTTATATAACACTGTCTTTATAACGAAATGTTTTTCTGAAAGTGAAAACTAATCTATCCACTAATATCCAGTCGTATGACATGATTTGGTTACTTAATTAATAGATCTCTTCAATAGATGTCGCCAGTGAACATAATAATTGTTTTCGTAAAACTTTCAACAGATGTCTGTGTTCATTAAAAAAAATAAAACAGTAATTAATAATTACTACAAAATATCCTGGAAGATTTTTCAACATTAATTTTAAAATATGATAAAGACTTTTATGTTGGTCCTGAGTATTTTGAAATTTACCATATCTAGGGAATTTTTAGTTAAAACTCTTTTCTCTTAATTGTTCTTTGAAGAAAGTAGGATAATTATTTACTTCGCAGGCTTCTTCAATTTTTGACAAAACCCTTCTAAATGAATATGTTTCAACCTAACAGAGTGTAGTGTTATCATTCGGGGAGGTGTCCAAAGATGTATGGGGGGTTCCACCCCCCCCCCCAAACCTCCCTTAAAAACTACATTCCAACCTTAACCCAACCTATTCAAATCGTAGTGTTATCATTCGAGGATGTTATCAAATCGCCTAATCTATCCAAATTGACTAACTAAACGACAATGACCAACAATATCTTCATTTTTCAGACAAAAAAAAAACAATGTGACAGTTTGACTGTTATGCTTATAAGTAATATTAATTTTATTTTTCATTTCAGTATGCAGTCTTCCTGTTGGTTATCATCATCATCCAAGTTGTCCTGGCCATCCTGATCTTCGCCTACATTGGTGACTTGGAGATAGCCCTCACCAAGTCGTTAAGACGCGCCTTCGAAGATTCCAGAAGCGGTAACGAAGCGTCCAAGGAAGCATTCAACACCCTGCAAACATACGTATGTCTTTTTGTACTTGTATTTCTATGCTATTCAACTGTCATTTCATTTTTGCTGACAAATAATCCAAATGATAGATATACATACATAAGAACATGTTGGTAGCGTAGTGGTTTGTTTATCCATCATTGTTTTGTTTGTTGTTGTTATAATTATTTTTTTTTCATTACTGCTTTTAATTATCTTTGTATATTATCATTATTGCTATTTTCGTCAAATTATAGTTAGGCATAATAAGCAGCCAGAATTGTGTCTCCATTTATTTTGTACCATGTAACGATTGACGTGAATGCAGACCAGAAACTTATACATCCTGCCGAGCATTCGATTACATTGATAATTCATCATAAAGGTTACATTTCCTAAATTGTGATATTTGTTGAATATAGACAACCTGACAAAATGCTGGTCAGAGCTCTTTACACTGCAACCAGCATTGCTCTTGTATCATGTTCTGTTGACTGTTCTCCGCCTCTGTATTAATTATTATTTTTCTATGTCTCTGCTTTTTTTATGGTTTTGTCTTTTTTATTGCATAGTAATGTTCAAATGACGATTCCAAGTGTCCGAATAGACCTAAGGATGATGAAATTCAATAAACAATACAATTCCATTTCTCGTAGAAGATAGGCAAAGAGTACAAACTTACAAACTTTCCTACTTAAACCTCTTTCTTTCGCTTCATCCAACAACTTAATGTTATGCATACATTTTCTCCTGTTTGTCATACATCTGACTTAGCCCTTATCAAGAGAGTGCCAATATAATTCTTAGTTGGCCACATCTCCCATTCCATATGGAGAAACCAGTGACTATTATAATATGACAATTCGACAAATTGCTTCATTACAAAATTATCAAAATGTTACTTAGTTTTCTTGAACACAAATATTTTTTAGTTATAAGAAATTGTTTACAGCAATAAATCGGCCCATTGAGAAGTTGAGCTTGTTAACACAAATAAATAAGTGCTCAGCTGAATAAAGATATGCCGTCAGATGTTATAAAGTCTGATCACTACAAAAACGACCACGCATGTAATTTTTTTTGCCTCAAAAGTTTTTACAAAGTATTTCTTCTTCTTTCTTTCAACGTGGCAATCCACTCTCGAGAGAGTGATCTATGTACAAAGTATTTAAACTATCAAATTCATTGTTTCATTTTCTTTTTACATATTTTTATAGAAAATCGAAAATATTCAACAATAAAATTGAAATTATTATGTGCTGGTGATGAAACAAACAAATTTTGATATCATTGCATATTTAAAATGACACAATATAGATTTGAATATTATGAAAATCAATTAATTTTAGAAATTTATCAAAAACTTAAAATATACCTGAGACTCAAACAAAGTAATTTAATTGAAACAATTGATTTATTGTTCCACAAATGTATTTATTACCCTGACCAGTTTCGCAAAGAAAAAGTGCCTGTGGAATAACTAATTTGTTGTTTTATTTGAAAAATTTGTATATACATTACTACGATAATAATTGAAAGGAACAGCGATGATTAAAATTAAAGTCTGTGGTTTATGCATGATGCAATGTCATAAGAAAAAAAAGTACAGAACTGATTATTTTGTAGACGTGTTTAGGTACCCTGATAATCCAACAGTGAAAATTAAAAATTCCAGTTCGAGTGCTGTGGTCTTCAAGGTCCATTTGATTATGCCAGTGGCACAATTCCCTCATCCTGCTGCAATGGAGATGGCTCCTTCGAGAAGGTCACCGGAATCTGTACACCCGTCAACTCCTACAGCACTGGATGTGTTGAAGCTTTCAAGAGCTCCATCGTCAAAGGAGGACACACGATCGGAGGAGTTGCCATTGGTATTGCAGTTGCCGAGGTAATTTTTTTAATCAATCACAGCGTGTCCCTTAAGGGATAGGCAAAAAGAACAGATTTCTACTCTTTTCTATCAAAATAAACTTTTTAGCTTCTTCCTCCGACATCAAGTTTCTCAAACAACCTTTTCTATTTATTTTGTTTCTCACCTGGACATCATTGAGCATGGATTCGATAAGTTAGATCCACGTCAACCATGCTTTCTTACTCCTTTCCATTTAACTTTATAATTTCTTTTTGTAATTCTATTTGCATCCAACCTTTCAACATGCCCTAAACTTGTTTTTTTTTTATAAATGTGCTCACTCAAAGTGAACACAAATACACACTTTGACTCTTTCACAGTAAGCTACTTAAAGCTTGTGTCCATCTCAATATTATCTTTCATCTTTGTAACATGTTGAAAACACTCACGATGGGTTTGGTTTGTATTTGAAATTTGACCACCGGTTACGAAAGTTGGTAACAGAATGTGATCATCACACTAAGGGCCGATTTTATAAACATCCGTTAGTAACGCTTGCTATCAATTTTAACTGTAGTTTGGCTTACCGGCAGATTTTAGATATCACATGTGTCAGTTTCAATCAGTGATATGATAACATATCACTGGTTTCAACTGCCTGTAAGGTGGTTTGGAAAGTTACAAAAGTAATAGTAATGTTGCGAAGCATAGATATACATAAAAATATGGCAAGAGCCTTTCTAAAACTCTCTGTAAAACAAAACACATGAATACTTCAGGACTGTCACACAATCGCTTGGGGTGCCAACAAAAATTTGACAGTTTAATCATAGATGAAGTAAAAAAACCATAAACAAACAAGAGATTTTGTTGACTTTTGGTTATATGCGTGTAAAGTGTGACGTCATTTGACAGCTTTGCGCTCCACTCTTCCATACATTTTGTATGGAATCAGTTCCAGAAAGAAAAAAAATTGTTTCTTAGAGAAACAAAAAAAAATAGGATTATTGCTAATCATTGTACTGAAAACAAAAAGGGGCAAAAAACATCTTAAAAACGTCGCTTATGGTTAAAAAAAAATTAAACAAAAACCCAATTTCATTAGTATGGGATTTGAAATGTCAGATAGCTTCGTGGAGTGCGGCTGTAGATGTCTCTAAACATTGACTTTACACCCATATTACGAGTCGTAATCATTAGGAATTATGATTCGTAATAAAATCGGGCCTATCCCAATTCCATAGTGGTTAATTTGCCATTAAAATTTCAAAAATGTTTAAGGTTAGCATTAATAAATTTGGTGACACATTTAATTTGTTATTATTAATGTCTAATGTTGTTTTAACTGTAATGTTGCAGGTTATTGGAGCCGTCTTCGCCCTGTGTTTGGCCAATGCAATCAGGAACGCAGATAGAAGGTCTAACTACTAAGCATATTTAAAAAAAAGCTATAAATAAAGAAAAGCGTTAACAAAATATTAACATTCTCATTGCCTTATTTCATAATTATTACTATTATTGTAACATTCATTTGCTGAATTTGTCCTTTTGTACAAAGTTTAGTACCAAAATAACAATTAATTAACGATTCAACGGTGTACAAATATTTCATTACATTATTTTTAAAGTTTCATAAAGATCATTAAGTTTCATTGTGTGTTTTCACTAGTTTTATTCTGTAATGATTGATACGATAACTATAACAATATTTTTTCATGAGAATCAATTTTTTTTCGGGTTAAGGTGTTGGAAAAAATTTCAAAAAAGGTGGTTGGATTTTTTTCCTCCCTTCTTGCACAGCAGATTTTCTTAACTGCACTGATTCAGATTTTTTTCGTAATCTGCCAAAATTTACGGCGATCGTCTTTTTTTTTTTAAATAATGTTTATTTTCGTTGGGTCCTTGATTTTTAAAAAAATAAATATTTCAGACGTAAAGAATAATGCTACAATTAATAAATTTCGTCTGTTTTTTTTTATGAATGTACGTTTTAATTGTTAATAAAATAATTGTTGATGCACATTGCTTATTTGCTGTTTAAAAATTGTGCGTAATATTAATTACTATACCTTATTAAATGTTTAAGATAAGATTATTAATATTTGCTTTTTTTTTCAATTCGCTTCTTGTACGAAATTATATAAATTACAGAGAATAGTTAATTTGGTAAAAAATATTAAAGATCCAACTTTCGAAATTCTGAATGGTGTTTTGACAAGTATATTTATTATATTTCTACTATGGTGTATGATAACATTACTAACTTAAGTGTATAACTATTCTTATATATTATATTTATTAACAAAGCTGTTGTTTGTATTTGCAAGATTTCAAATCTTGATGTTCGAGCTTTCTTTTTTTTCATTGTTTATTTTGTCCATCTTCTTTTCCATACTTGTTTTAATGGCATATTAATACCAATACAGACTGAGAAAAAACTAAAACTGCCAAAATATCTCAAAATTTATAAGTATTTAAGTATATTATTATTAATATATATTGGTGTTGTAAGATTTAAAATAATATGCTATATTGCAAAACTGTGAACTTATCATAATCCAACTCTTTGTCTTGGTTATAAACCTAAATACGGTTAACGTCCATTCATTATTGTAATCGATAAGAAAATAATAAGCTCACAGAAAAACGTATAGCGTGTTTCTTAATAAATGTGGATATATAAGGCTTTTCTCTGTTTTATCTTCTATGTCGAAGTTTTTTGTTTTAAAAATAAAGTTATTCGAATGCGTATATAAAAATAAAAGAGTTTATTACGTTTGACTAAAATCTAATATTTTAAAATACGTTCAAAATACATACCTATTATTTTTTTTACGAATTTGATGATTATTAATAGGGTAAGTTTGTGTGTGTGTAAGATTATTTAAGAATTTTTAATTATTATCGTAAAAGTAATAGTAATTTAAAGAGGTGTTTTAGTTTTATATTTGAAAAAAAATCGTAATGTTAACTTGAACTACCCCCTCCCCTCCAAATAAATAAGTGCACGATATTGCTGTTATAATAAATTTATAAAAATTAGTACAAACCAAGTAACTGGTGTAATAATATTTTGTTATTTCTTCAAAACCTAAAATATCATTTTCATTCCATTCTTCTCTTAATCTCAATAAACTTGACGACTGCATGAAAATAATATGATTCATTCACAAATTATATTTTGTTCATAAAAAAAGTATATTTTGATAACAATTTTAATTAATGATAAGAACTGGAAAAAAGTGTTTTCTTCTAAATTTGTTATTTTTAAAGGGGCCTTTTGAAGTGGTTATTATTTTGGTTTCTTGTCCTTTGAAATAATAATGAACATCATTGACCATGTTTACTCGAATTTGAAGCTATTTTTATAATATCATTATTTTCCGACTACTAGTTATTTGAATAAGTATATTATTTTCTAAAAAAGAATATTTTTGACATGACAATATGGCGTAGAAAAAATAAAACAAAATGGTGGCCACATTCACCCCTGCCTTGGCTTGATAATAAGGAATAACATAGTATAAATAAAAATATAATAATATATTGTATTTTTTTGTCATTTTCATGTTGTTAAAATTTATTCTGTACTAAGCACTTGAAATAAAATACATCTTATTTGGAACAACAAAATGCATTTTGCTAAAACTTGTATTTTACCTCTCATTATTGTCTTTTCTTCCTGCCAACGGATCCAATCCACAGACAAATTGGAGAATCTTTTTCACCGATAACATTATTTTTAAACCCACCATTGGTTCATCTCAAAGAATGGCATGATCCTCTGTCTTATAATTCATTTGTTTCCTCAAGTATCATCACTAAAGACTCTTGTCATCTTTTCATGAATAACCGCAAATTTCAAAGGAGGTTGAATTTGTTGTACATAGACAAAGGTTGGTAAATTCCATAGATTAAGTCTCCGTGAATGTGTTCTTTGATCATCTAATCAATTTTACTTAATACTTTCTAATGCAATAGTTGTAACAGCTTGTTTTGATCTTATTAAACAATACTTTATTGCTGTTTGTTTGGAATTAATAATTAATATTTTAAAATTTCTCTTTCTTTGGGTGATTGGAAATTTTATACATTCTTTTAAATATCAGTGCACTTCAATAAATATCTGTTTAAATCGTCAGGTACATAGTTGTGACTTATCGCTGTACATATTTTTCATACTAGTAACACTGACGCGATGCGTCAATTATTCGTACATGCTTTCACTTTTCTACCTATAGGTCCATATTTTCTACAGCCACTTGCATATCCAGTATGACAAAATATAGTGCGCTCATCTAAAACCAACTCAATTTTGACAGACTGTACCAACATTTTTTGTAAATTCCTACATGTCTTATAATATGTAAGATTCAGGATACTTTGAAGTCAGCTAGTTTAGTTTCTAAAGTTTCTTTTACATTTTTGAAGTGGTTGGTAGCCTTGTAGATCCGTCGCCAACTTTCGTACTGGAGGGTTGGATCCCGGGTGCCGACCATCTTCCTCTTTCACGACACAACCTTATTTACTTACTGTGAAAGAGTGTATTTGTGTTCACTTTGAGTGAGCGCAGATTCAATTTAATTATTTTTTTCATTAGTCATTGGTTTGGTTTTAAAATATCTTGATTTAAAACTTTTTAAATACATTTATTTGTAGAACAAAATAATTGCTGTTTTTTTTTATTTTATTGAGACCTTTCAATGATTGCTGTTCTATTAGTTTTTATTTCAATCTTTTATTGGTTCAAGATCTATTAATATATTTCACATCCTTAAAAATAATAAAAACTAAACTAGGTGCAAAGTTTGCAAGCAAAATTCTAATGTAGTTTGTTCCTGCAAATTTCTCATAACATTGGACAGATTTAAAATATTTCAAAAACATAAAGAAATTTTTGAGAATTAATCTGCAGCACTGTCAAAGAAATGTATAATATTTCCAATTGCTCCCATTATATTTATCGCTTGAAATAACATAAAGCAAGCAATTTTTACTTCAGAATTACGGTAATAATATGAATATTTTCCACAGAAAAATATCGATTCAAATTTTTTTAAATACTTTATTTGTAATATTGCAGGTTTTTCGAAAAATGGTGATCCTCAAATTAGGTATTTCAATTCATAATATAATAGTGATTTTTTACTGGCATCTATGGGGCAATAGTTGAAATTACGAATGTACCTGATTGATTATTTACAATGCTTTTTTTTATTTTTTTTTTCGAAATACTGTTTTTTTCCCTTTTTTTTCTTTAACATATTTGTGCTTTTTGTGGGTTTTTTTACTAACAAAGTATACAAAATGTGTTTTTTTATTACTTAATTCTGAAAGAGTAAAGAGAAACATTTCAACACTGAGATTTACTTACCGTGAATGCCTTAGCATGTAATCTAACGTTGTATCATTGCCTTATTCTTTCACTTACAACAAAATTATAAAAAATAAAGGAGACCTTAAGTTTCCTTTATACGCGTTTCATAACAACAAAATTATACTTTATGTTAAAGTCTCGTTATTGGGACTTAATGTCGACTTTAGTGTAGTTCAATCTTTTGCCACCGTAATTCATAGAGAATTTTGTGGCGCTCTCTCTGTCACAAATTATGAAAATTTGTATATGGTGACACTGTGGACAAAAATGAATAAAATGATGGAAAATATAGCAAAATGGGAAGAATATTATTGTTTACAAATTTCGTTTACTAATTCATAAACCATAATAATAAATTGACAACAATAACGGCAACATTGATGTTCCCTTGAGAAATGAAATTGACAGATAAACAGAAATGCTGCGAAAATATTAGTAAACAAACTATGTTTTCCATAGATTTTCATGGTAGCACTACCAACTGCTGCCAACTTTCAAATATTTTTTTGACATTTCAAACTTTAGCTCAAGTAAGCGGGAATATTTTTTATGAAACGCGTCTACTCAAAGGAGAATTTAAAATTTAAATGTTCCTTTAGCTAAAGAGATCTTTAGTAACTTTTTATGATACCGGCCGTTAGCTCTTTTTTTAAATTTAACCTCTTTTGACTTGCTAAAATAAAATCTTGACCAATTGTTGATAATTGCACCTTTTATTGAACCTCTATTCAGATTCTCCATGACATAACACCGGAGTTAAGTAACATATATTTTTCACAGACGATTCAGAGTAGGGGTACTGTTTTACAAAATGGATAAAAACCTTATTTTCTGCTGGATTAGGATAAACATAAGTTAGGTTTTCAAAACAATTATAAAATTTAATGGTGCATCGTAATTTGAAGTGGTAGGTAGCCCAGTGGTATCAGTTGACGACTTTTGTACGTACAGCGTATTGGAGGTTGTGAGTTCGAGTCCAGGTGCTGACCATTTCCATTTTCACGACACAACCCGGGGTTGGTGTGAAAGACGTCAAGAGTCTATTTTTGTGTTCACTTTGAGTGAGCACAGATTCATTTTAAAAATATAATAAAAAACTGATTTAAATTGCGTCTTTCCATCTTTATATTGTTATAAACAAACAGTTTAAGACATGTTTCTTTTTTGGGATTTCATCTACATGGTTTAGGCATTATTTTTATTTATTGATAGTGATCTCACTGAGTCCCATAGTGGAATTATTGTGACTAGTATTACATCATCGCTCAGTCCAGCCTCCTGGAAGAATTGGAGGATTTTGGTGGCGTTGAGCTCTTTAATTTCTTCTGGCACATTAGCAATTTTTGTTTCTAACATTCACCATTTCTCACTTCAAGTTCTTCTAAAAACATGTTCAAGTTCTGGCTTTGCTTCAGAGAGGAACAAATAGTTTTTTATACTTAGGGCTTTATACACAGAGATTCAAATAAAAAAATAAATAATTTTTGAAGATATTTTATTTTGATTTAATTTTATATATTTTAGTTATATACATTATGGAATTATAAATAACTATTAAATAGGTTATTTCATATAATACAATATTTATAATAATACATTCATTCATATTAGGTTGGTTACAAAAAAATATGTTCAAATTTCCGATTTTCATTTATTCTTTTGTTGAGGACAATAAATTCAAAAAGATCTTCAGCAAGAATGTACAACATTAAACAAAAATTCAATATTCAAACAATTTTTATAATCGTAAAAGTAGTCAATCAAATTAAGTAATCAATTTTCAAACCAAAATAAGTAATTACACAAAACGTCTATAAATTTTTCATTACATCGAAAAAAAAATTACTGTATGTTAGTAAGTGAACACTATTTTAAGGTATTTTGTACTATTAAGTACCTATTAGGTTGATTATTCATAATAATATGTAATAGAATAACATTTCTAAATGATTTTTATAAAAATATTTCTTCAATACACGTTGCAAACAAAAATAAATAGCTCTTAAAACAAAAAGAGTTATTTTATATCGGGATTTAAAACTGCCAGTTTTTTGCTAGTTTCGATTACTTCGATCTGCTTAATGGTTGGCATTAAAAAATCTATAACTAAAATTAAAATTTTTCTTACGTTTGGTCTGAAAAACGGTAATGTCAATTGAGTTTGACGACTCTCCTGTCAAGAGCGCGTCTTTGGATAGTTATCTATGAATTTTTTTTTCAAACTGGCAATACCTCTTAAGTGTACCCCTTTTAATAATATTATTTATATGAAACTTTTGAGTAATTCTATTAAAATCCCTTGTAGTGATGAAATTGATGTATTTTCTAAATATTCTAGTTTTTAGGGCTATTAGGCAAGAAAAGTTTTAAGTGTTTCAATTAAATCTGTATGAATAATCCTTAATAACTCTTAAAAAGGAAATAATTGTTACAAGTATGAATGCATGACTTTATTTTTAATTTTCACAAACGCTTTAATCTCACTATGCAAAATTAACACTTCTGTTTTTTTTTAACTGTCTTTCGAGATCTCTTGCATCAATAACTATTCTTTTTGCTTTTGGATATGAGACTAACAACAAGGTATGTATTTTTTAAATGAAAATATTTTATTTCGTTGTTGAAAAGATTATAATAAATTTAGAGGTATGGCAACTAAATATTCTAATAAACTTTTTGGTTTTTACAGATATCGTTAAGGGCGCAGGAGTATAAAATAGGGGCCGCAGGAGTTCGTTTTTTGTATTTTAACATTATATTTATATAATATTTTGTATTGTCATATAAGTACTACTAAAAACAAATGTTTTCACGTTCAAATTTTTTTTTAAAATGTCTCATTTAAGTATTTGCATTTTGTGTTTTTCTTTTATTAATATTAAGTATGTTTTATTTTGTAAATAATAAAAACAAGCGTTTTTATTTTTTATATGATAATTATTATTGATAATAAATATGACATAAATTGAGTAAAAATATATCTTTTTGATTTGGTGTGAGAGTCTCAATTTTATTTACACTTAATTATAGATGACTATCTTTAGAGACAAGATGATAGTAGGCGTACCAACTACTCGATCTAAATTTAATGCCTAAACTAACTAGGGTTACAAGAATAGTACAACGTTTTGAGGTTATGTTACAATATAATCATGGTCCTATAACAAAATACATTAAACCTACCCCTAAGAATGCGAATAGTTTTAAAAATGGACAAGAAAATGTATTTATATTTTATTATTTCTAGACAAATATCACATAGGCAAATGAATGTCATTTCATGCCGTACATCTAAAAAAAATAACATAAAACAAAATTGATAAAATAGATCAAATAATGATCTAAAACTATTATATACATCATTCTAAAGGCTAGTGAAAACAATGCTTATGATAAAATAGAATAAAATAAATATTTCACAAATCTTCTGATTATATTTTTAATATCTTTTGTGGGACAGATTTTATTATATTTTTCTTAATAGTTAAAATATTTTCCGTATTACACATTACAGTCTTAAAATCTAAGCTCAAATTCAAGAAAGATTCTACTCTGTGGAAGCCATTGATCAATAATCAGTGTATGTTTGCGTATTAATATTTTTTCGTAATTCAAAAAGTTTAATCACTACTATCTTTTGAGGTTATGTTTTTTTTTAATAATAAATGTGCGAAATAATTTTTCTAAACACAGTAAAATAACTAAAAAGAATTAACTAAACTGAACACTGTGTAATGATTGCTCTGATAACTAAAGGCTTCTAAAATACACTCAAATTACAAGTTAGCGTTTTGAGAAATACGAGAATTGATCAAAAATAAATCTATAGACACATTTTGTACTGTTATCTTTAATTATTTATCTAACTATTTCAAGTAAATTTAGGAGTGGTTCTCTTCAAAACTAATGTCAGATCCCGAGTAACTCAATGCACACGAGTCACTGAATGTTTCATGGCTACTGTGATCACTGTCTTCTTTATGTTTGTTATTTAAAGTATCGTAAGACTTTTGAGAGACCTTTCCAGAATCTTGAGATATTTGGTTTTCCACACAGCTAATAGTGTTACACTCTTCTAGTGATGTCAAATAATTGATACTCGACGACATTTCTTCCAAAAAATCAAAGCACGCGACTGCCTCTCTCTCTTGTTTCCCATATCGAAAGAAAAAGTCATTTCTTCCAATGATCGTCGGTCTGTGGAAGCATGAGAACCTCAACACTGCTAATCCCCTTTCTCTCAGGGCCGCAGCTGAGAAACGGTACTTTCTTTTAATACATTTAATACACACACTATTTCGTACACATAATCTACCAAACAAAAACAAACATGCAACCTTTTGGTCAGTAAATACGATAATTATTATTGTTATAAACACATTGACAATGCAGAATGATATAGAAGAGTGATCCCATGTGTGATAAAAGCAATGCAATGCAAAGATGTGCTGAGTGATTGCGAATCTTGAGAATTTAGTGTCAGAGCAACTGGTTCTGATCATAGATGGTGACAAAACAATGATGCGACATGCAAATCAATGCATTCAGACAATGAGATGTGATGCCTGTCTCCGTATCCTTTGCTGGGTGGATTTGATGCCTTGAACCTTGCCTGTTTACACATCGGTGGAGTGCATAGGAACCTCTGTTTGACCAACACAATATATCTGATCATTTACACATACCTACTCATTTATTTAACAACTATACTTTTGTTTTTCATTTAAATAATATTGTGTCGAATAGTTACAAAAGTGGTCAACTGCATATAAGGGTGCGTTTACATTAAATGAACATAGAACCGAAAATAGAGCATTCTTTTTTGATCATACATGGTGCAACAGCGAGCAAAAACTAGAACTCTGGCTCATGTAATTTATCATTGTCCTATAATATTATTGGTTCTTGGTGTTAATTTAATAAAATAGCCAACTCAAAAGTAAAAAATATTACATAATTATTAGAATTAGTTCAAAAAATAACATGAAATTAAAAGATTGTATTTTGTAGTATAAAAATAAAAAAATATTGATATTAGAAATTTGGATTTGACTAATTTTGTTATTAATGAAGAGATTTGACCCATTTTGAATATCGCTGCTCCGGATGTGGCCATTTTTGAAACTAAATTTGACAAATGAAAAACAATATGGCCGTCACCGGTAGAAAAGTATAACTGCTTCTTATTGAATGTAATGTATTTGACTGATATTGATAGTAAATTAATGAAACTATGGCTAGTTTTAGAAGCAAACCTTATTTTCAACCCGTGATATGTTGGTATAATGGCCATCAATGTTTTCAACATCGCTTTTAGTCATGTTCATGAGATTTTGTTCATTCATGGCATTATCCCCTTTACTTACACAACAAAACAGACGTAGATATAATTGTCAAAAAATGAAAATGTACTTAATTTGACCACTTTTGAAACTAATTGACACAAATGTGTAATAAAAAAAGAGTAAAAATGAATTATATAAGCATCGGCTATGAACCACAAGTGAATATTATTATGGACACAATAATTGTGTTAATGAAATAGAAGCTTGAATAAGAATCTAAGTGATATTAGCAATGGTGTAGCAAACATAATATTTCGTCATCTAACTGTCATCAAAACTGAATAATTGTCTGCATATTGTTATACACCAATGTGTTAATTGCATTATTTACATTGATAATTATAATTGTCTTTAATAACAAAGATTACAAACAAAAGTATTCATTTTTGGAAATCTGAAATACCGTCAACATTGTTGAAGAAATTTTTTATTAAAAGTAATCACCTTTTTTCTGCCGTCTATATCTGTGAAGTTTGTGTAGTTTGGAGTAATCTGCAACTCTTTCATCACCGGAATCACTGCTATAGGAACCAGCGCATGACGAGGTCGGTGATGGAGAACTGTCGCTAGATGCTAACATGACATCGAGGAGATTGGCACGGGCCTGGAAATATTTTTATATGTAACTAGCTTTCTTGACAAACCTTGCCCTGTCTTGGTTTGGTTTGGCTGGAAGAGATAACTGTGACATAGGGAAATATGGCTCCATTTTTATATAGAGATAAGATATTTTGAGAAGCTCCTCAATTTCTGGCACATAGCCGTACTCATAACAATAGCAGAGGCGATGGTTGAGGGAAAAATAAGAAAGGTCACCCAAGAAACAGTTTTATGAAGCAGACAATTGACAGCATGCTTTGTCAAGATTACGTGGATAGAAAGAGGTAAGTAAGGTATCAATTTCTGAACTATTGAAGAAGCAATTTTGTACAGTGGTGTGTGCAAAATAACACGAAAACGGGCTAACAAATACAAAACATCTTTTAGAGAACACATAATTTATTTAAATACATTATATTTTACATATTTATTTTACTAATTCTAAATTTCACTATTTTTTTAATACCTTTTGAACATGGGTTCTATACTTTTTTTACAATAGTTTTGAATTTTGTCATTTCGAAACCATTTTTATGTTGTGCAAAAATTAAATAAATGTGTTGATTAGACTGGAAAATCACCTGATTTGAACAAATTTTAAAATAAGAATCCAAAACTGAATGAAAGATGATTAAAGCCGTGATCGAAGTTGGGTTTTGAGATTAAAACATTCAAGAAAATTAAAAAAAAAATGAAATCCATGCCAAAAAGGATCCAAGAATTTTTTTATTTGCATTTATTAATACAATATAGAGTCCGTTTCGAAAGCAAATAATCGTTTGTGTGAGCTTAGGTATAGAAGCTAAAATGAGTAAAAACTACATTTTTAAATAAAAAAACTGTTTTTCTCTGTAAGCTGTTTATGATGTTTTATTTACCCGTTTTCACTTTAATTCACACACCACTGTTTTTTTTTTTTATAAAAAATGAATCTGTGCTCACTCAAAGTGAACACAAATACACTCCTGGACTCTTTCACAGTAATCTACTTAAAGCTTGTGTTGTATCTAAAAGTAATAAAATCTATTATTTTACCTTAGGATCACTAAAATCAATTTCTCTTTCAACATGAACCCATCCTGTTGGGCACCACAATGCCTTATCCACCGAAGTCGCAGGGATCGGTGGTCCTTCGTTATCACTGGACACCATTGCATCCTCTCCTTTTCTTATCATTCTGCAAAAAAATTGGTTTAGGATAAATTTTTTGTGCATGATAAAATTATTTTGCAAGGACAATTTAAATCTCAAGCTAAGGCAAAGAATGGTTAAGTTTTGTATTGTCAGTGCTTCTGTACGGAGCTGAAACATGGACGCTCAAGGTAAATACTCTTACGATGAACAAAATATATGTTTTTGGGATGTTGATTCATCGAAGAAAGTTGTGTATCCCTTGAACGGATATCTTCAGCAATTCATAGGTCCTGAATAGGGCAAAAATACTGGTAAGTTCTTATACCTTTGCCACGTTTTCAGAAGCGACAAGTACTCTTATGCAGCTAATTATCGAGGGCAAGATCAATGTGTGTAGAAGATAGGTGTCAAGGCTCCGCAACATAAGTGCGTGGACTGGAATCC
Organism: Mystacides longicornis; assembly: GCA_963576905.1. Taxonomy (NCBI): domain Eukaryota; kingdom Metazoa; phylum Arthropoda; class Insecta; order Trichoptera; family Leptoceridae; genus Mystacides; species Mystacides longicornis. The sequence continues at coordinate 4,230,077 of OY756433.1, read as the reverse complement.
ATACTGTCTGGATGAATTGATTCACAGAGCTAGGGAGAGGGTCTTTTGCCCTCTTTACCCAATTGCCAACATCAGGGGACCTGACTGGGCACTTGGAAAAAGTGCAAAATTTAAGAAAAAAAAAAAGATTGATTACCTATTCAATTCATCTATGACATCCTTTGAAGTGGCTGCCTCGTGGAAGCTGACCATTCTGGAATGGGACGGACCTTGGGTGACTATAATATTCCCGGGTGCCAACTTACTGGTAGACGGCATAGGAGATTCTTCGTTGGAATTTTTTGATTTTCTGGGTGATTCTGGTAAGGGTAATTTTGATTTACTACTTTTGATTGGTATTTGAGATTTCTTCATCATTGATGACGGCACGGGTATTTTACTTTTCTCATTGGGGTTCTTTTTCTTTGCTTTGCATATCTCTGTTGCTACCGTGTCTGATGTGGATACACTTGTCGTCATTGAATCGCTTGTCTGTGTAAGGGAGTTATCCATGACTGTTTCTTCTTCTTCCGGAACAGGAACAAGAGGTCCGTTTGTTTTCTTACACGCACTTAAAATTTCATCCAGTAGAGAAGGTTCAAAACTATTTTGGCTACTATCGAAACTATGATTAGGATTTGACGCTTCTAAAATATGAGATTCTGTTTGCGAGGAGGTAGTTTGTTTGTCTTGTGCACTAATTGAGATTTCTTGCGGAGTACTGCTGAACTGAGCTGCAAAGTCGTCCGAGTTTACACTAATACTTACATCAATAGATTTGTTTATTTCATTTTTCTGGTGAACTTTCAGTAAATGTTCTTCGTCGATATCATTTTCGACGTCGCAGAAGTCTTTGTAACCTTCTGAGTCTGAAAATTCGCTAGATTGGTTATCTATAATTTTTGGTACTTTGGTTAGATCTGGAGAAATATCACTGTATAATGAATTATAATCATTGCTTAAAACTATATCACAGGACTCATTTTCAGAATAAATAATCTCGCTTCCATAAGAATTTCTGTAACTGTCTTGAAAATCTTTAGTATCACTAATACTTCTAGCTTCATCTACGTTAAATTCTTGGCAATCTATAAATGGAGGTGGAAGCTCTCGGATTTCGGATATTGGTCTAGAAGGCAGGGAGTCTTGTTCTTCCCGGTTGTGGCAATATTTTTGTTGCTCCGCAATAAAATTAAGAACATTCTGTAAGGCCTGTTCTCTTTCTTGTTTCATAGAAATTTGTACATCAGGCAGTTTGAGAATAGACGCGGTATCTTGTCCGCCCCCAGCTCCGAGACCTCTCGAAGAATTTGAGGCTAAACTCTTTGTACTTTCGAATTTTACCAACCGATAAAAATCTCTAGTGAAATCTGTGCCAACAGCTGAGGATTCTGGTTCATCTATGTAACAACTAGACATTTTGGATACATCATTATCCCCTAAATGGTCATTATTGTAACAGCATTCATTGTTTGCGCAACATTCTTCAGAATTTTCTATGCTTGACCAACTACCCCCTGGAGAAGGGAAACCTGAGTTTTCTAAAGGTGGATAGGGCCACGCATTGTCATCTTTCCTGTCAGATTCAATATCGTGCTCTATAGACAGAGGGGCGTATTTATCACTAGAATTATCCATCATATAACTAGAATTATTCCATAAGCATTCGCTCACATCTTCTTCCAACTCTAGAGCATTATTTTCTTGAATGCTTGGCAGTGTGGAGAGCGATATTTGGCCGGGAGTTAAAGCGTCATTATTATTCCTTTTCCATTGCGGGTCTTGAAGATCTTCATAGGAGAGGTTAAGACTCCAGTCTTCCATTTCTGCCTGATCATATTCTAATTCTAATAAGTCTCTATGCTGCTGTTGCAGAGCCGATCGCGTATCATCCAACTGCAGCCAATGTTGCACATAATCAGCGTCGTACTGGCAGTTGTCTACTTGCTCATCAATATTACTGACCCAGGAAGTGCGGGATGTATTATCCCCATTATCGTTAACTGTGGAAGTTGATCTAAGGTTATTAGCTCCTTTGGTGCGTCTGAGAGGATGGCTTTTCTTTTCTCTCTGTATTATTGGCATAACATCTAATAGGATCATACTAGGGGAACTAGGACTCGAAAACGTTACATAATTTTCACCGCATTGCGAGGCACTTGTTGTGAACTTTAAGCACAGGTTTGAATCTGAAAAGCTCCTCATGATGTGCTGGAAGGGATTCAAATTCCTGGTCGGAGGATAACTATTCCGAGGATTAAAACTTACAGCTAAATTGAGAGGTATATAAAGTATTTCTTGATCAGATTTATCCTCGACCAAAATTGCGTTATTGATGTTGACTATAACTTGGTTATCCGTTTCATCGGATGCTTCTTTTAAATCTTCTAATTCTCTACTAGTTTCTCCTTGTCTACAAGGATCTACTTGAACATCACTTGACATGGTCGAATATCCTTCGTCTCTATTGCCGCTTTCTGGTGATTCGACGGTGACTTCATCTTCTGTTGTTGGAGGAGGTAAATCTTCTGCAAAAACGATAAAATATAATGTCTCAATATTAAGCGATGCCCTAAAATATTTTGATATTAATTAATTAAATTAAAAACTTACCAGGTATTGTTTGCGATAATCGATGGAGACATTCAGATAGCATCGCTGGTTGAGCAACTTTCAAATTGAGAGTCAGTGGTCTTTTTGGAGAGACCCATAACGACGGATCAACTGCTCGCAACGCTTGCAGTAAACTATGTGGCGTCACTTCTATGCCTTTCAGTTCCGTCCAAAGTTCGCTGAGAATTTGATGTCTCCTCTTATCATCAGCAGACAATTGGTAAGTGTTGTGGGCAACGCAGACACTCATTACTTCGTTAACAGATTCGTCTTTGAAGGAGACTATAGAGTTGCTGGAGAACAATCTATCAGAACACGTTGTGGAGATGATGTTACCATCTGAAAGTCTTTTGTTGTCATCGTAGTGTCTTTCGTTCAAACAATTGTTGATGTCTTCGTTACTTTTGCACATTCTATTGTTTTTGTGAAGACATTTTCTGGATAGTAATTGCGTCCTGCATTTGTTCCTTTGAGATAATGGCGAAGTCTCGGTTTTATGATTTGATATGGCCGCTCCATTACAAGAGTTGATATCTGCGACTGGTAAGTCTAGAGCTGAAACCAAAAAGAATTGTTGAATTGGAGTGGGAAACATGAAATTTAAAGTTTACTGATCATATTCATCTCACAAAGCTAAGAAAAATACACGGAGAAGGGGATATTCAGAAACTATGTTATTATGAATACTGACCAGCATCCGGAGAGGAAGGTGAAGGGGCGGGTTTGGGGCGCAACTGTCTGAGCAGAAGCGCCCCCAAGGTCCGATTCTGCGCCTCCAGTTCCCGGGCTCTGGAACTCAAACGGGATAATTCTTCACGGAGACCCTGGAAAAAAAATTCAAATGAATTGAATCTGTTTTTAAAAGCAACGACAAAAAATGTTAAGATTCTAAAACCCGACACCACGACAATGGGAAATTGCGTGACGGAGCAAGAATTTATTGAAACTAAAAAGTGATATATTTGGTACAACAGCTGACAAAAAATCTTGTACTTTGGTTATGTACCAAAGATAAAAAATGGATAAAAGATTATGTGCTGAAGAAATGTCTCTGTTACAGGAGAAAATAATATCTCTGCCTATAACACAAAGGGTGTGGTGTATGTAATTATGTGGAAAATAATTACCTAGAAGAGAGAGAGAGATTATAGATTTAGACTTTAGGAAGACAAACCGAAAATAATAGGAGTTAGTGAGATATTTTATCACCTTACTTTAAACAATTAGCGGTCACGAAACTTTCGCTCTAAACGTCCTTTAAGGATTATAATATTAATATTTAACAAAGTAGTTCAGGCATCAAGGATTATAATTGCGTGCTAAACGATGGCGTTAGAATCGCTCTTGTTAGAAATAGGCAAATTAATAAGGATGGCATCACTGAAGTTCTTTAAAGTTGCGTGGGTCTCTGTTAATGATAGGCCTCAGAGTCTAGTCTACCGTTGGGTCCCTCCCCAAGTAGTTAAGCCGTGTTTAACAGATAATTAGACTAATTGATGGGTGGGGTCGGATCGCGTCTAAATTAAGACGCATTACTTTGACAACTACGGGGTTTTCATTACGTGCAACGGGGAAAATTCCACGCTAAGCCGGCAGTGAAATAATTTTTAATAATACATTTGCAGTAACCGCCAAAATGTTCGATAACATGTGTATTTTTAATGCCATATTGATTATTTCCGATGTCGGCAAGGTACAAATTCCTCATCATTGTGATTTTCTGGGATACTTAACTTGAAGTTTCCCGTCGTATTCTCTGCTTTTTGCCTTCTTTGATGATGATTGGAATTAAAAAAAAAAAAAAACTGATTGTGACGTCCTTTATTAAATTGGACCGGTTGACTAATAACAAAATACTTAAAGCATTTTTAAATATAGGTTGAGTTTTGGGTAGAACGGCGAAAGACAAACACAAAAGGACCGCGTCAGTTCAGAATCCAATTGGTAGAGGAGGATTCAGACAATTTAAATTACAAAAAGTAATTATCAAGTTGTTCCAAATTTGGGCTTACAGTTATCTGCGACACAAAAAATCAGTAAAAAGAGAATTTTGGCAGATAGGACGATAATAAATGGAAGTCACCGATATTTTGCAAAATTAATGGAGTTGGAACCATCATATTTCTAGAATCATTAGTGAAAACTAACAGATGAACAAAACAGGCAGTCGAGTAGTTTCCAATAATTGTCTGAATGAATGTATGGACAGGAAATGCGAATGCGAAAGTCTTAGAGAAGCCCAACAATAGGGCGAGAAGATAAAATAAAAAAGAGGAGATGATATAAAAACAGATTCTCCCTGAAACGAAAACAAGTATTTCAAATAACTAAATACTTTCAAAACTATTTAAAACAGGTAGAAGCCTGAAAGAACCCTTGGTTTAAAAGGATGATATAAACGTTATACTTGTTAGTGTACACTTCGCCTCAACCAACCACTGGTAAACTTTAGAAATTCAAATAATCCATAGCTTTAGTTTGCTTTCAGAATTGCCCCTGTTAAAGTTTCTCGTGGTTTTGATCTCAGTTCCGTTTAATCTGACGTTATTGCGAGGCTTAGTTCGAAAGGAGAATTAACTGCACAGCTTTTGGGGAAGAACTAATAATTTCTCAATCAATTTCTGCTTATAGTTGGAACACGTGGTTTTCAGTAAAGATTCTGTTCTCTGAAATATTGGATTGTATTTTTCTTTGGAAGAAAAGCTTTTTTTTTTACATAAGCAAAGATGGATTAATGGACGTCAGATGGCGCATGTGAGATGACCAGATTCTCAACTCCAATTGACAAACAAATGCCCCAGCATGTATGCATTTAAATCGGGACTACAAGGCCTGAACACATGCACTGACGAAAAATACAATCCAATGAATACGGTTTTTATAATGGCAGAAATATAATAATATACAAAATCGGTTTCCTTCAATGCTAATGATTCTGAGCAACTTAATTATTTGAGGATCTACATTCCTGGACTTATCTCGGGATTTATGTAGGAGAGGATCCTATATTTTTCCGAGGTTTTTTTAGAAGGCTTTATTGACTAGTAGTTCAAAGAATTTGAAGTGGTTAACTTGACAAATTCAACTTAATAATTATGAAAAAATCTTTAAAAGATACCTTTTGTGAGAGAAGGGCCCGCACAACTTGGTTAGCCACGTCATCCAAGCACTTCTCGTACTGTTTCTTCTGGGAGTCTGGTTCTTTCTCAGTGTCCAAATCCTTCGCAATGTCTTGTTTAGTTTCCGAGTTCTTGAGTCCTTGCTCGGTGATTTGTTTGTTGATTGCTTGAAGCGAAGCTACTTGGGTTCGAAGCGATTCGTTTTCCGCAGTCAGCTTAGTCACTGTGGTCTGGTAGTGGATTGTTCGAGCCTGGAACAACATAATAAAAATTCATTACTACAAAAAAAGAACAAACATCCATGGTTTGAAAAAAAAAATAAGTCACGAAAATATCTTCACTGTGGCGCCGTACGAGAAAAGAAGAAAATTGTGTAAAGGCAGTAGATACGAGAGGTCTTTAAGTGGAATCTAGGCATATGGAAAGACTGAAGGAAAGGAATGAGAACATTAGGAAGGAATGTGGTATGAAAGGCAAGATAAATTTTAACAAGATAATATGTATGGATAGAGAATGGGTCGAAATAGGTAGGATTACAAAAACAATATACAAGGCCGAAAGGAGAGGTAATAGAAAGCGAGATCTACCGAGAATGACGTGGATCGAACCCGCCTTCAATAAAAGCCAGATAGGAAGCAAAAGAAAATAGGAGAAGTTGTATGGGAAATGTGAGGTCGCCAAAACAAGCAAAAGATGTTGGTTTGGATTGAAAAGAAGATCCATTCTCACTTAATTTTTTTTAAGCAAATTGAAGGTGTTATTTAATTCTTTCCAAAATGTGTCACATATTTGTGACATAGAAATATTTACATATTTAAATATTAAATATGAAAATATTATATATATCATATTTATTTTAAATATTTACTATTGTTAAGAAGAAAACGGTGAACTATGTTAAATCGAATCATGGTTAATCGAAAGATAACAAAATCTGTTTTTTCCCTCAATCTGTTATTTACATGGATCGAATATTTATACATTCAATTCATTTGAATTGTAAACAAAAATACAGATTTCAGGAGTTTAGGGTAAAATTTACCCTCATCACGATTTACAGGGAGATAATGAGTGCCTACCCACATTAGATTTAACTTTTTTTTTTCAAAACGGCAAATTGTTGGATTTATAAACAAGTTTGCATCTGACAGTTGAGAGACAGATATAATAGAAGGGGAATCACCGCTACGCGCCATAGACAATTTATTAATTATGATATCATGGAAAAAATATGACAGATTTTACATCTTTAAAGGGATGCTTCAAATTATTTAATTTAGGGGAGGATTCCTCTCAAGTACGTACCTAATGAAGCTTATGAAGTTAAACCACCCTTTGTCTTTCTAACAGACTGCAGAATTTTTCAAAACTTAACATAAACAATATGAGAGTAATTATTTTATATTCCTTCAAGTAAGTAAGCGGCCTATTTCTTTTAAAGTGCTTTTATACCAAATATCATAAAGCCAGAGGTTGAAAATAGAGTAAAATTTTCTCGATCGTTGATGTGGTCACTTAAGGAAATAACAACGAGAAAGAACTGTCATCGCCCATTTATGACGAGGCCGACCTCGAATGACATGGTCCGATCATATCGGTGCCGTCTTAGAGGAGGGCCAAGTCAGGAACAAAAGGAATAAGAGAGCATGTATGCGTTTGGAGGAAGCGAAAGAGGTTTGTTTGTATAGGAAATAATGGAATCCGTACTCTCTGCCTACCCCCTTCGGGAAACGGCAAAATGGGTAAAAAAAGTTTCTATGGTGTCCAATATAACGATTAAAGAATGTATACTTTAATTACAGCTCTGGCACTATGTTCATTTTGGTTTAAATGCACAAATTAATCTCATTTAAAAGCGAGATAGTTGGTCTACATAATATTATCTAAAGAAATAAATAAAAGTTAAGATCAAACATTTAGGTACATAATAATAATAGGAATTTTGTTATTTTTTTGTTAGTTTATGGTCTCTTAATTTTAAATTAAGCAGTTGATGTAATTTTTGTTATTTTTATTCTATTTAATTCCACAATTTATTCTACAAGAAAGTGTCGAGATGGAAAATGAAAGTATTTTATATTGGGTCGAGTCGGTATTAGATCCAAAACGGTTTATTCTAAAACATAATTCTTTGTCACATTAGGAAAATATTTGGGAAATGAAATGAAGTTGTTTTTAAAAGGAGCAAACCATAATACGGGTAGGTGAGAGTTAATGCCCTGTAGGTACGATTAATACCGTCATATCCTGAAGGGTAGGCGGAGAGGAATAAAATGAGATCCACCACGAATGTATTGTGATGATGGGAGGAGAGTTTTGAATATTCAAGGGTCGATGGTTTGGGGATGCCGATCATAAGAAATTCTTTCGATTTATCAAAACATCAATTTATTCAAAGATATAGTTTTTCAAATAAAGGAACGTTTATGCTGTCTCTACGAAGAATATGTGGAAAGATTCTGTGAGATATGGAAAGGAATGAGACTATGAAAAAGGAATGTGTGTTATAAAGGTTAGTGCTGTGCAAAAGGTGAAAGTAAATAAGGCGAGATCGTGAAAACAATGGATGCAAACAGAATGACAAAGAAAATTTATAAGGCTGAAAGGAAAAGTCCAAGAAATTGTGGACGACCGAGAATGACGTGGATCTAATACATCGATTACGTTCTCAAGGATGGTCAGGTCAGAAGTAAGAGAAATAGGAAGGTTGTATGAGAAATGGTATGTCAGAAGAAGCGAAAGAAGTGTGCACGGATAGAAGAGAGTGGTGGTCCGTTGTCTCTGCCTACCCCTTACGGGATAAGTCGTACTGGGTTAAAAAACTTTGTTTTTTTTTTTTTTTTTTTAAAGCCACGGCTAATGTGAACCCAAATACACTTTCGATATCTTTGACATTCAACAGATTTTGAGTCGTAAAATTGATAGAGCTTATACAAATATTACGAAAGGAAAATTAGCAAAACCAGTCTATCCGTTTTTGAGTTAAGGCTAAAAACACGCACAGCAAATTATTTTTATAAACTTACTCTTTGGTCAATATTTTTTTGTTTGAAATTTAAGTCGTTACATTTTGCACAGACAGAGCGATCGCTTTCTTAGATGTAGCAAGTTATGAAGTTGACGGAGTATCTATTCTTGTTTGATGGAATGAAGGCGAGTCGATGTTTCGATGAAGTGTTGGCTGTCTCTACGCGGAAGTGTGCATAGTCTTTAATGCGGTCTGGGGGCAAACAGGAGGAAATTTAAAAGCTTCCGATTGGAGTCACGGTCATGGGACACGGCTCCACCACCGACTAAATACACCCAAAGACAAATTTATTATAGCCCGGGTACACAAACACTCATTTCACATGGCGTCACGGCTTTGTTGTCCCGCGTGTACATGGCCGGGATATCCTCTCCTCTCCTCCTATCCCGCACGAATATATGAGGGTCGCGGCTATTTACCAGGCGCAAGTGTTGAGCAGCTACCTTCCTCCGTCCAAAATATGATTCATGGCGGTAAATAAAACAAATTCTTACAAATTATACAGAATATACTAAACTTATCATAGCCTAACTCTTTTAGTTACAAGGCTAAATAAGGAAATGATACATAAAGCTAAAAGATCAAACATGGCGTGGGATATTACGAAGTCGAGGCGAGGGCAGACACAGTGAGAACGAAGCAATTACTCAGAACAGTGGAAATGGGCTACTCTTAGAAAACTAATGATTATGTAATTACACTCTATTTTGCTACAAAACACAAAATAAAGAAATTTTTGATGTTTGCAAAAACACGCAATATCTTTTAAAAGACCAGCAATGGAAATTATTGTGAATACATTATTTTGTTCATTCTTCTCATACACATGTGTCAAATAGCTTTCATTTTCTCATCAATCCTAAATGTCAAATAGATCACAATTTGACGTTTAGGAGCCAAAGTCGGTAGATGGTTTTTATACTTCTATGCGTTCAACTCCTGCAGTTTCTCATGCTGATGAGTTTATCCAACCTTGAATTCTGACGAGTGAAATTTCAATTTGAGGAATAACAATATACATACAAGTCCACAACTAATTATTTCAAATACCTACAATAGTATGTAACAAACGAAATTTCTAGGTACTTTTTTGAGCAGGCACACAGGCGGGTATATAACATAATATACTCGTAGTCATATTGATAGAGCAATGTAGCAAAGGTTTTTAAAATGGTCTAATGAGTGTATCGCGTAACAGGGTACCTACCCCGCGGAACAAAAATACAGATATTATGCCCACCGTTAGAATCATTAGGGTGAGCTGTGCACTATACAGATATATAGCGCTGAATGCACTAATGCCCAGTGAAGCTTAGCTCTGTATTATGCTTTAAAATAACTGCTCTTGAAAATCACTCCTGCCAACATGCAAGCCTAAATTCTGACACATCCTTTCCGTTCAACTATCAGGTCTTATTTTGTCAAAGATGCACATGCTGGAGGTTTTAGTGGTTTTACTCAAGAAAAATGAAAGATGTGTTTATAGGAGATAATGGTCCTTCGAGCCGGACTAAGGGAATTTATTCTCCGATTCGAATGAATTTCCTTATTCTTGTGTTACATGAGGCCACTCTAACGTTAAAACACCTTCTTCACTCATCCTTAACTACTCCAAGAATATATTAAACATCCTACATATTTGTTTTTTTTTTAACTAACTTTTATTTGTAGAAGGCGACAATGACATCATTACACCGAACATGACCGAACTGGAAGAGGACACGTACATAGATAAAAGAAACACAGTATGGAATACAACCAAAGACAAAATATAAATTCAGTTCTGTTGTCACCGAGCAGTAAAGGATTGTTGACAAAGCATGTTGAGCAATACTAAGCATATTTTTCACAGACCAATCACATTATGAGTTTGAAAAAAAACATTGTTATATCTATAGCACAATATTAATGTATTTACAGTACTCTAAATAGGGGTTTCAGGGCGCGTTTTAGCCTGGAAGCTTGAATTATTGCGGTGGAAAGAGGGATGTTATTGTGTTTAAAATAGAAAACAGCCCCCTCCCTAAGCGATGTCCTCTTGTTGGAAGGTCTTAAGAGCAGTAAAGCGGGGGCTGTGACATAACAGTTGCATTAAAATAAAACTCGCCAAGATCATAATATTCAGTAGTTACTTTAAGTTGAACTTATTCCAATAGTGTAGTGTATAAACCCTTCAATAAGCTTAGGTACATTACATAAAAAAAGGTTGTAGGTATACCTACTTTTTGTCAAAATCCATATTGTATTTGGTTAAGTCCTTCCGTAACGCAGTGTTTTAGTTGAAAAATGAGAAATACATAATTATAACAACTCCCTTTTTAGGATGAAAAAAAGGTTAAAGCATCGTACTCACTTGCGCCGCGAACGAGTGACATTGCATCAATTTAATCGAAAGGTTAAGTGTATACGTGATACGAAAAAGCGAACGCGAGCAGAACACATGCATCCTTTTGATAAAATTGATGTAACGATACACATTCGCGGCGCAAGTGAGTACCGAGCTTTACAGTGTAGGTATGCCATTTTCATTGAAACTCCCTCAATACGCTGATGATTTCTTTTGCGGCTTGAAAAACTATAGATGCCAAATACAATAATTGGTTTTCAACCTTATATCTATTATTCGTCTTTAAGATTTACGATTTTCGGGATTGGATTTATAAAAAAAATGTATTTGGATTCTCTCAGAGTGAACAAAAATACACTATTGACAACTTTATTTTTACCCATTTTCTATCCAAGCACACTTCTTTCGATTCTTCCAACGACATGGCATTTCTCATACGACCTCTCCTATTCCTCGTACTTCTTACCCGACCTTCCTTGAGGACGGAATCGATGTGTTCGATCCACGTCATACTCGGTCGTCCACGTTTTCTTACACCTTTCCTTTCAGTCATTTTGTTTACATCCATTCTTTCCACAAGTCTAAACCATTTCAACTTATTGACTTTGTCACAACACTTACTACCACACCACATTCCTTCCTAATATTTTCATTCCTTTCCATATCCCATAAAGTTTTTCCACATATTCTTCGTAGAGATCTCATCTCTAGATAGATCTATCCTTTGAAGCTTTATATATTTTTAATCATGTGGTGTCCATAAGCAATAAGAACTTAAACTCCTTCTTAAAGAAATTTAGAAAGATTATATTCAAAAGGTAGATCAAGACACTGATGTGGACGAAAAGTAGTTCAGATTTTCTTCTATAACTATTCACCTTTTATCGAGAATACCATACACATATCTTTTTTATACGGGTATAGTAAAAAATCCGCTAGTATTGACAGATATATGGAGAACATTCCCACTGGAATTCAAGGATTAAATACACTTTACCATGGAACGGTCCAATGGATTAGTTATATAAAGCTTCAACTAAATCCAAGGGTAATTGATACACACTATCTACATATTATTAATAAAGAACATCTGATCACACTGTGCACTTTATTACTGTGAATAGAGACATCTGTGATATAAATCATTAAGTAATAGGACCATCAAACATGGATTAAACTAAGTTAATTGGAATAGAGATGTCGCTGTGAATGCGGTGAATATTTTAAAATCTCTACCCATCTTGTAACGATTTCATAATTGTAACGATAGTATTTTCGAATCAAAATTAGTTTGACAAATCGTTGTTTTAGATACTAGAAATAAATAAAAATCAAATATACGCCAAAAATTAATAAAATTTCATCTTTAATCTAGGTAGGTATCTACTTCATGAATATTCGTATGTTTAACATAGGTAATATGTAGACATTATGCATGTATCTATGTATTCCATTTGCACTCGAGAATATTTTGTTGTGATGTAAATTTGAAACACGGATAACATAAATGTTTTACAAAATTTAAAACATTCAAATTTACATTTTGAAGTGACGCAAATGTGAAGTTGTTGCGAGTGTGTAAAGATGGACAGATATTTCGCTACCATTTTCTAAAATTATAATACATTTTAATAATAATGATCATATTTTTTTTAAATATTTTTTTATGGAAATTATGTGACATCGATGAGGAATTCGAAATTTATCGAATTCTTTTATTTTTCAAACCTAACAACAGGTGTCTCTAGAGTAGTACAAACTACAAAGTAAGACTATCTAAATTTGTTCGTTTTATAAAAGTAAGCGATAGTTTATCTATGGTCAATATTTAAAAAAAAAGAATTTATTTCACAGATGTTGGTAACGAAGAAAATAATTATTAATGTATTCGAATTTCGAATGCAACTCTTACGGTTGAAGCTAGAAAGCTTTGCGATAATATTCATCCGTGATAAAATGACAGCAGATCGAGAGTACCTACCTGGAGAGAATGTAAATTCATTTAGATGTGCCAAAAGGGACCAGAAAACGAAATAAACCGGTGCTTTTAATTGCAACGATTTAATTGCTTAAAAGACACGTCCAAACATTGTCACCACAGATGTTTATTTTATACGTTTAGGCAGGAGGTAGCAAGTAGCAACGACATGCCCTGAAGGGATTCTGTTGATATTATTGAAGGGGTACAAGGAAGAATATTGATGCACATTGAGGGGTGAATAAATACAAACTCTCTGCGTGTTGTTTATTTGTAAATTTTCCTAAATTAGGTTTACATACAATTACAAAAACGAATTCACTCAAATAATAAAATTTGATTTTGACAGGCCTCCATCTTTTTATAAAATATTCGGCGGCAAATTTCAAATAAAGAACGCCATTAAGTAAATATACGTTTGAAATTTGAATTACTTCTATGGAATGTCATTCAAATTCGACACTTCAAAAAACAAATAATAGGCATTTGGAATTTTAGAATGTTTGTTTATGATATTTAAAAGCTAAAAGGGTTTGTATAAACGAAATGATTTTCTCAATACTGTATACGGTTGTATGGAATATTCCACAGAAGATTTTGTATAAATTTGGTATTAGAAATAAAATCAATCATAGACAGAAAAGTACCTACACGTAGTAGTTAAAGTACAAAATACCTATTTCTTTGTGAATCCCTTTAATTAAATACAAAGAATATTGACGAATTAATTTCAAAGACATCTGCTCACTTAATTTTATTTCTGTTTAATCTACAGCTAGCGTAATACAGATGGCGTTTTAGCAATAATTTAGCCGAAGTGTCTAGTCTATGGTTCAGGGTGGGAGACGTACCTAATAGGTGGTGACAAACTTTTCAATTTAAACACTCGTCGTAAATGTATAATTCCGCACCTGTTACTTGGTGTACACCTTGTCGAAAATACTAGGTTTTAAAATCAACAGGGGGCGAACTTGAAAATTATGGAGGGAGCCCGTGAGCATATGTGGATGATAGGCTGGGGGGCTTTGGGGGTGGACGGTGGAATGAGATACAAGTGGAATAAAGCACTATTCTGTTTGAAGGTCGTGTTTTGAATACGTGTAATCTCAATGTAACATTATTTCCATTCCGAATATTTTATTCAAATGTCATTTTCAAATTTGGAATTTGGAATTGGAAAGTGAAAATTTCATAGAAATATAAATTCATTTGAGTCGACGGTGAAACAAGTTCCCCGCTGGACGTGTTTTGTGCTGCGTGAATTAATTACTATTGGAATTTGATTTTTTCTACACTCGATAAGTTTTTTTTTCTATTTCTTTTTGACTAATTCTTACTATCTTTTTATTTATTTAAATATTATTTTTGTATTTAGTTTAACACCATTTAAATTACTGTACATTTATTTTTTTATATTATTTTGTTTTGTTTGTCCCGTGCGACGTTATTGTTGCATCGGGACGGCGCGGTACGTAAATACGTAATTATTATTTCTTTATTATTTTTGTTTCTTTATTTTGTATTTAAATCACTTGTGAATATTATTATATGTGACGTTTAAAAAATGGAGGAACGTGATGGAGGTGAGATACCCCCTGACATTGGGGTGATTTCATCGGTCTCTGACCCTCCAGAGTCGGGGAAAAAACGTAAACTTGCTGAAACTAACTCTGAAAATACAATTAAAGACAAAGATGTTTCTCTTGCTCAGAACACGAGCCACGTGATCCAAAATGAATTGTTATATACACCGGATATTCCCGGGCCATTTGTCGTGTTTGTTCAGAACGCTGACGACACTCATTTGCATCCGCTAACATTCGGAAATTTCTTATATAGGAGAAACTTTCTCTGCATAAAACCTGAATGTATTAGAGCCGAAAACAGATATAAAATTTCTCTAACATTTAATAATTATTTATCTGCAAACGAGTTCGTTAAATCGACCTTTGTCTCCGAAAACAAATTGAAGGCCTTTATTCCGACTTATAAGTTGGTTAAATCAGGACTAGTTAGAGATATTCCCCTGGAATTATCTGAATCTGATATCGTTGAAAATTCTTCCACATTTGGATCCTCGATAAAAGTCTTAAAAGCCCGCCGACTTAATAGGAAAAAAGTTGACAAAGATACTAATAAAATATCATGGGTCCCTTCAACTACTTGTATTCTGACTTTCCGCGGGCAAATCTTGCCCAAAAACATTTACTTATTTTATAATTCCTTACCAGTAGAACTATACTCTGAACCTACTATAATTTGTCACCTTTGTGCTAGATTTGGGCACTTAAGGAAAAATTGTCGATCCAAACCCAGATGCGCAATCTGTAGTTCCACTGAACATAACAAGGATAATTGCACCTCTAAAGAGGTGAAGTGTCCTAACTGTCATGGAGATCATAGTGCTCTGCACTCTAGTTGTCCCGAACTAAAAAGGCAAAGAGACATAAAAAAGGTTATGGCTGCGGACAACTTATCGTTCGCCCAGGCTGTTAAGCTCTTCCCGAAATCTAGCAAACCCTATAGTGAAATTGTCAAGCCCTTAGAAGGGAAACTCCCCTCAGTCCAAGTTCCTAATAATTCCCTAAACTCTAGTCGACGAGTTACAATCTCGACTAAAGCTAACTCAGCTCCTCTCAAAAAAGTTTCACCTCTGTATAATGATAAATCTTACATAGACAACCTTTTTTACACTAACGGGCAGGCTGTGAATCTAACTCCAGGATGTGCTCTTACAACTCCAGAGTCATTCACTTTAACACCATCCGATAACGAAATCTTAAATGAGAGTACCTCATCTCTCAAAAATAACATTTCAAAATCTTCCACCGATGAGACAAATTCTTTGAAATCAGCCCTAGAGCTGTTGCTTGATATTATTTTTAACAAATCTGATATGTTCACTTCAAAAATACTTCCTCTTATTAAAACGATCATAGAAAAAGAATAGACAAACAGCATTCTCAACATTTCGTTGGAGAATGCTATTTGTTATTTCGAATTCAAACTATTTATTCTAGTAAACGTTTATTACCTACTAATAATTCAATATGTCAGATAATAATCAATTGAATATTCTTCAGTGGAACTGCAGAAGCGCAATCTCCAACAAATCAGATATTATACATATGTTAAATCAATTCTCTATTCACCTTTCAGCTTTAAACGAAACATGGATCAAACCACATTATACCTATAATATTCCTGGTTACTCTGTCTTTCGAAATGACAGAGTTGAGGGCAGGGGAGGTGGAGTAGCCATATTGGTGAAATCATCTCTCCATTGTGATCTTATTCCAATTCCAAGCAATCCCTTTTTCGAAATAATTGCTGTCTGCATTGACGGTATTGGATACGTCTCTGTATATATTCCCCCAAATGGTGGATTTGACAGTAATTATTTCAACTCGATTGTCCCTTTACTTCCAACATCATTTTTCCTGTTCGGAGACTACAATGCCCATGCTGTTACCTGGGGAAATGCCCTAACTGACAGAGCGGGTAACCAAATATTGTCATTTGTAGATAAGCATGACCTATGCATCTTGAATGACGGTTCGCCAACCAGACTGACTTCCCCTAACCAGAATCCAAGTGCAGTGGACTTAACAATTTGTACTGGCAATCTGGCTTGTTCATCAAGCTGGAGTATCCTAGACGACCCATTTTCTAGCGACCACTACCCAATTTTTGTTACTCTATCCGTAGCTCCATCCAGAAAAATTTCTTACAGCAGACAATTATACAGTACAAAAAGGGCAAACTGGGCTAGATTTGCCGAAATCGTAAAGGAATCCATGTCTAAAATCGGAGATACGTCCAAGTCTCCTGTCCAAAAGCATTATGATGACCTGACACAGATTATTTACGAGGCGGCTAATAACAGCATTCCCTCTAGAAATAAATCGAGCAAAAACACGAAAAATGCTCCTTGGTGGGATCAGGAGTGCTCTGATCTTATCACTGAAAGAAAACAAGCTATGCGAAACTTTAGAAAAAAATTTGATTCAGACTCCTTTATACAGGCAAAGGCCATACAAGCCAAGGTAAAAAAAAAACTACGAGCTAAAAAGCGACAGAGTTGGCAGACCTTTTGCTCTTCTCTGTCCCCGAATTCTCCCCCTTCACATGTTTGGAATATGATCAGACGCTTCAAGGGTTCCTTCCAGACTTCCAGAGCTTCTGCTCCTCTTTCTGACTGGCTTTCGGGGTTTTTAAATAACCTAGCTCCTCCTACTGCCCCTAATTTGGACCAACTTATTCCCCCTTGTATAAATAACAGAAATCTTCCTCAAAATAACAATAGATTGTTAGAAAAAGTAAATATGTATGAACTAAAGCTCTGCCTACTATCGGTAAGGCATTCATCTCCTGGCGAAGACAGAATTCCGTACGCTTTCTTTCAGAAAGCTCCTGACATCTTTATCGAATCCTTCCTCGACCTTCTCAACAAAATACTATCTTCGGGAAACATTCCCAACTCTTGGAAACACCAGCTAATTATTCCCATCTTAAAACCTGGAAAAAATCCTAAACTCGCTTCTTCTTACCGGCCTATAGCCTTGTCCGCATGCGCCATGAAAATCCTGGAACACATTTTGAAAAGCAGACTGGTTTGGTATATAGAACACAACTCTATACTACCTTCTACACAGTTTGGTTTTAGAAAGTCACTGTCTTGTGTAGATAATTTGAGTGTATTGATCACGGATATCCAGATTGCTTTTACTAAGAAGAATCCGATGTCGGTCGTATTCCTTGATATAACATCTGCTTTCGACAATGTCTCTATCCCTCTTCTTTTCAAAAAACTTGTAAGTCTTGGTATCCCTCACAAAATTGCCACATTGATATTTAGCATGTTTACGGAGAGAAGCATTTCAGTGAGCGGAGACGTTCCTGGAGACCACAGGGTGGTCTGGAAGGGCCTTCCTCAGGGGTCAGTTTTAAGCCCTATCTTATTTAACGTCTATTGTTCAGACCTCCCCAAGATACCTGATGACTGTCAATTGATTCAATACGCGGATGATATTGCAATATATACTACTAATAAAAATAATGTATGCGCTGAAAGAGCTTTGACAGGAGCCTTAAATATTGTCAATTCATGGATGGAACGGAATAACTTATTCCTATCCCCTCAAAAGTCGAGAGTTGTATCATTCTCCAGAAAGCACGTGAATCCATCCATTTCTGTAGGGCTTAACGGAAATATAATTCCTCAGTGCGAAGAGGTAAAATTTTTGGGTATGTCTTTAGATAGGAAATTGACCTGGAACCCTCACGTAACTCATACACTGGCCAAATGCGAAAGAGGTTTAAATATACTTAGAGCGATCTCTGGCACCTCTTGGGGCTCCCACCCTTCCTCCATGAAGAATATATACAATGCATTAATTCGCAGCCACTTAGATTACGGTAGCTTTTTATTGACTCCAATATCCAAAACCTTGGTGAACAAGCTGGATGCTGTACAAACAAAATCTTTAAGGCTCTTGGTTGGCGCAATGCCCTCCACTCCAAACAACTCTCTCCAGGTGGAATGTGTTGATATGCCACTAAAGATTAGAAGACAATATCTATCTGATTCCTTCTTTATTAAAAAACGGACTTTCACTGACCATCCATTGCTAAAAAATTTACCCATACTACGTAACCTATATCACGTTAACGGTTACTGGAAAAATAAATCGAGTCCTTATTTATGCAACAGTTACAGTAATTACATGACTCAGTTTGGCGTTAAACGTTACCCCTTTCCATCCGCTGTTTATGACCTTCCTTTGGAAGTCTTGCAATTCTCCCCAACCGTCTTTGAAAATATCGGTATCGGTAAAACTCCTAAAATGTCCTCCAATCGAATAAATCAGACGTTCTTTTCAAAAGCTGACTCTTCTTGGCCAAACCACATCCAAATTTTTACTGATGGCTCCAAATTTTCTACCAATGATCATTCTGGATCGGCGGTTCTCATCCCCAAACTCAAAATAAAATCAATGCTAAAACTTCCTCCGGAAGCCTCCGTTTTCACGGCAGAGTGTGCTGCTCTGCACCAGGCTCTCACTCTGTGCGATCACCATGAATTGGAAAGAGCAATCATCTTCACGGATTCCTTATCTCTAGTAAATGTACTTGCGTCCGGCTCAGTTACTGATAACTGTATTATCTTAGACATTAGGAGAAACCTATATAGTCATAAAGTAAAAGGGAGAGATATTGTCATCGCTTGGATCCCGGCTCATTGTGGTATAACACCCAATGAGGACGTAGACGCATTGGCAAAAGAGGCCACCAGCAATGGATTGGTCCCACGAAATTTTGAACTCCCCCTGAGTGATATAAAACGTTCTGCCTTTCTCGGAGCAATGTCGGCCTGGACCGATCATTGGGATGAGGTAGGTAGAGCTAAGGGGTCGATTTATCGGGACATTAAGGAGTCTATCTCCAGAAAGCCATGGTACCATGAATTCAAATTCTCCAGATCAGAAATAGTCACACTGACTCGCATGAGATTTAATCACCACAGACTGGATAGTCATCTATTTAAAATAAATTTAGCCTCGTCTCCACTCTGTGAGTGCGAACTCGATATGGAGACATTAGACCACGTCTTCCTCGGTTGCCCAATAAGAGATTCATATGAACTTTATTACGAAATTGATGAAATTCAGTTCCCCATTAATATGTCTTGTCTGTTACACTCTGAAAAGCTTTCTGTCTACAAAAAAATTTTAAAATCAGTAAAACAGAATTACATAATTATATAAACAGTAGGTATGTGTGTGTGCGTGTATGTATATATTTTTTTATATAAATGCGAGAATGTATGTATGTAAGGGCGTGATTGTAAGTATGTAAGGCCGTGTGTGAATGTAAAAATAGTAAGTCTTTATATAAAATAATAGAAAAATAATAAATTAAAGCGTAATATTTTTGTTTTGCAAACATCAAATATTTGAAACTGGCACAAATCGTCCCTCAAGGGATGGGATGCCATAAACATAATAATAATAATAAAAATAAATTCATTTTGAATTAGGTATCTTCATATTCGATTTTTGAAGTCTAGATGTATTTTTATTTTAAGAATAACGAAATTTTTGACGTAGGTACCTACCCGATTTTAAGACAGAATTCATAGAAAATGTAAATAGACCATTAACGGCCACGTGGATTTTGACATTAGCCTGGAGGGATAAACATAAACAAAAAGTTTAAGAGTTGGAATGAGTGTGTCGCTATGCAAAAATACTTTGTTACCCATCACTATGGTTTATGCATATGTGGTGTGTGTGTGTGTCGCCATGGCAGCCGTTGTCCCTCCAGCCAATGTCAGTTGACGTCATCCTTTAATGGTCTATATGATATTCTCAGATTCGATTTATGAAAAGTGAATATTTAGTGTCATTTGGAATAATGGATGTCAGAGACAAATTTAAAACACAGTATTTTTTTTATTATACATTTTTTAATAGAAACCTATAGGGTAAGAAATAGTAGAAAAATTAATTGTTATATTTTATATACTTTTGAATTGCAATAATTATTATTTGAATAATCTAATTTAAATAAAAAACTTTTTAACTCTTCCACAATTTTATTACACCTGACATGTTTCGAAGGGGCACGCCCTTCATGGCCACAGGTTATTTGAAATTATTATTTGTCACTTGGAAAGACGCAAAAAAGGAAAGAATTTAAGTATATTGATCACCATAATAAGAGTGAAATGTTAAAAAATAATAAGGTTATAACAATAAACGTAGGTCTTGCTTTTTTAAAACCATTAACAGAAATCGCTAGTACTTTAATGTAAAAAAATGCAATTTTGTCGGTATTTAAAAAAAACAACCAACCACATAAATTTACCTTGCTGCCTTTCAATAAGCAATTTATCGTGTATGAAAAATAAAAATACACTTAGTCCCTTCGAATAGACATAAATAGTGTGTCTACGCATGAATTGAAGCAATAATTAGCATTGCGTACTTGATGAATATGTATTCAATTTATAATATATAGATTTATTTTATTACGCAACATGAAAGAAGTGAATATCATTAGTTGTCGCTCTGGCAGACATCGAACCCGGTCCCTCGCGTTTATAAACACTCGAACACAAGCCAGAGGGGAGATTTATCTATGGGGCGACACTGCCGTAAGGGTTTTTGTATTTAAAATGCGTACGCAATTCATTTAGTGAGCGTTTAGACTGGAGAGGGTTGCGGCAGTTTGGCTCAACGTATTCCAAAAACTGTTTGAACACATTCCAAAAATTTAAAAACTTATTTTGAAAGTTTAACTTTAAAAACTCATTTTGGGCAAGAATGATGTGGCTCATAAATGGGCCATAAGATAGCTGAAACATTTGGCTACAAAATATATCGATAATGTTCTGGCTCCCTTGCACAATATTTACTAACTTTTTACTATCTGTGATTACTTTTATACGCGTCACAAAATTTCCTTCTGTTTAGTAGGTATATGAAGTTTGACATTCTTTCCATGTAAACACAAAATAATGACAAAAATGGATATAGTCATATCCTGGCGCCAAATACATGACAGTCGCAGTCTTTACCTAATGGCGAACGTTGTTAAGGTAAAGTGATCACACTAAGCCAGCCTTCGAAATAACATTATAAAACAGTCCTAAGCCCGTAGTGGTTTGTTCTATTTAAAAATGGAACATCAGTAATGAATTGTTAGAGTCATTAGTTGTTACATATTCTACAAAATAATGAGGCTCAGCAGTACTTATGTTTCTGTAAAAAGTGTCATTTCGACACTTGATCAAACAAATATTGCGAATAAAAGACAAATTTATCGATGAAAATGAGAGCTTTTTTTTTGAGAATACTTCTTTTTTACTGTTACACAAGCACTTTATTTTTTTTTAATTAAATAAGCACTCTCTGTGCTTTTATTTGTTTTCTCATCAAGGAAGCGGTATATTTTTTTCAAACTAGTCTCATTTGAAAGCCAGATAGAATACGTATAATAAATATGTAACACTTTTCTATACAAAGGTGTCAGTATAGCCGGCGGAACTTATTGGCGTCCAATCTGAGACAGGCCAACCCCGGGTAGAAATTTCAAGTGAAAACACACTTAGAAAAACTCTGAACCGACCGGGAATCGAACCCGGGACCTCGGATCTGAAGTCCACGATAGTAAAACTAGGTTACCGAGGTCGGTATTACTTATCTAAATAAAGAAACAAAAGTAACAATATCTAACGACAAATTTGGTGAATAAAACGTTCAATTGGAAATTTGTGAAATATTTTTTTTTGTATTTGGTCTATAAGTTTTTTTTATTTATTTATTTTCGCTACCTCCAAGAAACAGGGTTTCGCTGTCTGAGGTAGCATTATAAAATAATTATCTTTTAATAAGATTGTTTCAGGTTTTCACAGAACTAAAAAGAGATATAGCAAAAAACATACATAATATGGTGGAAAAAATATTCTATATATTTGCCTTGAACACTGACTCACTGACTGACTGACTGATGTCATTAACGCCGCTAGATGGCGCGCCACTCGCAACTAAAGACAAATAATAATATTACTAGTTTTTTAAAGGCGCCCGTGGCGCCCACCTATGGCCTTTTTTATGCAAACTTTACTTTCTCATAGCATAGCTGTGAGCATTCACATGTGAGACTTCAAAATACTTGGTTGATTCAACTCTTTATGAAAACTCAAATACCTACAACTTAAACTTTTAATTACAAACTGTACATTCAAATAGCTTTTGGCATGTGGGTATTTACCGATTTGATTGATTAAACTTTTTCATGTAAACTTTGCATTCGTATTGCCGAATTCTTATAGATAAAACACTTGATTAATTGAATTCTTCATGAAAACTAAAAAAAACAACGTGAACTTTTTATAACAAACTTTACATATGTATGGCTTTTCAACGTTATGAATTCACATGAAAATCTTTAAAAAATTACTAATAATAATAATAATATAAGATAATTTATATAGCGCCGTTTTGTGGTGTAACACCACCTCAAGGGCGCTTAACTGTACTCTACTCGTTAACGTTACTCTAGGTGTGTAAACTTTTTATTGAAAACATGACATTCGTATGGGTTTTCTCCGCTATGATCTCGTGTGTGTGGATTAAAGATTCGTGATCTGGTAAACTTTTTCATGGAAACTTTGTTTTCTTATGGCCGAATTCATTTGTGTGATTATAACTATTCATGATAATATAACTATTTATAAAAATGCAAAAAAAACTTTTTATTACACACATTGCATTAGCAAGGGTTTTCTTGGCAATGAAATCGCGTCTGTGACTTAAAGATCTGATTTGGTAAACTTTTTCATACAAACTATGCTTTCTTTTGGCCGAATTCATATGTCAGACTTTAAAGCACTTGATATTTTTTTATAACAAATTTTGAACTTTTTCTAACAAAATATGCATTTAAATGGCTTTTATCATGATTTATCATTTGATTAATTAAACTTTTTATCGCAATGGTTGCATTCGTATGGCTTTTCTCCGCTAGTGTGCAAAATTTTTATTTCAAACATTGCATTAGTAAGGCTTTTTCTCTGCTATGATATCGTGTCTATGGGATAAATTATTTATGATTTAGTAAAATTTTCATGCAAAGTTTGCTTTCTTATGGCCGAATTCATATGTCAGACTTTAAACCACTTGATAATAGAACTCAATGAAAATTTAAAAAAAACTTGTACTTTTTATAACAAACGTTGCATATGAATGGCTTTTCAACGCTACAAATTCACATGAAAATCTCTAAAAAAATTACTCTAGGTGTGTAAACTTTTTATTGAAAACATGGCATTCGTATGGTTTTTCTCCGCTATGATCTCGTGTGTGTGGATTAAAGATTCGTGATTTGGTAAACTTTTTCATGGAAACATTTGTGTGACTGTAAAGCACTCGACGATAGATTATAACTATACATGATACTATAACTATTTATAAAAATGCAAAAAAAAACTTTTTATTACACACATTGCATTAGTAAGAGTTTTCTTGGTAATGAAATCGTGTCTGTGATTTAAAGATCTGATTTGGTAAACTTTTTCATACAAACTATGCTTTCTTTTGGCCGAATTCATATGTCAGACTTTAAACAAATTTTGAACTTTTTCTAACAAAATATGCATTTAAATGGCTTTTATCATGATTTTATCATTTGATTGATTAAACTTTTTATCGCAATGGTTGCGTTCGTATGGCTTTTCTCCGCTATGAGTTCACAAACTTTTTATTGCACACATTGCATTAGTAAAGCGAAGTCCGGCTGTGCGTAAAAGTTTCCTGATTTGTCATTTTTTTGGCCGACGCAAGTGAAACTTTACAGCACACGGTTGATTGAACTATTTATGCAAACTTAAAAATGAAATTAAACTTTTTATTGCAAACTTACCATTCAAATAGCTTTTAGCATGTCATTGGTTGTTTAAATTATTTGATTGATTGAACTTTTTATTGCAATTATTGCATTCGTATGGCTTTTCTCCACTATGAGTTCCCATGTCATTCTTTAAATTACTTGAAACCGCAAACTTTTTATTGCACTCATGACATTAGAAAGGCTTTTCTTCACTATGAAGTCCCGCTGTGCGTAAAAGTTTCCTAATTTGGTACACTTTGTTTTCTTATGGCTGACTTCGCATGTGAGTTTTTTAATAACCCAAAAATTGTTATCTCTACGTCAAGACCTTTAAAAAAAGTGCTCAGCCACCAGGCATAATAAAAATAATATCATTATGTTACTGTCAGTTGTCACTGCTGTCAGCCATATTGTATTAGAAGAACAATATTATTTTGTCTTTAGTTGCGAGTGGCGCGCCATCTAGCGGCGTTAATGACATCAGTCAGTCAGTCAGTCAGTCAGGCAGTCAGTCAGTCAGTCAGTGAGTCAGTGTTCAAGGCAAATATTATATAGATGGTTCTTCTAATACAATATGGCTGACAGTAGTGACAACTGACAGTAACATAATGATTATTTTTATTATGCCTGGTGGCTGAGCACTTTTTTTAAAGGTCTTGACGTAGAGAAAAACAATTTTTTGGGTTATTAAAAAACTCACATGCGAAGTCAGAAAGCAAAGTGTACCAAATTAGGAAACTTTTACGCACAGCGGGACTTCATAGTGATGAAAAGCCTTATTAATGCCATGAGTGCAATAAAAAGTTTGCGGTTTCAAGTAATTTAAGAATGACATACGAACTCATAGCGGAGAAAAGCCATACGAATGCAATAATTGCAATAAAAAGTTCAATCAATCAAATAATTTAAACAACCAATGACATGCTAAAAGCTATTTGAATGGTAAGTTTGCAATAAAAAGTTTAATTTCGTTTTTAAGTTTGCATAAATAGTTCAATCAACCTGCTGTAAAGTATCACTTGTGAATTCGGCCAAAAAATTGACAAATCAGGAAACTTTTACGCACAGCCGGATTCGCTTTACTAATGCAATGTGTGCAATAAAAAGTTTGTGAACTCATAGCTGAGAAAAGCCATACGAATGCAACCATTGCGATAAAAAGTTTAATCAATCAAATGATAAAATAATGATAAAAGCCATTTAAATGCATATTTGTTAGAAAAAGTTCAAAATTTGTTTAAAGTCTAACATATAAATTCGGACAAAAGAAAGCATAGTTTGTATGAAAAAGTTTACCAAATCAGATCTTTAAATCACAGACGCGATTTCATTGCCAAGAAAACTCTTACTAATGCAATGTGTGTAATAAAAAATTTTTTTTTGCATTTTTATAAATAGTTATAGTATCATGAATAGTTAACCTATCATCGAGTGCTTTACAGTCACACAAATGAATTCGGCCATAAGAAAACAAAGTTTCCATGAAAAAGTTTACCAAATCACGAATCTTTAATCCACACACACGAGATCATACCGGAGAAAAACCATACGAATGCCATGTTTTCAATAAAAAGTTTACACACCTAGAGTAATTTTTCAAAGATTTTCATGTGAATTTTTAGCGTTGAAAAGCCATTCATATGCAACGTTTGTTATAAAAAGTACAAGTTTTTTAAAATTTTCATTGAGTTCTATTATCAAGTGGTTTAAAGTCTGACATATGAAAATTTGCATGAAAATTTTACTAAATCCCATAGACACGATATCATAGCAGAGAAAAAGCCTTGCTAATGCAATGTTTGAAATAAAAATTTTGCACACTAGCGCAGAAAAGCCATACGAATGCAACCATTGCGATAAAAAGTTTAATCAATCAAATGATAAATCATGATAAAAGCCATTTAAATACAAAGTTTCCATGAAAAAGTTTACCAAATCACGAATCTTTAATCCACACACACGAGATCATAGCGGAGAAAAACCATACGAATGTCATGTTTTCAATAAAAAATTTACACACCTAGAGTAATTTTTTTAAGATTTTCATGTGAATTCATAACGTTGAAAAGCCATACATATGTAAAGTTTGTTATAAAAAGTTCACGTTGTTTTTTGAGTTTTCATGAAGAATTCAATTAATCAAGTGTTTTAAAGTCTCATATAAGAATTCGGGAATACGAATGCAAAGTTAACGTGAAAAAGTTTAATCAATCAAATCGGTAAATACCCACATGCCAAAAGCTATTTGAATGTACAGTTTGTAATTAAAAGTTTAAGTTGTAGGTATTTGAGTTTTCATAAAGAGTCGAATCAACCAAGTATTTTGAAGTCTCACATGTGAATGCTCACAGCTATGCTATGAGAAAGTAAAGTTTGCATAAAAAAGGCCATAGGTGGGCGCCACGGGCGCCTTTAAAAAACTAGTATTACATATTCAAAATGATTCACACAAAAAAATATATCAAAACGGCCCAATTTAGAAGTTATGATAAGAAAAATTAAATTAAAACACAATGTTTGAATTTTTCAATTTCAAAACGGTTTAGTGTCCCGTAAAATTTAAAATAATAGTTGGTTATTTCTTCCTGATTGAATAATCATTTTTTTTTCGTGGGTTCGATCCCAGGCGCCGACCATCTTCCTCTTTCACGACACAGGTTTTAAGTAGCTTATTGCGAATGAATCAGAATTTATTTGTATTCACTTTGAGTGAGCACAGATTCATTTAAACAAAAATGTTTTTTTTTGTGTGGAACAGGTTAGAAAAGCTGGTTTAAATTTTTAATTTTTCAAGATGTAGGGTTGATTGGGGTTTATCAACGAAAGTGATCACATTGGTTCATCATACAGCATCAGCAGTGGTACGCATAGTGTCTCAATATCTCTTTACACTTTAGAAGGTCTTTCATCATTTAATTACGAATGTGTGTAGGTACGGGCCAGGCTGTGTCCTGATAGACACATCTCCTGCGGGGTAGGCAACGTGTGCTCTCCATAGACGAATGACGCAGCAGCGACGCGCCCTCTCAACCCTTTCAAATAATATATTAACACCGAGTACTATTGGGTTCAAAATGAAATACAAGCAGCCCATGTTAAACGTGTTTTCGTTCTTCACGTATATACTGTACCCCTATTCTAAGTTTTATTGGAAGGTAGTCATGGAAGTAAAGTGAGTATTACACGATACATTTTGTATGGAAAACATGTGTTGCGCCGCCACAAAAATATTTCTAGAAACAAAAACGATTCTCGCATTCGATACGTATAGACGTATCGCATTCGATACGGGAACTGTGAAATTTTTCTAAGAAAAATTAATATTAACAGCACCGGTTTTATATGAATCTTACATTTTAAATGTACCTGTAGGTACCTACCTTCTCTACGAGTAATTCGGCAAATACGTAGTACATAATATGTAGTATGTGCATTTCACAGTTTCAAGATTTTGTGCGTGCAAAAAAATTAGAGACCCACCAAGCTATTTTGAAAAATTGCCTCAGGCAATAGGTAAGTTTCGCCGGCTATACCGGCCTTTGTATAGAAAATTTATTCATTTATCATTATGTCATAAACATTCAGCAAGATTGAGCGCAATGGAGAGCTCTTGTTGCCTCCCTATGCCTCCCTATATAAGTGGGGCGTAAAGGGAGTTTGGATTGGATTGGATCATTATGTATTTTTATAAAATTTATCATTATATAAGGAGAAAATTCATTTTTATTCTCGATATAGATAAAGCAAATTTATTTTTTTTAACTTCAGCCGACGATATTCTTCAATTTTGGATAAAGAGCCATAACATAGTCTAAATAATAATAATTTATGTGTTGTAGAGCGGGATATACGTTAAAGGGAAAAACGTTAATCAAACATTTATTGTAGTTTAAATCGTATCCTTTGGAAGGGGCGTTCGGGAAATTAATCGAGTGTAAATGACGTAGTGCAGCGTCTCTCAAGTTCAGCGCCGTAATGATACGCCTTGTAAAATATTATCATTCTCACCATGGGGTGTAGCCATGCAATCAAGGCTGCGAGGGAGTAAATAGACCGTGAATCATTCTGTGCATATCCAACCCTAATTACCAAGAAATATTAGCACAGGGTAGGTTCAAGAAAAGTGTCTCCTTAAAGGAGATATTTGGAAGCAAGAAGGATGACAAAGTCAAGATAATATCCCGGTTATCCTTAACTACGCTGAAGAGATGATATCATGACAATTATTGGCTCAAAGTTGATGCAGCAGGATACATAAGATTGAAAGAAAGGAGTATTGGGATGTCCATATCTGTAGGTTTAAGAGAAAATGTAGCTTATATGTCTACAAAAAAGACAAAATTATTTTTATGTCCGTAAAAGACTATGAAACCATCCAACCAATGTTCCCCAAACCATATTCATTTGAAAAGCTATAATCTGAAGACATACATAAAACAATGAAAAAATAAACTAAAACGCCAGGTACCGAAGCAAGAAAAATAAAATGTTGTCGCCATATCTATCAACTTTTCGGTGGATACAGCGATTTTGGTTCTTGTCTATCAACATATTATCTATTATTATATATATTTGGCTCTTGTCGATCTATAGATTTGAGTCGTAATTCGAAAGTTGTCGGTAGTAAAATCGGATTTTTAGGGAAAATGCACCTTTCCGGATACCAAAAACTAATGTAAAAAATTTTACCACTTTTTGGCAGTTTATCTTCTTGGTTTTTTTTTTAAATTAGTTTGGCAACACTGAAAAGATTATCAACATTTTATTTACAATGAAAATATCAAAATGTTGGAATAAAATTAATTTTTAGATAAGTATATGATTTTGACGGATTTAGGGGGCGAAATTTTAGCAGAGATAATTCCCGAAATTCTACCCCTCATTTTTATCTTGTTTCAGATTGAACAGGAACGACTGCCTGATGAAAACTTTCGACCATACTTTTCTTCCTTGTGTGCTGTGAATATCATGATTATTTATCATAGTAGTACTCGATAGGTGGTAGCTACGATAGACAAAGGCGTCACAAAGCATCTAATATCCTGGAATCACCCTTGACGGGGTTTAGATATTAATAATTTCACCCCTCGCATGTATGCATACAGATTAATTAATATTAGTGACTAATGATGCGTGGGATATACTATCTACCTGCTATTATAATAGGTACCTATATATTATGTATGCAATACAGGAAATACAGAATGTTACAACGTAACAATAAAATGGGAAATAGAAAGAGAGCTAAATAATGTTAAGATCTATTCCTGAAAAATATAACAGGAATCTGAAAGTATGGAGAGGATTTCTCCGTGCTAGAAAAATGTCTGAAAAAAAAATGAAGGCTGACTGACGTGGAGAAAGCAGAATATGTCAACGTGTAAGATATAGCTAATATAGCTGCCTAGATAAAGTCTAATGTAGGCAATAGTTTTCTAGAAAATTGGATCCCCAATGAACAGCCGTTATACAAACGTCTAATTTTTCAATGTTACTAACTAATATTGCAAACATTTTTAAACATTACTTCAAGCAACGCTTAATGACACTAAACGTAAAGCTTACCATGTTCCTTTCACGCTTGCATTATTTTTTATTTTACTGCAGATAGTGAAAGAGATAACCATATAATGCGTTGCATTTATTTACACCGAATTTATTTGTACCGAATTCCTAGGGAGCGGTCCGTCGTCTGACAAGACGGCAGTTTTATCAATGTTTTTTTTACGAACAATATTCTACTGCTACCGCTATAGCAGTACCGTAATCCTATGAAAACAGAAATCTATCTATCTCAAAAATCTATCTCAAAAAAAACTGCGCTCGTAGAGCTACGGTCGCTTTTCATTTCAAGGAAAACAAAGCATTAGACCAAGTCCGCACCACATATAGAGCTATTAATTATAGCGATACTAAAATAAACACCGTGTACAGTGTACACTGTACAATATAATAAAAACTTGATCTCTTTGAAGTTTAGAGATTGCTCTAACAACTGTTTTCACTACTTTAGACTGAAAGTAGCTGATTTATCTAGCTAGATGAACTAATAAGTAATCTTCAGTGTATTTGTGTCTTTAGATTAGTCTATTGAAGCATCCTGTATCTTAAGAGAGTATATACAAGGTGGCAAAAACGTCTTCGATGATGGAATACTCAACAGGATATTATTAATGAATACATAAACAACAAACCTATTTATAATAATATTTTGACTAGCAACAGCATCCGGGAACTACTTTATAAAATTAAAGGGCACATTTTGCAACTTTCTTTAATTAATGGGCAGTTTAAGGTGGAAAAACGAATAAAAATAAGAAAAAAATGATATGATTTGAGAATATGACGTGTAAGGAGAGTTCAAAAGGAAAATCAGCGCATATAAGAGCAGGTACGATCACAAAAATAATATTAATAATTAAACTCTTTATTGGGCATTCAAATACAATACACCCGATTGGCGGGTTTATTGCCTGAGGCAATTTCTGCCATCCAACCATAATCAATTACCCTTTTACAAAACAACATTTGGTCTTTCGAGCCGGATTTGAACCAGCGATCTTTAGATGGAAAATTGCTTTTTCTGGAAGAAGCAGAGGAAGCGCATTTGTTTCGAAAAGAGAGGGGCGTTTAGGGAAAAGAGCTCATTACTGAAAAGAAAGAAAAAAAAAACAAAAAAAGTAATAATACACTGTTTACATACAAACTAACGCTTTTGATATTATAGATACACGTTGAAACAGATTAATAGCAAGACATATTATAAACATGGTTTATTAATGACGGGATTAGGGGCGTGTATTATGTGAGGTTTGGAATATGATCCTGAGAAGAAGCTGATGTGGAATTGGGGGATTTACGTCTCATCTTAGATTCGGGTCTATTATCAATCATTATCACTACATGCTGTAAATAATAATGTTACTAACCTAGATATAATAATGATACTAATGAAAGAAATAAGTTCACTAAAAATTTTCTTGAAATACGGTTTCCTAAATCTTGAAGCTCCGTACTGTAAGTACACCCCAGTTTTGGTTTTTAAGAACTATTATAGTCTGTTATAATGGGATATTCAATATACAATGTCCAAATGATTTACGCAAATCGTTTGGACATTGTGTTGGTTGATCGCAGGAACGGAAAACATATTATCTCGCCGATATCATTGTACACTTGTACAGGTAGAAAATATCTTGATTTTGTATTCAGAAGACGTCTTCATGAAGAATGTGAAGAAGGTTCCTCTCTCTATAGTTTGATGATCTTTCATGAAAGCATTACGTAGTGATTAGCCGTAAGAGGCTAAAACGATATTGTTTTAGTTAGTTTATAGCGATGGGTTTAATTTAAATATTAATCTAATTTTTTTTTCAATGGCACTTAATGAATATTAGTGATTATGCAAATCAATGTATTTTACCCAATTTATACCAATTTTTAAGAATATACATACAGGTAAATCTAGCTGTCCGAAATTTCATTTTATATTACACTACTATGGTGTTTTCGAAATTTCTTCATTACAAATAGTAATATGTTTGCAAATTTCTAATATTGATTTAGGAATAAGATAAGAAATCCGGTATCGGATGGATTTGTTGGAAATTTGTTTCGTATCACTGCAGAGTGGTTATCTTAGGCGTTGCTTAGTTAACCACATTTTATCAAGTTAAACTGACAAATAAGTTGGGTTTGAAACAAAGTTTAATCTTGTACAAGTACTTTGACCAAATCACTGATAATTTTCACCCAAAATCAGGGATATTAAATAATTTGTGCATTCATTATTTTGGCAAAAAATTGATAATACGTCGATCTCAGTAGACTAGTAATTTCTAGAGGTAAGTTATCTTAAAAAAAGCCTAGGAATCGATGCCAAATTAATAGTGTCAGAAAATCGCTATTACATAACTATTCTACCAGAGGTTGGCATTCTTTCTTATTGGTATGAAACGGTTGACTAGAAGAAAACAAAAGGGATCACCGTCTTTTTATAAATTGGCGCAAAAGAAGAATTGTTAATATTCGTTAAAACGCATTATCATGACATACTCCCTTTGCGATCCCTCTTAGAGATATAGGGAGGCAACAAGGAAAGGGACCCTCATTGCACAACAAACTGTCATTCGGCATCCTTAGCACGTGTCCCAGCTTATTAAAAAGGGGTAATTTATTCCATTCCACAATATATTTTTTGGTATGGTATTATTTTGTAATAGATAGGTAGTGGCTAATGAAACTTTATTTCAAAAGTTCTTTAGTATAGTGTAAAATATCTAAGAAGGTGTAATAGAGTTCACTTTTAGAAGATTCATTAAAAAAGCAAGTATATAAACAATTTTTGATCAAAAAATGCCAAAATAAGTAATAATTTTGGGCCAGCATCCCTCAAGGATAATAAAAACCATAAACAAGATAAATTTGACATGATTTAATACTGGCAACCCTGTTCTATAATATTGCAACACTGTTCCCAAGCCCTATGACCTCCCACCACCACCAGCAGAAACTACAGGCTATATTATTATGATAAGTTCATAGGAACCAAATTTCAAAAGATCCACATTATTCGTAGTACATCGTCACGTCGCAAAGCGCTGGTGTAGCGCTTGTGGTGGGCGAAATCTCTCCCATAAATCAAAACTTTCTCATTTTCAGAAGGTTGGTGCCCGGATCCCAGAGCTCCGCTGCCAGCGACACAGGAAAAGTTTATTCCAGACCTACTTTTCCATCTACACTGGGTCACTTAGATAAAGACTTCAACTTCGATTCAACAGGAAATAAGCGCCAAGGTATTTCAGGAGAAGTCTGTACTATTGAGAACCGATAATAATAGTTTTTGGTGCAAAATGTATGATTTATCATTAAGTAATTTTAACCATTTCAATAGGTGCTATTTAGATTACATTTTCGAAGTATCGAGGAATTTTAAAAAACTAGTGGTCGACCAGTGCTCGAAATTCGACCATAACTTATTATTCAGATTTGAGTTTGAACATTATTAAGGTTCTATTGTCAAAGACTGAGCGAGTGCTATATAACAATTTTCTTTTCAAAACAATGACATGGATATTGGATACGTCTAGTTTCAAATGTTGATATGTACAAAGTTTTTTCTATTATCTATTAAATATTAATCTTCTCTCAATTTGACTGCAGAAAAACAAAAGAATATATGCGTATGTGTCAATGTCAAATACATCGGAGTTTGTGTAAGTATCAAATACATAAGTAGTGTTTGTAATTTTTTTATTGATTTAATATATATTTTTATGCATTATTTAAAAAAAAAATTAGCATACGAGACTCCTTGTCTAGCTATATAATCTATATAATATATGTGTGCAAAATTTCATACTCCTCCGTCCGCGCAATTTTCGTAAAAATGGTCAGAAAGTTTTTGCTTCACGTATATAGATTAAATATAGGTACAACTTGAGATAGGTATGAATTAAAAAAGACGTAAAAATGACTAAAATATACGGGTTTTTGCGTTTCGTTTTTTGGGATTGGGATGGGATTGTTTTGTACATAAGAAGTTGTTTTGCTGTAAGAGTGGAAGAACCTCGTGAGATAAGGGATTGCAATTGTCTGATAGCAACATTAGATAACAATATCAGAGTAATTGCTGTATATAGACCTCCATCTTTTCAGAATCCGTTCCCATTTATAAACTCCCTACTACCGTTTCTTGAGATAGGAACACATGCAACAACAATTTTTGCAGGAGACATAAATATAGACATACTGAACCATGACTCGAATGCGTCACATGAATACCTAAACATGATGTCAATGATGGGCTTCATTTCAGCTATTGCCAAGCCGACTAGAGGGAACGCTTGTCTAGACCACATAATGATTAAAACAAAGCAGGAAATCCTCGCGGCGGTGTGTCAAACCGCTATTACAGATCACTATCCAGTGATGGCGGGTATTGTAAGCAGTGACCCATTGGTTGACGAAGAGAGGAAGCAATTTACAGGATTTGACAATGACCAATTTACTCGAAGGATCAACGATGAGACTTGGAGGTGCGTGTATGAGGAGAGAGATGTGAACATGGCTTTTGATGCATTTAACTTAGTTTTTCAAAATCACATAAGTGAATGCAGATCAGTACGGGTCGGCAGGGGAGGGGGAGGGAAGAAACTTAAAGAATGGATTACCTTTGGAATTATGAAGTGTCTTAAGAAGAGAGACAAATTACATAGAAAAGCACTAAGGCAACCCTTTAACGAAGCGCTGAATATATACTACAGACAGTATAGAAACCACTGCACCATGTTAGTGAAGAAGACAAAGGAAGATTTTTATAGGGATAAAATACAGAACTGCAAACAGAGTCCGAGGCAGTGTTGGAAGACAATAAAAGAGTACTTGAATACACAAAAGGCTACAAAGGGGATACGTAACATTATCAAGATGGATGGCTTGGACACAAAGAAAAGTCTCAAGAGAATCAATGACCATTTTCAAAGTTTGGGACAGAATTTGGCTAATGAGAGATTGAAAAAAATGGACACGAATGTGGAGGAAATTGTGAGGCGGGTGAAGTTGAGTAACGGTCCCGCTTCGTCTTTCTTCGCAACACCGGCGGAGCCGGAGGAGGTTGAGAGGGTCATTATGAAATTAAATGGGTCTACCTCACCAGGTTTTGATGGTATCTCAACGGAAATTTTCCAAATGGCTAAAAAAAGCGTATCGCTTCCTGTTTCATATATATTTAATCTGAGTTTGGAGCAGGGAATTTTCCCAGATAAAGCTAAGATTGCAACCTTGATGCCAATATATAAAAAGGGAGATTCAAGTGATATATCTAACTACAGACCAATATCCTTATTGACTACTTTATCAAAAATATTGGAAAAACTAATGAAATCACGATTACTGGCCTTTCTTGAAGAATTTAAAATTCTCTCAACGAATCAGTATGGCTTTCGATATAAAAGAAACACTGAGGAGGCGATTTTGAGGTTAACGGAATTTGTTTCATCGAACTTGGATGAGGGTCGTAAGTGTGTTGGAGTTTTTATGGACTTGGCTAAAGCCTTTGATACGGTTCCACACAGGGTTTTACTTCATAAAATGTATCAAATAGGCGTGAGAGGATCGATGAATTCGTGGTTTGAAAGCTATCTTGTGGGCAGGAGACAGATTGTTGGTTACGAGGGCATATATAGTGAACCAATTACAACAAGCTACGGGGTTCCACAGGGAAGTGTGCTCGGACCAATACTGTTTCTGATATATATGAACGACCTGTGCGACATCATACTACCGAGTGGGCAGATTCTAAGTTTTGCTGATGACACTGTTGTGTTGTTTCGAGACAAGGATTGGAACGAAGTTTTTCAGGTGTGTCAGTTGGGTCTTGATCGGGTGGTTCACTGGTTGAATATGAACCTACTAACATTAAATACCGAAAAGACGAATTATATGTGTTTCTCAATTTATAAGAATGGTGGACCAAAAGCTGGGACAGCTAATTTGGTTTGCCACGAATGTTTCAACATTGAATTGCCTAAAAACACATCTCATATAATATGTAAATGTGAACCATTGGAAAGATGCAGTACAACCAAGTACCTGGGCGTGCATGTGGATGAGAATTTATCATGGCGTGAACATATGGTGCATCTCACTAGCAGAGTTAGAAAGCTTACATATATTTTTGGACAGCTGAGAGACGTTACCACTGCGGAACATCTTAAAGTTGTTTATTACGCTCTTTGTCACTCCCTTATCAACTATGGTCAGTTAGCTTGGGGCGGCGTAGCCAAGTCAATTTTGGACCCTGTGTACAGGGCCCAAAAAATCGTCATAAAGACCATGTACAATCTGAAATATACGTATCCGACCATCGAACTGTTTAAGAATAACCGTTACCTGAGTGTAAGACAGATGTATGTTTTAAGGGTTGTGATAAGAGTTATGAAGGAGGGGACTGCTGAGAGATGTCGGGGTAATGGGATGACTAGAGGAGGTAGGATGAATGTACCACGCTGCAACACTAGCTTCCAACAACGATTTTTGGCCTACCTCGGCCCTAAATTATGCAATATTATTATGCCGCAGATAAATAATGGCGAGGGAGCACATAAAGGTAAGATTGTTGAATTGCTGGTTGACAGAGGTGTGGTTGAGATTGAGAAGTATGTGAGTGAACGGTTGGTGTGATTGTGTAGAGCCTGTGCGCAAGTTTGCATGCAAGATGTTCTATCCTGTGCCTGATCAAATTTGTAATATACTGGAACTTTTTCTTCTGATGACCTTCTTGTGATTTATGTTGTTGGCTTATTTACATATTTATTTAGTTGTTTATTTTATGATTGCTTACATCTTATCACCATGACTTGAGCTTATGAAGCGACGAACATATATTAAACTTGTAATTGAGGACTTCATCAAATTCCAATTTATTTTAATTTTAATTAATATTTGTGTCTCGTTTGCATAGTACATATTCTTTTTTATTCTTTTTTTCGTTGTTGATGGGTGAATGCTGCTGCTGTATAATGTTATTTTTATTACCGAAACTGTCGTTTATCTGTGTGACTTTCTTGTTTGTTTGCTTTGGTGTGTGTATAGCGTCTGTTGGCAAATTCTTTTTCTGTATATTGACTTCTGGCTTCTTATTGATTTATGTACTTACCTATAATTAATATTTGTTTATCTGAATTTTGATTATAGGTATCTTATGTTTTTGTTACCACTTGATTGAATGTTTTTCATTCTTTAGACTTTTGATTATATCTTATGTGTTTGTTACCACTTGATTGAATGTTTTTCATTATTTATTCAATATTTTATGTTTTAATGTTTTTCATTAGTTTATTTAATTGCCAACCTCGATACAGGCTATGCCTAGTGAGGTGGCAAAACAAAACCACTTTTGTATATTCTTTGATGCTTTTATTATGTTTCATTGTAAATGTTATAAAAATGAATAAACTTATTATTATTATTATTATTATTATTTTCTTTCGAAATCAGAATGCTGTGGAATTATTTGGAAAATGGAAGATCAACTTACTAACCATCACCTCATTATTGAGAAAAAATACACGAAAAGCATCGCCATGTTTGCCACTGACTTTATGTCCGTAGATTGTCGAGACATGCGCATATGCTATATCCTACATGTTGCTATATTTAATTTATATGACAGATTAAGGTTTGTCGGTAAAGCTAGTTTTAATAAATACAAGCTCAATAGTATTCAAATACAACATTTTTGTATTAAAATCCCGGCCATACATCGGTAAGCCTGCAGCGAGCTTGAAGCAGCGTCAGGCAAACTTGATTGTGTACGGTTTTTAGTTGGCAGGACAAACCCATTCGTTGTTCAGCAAACTGGGAACCATGGCGAGCTTGACGACAGGCTTATTCGTGTATGGTCAGCATTAGGGTATACGACCTTCACTATTGACGACTAATTTAGTGTGATTACTTTACGTGTCAAACGTTCACCATGCACACGCACACATTAAACGAAATTCATAATCTTCCAAAACAGATACATAATAGGCAGATATTTACTATTATTACAATAAAGAGAAAACAAAGGGTTATAATAATATTGTGTGTTTGTAAGCTGAGATATTATTCTAAGGCAAACACCAAGATAATAATAAGCTTGTACAAACACACTAATAATGATTGCGTACGAAAAGGGAATTATAACAATGGTTTAAAACCAAACATATTATGTACCAATGGAAAATAAACAGTATTAAATGTTATGATAAAACCTACGTATGGAGAATTTCACTGTATCGAAATGAAATCTGGTG
Organism: Mystacides longicornis; assembly: GCA_963576905.1. Classification (NCBI taxonomy): domain Eukaryota; kingdom Metazoa; phylum Arthropoda; class Insecta; order Trichoptera; family Leptoceridae; genus Mystacides; species Mystacides longicornis. Next base: position 4,191,820 of record OY756433.1, on the reverse strand, counting down.
TATTGGCGAAAGAGAACGGAAAAGAATAGTCTTCGAAATGTGGACGTAATAGCCGAATGTTGGAGGTTGGAGGTAACATATTATCATGAACGAAGAAGTTCTTGCGAAAGTTCGAGAGGAAAGGCAATCCAACACATATCAGAGACACGCGCGCGATGGCTGGAGCATGTAATGAGACACTAAAATTTACTTGGTACAATATTGGAGGCAATGGTCGAGTGTTCGATTGGTATAGGACACCCGCGTCAGTAATATTTGCAACAGATATGTCAAGACATGGAGTGCGGTTCATACCCAGAACTGAAGAGAACAGTGAAGAACCGGGAGGAGTGGAGAAAGATGAGTAATAATTAGCGTTTTAACTTTTTTTTTACCATCCCCAAATTTCATCTTCTTGTCTCTATGATTCCATTAAGGTAAGCCATCAATCAGGTTAAATTAAGTCGGTGAGTCGTTTACGCATGATGCAGAACCAAAAAAAAGAGATCTCAATTTTTACGAGTATTCAAAAGGTGGTCAAAATGGTTTGCTAATAATAATAATCAAGAATTTGTTGAAAACATAACGTTTGTGAAGTATAAAAAGTTCTAACCTTCTTTGGCAATACATACAAGAATCTACAAAATATTAGAAAGTAGAAAGAAAATTAGTTAGGCAAGTAGGCTAATATATTATTGCAAAATATAAATGGTATTGAGATGAGTTTAGTACGTATTTACGTGGTAAACGTGATTATTGTTTAGCATAATGGCAATACCGTATCCCATAACAATGGTGATACGTATTTACGCATTAATAATTAACGCCCGTTTAATTACATCACGTATTCTCAAAATTACGACCGAATTAACGACAATGGAGTAAACAATAAAGCCCGTTAAAATATTAATAAACAAATGCTTAATGTCTAATTTATTAACGCGAAATGACTGCTAATGTGTCGTTAATTTTTAATAAAAAAAATTAGTAAACATTACGCTGTATGTCTTTGGTGATCTTCTTATACATAATATAAAATGATTAGGTGTGCTGGCACACGTGTGTCTCGCAATAACTCAAGAACGGCTGGACTGATTTGGGCAATTTTCGTATCATATAGTATATTCGTAAAAGCTCTTTACATTGTTAGAAAATAAGGAAAAATTGCGAGGAAAATATGAAAATAACAATTCTGTCTGTCAGATGTATCACAACAAGGGATATTTTCCTACGACTGTCTGGAAATTAAGCAGATAGGCATAGGGTGTACTTGGTGATGCGATTTTTATCAGGTCATTGTGTTTTTTACAATTTACTAATAACATCCTCAATTTCACTTAATAATCTTACTGATATCTGTGTTGTAGATTCATTATGCAAAGGCTTTTCCAAAGATGCTTTGTTTAGTACATCAATTTCAATTGTTTGAGGGAGGTTTTTAGTGCTTGCAGTCTGGAATTTATGCCATATTTTGTAGATTCAGAACTTGCCTGGGACGTTCAAACGTTATATTTCCGTAACGAATTCAGTGTTTGAACATATTGTCCTTGTTTATCTTTATAATCACATAAAACCTTTGCGTCTTGCAAACAATATTTGAACGATACACAAAAGCAATGCTTGGGGGTTGGTGAAGGGGTGAGTTTAAGTATTTAACGACGGGATTTTCCAATTACAAACAACGCCGTTAAAGTTGCGAGGTGGTGGTTCCAAACTAAACACAACTATTTCGCAATATGATTTTAAACGCAGAACTTCGCCTACAGTTGAAAGTTGAAACATTCTAACAGTCTGAAATTTCAATAGCTGTCAAAATAATTTGTGGAGTTTATTCAGTCAAATCCTATGCCCCGGACGAAAGCTTTTACGTGGGTATACATGCGCAAATTATTTACATCAATCGTACAATTGATGATGATAAAAAGTAATTTTGGGATACGTAAAGAATTATAAATAGAAATAAAATGATCTGTGAAATAGAAATAATATATTTTGTTGCGTATTGTGGCAATCAAATGATTGGGTTTAAAATTTTTCCGTACGTATATCTACCGTTATTTGAAGGCAAAAGGCTGTTTTATAAAAAAACTAGCATGAATTCCAATTATGTAGATATAGTTTTTAAATTCGATTGTTTCTTAACACCAAATCAAAATCCTTCAACTCCACATTAAAAATACCGAGAGGGTTCTATACCTCTTGTTCTACCTAATGTTTTATCAAACGGCTCGAAGAATAAAATAGGAACACTTTGTTACTCATTGTAGACAAAAACTACTGTAAAATCTTAAAAATGTCATGTCATGCCATTAAAAAATGGAGTCGTGTCAAAATTTATTATAAATTCACGTTACTCACCTCTAAGGTCGCAGACAGGGAGGCTTTTTCTTGTTTCAACGTCTCTACTTTTGACTTGTATTGTAGCAGAGAACGAATGGTCTCCTCCATTCTGAAACAAACAAATAAAAACAAAATTAATGAACCATACATTATTTTGACATTTCATCAAATTGGTTGTTGTTACATTTATCAGGGTAATAGTTCTGATTAAAAAGCCCCTGTAATCAGATGAGAAAATCCTAAAGATAGAAATACTTAAAGACCCAAAAACCATCCTTGAGGGACACCAAAATGGAAAAACGCATATTAAATTGCTGTTTGCTGGGAGTATGCACTTGCTACAGATAGAGTATCTTGAATGGCCTTTTGATGTATTGAGCTGGAATGTTCAAGTAAGGACATAAAAGACAAAGAAAAAACACTTAAACAGAGGAACCATAATATTGGAAATACAAGATTAAAAAGTTCCTATGAATCCGTTGAATTTCAATACAAATTCGAGAAATGATCAGATTTTAGCCTCGTAATCTTTCACAACAATACGCTTAACAAGCAACACAATTCCTAACAATAAGCGAACATACATACATTATACATCTCTGCAATAAAACATTCATCTTGTCCCGAAAACATTGCCCATACTCGGTAAGGAAACTTTCGGGTTTCGTGTTAGAACTTTGATAATAGGTGCCGGGTAGAGAGAGTAGTTCTGTTGTACTGCAAGTTTCTTATAAGCGAGACAACGTCTCCGCAATTCTCCCTAATTTTCACTTTCACATCGGAGACTTCACGTCGAGCTACAACACTCCGCTTAAATGAGTTGGAACAAAGCTCAACACTGAACAGTACACTAACATACCGCATGATTATGATCACTTCAAAAATTTTTTGACTCGTCAAGTCTTGGAAAAATTTCCGGACTCTTTTCAATAGTGACATTTCAAAATTCATAAACTTCTGTTTCTTCGAAGTTTAGCGAATTTCAATCATTTAGATTTTCGAATTTATTTTCTTCCCGACTACCTTTTCTTTGATTTTAACTAATGTTTTGGGGAGAGATTTTGAATTTTTCATTAGAATTCATTTCCCTATTCTGTTCAGTATAGTGCCTCAGGAAAATTTTGGGTATAAGATGGTACCACCGCATCACGAACGACGCTATACGCCGGCGCACCCAGCGTGAGCCCATCACCTCTACTATTATGTGGAGGAGATGAACTTGGCTGGGACATGTGTTAAGGATGCCGAATGACAGTTGGCCGAGGAGAGCGCTGTTCTTCCTCCCATCGAGACGAGGAAGACCCTCTCATACTGTGTTCCGCTCCTTCGAGGCAGAGCTGAGGAATCTGGACATGGTGTGGGAGGAGGTCATTAACGTTGCGCAAGATCGAGCGCAATGGAGAGCTCTTGTTGCCTCCCTATGCCCCTAAGTGGGGTCTAAAGGGAGTTTGGATTGGATTGGATTCTGTTTGTATAATGAAAGTACTTCAATATTACTATATGATATGAGAACTGAGAATTGATTGCTACGAATTCATTTTAGGCCGCAATATCAAGCCGCTTCCAAATTACTCGACAAGTGCAAGGGTTTATGTTTATTTTAAGAAATATATCAACCTGCCTATAAATAGGAACTGGTCTTAAGCCTTGTTAACTCCTTCAAACGGTACAATTAATTTTAAGGTATTTAGACAGTTTAAGTTTAAATCCGGATTAAGCTGATTTCTAGATAACAGTCTTCAAGAGAAAACTCATCAAGACACAGTTGTCCTGAAGAAAGTAAACAGTTTCTAAATATGGTGGAACCTTTATAGTCAACAACCAAAGATGTGTACAGCGACAGGAAATTACCCAACGAACACTCAAATAGTATCCCAAAATCTGGAATAAATCTGGTAAAAAAAACAATAAAGTTGATACGATATGTCTTATATAATAATAACCCAATACTATGAATCGTCATTTCAAAGATAGACTACTGTAATGCAATATATTGTGGCCTTCCGGGTGTGCAGTTGGGTCGCTTGCAGTCACTTTTGAACGCCTCTGCTAGATTAATCATGTGTCAAGATAAGTACTGTCGAATAACACCATTGCTCAAGGATCTTCACTGGTTACCAATTGTTGCCAGAATACAATTCAAGGTCTGTGTAATGGTGTACAGGGCCATATGTGGGGATGCACCTAAGTACATAAATGAAATGTGCAATCCCAGAGCTATCACCTCAAGACGATTGACACTGAGGTCTGCTGGGAGTCTTCCTCATGAATTGGAGGAGCCCCGGAGGGGGGTCCTGACACGCTATGGTGATCGTGCCTTTTGTGTGGCTGGACCTAGCCTCTGGAATGCTCTACCCCTAGCTATCCGACAAGTGCAGAGTTTGGAGGCGTTCAGGGGGAGCCTAAAGACTCATCTGTTTGCTCAATATTACGGGTCTGGTCAGACATCGACATAGGAACGGGACAATTATCTATGAGCACAACTGTGATGCATGTTTTTATTAATTTTATTTTTTGTTGACGAACTGGTAAAGGGATTATTGACTATAATTTTAAAATTCTTTGACGAGCCTACTGGGTGATATTAAATATTGTATGTACAGTGCCCTTGAAGTGCAATGCACTAAACGGCGCTATATAAATTATCATGTTATTATTATGAGGATCAGAAGACCAAGAATTTTTTCACATGAAATTTCTACTCGGGATTAAACCCTGTCTCAGATTCATCGGAACAAGTTAACCCTTAATATTGAGCATGTTCATAGACTTTAAGGGATTGATAATATGGTCAAGAGCTGTAGTTCTCTAGAGGTATAGATAGAGCATAGACGTGAATGTACGTCACGGGCTCACATAATGGAGAAGAAAGAAGAGAACACGAGAGAAGATGGGGTAGGAAAGGGGAGTGAGTGATAGGACAGGACTACATTGAAGCAGGAGTGGCACGCGTAACGTGAGATAGATAACTCACTCCGATATTTAGCATTGGCGCAGGGTGACAAACTCCCATCGCTCAATTTCATTTTTGATAATTTTGTTACCTCTACTCCAGACAGTCTCTACAGTACTATTTACAGTTGGATCAGAAGCCAGCCTAATTGCCTAAGCGTCGACTTCTATGTACAACAGCCATGCGGGAGATACTTGTTTTTGGAGTATCTATGGTTTTTTTCATGATTTGTTTTGTATGTCTGTTGGTGTCTCTAATAAACAAATGAACTGGGACTGGTTGATGGAAGAAATTGATTCAGTCATTGTGTCCCATCCGTTGTAAAAAGTATTCAACATAATAACATAACGTTTTTACAGCAGATTCCCCTGTATCTAATATTTTATTTAGGAGGTAATCGGTAACTCCATATTTTCGGTCGACCACGCTTTTGGCTGCAACGTTTCTCATAACAAATCATCGGCAGAACTTTTACAATAAAAAATTTGAAAAGTTCATTTTGAATGGTGTGTGGCAAGTACCTTTTTCGTACCATTTACCTACTGTGGCGGTACTTAATAATATTATACAATAAGTACCGATTATGAAATGGTTTTTGCTAATTTGCAAAAGTTTTATTTAACCTTTCAGTTTAATGTTAAATATTCTTTTATTTGTTCTTAATAAAATGCCCCTTTCTGTTTAAATTATGATCATTAAAATTCTGAACAGTAAGAAGATTTATTTTAAAGTTATTGCTCTTTTACTTAACTAAGTTTTATTTGACTTCATTTCGGTATTTAGCAGAAATAAATTACGTATTTCCCTACTCAGATATTTCGCCAATTAATGCATTTTTTAACATTCACCTTTAATCAGTCATCTAAATATTTTTAATTCATATTAGACAAATCTCTACTGAGGACATATGACTTGAACATATTTAACAAAATGATGGGTCGTGAATTTGAAATATGACCACTAAATAGCAAATATTTTTTAATAAAAAATGACATATATGAGCAGAACATTGAAAAATGCAGTAGATTACGGATTTCAGCCCGCAGTGGATACAACTTGAAAATCAATCTTAATTATTGGCTTCAAAGAGATACTTAGTATAAATTTTTACGTTAATTATTAACTTGCTTGCACACCCATGAGTTAGTTTTACAGCGAGAAATCGAGAGATCACGGCATAAAGGCTTGCTCGCCATGTACCTAGTCTAAGAATAATATTTCTGAAGATTGACGGAGGAAGGAGACGAAGGAGGAGAAGGAGATAAGACAGATAATATGTACTTACATATCAATGTCTACGTCTTCTATCTCTGTACGACTAATCTCATACCTACGCGGATAGCTTCAGGTATTTTCAAATTATACAATATTTACATTGCTGCTATGTGCGAAACTTGGCTCAACTATTAGAAATTCGTTAAGCTCTATTCATAAGAGAAGAGAAGTTTTTTGAAAAATTAATTTAATTTTATAACGAGTTAGACGAAGGTGAAACGGGAAAACCTATTGTTGTAAACTTTCTTTGTAAAGTTTCGTTTTCGTTTCGGTTTTATTAAAATTTTGCTGAAACTTTAAATCATGATGGGTGGTAGAGTGAAAAAGCGTACCATCTCACTAAAATCAAATTCTAGTTGATAAAAAATAAATCTTGATGTATTTTAATCTTATTTAATATTTTTTTCGGCAGACCTCAAGTTTTTGATTTATTGAAATTAAAATATTTTTTTTTACAAGCAGTTATTGATTCATATACGGTGATTGACTTTAACAAAAAGAATGAGAAAATCAAAGCAAAACACAGTGAGAATTTTTGTTCATAATACAAAAGAAAGTTGGTGGAACAGCAACGATTTATCGTAAAATTAAAGTAAAAAAAAAGTCTGAAACTACGTCTAAGAATGATCAATTTACAAGCAAGTATATTTTACCAATCAGCCCAAACTATATCTATGACAATTAATTGTGTAGGGAAATTTGGAGAAAAACATTAATAATTTGGTTAAAACGTTAAACGAGTAAATTTCAGTCTCTCCAAGATTGTTATTTTCATACTGACTTTCAAGTTTAGAAACATACTTTCAGCAAGCAAAACTCCACGAATTGAGAATGCCAAACATTTGCATGTGATTGGACCGGAATAGGGCGAGTGCAGGAGCTGTTCCGAGCAGCAAGAGATAGAGAGGCCTTTAAAGAAGTGATTGCCAACGTCGGGGAAACCTGATAGAGCACAAGAAGAAGTTGCATGGCATTTTTCTCGTACCTTTCATAGCACACACCCGTAATTGTATCACACTTCACCCCATACTGTGACAGTAAATTAAGCGACGAATAAAATGCTGTTTCATCGGGTAAGTATTAATTATTATCCAATATGATTTTTTTAAAGAAGGTATAAAACATGTAAGGGATTCTTATTCACAGTCCTTTATAAATGCAGCAAATTGAATATTTCAACCCCCAGTTAGTGGCTATTATCTATTGGTAGAAGTGGGGTGAAATAGTAATTATTTTTAAACAGAAAAGCACGTGTTGATATTCTCAGGCTGCCCCATGTTGTATCTATTCAATCAAAATAATGACATTGTTAATAAGAGAACAATGCGTGTTATTTGACGGCTCGTTTCGTCACTCGTAGTGTTTTTCAAACTTTTCCTGCAACCGAACGAATGAGAAAAATGGAACTGGACACCATTTTGATTCGTATCATCCACAAAATGGTTGCCAACATTAAGAAATTCTAAATTTTGCCTTATGTTTTTATATATTTTACACAGATTAATTAAGTAATTTAAATGAAACAATTTGTTTGTTATTCCACAAATTTCTGTCACCTGTGACCATGCAGGACCTGCGCCTGCGAAACTAGTCAGGTTATTAAATTTGTGGATTAACAAATAAATTGTTTCATTTAAATTAATGTGTTTAAATAATTCCATCAAGAATGCACGTTCATTTTGTTAATTTTAACTCTGCGTTCTCACTCGGTATCGTTTTTTACGTTTTTCTATAACCAAAAGTTTTAGACCAGTAAGAAAAATTGGACAATTGGACGCCATTTTGATAAATAGCAAGCACAAGATTTTTAATATCAATTTATTTTAATGAAGTCATTTATAGTCGGTCATTTGAATGAAGCATTTAATTGTAATTCCACAATTTATTTTATACCCTGACTAGTTTTGCAGGCACGGGACGTGATCCACAGGTGACAAAAAACTGTTGCACAGGTCCTGCATAGTCACATAACACGTGACTATATTATAAAAAAGAAATTACCAACAGTTTATTTGTCACCGGTGACCGTGCAGGAGCTATGCCTACGAAACAGAACTAGTGAAGGCATTGAATAATTTGTGGAATAAAAAAAATAATTGCTTCATTTAAATTACTTTACCATAACAATTTTTGAAAATTCATTTTCGTTTACTTCATCACTTTTCTATTACCACCATTTTTTTACCATACATTATTTAATCGATAACTATTTTGTACATTTAAAAACTCTTCAATTTACAACGATATAATAATACTAAATTACAAGCAGTTGAAGTTCTTTTATACTACATATCAGACATGAATAGTTAGGGGTTATTTTATTGTTTAATAATTTAATATTACCCGGACTACAAAAATCAAATAACAAAGAACTAAAACATTCATACATTTCACGTTTCAACTCTCTCTAAACAATTCAATTCATATTTGATAAGTTTAACCTGAAATAGAAAACTTGTATAGGCTAATTTATTTTATAAACTAGGTTAGAAAATATCCGTTGCACTTTTAAATAGATTTTATCGGGGCCAGAATCACTATGCTGTAGAACACGTATTTGAGAGGTGTTCGTCATGAGGCAAGAATTCACCAATTTATGGGGTCTATGGAAATACTATGCGTCATATAAGAGTTTCTCTATATTCTGTGCATTTCCTGATCCTGTTATATCGGGATGTTATGTGGATTTCATGGGAGCTCCAAGACCTGTTAGATTTGAAAGGTTAGGTTCGGTTAGGTCGGGTTATAGTAGATTATGATGTTTCCTGTTTAGAACAGAGCTGAGGAATCTGGACATGGTATGGGAGGAAGTCCTAAACATTGTTCAAGATCGAGCGCAATGGTCAGTTCTTGTTGCCTCCCTATACTCCCAATTGGGGCGTAAAGGAAGTTTGGATTTAGATTTAACACTGACAATCAAGTGACGTGACAATTTAGACCATGTCCACTCGAGATTCTCTTGATGACTTTTTTTCAGACACATTCATTTTGATGTCACTGGTGATCAGTGGTTGTCCTGTGAGTGCACGTATTTCTGCATTGCTCCTCAACCTCCAGGTGCCAGCCGCAATTCCCGGCATAGGTCTCAAGATTCGTCTCAGAATCCTATTCTCAAAGGTCAACAAATATTTCAGATCCCACAGTGTCAGAGATGCCAGGTCCGGGGTAGAGAGGTCCACAGAGAGTCTTCTGGATAATAGGCCAACGGGAAGAAGACCACCTGGAAGACCAAGGCAACGGTTTATCGACAACGGCCCGGGACCTGGACGTGCTGGGTGTGGGAGATCGGTGGGAGTCGTTTGCGCGGGATAGGACGGCTTGGAAAAACATTGTTCAGGAGGACAAAACTCTGCCGGATTTGTATAGCCATCCGAAGTAAGAAGTACGTAAGTAATCATTCATTTTCCATTGAGGATCCGTTTGGAGTGATGGGGGGAATGGCTTGACATGATTGAATTTTGGACTGATGGATATCCAACTCACCTTATCACTCCAATCGTCCATTTGGTTTTCCCCATTTCGATCATTTTTCGAAGTGATATCGCTCCATTTTGGACATATGAAGTGACCGTGAATGGCGGACTTAAGACAAAAAAAAACTGAAAATAGTTTCTTGTAGTGGGTGTGATGTTGACTTACCACTATTAACATCTACCAGCCAGCACGAGTGTCCACTATGTCCACACATTCTGCGTGTCACGGGAATATAATAATAATAATGATTTGATTACACAAGGAGTGTCACGGGCTCTCAACACATTTGACCCTGTAGTATAGATAAGCCAGGGTTCATATATACATATATAACATAGTTAGTACACGAATGCCAACCCTCCCCTTTCCAAACTCATTTTTTTCTAGTGTGAATTCTTCTTTAATATTTAGGGACAATTATAATTATCCCTAAATATTAAAGAAGTTCGCAAGTTCTAGATTTATATTTGAATATTCTTCCTTTAAAGCTGTGTACTCACCTGGTAATGTTACCTTGGTTCAGATGTGTACGCGTGTTCGCAACGAACTTGGTAACGTTGCATGATACGTGACAAATCGGTGTCTACCTAGTTTTCTGTCGGATGGCTGCGTTCCGTTCTTTGCCTTGCGTTTGCCTCGAACCACCGCGAACAACCGCGTACTATGGAATTTGACACGCGGCGCAGGTGAGTACACAGCTTAAGGTGGGCACAGATTCATTAAAAAAAAGTACAATTTTTATTCAAAATTAATTGAAAACTTGTAATTATGTAGTTAAAGTAAATTTAATGAAACAATTAATTTATAATTTCACAAATTATTTAATACACTGTTGAGATTCAAAAGCTGGATACACACGTTACGATTTATCTTTAAGATTTGACCGATAATCGCTCATTTTTCAAATCTTCGCGAAGAAAACAATTGAAAAATGAGCGATTATAAGTCGTTACGTGTGTATGCAGCTATAGAAAAGAGTTTTTTTGTCATCTGTGTCTGTGACCATGCATAATCTTTCATTTAAACGATTCCACAAAGACTGCACGTTAAATTCGTCAATTTTGTAATTTGTTGTCGCTAAGCCGGAAAAAAAACACTTTAAATCAGGTTTTATTCCTGTTTTTTCCAATTTTTTTCACGCAAACATCTAGGTATTCAGATATTTGCATACTCTTTCAAATTGATATAGTCGAAGGAATTTTAGGATTTCTAAAAGATTTTATAAGAATGAAAGATAATATGTAAAAGTGTGGTTGACCGCGAATGAAACAATAAATCAAACACATTGATACCATCCTCAAGAAAGGCCAAGTCAGGTGCAACAAAAAAAAAACTGGGAGAGTTATCATGAAAAACTTAATGGCAGTGGCAAAAGCGCAAGAAGTAAACTTGCTTAAAAAAAGAGTGGAGGTCCGTCCTCTCTGCCTCTTAAGAAACACGGCGTTATGGGTAAAAAAGAAGGCAGAGGACAGGGTTCTCTGTAGTTCAAGGATCGAAATCGATCGAGAAGAAGAAGAATCTTCAAACTATCACTCCCATTAGCTCAATGAATATTTCATATGTTGTTTTTAAAACTGAAAATTCAATCATACACCATGTTTTGTATCATATATAGGTAGGTACTTGCTATTCATGTTTGAGCAGTATATGTCATCGTCACGTCATACAGGGTACAAAGTAACGTACCGGAACTATTGACTAAAGGCAGGTGTGCATGGCAGCTAACACCTACATATTATAATGGAGTAGTTAAACACAGCATAACGTTCAAACAGGACACGTTGTCACATTTTTAATTATGTCAACACCCTCCCTAACCAAATTGAATTATTTAGCGCGTAATGAATTGTCCATCTATCTATTGTAATATGGAAGTGTTTTGTCTATGGACACGGCCATTTTGAATCATAGGGAGGCCATTTTGTTATAATGCATTAAAATAAACTTACTTTGATTCTCCTCGTCGTTTTTTTTTTAGATTAATCATGAGGTTTGTGGACCAGATGATAGTGTTGCTATCGAAAAAATACCTTGTTAAACAAGGTGAAAAGCAAGCAATTAGTATATAGTTACCTTACATATTCGTACTTTTCGAATGTTCTTTCGATGTTTTTCGAAGTTACTATGAAATTCTTTCGAACCCGCAATTTGACAGCTCTCAGAGAATGTAAAAAAAATATGCATTATATTTTGTAGTAAAGAAATTCGTATATAATAGAAAAGCTACTAAGGCAAATATGACTTAAAAAAACATGCTGAATTTGATACATTGATGAAGCTTACACTGGGTCCCTAGATAATTTGAATTTTGTGAACTAATTTTTTTAGGATGAAAATTAACTGTCTTAAATTTATATTTTTATAAAAGCGTCTTTGTTTGGTTTAATTTAAATCATTGTTTATATTATATTCGAGTGGACAGTTCATTATTTTCGCACCCTAATTTGATGAAAAATTCGTTCGCTAAATTCAAATTGCCTACGTGGGCTGTTTACTTTTAAGCGAATCTGGGGTCACCCAAAAGGAACACAAAATCATTTTTGACATACTCTATCATAGAGAGCAAAGTTTGTGAAAGAGGAAGATCGTCGGCACCCGGGATCGAAACTCTACTAAGAAAGTCGGGGACTGAAACACTAGGCTACCAACCGCTTCAGGCTTTCGACAAAATATTTCAAATTCTGAACTGCAAATAAAAGTTTCAGACAGGGTTACATTAATGTAACGTTACCTTTATCCAAGGTGAAAAAAAAACAAGGAAGGTGGCATAAAATATAAAAATTGAATGATTTCGTATAAGCACAATATATTTCTAAGCATTTTACAAGAATAAATTGTAGATTTTCCGGCTTTATCGTGAATAAATTGAATCATTAAGAATTTAAATAATGTTAGACTGGGACAATTATAAATTGAAGGATTTCGCTTGAAAATCCCGGGACATTATTTCCGTAGGAGGACGGAACCAAGCTGAGCCGGCTCGTGCATTATCAACAGTCGGCTTGCGAGTAATCAAGCAATAAAAATGCACTTAAATTCCCGGAGAACGATGACATGCGCGTGGTACCGCAAAAGCAACAGGGACAGCTTCGGAGCTTAAATAAATGATTATCTGACAATATGCGTGAGATGGTAGAAGCCGCGCGAGATTCATTATAAAATTTTGAGTTTTGTACGTAAATACACAATGAGGATGCCCAACGGCAGAGAGAGAGAGAGAGCGATCGTGGGGAGATTTTCGCGTGTCCGGAGTGCGGTCGGGTCTGTGCATCCAGGCTTGGTCTTTACGCACATTCAAGAATACACCAAAGGCGGTTAGTGTTATGGGATCCTCGAACTCGAGGCCTGGCAAAGAAGAAGTACACAAACCCTAAAAAAAAAAACATAAATTATTAGATAAGATACAGATGTATTCAAAGTTATTTCTCAAGAAGTTTCGGGTAAAAACTACACTGTCATAATTTTTAACAACACTGCCATATTTAATTTAAATGGTAATTTTTTTTCAGTATACACGTAACTATAAATACATAATAATAAATTAACATTTTTCTATACAAAGGATAATAATATGCCTGAGGCAATTTTTTACCAGTCAACCGGTCCCATCCAATCTGCGATAGGTTAATACTGGGTATTTCAAGAGAAAAAACATTTAAAAAAACTCTGACTCGGCCGGGAATCGAACCCGTGACCTCGTAATCTGAAGTCCACGCCTATACCACTAAGCTACCGAGGTCGGTAAGTATACATCATATAAAAGAAAGTAAAAAATGGATAAATCCGCTTATGGGTTTAAGTTTTTGTTTCATTATCAATTTCGGACATAATTTTCAGTAAATAAAAAGTGTTTATGAAAAGTGAACACTTTGAACTGGAAATGTTTTTGAATCCTTTCTTTTTTCGTTGTGTTTGGAGTTTACAGTTCTTCATAAGAAACGCGAGAATACTAAAATATACTTTCATTCATATACTTTAATTTTTATTTTTGTTAATTTTTTTCAAACTGTTTGAGTTTCAAACAGATATTTTTTTAAAAAAGACCTAAGCTCTAAAACACTTGCAAACGAGTGAAGGCTTTAAAAAAAGACCCTGAGCTTACATGAATCAATCAATTCTCCGTTTTACACCCCACTCAGGAGCATAGGGAGGCAACAAGCCAACAAGGCCATTGCGCTCTATTTATTGATACATGTAAACGCTTTCATAAAAAAACAAAGCTTCAGTCACGTAAGTCGTAGATATTTTGCTACCAGCTCTGTGAAATAAGTCATTGACCGAATCGTTAAGCTAACAACCATTCTAACGTCACTATGTATTGATATTAAATCCCAAGCATCAGCTCAGTTGGCTATTTCACTAGGTACGGCCCAGCGATTCCTTTAATACTCAGTCCTAATCGCGGCAGGGCGCAGGGGTACTATACCGCCGGCACCCTGAGGGAGGTTATTTTATTTTTTATTGTTTTATTATCGACATGTCTCTTCCTGGAGCTTGATGTCTATTTCATATATTTTATAGTCTGGGCTCGTACTAGTCCGTACAAGAAGATAACATCTAATAGAAAGTTGCATTTATTTAATAACAAAATGGTTGAATGAACGAAGATTTTCTGATCCTTAGGAAGGGATACTTGTATCACATAATCAGAGGCAATATAATATATTAATTCAAGGAATTTAAAACGTATTAAATTAATATGAACAATGGTTGGTCATTTGGTGGTGGGTTCGATTCTCGGTGACGACAATCTGCGTCTCCCACAACAAAAGTCTGTTTACTGGGAAATACACAATATGTCACACATCGCAATGTTCCTTGTAAGTCAGCCTAGATTGATTGAAAATGCTGATCTATGATATAATTTGGAGTTGATTTCAATAAAAACAAAACTAAGTAAATAAGTATTTTTGGATTCGTAATATATCGCGGAGATTTAATGTAAACGAAAAATTGAGTTTTTTGTGTGTATTTATTTAAACTCTCCGCTGAAGATGGGTGGATATTCGAGTCAAAAATCTATATTTTAATACGCGAAGCAAAATCTTTATACACAGTTTAAGGAAAATTGCGGGAGAGGGGTATGAAATTTCGCACACTTATATTATAGTTTATATAGTAAAGGAGTGGCAAATGCTATTTTTTTTTGTCTCTAATACAAATTAAAGTCGGGTTAGTGCGAACACTTAGGTATAACTCGAGATTGGCTCAACAGATTTATTGGATTCTAGAGTAATTGTCCATTCTTACAGTAGCCCATTTCTGTTACTCCACCGTTTCTGGCATTTTAGAATTTTTTCATACAAAGTCAACCAAATTGCGCGCATATTATTATATTCTCGCGTTAATCCCGTCTGAGCTTTGAATACGAATGAAATATGGACGTTTTAGAACTAATATTGTAATGTTATTATTTAGTTAGTTTATTTTCTGGAGGCGCAGTGCACAATGAACGGGTATCTGGTTAGGACCAAAGGGTTCACAGGACAACGTCTGTCGGGAAAGCTAGTTATGCATAAAAATATATTAAGTAAATCAATTACAAAATCATTACAAACACCTTTGTAATGTTATGTATTTGATACCCACACAAACTCTGAAGTATTTGAAATTGACAAAGACGCATATATTCTTTTGTTTATCTGTGCTCAAATTGAGAATAGATTAATATTGATCATTTCTGAATCTTTCAGCCTTTCTTCATAGGATGACAAACAGTAGGAAAGCATCGTTTGAATTTGAAACACTGAAATGAAGCTGAAAACAGCGCTCTTATTTATGCCAACTGTCCGATCATTGATGAAAACAGCGCTCTTATTTATGCCAACTGTCCGATCATTGATGAAAACAGCGCTCTTATTTATGCCAACTGTCCGATCATTGATGAAAACAGCGCTCTTATTTATGCCAACTGTCCGAAAATTGATCTAAATTTAGACCGATAAAGGGCCACTTTTTAGTCATTATATTTCCGGCATCTGGCTGAAGTTTAAAAAGTAAAAAAAAAACAACCCAAAACAAACTTAAATAAGTTCTGGATGAAATGTCAATATGTCATAATCGGATTCACTGCAGCGTTACGTGTTCTGGAGTAATAAAGAGGTTTCGGGAAAAGTTTTCATTCCATATTTATATTTTGACGATAGCCTGTTTAATTTTTTTTTTGTTAAAAACACCCAGAAATAGTCACATCATATTATTGTACTAGCTTATACCCGTTTTGCTTTACGTTTTTGATTCCGATTGTCAGGCTTGATCGGTAGGTAATTAAACAGGTTCTAGTCTAGCTTCCCATTGCTTAACAGACCTCTATAACTGACATAAGCACAGAAAAAGAAGAATGACTTTTTTTTTACCGACCTCATATACAACAATTCAATCAATCAAGTCACCACCGCCATCTGTGGAACCAACGCCAAAACACGAATCGATATCAATTCATAACACATTTATTTATCTTTTCAACAGATGGCGATGCTGGTCTAATATGCGATCTAATATGTGTTTATTCAATTTGTACCTGTCAAACTTCAAAATCAAACTGCAAATTTTTTCATTAAATCTTTATTTATTGAGAATAATAAGATTTGAATAACATTTATATGTATAACAAATCAATCTACGATTATTTTATTACATTTTCATACCGTAATACCAAGATTCCATTCAACGTTTACATGAGTAATTTTGTTTCCAAAAGTCTTTTTGAGAAATTTGTATGAAGATCCTAAAAAAATAGAATTTTTTAAAAAGCTCTAAATATATTAAAGTTAATGCAGCAAATTGTATTTAAGAACCTTCTCCAGCATTTTATACGGCTCTGGGCATATTAATATCTGACGTAGCATTTGTATTTTGAGCGTGATGCTCGGACATAACGGTAAAGTATTGTCAAAGGCAAATAAAAAAACATTTCTGAATTATTATGTAGATTGTGTAAAAGTAAATGTGAAGGGTTATATATGACTGAAGTTTCAAAAACATGTGACCAATGTAGAATTCATCATTATAAGCGGTTTATTTATTTTTTATAAGATTAGATACTAGTATCTATAGAAAAACTCACTGTTATAAAAATTCACTGTTTCAGTTATTTAGATGAGCACTTAGAATTTTCAAAAATATTTAGTAACAAATTTGCTGTCTAACAATAAATTGATCTCTGCCTAACATTTCGAACATCAAATTAATGCTCTCTTTACACCCCACTTTTAAGAGTTCTCCATTGCGCGCAATCTTGTGCAGAGTTTATGACCTCCTCCCACATCATATATTAATCCTTCAGATCTGCTTCGAAAGAGCGGAACATGGTATGAGAGGGTCTTCCTCGTCTTCAGATGGGAGGATGAACAGCGCTCTCTTCGGCCAACTGTCATTCGGTATCCTTAACACACGTCTCGCCAGTTCGCCAGCGTACAGCGACGTTTGTGATGCGGTGGTAACATCTTATACCCAATATTATCCCGAGGTACTTCGTTTTAAATGCAGATATTTTTTGTGTCTGGGCTTTGGTCAAGTGCCAGGACTCCAGGAAAATAGGCAACACACACGCATGAAACACTTTACATTTCGTCTCGATACTAAACGCTGACATCTTCCATTATATCTTGGTCTTGTTGTTTTTAAAGCACCACTTGCCATACCGGTACGTATCAGTAGCTCAGCCCTGAGGTCACCACTGGTAGTGAATGTAGCTCCCAGATATTTAAATTTATCCACCCGAAAACCAAAATTTGAATTGAATGTTTTTATCACTATTTTTACGAATACCGATTCTTGTACGCATTCGGTACTTATGTACTAGTTTAATGATAAATGTTCTTTTAAAATTCCTTTTAAAATCATTTCGTTTAAACTTAAAATACCATGACATACTTCCGTTATAAATGTTTGACATACACATACGTCAGACGGAAGCAAAGTTCCCTCACGTACACCAAGTCAATAAAACGCATGTGATGGAGCCAATGGTAATCTTAATGCCGTTATCAAAACATAAATAAAGTTGTAAAAATTGTTAAGATATAAAACTTTATATCCGAACCTTACTTATATACGACGGTATTAAAGTCGTGCTTAGAATCTTTAAACTGTCTTGTAAATTAAAGAAAAGAAATGGGCTCGAAACTGGAATTGATTTATTGCTTTTCTTAAGTCACTCGAAGAAAAAAAAAGCATATGATATTTGGTGTTCTGGCACATTTTTTACACGTATTATTATAACTCCCTTTTTAGAATTCCTTCTAAGTGCATGTGATCCAAGTAAAGTTTTTGGTAACTTAAACTCGACTATCATTCTGAAGGTTTTGACTATTCTGGGATTTATCCCCTTTTTCACAACACAAGTCTTGCTATTCAGATGTCAATAATTATTTTTTTTTGTGTTCACTTTGGATTAGCATAGATTAATAAAAAAAGATAAATTTGCTCCAAAGTTTGTAGTTTTAAAGCATTAAAGGACATGCAAATAAGTGTTTTTAAGTAGGTATAGGTACAATAAACGACTTAAATTTAAGTACATTTTTAACGTGAGCTCAACACGGATTGAGCTTTAGCACTTAATACGATCTGACATGATTCATAGACACTGCGCTGGAATTTACCAAACTTTTTAATGGAGCCCTAATAAAAAATTAAAAAGCTTGGAGCATTTTTCGGAAATTCTAAATTGAAAACTTTCCCGCTACGTCGGGCTTTTATTCTCTTGCTCTCTTTTTTTTTGCAAATGAAATTTTTAATATTAAAAAGTTCTTTTCTATTATAATACTGGAGAGGTATTCGTTGTTAAACGTGAGATCCAATTAGAAACTCGATTACTTTAAATTTTAAATCCACTTAAGAAAATTTTTGTTTGCCGACGTTATCAGGAAATTAAACTTTAGAAAAATTGGGTAAACATGGTTCTAAGGATGTATTATTTTTTTCGTAGGTATATGATGATATGGGTTCGAAACTCGATTTTAATAAGACTCATTTTAATATTTCTATTAAAAGTGATTCAGTTTACTTCAACAATATTTAACTACACTCAAAAAGAAACACAGATACTAAAAAATATTTCGAAAAAAAAAACAAAGTAATATGATTAAAATTGACGCATAAATAAAGAAGTTTTCCACTGCTTAAAAAAGACAGTAGGTTACATGACCAAAAATACAATGCGGGAGAAATCTTCCGGAGGGCAGGATTCGGGAAGAGGCACTATCACGGGGTCTTTGCAAATGAGGCTCAATAAGAATCGGCGCTTCATAGACGAATTAAAAGATGTTACAAAAATATGAGTTATCTGTGTCACAATCAATGATAAGGTTATTAGTGCTGACTAGTGAGTGTGTGGTGAACACTGGGGTTCCACAGGGATAGATTATAGGTCCATTATTCTTCCTTTTCTATACTGATAATTTCAGATTTTTGTTGAATTTACAGGTAAATACTTGACATATGCTGGTGATACTTGCATAGTTTATAGTGGTGATAGCACAAAGACTTAAATTTGCAATTACTAGTACTTGTGATCTCAAAAAATCAACTAGATGGCTATTTTAAAAACGATCTTACAATTATTAATGTTCAAAAGACCAAATATATTATATCTCTAAGCAATGTGGTAAATAGTGTTCAACTGGAAGAAGTCACAGAAATTACGTCTGTGGCTTTGAACCCACGACCCACGATCACAGTGTAATCAACGATCAAGCGATAAAATTAAGAGAGACCTTTAATGGTTGCAGTGACACTCAGGTATGACTTCTTTAAATAAATAAAAAAAGAAACAAAATAAACTTCTTCGTGAAAACACGCATAATAAAGCCTCTAAATATTTCATAAAACGCGAGAAAACAAAAACAAGTAAAGGTTTATTAATAAAATTATTAGATAAACAGACTCTAAGTACAAGGTTATAGTGTTCTCCTGCCTAATAAGGGAAAATATCTTCATAAGTTTACAAAGGGTTCTGTGTTAGTGGGGTTCCCCACCGCTGTTATTTTAGCTTAACACGCACGTCCTGTGCTACCTACCAGCATCGTGTTATCATGAACAATATTTGGACAACCGTAGAAGCTATTTTAGTTTGAACGGAAGGACTATATGGAAAATTATTTTTCTTGGCATAAAAGACACTGAGAAATCCATATAGGCGGCAGAGCTTTCTGAAGAATTTTTTATTTAACACAAGTTGGTATTGAAAATTATGTTATATTACGCCAGCATTCATATCAAATTGATAAAGGTTTAGCGTATGGCGAATAGTTTGCGGTATATAACTTTTAAAATGTACTTTATTTTTGAAGAGCATGACCGAAAAAGTACACGATTTCAAATTTTTTTGAACGAGTAAAGGTGGATCTCACCCGCTTATGACACACTTTTCATGGACATCAGAATGACAAGCGTTTTTTTTGGACGAAAGTGCAACGAAAGCCTTTGATCGTGCAAAAATGTTTTTAAAACTTAAGCAAAAGTATATTTTTTGGTCATTTCTCCAGAAAAGAGAATCGTTAAAAAGAGTCAAATGAATTATAATTTTGAATTGTCTGATTGATCCGTACGTAAATAAGAATCTAGTCAGTATTAATGCAACAAAATTAGAAAAAAGTGCGTATACCAAATAAAGATGGAGCAAAAATCTTTGTAAAAAGAAGAATATTGACAATTTAAGCTGGTTTTGGTCACAAAGAATGTACGAGTAGGTACTATGAGTAGGTAACAAAACTGATAATTATACCTACATCTTAGATTGAAACGAAAAGTCTGCGGATTTTATCTTATCTTCAAGAAAAGCTAGACCAGAAATAAAATAAGCTATTAAACAAAAATCGAACACGATTGAAGTAAACTTGGCGTGAATATCAACGAAAAAGAAAGTATACTCTATTTTTGGCTGTATATTAGTTTGGTTTGAACGTAGGTACTCTAAAAGTGATCACACTAAGAAGCCACCCTTCGAAACAACAGTGGAAGATGGTCGTAAGCTCTTTTTAGTACAAATTAACCTTTTAAATTTCAAACTCTATTTGCGTAATGTTAGCATACAAAAAGTGGATAGCTTATCATTAGTTTAAAAAAATGACCATTTTCCTCAACATATCCATATATACGAACATGGCGTAATGATTTAAAAAAAAATAATCTAAAACCAATAAAATACATTATAAAAGCGATAAAAACACGAATCCGACAATTCTACCCTCTTGAAATTTTCTGGAGTAGGTAAATTCATCCCGGTTTTTACGTGATTTTACCCCGACAGTAAAAAGGTATTTTGAACGCAGAAATATTACCGAATGATAAGAATCAGGATCCAACCCCGGCCGTAAAGGGTTGCGAATAATGTCAATGACTATTCCAGGACTCGTAACAATATGTTAGATATAATATTAGTGAAGCCTTCGATAGGGAAGAGGGAATGCTAATATCCCTAATTTATTTACGATCATTCGGTTCCTATTTAAATGTTTGATGGAGTTTTATTGTACAGAATTGGGACATATTTTATTGTACAGAATTGGGACATATGAATGGAACAGAAATGGAATGAATATAAATTGTCTAATTATACATTTGACTTATTTACTTTATTACATCATACTAGCTTTCCCGACAGACGTTGTCCTGTGTTCCTTACTATGAATATTATTTAATTCAAATTTGTATAATAATAAACTGATTACCTTTTAACCAATATAATTCCAATCAATGTGTCTGTTTTAAACTATATATTTTCCATTCTGTCAATTTCACAAATTATCAAACAACAGACAGTTTCTGCCAAACGCCAAATATTATATCGAACATCAGTAATGAATTTTTAGAGTCACTAGTTGTTAGATAATTCTTTGAGATCTAGTCCTAATGAGGGTCACAAGAATCTAGACATAATTAGAACGTTGTGTACCAACAGAGCCAACAGGCAATAAATATGAGACATTAACAAAAATGGATATAGTCATATCCTGGCGCCAAATACATGACAGCAGTCGCAGTCTTTAAATTTGGTTGCTCTCTTATTCTCAATAATTTCCAACTTTTACCTCTATATTTCATTAATTATTATTTCATTATATTAATTGATTGATTGATCTATTTGTTGCATACATGAGCCTTTTCGACATGTTGAACATGTCGAGAATTCTCATGATTAGGAGTTTCGGAGACTCAAACATTACCACCTAATGGCGAACGTTGTTGACGTAACGTGATCACACTAATGGGTTGTTTTCCTACGGATACGCCGCTACAATAAACGGCGGTGGATATGTCAGTTGAGAACATTGCCAATATGGTTTCCATAGTAACGAAAAACATTGTCATATAATTTTGAAAGACGCCGTCTTGTCAGATGACGGCCGCTCCCTAGGAACCCAACGCATTAGCCAGCCTTCGAAACAACAGTAGAAGGCGGTCGTAAGTCCGTGGTGGTTTGTTCCATTCAAAAATCGAACATCAGTAATGAATTTTTAGAGTAACTAGTTGTTAGATAATTCTGCCAAATATTATGTTTTAAAATCAGACATAAGGTATACTTTATTTTAGTTTTCTTAAATTTTCTGATGTTCAGCCCAACTCTCTTAATATATAATTTAGTACCTTCTCCTTACAATAGCAAACATAGCAAAAGAAGAATTAGCGAAATTGGTGCAGCCATTCACGCATTATGCGATGATAACGGAAAAACGGAAAATCCATTTCAATATAGGGATTTTTGAGTAACCTGTGAAATTTAAATATGGTTCATAATGTTTCGAATTTGATTCTGCATTCGGTCAGCTTTTCCTTTTCTTTGTTCATAATTCTTAGATTGGTTCATTAATATTGGACACTCTTTCTGTTTATCTTACGCTATCCTATCAATCCATAGCAGCCCTTTTAAGTTCCTAATAGCAGGAGCAACGCATCTGTAGATACACTTCTTGGAGATACCTACTCTTATCCTTGGGAGCTTGTTCTCTCGGTCCTCCCCTTAATGATTGTATGTAGGAGACCTTCATCTAGAATCCCGTGTAATATCTATCTTGAACGTCTTTCATACAGGATTTTGAGGAAATACCTTACAATTTCGATTCCTTGTAGAACTTTCTTTCATTTGTTTTAAACTCGTTAAAAGTAAATCGCCAAGTCCATAATATTAGTCAGTTTAGGAGCATTACTTTGTCAAAAGCTCACGAACAACATTTACTCGTACGAGCATTTTTAATAGAATTACTTCTAAGCGACTGCACTCGTCGTTAAGCAAGATACACTTTGAGAAAGTGGAGGATAACACTGGATAAGCTGTCCGCTTATAAGGCGATGGTAAATTAGGTTAATCTCTTTGAAGGAAGTCTTTGTTCCGTCAGTCGAACGTCTTAAGAATACATAGAAGGTATTTTAATCTAAGAATATTGATAAGGTTGGATCTTTGTCTTTCTAAGAGCTGACCTGACACAAAATTGGCTTAATATTAGCTGCTGTTTTGTGAATTTAATACGGATGATGCAACTTTTGGATTAACAAAGCAAAATTGCAGGAATCCTGACAAGGCTACGAAAATAAAACCAATCAATACTAACTTTAAGACCACACTTAGGGGCATAAACCTGGTGACCTTCGATGGTTATCGGTAGCTGTTTATCGGGGTAGGCTTATTCGCCATGCTCTCCATGTTACTGGCATTGACTCGAAGTCCAAGATGTGCTGTTTCGTCGTAGAGTCTTGAAACAATATGCTGTGATTTCTTCCCTCCACAAAAACAAAAAAAAAACGTTCGCCATTAAGTTTGTAAAATTCTTCAAAATCGATGAAATTCTAAATGATGGGAATCTTCAATATATCGTAAAACCCAATACCCCCTGCAGGACTCGAATCCGTATCCATAGCGATCTTAAGCAGATACGCTATCCATTGGGCCAGTCGACCTGAAATCTTACCAAAACTATAATTTATTATAACCAACCTTTGGGCTATCAGGGTGACACGCGAGATGACTGGTAGATATATGAGACACGAAAACTGGGTACAGTATTGGGAGGGAATGGTCAAGGGTTCGATTTGTAGAAGATGGCTGTGCCAGGAGTATTTATAACAGATATGCCAGGACGTGCAGTTTATACATCGAAATAAAGAAAACATTGAAGAACCGAAAGGAGTGGAGGAAGAGATGCTCGCGCTTGCTGCCAAAAGGATTGGAACCGCAGAAGAATACATCAGCTATGGAATTTTTGTTTGATCTACTAAACTTATTTAATGATTACCCACTATCTGGTAACACGGAAAATGCTTTGACGATTTTGTGAGAGAGTATCGAGAGTTATTCTTCAGTATCTTAAGGTTTTGTTCTTCGATGAGGCCCCCGTATGTACGTATTGTGTCCTCGACATATTTCACGAAGCTGTAGTACCTACTCGAGTAGAACTAGCGTCAAGTAGAAAATTGAAGTCATAGCGGCTGTACTGTAATAGGTACACCGAGTAATGTAGAATACTCCACACTTTTTACAGTTTCTATCGGGAATGTCGTATTCACTAAGGGCCGGTCTTATAAACATCAAACCAAAAAACCGAAATATGATCCATTTGCTCGTTTTTCCGTCATAAAATAATTCGTTATCCAAATTTCAGTATGACAATTTGTTAGTAAACCATCGATAAACTTACGGATATTTGGTCTCTCGTTTATAAGATCGGCCCTAAGACAATAATTAAGCTCTAGTTTGAAAGAAATTAGTGACTTTTTCACTTTAGACGTCTTTCACACTTAGTATTCCTTCTGCTGTGAAATAAAATTATATTGTGCCAATGAAGATGTTCTTGGAAAACAGTTCTGGAAGTTTGGAAGAAGAAAAAGGTAGATTGATAAGAGGAGGAAAGATAATTTTAGCGCAGTGATTAGAATGGAAAAGAATATATTGAGGTGATTCGGGGATGTTGAGAGAATGACAAAAATGACTTGAAAGAAAGGATGCACGGAGATGTGGCTTTGAGAAGAAATAATACTGGAGAAATAATGTGCTACTGCGCATCGTCCTAACATGTACCACGTGACTGCTGTTAAACTCATATAAATTGTGACGTTTGTCGCTAGCAGTGTGTGACACTCGACTTTTTATTTTTAATATTTTAGCGTTAACAGAGAGGAATATAATGTTTTAATCATATAATTAGTTAAAGGAATTACCAATAGGTTTTGTTGTGTTGTCTTATGCTTGTGGATAAAAGTAAAATGAATTATTATTGATAATTTATCTTCAGTCACGTGACTGTTGAAAAAAAGGAACCAATTTTCGGTTCTGCGCATCTAATAATATTTTTACTCAGTGAGATGTGGCCTTTCAAGAATGACGTGGATCTGCCATACCGGTGCCGGTATATTTAAAAAAAATATTGAAAGAAATAACCATGTTCAGAAACCTAAGAAATCAAACCAATCATAGTAAGAGACATCCGAAGTATTTGTGAAATATGTCTCTACCACAGAACGCTAGCTTCTAATAATGGAGGGAAATTGAAAGGAAGTCGAGGTGTGGGTAGAGGGCAGATATCCTGACTAAGAAATATCAGGCAATGGACCTAAATCCAGCAAGTGGAAGGGCTCTTTTGGATACACCAGGACAGAGATGTCTACGCCATGTGACTGTCTTCGGACATGTGCTAATATGATTTTTTTAAGAGGCATTTATTTTATGTGTTGGTGAATACGTCCACGTGGTGTAGTTAAAAAGGGGGTACCTTGGTGCAAAGTGGCACTCGTGAAAATATCATACGAGCAAAAGAATGGAGGACGTAGAATAATAATGTGCCAGTCAGCACCCCCGGAGGCTCCCGTTTTTTTTTGTTTTGCGCCAGGGAACCTCGAGGGGGAGACTTTATGCGAAACTATAAAACACTCAGGCGAGATTATGGACATGGGAGGAAAAAATCACATGAAGAAAATGATAACTTCTTAAGATTTTTTTACAAACTGTATTTTTTTAAATGGATTATGAGTATAATCGCGTTGATTTTTGGTAGTTTTTACACTGTGGCTTTTGTTAACCCACTAACTGATACCCGCTTTGTTTGACATTTTCAAAAGACGACTACAAAATAAATGTTTTTTACTGGAATTTTATTATCATTTTAGAAATTTATTCTCAACTTTTTCAAAACTCTAGGTTTACTACATAAACGATTGAAAAAGATATTTAAAAACAAAGAATTATAAGTATTCTGTTTTTCTTTGACTCTGTTTATAATATTATTATCTTTTGAGAAGGTCCTGAAGTTGAAACAGCTATCTAACCAAGGATGTGGTTCCCACAACAGAAAGATATTATTAATTATGCAAATCTTCCTCCTTCCTACGCAGTACAAATAATTTGAGGAACATTCACCAAACAATTTTCCAACACTTGAGAAAAGCCTCCGCTCGATTCGTCGCTCCAAACGAGTCAAAAATATCGACGGTGTGGGATTCTCATGATCGACTCGGCGACCTTTGGGTTTCCCGTCAGCTCGCTAAGATTTTTTCTTTATTAAAATTGTTAGTATCAGAAAGGAATTGTTCCAAAAAACATGTTTCTTTTTCAAATGACATTTCTATACGAGTATAGAGATAACTATGTATGTATATAAGTAACGAATATGTAGCAACTAATGACTCAAACGGAGTTGGACATGGTGTGGGAGGAGGTCATAAACATTGCGCAAGATCTAGGGCTATGGAGAGCTCTTGCTGCCTCCCTATGCTTCTAAGTGGGGTGTAAAAGGAAGAATTGAATGATTGATTGAATGACTCTAACAATTCATTACTGATGTTCGATTTTTAAATCGAACCAACCACTACGGGCTTACGAAGTTCTTCTACTGTTATTTCGAAGGCTGGCTTGGTGTGATCACTTAACGTTAACAACGTTCGCTATTAGGTGGTAATGTTTAAGTCTCCGAAACTCCTAATCATGAGAATTCTCGACATGTTCAACATGTCGAAAAATCCCTTGTATACGCATTTAGTAGATATTTAATAATTAATGAAATATAGAGATATAATTTGAAAATCATTCAGAACAAGAGAGAAACCAAATTTAAAGACTGCGACTGCTGTCATGTATTTGGCGCCAGGATATGAAAATATCAATTTTTGTTAATGTCTCATCTTATTGGCTATTGGCTTTGTTGGTGCACAACGTTCTAATTATGTCTAGATTATTGTGACAATTTTTTAGGACTAGATCTTAGTGATATATAGCTAAGTCTTCTGCGATTTCAGTCCTGTGGATTGGTTTGCAGCAAGCGCGAACGTCTCCTCCACTCATCTAGATTCTCTGCTATTCTTTTAAGTTCAACTTATACATCTACAATATACCTACCAACTCACATTTTTATCCAATCCAATTGGTTGGTAGCCTGGCGGCTACGAAGCCGGCTTTCGTACTGTTTCGTGCTGAGGTCGTGGGTTCGATTCCGGATGCCGACCATCTTCCTCTTTCACGACACAAGCTTTAAGTAGCTTACTGTGAAAGAATCAAAGACTGTATTTGTGTTCACTTTGAGTGAGCACAGATTCATTGATAAAAAATTGCTGACCGGGGAAAAAAACCCGGAAACAGTGCCCGCCAGAAGAGCTAGCATTTTTTCTAGATTTAAAAAACTTTTTTATTTTCTTGTAGGTTAGAAACTATATTCTTCATGTTGTTTTTTCTCCAAAACAGCTCGAAATTTGAAAAAATTTAATTTCTCCATTACCATAACATTGCATAGAAAAATCGTCCAAACAAAGAGTCCACTTTTCAACGAGTTTTTCTATTTCTACATAACTTGATTCTTTACAAAAAAAAAAAACGAAGGTTATCGAATTTTCGATATATTTTATCGAGATGGCGATTAATAATTTATTTTGTAACAGTAGGTACCAAAATTGTTTTTCTTTAAATAATAATTATTTCTTCAAAGTATTAACAAACTTCATAATCTTTGATGATTTTCGTAACGTTCTGAATGGCGTTTTGACGCTTCTGTGGTTTTCTCTGATAATGAGAAACACAAACATTCATTTTCCGTTCACAAAGAAATATCGAGAACAAAAGATCTTTTCAATTTGGGGGAAAACTGAGTACTATGTATACGATGTCCCTTATTAGGACTCAGAATCTCAGAAATAGACAACGTGTACCTAAATATTTCACTTTGTGAGTGTATTCTGTCATTTCGAGAATGATTTTACGCTCAAACAATCCAAAAGTATAAAACGAGGGTTTATTGTTAACCAGGTTCCCCGACATACCTTGTCCTATGAATATTGCATTCGAATTTTATAATGATAAGCTTACTACCTTTTAATAAATGTAATTTAGATCAATGCATCCGTTTAAAAACCACATATATTTTCCATAGAAATTTTGTCAATCGCACCAACTAGCAAACAACTGACGGCTCCTGTCAAACTTTAACATAATTTCAAATTAAAATTTGGAATAAAAATTATATTTATTAAAAGTACCTACATAGAGTTTTCTTCTGAAGAACCTTCTCCTGAAAAAAAAACAACACGACAAAAAAAAAGAATTAGCAAAATCGGTCCACCCGTTTAGGCGTGATGCGATGACATCGGAAAAAAGCTCTCCATTTTTATAATATAGATAAAAAAAGACTTAAAATCTAGTCTTTATAAGTGATGCGGTGAGAAAATCAATATAATAAATTTTTATTTTAAAATATACATCCTCAGTCAGCATTTTCAAGCCAAGCCGGGTTCCCCGTTCTCGAAATTTTCGTTAAAAAAATATCAAACTAACCAACCAATTCTGGAAATTTGCACTTAATGAAAATAAATATCTATTCGTGATCGTCTAAATGCGCAGATTTGAATTGTAAATTTTCTTTTAAAAGCTGTATTTTGTTTTATATGAAATGGTCTATTATTCATATTCAATGAAATTTGTAATACTTTATTTAATGACTGTAAGTTTGTTTGAATAAAAAAAAAAAAAAATATATATATATATATATATATATATATGACATTTTACCTTTTTTCGGTTCTCCGCGTAGTTTTGAGTCGGTGCTCGAGCTTTCGACCAGATCTCACTGGTCCTTTTCAAGAGCTGAATACAACTCAGTTGTATTCAGCTCACTCAAAACTACGCGGAGAACCGAAAAAAAGGTAAAATGTCATATAATACTACCCGCGAAAACCTAAAACAAAACATACCTATATATATATATATATATGTAAATTATTGTTTCGGATACAGTCGCGTTGTAAGTTGTTCCCGATGTTGTTTGGAACATGATTGAAGGTGTTAGTTTGTTGGTTTGATGGTATATATTTCGGAGCCATCAGAGACTCCATCTTCAGCCTTTCCTCGTATTACAGAAGTAATAACGCCGATATATATATATAGGTATAATTTTAACATTCGATCATATTATTAACGGCCGGTTTCATAAAAAATGAAGGAGACTTTAAACTCCCTTTAAAAAATAACGGGTTTCATAACAACAAAACGACATTTAAAACCGACTTTTAGCTAAAGTACCGTTATTGATTATTATTTTTAGTTAAAGTCGACTTTAGTGAGTTCTAATTTTTACCACCGGAGTTCATAGAAAATTTCGTTACGCTTTCTCTGTCACAAAGATAAACATTTTGTATGCGGTGACACTTTGGACAAAAATGACTAAAATAGGGCGGAAAACAGAAAAACGGGAAGAATATTATTGTTTACAGATTTCGTTTACTAATTCATAAACCATAATAATAAATTTACACAAAAATCGGCACTTTGATGCTCCATTGAGAAATGAAATTGACAGATCAACAGAAATTCCGCGAAAATATTAGTAAACAACCTATGTTTTCCATAGATTTCCATGGTAACACTACCAACTGCTACCAACTTTAAAATATTTTTTTGACATTTCAAATTTTAGCTGGAATATTATTTATGAAACGCGTCAGCTTAAAGGAGTCTTTAAATTTTAAAAGGAACTCTTAACTAAAGTGTTCTTTTGAAGCATTTTATGAAATCGGCTGTAAGACGTTTAATTAATAAAAATTCGTATAGCAAAATTATTTAAAGGGCAACCAGAGTCTAATGGCTTTAATTAGATTAGTTACTAATAGGGGTCCATCTTTATTCAGCCACAAATTCAATATTAGTTGAAAGGTGTTCTGGTAAAATACAGGCTTTGGTGTAGTGAGGAAATAATAAAACAAACCTAGACATGGTTGCAAACAATGAAGGCGTAAATTGCAAAATAAATAGAGAATGGAAGATGGATGAGTTTGACGCTACTGTTATTTGTCTTTGGCTGTGCTGACTCAAGCGTCTCGACGTCCAACGCTTAACCATCCCTTAGGGGTATATATTCCAGACTAGTTGGAAATTTACAAATAATAATGGAAACTGCACATTGAATAAAGTGACAAGTTTGTGAAATTAAATCCCGTTTTAAATAACATGAAAATTGATGATAGTTTAAAGTCAAAGGCCACATTTGCATAACGCTCAGATTGTGTATGGTATTTTGCTTATTTGTATGTAAGTCTTACTTGTGGTTGATTTGTTTTGTTAACTAATCTTCCCTTTACAGCCTCATTCTAAAAGAGATAAAAATACGCATTTGATTAGCGCCAGATCTTTCGCTGTTGCAATGAACCTGTGGATACCTGTGGGGCTAGCACGAGTTTAATCGAAAGCTAATTGCACGCTAATAAGCGCTTATACGCGTGCAAATAGTGTTCCAAAATAAAACGATCGAATCATTCGATCATTTTTGTATGGAAAATTTTCGAAACTCTTTCGATGATCGTTTCGATATTCGATCATCGAAACCTTATACTAGGGGTCCTGGTCCAAAATTGTTGAACAACTTGACCTTTTAATTATTTATTTTATTTTTTATTTTTATTTATTTATTTATTTCCATTATCAATTACACTTAACAAACAGTATTAAAATCTATTAAATGCCTTGAATTTTTAATAATTTATTGATTTAGACCACTAAGGGTTTATGTGAATCTAATGTTAGAATCAAAGCGTTGTGCATCAGTTTTTTCAATATATTTATTTATTAGAGACACCCAAACGAAACAATAATGAAACAAAACATATAATCTCCACTAATCCAATAACAGGTGTAAAGTGAGTAAAATCAACGTCTGTAAAGGACATTTAATTTTTCATCATTCAGTCTGTTCAATACTGAATATGTCAAGGTGTCACTTTGTGTGGTTCGCATTGCCGGGACTCGATATTGTTACCTGTCATTTTTAATCCCTCTATTTTTAATCCGCACTCAGGACAAATTCGGATCTCAACACGGTGATCTCAGAAAAAAACACAGTGAGATTGACTTTATGGAACAACCGCCTTATCGAGAAACGCCGCTAACCTAATCAATACTAAATGTTTATCATCAAGTGTAAAGTGTAGTTAAACCATCATCTAACATCAGTGTATTGTTATCAGTGTCATTCATAGTTCATTTAATCAAAAACATAATAAGTTTTGTGAACAAAAACATACGCCGAAAACAAGCGACTTGGGTAAGTGCATTTTCCACATATATAGTCCACAAAATTTTCCTGCAGATCACGTCAGCTGAAAAGGCTTCAGCTACGTGTGAAGCGAACACAGTCATTTCAGAAAAGTACACTTTTTTTTAATGTTGTATTGAGAATATCTTAATTTATCCAAATTTTGGAATCTTGAGAATTGGTGTAAAAAGTCCCAATAAGAAACTATGATAACTAGTGCAAGTGTTGCAGTGACATTTGAAGGGTGCTATAAATGAAAATTCTGTTTTTTTTTGTTAATGGGAAGTTTACAAATTGATAATTATTTATTCAAATAACGGTTTATCCTATTTTGCATAGACAGTGGACTGATTCTTCTTCTGCGGAGATTTCCTGTGCTCCACCGGAAATTAGACTTTAAGTCTTACAAGGCGGGCGGAGAAGAGTGGGGGGGATGTTCGCTTACGTCTTCCGGATGCAAATACAAAAGGCAAGGGGGTAACCAGCACTCCTTCTTACCACCCACAGGTTACACAAATATCTGCTCAACAATTTCGCTCAAGTTTATTTGTGTGTTCAAAGTAACGCTTCTATCAACAGAACAGCTAGAATGCATACCAAGGAAAACGATCAATAAAATGTTAAAAAGGGAAATTGTAATAACTAATGGTCGACAATTGCTCGTAATTTGAAAAAAACTTACTTCAATGACATATTTCAACATTATTAAGGTTCCATTGTTTTAGACTGAGCGAGAGCTATTCCAAATTTTCCTTCATAAACAATGCCATGGATACGGATATTAAGTATTTTTTTTTATTATTAAAGACAAATAATATTTATGTATTCTCGATTTGATCACTGTAGAAAAAGAATATATGCGTCTTCGTCAATGTCAAATACATCGTGTGTGTATCAAAATACATAACATAACATTAGTGTTTTTTTATTGATCTATTTATCTATTTTTCATGTATAATTTAAAAAAACAAACATAAGCATTCGCCACTCCTTCTCTACCTATATAAACTATAGATAATTGTGCGAAATTTCATACTCCTCCGTCCGCCCAATTTTTGTTATTATTTAAAGTTAAAAAAATATTAGTTCAAATCGGGACCTTTTAAAAGAACGTCAGGGTATAAAAACCAGTGATGATTTATAATAATGTCAGAATGTTTACACAATCCCAGAATATGTAATATAATATGCAGAGATTCCACATCACAGAATGTTGTATGTACATAATAATATCACTGTTTGCACCTGCGAGTTATTATAATAATATGCAGGTGCTAAATACAGGGTATTGTTCTGCGAATCGAAATAATGCGCAAACATTATACGTTTCGAGATAATAATGTACCTCGTACGTAAAACCGACAATATTACATTATTTTGGTTGTGATGATCAATCTATCAGAAATACTTCCTACAACACTGCTTAGAGGCATAAGGAGGCAACAAGGGCCCTACATTGCACTTAATCTTGCCCATTGTCAATAAAATAATAATATAACACTTTTCTATACAAAGGTGTCAGTATAGCCGGCGGAACTTATTGCCTGAGGCAATTTTTTCCAGTCAACCGGTCCCGTCCAATCTGAGACAGGCCAACCCCGGGTAGAAATTTCAAGTGAAAAAACACTTAGAAAAACTCTGACCCGACCGGGAATCGAACCCGGGACCCCGGATCTGAAGTCCACGTTAGTACAACTAGGCTACCGAGGTCGGTAGTAGTAAAATATGTGTACGGTAGATATTTATTGGTTTCCGCCTTCTTTAATTATCCTCCGTCAACTAAAATCTACTGAGATGTGATATAAAAGACATGTATTTAAACAACTGAAGCACAGAAAAGGCACATGTTATGCACTGATGAGTGCGGAGTGACAGTCTAGCCAGCCATTTGGTGAGTAATTTCCCCAAAAAATGTTCGCAACTGAACGCACTATGAGCACTACGTGTCTTTATAGTGTATCATATATATGTAAATAAACATATTGTGTTAACTAGGAGGTAATTATGTCAATGACTTTAGGCGCTAATGAAATGTTTTTCTAGAAAAGCAAAATCTAATTTTCAATTTTACTAACGTACATAACTAATATTGTGATTTTTTTTTTTAAATTTAACCTTTTTAATGAGTTCATACATTTTATTTCAGTGAGTATCTTGTTTACTGCGGTATCCAAGCTACGCTAATTGACACTAAATGTCATGATAGCACCGTCTCTTTCCTGCTTTCATAATGTTAATGCCGCCAGCGAAAGAGTAAGATATAGATAATAATGCTTAGTTCCTGTCTTAAACAAAACAGTTGCTTTTATTTTCTGCGAAATAAAACCATAAGAAATCCAGCTGTCAGTGCGGACTTGACCAAAGAGTAACCGGTTGCCAAAAAGTTCTGTAGTCTTTGGCAACCTATTTAGAATATGTCTAGGACCTGTTGTGCTAGAAACTAAATTAGTTTTAATTGTAGCCGTGTAGCTAAAGAAAGAAGTATCCACATAAGTTAAGTAAGTACCTAATCACAATTTCAAAAACTGTACAGACGTTAGTGGCCTTTTTTCCAAATTCTTTCTTTTATACGCCAAGAACAAAAGAATAGAAATACACGTAGAAGAAGAAGAAGATATTTTAGTAAATTCATCCAAAAACATCAGAGACGTGTATTTGAATAAAATGACAATAATAATTTCTGTTTAATTTAAAAATAATTTATTTATACAGAGAAGATCAGCACGAAAAAGCAATAAAAACAAAACAAACATCATAACCTTGATTAAAGAGAAAGGGTTTGCATATTTCGAGATAAAATGAAATTAAATTCAAGAAAATGAAATCAGATATAATTACTCACGAAAACGGGAGTTAAGTTTAATTCTACGATCCAAATATAACAATTAGAATGTTTTGTTTTTAATTATTAAAATCCATTTCATTAATTTTAATTTCGGTAAAAGCAGATGCATTGAAATTAAATGAAAAATATTATTATTTGAAGAAAAACAAATAATATTAATTATGAAGAATTTCATTATGAAACATCTTGAATTTTAGACGTTTTGTGGAGAAATTCAGGTCACTAGGGGTGGATTTTTGAGTGTTTGGTTTTGGACTGTGAATTTCTATGTTTTCTTTGAAACATTTCGTTTTCTACTTCAAAAGATCTTTTGTGTATACTTTTTTATCACAAATAAAATGCTATGGTAAAAAAAAATCAAAGCGTTGGACTACAAGTTTGATGTAGGTGTATATATATATACAATATTTGATTTAATTTTCTATTTTAAAATACTAAATGTTTTCAATTCATTGTAGGTATACCTATATACAAATGGGATGTTCATATTAAAATAGATTTTTTATAATCTTATATTTTTATTTGAAGAATTTTACAATTGATATTTAAGTGGGTACGATCTATAAATAACAGTTTTTTCTATACATAATCTTTCTTACTTTGACTGTTGTGAAGTTTTCTGTACAAATCTGCTGATGGAAATTTTTGGGAAGTAAGTCGAAATACTTTCAAATTCTGCAATAAAACTCTCGTAAGTAGCGCAAATCAATTCCGTTCCGTTGGTTTTGTTGCGTTGTAAAGAATAATTACATATAAGTTGCAGATTGTAACTAACAAGCAGCAAAACCTGTCGTACAACATACCTACATATAAAATGGTCGTTAATTTTATCACTATCCAAGAAATTCATTACATCTTCCCTTAAAGATCACAATTTTACTTTACCAGGTTAAAAACTGCAGACAATTTGACCTTTCTTCTCGAAACAATAGTTGCATGTACGGACCTCTGATCAAGTATCAGAAAATATCGACCAAATATTATTTGGTCGATATTTTTTCATTTCCTACGGACACCTGTCATCTGTAAGATATAGTTGTTGTTATAGTAACTATACCTTACAGATTGACACTTACGAAAAATATTAGCCGTGGTTCTGTTAGTTTTGTTATTTGTATGAAAATGTGTGCGTTTTTCAACGAACGAACTCAAGCAATGTTTATATTATTTGATAGTCTTCAGTTAAGATGGATACGAATACAAAATCGTATGCATTTTTAAAAATGGATATGGTAATATCCTAGCGCCATCTAGTGAATTAATTTGAAAATTTCTAACGTTCATACTTACCTGGTAAAAATATTAATGAAAATGTTCAAATATTAAGCGTAGCTCGAAATGACGTTACGCAATTAGAAAAAAGGGTGGGTGCTTTAATAATAATTTAACACAAGTAGGTAAGTACCTAGCTCGCTTTTGTCGCCATTTTAATGAAAGGCTTTCAAAACAAGATGGAGGAGAATAAGAAATATTTTATTTCGAGCAAAACCAGAATGCAAAGAAAAACAATATCCTTTTGAATCAACGACAAAGGAAATGTTTTTAGATTGGGCTTATGTAAAATTGTACCCAAACGTCTGTTTTCGACAATTTTATTCGTAGAAAAAAAAACTGTTATTTTCAGACAGGAAATTATATTATTATTTATAGAATTTTGATAGGATTTATCCAATTGTTATATTTTTTGATTTGGGTAAAAATACATAAGTTCTTGTATTTTTGTAGTTTTTCAAAGAAATCTTTTTTTATTTTTGATGAATTCTCAATATCGAAGTAATATCCAGATGAATTCTAGCCGGAATATTTTCTTAGATTTGAAAATACACTTATTGACTCATTCACTCACTATTTATAGCCTTAGGAATAAACATATTCATTAGTACAAGTGGTCAACCAGTGCTCGAAATTCGACCATAACAGAACTTATTTAAATTATAAATTTTATTATTAAGGTTCCATTGTCAAAAACTAAGCGAGCGCTATTTCAAAATTTTCTTTAAAAAACAATGACATGGATACGTTAATTTTGAAAAGATCATAACTTTTTTTTTGTATTGTTAAAAGACAAACCATTATTGATCTATTCTCAATTTGACCACAGGTGAACAAATAAATATAAGCGTCTGTGTCAATGTGAAATGAGTATATTTGATATATATATCATTACATTAGTGTTTGTAATGTTTTTTTTTTATTTAAATGCATTTTTATACATAGTTAAAAAAATATTAGTATTTGTCACTCCTTCTCTATATTATAAACTTTGTGTACAAATTTTTTACTCCTTGTCTGCGTAATTTTCGTAAAAATGGTTACAAAGTTTTTCCTTCTCGTATTAATATTTAGATAACCATCCATAATAACCAGGGCTTTCACAATATCACTTTCACAACCTTTAAACTCTTAATACAAAAAATATAATAGCTCGAAATGTTTTGAAAAAGCTGATCCCTTTCCGGCTATGTCTTAAGATGAATGGTTGTTTAGAGCCTCGTAAAAACCTTCTTCATCCCCATAAAGCAGAGGGGTTGGCTTAATCACGAAATTTAATTAACCAAATTGATATAGCACTAACACGATCTTCCTTACAATTTTGGCTTGGTTTTTTTCTTTAAAAATCTTGAAGCCAAAAAACACACCAACGATAGTTAAAACATAAAATGTTATATATAAAATACTTCTTACAAAGGAAACCTAAGATTAGAATTATTTGTTAAATTTTATTTAACTGAAATAAGTAGGTAGGCACCTATTTTGTTCGTTTTTTACTGAATCAACCGACTCTACAACTAAAAAAATTGAGACTAACTAAATAATACGGGAAAAGTCTCGTATCAACCAATAAAATACATTACTCTACAACTAAGAAAATTGAGACTAACTTAATAACACGGGAAAAGTCTCGTATCAACCAATAAATACATTACTCTACAACTAAGAAAATTGAGACTAACTTAATAACACGGGAAAAGTCTCGTATCAACCAATAAATACATTACTCTACAACTAAGAAAATTGAGACTAACGTAATAACACGGGAAAAGTCTCGTATCAACCAATAAATACATTACTCTACAACTAAGAAAATGGAGACTAACTTAATAACACGGGAAAAGTCTCGTATCAACCAATAAATACATTACTCTACAACTAAGAAAATTGAGACTAACTTAATAACACGGGAAAAGTCTCGTATCAACCAATAAATACATTACTCTACAACTAAGAAAATTGAGACTAACTTAATAACACGGGAAAAGTCTCGTATCAACCAATAAATACATTACTCTACAACTAAGAAAATTGAGACTAACGTAATAACACGGGAAAAGTCTCGTATCAACCAATAAATACATTACTCCACAACTAAGAAAATGGAGACTGACCCAAACGGTACGGGAAAAGTCTCTTATCAACCAATAAAATAGACTATTCTGCAACTAAAAAAATGAAACTGACCCTATTAAAACGGGACTATAACCAATAAATACATTATTGAGTAGGTTTGTAGGTTAAATACGTTAATAAGGAATTAAGGTACCAAATGAAGAAATATAAAATTATTTAGAATATCAATACATAGAAAAAAGATTTTTTTGTATTGCAAAATTGATTGAAAAATCAATTGGAGGGCGATTTACCTAGGTATAAAGGAACTATAATAGGGGTATACGACATAATAAGAGAAGTCATATTTTTATGAGCAGCAAACAAAATAAAAGGAATAAAATTCAAAATAAACAATCTGTTTTTGAAACATATCAACATCAAAAAAAAGAAAGAAAAATCAAAAGAAGACGAAAAACTGAGAAATATAAGAAATATTTAAAATAGGGGAAGAATATTGGCGTCATTATTAGAATGAATGAAAGGTCTCTAAAGCATATACCCTCAAAGAACATGTAGCAACCCCATGACAACTCTTCAAAAATGTACCAACAGAGCGCAGGTGTTTTTGAAGGTATCTGTTTTTGCCAGAATCCCCCTTGTTTTATATTATCTTGATGCTGGTAACATATTCAAATGGGTTCTTAAAACTTTTACCGAAATGTAACAATAGAAAAATGTTCACAAAAGAGGCTGGAATGAATAGAAACCCTTCAACGCCATATTTCCACCATTTTTACGATAATGGATGATCAAATAATATTTCCTCGAAAAACGTTTCAACTTTTCCACAGAATCAATATTTTGGTTTGGAGAGCTTTTAAAACTGCTGTTAAAGTCGAAAGATCAATAATGTAAAATGATATCTAAAATAATGTTTGCGAATTTGCGAAATTTTTCACGTTATAAAAAGCGTCAATGCTGTCGATAAAAAGACTTTTTTTGAAGCTACTTAAAACTTTTATAATGATGCGTAAAAAAAACAAAGTAAAAATATTTTTTTTTTATGATTTGTTTGTATCCTTACTTAACGGTTAACTGGCCGTGGGGTTGCCGGTTAAGAATAGCACCTCTGCTCTTTTTGCTGGTTTTTCGAGCATCCTGCAAGAGGCAGGAAATCGAAAAATCAGATCGGGACCGTGAGGTTGACCACCTCACGTCCTTAAACCTCAACCGGTCAGAAAAGGCACCATAGGCCTCAGTCGCCTTCGAGCGCAATGGAGAGCTCTTGATGCCTCCCTATGCCCCTAAGTGGGGTTCAGGCCCTCCGCATTGTGGGTTGGTTTGGGGGGGGGGGGGGAATCTGCGGCGGGCTTGATTTGTGTGGAGCCGGCTTTTGGATTTGATTGCTTCGATCAGGCTAGAGGGTTGGTTTCGTGCGGGTCGGGTTTGCTGCGGATCTCCTCCGGGTTGGCTTGAGGTGTGCGGTGAGCCTTAAAGGGAGAATGTATGTATGTATGTGTTTGTATCCTACAAACATGAATATGTTTTTAAGGAATGTGACAAAACATAAAATTTATTTAAACAAACAAAAACCTTAGCATTGACTCTGAAAAAGAATTGTCATTAAAAATATATATCAGTTGGTATTTGATGGGTATGTTTAACCCATTCTTCTGCAGGTCTGTGTTCTGACACCATATTCCAGGAATTAAAAAGTACTTTTTTGGGACTAAGTGTGAGAAAACGGACGAGGGCGAAATGGAATCACCACATCACAAACGACCTCCTAAGCTTGTCGTTGACACGTAGGAGATGTAGTGGACATGTGATAAGAATGGCTAATGACGGCTGGCAATGAAATGCGCTGTTCTTTCTTCTATCAAGGTTGCAAAAAGAAAAAACTCTCATCCTGTAATCCGTTACTTCGAAACAGAGTTCACAATGGTTTTTGCTTTCTATGACCCTAAGTGGGATCATTAAGGGAGTATTGATAGATATGCATAGATATACAAAGAAAAGCCTAAGAACGAATCCGTCTTTATAAAATAAAGTAGAGCATACAATTAACTGGAGAGTGCATAATAATTACGTGTAAAATAGTATTAATAAATCTACTAAATTATAGATGGCGCTATGGGAGGTTTCGATGATTTACATAAGGTAATAATATCGTTATTAATATTATTAATTATCCTGTTTCATGTTATTTCCAGGTAACTTGCTATCTTTGTGTGGTATTATAAGTGATGCCGTCGTCAAATCGATGCGAACCTTTTCGATGCATAAACTTACCGTTCGATGTCTGTTAATAAAATGTCACCATACCTGAAACAATGAAAAAAAAAATGAAATCAGAAATCTATTTCTTTTTGAAAATGGAACATGTAATGAATTAGGGTGATGTCAACAAATAACTTAACACATCTTGAAGTTTATTAGAGGTATTTTGGCAAAAGATTTGTAAATAAATGATAAATTCTTGTAGTAATTATTACCTATACAATGGTTTTTGACTATGTAGCTCTCTTGTTGCCTCCCTATGCCCTGATTGGGAGTATTGATTGATCGAGCTCACGAAACTAAATGATTCAGAATCTTTAAAGTAGTTAAAGGGTGGACATGTTTTAACAAGTGTCAATGGAGACGAATTACAGTTGGCCGACATATTGAGTCTGACTTCCCTTTGTAAATACCCCTTAACTCAAGAATATTATGTTCTATGTATAATAAACAAATCTGGGTATAAAATGATAATCTTTCATTCTAAGAAATGCTTATGGCGTGGAAAAGATCTCGAAAAGAAGAAGTTTTGACCCAAGATTATCAGCACGTTGTGCGAATATCGTTGAACGAGTGGATAGTCACAAACCACGAAATGACTGTCCATTGAAACCGTTCAAAGATACTTCACGTTTACCCACTGCAGAACATAGACCAACCTTCTCTTTCTCCACTCCTCCCGTCTCTGCGCGATTCTTATCCACTGGGGTCCAGCTAACCTCTTGATGTCATCCATCTATCTGGTATGTGGTCGCTCCTGTGGATTTTTTAAAGCCCCTTTGGCTCCACTCAGAATTATTCTACTTGTCCATATGTTATCAGCCATTCTTGAAATGTGCTCCGCTCATCTCCAATTCTGCACAGCTTACGTCTCAACCACACCAGTCGATTTTCTTCCTGTCTTGCAGGTATAATATTTCATAAAGATGCTTACATCAAACCACGAAAGCCCTACTCCAAACCATCTAAAAACTTCGAAGAATAACTTCATGTGTTGACTGATACATCGATTTATTTGAAGTCGAGTGCCAACCCCTTCAGGTAACAACCGCAGTATAACAAGCCTTTCATACATGCGGAGGTCTCCCTCCATTCAGCGGATTATTCATGTGTGATTCTTTATTCATGACATCTATTGTTAGCTCGTAATGACGTTAATATAATAATGTACCGGAGTGTTCTTAGGTGTCGGCAGGGTGCGCTGCACTGAACCGTATTCTGGGGAGTAGCATAATCTCCCGGTAGGTACTCATATACTCAAGCGCAGGAGACTCAAGTTACTATAGGAATACCCTTAAGGAGTGTTAGTTCGGAAATTGGGTTCATTTATCCTACTTATGATAGATTAGTAAAACCAAGAAATTGAAATCAGCCGAAATGCGATCTAGATCTAATTCAAATCTTCCCTAAAATAATAATCAAGCCAACAAATAAAAAATCCTATATAATAATATGCAAGTTTTGTAACTATTTTACTCTCACATGGTTTGAGTCTTTACTACATTAGCACCCCTTATGTGTGGAATGGTACAATTTTTTTGCGAAACGCC
This sequence comes from Mystacides longicornis, assembly GCA_963576905.1. NCBI lineage: Eukaryota > Metazoa > Arthropoda > Insecta > Trichoptera > Leptoceridae > Mystacides > Mystacides longicornis. The sequence goes on along the minus strand of OY756433.1, from coordinate 4,150,297 downwards.
TAATGATAACGACGGCTGTTTTGTAGACCTCAAACGTCAATAGAAACGTAATTCGAAAATGTACTACCCGTATTTTTATTTAAATGTTTATAAAATATATTTTATATGTTTTGAATTATAATTACAACATACGAAAATATAAATAAATAAATATTTATATATACATAACTGAATTATTATGTAGATTTCATAGTAAGCCACGTTTAGTGAAGATTTGAATAAGATCGTATTCAAACCGTTTCAAAAATATTCCTGCCGAACTTGGATTAAGACGAGTTGCCTAAGGGCGGAATGATGGGCGAAAAAAGTACTTCTTGCGGTTGTTGCAAATTGGATCGGGATCGAGAGAAATATCTTCAAGCGGTCGCTCATCATCATCAGCGGCGCTACAGCCGGTTATGATCATTGACTTCCTCAAGAAATCGCTTCCGCTCCCCTCTCTCTCTATTAGGAAGAACAATTTGTAAAAAAAATACAGTCCACATATCATGTAATGATGATGAATTCTTTCAAATTGTGTGGAATCCTTGCCGGACAAATCAAAAGCAAAACAAAAAATTAATTCATACGTTTTTTATAAAATTGCCTAGGACCGTTCGATTGCATACCTACTTCCTGAAAACTAAAAGGTTCCTTAATATTAAGTATGATGGTGAGATGTTTATGAAGAGGCGATGAGTCCGAAGTTTGGGTGGATCTGACAGCACAGGATAGAAAGACAAAAGGCGGGGAGTGGAGATGCTCAAATATAATATTGTCAAGGAGCATGTAATAAAATTGCGAAGTATCTTCAACATGAAGTAGACAATAATACCACTCGACGATAATATTTCTTGTAAGTGGTGCGACCCACCCTCAGCCAACCATCCCCCGCCTGGAACCTTAAATTAATAAAACGAGAGAGAATCTCGTCATGTGTGATGCTGCTGCAGTATCGGAATAATCGTTATGACGGTACGTCTTGCTGTAGGAAGGCTTCCTTCAGGCTCCTCTGAAATTATACGTCCCGCGTAATACAGGGAGTAATGTTGAAGGACGACATGTAACTGAAGTTTACATTTCTCTTTCATAGATGTCGATAGTATATTTCTAAACAATCCATAAGCATTATTTGAAATTTTAAAACCAATGATTCCAATCATACGAAATACGCGAAAGTTAGCTTGAAATACTCACGTAGATAAAAAAGATTCCATGTTTTACCTCCCATAATCAAAACCTAACCTAACTCATTCGTGTTAATAGTAGAAGGCTTGCTAACGCTAACGTAAAATATTTTTTTCGAAGAATTGTGCATTAGGATAATATTGTGATTTCGTACAATTGCCATTAGGTGAATTGTGATTTTCGAAGAATTGTAATTCGAACAATTTACGTGTTACCGATTAATAATACGTGTAGATCAATGAATATCTTTTAATGAGACTTTTTAATTTTCTTCAAATAACAAAACAAACCAATATTCCATAATATTTTCAGAACGTGAAGATGTGATATACCTACTCGTATAAAAAAGTTGGTAGGTATATCAGGGTGAACTCAATGTATCTATTATGAAGCTCGTATAAGTGATCCAGTCCCAATCAATCTGAAATAAGATTCAATTTGCAGGTGCATTTTGTCCCAGATTCAATCTCAACGGGAAAAAAACTCTTCATGATTGAACACGAAGTGACGTTTAAGCTTCTGTATAGACTCCATAGTAAGATTTTTTTAATCCTTGTGATCGTGATTGCATTGAATATTTAAACTAAAAAAAACGGTCGTCATGGGTGATAGGCTACACTCTGCATGATGCGATAATATAATAAAATGCTAACGTTCTCTGTCAGTGCTCAGTAACTTAGAATTATCTTCCATAATATCATCTACCGTCTGTAGCCGCCGTGAATGAAGTTGCGAGTGTGGAGAAAGCGGCAAAATATCCTTGTGTTGCCAAAAGAGGACATTTCTCACAGGAAGAAGCACTCAAACAGGAAGTGTCTTTGTTAATGAAATTTACTTTGAGGATAATTAAAAAGAAAAGAAGGAATTAGCGATGAACATTAACATCCTTCTCAACTTATGGAAGGTATATTTTATGTTGATAGGCCCTTTGTAGGTTGATTGTAGGAATTTCTTAGCAAGGCCCTTCAAAAACCCTAACATTCTTTTAGGTTCATAGAACAACAAATTTTGATATGTATGGAATATCGATGCTACATTTGAACATTGATTTGGTTCATTGAACATTGTTAACGTAAAGTGATCACACTAAGCCAGCCTTCGAAATAACACTAGAAGACGGTCGTAAGCCCGTAGTGGTTTGTTCCATTTAAAAATCTAACATTAGTAATGCATTGTTTGAGTCGTTAGTTGTTACATATTCTTTAAGATCTAGTGTGGATAGAGTTGACACATGGGTCATGGTGGAAAGATTTGACACATGAACCATCTTGAATAGAGTTGACACATGGGTCAGCGTGGACAGACGTCTTAGTTTAGATAACAGGCTGAGTAAAAACAACTTAATATGAGTATTATTGTTTTTTTTCTTTACTGGATAAAGACAAAATTTTTCCTTAACATTTTATATTTTATGTGCATACGATACTCATTCTGTGACCCACCTAGGGAGATAGGGAGGCAATAAGGGACCTCTACCGCGCTCGATCTTGCGTGAGCTGAATGACCTCGTCCCACACCATGTCCAAATTCCTTAGCTCTGCTTCAAAGAAACGAAACACGGTATGAGACGATCTTCCTCGTTTGCGGAACCCGGATGAAAAGTAGGAAAGCGCTCCTAGGTCAACTGTCAATCGGCATCCTACACACATGTTTCAGCCAAGTCCATCTATTCTCGACGAGCCCGTGTGAGTGTAATGGCGTATTAATTAAACGTGTGAAAAAAAAACACGTGTTTCGTTTCGTTTATTTGTTGCATAAATGTAACTCTAGTATTTAGAAAACAAAAGTTCAGAAACGAACTAGATCCAGAATCCCGTTTGTTTTCTGAATTTTTCGCACCTTCTCATTCGCCCTAACAGGAGGCTTAGTTGAAAATTCATTTGGAGCTTATTGCGTGGAAGAAGGTGTTGAAAAACTGCAAGACGCGAATTCCAGAAATTTATGATTTTCCACCAGGAACAGTTTGACATGATAACATCTTCAACGAGGCCTGGCGCTTCAACGGTTATTAATTCCTTATTCAAATACCTACATGCGTGAACATGAAACACACCCCTTAAAGCGTCTCCTATAATAAAGTGGGTGCACTGTATATTTTTTAAAACAGAAGGATCAAAAATGGTACCTAGTGATTTTCATTGTTTTTCCAAATTACCTGAAAATTAATTCTTTATTGTTTTAGAAATGGTAGCTATGCCGATGAGAGTTCCTGAAATTTTAAAAATCCTTCGCAGGTAAGTGAGTTTACAGCATTTAACCCCTTAAATCAGGTGGTAAATGAATAAAGAAAGGGTGTCATGACGACACATCTCCTTTCGACCCGTAACAAATGTCAAATGAGTTCCTTAAGAGGTAATTGAATAAATTATACCAACGAATTTTAAAATATTCAAAGCTTTCACGGTGCAAATGTGACATGAGTAAGGTTCCAAGTACCTACCTACCTTTTTCGCTGTGACATACTGTCATAATGTATATTGTATGTGTGACATTCTAAAGACATATTCAAGATGGGGAAAGGGTTAAAGATACCCATCAGAGGGTAAGGTAGATAGGAGCATTTAAAGGGACAATGAGTTTGGAGAGGGAACCAAAAAATAAGGCATAAATACATTTCCGTTTCCGATGTTTTTTTAAACATTTTATACTTTTCTGGTATAATTATAAATATCTTGTTTCCTACCAACATTGTTTGCCAAGTAGTTACGGTCGAAAAGATAATTCAAAATGAAAATTATTTTTTTTAACGAGAACAGCATCATTCATAGCTGTGTTTATTAAAAGAAATGGATAAAAATATATTGCAAAAAGTCAATGAGTTTTTTTTACATTCTTCAATGACATATTATGTATGAGAACTTACTTGAAATTCGTATGACATATTTAATCTACAGAGAAAAACCCCTCCTTGCATTCTTTATTAAGATACAAGTTCTGTCATGGATTAAAATGTTACACAGATTCGATTCTTTTTTGATACATTTATTTTAGTCAAAATTTAGTGCATGATGATTCTTATTTTGTTCTAGTCCCAAACTATAGTCTAAGAGAAAAAACGGCCTACTTACAGTGGAGTTACAGAAATACCAGTGACTGTTCTTTTTTAAAAAAAACATCGACTGTTATTTTTATTGACAAAAATATCAGTTTCCGTTCTTTTCAGAAATACGTATCAAATAATAGACGCCGAAGCTTTAAGAAAGGGGAGATTCTTCTAATATGACACGGGAAAACTTAAAAAGGTATCAAGTAAACTCTTGAAGAATTTATGTACGTACTCACATATGCGTAAGTTAATAGACATAAAAGTAAGGCAGAAAGACGTGGGCCGTAATTAAAAATATAATTGTATCAAGTTTAAATTTATTTCGAGAATTTAATTTAATTTGACAAGTGTAAGGAAAATTGACACTTCACACGTGATAATAAACTAAGAGCAATTTGAAGTAGGCGTTAAGAGAAGCGTAAGTGTATAGATGCTTGAAATTATTTTTTAAGGGGGCTATGCATAAAGTTGGAAGAAGAAAACAGTTTTGGAATAACGATTGAATGACGAAAAATTGATGGAGGCGTATAGAAGAAATGGACAAATCAGCAAACACTACGCTGAAACAATAGTGGTAAAGTCTACAGGAAAAAGCAGAATTGGCAAACTAAGGAAGGTTCAAATGTGCAGAAAGGAATTTGCAATATTTTCAGGATCTGGGGCCCCAGACAATTTCAACTTTGCGAACGATTACAAACGAATTTATCGACAGTGAAATTCAACAGTCCACTTTTTTAAATCATATATAAGTGTCTTTATGCACCACAGTTAATTTTTTTCGCCCTCTTTATTGATGAAATCTTCGTTTGTAGTCGAACGCCAATTTCAAGGAGGCTGATGACGACGATCTGTTGAGAAAGCCAAGGTATAAGTTCCATGATGGGCTTAAAAATTACAGGAGAATGAGTGAATCAATACATTTTTGCTGACATTTTAGACAGATTTTTCAACTCATATTACCTAATATTATTCAGAATGTTAAACATTTTTGAAAAAAAGTATTTTACTGCTTATTCAAAACGAAATCCAAAAACTGAGCATTCCAGTAAAACTTTGACTTTTCACGGCAGCTAATCTATATGAAAATATGTTACTGCAATTCAAGATCCAACTCAAAATAATACATTGTATTGCTGTTCTATTACATATATCCATTTGTTCGTAGCGTCAAGTGATTTCAACCAAAAGTGGACGTAAAAAAACAATGGAAACATCTATGTATTAACAAACTTCAGTAAGTAATGTTTAAAAAAAACAATCAAATTTTTACGAAGAAAGAAAATTATTACCTTTTTATGGTTGTTTATAAGTGAAAAAATTTGATCGGAGATAATTGTACATACAGTAGCTTCTTATATTTTTTTACGGGACTTTTATCAGGTGCTGCTAAAACTGATTGCGGGTTATTTTTAGAGATTTCTGCACATTCTAAGCATTACAGGTATTGGTTATTGGAAAAAACTCAATAGGTGTAAGAAATAATTACAAATACAAATTTATTTTACTATTACCTTGTTATCTTCAAAATTTTAACATTCAACCGAAACGGTATTCTAAATATATAATGACCATGAAAAAGTAACCGGTTATTTTATTTGTATAATTTAAAAAAAAAACAAGACAACTACGCAGAAGATATTTTTGAAATATTCCAAATATCATTTTTATAATTAGGTATACGTTCTAAACATGGAGCACTTCATTCATTATCTTCCTTTTTCAAGAATCAACCTTGCTCCCGGCTACCCTGGAACATCCACGTTCATTTTTGGACGCAAACTGGTTAATGATTTAAGCGCGTGTAACGCCACCCACTTTATTCCTGGTACCCGTGGTTAATAAAAAAATTAAAATAAAATTTCTAAGAATAAATTTATTTTGAGATTTTAAGGAATATAAGAGTAAAAAAAATATTTTCGCTTGTATATCACGTCATTCGAAATATTCCAGCTTGCTTCATAAATGAGTGGGAGTAATAATTATAATCATGTATTTATAAACCTACACAAGCTCATTAAATGGAGATTTATGTGCTTTTACAAGCATGCGGTTGAGTACAACCAATTCATATAGAATTTAACTCTTTCTAAACGTGTAAACATATTTTTCCCCATCACGCTGTGTCTTTTATGGCGTAGGCACAAAGAAAACACATCCACCTTTAATATCCAAGCACATATCTTTCACTTCTTCCACCGATATAACGTTGCGCCTGCTCGTAGCTCTGGGTCTATATTCATTTGGTTTATGCACCATTAAAGAATTTGACAGTCTATACCCCAATTCCCTATCAGATCCGCTAAAAATTAGGATCAACTAAAATTTTGAATTACGCGGGTAATTCCATTTAATTTCAACCAATCCGAGCAATATTGCTTAAGAAATCGATCGAAGTGAATATAGCTGCAAGTGATTTCAATCGAAATATTGCCTCATGTCAAAATTATCATCATGGCCGCCAAATTTAGTTTTTCTCAAACAAATTCTAGGTACTTGATCAAGAAATATAACGTATTTTTAATTAGGAATCAAGAGCAAAAAATCATTTTACTGAAAAAAAAACACAATCATTTTGTTTTGATTGTTGTTTTAGCGAATAAATGTAATCGACTTAAACGGTGGATTTACTAAGAAGCAATCAAAAAATTTAAATTCATTCGAAACACAATCATACTTGCGGTTTAAATCCGAATCATTATTAAAATATGTAACAATAGGAATGATTAAATATATCCTTAGGCTTTCACGGCCGGCGTTTGAATATGGAGAAATTGGTTCTTCCGGGCTATTAGGCCGTGGTCCAGGTGGGTTTGTGTTGCCCAACGTTTCGTCTCCTAGTTCGGGGCCTGTGGGAGACATCTTCTTGTTCTGCGCACGCGTGGGGATGTGGAGGGCGCCGGCTGGAGGTGTTGCTGCGGCGGCGGCTGGCGAGCGAATGACGCGGGGCTCTCTGCGTCACCCGTATTTATACAGTGGCGGGTGCCGTATGAAGTGCTGGCGGTAGAGTTTCGCGTGTTGGATGGTTCTGTGTTACTGGTGATGGCGTTATGTGATGCAAGACTATTCTTCGCAGACTCCAACAGAGGAATCCAGGTCTTGTTGACTTTTAGGCCTTCTTCTTTTTTATTGAAGTTGTTATGTTTATGAATCTCAATGGCTTCTCTGTTGAGTCTGGCGAAATAGTTTTTTGTGTTAGCTATGAGTTTTGTGTCTTTGAACTGAATGTCATGTCCGTCTTTGAGTCCGTGTTCTGCTACTGCTGATTTATCTGTCTGTGCTAGTCTGCAATTCCGTTGGTGTTCTTTGATGCGTGTGTTGATGGATCTCTTTGTGGTTCCTATGTATGATAGCCCGCAACTACAGGGTATTTTGTAAACTCCAGCTGAACTGTATAAATACGGGTGACGCAGAGAGCCCCGCGTCATTCGCTCGCCAGCCGCCGCCGCAGCAACACCTCCAGCCGGCGCCCTCCACATCCCCACGCGTGCGCAGAACAAGAAGATGTCTCCCACAGGCCCCGAACTAGGAGACGAAACGTTGGGCAACACAAACCCACCTGGACCACGGCCTAATAGCCCGGAAGAACCAATTTCTCCATATTCAAACGCCGGCCGTGAAAGCCTAAGGATATATTTAATTCGCCTCTACGGGGAGGATATGTTCCAGAAGTTCCGACGCATGGAAGATCTTCGGAAGAAGAAGGCGAGATTACTGTCATCTCTCGCATTTTTACTTCGATGCCGCGATGAAGGAGTTATACCGAAATTCATCCACACAAACAGACATTTCAACACTCCACAAGCACACCGGATATACAACAGGCTTGAACATGCTATATTACGAGAAAGAATTCACCACAACAGACGAGAACTAGCAAACACCGACACACAGTTGTTTCACCTTCATCTACTACTCAGCAACTCAATTAACCGTGATGATTGGAATAAAATCGACGACCTCAGTTACACCTCCATGGAACGCTGTTCCGAAAGGACCATCCACAAACAGAAGAAAAAGTTTCAACGTTTAAAACCAGCACAACCAACATCATCTAACTTTACGGACAAAGTAGTCATCAACTTATCCAGCAGACCGCTATCTACCGATGAAAAATCCATACTAGCCAAGGGAGGAAATTTTGCGATCACACCAGCCAGAATACCAGTCGAAGAAATAATCTCCAATTTAGAAGCAGGAATCCGCAAGCTCCCACAAACCAGAGCAGAAATCATCCGAACTGAAGCCTCATCCATAATAAGGAAAGCAAAACGCCCGTCTACCAATATCACTGCCAGTGAGAGAAGAGCGCTCAAACAACTAAACACAGACAAAAACATCCTCATTCTATCAGCAGATAAAGGAAATTCGACTGTAATAATGAACACCACGGACTATCACGACAAACTGCAGCGACTACTTGACCCAGCCACATACAAAAAGATACCTAAGGACCCGACAGCAAGCATCCTGAGGAAAACAAACAACATTATTAAATCATCAACATCGATCTCGGAAGATAAAAAGCAACAACTGGTTCAATCTGAAGCCCTACCCTCACGATTATACGGATGTCCAAAAATACACAAAGACGGCACACCCTTAAGACCAATAGTTAGTGCAATCGGCTCACCGACATATAACTTATCTAAATACCTAGCGACCATACTACAACCATACGTAGGAAAAAGCAACAGTTACGTAAAGGACTCCACACATTTTGTACAGAAGATCAAGAACATCAAGTGCAACTCCACCGATATACTAGTTAGTTTTGATGTTGTCTCACTGTTCACCATGGTTCCGATTCAAGACACTCTACAGGTTCTACAGAACACACTGCCGCCCGACATCATAAGTCTAATCAAACACTGCCTGACCACCACATACTTTCTATACAACGATAACTACTACGAACAACTAGACGGAGTAGCAATGGGATCACCAATCAGCCCCATCATAGCCAACTTATATATGGAACACTTCGAGAAAACCGCACTAGAATCAGCTGAACACAAGCCCAGCCACTGGTATCGCTACGTCGATGATACATTTGTAATTTGGCCACACGGAGACACAACACTGACAGACTTTCTACAACACATCAACAATATTCATCCCAACATCAAGTTCACCATGGAAAAAGAAAAAGACGGACGCATATCTTTTCTGGACGTACTACTAACAAGGAAGCATGACGGGACATTAGGACATCACGTTTACAGAAAACCGACTCACACAGACAGATACCTTCACAAAACGTCAAATCATCACCCGAGACAGAAACAAGGACTCATAAAAACACTATTCCTCCGGGCCGAACGCATTTCTGAAGAATCTCATCTGATACAAGAAAAGCAACACCTAGAACAAGCCTTAATCAACAATGGATACACACACAAAGACATAAAACGAGCGACAAGACCAAAAAACACCACGCCCACACAGAAAAAAGAGTACACAGGGAAAGTTTTCTTCCCATATGTACACCAAGTAACGGACAGAATAGGCAAAATATTAGAAAAACATAACATCCAACCAATTTTCATACCCACCACAAAAATTCAACAAACACACACCACAGCCAAAGACAAACGACACCCGCTCAGTTCAGCTGGAGTTTACAAAATACCCTGTAGTTGCGGGCTATCATACATAGGAACCACAAAGAGATCCATCAACACACGCATCAAAGAACACCAACGGAATTGCAGACTAGCACAGACAGATAAATCAGCAGTAGCAGAACACGGACTCAAAGACGGACATGACATTCAGTTCAAAGACACAAAACTCATAGCTAACACAAAAAACTATTTCGCCAGACTCAACAGAGAAGCCATTGAGATTCATAAACATAACAACTTCAATAAAAAAGAAGAAGGCCTAAAAGTCAACAAGACCTGGATTCCTCTGTTGGAGTCTGCGAAGAATAGTCTTGCATCACATAACGCCATCACCAGTAACACAGAACCATCCAACACGCGAAACTCTACCGCCAGCACTTCATACGGCACCCGCCACTGTATAAATACGGGTGACGCAGAGAGCCCCGCGTCATTCGCTCGCCAGCCGCCGCCGCAGCAACACCTCCAGCCGGCGCCCTCCACATCCCCACGCGTGCGCAGAACAAGAAGATGTCTCCCACAGGCCCCGAACTAGGAGACGAAACGTTGGGCAACACAAACCCACCTGGACCACGGCCTAATAGCCCGGAAGAACCAATTTCTCCATATTCAATAGGAATGATTGTTTTAAATGAAACGGTTTAAAGAGTATAAAATGTATTTTTATAGTCCGAACGCAGGAGCGACATGCGCGTAGATTTAATGTCCGACTATAACTCCTGGACATTCATTACTTCTTATCTTAAATTATATTAGGAATTATTTAGGCAGTACAGTGGCGGGCATTAAAATAACTATAAAATTGTAATCTGGAACGTTTTACAGCCCTCAGAAAATGGGGGAGCCCTTTTTACTCTGCCTACTCTTCTAGGGGTACGATACTCTACATACTTCACAACATACTCGCGGTAAAGAATAATAATTAGTCAAAATTGTTTCAAAATTTCTTTTCGAGACATTTCAAATAATATGTGATTGGAAAAGGAACCAAAGTTAGTAATCAATGGTTCAAATAAAAAAGCGTCACCGAAATGGAAGTGGGCTGGCCTTAAAATGAGAACACCGGATGACAGATGGACTAAAAATGTCTAAAGTGAAAGCCAAAGTCTGGGATTCTATGACCAGGAAAATAGGCTATAGAAACCCAGAAAGGCCACAAATAGTTCGTAGAAACCCAGAAAGGCCAAAGGTATGATAATATTGACACAGAAACACAGAAAAACACAAGGCGTGAACTGTGTTAAGTTGAAGTGAATCGTGGATGTCGGGAAAGGAGAAAAATTGAATCATACTAAAATCAACTATTTTCATAAATTTAAGCACTAGTCTGAACTTTATAGCTTTGAATAATTTTGAAAATTCGCAAGTTTCATAGTTCTATTAAGTCCAACAATCGAGTCCGAATTCATGTTTTTTTCCAATGTGAAAATGAGTAATTGCGACATTTTAAATTGAAAATGACACAATTATTATTCTAATATTTTTAAAAGTTGTTAAAGTCGAGAAAACAAATTTCTGTCTTTATGACACTTCGCGTTGGATAGTTCTTGGTTTGATAGAAATCAAATGAAAAGCAATATAAATTTACTGCTGTCCCGGCGACTTTTTAATGATCGTAAATTTTCTTATGATGAAATTTATTTCTTGCTGCATACTAGCTATACAAGTCAGCGCTCTCTTACTTTAGTAGTTAAGCTTTAATTTTTGTTTAATTTTCAAATTCTGATTACAGATATTGTTTGCTCAAAATACACGTATTGCAGGACTCGAGAGCAAGTGCCTCCGAAGAATGCTGGGTGTCTGATGGTACGATTTCATTCCAAACACAGCCATCAGAGACCTGACGGGTCAGCCACTAGTCACCTCTACCATAAGGTCCCGCCGACTGAGCTAGCTGGTCCACGTCTTGAGGGAGCCTACGGATGACATCACGCGCCTGAGCCTCGACTACCACCCGGAAGGCATCACAAGGCGCGGTAGGCCCCTCCAAACGATCAGAAGGCTGTACGAGGCTGATCTCCGGGGTGCTGGAATTGGCTGGAACGAGGCGGTGAGGGCCGCAGAGAACAAGGTGGCGTGGCGGGGACTTGTGGAGTCCATATGCTTCAACTAGGGAGCAGACATGGTCGAAGAAAAAGAAGATATTGTATACTCCATTTTTAAGACGTTTCAAACATTTCTATATCTTGTATAGAGTTTCAATTAACAACTTAAAATATTTTCATATTATATTGTCATGAACTGAAAGGCCTGGTTCTAACTTGAGCCGTTGCATCAATATTATCAAAAGGACGCACGCGTTCCACTCGCGTTCGATTTGCAAACAGCGTACACACTTAACATTTTGATGATATTGGTGCAATAGCACCTGCTAACAGATCGAATGAGTACGCGGCCTAATGCATATTTGTTGATCTTTCGATTTTTTCTACTTAACCCGATATATATATATATATATATTTGAGAAGGGAACATATTATGACATACTTAAGGGTAAAATAATAAAATGTTGGCTAGATTTTTGGAAGAAAGTTCGACCAAGAAAGCACTCCATCGATCACATTGAATTGAATCCATCCAAAAGAAAGTGATCAGAAAAGAGAAAGAAGAACTTGTATTAGAAATAATACGCTACCTATCGCAAAAAAGCATAGGAAATGATTCTGGATAGAAATGGATAGAAATGAGTGGATGTTTGTTTTCTTTGTCTTTCAAGAGAGAAAGTGATTCGAGAAAAATATTGTGAAACTAGATCCGTGATTTGATGTTTTTTTTAGTAAAATATGCAAAGAATAATAGAGAATTCAGTCCAAAATTCATTGGAATCATTGGCTCATTTTATTTGTTTTTAGTCCAATGGTATCAATCGGTGACTTTCGTACGTACAGCGTATTGGTCGTAAGTTCGAATCATTGGAATCATTTCTTATGTACAATTTACTCGGTCATATACGAAATGGCATACAACGAGACAATTTTGAATTATTTAGTAGATTTGTAGATTTTTCATGCAGTGCTCTATGTAATTCACAACTAGTATGCAAATCTAAAGTCAGACTTATTGGAACTTCTGTAATTCTAGTTATGGCATATACTTTATAACACTCTATAACTTCCATTATAATTCAATCAAATATCTTTGTTTTTTTTAAACCCTTATGATATTTTGTTGATACATCAAGTGAAAATAATATTATATTTTATTTTGCATCATATAAAAATGCAAATAAATTGAAATAGATGACATTTTATGACAAGGGGGAATTAACTTATTTTTTTATTGAAAAATTTAATTATGAAAGTAATAAAATACTGTCGTGAAAGATGTTCATTGTACGGCGTTGAAACCGTATTAAAATTATGGAGTACCCCTCAAGAAGACTTCTCAAATAAGAGATATTCGTAGAAATTTGCAAATAAGGGATCCCTTACATCATTAAAATTATATTATTTCTATAATAATGTAATATAAAGCCGAGGTATCTAACAATAAAAATAAAAGCCAATTATATTCACCAACATTGTCAAGTAGGTAAATTTTTTTTACAATAATAATTGTAAATTCTCGTGTCGCATTTCAAATCTAGATCTTCTGAGTAGAAACAAATTTTACGCAATCATAAAATAAATTTCAAGAAGTGCTTTTTCTATAAGAGAGTCAAAGATTCCTAAAATACCAATAACTTGTCTTTAACAGACTTTATAACGAGGATTCTTGCGTCTGATACTCGGCCTAGGAAGCGGATTAGAATCCTGCAGAACGTGAGGTGTTTCGACGAGCTGAAGATCCACATTTTGCGAAACTTGTATGACATCCTTATGGAGAATGTGGTAATCGCTGAATCTTTTGAAATAACAATGCAAAACGGTTGTTCATCTTCGAAATACATTATTTGAAATCATCGTATATAACAAATAATATAACAGCCAGAATTAGATCGGGACCGGAAGGTCGACCACCCCAACTCCTTGAACAGCCAACAGGTCAGTAAATATGCAAGAAATAAGCCTCGGACGCTTGGACTCCATCAAGTGATGTCCCCCCTGTCGGGACTTTGCACAAGTTCGAGCGCAATGGAGAGCTCTTGTTGCCTCCCTAAAGGTAGACTCCCACGCTATGGCGATAACGCCGTATTTCTATGCTACATAGATATTGTAATATGACAAAAGTTAATTTTATATGGTGCCATCTATGACTGTCAGCGCAACATAGCCTAGTCACACGCTACGATCATAGAAAATTGACAAATATATGGCGATATTGCCATAGCATGGGAGTCTACCTTAATGCCCCTATGTGGGGTTTAAAAGACGAATAGATAACTATTAAAACATTTTTTTTTATTTATAATGGCATTACTTACATCCAAAAAGAATGAAGAAGCCAATGACGCTATAAGAAATCATAGAACAATTAATTTACTTCATCATTATCATTTAGTTTTTGAATTATCGGTATTGATAAAAAAAAACATATTTTGTAATGCACAATTATCAAAGATGGTATTCAATCAAGAACTGAGTATAAGGTATTGCTGAAAATAAAACGAATTAATAAATTAATCGATATCTCCAAGTAAGTATACGTAACAAGAAAAAGTTCCAAAAAAAAAAACGCAACAATCTTTTAATAATATTATAAATATCAATCTACCCACAAATCTTTCAAAGAATTTCTCATCAAAGTAGATATACACAAAAATCCGGATTTTTTTTCAGAACGGGGACTCTTTTCAATTTTCTGAATCAAATTCTTTAGCTAAGAATTTTCGCCAGTAAAAAAGCCCACCACATTATTAGAATTATTATTGTTGTATACAAATTATTTTACGTGGGGGTAGATGTTTACCCTCGGAGGGTAGAAAGGGTACGGTACACTTTCCAATCTCGACTTTATTCAATTTAATAATATAAAATACTTAGAATAGCCGGAGTATGAAGGATGGTGGAGAATTTCGAAATTAGACCTACTCTCGAAAAAACTTGAATCATGGCGAAAATTGATATGGTAACTCGATTTTTTTTATAGTTAACGGACCTCCACTTTTTCTATCTATTCTAAACATACTTATTTCGCTTTTTCCATAACAATTATTAAGCAACCTCTCCTATTGCTTTTACATACTTCTGACCTTACTTTATGACGGAATCCATGTGAACAATCGACAATCGAGTGATTAGAGTCTTATAAACTGACTTTATTATCCCATATCCTATCCTATATAAGTAAGTAGTTATAGGATAACAAAATGAGTTCAATGTTAGTCTTGTTTGATGTTAGACTTGTTTCATCTCTGTTACACAATTTACTTCAAAACTACATTCCTCTTTTAATATTCTTTTCTTTTCCACGTCCCACAGAGTCTTTACATAGGCCTTCCTTATGGATGGCGTTATAGATTCATTTTGTTCTACTAGTAGATATCAATTCATTCTAAATGCCCCAATAATCTCAACTCATATACTTTCTTTCATCTTTGTTTACAACACTATTTGTAGGTTTACCACATTCTTTCCAAAATTTCATCAATAATTATGATAGAAATAAATTAAATACAAACATCTAAAGGTATATTCATAAACCACCAAATGTTCATTTTGAATTTCAATGTGGTTCATTTTAAATTTCAACATCGTCAGTGCGATCTCTTTCAAGGGTAAACAACCTTTGTTATATAACATTGTTTTGCGTACGTCATTAATATTATGTAAGAGAATGTCATCCATAATGGACCGATTTAGGATCTGCAGTAGTCAAAAACGTGCAGCGTGAGAACTAAAACAACCAACAACCAAAGACCAACATTTGTTGTCAATTGTGCGAACATATTAACAAAATGTTGGACAATGTCTTGTGGTGTCCAATTGTGCAAAAAAAAAACACCAAGCGAATTTGATCAAATTGACTCATAAGCTAGTGAAGAATTAAGCCCACAGTTAAGGTAGATTAATACCTAAGAAACTCGGTTCACATTTTGGAGATGTTCAGGGCCTAATTAGTTGGATAAAAGAATGAAAGGTAAAATTGATGTAAACATGAGAAGAATTCGTCATGATGTTTAATTATTATTGGTATGAACATACTTACATAATCCTATACCTAAGAAACTCGGTTCACATTTTGGAGATATTCAGGGCCTAATTAGTTGGATTAAAGAATTAAAGGTAAAATTGATGTAAACATGAGAAGAATTCGTCATGATGTTCAATTATTACCTATCAGTATGAACATACTAACATAATGCTATTTACGGGAACCTTTAGGCATTTCAACTTTGACATTGAGCAACGGGAGCCTGTGGGTGTTGATGGTTCCTGAATTATTATGTTATCACAAATTGTAATGATCAAACATTTTAAAAAAGGAATGTTTTCTATATTTGAAAGGTTTCAAATACAAATCTAGGTATATTTCAAACTTTCATAATACCTAAATAGCAACTAATTTTATTTTTGAATATAAAAAAAAACTGTACCTATAATGATATTTTTTCGCACTTTTTACGTAAGCAATGACAATTAGAGTGTGTACAAGTGAATTCACTAAATTTAGATCTATTCTTTAAGATCAAGACATTGATGATCTGAAGGCAGCGGATTCTCGGAACTAACCACCTTTTGATAACACGACACAAGCTTTGTTAAGAAGGAAATATACACTTAAAGCTTAAAAATTTACAAATCCAATATAAATATACTAATAAAAAATATTTAATAAAATAAATTTTTATATATTATTAATAATAAATTTATTAACGTTAAATTAATTAAATGTTTAATACTTTAAGTTAACTTTAACGTTTAAACGGTTTAAACGGTTGGCTAGAGCCTGGCGGGACTCTCTCATGCCGATGGGAAGTACCTAAAAAATGCCATGACACGCTCATGTAGACGAACAGCTGCTACACTGCCAACAAGTCCGACTCTCTGGCGTCCTCGAGTGGTCCATTGTGAACCCCCGCAAACCCCGGGCAATGTGACCTACCCGTTTTCCATCCAACATCAGGGTCATAGCAGACAGAGAGAGGGCGAATGGCGAGCCTCCGGCGCCATAAAACCGGAACCCACTCGGCTAAGGGAAGGGAAACCCCGACAGAAAACCTGGTTGAGCCGACCACAGGGACTATCCCCAGGCCTCGGGTGCACAGGGCTAATCACTCTGCCACCTTAAAAACACATCGATTACACAAACTCCACAACAGAGCCTCGGAAACTCAAATGATACCACACGGAACGAAACTGGACCGAAAAAGGACAACGACTCTAAGAATTTATTAACTAATAAAACAACCCTCAAAATCGGAACATATAATGTTAGAACGCTGCGTACAACTGGTAAGGACCTGCACGCCACATATATTATGAAAAAATATGGCCTTCATGTAATGGGATTGAGTGAGGTCAGATGGAAAGGAAGCGGGAGAAAGCTTATTGATGGCTTCACATGTCTATATTCTGGACAGGAAGAGAGGCACCATTATGGTGTCGCGATTTTGCTGTCTCCCTCTGCCGGCAAGAGCCTCATCAAGTGGCAGCCAATATCGGAAAGAATCATCTCTGCCACCCTTCGCTCCTCTCAGAGCTCAATTACCATTTTTCAGGCCTATGCACCAACCGAAATTGCCGACGAAAGAACCAAAGACCTATTCTATGAAACTCTCCATGCTGCAGTCGCTGCCGTCCCAAGACGTGAAAGGATACTGGTGCTGGGTGACTTCAACGCCAGAGTTGGAAATAACCAGACACTGCCTCTGAATATTGTGGGGAACCATAGTCTCGGATCAGTGACAAATGACAATGGCGAGAGACTTTTGGAGCTGGCAGTAATGCACCGGCTTGTTATAGGTGGATCAATATTTCCCCATAAAGACATCCACAAATATACCTGGACATCCCCTAGTGGAACGACACGGGCACAAATAGATCATTTCCTCTATAGTCTAAACCGCAGATGGGAACTCCTGGATGTTCGCACTCAACGTGGAGCTGATTTATATAGTGACCATGAGTTGTTAGTAGGCAAGATACGTCTATCACTCAGGAAACAATTCATTAAACGGACAACCCACAAATGCGACATCGAAAAACTGAGAAATGCCGAAGTTCAACGTGAGCTTAGTCAATGCATACAAGATAAGTACAACGAAACTAGAGCACTCAACGAGTCTCAGGCAGCGCCCACTGTTGAGGAATCATGGAAGGCTATAAAACACTCTATCACAACAGCCGCTTCAGAAATACTTGGCCAAAGACCTTCTAATCGACCTATCTGGATGTCATCTCACACATGGGGAATAATTGAAGAGCGGGCAAAAATCAAAGAACTGCGCGACTCATGCTCAGATCCCATATTACTGGATCTTTACAGGCATCAATACCGCATGAAAGACAGGGAAGTGAAGAGATCTTCAAGGCTCGACAAACGGCGACATCTAGACTCACAAATCCACGAAGCAGAGGACGCAGCGCAGCGCAACGACACAGCAGAACTTTTTAAAATCACGCGACAAATATGCGGAGAAAAAACACAAATTTCTGATGCAGTTCGAAACACAAATGGCAATTTAATTACTGACTCAGAAGGCGCTGGGGAGGTATGGCGAGAATATTTTCATAATCTCCTTAATCGACCACCCCCATCACAGCCTTTTGAACCTGCACAAGCTGCGATAAACCTCAATCTTCCACAGCTAGAGCCAGTCAACATAGACCCACCTAGTCTGAGCGAAATATCTGTTTCCATTAAGAAACTTAAAAATCGAAAATCCCCGGGAGAAGATCAGATACATCCCGAATTTCTCAAGTGTTGTGATGAAATAACAGGGCCAATGCTTCATAATCTGATCGCACGGGTATGGAATGAGGAAGTTTGTCCTCAGGATTGGGTCGACGGAGAAATAGTCACGCTGCACAAAAAGGGAGACAAGACAAACTGCAATAACTACAGAGGCATAACTCTGCTTAGCGTTCCTGGGAAGGTGTTGGCTCACATTCTTCTCGAACGTATCCGCCAACCAATTATGAAAACTCTTAGACAAAACCAAGCAGGCTTTCTTCCCGGAAAATCCTGTTCTGACCATATACACAATATGAGATGTCTTCTACAGCAGGCCAACGAGTACAATAGCCCAATCGCGTGTTGTTTCGTGGATTATGAGAAGGCCTTCGATAGCCCCCATAGGCCAACCTTATGGAGCGTGCTGGAGATCTATGGAATCCCACCTAAGATAATCGGTCTTATTAAAGCACTTCATCTCAACAGCCAATCGAGGGTACGACTGGCAGCCACGACTACTGAAAAGTTTCCTGTCACAACGGGAGTCCGTCAGGGCTGTGTGCTGGCACCTTTCCTTTTTGTAGTCCTTATGGATTTTGTACTGAGATTATCCACAACAAATAGCGGGGGGATTGAGATCCAATCGAGCACCCGACTCTGCGATCTGGAATACGCTGACGACGCAGTTCTGTTAGAGACAAGCGTGACAAACCTGACCTCTGCACTAGAATGTCTTCAGGAGCAGTCGGCTACTGTGGGTCTGAACATTAACATCTCAAAAACTGTGTGCATGAAAAACAATAGCATAACAGACGAGGGCACACAGCTAACACTGAATGGCCAGCCCGTGGAGGACGTGCAGTATTTCAAATATCTCGGTGTCCACATTGAAAAAGATGGTACCATGAATAGGGAGCTTTCCATCCGCTTGGCATTGGCTGGAGCGGCATTCAGTAAACTTGGGAAGGTTTGGAGGTCGAATGCGTTCAGTATAAAGACAAAGGTCCGCCTGTACACTGCCTGTGTTCTGCCCGTTTTACTGTATGGTTGTGAAACCTGGCACCCAACCTGTGCTCAAAATACACGTATCGCAGGATTCGAGAGCAAGTGCCTCCGAAGAATGCTGGGTGTCCGGTGGCACGATTTCATCCCAAACACAGCCATCAGAGACCTGACGGGTCAGCCATTCGTCACCTCTACCATAAGGTCCCGCCGACTGACCTGGCTGGGCCACGTCTTGAGGAAGCCTACGGATGACATCACGCGCCTGAGCCTCGACTACCACCCTGAAGGTAACAGAAGGCGCGGTAGGCCCCTCCAAACAATCAGGAGACTGTACGAGGCTGATCTCCGGGGTGCTGGAACCGGCTGGGACGAGGCGGTGAGGACCGCAGGGGACAGGGTGGCGTGGCGAGGACTTGTGGAGTCCATATGCTCCAACTAGGGAGCGGACATGGTCGAAGAAGAAGAAATGTACATATATACAACTATTTTAGATAAGTACAAAATAATTTTAATTTACAACAATAATTTCCAACTTTTCTCTATATATCTCATTAATTATTATTAAATATCTACTTGTTGTATACATGGGATTTTTTGACATATTGAACATGTCGAGAATTCTCATGATTAGGAATTTTGGAAACTTAAACATTACCACCTAATGGAGAACGTTGTTAACGTAAAGTGATCACTCTAAGCCAGCCTTCGAAATTATAGTAGAAGCCCGTAGTGGTTTGTTCCGTTTTAAAAATCGAACATCAGTAATGAACTATTATAGTCATTAGTTGTTACATAATCCTTAAAATTCCACTAGTTATTCTACACAATTCTATTTTTTGTCGTTCATTCTCTCAACATACCGAACCACCTCAGTTTACTCACCTTCATTCTAATCATTGCGTAGTTACTTAGATATAATAATATAATTAATATATTCGACCAAAACAATCGAAAGACTAATTCAAAATTCATTACTTTGATGTTCGTAACAGCAAGCTTTGACCTTTACTGTGTTTTTTTTAAATGCAAAAACAGAATGCGCAGTTAGAGAGTACTTTATATTTCACTTTGGTTTTAAACAAGTGAGATCGTGTAACAAAGAAGAACAGCCCTGGCTTCTCCCCCTCCATAGACAAAGTATGAACATCAAAAACACTCCAACTGGAGACGAAGACAGTGACTGGATGAAGAGTGATGCCTGGGTTGGAGGTATGATCTTCCTGCTCGATAGTCAGGTATTCAAATTAATACCACTCTTGTCAGTCTCTGTTATGAATAATAGTAAAAGGGAGGTTGTGCAGGGGATGAGGATTAGATAACACCTGGATTGTTACTTTTCACACTCTCCGATAGAAAGTAGCAGTGATTTTCCATTTCGAAATTTTGATAATTTTTTATACAATTGAGTTTCATATAATGACCTGCAGTGCTCTCCAATCACAATTATTCATTTTAGTTTCCTTAATTTAAGCGTTAATTTAAAATGATTAAGTCAGCTGAAAATGATGGATGTAAAAAAGACTGTTTCGTATTAATTTTTGAAGAAAAGCTGATGAATAAAGGCATTTTACGGATGAAGTTCTTGACGGAAGACAGGAAATTAAGCAATGTTTATATTAACGTAGGTTAAATAATCATTTATTCCCAATTTATGACCCCACTAAGGGGCGAATAGAGGCAACAAGAGCTCTAGATTGCGCTTGATCTTGCACAGCCTCAATGATCTCCTCCCAGACCATGTACAAATACTTCAGCAATGCCTCGAAGGAATGAAACACTGATAAGAGGAATAACAGAGCCCGGCAACTGTCATTCAGTATCTTTAACTCATATACCATCAATGTTTATATCATCTTCATGATTGTGTGTTGTTAAATATTTTTGCACGATACAAAACCATGAAAAATCTGAATCTCCCTTAAATGAAAAAATAAAGAAAACGTGTATAAAACTGCCTCAAGCTTGTCAGAATACGCAAATATCGCATGAATTTCTCATAAGTATGTAAGTAATATTCGAAAAGTTGAATATCTTGATGTGATGTGATAATCAAACATATCACATATTTACAGATTCATACAGAACATCTTAAAAGATAGACAAAGAAGTGGTTGGTAGACTAGCGGTTACAACGCCGGCTTTCATACTGTTTCATGCGGACGTCGTGGTTCGATCCCAGGTGCCGACCGTCTTCCTCTTTCACGACACAAGCTTTAAGTAGCTTACTGTGAAAGAGTCAAGGAGTGTATTTGTGTTCACTTTGAGTGAGCACAGATTCATTTAAAATATATACAATATATATATTATATAAGTATATTATAATTGCCTAGTATTGAACCAATAAATACGAATATGTTACTGAAGAAATGGGAACGTTACCTGAAATTCACCGCACCCCTAACATCTGAAAATAGCAGAAATTCTTGTATCGGGTGGTGAAACTCGAGACCCCTGTCTATAGCACAATGTATGATGAGAGGTGGTGGTATACAAATTATTCTAAAATATAATAATAATAATATAGGAAGGGCAAAATAAATTATTATTGAAATATGTTTCGTCAAATATTTTTCATTAAATAAACAAGCTGAAATTAAATTTATTTATTTAGGGATCATCAAAAAATTTCATTAAGGTAATCAACGAAGTTTATGAATCTGATTGAGAGCTACATTTTCAAACAATGCCGTCTAGGAATATTTTTATTAAATGAACAACAAACAACCGAGAACTTTCATTTTATTAAAATTATTGTGGTCGGACCCAAGGGGAAAGAACCACAGATTTCATTGGGTCTTATGAAAATGAAAATTATTTAAATTGGATGAAACCCAGTTTAAGTTTCTGATACTACTTTAAACATCTGCGGAAATGACAAATGGTTTTGATTGAGCGATGAAACTTCTGGTTAATAGATCAATTTCAAGTCGATGGGAATACTCTTACAATCAAAATGACCAATATGGTGGGAAAAACGACGGGCCTTCTTTCTTTTCTATCCATTTTTTTGAGCTTCTTTCTCCGACAACATGCTCCTACATACCACTCTTCATGCTCATTCCTTTCCATGTTCCACTGACACTAAATGCTGCTTATTTCACTTTCGCAATATGATTGTTTTGAATTTTGGGTTTAAGAGGTAGCTCCGTATTACGAAGATGCTATGCGCCGGCGCCGGTGCACCTAGGCCCATCACTCTACTATTGTGCAGAGGGAGTGCAGGATGGCAGTTAGCTGAGGAGAGCGCTATTCTTCTATCATCAGGATCTCGAAGAGGAGGTTCCGTTCTTTCGAGCTAGAGCTGAGGGATCTAGATATGCTGTGGGAGGAGGTCATTAACTCTTTTTGCCTCCTTATTCCCTTAAGAATCACCCCACTAAAGGTTGAGGACTAGTTGGGAGGTTATTGAAGCCGCGCAAGGCCGAGAGTGGTGGAGGGCTATTGTTGCTTCTCCATGGGGTCAAAAAGGGGGTAGTTAGTTAGTGAGGACTAGTTAAGCTAGCTTTCAAAGCAGTGGTTTCAATTTAAATTTAAACACTTTCTTAACATTCTTGTATAAATGGATTTTTATAAAAATA
This sequence comes from Mystacides longicornis, assembly GCA_963576905.1. NCBI lineage: Eukaryota > Metazoa > Arthropoda > Insecta > Trichoptera > Leptoceridae > Mystacides > Mystacides longicornis. Next base: position 4,127,102 of record OY756433.1, on the reverse strand, counting down.
ATAATAAAATAAATAAATTAAATGGTTAGTCCTGGAAAACTGCACATGAATCCATAATCATATGGTACGTTGTGTTAATTTTAGCCAACATGACAGTAGTAGCAGTCTTTAAATTTGGTTGCTCTCTTGTTCTCAATAATTTCCAAATTTTATCTCTATATTTCATTAATTATTATTAAATTTCTACTTGTTGCATACATGAGATTTTTCGACATGTTGAACATATCGAGAATTCTCATGATTAGGAGTTTTGGAGACTTTACATTACCATCTAATGGCGATCGTTGTTAACGTAAAGTGATCACACTAAGCCAGCCTTCGAAATAACAGTAGAAGACGGTCGTGCCCGTAGCGGTTTGTTCCATTTAAAATCGAACATCAGTAATGAATTGTTAGAGTCATTAGTTGTTAATTTTTCTTTAAAATGGATATAGTTAATATCCTAGCGCCATCTACAGATTAACAGAAAAATACGTTACTAAAATTTGGTTTCTATAACATTAACTCACCACTTCTAACATATGTTTTTTTATTAGATAAATAAAAAATATAAAACAAACCTTAAACTCGTTTTAACGATTGCATCAGTTAGTTCTTAAACAAGGAGTACTTGAATTCAGAACGTCTTCTAAGATTTCTTCTAAGTCCGTTGTATCTCTTTAATACTTGCATCTCTATAAGATTAATGGTTACAATGAAAATGCGCACACATTCAGAAAATATTTTCTGATTTAATCTCAGAATTTGAAACAGTGCCACAATCTAAAAGTGGAAAATAAAATAAATTCGGTTTTATTTAATCCGAGGTTTAGTAATGAATGCAGGCTTTCGGGATATTTCTAATTCTGATTCATGTTTTATGCAGATTTAGTTGAATTAATTTAGTAGAATTATTATCAAAACGGGTTATTATTAATTATATAACTACCTAGGTACGTAACTCCAGCTCACATATCATAGTATAATGCTGTTAAATCGGGGTAAATAGCCACGTTGTATGTAATCTAGGGGAGGTTCTCTTAAAATATGCCTATGGGGAAATTGTACTACATTTGACCGAATCGTACTAAGGTTTTAAGATACGAATTAAATAAAAAAATGAAAAGAGTCAACAAAACCAAAAATCTAAATATTGAATTGAGAAAATTCGCAAGTTATTCAGGCGCTAAGTTCTGGTAAAAAGGAAAAGAGTTCGATTCCTATTAGGAAAGAAGCTACTTATAATTGTAGCTTCAATCGGGGTAGGCATTTTGACTAAAGCCAATTTTCACTGATTTGACTTTAAAGGAGAATTATGGATGGACACCCAGGAAGGAGGCGAAGAAGAGTTGGCAGATCAAGGCTGCGATGGGAGGACGAAGTCAGGAAGGATGCCGAACAACTTCTTGACTATCGGAACTGGAGGAGCGAGGCAGAGGACAGGAATGTCTGGAGGCGACGAGTATTGGAGGCCAAGCCTCGAATTTGGCTGTAGCGCAATCGAAAGAAGACTTTTAAATATGTAAAAACATCGGTATGTTCATATTTCTTATGGTTTGCATTGCATCTTGTTTTAAATATACGAATTTATATAACTGCACCTAGAGAGTGACATTCAAAATGAAGGTTATAAATAACAATCTTCAAGAAATAATGGAGATATTATTCTATCCCGATGAATCAAAAGAAATGTTTATATATATAAAAAACGAAAATTCAGCATCTGTACCCTGCGATAAAATGAAGCCTTAAATCGATTCGTTGGTACCCCCGAATAAAAAGGGTATATACAATTAGAAATAATGACAGGTAGAAAGATAGAAAGGGATAAGTATTATTGCCTCGGGGCCAGGTTTATGAATGTGAATAGTAATCCAGATACGGAACCAAATCAGGGTAATAAAATCATTTTACGGTCAAGCATAAATATGAAGGAATTAAAACTGTACGCGGGTAGAAGTGACCGAGTCCATTTTATGTAAATTCCATTTTTTTAGAATAGGCAGAAATAAAAACAAATCATATTGTGCAATGACAATAGTGGGACAGATGATCATGAACCAAATAAATTTTTAATAAAAATCACCAAGGACTTACGACTTTTGCTTTAACAACATTTATACTACACTTCTGACCTTTCTTGAGCAAAAAAGAACATAATCAAATTTAAATAAAAAACAGTTCAGCACTTTCACAAATTTTACCAGACATGTTGCGACACGTCCTTCATGGTCACATGGTAATAAGTTTGGGTGTGTGTTATGTATAAGTTCTGAAAAGTTTTTTCATTTAAATTTGATTATTTAAATTACTTACACCACGAAAATGCATGTTCAACAATTTATTAATTTTAAACGAAAGAACGTCAACTCATTAGTTTAAATGAAACGAGATGTAGAAATGGAAATAACAAAACACGTCTGACCTCACCGGAAAACGAACCCATTTTAATGTCAACGCTTCAATTTCTAACAATAAAGTCAAAACTAAAGGATTTTCATTTAAATTTGATTATTTAAATTACTTTCACCGCGAAAATGCATGTTCAACAATTTATTAATTTTAAACGAAAGAACGTCAACTCATTAGTTTAAATGAAACGAGTAGTAGAAATTGAAATAAAAACACACGCCTGACCTCACCGGAAAACGAACCCATTTTAATGTCAACGATTGAATTCCTAACAAGGATTTCGCAGTAACTTTTTAATATGATAAATCTTAAAAACAAAATCAGGTGAATAAATTAAATCTTTGTTATAGGTTTAATTTCAAGAGAAAAACACGTATTTAGATTGAAAATTACTGTAGAGTATCGAACTGATGATACGAGAAGAAACAAAGAGGCCGGTACATAATAAAAGTGCATCGAGGGACGTAGTGGCGACCACATGCTACACCTTGAACAAACGCGGGTAGAAATAACGACCAAGAAAAACATAGAAAAATTTATCTTTTACTGGGAATAAAACCCGTACACCTTGCCAACGAAGCTGTCGCCTTACAAAACAGGCTTAACGAGGAAGGTTATTCAAAAATTAAACAGACACAGTTTAAGAAATTTTCTATGGAAAAATATGGACTTGAATACTTTTCCCAACAAAACCTCGAAATGAAAGGTGCACATTTTGTGGTAGCCGGCGATTATCGTAAAAATATTTAAGGGTAGTCATATTCCGGATGTATTTCTGGACCAGGAATGCAAAGCCACGGTACCTACTTTACATGCAAATCCCCGTATGATTTATTTAATTAAACAAATAATTAGGGGGTAGCTTAATTTTGGCACCTGACCAAAGCCCACGCACAAAAAGTTTCAACTTTCGAAATGAAGTGCCTCAGGAGAATTCTGGGCATAAGATGGTACCACCGCATCACGAACGACGCTATACGTCGGCGCACCGAGCGTGAACCGATCACTTCTACCATTATGGGGAAGAGATGGACTTGGCTGGGACATGTGTTAAGGATGCCGAAAGACAGTTGGCCGAGGAGAGCGCTGTTCTTTCTCCCATCAGGGTCCCAAAGACGAGGAACACCCTCTTATACTGTGTTTCGCTTCTTCGAAGCAGAGCTGAGGAATCTGGACATGGTGTGAGAGGAGGTTATAAACATTGCACAAGAACAAGTGCCTCCGTATTGGGGCATAAAAGGAGTTTGCATTGGATTTGGATAATTATGGCATAAGTTTTTCTATTCTCCATATATCAGCGCCGTAATAAAGGGTGGAATCGTACCGTCTCTGCCAGCGAAAAATTCAGATACTTCTATGACACCTGTAAATCTATCTAAAGGAACTGTGGAAGACCACCCTGGCTCTCAACTTGCAAAAAGGTGAAGACCTTATTCAGAAGGTTTTTGTGTATGCAAATACTTGAATATTTTCCCTTGCATAATTGGAATTTCAAGGATTTTTTTATATCTCCCTTTGTCAAGTGGTCATCTCTTTATAAACCCAAAACTTTTTCTTACCTGCTACTGAAAACGTCAGGTGAAATTCCAATTTAATGTACTCAAGTATAACAGAAAATTAATAATGATATTTTGTTATAGGATTTATAATACCCATTTAAGATAATAATTAAAAAAATACTTGAACTAAGTTGAAGCAAGCATTGCAATTAAATAGGTATCTACTTATTTACATAAATCTACTACATAAATAGATTCAGCCTTTGACTTGCACAGCTTATTATTTTACATCCCATACATCAGCTCAATCATTGTTATTGACGATTTTCTGTAGTTTGGTTCATCACACCATCTATGTCAACTGTTGTTTTTATTATTTTGTCGAGACAATGAATAACTCTTGTTATTTGGATAATTTTTTTAGGACTGATTACTTCATTCTTTTTCACTGGCACATTTGACTAATATTCTGTCATGGTTGATTTATAGAATTGTTCTGCCTACCTTGCGCTATTTCGACGTTCTTCAACGCATAGTAATTGAGCGACCTGAGATATATCATACCTTTACCGTCATACCTCTCCTCTTATGTGTCATTTGAAATTGAGATTTCTAATCACCTTTCTGGCAACCGTCGTCAGTCATCCATTAGCCTATTAAATGTATTCTCATATTATTGTATTCTTCTTTTATACTGAACAAATGTCAGACATGTACTTTTTATCACTGTAATGCTTATGGAAAATATTTTGTATTTTTGCTGTTCTCTGTATTATACTTTTTCTTTAAAAGGCTATTTGCCATTGATTAAGAAATAAAACATGTTTATTTTCGGTTTACAATGGTAAAATTACCGATTCGACTTCTACGAACGGGATCACAACCATCTTCAACCACTATTTGAAAGGCTGGATTATTGTTATGAAGTGCACAAATTTCAAAATTTACAAATGAAAAAAACTGAAAAGTGTAATAAATTGTCACGTTTAGATCAAATAATTGATGAAGTATTGTCAAATGACAAACAATAGAGAGAAAAAAATAACCACGAGAGTTGCAAAAGGCCGAACAGTAAAAAATTAATGTAACGTAGGAAAATTATAATACCTATGAGAAAAAAACTCGGTCAGGGTGGAATATTTCTGAAAAAAAAAAAACTTTAAAAAAGTCTTGCGTAACTACCCTTCTCAGTTTCATAATAGAAAATGAACACTGCGATGGGCTTCAAGGGTGTTATTTATACTTATATATTCTTTCTTTTTTTCTGCTGATTCTTTTGTCTAGGGACGGATGTAGGCAGAGAACAATTGTAATTTTTCTTAGTAAAATTATTCAAGATAGGGTGTCAGGTCATTAGGAGAGGGTGGGTGCTTGGTGGTACGTTGTGGACGGGGGGATGAGTTGAACGTATTTTGGGGGAGATTTTTGTTTAAATGAAAAACGGAAATGAAATTATGAAATTTGATTGATTCGAAACGTCTGAAAATATTGTAATTGGTGTGTTTGGGTAAATGAAATAATCTGACTTTTTTAAAAAAAGACAGGTTAAAGAGGGTTAATATTTTAACGTATAGATTAATTTGATTGAAGTTTCTGGAATTTGGTCGCGGCATTTAGTTAAGCTAACATAATATAAAGTATTTAAAAATGAAAATTTCGACCTCTGTAGCCTAGTGATATAGGCATCGACATATTATGATCAATATTCCCAGTCGGGTCAGAATTATTATCGTTGTGTTTTTTTCACTTGGGATTTCTGCTCGAGAACGGATATTCCTCTCAAATTGGACGGAACCGGTTGACTGGTAGATAATGCTTAAGCATTAAATTCCACCAGATATACACCTATTTTATAGAAGACTAGCGGTCTGTCCCAGCTTCGCACGGGTACATAGTATTTAAAAAAAATAATTCCGTTTTCTTATGATCTTTATAGATCCCTAGCTTTATCAAAATATTCTATAGGCTATGTTAATCTGGAATTATGTAGCATTCTAATGGTCCCCTCCCGTCTGGCTCGTACCCCAGCGACGCCTTTATCTCTGCATTATTTCAATTAGGTACATTTTTTTAAATAAAAGAACACTTATTGTGGCATAACTATAATAGTTAGACATATGCTATCGCGACACTTTTTGTAAATAATGATGTCTTCTACAAAGTCATTGTACATTATTTTATTATATCATCAATAGTTTTCACAGCGCACGCGATGTAAATAATATTTTAGGTTATTATTTTACACCTTGAGTTACATTTTTGGAGTTTTAGTAAGGATTCCAAATATTTTTGAATATTAAAAATAGCCTATATTCACCGGGAATAGTGTAGCTTCCCAAAAGTGAAAGAATTTTTCAAATCGGTTTAGTAGTTTCAGAGCCTATTCAATGCAAACAAATAAACAAACATACAAACAATGAAATCTTTCCTCTTTATATATTAGTATAGATAACTTAATTAAAATTACCAATATGAAAGATTCATGCACTTAAAAAAATTGCAAAAAAGATCCTAGTTGTGGAACATTGAATTATATAATGCGAGTAAAAAGGAATCTCCAAATTTCTGTAATACTCGGGTGGTGGAGGGTCTTATTCTCAAAGGTCAAAGTCGCCACTTACAATTCCGATACGTGTCAAAATGGTGCTTATAATAAAGGTAGATTTGTCAAGATAAAAAATGAAAAATAGGAAAAAGAAAGAAATCGACGTTGATTAAGACGAGTGTTTTACAAACAATAAAAGAACTCGATAATAATTAACGATTGGTCGAATCATTAAGAAAAATTCAATTTGGTGAGAGCTGAAAACGGATACTACAAGAAGAATAAAAAATATAATTGTATTATCTGATCAAATTTTTCTTGATGGAATTGAGTAAAATATATTTTTTGCAGGGGTGATCGGAGAGTGGTTTTATAGGCAATCGCGTTACTCGCATATTTTTCAATATTAAATTAAATTTTCGAAATATTATAACGACCCCAACCCCCCTTATAACAACCCGCTTTTCTTGTCTTCCTGCTTGCTATAACGACTAGCCTTATCGATATCGGAAAGGAATAAAATCGAATGTTCGACTGCTTTTAAAGTGCGCGATTTCGAATATGATAATTATTTTAAAACTTTATCGATTAAATTTGACGCGCTTTTAAGATTGTTGGGCGGATAAGGTGAAAATTTTCAATTATTAAAAAAAATATATATAGGTATATAAGAAGGTTTAGAATTATGTTTTTCATTGTCTGATAACAATTAAAATCAAGTTTTTTTTTTCAGATAAGGCAACTTTAAATTGAATAACACGAAAAAGAACATACGTCTCTCGAGACATAATATTTTATAAAACTCGACGTTTTTGTGTAGTGTGTTTAGTGTGGAAGAGTCAAAGAGTGTATTTGTGTTCTCTTTGACAGATTCATTTTTGTAAAGAAAAACTATTAGAACTGCCATCATGAAAAGTGTCCTTTTGATAGTTAGCATTGGCATTGTTTTAGTATATTATGAACTTTCACACCGCTTTTTCTAAGCTTACTATGCCAGTTGTTTTGTAGATGTGGATGAAAAAATGCTTGTAATGTTTAAGCAGCATTGAATGGTTGGGGTGAAGTCTTCAAACACACACAAAATTGCTGATAAATGACTGTTCAAAAATTATGATAAACCACACATTCAAAGTTTATCGAGTACAGGGAGTTAACAAGGCTTAAAAATCCGATATTCTAGATACTAATTTCAGAATGGCCTCAGGTTGAATACAAAAACATACTAAAATGAGAGAAATCCGTTACTTATGGTTTGAATACACTCTAAAATTCTTGTAGAAGAGATTTGGTATAAAAAGTTTCTGCAATGAGATCTTTAAATTTAGGCGAAATGGGTTCTTACTACTTATCAACCCTCATTATCATTTATGTGGTCTGGTAGACTCCTCGTTTATTCATATTGATTTTTGGTTTAAAACCTTGATATTAAGAGACAATCCATACTTGATCCAAAGGGGTGTAAACAAGGTAATACTCTGTATGATCGAAGAGTTCGATATCAGGTTCGATTATTTTAAGTTTTGGTTTGGATAGTTTTAAGACTTTGAGAGTTTGCATTCGTTCTCAAATTGGGACTGGATAATTAAAAAATAATTAAATAAAAATAAAAAAATAAAATAAGTAAAATTGCTTAAGACATTCAATTTCTTTGGCTTTGCTTACTGATAACCTATACAGAATAATAACTCTCCGTCCATCACTGTATCATAATTTCCTTTTGTACTAACTGTTCTCTTGACAACATCTAGGGGATCTAGACGAAAGCGCTCGAGATGCAAAGATTCAACCATGTCTCTGTTAAGCACATAATATCACTTACAACATGTAAAAACTTTCTAAATTTCCTGATTTATCACCCCTAAAAAAACTTTGCACCTAGATTGCAAACACCTTGTACCATAAAACCTCCCTTTAATGAAGGTGGCTATTTATCGTAGGGGTTGATAGATCACAACATTGATACAGTCCAATGTTCATAAAGCATCCGAAACGAGACACTAAACCCGGGCAATGACTTTCAATACGTCTCCCTGTATATTAGAAACACCCTTCTATTAATGACGATCTAATTAAAGTTACCCCTTAGAATAATAATATACGTATGAACTAAAAAGCAATCACCATCGATTTTTTTTATATTCAGTAGGTAAAAGATTTTGGTATTCAAAATGTATGTACATACTCATAATTTAATAATTTTGTCTGTTATCGATATTTTATTGCTTCAACATTATATAAAATACATTTTTTAAGTTCGATTGTTAAAGTTTAGGTTTACAAGCTGATTTTAAAGTTTAACCATGTTATACATTTTTTTTTATTTTGAAATATTTGTAAATATTACGTTTTTAATTTCTTTCAATTTATTTACACAAGCAACAAAAATCGCTTTAAAAATGTGGTCTATATTATCCTCCATTAAAAAAAAAAACAATAATTCAAGCGGTTGTTAGGCCGAATATTCATTTCTGACGGACGTGAGTTCGATCATCGTTTAGGTTATGCCAAACACCTCCATCTTTCAGTAGCCTAAGTATGTAAGACACAAAACGTACTTATAGTCTTCGTTTTGTACCAAAACGGAGCCAACTGTCAGTTTTTAATTACATCGGTAGTATGTAAGCCTACGTCACCGTAATTTAGTGAAAACCTATGCGTTTTTGATTACGCGCTGTGATTTCTCGCGTCTACTTGAAACGTAACGTAACGTTTACCTTAACATGACGCAATGTCAAGTTATCTATGCGAGTTACATACTTAGGCTACAGGTCGATTTCCTTAGTTTGAAAAGTGTCGGTTATATCGGAAGACGAATTCTATAAATATTCCTTTTATAAATGAATTTGGTTCTCAAACCACATGTTTATGCATCACCCAATATGTACATATATAAAGATCTTACCTTCTATCGGTAAACAGGGAGAAAGTTTGAGAACATACCTGAAAGAAAAAGAAAATTGCATATTAGTGAAAACCAATCAATGTACCCGAAACCGTTTTCATTAGAAAGATAATAAAGAATAATTATATTGATTTAAACTAATTAAACACTATTTAATTGTAGTTATCGCGTCGATTATGTCAAAAAATAAAAGTAAAAACACACGCTGGCTATCCGCTAGTTTACCGAACAGTCGAATAAAAAACGCAAGATTTTTACAATGTTTTGAGTTCACCAAGTCCTTATATTTCAGCTTTGCTTCAAAGGAACATATCATGGTGGGAAAGGCTCTTCCTCGTCTTCGAGAGTCTGATCTGCAACTGTCATTTGGCATACTTAGCACATGCTCTTTCACGAGATCTCATTGTCTCCATATGCTCCTAAGTGTGGTAATTTAAAGGGATTATAAAAAAACATGAAATAATAACCCATACTGCTCCTTGAAAAAAAGAAGCATGCAAGCGCCACATGCAATGTAATAGAATTATGGGCTTAGCGCCTCAAGTACAGTGCGGGGCTAACCCAGTGACCTGTCGGAACGGACCTACTAATTTCTGTTGTTCGTTTCCGAAAATAATTACATAATACCACGGCCGGTACGGTGCTTGGAACTTCCAATAGGATTATAATGTGACCGAGTACTTTGACCGAAAAACACAACAGTAGTTGTTTAAGTTACACCTTAAAGAAAATGATTTTTGTAAAATTTAAAAAAAAAAATCTTAGTTCATTTTAACGAGAATGACAAATCAACAAGTCGCAGTCTTTAAATTTGGTTGCTCTCTTATTCTCAATAATATCCAAATTATATCTCTATATTTCTTTAATTATTTCATATCTACTTGTTGTATACATAGGATTTTTCGACATGTTCAAAATGTCGAGAATTCTCATGATTAGGAGTTTCGGAGACTTAACATTTCCACCTAATGGCAAACGTTGTTAACGTAAAGTGATCACACTAAGCCATTCTTCGAAATAATAGTAGATGACGGTCGTAAGCCCGTAGTGGTTTGTTCCATTTAAAAATGGAACATCAGTAATGAATTGTTAGTCATTAGTTGTTACATATTCATTTGGATATTAAAACTAATATTATGATGTTTAAAGCATATCATAAACAGAACTGATCACCAAATTATTCTCACAAAACAGGATCTGTACTTTTTTCGCAAGAAATCATAATCAGGTTAAATCCCATAAAAATATTATTATCATTTATTCGTTGATTCTATTTAAAATACACCGTGACAATTAAATTTTTGTAGAATTTAATTTTTTAATGCATATAAGGTCGCCGATTGATTTCCACCATGTAGAAATATTGACCGAATATGAGGCATATGATTGTGGATATGCCTCGCTTTCGGTCAACGGTCGGATTAGTATCCTTCGGTCAGTGCCATACTAGTACCTAACTATGGCATAATAGTCTTAATAGAATTATCCGGAAACTAATACACATTAGTGAGGGAATCACCAGCACATTCTCCGTCTCTTTCAAGCCCATGGACTGCAATTCCATTAAACACGTAACGAAAGGGTCGGTAGTATGTAATAAAAGCGTGTGTTAGTTTTGAAACGTTCTCAAGTATACCTTGGACTTTGATAATGTGATGAGTTTGATAGTTTTGAAGTGGACGATTCGAATTATTATCGAACGTTCGATAAGTGCGACAATTCGTGAATTAAATTTAGTTTGAAGATTGCGAGAAAAAATAGTTAAGGTACTTTTTGCTCTTTGGATAAAAACCTGTGACTGGTGACTGGTAATTCGATACATTCCTTGAAAGGGGTTATGTTATACTCAAGGGCGGATCCAGCCTTGGCACCAGGGGGGGGTCACAAATTAAAAAAAAAGGTCATCTTAAAAATTTGGTATCTGGAAATTACACTTTTCCTAAAAAAAAAAGTCATTTTAAAAATTTGGTATCTGGAAACTATACTTTTCCTAAAAAACTTGAGATTACATAGCCTAGGGGGGGGGTCATGACCCCCCTAACCCCCTCCCTGGATCCGCCCTTGGTTATACTAAAGCAAATTTGCAACAATTTTGCTCCCATTAACCAGGGATCAAATGCCAGTGGTTTTCAAGTTATTTAACTTTTTAGAGTTTTTTCAATTTTCCACCTTTTGACCTAAAATTAAAAATAGTGAAGGAAGTACTCCGTTTAGGAAAGTAAAAATATACTTGTCCAATTGCTGAAGAATAAAGAAATGGTTGAAGTAAGAAAATTTCAAAACCCTACAACGTTTTAAAATTAAAGTCACTTTTTTTCATTTTGAGTACGCCAACTTTATTACACTTAGAAAAATAACTCCCTTAGAAAAATAAATTTTTATCATTGTACATACGACTCGATAAATGAGTTTGACAACTCGAGAAATAAGTCCGTCAGTATCAAGACTTTTGTTTCGCAATCCTATTAGTCGGGTGTGTAGGTAATGTGTAATTATCAGGGAACTTGATTAGTCTTGTATTAGGAGCAGACACGACCCCTCTGTTTGTAATGTGCACGTGGACGAAGGTGTTCTTCAAAGGGAGTCCTGGGGGCTGGCCTATGGTTCTAAGGAAAGTGTTACAATAATTCCCGAATTATTTAAGACGAACAAAGAAAATTGTAAAGGCGTGAGAATTAAAAGACATGGTAGCAACACGATTTGATTAAACAACAACTTTTTTAGCGAGTTGTTGAATGAAATGGGTCAGATTTTAGTGACTTTTAGTGAGTGATCGATGAATATGGCTCAAATTTACATAGTTACAAAAGAAATGATTTGAGTTAGATAATCCTTTTCTTTAGAAATCTCATTGATTGAGATTTTTTTTTCGGCCTAATCTAAAGGAGACATGACAGCAGTTTTCGATAGAAATTTCAAGTGAAAACACAAAAAAAAAAACTGGCTCAGACGGGAATCGAACATGGTATATCTTTTTAAGATCCACTTATACAGCAGAGCTAGGCTTCTGAGGTTATGAATAAACATTTTAATTTTAGATTTTCATTAAGCTTTATTTTGGTAAAAAATTGACAACAATTTCTTGTCATAATTTACCTGTTAGCACATAATTTAAAACTAAAATATAGATTTCTAGGATACTAGCGTTATAGTTTTCCCAGGAGAATGGTAATTTTCCACGCGTTAAAGATTATCTTCCATTCTAAAGCCCTCATATGAGCTTCGAAGAACTTGACCATTTTAATAAAGGAGTTTTTGTACCAATAAATTAATAAATAACCTTCTTTTCTCAATAGTTCTTAGCTCATAACAATAGAGTTCTTCTGTTGATATTTTATTCAGTGTGATAAATTTGGGGTAACGTTTGTTTATCTGTGGAATAGTTTAAGACCACCATAGATTCTTAATGAAATAGTTTTTCCTAAAACCCTCCCATATCCTTTATAAAAAAGGTTTCTACGCTGCCAGTTATACATATATTATTAGTTAAGGCTGTTTATTCGCAGGCACATTGACGCCAGCACATCCGCCTTACTTACAGCCAAATAAATTGATTGTCCCGACCATTCCCAAATAATAATACTATTTTGTATTCCAATACACTATCCGATATAATATGGAAAATATACCATTTTATCTTTTAGTGATTTTTACAGTATCGTATTATTTACCCATAAAAAAATATTTAACAATCTATTAATTAACTTATGGTGGAAGGAAAAATAGACGGAAAATCCTTAAATTTGAATTTATAACCACAATTGTTGAATGTTATTGTCATTTTTTGCATTCATCGTCTTACCCTAAATAGGAAATGCTGAACAGCCCCCGTAGACAAATTCAAATTGACGTTTGACTACAAACAAAGATTTCGCCAATGTATATTGCAAAAAATTAACTGTCCACTGGAACATGTAAACAATTATTTAAATCAAACAATAAAAATATAAAAAGTGGACGGCTAATATTCTTCTTAGTCTTAGTAGTTGATCGTCAATTTGAATTTGTCTAGTTAAATAAGCATCTTTAAATAGAAAATCCTGACTTTACAGACTTCTGAGTCTATACCTGGCTTGCCCATGTTCTCCGCGAGCCTTGAATACGCAAGACTTTGCTGCTATCCAGATGGGACAAGAAGGCGAGGCAGGCCGAAATTAACAATCAATCGGGCATTCACTGCGATATTTCAAGATGGTGGACTCAGATTGGATGAAACTGTGCAACTGGCGCAAGATAGAGAGGCTTGGAGGAACTTCGTGGGGTCCACATGCTCCACACTGAGAGCGAACGTGGATTAAGTACTACATAAGTCTATGAATAGGGAAGAAGAGGAGTTGTTTAAATTTATTATTTGCCATTTTTTAAACGAATAATTCCTAGAACATGCCCCACTTTATTAGCTGCTTAGGTATTCATATAAACTACATATGTAAATATCCCACACTAGTTTCTGGTAAGATACTTCTCAATATGAATTTTATTTATAAACCCCCTCTGAAATAAATAAGAATTATATTATTCGCGCAGCGCGAAATTCACTTAACTTCGCGCAATAACACTGAGGGTCTATCCTTTAAGCCGCGAGTTGTTATTTGGGGAGTCCACCCCGGAGTCGTTACCAAATTTGGGTCACAGCAGTAAGTTAACTGGTTCACCCAGGGTACTGAGGACGCTGCGTCGCTCCAGCCCGGATAGACGCCGACGCCTAAATAGGTACCTATTTGCGTTTCGGTTCGTTATCTATTCAGCGAATGAATTGCAAAAACATTATTTGTCTAATATGTGATTAATTGTTTTTTGTGTCATCAATAATGTTCATTTAATATTCAGATAAAAATAATTAGGAAGTTCATAACAATTTCTAAATGAACAGATTTTTATGTCGTTTTCACAAAGGTTTTTTTTCAAGGTTTATTTAAAATAGTCGAACATTGCGATGAAGACTAGGTTTTACAATATTAAAGAACTTTAAAGCGGACGATCTTGTACTAAAACTCATGGGCCAAAGTAAAAAGGGTGTAAATGCGGTATAATTTATAAGTTACTTCACGGTAAACACCAATTATATCAGAATTCTATCAATAAGGAACATTTTTAACGTCAAAGTGATCGCACTCACCCAGAATTGGAGATATTAGTACATGATGGTCGTAAGCCTGTGGTTAAAATACAACATTAAAAATCGAACACGATTGATGTAATATATTAAGTATTTGAATTATTTATTTAAAAAAGGCACCGACAGAACACAGAACAACATAAACAAAAGAAACACGAAACAAACACAGAATCTCCAGTACTCTAATAACAGGTATCTCCGTCATAGCTATTGAACAAGATCGTTACGCGAATATCCCTTTTTGAACTACATTATTACTTGGTATAAAAAGTTCAGCCATTATCATAGTTATTTCAACAAAAATTAAATGTGTTTCTAAGGAGTGCGTTACCTTACAAAACGTAAAATTTTTTTTGGAACAGAATTTTGAATAACTTAGTTATACCTACTACCTACCAACAATACAACATAGGGTTGCGTCCCTCTAAGAGTCTAAGGGATACGTACAGTTTTATTATTTTTCGATAAGCATTTTACGCGGTTGTAAACAAACTTTGTTCTATCCGATTTCCTGCAACAAACGACGCGGGGAACACTTTCTTCACCTTATTCCTTCCCTTCTATCTAAATATATTTCATTCTCTTCATCTCTTCTCTCAAATAACTTATTTTAGTTCGCGTAATGTAGAGTATATTATTATTATCTACTGTATTACAAACAAAATCAAATAAGTTGAAGAAAACACTAATGGAGTTTAGTGTTTATTCGCTATGGTAAATTAGTACACTCTCAAAGTACGTACCTACAACTTTTTATGTTAGTATACATCACTGTTGAAATGAACTTTTTCACGAAGATAATGAACCCAGTCTTAATAGTGTAAATGATTAGAATCATCATCATCATCATGAGCCCTCCTCAGTCCAGTATTGGACATAGGCCTCCTCCGCCAACTTCTATAGCTCCCTGTCGGCAGACATCCTGTGCCTGTTTCTTTATATCCTCGGACCTATCGCGTTTGCGGTCGTGTGTTTCTGCTAGCAGTTCTTGATCTCCCCTCCAGGGTTCTTTTGGTCCACCGGTCATCCGTTGTTCTGACCACGTGTCCAGCCCAGCTCAATTTCAGTAATGCAACTTTTTGGACCACATATGTCACCTTTGTTCTTTCTCTAAGAATCCATTCGTTGCGTTTTCTGTCTCGCAAACTGACACCAAGCATCCTTCTCTCCATTGCTATTTGGGTTATGCGGAGATTTTGCACGGTTCTTTTTTGAAGGTGATAGTTTCAAAACCGTATGTTAATACATTGTTCCGATTTATTGGAGAAATTTATTGGAAAAATGTTCATCAAAACAAACGGGCCAAAATTCCAACAGAATAAAAATGACGCAGTACGTAAAATAATATCTTCATAAACCTTCTTATGTCCTACATAAACACATTCTTTATTATAACAATCTTACCTAAATAAACAGTAAACGCATTCTTAATTATAACAATCTCAACTTCATAGTAACATTCTCACCTTAACACTCGTGTTAAAAATAATAACACAATATTAACGACAGCAAGATAAAAATTATACCCTCGACAACATAACTGTTATATTATACTGCATAGACTTAAGCAAACTCAATTGGATTATTTTGAATCCGTCTGCTTCTAAAAAAACTCCATTACATCAATTTAAAATTGAAATATGAACTAATTTTATTTGTTTGATAGACAAAAGATTTAATATTTGAGTAAGTGTTCAAATGTGAACGTTAGCAGAACGTGTCTTAAAACCAGGAGCAGCCAGCTAAGAGAAGGCATCCTCTGTAGAAAATCCATCAACGGGAAATTACTCTGGTTTATACATTCCAAGAAATCACCATGGCGTAGTATCTGTCCTAAAAAAAGCCAACGTCTGGGTGTCTCAGATCAAGATCAGACTTTTCTAGTGCAGTGGGGCTAGTACGGGTTTTATCGAAAGCTAATTGCACGCAAATAAGCGCTTATTAGCGTGCAATTAGTGTTCTTAAATCAAACGATCATTTTAGTACGAAAATTTTTCGAAACTCTTTCGATGATCGTTTCGATATTCGATCATCGAAAACTTATACTAGGGCTTAAGTATTGGTATTAGGTCTTCCTTTCTCTTTCTGACTTTCATTATTCCTTTTCAGGAGCCAATCTGTGTTTCTTTATTTCAAAGAACATTTTGTTTGTGATTTTCTACTACTGGTTTTCTGACGCCACTTTAAGGTTCTTTTGGTACATTGGTCATCTACGTTTTAGAGATGTCACTTCTGTCCTCTCTCTAATCTAATCCAGAGATAAATAGAAGTAATGTGTTGTTCATAATACGTTCTTCAACTAAGTTTAAAACAAAATGACAGAGTTTTGCATAGTTCTATATCAAAACCGGTTTTCGGAGACCACCGTGAGAATGGAGTTGACGTTTATGTTTAAACAATAAATTTTGTGATAGAAATATGCAATACTCTTTCATTTTTTATTTTGAAATGCACTATCACCTTCTACCCATAATATCGAGGATTGTCAAACAAGTTTACATTTTATTATGTGAAAAATTTGGTGATTTCGGTTTAGCCAGAACACAAAATCTTCCAGAAAGATAAAAAAGATCAATAAATCGTTTTCAAGTGGCTGCATTTTGTTCCTTTTATGGAAGATGCGACCACAAAATGGTGAATGTACAAGTTTTATGGTATTTTTTTATTACAACACCCTTCATAACATTTCATCTCTGGGTAATAGGCAAGCCCGCACAGTATAATACACACCATAACATTATTCGCGTAACATAAAATATTTAATAATATAATTTTTATGATGATAAACTGCCAACTTTACGATAGGAATTTATATATTTTTTATCTTTGAGGGTATTGAAATGTGTAACCAAAGGTTTGTTCCCAGGATGCGGTTTGCACCTAAGGTAAATCTCATTTCCTATCAGCCGAAGCGATGGCGAGAATCAAAGAAAATTTTTTTATGACAAAAATTGGTAACGATTTTAGATATTAAGCGTTACCGCAAGATACTTTGGTTAGTACTAATGTAGGTGATAGATTTTTGTAATTGTATAAAATCTAGAGCCGACACTGTTCGAACCAAGAACAATACTTCAAGTATACTAATAATACTTTAAGTTGTATCGATCCACCAGTAGATGTCACTAGCCTCGAAAATCGTTAAAAATTGGAATATTTTCCCCACTCACTGTATATATACAAGTTTCAACGAAATGACAATTGGCAACAGAGAACAGCGAATGTTTCCTAGGAATAGAAAGCGCTTTTAACCTGGCCTAGGAGGTTGTAAGCCCTCAGCTCTGTTGTCCAAGATCTGATAGACTCATTGTCTGTTGAGATTGTTTTCCAATACATTGGTTTTGATTACCTATGTTACTAGGAAAAATCCAGTTTTCAATCCGTGAGGATATAAACAAGATATGTAAATTCTTAGTAATATCTGAAAAAACCTTTCGTGATATGAGTCAAAAACACGAAAAGTGGGACAGACAAAGGATACGGTTTTGGAACGACCATACAAGCGTCAAGAATGAAGGACACAAGAGCCGCAAAAGACGCCAGATACAATAAACCAGGAGGAAGCAGACAGGACGACCACCTAAATCTAAATGCTGGTGGGATAGTTGGCAATCAGCTTTCAAAGAGGATAACACAGCGGGAATTACAGGCCAGCAGACCTATTCATAATAATTAAAATTTTCGTAATGAGTTTTAGATTCGACCTTATAATGGAGAAGACTGTTCGGAATGCAGCTGTGATCAAAGTTATCCAGCTTTTGAAGCGGTATTTAAATACGGTCGTAAGCCAGTAGTGGTTCAATTTCAAAATTCACCATTATAAGTAAGAGGTACCTACCTATATGTTTTGGTCATAAATAGTAAGAATTAGGCAAACCAAACATTTTTTTTAATTTTGTTTAGAAAACAATTTTATAAGATGGATATCGA
Source organism: Mystacides longicornis (assembly GCA_963576905.1). Taxonomy (NCBI): domain Eukaryota; kingdom Metazoa; phylum Arthropoda; class Insecta; order Trichoptera; family Leptoceridae; genus Mystacides; species Mystacides longicornis. Next base: position 4,108,716 of record OY756433.1, on the reverse strand, counting down.
AGACGAGGAAGACCCTCCCACACTGTGTTCCGCTCCTTCGAAGCAGAGCTGAGGGATATGGACATGGTGTGGGAGGAGGTCATAAACATTGCGCAAGATCGAGCGCAATGGAGAGCTCTTGTTGCCTCCCTATGCCCCTGAGTGGGGTGTAAAAAGGGAGAATTGATTGATTGATTGATTGGATATTATTTGAATTATCGCTTAATATTATTTGAATTAGATAAAAGTAAGTTAAAATTGTGGAATAACGAATATTAAATTTAAATAAAAATGGAGTATTGAAATGATTCCACTGACTGTTTTTGACCTGCAATTTGATTTAAGTTTCCTTACCTACAAAATGAATGAGGATATGAATTCCTTATTAAAATTATTATGTAAGAGTATATAATTTTGAATTCCTGATTTGTTAGGAAAAAACATGTTTATAACTCTATGGTGTACTGAAGGATTTGTTGGAGTAAAATCAGAAAGTAAAAGATTCAAACAGCGGAAATGCATTAAAAAAAACAAAGTCTTATAAAACTACGTAGATAGTTGTTGTAATGGCGGCGTATTTTTTCTACTTCTCTTCTTATTCTCCATCATTACTCTCCCAGCGAGTTGAGAAATATTTTCATTTGGAGTTTCAATAAGAAAACGGAACGTCTGCAAAGTTGAAGACAGAAGAGGAAGACACACAGAAAGAGACGTCTTCGAAGAGAGTAGAAAGTTTCCACGAGGGGTTTCAGCACGAGTCGGAAACTAAATTGAGTATATTCCAAACCAAACATTTAATTATTTCGATTTCAAATAGATTATGTTTTGCAAAACGATCAATAATAATTATTATTGTATGCATAACAATGTTAGACATTACTTATGGTTTTGCGTAGGGAAGCTATTATAATATGTAGTTCCTTGTGTTTCAAAATGTAAAAAAATTGAAAAGATCATTATGATCTAGTCCTGAAAAATGGTCACAAGAAGTTGGAGTTGTGCACCAACAAAGCTAATCTTATATATAAAAATGGATAGCTATTTTCCGTAGTTATCGCATCGCGCCTAAACGGCTGGACCGATTTCGCTAATTCTTTTTTTGTCGTGTAGGCTTTTATCAAGAGAAGGTTCTTATGAAAGAAAAAAATAAGAAAATTGCGTGAAAAATTAGAAAATTGATGAAAACTCTAAATAGGTAACCTCATTAGTACTTTTTACCATAATTATCTATAATTTTTATTGCAATTTTGAAATTTTGACAGGAACTGTCAGTTGTTAGATAGGTGGTTGGTACGATTGACAGAATGCGGATGGAATATACATGGTTTAAAACAGACGCATCGGTCGGAATTACATTGGTCTAATGATAATTAATTCAACACCATAAAAATTCGAATTCAATATTCATAGTTAGGTACACAGAAAGCTAGTAGGAAATAAATATGCAGTTGCAGTCTTTAAATTTGGTTGCTCTCTTGTTCTTAAAACTTTCCAACTTTTATATCCATATTTCATTAATAAAATTATTAAATATCTACTTGTTGTATTTAAAAATTACCACCTAATGGCGAACGTAAGGTGATCACAATAAGCCAGCCTTCGAAATAACAGTAGAAGACGGTCGTAAGCCCGTAGTGGTTTGTTGCATATAAAAATCGAACATCAGTAATGAATTGATAGAGTCATTAGTTGTTACATATTCACGAAAAGATCATTGGAGCATTGAGAATTTTATGTATTTGTGTTATTTGTAGGTATGTTATTTTGAAGGTGTACAGTGAACTCAATATTCTGTTGGTTTCTTTCGGAGAACGACATCAGGACCTTTCGATAATATCCGTCGTAAAAATGACTCTCTAACCCTAGGCAATGGAGGTTGTCAGCCCTACTATGTATTCCAGAAATCTAAATGGTCAAGTGCCTGTTGAGATTTTTTCTAAAAATTATATGATTTGAAACCTGGAAAAAAAGAACACGGTCTTCAATTTGTAAAAAATATATGAATCTTTTATGATTAAATTTGGATATGGGAGTTTTGATGTTTTTCTTAGTAAACTATATAAATTTCCCAGAAATCGCATCAAAATACGGTCTAGATAGATATTCATTCATGAGATCAATATTATTGTTATTTTTGTCGATTTATTTATAAGAGTTTTGCATTTGTTATCATTCAAAATATTTCTCTCTCTGAAAGGGTGGTCCTAGAAAATACATCTTTCCGATGGAGAAATATTTTCTTTTTACTAAGAACAAAAGACGCTTGATGATATTTTTGTGTCTAAATAATAATCAATTCTAGAAAACGTTAGATTACTTTGAATACCAACGAGAAAAAAGAATCTTAAATTTGGTCTCTTTCATTTTTTTTTTTAAAAAAGGAGAGGTTTTTTTCTTTTTGTTGGCAAAATGCATATCGAATTTCAAAAGTTGCTTACATTTTTTTGCTTTCATTACACCAACCGCATTTGATTTTCGATCTTTGATCATGAGTTGGTTGATAGTCGAGTGGTAGCAGTCGACGGATTTTCGATCTTTGATCATAGAGTTAGTTGATAGTCGAGTGGTAGCAGTCGACGGATTTTGTGCGTACAATGTACTAAGGTCGTGGGTCATCCTAGGGATGGGCAAAAAATATCGATATATAAAAATATCGATATTTTTTTAGAAAATAATCGATATTTTTCGTCGATTTTTTTAATCTGGAAATATCGATATTCGATTTTTATTTCTGAATATCGCAATCGATATTTTTTTAAGCACTTTAATAAATTTTATATAAAAAATCTAATTTTTACATTTATTTATTTTAAGTTGTAATGAGTTTTAGCAAAATACCCTTAAGATACTAATAAATTGCCGCTTCTAAATCTCAAGTATAGCAATAAACAATGGTAGATGGACCTGAAACTTGTAAAAAATACTGCACAAAATTTGAATATCGCCGACCTGTGGATGCTTTGAGCCATGTAAAACAAACTTCTTGGTACAATAATAATTATTATATTAAGGGAGACTAAAAATCGATTTTCCCAGGTTCATTGCCAGGTAAGATAATTGTGTACTGTGTACAATGTGTCCAATGCAATCCAAATCCAATACAATGTGTACTGTGTACAATGTGTCCAATGCAATCCAAATCCAATACAATGTGTACATGCTTAATTTAATTTCTTGCTTTAGTCATATTTTAAAATCGTTTTTCTAAATTAACGGTTTGATTACAAGTTTTTTGCAGTTTACGTTTGCCCTAAGAAATTTGCCAGCATCTAAGTATATTTTTTTTTCATTTTATATACGAATAATAAAGTCAATAAAACTATGTACCAAATATGTGTTGTTTTCTTTTCATTTTTAAATGTTTTGATAATTAATATAGGTATTTAGGCTTTGGGCTAAAAATATCGATATATCGAAATATCGATATTTTTTCCTCTTCATACATCGATACTTTTTAAAACTATCGATACGATATATATCGATATATTTTTTTCATTTGCCCATCCCTAGGTCATCCCGGGTCCCAATCATTTCCACATTCACAACACCAGCTTTGATCAATTTTATAGGTTCCCAAGAATGTTCTGCTATAATTAAGGGACGCTTTTGTCAAATTGTTTTTTGTGATAATCTCTAATATAAAAGAAAGTCGGGTTAGCGCGAACACTTATAACTCGAGATCGGCTAAATAGATTTTTATGATATTTAGTTTATTGGATTCTTCTCCACTCCGGGTAACAGAATAACTAATAAAAAAATGAAAAATTAAAAAAAAATAACAAAATATAATATTAAAATTAGTATGGAACCGACTTTCCAACGACACGCCATCTTTGATAATTTCATAACAACACAATTTTTGTTTACGATAACCATTGAGTTTCAAAACACCTGCACCAGCACCCTACGAAGTATTTGATAGAATTTATTTCATGATTTGATTTTTTTTTTAAATACAAACATACTATTAAGCGAATATTTTTTATATTAATTAAAACGCAGAAAGTCAATAAAAAGAGATGATTTTAGTTTGATTAATTATTGTTGTCAGGTTATGCCGTTTGTCATCGGATTTTTTGTTTGTTTGATTAGTCGTTTTTTATTCCCCATGATGTTTCAGAAAGTAAGCAGATATTTTGGAAAGAATTATCGTACGAAGATGTTGAAAGAAGTTTGTAAAAAATAAAACACTATTGTTTTTTTCCTCAAGTAAGACACTTTTGTCTTAGCCTCAATTACCACCAAGCCTTTGGTCCTCCATGGCCACTCCATCGGCCCCATCCACTCCATAGTCGTTCCCAAAGTGGTCCCAATGAACTACTAAGAATAATTGTCTCCAATAAGTGTAACAATCTGGGAACCGGACGTAGTTTAAAGGAAATATATGGAAAGTTATGCTTCAAACAAATGTAGGTAGGTACTTGCATCTTTTAATACGATATAGGGGACATGTATAAATTCAAAAAGCTTTTTTGAGGAAATCTCGAACTTTTCCCAAGAACAATGGTTTCGTTTAACCAAAACCTGCAACCTATTAGTCCCTACTCTCAACTATGGGAAACGGAGAAAAAGCTTCGTATTTGAATGGAGATTCACATACAGCCGGAAAGTTTCGAGGCAGTGTCAAACAAAAAAAAAACTACGAATAGTATTAAATTTGTTCAAAATAAAATGGAACTACTAAACAAAGCGAAAAAGTCATGGAATTTATTTACTATTTAAGCAAGTTTTAATTTTTTTTTTCAAAAATTGATCTTACTTCCTTTAAAGTTGTATATTATTCCCATTGTTGGTAGCTAGCAGCGCCGGAAGTCTTCAACTAACATGACCTTCACTATGACCGGATTTTTTCCAAAGTCACCAAATCATGATGTCAATAAATTGTTGGTTATATAATATAGTTAACATACATGACTATTCATTGTCTAAAAATCAAAACTTAAGTGGTTATAATATTATGAATCTATTATTTCAAAAACACAAAAGCTCGTACATTTTATATATTAGATATCAAGCTATATTGATTTTTTATAAGTCAGATAATAGGTACATAATTTTTTTATAATGATAATGAAAAAAATTCTATAAATTCTATCAATAATCAGCGTTTCAATATTTTGAAAAACAATAATAGTTGTCGGGAAAAAAACCGTGATGTTATGGATTTTCTATAGACGGAGTTGTTGTTAGGAATTCTGTTCCATACTAACATTAATATTATATTTTATATCCATTTTTCGATTTTATATACTTATGCCTTGGTCACACGAGCCGAGTAAACGGGCGAGACACTAAAATGTTACTCGCCCGAGAGAGTGATGAGCGTTTAAACTTTATGGCCGAGCACTCGCCTTAAGGTTTAGACGCAGCGAGTACTCGCCCGTTTACTCGGTACGTGTGACCAAGGAATTGGTTATTCTGTTATCCAGAGTGGAGAAAACATCTAATGAGGAAAAATAGATTAAAATCTGTTCAGCCAATTTCGAGTTATAGGCAGTTGAACTAACCCGACTTTCTTTTTTATCTTGAGAAGATATACAAAATATAAAAAAATATATTCGTATAAAAAATCAAGTTCAAGGAGATAAGGATTTAGAATAAACTTCTAACAATATGATTGCAAATTTCATCAGTTCAGCCTTTTGTTATCTCGTCATACTTTGGCCGGTGAATTAAGGCCCACTGCTGGGACCGACTGTCCACATTGTTTTATGAGCTAATTTACATTATTATTAAATCAAGTGATGATTTCCCCGGAGTTTTCCGGCTGTCGTGCAGGTGAGCTTTTGTTAAAAGTAAGCACACACGATTTAAAGTTTAAACTCTATTTATAACGGAGAACACTAAAAACTTGGATTAAAGTTATCTGATGTATGCAGGGGTTTCCGAAACTAGAGGCTAATTAAAAAAAAAACAATTTTTTGAGGATCGTCTCATTTGACATCGCATATAATCATTAAAAACATCAAGCCCTTGGAAGCCCACTTCTAAACATCCAGATTCCTCCTGGTTTTTTGGTCCTATCTGATATGGCTGCATACATTTTGGTTTGGTTTTCAAGACGTCATTCCTGCAGCTATTTTTGAGATGTCTATGATTTCATCCAAATAGCGACATGATTGGCGCATCGCTATTTAAACATGCCAAAATGCATTTATGCAACAATTTATAAACCAATCAATTCTCCCTTAATAAGGTAATATGGAGGCAAAAAATCTTTAACGAGAGTCATCTTACTCCAAACCCGATGACCTCCCATATCATGTCAAAATCGCTATAAAATGGTTTATTTGTAAGATTTGATGGATAATTAATTGAGAATGTTTTTTTACTATTATCATTCGTCATTTCTTACACATATTCCAGTAATTTCCAATTACCATATCTCTAGTTTGGTTGGAATAAATAACTTTGTCCATTTTTGATGGCCGTGGAACCTTCTTATTCTTGTAATTTTATACGAATTACGTCCATAAAAGCAAATAACTTATTTGTGCCTGGGCTTTGGTCAGGTGTCAGGGCACAGTACCTAACGTACTCAATGGTTTTTAAAATATGCGCGTGACATAGAAGAAAAGAAATATCGCTAAGAGTTTTGGAGAACTCATAAGAAACTACGCTCGCATAAGAATACCCTGTATTATCCTTTATGCGGACATGGATAAATCTACACTTCTACACCAAGTCACCCTGTTTGGAATCAAAATGAATTGTATGCTTTTATCTGAGTGCCTATCTGTTGTGTTCCTTCTTTGTTTTATTGGGTAAACCACCAGTCCCGGTTTTTTAAACCCTATACCAAAAGATAAACAAATTTAACATCTACACATGAAACAAAAAAAAATGATAAAAAAGCATTATGGGTTGTGATAGACTGGCATAAGAATAACATTATGGCAAACAGAATCAAAAACAGAGATAACACCAATAAATACAATGCTTTGGGAAACTAAAAAGAGAAAAGCTTAGCTAAAACTGAATGGAGAATCTAACGGAACTTGACAAAAATAATGCTGGTAGAAACAGAAGCATTGGAAACAAAGAAGTTGGGTGCGGAATCATGATCGAGAAGCAGATAGATGAAAGGGCTCTAAAGCAAAAGCAAAAGGGCCACAAAGCTGCAAACGAAGCAATGTTCAAAGATGGAATGACAAGGTTTTAGAAATAAAATCTACCTTCAGAGATGAAGCTCATGGCGCAACCGTGAGGAATGGATCTTACAACCTCTCTCTCTCTTTGTTGTTTAACAATATAGGTAAGAACACCAAAACTATGAACATATAGTTTAGGAAGTGGTTCCATCGCAGTCTTTTTAATATACCCCAGACAGAGATGATAAAAAATCACAGATAGAAAACTATCAACTATCAAAAGACTCAAAAATGGATTTTTGGGACATGTACGGCGTGGAATGAAACATCACTTTTGCAGCTGATTTTAAATGGAAACATTGAAGTGTGTCGTAAATTTGAACAAAGCCAAGAAATATGGAAGAATGGCAAGCCTATTTGGATTGTGGAGAAGCTTTTTGGAGTGGGAATTAAAGGACAGAAGTTTGCTAAAGTGAGAATAAGAAAATATTGCTTATTATTGGAAAATATGCATATCAATTGAGGTGCTGTCTGGATTTTTTCAGTCCTATCCTGGTCCTTCTTCTGTATTCCTTAACTGATCAAACTAAGCGCTATCATGTCCTACATCATCCTCTTGAATTTGAACTTTTCACAATTTAATCATCCATCTGGAGTTTGATATTTTTAAGTGTGGTTTTTGTCGGTTCATTGGAATAAATTCATAGTGTGTTTTAAAATGATTCAGTCTGATCTACTCGTGAATTAAATGATTTAAAATAAATCCAGGCTGATCTCTGTATTATGGAATATAATAATGACACAGAGTATAATGTATTATTTTTAAAATTCAATCGCGTATAAAATCAATACGTACGGGGGCGACATACGCGTATAACGGATATTTGAAAGCGATATTATAGACTTGATGGTAATTTCAAAAAGCTTTTAGCGTCGAAATAATAATTCCATTATCATCAGCTATAATCTCTTCAAAGTGTGATGTTATTTTGAAACCAAACTGCACTCAGCATGGGAGGTAATGGCTGAATACTACCATATTATTAGCCGGCCGCGATGTTCTAGTTACCTAGATGACAGATTCTTGATCAAGAGATTCCAAGTTTAATTTCCAAACCTGTAAGTTTATTTTACAGATGAAATTTAGCTCCAGAACATGAATCCCTTTTCAGATTTTTTTTTTTATTTTTGAGGGGAAATCCATCATGGACACCCATGGACATGCCTGGGTAGTGCCGGACTCCTACCGGCTAAAACCCCTCAACTCCAAACTCAGCAGTGTCCCTGCCCATTTTTAGGGCCTACCACTGCTGGTTTTGTCTTTGATCACCTCTTTAGTGTCATCTCATCTTTCTCCTTTTGTCTCATTATTCTTTCCATTAGTCCGGTCATTTCACTCCACTGCGTTTTCCCTCTGAGCATATAATTAATTAAATCAGCCACTGCGGGAAAGCTCTCCAGTTGAAGCCTGTGTGTTGTCATTTCTCTCTCCTCTGACCATCTGTCACATTTAAACACTGTGTGTTCTGCTGTATCTTCATCGCCGCAATATATGCATGCGCTAGAGTCTGTTTTTCCAATTCTTTTTAGGTATGCATAAAATACTCCATGACCTGAGAGACATTGGGTAAGCCGGAATGTCATCTCACCATGTGCTCTTGAGGTCCACGACGTGACATTGGGGATTAGCCTATGTGTCCATCTTCACGGGGTCCCTTTTCAGACTGGACGGGATTGAAAATTTGAAGGACATTTTCGATGAAATAATAAACTGGGTCTTGAACGATAGAATACCATATCTTTGGTAGCCTTCCAGGTGTCTACGTCCTTCTGGTAGTTCAGTTGTTAAAATTTTCGATAGTTTCTCTATGAATATCTTGCTAGATATTAACAGCGAATGGCTATATTTGTATGCCAAAATTATGATTATGTTTGAAGAAAAAATAACAACTAATGACTCTAACAATTCATTACTAATGTTCGATTTTTAAATGGAACAAACCACTACGGGCTTACGACCGTCTTCTACTGTTATTTCGAAGGCTGGCTTAGTGTGATCACTTTACGTTAACAACGTTCGCCATTAGGTGGTAATGTTTGTCTCCGAAACTCCTAATCATGAGAATTCTCAACATGTTCAACATGTCGAAAAATCTCATGTATGCAACAAGTAGAAACTAAATAATAAAATGAAAAATAGAGATAAAAGTTGGAAATTGTTGAGAACAAGAGAGCAACAAAATATGTTTGAGACAGTTTACAGACGAAGATCTTTGAGTGAATATCGAAAGGACTATCTTAGTGAATATAGGACCACAAAAAAGCTCCGAAATATGGCGAGGTTTTGATAGGCTAACCACTAAAGAGACGAATTGATAGGTGATGGCCGATGAATCCATGGATTTCCTTATAGTATCTAGTGGTCGGCCAGTGCTCGAAATTAGAATTTTGATCATTATTGAGGATCCATTGTCAAAGACTGTGCGAGCGATATTTCAGAATTTTCCATCACGGATACGTGAAATTTGAAATGTTGATATGCACAACGTTTTTTCTATTATTTTTAAAGATAAACAATATTAATTTATTCTCAATTTTACCACAGATAAACAAATGAATATGTCTCTTTCTCTTTGTAAAGTAGAAGTGTGCAAAGTTTCATACTTTCAAAGAGCTCTCCACTAAGCTCCATTTTGCGTAGTATTGATTGACATCACTCATTTCTTATGCATGTAAGGAATACCTATGCAATATTCCATTCCAAAAATCTTTGTATAGTGGGTGACACTATCTTAGACCAATTATACTAACTAATGAGTCCCATCAAATCTGATGTAGGATACCAGCTCTCGAAATATATTAAGCGAAAAAAAAAACAGAATGGAAATCGAGCCTGGGAGTTCTTTTGCAGACAGTGAATAATGAGATTAACGAGTTCTTAAAGTTTGTAGGATTTAAGGATGTTGTCAGTACATTACAATGACATAATGAGTTTTCTAAATAAACATTTCAAAAGGACGTGTAAAATAAAACATATCATAATAAGTTAGCGATTATTCATAAAAGTGACGTTTGAATGACACTTAAAGGATAGGCAACATGTCATTATGATATCATCACCACGGTTAATTCGAAACTTTTAACTTTTGTGATTAGTCATTGTATAAAATGTCTTTTGGGGTAGGAAGAGTAAAGTTAATGGGTTATGTAGGAACGGGTAGGCTTTTATTAAAGTGGCATTAACGTTAAAAGGTGAATTATATGAAGAAGCTAATTAAAGCTTAGAATCCTCTAAAAGTTTTGTGAAAAAATTCAGGTCTATCGTTAGATTCACAAAAATCAACAACATAATTCTTTTGCTTTTATTTGCTTTTGCAGCTATTCGATAAATTAAGCGGCAATGAATATTGAGATAGTTAAATATTACAGATGACTATATGCGTCATGTCCAAAAAGTCTTTGTTGATTGCGCGACGTGGTGCGAACAATCTCGAGAGGCTGATTACACAGGCCTGCGATGAAAAAATTGTTTGAAATATTTTAAGTGAATCTTATGGTATCTTGTGGGTAGATTACATAAAAAATATCCATCACCCTCTAACGGACCCACAAATCGCACATCAGATTTTTACTATTAAGGGTTTATGAACATACGTACACACTGATCTCTTGGGTATTAAATCTAAATAATATTTTTATATTATTTATAAGTTTACTTACGAATGTAAGCAGTCTAAATTTAGGTTGGCAACATGAAACAGCCTTTCTGTGATTGAAAAAACCCCTTCTTCTCTTCGTGCTTCACACTCCAACATCGCCACTGCAATTGGTCAAGCTACTGTCAGTGTAGATGTAACCTCTCTGCTGACCACATGTCCATCGTTTCTTCGTTGAAGAGAGTGAAATTTAGTTTTGTGTTTAAAAATCTCTTCTAGAGGTTGTTGTGAACTCCCCTGATTGTTTCTGTTATATTTGTGGGACTTATACTGTTAAAAAGCAACAGAAAAATATTTCTGATTTTGTTAAAAAAGTATACTTTGCCTACTTTGGTATGAAACTGGAGGACTCTCTGAGGCAAATCTTAAGGAAGGGGTATTTACTGGGCTATCTATAAGGAAACTTATGAGGGATGAAAAGTTCGAGTTTATAATGCAAAACCAGGAAAGGAAAGCATGGAAGTCTCCAAAACAAGTGGTAACTAGTGGTGCTAGGAAATAAAAAAGACCCAAATCGAAAAAAAAAAAGTTGACGATTAATTAAATAACTTCAAACTATTGGGCTGCAACATGAGCATTAAAGTGCATTTCCTTCATTCACATCTGGACTATTTTCATTTTTTTACTATTATTGAGATAGTTAAGTTGAATGACTATTTCATACGATTGTCTATGGTCAATGGCGCGACAATAACTTTTTTTTCGCTCCGAATAAATTTCACACACAGTGCAAAAATTATGTCTGAGGCACAGCTATTGGGACTCCAGAAGTCATTCAAGGATGAAATGGACGATTTCAAGAAGAGACTTTCAAAAATATTTTTTTTGCATGACTGGAATAAAAAGGAGGATCGCAACTGGTAACACAATAATGTTTTCCCTCCTACCAATGCCCAACTTCAGAAACGTCTACAGGAAGACCGAAATAACCGTGTATAAAGCAATCATAAGAACTTATGGATGTGAAGCATGGACGATGACGGCATAATCTGCCGAGATGATGGATACATTTGAGAGGCGAGTGTTGCGTAAAATTTGGAAAATTAGGTTCAACAAAGAGCTATATAATATCTACAAGGCTCTCTGTACATGCCAAGTTGAGTAGGCTGAGATGGGCCGGGCATCTGCAGGGAATGCCATCCTCACGGGTCACCGGGAGGATCCTCGAGGGTCACCCAAACGGGATACGACGAATAGGAAGAACTAGGCAGATGGGAGGACGAAGTTAGGAAGGATACGGCACAACTTCTGCTGGTTATGGATTGGTGGACCGCGGCGGAGGACAGGAGGAGTTGGAGACGTTGTCTACAGAAGGCCAAGGCTCGATTTGAGCTGTAGCGCCATCGAAGAAGAAGATAATCAATAACGATGCTCAGAACTGAGGGAACGACAAAGTAGAAGAAGAAGGCAGGTAAATTTAAAAAAAAAGTTTAAGAGACCATTCAGGAAATGGTGAAAATATAAGCACAAACGCACCCCTAAGGTACCTGGACGCTCTTTACAAAATTTGTTAGAATCCTTTTGTTTTGTTAGACGGGTGATAATGAAGATTTATAAGGGCCGCTGTCCAGTGAATCAAGCCGATAGCTCTACCATTATTCCTGTGATGGGCCTACAGTGGAGGACTTGTAATCCGGATCAACTTGAAAGACGGATGGAAATTTATACTTCTTAGAGAAACACAAACATCATAACATAACTTAAAACGTAACAAATTGGAAGTTAAATAATTAATCCTTACGATCTCAAGCCACATTTGGGATGCCAAGATGCGGAACTAATTATTATGCACAGAACTTATTCTTAAACTGTTCTACGGGCACTTAAAATTCATTTTTTAACAATATAGACCTGCATAACTCTTCACTTAAGGTTTTTAGGCAAAACATAAGAACACACCTGACGCCAGAGCAATAACTTCTTCCTTGTCCCTTATTCATAACCCACACTCTTTTCCTTTTTCCCATTATCCCCAGCTGAGCCTGCACATATTGCTACATAAGTATTTCTTTTTCTTTTTTTCTATTGTTTGTCTTACTTCTAACCTACTTGCTGTTAATGTCTACGTATATACTTTACTGGTGTTTTTGTTGTCCATAGGTACTATTTGTGTAATTGTTTGTAATAATATCACTGTTTGTATATTTGTTTAATAAAATAATAAATAAAAATATCTTCTCGTTCCCAAAAAAAAATATTATTGTTTTAAGCTTCATTCATATTTAAATGGATTTTTTTTCTTATCAACGCTAGCAATAAAAATCCTCAAGTCATTCTACAAAATTTTCCAAAAAATACACTTTGAGGTTGAGAGTAGAGAATTTGTAAAATTACTTGGGACCGAAAGTTCAGACACAGAGTCGGAATTCAGTGCTAAATAGGTACCCAAGAACTGGGAATTAAAAGAGGACTTTTATACAAAGCCATATAATACGCTTTTATTGCTGCTAATGCGAGTGGTTAATGCAGTTGTTAAGTGACTAGTATTAAAAAATGTGTAGACCGTAACAGATATGTATGATTACAAAATAGTGAATACAAATGAGTCTTATTTTTATACGAGTAGAGTTCTTTAGGAGGTATCATTACTTACCTTCGTGTAGAATGTCCCTTTTTCTGTAGGTACCTACATAAATAATATGACAAAAATATAAAAAAAAATGAGTATTCATACACATATACCTAGTTGTTTATGGTAGATATTGTATTTGATTCTGAGTTTCATACCTTAAGTTTTTTTTAGTAAGTAATTATCGTATTGCGTTTATTTAAAAAAATAAAACGAATGCAGTTCGAATAATGGCCTTTATACTGTGCTATATGACATATCATTATGTATTGATAGCGAGATAGAATCAGTGAAACAATGTTGCCAGGATCCAAGAGAAAATTGCGATAATATTTCTTGACGAGGGTGAAGTCGCCATGGAGGCTGTCTCCTGCACTCGAAAATGAAGAGAAACTGTCTGCTCGGTTCTGGTTTTACAAAAACTTTTTATGTTTAATAACGTATGAGGCAGGTATACCTACCACGAAAAACTTTTTTTATATAACTATTTCAAACTTATCAATTGATGCATTCCTAAATATTTATACGACTTAAACAAAACATATTTTTAAAATCTTATTTTTGATTTTCGTAGAATTCAACACGGAATCATTAATATCTAGAATCTAATAAAAATCTATGAAAGCAGCATTACAGCTAGTTACGTTGTGAAAAAGATTGCACTGTAATCTTTTTCGATAACATTCAAAGAATCAAATTTGAATTTGGAACAATTAAAAAGAAAACTCCCGCTACTACACTAAAACTTGAATTTGGAATAAATCTGAAAAACCTCCTTCGCAATTTGAATTTCGAACATACAATTCCACACACACAAACAGAATTCCTCATAGTTGTAAATAAATTTTTTAATTTGTATTTGGAACGTGTCTCAAAAACATAATTTTAACGATTTTTATAAACATGTATGTAGGTACCTACCTACCTAGACATATAAGTATATTATGCAGTATGTGTCTGATTATAGTTATGTACCTACACGTATTAATTCTAGTATCGTAGTTGTGTTAGTGTTGTACATTATATAGACAATGTGTCTGGGTGTACCTACCTACTTATGTATGAGATGAATTTAATGCAAGTAGAATATTAGTGCAGCAGGACTGACGCTGCCCTTGTATGATGCCTTAAATGCATTTTTAATATTGAAACGAATTCTATTTTATAGGAAAGATCTACATAATAATTCAGAAATGTTTGCGTGCTTTTGACAATACTTTACCGTATATGTGAACATCACGCTCAAAATACAAATGCTACGTCAGATATGAATCTGCGCAGAGCGGTGAAATTTGCTCCAGAACGTTCTAAGATACAATTGGCAACGTTAACTTTAATATATTAAGAGCTATTTAAAAAACTTTATTTTTTTAGGATCTTCATACAAATATTTCAAAAAAGACAGAAAGCCATCTTTTGGAAACAAAATTACTCATGTAAACGTTGAATAGAATCTTGGTATTACGGTATGAAAATGTTATAAAATAATTGGAGATTGATTCGTTATACATATAAAAGTTATTCAAATCTTATTATTCTCAATAAATAAAGATTTAATGAAAAATTTTGGAAATAAAAATCCTCCATTTTGTAATTTGACACATTTTAAAAAATTTATGGCCACATTTTGTGTAAAACCGTCGTAGCCATTAGATGAGTAATAATTATGTAGCTACCTTTAAAAATCATATTCAAATGCAGATAGGTATAAAATAATTTAGCAATAATTGTTGAATCATTTTATATTCAATATATTTTATATTTAATAAAGTTTCTTAAAATCATTGTTGAAAAAGATTTGCAAGTAAAATAATAAACATTGAAATTGGTATGAACATTCCATAAACAAACTTGCCGGTAAAACAGTGACCGATAAATTAGATCATTAGGTACAGTGAACTTGACAGAATCGTTGGGAGAAAAGAAATAATATCGACAATAATTGAGAATCTTTAAATGGCATTCAGGAATACTGGATTATAATCAGTGTAGTAAAACGTTTGTTTTATCCACAAAATAGTTTAGAAATATAATAGTAAATAAACTCAAAACTATGTTAGCTTATTTATCATATATTATATTATGCAAAAACAGTAATATACAAGGTTCATTTAAAAAAGACTGATGGTATTGTTGCCGTGAAAATTTGTTTAAAAAAACAATATGCATAGAGTTTCATCGTGTCAAAAGAAGTATTCTTGAAGAAAGCAATCAATCAGAGGTATGACTTGAAGCTTTTCTTAAAACTATCCAACGTTTGTGACAAATCATTCATCCTAGAACAAACACAAAAGATATAGGTACCTATAATGACGGATAATATCATTTCATGAATTTTTTGGGCTAGGTACACATTAATATGTAATCTAAAGTCATCTACATAATATTTTAGTCTGTTTATATTTTTGTAATGCAAAATGCCGGAGAGCGTTCTTAAATACACTTTGATGTATTTAAGTTAATATTTGTATCGAATTTTGTCACAGACAATGGTGGTAAATATTATATTGAATCTAAATCGTTATGTAGATAAACCCAAAGTATGGTAACTTATTTATCATATGTTATATTCTTTAAACAAAATACAAGAAAGATCATACCTATTGTTGTGGTAAAAAATCTTAATAGATGTAGGACGATCATCGTGTTGAATGAAATATATCCTTGAAAGACAGCAAAATGCAGTGATCAGTAATGTTTAGAGACATTTTCTTGACGGAACCTCCAAGGTTCCTTCAATCCAAAAGAAAACCAAAAAGACTATGGTCATCCCATCCTAGAATAAAAACAATAAATTATGGTAGATAGTTATTACATGGCCACCATTATAAAATATGAAAACTTGAATCTATACCTGTAGATATATGATATATCTCCATTATACATCCATTCTCAAAGTATGCTCATAGCCTCATGTTGATTTTTTACACCCAACGTAAAATTTATTCCAGGACAAGAACCATTTATCACATCCATTGGGTTGTATAATATGTAAGTAATATAATTTTTGGTTGATGCTGGAAGACAAGGATTTCTATTAAAAAAGTGTTTATTCTACATAATTTAGTAAATATTACGTAGGTAGGTACATAGGGTAATCTAAATAAATAAATATTACCAGGTACTTACTTAGAAATATATTAACAGCAGCTATCAATTAAAAAAATATTCGAATTTTGAAAATGTTTTGTTGTTTGTCAAAATATCGATGACAGCCAGTACGCCATAGATATCATTACGCCAGTACCATAGATTACCCATAAATTATTTGCGGTATTTTTTTGTGAATGAAAATTAAATCATGATATTTTTATTGAATGTTTTTTTTAATTTTCAGGTTTAGGATGTGTGAATTATAAACATTTTATATGAATTCATTTTATTGATACTTTTCTCCTTTTTAATAAATTCCGATAATAATTTAACACTAACTAAGAATATTTTTTTAGTGTGTTTTGGTTCTATGGTTCATTTGATACGTTATAAAAAATCTATGGATATGTCTAATTTTGTTGTCAAACTATAAAAAAATGTAAACATTGAATTTAGATATAAAATCAATTTTTGGGATTAATAAAACAGGTAATCAAAGTTAATGAGTAAATATTATTTCAAATAATCGCGTAATTACAATGCAGCTAGCCAATTACATTAATTTATTTTCTGTTACTATATTTTTTTTACAGGATAGATTACAAGATATTTACAACAATATCAAGAATGAATTTCTAAAATGTACAAGTATGCATTTTATTACTGGAATAAGCAAAGCGGTAAGTCCCGTATTATTATTTGATAATTGTACATCATTTCATATGTTTGTGTATATAAATTCCAGAATGTTTTGTTACAGATTAATTGTACTGCTTTTGTGCGTTTGACTTCTGGTGCCGACCATTTTCAACTATTACAACACAAGCATCGTTTTGTGTGAAAGATGTCAAAAGTGTAAATTTGTTCACTTTGGGTAAGTCCAGATTCATTTGTATAAAAAAATGTGTTTTGATGAGCTATGACATGCTAGAAGCAACATCGGATTCATACATTTAGTATGATTAGAGACACATTATCGTTGAGCATTGTATTTTTATGAAAAAATAAGCTTTTGGCGTGCCACAACACAATTGTTCACAACACGTCTGTAGGCCTAGACAAAATACATTTGGGATCGACTACAAACGAATTCTTTCACAATGTAGAGTAGGAAGAAAATTAACTGTCCACTTTTTATATTTTTATAAGTGTCTTTGTTTGGTTTAAATAATTGTTTATATATTCCAGAGGACAGTTAATTTTTTCGTACTATACATTGGCAAAATCTTCGTTTGTAGTCGAACGCCAATTTGAATTTGTCTACGGGGCTGTTTCTACTGTAAGATTTAAATGTGAAATTTATTATGGAATACAAATTATAGCTTTTGGTAAAGAAGGTGCCCATATGATTTTCTATATTCTGTTTTTATTTATTTTTTTCTATTTTTAATCTGCTAGATCTAACAAATTATGTTATTTAATTTTACAAATTGGTAGTTGTGTTTATATTCATTGAAATATATGTAATTGAAATGAAATAAACAGAATGTTTTCATTTATTTATAACCAGAAATAAACTGAAAAAAAAATACATATTATAGTGTTTTAATTTTCTATAAAACATCTAATAATATATTATTCTCCTGAACCACTTCCAAACAATAGATAATTTTATAATAATAAAATAATTTTATATTGATTTTTTTAGTTTTAGTCAAATAATCCATCAACGACAAGTTAATATAAAGGATGAGAAGTCATGGATTTAGCAAGTATATTTTCAAATAAGGTTACTGTGTTAAAATATCAAATAATGTGATATTTTAAAACAACTTACTACCTATACTATTATAGGTGATTGTACTAGCAAGTCATTTCATTTACATTTCTTATAAAAACATGTCCCATAAACAAAGAAACAAATACTCCCATAAAATGGTACATATTTCTAACTTTTGAAGCTTGCAAATTATAAAAGCATTGTAGTTACCTATAACTTACCAAATAATGACTTTATGACGTCAAGAGGAGCATATCAGTTTGTGAGATAGCTACATGTATGTTTGAATCATGCACTTTTCACCATGATTACAGGACATCAGATTTATAAGAAGAACCACCTACGGAGAATTTATAAATGTAAAAGTAGTCACATCTCAATGTGTTGTTATTGCACTTAAACGCAATAGATCTGTTGATGAAAAAGCTTAACGCAGGTTTGAAACTTGACGTGGGCCTTAAATTCTTCAACTGTTGCGTTATGTTTTGATGATTGGGTGCCGACTTCTTAGTTTACTTATATTTATAGACATATTCCATAGTGAGAAGCTTTACTTGAACAATTTTTTATAAGTTTTATCCACAAACAGGTTGTTGGAAGTTCGGTGGTATTAGTCAATGACTTTCGTTTGCACAGCGCACTGAAGGCTGTGGGTTCAAGTCCTGGTGGTCCCATTTGCACTTTCACAACACAACCCTTTGGTTAGTGTGAAAGATGTCAAATGTGTATTTGTGTACTTTAAGTAAGCCAAGATTCATTTTCTTAAAAAAAAATCATAAAAATCTGTACTAAAAAGTCAAAACTTTTATTAATACAGTTATATATTTTTATTTTATTCTATAAAAAATATGATTTTCAAATAAGTATGAATCCACCTTCACAATTTGTTAAATATAAGGAACAAAAAGCTGTGTTGGTACATACTTAATTGCAGAATAATAAAATCAACATTGTGGTGAGAGCCCATAGCTCACCACATATAAATTGAGCACTCTGTCTTTTTAACTATGGGGCAAGCATAGAGAATAAGTCAGCAGTCTATGATTATGACTTACAGCGCTTTCTTATTGCTGATGAGGTGTGACAAAAAAATTAAGTCCAATTAATTATAAGTACATTATGTAGGTACACCACACTTTTATAAAGCTCTGTATGTAAACTTCCATCGATCAGATTCTATAACTCCCATTATTCTACAACTTTTTATTATTATTGTAAACCTGTTTTTTTTTTGTTGAAATTTAGTTGAAGTTTCTATAATCAGACCTCTTTTCCTGTAACATCGAAAAAATTCATATTATTACAGACTGATATATTCAACATTACACCGTTATTTATGGTCAATTTTAAAATGCCATTTTTTTTTTTTAACATTTAACCAGTACTAACTGGATTATGACTTTCTTCTCTTGCTATTTCGAATGGCTTTGTGTGATGACTTCACGTTAACAACGTTCCTTATTTAGGTGGTCAAATTGAAATCCTTGAGTATTCGACAAATTCAACAATCTGCCAAGATGCTAGCCACCGGGCCAACGGCCCGTTGGATTTATGCCTTCCATAATTCGTCTATGGAGCTGAGATTCCTAGGATTATATCTTATAATGAATGCAATGCCAAAATGTCTACAGAATTTTAAAATGTGTCAAAATTTTCTAGATATTTTCTCACAACAATAACATTTACATGTTTTGTATATCTCTTATTAATTGTCAACTCTTGGTATGACTTATATTAAGCACCTATGAGAGATGAGAGTTCTAATTCTCTAGAAGTACCTAAATATTTATACTCAAAATTATCATTTATTAAAAAGTTTTACCCTGTTAAATGAAGTTTATCAACTGCAAAATACCTTAGTTATTTATTATAAAAGTGTGTTTCTTTACCAATTATTGTATTGATTGTTTTATTAATGTAAGTAAAATTAATTTTTGAAATCCAAACTCCCTTTACGCCCCACTTAGGGGCATAGGGATTTAATAAATTGGTGGTATAATTGCCATAGCAACTTGAAATTTTTATTATTACCCTATTCCTGTGTTTTATTTTTAATAATCAATCTACACTGATTTTTCTATTCACACGAAGGCTGGATGTGAGGTGCAGGTTCGAATCCTTGGCCACAAAATTTTTTACTATGCTTAAAATAATTAACACCCACTTCTGGTAAGAAATTTCTGGTTCCAATTCCCAGATGGGTCAGAATATTTATAGGAATTTTTTATGCAATATTTTCTTGCTGGCTATAGGTACTGACAATTTTTCATACAAAAGATTTTCAGGTACAAAATCACTGGCTCGGGTAGAGGTCTTAACACTTAAAATAATTATGTACCTACCTGTTAAATTTGATATTAAGAATAAATAAAGCTTTGTAGGTACATAGTTATATTTTTGCAGAAGAACAACTAAAGCATTTACAGAAATCAAGTGTTCTATCTAAATGTACTTGAAGGGGAAGGTATAGAAAATAGATAAAAATGCTATGTTTATGACTCACCTTTGCTGCCTCCACAGCAATTCTACAAATTTCTCATACTATCTAATTATATCTACCTATTTACCAATTCAAATCTTACAGGTAATACAAACTCGATCAGTCAATCAATTCTCCATTTTTTGACCCCACTTAGGGACATACTTTATAGGTACCATATTTTATTAATCCATAAATCAGGTTCTGTAATTCACATTTTTCTCAACAAACTTCATCAACAATTTTATGAACGGGTAAAAAGGCTAGTAATAAATAAATATCAAATTTTTCGCAGTGTGTAAGAAATAATAATTAACCTGAAAGGGATTTTTGAAATATTTGTAGAGCGAAAAATACAAGAATTTCCAAAATTATTAAATTAATTTTCTTCAAAGCCTTTCTGAAAAGCCAATCACGGATTTTTAATCCTATAACGAAGCAAATTTTTTCACATATATGATGAAGAACTGTAGTTAAAATGCAGTTGTATGTAGGTATGTAAGTGTGGTATAAAATGTTTTTAAAAGAAATATGAGTTCTTAAATAACAGTATTTTTAACAATAACTACGTTAAAGCACTTTCAGTTAAGTCAACTTAAAGCAGGAACAACTAACTCTCCGTTTTTTTTAACCCATTTAAGGGCATAGGGAGACAACACGAGCCCTTCACTGCGTTTGATCTCGCGCAGTTTCGATGACCTTTTCGTGATCCCTTAACGCAATGCATTTTATTTCATTTTTTTTTTAGAATTGAAATTATTTATAAATTATTGAAATCGAAGTTACAACGTTCTTCATTGCAGACGTTGCAACATTAGATACGAGGTAGATAAGTACTCAGACCCACTGATAGTGAAAGTAAGCGTCAATCATTTAGGAAGCAAAAGGGGTGAAGCGAGGGGAAAGCGCGAAAACGAGCCGAGGGCGTAAGTCCATTCCACTCTCCCCTCAACTTCACCAACGTTTTAGACAGAGATGAAAGATAGTGAGTAGAACGAAAATGCATCCTCTGTAAGGTTTTGAATGTGTTCGCTCTTTCGCAACACTGTAACGAGATAAGGAGTCTTAAATGACATAACAAGTAGGTAAGTAGGTACTTGGGTGCAATTCGATTTTCAAATTTTGACAAATTGAAATGGATTGTGTTGCCATTTCTTTATGTTTTAAGAATTATTATTGTTATGATTTGAATTTCAAGTTGTTTCCACACACGTTTTAATTGCTTTTTTAGTAATTTTGTTTTATTTATTTTGTAATGGCCGATTGATACAATATATTTTTTTTAAAGTTAAGTAGATATTTTGTTTTGATATGTAGAAATTAAAGAAACAATATTTTGAATAAAAAAAAGGATTGGCGAATTGATGTGAGGGATTTATTCAGATATGTTATTCAAAATATTGTTAAGTCATTATTTGAAAATTTGGGAACGCGATGGTAAAGAGTTTGAAAACCAGTTGCTTCTTTGTTTATGACAGATTAGAAGGTTTGGTATTTTTACATATTGAATGGATGTACGGGGAAACCATTTTTAGAAAAAATGTTGTTTAAAGGGATTAGTAGAGAAGGCAAGGCTTCATTGTTTTGAGATAGTATATTTGGCCCTCGATAGGATAAATAGTTTTTTTGAAGTTTAGTCTAGATCCACGCTCCGATGGGAGACGTTCTTAAATTGTGTGTTGAAGTGTTTGAGTAATTTTTAATATCCTTCGCATATTTCAATGGTACATATTATGTACCTACCGGGGTGTGTCCGAGTGTGTTGTTATTAATACGGGATTTGCGTGCGACTTGATTGATGTGTATCTTTGGAGGTTGAAATATCACATTTGATAAATTCGCGTTTGATAAAACTTAGAATCTTCGGTTTTGGATTAAGCCTTCTGTTTAATTATTATAATATATTATTTATTGTTCGACTGGGCTAACCATAGAGGGAGGATGCGTGGCGGATCGTTAGATTGGACAGCCCCGTGGTAATTCAACTTCCAACTATGAATGTGACGTGTTTATTTTCGTTTTGTGTTTTTTTTGCTAAATATTTGAAGGTATGCAGAATTTTGGGTGAGTGACCAGATTTTTTTTTTATTAGAATTTGTATGGACACAGAGAGATGTTTTCTTGTGTGGTATTTTGTTTGTTGCTTGGTTGCCCCGCTAAGCATGCTTATGAGCAAGTTGCTCGATTGGTTTTAGCTGAGAGATATATGGCCGATGCGTTACGGCATCGTTTTGAATATTTGTGATCTCTGTGTGCCATTGGGCTTATTGTAGTGCAGCATGTGCCTCTCTATATTGTTTTCACACGTCACACGTCAAGCACACGTCGCGAATTGTTATCTGTCATTCGCGGGTTACCCCATTTTCCGATACCAGTGGTGTGACCTATCTTTAATGTTTATTTTTGAATCCGGTTAGGAATTTCATATTTAGAACCTTCTAGTAAGCTTAGTGTAGAATTTTCATTTGTAAAAGTAGGTACATTGGTGTGTTTGTTCCCCGTGAGAGTAATTTTATTCAGTCGAGCAATGAATGAGTTTACTAAAAGTTCGCGTCTGTCCGCGCACAGATAGAGTTTGTAATTTAGTTTTCGCCGCCGTGATAAACGTAAAGTTATAAAACCGGTATGTGTAGGAGGGCTGTTGGCGCAAGCTGAAGACCTTCCCCACATGACTGTCTATGAGAATGGGCTGTTGCTGATTTGGACGCTTTTCAGCTCAGTTCATGAGGTTCACTGGCGAAAAGGTCGCGCGCTAAGACCGAAGCAGTTGAGCGATTTGGAATTCCAATGAGGAAGGACTTGCGGTTTAATGACAGCCCGTACGTAATTTGACTTGAAGGTTGAAAGTAATTGAACGTTTATTTTGATATTGAGATCAATAATAATTAAATGCACGCGAGGTAGACATTAACATTGTTAATAGGCAGGATCGTTTTGACTGTAGCTAGAGCCGTGGCATATTTTTCGCGTAGTAAAATCCTGTCCTATTTTGAGTCTCTGCCGAAAGTACGTTTAGGTATTTAGAGTCAAGAGTTAGATAGTTAAAAGATAGCTTTCATCCCCTGTAGTCTGTACACCATCAGGAACCTTTTTCAGTTGTATATATACACTATATCTGATAGCCGAATTTCGGCCCCTTTTTGGTACCTGTTCGAGGCGTGAGGTCGCATCGAAATTGGGCCAGTCTCGGACCTTCGGAGTTTTATTTTTGCCTGAATTTTGGCAAGAGGGTTCGTTTGACATGGAAGGCCCTCTTTCGGTGGCTAATTCTCCCGTAGACCTCGATCATGCTTATCAATTTGAACTAAATGTATCCCATTTTTCTCTATATAAAACGTTCATTTTTGTCAACCAATCTGTCAAAAGTGCCGCAAAATAAGTATTCACTTTTTTCTATGAAGAGAAATAGAAGAATTCCATCTATGTAGTTAATAATAATATAAAATCTACGGTTGATTCGTTTTCCATAGACAACACAATTAATTAATAATATTTTTGACATTATGAAAGTGTCATTTTTTAATATGAATACAAGACTTACCAATTAATTAAGGGCATCCAAAATTTTTGAATATTTGAAGTGAAAGATTTCTCGACACACATACCTGAAACAAGCAAAACAATAAAAATAAAAAAATAACTCCATTAAATTAGATATTTAAATATGGGATAACCAGTCAAACCTTGACACATTTTAATTATTATGTATTTATTCGAAAAGTAGGGGTTATGTACTAATAAAAGATCTGGAATTACAGGTAAAACATATTTGATATACATATACAATATATAATGCAACATAAATATGGTTTTAAGTTTATAAAGCGTTTCGAAACCCTTGTCAACTTCCGAAATTGACTTACTATAATATATTTTCAAGACATGTTATGATTACGGAATTACCGGCTTAACGTGGAAAGATTTGGAGGCTTCACAGGTATAAGGGTGCGTGGAACCCAATAGAAGCCCATGAGAAGGTTGTATTGATTGAAAAAAGCGAAATATTTCAAATTTAGTAATATTCAGTTTTTCGATAATATTATAAGCGGAATTTTATTTCATATTGTTATTGATTTTCACACTACCGCCATCTATTGAGGGGAAAAATGAACACTTTTTCTAGCCATCACATTGTTCAAACACGCCTTCTTACACTTTTTCTTTCGCCTACCATCTCAAATTATTTACTTTCATCTTTGTAACAACACTTTCTCCCATACCACATTCCTTTCTAATATCATCATTCCTTTCAGTATCCAAAAGATTATTTCCACATTTTTTTTTTTTTTTTATATTTTTTTTTTTTTTTTTTTATTACAATAGACATATTTTTACAATAGGTAATTATATGACAATCATTCTTTCAAATGGTTACCCGGTTATAAAGACTATGTCTCGTGTTTAACCGGGGAGCACGCCCCACCCGTGATATTCCAATCAACATGACAGAACAAACGGACAGGGCGCTGTTTTGAGATATACAATGACTTAATATCAATACCAATACAATGATAACTTACTGCAGACAAATTATAGTAGTACATAAGTATAATACATAAGTGTCAACGATACTGCATTAGAGTGCGAATGCACTTAGGCGGATCTATCATAGGTCCGTACACCACTCAACAATCACACAGTGGTAGCAATAATACTATCACCATTTTTTTTTTCGAGCTGACTCAAATTTTAAAATTTAGAAAAATGTTTCTTTAATCTGTTTTTGAAAGATTTATATGAGTTTATACTTTTTATATTAACTGGTAAAGAATTAAAATAGCAAATTCCCAAGTATTCAAAATGACGCTGCGCTGCAGTCAAATTACATTTCGGTACAATTAAATTATATCTGCATACATTTCTCTCACTTTTGACGTGAGAGAAATTACTAATATTTTTGTGAGTATGAAGAATTGCAATTTTTTTATAGATTTCCTGCACTTTCATTACCCTAAAGTCCTTAAAGAGTTGTTCACTGCTATAATCTCTAGGTTTTTTTAGTATAACCTTGATCACTGTTCTCTGAACCACCATAAGCGGGTAAAGATTAGTTGGGTATATACCACCCCATCCAATTATGGCATATTGTATCATTGTTTGCACTAATGAAAAATACACAATTCTGAGTTGGTTAAGGTTCAACACGCTACGGAGCTTAATAAAGATGTATATAAATTTCCTGACATTTTTCGACATTATTTCTATTAGTTTTTTAAATTTTAATTGGCTGTCAATAACTATACCTAAATACTTTGTCTCACTTACTCTATTCAGACTATTACAATGCATGCTACACTCATTATCAGAGCACCCATTACCATGTATAATAATTTCCATATGTATATTTGTTAATTTCTCGGATATAGCAAATGGTAGAAATACTGTTTTTTCAGGGTTTAAACTAAGAGTGTTGCGATCGAACCAGGCTTTTAAAATATTGATTTCTCTGTTTGCAATGCGAATAACATCATCCCAGCTATCCCCTCCGAAAACAATAGCAGTATCGTCAGCATAGGAGACTATCTGACCATCGAGTTTCAATTTTAGCACATTGTTGACATATATCAAGAACATCAATGGACCTATGACTGTTCCTTGAGGAATACCATATTCGGATGTAGCCGGTTCGCTAAGTTTACCGTGTAACTTCACTCTTGTCTCCCTCGAATGAAGATAGCTCTGGAGCCATGCCAGAGCTCTCTCCCTTATTCCTATTTCCCTCAATTTAGACACCATTTTGAAGTGAGATACACTGTCGAATGCTTTCCTAAGGTCTACAAATATAGCAATACATTTTCTTTTGTTCTCAAAATATTTCATAATTATTGAAGTCAATTTGGCGATTGCATCATCCGTTCCCAGTCCAGGCCGAAACCCAAATTGGTTTTTACTTAAAACATCATTTTTATCCAAAAATGTTAAGAGATGTTTCTTAACAACTTTTTCTATGATCTTGGATATATTAGACGTTAAAGATATAGGTCGGTAATTTGTCAAATTTTCCGGATCACCGCTCTTGTATATCGGAGTGATCAAAGTTTTTTTATAAATTTTGGGGAATTTGCCGGTATCAAAACTTAAATTGACAATATATGTTATCGGTTTTAGAATATATTTTTTTAGCAGCTTGATTATTTCTACTGTCAAACCATCATGACCGGGAGATGAACCACCCTTCAGTGCATTTATTATTAAATCAATATCATTTTCCGTGACAAAGTTAAACACATTTAGTGTTTCGGAAACCGGCTGTTCACCTTCCGCTGTTAAAATAAAGTTACCTGGATCTGTAATTCCGTGCGCCAGTCTTTCTCCGACGCCTGAAAAGAAAATATTAAACATATTGGCGCAATGAGTCGGCTCACTTCCCACATCGTATGTTACACCGTCTACGGTCAAGCTACTAATTTGTAATATTTTTTTATTTTTTTCTGTTATATTATTGATAGCCGACCACATTCTCCTTCTGTTGCTTCCCGTGTTATTTATTTGATTTATTTTTATTTTATTTTTTATTGTTAAAAAAAGTCACTGCTTAGCATGACGGTAAAAAACCTTTGCGCCAAACAGTGTTTATAATACAAAAAAGTGTACAAGTAAAAAAAATTATATACATATAAAAACAATATACATAGGTATCATTTTACAATATACACAGGTATCATTCTACAATGTAACAATAAATGTATATACTAAGTACATTGTACTTACACCAAAATGACAAGTCAACAAAACATAATACACATGAATAGAAAAAAAAGCAGTAAGCAGGTATGATATTATATAGGTAGCGATATTACTCGCCAAAATTAGTGAGGTGAGACTCACCATTTCAACATCGATCGATATCATAGATACCTCCACTATTATGCACAATAAAGAACAGCAGAAACTATCTATATGAATTCAATCTTCGAAGTGAATTCACCATACTCAACATGAAATATGTCGATATGCTCCGCTAATTCATTTAAGGCAGAAATTGCCCTGCCCATAGCTGAGTTACGAATAAGATTTGTTCTGCCAACAAGGGGGTAAAAAAGTTTATGTTGTCGTGATCTTTGGTAAGAGTCTGGTACATAAAATTTAATTTAACATAAAATTTAAATGATCTATATAAAATGTTTGTTTGGTGGACTTAATCAATGTTCTCAACATATTTTTATACTTATTGTAACGGTTTCTGAAATATGGATTATTTAAATTCTTTTTATATTGCAAATACAATCTCTGCTTTTCTCTCACTGATTTCACCAGACCATATGTCATCCACGGCTTGATAAACTTGTGCTCCGTCCTTACTCTAATCTCCTTAGTTTTTGTGCAACTCTCAATATATTTCAATACGATATTTTCAAATCTTTCTGCTGCATCATCAACATCATTGCACTGTAAAACTGCATGCCATGGTTCGGAAGATATTTTTACTTGGAAGTAGCTTTCGATCAAGAACCCGTCGAGATGGTTCAGTTTTTAAAGTTTTATTTTGAGAATCATTTTGTTCTCGGAAAAAGAAACAAGCATAATGATCAGTGATATTAACCTGTAAGGTGGCAGATTTAAGGCTTTCTGTTTCGTCTAAGTTGGTCCAAATATGGTCGATACAGGAGGGCCTTTGACCTTCTACACATCTCGTGATTCCGTTGATACAGGATTTATAATTTAGTCCAGTCAACATATTAACGTAGTCCTCCTTAACATGTGATGAATGATCCTCATATATATTAATATTTATGTCACCCACAAGAATAGTAGGTACAAATATGTTTTTTGAATTTTTCAATTTGTCTTCCAGTTGTTTTATAAATATATTCACATCCGACATATGCGTCCTATACACTGACAAAATTCTATATCTTATTTTATTTATAGAAAGCCAAATCGCAATGCAATTTGTAAAGTTTTCATTATCATCTTCAATTTTTTCTATTTGAATATTATTTTTTGTAAAAATTAGAATACCCGAATTCTTATTAATATTGTGTTTTGTTGCAAGAACGTTATAATTCGGTAGAATAAAATCAGTGTCCCCGTGCGAATGCGTTTCTGTTAACACTATAACGTCCGGTTTTTTTATCATTTCATTAAACATCAATAAAAACTCGTCATAATTCTTGTAAATACTACGAATGTTCATATGCATAAGAGAAAAACCACTATTATAGCACTGAAACACATTATTATAATCTTCAACACTTTCTAAATTTCTTTCATTTATAGTTTTATAGTTTTCCAGTTCTGTTTCAAAATAATCCATTTTAATAATCAATTTTCTGTCTAGCTAAAGACAGCATCAGTTGTTTATACTCACAGTCATTACTGTTTGCACGGTGGTTAGTAGGTTTTTTAAGGGATTTTTTTGTATTGACGTTTTGACAGTTTACACATATAGGGCTTTTGTCCTTATTTGGGCAATCACCTATGGGGTGTCCTCCTGAGCAATGCATACACAATGGACTCTGTGCTTTCTCTGTACATCTGGTGCTGGTATGACCGAACTTGAGGCAGTGATAGCACTGTGTTGTGGGCGTACAATCCTCCACTTTTATCTTGTAGAATCCTAAATTAACTGTTTTCTTATTAATTATAATTTTTCTCATCATCCCACTTGTTTGAACTATGTAGTTATATCCATTTCCATATTTGGGTTTATATATTTTTTTGATGTCAAGTTTGTTATTATTCGGATCCATTTCGATCATTGTTGTCATCATTTTGCGCGACAATATATTTTTCAAATTCATGCTCATCATCATTTTCTATTCCTTTGAACATAATTGAAGGTTTTCTTTTTCTTAGTTCAGCTGCATTCATAGATATTTTATTTGAATTTTGATTTATTTCATTAAGAAGTTTCTCTCTCTCTTCCTTCTTATCGCATAACACGATAAGCCTGTTATTTGATATTTTTTTTACCGCACTGACTCCTATTTGTAGCCTTGCCACATCCACATTTTTTTGCAGCCTACATTTCAACTCTTCGCCCTGTACATTCCCCTCCAACGAAGACACAATAACTCCATAGCTCTCCTTTGGCTGTGGCCACTTTCTGCCTCCTCCCACCGCTCCAGCATAATCCATTGCAGGCTTTGCAGTTGAGTTCACTTGTGCCATTTTTATGGCCATATGAGCCATCATCTCCATAATACCGTTTGTTTTTTCCAGCACTTTAGACTTTAATACGTCCTTACTTATTTTCCCCGGTTCTTCAAATATCAAAAGTATTTCATCTACGTATTTCCTAGCACGCGCAACATATTCGTGAGGGTCAGGCTCATTGGCCGACTCCTCCATTTTATTGTCGATGTTTACGCACTTCACAATATGAAGGCCGGTTTCAAAAGTGTTTAATTGTTGTTTACAGTGATGTTTAATTCTTCGCGCACGTCGCGGTAGCTACGTTCACGAATCGAAACTGAACATCTTCGTAGAGTTCTCATTTCTACTTTGTCCATCGTTTATTGCAACATGTTTTATTATTTTTGAATGACAATTTTATTGCAAATAAGAAATATAAATACAATAAATATTTGACATAAAATATACAATAGCAAAAAGCTGGTTGGTTCTGAAAAAAAATTTTTTTTTCTTGAAACGTACCTACCTACGAAAATGACATTCGATTGCCATTTGAAAATAATGTAATGGAATAGCGTTGCCGACCTAAGTGAATTGGATAAATGGCAACACTGGATTAGTTTATTTATAAAGCTGTCAATTATTTTATGTGACACCTTTGATCAAACCAAAATGTCACTTCGGTATTAACGGAGGCCGACACGACAAATTGATAAAATATTGAGTACTAGCTGAGCCGCCCGTCGACTATCGACTGAACCCAGAATAAAAAAATTTATTGGATTATGTAATAGTTATCGTTAATTCGGATGCGGGATGAAGTTCGATAGGTCATAAGTTTGAAATCAAAACAATTCCTCTATAGTTGCTTTACTTTAAAAAAAAATCAAGAGATGGGGGTGTAGTGGGATATACAACACATGTAACGTCTGTTTTCTTATTGTATACATTATTTAGAATAGACCCTATTTAAACCAAATTTTACCGAATTATTATGGTATAAGATTATATGAGAACATTGTACCTACTATATTTCAGACTTCAAGATATCGATTCAAGAGTTATTATTGTAAAGCAGGAGTTCTTAACTTGTTTTGATTATGGGTCCGGCTTTTTTATTAAATTTGGAGTAAAATAAAAGATGGCGCAACACGGTTATCATTTTCAAAAAGTCATTGAAATACGTTACACTGATTGATGTAAAGATATGCGAGTATACTATTCAGAACAAAACAGTGTAGTCATTTTCAGATTTTTTAGGTGTTTTAGGGCAAATTCAAACAATAACGGACGGGATCACAAGAAAGTGATATCTATAACACCCGATCTGTTTTTTTTTTGGAATTGTAAACGGTGAGGATTTATCGAAATTAAAAAACAAACGGCGCTTCGTCCTGTGGTTTGACGGATACTTCGACCATATTGACTTAAGGTATTTTCTACCGCTCCCAAAGTATTTGTCGTTTAGGAGGGATGGCATAGGGATAGCGGTCGGACAGAGTTGGATGAGGAAGATGGAATAGAGAAAGAGTTGGAAGAGAGGTCAAGAGGCCTTGGGTCGATAATGAAAATGAAATCACAATAAGGATACGTAAATGAATATTAACAATGATCTATTACCTAAATAAAGCAAAATGTATGGAATATTATCTAAAAGAATCGCAGTTTTCGGTATTATTTTGGAACTGCAAGTTCGAGAACCGCTGTTATGGGGTTTCCTTACTGCGAACCATAAAACAATAATTAAAGGGCTGATTGGTTATTTGTAAATGCATAGATTGCCAACAAGATGTAATTATGATAGTATAGTTATAGTTTATAGCAGTTTAAATGGTTGCTTCGATCTGCGCATATATAATTTGAACGAATATATATACAAGATACATACTGCACAAGCTTCTGGCTAGAAGAAAAGCTAAGGGAAGAAAAATTCTGAAGACCTAGCTTAGAGTTCTCGAAACAGATGAATGTCGATGAAAAAACCCAATATAAGACATAACAAAATCAAAAAGAATCTTGGCTACTTGTGTTTTTTTTTTTGAAAAATCAAAAGAACAAAAAGAGGCCCTCCATTCTACAGAAAAATCCGATACATTAATGATCTTAGAGAGAGAGAGAGAGAGAGGAGGAAACCTTTTGTTAAGCAATGAACACAGGCCGAAAAGGAAGAAGGCGAAAAAAAAAATCGGAACGTCAAAGGCATCGAAAATTTGGATGTTGATGTCATAAAAAATGTTGCGTTGGTAAAACAATAAAAATTATAATTGCTAATTATTCGGAGAGACTGGCAAAAAATGTAGGTACTACGCTTCGAAAAATCGGGGCGTTGCTGAAAAAGTTCCGGCAGAAAGCCATCTCGAAATTAACGAGCTGTTTGTGATCCATGGCTTAAGGCGGTTTTAAGGTTTTGTTATTGCAGAGTAATATTTCAGCATTAAAAAAATGAGAATTGTACAGTGCCGGTTTTTCACGAATAAAGATGATCAAATTTCTGGGAAAAATGTTAAGATGTGTGGTTAAAAGTATGAAATTCTTCAACTTATTTTGATGGGCAGGCCGAGACTGAGGTGGGAGGCGAATGTGAAGAGAGATGCAGCACAACACTTGCAGGTGGACAATTTGAGAGGATCAAGATACAGGAGGCCAAGGCTCGATTTGGGCTGTAGCGCCATTGAAGAAGATTTTGATGGGCAAGATAGATGGACGCAGTGGACCTGGTAGAAATCAGATTTCTTGGTTGCGCAATTTGTGTGATTGGACCGGAATAGGGCGAGTGCAGGAGCTGTTCCGAGCGTTAAGAGATGGAGAGAGGTCTTTAAAGAAGTGATTACCAACGTCGGGGAAAACCCGATGAAGAAGGCACGAGAAGAAGAAGAAGATAAAAAGTCCCAAAAATATTATAGAACTAGCTTTCCCGACAGACGTTGTCCTGTGTTCCTAACTATGAGTATTGATTTTGAATTTGTATAATAATAAGCTTATTACCTTTAAACCAATGTAATTTAGATCGATGCATCTGTTTCAAACCATATGTTTTCCATTGACATTTTATGTACCTATCTCACAAACAAACAACTGACAGTGTTCCTGTAAAACTTTAATTTATTTCAATATTTCAAATTTGGAATAAAAATTATATTGTTAAAATTACTAAGAAGGTTACCTACTTCGAGTTTTCTTTGATTTTCTAATTTTCCACGACATATTTTCCATTTTTTCTATCATAAGACTCCTAATAAAAGTCGAAACGACAAAAAAAGAATTGTGAAAAGTGAACATTGATATTCACCTGTTGAAAATCTTTAATCGTCCCTGTTAAATTCAGCAAAAAACACAGCGTCACCGCTAAAGGCTACACGTGTGCTTTTTAATAATAATAAAATCAATAAACATCTAGCTATAACGTTCTTAAAAGGAAGATGGTGAAACAATCTTTAAAGCAAAAGGAAAAGATGATCAATTGTAAGAATAAGAATTTTTGGCAAACTTACTAAAGCTGACTGATAAATTATTAACCCTAGTGAGCAAAAAATGTATTTTCAAAGATGGGCATGCCGTTAATTCAAAAGTCAAACAAAATGTTATTTCAGCGTGCCGTTAATACGAAAAACCCTACACTAATATTTCGAGTGTGCCGTGAGCCATGATGGTGTCCGCTCGACTTCTCGCACTCCTCACAAACAGACAATCGAAGAGTGTGGGAAGCAGACGGCGCTGGTGTGGGACCTGAACAACCCCCACCTTGATGTTTCGCATTAAGGGTGACAGGACCAAATATTAAAAAGTTTCGATGCGCACTTTGCAGATTATTCTTTTATTTCGTCGTTATTCGAAAATAATTGTTTCGCTTCTTTTTTTTTTGTTCGACGAAACAAAAGAACATTCGTTTTTTGAGGATTTTCCACAACACCCCAACAAAAGATATTGTTTTCAATTCATATCCATCAATGAAGTTTGCGTTTTATATTCTGTTCATTTCAAAGTCTTTTTTACTGTCACATAAAGCCTTCAAAGGTTATGTTGTTCCACCATTGCATGAACGGCTTCTACTAAAGGAAGTCTCACACAAGCAGCAGAATTATTTTATTTCTGGTAGAATGATTCTTTTTTTGGAGTTTTGAACTAAATTTTTTAGAAAATCTTTTAAATATATAGGATCTTAGTGTTTTTTCTGTGACAATACTCAAGATCTTTACTGATAGTCTGAGCAGCATTTCACTGAAAATAGGATGATTATGATTTGATTAACTAGGTATTAGGAAAAAGTCCTCCGCTCTTACGAAAAGAATAAGGTATGCATAAAATTCGAGGTTACTCAAAGAGCAATGGAGAGAAGGATGTTGATTATTTCACTTAGGAACCGAAAAAGTAATGTTTTGATAAGGAAAAATACCAACGTAACAGATGAGACCAAAAAAATCGCGGAACAGAAGTAGAACTGGGCAGTTCATGTGGCGCGTATGCTGATGGCAGGTGGATGAAGAGGGTGCTGGAGTGCAGAAACGTAGGTAGGCCCCAGATGACGTTAAAAAAGTAACGGGCCTGCACTGGAAGAGGGTGGCGTCCGACGGAGATGTATGGAAGTCCAAGAGGGAGGCCTTTGTTCAATTCTGGACACAACAAGAAGGCTGAACTAAGTATGATTGGTAAACGGATTATTAGTTTGAAATATTTATTTATTTATTTATTTCATAAAAAAACACAACAGCATATACAAATAACATGACAATAAATTTAAAATATAAGAGAAATAAGGCCAATTACAGTGTTTTTATAATAATAAAGTAAAAGGTATTAAATACATAAGACACCCACACGTGTAGAATATAGAACAGAAGTCAAGAAAGAGAAGAAGAGACAGAAAAAGAAGGAAGAATGGAAGGATGCAAAAGGAAGGAAGAGTGGAAGGATGCAAAAGGATATATTTAATATATTTAAACAATCTGCAATTCTTCATTGTAAGATGAGAAGCGTCCCCACCTTCCTTCTTATTCCTGTTATTTATAAGTTTATAATTGTATATTTAATAATTGCATATTTTTAAGCATTTTATCTATTGTTTTGTTCTCTTCGTTTTAACCGAGTTGGCTGGCAGAGATGCTTTGGGTTAAGTCCGCCCTTTCGACTGTCTTTTTTTACTGTCGCCACACTTTACTTTGTAATAATACAATTTTCTTTTATTTATTTACTAAACAAAGTTGAGGCTTTCTGATGATATAAGACGCATGCCTATCAAGCTACTCTGTGCCAGAAAAACGGATTTATTTTAAAAGCTATGCTCACTTACACAGTAAGCTATTTATCCGCCTGTGGTCGGCATCAGTCTGGAATTCCATATTTTCTTGTGACAGCATTAATTATAATTGTTAAGTCGTTATGCAGGATATTCACAGAGATTTTGGCATATTATATCCTTTAATTGACAAGGATAATTAATGTGATGTGAGCGATGTTCTTGTTCAGAATGCACCGTTGCCTTTTCATTAGTGTATTGAGGGCTTGAGGGAATATTGTTATTTGGAATTTGTATTAAATAATGTGGGAATGGGCTCCGAGTTGCCCGGACAACCCCCACACTCTCGGTTTCAACTGGACCGAACCCCTTTTCGAAACGGGATGAGTATTAATTACTTGCAGGAATACTTTATTTGAAGCAGAAGAGAATCGGTGAAGGGACAAAATTAGATCGAGTAGAAAAAATAGAAATATAATATAGTGTATATTGTGTTACTATTACGAGTCTTAATCAAGAAAAAAATTGTTAATGAATACATTGAGTGTAAAAGAGCTTTTTAAATGCCAGAATTTTAAATTTTGAATCTGTGGCCGTAGTAATTTGAATGCGAAAAAAAAAAATTCGCAAATGTAGAGTGCGAAATATGAACTGTCCATTGGAATATATAAAAGACAATTACACAATATATAAAAATATAAAAAATGGACATTTAATTTTCTACCTATTTTACATTTTTGGCGAAAATTCGTTTCCCATAATTCAAATTGACTTCGGCCACAGGGTGACGTTGAATTCATTATTTACAGTTCTTTACCGTTTTTGAGTCTGTAACTTTTTAAACGAATCTAAAAATGTGGCATTGCATAAGAAATCGTTTAAAATTACATACATACATTCTCCCTTTAAGCCCCCCCGCACACCTCAAGCCAGCCCGGTGGGAGACCAATCCGCAGCAAACCCGACCTCCTAGATCGACCGAAGCAATCAAACCAAAAAGCCGGCCCCGGACAAATCAAGCCCGCCGCGAACTTCCCCCAAACCAACCAGCAATGCGGGGGCCTAAGCCCCACTCGGGAGCATAGGGAGGCATCAAGAGCTCTCCATTGCGCTTGAAGGCGTCCGAGGCTCATTGTGCCTTTTCTGACCAGTTGAGATTTAAGGATGTGAAGTGGTCAACCTCACGGTCCCGATCTGATTTTTCGATTTCCTGCCTCTTACAGGATGCTCAAAAAATCAGCAAAAAGAGCAGAGGTGCTATTCTTCGCCGGCAACCTCACGGCAATATTACATATCTACGTTTAATATGCTTATTCAAAGTTTTTCCATGCGACGATCAATAATAATTTGTTGTCTTTCGGGTTTAAGACATTTTTAAAAAATATTGCTTAAATTAAATTTAACCAAAAATATTGAGAAACAATCTCTACGTATTTTTGATGAATATTTGGACTTATAAGTAAGGATTTATTTTGGTCAAATTCAAAAGGTCTTTTTATACTTTTATAAAGAAAATGTTAGCTATTTGGATTATGGAAAATATTCTGAAAATATTTATAGTATTTCCATATGTGGTTGTTATTTGAATTTGAAAATTTTTTCACAGGAAATTACGGAAATGAATAGTTACAATCTGTTTACCCATCTGTCAATAATTGTTAAACGTTATATTTAGCTAAGACTGCGCGTTTTAAAGATATCCAAGCTTTGTACAAAGAAAGAATGAAACTAATTAATTATTAACAGTTTGACATTTACACAATAACAATAGAACGTATTTAGATTATTGCCAAATGTAAGGTAGAGAAAAAATTCATCAACCATATATTTTTGGAAGTATTAAGGTGAAAATTTATATGTAAGTGCAGTTGCAGAGAATAAAAAAGTGTGTATTTTATTCATAGATTCAAACGAAAGCTATAAAACAAGACAGTTTTAGTCCACAGACAAAATATAAAATTTAAATGAACAAGTTGACGTTTTAATAGACTTGTCAAAATGCGGTTCTGGCCACGATGCATGATGTGCAGACGAATCTATGGTATGTTAAAGTTCACTAGATATTAAAGTCGCCCCATATGAATTTACATCATGGACACGCTAGGGGGTCGGTTTTTGAAACAAACAAACAAACAAGTATTAGTATCTATATAAGTAAGCTGTGTAAATTTGATATTTCGGGCTTCAAACATCCGGTACATATGAAATAATATTGTGAGAGGGTGTCCGCTGGTTCATCTTACTACCTACAAATGTTAGTACGTACATATATTTTTTTTATTATTCATTTATTTGTGTTTCAACTGTTCAAATAATATCTAAATATGTAATCAAAGGATTTAAATGTACACAATAGCT
The DNA here is from genome assembly GCA_963576905.1 of Mystacides longicornis. Classification (NCBI taxonomy): domain Eukaryota; kingdom Metazoa; phylum Arthropoda; class Insecta; order Trichoptera; family Leptoceridae; genus Mystacides; species Mystacides longicornis. The sequence goes on along the minus strand of OY756433.1, from coordinate 4,071,400 downwards.
GTTTATATTCAGTCGTGTGTACATACTATGTATAAGGTTTAACTACTGTACGGTTGATATTTAAAAATGATCCTTCGAGCCGGATCTTATAAAATATAAATAGAATGGATGTAGATATTTTATATTTAAATTAGAGTTTATATGTCACCATATGACGGGTTTTGTCGACCGTTTTTACGGTTACATTGCTGATTGGACATCACTGCCTATCTGATGTAACGTTTGTCATTATTCTGTTTTTTAGTAGTGTGTTCAGTACTTTAAAAGTCATTTTATTTCAGAGATGCGTTTCGTTCTGATAGAATATTTTCGATCTTCTAGCACTCTTTGACTCTTTCACAGTAAGCTACTAAAAGCTTGAGTCGTGTAAATGGAAGATGGTCAGAAGCTGGGATCTAACCAAACAGTACGAAAGCAGACGCTGTCTACCAGCCACATAATTTTTTATGCTCTCTTAATTTTTTTATTTTATTGTATTACTGTTTTACAGACTTTTGAGTTGTGTGTTAATTTATTTTGTTGTTGTTTTATTTTCTCTATTTTACTTTTGAGCTGTTGGTATTTGATTTGTAAAAATATTATTCTTTGATTTGTTACACCCAAACACAGGCCTCCTGGGATTTTTCGAATTATTTAATTGTTAAGGTAATAAGTAATGATATTGTAAATTACTTTCGAAAATTAATTATATTATGTTACGTAATTCGACAGTAAAATAACAGTTTAATTATCTAAAATAGAGAGGATGTATGTAATTCAACCTTTATTTTTTTGTTCAAACGTGACTTTAACAAGACTGACTGTTAATGAAATGTTGTCTCCTTGTGATCTTATAAGCAGATTATCGGAACGTTGTCAGTTTGTTTATTTTATTTTTAAAGTAACAACTAAAGACTGAAACTTCAGACTAGTTTGTTTTTGAAATAAGCTGTTTACTTGAAAACTTTTCAACAAACACGTATTGAGATTTTTATACCATCTTTATTATTGCACAGCCAACATTTCGAATGGACGTAATCGCTTTTGCCAAGAAAAAGTTTACGTGACTTATTTACTTACATGCAGAACGACTTAATGTGTAAACAAGTTGTTCAATTCCAAAATTATCGGTTTTTCGTATCAGATATTTTTGTATCTCCAATACAAGTCGTTCCAATTCAAAATTTACAACCGTAGTTTGGGATTTTTTAAGTTGCTTCCTAAAAAAGACTCTACAACTCATATCATGCATTGGTCTCTTAACTTTCGACTCTCTCAATACTCTAGTCTCTAATCTGTCACCTGCAGAAGTTGTCCTTCTTTTGATCCCATCTTCCTTGTGCATCCTCGGTTTGCCAACTCATCTCCAAGAGTCAAGGATTCTCTTTGATCCTCATGAAGATAACATTCCCTGAATATGCCTTTCTTATTTGATCCTGCCTTATATGGCATATTGAGAGATACTGGGATTAGCTTGGTATTATAAGTTTACTCTGATCTTTACCTTTGGTTTTTCGTCACCCATCAAAAAGGATCCCATCGTGATTTTGCTGTTTTAAAGTCGAGAGAAAATAAAAAATCTAGACCAATTCCGATAACCAGATTTAATGACAAAAATTTTCGCCAGGTTCTTGAGTTTACTCAATATTTATTTTCTAGCGTCGTTTACGATGCAGTAAATAAGAGCATCTTGCAGTTATTCCGGATGGTTAATCAGAAAGCCACGGGCTGTTTAAACGTTATTGATAGAATCGTCGGATACATTTACGTGAATTATTTGATAAATTAAACACTATATTTTGTTTTGGTGTGGTAATCAATCAACACTTTTTGTGTCCCCGCTTTGGGAAGAAGAAGGAATAGAATCTATAAATTAATACGTAAAGGAAAAACTTTGTGACTTTTTTTCCGGAAATTGCGCGGACGGCGGAATATGAAATTTCGCACACTTATAGTTTATACAGAGAAGGGGTGGCGAATACTAATGTTTTTTTTATAATTATGCAAAACAATCGATTGAACGACAATAGAAACATAATAATTCATGTCCAAGCTTATAATTTAAATAAGTTATGGTCGAATTTCGAGTACTGGTCGACCACTATCACTCTCTATTGCGTTTGATATTAGGCAATGCTAATGATTTTCTTCAACACCGCGCACCGTATATAGTAAAAAAGCTGCTAACCTAGGATAGCCCAGAACTCATAGTATATTATAACAGCCTTTTCATGTAAAACATATCTTTGCATAAAAATTCTTAATTTTACGATTAAAATGCATTTATCCTTGGAATTATTATAGAAACTTTAAAATGATATCGACTATTGGAGCTTTTTATTATCTGCTTTAGAACTACATATTCAATATTAATCGGTACTTTAAGGGGGACCCACTGAAGTTACAGACCTCAAATTTTGCGTGCTTGTGTAGGAGCATAAGACCAACCTGCATAACAAATTTTATGAAAATCGAAGAATTTTCTTTTTCTTTTTTAGCCCTTTTTCTAGAACAAGTGAAATTTTCTTTGGATACTTTAAGAGGGTTCCCCTACAGATCTCAACATTTTACTGACTCATCTACATCGAGGGGCTAACCGTTCTACCAAATTTCAATCAAATCGGATAAGAATTACTATGAGTTATGGGTGCGCACACATTTTTGGCAAACGCGTACGGGTACGCGGAAATTAAAATTTTTTTTTTTGCATTTTTGAATCTACACCCTCGAAACGTCGAGAAAATTAAATTCAGCGTAATCTATTTTTTTTTTGAAATCCGATCACAAGACTCATGTATATTCCATATACTATGAGTAATACTTCAGCTCTGCTTCTAAGGAAAGGGACTCGTTATTAGAGTAGTTATTCTCGTCTTCAGGGTTTTGAAAGACGAAGAATGGCGTTCTTCTCGACATGACAACTTTCATTTTGTTGTGATACCTAAATGACAATTTGGTTGGATGGTATTATCATGTTTTCTCGAGAGAAACGAAAGTGTTTGAGGGAATACTTCTTAAAATGTTCATTTCTATAGAGAGAGAGGCAAACATATTTCTGTACAAGGTATCGTGTTATCATCCGGAAGCATTTATGAAGACGCTCTCCATAAAACAAGTAAGGAACTGCTTTTGTTTTACGACCACTTGGCTTAAACTCGTTCCGATGATTGGCGCGGATGAGGGAACCAGGCGGTGAACTCTACGAAACGATACAGTCATCCGACAAAATATACCATTTCCGGCAAATTTAAAGCTTACATAGAAATCGTAAAGACACGAGATAGCTGATTATGTTCCTTCACTCTGACAATTCAAATAATAATTAGCCAGATTGAAATTCAAACTGTGTTGAAAAAAAAATGTACATCAGCTGTATACAAATCTAATGTTTAGAACGAACATGTGACAACTAATGACTAACAATTCATTACTTATTTTCGATTTTTAAATGGAACAAACCATTACGGGCTTACGACCGTCTTCTTTTCAAAGGCTGGCTTACTGTGATCACTTTACGTTAACAGCGTTCGCCATTAGGTGGTAATGTTATGTAAAGTTTAGAAGACCTTTTGACAGTGATCAATTTTCAGGTTGTTTTTAAAGTTAAAGAAGCTAAAAAAATATTCCTTAAAAATAATTATACATAAAATAAAAAAGACAAGATGTTTGATCATCAAACAAGTAAGTTTGGGAAACAATTATTGCTGAAAAAATATTATTGTACTTTTCAAAAACATGTACGCACACTCAATTTTAACTCGTTTAATATACTTTCAATAAAATATAGGTATGCTTGAAATATGAAACTAGCCGTATGAAAAATGAAGAAAGCATAAACTAAAAACAGAGCAATGCCTGTTGATGTCATAATAAATAAAAGACATGATAAAACATTTTTCAAATATTTGAATTTCGAACGTTTCATTCCTTTGTGAATTCAAACGTATTTTGATATTATGACCTCAAAGTAGGATTGTGTATGCGGGACGAAATGTAAGCAGTTTTGAGAAAGCGTGACCCAGTTTCCAGCTGAAAGATCCCCACTGCGCTTCTATGATGAAGCCTATTCTGCTCAACTTACTTAGCTTATCACTAGCGAGATGAAGTCAGAGCTCCTTATTGCCTACCCGCTCCTCTGAACTTTACAAAATGAAATCAACGTTAAAATTTATTATTACTTTGATAACATTATATTGTGAGTTTGTGTGTCTTTCTCTCAGTATAAAAAAACATGTAGATTATCATAGTGTGGCTACGTGTTATGCCTAGAATAACATAGCAAAGTGTACTAAAATTTAAATAGTCGCTAGAAAATTATTTAAATAAAGATTTTTTCATTCCACGATATTAATTCATTTATTTTTATCATCTCATGCAGATACCTCCTCAATGGGGCCGTCCATTAATCATTCTCTGTACTTATATGTGATTTCAGAGGGGGGGGGGGGCATTCTGAAACCTCACCAAATATCATCATGTGTTATGCTTTTTTGTTTGTCAATTTTTTTAATGTGCGTTATAAAAATAAATGCACGTGATTTTTTTACTAGACCCTAGATCTTACCAGATCTTACGTGATTTTTTACCGAACCCCCCCCCCCCCCCTTCTCTCTTTTGAGCTCACGTGATTAATGGTCGACTTCCATCGGTGATCTTGGCGCTACAGCCTCATCACTTAAACTTGTCTGTCATTCTAATTAGAAAGTTGCAACATTATATTTTGTTGTTATCGCGTTGATCATGTCAAATAATCGTAAAAGCACTCGACGGTTTTCTACTGTATAACAAAGATCCACCAATGAGGAGAAAGTAACAACATTTTGAATTTTCAAAATTCGAACTTACAACGAATTTTAACCATTTGAAATGAAAGGATTTTAAATCTGGGAAGTTTTTAAAAGAATATTCTTTACGAAAATTACGCATTTACGACCTGCGATAAATAAGGGAGCAAAAAAAATAAATAAAACCTTATTATCAAAAGGAGCTCCATGGGAAAGAAGCTAGTAGGTACACCGTTATGTTTGATGCCAAGATATTTTGTTGCTACAGAGTTTTATTTCAAAAGCTAATTTCGAAATTCGTAACAAGTAAATAACAATAATGATTCAAAAGAGAATAAAAAAAGCAATACATAAAATAAAGAAAATTTGGAATAAAGCCTTTGATCTTTTTAAACGAGCTCATTTGGCTCAAAAATAATTCGTTCTTTAGTGATTTATGAGAAAAAAAGATGCCCAAATAAGCTAAACGGGGCATTGGATTTGTTTTCTCTATAGAAAATATGAATAAATTGGCAAAATTGCGAGTTATTTTTTGTTTAAGACCGAGGTACACCAAATCTACACCTACGTATAATATAGATTTATTATGATAATAAAGTTATTTAATCAAGGTGTGTTGTAAAAAACGATCAATTTTTAGGTAACCTACGAAAACTTCAATAATGTAACCCAAGGTGTAAAAAATTTACCTAAAATATTCTTTTTATCGCGAACGCTGTGAAAACTAATGATGATAGAATAAAATAATGTACTACAATTTTGTAGAAGACATCATTATTTACAAAAAGTATCGCGACAGCATATGTCTAACTATTACAGTTATGCCACAATTAGTGTTTTTTTTATTTAAAAAAAAATCAATAAAATGTCACCTCTAGAAAAGGCACTTTATTGGTATCTTGGTATTACTCCTTATTAAAATAAATTAGTTCATATTCAAGTCTGCTTCAATATGTTTGTATAACTTTTTGAATTATTCAATTCGGACATTCCATTCGAAAGTTATCACGGGTTTAAAAAGTAATAAGAGTATTGGAAAAAAAAGCATAGTCTCTTATCATCTCAACTTATCCGATGCAGAGTGCGTACGGGAACGGGGAGGGGACTGAGGGGAGTCATGTCAAGTTTAGTAGAAATACCGCGCAAAGTAGTCAGGGTGGTAAAGTGACGTGACACGATACATTGCAATGCAATTATTTCAGATTAACATATGCTATAAAATATTTTGAAAAAGTTAGGGATCTGTATGAAAACTAAATTATTTTTAAGTATCTATCTACCCGTGTGAAGCTGGGGCGGACCACTAGTTCTAAATAAAGAAAAAGAATAAATAAGAAAGTACAACAAATCAGCAATTTTTATCACACTATAAAACTCCTCACAAAAGGTTAGAATATCCTTTTTACGGGAATTCTAAACTTAAAAAAGGCCAACATATACCTACCTACACAAGAGCAAGGGCAGAGGACGTAAATTACGTCTCACTGATTAGGTCGGTGAGATAAAAAATACGTGAGATATTACAGAATTAGTCTGGAGAGAACCGAACCCATTCTTTAATCGCCCGGTTAGGACATTCTAAGTTAACGCTCGGAAAGTTTGTTGCGGACGCTCTCTATAGTTGGTCCTTTCGGTCAAATAGTAATTTATAGTTAAAAAAGGTGTGCCTTTAACATTTTCGTGATTATAATGATAAGAAAAAAATATTAATCATAGGAAACCTATGAACTCAGGATATTTCAAATGGAATCGTTTCCCATTGGGGTAGGATTCTAAAAAATTAAAACATCGTAAATTCAAATTGGATGTGAGTCCTGGCACCTGACTCTGGCCCAGGCACAAAAAGTATCTGCATTCGAAACGAAGTGCCTCAGGAGAATTTTGGGTATAAGATGGTACCACCGCATCACGAACGACGCTATACGCCGACGCACCCAGCGTGAGCCCATCACCTCTACTATTATGTGGAGGAGATGGACTTGGCTGGGACATGTGTTAAGGATGCCGAATGACAGTTGGCCGAGGAGAGCGCTGTTTTTCCTCCCATCAGGGTCCCGGAGACGAGGAAGACCCTCTCATACTGTGTTCCGCTCCTTCGAGGCAGAGCTGAGGAATCTGGACATGGTGTGGGAGGAGGTCATTAACGTTGCGCATAGGGATTGCAATCCGGAAAACCGGATCCGGTATTCCGGCGGATCCGGCATCAAAATGCTCATATCGGATCCGGCGCAAATTGACGGATCCGGAGATCGGATCCGGTTTATCATATCAAAGGATTTTTCAACAAACTCAACATGGACAGAACTCGAACCCGTATCCCTAGCAATTTCATAGGGTCATTATAGGTAAAATTATGGGTACCCATAAAGATAAAAAGAGAAAAGGAGGCAAATGCGTAACACTGAGCGCAGTGGAATGCTGCTTTTGCCTCCTTGTAGCCAATGTAGGATTTTAAAGCTAGTGTTTACTGATCGTATTGAAAGTATTGACTATCGAATGAAAAGACACCTGTTAGAAAAATGGTGAGAATATTAAACAATTATTTACCCAATAAAATATATATTAACATTTTTAAAAGCAAAATATTAATTGTGATTATTGTCTAGATTAGTTCGGTAGTCTCTGTCACAATGTGTGTGCTTTTATATTCAAGGATAAAACTGAAATAATTTCTCAAAGATTTATTCTTGATAATATATAGGAGTGTCTCTGATTATTCCCGGTTATAGGTATTATGGGACCTGGGACGCGCATGTCCAACTGCTCATCCATCTCTTTGGTGCTCGTACAAGGATCTGCTGGTTGATGTGATTTCATCCTCTTATAATTACCAGAATCACCGGATCCGTTCTGTTGACGTGATCTTTCCAATAAGGCCTTCTATTTCTTCCCCATTGCCTGACGTTCTCGATATCGCAGAAGCTCCGAATTTGGAGTTCGGATGGTTTATTCCACTATGGGTGGTGATTTTTTGAGAATCTTTCTTTTTCGTTGTGTCGGTTTTAGTTTGCACATCGTAAATCATGATCAATCAAGCAGGTTATATAAATATGCTACTTATTTTCGTGAATTTCAAGTTGAACTTTATGATAAGTAATCTAATTTGTAACTTTATTTAAAAAAAAAAACTATTTTTTATAGTTTATACTATTTAAAAGAAGTCATACCCTAATTAAATTTATTTCGTATACGTACCGTTTTATTTTAAGCCTTTATTATTGTTAAAAATGTTAATTCATCAAGGTTAGCTCAATCCGGTCGGATCCGGCCGGATTGACGAAAATCCGGTTGGATCCGGCCGGATTCAAAATGAGACCGGATTGCAATCCCTAGTTGCGCAGGATCGAGCGCAATGGAGAGCTCTTGTTGCCTCCCTATGCCCCTAAGTGGGGTCTAAAGGGAGTTTGGATTTGGATTGGAAATTCAAGTACCTGGGAGCAACCATTACCACCACTGGTGACCTCGGGGCTGAGCTACCGATACGTATCGGTATGGCAAGTGGCGCTTTCAACAACATGACTTAGATATGGAAGGCGTCGGTGTTTAGTGTCGAGACGAAATGTAAACTGTTTGATGCGTGTGTGTTGCCCATTCTCCTGTATGGGTGTGAGTCCTGGCACCTGACTTTGGCCCAGGCACAAAAAGTATCTGCATTCGAAACGAAGTGCCTCAGGAGAATTTTGGGTATAAGATGGTACCACCGCATCACGAACGACGCTATACGCCGGCGCACCCAGCGTGAGCCCATTACCTCTACTATTATGTGGAGGAGATGGACTTGGCTGGGACATGTGTTAAGGATGCCGAATGACAGTTGGCCGAGGAGAGCGCTGTTCTTCCTCCGATCAGGGTCCCGGAGACGAGGAAGACCCTCTCATACTGTGTTCCGCTCCTTCGAAGCAGAGCTGAGGAATCTGGACATGGTGTGGGAGGAGGTCATTAACGTTGCGCAAGATCGAGCGCAATGGAGAGCTCTTGTTGCCTCCCTATGCCCCTAAGTGGGGTCTAAAGGGAGTTTGGATTGGATTGGATATGGTTGTATATACTAAGACATATAGAACGTAAATTGTCTATAATTCTTCAAGCCATATATTACTGATATGTCTACCTATCGATATTTTTTAATAATTTGTTAAAAAAATTATTGATAAATTGATCATTCGATGAATTGATTTTCGATGAACTCGTTGTGAATCGTAAAAACCATGTTACAATAAATAAATAGTATATTGTAGTGAGAAAGAATAATTTAAAATGACTGAATTCATGAATAAGTCTTTAACTCGGTGGTGTAGTGGTGGATTTTGCTAATTCCATTGGAGTCCACGAAGTCCCGTATCGGGAGTGCACGGGTCAGATAAGGCTGTGTGTCCACTAATTTATACCCCCGCATGTACCGCATATGGGGGGTAGTTGGAACCCCGGCAATAAAAGTTCCTACCGAGTACGTATCTTCATACAAACACAGGCCGTAGTCCGCCTGCTGGATGAATCATTTTTATATACATAGAAGGTTTGCGAGAAAATTAATTACCTAATTAAACATTTTCTTTATTTTTGCATTGAGAAATGGTTTTGAATAATATTTTTCCGCACATAACGTGTACGACTTTTCTTAACAATCTATATATTAATACGTGAAGGAAAAAATTGTGACTATTTTCACGAAAATTGCGCAGATGGAGTAGTATGAAAATTCGCACACTTAAAGTTTATATTGAGAAGGGGTTGGGAATGCTAATATTTTTTTAAAATTATGCATGATAATAGATTAACCAATAAAAAAAAACACTACACCCACTACTGTATTGTTATTTATTTGATACACATACTTCGATGTATTTGACATTATTTGAGACAGACCTTTAGTTTTAGTCAAATTGAGAATAGATTAATATTTTTTTGTATTAAATAACCACAGAAAAAACTTTGAACATATCATCAACATTACAAATACGACGTATCCATGTCATTATTTTTGAAAGAAAATTGTGAAATAGCGCTCGCTCAGTTTTTGACAAAGCAACCTTTATAATGCTCAAACTTATAATCTAAATTAGTTATGGTCGAATTTCGAGCACTGGTCGACCACTAGTATAAATAAATAACATTTTATTCATATACACATAGATTGAAAAATATATTATAAGATATTGACCAATAATAATACATGGGAATCCCCTTAACAATATGACAGTATGTGGCCTTAACGCACAATAATAATGGCGCTTAATTTATTTACCTTCTTGCCTCTGGCAACACCAACACGGGGACATTTATAATTAGCTCGGTGTGGCAAGTAATAACATACCGAATAGATCGTATCGTCACGCCACTGGTGTAAAATATTCAAGCATACATTAAAAAGCACATAACATTTTATGTTTATGCCGTGGAGAGACAATACGCCCATGTGTTCTGTATAATGAATGCCATCACCGTGCATTATGTCCGTCCTCAAATTTTATGTTTTTATTTACATTTTCGATTTCAACCCCCAACCCTTAATTATTATTATAATGGGCGGTTTCTATTAAAAAAATCAATTATTATCATCTAAAATGTTTTAATATTCTATAGAATGAAAATCTGTACCCCTATTCTCTGTTTTATCGGAAGGTAGTCACGGTAGTAAATTGAGTACATTTTGTATGGGAAACGTGTATAGCGCCGCCACAGAGATACTTTTTTTTTTTTTTTTAAATGAATCTGTGCTCACTCAAAGTGAACACAAATACACTCCTTGACTCTTTCACAGTAAGCTACTGAAAGCTTGTGTCGTGAAAGAGGAATTTCTAGAAACAAAACGCATTTGATACGTATAGAAGTTTTTCATACAAAATGTATCGTGTAATACTCACTTTACTACCGTGACTTCCTTCCGACAAAACAGAGAATAGGGGTACTGCATTGGTATTTACGAAAAATCTAAGTCGGAACTAAATTTTTTCTTTTACTTAAGGGTCATTATGGCGCTAAAAAGAAATAATTTGTAAGTAAATGAGACAAATTCCAATTAATATTAAGCATAATCTTCACATTTTTTGACAGCTCAGAGGTGTGAGTATTCTCTCATTATTTTTCATTAACTAGACGACCTGATAAACATCGTATCTCTTACACACCTGTGAATACTTCATTTCTTCACTGATAACAAAAAAAATAACGATCGCATATTGTGACATATCTGACAGGTATGAGAAAACATTTATTCGTTATTTTCTCTATTTTCCTCGCGATTTTTCCATATTTTCTCACCGTTTAAAAATAACAGGAATATTTCGAAATCAAGAATTAGTTAAATCGGTTCAGCCGGTCTCAAGTTTCAACGAGATACACGTACGTACATCTAAGCATTTTATATTTGGAAAGAAATAATGTATATTAAAAAAAAATAGTTTTAGTGATTTGAATGTATGGTGTGGTTAAAGGAGGTCATTGAAGCTACGCCAAATCGAGCGCAATGGAGAGTTCTTGTTACCTCCCAATACCCCCTAAGTCGTATCAAAAAGGGAGTATAGATTGATACTTTTGTCATAAAAAAGATGATATTTTTTTGTGTCGGAAATTCACATTTTATGGGGATTGTAGCTGCGTATTTTAGAATTGTTGTTTGTGAAAAACTTTAAGAGTACCAAAGTGAATATTATATTATGTTGCTACGAAAAATAACAGGCCAAAATCCCCAGAAAAAGGAAGAAGAAAAATATTATTAAAGTCTCCTCTAATTAATAAAGTCGAATGCACCTTTGGTTGGACAACTTTACGCAGTGCATATTGGTATAGAATGTTCAGTTAAATATCCACTATATCATATTATCCAATAGTAGATACCATGAGTGTACGTGTATATAACGTTAGGGTAATGTAAATCATGTGACATTACACACACCTGTGACTGGAGTACCGGGAACCACGAGGGCGTAGAGGCCTGCACGCACCCGACAACAAGACTGTTGACACTAGGTGACAACACTATTTAAACATTAACTACCTAGGTATTTATTTTAACGCGAGTAAAATTATGGAAGCTTAAAATCTATGGAACTTTTTGAAGACGAGGTTAATGAAATACATACTTTAAGGCTTTTTAAACGAAGAACTATAGCAGAGCTCACTACAAGCAAAAAACTAGTGCATAACGCAATTCTGTTACCATCAATAATGTATGAATGTGTAAAGTGGACATGGACGAAAAAATAAGTATGTAGTATAAATGCAGTAGAGATAAGATATCTACGAAGAATATGTGAAAAGACTCTGTGGGATATGGAAAGGATCGAGAATATTAGGAAGAAATATGGTATGGAAGTACCTAAGTGTTGTGACAAAGATGAAAGTCAGTAAGTTGAGATGGTTTGGGCATGTGGAAAGAATGGATGCAAACAGAATGACAAAGAGAATTTATAAGGCTGAGAGAAGGGGTAAGAAAGCGTGGCCGACCGAGAATGACGTGGATCGAACACATCGATTCCGTCCTCAAGGAAGGCCAGGTAAGAAGTACGCTAGAGCTGACATAGTTATGATATCTGTTTTATTGCTGTAATATCTCCCCTAGGTCTCGTGCGAGACACTTGTATGATCGGTTCTTCTGGCGTTACGCTAGAGATATGAGGGAAACAGTAAGTAAGTACAGAAAGTGAGACAAGAACAAAGTCCTACACGGTCATCTACACATAATGTACCATAATGTACGTACAGGTTAAAATAATATAAAATACATATGATTTTTAAAAACCTTGACTTAAAGAGGCATCGATAGACTCAAGTTGGTCCAGAGAACTAAGAAATTGTCAATATAGTAGACAAATCTTGAATACAGAATAAAGAACCCCAAAATATGAGCTGCCTGGAATTAGCCAGCACCAATTACATATTAAAAACTACGGTGAAAATTAGTCTTAATATATATATAAGACGCTCAAAGTTGGGAGATATGATGGACAATGGACATCTATGTCCAAACCAACGAAATGTTCGTCTATGTGTGTGTATTGCAATTGCAAATCATATTCAAGATACTTTGAATCATATTATCTTTGGAAGGCTTTTTCGAGCCAATAAAATTTCAACAATCAATAAAGTTAAATATCACCAAACTCCGCTGAAAATTTTTTTCGTTGTCCCATTCAACTAAATCGAAATTTAAAGCTTTTAATTTAAAAAAACAAAAGCGAAAAACTCCTACGATAATAATAAATTTAAAACCCATTTTCCAATATTTTCCACTTGAACGAATAAAAAATTGAAATAAATACTTAAAAAATGGTCGGCGGATTCGGCAATATAACATTGGGTGCACCTGTGCTTTGATATGTGCTCCTGATATTGGGACCCGGTTAGCTACCCCATTGCCACCCTACATTCGACCGAAACCAGAGGTTGTCAAACGTTTCAATCCAATAACATTAAAATATCTTGAAATCTATGTAATATGTCATATATGTGTAAAGCATATCACAAAGAGTATATACTTAGTAGAGAGACGAATGTTGAATGCATCACCAGCAAATCGAGAAACGAATGATGGTAGGGACCAAAGAAGATGGTCCGACGACGTTAAAAGAGTAGCGGCTTGCACTGGAGATAGCCACGTCCGACCTTTGAGAGGAAATAATACTAGAGAAATAATGTGCAAGTGCGAATGGTTCCAACAAGTACCACGTGACTGCTGTTAAACTCATACAAACTGTGACGTTTGTCGGTAGCGGTGTGTGACATTTGATTTTTCATTTTTAATATTTTAGCATTAAATTATGTTTAAATCACATAATTAGTTGTTAAAGGAAGTGGGATTTGTTGTGTTATCTTGTGCTTTGAATGAAAGTAAAATGAATTATTATTGACTAGCTGACCCGCCCGTCGAATTTCGACCTTACCCAGAATAAAAAAATAATTGTGACTGATTACATGAAATAAATGTGATTTACGACATAAAAACTTAATTAAATTTAGCTAATAATTTATTGCATTATGTAGTTATATAGTTATCGTTATTCGGATGCGGAATGAAGTTCGATGGGTCATAAGTTTGAAATCAAAACAATTCCTTCATAATTGCTTTACTTTAAAAAAAAAACAAGAAATGGCGGTGTAGTAGAAAATTAATCACATGTGAAGCCTGTTAACGTATTGTAATGTTATGAAATAATAGATCCCAATTAAACCTAATTTTAATGAATTATTATGGAAAGATAATTATTTATTTTTTATTTAGTCACGTGGCTATTGAATGAAGGAATCAATTTTCGGTTCTGTGCATCCAAAAAAGTTCTCTTATTATTTTTGTACTCAGTACGTCCGACAGAAAAATTATGGAAGTCCAAAACATTTGTCCAATACCTACTGGAAACATGAAGAAAGCTGATATAAGCAAAAACGTTCTACACGCTCATTATTTTGACAGGGCACATAGTATATCAGAATCATCCATTAGGCAAGAATTTCATTCCTGGTTGAATAAAAAATTATGATTTTGTTATTTTTTTGGACAATCAAATTTTTACTATTAATAATTATCTTCTCTCTCATGCCTGTATATATTTCAGGACAATGCATACAAAAAAAACCTAATTATTTTGTGTTGAAAAAAAAGTTTAAAACAATGGCGTCGCGTCCCACAGTCGAGAGTTCTCTCCGCAATACAGTCCATCTCATTTTCTCTTCCACTCTCCTCGTCCATTATTTACGGACAATTACCTAGTGACAGCACATAGGCGACCAATACACGGAAAAAGTAAAATAATGCTTCGGCTATGACCTCGCATTATGATGCATTATTTATTTTAATCTATTTCAACATCATTGACATTTAAATAAAACAATTTGATCTTACCATAATCATGTGGTTCTTGGTGGGGGAGTCAATTCTAGCAATACTATATACAATTACATAACATACTTCATATATGACTTATTTTCTACTACATCCCCATCTCTTGAATTTTTTTATAGTTACAAACTCTGCCTCGTCGAACTTCATCCCGCATCAGAATCAGTAATGCTTCTTCAATTCCCCTTTAAAGATTTTAAATCTTAACAATACTCTTTTATGAAAATACCAATCGTTCTATATCCAAATTAATTTTACCTAATTCAACAGATCTATGTATAATTTTATAGGTACTATGTAAAACACACTGTGTATCGGTAGACGTAAATGGCAAGAGACTTCCATTTACGTAGAGTTGTTGACTTCTGAATTCATTTCCGTTATGAAATATTGACCGGCGCCGGTTCGCAGTATCACAAACCGGATGACATTCCACAAATTAAGATCTTCCACTGATGTGACCGTAGACGGTGCAACTAGATATTATTTATTTTATTTAGTTAACAAAATTACAATATAACACCATCAGCACGACAGCTTTCGCCTTTGCGCTGATGGTGTTCAAATATAATGTAACGTACGGAGAATATGGTTTAAAAAGTACAAATAGATAAGGGAGGTTTAATTTCTGCACTGATAATTATACCTAGATTTTGAAGTCATATCATTTTATGCCGCAGTTTTTGGTAGCCTAGTGGTTCCGTCTCTAACTCTCACGCTGAAGGTCGTGAGTTCGAACCCCGGAGCCGTCCTCTTTCACAACAACAAAAACTTTGCCACTTGCGAAAGTTGTCAAAAGTGTTTTCTTGTCCACTTTGGGTGAACCTAGTTTCATTTCACATATAAAACCCATGTAAGATATGTATTTGAGAGCTCATTTTTTTAACTCCAACAAGTACGGGATAACGAAATCGTGTAAAATTGTTGCAAAATTGTGTTTTTCTTTCCTTTTGGGGAATTATTGATAATTATATTTATAATTTTTGTTTAAATAAAAATAAAAATTCTTAATTGCACACAAAATATAAAAAAAAAATATGGAAAGGGCGGGCTTATTGCCGAACGGCAATTTCTTACGACCTACCTCTAATATACCCCTTGTTCTGGTATTGATGAATTATTTTGCCTTAATAAGCTAGAATTCAAAACGTGTTTATAAGGTAAATTATTTTATCATGTTTTTATGTCCATATATACTAAAATAAAATATATTTTTACTAGGATCTCAACCACTCTAGAAATGATTGTCTTTATAGTAAGTATGTCGAATTGCCATTTATTCTATTGTTTTGTATGTAGGTATAGATATAAAAAATAATATATTAAATCAAAATCTTCTTAGCAATGAAAGTTTAATGTTCCTATCTTTTATCGGTAAGCGAATCACACTGAAACTGTTGACTTTATTAGGCCATAAATACTATAACTGAAAGAACGTACAAAGTTATGACAAAAACGATAAGCATTGTTATGTCTTCAAAGACGTAAAATGACAGTTAACAATTTTGACAGGTGAGAGGCGTGAAAATAGAAATCAGTGTTGCGAAACATAAAAACTGTTATAAATATTATTTTTTTGGAATTATAAAAAAAACTGGACAGAATTCATACGATATTTTGGTTTCATTGAAAATGATTGTAGATCTGAGTGATTTAAAAATATTTTTATTGTTACGACATAACCTAAAATCGACTTGAAAATTTATTACGCAAAGTGTATCGGGCGCCGTCTGGTGGTAAAAACAGGCTCTAAAAAAAGAATGTTTATTTTAGGCGGGAAATTGAATTGTACACACAAAACGAGCCAATAAAATAATATCTATGGCTTATCGCAAGGATTTATATTGCTTACTGTATATGGACTATATGGGATTCGATCAGAAATACGATCACAACGACACACACAAAAATGCGGGAAAAACGTCGATCCTCCCCTCATTTTATGACAGGTCCGTTGCCAAAACTCATAATAATCTATGGCGGGTGGCGAGGAATATATTGCCATGTATAAAAATCCAGTTATTTGAATACACAGAAAAAAGACGGACGTTAAATGTTTGGAATGTTTTGAAGGGATCGTAGGATTCTTATTGTTTTTATTTTATTCAACCTAAAACGGAAGTATTGATTTTATTGACAGTTACTTTAAAAAAAACGAACGATTCTTTTTTTTTTGTTAGCTATGGTTGTTAAAATCTTTTATTTAGGCGCTGTTTTTTTTTTAAATCGAAGAACACTTTAATTGCCAATTATAAGAACTATGGATCAATTTCTTTGAAACTTAAATATGGCTTGTCAGTCAGTCATTTGAAAAAAGCAAACCAAAAGTGTCGTGCAGACGATAATTGAACAGCAAAAAATGTGGCAATCGGCAATAAATGTAGCTATTCCATAATAATATGACAGATGAATGTTCAGAATCGTGAAATGAAGAAGAGAGATTAGGTTAAGAAAATAAGCATTTTTGATGCATTTGGTTTAACGAATTGAGGAAGAACAGAAAAACGTTACCGTCCAGATATAGATTGAACAAGAGTGGTGAAGAAAAAGAAAATGTTATTATTTAAGTAGTGGAAATGAAAATTAAAGTTTTGCTGCCTAGGGACGGAGAAGACAAAGGTAAATAAAAAATAATTATCGTTAATTAAAAATACCATAAAACAAAAATAAAAACTTGAAACTTTTAGGTAACAATAAAACGGGGACAAATTTTTAACAAAGCAATGGACACGAAACTTTGGCAGTTTATCGGAATTTAAGAATTTACATATATTTTAAAAAGAATTCGAGAAACTTGTCTAATTTAAGAAACAAAACAAAAGGTTTCGAAAAAATAAAACAAGAGAATTTGTAATAATAAACAAAAGTCGAAACTGTCAAGGATTGTCTTTTGTTTACAATAAGACGCTGATAAATTCAATGCTGGTAATTAAAATTGGCAAGCGGATCTTAGTCTAAAGATCTTGAAATATTCAGATTTTGAGAGACGGGTTTTGGTGTCAAGGGTCCGATTTGTTTAAATTAGTTAGTTGATTTAACTTCAAAAATACAAGGATACATTTGCAGCTTCTGGCTGAATTACGTCAAGTTAGGATATGGGGAAACTTTGTATTGAGAAATGTAAAATTAAGAGATTTGATTGCAGAAGGATAATAATGAATTTAGGAGATTTTTAAATATTTTTTTCCATGCATATTAATGGTTGTACAAGTGTTGGAAATTTGATGAAAATGTTCCAATCTCACTAGTTCAATTGTTGACCTATCATAAGTGATAATAAACTTATAAACACTGTATAAGATTAGTATCAAATCTGGCAGATTAAAAAACAACCAATACGGAGAGTCTTATTCCCTTGTGCTTGGAATTTATAGAACAAATATAAATGCATACACAAGTCCTGCATTCGATCCATAATGACAAGAACCGCGAGCAGATACAGCCCGGACCAAATATCATCTAGGGACAACGGAATTGAAAACCCTAAGACCGATTGTCCAAAAAACTCTCAGAGATAGGATCCGTAACAGCGAAATCCACAAAAACTGCTATTTCAAAGATATCTTTAGAAGGAGTAGACAAATAAGGAGTTTTGGAGGGATTATGTGCAGAGAAGATTCAAGAAGACGTAGACCACGCGAAAAGAGATGAAAAAAGAGCAGGACCACGGTCTCCCGGAACCAGTAATAAGTTCCTTAAAACAGGTCTTGTGATCTAGAAAAAGAAGGAAGGAAGGCAATAAACTCGTAAGAATTGTACAAAAATTGAACATGTAAATATGTCATTTGAATGTATTTCTAGTTTTACTAGTAGTGCTAAAACGCATGATTTTTCAAATAAAGTTCATAGTTTATTGTGATTTTAAGGCTTTTTTTGATTAACGTAAAGTTTATGAAGGTATTTTTGGATATTATATAAGGTACAAAATGTGTTTCCCCAGTATCGACGTTCCAAAAATTTGTAAAACACGGGGGAGTCATACATATACCTCAAATCTGCTGCCTTTGGTGAAGTGTGAAAAGAGAATGAGCGTCTAACAATGGTGTATTTTATGCCGAGGAAAAGTAAGGTGGTCCATTGATGTGGAAAATGCTAAATAGAATACCCCAAGGTACCGGAGTATGTCCTGCAGAAAAGTGTCTCCTTATTCAAAAGAAATGGCCGGGCCATTCGTCCAGAAAATCAGTATAATAATAATAAGAAGAATTTTCGGTATAGGGACACACACTTGCACAGTGTGAAAATAAAGAAAGGGACAAAAAAAAACAGAAAAGAAAGAAAAACAGACATGCGGTATGAAAGAATGTTTTTCTTTGGGCCGAGCCGTATTCTAGAGTAGACGGCAATGGTTATTTTCTCAGTTTATACAAGAACCTACCTACATAGAATGCGAAGTGTTTTTTTTTGTTCCTGGCATAATACATAAAATGCCTGTTTTGAACAAATACTTAGACATTTTTAGAAGAATGAGAACATTTTTTGTTTATCTATACGTTCGTGGTTTTTCTTGGTTGATCGTTTGTTTTTTTTTTTTTTTAATTTTGAAAATTATGTAGATCTAAAACAAGCTGGGCCCCTTTTTTTTATTTCACTTACTCTACTTACTGAGAAGATTAATACGGTAATTAAGAGCGTGTCAGCTCTGACTTCAAAGTCAATTTCGGGCGGGGCATAAAAATTAGGGCGGACTCTCTCCACTACTTAATTCTCACAATATTTGTACGTATGTAAGTGTAGAGTTAGGGGTCGGAAACCAGTGGAATGCGTCGAAATATTTAAAACCTCAATGTTCTTTTGACTGCAATGTGTTTGGAATTTTTGAACAACGGTGGATGATAGTGATGATAACGATAATGATGATAAACATGTATTTGGTTAAAGCGACATTATTAATTTTACGTTACATTCAGGTATACATTGCTTTTACCAGATTTTTTTAAACATGAGTTCTCACCATTAATTAATTTCTTCTAACACTCACATACTATTCATTCTAATTGCCACCATTTCAGATTATATGGTTATAAAATGGGAACGGGAAAAATACACTTTTTTTGATATTTGATTTTAATGGCATATTAAAAAAATGTAATTACAAAATTCATACAAAAATAAATGCTATATCTTATGTATATATTGCATGTGTGCAGATTCATTGCCGTCGAACTCCTCCTTTAAAACTGGACGGTCAAGATATCAAAATGGTATCAAAAGGATGTGAAGATAACCACATCATATTAAAAACGCGCCTTCCAGATATTTTTGTCCCTTCAGTCGTTGGTTCTAATCTGGAAGTTTCGCATGCTAAGATATTCTTTGAATCTAAATCCTTGTTGTGACTCGGTTGGTCTTGAGATGTATCGATTAATTTTGCAGTAACTCTGGACTTAGGAGTAGCTGCATTCATTTGGTCCGGGACAGCGTTCCGTGACCTGAAAATTGACGAGATTTTGAAGATATATCTGTAATCTTTGAAAGGTATACATAATATTGTAACTTTTTTTATTGGGCCAATACTATAAAAGAGATACTAAAATATCTGTAAGTATGTCGCTGGTAAACTAACGGATGGTCGTTCCTAAGTAAATTGTTCCGATAATGGTATTATAAAACATTTTTAACAATCCGAAAATAGTGTGGAAAATTGTGTGGATTTTACTGCCGGATAATCTAATTTCCAATGGTTTTTTTTGGCAACACTTGAACCTGTTTTAAACATTCGAATTTTAACAATGACGTGCCCTGGTGAACAAAACCATAAAAACTTTCACTCAAAACAACGTTGGGTTGTCTCGCTCTTAGTGATAAGAAGAAAGTGAGTCAACAATATCTAAAATGAACTATCAAAATATTACATATCTGGTCATTCGACCATCGGTAAGTTACGAGCTCCTATTTACTCCACGGGACATGGTAGCCGGAAACTGCCGAACCATTCCGAAGTGTAACGAGGACGACTGTATGATTGTATTAGTGTCAATTATAATGTTGATGCTATTTGTATTACTTTCAAACAATTCGGGTTGGTTCGGCAGTTTCCGGCTACCATGTCCCGTGGAGTAAATAGGACCTCGTCGGTAAGTTCCTGAAATTTGACTGAAGTATTGCCATAAGATGGAAAAATGACCAAACTGCTCAAATTACGGCTTATTAATAGACCAAATGTTACAATTTATACATAAAAAATACTTACTTCTCAATGTTACGTGCTTTGGCAAGGAGACATTTTTTGTACGATTCACTATTCCGGTATACTTCTCTTTTCGTCCCATTTTGATTTTTTATTTTACGCTCTAAGTCTATAATATTGCACTCGGCGTGATAAAATAGTTTCTGAAAAAGCAAAATAATGTGATATAATAGTACTTAAGATATCCATCGACTGGGCCAAAATCAGTTGGTACCTATATCACAATATGTTTGTGAATGGGTTATATTCAGATTGGCGCGGCGTTTAAAATTTTGTCCAGAAATTTTGTTTATAGAAAACTGCTAGAATTCGGACTACATAACTAATAGAATTCGGTATCCAGCGATTTTTAGAAAGGAGTTTAATTTTGCCCAATAGGAACGTGCCACCCTGTATAACGCATAAATGATAATAATTTAGAAGAAAAAAGTTCATAATAGGTATGCAATGTAAGTGACTATAAACATATTATACCTAATTCAAAAATATAAACTTTAAAATCACCAAACAGCAATGATAGAATTAATTGCTGAATACAAAAAATAATAAAATAAAAATCACTAACCAATGTTTGTCGTCCTCTGTAATATACGAATTTTCGTCAAAAAGTATACAATACAAAACGTAAATTGGACTAGCGCAGGCTGCACGTCATCTAAGTCCACGATGTAGTGGGCGACTGAATAACTGACACAACGAAAACCAGTGCGTTCCTTGTAATTCCCGTGCTATAAGTGTCATTATCGCATGCACGCTAAAGCCGATAGAATATTTCGATATTCAGTGTTTATTTGAAATAGAGGTTTTTTGGGATTATACGCTAAGCCGGAAATAAATATTAGCATTTCGTTCTATAATCTTGTAGATTTTTTAATGCTCTTTAAGACAAAAAAAGAATTATTTCATTCCGACGTTTGAATATTAGAATATTAAAAAAAAGATGAAAAACGACGTTTGCTATTTTTATTTTCTACAAGAAACTATACTAGATATCAAAAAACGGCTCTGAGGCCGCCTTCATTAAAGTCTAATTTATGTTATATATTTTTTTCATCGAAATCCGACAGTAGATAACGTCGGAAAATGGATTGAAAAATCATTAAAATCACCCCTTTGGCGACTCTAACAGCCTTAAAAAAAAAAAACTATGAACGAAAAATTAAATTCAGAACTTCCTTTATGTTTGTTTTAATATGCATTGATCTCGATTTTAGCTCAATCAATGTCAATGGATTTCTTCCACAATATGCTCAAATAAAAAAGTAAAGAAAACTTTAAAAAAGTGTATGAAATGAAACATTCTTTTTTGGAATTTATACAGAAATGAATTCAAAACGTCAAATTCTAGGAATGTGTGATTTTGAACGATTTTTGAATCTGCTAAGGGCATTCTACGAACAGTGCACACGCTTACAAACACATCCAAAAAAAGGGTTTTGTTTGATACATTTCCATCAATGATGGTGCTTCATTCCAATAATGGATTTATACTGAGCTGGATTAGGGCTTCAGAAACTTTATGGAGGTATGTCGGGAGCTTCTAGGGAGGGGACAGTTCCATATAGATAGCTAGAAAGATAGGTACGTAATTCATACCCACTTAGGAAAGTAGGTACCCGGGAGATAACGTCACATAAACAACGGGAGCACCGAACAATGTGCGTTATAGATTTTACATAGTACAATCTACCCCAAGTGCATTATGCTACCCTGAACCTCTGAGATATTCAGTATGGTGGATTTTTACAGCACATGTTAAACTACTTTATTTATTAATTGGCTGTTTGGTCTACGCTTTCAATTTTACAGATAAAAAAACAAGGCTTAACTAGTTCTTATTGTTGTCGGAAACTGATGTACTTAACTATATGTATACTTGCAAGGAACCAGCAAAGAATATGCATTTCAAATTCTTCAAATCGACAATTTCTTATGGAAGTTGCTTTGCAATAAACTGATTGGTTAACGTCATTGAGAATAAATTTATATTTACACATTGTTAAAAAAAGAAAAATGATATAAAACAAGAAAAAAAGTAAACATAATCCACGATATAGCGTTATGAAACACATTAAAAGAACAATTTAAGATAAAATATTTTGTATATGAGGGCATTATCTAACTAAGAGATAAATTAACATCACCCCGAACCCCTGAGCAAGGTTCAGTGCGGGTAAACTCGATAACAAAAAGCGATAAAAATGATAAATATTAATACCCGATGTTGCAACATTGCAGGTAGAAATAATAAAAGAAGATTCGCCGTACAGCCTTTAGTCGCGGACAACCGAAACGTTTAGGGGCGATTATCGTAAAGAGGGAATAGAATTTTCAATCAGACCACGAGTAAAAAAATGCCTTTGAAAACATGAGTGCGCAAGTGTGAAAGAGAGATATTAATAACGAAGGTCTGTATAGTGACTTTCACGTGATTTGTGTTATGCTTTAAATGTCCCTATTTTAGTGTTTGTGTTGAAATGTTTACTTCGGAAAGCTCAATCATATAATGAGAAATAAGGATATCACCATTAATTTAAAAAGAAAAGCCTACGAAGCGTGCATCCTGCCTGTGATGACATATGGGTTAGAAACAATGTCCCTGACTATAAATACTGTCCACAAAATGAAATGCGCGCAACGATCCATGGAGCGACAAATGTTGGGCATAAGTCTGCGTGATAGAATCACAAATATAGAAATCAGACGCCGAACAAAAGTCGCCGACATCATGGATCAGATTGCAAAATTGAAGTGGCAATGGGCAGGACACGTAGCCAGACAGCCAATCTCGAGATGGACTCCCAGAGTCTTAAAGTGGAGACCGTGGGAAAATAAAAGGGGAGTCGGTCGGCCACAAAAGAGGTGAGCCGACGATATTGTTACGGTCGCCGGGAAAAAATGGGTTGAAGCGGCCCAGGATAGAGAGAAGTGGAGAAGTGAAGAGGCCTACATCCAGCAGTGGAGGGAAGGCTAGGAAGAAGAAGAAATGTTTACTATCTCATGCTGGTATTAAACATTGAACAGTTTACCATCTCATGCTGGTATTAAACATTGAACAGTTTGAATAATTTTTCAATATTTTTGCACAATCTTATAACTAGTGGAAATTTATGACCAAGGACATAATATTATCTAGTCAACTTTTTCAGTCTGAAACGTGAAATATCGAACCAAGAAATCTACCAGCTAGGCAATTAGAATACCAATGCAGTTGTTTCATAATATGTAAAATATGACAAAAATGATAGAATTCTTATTTATTTTTTGATATACAAAATTTTATTGGTTTAAGAGATTTAAAGACCTACCCCAAGCATTTAGTATTATTGAGATACTATTTTTTTGTTAGAGTTTTTAATATGATAAAGAATGACACAGATTTCACTTGTTTCATAACGTATTAAGTGTGTAAACTTAATTGGTCCACTTATTGTTATTGTACCTGTTTAATATTTATGTAGGCTGACTGTCTGTTTACCTAAATTAATAAAATAAATAAAAATAAAAAAATATTTTCTCGTTTATAACAATAAAAAGTGTATTAATGTTAAAAAAAATATTATAAATGGATACGAAACTTTCGGGTGAACTGTGGGAAATAATATGTTTGCGATATGAATAATCTCCTTTTTTGGTGGATAAACTTGTGATAATAATAATAAATACCGTGGATAGAAGAAAATGGGTGAAAGGGGGAGAAACCGGGGCGAGTTTGTTAGAAGAGGGGGAGGGGGGGGTCTAACGATTAAGACTCTCTCAAGAGTGTTTTTATTTTGGTAAATAAAGGTGCCTACCTGAACGTCTTTAATATTTCCCATCTTATATTATTATATTGTCACCAGGGGAATAAAGATGTAAACACAATATTGTCAAGATATAAAATTTCATCAGCATGAGAATGGTGCATTGCTCAAATTCAAAACAGGTCACATTTAAACTATACAAATCAAATCCAAACTCACTTTACGCCCCACTTATGTTTATGACCTCCTCCCACACCATGTCCAGATTCCTCGGCTCTGCTTCGAAGGAATGGAATGAAATCAAATGATAAATCTATGTGAATGAAAATTTTCTAAAAAGCAGTGAGATATTGCATTCAAATTTCTAAGTCTAAAGAATGGATGTAAACAGAATGACAAAGAAAACTTAAGAGGCTGAAAGGATAGGTGTTAGAAAGCGTGACCAACCGAGAATGACGTCTATCGAACACATTGATTCCATCCTCAAGGAAGGCCAGGTAAGAAGTACGAGAAATAGGAGAGGTTGTATGAGAAATGGTATGTCGGTGGAAGAAGTGAAAGAAGTATGCTTGGATAGAAAAGAGTGGAAATCTGTTTTCTCTGCCTACCCCTTACGAGTTAAGGCGTGATGAGTAAAAAAATCTGAATTAAGCTAGTTGATGGTGAATGGACCAAGGTAAAGACACAAAGAGATTCTTTCATCTAAAACAAATTTGCAACCAATATGATTTTTTAAGTAAAATGAGTATTTTTTTTTATTCTTTTCAAATTGTCAAAAACTGGGTCTTTACAATTTACAGATATAGTCGTAACAAAAAAAAAAAACATCCTGAAACTGCGGGCGACAAATGGAAAATTCTTGTCGTGTTATTTTTGTTAACAATGTACGTATTTTTTTTATTATTAAACATTTGAAAAGATATTTTATAAAAAAAAAATCCTAAAAGCAAGCGAAGATAGAATGAATGCCGAACCATGTTGATTTCCTGCTCACAGCTTTTGCGGCTAAATTCAAAATGGTGTTTCGAATTTTTTCGTTGTTCACATTTTTATTATTAATACAACTGTTGTGGGATGGGCTGAAAAGCGAGGGATTTAATAAATCAAATAGGAAACTGACAGAAATCTGCGGAAGCCATGCTGAGATGAGCCTGTGGACCGGATGTAACCACCACAAACCAGTGACGTGCATTGGTTCTAGAAATTTAACATGTTTTGAAAAAAAAAAATTTACAAAGCACTCCTATTAACGTCGATGATGAACGAATGCGAAACGTGGACAACAAGGTAAAAGAAAGTAATGAAGGATAAATGTGCTATAGAGATTATAGCACTACGTAGGATTTTTGTGGTAAGAATCTGTGGTAGATGGACGGAAATAGCAATTACTATTAGGAAGAAAAGTTTTATTTAAATTAAGAATGTGTTAATGATTTTTTCTGAATTAATTTGGTATATAAAAAATCATTTTCAGAATAAATTATTATTAAAAAAAAATATTGAACACAGAGTGTGGAAAATGTAAAGTATTGAGAATATTATTAAAATAAATAGGTAAGTTAAGTCGTAAGTAAAATAAAATAAGTCGAATGTATAATAATGCACGCCACTGCAAAATGATAACATGTAACATAAAAAAATGAAATGTTAAGTAACAAACTGCAAAGCAAAAAGTCAATGTACATAGGTAATTTTGTTGGTAGGTATATAGAGTTGCAAATGTTGAATTTCGACGTGGATGGTAGTCTACTTATTAAGTGGTTTGTAGCCTTGACACTCGATTTATTTAGTTATGGCGTAAATTGCCGGTCTTCATTAGATTTCTTCTCTACGATCAAAGTGTTACAGATGTCAAAAATGAATTTGTGTTGTCATTGGAAACATTTCAGTGACAACACAAATGGGTTCAATTTATATTTTATAGTATTCTCATTTATGGCGCCTTTTATTAATTCAATTCAATTATTATTAAGTACCTATGAAAAATATTTCCCGAAGTAAAATTAGTTTTGCATTATGTATGAAAAATATTTCTCGTGGGCTAAGAATGTTGGAACGAGAATATCGAACTTGGACAAACTTACTAATTATTATTGTATAAGATAAAGACAAGTTCACTTAAAAAAATTTCAATCATGTTAAGTATTATGATTTTTTTTAACGTTGGTTCACGAGTTGGTTTGCAGGAAACCCTCTATAACTGAGTGAATTATATACGTTAAAATACCTGCACTCTTTTAAAGATACCCCACAATCAAAACACCGCCCAAAAGCCGATTAAATCCAAAATATCACAGGGAAACAACGAGATTTGTAGCCCGGTAAATTCACTATCCATATTCTCTAGAATTACCCCATTTTCACCAGGGGTGTCTCTAGTGTATGTTAACACGAGCTATTGCTTAGAAATAATTACATATATAAATTAAAACTTATTAAACACCAAAATCACAACTTATCAATAATAATAAAAACATAGAATCAACTTTATAATTATATCTTATGAAAAAGGCATTCCCAGACAGCAAAAACAAAATAATGGAAAAGTTTTTATTTTCCTTGGTTGATAAAAAGAATAGTAATTTAGAAATACATTAATTCATCTAATATAGTGGGCTTTTATTTTTTTAAGAATACTTTATAAACTTTGTTATTTAAATGGTATTGCAGGGTTTAAAAGAATCGGACAAAAAACGAACGAAATATTAATGTTGCGTATTTATTATGAATTTATATAAAACCAGAACTTGCATAAAATATTAGGTAATTTCACGATTTATGTTCAATTTTTAAATAACTGAAACTACAAACAATCTAGGTTTATATTATGCCGATTGTTTATTTTTGTAAGTGAGAAGAATATTTTAATCTGAGACGATAATTTAAAATTCTTTCTGTTAAATTATTTAATTTATACGAGATTTAAATGGGGTGGAAATAAGGGCTGCCTAGAAAACTACACGAATCAATATCATTAATTCCGTTTTTAAAGAAGATCCTGTCAAAGCAAAAGAAAAATTACAAGCTGTTAGATAAAAATTATGTCTTGGAAGAAACTAAATAATAGAATGAATGATTTTGAAGTGGTTGGTAGACTAGCTGTTACGACGCCGGCTTTCGCACTGGTTTGTGAGGAGATCGTGGGTTCGATCCCAGGTGACGACCATCTTCCTTTTTCACGACACAAGTAGCTTACTGTGAAAGAGTCAAAGAGTGTATTTGTGTTCACTTTGAGTGAGCACAGATTCATTTTTGTAAAATAATGTCCATTCTTTTTACCTACCCTTTTAGGATTACTTGGTACACGTTATGATGGCATACATAATTGATCAAAACATGCGATTCAATTTAATTTAAAAGTTATTAAATTTAAGACTTGTTTCGCTTCTGAAGACGGCCCTGAAATTTTCCTCCTGCGAAAAAGCGGAATACGTTGCTGAGAAGAAAAGCCGGAATAAGATTTTCTCTTTGAGAATTTATGTTGAGAAGAGCAAGGAATAAAATTTATTCGCCCATCAAACATACGTTTAGTCTTAAATGCTCTCTGTGCAAAGGGAAAGATTTTCTTAAGTAATATACATATTTAGACTTTATATACATACTTACTTTCGTAATAAATCTGTGTATGCCACCTGAGACTGTATGATTTTTATTTCACATCTGCATATGTTTTATAAATCTACTTGCAGCAAATAAGTCATTTATTGTTTCACAACGTTTTAATTATGACTAGATTCTTGAGACCATTTTTCAGGACTATCTTAACGAATATGTATACAACTAATGACCCTAACAATACATTACTGATGTTCGATTTTTAAGTGATCACACTAAGCCAGCCTTCGAAATAAGAGTAGAAAATGGTCGTAAGCCCGTAATGGTTTTTAGTAATGAATTGTTTGGTTCATTAGTTGTTACATAATATATTCATTAATTGTTTGATTTTCTTATAAACGACGGACGCATTAAAGAGTCCTTATTTTACTTTATCACGTTGAGAATAATTGTGGACAATTTAACGTTTCTTCCTGAAGCAACAGTTGTGTGTAGGAAACTCAGATCAATTATAGATCGACTTACCGGCGAAAATTTTAATTACGAAAAATGTTTGCCGCAATAATTATTGCAGGACCATTTTATCATTGAGATATAAGCATGCAGGACCATTTTATCATTGAGATAAGCATGAGGGAACATTTTATCATTGAGATATAAGCATGCAGGACCATTTTATCATTGAGATATAAGCATGCAGGACTATTTATCATTGAAACATAAGAATGCAGGACCTATGCTAGAAAAACAAGTCAAGCTATTAAATGTCTCGTTCAAATTACTCTATAAAAATGATGTTGTTCAAAATACAAAAGGCACATAACTATGCTTAGAGGCAACAAACATTAAAAATAATAATTATATAACGTTATCCCTTGGTGAGCCCATTACGGGGCAGACGGAGACAACAAGAACCAAATTTAAAATCATTATTGTCGAATGACAAAAGATTATCTGAGGCTGCAAATTGAATGACAATGCCTGATGTCAGAATTCTTAAAATAATATTATAAAAACATTTTTGAAATGGAGTCATGTTTGTTAAAAATGTAGTTAGAAACTATGTTATATAAACACATTAAATTTACCTAGACACAAAGTAGAGCTATACAATCAATATTCTATAACAATATTGAGTCAAGGTAAGTACCTAATACATTTTTATTTGTTGAAGTTTATTCCCGATCACACACATTATTGATTTCGTGCGTGCAGTACTTACTCGTATGTAATACTTTGAACGGTTCAAAATTTCTTGCACATTTTTTAACCATTTTATGGCGTAAATATTTTGTCGTTGTATAGCAAATTGTTCAAAATTCATTCTTGATTTATATAAGCATAGAAGGCCGTTTTAATTTTTAATGCTTCCTTATTTCATATACAATACAACAATAAAATTGTATGTTGATTCTGTGATGTCTTTGTTATGTTAAGTTTTTATGTGTATAATATGTAAACAATGTACAATAAAGTATAAATAAATAAATAACAAAAAGAACTTAGCTTCCCTTTAGACCCCACATAAAGGCAATGGGAGGAAACAAGAGCCCACCACCGCGCTTGATCTTGCGCGGCTTCAATGACCTCCTCCCACACCATTTCCAAATGTCTCAGCTCTGCTTCGAAGCATATAGACAAGCATAAAGAGAAATAAAGTCTGCATTTAAACTAGGTATTTGATTTGCAATCATTTTGGTTAATTTAAAACAGAATATCGCCATTGATTATAGTCGCTCAGAGGCAGAGATAAAGAGTAGAGTCCATAAGACAAGAGACGCATTTAACAAAAGATCAAAAATGTTTAAATCCCTCAATATCGATATCAAGGTGAAGAAATTTGATCCAGATTCTTGTCAGGACTCAGGAGTGTGCTATTTTATAACAGCGAAACATGGATCATTAGCCAGAGCAAAGCTTTGTTTTTAAAATGTGGCCCTATAGACGTAGTCTAGAGAACCTTAAAAGAACGTTCTTAAAAATAGTTGTACACAAACGTGCTAAATGGATAGGCAAAATCTTCAGATACCTGGATTTGCTCTTTTCCATCGTCAAAAGAATGATTGAGGCCATAATTCCCAGAGATAACTATATAGATCAGGTAATCTGGAACATACGTTATAGCACTACTTACCAAGAATTGAAGAGGCTGGTTGGTGACAAGGAGTGGAGGAACAGAGTTGTTAAACAAAAGAAGCAAGCAAATCGTTATATGTTGAATGATACTTTTGTCATCATGCAGGGTGGGGCAGAATGGACTCTCTAGTTTCAAACACACACTGTAGAGCGCGCAGGTGGGTTAGCAGAGTAGGAGTGGTAACGTAAGGTGGGGGGAGCGAAGCCATTCTCATTTCAGTAGTGATATGCAGTGGTTCGGTGAGCATCGAGGCTTTGTCGTAGAAACGTTCGTTAAAAAAAATGATAGTTTGGTGGCGACGCAGAGGGCTTTTCGTAGGCTAACCTACCTTGCGCTCTACAGTGAGTGTTTGAAACTAGGGAGTTCATTCTGTCCCACCCTGTATTACGTACGAGAATTTTTAGGCATTTTCATCATAGGCTTTATGGGTAAAGCACGGCATGGACTCGATCGGTTAACCTTGAACTACTAGAGGACAGGGCCGGGGAGGAGTTTTGTATAAAATATCTAATAAGCCTCATCGAGTGTGATAGTTTTGGAAAAATAATATGTGTTCAAGAGTGAAATTCAATCAGGAGCGAGTCAAGGCGCTGCTGCGAGCAGATGTCTGTAACATTCAAGGGTCGGAGTTCCGCTAATGTTTCTTTGATCGAAATTTTACGCTTATTTTCCTTTCATTGCCGCTTCATTGAACATCGATTGCCGAAAAAAAAGCTTGAGATATTATCACATTTGATAACATACTTGAATTAAATTCTTTTCAAGCGAGATAAAACTTGAAAATCGATCGCCACGATGAAAAAGATATAAGAAAACTATGAAATTGAGTTAGAGCAACGTGCATGGTAGAAAAGCTATGAATCAGTTTTGAATAAATGGTAATAATTATTGAATTTGACATAAGTATAACTCTTTCGAAACATCAGCTTGATAACTTGATAACTTTCAAAACTCACATCTTTTACCCCGCACTCAGGAGCATAGAGAGCTCTCTATTGCGCTTGAACTTGCGCAATTTTTTATGTTTATGACTTCAGAAATCTCTATGTAGAGGTATATTATTACAACTTTGAACCAGTGTTGGCTTACGACTCTCTTCTACTGCTGCTTCAAAGGCTGGCTCATGGGAAGGTTTCCTATAGAAACGAACGTAGGTAATACAAAAAAAAAACTGTAATTTTCAATATTACCTTTTTATTTTTTTTATTTGTTGCACTGTTTCTGTGTAAAATATTGTGTAAATAAGTTTCTTATTGTATCTTTCTGTTTACTTGTGTATATTTATTTATTTATTAAAGGTTTAATTTAAAAAAAAAACCAATATTGCAAACGTTTAAGAATTTTACCTTTTTACTAAATTCTAGTTAACTATGATATCCAAGCTACGATTAATGACACTAAACGTCATGTTTACACTGTCTCTTTCGCGCTTTCATTATTTTACTACACCCAGTGAATTATACAAACGTATGTATAATGATTTGTACTGTTTCTAAGCATACTGCTTACGTAATGTTATTTCCTAGTAAACTAAAGCATTAGTGATATCATTTACGTTAACAACGTTTAGGAGGTGGCCAAATTCGCTAAAATCTCTGAAATCTCAAATCTGGTCAGTTAATTGGTCTGTTCCAAGCAGCTTCCATTTACTGAAAAAAAACACTGGAATTTGGAATATGCTCTATATTATTTGGTGTTGATTGGGGTGTGTCTGCTGGAATCGCAGAAGACAGGAGCGCGTGGCGAGGACTTGTGAAGTCCATATGGTCCAACTAGGGAACGGACATGGATAAAGAAGAAGAAAATATTACGAAGAATATTTCTGATATTCCATTTGATTTTTGAAACAATATTCTATTCGAAACTAAAGAAAAACATTCTACATAGAACATTTACGACATCAGGTGGTTATAATATTACTCGTTGAGTTGAGCAGCTTTTACGAAACAAAGGATAAGATATATTTTTTCACTTAAATATAAAAAAAATGTCATTACATCCAGGGGTTCTAATATTGCTTGCGATATATTATATTCGCAACCATAAGAGGCGGAAAAATAAAAATGATGTAAATAAAATAATATATATTTCCACACCCCTAGGACATTACAGGTAAATGATACACTTATGTTATGTAAGGTGGTGGGAATGTGTCTAACTAAAAGCGATATAATTCATTTGAAGCGATGTGTAGGCTGTCGTTCATATACCACCGTATGAAAATTACCACTTTATCGATATTTTTAAGAGTGAGAAGACGGTTGTAAGCCCGTAGTGGGATGAAATACAGAGTGGGAGAAAACTTTTAGAAATTTGTAGAAATTTCGTGTAAAAGTAACACGGGACCTCTTGACTAGAAGTAAGCGCCTGTACCATTAGGCTAGCGAGGACGGATATAAGTTGTAATAAATAAATAAAATGTAAAGATTTAAGGTTAAATAAATATACGTATTATGGTAAAATCCTGAAGACACAGGTCCTAATGCCATCTTAAAACGACAGTAGCTTAGACACTTTTTAGCGTTGTGTGCAAATTCAAGCTCTTCCGCTGTCCCCATGCTTTCGTTTTGCTTTAATTTTTTTCGTGGAACAGCAAATATTTAGAAAGCTTCTCGATACATATGGCCGGACCACCGAAAGAGAGCATGACTCACTATAGTGTCAATGCAAGAACAACCTGATCTTCCAAGTGCCCCCGTGCTACCATCGGATTTTTTAAATCTGGCGAAATTGTCGCTACTGTAGATATTCCAGGGACAGGGAAAAATCTAACACTCCTTATATTGTGACACTTGTGTTAATTGGAAATTCATACAGTTAGTTTTTGTCTTGGAGACTAATGTATCGAACTGAATGAGTTAGTAAAAAAAAAGTAACAAAAAGCAAAAAGAGAAAACAGCAGTACCTACATAAACGTGGGTCTATACCAAACAAGCGAACACTTCTTCTATCAGATTCTAGCGAGTAAAGTTCAAGAATGAGTGTTCTATTCAAGCCCTTCTAACATGGTCTAAGCCCATCTTTTAGTGAACATTTGAAGCTCTCTATATGTTTAAATATTAAACCAACTTCTCTATTAGAAAACTAGTTTTTAATACGAAAACGAATCTTAAATCTAATTTGGAGTAAAGCAACGCTAAAATAATGAACCTTAAAGCCAACAGAATAAATCACGCCACTAGTAATTGCTTAGAAACGGAGTCGATTTCATTCGGTGCACTCTGTCTTCGTCCAACTAAGTTGCACCTTAGTCGTCGTTGCACAAAAATTTCAGCCATGTATTATAATAAACTTGTGTGTACGCAAAATTGAGTTATGTGCAAAGTTCGTCGAAATTGGGTGTGGTACACCAAATCATTGAAAGATACGAGTTTTTCTACAGTGCCCCTATTCAAAGTTTCCGTGACATTTACGCCGTCGTGAAGTAACACAATTTTGTATGGAAATGTGTATGGCGCTCCTACACGAGACTTCGGAAAGCTCCGCAGCTCATAAAAAATGCCTATGAGTCTCTCACGTCGGTAAATGAAATTCGGAATTGGGGTGCTGAAGAGTATCCATTTAGGCTGTCTCTGTTTATTCATGTGTTTAACATAAAAAATATCATGGGCAAAAAAATAAAAGATTTTTTTAAAGTTTGCACTTAATTCAAATTTAGTGGGTGCGCTGGACGTGGTACACATCACCCATATTTTGTGTGCAACTAACGATATAATGCATTCTCCCGTGTTTTGCGCTTGCAATTTATACAGACATCAATCTTCCTCTGAGCGCTCACCTGTTACGTCCACAACTCTGGCTACAATAAAAATAAAGTGAGTGCACCCATAGCTTCAATATATACGTTTCAACTGAGTGATTTTGAAAAAAGAACATGGGGCGTAAAATATATAATAGTATTAAACTTGGTCACCAGATGGCACGACTAGTATCTTGATGTTATTGATATTGGATAACAACCTTTAAGTTTATCTCTTTTATTTTTGTTTAAGACCATTAAAAAAGGTACTTCTTTTCATTTTTCCTATGGTGTTACAGCTTTCAAATACGTTAAAAAATTTCACAGTTCATCTCAAAAGCATAAACATGTTCGTTTTCTATAGATGTAGAACTATAGATTGATAATTAATGCGAATGACGCATGTCACACATATAAATCGTCGTAAATGTGCAAAATTCAAACTATTGATACATATTCCACTCAAAGTTGCACTAAAACGTGTTCGTAGGTACTTTTATGTGTTGAACTGAATCAGTACTTAGAGTGCACACAAATACACTTTCGATATCTTTCGCAGAAAGCAAATCTTGTGTTGCGAAAGTGGGAATGGTCGGAATCGGGATTCGAACCTACGACCACCAGTACATTGTACATACGAAAGCCGTCAACTGAACGCTGGGCTTCATTTTCCTTTTGTAGCTTATTGTGAAAGAATTAAAAAGTGTGTATTTGTGTTCACTTTGATTGAGCACAGATCTAATTTTAGAAAATAAAAAAAAATCTTGAAAAAATTGAAATTAAATTAAAGTTTGACAGGAACTTTGATAGGTGGTGCATTTGACAGAATGTCGATGGAAAATATATAGTTTGTCACGGATGCATCGATCCAAATTACATTGGTTAAACAACGGTAATAAGCTTATCATTATACAAATTCGAATTAAATATTCATAGTAAGGACTACAGGACAACGTCTGTCGGGAAAGCTAGTATACAATATACATAACCAGACGTCCAATGATTTTTTAAGTTGTTTTTTGATACTCGTAACATATGTTACTGAGTGACGGTATTTTATAGAAAAAAACCAAGCGGATTAAGTTCTATTGCATATTAATAGCATACGATGACTTCCAAAATTTCCGGGTAATCTATATCTATGTATATTGTTCCCGTAACATGTGTGTGTACGTTCTGAGTATGTCGGGTGGTGCATTCAGAGAAACAAGGGGAAACTGGAATTGAGAAAGTTGTTTCGGGAAGACGAATGGACGTGGAGAATGTAAGAGGAGGAGTTCAGGTTGTCGTGAAGATAAAATGAATAACATGCCTCTGGAGTCTTCGTGTGATCAATCTTTCCTCCCAGCTCAGGTGGTCTGGACCATTCGGAGTAATGGATACGTAAAAGTGGTTGTGTTTTTGATATGCCATGTTCTTTTGTTTTCAACTGTCTTTTGTTCTCTTATTGCTATTCTTTTGTTTGTTTGTTCTTTGATAATATTGAAAAATTGTTAACACTCTGTTTCTTGTACAAATTTTTTAGCAAGAGTAAAATAAACGATACTTACCTACTTTAGAAATGGATCTGATAAAGTTTATCTTTCAAGTATACATACAGGTTGTCCATACAGGCATGGACACTTCTTATTAAAAATAAAAAAGTAAAAAATCTTACTACCCTTAAAATCATACATTTTGAAATAAAATAGTTCAAGAATATTAAATTAGTTAGTAAAAAATTGATTTATTTAGTTGGTTGGTAGAAATTGACAACGAAAATATCCAATAGACTTGTCCAACATGTCGAGCCTCCAGCAAGAACCTGCAACGGTCCGATATTTTTATGTCTTCGATATAACTAACTACGAGCCTACAGCGCCGACCTGCAGAATATCGGACTGACCTGGGAGGAAGCGGAGCGGCTGGCGCAAGACAGAAGTGCATGGAAGGACCTAGTGGCGACCACATGCTCCACCTTGGGAGCGAACGTGGATAGGTAAGGTAAGGTAATGTACTTACTTATATCAATTTGAAACTACTGTCTCTTTTTATTGTCTATTGGATTTGTCTTTTCCCTTTTTTCCCACGTGATTTTGGAAATTAACATAGAATACGTTTTAATAAATATATAATTTTAATTGAATTTCAATTATATATGTATTTTTTTAAAGAAAACTTATTCGTCAATACATTAGTAGCTCTATATCTATGCTCAAAATGTTAATTAATATTTTTATTAAGACCGCACTTACCAAATTGTACTATTCAGGTACCTAGTATGAAATTTTATTTCAAATTAGGAATACAAAGATAAATTATTTGAAACATGTCAGAAATGACATTTGTGTAGATAAGCGAACGTCAAAAAAATGTTTTTATTTCGAAGCAGACAAGAGGGGTAAAATTTTGGGAGAAGGTCAGAAAGGTCCCAACCTTTGTCATTTAAGAATCCGCAAATAACTCTCTTTTATATTCCTTAAGGATTTAAAGAGGTTGTTGTAATTTATTATTGGAATTTGTTTCATTAAAGTTGAGAATAAACAAACGTCTCAATTTTCAACTCTTTAACGAAATATTTACCCACTTGTTTAATAATTTGTTTCAAGGTAATAATAAACACAATATGGCGGTACCTATTTAGATTCTTTATCTTTAAATTTTATCCATTGAGAAAAAATAATACTAGAGAAATAATGTGCGACTGTGCATGGTTCCAACAAGAAGTACCACGTGACTGCTGCTAAACTCATACAAACTGTGACGTTTGTCGGAAGCGGTTGGTGACACGTGATTTTTTATTTTTATAATTTTAGCGTTAAAACAGAGGAATTTTATATTTTAATCATATAATTAGTTAAAACCCTTTATAGGGCAAAATATAAAGGATTTAATAAAAGGGTATTTTTTAATTTTTTTTCGTACAATCAAGGGTAGAAAATATTATGGTAACTTATTTTTCATTTTTTTCCCTCTTCTTCTTCATCTTTTTGGGTGGTACATTATTGTACCACTGCCCTATAACGTAAACTGCAAACACGCCGTGTTCACTGGTACACATTTGTACCACTTTTGAAATAGTACTATAAAATATTGAAAAGTGTGTTTCATGTTTAATATTATTTTATTTTAAAAACCAATAAACTAAATAACTGATGAAAAAACACCAAAATAATTAAAATAAATCCTAGAAATTAAAAAAATACATATATATTATAAGAATAAACAGACGTAAGATTTTTCATCTCAAGTAAGCCGATGAAAGCCTTCAGTTCTTCAATATTTGTGTCCAGGGTTTGTCCGTTTTGGGATGCATATAAATTACTCTGATTGACTAGATGTTCCCAAATGTCAGCCATAAAAAGGAGGAAAAATATTTGAGAAATTCAGAGGGTGCTCAAATTTTCTTGACATACATATGGCTGATTGAATTTAAAATCCAGGCTCACTTGGTCCATTTGTAAGCAGACGGCATACTATTGTCTCCTTCAGATAATAATATGACCACTCGTCGCCTGCCTTTTTGTAAAAGGATTGTAGTCTGGATCAACTATCCGATGAAAAATCTCAAATAGAAACTTATAATGTAGATTAGCGAAGATTAGCCTTGCTACAACCTCTTGGTTTACAAGTTGTATCATCTTCGGCATCCTCATCACCACCAATATCAGAATCATGAGCTGGGCCTCTAATATCATCGCCAAATATTCCATAATATCATCATTACATGGATTAGCCTACCTACCTACCTACTTAAAATCAAAATTTCATGTTTCAGCTGTTATATCATCTTTTGGCTAATGTTTAATTCATTGTTTTATGTGAGATAATAATATTTAGTATTTTCTTTATAAATTTAAACGTTTAAAAATATTGATAATATGTATATTGGTAGTTTTTAGAGAAAAGTTAAAATGCAATCAATCGGAGGTTAAATGACTTTTCAAACTTTATTTGAAACTATCTTAGTACTGTATACATATATGTACAAAATAATTGAAAAATATTATCAACTATAGTCCTATAAACATGTTATTTATCGTTTTTTAAATTTAAATTCACACATTTTTACAAAATTTCCATAATCATCTTCACTTTCGTAAAACCGGGCAAAAAACGTGTCCGGAGTGGCCGGTGGTACAAATATGTACCACAAAATTTTTGACCTTCTATTATTCTTCCAACAAAACTTTTGAAGATTTACAAGAGATGTCAGTGCTTGTAGCATTTTTTTACGAATTCATTTATTAAATGCGGTACATCGATAAACCATAATATTTCAGAGCTATGTAGATTTTTTCAAAGTGGTACAATAGTGTACCAGTGCCCTATAAAGGGTTAACGTAAGTACCTATGGGTTTTTGTTGTGATGTCTTGGGCTTGCGAATGAAAGTAAAATGAATTATTATCGATAACATAATATCTTCAGTCACGTGACTGTTGAATAAAGGAACCAATTTTTGGTTCTGCGCATCCAAAAAAGTTCTCTAATTATATTTTGTACTCAGTGGTTTTATCCTGATGATTAAATATCTAATCAAATTTTAAACATTGATTTGTATGCATTACGTCCTGGATAATGCGTACAGATGAAAAAAAAATGAAAAATTTGATATATCTACAATATTTTGAGATTCAACATTTTTGGTTGGCAAGAAGGTATCAGATAGACCCATAATTGTTTTTTAATCTACTAGGTATATATATTATTTATAGCTATTTTAGAAAAAAAATATGCATGTACCTCAAAAATTAGTGTCTCCGTGAACATTTATATTCTTTAAGTCGGATTTTCAAAAAAAGTACTAAAATATTTATAACTAGAAAAATACCTAGCTTGACAAATATTTACCTTGGTTACCAAATTGACTGTGTTTTATTTTTCTTTGATCAATTTTCAAAATTTGGATTGTATGTTGCAGTGTTCGACATAAATTAGATTGTTTTATATTGTGGATTTTATTGATGTTGAAGACCGTATTTCTTTTTATCTATTGTTTTGAATTATATTTTTGTTGTTTAAATTTTAATGGCATTTACGCCATGTATGATGTACAAATATAAAAATAAATATATTGAGCTATTTGGATAGCCCTTAAGGTGTTTCTATCTCTGGACTTTCGCTTTTCGTACATTCTGGGACACCTGTATATTAACCAGAAAAAGAAAAATGACCTTTTATTATGAAAAAAGCAATAAAATAGTGTCACGATAGAGTACGAAGAAGAAAAAAAATTAGTTTTTCTATTTTATACCCTTAAAATATCTAAACACATTACTTAAAAACCCCTCATAGGGTATTGAACTTTCTTTTGAACTTTGAAGTGCCTATAATAATAATTATTTACGTAATAATGATTGTGTATTTTCGTTGTGTACTTACAACAATAAAATCTATTTTAAATACACGTTGAAAGGGGTAGGTTGTGGAGTTTAATTTAAAATACACAGAGCTGTCAAATAAAAGCAAACAATGACGACACAGCAGGGGTGGTATCCCTGGAATAGATTTATTTAGAAGTCTAGCAACAACAAGAAAGTACCCAGACGTTAGGTTGGTACTTCTCATTCACCGAACAACGTCGTAAATATTATGTTGGTAACGATGCAAATGAGTGTAATGGAGGGTATCAGAAAGGTGAAGTGTGGATTTTAAGAAGAGTGGGCACACTTATTTTCAGGTTATTCGCAATTATCCGTAGAAGGAATGATTTTTGTCTGTGTTTGAAATCCCAAACAAATAAAAAAGGTAATAACACAATGTCTTTATAACAGATTGGATACGTTAAAACAAAAAAAAATCATTTTGCCAGAAACAACAATTTGTCCCATGTTAAATACGCCGCTCAAGAAGATGTATAAATAAACAGTGGTACTAATAGAAACTGTGTTAATAACACCGTTATGACGGGAATAGTTATTCTGGCATAAGTGGCTACTAATAATCATCCATATACCGTGTTACAACTGTACTGTTTGGCAACCTCGAATTTGTCAATGAAGCTTAAGGTTGATCCATACTACGGGGTTGATTTCTAAGAATTCCGGACGAACCCGATTGGGCCTTCGAGAAAGTTCATGGTCGTAATATCGCGAGTATGTACGAATACATCCAAATATCGATTCGATTCATTGACCGCTCGGACTTGTTGCAAGTTTTCCTATGTTAAGTGTCAAAATATGAAGAGTGCAGTGGTAGTTTGTCTCATAAAACGTCACTATTACTCCTTTATACCTGGGTTGTTGGCATGGAAATTATTCTTGTTATAGCTTATTCCTTGTTTTATTAGTAGCACTTTTGCGTATTCTGCGTGTATTCGAAGAATAACGTTCTATTAGTATGGCTGAAAATGTGTTTTGATAATAATATGCGTATTAAGTTTAAGCACTCTCCTTCAAGATTTTAGTCAATTCATGTTTTGTTTAGGAAACGTCTCCGGTGTGTTTATTCATAAATTAATGATCGGGATGAAATATCGTACTTGAGGACAATTAATACGAGTGCCATTGTATCGAGTAACACCACCCAGGAGTGAGATCACAATAACGGGGGTGAAAGGCTTTGTTTAATGATCGATCCACCAAAAGACGACGCAACGTTGCAGAAGGTT
Organism: Mystacides longicornis; assembly: GCA_963576905.1. NCBI lineage: Eukaryota > Metazoa > Arthropoda > Insecta > Trichoptera > Leptoceridae > Mystacides > Mystacides longicornis. Next base: position 4,030,851 of record OY756433.1, on the reverse strand, counting down.
ACGGCGGAGTCTATGTGAGGAGGCAGCATGTTAGATGGGAACTTTGAGAAATATGCTTGTCATTGTTGATGGAATTGTTAGAATCTTTTTCTTCTTTAAAATTTTACTGTTTTTTTTTCTGGGATTCTGATGTTCCTGGGATGTGTATGTATGACCAGCTTTCCCTCCTTGTCTTAGAGGTTCTTCTGTTATAAGCCTTTCAGGATCTGCTCCCTCTATTTGGTCTCTTTGAACATTGCAGGTTCTCTTAGTATCGACGTTCCTTATCCTGTTTCCGGAGTGTGGTTCCTACATAGGGACGGATGGTCTTCACTCTTCATCTCTGTTGTACGTTGGAGATTCTTCGTCCTCCCTGAATCAGCTCTGGACTCTATATCATATTATGTTAGAAAAAGTCTGATGCGTTATTCTTATAGGTAGGTACCTACTTATTTTGTTTGCAAATTTATTTTTGCTAAGTAGAAATTTGGATGTTGGTATGGATTGCTCTCTCTCGAGAGTGGATTGCCACATTGCAAGGAAGATGAAGAAGAAGTCGGATTCAGGATTTATAAAGTTTCACATTGCTATACTTCAATAAAGTTTGCTAAGAAAGCCGACAGATGTCGTCAGCTCTAGATTACGGACTGTTTTATATGTGTAAACGGATACGTAAAAATCTGTAAAACCAATCCAATCCAAACTCCCTTAACGCCCCACTTAGGGGCATGGGGAGGCAACAACAGCTCTCCATTTCAAAAATCGATCTTGGGCAATGTTTATTACCTCCTCCCACACCATGTCCAAATTTCTGATTTGAAGGAGCGGAACACAGTATGAGAGGGTCTTTCTCGTCTTCGGGACCCTGATGGGAGGATACTTATGAAGAAGTAGAAATTTATATTTATAGTGTATGGTAGCCTAGTGATTCAGTCGCCGGCTTTTGTTCTGAAAGATGTGGGTTCGATACACGGTGCCGACAATCTTCGTCTTTCACAAAACATTTTTTTTTCTGTTTTAAAAGTGTATTTATATTAACTTAATTGAGTCCAAACTAATTTTAATTAAAAGATATCATTTTTTTAAGAATTTTTAGAACACTTACCAAAGTTTTCAAATATGTAAAGAAGTCTGTTGATTATAAAGAGCATCGCTTACCTGAAAAGAGAAGAAAACAGAAAATTAAGACAGAAAAAAGAGAAAGCTTAAAAAAGATAATAATATAATTCAATAAGGGAACAATTCTTTTATTGCTTGAAAACGGAAACAGGAGAGAAATGAATAAGTATTTGAAAAGTATTGGAATAAATTCCGGAACTCGTTCTTATTTCGAAATTCAAATGATAGGTACCTTATTATCATTCTCTATTACATCGTTCAATTCTCTTTGGCAGGTGACTAAAAAAGACGAAGGGAAAAGTCCACAAAACATGTCTGGATTGCGGAACAAATTGTTATAAAGATTTTTGATATATTATTTTAAAACGAAAAATCTATTTATTTTTAAGATTTTTTATTTTATGTGTTTGTACTATTTACGTCTAGATTATTGTGACCTTTTATCAGGACTAGATCTTAACGAATATGTAACAATTAATAACTCTAACAATTCGTTACTGATGTTCCATTTTTAAATGGAAAAAGCCACTACGGGCTTACGACCGTCTTCTATTGTTATTTTGAAAGCTGGCTTAGTGTGATTTTTACTCACATTACGTTAATAACGTTCGCCATTAAATGATGGAAATGTTTAGGTCTCCGAAACTCGATGAGAATTCTCGACATGTTCGACATGTCAAAAAATCTCATGTATACAACAAGTAGATATTTAATAATAATTAATGAGATATAGAGAGAAAAGTTGGAAATTATTCAGAACAAGAGAGCAACCAAATTTAAAGACTGCGACTGCTGTCATGTGTTTGGCGCCAGGATATGACTTTATCCATATTTGTTAATGTCTCATCTTTATTGCCTATTGGCTTTGTTGGTGCACAACGTTCTAATTATGTCTAGATTCTTGTGACCTTTTTCAAAATGAATTCATGAAAAAAGGTAAAAATATTTTTTTTTCATAGATATTCCATCAATAAAATATTATTCAAGACAATTTTTCACTTATTTCAAATGGACTGTCAGAAAAATTACGAGTAGACAGCTTTTTTTTTTTGAAATCGGAGATTGTATTTTACCTCTTAATGACTAATGAAATAATAACGTTATTTGATCACATTAGGTCAAATAGAAAACCAATGTATGATCATAGTGATTTTAGTTACAATAAGTAGACTTAAATTGTTTATTATACAAACTTATATAAAAGTTGCTTAAAAATGAGTTTCAATGTATGTTCCGACTATCAAACGTTTGACGAGTTCTTTGTTCTGGCTTGAAAAACATTTCGTCTTATTTTTTTTTGTCAAAGAAAACGGGGAAGGAGCGAGACATTAACATAACTTTTAGATGCTGAGAGGGGGCTAAGGTAAAACAGGCAATAAGCGCAAATACTAAAGCAAGTTGAGCAGAATTTAGGTAAAGTTTAATGGAAAAACGTCGCAACTGGTTCCGCTAGGACATAAGTCAGCGGATGTGTTTGTTTCTTTATCTAACAGGTAACGAAAAATACGGACGAATATTTTTCCTCGTCTGTTTTTTTAAGCATTCGAAAATGGTTCTTTTGTTTTATTCTTGCTGTTGTTCGAATTTTAAAAGTTTGAATTTAGAATTCAACGTTCTTTTTCCTGGCTGTAGTTATCAGATAGATAAGCTTTTACAAATAACTGTTTACTTGCTTAGTGACAATGGCTAATGCAGTTTTTTTAGACGTAGGTACCTACATTAATTTGATACACGTAAAACTTTTATTCCATTCAGTATAATTTACTGTATCATTAGTTCGTCACCTAAATTTAAAATGTTTATAAATATGAAATAGAATTGCAAAAATTCAAAATAATTTAGATACTTAATGACTATTATTCTGAAATGAAAAACAGACGATCTAGTTGGGTCGAATCCAATTTTTATTGAGACTTTTGACATTTCTTTATTCTGAAAATGTTTTATCCAATACATTAAATACGTAACTACTGGCAACCGATTAAGTTCTAAGCAAGAGCTTCTTGCGTTGAGTTGGAACGTGAATTTGAGAATACCAGTCATTGACACAATAAAGTTTTCATTTTCAAATGGCTTAGGTTTAGCCAAGTTTAGTGGTTCAGTCGTTAGTTTTCGACTGCGTTTTGGAGGTCGTGCGTTTGAATACTGGTGACGACTTTTTTCTACTTTCATGACAAGTGACAGAAAATCAATAATTAACCTAAAAATTGAAAAAATAAAAATAATACCTATGACATTTCCACATTTACGATTCAAGCCTTTTTTAGTATGCAAGCAAGATGTCAAAAGTGTATTAGTCTTCATTTAAAAATAAAGTGAGCCCAGATTCATTAAAAAAGTTTGTTAAGGCAAAAAAAACAATTGATTATACACAAATACCATTCAAATCTATAGTGTTCCAGTAAACGGCATCTTTTACAAATCAATCGGACTTCACCGTCAAAGAATGTAGATAGCGTACCTAATAGAGATCATACTAGAAAAATGAGAATCGACTCTTCATGTTTTAGAAGTCTTTAAAAGAAAATAGCTAATGAAATATTTTAGAAAGGATTTTTTTTTATTTAAAATTTTTTTTGACTTACGATACTTTCGCTTGGAACAACCCATCCAAGCAGGAGATATACAGGGTGTTACGAAATGAAGAAAAACTGTGTCAATTTCTACTTTATGACACTGTTCTTAGTCGTCACATCAAAATGTAAATTGTTTTATATCTGAGACGGATGCAATATACATCAGTCGTCCGTAGCGAGAGGGAGGGGAGATGGTGGTATATTGCGCTGATTATGGTCCTGCCAGAATATAAGAAGCATAATGTATTCTCACGGCGCATATTTCGGCGGGATTGCCAGAGGGAGAGGGAAGATAAAAACTCTCGTTACTTTTTTTACGTTCGACTATAATTATTAATCCTATTTAATTAAAAAAAAAGAACGTTGCTCTTTTGTTTGGCCTGACGTTCAAATGACGAATTGTCTTGATTACACGTTCTTTTTTTTTGAAGTCCCAGTTGACGAACCTTTTGAAATTCGAGATTGACGATGAGATACGCTTTGAGAGTCAAATTAAAATTTTGTCCCTAGTAGGTATCAAGTTAAACGTTACTGTTTTGAATTTACGTACTTAGAAATTTGAATTAAAAATGAAGGTAATATGTAGGTAGGTACTCAAAGGAAGTAGGACAATGTTATAAACAAATACTTAATGTTTGCCGTGCGACAGACACCTGTGATTGGGACACTAGATTTTTTGGTGTAATTATCATGTTTGGATTTGTTAATTTTCAGAAAAATAAATAAATAAATTCCTTATTGCAATCCAGAAAATATTACATTATTTTTACGTACCTATTTAACGAGAGACACTTGTGATTGGAACATTGGAGATTGTTGGTGTAGTTATAGGTAATGTTTTATTTTGTATGTATAATATCGAAATTCTGTTGGTGTTTAATAAAAGAATTTATTGAAATACTGAAAAATACTTTTACGCTGAATAGTTGAAATATCTCGAACCTCGGTAGCCTAGTGGCAAAGGGTCCGACTTCAGATCATGAGGTCCCACGTTCGATTCCCAGTAGTGTCAGAAATCTTCAATTAGTTTTTTTCACTTGAATTTTTTACTCGGTGTTGGAAACCTGTCTTTTGGAGATTGGACAGGACCGGTTGACTGGTAGATAATGATTCAGTCATTAAGTTCTGACTGACATCTGTGTATAGAATAGTGTAAAAAATATCTCTTTAATTAATGAAAGGTAAGTATCTGTGTAACTAAGAACAAATAATCCATGATTTTTAATACAGCAAACAAATTCATTACCTTTTATTACAGGAGAAAAAATTAAGAGGCAAAAAGATCTGCTTCTTTGTAGTAAAACTGAGAGAATTGGAAATGGTAAGAAAGTAAATCAAGGCACACACTTCCTCAGACTACTTATAAAGAAAAGATCATCAACTTCATAGAAAATAATGTAAAATGAAAAGCGCCTCATAATGGGAGATCAAATGAAAGGTGGAGCTGGAAAAGGCGGGATATTCTAACTCATTGTAGGTATGACCAAAATTTAGTATGAGCAAGAAAAGTTATGGTCGAATTTCGATCACTGGTCCACCATTAGCTGAAAATTAATCTGTTTGAGGTGCTTGAATCCTTTATAGAACAGAAGATTTCTCTACAATGTAAAAAAGTGCTGATTTGCTGTAAACAAATGTATAATTAATTGATAAATGCGAGTGTGAAATGTCCGAATTAGGTAGGTACAGTAGCGACGAAAAAAATGTGAAATAAATTTCACACTTTTAAGCCGGAATGATTAATTTCGCACGTAAATATGATTTATTGTCAGGTTTAAAACAAGGAAACACAACAGGTATGGTGAGATAGGCCGAAACGGGGGTTTGTTTTGTTTACACGAACAAAATATTGTGTTGGTGTGAGACTAAAAAATTACATCAATCAAAATTACGTTATGTAACATGTTACGCAATACGAGTGTAATGCTTTATTACGTAATGTTTTACCCCTCACCAAGGTGCAGCCTTATCTTGAAACATAACACGTTATGTATGACTGAAATATGTATATAAGAAAAAATAACAACTAATGACTCTTAACAATTCATTACAAATGTTCGATTTTTAAATGGAACAAACCACTACGGGCTTACGACCGTCTTCTACTGTTATTTCGAAGGCTGGCTTAGTGTGATCACTGAAATATATAAGTTGATACTGTGTTTTTTTATAGATTTATAGAGACTAGGTTGTCCAAGATCTGATAGACTCATTGTCTGTTGAGATTGTTTTCCAATACATTGGTTTTGATTATCTATGTTACTAGGAAAAATCCAGTTTTCAATCCGTGAGGATATAAACAAATATATATAGGTATTGTATAAGTATATATATTTAGTTGTCAAAAATTTGTAACCATATACCTTTTTATATTTGTGTTTTTTTTTTTTATCAATAAAGGCTTTATATTATTATTATTGCAGCGATTTTGTTTTGTTTCATTTGGATCACCCTTAAAATGGTAGGCAGAGAAAATGGACACCATTGCTTTACTATCCAAGCACACTTCTTTCCTTCTTCCACCACGGTACCATTTCTTATACAACTTGTCCTATTTTTATTGCTTCTGACCTGGTCTCCTTGAGGATCTCGCCTTCTTACACTTTTCCTTTCAGCCTTATAAATTCTCTTGCATCCATTACTTCAACACGCACCAACAATCTCAACGGATTAACTTTCATCCTTGTACGTAACAAAACATTCATTCATACCACATTCCTTTTCATATCCTATAGAGTCTTTCCACATATTTTTTCCTAGAGCTCTCATCTCTACTGCATTTATACTTCATTCTTCTTTTTTGTCCATCTCCACATTTCACATGCATACACCATTGATGGTAACAGAATTGCGTTATACACTAGACTTTTTGCTTGTGGTGAGACGTTGTTATTTCTCATAATAGGTCTTAGTGCACAGCTCACCCTGCTACCAACTACTTTTCTACCTTCCATTTCTTTTACACTCCTTCCATTTCTTTTACACTCCTTCCATTTCTTTTTACACTCCTTCCACCCTTACTAAAAAATACTCATTCACTTGCTTGTCATTCATTTTCAACGGTTATTTTATGTTTATAAAAAAAATATTTTATGGTTATTTATTTATTCTTGACTAGCTTATACCCGTTTTGCTTTACGTTTTTGATTCCGATTGTCAGGCTTGATCGGTAGGTAATTAAACAGGTTCTAGTCTAGCTTCCCATTGCTTAACAGACCTCTATAACTGATATAAGCACAGAAAAGGAAGAATGACTTTTTTACCGACCTCATAATATTATACGAACCTACCGACATAATTTGCAAGTCTTCATAGAGAACTATGTGGTTTGAATCTTAGCTACATTCCCTACTTTGATAATTAATTGAGCATTCCACCCATAGAGGGTGATTTGTACCTGTCAAACTTCAAAGTCAAACTGCAAATTTTTTCATTAAATCTTTATTTATTGAGAATAATAAGATTTGAATAACATTTATCATTTAACATAATATTATTATTTTTTCTTTTTCTTACTAAAAATCTTATAGTTTCATTTTGGCATTCAAATAACAAGATAGTATTTACATTTTTGCAATTTGTACTAAATTAAGAAAAGTTAGGTATGGTTCCCATACATAAATATTCAATTTAACTATTAAGCTTTATCCATTTTAAAAGTAATTAAAGTCTCAGTGTCCTATATTGTAATCTTTTTGGTACACTACTTACCACTGGTTAACTTTATAATGTATATCGATTGTGTTTTGCCAACTATGTATTCTGTTTGTGACCATATTGTAATTGTAAAAGGCCTCGGCCGTATATTATTGAATATAAAAAATAAAAAAAATAAAAAAAAATTATATGTACAATAACAAATCAATCTACAATTATTTTATTACCTTTTCATACCGTAATACCAAGATTCCATTCAACGTTTACATGAGTAATTTTGTTTCCAAAAGATGACTTACTGTCTTTTTGAGAAATTTGTATGAAGATCCTAAAATATAGATTTTTTTAAATAGCTCTAAATATATTAAAGTTAATGCAGCAAATTGTATTTAAGAACCTTCTCCAGCATTTTGTACGGCTCTGACGTAGCATTTGTATTTTGAGCGTGATGTTCACATATAAGGTAAAAGTATTGTCAAAGGCAAATAAAAAAACAAACATTTCTGAAATATTATGTAGATTTTTCCCTTTGAAGGGCCAAAACATCACACGAATACTCTTAAATATGACATCATCATTATCAGAGGAGCAACCAATTATTTTGCACCGACCTCAATCTACATCGTGGCATTAAAGTTCTTATAAATTATTATTCGCTTGAAGGTGAATGGAGAATCTGCAAAGATATCTGACAAATGTACATGTATGGCCTCATGAATCAGTTGCACCGTTTTGAAATTATTACTTTTCAAGTGTCTATTAAGATGCAAAAAGTAAAAAAAAAAAAATAGTCTATTAAATGTAGACACACTACCGGTTATGTTTTAAAAGTTAGAACTACTATAATATTTAATTAGAACCTTTCATTACTTCAAAGGTTTCACATATATAATGCATCCTATTAAAATATTCAAATAAAAATGGAAATGATGAAAAAAATAATATGAAATGATAAACGTCCTAAAGGGGTTGATGTAACGACACGGGGATATACTTGTATGCTGGGAGAACCCAAGTACCTACTCATACATCCCTGAACTGAAAGAAACGCTATGTTACAATATAAATATATGTATTATAATAATATTATCATTGTTATGAACAAATTCTAATGTCGGTTTGTATTTCAATTGATAGGAAAAAAATATGACAAATTTTGTCTAAAATAAAACTCCCTTGCATGAGACAATACGTCAAACGATGCTAAAAAAACTTATTATCATAAAATAGATGAAAAAGAGTTATAAAATGTTCAATATTTGTACTTAAATCGTTCAACTACATAAAGAGATCATTAAAACAGATTTTTCATAAACCACAAAACTTATTAATTTGAAATAAATTAGGAAAAAAAATCGGAACGCAAGTTAATATCAGAAAATGGTGATAGAACGATAAATAGTGCATCTTAAAAGAGAACACCAAAAATTTTAAGGTAAATAGGACAATAATTGGGCCAACATCAAGGATTCGAAGAAATCAAAGGTCTACAATGGACTGATTATTATAACCTTTTGATGCAAATATAACACACCAAATTAGTTGGGTAAGTCTCACCACAACAGGCTTACAACCATAGTATTCTACTGATATTTCGAAGGTTGGCTAAGTAAGCCTCTTGCGCACCATTCGAAAACTCATGCACGCTTCTCCATACACTTCTGTCAGTCGAAAGCCATCAGGACCTCCATTATTTACGTCTGCTAAACCGACACCGAGAGTCGCAGTAAGTTCGGCTGGTCAGGAGCGCGTAATGTTCGATTCAGTGGATTGCAAGAAACAGTGATCTGCGTTTTGAGCAACAAATTCGTTATCAAATCAAATCATAGCTTCTGTGTAGATGTTCATCGTCATAAATATTGAGAATATGATGACTTTGTGAATTGTGTGCTAGGAGAGATTGTGAAAGGAGAAACGTTAATTGAGTTCATAGTTCTAAAAGAAGAAATATTTCATTATTCGAGTAGTTTGGGAAAAGGTCCTAAATCTGGATTTATCCTCGACATAAACAAACAATATAATAACATTTGTGTCCCTCCCGAAGAATAAACAAGAAGAATATTGCTTGGTTGCACTCTCTCCCGAGTGACAAATTTGCCTGGTTATAGGATCGCAACCCCACAAGTTTGTAATGGCATACATCATAGGAACGGGGTACAGCAGATCTACCCCCAGGTATAGGTACACACAGGTGCTACTTGCGACGAAAAATAGACCGCAAAGCCAGAAAAATGTTTTTTTTTTGGAAGGAAGTGATTTATATATTGGTGTGCTTATATATAAAGTGGTGAGACGTATCAATACTTTGATACAACCTATACATATTTTACGTCTCTTAACACTTTTATATTTTTGGTTTGTATAACTAAATCGATCTTCGAATTCAACACACGCCTCATTAGATTAAAATTAACCCGCATTTGAAATAGTTGCTAATAGTGTTCATTTTGATCGACCCTGATTCATTAAAAAAAATCTAATATATTTTCTTAATGTGAAGGATTTGGGATTCAGATGTATCATTTTCTTCTATTACTGTCAAAACCCTTCTTCAAATCCTTTGTCCTTTGAGTTACCCAGTAATAAATAAACATTAGACATGAAAGTAACTCTAATTAAAAAATCACCAAGATAAAACAAACATTTACATTTCAACCTAATTTTTGCAATATTCAATAGTACTTATTGAGCATATCAAAAAAGTATATAACAACAATTAAAGATTTATTATTTAAGGTAGGTATACATTTTCTATCGAAACTTGAGTTACTGAAATATTCTTAGAAGCTTTCGCAAAAGCGCTGGGTAAGCTATGGAACTATATCATACAAAAGCCTTAGAAGAATATAACACTCGCATGATCCAGAGGAAATTTAGTACTAAATTGCGAAAGCTGACGGTTTTTTTTCGGAAGCGAAGAGAGATGATAATAATAAAAGTTCGAAAAGTCGGATATGGGAAGAAATATGGAATGGAAATTCCTTAGTGGAATCTCGTAAAGATTTCGCTGATAAGGCTATTCTCTTATCTCGAAAAATAAAATAAGTAGGTAATCTTACAGAAATATTTTTCAAAAAAATATTTTTCTTTAGGGTTTTTCTACACCCGAGGCTTTCAAGTTAACACCAAGATTTGGTCTGATCGTTGTTTGATTATTTTGTTTACCTATTGTTTTAATGCTCGCGATTTTCTTTTGTTTATTGAAAAAGGTTTGTGAAATTTGATTACGGTTTTCTTTTGTTTTTTTCGGATGCAAAAACTACAACTATAAACAGGTACATAAGTATTTGAAAAAAATATTTAAGGCGGACACAGTATGCGTTTAGAAACGAATAAAGATAATGAACAAAATTGTAGGATGATGTATTTTTATTCCTTCTAAAATATCATTTAGAACTTTAAACATAGAACAAATTAGAGATAGGTACTGAGTAACTTATCACAAAGTTTATCGTAAGTGTGATTAATGGAAGAACAGCTAGACCTGCGACGTCCTAGGAGATTTCCATGGAAGGAAAAATCCAAGGATCTAATTGAAAAAAGAAACGACGAAGAGGATCAAAAATTCATAACAAGATCACCTTATTAAGTAAAGACTGAAATATTAAAGGAGCACAAGAGCTAATGTTAGCTTTAGGCATTGGGCATGAGCATATTATTTAATTCTATAAAGATCCAACATGAACCATGGGTTTTGATTGATGTCTCAAAATTTAACTATCTATGTATGTTCAAAAGTACTTATTCAAAATAGTTGAAGTTTAGTCTTTCTATAAGCACTTAAACATCTTAAACCTAAGTATGAAAGAAAACATTCAATTTGAAAGGATCTAGAGATTGCCACTGTGGAACTCTAACTGAATCTTTGAATTTTTGATCATCGAGATTCTAGAGTCCATTTCAAATCATATTATTAATCATAAGGTCTTGGATTGAAATCAAATTATTTTCCATATCATTCACCTAAGTCAGGATTATAGATTACTCATGTTGTATCAATAGATAACAGAACTCCTTGGAACCCTATAACTCAAGCAAAACTTTGATGATCCCTAGTCTATTTAAACTGATATTAATAATAAAAAACTAGTCCGGGATTAAACCTACGTTACTTGTCATATTCTTTCATGTCTTTCACCCCAGCTTCTCTTTTTAAGGGTTGTTGATTCCTCGTGTTTATCAGGGTTATAAAATATTCATTTCCACAGAGGATAAACAACGACATCATAAACCTTCAAAGATGCCAAAAGTGGAGGTTCTGTAATATTATAATCGTTGATAAACGATCCTGCGTTGGCGTCCTCCCTTGTCGCCACCCCTACAGCAGCAAACTGCGTTATGTAATAATACTAAATAATATTTTGTGCATCTTCTTCAAATTCTTTTATCGGTATTTATAAAATGCAAGCTCAAGCAGCATTAAATAATATGAAATAGGGCAGCAAACGTCCGCTTTTAAAACATCGACTTTTAAAATTTCTTTACTGTTTTTGGAAATTAACTTATAGCTACGGACTAATGACCGCATTCCACCACTGCTTACTGCGATTTTTACATAAACCACGTCCATTTTTGTAGGCCCAACATGAGATTGTTATACAATATCAACACTGTTCATTACGTATTGTAAGGAAATAGGTGCATAGGCAGTAAGCACAGTTTTGGCAAAATAAGAGTAATAATGGTTTTCAACGGAGAAAAGGATGTTTTTTCGTTTGTTTTTTTGACAAAAAGTATTCTGATGACCGATCCTAAAAGTATTTATCCTTTTTAATTTCAAAAACCACAGGAGGCTCTAGAATTGTCTTTGATAGGTTGTAGAAGGTCAAAAATCTTCTTGATATCGCTTTTTAGTCTTCTCTGCTGATATCAAAATCTTTGAAAAGTGTTTTAACAGAAGAGAAGATTTTCGATATCAAATGTAATTGTAACAGTTTTTTTAAAAATTGCATGGAGTGATTAATTTGATAAATTTATTTTAAAGAAACAAAATATTTAGTTTTTTCCACAATTTTATTCAGCTAACCGGTTTTCGAAGACCGTACGTCTTCTTCGTCAGGCTAGTTTAGATGTTAACTAAATTACAAAAAGTGATCCAACAGAAAATAGAAGCTATATAATTCAAAATTAGAGAGACAAAACAATATTATTCTTACATACTAGAAAGAGACAGAAACAATGCGGGTGGTCGAACAAAGGCAAGTAAAGCTGATTCTATTCGAGGTATGGATTATTTTAGGTACTATTTATTAACAACAATGTCTTTGGTTATTATTAACTCTCTCCGTTTAAAAATTTGTTTTGGAGCACTTAATAACATCTTTACTTGCCTTTGTTCGACCACCCGCATTGTTTCTGTCTCTTTCTAGTATGTAAGAATAATATTGTTTTGTCTCTCTAATTTTGAATTATATAGCTTCTATTTTCTGTTGGATCACTTTTTGTAATTTAGTTAACATCTACTAGCCTGACGAAGAAGACGTACGGTCTTCGAAAACCGGTTAGCTGAATAAAATTGTGGAAAAAACTAAATATTTTGTTTCTTTAAAATAAGTTCGAAGTATGTTCCACCAAGTAGCCACGGTCGAAAAGATAAATTAATTTGATAAATGTTTAACTTAAAGCAGGTGCGGAGAGCGATAGAAAAAATAGTAGATAAATGTTAGATGATGAGTAATTCTATTCCTATATGGAGTTCTGCAGGGAGTTATTTTAGACCTACGATATTTTATTTAGTTGAAACGAAAGAACTGTAGGTCAAGTTCGAGTCAAACCGGGATTTTGCAAAATATTTTATCGATGACCGATGACAAGGATGCCTTCACTGTTGTAATGTGATTATGATCATAACGTGATACCCAAACAGGTATGAATTTGAAAAAATAAAGAAAGAAAAATAAAATTTAAATATTGCACGCGGAGGCTTCCTCTGTCTTTGATGTTTCACGCACAATAATAATAGATGATGTCTTTGATGCGACGAAACGTCTTAAAAACAGAAATAATAAGCAGAAAGAAGAAGGTATGTGTGAAGGACTTAGAAGGGGAGTTTCTGCATTCATCATACTTCAGCAAATAAAATATTAATACCTCCCCCCCCCCTCCAAGAAATAACTTGAAAAATTTCATACAGTTTTAACATTGACTATATTTATACGATGTGTACGAAATGCTCTCTAGAAAAGACAATAAGATTTTGTCATTTCTAAGGTAATTATAATTGCACGATAAAAAAGATTTTTTTTTTTTTCATAAAAGCTAAAGGCTTCTACGAAAAAATTAAGCACTATATTTGGAAATTTACTGATAGTTAAATCGAAATTGCTTAAATATTACTATGAGTTTTGAAAGGTGCATTGTAGTTGTGTTGTGGGTAAGAGAATTCTTGAATATATGAGTTGATGCACTAAGACCAAGCACACCTACCTACATTTTCTTTGTTGAACTTCAAATTAATTTTTTTTTTTTTTTTAATATTTGCATTTCAATGATTGAAAATAAAGATTAAACGATTAAACTTTATAAATTGCTTTTAAAACAAGAATAGTGTGTTGTAATTTCACCATCAAATACAATGGACAGAGTTCCGTCTTAGTATTTTCTGTTTAGGGGTGGGACCTTGGAGTACGTGTCTTTCGTCGGATAGCAAAAATATCGACTTACCACGTTGAAGTCAATTAAGTATCTACCTATCTGAAATTGATATTGACAAAACAACTCAAAGGGACCCAAAATCACTCGAGTCCGGGTGGAGGTCTATAATAATAATAAAAAAAAAACTCAAAGGGTCATAAGGAGGAAACCACGGGAGAACTGCAGAAGCGTCAGTAGATCTCAAAAGAGGTTGGCTGATGACATCGCTGCCATCGATGTAAAGACTTGACTGCAATCGGCAAAGAAAGAGAAGGAATGGAACTGTTCTGAAGAGGTCTTGGTCCAGCAGTTGTAGATAAGAACTAACTTAGTGGTTTGTATTCTTTGAAGCAATTGACTTTATCCAATAGCTTGTAATATTAAGTTATGTAAGATCAAAGTGTATTTGTACCATAATATTTTGTTTGTATAATATTATTAGGTATATACTGTAAGAGCAACATCAAGTTGCGTAGAAGTGTCAAAATAAAATAAAAATAAATAAACCAACAAAGCAACAATCTTTTTACACATAAGTAATTTTACACATAAGTTTTGCACATAAGTCATAAAATAAATTCGAAAGATCAACTTAAAAAAGAACGTTGAAGAGAAATGGTCAAATGATTTTGGATGTAGATAGGGCAAAATAGAGGCAATTGCATGCAGATTTAATAAAATACATTCAGAAGAACTTTAGAAACAATTCCTTTACATCCTTTAATCAAAATAAACTATGAGTTCGACATTCCAATAATTAACAATGCGGGGAAGTTCAACGTATGCAAAGGTTAATTTGACGATCAAAAAGGTGAAGCCTTTTGAAAACACGATTCCATTCAACTGATACGCGCGCAATCAAAAAAGGCTCATGGCAGAATGATTTAACTTAATTAAACACTGCCTTTGTGTCGCAATGACTAAACAAAATTAAATCTTTAGCCAGAAGGTTCTATGTAAGGGATGAATCATCTGATAAGGGAGTGAATTATGCTATCATCACATTACATTTGAATTATAATGCTAAACGTAAGGTAAACCATTGTATATATTCACATGCAACAAACTCAATTAAAAACCTGATTAAATTAAGCCTGACCTCAATGGTTGCTGCGGATCATGAGAGACAAAAACAGGAGACAGATCTACGACACCCTTTGTTTGGTCACACGCCACCGACTGCAAGATTTAAATCCAGGAAAAGCTTCCAATATATTTCTCAAAATTACCACCGGATAGGACGAGGAAAGATCTCTGGCAGACACAATATAATGGAAACCTGATGTAAGAAAAACATGTACAGGGGGGTTTGAGTGTGGAAGAGGGTATCTCCTGTAGTTAAACAAGACTCAAAGTGACAAACATCTCCTCAATTGCCAAGGTATACCTGTGAGTTGTGGTATACATGACCTAAATATGAGTGCTAATGACTGTGTTTTTGCAGCTGCTGAATATTGGAGTAGAGTGGTCTAGTGCATGGGTGTGCAATTTTGTATAGTGGAAATAAAATACGCACTAAACGCCAAAAACTTCATTTCGAGATAATCTAATAAAACTGATTTTTCCCCCATACAGACATAGTACTATGATGATTTTTGGATCTGTTTTTTTACGCCTTTAGATCATCGATATGGACTTAGTGCAATATTTAGGCTATTGACAATGGTTTATAGAACATTTCCTCATACTCAACTAATTTTTTTCATTTTTGGCGTTTAGTGCGTATTTTATTTCCACTATACTTTTAATGTGCAAGTGTTAAGAAACATAATCTAAGTAAGGTAAAACTTCTAGAATGTGGCAAACTTCTGTACCATTAGTATAAGTTTTCGATGATCGAATATCGAAACAATCATCGAAATGGTTTCGAAAATTTCCATACAAAAATGATCGAATGATTCAATCGTTTGATTTTCGAACACTATTTCTACGCCAATAAGCGCTTATTAGCATGCAAATAGCTTTCGATTAAACTCGTACTAGCGGACTAGCCCCACTGCATCCATCAACATTCAAAGTGAATGCGGAGCAATCCAGGATAGATGTCACCTTCTGTTCTGTCCTCTTGTAAGAGAGACAGAGGCGTAGTCATGATGAGCAGAATCTAGCAAACGAAAAGACGATCTTCGTCACCGGATGGACAGAATGTGGACCTGGACACTTGTAAGTAAATTATAGTAATAACAAAGCCAGGTATTTTGAACTACCTTAATATTGAACTTAAGGTCAGTATCTTTGCACAGATACGAAGTTTAGAATCCTATCACAGAGGCTCACAACGAGTTTGTGATTTGAAATTTGAAAAGCGAATGTTGTCAACATAAAGTGACCACACAAGGTCAACTTTCGAAAAATAGTTAAAGACAGCCAAAATGCCCGAAGTCTAAATTTATCATAAAATACGAGATAGATAACGTAACGTGTCATTTACTAATCGTTAATAATTTTTTAATAATTTCTATTGAAATTAACAACTATGTAACAACTAAAACCTCTAAGAATTCATTACTGGTGTTCGATTTTTAAATGAAACCACTACGGCCTAACGACCGTCTTCTACTGTTATTTCGAAGGCTGGCTTACTGTGATCTCTTTACGTTATCAACGTTCGCCATTAGGTGGTAATGTTTAAGTCTCCGAAACTCTTAATAATGAGGATTCTCATCATGTTCAACATTTCGAAAAATCTCATGTATGCAACAAGTAGATATTTAATAATAATTATTAATGAAATTAAGAGATAAAAGTTGTAAATTATTGAGAACAAGAGAGCAACCAAATTTAAAGACTGCGATTACTGTCATGTATTTGGCGCCAGGATTGCAAATTGATTTTTTTTTTGCCATGTATAACTTTTTGTTGTAACACAAGACGGCATCTTGGTTAAAATTATTTTTCTAAGCTTGAACTATCATCTTGCTTAGGAGGTAATGGAAATCGTGGTAACCTGCTCCTAATAATGTTTTTGTTACTTAATTCCAAAAGCATTAGGAAGGAAAGAGTATATTGTACAACCACCCCCTGAAATTGGTTGAAGAAACTAATGACGAAAACGGAGTTGTTGAAGTATGTATGTAGGAAGTCTGCATTCATTAGCGATCCATATCGAATCAGTAAAACCACACGAGAGGGGCTAAGTCCTGGTACAATGAGGTTAAAGACTTCGGCATTGTTCGAAACAGGATGTGGCAAACTATGGCCATAGAATGTATTTCTCCTGTTGTTGTTGTTTTTGAAAGAAAAGAATGGGGAAATTTGAAGGGATGTGGTCGATGTGGGTAGCGTATTTAGGTTTTAAAAAGGGGGTGTGTTGTGTGCTCTATACGGATTTCAGACAGGTCTGTTGTTAATAGTGGATGTTATCGGTACTAACGAATCGTCGGTTTTGAATCTTTTTGAATGAGCGACTCATTTGTTGAACTATTGTAAAATTTAAAGTTGCTAAAAATTAAACCAATTACATGTTATTGAGCACATTGGACAGATTATTTTAAAGGTTATAAAAAGGGGTTGCTGTGTTTTGTATACGAGTTTTAGACAGGTCTGTTAATAGTGGATGTCATCGATACTAACGAATCGTCGATTTTGATTCTTTTAAGGAATGAGCGACTCATTATTATTTGTTGAACTAAATTATAAATGTTTTTTTTACGTTGTATTCTAAAATTTGGAGTGACCAAGTTCTCTACAAGATATTGACAAAATAAGACAAATTATTTGATAAGATGAATTATTATAACAATTTTACATATTATTGTGTTTTTTATACATTTCACATTTACTGACTGAAACTATCGATTTCTTTGAACGTTTACAATGAAAAACAATTTCTTGTTTAAATGTTACATCGCTATTCATTTGAAAACGATTCGGTTTATCGAATCTTTTTGAACAATTTATTTCAACGATTCAATCAATCAAACGCGTAAATCCATATATTTTTACGTTTACTAATTATGATGTAAGTTTTAAAAGCTTTTGAGTCTATTAACAAAACAAAGGCAGACTGCAAGCTAGGGGAATACTCGTAATTAACTCGAAAAGACTTAAAATAATTATTTTATAAAAGAGCTTAACTTCACCTTAACAGTTTGTTGTATTTTAATTAAGTTAAAATGCATCCTCGATGTCTTCATTACCTGTCCAGAAAAGGTTAAAGTTTTTATTAAAGTGAGAAACCTGTCACGAAAAATGAAAACTTTTTTAGGAATGTATGTTCGGTTTTCTACTAGAATTGGATAATGATAATATACTAGTTAAAATCGCTTATAATAATTGCAGTGGGCAACAAAGCATTTATTATGTTTTTTTTTTTAGAAATAATGAAGAATTATTAATGTCTCTAATGTATTAATAAATTGATGCTTGAGTATTGATTATTGGTTCAAGGAACACTTTTTCTGACTTTGAGACTGAAAATGTAATTACAAGATCTGAGCCGTTTTTATCAAATGAGCGAACATTCTAAAACATTTTATAGAATCTTGGCGAATAAAGATAATGATCTATCTTTTATAATCAACATTTCTGGCTTCATGTAAACATTCGTCGGTGGGCCGGACTGAGAATTGTGGGAGATTTATTAAGGGCAGCTGAAGATAGGGAGGCTTCCTCTCAAGTGATCGTCGACATCGGGAGGACCCGATAGGACACCTGAGGAGAACTACCTCCGCTTGGACAAGAATAATTGTGTAAAATCTTACCGAATGTGCAATAGCTAGTTTGGTCCAAGCCAAGCTCTCAAGCCTTGTCTGAATTGTTTACAAATTCAACGAATTTTTACAAAAATTTAAAAATTAAAGATGTAAATAAAAACATCAAGAAAAATTAATTTCCAAACAATACAGTTCATCAATAATTCAACAACAAAGTGTTATTTAGGTATGGAAGAACATGCTTGGGGCTGAAATAAAAATGCTGAAACCAATTTTTTTCTATGAATAAGAAAATAACCTGTAATTACAATAATTAGATATGCGCCGTCTCACTGAATGGGAGACATTTGATTTTGGTCAGTGGTGTTACGTTACGGTCGACGGGGGGCAGAAAGCAAATGAACAGGAATGATTAATATATATTTAGGGATTCGTCGCAGGAATAATAAAATGATTGAGGGAGAGACAGTGGCGAGGAATCGAGTAACAAGGGGTGCAAGGTTGCCGAGGGACAGGTAAAGGAAAAGGTCTATACACGCGATAAAACGTCCGAAATTCTACGCGTTTGCATTTGAACATTTACTTGAAGTTACAGATTCTATATTTAATACTTGTAGTGTTTGTGTATTCACGTAGTGAAAGTTCATTTTAACAAATTAAAACGACGTACCTAGTTGTGTAGAAAAAAAAAAAATGTTCGGCACAAAGGCTCCAACTCAAGATCGATATAAAAGTCAAGGGACGAACCACAAGGCTTCTTTATATCAAAATATCGTTTGTCTTTCATTAGTAACAAGATTCTTTGTATTTGGATTCAATTCACTTTGTCTTTGTCCGTTCATTGTTCGATAGAGGCTTCTTTTGAATTTAAGAAGTGTTGAATAAGGAATACAAAAAAAAAAAGGAAAGAGTTAGAAGGGAATGAGAAATTTGAAAAGCCGTTTTACGAGTATATTGAAACGATAATAGACCAAAGGTGGACAAAGAGTCTAGAAAAGTGTGGAAGAGAGAAGATCATACATTAGAAAATGGGATATATGAATGAGATCGCGCGAAATCTATGTTTTTAGACAGGATTTAAAACACAAATAATTACCTAGTGTTTCCAATGTAAAAATAATCACGAAGAAACGTTTAATTTATGGATGAGGGACGAACTAATGAAACAGGTTGATCCAGTGAGTCCATGAAAGAGCAGCGTGGAAGGTGGTGGAGGAGGCCTTTGATCGAAAGTGGAAGGAAATAGGCTGAGGAGAAGAATAGCCATAATTGAACTCTACTTAAATCAAGATCATTTCTCTAAACTATCCCAAAAAATGCAGATAAAGAATTTGGAGAAGGGTTGCGGGTTTCATCATTAGATATGAAGAAACCTCAAAAAATGTGCCAGATTAGAAATCATTCACCTTGGGTGTACTATTTATATTATCATGTTTTGTGAGGAATACAGATTCATTCTTTGATGGTCTGAATTTGTCCGCGAAGTCATGTTAGCGCGCTTTTCGCGCGTTGTAACGCACGGGCCCTTTATTATATACGCTTTACGCGCGTGAGGTGAACTAAATGAATCCAAGTCCCACTAAAGTACCGAAACGTTATTATTACTCTTACCAAAATGACTTCAAGTTTCAGCTATTGCGTGATTCACTAACGATTTTATATAAAGCAACATTTATAACTGATTTTTATTTTTATACCCGATATTAAACAACAATAAAAATGGCTATTTGATTGAATGCCGTGGAAAGAAACGAAAACTGTAATTTATTATATTCTCGATACGGAATCGGTCGTATAGTTTTTAATACTATATTCGTTAAATGAGGTTTGGTTCATACAATATAAGAAACATATTATTATCTACAACGCATGCAAGTTCTTCAGGATAGATTTAATTGACTTTTGATTACTTTTAGTGAAAAACGCACAAATCATTGATACGGGATGGGGCAAAAGTCCCGCTGCATATAACTTTGTTCAAAGAAAAAATAAGTAGGTTTGGTTTTCATAAAAAGTTTATTTGGTCTATACACTTTTTTTCGTTATGATTGGAAAATTACATCGGCTAAATGGTGGCCGCGATTCGCTATGCAACTTTCGGCTCTTTTTATGGCATTTTCCATGACATCCTGTAACTTCTCGGTCTGAATTCCTTCAATTTCTTTACGAATACATGTTACGAGACGTCCGTTGTCTTCCAGAACGAGGTCTGTCTGCTGTCGTACCGTACTGTCGAAAATTCGCATTTAAGCGATAAATTGTGATTTTGTGAGACACTGGACGACTAGGATATTTTTGAGTGGCAAAAATGGAACGATTGTTTTCAATACATATTGTCACTATTTCTGCTCGTTCTTGTAGCTTAAATTTATCCATTATAAAATTGGGGCGTCTACACAACACAATGCTTAAAGCGAAACTGATCTTAACGTTACATAACCAAGATGGCGCGCAATCAAAACGGTAGCGGGACTTTTGCCTCACCCCGTACAACGTTAACATTATAATAAAGACACTTATTATTAATTAACTTCAATTAAGATCCGTAAGGCTCCGCACTTTGATCAAATGGTAATGAAAGGTGAAAAATATCAAGTGGTACGATTCGTCTTGAGAGGGTAAATAAAGGTCCGCAGAGCAGCCGGAAGGAAGCATCCTTCCTGCCTCCGAAACATTCGTGAATGGACCGGACTAAAAACTTTCGGAGAGTTTTCAAGGCGGGAAGTTTTCTCTTAAGTGTTCTTCGATGTAGGGAGTATCCGATAAATTACCAGAAGAAGAAAAATTGTCAACTTTTGAAATATATTGTGAAAGAGCTGTTAGGTTAAAATGCCAATAAGAGCTCTATTCTGCCGTGCATCAGAGTCCTGGAGAAGGGCAACATCATATTTTACTGTGTTTCTTTCCTTCGCAGCGGGATGATGGGTTTTGTACATGATGTGGGAGAAGGTCATTGACATTGCGCTCGATTTGGGTTCTTGTTGTCATAAAGACGGTGTAAAATACAGTAGAAAAAGTCAAGATCATCGTTGGCATAGGCAGAGTAAAACTATCCAAGTTCAGCAATGGTGTTGTACTAGAAAAGTCAGCTTATTAAAAATTCAAATATTATTATTCCATTCGATATTTAAATTAAAAAAAAAAAAATAGCACGGTGGTGAAATCACTGAAAATGCAACAGTTCAAAGGACGAATGCTTAAAAGAAAAATTTCAACAGGAAACACTAAAGGACAAAAGTGTGTAAGTACGGCATTTCCGTTTTTTTTTCTTCCGTTGTATCCGTGTCGCCAGGCCGCACGTGACTCCCTTAAAATTCCGAACGGGCGTCGAAAGGTTAGACCACTCCATAAATGCCAAAAATGAACCCGTTTGGGACATTAAGAACACGCGCTGCAAGAGATTTATGGAAATTTGACGAGATTTATGAATAATCGCATTATGCGAGTTCTTCGTTGTCATTAGAGAGGCGGCGTGTTTTTTTTAATGCAAGACATTTTTTGAAGGTTGCGAAATTCGCAGGGACATTAAGCTGGCAAACGAGGCGTTATGGTGTTATTTACGTCGCAATTTTTTTGTTGTTTTGAAAATTAATGAGCAATTTTTAATAAAATGAGGCGAGCTTTATTCGCGCGAGAATATATTATTTTGATGTATAGGTACGTTCTTACAAAACGGGTCGTTAGAAAATGAGTATTGTATAATTTACAAGGTCGTTTAAAAATGAATATCTCAACACACATTTAAAATCTTCTTTATGTGTTTTTTTTTTCATAATTTTGGGGAGCCTTTATTAACAAAAAATGCGGATGAGAGAAAAACAAAAATATCCTGATTTCGTTTACTCTAAAGATTAACGTTTACTCTATGATACATCCTCACATAAAGTATTGAGAGTTGACTCCATGAGCTCATTATACACACTTTAAATACATATCTAATTTTATTTCATGTGTCAGACCCGAGCGCGCATGATGTTTAGTAGATAACCACGCTTGAAAGGTATTGAGTCGTCTGTGCTCAAGAGCGACGGTTCACATTCTTTCACTGTCTAGAGAACGTACTTAAAAAATAACTGGTAGGTATAAAAAATCGAACATGTTCAATTTCGGTTGAGGTTTGACTCATAAAGAAAATGAATGGAATAACCGAAATCGTGTAGAAAGATTTTATTTCATAAATTTTTTTTCTTCGTTTTGAAAATATTTACTCTTAACACGCCCAACTACGTGGCCGAAATTCCAAACGTAGAAAATATTCCATAAACAAATGAATATTCGAAGAATTCGGAAAGGGGAATTCCGAAACGAGGTTCCAATTAAAAGGGTTTTTCTGATTTTCATTGTAGAACTCAGAAAGGGGAAAAACGTGGGATACCGGTCTAGAATTGTATCTCTTAAAGAGCCGCAAAAATATAAATTAATTATTTAATCTTTATAGTAATAAGTGAAGTAAAAAATTTTGGACCATTTTTACGGCGAAAATAGCGCGGACGGGGGAGTATGAAATTTGGCACGCTTATAGTTTATAGATGGCGAATGGTAATATTTTTTTATATTATGCATAAAATTTTTATATTATGCATAAAATTTTTATATTATGCATAAACTAAATCAATAAAAATTACAAACACTAATTTTAATGTTACATATTTGATACTGGGACACACTTCGATGTATGTATTTGATATTGACAGAGACGCATATATTATTTTATTTAATAATTGAGAATAGATTAATATCTTATGTTTTTAATAATAATGATAGAAAAAATTGTAGGTACATATCAACATTTCAAATTTGACGTATCCATGTCATTGTTTTTTACAGAAAATTTTGAAAAACCGCTTGCTCAGTATTTGACAATGGAACCTTAATAATGTTCAAACTTATAATCTAAAATAGTTTTGGTCCAATTTAGAGCACTCATCGACTATTACTTAAAATAAATTGCCGATAAATTTGCTTAAATTGTTTTATTACATAACTGGTTGCTGGTATTATAATAAAGACTACCAATAATATTGAATTAATTAGGTATGTTTTAGATTTATTTATAAAATAATGAGCTTTGCTATGCCTGGTTAGTGCTTTTATATGGAGTAGAGACATGAACCTCTAGGTGAGCGCAATGAACCAACTAAAGGCATTAGAAATGTGGATGCATGTCCCGCACTCCATGGACGGCCATGGTCATTGGTCAGCAGTGCAAATGTGTTGCAGAGAGCAAGACAGTAGTCTTATGTGTAACAAATGTCAAAAACAGATTACAGCCGTCCTCGGAACACCATCATAAGGCTAAAAGTCAATTATTGTAGTTAGAAAATTTCTTAAGATTTGGTACAGCTTCTAAGAGTATGTTCTTCAATCTCACAAGAGGATTCGGTAAAAGGGACAATCCTCTAAGAAAGAATCGTTGGTTGATTCTTTTGCCAAATCTATTCACTACTTTTGTTTGGTCTGTATTATGCTAGATTCAAATCATAATAATATGATCAGAATAAAAAAGCCCTCAATTATCACGTAGAAGAGCACTGGCTATTTTCAATTACAAAACAATCTTCTTCTTCTTATGGTCGCACACAATCTGACCTCCAGAGACCGAAGCCATTGAATCGCGTCATCCGTTAGTGCGTGCAAGTCCTGTAGTAGTCCTTCTTTAAATGCGTACACGGGGCACTCGTTTATCATATTATGATCGATTGTTTGTGTTATTGCACATGCGCATGCTGGTGAGTCCACCTATTCCTATCTGTGTAGGTTTAAATAAATATTTCTAAAAATGGCCAAATGTTCGACTCGTTGTAATTGCGAATCGTTTCGAACTTTTTCACGTTAACATTTTCAGACTGTGAATTTACATCTCCGAAAAAAAACCATCGGTACGGAAATAATCGCTCCAATTGAACTGCTAGAAAAATCCTTCTCCCTGCATAAGCACGCACCCCTGATAACGTTCGACAAGAAGAGACAGGATTTTCCTGTTGATGAATTCGCAGGCTCTATATATTATTATTTTACAGGTTGTGTAGCTATATTCACGTCAGTTAGCGACGCTTTGCAGGGAGGAAGGGGAGGTGCGGAAGGCTTAATTCAGGAAATCAACACAAACCTTGAATATTGTTTACAGGCGCGGTTCTAGGGAAAATATGTATGCACAAAACACACGTCATATTATTTTTAATTATTAGGTATATTTTCTCTAGAAAAAAAAAATGGCAAATTATTTTGACTAACTCTCCTTATCTATACATTGTTAATATTATACTCTACTAGTGTAATAGATTTCCGGATAGACGTTATCCTGTGATCCAACTACATATGAATATTGGATTCGAATTTAAATGAATGAGAGAAATTACTTCTATTCAATGTCATTCCGACCGATGCATCTGTTTGAAACCACATATTTTCCATCAAAATTCTGTCAATCGCACCAATTATCAAACAACTGACAGTTTGTGTCAAACGACAATTTGATTTCTTGACATTTTGCGTTTAAATTTATAAAAATGCGCTTCCATCTTAACAAATAAAAAACGCATGAAAAAAATTCCATCAAGTATCTGCCTATCAATTGTTGTCAAGCACATAAATAAAAATTATGTTTCAATAGATTTTTCACAGATGGCGTAGTTGTCAGTAAATCCGTTCGATACTAACTTTTTCTATTTTTCGAGTTTTTATAAGTTATTATGTTATCTGGAGCAGAGAAGAATCCAATAAAACCAAGCATCATATAAATCTGTTCAGCTGTTCTCGAGTTATACTTAAGTGTTCGCACTAACCCGACTTTCTTTCACATTATAGATTACGCGTCCGATCTGTAGTCCTAGAACCTTGGCAAAGCCCAGGAACAAAAATTATCCGCATTTAAAACGAAATAGCTCGGGGGAATTTTTGGCAAAAGATGGCACTATCGTATCTTCCATTATGGAGTGAAGATGTACTTGGCTGGCACATGCCGAATGACAGTTGGTCGAAGACAGCACTGTTCTTCCTCCTATCAGGGCTCCGAAGACGAAGAAGACCCTCTTTTATCATGTTTCGCTCCATTAAAGCAAAGCTGAGGGGTTTGGACATGATGTAGGAGGTCATAAACAGTACACAAAATCGAGCCAATGGAGAGCTGTTGTTGCCTCCCTATGCCCCTGAGTGGGATGTATAAGAGAATTTAATAGATTTACGAAGGTGTTGTCGTCGGTTAGTGGGCCTAGTGGCTAGCGTCTCTGGTTTGGGACAGCTAGGCATGTGAATTCGACTCCCGCATGAGATTCTCAACATGTCGAACATGTCAAAGATTCCGATAATTTTGGAATTTCAGTATTTTGATTATTTTAACCACCGAAATGGCAAACGTTTTCAAGTTAACTGATGACACTAAACCAGTCTTCGAAGCAGCAGCAAAAGCCGGTCGTAAGCCCGTTAGTGAATCAAATTTGTATGAAATCCCTCTCAAAATCACTAATTGATTTAATGATTGGCGTCAAATGTAGGCTCCATAGGTTACATTATGTTTTATTTTTTTTTATGTTTCAACCCTAAAGCCGGCCCCGTTTTCATTGCATTCATCTCCGGAGTTAAATACGTGCGCTCGCTCCAGAACGAAGCAGGAAACTGTAAATACTAAATTATATATTCACCGAATTTCGGCGAAACGTTTTCACTATACGGGCGGGGTGTTAATTCAAAAAATAAATATCGCTATTGTTCATAATAATAATTCTCCTACGAACCATCCCCCGAGCCCTCTGTATTTATTTTATTCAGACTCTTATAATATATTCACTCCGCTTAAATATCTGACAAAACCTAGTAGGTAAAATAGTTTTGACAATCATGCATAGGTATTTGGTTATAATACAAAACAAAAATGACAGTAATGCTTAATTCGATTTTTAAAATTCTTAAAGAAGAACAATGTTGAACAATGCTTAATTCGAAATTCCGGTATAATGACTACTTATAGTGGTCGGGGTTTTTATATATCGTAAGAATTTGGCTAATGGTCAACCCCTCTAGATCATTTGAAACTGGCAAGACAGCAACAAATACACAATTTAATATTTCTTCGTAAAGAATATTATTGTGTTTCAACATCTATTAATTGTTGGATTACATCAATATTTTGACGTATATGAAATAAAAAATTTGACGTAAAAAATATTTTTAAATGAAAAACTCAATTTCTTTTTGGATTATCTGCCATCGCAATTGGTCACAAGTGCAGTGTGCCAAATTTGTGCAAAAAAAAAAAAAAGAAACAGAATTTTAGCTGTACGCACAAAAAGATACCTCCGATTTCAGTGCCATATTTCTATCTTAAGGATCGATGACAACAAATCCACATCCTTGTTGAAATATGAAAATCAGAGAAAAACAGTTCATGGGAAACAGCAGAGCGGAGTTTTTAAAACAAGTTGACGCACATAGCACTGAAAAATTAGTAATTGAAGAAGAAGAACTAGAAATCTTACCAACGTTCACACTGTTTGTTCAAAGCAAATGTGTTGCAATAATTATAATCAAGCTAATTAATATCCTAGGAATGGGGGGGGGGGGGTAGAAAGTCTAAATAGGGCTGTTAACGAATAGAACCTACGTACTCGGTGCAATCTGTTACTTAACGACAGTGCCGTTATTGAAATAATGACGTATTTGATTAGAAGCCATCAAAATTTCACGAGGAAAACGATATTTCATCTGAAGAGTATCGCAGTTGTTAATTCATGAATCGAGGCTTTTCAACTGTTAATTAGCTAGAGTACCTAGTCGTATTTTGAAACGAGCACAGGCTGTGCGTGCAAGTAGAGAATTCGAATCTTAAGCTGTTCATTTATGATTCCACACCATATTATGATGCCTTGATTTTAACCAGTGTTATGTCTAAGTCCCGCATGTCTACACCAAAGGAAAAGGAACATGGAACGCAAGGCTCCTTACTCATCTTGTGGACCTAGATTCGGCATGCTGAATGTCCATATCCTCTCCACGTGGTTAAAGCGATGGTACATTCAAAGAATAAGATTAAAAAATGGAAGTTCAGTTGCCTAAACAAAAATCTGAGCAAAACCATTACAGTAAACGGAAAAAGTTGAAAAATAAACCAGAAATTATCATATTGAAGGCCCAATTAGCAGCATAACAACCAGTAGAAGAAGAAAAACGAAGACTGTAGAAGAATTTTAGGATTGAAATAAAGAAAAAGATAAGTTCTTTATTAAAGAGAAAGAAGACACCACTAAAGAGTTCAGTCTGGCAAAAATAGTAACGACCGAACTACAAGAGGTCTGACCACCAAAGAATAGGAGGGAATGTTGATTACCACTTCCAAAATTCCTACATAAAGAGGAAGAACAAGAAGTTTATTATATAAATAATATTAATCTTTTGTTTGGCGGTGCATCAACGGTTTTTAAAGTTAATTGGGCGAAAAAGGGTAAGTAGATATGAATGAAGGGATGGAAACAGCTAAGGGTTGCATTATTAGGAAGAGAAATGCATCCAGGAAGGCTTCATTGGGATCATCATTGCTGAGATATTAAACAATCACCCCTGCAGCATTCTGGGGTGGGTGTGATTATCTGTAGGGTGGTTTTGAAATGTTTCTTCGCTTCTCTTAAACTAAAAAAATATGATAAACGATATCAGTTTTAATAAATCAATGGGTCAAAAAGCAGGAAATCAATTAAACAAGAAAAAACAGGACTAGACGCACTTCAAAAAAAAAGCGGCCAAACGGAGGGTAGAAGATACATCAATGGCCTAGATGATGATGGAGTTGATAATAAAGATATCAAAGAGATAGGCAAGCAGTTAAAGGGATGGGACTGAAAAAGTAAAAAACCCAAGAAGTGAGAAGCATATTGATCCCGTCCAAAAATGGATTTATACCAAAATCCTGCAGAGAAACGATACAAAAAAGACGAACCGTTCGTAGGTTACAGTCCAAGAAAAAGAACGCCAGCCCAAAAACCGAAAACAAGGCAAAGGATAGGAGGATGTCAAGATCAAGGAACTCGTGCAATATGTATAGGTAGAAGTTTTAATGATAAAAATTGTTAAGGGACTTTTGAATCACCTTGTTCTTTGACTCCGTTCGAAGAGGTTTGTGTGCATAGGGCGAAACTGCACCGTTAAATGAGTGCACATAGTCTGCCGGTGCTCCGGGAGATGTATTATTTCGCCTTCCTTCATACTCACGGCCTTTTAATCTTTGTTTTCAGATAAAAGATAAGAATGCTTTTAGCAAGCCTGACATTCTGCCATTTTGGTATTGTGTTCCGAGATGCGGGAATGAAAAATAGAAAACAAAACACTAGAAATGAACGTGTCTTGTATAATGAGCTGTTGAAATGAAAAGGTTGGAGAGATGTACGAGTATGAACCATGTTTCTATTTTACAAGATTCAATGAACGTTTGTTCTATAGTTTTTTTTTATTTAGATTATTACAAGGCTTTTGATAGTGTGCGTGTTTGAGATTTATGATACAGTTTTTTGATAGTAAATAATTTGATTAAATAGCTCGCGTCGTTTGTTTTATAACATTCTTAGAAGCGTCTTTTATTCAATTAACATACAATGCGTGAAATTGAAAATGCGACCACCGGTTTATGTTGGATGTTTTAAAAGTAAGCAAGGAGAATTTTTTTACGATGGATCACCATACCTTTTGTTGTGTACATGAACATATTATGAGATTCAAGTTTTGGCAGGTAAATAACTAAATTTCAGCAATTTAGGTGATGATACATCTTACCATAATAATTCAGTAAAAATTGGTTGTAATATGGGGGTCTATTCTTTCATCGATATTTACCATACGGTAACAGGTTTCACATGTGATTTATTTCCTACTACACCGCCATCTCTTGAATTTTTAAAAAAAGTAAAGCAATTATAGAGGAATTGTCTTGATTTCAAACTTATGACCCATCAAACTTCATCCCGCATCCGAATCAACGATAACTATTACATAATGCAATAAATTTTTAGCTAAATTTAATTAAGTTTTTATGTCGTAAATTGCATTTTATTCGTGTAATGAGTCAAAATTATTTTTATTCTAGGTTAGGTCGAAACTCGACGGGCGGGTCAGCTATTGTAACTATCAATAACGGTCGAAATCTATATAGCTGTATAGTTTAGTTTTCATCTATACGTAGGTACTATTGAGTTGGATGAAATTACAAGATATCTTATAAAACACATCTAGTAATCACTTCTACAATTCCGTGTACTATAGAAATTTTAATCCTGGGTTTGTATTCTTTCTTATGTAGACGCGACGAAGATAAAACACATGTAGTAATCACTTCTACAATTCCGTGTACTATAGAAATTTTAATCCTGGGTTTGTATTCTTTCTTATGTAGACGCGACGAACGAATTGTCAATTTTTTTTAACCAAGATAATATTATGTATCGCCCGTTTATTGATGTTGAATTAGGGGGTTCTTTTCTTATAATTCGCACATCAAACGTGAGATTTGGAACATGTATGAAAAAAAAAATCTGAGACCGCGAGCTCTTAATTTGTTTTTTGAAAGATATAATAATTAAGGACGTAATGAAGTAAATGACCTTTTAAATTCAAGTACCTTAAAGCTTTAGCGAGGCGGCGTTAAGATGGGGTGGCATGGAGGGTGATTAGTTCACTACCTGAGACTAATCTACGTGAAGGATGTTTTATAATATATTTATGAAACAATCGTAATTGAGGGGATGGATGTTATAATGGGCTGAAGGCTGGGGGATGATGTCGTAAAAGGCAATCAAGTGTAGGGTGGGAGGGATAGGCAAGCAAGGAGGTTTAAAACAAGGAGTTGCTGCAACTACTGAACCCGTCGAAATAATATTACGGAGTTCATTTTATAATGGGGCTGTTTTATCGAATTTGATCGCAAATATATAAAAAGCTGCTAACCTAGGATAGCCCAGAACTCATAGTATATTATAACAGCCTTTTCGTGTAAAACATATCTTTGCATGAAAATTCATAATTTTACGATTAAAATGAATTTATCCTTGGAATTATTATAGAAACTTTAAAATGATATCGACTATTGGAGCTTTTTATTATCTGCTTTAGAACTACATATTCAATATTAATCGGTACTTTAAGGGGGACCCACTGAAGTTACGGACCTCAAATTTTACGTGCTTGTGTAGGAGCATAAGGCCAACCCGTATACCAAATTTTATTAAAATCGAAGAATTTTTTTTTTCTTTTTTAGCCCTTTTTCTAGAACAAGTGAAATTTTCTTTGGATACTTTAAGAGGGTTTCCCTGAAGGTACATATCTCAACATTTTACTGACTCATCTACATCGAGGGACTAACCGTTCTACCAAATTTCAATCAAATCGGATAAGAATTACTATGAGTTATGGGTGCGCACACATTTTTGGCGTACGCGTACGGGTACGCGGAAATTATTTTTTTTTCATTTTTGGAATCTACAACCTCGAAAACGTCGAGAAAATTAATTTCAGCGAAATCTATTTTTTTTTTTGAAATTCGATCACAAGACATGTATATTATTCCATATACTCTGAGTAATATACCGACCTAAGTAGTCTAGTGGCAGGCGCCTGATCAGATCTACTGAAAACCTTAGCAGACTAGTAGTGATTAGTTCTGTTCATTGAATAAACCTATAAAAATGTACACAAATTATACGGTAAGAAATTCTAGATATACAAAAGGGTAACTGAATCTATTAAAATAAGGAATTTCTTAATAAACATTATTTTTTATCAATTTAATTGGCGTATCAGTCATTTCGTTTTCACATTCTATTATAAAAAGAAAAAAAAAGAAAAAAAAATTGAGAAAGATAATATATACATTTATTATTAGACTATAAAAAGGTGGAAAAATAAAAAAACATATACACACATTGTTAAAGATAGAATAACATTAAAGACATACTGTTGATAATGATATTTATAAATTTTTTACATTGATTAGTATATGAAACCACACAATATTTATAATTTGACATAAAAAAGACATTACAGAATCAACATACAGAGGGTGAGCTTACCACAACGAAGAAGAAGAACAAAGCAAATAGTACAATAAAGGAATGAGGTATTGAAGTGAGTGTTGCTACAATGTTGATAAGAAGGGATGCAAAATGAATTTATAAGGCTGTAAGGAAAGATGTAAAAAGGCGTGGTTGTCCGAAAATGACGTGGATGGAAAACATCGATTCAGTACGCAATGACCAACTGCAATTAGTAGGCAATTTGAAATGGGCGTTCGACTACAAACGAAGATTTCGACAATATATCTAGATTCTAGAGTGTTAAAAGAAATGAACTGTCTACTGGAAGGCATAAACAATGATTTAAATCAAACAAATTCACTTATATTACGAATACAAAAAGTGGACAGTTAATTGTCTTCCTTCTCTACATTGACGAAATCTTCGTTTCTAGTCGAACGCCGTTTCTACTGGCACGTACAACCAACTGCAACATAATAAATTGAATCGAACAAGAAAATATCCAATTCAAAATGTCCCGGACATAACTAACCGAAATTTCCTTCAACTATTTAGTGGCATTTGTAAATATCTTCAGATGTAAAATGAAATTATTCCAAAATCGCAGGAGAAAACCGCAACAGATTTTCACGAAGGGCAGAACGGTTATCATCCCCATTTGACTTGCAAAACTCTTGGGAATACGCCGTGCATTTCGGATGCAAGCCTTTAGGGGCGAAGAGACGAGTCTTTCGAAATAACTTCCTCGAAAAGATACTTTGATAGGGGGAGGTTTAGCTTATAGGAATGCTCTTATGTACTCA
This sequence comes from Mystacides longicornis, assembly GCA_963576905.1. Lineage (NCBI taxonomy): Eukaryota > Metazoa > Arthropoda > Insecta > Trichoptera > Leptoceridae > Mystacides > Mystacides longicornis. The sequence goes on along the minus strand of OY756433.1, from coordinate 3,998,419 downwards.
AAGTATATCTATGTAAAATTATCCAACTATGATTTACTGCCATCGATTTAGATTCTTTGATAGTTTGGTACATTTTAGCATCCGCGAAATTCTCTTTATAGCTTGTGTATCTACCAGGAATTTGATAGAGCGGTATACTACATATCCATAAGGAAGAAAATATGCGCTGATTTGGAATTTGTCTCAGAATTTCGGGTTTCAGTTTCCGCCTAAGGGCATGTGAGAGTTCGACATCATTCCTCTCTAAGTATACTAACTTATAATATTATAACAAACAATATTCCTGGACAGTTTTGTTCCAACTCTGTAGTCCTCTAAAATTATGAATTTATCGGGTAACGTCAAGTACCTACATAATTTCAACTAACCCGAGCGAAATTGCTAAGAAATCAACCGAATGATTTCCAAATGTCAAAATTCTCTATTGGCCGCCAAATTTGCTTTTTATCAAACAAATTATGTAATCTTATTCAATTAATATACTATTATTAACGTATCTTTTGTGACGAAAATAGTTTTACTAAAAATAATAAATGGATGTTTTAATGGTTGTTTTTAAATAAATAAATAAATTAACACTTACAAAGCTGTCAGTATAGCCAGCGGAATTTAAGTCCTGACGTAATTTTTTCCAGTCAACCGGTCCCGTCCAATCTGAGCCAGGCCAAGCCCGGGTAGAAATTTCAAGTGAAGAAAACTAAGAAAATCTCTGAAGCGAGCGAGAATCGAACTCGAGATCTCGTGATCTGAAGTTCACGCCTATACCACTAGAGGTCGGTGAAAAGATTCTCAGAAAAAAAATATTTCGATTATTTTTTAATCTGCAAGAAAACTAAATGAGTAGAGAAAACTCTATAGTTAATTTTACTGTACATAGTTGTGTCTTTTTATCATCCTTAATTTGCATAGGTGTACATATTTGCTACAATAATGGAGATATTCATAATTAGTTCTTACCGTCCTTGTCCATATTTCTGGGAAGAAATGGTTTGAAGAAAAAATCATGTTATGTGAATCACATACCTGCAACAAAGAAAAATAATAATTTAAGAAATGTAACAAGTATGCGCGTGAAAATTTTCTGAACTGAACAAAAAGTTAATGACGAGAGATGGGTGTTATAAATAATGTTATCCCTTTGATTGAACACTTTGATGATAATTGAATGTGTTTTTATTTTCAGAATATTAATAATATACCTAAATATTGTGTACAAAACTGTGAATTCTCTCATATAAGATACTGTCTTTGATAATGTATACTAGCCTGAAAAGTAGCTTGTACCTACTATGGGATTTTCGCCACTTTTTTATTTGGAGAAAAATAATTAAGAATGGTATCTTCATTTTATACTTTTTCAAAAATAGTTGATTCTTTTTCATTACATAAGTAAAGGAGGGACGTTTTGAAGAATGAATAATATCATTAATTAGACTCAACAAAAATTGAAATACACAATACACATACAAAGAAATGATACCGGATGTTGTGAAGATATTACCATTTTCAAGGTGTTTAGTTATTTCTTCTATTGTAAAAAGGGCATTTTCCTCCCATCAGGGTCTCGAAGACGTGGAAGACCCTCTCATACCGTGTTCCGTTCCTTCGAGGCAGAGCTGAGGGAAATGGACTTGGTGTGGGAGGAGGTCATAGGCATTGCGCAAGATCGAGCGCAATGGAGAGCTCTTGTTGCCTCCCTATGCTCCTAGGTGGAGTTCAACGGGAGATTTGATTGATTTGATTTGTAAAAAGGGCACTAGAATCTAAATAAAATTAACAGTTGTGCAACATAGTATACCTACAATACATTAACTAATGTATTGTAGGTATACTAACTAGGTTGAGAAAATATTAATAACTTTTATTGCATATATATATATATACTCGTATATACGTATATTCCTGAAATCCATTTTAAAATGGGGAAGGGGATGTTTTTTTAATCCAAATTAAACGAACGACATAAATCATAAAAATAAAATAAAATTGGATTATATTTGGGTTAATCGCAAATAGTCGAGGTGTGCCGTGATTTTTGTTGCCTTCAGACAATTAAAACGCCCCATTGACAAAACAGAGAGTCGACAGCCCCTGCTTTAAAAAAATAACAACAACAAATTGACAAATCGCGTCGATAAATTTCGATAGAAATCTGATTAAGGACCTTCGAAATCGTAAAAAAAAAACACAGGTGAAATTATACGCGGAGATATGCATGAAATTTATATGACAAAAGCCGACTAGGAATTTTATAATGCTTTAATGCTGAGTAGAACAAAGGTGAAAGGCGTGTCAGTTTATAGGTCAAATACCCGTACTGCGTGTATGCGCAGGTTAATTACTTTAACAATGTGCAACAAAAGTGTTTCGCTGTGTTGTTTTTATTTACTTACATTAACAGTATTTTCATTCAAATCGTACTTATGGTAGAAGTACCTACTAATATTCTCCGAATTCAAAGTTTACTTACAGAGATTGACATCCAATCCAAATCCAAACTCCCTTTAGACCCCACTTAGGGGCATAGGGAGGCAACAAGAGCTCTCCATTACGCTCGATCTTGCGCAACGTTAATGACCTCCTCCCACACCATGTCCAGATTCCTCAGCTCTGCCTCGAAGGAGCGGAACACAGTATGAGAGGGTCTTCCTCGTCTCCGGGACCCTGATGGGAGGAAGAACAGCGCTCTCCTCGGCCAACTGTCATTCGGCATCCTTAACACATGTCCCAGCCAAGTCCATCTCCTCCACATAATAGTAGAGGTGATGGGCTCACGCTGGGTGCGCCGGCGTATAGCGTCGTTCGTGATGCGGTGGTACCATCTTATACCCAAAATTCTCCTGAGGCACTTCGTTTCGAATGCAGATACTTTTTGTGCCTGGGCCAGAGTCAGGTGCCAGGACTCACACCCATACAGGAGAATGGGCAACACACACGCATCAAACAGTCTTACTAAACGCCGACGCCTTCCATATCTTGGTCATGTTGTTGAAGGCGCCACTTGACATACCGATACGTATCGGGAGCTCAGCCCCGAGGTCACCAGTGGTGGTAATGGTTGTTCCCAGGTACTTGAATTTATCCACCCGGGAGACCTGGTGACCATCAATGGTTATCGGTAGCTGTTTATCGGGGCAGGCATTATTCGCCATGAGCTCCGTGTTACTGGCATTGACTCGAAGGCCGAGGCGTGCTGTTTCGTCGCAGAGTCTTGAAACACTGCGCTGTAATTCCTCCACTGTCGTACTGAACAACGCAAGAACTAATATAAGCTTTTAATTTTCAAGTACAAAAAGTACAAAAAAAAAAAGGAATGACATTCTCACAAGTTAAGTTAAGATAAGAATCCTTCATTGAATAAAATTATGTAAAAATTTTAACAGAGTCATTTTTTATCATGTTGTCAGAGGAGAAAAGACTATTTAAGTTGTGTCGTGAAAGCGGAAATGGTTGGCACGGCCGGGATTCGAACCTGCAATACGTTGTGCGCATGAAAGCCGGCGATTGATACCACTGGACTAACAACCATCTCAAATTAATATATGACAATAATTCTTTACAAATTTTAGCAAAAAAAATGCATTTTAAGCAAATAGTGACAAATATTATAACAATTTGGTGACATTGCAACTCATACATTTGTAAACTTATTTTTGTATTTTATATCATACTTCTCTTAGCAAAGGTGCTAGTAAAAACCGGTGGAACTTATTGCCTGAGAGAATCTCTTCCAGCCAACCTGACAATATCACCTAATTTGATAAACTTTTCGTTGCAAATCGTACTTACTATTGAGTTTTGAATGCTAGGAATTCAAATTCCTAAATTCGTAGTGTCAATTAATATTCAGAGGTAAAGAAACTAACACAACAAAGTTATTTTAATTAGACTGATTGTCAACATACGAAATAATCCCATACTAAATTAAAAAATAAAAAACTTGAGTTTTAAGAAATTGTAACTAACCAGTTTGTGTGTGTTTTGAAAATATCAAAATCCAAACAGTGTCACATATGGTGCAACACACTCAACATTTTTTGGAGTTTAGAAACAACTCCTGGAATTAATTGAGTCCAGAATACAAAATGGAAAGGGAGTTGGGTCATATACTTAATTAAACTGTGGCGATAAAAAAAGGAAAGGCGACCAGGGTGGATGAAATAATTCTGGACGAGCCTTGGCTGCGTGCGGTGCAGGACTCTCCTAATGGGACGGTGGAAATATAACCCAGGTACCTGGATTTGAAGGTGTGTCCTTTTGTCCTGATTTGATCCCTAATAAATTGACGTGGCTCTAAGTAATATTAAAATTATTACGTTTGTGTTATTTCGTAATTAACAAATGTTTCGTTGAAGGAATGAATATAAAAAAGGGTTCGGAAATGGTGGGAGAGAGTGTTGTCAGGAAGAATATCAAAAAAGGTCAATGGATGTTTTAAATATTTTATACATCGGATATATTTTTATAAATTTGTATAAAGGATAAACTGTACAGGAAAATTAGATAACGTTTGTGAACCAATGTTTCTTACTTTTAAAAATTTGTAGAGAGAAGATATTACAATAGTAATCATCTGGTTTTTTTTAGTTTATCATAGAGATTCATATTTTCTCAATTTCTTATGTGTCGTGAAGTATTGAACGTAATATGTTTGTAGAAGCGTTTTTTAAAGATCGTAAAGCAAGAAATATGAACGATCTCGAGTAAGTAAATGGCGAATAAAGAGAAGATGACTCCCCTAAGAATTCTTGGTTTTCAAGTTTTCTGTCTCCATATCTTCTAGTCAGCGTACCTTCATAATTATGTAGTGTCAAATCACCAATACACGGTGAATTTTTAAACTAGAATTGTTCTAGCTAGAGTGATTTATTCATTATCCAGAAGTGAAAACAGCAGATATTATGTAGAGTTATCTAGTATATACCTACCACTCAAAACAGAAAATTAGCAATATTGAAATATACACAGCCTTTCGTTCACTTTATCTGGAGAATTAACTTGGACATATTGTGTGTAGGTACACTTCGTCAATTTATTCAAAAACACTAGGAAGACGAATATGTAACAACTAATGACTCTAAAAATACATTACTGATGTTCCATTTTTAAATAGAACAAACCACTAAGGGCTTATGACCGTCTTCTACTGTGATCACTTTACGTTAACAACGTTCGCCATTAGGTGGTAATGTTTCAGTCTCCGAAACATTTTAATCATGAGAATTCTCGACATGTTCAATATGTCGAAAAATCACATGTACCTATACAACAAGTAGAAATTTAATAATTAATGAAATATAGAGTTGAGAAATATAAAAGTTGGAAATTATTGAGAACATGAGAGCAACAAAATTCAAAGACTGCGACTGCTGTCATGTATTTGGCGCCAGGATATGAATATATCCATTTTTGTTAATGTCTCATCTTTATTGTCTTTTGGCTTTGTTGATGCACAACACTAGATTCTTGTGACCATTTTTCAGGAATAGATTATATATACACATTCCATGTTCCATTTAAAAAAATCTAGGTAGACCATAGGTGCTCCACCTAGCGGAGAACAGCTTTGTAGAGTATACGAAATTTTAGATCATTCTAGGTAGATGGTGCTAGGTAACTTTCTACGGTCTATTGGCACCTTTTCTCTCATGTCCTTGATAAATCATCAGTTGCCGACAATTTGTTATTGCTTTATATTTTGCTTCGAAGATTGTTCTCAGATACCTATCCAGGTTTAATAAACGAGTAATAAAATGTATTATTGTATTGCAATTTTTGAAGAAATTTTAGTATATTGCTGAAATAACAGTTTGCCAGCCAATGTTCAAGCTGTAAAGAATATGCCAGTAAACCTCTCGGTAGTATTGTATAAATAGCAATATTGCTATCCAATAACCAACATTATAAGGTGAAAAGAATAATATGTTATCTGCTTTGTACCTTCTGAGAATATGATTCAGAATGCAGTATTATGTATGAGGAACAGAACGAAATGAAAAAGAATGTGAAGAAAATGAGAAAGAGATAGTTGGAAGATTATTGCACCGGTGGGATAGAAAACCGCAAAGAATATTCTCACTATTCTCCGGTTATTCTTATTATTTCTTTTGAGAGGAAATGAAAAATTTATATCGAAGAAGGGATTTGAAATTATGAAACTCGAAGTAAGAAAATAATATTAACTTATACTTATTTTCGAAAAATGGAAACCATTCAAATGTTTAATCTCCAATCATCCGTCGAACTGAAATAACAGATAGTAGGTGATATTTTCTCAGTGTCTGCAGTTAACAATGGAAGGTTTCAAAGGCTTATGCCATGCTTTTAAGCCATCAAGAAGTGAAATAAGAACAAACAAAAAATAAAAACGTCAAAAGTGTATGTTTTTGATACCGTGTGAGTTTTTATACGATATTGGAGAAAGTTATTCAGCATTATATCAAAATTTCCTAACACAACAACCGATTGTTTAAGATAGAAGATATTATACTAAATATCTAGTGTAGTTTTTATTATTATAAATTTCATAGTAAACAGACAAGCCTGTTTCAATTTCACTCATTTGAGATGAGAAATCATAAAGTATCAAGAAAAAAAAATTACAATTCATACCTAAATATATTACAGTACCTATGTATTTTTTTTAACATCAAATGATAATAAATTTAAAAAACACTCCACATATCATAATGAAAACACCTTAATTTATGTTGTATCCATCATTACTTAGTCTTCCTTAAGGGCTAAGTAGACATAATGAACCTCCTTCACTTTTACATCCAAGCACACTTATCTTGCTACGTCTACCAACCTTCCATTTCTCATACAACCTCACATATATCTCTTCCATCTGAATCGGCCTTCCTTGGCCTTCGGTCGACTACGTTTTTTATATCTTCTTTCTATATGGTCAAACTATCTCAATTTATTAAGACAGTTCAAGATTATGAGTTGCAAAAAGTGCAGGTTTTTGACAAAACATACATAAAGTAAGTGTTTTTTTATAAAAACAAAAACAAAATATGAAATGAACTCACACGATAAAAAGTCTACGTAAAAAAATATAATAAAAGAGATCCTATGAGTTTTGGACAGAAGCAATTCGTTTCAAAACTCGTTTGATGTTCTTCATGGAGGTGAACTTTTGACAGCAGTCCGCGAGTCTTGACAAATAGACCATGAACAAGTCCGCAAATTAAATGTCTTAAAATATCGCTCTCATTCGTTTTTTTTCTGTTACAAATTTATACACGTGTCTAGGAAATTGCTGGGCGAATTTATTAGAGTCATCAAAACTGCGGCTCTTCGAGGGGACATCTAAAAAATCGTAAAAAAGTGGATGAAAAAAAAAATGCACCAGGGAGATGAGGGGGGTAATTTTTCTGGAAAATTTAACACGAGGGACAACGGATAAAAAAAGTTCCCGCTGTACGTTTGCGACTCTGATGACCCGCATGTGTTTTGCGTTCCAAAAAAACAAAAGAAACAAAACACAAACGTTCGAATTTCTTTTGACCATTTGAATTATTTTTCTCAAACGTTAGAAAAACTACCCATACTGAAAAGTTTTGTTTTGAAAGTTGCGATTTATATTTGAATTCTAACATAAAAACTCTTTGTCTAGAGAGGGTAGAAAATACAATCGAATTTGAGTCTACGTTGAAATTTCTGACATTTTTCGTACGAAGTGGTAATGCATCAGTCATATTATTGTCCTGACTTTTAGTTTTTCATGTTTTGGTCTCTTCAGAATTCATTGGATAGTCAGTGACAGACTTCAAAAGAGGTCTGCCAAAACAACTTTTTGATCGGAATTGCCAAAATGGGAGTCTGTCAAATGCCTAATAAATGTCAATTAAAGTGAAAAATTGTGCAATAAATATCCCCAATTTGATAAAAGGTGACAGAATTATTATGATTTTTTTTCTCTTTAATAAGGCTAGTTAGAAATAATCATCAACAAAAAATGTACTTAAAAGATGAGAACACTAATTATTATGTGTCCATTTCTTTGTTGTTTTGTTTATTGAAAATAGCTTTACCTTTAGTTTAAAAACGTTTTATTTATTTATTTATTTATTTTATACTTTATGCATATTAAAAATAGTGTACAAAAAATAGTGTATAGACAAGTGGCAATGGCGGGATTATAGCCGTAGCAATCTCTAACATCCAACCACAAAGTGTTTTAATCATAAATATTATTATACTAAATTGGAGATTTGAAACGTACAACGACGAATGCCAAAAAATACTGTGAAATAAATAAAATCTTTGTATCTACGTTAACTAATCTCATAAAAATAGATTTAAAATATAAGATATTTCATAATTTTGAAATAGGCGAACTAACCATTAAATTTTGACACACAATCTGTCAAATAACGAACTGAAGGATTGATCACTTCCCTTAGCTCGGGTCAAAGGATTCTAAAACGTATTTGAACATCTGAAAATTATCTCATTTTCGACCACATATTATTATATTATAATTAATGGCGTCTAACTCGCTAGATAATTAAACCTTTTCATAACATTAAATGAATATGCCTTCACGGGGGTAGCGGAGGAATAATTGTTATAAATTATTTAATCCGGAACAATCATAAATAATAAAATGCCGGATGGACGAACTGACGGTCAAAAATTCACCGAAAGCAAGTTGTAAATTTTAATACAATGAGGTTGGATCCGTGGAGAATAATAACTCGGGTGTATGAATTTTGGACGTAAAATCACTAAGGCATGACGTGTGCTGCACTGAGGGCGTCACTTTGTCAAGACCCCACAACCCAGGGTAGAATATAATAATAATATAATTGATCCCGTAGAGGATGACCGCTGAAATTGGGGACAAAAGATAAATTTGGTCCTTTATAACGAGCCTGGCAAAGTTGACTGACATTGTCTTGTTAACGAAAATTTTATAAAAATATGATGGTTGAAAAAAAATATTCTGTTTCTTTCATTTTTAATCTGATGATCTGCAAAACTCACGCATGTGTATGTCTACAAATTTTTAGTTTAAACGACCGATTTCATTAACGTATGCACAGTTGACAGCTTTTCATTTCGTTGCGAAATAACAGCTTTTGGATAGCTATTGGCAAACAATGGTTTAAAAGTCACTGAGTACAAATGATAAGATAACTTTTTTGGATGCGCAGAACTGAAAATTGGTTCCTTCATTCAACAGTCACGTGACTGAAGATAAATTATCAAAAAATAATTAATTATACTTTCATCCACAAGCACAAGACAACACAACAAAACCGATAGGCTTAACTAATTGTATGTTTAAAACATTTTTTTTTAAATGAATCTGATCTCACTCAAAGTGATCACAAATACACTCTTTGACTCTTTCACAGTAAGTTACTTAAAGTTGTGTCGTGAAAGAGGAAGATGGTCGGCACCTGGGATCGAACCCACGACCTCCGATACGAAACAGTAAGAAAGCCGGCGTTGTAACCGCTAGTCTACCAACCACTTCATGTTCAAAATTCCTCTGTGTTAATGCTCAGACATTAAAAATAAAAAAAAATCGCATATCACACACCGCTACCGACAAACGTCACAGTTTATATGAGTTGTCAGCAGTCACGTGGTACTTGTTGGGACCATGCGCTGTAACCCATTATTTCTCTAGTATTATTTATTCTCAAAGTTTAAAAGTAACCTTTATTTAGTATGAAGTTTGCTGAAATAGACGAGGCCGATCACGAATGACATGGTCCGACCATATTGGTGCCGTCTTACAAGAGGGCCAAGTCAGGAGCAAAAGGAATATAAGAGCGGAATGTTATGCGTTTGGAGGAAGCGAAAGAGGTTTGTTTGGATAGTAAAAAATGGAAATCCGTACTCCCTGCCTTACCCCTTCGGGAAACGGCGTGATGTGTAAAAAAACTTTTGATGAAAGACCTTCTTTATCCGGAAGTTTTAAGAATGGAGGAAAACCGACTCTGCGAGATATGGAAAGGAATGAGACTATTAATAATCAGGAAAGAATATAGTATAGAGATTAGTGTTGGGACATAAATTCTTTGACAATGGAACCTTAATAATGTTCAAACTTATAATTTAAATAAGTTACGAGCACTGGACGACAATTGGGAAAAGTAGCATCATGCAAGAGCTTATCCTGGCCAATGACAGGGCGACGACTGATGGTGCTTTAACTGGCGTGGCAAAGTTTACCGGATGTCTAAATTATGTTAGAAAAACCATATTATCTTTAAATGAGGAATGATCTTTTAACGGTCGGTTCAAGAAAAAAAAACACGTAATTTTGAGGGGTTGTAAGAAAATGGACAAAAGCTAATAATCAAATAAATTGCCGGGTTTATTTAAGGCATTAAGGGTCGTTCGAAACCAATCCATCAATGACTTTAAGGAAGAAATTTTCGAAAGCGTATTTTTTTTCACTCTTACGCTAATACTCTCGGTCATGTTCAGGTCGAAACGTTGAGGGTAAAACTAATTACTATATTGGAGTTTCGGCTAAAAATAAGGAAGTGGGTAATTTGTTGTTTTTTTCTTTTCGCCAAAAATGAAGTATAAAACCGTTTTCAGATTATATAAGGTTAAGATCAATAGATTACAGACCATCAAATTTAGTTTTACGAAAATTGATTTTATTTTTTGGTTATTTTACATGTTTTTTTTTATAGTTAAGATTATTATGTGAGTTAGAGTTTAAATTTTCACTTTCTAGCTGATACCCGCCTTGTTTTACATCTCAAAAATAGTTATTTTCAAAAGAAACGTGTTTTTAAACTGAAATCAAGTAATTTTAGAAATGTACATTCGAGGAAATATAATAATTTAATAATTTAAATGAATAAATTTTAACAATAGACGCATCAAAATAAAGATCAAATAAAAATATTAATAGACGCATCGTTTGGAAAAAAACGTTGCCTATGTATACTAACAGATTCTAATATTCAACATTTTTCAACGATGGTTAATTTTTTTATTTCTGGAGAGAATAACCAAAAAAGTATACAAATTTTTGTCTGGAGTGGAATAGAATCGAGTAGTCCAAAACCATCTTTCTTTAATTACCTTTCTTATGAAACAGTTTTGGAGCACATCGATTAGATGACTTAACCGCCATAGAAACATATTTTATATTTTATAGATATTGATGATATCTTAAAACAGTACTGTTTGAATTTATTCATGAAAATTCTCATATAATATTCTAGAGAACGATTTTTTTTCATTTTGAGCTTCAGTCAAAAACTTTGAAAGGTAACATACGTCTTCGTTCTAACTACGGTTAGGAGCTGTAACAAAAATTAATATTGAACCACCATATAAAACGTTTATGACATAAGGTAACCGATAAAAATAACGACCACTAAAGGTATTCGATAAATTTCATCGTATAATATAATGAAATCTAGAAAATAATAAAAAAAAAATATGACAGGCCGCAGGTTGTGCAGGTTCACCAGAAGAAGGAAGGAAGAACAAAGGAGAAGAGATGACGAAAATAGTAGAAAATACGAGGTGCCAATAATGATATAACTTCCTACACTACATCGACGCCATCCCGTAAGAAAATTCACCCTCTTTTAGGGGAAGGCTGGGAGACATTTAGCCTCTCACGGGCACCTGTCACAGGATCGCACTAGCACGTTTTGATATCAATGCCGATCTGCACCCTAAATGAAATTATTGCTTTGGGGGTTGGGGGTAAAAAAGAAATTAACTGATTTATGAAAGAAAAGAATATTTTCGTAGGTTTTTTATTGCGACAAATTTTCTGTAGTGTTGGCGAAATTAGAAATCAGCCATGTTATTCTATAAAAAGACGAATAAAAAAATGTTATTGAAATCGGAACTTAGCAGTTGATTGCAATTTCTCTAATATTTTCACTACATAAGAAAAAATATTGGATCGAAATGTACGAGTATCTTACGGTGGTTTGCCCGAGATACTTGCATCTCTGAACTGATAAAGTAAAGGTTTTTTTAACTTATAAAAAAATAACGAGATTTTGAATATGTTACATTTCGATACCCTTATGATAAGCGACGTTAAAACTATCTAACAAAAAAGTGTTATGTTAGACTGATTATAGCTAATAAACCACCAAACTTATACAGTTTTTATGCACATACGCCCTCATGACCGTTGACATTTTATAAGATGGAGAGAAATGGAAATAATTTTGTTGCCTATTTATGCCACTTGGTGGAGTATTGTTTGACAAGTAACATTGAATTTATAAATAATGATATTTACGGAAGTTTTCTTTACTGTTAAGGGCTCGTCCAATAATCACGTGAGGTTAGAATCTCCCTCCTCCCCTCTAGTGATGTTTGGTGAGAATAATTTAGACTTAGGTACTCTCTTCCCTGCCCCGAAAACAGGTGCATTTTTGTAGGTCTGTACTTAATATTTGAGCATGTTTTAATAGAGTAGCTTTGTTGTATACGACAGGAATTGGTAAAAAATACCCAATATAGGTATACAAAAAAAAATCATTATTAACACGTGATATTCTAACTACTCCCCCCTGTGATGTTTCGTGTATTTTCTGACCAACCCCACCTTTTGAGATCACGTGATTAATGTACGACTCAGAAATCAGTCGCTCTGTACGACTTAGAAATCAGTCGCTTTGTACGACTCGAAATCAGTCATCCTTTAAAGAACTGACAGCGGTCAGCATACTCACAAGTAACGAATGTTGTTAAATCAAAACAAAAAACAAAAGTTATTCATATAACAACTCTCGTAGGATTCAAACATTTTCATTAAGAGGGGAAGCTGGGGTACCTACGCAGTGCGAGTGGTGGGTAAGGGATGAAGCAATTAATAAAACAAACGCTCATATTCCCAGGGTGTCCAGAAGGGTGGGGGAGAGTGGTCAAGTTAGGACCATAACGTGCACTTGGTGTGATCGTATTCAACGGAAAGTGAGAGTTTCTCTGCTAATGGCCGCTAGTTGAATCCCGACATATCGACAAATATTTGTATATGCCGACAGTTTGTATCAGAGACGGTTCCCGCCTTAAATCACAGGGAGTATAAACAATGTATCTTTCTACAGCTATTTTTCTTCTTATTTGTAACATAAAATTTTCATCATGTGCATTAAACAATACTTTTGTGTTGGTATGGCGTCGCAGGAAATCCGTTCCATACTAACTTTAATATTATATTTTATGTTATTTCTTATCGTTTTTTTTTATGTACTTTTTATTGGTTATTCTGTTATCTCGAGTTACAAGTGTTCGCACTAACCCGACTTTCATTTATATTAGAGATGATAATGCCAGTGAGTCGAGCATAATGATCATTAAAGGATTACGTCTGTCTTCTTTGCTATCTTGTGTGACTGTGCAGGTCTATCATTCTCGAATGACAGATTCTACCGCATTCCGTTCCACCAGGCCTGGACATCTCCTTCTCTGTATCTCGATTCCCTGACTTGCGGCAACGATCTTCCTCCACTCAGGCCTGTTGTTCGCTGTTTGTTCCCAGTGTGACTGCCTACTATCACTGTTTAACGCGGTATGCAGATTAACCTTATACCTCTTACGTTGCCCTCCGTAATTTATTTTTACGTATGGCTTAATAAGCTTACAATCAATTAAATGTTTTTTTTTGTTGTTGTTAAAATTCCATTATATTTACGTAATTTAAACCGCGAAAGGGATTGAGCCCACCTTCCCCTCTACGAAAGTCGGTTCATTACTCACATTTCAATTTATATACAAAGATCGCCATTACTTAAAATGGAACTGACAAATTACTTATTTACAACAAATAATCTTCATAACATGTTGAGAATTCTCATGATTAAGAGTTTCGGAGACAAACATTACCACCTAATGGCGAACGTTGTTAACGTAAAGTGATCACACTAAGCCAGCCTTCGAAATAACAGTAGAAGACGGTCGTAAGCCCGTAGTGGTTTGTTCCATTTAAAAATCGAACATTACTCATGAATTATTAGAGTCATTAGTTGTTATTTTTTTCTGTAAGATCTAGTCCTGAAAAAATAAGGTCACAAGAATCTAGACAAAATTAGAACGTTGTGCACCAACAAAGCCAATAGGCAATAAATATGAGACAGTAACAAAAATGGATATGGTCATATCCTGGCGCCAAATATATGACAGCAGTCGCGGTCTTTAAATTTGGTTGCTCTCTTGTTCTCAATAATTTCCAATCTTCATGATTTGTTTTTTGATACGGTTTTATTACAAACTGATAAGTGCGACATTATCATAATATTATTGTGTCGAGATTCCGAATAGAGATTTTAGCACGTTGTAACAGTTTAAAGTTGTGATTTTGGATCTCGTCCAATGACCGCACTTGCTAATTTGTTAATAATTATAATATCTCGCAATAGAAATTAAAAACAGTATTCAGTAAAGTGTAACATGCTGTAACCGCTCGGTTCATTCTGTCGTTATGTCGTCGCTAATTTGCAAGTAATGTCGCTTAGTCGATTTCTAATTAACGACTTTAGTAGCAAACAGCATATGGGACCGTGACTTTAAATTGCAATTTCCCTCAATACAAACAGTTACATAAGTACAAGGTGGGGCAGAATGGACTCCTTAGTTTCAAACACTCACTGTGGAGTTTTTAACGAACGTTTCTACGACAAAGCCTCGATGCTCACCGGACCACTGCATAGCGAATACTCGAAATGAAAATGGCGTTGCTTCTCCCACCTAACGTTACAACTCCCACTCCGCTAACCCATCTGCGCGCTCTACAGTGAGTGTTTTAAACTTCGAGTCCATTCTTCCCCACCCTGTACTTTAAAACAGGAATAATAGGTATTATGCACTTAAGCAGAATTCAAATTGCAAATTCTTCAGGGCGATTTAGGAGTGACGTAATTCTTTAAGACATGGCTTGAACCTTCTTTGCAATTCTTATAAGATAAAGTATTGAAGTATAGAAAAAAAAACGAAAGTATTATCTCGGCACAGGCGTCTGCCTAGTGAGATAATAAATCCCAAAATAAATAAATATATATAGATTGTAAGTACTTGTACTTATTATTGTACTCATGTTATTGGTATGGGAAATAAAAAAATAAATAGCTTATAACTCGAGATCGGCTGAACAGAATTTTATTATGCTTAGTTTATTGCATTTTTCTCCGCTGGATAACATGGCAAATAATATAAAAGTTACTATGGAACAGATTTACCTACTGACGACAACGTCATCTGTGAAAAACTCCATCTCAACACAATTTTAATTTACTATTTAGTTTCAAAACATTGGTACGCAGGTTTTTTTTCCAACTTTCAGAAATAATTATTAAACATTCAAACATATTTTTAACGTATTTTTGTATAAATTACAAATTCGAAATCAATATTCATAGTAAGGACTACAGGACAACGTCATCGCGAAAGCTAGTTTTAGATAAAATTAAAAAAATACAATCTGAAATAGCTAATTAGTAATACATGAAACTAACGACATGACTTTGTCAAAGAAAGCCAATACTTTTTTGTTTGCTGTTCCGGATTAAAAAAAAATACAAAAATACAAGCTTATGTTTTATGTCATAAACAAAACATTATGTTTTTTATAGTCTCTGTTGCATCGAGGAGGCATTCAGAATAGGTAGTCAGCACGGTAAGTGAGCCAATACCCTGAGGGTGCATGCGGCACTAATGGGTATATGAGACAAGGGGATAGCTTCTGACTGCAAGTTTCTAGGGGCTGTCTTTAAAGCGTTGATTCAATAGCGCGTAGACTTCTTCATATTTCTGTGCGAATGTCAAGTCTTGATAAAAATTACTTTTGAATTTGGAAAAGGATGGAAAATTTAAATGAAAAATGAATAGCTAATAGTTGTCCCGAATTATTTAAATGTTAACACCGCGCACCGTTTATTTTAATACAGTGTAACGATCAGTTTTTGGGATTGTTTTTATTGAAGTTTAAATCAAATTCGCGGGCTCTGTTTGAATAGAAATCTCGCCGTATTGTCGGTAGGTACCATCCGCGCGGGACATTATCAACGCAGCTCGTGGGTACGTTGGATGCTAACGTTTCTATCCAATGAAACGGCGGCCGTGTTAGCGCCAAGCTATTGGGGGATTTGACGTTTGCAAACGTCAAAATTTTGCTGACTA
Source organism: Mystacides longicornis (assembly GCA_963576905.1). Taxonomy (NCBI): domain Eukaryota; kingdom Metazoa; phylum Arthropoda; class Insecta; order Trichoptera; family Leptoceridae; genus Mystacides; species Mystacides longicornis. The sequence continues at coordinate 3,982,285 of OY756433.1, read as the reverse complement.
TATATTGCGTCCACGAATGCGTTCGAGGAACACTCTGTGTTAAAAGGAGGGTTAGGGGTGAAAACTACCCTTCCTGAGTGATTTGTTAATAATTAAATTGGATATTCTTAGTGGAATTTGATTTTGTAAAATCGTCTAAGTGAAGTGTCGTTTGTGAACTAAATATAGCCCCGCAAGTAAAACAGGTGAGAATCTTACGTTTATTATGTCTGTCGTGAATTCTATTTCTTTTTGTGGGTATTTTTCTAATCCCTAATTGTAACGCATTTCTTTATCGTATTACAGAAGTGCGGGAACTACCCTTCGGGTTACAAACGTAATTCTTGATCTTGGAATGGGACTTTAATCTGGGGACATTTTATGTATTACCTACGTCGATGTACCGAAACGTCTGTATCGAGCCATCTGAAGCCAATTCTTGTTCTGAGAAGTCCATTTGTACGTGAGAACTCCAGCTAAGGATTCTTTGAAACTATTCGACATTCGTGGAGCCAAGTTATTTCTTGAAGAGATCAGCGCGAGATAGATTAGGGGATCGAATCTTAAGTTAAGTGATATATCAAATCATACGTTTTATTCTATGAGACCTACCGCCGACACCTTTCATTCTTCTTTCGTGGAGAGCAAATGCACCAACCTTAATTTGACCTTCGACCCTGTTTTATACAAAACCTGAATTTAATGTTTTCACATTTCGATATGTAATCTATAAAGGGAAAAATCTCATACATATTAATTGAAGCCTATTTGATATATTTGTATGTTTACCTAAGAAGTTTGGAATAGAGGCTCAAAATGGTTGTAAAACATCTGACGAGAGTTTAAGAAGTAAAATATTTTTTTGATTATTAAGAACAATATTAATGGCCTTATACTGTAGATACTGATATATATTTTTAATGATTGAAATTTTAAATTTTATTTTTCCCATTTTAAGGTAATTTTTTATGTTTATTTATTTGGAGCTATCAAAGATCCACAATTAGTTTTATAATTTGTTCAAAGAAGGATCTATTTGTTTGTATTTTAGTTCAATAAATTTTATTCGTTTTAATTCTAAATTCTTTCTTTAAAAAATCTCTTGATAATTCCCCACTTGATGAGAGGACATTTTGGGCTATTGAACCACGACCTGAGTAGAGTCTGAAGTTGAGTATAGCTGGGCTGATTAACGATTTATTTTTCTTTTGTTGGATGAGACCAACAACTCTGTTTAAAGCCTTCCAAGGGGTGTGACCACAGAGGTTCGTTTGCCTTGGAGTCGGTGACTCTTGGCAGACGGTCCTCATTGTGAGGGTTCTGCTCATCTCATCTGAGATCAGTAGAATCCGTCACATAATTTGGCGCCCAAAGTGGTCAGCCCATTTGGAAGAGCAGGAAAAAGGCTTTTTGCTGAGAATCTCCTCTTGTCAAGCTGTGGGATCGATGTACGAATTTTTATGTTTTTTTTTTGTATATAACTATATAATGTTTTTCTTCACGAGGTGGGTAGTAAATTTTTCTGTTGAACTTTTATAAACCTGCAACATAGTATACCCACATTATCAAGTCGAATTGTCTTTTCTATAAGACAAGATTAACACGAATTGGAATTTCCTTTTTACTAATGAACTTTTAGAAGAATTTTTTGGTATTCTCAAAACACTTAGATTTTTGTAACCAAACCCCATGTATAAAATTTTAGTTATATGAGAGACTCAAAATATATGAATTGATTTCAGCTTGTATGAAGGGTGAAGTCATCGGTCATTCAGTTGCTCGTGTCCTGGACTCGTGCCGTCTTCAGGGATCTTTCTGTGCTGATTGGACTTAGCCTCGCCGAGTATTATTGAACCGAAAACCAGTCTACCCAATGTCAAGGGATCCGGTCGGGTAAAAATTAATGATTCATAAATAATTTTTAACTTTGATTTGGCACGCTGTACCTTCCATGCCTCTGTGTCTTGAACAGTGATCGAGAGTGGATGGTATGAATGTGGTAGCTATGCGTAGGCTTAATGGGTGACCTTGAGTGACTTCAGCTTCAACTTTACTATTAATACTATTTAGTAACGTCTAATAATGGAAGGCTAGAAAGATTTAGAACTGAAAATTCCGGTAACTGACTCAGGCGTCAGGTCCATGGTATCTGGCGAAAGCGTCGTAGGAAATGCAGGTGATTTTATTATGGCAAAACCAAGCCATGAAAATTTTAAATTAAGAAGGAGCGCTGGCCGAGTAGCGCCCATGGTGGACATTTACTCGCACCTGTTTTCGGACCATGGGGCGCAGTGGCTCTCTGGACGCCATGTTTGGTACGTTCGGTGATTCACCATTGATGATTTTATATAATATTAAATTTTAGTTAGTTTAATTTTTATTATTAAGTCGAAGTATTAGGTATAAATATCATTAGGTTAAGATCTGCAATACACCAGATATTTTATGGGATTATTTTGAATGATGATGTAAATCGACTGAAAATTTTAGTTAGGTTATAAGGGTATATTTATATAGATTTAGGTGTATAGAATTTAATTTACAAAAATTATATTAAAAGATAGATGTCCCATTGTAAATATATTAAGTTTTAGGTAGGTTATAGTTGTACATATTAGTTATTAGGTATAGTTAAGCTAAGTATTTTTTTAAATTGAGTCATAGTTGTAAATAGGAAATAGTTGTGAATATTAAGTGTAGATTAGTAAGAAGTCAGACGGCTGTGTTTAAGATGCTTATGTTTTAAATTATTAATTACCCTATTGAGCTAGTGAGGGTAAGAAAACTGTAAAATCGATTTAAGATTTGTGGTGAAGAATTAGAAGGCAGTAATTGAGGAATAATGGGGGAACTGACATATTTCAAATATGCAACCCTAATGGGTGCATGGAAAATAGAAGTCCTTATGTTTTATACATTGTGGTATTTAGTGAAAAACGAGTTGCGTCTCGTCTTCGTTAAAATCGTGATTTTGTAGTAAAAAGGAATATATTTTAAATTGGAGTTTGGTTACATGAATATGCAGCTCTCTTGAGTGCATTAGGGAATCAAGCAACACTACGGTATTTCGTTAATACTGAGAGAAATCGGAATCTGTATCGAAGGGAATATAACTTGCTGTATGTAAAGAAAAAAAATTATAGAACGATAGTACTGAGTTCGCTCATAATAATATGTAACCCTCCGAGGGTACATGGTACATCGAACTAGTCGGCTACGAACCGCTGTTTGTATATGCAGAAGTCAGCTCCTTTCCATCCGATAAGTACATGTCGAATTAATATGGGGTACATATGTGGCAATCTCACTCTGTATGCATGGTATGGTTGGTGATGTATGGTGGAATGCGAATAAGTTGTGTTTTTCAAGGAAATCCTAGGTTTGTTATTTTGTGATCGTATGAATGATCGGTGATTGAGTGGGTATATTAAAGAAGGGAAATGTTAGAAGATGTAGTGTATAAAGGCTCTGTAGAGTGAGAAGCGAGACCTAGTAAGTACTAAGTGGTTGCTGAGCGATGTTCAAGGCACGGAAAGGAAAATACAGAAATTGTGTCCGAGTAAGAGTTATTATTTTTTGGTTGAATCGTATCCAATCCAAGAGGTGGAGTCCGATTGGTGCGGGGCGGCCTTGAAGGTGGTCGTGTTTAGGCCGAGTGGCCTGTACGATATAAAATATGTAATATTTTTGTTTTGTGAAAATAGGTTAATATATCAATCTAGGGTCCATTGTGACCCAAATAAAAGTTTAGTTCTGTAAATTACCACTGCACGTATTAGCATAAGATATTTAGTAAGCATTTTATTGCAATAATTGATTATTACCAATTTTAATTGGAATTTTTTTGTATAAAATATTACGTTTAGTTTTATAAGTAAAATATAAATATTTTGATATTAATTTACTACTTATTTGGTATTGAATTTTGTTCTCTTCTTTTTGTGTAAATTTTGTAGTGTTAAGTTTATCAATATGAGTTATGTCGTTTGTGCATATCGCGTTGGGGGTTGATGCGGGTCAGGTGCAGATGTTTCGTGTGGGTCAACGGGGTTGTTCTAGAGGGAGGTTGATGATGGTCAACTTTCTCAAAACTTATGTGGAAAATTTTTTATGATTTTTATACCCACTGAACCTGGACCTCACTATCTTGTGAGACTTGGTGAACAAAAAAAAATCATATGGCTCCCTTAGCAAACATTGAAACTGAGATGTCTGACGAGTTAGTCGGCAACCGGACACTCCGTTGATCTAAGAACTTGGGTGGTTTGAACTACCAAAGTAGTTGATTCAATACGGTATTATATTTGATTGAGGGGTGTTGGCGGCGGCGCGTCGCGAAACGGGTAATGTAGGCGAAAAAATTTCAAAACTCTGGTTTTCAAATTTTTTTACGGGTGAAGGGGTATTGTAACGATCAGTTTTTGGGATTGTTTTTATTGAAGTTTAAATCAAATTCGCGGGCTCTGTTTGAATAGAAATCTCGCCGTATTGTCGGTAGGTACCCTCCGCGCGGGACATTATCAACGCAGCTCGTGGGTACGTTGGATGCTAACGTTTCTATCCAATGAAACGGCGGCCGTGTTAGCGCCAAGCTATTGGGGGATTTGACGTTTGCAAACGTCAAAATTTTGCTGACTATATATTGCGTCCACGAATGCGTTCGAGGAACACTCTGTGTTAAAAGGAGGGTTAGGGGTGAAAACTACCCTTCCTGAGTGATTTGTTAATAATTAAATTGGATATTCTTAGTGGAATTTGATTTTGTAAAATCGTCTAAGTGAAGTGTCGTTTGTGAACTAAATATAGCCCCGCAAGTAAAACAGGTGAGAATCTTACGTTTATTATGTCTGTCGTGAATTCTATTTCTTTTTGTGGGTATTTTTCTAATCCCTAATTGTAACACATTTCTTTATCGTATTACAGAAGTGCGGGAACTACCCTTCGGGTTACAAACGTAATTCTTGATCTTGGAATGGGACTTTAATCTGGGGACATTTTATGTATTACCTACGTCGATGTACCGAAACGTCTGTATCGAGCCATCTGAAGCCAATTCTTGTTCTGAGAAGTCCATTTGTACGTGAGAACTCCAGCTAAGGATTCTTTGAAACTATTCGACATTCGTGGAGCCAAGTTATTTCTTGAAGAGATCAGCGCGAGATAGATTAGGGGATCGAATCTTAAGTTAAGTGATATATCAAATCATACGTTTTATTCTATGAGACCTACCGCCGACACCTTTCATTCTTCTTTCGTGGAGAGCAAATGCACCAACCTTAATTTGACCTTCGACCCTGTTTTATACAAAACCTGAATTTAATGTTTTCACATTTCGATATGTAATCTATAAAGGGAAAAATCTCATACATATTAATTGAAGCCTATTTGATATATTTGTATGTTTACCTAAGAAGTTTGGAATAGAGGCTCAAAATGGTTGTAAAACATCTGACGAGAGTTTAAGAAGTAAAATATTTTTTTGATTATTAAGAACAATATTAATGGCCTTATACTGTAGATACTGATATATATTTTTAATGATTGAAATTTTTAATTTTATTTTTCCCATTTTAAGGTAATTTTTTATGTTTATTTATTTGGAGCTATCAAAGATCCACAATTAGTTTTATAATTTGTTCAAAGAAGGATCTATTTGTTTGTATTTTAGTTCAATAAATTTTATTCGTTTTAATTCTAAATTCTTTCTTTAAAAAATCTCTTGATAATTCCCCACTTGATGAGAGGACATTTTGGGCTATTGAACCACGACCTGAGTAGAGTCTGAAGTTGAGTATAGCTGGGCTGATTAACGATTTATTTTTCTTTTGTTGGATGAGACCAACAACTCTGTTTAAAGCCTTCCAAGGGGTGTGACCACAGAGGTTCGTTTGCCTTGGAGTCGGTGACTCTTGGCAGACGGTCCTCAGTGTGAGGGTTCTGCTCATCTCATCTGAGATCAGTAGAATCCGTCACAACAGTTAATTCATGTCTTTTATTTGTTTTAAATATTAATTATTTCGAGTAATTAAATTTATACGATAATTTACAAAAGCTTAACGTATACCGAATTTCGTAGAGTTATCGCTTTTTAGAGTATCCGGCAATTAGGATAGCAAAAATATTTACTCTTTCTAATAGTAAGAGATGAGGTTCATAAAATACGCATATTAGTTTTTACTTAGCTGTCACCTGAAATTCACTTCCTATTGAGCTGGGACATCCTTAGAACGCCAAAATCTAATTTAATACAATTTTAGGGGCTATAAAATTTGTTTAGAAAATCATTATGTAGCATATCTTTTTATTCCTATTAAATGCCGACCTCAGTAGCCTAGAAGTATAGGCGTGGACTTCAGATCATGAAATCCCGAGTTCGATTCCCGGTCGGGTCAGAGTTTTTCACTTGAAAAGTGTTTTTCACTTCGAAATTCTACCCGGGGCTGGCCTCTCTCAGACTGGATGGGGCCGGTTGACGAGAAAAAAATGCCTCAGGCAATAAGTTCCGCCGGCTTTACTAACACCCTTGTATAGAAAAGTGTTACTTAATTTGTTTATTTGAATGCTTCATCATTTTGAGCAAAGATTCATTTTAATTTTGAGTTCTATACGAAACACAGAAACATAATAAATTGCAAAAAATATTTTGAAGGGTAAAAGTAAAAAAGTGCATACAATAAACCTTCTGACAGTTTCTAACTTATAATAATACTAAAGGAAAAAGAAAAGAAAAGGAAAAAGAAACTATAATAAAACGTTTGTTATTTCGTGGACGTGTGTATGTGTTTACGTGAAGGAAGGGACGAAATACGAAAAAAAGTAACAAATGTGTTTTATATGTCAGGGTCCCCTCAATGGCAAAACCAGTGGAGAGGTCTGGGACAGATTCTCCTTATGAGACCTGATATCATCGCCCAGCCTCTTATTATTCCGATCTCGTAGCAGTAAAAGTGCCAGGGGTGGTGCAGTAGGGGCTGGAACTACCCCACTGATGCAGGAACTTTACGGCTTCCCTTAAAGGAAAATACATTTGAATATTATTAGGAATTGTAAATCGCGAATGCGACTGATAAAAAATGCTGAAAAGTTTATAGTATATCTAAGGCTTGTAGCTATCTAAAGTTTGAACTTGAAAAATCTTATATATAAAAATGGAGAGCTATTTCCCGATGTCATCGCATCACGCCTAAACGGCTGGACCGATTTAGCTAATTCTTTTTTTGGCGTGTAGGCTTTTATCAGGAGAATGTCCTATTAGAAGAAAAAAATTAAGAAAAATGCATGGAAAATTATTAAATTAAAGAAAACTCTACGTAGACAACATTATTAGTACTTTTTTTACCTTATAATTTTTATTCCAATTTTGAAATTTTAACAGAAATAGCAATGGGTGCGATTGACAGAATGCGGATGGAATATACATGGTTTAAAACAGACACATCGTTCGGAATCACATTGGTCAAATGATACTTAGTTCATCACCATACAAATTCGAATTCAATATTCATATTAAGGAACACAGGACAACTGCTGTCGGGAAAGCTACTACAAGATAAAAATAACAGTTTTGTGTAAATCACGTTTCAGATTTTCCGTTAAATCTACTTGACAATAGTTCCTTATTGAGATAAAACAAATACCTCTTAAGACCACATCCAGATTTGGCAATTTTTGTCTCGGTTAAATAATATTACATTAAGGTGACTTTTCTTTATGTGTATAAGTAAAAACCTATTTTTTAATTACCAGATTAACTTTTACATGAAGCGTTATTCGATTTATTGAGAGAGCGCTATTTCACAATTTTGATAAAAAAAAAAACAATGACATCGATCGATACATCAAATTTGATGTTGATATTATGAACAAAGATTTTTCTATTATAATAATAATTAAAAGCAAACAATATAAATCTATCTACAAAATAATATATGCGCCTGTGTCAACGTCAAATACATAACATTACAGTATGTTTTTTATTAATTTCATGTATTTTTTGCAAAATTTAAAAAAAATAGCACTAGTTACATCCGTCCACGCAAATTTTGCAAGCCCTTTTGCTTCACGTATTAATAATATACAGGTTTTGTGGTATAATTTCGCTATCATCAAATGTCATGTTACATAAAAACATAAAATATTCTATACTATTCTGAAAATTGAAGTATCTAGCCACTCGGGAAGTTGGTAATAATTCTATTCCACCAGGACAAACAAGAATATGACCTTCGTATTATAAAAGTCATTAATAGTGGAGATCTACATTGATTAAGACAAAATGTTAGAAGATGAGCGAAATCCAAAAAAAAAAAATATATCAGTAGGTACATAGCTGAATTGTTATGTAGATAATGTTTTAATCACAGATAAAGATTTCACGTGCAATCTCGCTGAAGAAATTAATAACAAGCATAGACAAGAAAATATTAATTCCTTCAGTCGTGCTCTGTGTACAAATACTGAAATTCTTGGGGAAGTCTAGGTGAAGCCGGGCTCATCTCAAAGTATAATGCAGGTTGCGAGGGTATGGAAGGGGAAATAGTGCTTAGAACCATCATCGGTGCATGCGGCTCACGCTTCGGGTGCACTCGTAATGGCTCGTAAAACTTCGTCGATTCGGTCACGTATTTCTGAGAATCTTTCCTTCCTTTTTTGAAATCTTTAGAATATTATACCTACAGCGTGTTTAAAATAATTGCCATTTTTTTTTTTTTTTAATTTTGTTAATACATGCGATTTTTAAAATGTAATCGTTTTACTAATGAGGTCATAATCATTGCGTAAAATTGACCGCAATGCAATTTGTTTGATTTTGAATCTCTTTACTACTTACATATTCGTGTTTTTTTTATACGTTGATAAAACTGTTCCGTTGAATTAAAATTCAAATATTTTATTATAAAAATACCGAATACAATTTTTTATTATGAACAATAATTATTTAATTAATTTGAATTAAAAAAAAAAACCTGCGACACAGCCCGTTGGTTGCAGTTTTCTAATTACTTCTTTATTTTAAACAATGAGAAGGATATATTTTTATTTTAATAAATCTTCTAAGAACATACAGTCATTCTATAAAATGCAATCAATAATAATTAATTAACAAAAATAAATCAGCGAAGTTTCTTTAATTACTCATTAAATATTTCCCAAACTACAGTAAAATAACATAAAATAAAATGTACAGATATTTCTAACCGTTTGTAACCCAGGCAATACTATTACTCACTGAAATCTGAAAAGTTCACCTGAAGTTCGTATGGGCTGCGAAGCTTACCGAAGTATTCTGAGGAGGCGCTCTACAAGTTTTCGTATAAAAATTCTGTTGATTTACTCCAGTTTTATCCTGAGCGATTCAAAATGAATTGTTTTTATATATATATGAATCGACTTTTCGTTGGTTATTTCAAATAGTAGGAAATATGAACGAATTTGAAATAATACAATGAATTTGAAATTGAATTTATTCCTTTTAAACATCCTGTACATATCGTATGGATCCAAACATTGCATTATTGGAATTGTTTTGTATAAAGAAAATACCATTTCAAAGCACTGTAAGCTTAATGATCGATGAAATGTATACGACTTTGAGAAAAAGTCGCATTCTTCGCGATTGTATAAAGCATAACTAAGAAGGAACTAACACAGTTAGGGTTGAGGCAAAACCCAATAGCGATACTCATAAAATGGAATTTATTCGTAGGTATATATATATATATACGGTGCAGTAGAAATACTAAGGGCTGCATTTTATGGAAGTTCTATTGTCGTAATTGTGTATTGAATTCTTCTGAAACATTCTAACGGTATCTTCTGTATGTAGCCGTTTGAGGGAAACAAAATACGATCGATAAAATTTGAAAATGGAACATTTGGTTTCGCGTTCTAAATTGTTTCAAAATTTAAAATTATTCAACCAATGTTAATCTTCTTAAGTACCTATTTAAATGATGAAGATCGATAAAATTTGAAAATGGAACATTTGGTTTCGCGTTCTAAATTGTTTCAAAATTTAAAATTATTCAACCAATGTTAATCTTCTTAAGTACCTATTTAAATGATGAAGATCGATAAAATTTGAAAATGGAACATTTGGTTTCGCGTTCTAAATTGTTTCAAAATTTAAAATTATTCAACCAATGTTAATCTTCTTAAGTACCTATTTAAATGATGAAGATCGATAAAATTTGAAAATGGAACATTTGGTTTCGCGTTCTAAATTGTTTCAAAATTTAAAATTATTCAACCAATATTAATCTTCTTAAGTACCTATTTAAATGATGAAGATCGATAAAATTTGAAAATGGAACATTTGGTTTCGCGTTCTAAATTGTTTCAAAATTTAAAATTATTCAACCAATGTTAATCTTCTTAAGTACCTATTTAAATGATGAAGATCGATAAAATTTGAAAATGGAACATTTGGTTTCGCGTTCTAAATTGTTTCAAAATTTAAAATTATTCAACCAATGTTAATCTTCTTAAGTACCTATTTAAATGATGAAGATCGATAAAATTAAAAAATGGAACATTTGGTTTTGTGTTCTAAATTATTCAAATACCAAAAGGTCTGACTAACGTAAATGAATTCGTTTGAAAATGAAAGGAATATATCATGTACTGAATTTTTATAGTAATACCACATAAAAAATCAATAAAATTCGAAATAAGAACAATTTCGTTTCAGTTTTAAATTACTCACAGACATTAATGATTCGACCAATGAAAATGAGTGACCTTGCGAACGTCGGAAATTAATAGACAGTAGCGTAACTTCGATGAAAGGTAGCACGCAAAATATTAATTTACTAACGATTTCTTCCCCATTATTCTTCATAGAATATTCACAATAGAACAGCGCCTTAGAGAAAACATAACAGCGTTCAGGTCAAGGAAATAGAACAATGGCTTACTTTTTAATATAATCGTTTCAACGGAATTTTATAGTTTTTTTCAGTATGTTTATAAAACACATTAATATTTTGTACCTACCTATTGTGAATGAAGTAGGTTTACGTTACGGCACTGATTATATTGCAATGCTTTTTTGAAAACAATATTTAAATATGGAATGAAATTTGATGGAAAGTTGCCATGTTTTAAAATTGATTTTTTTTAATTAGTTGTCAATTCAAAAAAAAAATTGTTAGTTATTTTCTATACGAGGTAGATATTTATATTATATTTATATTTCTATATGATATTTTTGTAAATAATTTCGAATTTCTGCAACAGATTTCCAATAATTCGATGTTTTGTTTCGTTTTGGTCACAGGTGGGGAATATTTTAATTAAAATTAGTAAACCATAAATAAATTTTTTATTAATTCATTAAAATTTTAAAAAGGGCAATGGAACTTATGGTTGAAAAGTTAAATTTTGTAATAACAGCAGGATTTATTTCGTTACTTACTATTTACACTTTTATATCCACTTGTTCATTTATACAAAAAATATGAATTACCTACAGGTAAAAATTTAAAGTCTATCAAAAGTTATGAATATTTTAATTTATTTATTTACTTGAAATCACATTGTTATCATATCTGCTTACACAAGTTATACAATACCTACTAATCAATATTACATTTTTTTTTTCTTTTTACAATTTTTGAGAGGTCAAAACTCAGTCATGATAATACATATAAATCAATAATATAGAAACAGATTATGGACCAGCGAAGACCCCAATATTACCTAAAATATATAGAACATTTCAAATAACAAATTCATAACATCAAAATAGTAAATAGTTAAAAATTCAAATTAAGTGGATATAAATACAACATTAAAATAATAAAAATTCAAGAAGTCAAGTTAGATAAAAAAATAAGCCATATGAATTTACCATAAGCCAACATACAATAAAATCATTGCAAAAAATTTATTCATTAATTTCAAAATTACAAGGAAAATGCTACCTCACTAGGTGTAAACCTGTATCGAGGATAGCGAATATAACACAAAACATTACATTAGAAAAACATCAGAAAAACAAATGAAGCAACCCCAAAAAAACGAATAATGACCATCTATAGTTCTGTTGTTGGGGTCCCATTTAGTGAAAATGTTAACCTTTTCGACAAGTTTTGGGCTCTTAATCTGAAAACTCGTTGCAGCTATGACAATTTTGATTTATTTTGTGTTCAACAAGGAGATACATTTTCGGTATCTTATGTAAGTCTTATTGTAATGTTGATTTCTTTGGACCCTCGATACTAATTATACAAAGAAATTGAGCAATGAAAAAACCAAGAATGTTCAAGGATCGATTACTGTGAAAAATTAACATTGGCGTCGGATTTTGAGGATCTCTGATGCTGCTAAAAGGACAACGAACCCACCCTCGGAGAACTATACCTATAGGTAGTGATGCCGACCGGTGTTAAGTTGCTTTGGACACATTTCCAGGCGAAAGATAAAGGAAAAGCAGGAAGATACCAGGCGAAGGAAACGACTGTCGAAGACTTGGCGATGTGAACCGCGGAGGACAGGAAGGAGGTGTTTCGTTTACTCAATTAATAGGTCAAGAATCCCAGAAGCGAGAAATAAATTAAAGAGAGTAAAAATTAATTACCACAGAAAACTTATCGGTAACACAAGATTTATGGAGTAAATGTTGCAATTGGAAACTAGATTGAAGTTTTTTATTCTTTAGTCCAATTCTCTGTTTTATAAACATACATATTTATTATGGTGATTACAATTTCAAATATGAATACCCAAATTTTGAAATTGGGAGCAGGCAAAAATCATCCATGATTGGGTGGAATGCGGGAATGATGAAAAACTAACTAATATGATTGAAAATCAAAATCAATGCGAAATAAGGGAAGTATATCCTTATTTTAAATATCCTCACAGCTCTGGATAAGAGTAAAACGAATTTTCACCCCCTCTTTTTTGCTCAGAGACTTCTTTTGCAGCACACCAAATGCGGGGTGAAACAGCAGGTACAATGGAAGGGGCCCATCATAAAAGAAATAAATAATAAAGTTTTTAAGATATAAAAGTCAGTGACTGCTTGGTAACAACTCCCTTTTATTGTATTATTTTCTTGATGTTATTATACATTCATACGTAATGCCTGGCGACAATATAGCAAGTAACTTACTCTCGAGTAACATTTGAATTTTCTCATATTTTGTTGTTTCGGTTTTAGCGACACATTGACTATCTCCAGGACATTAAAAAGCTCTATCCAGTTTGCCCGAATCAAGGCTATTTAGGAGTTATCCTTTTGTCCAACACTCGAGTCCCATAATACCTACATATATCATTCTTCAAGAGGTCGTTGCTCTTAACAAAAGTTCATTTTCCTAGGATTGATTTTTCAACATCGACGACTTGTTTGCAAGTTTGGTAAGCATGCTCGAGGTCTATGGGAACCTTATTGCCAAAATTCAGGCAAAAATAAAAACGTTAAGGTCCGAGACTAGCCCCGATTCGATGCGACAAGGAAAAACGAAATAAATATACAAAGCACGACTCGTTTGACGAATAGGATATGTATAGTGGCTCATGTCACTGTCTGACTATTTTTAAATATCTAATTTTAATACATTGTCATATTATTTTTGTGCATGTTGTTTGTCTTGTTTACTATCATGGAATTTATTTTGCATTGTTCTTTAATTCAATTATTTTTCTTAATTCGATTACATACATGTTTTTGCTAGGTACATCACAGTGTTTTACCTTTCTTTGATTTGTTTTATTCAGTCTAATATCTCATACTTGGATGTTCTAATTTATTTCTTTATTTGATTGATTGTAACGTTCGCCATTAGGTGGTAATGTTTAAGTCTCCGAACTCCTAATCATGAGAAATCTCGACATGTTCAACATGTCGAAAAATCCCATGTATACAAGTAGATATTCAATAATTATAAATGAAATATGGAGATAAAAGTTGGAAATTATTGAGAACAAGAGAGCAAAGAAATTTAAAGACTGCGACTGCTGTCATGTATTTGGCGCTTACAGCTTACATTTTGTCTCGACACTAAACGCCTAAGCTTTCTATATCTTGGTTACTTTGTTGAAGACACCACCTTGCCATAACGATACATATCCAAAAGCAGATAAAAAATAAGAAGGACTTCCACAGTTGAATTTGGTAGATCTTTTTGGTCATGCTTCAAAGTAAAAATATCCGCGTAAGTGAAAAGGATTAGCGTTAAGAATTAAGCTCACAAACAGCATACTTATCATGGTGGATAAACAGCTTAGGACAGGGTGGGTGGATGGCGCAGCATGGAGGGATGCAAGATGCAAGGGAGAGCTGGGGATGCCGCTACGTGGAGGGATGTTAATGCTTTTCAGGTGGGTAGCTACCTACGCGTCCGATACGCCACCTCCGAGTAGTGACATTTGTTTCATTTCACTTTATTGTCTGGGAGGTGCTTCTAAATATGACAACTGGCTAAAACTCTCTTCTAAAATCATTACAGTGCATTTTGTTCTATGTCCTCACTAGCTGAACACCCGCTACCTAAGCGATGTTTCTTTTTACAATTGCTTTTTCCTAAGAGACATTTGGTAAAGTGGTTTATTTGATAGTCAGCAACATATGTACAATGCGTTTTTTAATATAAGGTTCATTTCTCCATGCCTTTGTTCGTAATTTCATTCCTTGGTACCACCAAGTACATTATTTTTTAATATTGTCTGAATTATATGTAAAAGCAGTCTTGGTTGCTTAGGTAACAAGTAAAGTAAAAAAAGTCATGATCGTGTACGAAACGTCTCTTGTACTTTATCTTACTGCCCGCAACGTCTAGTGTAAAATTCAACAATTCAACGCTTTTGTACAGTTACTTTTCACGATGACTTTTAAACAGCAAAAACAGCATTTGATGGTAGTGGAAATCCCATTGCCATTCAAAAATGTAAGCAAAGCCATAAACTCATGTTGGCATCAAAAATATTTATGTCATTAAACGGATTAAATTCGGATTAAAATTTCTTTCCAAAGTTGCATTATCTCTCAGATAATACAGGGCCGTTTTAGTGGTAAACTCTACCTATGACCGACAACCTTGTTTAGAAAAGCATGCATTAATCAATAATAATAAGTATTTTTAAGGCCATACTTTGAGTTTATTATAAACCAAGATCTTACGGAGATACAAATGTGCTAAAGTCAAAATATAATTGAGCAGATTATTCGCGACAAAAGCTCAGTCGCTAACAATTTGAGAAGTACTCCGCATTCAAGCACGTCCGTGTTTATGTCTTTTGTTGTTGTCGTAGAAATTTTAAAGTTTGAGAAGCACGTAGGAATCTTTAGCAGAAGCTGTACCTTGACGCGCGTGCTGGTACATACACTTAACGTTGTACTGAACGTATTACGTCCACACGAACAGTCGAGAACATTTTCATATAAAAGTCTTCACTTTTTATTTTCAACTCGGAGATTTCCCCTGTCGCTATTTGCGGAGTTTCTTCAAAGTGAAAGTAAATATCAAATAACCTTTAAAACAATTTGAACAATCTTGTATATCAACCCTTTGTTATTGATCCATCCGGCTCGAAGGACCAGTGAGATTACGCGAACGGCAAATGTGAATGGCTAAAAGGCAAGCGCTTTTGTTGTCTAATATTTCAGACACTTGTCTAATATTTCAGTAAGACCAACTTTGGATGATCTGGATGAAAGCAACAATTTAAAACCTTCACGGGTGGCTTGACGATATTATGATGCCGCTTAGAGATAAAGCTGTTATTGTGGCATTGGAGATCTGATATGTATCAAATATTTTAAGATGTCTAACATTGGGGTTTAACAAAAGTGCTAATTCTTAAGTTGACCATCTTACCTGGCAATTTCTTTTTGCGCTGCCCGCAATCTGGTGTTGGTCCGGTCGGCATCTTGGTCGGAGTTGCGGTTGCCTCGCCCACCAGATTCCGAACGGGTCCTCTCCGCATCTCTGGGGACGCCACTCGAACGCTGCAAAGAAAGAAAATAACCATCAATCCTTTTTCAAAAATATTTGGAACAAAGTATTCTGTAGAAGAATGGGTGAGTTACCATGTATATTTTTATCTTAACATAATAATTCAAGGAAATTGGTTTAAATGGGGTCAATTCTTTCGACGTATATATACAATAGGTAAACATACATCACATGTGATGTACCTACTTCCTACTACATCGCCATCTTTTGGATTTTTTTAAAAAGTAAAGCAAATATAGAGGAATTGTTTTGATTTCAAACTTTTTGACCCTTCGAACTTCATCCCGCATCCGAATCAACGATAACTATTACATAATGCAATTAAATTGCATTTTATTCATGTAATAAGCCAAAATTATTTTTTTAATTGGGTTAGGTCGAAGGTCGACGGGCGGGACAGCTAGTACTATTAATATTTTGATAGAATTTGATCATTTTATGTTCAGTATGTTCAGTGTTCATTTGAAGCGTTATTCAGTGTTCAAATCATATTAGATCACCAACCATGTCGATAATATTGTTATTAAATAATGGAAAACCAACCTACTTTTTATCCATTCAAAATTGTAAGTAACCCAGTAGGAAGCATTTGACAGTCTTTTATCCGTCAAATATTCGCCCGTCATGTTCGGGCTTTCGAATGACCCTTACAACGTGTCCATTTAAGAAAGCTTCGGACAAACATCAGGTCGGTGTAAACATACCAGTTGTTGTAATAATGACAGTTGTTGTTATAGTGTTTAACACGGTGTCAAACAACTTGACAAGCTGTCACTTGACAAGAAGAAGTGCAAGCAACTACAGGCGATCAAATATTTGCCAAGCATTATTCGGTGGCGCAAGTTGACACCCCCCGCCCCTGAATATCTGTACACTTATAAATGTCAGAACCCCGATCAACTTCCGTTCTATTACCGGAAATTGATAACAATTTCGCAGAACCTTTACCAACTAACAAAAACGATTTTAGCAGACGAGATTTTCTTATGAATTGGACCCGCTGTCACAGTCGCAGTCAGCTATATTCAGATAATATTTTTGCTTACTTAATTGAAAATTATTGTTGAAATGAAACTGTGAGAAATCAAAATAAATACATAATTAACGAACGAATACAATATAGTACAAAAATGAAAGATAACATTTTCCATTTTTACTACTTAATAATTCATTGTAAAATGTATTAATTGAAATTAAACGATTCGAATATCATTTAAAAGAAGAAATTTTATATTTTTCATAGGTTTGTTATTTATTTCACGAACTCACCTTTTAGAAAGAATGATTTTTGGTCTATTATAACAACAACAACAAAAAACATCTGCTAAGTTTAAGCTATCGTTCCCTTTTAGATTCTGTTTTATATCGTCATCGTTTTAAAATGTTTATTATGTTTCTTGCATTTGGTAACAGAAAAGTGTAGAGGTGGGAATAACAACATAAATTCAAAAATATTATAGCAGTTTAATTTATTTTAAATAACGTTATTTTTTAAGGCAATATTAACGTTATTTATCACAAACATACATTATTCAGAAAATTTGGTATCCACAAAGGTGATTATATCCTATTAATAACGTTAGCGAGGATATTAATCGTACATTTTTATACACTTTCATTATAAAGCTCACCTAAAAATCGATCATCCTGAATTTTTGGTATCCGGTAGCGGTGAAAATGTCTTATTTATAACGTTAGAGAGGTTATTTATCGAATATTGATAACGTTAGAGAGGTTATTTATCGAATATTGATAACGTTAGAGAGGTTATTTATCGAATATTGATAACGTTAGAGAGGTTATTTATCGAATATTGATAATGTTAGAGAGGTTATTAATCGAATATTGATAACGTTAGAGAGGTTATTTATCGAATATTGATAACGTTAGAGAGGTTATTTATCGAATATTGATAACGTTAGAGAGGTTATTTATCGAATATTGATAACGTTAGAGAGGTTATTTATCGAATATTGATAATGTTAGAGAGGTTATTAATCGAATATTTTTATCAGCTACCTATCGTTATAACGCTTACATTTAGAAACGTGTATTTATCTTTTTAGCACTTGCGAATTTGTACTAGCATAACACGTCAATGCATTTAATTTGACCGATAAGTGAACAATATGTACGTTTCAGGGATCTTAATCAAAGACGTAGAAAACGGGGTTGTATTGTGGAGGAAGTACTGTATGCTCGGGTGACTGCACCAACGGTTTTGAAGAGGAGAGTCATGGACTATGATGAGGATGACGTTTGGGGGTGAGCAGAGGTGGGGCATTACCGACTCTACTAGGGGAAGGGATGAAATTAAAGATACAATGTTGATAGTAAACATTTATATTGGTGGTGACTGAAGTTAGGCGGAGAGAGATAATGCAATAGAGGCACATGCGGTTAGTAACGATGCTAGGGGAAAGGTTTGTATCTACGATAATATTATATGATATAATTCAGTACTAGAAACCTGAGATATGATGTTTGTTTTTGAGATATTAAACAGTCTCTTGTGTTGTGTATAAAACACGCCTTCGAATAACTCCTAAGGCGTGAAAAAACCTTAACAATTTATCATCTTGGGTGTGAGTCCTGGCACCTGTTCAAAGTCCCCAGGTAAAAATGTATTCGCCTTTAAGACCAAGAGTTTTAGAAGGATGCCGAGTGACAGCCAAGAAGAGGGCTGTTTTTTCTTCCATCGATATATCGAAGATGACAAAGATCCACTTATTATGTAATCCGTTCCTTCGAGACAGAGCTGAGATATTTGGATATGGTGCGGGAGAATGTCAATGTAACTTAGCGATATTGAGCGCGGTGGAGAGCTTTTTGTTGCTTCCAAAGTACCTAACTGGGTTAAAAAAAACAACATTGATTGATACAGAAAGATACACATCATGGATTTAATAAAAAAAAAGGAAAAAAATGTGTTTATTTTTTTTTTACTTTTGTGAGAAAATGTGTTTCATGTTTTTCAGGCTTGAAACATTGTGTTTGCAAGCAAAAAACCTCATACCACAGCAGATGCCATAAAAACATTGAATCTAGAGTGAGGTTATTTTGAATCGAAATAAGTTAATTTGAATGGAAATTCGGTGCTAGAAAAATTGTTTTACTTATATTTATTTTACCATCAAGTTTTTTAGAGAAAAATAATACAGCATCATCAAAACCATTAAAAAAATTAATGAACACCTAAAAAAGAAACGAAAAGCTTCCAGCAGTCTTTTTTAAAAGTTAATCCTTGAATTTAAGAATATTGCTTCAAATATTGAGTGGAAGATTTTAATGGTTAAAGGAAGGATCTCTTTAATTATAAAAATTGCACCCGTGAGCATTTAAAATTATTAAATCACCCCTGAGAAGAGATAAAGTTAGAATGCGCTTGAAAATATTCAGGCAAGCAACAACTTCACCTACCCTGGAAGAAAATGCTTAAGGTAGGTTCAAGTTAATTCACCTTTCGTTCATTTTTTTAAACACCCCCTGAAGGTACTAAAAGATGCAATTTTCTGCAAATATTTACGATGTTTTTCAGTTGGGGGAAAGCGGTGAGACGGAGATAAGAACCCTAGAAAGCTTTAAAGAAAGTGCAGCATTCGTTAGTTTGTATTTTCGGATTTCCTTGTTGCAGTTTAGTAGGGGTTCACACCGAATAAGGAAGGGGTCCTAAGATAAATAGTATTTAAATTTTAGGGGTAAAAACCCGAACTTTGCGCACATTCTATGCAAATAGGACGGATGATAATACAAAACGAAGTGAGCTGCATTTCGAGACATTTGTATGCTGATTCAATCAAATTACACAGATAAATACAAACAAACAAACATAGATTCTCGTGTGCTGAAACAAAATTACATAAAATAATATATTCCCCAAATACAGAATAGAATAATTTAACAACACAAATCTTTGCTATACCTATTCATAATTCTTCCTAAAATTGTAATTGATGTGAGAAGTATTATTGCCATATTTATTTTACCTGGCTATGTGTTTTTTGTTGTTCTCTATTCGTTTATTTATTTTTCCCTTATTCCTTTTACTGTTTTGGATTTATAATTTTATTATCTTATGATTTTACTGCTATATCTTACTATTTACTACTACATACATACATACTCCCTTTACTACTACTTAAACAAAATTTTACTTCTATTATTTTGTTTAAGTATAAGGTACTAGTTTTATTTTTTTCTCTATAGGATATTTGCAGCTATTAAGTAGGTACTTAATTTTAATACAACATTTAATAATAATATATTAATACTTTAATAATTATTTTAATAATTTTTAATGTTTTAATAATAATAATTTTTGTATACCTACTTATTTGCAAGAATATTCTGTATTAACTTACATGAGATGTGACATACATCATATATAAGACCATACGATAAATAAATATATACAACATTTTTATATACCTATACAAAATATATTTATTTGATTTGTATGCTACCTATATACTTTACCTTACTTTGATCTACTATGATTCTTTTTAATTTATAATTTTATGTTTTGATTTTTCTTATAATCATCTCTCTTGTACAATATTACTTTTAAATATCTTATGTGTGTTGGTTTTTTTAATTGCTTACTTTTTCCACATTTTTGCGTATAATTTGTATTGCTGTCAATCTATTATAATAATAATTTGTTTAAAGGCATTTATAAAACAAAATATTCCAGCTAAATTTTCAATCGCCATAAAACATAACATTAAAATTGTGACTGAGGTATGAATAACCAGTCTTTTAGTAGTTTTCAAACGAATTATCAATAGCGAGATTCGTTAATACTTTACAGTATCTACTTTAACAATTATTATAAGGGGTTATGTTGTTACATATTAAAAAATGAAGCGCTAATGGTTAAACTAATAAAAATATATTTATTACAATATTAATAAAAAAAACACGCCCTTAGGCTGTTAGATTCATTTCCGAAAATACCTTCTATCAAAATCTATACGAAATCCGATGGCAAAGGCATTAAGATAAAAAATACGACAAGGAAAAATATTTATAAGCGTTGGATTTCGGAAATGGACAGGGGCGCCATCTATCGACTCGCAATCTGACAAACCGCCCCCGAAAACTGTCCCAGGGGCTATAAGTAGGTGACTTAGGACACCCCCAGGGCTCTCAGCTTGGTACTTGGTATAATACCGTGCGATATGTTGGCTACCCATACAAAAATAATAATAATATGGTCAGAGTAAAAAGAGGGTATTTAAACTTTGGATAAAGTTTATAATTGGGTCTGAGTTGTATTCCAGAATACATCTTTATTTATGAAAGGGAAATCGATAATGCGGAAATAAGAATGGCGGTTGGGAGTATGTCCCAAAATACGAAAACTGCTCATTATAATTTGAACGAAGATAATATGATCCAATCTATCTCCTTGCATATTTTATTTATTAATAACTGAGTAACAAGTATAATTGTATAAAGCTTTTAAGAAAAAATATATTTTAAGATTCTTGTGCCCTTTATTGGGCGTAAAGTAGTACCACTGCATCACGAATGATGTTTTAAACAAGAGCGCATCCGGCGTAGGCACATTTCGACGTGGAGAGGAGATGGACACGTGCAAAGTATAAGGCGTAACATTTAGTGTTGTTCTTTCTCCCATTATAGTCTCGATGTTCGAGAAGACGAAGGGTGTTCAGTTCTTTCGAGACAGAGCCGATGGATTTGAATTAGTGTTGGAGGAGGTCATTTTAGTTGCGCGCGATCGAGCGTGTTAGAGAGTGGGGTCAAAACGGGAGAATCGATTGTACCTTTAGATCTAGAACTCTCAGAATAGGATACATAATATAAAGC
Organism: Mystacides longicornis; assembly: GCA_963576905.1. Classification (NCBI taxonomy): domain Eukaryota; kingdom Metazoa; phylum Arthropoda; class Insecta; order Trichoptera; family Leptoceridae; genus Mystacides; species Mystacides longicornis. The sequence continues at coordinate 3,960,512 of OY756433.1, read as the reverse complement.
ATTCAGCAATTTGAGATAAAAATGAAATGTTTTCGAATATGTAACAAGTAATGACTCTAACAATCCATCACTGATGTTCGATTTTTAAATGGAACAAACCACCACGAGCTTACGACCGTCTTCTACTGTTATTTCGAAGGCTGGCTTAGTGTGATCGCTTTACGTTAACAACGTTCGTTATTTGGTGGTAATATTTAAGTTTCCGAAACTCCTAATCATGAGAATTCTCAGCATGTCGAAAAATCTCAATAATTAATGGAATATAGAGAACAAGAGAGCAGCCAAATTTAAAGACTGCGACTGCTGTCATGTATTTGGCGCCAGGATATGACAATATCAATTTTTGTTAATGCCTCATCTTTATTGCTTATTGGCTTTGTTGGTGCACAACGTTCGATCATTTTTTAGTGAGATGTTTTGTCAATTCATACATTATTTTAAACCCATCACGCTATTATATCCCTAAAGGGGTAAAACGGGATAAAAATTTCTACTATTTAATTACCTGAATCACTTGCCTTGCTTCTTTCAAAGACATTTCATTTCTCATACTTCAGTGTCTCCAATTACTTTAATTGCTATATCAACCTCATCGATTCGTTCTTTTACCCATCCGGATTGAATTCCTGGTCGATTCTGTGTTTTTGCTCTTTCTAACACATAAGAAAAAGTTTCAATACAGAACGTTTACTTTATTTACTTAACGTTGTCGAATTGTAAGCTCATAAAATAATACAGTAATATTTCGAAAATTTGTATGATTCACGACAATATAATCAGAATTTACATTACAGGTTTACAATTCAATTTTCAAACAAAAGAAATTGATGAGTTTTTGAAAAGAGAAAATAATAAAAAAAAAACTCGTCAAGATTCTAAGAATATTTAATATAAATAAAAAAAAATTATAACCACGATACACCCACGTGAAACAATGTGCATCTTTGTGGAAGGGAAACAAAAGAAAATGTAGAAGAACCAACGAAGAAAAAATAATACAAAAGAAAATCCCTTAGAGATTTAACCACCTTTTAGGGAGAGGCGTTTTTTTTTAAAATTATGTATTTTATATTTCTATGGTCTATTGGATTTTGAAGCGTCAAAATGTATTAAACATTTCTCGCATCGCAACATCAAACGGTAGTTGCATGAATGTAACAAAAAAAAGATCGATTCTCAATTGTTTTTTATTCACGTGAAACAAAGGAATGCTAGATTTAGTCTTGCGGGGGATTCAGTCGAATCTGCAAACAAAACGCACAGAAATCCTCACAGGATTATGTTTGATTGACAAATCCACCCCGTCTTAAGACGAAGGGTGGATTTCGTTGGGTTTTATTTTAAAATCATAAAGCGGAAAATTGCTTGCCGTATGAAAATACCCGAAAAATTACGCAACACAACAACTGCTTCTAAATCCGCCATATTCCCATCATATTCAATTTATATTTTGGAATGAATTCTGTTCCATAGACTAAAAGTTTATCGTTATAATAATAACTACGGCTTAAACCATAGAGCTTAAGTCAAGCGATAAGTTATTCCATAGAACGACGTGTATCCATAAAAGTTCGAACAATTTTCAACCACAACGACAAACAAATCACCAATGTATTAAATTAAAATAATTTTATTGTGAAAGAGGAAGATAGTGGATTAAGGTGTCTCGGTATAAGAAGTAATTGTTAAAAGGAATGTCATGTTCCTGAAAAGGTAGCGGAAGAGCAAGCTTGAAGCAATTGGTATAGTTAAGAGTTAATTGTTTTTCGTTTGAATAGAATTAAATAAAGAATAAACACATAAAAGGCTATAAGATATCAAGGCTAGTGCAAAATTCGTTGGTAACAAGAGAATACAAGAAATTCCAGTTAATAAAAATGAGGCAACATCATAGGTAGAATCTGAAACGCTTTAGATGGAAAAATAAGACATTTAATTCAATAGCATGACTTCATCAATCAGTTCATATCGAATAACGGCTTTTAATGATTTCTCAAAGAATAGTCTCGATACTTTTTGGGGAGAAAATGAAAAGAAATAACACCCTTAAAGTATTGCAAAATAACACCCCTTGCAAAAAAAAAGAAACAGGCGTATAACAAGCTTACGTGATTAAAAGGAAAAATAAATTGAGGTATTTCTGGTAAACTGCGGACTTGAACAACAAAGGGACATCGTCCTACCACAGGGGGGTATTCTGGGTCTCTGAAAAACACAACTAAGGTACGAGAATAATTGGAAACACAATAGTCAGATGTATTAGGAGAACATAACAATGGGATGATCGATAATGGGACTTGTTAGCCGAAGCGTACATTTGGATGCAGAGGGAAAGCCTTTGTGTTTCGAAAATAATTGACCCGATTATAGGGTTTTTAAGTAGATAACATTCTTACAAATAAATACTTCCAGTGAAGTAAACTTTGGTGAACACAAAATTTCAAAGATTGTTTATAAACTGAATACTCATTCCTCAATGCATGACTGGGAAATATATTTAGAAAGACAATTAATATTTAATTTGGTTAATCCTCAACATGTTTGTGTAAACTATTTATTTATTTTAAAAATACCTCGAAGCAAAACCTGTTGGACAATGGGCTTAGAAAAGAGTAGGTAGGTAATTAATTGGTTGATTTTCCTTAAACCGGTTACATCGTCTATAAAAAGGCTCTAATTTTACATTACTACGTTGTGAACAATGGAAAATTTAAATATCTTTTCCGTAGCAACAGTTGTATGCACGATTGAAATATCTGATTAAGAATCAATATAATATTGTCTGCGTAAATCTTGTCATAACAACAATTATCCACATATAGCAATTGTAATAAGGATAAGGCTAAGTGTATTTAATATTGAATGAATAAATAACAATCTTCTTTACATAGGTGACAGTTTGGCCGGAGAAAAACAATTCTTGAATCATTCTTTACCAGTCAATCAAATAAGAATGGAAATAAACGTATTAACCCAAAAACTTTGATAGTCTGAAATAGACAACAAGAAATGGGATAAAAGACAAAAACATTTCGAACTAAGGAAAAGGAACCCACAAAAAAGAAGAAAATCTGATAAATAACATATTTAATTTATAAAGAAAAACAATAAAAATGAATCAAGAACGCGATATGGGGCAATGTCTCAATAAACTCGCGTGGGAATAGATTCGGGAGAGAGAAAAAACTTTGAGAAGAAGAAAAAAAAAAAACTAACAACAGTGGATAAAGTTAGAAAGTAAAATGAGGTTCCTTATTTCCTTCTCTCGCTTTCTATATTCTTCTAACAAGGCTTCGTCTTGTATGTAAATATATGGACGTAAAAATAATAATAGGTATGTGAAAGCCTGGATTTCGAATGGTCCTGCTATATTGCGACACATTGCGACACGAAATTTAAGTAGAGTGTGAGAAAGAATACTTTTCTCACTGTTTGGAGTAACCAGCGGAATGGCGTGATTTCAATGGACATTTTTGTTAATGTCTCATCTTTATCGCCTATTGGCTTTGTTGGTGCACAACGTTCTTATTCCCGTAATCATTCGCATTTAAAAATCACTTAACGATAAGATTAAGACATGATCGCAATCAGGTCGCCCTTGAATTTGACGTTTGTAAGATAGTTACGGGAAAGCCGATTACATAGTATTTCATAGTAATATTTCAAACATAATGATTTTTTTCTTGTTTTGTGAACACCAATCCGCCATTTTAATATTGTCAATCAAGATAGGAGCGTAGTAAGATCGCTACGAGAATAACCCTACTGATCACACTAAGCCAGCTTTCACGACAAATGATTAAAATATGTAATTATGAGCTCGAGCATTTTCGTCAATCTCACGTTAGAGATTTTTTGTAAATTACACTAAGATATTGACAAGAGCGCTCAATAATTATATGTTGAAATGAACTTTCACTGTGAATTGTGAATACACAAACGCTTCAATTACTACGATAGTGAAAATAAAAATTCATTATGGTTAGAGGATTTAAAATTAGGCACCTCTGTGGGATTAAAGTAAAAATGTAAAAAATGTAAAGAATGTTATTCCGTTCTCTACTTTTTTATTACTTATTTTGTGAGTTATTATTTTGTTCTTTTTGTACTCAGTATTTTATTGTATGTGTTATCATCACTCATCGCAAAGGAGAAATCTGTTATGGTGAGTGATGAATTTTACTTGAAATAAATAAATAAAATAAATTAGTACGAGTTTTGTCCATAGATAATTGCACGATAATAAGCCCTTAAAGCGTCAAATTTTTATCATAAAACGATCGATAATTTTGCATGGAAAACTTTTCATAGCTCTTTCGATTTATATTCTATCATCGAAAACTTGTACAAGAATAGTAATACATTGTTGTCATAAAATGTGATTACACTGGAATCAAATACATTCAAGATCTTATACAATTTTTTCAGACATGAAAAAAATAAGCCTTATAAGTTTCTGTCATGTATCATACAAAGCCAGCCTTCGAAATAACAGTAGAAGACGGTCGTTAGCCCGTAGTGGTTAATTCCATTCAAAAATCGAACATCAGTAATGAATTGTTGGAGTCATTAGTTGTTGAAATATATTTCTTATAAATTGCGTTGTCAAATAAATGTTTGCACTAGTTATCCAAAATACTTGGTACTTATGATCTAGATTTTAAGCACAATTAGAAAAGGCATAAAAAATCTGTAAGAAACTTGAATGTTTTCTTTCAAGGAAAGAAGACGATACAGAATGTCATAGAACAGACTTCCACGTTTCGTCCGTCAATGAAAGCCCGAAGCACACAGACTCCTAGGCCGATTCCCAAAGAGGTGAAGGGATAACTGGCAGGTAGAAGGAACAAGCGCAGGCGGCGGCAACAAACATGTCCCCAAAATATATAGAAAGAAGAAGAAAATTTATTTCGCTTTCATACCGTAATTTTAAACTGTTTCGAAGAGAAGAACAGAACATCGCTCTTGTAAAATAATATTGATCCAAAATACGGGTTTGAAGAAGCCACGAATATTTCAAGTCATTATCTAGTGTTGTATTGGAATCAAATATTTACCCAGAAATATAATGGAATCTTTCGAAGCGTATCAGACACCACATTTTCGTTCTTAGAAGGGTGGCTAACCACCACAAGAAATATATTTTAGCCCTTCTCTGATTATTCAGAAAAAAGAATTTCTTTCTGTATTTTTTAAATTTACAATCTGTTAGCTGCGAGATTGAGAAAAAAATCATTCCAATGATTGAAAATTGTAATCAAAATGTTTTTTTTTTGGGTGGAATTAAAATGATTTTTTTAACGGTTTTTTTTAATAATTAAAAAGTGTGTCAAAAAAGGGATAACTTCAATTCATTCGCTCTAACCTTTCGAAGGTTGTTTGATTCAAAGACATGGTTGAAAAACTTGAAAATAAGAGGATTTTTGTAATTTATTATTTCCTAGCCAAAATTCATCAAGAAAATACTAACAAACGCATATTTCTGATGTTTGATATGATAAATAGTCAAACTTGTCAGTCAAGGAGGCTACATCTTTGTCAATCTGACAGAAGCAGTCGCTCCCGAAAACTACTCAATGTTGTAAAATAAACACCTAGTAGTAGTATAATTTGTTCAATTAGCGCTCTTCAGGGTGCCGGGTTAGGCTGGAATAAGCCTAGAATAGAAAAACTTGGGCCAAAATTTTCAACGACTATATTATGACTTTTATAAGAAGCGAACGTACACTGACACCAAACTAACATAGAGCCGAATCTAGAAACAGCAGAGCATATCTTATTATTTTATGGTTGATATTGGACACCATGGAAACAATAACAAGCAATGACCTATCAGAACCTAGGTGATAACAGTTCTTTCTCGTAGTTATTTCCTTGGTGATCCTATCAACGATCAAGAAAATATACTCTATATCCCAACTCTGGCTATATTATTATGTTCACTTGGTATAAATACACCTTTTAAGTAAGTACAAATATTCTTTAAATCGCAAGGTGATAATACTAAAAACAAAATAACCGTTCTATTTTATTTTCGATTTGGTTTTATTATGTATAAGTATATTCAAGACAAGCTATAGATGGGAGAGAATTTATTTCTTGAAAAATTCTTGACAAAATGAGGTAAAAAATGTAGCTGTGTTTACTGAACCATTCTTCGTTAATTGCTTCGCAAATATTTCTCGGTCCGTATTTTATTTCCATTAATATTATTTCTCCTCCTTCTGCACTCTTCTTAGGTATATTTCTTATTTGTTTCCCTTTTAAAGGTTTCACAGCCGAAGAATACTTTGTAAATTTTTATTCATTATTGTTTGTCTTTGAAATGCTTGCATAGAACTTTGTTAAGGTTTCTTTTATGTGGAAAGTACCTCATTTTAATAAATATTTTCTCTACAGCAAGATAAAATTATAAATAATAGTCGCTTTTATATATTTCATAATAATTAATGAGGTTTTGAAAATTATCTACTAGCTGGTCACCGACTAAATTTTCATTTTCAAAAGATTGCTATCTAAAATCACTGAAAATTAAATATAAAGATTTTTTCATTTCAGTCATTTATCAAAAACTTTCAAAATATCGGGGAATATGGAATAATTTTTATCTTACACTAGCTTTCCCGACAGACGTTGTCCTTTGTGTTCCTAAATATGAATATTGAATTCGAATTTGTATGGTGGTGAATTATTTATCATTTGACCAACGTGATTCCGAACAATGCGTCTGTTTTAAACCATGTATATTCCATCCGCATTCTGTCCATCGCACCAATTGACAATTTCTGTGAAAATTTCAAAAATGGAATAAAAATTATAAGGTAAAAAGTACTAATAAGGTTGTCGACGTAGAGTTTTATTTAATTTTCTAATTTTCCATGCATTTTTCCTTTTGAAAGGACATTCTCCTGATTAACGAAATCGGTCCAGCCGTTTAGGCGTGATGCGATGACATCGGGAAATTGCTCTCCATTTTTATATATAAGATAAGGAGACAAAAATTAAAACCCATGAGTGCGAAATTTGGACGAATAAAGAATAAATCAAATCCTACAAAAGCTCATTTTCGTGAGGTTAAGGGTTGACAACGATTTATTTAAATTTATGGAGAACGTTTTCGTTAAAGCAACCCTAACTTATGCCAACAAATTTCAGGCAAACGTCTTCCTTAACCCCTTACTGCATGATTTTTCGTACAATAAAATTAAGGTGTGTGGAGGCCGTAAACATCACAGAGGTGTCTCTACTCCAAAGTGCAATCTAATCAACGCCATTGTGTTGGGTTGATAAATGATCCAGTCAACATTACAAGGCTCTTTCTGTGTCCTTTTATAGTCCTGGGGGTCTTTCATCAATACCTTAAAGTTTTCAAAGATTGGAAGGGATCCCATCCCCTTTTAAAGTTTATTGATCAATCCTTCAATGCAAAGACCTTTTTCCAAAGCTATTGTTCAGACTTCAAAATGTTCAAGAATATTTCTTTTATGATGTTAAGTAGGTCCTTGTTTGAATTTTCAAAGTGGGATCTGTTCGCTTATTTTAATAAGGTGATTCCAATAACAAAATTTGGTTTTTATTATTTAACGTTGTAACTCTGCTAGACGTATCGTTTTTTACTATAGTTAAAACACGTATTATATTTTCAAGGCTACATTTGGCCTCAACTGGATCATTAATTTTAGAACTCCTTTAAAGCCATTAATAACTTTTTTCAATAAAATTTACTAGATAAACATGGATTTCTTGGTGGAGTTTATTTGAAAATAAAGTTCAAATAAAAGATTGTATAATTTTCCCACAATTTTTTATTATCCTGACTAGTTTCGTAGCACACGTCCTGAGTTTCTTGGTCTCATGTGACCATGTAGGACGTGTGCCTACGAAACTAGTCAGGATAATAAAATATTGTGGAAAAGTTATACAATCTTTTATTTGAACTTTATAATAACTTTTTAGTAGCTTTGAAAGCCCATGCTTTTTTACAATTGATGTACTGCCTTAAATTAATATCATTGGTTCACGTTAAGGACTCTTTTTTTAGGAAAGTTTTTTTTTTTAAATTACCTCGTTCTAAAGTTGATTTTTGTCCTTTATCATCCATGCTTTTTGGCACCATACCCACCCTTTTACCCACCATATTATCTTTATTCCGCTGTTTTCAATGGCGTCTCTACATACGTAGGTATTCCGTAAAATCCTCGTATCTTTTGAAGTTTTAAAACTAAATTTATGCATAATTCAATAAAACGATCTCTCGCGTCAATTTTTTTTCATCTCATTTCCAGTTTCCAGGAACGAACTTTCGGCGGTTTGAAGTTTCCTCCGAAACTGGAAAGTTGTTATTAGGAAATACGACCGGGAAAGTTTATTCCCACGACCAACTTTGACGGGGACAAAACAATTTTGTTTTTTTTTGGAAACTTTGTTTTTTTTTTGCCATCTAACAGTTTATCATTCTCCAACGCCAGAGACATTATTTAAGTAATGATTTATGACTATAATATAATAACAATTATTATTAGAAACTTTTGTTTAATTTACCTTTTGATCATACTCCATTCATATTAGACTATTATAAAACGAGAACTGTGCGGAAAATGAAGATAAACGATTGTTTCCGTGACAACTTAAACAAGATTTCAATAATATAGTCCTGAAATTTCAATAATAAATCAAATCCAGATTTCAATAATAGTCCTGAAAAATGGTCATATAGACATAGGTAATTAGAACTTTGTGCACCAACAAAGCCAATAGGCAATAAATATGAGACATTAACAAAAATGTATATATTCATATTATCCTGGCGCCAAATATATGACAGCAGTCGCATTCTTTAAATTTGTTTGCACTCTTGTTTATTTATTTAGGTAAACAGACAGTCATTAACAATACATAAAAATTAAAACAGGTTCTCAATAATTTCCAACTTTTATCTCTATATTTAATTAATCATTATTAAATATCTACTTGTTGTATACATGGGATTTTTTGACAAGTTAAACATGTCGAGAATTTAATCATTAGGAGTTTCGGAGACTTAAACATTACCACCTAATGGCGAACGTTGTTATCGTAAAGTGATATCACACTAAGACAGACTTCGAAATAAAAGTAGAAGACTGTAGTAAGCCCGTAGTGGTTTGTTCCATTTAAAAATCGAACATCAGTAATGAATTGTTAGAGTCATTAGTGGTTACATATTTGTTAAGATTGTTAAGATTTGTTAAGGCATGTTGAATCTTCTAATGTGAAGTCGAAGGAATGCCAGCCTTCAACAAGAGTAGACTACACAAAAAACTGGCAAACGTAAACACACCTGGTACAGAGTACAGACCAATCACTTATATGATAATAAAATGGCGTTAGATTTTGCAAACGTGCCGAATGACGGTGGGCTGAGAAGACCTTTCTTGGTTCATCAGATTTTCTAAAACGAGGAATCTTAGGGTATATTTAAACCGAACGAACTCAGAGCCAGGGCTGGAAATTGAGTATATTTTCTTCATCGTTGATATGGACACTAATCTGTCATTGCCCATTAATAATTAGTTATTGTTTCCATGGTGTCCAATATCAACAATAAAAGAAAGTACGCTCTGTTTCTAGATTCGGCTCTATGTTCGTTTGGTGTTAATGCACACTTACATATATTGTTACCAGTTTATTTAAAACAGAACCTATGGTGTGAGAAGAGGTCATTACAATGGAATGAATGAGAGCAAGGTGTATGTATGGATTATGTTGCCTCCATCAAACATTTATCAAACAGATTATAAACATGTTAACAAAGACCAGCAGTTGCTTGTTAACTTAAATTATCTTTATTAAATCAAGAATGTTTTAGTGTAATCACTTTGCGTTAACAACATTCTCCAGTTAGCAAATCCAAAATTCTTCTTTTTATATAGCGCATTCATAACCATTTGTTTGTAAATAATCAATTCATTAAACAAAATTTCAAAGCTATGTGAAATCAAATAAAATATTATAGACATAAGATTCAATAAAGGACATTGGGTATTGTTTCAAAGACGTATCTTATTTCCACCCTCTTAAGATACTCATTAATCTTAATAACGTTTAATTAATAAGTAAAAATAATAATAATAATAATGAATATTCATTAAAAATGAGAATAGGACCTGTCATACTTATTATAATTAATTAGGAAAAAATAAACTTCTCTTCTTCATAATAATAATTATGAATAGGAATGGTACCAATCCGTGTCCCTGTGGAACTCCAGTTTCTATACGTGCGGAACGTTCAATGTGTATAGTATAATATTTCTATAGAGTACCTACTGTTGTACTCTTCCGGGGAATGGCGTGACATTGAATCGGGACTAGTGATGTAAATTGGCTGGAAGTTTCGTTTCGTTATTAAAAACCTCTAGAGATTTCAAGTTTTTTTATGACGATTAATCCAATAAACTGCTGTACCTATAAGCAATTTTATTCAGAAATATACCTTTATCATAGCTAGACAATGATATCTGATCATCTCCCGGCTTCGATTGGCTGCAAATTTTACCTCTCTTTTCACATAAAATATATACCTGGTATGAACTATTGATTTTTTTTAGCAAAATCAATATAAGTATTAAAGTGTTAGAGCAGCAGTTAGAGTGGTCTAGCACTAGATAGATCTCGAGTGATCGAGCTCTAGCAATTGTAAAAATGAATTTCTTGATGGAATATTCGAAAATAACACTCAAATTTTATTTTCACATTTTAGGTTTGTTTTCTACCGTCTACTTTCGTCGGCATACTTCCTTCGCATTCACAATACACTAAGAAACTTTTCCACTTTTTCACAAGTTCTAGAGTTGTCAAGATAGATATTCTCTACTCTAGCTAAATAACTATGGTCTGTATCTTTGCATTTAGTTTGAAAAGCCTTTAGATAGATATTCTCTACTCTAGCTAAATAACTATGGTCTGTATCTTTGCATTTAGTTTGAAAAGCCTTTAGATAGATATTCTCTACTCTAGCTAAATAACTATGGTCTGTATCTTTGCATTTAGTTTGAAAAGCCTTTAGATAGATATTCTCTACTCTAGCTAAATAACTATGGTCTGTATCTTTGCATTTAGTTTGAAAAGCCTTTAGATAGATATTCTCTACTCTAGCTAAATAACTATGGTCTGTATCTTTGCATTTAGTTTGAAAAGCCTTTAGATAGATATTCTCTACTCTAGCTAAATAACTATGGTCTGTATCTTTGCATTTAGTTTGAAAAGCCTTTAGATAGATATTCTCTACTCTAGCTAAATAACTATGGTCTGTATCTTTGCATTTAGTTTGAAAAGCCTTTAGATAGATATTCTCTACTCTAGCTAAATAACTATGGTCTGTATCTTTGCATTTAGTTTGAAAAGCCTTTAGATAGATATTCTCTACTCTAGCTAAATAACTATGGTCTGTATCTTTGCATTTAGTTTGAAAAGCCTTTAGATAGATATTCTCTACTCTAGCTAAATAACTATGGTCTGTATCTTTGCATTTAGTTTGAAAAGCCTTTAGATAGATATTCTCTACTCTAGCTAAATAACTATGGTCTGTATCTTTGCATTTAGTTTGAAAAGCCTTTAGATAGATATTCTCTACTCTAGCTAAATAACTATGGTCTGTATCTTTGCATTTAGTTTGAAAAGCCTTTAGATAGATATTCTCTACTCTAGCTAAATAACTATGGTCTGTATCTTTGCATTTAGTTTGAAAAGCCTTTAGATAATATTATGCACATTAAGAATTGATAGCTTTGATAACTTTGTACTTCACATATCTTGTTACAAAAGTCGTTCCCAGACAGCTAAAAATTGCTATTGGGAATAGGTTACCTTTTTTATCATTAATCAAATTCAGTTTTATAAAATTTTTAAATGTTAATATTCCTATTTCGTCATTTTCCCAGAACACCAGATTTTTGAATCGATTATTTATTATAAGCAAATAAAATCGATGACAGTGAAGCAATCCATCTCATCGTTTGCACTCCCTAAACCACCACCGATGATCACAATATGAACTAATGAGCAATGTTATGTAATAATAATTTATTGATATATTATTTATTTCACCCCCTATTTCGTAGAAAACTCGCCAGAACTTATAACAGGGGATGTTTCTTTGTACATAATTATATTCACATTTACATCCCACATTTTATTTAAACTCTAAATTTGTTGTACACTTGCGCTCTTTTTTCATTTTCAATCGATATTTTAAATTGAAAGCAATTTTTTGACGAGAAATCAAGTGAAGTTATCTGCTTTTCAAAAGAATATATTCGTTTTGCTTAGAAAAATCTTAAACACCTAAACAATGAGAATCATAGACAACAAAGGACACATTTCCAGACGATATGATGACAACTGGAAAAAAGTGGTAGTCCTTGATTATGGTTTTGAAGAATCCCGAGGAACTGGAAAAGCACCCACTAAATGGACAGATCAAAATCAGAGTTGCTGCGGACACAGCAGGCTGTTGGAGCAGTGTGGAACGCGATGTGACGGGAGAAGTGGAGGACAAACCATACATAAAGTTACTGCAGTGGAGAGAGGAAAAACATCAATAACCTAACAATAAGATGGTGAAATTCTGTAAAGAACTAAATAATTGCTTGGAATCAAATGATGCGCTTCCTTTGTTCCTAATCTGAAAGTAAAGAGCTGGCTTTGAAAAGCAATTTGCTCGAAGTATGCTTTGGAAATGTATCATATTACTGCATTCTATTTTAAGTGTGCGCACGCTAATAAGTCCAAAATTGACTTACTTATACCCCTTTTAAAAATCCTTGAAAAACACACCCTTATTGTTTTTGGTTCAAGTCAGTATTTGAGCGAAGGAGGGGAGACAAATCAACCCCCGTAAAAACTGCAGCTAGGGAGTGAAGTCTGTGCTTCATCGGTTCATTGATTATTAAAATTTGGACGGTTCAGCGGGAGAGAAAAAATGAGAAACGGTGGTTTGCGTTGTATGAGTAGAGGAAAAAATGGGAGAATCATTGATTATTGAGCGATGAAAAACCCCTGAGGAACACGGCTTATCCATGTATAGGATTTCACCACAAAATGCAAGACTGCGAAAAACCCAATGAAGATTTTGGTACAGAATTGTTGACTGCTACATTACAAAACATAGAAGTATCAAATTCCCATTTGATCGGAAACATAATAGCTTCAAAAAACAGCCATTTTTAATTAATTGTTTTTGTCATTTTTTTGTTGAGTGTGGAATGAACAATTTCGTTATAAAATGTGGTTTGAGTCTCTGTAATTTGTTGTCTGTAATTCTGTATTTTCTATGAAACACCCTAATCCTTCGCAAAAAAATTCATACATTTTTATCAAACCTTTTAAAAAAAAAACTATATTGGGAAAAAGTCAATACCTAGTTGCTACATGGCAAAAATTCTATGGAAGAATATTGTGATATTTGATCAGAGGTTCCTACATACATACAATTGATTTATAGGACAATCAGATAATTAATATCCTTTTACTTTACCTGTTATCCGTCAGGTTTTGCTGCTGTTTAATGAATTTTAGAGAGTGTTTTCCGCTGACGTTGTAACACTACGACCAATCCGTATAATTAAAACAATCAATTAATAATGGTATTTCGATTACCAGCTTGACCACGTCCACATGACTTGCTCATTTCCATGTCAAGCAGACTGGCATGGCGGCCAGAGCTAAGCGGGGCCTGTGTTTGCTCAGTCCATGACGGATTGATTACTGCTTTTAACGCGTGAATTAATTTCAATCAACGCATTAGGGCCGACGTCAACAGCAGAGCTCCTAGTACGAGTCGGGAATTCTTTCAATGCTTGATTTATTGGATTCTTCTCCGCTCCGGATAACAGAATAACTAATAAAACGTGGAAAAACGGATAAGATATAATATAAAATATTATATTAAAGTTAGTATGGGACGGATCACCTGCGATCCGCCAACGCCATCGCGGGTAGTTCCCTCTCATTCTTGCAAACGTTATTGCCGCTCTTACAGTAGTCCGTCCCACTTACTCCAATTTTCATACTAAGTCAACATCGGGATTATAAAGGTAGAATTTCCGCGCGCATATTATATTCTCGCGTTGTCCCCGCCTGAGTTTTGAATACAAAAGAAATATGGATGTTTTGGAAATATTTTAATGTTAATATTTTTAGTAGCTTAACTCAAACGAATTCATCGTGTATTTTTTTATGGGGGCGCAGTGCATATTATGTACATTTGAACGGGCCGCCTCAGATTAGAACCACAGGACATCGTCTGTCCGGAAAGCTAGATAGATATAAAAAGATGATTCTCATATAAGATACGCTAAAAATACGCCCAACCAACTGATATTTGATGGTTATGTTTTCAACGGAATCATAGTAACACATCTATCGGAGGTCGTGGGTTCGATCCCAGGTGCCGACCATCTTCCTCTTTCACGACACAAACTTAAAGTAGCTTACTGTGAAAGTGTCCATGAGTGTATATGTGCTCACTGAATGAGCACAAATTCATTTATTAGAAAAAAAAATCTGTCGTTTCCAAGTTTCGTAATAATTTATTTATGTTTTTATATTTATCTTTATATTTAGCGTCGGTTCATACCGACGCTACTAACATTCTAACAAATTTTTTTCAAGTCCCTGTGAAATCATGCGGTTTCGAATGAAGGATATAATTTCAAATATTTTCTCAAATTAACTACTGTTACCGTGTGTCCTATCTAGAAAGCGTTCGACGAGTTAAAACGCGGACGGATCGTTCAAATTGATGAACATTGTATGATCGCTCATCGCATGGTCGCGCGATAACTTTTCAGTCAGGACATAGCTTTCGATAACTTAATTTTTTTCTAATACTTGAAATCCGTATACGTTATATTAAATTAACACTTCAATTCATTGGTTGAATCATAAAAATAGATATATATTCACTCTATTCCGAAAAGTTGCAAATGAAATCGATTCAGTTTTTTTTTTAATTCAACGTTTATCGGTAAAACAGGAATGAATACCGAATGGCTTTATTGACATGTATATGCGCAAGCATCAAAGTACGCGGTTACGACTTCATTGTCTATGGATCCACACAATAATCGACAAAATTGAATAGAATGGACTTGATCTCCGAATTTCCGTACAGAGCAATCGAATGGATTCGAAAGTTACTTAGCCGCAGAAAATATTATTTGATAATTGACTCGTACTTAAGGCACGTTACTCCGTTATCGTGTTAGCGATTCCTCTCCATACACAGGCCATCTAGTACGGTGTGTTTAAAGGGATTCCATCCCCTAACAGTCATCTACGTGCTACGGCGACCATTCAATGTTAATTACGTCCCGTTTTGTTTGATCTGCAATCCCATAGATACGCTTTACATGCCAGGCCGCATTGGGGATTTGATAAATTTCGGTAATCAATTATGACGCCTCTCTGATGTTTACTTTTTTTTTTAATTTAATCACTTTTTTGCTCTTGTATGATAAAATATTGGTTCATGTTTTTTTTATTCGAAAAATTTATCGATAAATAAATAACTAAATTCGTTAGCCTAGAAAAGCGTTAATAAATACGTTTCACTTTTCTATGCAAAGGTGTCAGTGTAGCCGGCGGAACTTTTTGCCCGAGGCAATTTTTTTCAGTCAAGTAAAATTTCACGTGAAAACAATCAGAAAAACTCTGAACCGGCCGAAAATCGAATCCGGAACACAAAAAATGAAAAGTTTATTTTTAGTACTTCAATCAATCAATCAATTCTCCCTTTCTACACCCCACTCAGGGGTATAGGGAGGCAACTAGAGCTCTCCATTGCGCTCGATCTTGCGCAATGTTTATGACCTCCTCCCACACCCTGTCCATATTGTCCATGTCCCTCAGCCGGTCCATTCAGTCCCTCAGTCCATTTTAGTACTTAGCGAATTTTTTTATTTCTAAAATGAAAATGGTTTTCGGAGACAGCCGTCTCCATTATCAAATGTTTTTAACGTGTTTTTGAAATGTGCATATTTTGAATAAAGGAATAATTGCTTATTGCAAATTTAATTATTTTCGTCATGGAGAGTAAAAGCTAGAAGCTTAGAGTCGGGGCGTGATGTAAAACCTCAAATTGATATTAAAAGTTTCTTCAAGCATTAGGATATGAAATAGATTCGATTTGCATTTCCAAGACTTTATTTTATGGAAATAGTTATAGAAAGTTGCCGCAGTTACCAACTACCATGTTCCATCAACAAAAAAAACGAGTGAAAATGAATACAACTTTGAGTAAAGATAAAGATGTTAGTATTCAAATAATGCATTTTTATCTCGTTTTGAGCTTTTTATCTATTTTTTTTGACTAAACACATTACAAAGGATAACTACTGTTGATTTAAAGTAAAAACAATAGAATATTATGGCCATAAACTAAGTTGACCTAATTGAGATGTGTCACATGTTACATACATAGTTTAATATTGATTTAAACAGGTACAACATGTTAAAAAAAAACTACACACAAACACGAATGGAGAGTGCAAGAAGAAGGGAAGGAAAAGAAGGGAGGAAGGGATGTGGGAAAAAATGATCAAAGAGCTATCATAATATCTAATAATGCCAAATATTGGAGTCAAACTGCCTTAAATTTCTTCAAGTGTACATCGAATATTTGTTTATTATCCAAGATCAAACTTTTATTTTCTCCTCTCCGGGATGCTTCATCAGCGAGATCAGACGGGGAATGCACTCCAAAAGCATTCCTCTGTATCATATTCATTTCCAGTCTCCATCCTACGAAACTTCTCTCCAGTCTACACCAGCGTCATAATATAGGAGAGGGCATATTGCGGATGACTCCACCGTCTATGGGAGTAAATAAAAATGTAATTTTCAGACGGAAAATAATACGCTTGCTTATTGTGAAAGTGAACTCCGATGGTAATATTCTTTCACTTTGTATATTGCTTATGGTATACTAAATAGGTACTAAAGTATAAGCTTTCGCTTTCAAAAATAAAATTTCATTTCAATATTGGTATACCTAGGTACTTAATAGAATTGGTATGAATGAAATGTATACTATTAAAGATATGAATGAAAATGATAAAATCAGAAAATAATTGAAATTTATTTGTATCTGGCAAAGGTTAAAGGAATTAACTTTTGTTACAAGCGAAGTGAGTGCTATACTAAAGGGTCAATTTGTGTACGTAGCTGGTGAAATTCTGCGTGATTTTGTTAGAAATATAGATAATCGAGAAATCTGAGAAATTAGTCTTGAAAAGCGTTCCAAATGGTCAACGGAAAAATCCTCCTGAAACGATGGAAATAGAAGAGAAGGTTTCTGACTTCAGACTGAGATTTCTGAGGTTACGAAGAGACCATTGGTTTTGAAAATCTTACCAGAATTTTCAAGTTAAAAACGAAATGAGTAAAATGTTTCAATTTATTATCATCAAACTTGTTTCTTGGTTTTTGACACAGTAGAAGCGGATGTTCAGTTTAAAAAATAAGTAAGTACAGCTTCAATAAAGAGCTAGGGATAAAATAGATCATTCTTTCATGATTTTTTGTCTAAGCGAAGCCTTGTTTTCAGCGCTTAGAAAAAAATGTGAGGTTCTTGCTCTGTAGACGTCGATCACGTGTATCAAGAATTATTGTTTATTGGCCCATTGTACACTATGTTTGATTCTGGGATTGAAAATAAAATTACAAATTCTGTGCCATTGATCGAGCGAGCATTCTCAGAAAATTCTTTAACATCTTGTCGAACAAAGCAACAATGATCTTTCCCGTTTACACAAAGAGAAATGTGGTAGAATCGCAAGAATAAGCAATCTCTAGTTTAGTTTAAATTTAGCTAACCTTCGTAAAAAAATTAAAGATAATTTGATAATTATTATTTCCTGGTTCCAACTCGCAATGGATATGGATAGATTTGAATTAGATCGCAATTGATCATATTTAGACCATTTCCCGAACACCCCCCTACCCCCACGTTCCTCCTCAGATTAATAAAGAAAGAAATAATACTTAAATGCACTTGTGATAGAAAAAGGCGACAAATTTAATAATCGGGGTGTCCTATTTGGTACTTGTAATTCGCGCAGTGCGATAATGCAGTACATAGAGTGACATTGAGTGACAGGTTGTTCGACATGCGATGATATAATCCAATAGACGATCCACCCAAATGATGGGAAACTGATATTTATTGGGTAGCCACCCCCCTCAATGTCAGCCAAAATAACTTTCAGTACCCACAATGGTGTTATTTGTGGGTGACGATGCTAAAGTGACTTTTATTTTTTGTAATTTTTATATATTTCCGTAGTGGATGCTCGCTGTGATGACTTTAAAGAAAAGATGATGAATATACTGAAAACAATGCCAATTGCGTTTTCTTTCAACTCATAAAAGTGATGTGTTTTGACAGTTCTGTTAAATACTCGTAATTGTGACAGAATATTGAATTGTGTTAAAATCTGCATGGCAGGGTTTTTTCCACTAGTTTTATAAAGTTCATTGGTATTCGGATACTGAAAATGTACTTTATCGGGATAGTTCATGATAACGTATAGTTAACAACTATGGAGTGCAATGAAAGATGTCGAAAAAAAAACCGGAATTTTGAAGTTTGATTTTTAGGATATATTAGTTTAAATTACAAAGTAAATATTATAATAATACCTACATAGCCAGGAAATTATGGTTTAAAAAACAGGGTTTAATGTATTATTTGACCATTTTTAATACCTGTTTTTTGATAATTTACCACAAAAAATTAGTATTAATTGATTGTTAGATTGAAAGGTGTTTTTTCAATATTTTTAACGCAAATTTTAAATCTAATATTAAAAAAATAGGATTCACCATTCAATCGTCAAAAGCATTCAATATTTATGACAGAATTTTAGGCTTAGCTGCATCCATCAACTTTGGTTATAAGAATTTATTTTCAAAGGACACATTTTTTAAAAAAAATATTATGATAACCGTATAGGAAACGTGTCAATTATAAATGTCTGTAAAAATATAGGTGAGTACCATTATCCCTTGTAGGGGGAGACTTTTTATAATATATTTTTGTTGTTGTGTATCGGTTGGGGTGCGTAATTAAATTCTACGACCCTCTCAGTATAACAAGGCCCGTGTACGCAACTAGCACTGCAGATAATATGAATAAAATATTGGCCAACACGTTCTGTTTGAATGGCATATTCCTGCCATTGAAGACAGATATACTGTGATCGATACAAATTCCATCTATAATATTAAATAAAAGTCGGGATAGTGCGAAATTTTATAACTCGAGATCGGCTGAACAGATTCTTCGGATGTTTGATTTATTGGATTCTTCTCCGCTCCGGATAACAGAATAACTATAAAAAAATTTGAAAATGTATAAGAAATAATAAAAAATATATTATTTAAGTTATTATGGAACGGATTTTCTGCGACGCCAACGCCATCTATGAAAAGTTCTATAACAATAAAATTATTGTTTATCTGACATTAAAAATATTGATACGCAGATTTTTTATGGAATATTTTTCGACTTTTCAGAAATATTTTTTACAACTTTCAAACATAATAATATTATAATCGTATTTTTGTATAAATTACAAAATTTAACCACCATTCATAGCAAGGAGTACAGTACAACGTCTATAGGGAAAGCTAGTTTATTTATTATAACTAGCAAAGAATCGATCGGATGACAGGGAAAAATATAGATGTTTACAACTTGACATTTCTTCCCAACGCAACAGTTGATCAAATGTCACATATTTTTTTGATATGGATATGAGATTTGTACGCATGATAGTGGAAACAGTGGAAAAATACTCACTGATTAGTTAGGGAATGGTGATATTAGAAAGGAATAAGGAATAAATGAAATCGTAGTGATTGGAGAAAGAAAGAGAAAGAGGTTTGTCTGAATAGGAAATAATGGAAATGGAAAAAGTAGGCAAAAAATATTTGTACTTAAAATGAGTAAGTATGATGCAAACAATATCCAAAGATAAATTTCCGCCTTCATACGGAACATAGGAATGCAACAAGTTCTTCACCCCGCTCGATCTAGCTGTGCCAAGGGCTCATAGCATAACAATACGGTCTTCCTCGTAATCAATATATTTATAGGAGGAATAAAGGTGCTATTCGGTCATTGGCTAACCTTCACCTAGTCATTCACACGTAGTTCCTACAACTACTGTTTTGTACAAACTTTCAAAAAGACCCTTTAAAAGTATACATAATGTTGGTATAATGACTGTATAAATATTAATGTCCATTTGCATGGTTTTTACATAAAAATTAATTCATCATTAATATCGCACTTAGCTCCCCCCACCAGAAAATTCTAAATGTCTATTCCGGAATTCAACAAATCACAAGGGGGGGGGGTTGTTTGGGAGGGATTTTGTTGGATTTAAATATAACGATTATCTTTAACGAGTGCCCGTTATTTCTTATTTGTTTTTCTTGTTTATACTCTTTTTTTCGGGTAATTTATATTAATGAACACATTCACGTACATACGAGTAACTACAAAACTTACCATTTAACACGAAAAACCCTTATATCACACCATAATACAGTTAAATTAATCTATTTTTATAGTTTTTAACTAACCGTCCTTGACAGGGTAGGCAGAGAGGACGGACCACTCTATGTATGTAACATTCTATACAGACACACTTTTTTGTTTCTTCTCAGTCTCGATCTTTAATTCGATTTCACTTTGTTAGCATCCATTTATTCAAAATGTCTAAAAATTCTTAACTAATTTTCATTAAATTCTTTTTTGTTAATGTGACTTACATAAATTATTTTACCCACTAATGTATTTACGAGAAACTCACGGGAACTTTTAATGTATTGCAGGGCTTTACGAAGTATTATTTAGAGGCGCTTTACACGTTTCCATACAAAATTTTGCTACTTCACGCCAATGTAAATTTTACGGAAACTTAAAATGGGGATACCTACAGTATACTCTTTAGAAAATTCGATGGCCTATGACGAAAAACCGTTTTGGGGAAAGAAAAAAATACAACATCATGTTTAGCTTTCTCTTTCACACTTACGTATTTGTATTAGCGTTAGGCATCAATGAGTTATGCACGGTACTATAATATTTTCTAGAGATGAATTTTGTTTGAGATTTGAAGAGTTCAGCTTGACGCTAATTATAATAATTGTTCCTACGACAAGATGGAGTTGACGCAGCTTTAATACCGTCTCGGTGCTGGGTGCGTCGAGACGTCAAGTTTAATTGCCCGCTGGAGAGAATGTCAAGTCAAGTGAAACACTCCTTCAGAACTTCTCTTGGGTTAAGTCGCTGTTTGTACGCTGACAGTTTCAAACGACTTTATGGATAAAGAAATTAATTATTAGATTTTTCTCTCGGATAGAAATAAAGATGAAAAGAAGAAGATACCTACGAGTACAAAAAGTAGAGTTTATAAACACGTGTTGTTGTAGAGTTTATAAACCATGTCTTAAGTTTTCTTAAATAATTAATCAATCTAATGTGTAATAACTAATGACTCTAACAATTCATTACTGATGTTCGATTTTTAATTGGAACATACCAATACGGGCTTACGACCGTCTTCTGCTGTTATTTCAGAGGCTGGCTTAGTGTGATCACTTAACGTTAACAACGCTCGCCATTAGGTGCTAATGTTTAAGTCTTCGAAACATCTTATAATGAGAATTCTCGACATGTTCAACATGAATCAATCAAAACTCCCTTTAGACCTCATTTAAGGACACGTGAGAGGCAACCGCTCGAAGTTGTACATTTTGTTGATCATCCTCCCACATAATATACAAAAATACCTCAGAACTGTCTCGAAGAAACGAAATATGGAATAAGAGGGTCTTCAGGACCCTGGTTAGGGGGAAAAAACGCCGCTTTCCTGGTCTATTTGTGTTTCGGTATCCTCAACACATGTCCTAGCCATATCCACCTCCTCCGGAGGAAGAATATCGTTATCTTCGTCTGTTGCAATTCTTAACACATATCCTAGGCATGTCTACCTCTTCCTGAGTAAGAATACCACTCTCCTCATCTATTTTTCATCCGGCATCCTTAACACATGTCCTGGCCATGTGCATTGTGCATCTCCTCTTCATAATGGAAAAAGGCGTCGGCGTTTAGCGTCGTTATTGATGCGGCAGCACCGTCTTTACATATAATCTTCCAAGGCCCTCCCTTTCATATGCGAAGACCATATGTGTTAAGGCTTTGATCAGGTACCAGGACTCCCACACATAGAGAAGAATGACACTAAATGATTTCCATAATAAATATTTTTAAAACATCTCATTTTTGTTAACACAAGTAGGTGCAAGCATTACAAAAACATAGGCAATAGTTTTTGTAGGCTCAGGGTAGACAATTTATTGAAGTATATCAAATACCTAAATATTTTGAGAATACTTTGATAAAAAATAATAAAATATGCTGTAAATGTGAAAATTTCATAACAAACAGTCTGAAAGTCAGAATATAATAATCCCCATCTTATTGTGTGTTGATTCCTCTTTGTCTGGCTCCGGTGCACACTTCATCGACGATGTCTGCGGTCGGATAGCTGACTTCCTTATGTCGGAATCCAATATCCTGTCTACCTTCACCAAGATGGGGACCAATAATACCAAACAGACCACCCTTTCTAAGCTCTCGGAAACATTCTCAGCCAGACCTTGTGTTGCACTAATTGAATTTTATTATTTCATTGGTGTCGTTAATTACATTTATTAATAGAAATTCAGAATGAGTGAGAATATTTTTTTTCTTTAAAAATACATAATATTCGTTTCTTTACCCTTGGCTTATATCACTGCGTAGGATATGCGGAAAGCGACTGATTGTTATTAGGTGAGGAATGATAATATTAGAAAGGAATGTGGAGTGGATGTTAGCGTAGTGACTAGAATGAAAGTGAATAAATTAAGGAGAGAATGACTAAAAGGATTTATAAATCTGAAAGAATGGGTGCACGCAGACGAGGCCAACCTCGAATAACATTGTTTGACCATATCGGTGCCGTCTTACAGGAGGGCCTAGTCAGGAGCAAAAGGAAGAGATGAGCATATTGTATGTGGAATGTTATGCGTTTGGAGGAAGCAAAAGAGGTTTGATTGGATAGGAAAGAATAGAAATCCGTACTCTCTGCCTATCCCCTTCGGGAAACGGCGTGATGGGTTAAAAAAAGCTTATATGAGAAGAATTCGTCTGGTCTTTGAACTTAGAAACACAATATTTTCAATTGATGCATATTCCATAAAAATCAATCGCGCCAGTTAGTTAGCACATCATTTAGCGTCTCTGCTTAGAAATGCTAGGGTTGCGAATTCGAGTCCTGTCGCGGCCAAAGGTTTTTTGACAGGTAGAACAATGTTGATTGTTGAAGGTTCCTATGGTGTAAATTCCGGGGATTTGACGAATTATACTAATTAAATGGCGAACTTCGTAACGTACAGTTGCATTGCAACAGTAAGAGCACGGTTTTACTCCCATCAGAGTCTCGAAGCTGAGAAAAACCATCTTATAACATGTTCTGTTCCTTCGAGGCAGAGCTGCGGGATTATAATATGTTTTGGGAGGGGATAATTGAAACTGTGCGAGAACAAGCGCAGTGGAGAGCTCTTGTCCGTTTAAAACAGGGAAAATTGACTGACCTCAAAGATTTTTTGGCCACTCATGTTTCTTTCTCAGCGGACAATCATACACTTTCGACATTTTTCGACCTTAATTATTAAGGAATAAATCGAAAACAATACATTTTACATAGAAGAAAAATTGTATTTACGTCTATATCTTTGCTTTCTGTATTTGAGAACCAAGTGAAACAAATTATATGCAGATACTCGCACACGTAATACAAAACATAACAATTAATAAGTCGGTTTTTTATGTCTGGACAAGTCTTGAAAAAAAAAGAGGATTAAAAATGGGGGACAATTAAGAGCGACATGCTCTGCAGTGCGTCTGTTGGAATAAAAAATGTTCCGGGACGAATGAATGCGCTGAAGTGCCATCACTCATTGCCCCGGCAGACTTATACTGGATTTTTCATTCCTGAAAGAAACTAAGTATTTTAATTGACTACAACGGTTGGTGTCGTGTTTTTTTTTTAAGTTTCCCTCGCTGAATAATTCTATTTGTGTGTTTTAATTTGTATTTTGTCGTCTTATTAATTATTTTGTTTCGGTTCTTAAAGACAAAAAAATATATTCTACCCCCTTTGAATAATTGTCCGGAGATAATAGAAGATCATGTTAGATTTTCTAAAATTTCTTGTTCATGGGCCAGCTAAAATATTAAAAAAACGTATGTTAAATTGTTGCCGTGGGGTTGCCGGCTAAGAATAGCACCTCTGCTCTTTTTGCTGGTTTTTCGTGCATCCTGTAAGTACCAGGAAATCGAAAAATCAGATCGGGACCGTGAAACTGACCATCTCACGTCCTTAAACCCCAACAGGTCAGCAAAGGCACAAGATATAAGCTTCGTTCGCATCAGGGGGAGTTCAGTCAAATGGTATCCCCTGTAAAGGTGCATGATCCAGCGCAATGGAGAGCTCTTGTGCCTCCCTATGCTCCTTAGTGGGGCTTAGGTCCCCCGTATTGTGGGTTGGTTTGGGGGGGGGGGGGGCGCGGCGGGCTTGATTTGTGTGGGGCCGACTTTTTGGTTTGGTTGCTTCGACCAGACTAGGGGGTTGGTTTCGTGCGGGTCGGGTTTGCTGCGGATTGGTCTCCTCCAGGCTGGCTTGCGGCGTGCGGGGTGCCTCAAGGGAGAATGTATGTATGTTAAATTGTTATATTGTTGGTAACTATGGATTAGGACAGCACAACGCGCTATGCATAAAAGTTCTAAAATATTGGTCAACATTATTTAGTGCATGTTTTTGCAACTTATTACAGGTTTTTTTTTTAAGAAAATATGTATTCCATAATCCGCCGCCGACCTTTTGTGAATGACTTGACTAGTATTTATGATTTTTATTGCTGCATTTGACGAGTCTCCAGTAGACGAAGGAGGGGTAGACGGTAAATAAAATGAATGTGTATCAAGTAAAAAAAAAAGTAATGTTGGCAAACTTTGCTGGTTTATGTGTTGTATTTTTTGTGTATTTGTTACTATGTATTAAAAAACCATTGGTATGTTTGCGAAAATTTGGAAAATAAAGAAAATAGCTCCAAATTACTAGATGAAGAAATTGTTCGATAAGTCAAAATTGGTACGAAAACAGAAAACATTCAAACATTCAAACAAACAAAAAATATTTTTTTTATAATATTTTGAAGGTATTAATTCTGATGATGGAAAGTTTATTTTGATGAATTTAAAAAAACAAAACACTGTTAGTAGTTGCACTTTCTCAGTTTTTTTGTTAATTGAATCTCGAGCGCTTTTAATAGACTCCTGTCTTCTTGAGTTAAACGAAAGCGCTTTAATTAAAAAAAAAAAATTAAAAGTGCAAAAGTGTTTATTTAAATTCATCTTCTATAATATTAATATTATTCCATTCTTTATCAATGTTCAAATGAGAAAAGATTTGAACATGTGAAAAGAAAAGAAGAGTTGGCTCTCTTGTTCTCAAAAATTTCCAACTTTTATCTCTATTTTTCATTTTATTACTAAATTTCTACTTGTTCCATACATGAGATTTTTTGACATGTTGAACATGTTGAGAATTCTCATGATTAGGAGTTTCGGAGACAAACATTACCACCTAATGGCGAACGTTGTTAACGTAAAGTGATCACACTAAGCCAGCCTTCGAAATTACAGTAGAAGACGGTCGTAAGCCGTAGTGGTTTGTTCCATTTAAAAATCGAACATTAGCAATGAATTGTTAGAGTCATTAGTTATTTTTTTTTTTTTATCTTTGGTATCTGTCGTAAAGCCTTATTAATAAACACCAAAAACATTAAAAAAATCAAATAAATAACCATTTGAAAAGGATATTTCCCATAAAAAACACCGGTTGATAATATATTTTATGTATTTGTGAAATTTGAATACATAGATATTATATGCTTAACTCATTTGAATGAAATTTCCATATTAGGTAATTTATGTCTCGTAAATTTTAATTCGTTTTCAGAAAAAAATAATTTGAGGGTGTGTTTCACTGCTAATAAAAGGGTATAGGGGATGAAATTAACCAATTTGAAAATCACAGTAACAATTTAAATACGATTTAAAATTATATGTTATTTTTCAAATGCATCTTGGAACAATCAAAATGAACGAAAAAACACACTTTTCTTAACTACACACTACGTTAAGCTTGTGTCGTGAATGTGGAAAATGTGCGCTCCCGGATATTGAACCCAGTATTGCATTAAGATTCAGTTCTGACACCTCCAAATCAAGAACAAGCGGCTAAGATATGGCAATACCTACAGAAAAAACTACGCCATACCAATCCGCTTAGCCTTTAACCAGAAAGTTCTAAAACAATTTGTTTGCCTATTGCATCGTTCTTCACACAGTGTTATATAAAATCATTTCACAGTCGGAAAGACCTAATAAAACACTATGTTGAAGAAAAAGAAGTTGATCATAAGGCAGAAAACGACAAAATTCGTCCTTGACTAAAGGTGTACGTTGGCTTGGACGCCGACATCCGCGACACCATTTCTCAGGAGCCGAGACCGTTTTGTGTCTCGTGTCTCGGTTTCGCTCGCGAACTGTTGCTTATACAAATCCTCATTGACAAGTCGCCATTTTGGTCGCCTGTCTCGGTCGCGGCGCGAGCCTCCACAAGACGTTCATAAAAAGTGGGTGATACCTACCTACAGAATTAGCATATTATATAGTTTCAAGAACTGTGATATTTTTTTAACTGTTTTTACCATTCAAACACATCTATACGTACAGTTCTTATGTTGGTATTTAATTTCTTTATTTTAATTAGTTCTGTAGAAACAGTATTCCGTGTCTATTATGCAAATAATTCAAGTGAAACATTGTCTCTAACATTAATTCATACAAACCATTTTCAGTTATCTTGATGAGAAAACAACATACCGCAGTTTATACTTAGTTTCTGGGAAATTACCAATTAAAAGTTGAAAAAAAATATACATACATATTATTTATAATGTTCTAACACCCTGAGACTTCTTTTAAACTCACAATTACGTGTATTATCGATTAAATTATTTTTGACTCTCTAAATTTGGCCTTTTTTTATATTTTTCTAATTAAGAATACATCAAATAAAATTAAAACTTTTTTCTACAAATGTGCCAGTATAGCCGGCGAACTTATTAGGTTCCTGCGGCATTTTTTTCTTTTCAACCGATCCCGGCAAACCCCGGGTAGACGTAGACATTTCAAATGATTAACACTTTCTAACCCGACCGGGTCAGATTCTCTTCTTCTCAGTTTACGGCCTTCCCCATATCTTCCACATCCAGTTTACGCGAATGTATTCAATAAGATCTTTGCGCGCTCCTGAAATATGCCCTTCTAAGTTTCACCAGTTTTGAATACTAATCTTCTTGGTCTTCAGCCATGTGACATTCCACCGCCATTTGATCTACTCACTCACCCCTTGCTATGAATGAACTCAAACCCTTACTATGAAAATTAGACAATTGTTTCATGCTTGAAATCCGACATGAGGCTATTTGAGTATTTACCAATAAGCATTATGAAGAAGTGAGCATTAAAAAATCCCTTAAAATAAGGTTCATTACGTATAAAAGTGAACAAGGAACCTGGATCGCGTGAAGAACACGTGGATAATAAATTACCCGTTCCACCTGCACCTTCGGGATCACGTGGATGGGACTTATCAAACTCGTGTTAAAACTTGTGTGTGTTTTGTTACATGACAAGGCGACATAAAGGCAGTCTCACCTTGTTCCTCACTTCATACCGGACTAAATGCCTTTTACTGCGAAGGGGGTGTGTGTAGGTAGACGTGTTCACACGAAGAAGGAATTTCTTATCCCAGAATTCGGAATGTTTTCTGAATTCAAACTGGCGTTCGACTACAAACGAAAATTTCGCTAATGTATAGTGCGAAAAAATTATCTGTCCACTGGAACATGTAAACAATTATTTAAACCAAGCAATGACACTTGTATAAAAATATAAAAAGTGGACAGCTAATTTTCTTCCTACTCTACATTGTCGAAGAATTCGTTTGTAGTCGATCGCCAACTGTATTTTGTCTAGGCCCACTGGTCATTGTTTTCCAAATAACAACACACAGAACTCCAAGCGAAATTTGATCGGTATAATAAGGTCATAATGTGATAGTTGATTTTCCGAATGGGTCAGTTTTTTTTTTATTCCAAACGTCAAGCTCACATTTGTGAAAAATTTGCGGCGACGGATACCATTTTGTAAGCTGGAAGAAAAGAAATGGCAATGATATTAAATTAAACAAAGTATGAATCGCGAAAGCACATTGCAATGAACTAATTGACCAAAATCAGTGTTTCACATTCAGTAAACGGAAAAGGGTGACGAAAAAAGTGCCTAAGTACCTAACCATACAATTTTTTTCTTAGGTAGTAGTTTAGGTAATCAACGAATGAAACAGTTAAGTTTAAATTTATTTAAAGTTTATTGCGCATAAATAAATTCAAATATTTTTATCAAGGAAATAAAAAACATTAAAAAAAATACATTCACAATAATAAAATTATACATTTTTTTAATATATTTTTTTTACCCCCATATTGAAATTAATCGCGTTCCATCTAACAATAAACCGATTCTCAAAAATAAAGAACAATTAAAAAAGGCCAAAATCATTATAATATTATGGTCAAAATAATACACTGTGGTTGCAGTCTCGACATTGTGCATGGAATTGTCGATATCAGAAAGACAACCCCTATCTGCTCAATGTGAACCAACCCTTAGGTTTCCCTTTCGCCGGCCCTATTAACCTGTCACATTTGATTTACTCCCGCATTGTTTTCCACAAATTAGAAATATACAGATTGGTATCGGCGGGGAAGCGAACCCGATATACATATTAAACAGTCACAATCAACCAAAGTAACTCGGGGTTCAAATTGATGAATTGGATTTTTTTCTAGTCAATAAAACTGAAATAAGCGATGAATATAACGCAAAATGTTGTGATTTTTTTTTTCATTTTCTATCATAAATGATCAAATTTTTGTTGCGTTATAACAATAATAATGTTTTGATAGGAAAAAATGTTCAAAAAAACTTTAAAAAGAGTGCTCGTTCTTGCTCCTAATTTCCTTTTTTTATTTACCTCCATATGTGCATTATAATATATCTATATTTTGTGTTCGATTGCAGGCAAAAATCATCAATTTTTTATTGAATGCCGGGAAAAGGAGAATCAAACTAATGGTTTGCTTTCCTAGGAATACGGTACGTACTGCTTTGAACAGCGGTGAATGTGACAGAGTAGAACATAGTCTATGTGGTGACCTAAGTGACAAGATTTTCGTGATTTTCAAAGACTGCCATCTTTTCAGACAATGCACCGCTCCCTAGGAATCGAATGCATAATTAATTTCATACAGTGTTCATGGTAACAGGATTGTAGAAGAATATCTAAAAAAAGTGTGATGGTTTGATACATAATATAAAAAAAATAGTTTTGTGCGGTTTTCGATATAACTAGTTTTGCACAGTTAAAAACAGCCGGACTACACTAGACTTATTAAAAGCTTTGACGAATTATAAGGGCTGCTCTCATAAAGTGAATAATTAATTGATGCTGACAGATGAATGACATTAATAATTATTACCTACTATTTTCAGTGCGGTTTCATTAAAACTGTATTTGTCAGTGTGGCACCGCTGGCTAGACATAAAACTGCAAATGCATGGTGTTAGTTGATGTATACAATTTTAATTAGGGGTTTATTAAAAATTTTAAACTACCTTTAATTATGTAGAGCACATTCTGTCTCACAATCTCACCACTATGAACATTTGACAGATGTCGAACGTCAAATAAAAACCAAAAATAGAAAAATTGAAAAGTTTTTACTGTCCAAAGGAGCAATAATATTCTAATGTTCCACGCAATTTTCTTTATTTTTCTTCAATAAAAACTTTCTCCTGGCAATGGTAAAGATGACAAAATGTAGAATTAGCGCAATGGGATGTTTTTTTTCCTATTTGTGCCGCTAGAGGCGCCCTTGCTAATCCGGTCTATTGACAAATTCAGTGCTGCCAACGGGGGCGATTTACTTCTTCTTCTTCTTATGGTCGCTCACAATCTAACCTCCAAAATATCATTCTAGTTTAGGGGGCGTTCAAGTATTACGTAACGCAATTTTTGAAGATTTTTGACCCCCCCTCCCCCCCATGTAACGCGCCGTAACGTTTTTCTGTACCCCCCCCCCCCCTAAATGTTACGTAACGCCCAAGAGACTATTTTTTTACTGAACTCTCGTAAAAAAATAAAAGGGTTTCAAAGGGTTCCTTTGCTAACTTTGAGAAAAAAAAATACTATTTATATGTTCCATAAATTTATCTTTATTTTTTCTTTTGATGTTTTCCAAATTTTGGCATAGCTGCGTTGGCAAGTCCAGTTGATGATGTAAATCCCTCCTTTTGACCACTAACGAATGCTGACAACGAAAATAAAATAAAAATGACGTAAGTAAGTCGAGGGATTCCCCGTAAAAAATAAAAGATTTGCTAACTTGGGAGGGCGAAATAAAAATTACATACAATGCAGTCGAGGGACTCCCCGTAAGACTTAAACGAAAAAGGTTCCTTTTTTCGCAGAGCGAAAAATTCTTACGTGAAAACACGTAGAAAGCCGATTCCGACCGGCGCAAAGAATGTTGTCTATGGTTTCAATGTATTTAAATGGGCATGCCGGAAAGCAAGTTTCTGCTTTTGCTGTGCGTATCCCATTCAACTGCATAGAAACATTCTTTGCGCCGGTCGGCGTGGGTCGGATTCGGCATTCTACGTGTTTCCACCAAAAGCTTTAACATCGGAGAACAAAATAAAAATGACGTACGGTACAATCGAGGGACTTCCCGTAAAACATTGTCGAAAAGGGTTCCTTTGCTAACTTCGGAGAAAAAAAATGATGTACAGTACAATCGAGGGACTTCCCGTAAAACATAAACGAAAAGGGTGCCCAACTTCGGAGAAAAAAAAAACAAAAATGACGTACAGTACAATCGAGGGATTCCCCGTAAAACATAAACGAAAAGGATTGCCCAACTTGGAAGATTTATTTCCCAATTTTTTTTATTTAAGAAAAAAAATACCGTTACGTAACGAGTTGTTCAAACCCCCCCCCTCCCGCCCTCGTAACGCACAGTAACGTTTTGCAAGACCCCCCCTCCCCCCCAAATTGCGTTACGTAATACTTGAACGCCCCCTTATTTCAAATTAAACAACTTATATATTATTATACATGATAACTTACAATAGGTTTAGAGTAATCATTGTACATTTTTTACATACTATTACAAATAAAATTGTTCATCTTTTTTTATATACCTACCTGAATACAAATTAAAAAATACAGAACAGCACCCCTGAGATTTATTCTCAAATTTATGCGCAACAAAATCAACAACTTCTTAGCAACGCAATGGAAAACAAACTTCCCAACGTTGGCATCACTGAAAAAAACATCTCTACGTTGGCAGCACTGAATTTGACAATAGACTTGATTAGAAGTTCTGCCACCTAGTGTGTATTGTCGGAAGCTCCCCAGAAAACTTCCCATTGGTTCAGCCGAATACGCGTGATAATTCCTCATTTTTTTTAATTTAAAAAAATATCATAGGTGAAATTTAAAGAATTGTTGACTGACTCATAGTTGTAGGCCTTCTGTGAACACTGTACATGCTGGAAGCGTGCCTAGTAACATCCCAGTATTCTAAAATATATATGAAAAAAGTTTTACTAAAGTAGGTAAATAATTGTATTATTTAAAAGTTCACTTGGTGTGCAAGTTCGATTTGATAATTTCATCGAGATTTAAAACATCATAATCTTAAACAAAAATTGAGTTGAAACTTCTTTATCATTTTAAGTAGTACATTTGAAACTAGCCATATTTTCGCTATATACGGCACATTTTTTATATTATATTTTAAGACAGACGCTTTTAAAAAATTTCAATATCTATTTACAAAATACCTAAATGAAATAAAAAAAAAAAAAATTGTTATTTCTCGTGTCGTTAAAAAGAAAACATCAATAAAATGTTATAAATACAAAAACAAATAATAATCGAAACAAGAAACTTCGCTAGATAAAAGATTCTATTTGTGTCATCCAATTTTTTCCTTCACCCAATATCCTATAAATACAATTTTCCTAGTGATCGAGTTTTATGAGACAATACGACGTTTGTGAGTCAAAAGAACGGAATCATTCCTTAAGGCGACACACACACACATCGCCTGCCGGGAGACATTAAGTGCTGGTGTACAACTACTTTATGTCTGAAGCCTTTCCGTCTATTTTGGCACAAAGCCTACTTCCTGTATGCACATGGGTACATCTCAAACAGGACTATCTCTACATATTATATACTTACAAGCTTGGAGATCATTACATGATAATGTATTGTAATATTATAGGGTGCCTGAGTAGGAGCGCATTTTTTTTAAATTTAGAATATTTTGTTCCTAAAAGTGGTAACACTGAAATTTGACAGTTGTTTACTATAAAGTTACCTATATGGATTATAAAAAAACGGTGCGCTTTACGAATAAACGACGCGTTAATATTATGAAAATGTATTATTTAAGTGGGATTAAACTGGACTGTGATTTTTTTTTAACGGAACGATCCTGATTTGCCTGCCATTCGTAAAGTGGTCAATTTAATAAACTTTGTCAATGATGGCAATTCAGTCTCTTATGCGTCAACCTACCAGTATTGGTACCTCTTGAAAATACTGCAGCTGCAAACTAAAGTCGAAAAATCGAAATTATGAATTCTGTATCGTTTTCAAGAAATCAAATTTCACAAAAATGGTCATAGAAAATGTACAAAAAATAAAAGAATTTCGGGTTAGTGCGAACACTTACAACTCGAGATCGGCTGAACAGATTATTCCTATGTTTGATTTATTGGATTCTTCTCCGCTCCGGATAACGTAATTAGGCACTATTAAAAAGTACAGCATTTACAAATTAAAAGCTTATGTTCTGTAATAATTTCGATTTAGACGGTTTTTTTTACCGATTCCTCTGTGTCTTTAAAGGGCTTACCAGAAAACGAACCTCGATCCTGTTTTTAGCCAGGACAATAATGATTCTTCCGCTTTATTCAAAGATAAATTATTTCTCGAAAATTCTCCTAAAATAAGTACCTACCTGTCATCCATTAAAATTTTGGTACCAATTATTAGTTTGTTTTGCACAAGGCATATTTACATATTATATCATTTTTTCATTAGACATTATATTAGATAAATTATAGCACAATTTTAAGCATATTATTAAAAAAGTATCATATTTAGTTTACTTACAAAAAATTGACAAAGAGTTGACTGGATGTTGAACTAAATTCTCACTCTTACGATAATTTTCAAAAAAATCGTCCATGGAATCAATAAAAATAATTGTTTAATTTATTTTTAAAGGAATTGTGCAATCAAAAATTTTGCAATGAAACAAAAAAATAATGACGTACAGGAAGAAAGACAATCAGTTTGTTAAACCAATAATTGACAGCCATTCTAGTATGTCGGTGTTGAAAGCATTAAAGTGTATAGCAAAAATACAATTGGCATTTTTTAAATAATTAATTAAAAGTAGCAATAGAAAAAAAGCCCTTTTTTACTCACGTTATCAAGTTCAGTGACTCTAGATTTGTTCAATTTGATTAGATTGGCGCCCATTCGTGTCCATGGATTCTCCTGTTTTCTTCCAGACTCTTCTTCATAAGCACATTTAAAGGTTTACAACATTGCCTTGCACATTCATGGAAATGAAACAACGTCGATCAAAACAAAAGCACATAAATTCATCAAAGCACTGATATTGATAAAAAGCAAGATTTTTTTTTAAATTCATTTGCGCAAAAAAGCAACGTTGAACTGCAAAAATTAACAATAATAAACTTAGTAAAATAAACGAGAAAAAAAATGCTAAATAATAATCGTTTTTGAAGCAATGGAAGGCGGGGGAATTTCAAAATCACATTAAGCCTGCAGCAAATAATAAATTAATCGTTTTTTTTTCTTCTCACATAAAAAAAAGCCACCAAGCGATTTAATGCCAAGTTATAAAATTGGTTTTTTGATCCATTTTAAAGCGCAAATAAAATTTGGTTAAAAAGCTAAGCTTTGCAAAACAAAAAATAAGCGTAGCACAAATAATAATAAAAAAAAACAAATGGTGAAAATTTTGTTAATTTTTTTTTTATTATTAGGTTTTATTATTATATCTCTGGATGTAGATTGTAGATCAATTGACAAATTTGAAATTCGAACAAAAGATGTTTGAATGGCATTTACGAGTATAAAAAATGGAGAAAATTATTTTCATTTGAATTAGGTAGGTATATTTTCTTTTATGAATAATTGAACAAATAATATTATTTATACATAGTAAAAAACAAAACTGTATTATTGATAAAATAAATTTAATGATAAACCATTTGTAAGGATATTGTTCAATAAAATGTAATGGTTCATAAACATAAAGTACTTTCGAAATAACGATTACTTTGGATAATCCTGATACAGTTTTGGCACTGATCCATAGTTTGAGGCCTTTAGCATGTAATTTACATACATATTTTATCCTGAAATGCTCTTGAACTGTATTCAAATTCACTTGTCACTCTTTGTATTGTCGAAAACTTTTTCGGTATGTATTTTTATGAACGATCTAAACGAACTAATGCAGTTGGCATCTTGTATGAACGTCTAATATTTGACTATGAAATATAGATTAGTATTTGCTTATTATTGAAGCAATCTCCTATTAAACTGAATGCAATTTATCAGGACAATTCTAGAACTCTGATTTAAAAGTTAAGTCTAGCTAGGAATCGAATCAGTAGGCACTACTTGACGGGTTTTTTAGAACCCTATGTATTTTTATACTTAGTGCTTGTAAAGGGTCTCAGACAGAATTAATCGATTAAAGCTTTCGTTGATTCCTTAGATAAGCGATTTGATTTGAACAACTTTTGTTTACTGCATTATTTTAGTGTGTTTAAGTATGGATTTTTTTCTCAATCAGAAGGATTGGTAGACTGTCTTACTCTATACGACAATCTATTTAAATAAAGAATAAACATAAAACAAAGTTATGAAAAAAAGTATAACATATAAAATTGAATTCTATATAATGATTATTTTGACATTTTTGTTATACTTAGTTTGATTTGGGAATTATTTGACTTCTACTGGCATATTATTATCATAGACGATAGTATATAGACTTGTGGCGCCTAGGACACTCTTAATGTTGTACTAGGAGAGGCAAAAAACAATAGAAACTTGAAAGGGCGTCTTCCGTATGGTTTTATTGTTTTATGACACACACAGGTCATGACCTTTTTATATACGAAACGGTGACATTTCCTATCAAATTCTTTATAATAACTATGGGGAAAAGTTATTTCGGTGATGACCTAAATAAACCTAACCTGGCTAGGAGTCAATTTTGTTTTGTGGTGGCAAAATTGACAAGTGCTACATTTGACTGACATGAAGACATTTAAAAAGAAGAGCGGAAAGTAACGCAAGTAGCAAAGACCTAAACCAGCGTTACATGATAAGAGAGATTAAAAAAAAATAACAATTGAGTAGCCCTGTATCTTATTAGGACGTGGGTTAATTAGGAAATTCCTTAATATAACTAGAACGCAATAGCAGAGATGCAAACCTTTTTTAATTAAGTAGTTACTAGAATAAAACAAAAATTAAACTATATTTTTTAGGGTTTTAATAATTAGTATTTTGATTTATTTATTTTTTATTAAATATATTTTTATAGAGTAGCTCATTAAAACTGTGAAATATTTAGCGTTAATGAGAGCACTTTTGCTTCCCTATGACCCTAAGTGGGGTCAAACGAGGGTAGTTACTATTATTTATTATAATAAATATAAAAATAAAACGGTTTCATAAATGATGATTGATATGATGATTTGTTTGTCAAAAAAATATAAGCAGCAAAACAGTTCGTTAAAAATTGGCAATAAAAATTCACATAGTTTCAAGCGAAAATTAGCGCGAAACAAACACATGAGTAGCATTTTGCCGCCATCACCCCAAAAAAAAGCATTTTTGGCAAAAGAAATATGCCGCCATCACACCCCAAAAAAGCATTTTTTGCAAAAATATAGAAAGCACACTGAAGACAGAAAAAGCCATTAAATAGCCCAACACCATCAAAATAAAAAAAGGTTTGTTAAAATATTTTTCCATAAACATTTCTTGAATTTTTACACCTGTATTTATTTAGAAAATATTTTTATTCGTATTTTAGGACCATTTCATAAAATACCATTTAAGTTTTTATTTGTTTAAATTTGCAAATATCTAACGGAGTATTTGTTGTTTAGAACATAATTTGAACAATTTGACAATAATTATTATGATTGCAATAGTTGTAGGTAGGAACACGTTTCTTCCATAATATATTTTTTTATGAAAACCTGTTTGTTAGTTTAATCGTCATTACAACTTACGACTTACCAACAGAAGTAATAAATTTGAAAAATATTTCAGTATTAAGTGTTTTTACATTGAAGAAGACCCTGCACCTCCCGAATATTACAGGAATTTGGAGATTCCTTTTTACTCGCATTATTAAAGCCGAGACGGGACTCCGATATCGCCGTAAGGGTCCCACATCGGAGTGATTCCCGTCCGATATTTTAGACAGCCAAAACTTATTCAATGTCCCAAAACTTGGATCGTTTAGTACATCTTTAAGTGTTTTTACAGTTGAAATTTCTACCCGGGGTTGCTATGTCTCAGATTGGACGAGAACGATTGACTGGAAAATATTGCCTCAGGCAATTAGTTATAATACTGACACCTTTGTTTAGAAAAGTGTTCCAAAATTTTAATTATATTTAATTAGCTTTGTTTTGTAGAAAATTTAGAAAATATTTCGTATGAGGTTAGGTTAGACTCTTCCAACGAAAATAGCGTATTACAGACGAACCTAATCAATTATTGTTAGTCAGAATTTGATTTTAAATTCTTTCTTTAAGGGGGAGTATGTACATATGAATGGTATGGTAGCTAGTTAAAGAGTGCGGTATGTTTGTATTGTAAAAATAAGTTATAACCAGCAGCATGCATGGCCAGCATTGGCTGGTGTGACTCAGAATAGACGAGACTCCGCAGGAGGGCTGGCCCCTTATGAATACCACTAGCACTGGCAACACAGTCGCCGGGGGTACAAGACCGTATGTCGGGCAGAATTAATTGTATCTTTGTACGACTGTTGGGGGGTTTGATTTTAAAACATATTGGTACCATTAAATCGACGCACCTCTAAATACATGCAATCTTGTGTCAGACCAATACAAATTTTAAAGACAACATTTGAAACAAATGGAAAGCGTCGGCGTTTAGTGTCTGGACGAAACTGTTTGATGGTGTGTGTTCTCTTGTATTCTTCTGTATGGGTGTGAGTCCTGGTACCTGAACACAGCCAACGCACAAAAGGTCTCCGCTTTCGAAACGAAGTACCTCGGGAGAATTTTTAGTGTAAGATGGTATAACAGCATCACTAACAACGATAACTGGAAACACGCTGCGTACCCGTGTTAGAAATGTTGATATCCGGAGCACGTGTAAGACGAAAGACATAGTGAGGTGGGGACGACAACGAAGGCGATACTGGAATGAACATGTAAACAGAATGTCAGAGGACAGACTTCCAGGTATCGCCCTTCAAAAAAAACCCCGAAGGACGCAGACTCCCAGGCAGACCCCCAAAGAAGTGAAGAGACAGCTGGCAGTCGACATCACAGGAGGAACAGGCGGCGGCACAAACAGATCCCCAGGATCTATAGAAAGAAGAAGAAGACTAAGAACGTTCCCAGCGCACCCAGAGTAGCTTCGTTACTTCTAACAATAAAAGGAGATAGACTTGTCTGGGATGTATTGTTTAAGCATGTAGAACGACAGTTGGTTGAGGAGAGCGCTGTTCTTCCACTCACCAGGGTCACGAAGAGGAAGACTCAGAGCTGAGGGATTTGAACATAGTGTGGGGGAAGGTCATTGTTGACGGGAAAGATCGAGCGCGGTAGACGGCGGTTGTTTCCTCCCTATGCCTCTAAGTGGGAAGAATGGGGGTGTATTGTATTGTTGAATGAGTATCAGATAGTAAATAAATCAGTGGAGATGAATGGTGTGAAATAGAGATTGAAAGAAGAAATTGGTCAGTAGCAGGGTTGGTGGTGCAGTTAGACTTCAAATAAGAAGATTTAAAACCATCCATAATGTATGTGAGTGAAACTTGCACATGCATGGATGAAAAATCTGTTAAGTCGGTATAAGTAAATGCTGTAGAAATGAGTTCAATACGCAGGATATGCGGATAAATACTGAATGATAAGGTGAGAAAAGATAAGAGATGAAGTATTTTCAAAAGTTGGCAAATACCTTCCTATCTCTTTTATGGAACTTACTATGAAGATCCTGTCTCTCTAAAAATGTATACATCAAAATATTTATCTAACATTGCTACAAGTATATCAGCACGAATTAACGTCGATTAAAATTATCTGTAAATTCAACGGCTTACGCGTGAAAATACATAAAAAATAAAATAAAACCTACAGACCAATTCGAATGTATCCAGAAATGATCCTACGTTTTTATAATTTTGAATCAAGGATGTATGTAATAAGAAATTGCAAAGATCCTAAACAATAAATTTTGTTTGGGTCGATGAACAGGGTTTTGATAATATTTTGTGTGTTTACTGGATATAGTGATACCTATATTCCTTGATGACTGGATGACGAATATAGATTCCGCTATGAAACATGATATTAAATGTAAATTTATTATAAGGAAAACGATATTGTTTTGTGTTTGAAGCGAAGCGTCTAGGGATAGAAAGTGACATAACTGTGACGGAACAGAAAGGTGCAGCGTGACAGACATGACACGTGAAATTTGATAGGTTTGTTGATGTTAGAGACTTGGAATTTCAAAAGGGATTCTATAAGGGAAACAGAAAATTATTCCATAAAGCAATACTGTTATGCAAAGAAATTTTTGTTTCTAATGGGTTTTAGAATATACGATATTTGCAATACTTGACTCAAACAAGATACCCAAAAATAATACGAAAAAGATTAGAGGTCAATCAATACCTCAAATTTTTAGATCGATGTATTTCAACTAAAATAATCAAAATTTCAATATACTAGAAGGAAAATTATTTGGGACAATTATTGTGTTTGCATTTTACACCTTATATCTTTCATTAAGAAAAGGGATAGAACTTCGTATTCAAAATATAGAACCAAAAAAGGCAATGTTTGCGAATGTCGAAAATCATTAATGATTATTTTTTAGAATTATGTTAGCTCAAAATCGTGAAAGTTCAATTCAAAAGATTTCTATTGAAAGATTAATCGATTCGACAGTATGTTGTTGTCTTATCTAATTGTGATTTTTTTTTAATTTTCTCATTAGTTATCTTTGGCCCTCGTTTAGAAAAAAAAATAGGAAGTTTTATATTTTTAATGGACACTGCAAAACATAATTAAACAAAAAAGCAAAAATAAAAAAATAATGTAAATAAAATTATAAGCACGGCTGATATTTGTAAACATTAGGCTTGAAGCAACATTGAAAGCAAAATAAACATTTAAATAAGAATTAAAAGCAGAAAGTATTTTCTTCATTTCAATAAAATTTACTTACAAGCATTTAAATAGTTATAAATCACATGCAAAACCATCTCCCGCATTAAGAGGAACGAACAAAAACATTACACAAAACAACAATTAAAATAACACAAACATAATAATCACAATCACAGTAAAAAAAACACCAATAATTAGATCTTTTTATAAAAACATTATTTTAATTTAAAAAAAAACATCGAAAGCGATAAAAAAATTGTTTCTTTTTTTTTCAATTACTTTATTCGCTACAAGGTCAATAACGAGATACTATCACAGTCAGCTGTGAATACGATATGTTATTTTTTTAACACAACATACAACACTTATTTAGTTTTTAATTTAATTTAAACACAACTCATGTTCTAAAATTCAAAATAATATTCTTTCGTCGTTCAATTGTTTTCAATTTCGTGTTCCAACGTGAGCTTTTTATTATTTTAGTTAAGCAAAACGAAAGCTCCGACTGAAAAGCAAAACGCGCGCGATGCGACCCTCCGACACTAGAATCCATCCGATACTGAATGTGAGAAAGAAGAGTACATACTGCTTTTGACATAACATAGTACTAGCTAGCTACCAGTCGTGTATTTTATGGGTTTGTTCGGGAGTACTGAATCTGTGAGTACTGATTCTATCGTAGGATACAATATTATTATGAACATGGAATAGTGAATAGTTTACTCTTAGTTTTATATCAGCTATTTATTTTAATTTTATCTATATTGTGGTTTAGTTGTTTAAAGTCAGAAATATGAGTTTTCGATGATCGAAACGATTTTCGAAAAAAAATTCATACAAAATGATCTAACAATTCGATCGTTTGATATTAGAACGCTATTTGCCCGCTAATAAGCGCTTATTTTACTAGCGTGCAAATAGCTTTCGATAAAAGTCGTACTAGCCTAATTTGAATGAGGCATTTCGTACTGTATCCCTATTCTGAATTTTAGTCACTAACGTACATACCTAATAAGAAACTCACGGGAAATGTGTATGGGCTGCGGAGCTTTGCGAAGTATTCTGAAGGGGCGCTATACACATTTCCACGCAAAAATTTGTTACTCCACGCCAGAATAAATGTCACGGAAACTTACATTAGGTACTGGTGTACCTAATAGAAAAGGTCGTCTTTATAATGTTACGCTCCTTTGAAGAAAAGCTGAGGTATTTGAAAATAACGAGTGAAGAGTGAAACATAAAATGGAGACCAGCAAGTACGCCTGAAAATCATCAAATATAATAAGAAGCTCTATTTTTTTTACACTACTGTGTCACGCCAAGTCTCGACAGAAGACTTGTCGGCTTAAAATAAAAATTGAAAAAAAAACATTTAAAACTGAGAACCTGTATTCAGCGACGCTTATTTGGGACTCAAACATCGTTCATTAAAACTTCTCAAAGTAATAATTAACCATCAGTTTGGGATATTGGTTTAAATTTAAACATTAAATTGGCTAATGCTGTGAAATTTATTTTATAGATAGGTTTAAATAATAATATTTTCCTCATGGCGTTATAAATACTACCATCTTAGTTTGACTTCTTAATAAACATTTTAAGAAAACCGTTTCGAATATTTTTCAAATTATAAACAGAGGTTTCCAAAACTGTTGTTGGAATCTACTATTAATCCTCTTATAAATTATTCGAGAGACGCCTGTGACTGGAGTACTTGTAAAATATTTTTACCCCAGTACCTAGAATATTTATCTTGCACTAATAATACTCCATCATCATTTTGACAGATATATTCGCAGGATTACGTTAATTATGTTACAGACGGCTGTTATTGGAGCATTGGAGGGTGCATGTGTTTTCTAATATTATGTTTATCTTTGTAGGTATGTGTTTTCAATGCTGATGTCTTTTCTAATAAATAAATAAATAAATTAGGTACATAGGGAAAAATTTTCTGTGATGGTCATCTTAAAAAAAAACGTTTGTAAAAAAAATAATATATAAAATTCGCAGACTCGTTGAACGGAGTATAGTCGGTAGTATTATAATAGGGGGTGAGTCGCGCTCAGCTGTGGGCCCATCACTTGAACGAGGCGATAGGAGTGGAATGGGAGGGCGCGGGGCTGAAACACGTGCTGCGCATGCGTCATTCCCATGTCCCCTTACTCACAGCGTATACACCCATACTACAGTCCACCATAACAAAACGACAAAAATACACCACTATATAAAAGGGTATCGAACATTTTCAAGGTCGCTATAAATAAACTTCATATATAACTCAATCCTTTTTTGTCGGTATTAAAAAAAATCTACACCGATTGAAATTATTATTATTATGACGATAAAAATAATTTTGACGTTTGCTCACCATTTATTTTTTTGTTTGTGGTAACATTTTATATTTTGAGCTATGTATAGGTATATATGGATTATTGACGACAAATGTGTTGAATTCGTCTTGAAAATTTTTTACGATGTTTAAAAACCGCATTGAGGGTGCTGAGTGATTGGATGAAGAGGACACGTGTATGATAAGAGATATAAAAAAGATAATTTCCGGATGAGGGAAGTTCGGTTCGCTTAGGGTTTATCATCTCTGATAATATGGGTGACGAATCGTAGGATTTTACATAGTATGACCAACGTTTTTTGAGAGACTTGTACCCTTTGTACTTGGTTATGGAGATATCCATAATCAAAGATCCCTGAACGGAAATCAAAGATGATATTAAAGAAGCTGAGGCAATCTCCAGAAGTTTCAGAGATTCTAAATGGACTAACAAATAAACCATGCAAGTAGAGAATAATGTTACCATTAACTAAATATATACTAACGTTGGGCCTCAAATGTCCTGCAAAGTGTAGGCGAGGATAGATACAGTATGAAAAAAAAACAGAACAGCGTAAATAATCAAGATATCCAATCATAGGCAAATTGATCGTAGATAGCATCCCTCATTAGAAAATCAGCAGGATTTACAGTAACAAAATAGATGATGAAACTGGAGTATAGAAAAGAAAATCCATTTGAGTTGGCTGACAGAATTCGCATAGACTGGCAAAAAAGGTCATGAAGAATTATCGTAGAGACGAAAACAAACAATGGCAAGACCACAAAAGAAGAAACTTTGTTAGTTATCTAGGTACATCCCAAAACACGGACTAATTTCACAAAAGAGATCAATATGGATAGACCACAACATCCAGCACCTTGGCATGGTTTTTACCATCCTCGAAGGAATTATTGAGGGTGGTATCTGAAACGGGTGTGCCTTAAATAGCAGTATAGAACAGGAGATGAAAGACATGTTCAAAATAAGAAAAAAACAGGCTGGCTAACGACAGGATTCCGAGGAGAAGAAAAGTGGTATTTGGGACACACCGACTGGCAGATTGAGGCTTGAAAGAAAAATAAATGCTGATTTTGTGAACAATATAGAAGCACCGAAACCTATATAATAATTCTATTATGCATTGAAAACGTTAACAAAATCAATCAATTACTCAAAGCTTACAAATCAAACAGAATTTTTCGATGTTTGTAAATAGCATTAACGCATGATAAAGCGAATTAATAAAACAGATGTACTTACCCAAACGTTAGGGTGGTGGAGTTAGGGGATGGTGGTGGAGAAAAATATAGCAAATAATAATGTTTATATAGGAAGAGTGAAACCACAAAATTTGGAGCTTATCAGGTCTTACGCCTGGCTGAGCAGCATCCAGCGGTGAAAGGAGATTGTAGTAAATGGAAGTATCTAATGGATGCGGAAAAGGTTTTGCAAGAATTGCGGATGTGGTTAAAGAAGCAAAGAACCCTTTTTTGTTTGGAAGAAAAATAATACATGAGCGGCAAACTTTCGTTTAAATAGAAAAAAATCAACACATTTTCATTATTCTAGAAAGGTCCTGTAAAAACAGGGTTATTCAATTTGTATGAAATAAACATTTTCATGGGAGATTTCTACAAATAATTATGGATTGAAAATGTAGGTTTGAATATTACCGGTGGTACAAATTAAATTAAAATGTTAATTAGTATTATAATACACAAATGATTAGAGCGACTCCTGATGATGAATAAAGGTATCGATATTATAGACAAGTTATCTAGCTAGAGTTGGAAATTACTTTATACAAGACCACTCTGGAATTGAATTTACACTGGGGACCTGTTATTCTCAAGCTAAAGCCAAATGGAGAGATGCTGTAGCAAAATCTCCATAGAGCTTTGAGTGGTTTCTAACGCGAGCGAAGAAACACAGTTTACCTACACTGCATGATATTGCTAGAGCTAGACTTCTCTACCAAGAGCTTGAGCGGATCTGGAAAAGTGTTCTAATATGTACTTTCTTGACTCAAAATTTACATCATGGTCCAAGATCAGCTCTCTCGAAAAATTCAAATGATTTTAAGCATATAAGTATAAAAAAAAATGTAAAATCATAATTGAGAACATACTTACTAAAGAAGTTGGCAATTGACAATAATTTGAAGTGGGTCGAATACTGCAGAGTTTATTGAACTAGTGCAGAAAGGTGAGAAAACCCACGGCATAATCCGAAATTTTCATCAAAAAGTTATAAGAAAAACCTTCATTAGAAAGCTAGAAATATTTGGTGACATGCAGTATGTTTAGATCTAG
Source organism: Mystacides longicornis (assembly GCA_963576905.1). NCBI lineage: Eukaryota > Metazoa > Arthropoda > Insecta > Trichoptera > Leptoceridae > Mystacides > Mystacides longicornis. Next base: position 3,916,051 of record OY756433.1, on the reverse strand, counting down.
TCCAGTGTCACAAGAGACTTGAAAAAGTGAGAATGTCGTGAGAGACATAATCGAATGCCTTACAGAAGTCACAAACATTTTTACTGAATCATGGACTAGAATTATGAAAGTTGTGACAGTTGTTGGGAATGCCGTTGTCAAAATCCCATTTGTCGAACAATATCATAGAATGGTAGAATAAAGCTGTGACGTCGTCATTTTGAGCCACCCCATGGCATAATATGGGTGTGTGCATGCGTGTGTTTATGGTGTTCCGATACACCGTGCTAACACCGTGTGTGGTACAAGAGTTATAACCTCATAAAGTATTGGAACCTGATGATCTATGTTGCGCGTATTCTCCACGACATCACATGCGGAGCATGCATAAACCATACAGGATGTCCTCAACTTATTGGACAAAAAAAACATTATTTCATAAACATTAAAACTGTGCTTTATTAAAGCTATGGAATTTGGAAGTTTCATTTATTGTTTGTCTTGTGGCGGACGTCATATTCCACAATTTTTAATTTTTGTTTGCTTCACTCCATTTACCTAAATTTGTAATCGATGCCGCGGCGGTGAAAATAATAGAAAAGTAAGAATTATCTTACCATAACAATTCATAAAACTTTGGTTTAAATGGGGTCTATTCTTTCAAACAATGTATACAAAAAGTTAACAGGCTTCATGTCATTCATCTATTGGATTTTTTAAAAAGTAAAGCAATATAGAGGAATAATTGTTTTGATTTCAAATTTATGACCCATCGAACTTCATGCCGCATGCGAATAAACGATAACTATTACATAGTGCAATCAATTATTATCTAAATTTAATTAGGTTTTTATGTCATAAATCACATTTTATACGTGTAAGAAATCATTTTTTTTTATTCTGGCTTCGGTCGATGGTCGACGGGCGGTCAGCTAGTCTATAAATATTTTATTTTCCTTAATAAGGACAAAGGGGCTACTAAAAGTTTATCAAAGTCCAGGGAAATACTTATTTCTTTGTCTGTTGAGCACTAAACTCCGTAGTCAGAACCAAAATCACGTTTACTCAAAATGAAATTGTTGTACGAAATGTTAATTTTATTTTAACTCAATCTGGGCACACTTAAAATGAAAACAAATACACTCGTTGACATCTTTCACAGTTGGCAAAGGAATGGGTTATGAAAGGGGAAGATAGTCATTACTGGGGATCGAATCCAAGCATTTAAGAATGAAACTCGGTGACTGAACCGCTAGGCTAGTAACCATTGCAAGTGCAGGACCATGATCACCTTCTGGAGTGCCCGAATGTTGGAGAGAGGTGTACACGGGAGGACCTTGCTGATGCCAATGAGAGGGCCATACCTACATGTGGCCAACCACTGGAGATTCTTGGTCAGACGATCCGGACTCGGAAAGTAAGTAAGTATGTAACCATTTTTCATGTTTTGTTTACGTATAAAACGCCATAACCTAACTAATTTTTGTGGTTCTGGAGATGCCTGGATCCTCTCGTAGGGTTGGAGATTAAGAATTGGGGAAATCCGGGATGACTGAGCTTAAGTATATGTATTTATGTTTGGCATAGGAAAAGAAATCTGTCTGAAGTCTGCAATTTACAAAGTTATTCAGGACAACCTCAAAGGGTTAAAAAAAGTGACTTGACATAAAAGAAAAGGCAATATTGTAAAACAAAGATGATTAAAAAAAAGTTCACCCTTTGAACGATGTTGGAATATCGAATATTTATAAAAATAATAATAATATATCGTTCGGAGGATTTGAAGGGGGTGGCGAAAGATTTTCGATTAAAAAAAATGTGCATAAAAATAGATCGAGTATTTTGGTGAACATACAACCGAGAGAGTAAAGTGAAAAAAAACTCGTATTTCAAAGGTTATGGTTTCTGCGAGGGAGGCTTATCTGCGAGTGTAGATTATAAATTTGTGGTTTTACACCTTGCTGGTATTTTATGAGCATTTTTTTTTCAAAATGGAATATATATCTACATTTTAACACCTTTCTACTTTCAAATAACAATTTGCGCCTTTGATCGAGTTTTTAAACATAAATATTGTTAACATTTTGCGATGACAAATAAAAAGAAAAAAAAAACAGTGTACAATCTGATGGTTTTGGGAATTAATGTTCCTATTAGATTTTTGATGATGACATCTTGTGCCATTCAGGTTAACCCGCTGTTAGCAATCTTTTCATTTAAGTCATCTTTGTCGAACGAGTTTTAGCATTCACCCTATTTCATTCTGAGCGGGTAATTGTATAATCAATGGACACCTTCACAATTTTCCTGTTTAATTTCTGTCAAAGGTCACCTGTCTGATGAGTTATTGATACCCTCCGTGTGAAGTTGACGGAAGGTTAAGTAGTGACTGCGTCAAAAAATTATCCAATCAATCAATTCTCCCTTTTACACCCCACTCAGGGGCATAGGGAGGAAACAAGAGCTTTCCATTGCGCTCGATCTTGCGCAATGTTTTGACCATCCAAGATAGTCTAAATTAGTAACCAAATAATACTATATTAATAAGAGAGTGCCCTTTCATCGTCAATGCGGCGGAACTATAAAAAATAAAAAATAAAAATTAGCACATTTTGATTTAATGTTTAATACCTAAAAATTGGCTAAGAACATATTTTCAAGAAATGGCATCGAATTATCACTTTTATATAAGGGACCGACAATCTACAAAGGAGACCGACATGTTCAAGGATTCATAATAATATATTTAGCATGCCCCTTTACTATTATACAGCCATACGTGTCTCATTTATATATCTGGGTAGAAATGGTATATTTTATACACAATCCTAACAGAGCTATCGAATTTCGTCGGTATTAATTAATTGGCGAATCATTTTGTTAGATTTCTTTATTCGCCCGCGGGCATGCACCTCCCCCACGCTGGTCATTCGTCCTGTCAGTCTCAGGGTAAATATTAATAATCTGATGAAGATGGATGGTGCCAGTTGCAGCGAGGGGCTCGGCAAACAAAGCCTCTGCAGAACCCCTCGAGCGGAATCCTTCCTGTCGTCCCCGTGTTGCCATTGTGTCCTGATGTATTAATACGATTGTTCGGTTTTGGAGCATTGCAGAATCATCCCTATTCGAGGGTTGCGTTGAACGAAACGATGATTTGGGTCAATGGTGTTATGTGCTAATTCAAATACTGCATATTTTTGCGTATTTTCAAAACACATTTTCCTTTAGAACCACCTTGCTTATACATACAACCTTGACAGTGTTAATCATACGTGTATATTGTGCTACTGCCTTGAGTGTTTTGTTTGAGATTATTGCTTTGTTTTTTGATATTCTTTTTTAGGATTCAAATTATTTTTTCTTATATGTTTATTGCTTAATTGTATTCTTGGCTTAGCAATTGAGCACTTAGGAAATCAATAAAGAATATATAAGTAGTAAGTTTCCTAGAGCATAGAATAAAAAAAAGATATAGAAAAAAAAGTTTCCTAGAGCATAGAATAAAAAAAAGATATTGAAAAAAAAGCTTCCTAGAGCATAGAAAGTCCACGAAAGTTTAATAGATTTTGTTCCTTTTTAACTTAACCTTATAATAACTTTTACCTTTTCATCGTTTTGGAAGCCATCCAGAATACGGAATCCCCTCTCTAGCTACCCATACGGATCTGACAATTGCTCGTTCAGGAACCTTCTTCTCAGTCGTTTCCATCAGATATTGTCTCCAACTTTGCATGCCCTTTGAATTCCTGTACTATGTGTGAAAGGGTTTTTGCAGGGACAATCTCTGAGTACTTCCATTTCTTGGAACGAATGAGAATATTGGTTTATAGTGTCGTATGTCATAATTGGGTGGACACAGGTCTTATATTCTGGTAAAGTCCGCTTGATAAAAGTGTGCAGAACAGCTGTCAATAACCCACCAATGATAAACAAATATGTTCCATGTTTGAACTCAATATCAGACAGTTAATCTGAAATTATACCATAAAATTTAAATCAGGAAGCTGTTCCAAAATAATTCATTTAGAAAAGGAAGTTTGAAGTCTATACAGGCAGATCCTCAAAAAATATGAATAAATGTATGAATTTACTCGTCTGTAGTATTCCTAGAGACGCATAGAAGAAGCCAACAATATATTTATACAGAATTGAGAAAAACCTTACAAAAAAAGAAATTATACAAGAATCATACGAGAAACGCAAAAATCTACAGATTTTTTTTATTATTAGAATAAAGACAATGTTATAAAAAAGCATAAAAAAATATACATCCAGACATGTTAATAGGATGTACTTATTTACATATTAAAATGTATGCGTCGGCGTCGGAGTTTGAAGATGCGTTCGCATTGAGAATCTTCACCTTTCACAAAAGGTCTCCTCCAAGGTTTTTATTCAAATATTTGGCGTAGAATTCAAATTAAACAGACAGGGATAAAATTCGTTGTCTGGTGAATTAAAGTGCTAAATTAAAAACTTGTTTGGATCAGAAATGAATTGTAAGATTTTTCCTAGAAAAAAGAAGAGAAAGACAATATTTTTTTCAATACATCTGACCTTTTGGAGTATCCATCCATTTTTGCCATGATTCACATAAATCAAACGTTGTGAATAGCGGAAATGATCGTCATCTTGGATGAACCCTCGATCTTTGGAAGGAAATTCCGCGATTGAATCACTAGACTACCAACAACTTCAAATCAAATTACAAAATATATTATTAATTTATTTTTTAGAGACACCAACGGAACACTCATTAACACAAACAAAAACATAGAAACTGCAGTGCTCTCATATACAGTGTGTATCTCCTGCTAAGCTATCAATGGGTGTTTTCAGGTGTATTTTTGAATTAGTTACATACTACGCAGCTGGATGCCTAAAAGCTAATGGAAAAAGAAACATGCATGTTGAAGGAAAGTAATGTTAAAACCTATAAAACCTGCGTTAGACCAATCATGACATAATGGAATAGAGTCAAGAACCGATACAACAAGGACAAAGAGCCTCCTACGTACAACAGAGATGAAAATTCTCCACCCCATTGCAGGAACACCACTCCGGCAAAAGGTAAGGAACTCCGATATTAGGAGAACCTATCATAGAAAAACCGAGAGAAGACAGGACGCGGTCGTTACTGAAGTACGTCCTGTAATCCTTTCTTTTTCTAGTGAAATTATACTACTAACAAGCGCACTCTGCCGAAACTATCAACAGTTTGAAGTACTTTGTTTTAAATTTGTATTATGAATGAGCTATTTGCTGTAATACATGCATTTTTTTTGCTCTTATTATAACGAAAAATGTATACAATACAATGCTGTCCTTCGCTTGCTTCTGTGAAATTGTTTAATGATAATAATATGTAAAGTAAGTAAGTACAACGTTGAAAATTTGTAAAGCTTTTTCCCGTTTTAAAAAGGGTCATTTCAAAATGTGGTTTTCGTTTTAGGGAAATTATACTTATGGGTACTCGGTGCAACACAATAGAAAATGTAGCCCAGAATGTCTGTCTCCTTCCACGGTGGACAATTATTGTAAACGTCGGGTGTTCTATTCTGAAATTCTCCAACAATGAACGGAGGAAGAGCGAATTACCGAGGGACTTGTACAATAATTTTCCTGTGAGTGAAGGAGACAGGGTCGTTTTAAGGTATTAAGAGATTATTTCGGCGTCTTAATGCATCTCGGCCGCACCCTCCAAGGGACAGTGTGACTTTCATCGGTCATTGTTGTCAAGGGTGCAATCATAATATTAATATTTCTGCTTTATTTTTTATCTATGTCATACGGGGTAGCGTATTTTTGACAGTGAAACCGAAAAAAAACTTAATAATTAAACCTAATATCAAATGATGACAATTATCTTCTGTGTTATAAAAATGGAGAGCTATTTTCCGATGTCATCGCATCACGCCTAAACGGCTGGACAGATTTCGCTAATTCTTTTTTTTGTCGTTGCGTGGAAAATTAGATAATTAAAGAAAACTCTATGTAAGTATACTTCTTAGTACTTTAAAAAATTTATATAACAATATAAAATAATTTTTATTCCAAATTTGAAAAATTGATATTAAATGAAAGTTTGACAGAAACTGTCTGTTGTTTGATAGTTGGTGCTTTTGACAGAATGTCTATGGAAAATATAATATGGTTTAAAAGATATGCATCGATCTTAATTACATTGGTTCAAAGGTTATCATCATCCAAATTCGAATTCAACATTCATAGTTAGGAACACAGGACACCGTCTGTCGGGAAAGCTTGTTAAAAATAATTTTAAATCCTTTTTTAACAACATTTTTTACGAAATATATTCAGCACAAATGGTTCATTAAAATGACTAGTTCAAAGTTTTTTGATATTCATCTGGTGGGATATATTCTGAGCTTACATAGCTAAAAAAGCATCGATTTGTCAAAATGAAACATTTTTATTTACCTATTTAATTTATAATGTTCCACTAAAAACAACAGTGATGTATTATTTTAATTAAATTTGTAAAAGTCTAGGAAAATAAGAAATATTATTTTTATATAGGGACCCAAAACCCTGGATTATTAAAGATAATAAACTGCAAAAATCATATCAATATTTTGATGCGAAATGGTTTTGAGTATGAAGATGGTCCTTAATAAACTCATGCAGGGATTTCAAAAGTCAAAATTATTAAAATGTTCAGTAAACTCATGGTTGTTTGAAAAATAGAAAAATAAAAAAATGAATAAACAAACAAAATTGTATTATGTACCTTATTTAAATAATACAAACAAAAATTCAAAATGAAAAAGATTTTTTAAATATTCACAAGATAAAATTGAATTACCAAACCTAACTTTACTGGGTTGGCTGGCAGAGATCCTTCGGTACAAGTTCGCCAATTCTACTGTCCGGATATTTTGTTCCCCACATTTCACTAATTAGCAATAATGTTTCATTTATTTCTAACACTTTATGAGTGTCTCAAATTATTCAAAGATGAACTGCAAACCTTTTCAATAAGAAATAATAATTATTATAATAGCGATTAATATATATTTTGTAATAAATTCGATTAAAATATGATTTTGGTTATAGTTATTTATCACATTTTAAAGAAGTTTTTACTTCCAGAAAATAAATAAAAAAAAGGCAAAATATGACGGAAGCATTCATTTGTGCTGTGGTAGATTTATTAAATACCTATGGATATGAATAGATACTGCCTCCTCTTTATTTGGAGTATCAGTCATGTATCAAACAGTAAAAACAGTACACGGAACGTTTTAAAAATTCCACTGTACCATATATGGTACGATTTAAAACAGTACCTACATAATATTATTTATTGATAAAATTCACTGTACCATATATGGAACAATAGGTCTATTTGGGTTAAAAATCCACTAAAAGAATTGCTTAAAAGAAGAATACCTACGAGTTCATAAAAAAAGAAGTATAATGCAATTTTTGGTTGCACTCTTATCTGCTAGTGAACTTTATTAATAAGAAGAGTGCAATGCAGTGTGATATGATGATATTGCAGTTTAAGCTCTAAGTAATAGATTGGGGGTTAGACATGGTTAGGGTGGAAAGTCCCCTTGAATAGGCTCCATTTAAGGTACGCAATTTATAGTGCATTGTGTTTCGTCAACTGAAAACATTGCGATATGAAAAAATAACTTCGCACAGATAAAATTATTGTCATTTCTAAGACCATTAGGGGGAATGGTCTCATTGAAAAAAAGTACAGTATAATTAGGTATTATGTAACTTGATAGAGGTATTTTACCAACCTCATTAGTATTAATTGTTCTATGTTCAATAGCCAATTGGGTGTCAAATACTCAATCATAAATTCTGATCTTTCCGGAAAATCGACAAGAATTCCCTTGCCTAAATCTATAATTCATTCTTCCATTCGTTCTCCCTGTGACACCAAAAACGAGTATAGAGAGGCAACAAGAGCACTACACTGCATTACTATATGAAAACATCAAAGAAATCTTTGATTTTCTATAAAATCGTAAAGTAATCCGTCGGTGGATTGTTTTTCTCATTGAGTAACACCAAGCGAAATTTTTTCATGACAAAAGCAATCCAACTAAGGGAAATCTTCTCCATACTTAGATGTATGTACAGGGTGGGTCAGCATGGACTCCCTAGTTTCAAACACTCATTGTAGAGCTCACAGCTGATAGGTTAGCGGAGTACGACGTTTCTACAACAAAACCTCGATGCTCACCGAACCACTGCATGGCGACTACTTGAAATGAAAATGGCGTTGCTTCCCCCACCTTACGTTACTGCTCCCACTCCGCTAACCCACGCTCTACAGTGAGTGTTTGAAACATGGGAGTCCACTCTGCCCCACCCTGTATTATTCGTATGTGAGTTGCTATGACAATAATAACAATCACATATGTCAAATCGAAAATATTTGTATTTTGCTTCTGTCAGTCGTCCAATATGCCATGATGCTAGTATTTAATAAAAGCTACGAATACAGTTTTATGTTATGTTAAATCGCCAGACATTGGATAGTCGTAATTCATAATATTACAAATTCTCAAATTAGTAAAACGTCATTTAACAACATGATTAAACAAAGCCTGTATTGAGACATGGCTACAAATCACGACAACGTGATCATGAAAAGGGTTCTAATATACGATTTCGCATAATCATTTCATAATAATAATATGTGGAAAATAATAATAATAATTTATCGTTCTGAAATACACACATACGTACAATCCAATTTATTAAAGCCAATGAAATCGTCCATGTGCGGGTGCATATGACAGTTCGCCATAAAATATAGTCTGTGGTAGCCAGCTCAAGGTAGGTACTAGCTGTACACCCCCATTCGGGCAACAAACCCCGCGATATTTTCTGCATTTTCATTATTATTCTTATTCTATGGTATTTTTATTGCGGTAATCCGGGAAAATTTTTATTCACTTTATTTTCTTATCCTAAGAATGTTTTTTGTACATCCAGGAATTTTCTCCTTTAGATAAAAATATTTTTTTATGCAAAGATGAACTTCCATTTCAGACTTAACATTCTTAAAGGCATTTTTTTTTAAAAATAGCACTAAGCTTGCCTTCAAAATAGTTGTAACCATAAAAAAAAAACAAACAAATAGGTACCTCAGTTTACTTATCATTCATTTATACAAAGGTCTTGGAAAAGCCTTCAAAAGGCCTTGAGCAATTTGAGAGAAATGTCAACAACCTAAGAATTGAAACTATGAAAAACACCCATCCGACAGAGAAACGAACCCAGAATATCTCGTTTAAGACAAAAATTCAATTCATTACGATGAATCTTTTGAAAGACAAATTTGGGCAAATTTACACCTATCTTCTGTTTTATATTATAAAAATGGAGAGCTATTTTGCGTGGTCATCGCATCACGACTAAACGGCTGGACCGATTTCGTTAAATTTTTTTTTCGTGTTGGATTTTGTCTGAAAAAGGGTCTTAGAAAAACAACATATTAAAAAAGCTGCTTGGAAAATAAAAAAATAAAATAAAACTCTAAGCAGGCATCTTTCTTAGTACTTTTAACAATATAATTTTTATTCCAAATTTGAAATCAAATTAAAGTTTGACAGGAACTGTCAGTTGTTTAGTAGTTAGTGCTTTCGACAGGATGTCGAAGGAAAATATATGGTTTGAAACAGATGCATCGATCTAAAATACAATAGTTAAAAGGATATAAACTTATCATTATACAAATTCCAATTCAATATTCATAGTAAGGACTACAGGACAACGTCTGTCGAGAAAGCTAGTCTTATATATAAAAATGGAGAGCTATTTCCCGACGTCATCGCATCACGCCTAAATGGCTGGACCGATTTCGCTAATTCTGTTTTTGTCATGAAGGCTTTTATCAGGAGAACGTCTTTTTAGAAGAAAAAAATTAAGAAAAATGCATGGAAAATTAGAAAATTAAAGAAAACTCTACGTAGACAACCTTATTAGTACTATTTACCTTATAATTTTTATTCCAATTTTGAAATTTTGACAGAAATTGACAATTAGTGCGATTGACAGAATGCGGATGGAATATATACATGGTTTTAAACAGACGCATCGTTCGGAATCACATTAGTCAAATGATAATTAATTCATCACCATGCAAATTCGAATTAAATATTCATAATTAGGAACACAGGACAACGTCTGTCGGGAAAGCTAGTTTTTTTATAAAAATGAATCTGTGCTCAATCTCACTCTTTCATACGAAGTACCTTAACAAAGTTTGTGTCGTGAAAAAGGTAGATAGTCGGCACCTGGGAACGAACCCATGACCTTCGCACTATTCTAACCTCTATTGAAGATATTCAGCTGTCGCCCCACTCAGGGTCATGATGTTGAAAGGATCACCCCTCATACTAGGTATGTTTAAAACATATGAAATTATATAAATAAAATAAAAATTAAAAAATTCGTAACAAAATACCTTTTAGTTATTTTTTTGAAATGAAGTAAGCATAGGGAGAGTTGTATTACTTATATGTTTGTCCACAAAAATAATCATCATTAGTTGGTGTGTCAGGAGTTTAAGCCTCTGTTTCGCAATACCAAAGCCTTACGTCCAGGAGTTCTGTAGTAATTTCGAGCCTCTTAAAAGTTTTCTCCCCGAGAGTAAATCTTTCGAGACGTTTGCTCTGGACATTTCAATTATCGCTGGGGTCAGAGTACCGGCATATTAGCGACACAGGGTGTTCCGTTTGAGGTGGTCAAAACATTTTTGAACATTTTGAGTTCCAGATCCCTCATGGTTATTGGATATCCACGAAAAAGTTTAAATTAAGAACTAGTAACTCCCATTCTCTCAAAATAGACGTTTTTAAGACTGCTACATTTTTTCATAAAAATGAATCTGTGCTCACTTAAAATGAACACAAATACACTATTTGACTCTTTACACAGATGCTACATATAGTTTGTGTCGTGAAAGAGGAAGATGGTCGGCACCTGTCATCGAACCTAGGACCTCCGCACGAGACCACTTCAAAATTTAATCGATTTTATTTAAGTATTCCGCGATTTATGTATAAACTGAAATTCAATCATTTCTATTCATAGAACTATGGTAGGGGTGATGGGCTCACCCTGGGTGCGCCGGCGTAAAGCGTCGTTCGTGATGCGGTGGTACCATCTTACGACCAGAATTATTCTTCTGAAGCACTCAATTTCAAAAGCTGGGACTTTTTGCGCCTGGGCTTTGGTCAGGTGCGTGAGCGTTTTTTCCCAGCGTGAGCCCATTACCTCTTCCATTGTGGGAAGGAGATGGACTTGGCTGGGACATGTGTTAAGGATGGCGAATGACAGTTGACAGTTATGAAGAAAATACCGCACATTAATATTTTAATACTAAAATAATAATGAATTTTTTATTATGTATATCATTAAACTCTGCTTTAAAAAAAATACAAGATCTCTTCCCACTTTCCGGGTACAAATAAAATATTATTTCGGACACAGGGCGACCATTACTCCAATAGCAGTTGCAATCAAAAAAGAAGAATTAACAACATTGTTATGTGTGTGTTGTGATTTTTTTAAATTGATTTCGTACAACGAAATACCCTGTATGGCGGCATCAAAGTGAAAGCGTTCAAGAAAGTATGAAGTTGACCATACGGGGTGGAAGAGACATGCCGTGGAGGGAAAAAAGGCACAGACGGGCTCTTAGAGATTACTCACACTGTTGAACTTTCATAATAGAAGGCTAAACTGAAGACTGAAAGAATTAAATTGTCAGAAACGTACACGCAAAAAAAAACTCAGATCTTTAGTTGGTTTATCAAAAACCTGTAAGCCGTCACAATATGGGTGTGCATTAAGCCTTGTTCACACTAGATTGAGCTAATTTATACGCAACTTGAACAAAAATTGTTCACAATAATTGTATATATGTATTTGAGTACAGTTTTTACTAGTTCATCATCAGGTCGATGTAAGTTATGATATCGATGGTTTAAGCTAATAAACTTAACTAAAAATCAATTCACATACGTTCAGTTCCCACCGATGTTTATTCTTTTAGGTCGGTAAGTATGTAAATAATTGTTTATTTCCAAAAATATATTCTTAAGCTTTTACATATTGTAAATGGAATGATTAGAAGTTTATTTTACTGTGCGTTTAATATCTGTTATTGGGGCACTGGAGATTATATATTTTATTATTATGATTTTTTTGTTTGTGTTGTTCAGTGTTCTGTTGGTGTCTCTATTGAATAAATAAATAAAAGTCGCTATTCTTAGATAGATTCGTGCTAGACCAATTTTGCTAATTATTTTTTGTTGTGCATGCTATGGATGCCGATTATTGGAGCACTTATATGTAATTTTAAACAAAAACAAGTAAGCTTTAAGGAAAATTCATTTCAATCCTGCTTAAAATTTGTCTGAATCAAAGTGTAGGTACTCAAAGTTTAATATAAAATATTTAAACGGACAAAAATAGTGAAGAATGGGAGCTAGTAAAAGATGTTAAAAATTTTAATATTGTAGATTTGTAAGAATAAAAGAAATAAAAGCTTGAATTACCGATCTAATTAACAACATTTGAAATTGCAGACAAACGAAGTCGTCAGAAAGCGAAATGAAACATCTTAAAAAGCAAAACGCTTTCCTGAAGTATGTAATTATTATTGTACAGTGAAGTAGTTAGGTAGTATGTCTGGCCAGTAAGCTGGGGCTTAGATCTTTGTGTATCTTTGAGAACGTTATACCACCCCTCAAGACTGCCCGGTATAAAATGGTTTCTTTTCATAAAGCCAATACAATTTCGTTCTACCACTCCTAAAGACGAGGAAGGCTATGAAGTAAGGCATTAGAAGGCGAGGAAGACGAGGTAAATATTTTATTTTTTGAAGAGTTTTATTATTCTTGTGTCAAGTTCGGACTCCCCAATGTCAACTATCACTATGAATATATACCGAATATAGGAGCCAGGGTAATTTAATAAAATCCCCTTAATTTGATTATCAAACGCAGCTACCTACTTGTATGCTGATCTTGCTCCAAATTTCCCAAAATGGCGTGCATTTTATCCGAGACAGGGCAATCAAAGCGAGGTTCGTATTTGATACTAAAATTCCCATACTCAAAATGCTCAAATCAACTTCGTGGTAATCTTGCTTCCGCTACATTAGGTCCATAACATCTAGTTAAAGACGTTTCGTTGCATTTGTTTCATTTTTTTGTCAGCAGTTGCCTTCTCCTACGATTCTTTTTAGAACCTCTTCATTTATTATGTGGTCCCTTCAGGATATACCTATAAGTCTTCTATAGCACCACATCAGAAAACCTTTCAGTTTCCTTTAATCTCTTTCGGGTAGGCACCAAGTCTCACAGGCTTACATCGTAATTCTTCGTCTCACTCCATACGTAGGTCTTAAGGACGAATCTAAGTTATAAGATATTGTTACTCGTAGGCCTCTAGTGGTTTGTTCAACCATTTAAAAATCGTGCAGTATTATTCAGTCATCATCAGTTGTTGATAAATCGTACGTGAGTATTATGCAGACCAAAACTAAAGAAATGAAAATCGTCAGGTCCATGTTCAATCGGAACTTCTATAAAACCTATTTAAATCGTCACCTTTGCTCTAGGAAGCCTTTTCTTAAAGAAGCCATATTTCATTATGCTTCATCTCCACTCTACCTTTGGAGTACAAACGAAATATTGTAAAACAAAATTTCATTCTAGATTGCGTTTATGAAAATAGAATGGCGTATGAAACGAAAATGAAATTCCTGAAAGAGGAGATTGCGTGAATCTCGAATGGAGACGTCTGGCAATGTCAAAAGAATACAACAAAAAAGAAACGGGGCGAAATAAAAGAAACGAATCCTATTCTTAAGCGAACAATGCAACCCCGATGCAATACGCCGATACGTATGAATTTTCTACGACTTGGGGGAGTGAATTTCCACAAATTATTAAGTTAAAATAATTAAAGAAAAGTATGTTAAAAAATTAGAAAATTATATTTTATGGGCATTAAATATCGAATAATTTGGCGTCACTAATTACAATGTGCCCAATTTTACGTTTGCATAATGATTGTTCTGTTAATAACAACCCAAAGTTTTTTGTCTACACTAAATCGACAACAAAACTGATGCTGTACCATTATGGGGTGTTAAACAACAGAATTTACGTAGATGTGTGTGGATATGTGGCCCTCAGGTCGTTTCTGGGTAGGCGGCGTTAGTCGGTTATCCAATAATTCAGTCCGATCAATCAGGTTGATTTTATTATGAAACAAACAACTTTTTCATGCAAAAATAACAATTAAAACACGTACGTACGTTTATCGTTCGCACCGCCTGCGTGTGAACTGTTTTTGTTGTTGTGGTAAATAAACAAAGTAATAAGAATAATATTAACACTTGAAGAACCGGAAGACACATCATAATGACGGAGCGCGACCCGCATTTTTACGTTGCGGAGGCGCGCAGAAGTCTTGAGGTAATAATGGGAACTGTAACGGAGCAGCTCTCAAAAATAAGTAAAGAGAACCAGAACAGGATATCTAGGGAAGCCATAATATTAAGCGAGATGATTGGACATCTCGCTATCATGGTTATGGGTGAGGGCAGCGAAGGAAAACATAAGAAAACGTATGCAAATATCACCAAATGTGGAATAGCCACCGAACAGAAAAAAGATGAGAACCATAGTATAATCGTATCAGCCGATAAAGAAGAGGTTGATCAGGAAAATTTAACGAAATCTTTGAAGACTAATATTAATGTTGTAAAACTGGGTATTGGCATCAAAGCTGTGAAGAAAATATCGAATAGTAGATTGTTAATTACATGTCCGAGGAAACAGGACTCCGAGAAACTACTTAAGGAAATTAACCATGTGTCAGAGGGGATCACCGCCGAGTTTATGACTAAAAAGAAACCTTGTATATTTGTCAGAGGAGTTCATGTTGAATATGAGAGTAAGAATTTTCAAAGAGATATTCTAGCACAAAATGAAGGTTTAAACCTTTTATACGAGACAAATAAAGAGAACAACGATTTAAAAGTAAAAAAAATTGTGAAAAGTAAAAACCCGACAGGTGAATTTGTAAGCTACATAATAGAAACAAGTGGAACTATGAGAAATTATATGCTTGAATCGCAACGCTTCAATTTCGGTTTTTATAGAGTTAGAGTGGAGGACTGTAGTCCCCTGGTACAATGTTACCACTGCCTTGGCTATGGACACACAAGTAAGGTATGCCTACTTAAAACAGAGAGCCCAAAATGTGCAAAGTGTTCTGGTCAGCACAAGGAAAAGGATTGCAAAGCACCTGAGAATCTATTTAAATGTGTAAATTGTGTAAATAATAATAGTAAGTACAACAGAGAGGAGTCAGTTAATCATTCTGCATTTGACAGGAAGTGTAAATTTAGAGTAAGAATGGAGACTTTAGCACGGCGAAAAGTGGATTATGACGGAAATATTTAACAATGATTTCAGAAGATGAATACATAGAACGAGAATTAGAAAAGTATAAAACAATTGATGAAGTGCTCTGTGAAAATATTAACTCTTTTAACAATTTTTTGGGATGTGTAGAGGGTGGTATTTACCTTCTGCACATGAATGTACGCAGTGTTTATAAAAATTATGATGAGTTTATATTATTTTTGAGTTCACTTAAAGAGAGACCGGATGTTATTGTGTTAACTGAGACGCACTCAAACGACGACACACATTTTGACATACCGCAGTATAATGTAATTGCAACAAAATTGTTCATAAACAAAAATTCTGGAATTCTAATGTTTGTTAAAAATCATTACGAGATATTAAATATAGAAGAAAAAAATTGTAATTATACAAACTATTTGAAGGTTATCATTAAGATGAAAGAATTGAAGTATAATATTGTGTCTATATATAGAACTCATATGTCAGATGTTAACCTGTTCATTCCTCAATTGGAGGAATTATTGTTGAGGGGTGACCGTAATGTACCCTCGATACTGGTCGGCGACATGAACATCAATATCTCCGATCATCACTCATCTCTCACTAAGGACTCTTATGTAAATATGTTGACAATGATGAACTACAAGTCCTGCATAAATGGATACACGAGAAATATGGCTGGACAAAGACCATCATGTATAGACCATATATGGTCTAATCTCGATGATACGGAGGATTTACAGTCTGGCATTGTGCAAACAGATATAACTGATCACTACACGTGTTTCTTGATCCACAGACCTATTGGAAAAAATAAACAGAGTATTGGAAGAGAATATACAAAAAGCAAAATAAATATTGAAAAATTGGTTTCTAGAATATCCGCTGAATCTTGGAAGCATGTATTAGGTACAGACGACGTGGACAGAGCAGCTGAAAATTTTGAAAGTATCTTAATTGGATGTATAAAGGAGTGCACCGAGGTTAAATGTATAAAAGTTAAGTCAAAACATAGATTGATTAAGCCTTGGATGACTTATAGCCTAGTAAAAGCAGTTAGAGAAAAACAACGATTATATCTCCTTTATAAAAAAAATCAAAATGAACCTTCACTGCGACGAAAATATGATAACTACCGAAACATTCTAAGAAAGCTAATAAAATCCACCAAGGATAAGTATTATAAGGATCAATTGAAACAACATGGAAGTGATAAGAAACAAATGTGGTCTACTGTGAATAATATTATTGAAAAGAAACAAAAAACATCCAAGATCAGTAATCTCACCGTGAACGGTAGGCGATATGATGCTAAACGCGAGCCGAACCACTGCGCAAAAATGTTTAATGATTTTTTTACAAATGTTGGTGCAAATCTCGCTGGAGATATTCCGCTAATAGATGATGAAGATCTTTTGGGTGCGTATATAGTTGGTGGGCAGGATAATAATAATGATGGTTTGAGTTCTTTCACGGAGGTTTCCAGGATTGATATTGAGAGGTATATAAATACCCTAAAGGGTGGTTCTGCACCAGGTCACGATGGATTGACTGTAAGTATTATAAAACTCTTGAAAAAGTACATATGTATTCCAATAACATATATCGCCAACCTAAGCTTTAGAAATGGTAAATTTCCAGAAATATACAAGAAAACAATAATTTGCCCTATCTATAAAAGTGGAAACCCAGAAGAGTTGACAAACTATCGCCCTATTTCACTCACGTCTAATATATCAAAAATTATAGAAAAAGCCGTAAAAAATGAATTAATGCTATTTTTGGATAAATATGAAATATTAAGTTCAAAGCAATTTGGTTTTAGACCTGGTTTAGGTACAAGTGATGCTATAGCTCAATTGACGTCATTGATTATGAAAAATTTGGACAAAAAGAAGAAATGTCTAACAATTTTTATCGACTTAAAGAAAGCTTTTGACAGTGTGATGCATTCCAGGCTTCTATTGAAATTGCAGAGGATCGGAATAACTGATAAAGCACTAAACTGGATTTCTAGTTATCTGTACAGACGAGAGACATGCGTTCGATTATATGACAGGTTAAGTGACCCGGCCACTTCGGAATATGGAATTCCTCAGGGTACAGTTGTTGGACCCCTCCTGTTTTTGATATATGTCAATGATATGTTGAAACTTAAACTAGAAGGTGAAATAATATCCTACGCTGATGACACGGCTATTACATTCGAGGGTGAAAGTTGGAGCGAAGTGTTAAGGACTGCAAACCGTGAAATTAATTTACTTAAAGCATGGTTCAACAGTAATAAACTAAGTTTGAATGCCGAAAAAACAGTGTATGTGCCTTTCGCTCTTTATGAGGATGTGACTCGGTTGGACATGCAAATTTTTATACATAGTAGCTATTGTTCTGTGAATTCATGTAATCAAAGTTGTATTGAATTAAGGAAAGTACTTGACACTAAATATTTGGGAATTGTTATAGATCATCAACTAAAATTCAAAAAACAAATTGAAAATATGGTTAAGAGAATCAGGAAGCTGATATTCATCTTTATCAAGCTGCGAAGTATATTGAATAAAGAAAAAATGAAAGTGGTTTATTATTCGTTAGTTCAGTCAATATTGCAGTATGCCATAATAGGGTGGGGAGGAGTATATCCAACCAATTTGTATCCATTAAATGTCGTACAAAGGGGAATCATTAAAATAATACTAAATAGACCACGCGACTATCCCACAGATAAAATATTTAAGGAGTTCAATGTGCTAACTATAGAGGATATATATAACAAAAACATTTTGTTACATTTACATAAGAGATTAAATGATAGCTTGTTTGTAAGGAGTAGAAGGAATTCATTGTTGTGCACACTAACCGTGCCAAGGTGCTGTACAAGTGCAGCACAACACCACTTTGAATATCTGAGTGTAGTGAGTTTTAATAAACTGCCTTTCGAACTTAGATCTATCAACTCCCAAAAAGAATTTAAAAATAAATTAAAGAAACATTTTTGTAAGGACAATCTATGATGAGTCAGCTCACATTTTAATATTGTTAATAATTGGTGTACGCGACTGTGCACTGTGTAAGTTATGTTCATTGTTATTGTTGCATTTTTTGACTCGCAGTGTCTGGTAATGGACAGAGAGATGACTATTCATTATCCATTATTTGAATAGTGGTACATTATAAGTACCTATTTTGTATTGTATTTTATTTATTTTTTTCAGATGTTATTTTTTATTTTTTGTTGTTCTGAAATAGTATTTATTTGATAGTAATATTGATAAAAATATGTATGTATAACACTATATTTGCGCGAACCCTATCTACTTTTGGGGATGGGGTGCGCGGGTATGGTGTGCTCCCCGACCAGACACAAGACTTTTTTGTTTTCACTGGTCGGGTATCCCAAATGTTCATTCTAAGTTAATGTATTTCTGTATTTTTGTAATTTTCTTGTATTTTTTTCTTATTTTAATGATTTAATAAATAAAAAAAAAAAAAAAAAAAAAAAAAGTGTTAATTTTTTTTTCGAATTGGTACACACTTTCCCAATTTTTAGAAGGCTGGATGTGCAAAAGGTTTCCAAACATTAAATGAAAATTGAGTAAATGTTACAGGAGAAGTAATTGAAGTGGTCAGTAACCAACTTAGGGTTGTGAGTTCGATTCCCGGTGCAGACCATATTTCTCTTTAATGACAAAGTTTTGTGTTGTGTGAAAATTACAAAAAATAAAAAGGGTAACTTTGGAGAGCCCAGATTCGTTTGAAAAAAAAGAAGAAAGAAGAAGAAGAAGAAAACTATTAATGAAAATATATGTAGGGGTAAGATTCAAGCAATTTTCCAGGTATTGATTCAAGTCTCTGATAAGAGCCAAGAAGCTTTTGTTCGGGTATTAATTTTATTGCGTCGTAGATTTCTAGACAAAAGAGCCTTGGTAAATGCACGACGAAAATAAAAACAAACATTTGAACACAATAGGACAGAAAATAGTCTATACTAAACCAGTACCTAAGTACGTAGGTACTATTTGAACAGTTTAAGGGAGTGCAATATTTAAAATAATCGTTCCGGGTTGTGAGAAAAATATTGCAACAATGAATTAATAGATCGATATTGTTTGTTGCTCTTGTTGCCTCCCTATGCCCCTGAGTGGGGTGTAAAAGGGAGAATTGATTGATTGTTTGTTAAGATTTCTAAAATAGTCTTTTTCTTACATCCGTTTTAGCCGCAATTTATTTTCCTCTTTAAGCGTCGAAATCGGCTACCTCAATCAATTTTCTATACCTGCTCGGTTGTTTTCATCTTTCAAATATATATTAAAGAGTGAAAACTATTTGGTAGTTTTGTAAAACCAGCCTGGAGGTTAACCCCTATTATTTATATTACGAGTTGTAGCTTAGAATCCCATCAGGGATACGGGATTCTTCAACACGTTTAATTCGAAATTCATGATAAGAGGAGGGTTTGAAATTTGACCTTCTTCTAACGAAAGTTGTAAACATAAAGTATTTCCACTAGCCAACGAAACATCAGTATAAGCACAGTTGTAAGCCCATAGTGGTCCAAATGAACATTTGAAATTCGAAAAAGATGGTAATATGAAAAATGTTATCTAATTTTGAAAAGTCGGACATTATCGCTAGGGTTGTAACGGTGATGGAATACAATAAGAAATTCTAGCCGTTCGTTATGAGAAACGATATTGTTAAAACCGTTGCATCACAGAGAATGCAGGTTGCACAGGATCGAGAGACGTGGAAGAATATGGGAGAGGCCTATGTCCAGGAATGGTCTGATACGGATTGAAAAGTAAGGAAGTTCATAAAAAGACAAATAAGAAAATATAAATGTTTATAAAGTGCCCAGCGGTTACGACGCCGGTTTTCGTACTATTTCGTGCGGAGGTCGTGGGTTCGATCCCAGGTGCCGACCACCTTCCTCTTTCACGAAACAGGTTTGATTAGCTTACTATGAAAGAGTCAAAGGGTGTATTTGTGTTCACTTTGAGTGAGCACAGATTCATTTTATCAACAACAACAAAAAAGTTTTCCTAAACATGAGAAAAATATAGGTAGAAAAGAATCCAAATAACATAAAAACAACGCCTTGACCGAAATAAAACTTGGTAGAGAAGATACAATATGCCAAATTTGCAGTTATTCTTAAAAATTTGGACCTTAAATTTAATGATCAAGAATATAAACGGTGCGAGAGGTAACTGTTTTCAGCCAATTCATTTGAAATCCTCAAAATGTTTCCCAGCTTGGTTTTCCCTTTTTTTCTTTGAGCGCAAATCACTCCGATTCGAGACCACTCCTGGTCTATTGCGTTTTCCCCTGCTTGCTAAAATGGTGTCTCCCAATGATGAGATCTTCCTGACTAATCCCAAACGTTGAAGTCCCCCATATTATCTACCCTGTGTTTACAAAAACTTATTGCTCTCGCTTAAACTGAGGAGAATCTACAGGTTCCATCATCTTCGAGTCCCAGCTTCCTCAGGTGTTCCGTAAGTCTACAGTGACCCGCTAAGAAGCCTGTTAGGATTTTTGTAAGACCTTTTTTACTTAGGCTCAAATATGATTTGGTTCTTCGGGAGTTAAACCCACCAAGAAGTTCTTTAGATTGCCTAAGACTGAAAAGGTTGTTGCGTTGTTATTTTGTGATTCCCTTCCTCTGTATATTAAAGTGGAAGCGTATTTTCGGTAATTGAAAAAATTGCTTGCCATCTCTAAAGAAAAAGAGCAGCGAATTTCTAAACATAGAAACAATATTTGAACAAAACAAGCAAACAGTAAAAACAGTTAGAAAAGATTTTATTAGTACTCCGCTCACTTCTATTGATGTTGTTTTTTTTCGAAATAATTGCGGGGACCCGATTGTTTTTTTTTTTTTTAATATCCTTAACAATAAAACACCCAAGTGTTACAGACGCATAAAAACCATTAACAGTCCAATGTAGGCTGCTAATGACGCCATTTTTTTCGTCTGTAAAAACAATGCGAATTGTAATGGAAAAAATCACATTTGAATACGTGTGGAATGTAACATATTGGATAACATTTACAGAACAATGAATCCGGCAAGCAATTCTTGCCTAGGGATATTTGTTTAGAGTTGATTTGTAATTATCAAAATCATTTTTTACTATGTAACTCTGTAAGTGTCGTATAACCTACATACAAATATATCCAAAATCTATCCATGGACTTCATTTCCATGTGTCACTCAATAAAAAATAGCGATCCTTAAGCACTAATAGGAGCACTCTATATGAAAAAAATTGTTGTTTTTCTTCATTCCTCGCAATTATTCTCTATTTTCTCACCCTTTAAAATACCCTGATCTTATTCGAATATTTCAACATCAAAATAAGCCGAATCGATCTAGCTTTGCGCGATTTTTCACATATCACGCAGATCTAAGTAGGTAATCAATTGTTTCTTTGTTGACGAAACATTGAAGAAACATACACTATCTATATTTCCTTTGGAATTGAAGGCTGGACAGTTTTCTAATTTCTTGGATTATGAAATAAAAGGATTGTTTTAAAAACAGCATTCATTTTCACATTTTTACTACTTTCATATATTTTTCATAAATATTCAAAACTATACTCTCCCATTCTTGTACTATTTTGGAAAAATGCCTTGAGAGAACTTTAAATCAAAAATCTTAAGGCGAACGTATGCGATGATACTATAAAGGAAGATAATCAGTTGATCTGAACAAAGACACCGAGAAATATAGGGATAAAAGACCCATTCACTATGAGCATTTAGTAGTACCTTTATGGGAGGTAAAAGGCATTCAGATTTAAGATGGAATGTTATAAATAAAAGCACACAAAAAAATCACCCAGAAAGGGTTCTAAGAGGGTCTTAATGCCCTTACAAACGACCAACCGAATGGAACCTCCAGGAAAATAGATGCAAATTCACCCACGAAAGATGCATAAATATCTCGTGATCGTTCTAGTAACGTCAGGTTGGCTTTCTTAGAGAAGAAAGAACGAAATCTTGATAGTGTCGACGCCGCTTGTACATTGCTTTTATTATTTATAACGACGTCCTTCCGTTGGATCGTTAAATGAACGACTAACGGCCGTTATGTGGCCCGTTCTAAGGGTCCACAAGGGTATGACGCAATTTCTATATCATTCCATTTTGATATCGTTTCGGACCTAAGGTCTATTTTTTTCAAACCGTACCGAATATTTTGATAAGTCAATATAAGAAGCGAACTAAAGTTCAATTTAATATGTAACTAGCTGTTACTTCGTTCGTTTTAATAACTTGTTATTTCATGGATCGCCACGTTCCAAAGTAGAAGAAGAACTTATTACTTGGCAGAATTCTATTTTTTACATATTCGTTATAGTATGTACTGTTACCTGTACGCCACCTACTGGGATAACCTTCATAAAATAGCATGTAAACCGCCGTATTTATATGAGCATAGTATATGGGCATTTATCATCATGGTTTTTAAAAATAAGATTTGATAATGTTTTTTCTCACGATATTACTCTTGGGATGTATACCTTCAATAATTTACAGTACCTACCTAGTTCTTACCTGAAAATTCATTTAAATGATGATATTTCTGTCTATGTACTGATTATTTCCTTACCTGTAACAAAAAGATAAAATGTCTCATTAATAAAATCACATGATAAATCATTAATACATTCAGAAGAAATTATAATGATATTATCTACCTAAATACCTAAGTGATTTTCAAACACTGATTTGACTGATGACAGGACAGTCTTCGATATTCAAAGCAACCCTAATAATCGGACACTATTGATTTTATGATCGCGTCAAAATTTATCGTAGATAACTTTAGTACTTTATCGTAGATGACATTTCAATCTTTGAATTTTAATTGGCATGTGATATCTTTCAAAAATATTAAAAAAACATAGTTTAAAACAGATGCATCGGTCGAAATTATATTGGTTATAACTGTTATAAGAGGTACCTAATTACTTTATCATCAAAAAAATCGTTCAATTTTTTTTATTATAGTGGTTCAAACAAATTCGAGTACAAATAATATTAATAGTAAAAACAGGACAACAGAAAAGCTGAAAAAAATAAAAAAATCATATTGATTGCAAGTAGGAGAAAATAAGTTGAATCACTGTCATAAAACATGTAATGATCAAAGTTAAGCCAAATTTGCCTAGTTATAAACTGAAAAACCAGAAATATGAATATGTAACAAAGATGACATTTAACAAAAAAAAAAGCTTAGAAAACGGAGGAAGATTTGCGAGTATTCACAAATCAACATAAAAATGATATCAGCATAATAGACATGCTGAAATGTTTCTCATTATTGGAAAATATATACGTTTTGGATGAAAGGATCATAAGTCTTGCAAATATGAGGATGCATGTAAGAGACAGGAGCTCGAGTAGCAGCCAGGACTAAGGGTGTAAGAGTAGGGAGGAACATGCGGATATAAAAAAGGAAAGCAAGGTCCGAGGATAAGGAGCCGCGTGATATATCGACACTAAATCATAATGTCCCATTACATCAACTGTGTCCTGTATCTAAAGCATCGAAGGGGTGATAGGCTGCTTTATTGGAGAAAAACATCGAGTTAATAATGAATAATGGCGGATTCGATGCATGAGTTATGCACAAGATTTTCGGATTACATTAACAGTAGTCCCAGATATTTTCTGAAGAAGATTTGTTTGTTACTTATTCGTTAAGATCTAGTCCTGAAAAATGGTCACAAGAATCTAGACATAATTAGAATGCTGTGCACCAACAAAACCATAACAGGCAATAAAGATGAAACATTAACAAAAATGGATATATTCATATCCTGACGCCAAATAGACAGAAGTCGCAGTCTTTAAATTTGGTTAATAATTTTCAACTTTTATCTCTATATTTCATTAATTATTATTAAATATCTACTTGTTTTATACATCAGATTTTTCGACATGTTGAACATGTCGAGAATTCTCATGATTAGGAGTTTCGGGGCTTAAACATTACCACCTAATGGCGAACGTTGTTAACGTAAAGTGGTCATACTAAGCCAGCCTTCAAAATAACAGTAGAAGACGGTCGTAAGCCCGTATAGTGGTTTGTTCCATTTAAAAATCGAACATCAGTAATGAATTTTAAGAGTCATTAGTTGTTACATATTGGTGAACCATGGTTTACGCCCTTAATAATGAAGTACCTAAAGATGATAAAATGAGATCAAATGATTCAATTTGTTTAAAATTTAGAAGCAAAAGGGGAACAGTGAACAGACAGATTTTTTTTCCATACAATATGGTGAAACTTTTAATTAAGTTTAATATAGTAAAATAACGTATGAATATGAAAGTCGTCAATTATTCGAAGAGCGAAAATTCGATGTGAATTTCATCGTCGAAAGTAGAGCATCCCTCTAAGGGCTGGCCAAGGTACTGAAGGAAAATATTATAACATAAATAAGAAGGTTCAGGAAACTGTGAGATGAAATAATGTATATTGAGGGGAGGAGGGAGTGTATCGTTCTTCGAGTGAACCTTGAACACTCCCTGATAGTCCTTAGATTTAGTATCAAGAGGTTTTTCTTCACACCTCAAGCAATATCATCTTTGATATTTTTCGAAGAATAGTTTAATGCGAATTAATTTTTAACGCCTATTTTGGAAAAAAACAGGCTCTATTGTAAATCAGTAAAAACAGTGATTTTAGCAAAATTTCATGGTTTTCATAAGTAAATAGATCAATCGATTTGTAGGAAAAATATGAACCGAATAACTACTTAGAAACGAAGGACTATGACTCAATGTGTTCGATTTCTAAAGGGTATGAACAAACCACTACGGGCTTACGACCATCTTCTACTGTTATTTCGAATGCTGAAGGCTTATGCACTGGGTTCCGAGGGAGCTGTCCGTCGTCTGCAATGCTTTTTGTTACTACGGTAACAATATTGACAATGTTCTAAGTTAACGTCCATCGCTATTGCTTTGGCCTCAGTACCGTAGTCCTAGGATAGCATATCATTAGTGTGTTAATTTAACGTTTACAACGTTTGCCATCGCTATGGATAACTAGTTGTTTTGCTGATTAAACACAGATGTGATGTATGTTGTATAAATGAAGTGGTTGGTTCACCAGTAGTATCAGTCGGCGGCTTTCGTAGGTACATACAGCGTATTGATCTAGGGTTCGAGTCCCGGTTCCAACCATTTCCACTTTCATGACACAACCCATATTTCATAAAATATATCTGTAAGACAATAGGTATACTCATCATGACAGGTTACTTTGGCAACTTGCCAACCATTTTGACAAGCACTGTCTATTCCGAAGGCAAACAAGGGCCACAACCATTTCTTGCCCACGAGTGAAATCCTTTGCAAGTGGCTATTAATTCTCGTCAAAACGGTCAATTCTTCCCATGTACTTCTTTTATTTTATGATCATAGCAGGCAGTTCACTTGATTTTTTTTTCTTTGCTTCTCCACCACGCCAACCCGATCGAATTTACTCCTGGGAGACACTCCGTGGCAGTTGGAATATACTATTGTCATGCCATTTACAAACACACAGACTTGAGCTCACTGAAGGAAATCGGACCTCCCTCACTTTTTTCGTAGTGTGTTCACCTAGTAGTGGATATTTTCCGTTCGGTTTTCTCCCACAGTGCCAGCTCTTCCAAATCCCTTTTTCGTTAAGGTATTGAGTAATTTAACACTTGTAAAGAACTTGTCAAAATAATAGTTGTATGGCCTTTGTTCTTGACGCAAGTTTTCTGCTATGTAGGTATATAATAAAGATGATGCTCTGAGGACAAGAGGTAAATTTTCCATCTTGAGGAGGAAAGATAACAACAAATTCATCGTTATCATTATAACCTACATATTTCTTTAACATATTCGCTATTTTGAGACTTTCAAGGCTATAAAAATAACAAAAAGCAAGAATTGATACAATGCATACAAATAGTTCCTAAATTTGTTCAATAATGTACCTGTATTGCCCAGTGTCACCTGAAGGTGACATTAAAACTTCAAATAGGTATAAATCGAATATTTTAATGAAATCGTGAGAATAAATTTGTGTAAATACTAAATTGATCCTTTATAAATCTGCTTTAGAAAGAATATTTCACAATACTTACTATTTATAAATTTTTTATTAATGTATATTCCGCTACGTACCAATAACACTAAAATTCCTGCCAAGAGCTGACAATAACTGTTAAAATATGCAAGATTAAAGTTGCCAATCGTAAAAATTACACACAATCGGATTGTAATACCATTGTACAACAATGTTATATCAAAATAAATGTAGTTATAAACCTCCAAATATTTTTAATATTTTTTTGAAAACGCGGCACCTGTAGGTGACGTTGGGAATTTTTTTTTTTTTTTTTTATTTTATTAGGCAATCCACCCGATGTCGAGTGATTTGTGCCATAACAATAAACAATATATTATACAATATAGAAAGAACATGAACTGCTCATTTTAAACAAGACAGCATAAACATGAAATGTAACATGTGAACAAATAGCTATTTAACAACACAATTTGAGACATAATTTAATGCATAACCAATAAAGACGTTGGGAATTGGAGGGTTAAATAATCTTTTTTTTTTCAATAAAAATATAGTTTTGTCTACTAAAATATGTATGATTATGTTTTTGCCTGATTTGGTACCTACAGTGCCCAATGTCACCCTCAGGTGACACCTACCCCATAAAAAAACTACAAAAAATTTGAAAATTTTGTCGATGGATCATCACTTTGGATTCCATAAAGGCACCAAATACACAATTCCATATGAATATCATGATTAGGTACGGCATGGGAATTGGAGGGTTAAATTTGGCAAAATGATAATCTTTCGAAGAACAATATCATTGGTTTGATATTCTGGACACCCTTGTATGACACACACAACAAGATTAGTGTGAACGAAATTGAAAACTTACCTACGCTCGTTCTGTTTATTTGTAATATTTTTCCTTTCTTACCTATCACTCCGTTTCCCGAAGGGGGTAGGCAGAGAGTACGGACTTCAATTCTTTCCTATCCAAACAAAGTTCTTTCGCTTCTTCCAAACGCATAACATTCCGCGTACATGCTCATCTATTCCTTTTGCTCCTAACTTGGCCCTCCTCTAAGACGGCACCGATATGGTCGGACTATGTCATTCGAGGTCGGTCTCGTCAGCGTACACCCATTCTTTCAGATTTATATATCCTTTAAGTCATTGTGTCTTCGTTCATTCTCTGTACATGCCAAAACCACCTTAATTTATTCACTTTCATTCTAGTCACTACGCTAACATCCACTCCACATTCCTTTCTAATATTATCATTCCTCACCTTATCAATCGGTGTCTTTCCGCATATCCTACGCACTACGCAGTGATCTCATTTCCACAGAATTTAATCCAACTTCCAGATTTGTCGTATTTGTTTGTGTAAATTTGAAATCTCACAAATGTATAGTAAAAAGGAGAAATATGAATTAAACAAACAAGGCCTTAGCTTGCAATCGAAAGTAAAGCTTAATACCTATCTTTATTGTTGAATTTTCAAAATTGTGTTCGTAAGGTATGTAGATCGAAATAAAACAACTCCACACGATTTTAGTGTACTTATTTGAGGATATGAAATCGTCTCAAGAATATTATGATCATTGCAATACTTTACTTTTAAGTAACCAAGAGGTTTAACACTATTTGAGGCTCATAGACAAACTGGAGATAGAGAAGGGTAGAAACCCTAAATCTCTCCTTCATATGGTGTTTAATAACAACCACTAAAATTTATGTTTCCAACAATGATTTAATATTTCAGGAAGGGTCATTTTATTGCAGTGAATAGCGACAGCCTCGCGTTATATTTTTACGATGCGAATGTGTCTGGATGAGTCGACAGTTTTCTGCTGTAAAACCCATAAGAAAACATTTTAATAATATCGTCGCTTATCGAACAACACCGCCCAAGTCGAAAAATGACGATTTTGACTTTTGAATGCAGAAAGATAGAGCTACTTCTCCCGCGTGTACCCATAGGTCCAATTTATTAAAATTCAACCAATCAAAGGCCATAATTGAAAAATAGTAACAGCGCCCAAGTAATTTAGCCCTGTAACACCGCTCAAGTAATCACTCCGCCATACAATGTTCGTAAGTTTTGTGCCATTCGAGTGTTGATCGTTGTTTTTCGCGTGGTTTTTCTGTTTTCTTTGTGATATGAGCTGATTAACATATAGATAACACATGTTAGATATTGATTTCCTTATAATATGCTTAGTTTCCTATTGCTATTGCATGTTATTCCAAGTTAAAGTCGAGTAAAATTGTTACCAAATACTTACGCGGTGTTGTCATTAACTTTTTTGGCCCAGTGAAATGACTTAGGCGGTGTTACATCAAGTTTTCTATAGGCGCTTGGAAATAAAATGTCCCATGGATATAAGGTCTTTGAAGTATAGGAATAAAGATGAAGAAATATATCAATTATTGCAAGATGCCGGACTAATTGATTGGTAGTCGTTGGTAGCCTAACAGTTCCGACAAGTTTCCTATTGTTTTGTACTGGAGATAGTGGGTTTGATCCCAGGTGCTGACAATCTTCCTCTTTCACGATACAAATTTTAAATAGCTTAAAGTGAAAGAGGCAAAAAAGTATTCGTGTTCAATTTGATTGAACACAGATTCATTCTTATAAAAAAAAACAACATTGCCATAAACTCCATTATAAATAGCACTTCAGTGAAACTTTTTTGATCTACAGCCATCTCTCAAGAATCCCCAACTTCAACAGCCACCGCTTGATGACCAATTGGTGGAACCAATATTTTCATCAAAACCAAAAATCACCTCTTGATGATCCCCGGACACCTTACGTTCCACGAACAGGCAACAATCCACTAGCTTCCACTCTAAATTATACCATTCGAAACGAACTGTGGCACCTGAAGACTTTTAAATACACGTTTGCCGCTTCTGTAGCACTCAACAATGTTGATGAGTCTCCAAAAGTTGTTATCCTTTGAATTTTCTTTCTTTAAATAAATAAATTAATTAGTAAGCATGTAAGATGATTTTAAAGTTTGACGATGATGTAATTTGTCAATAATAATTAAATTACGAAATAAGGTGATGAAATCCCAACATTACATTGCCTTATGAGTGTAAAGCATGCTCTTTCATAAAACATAACATAGGTACATTAGATGAGAGTGGCACAGCATGCCATGGAAAGATCCATGATCAGAAGAAGGGTATTTTAATAAGATACCCAACCAGAAATACTGATATCCGAAGCTGCACATGAGTCAGCGATGTGGGTGATAAAATTGCCAAGCTCAAATGAAAGTACACTGGTCATGTACCTATTACTTGGAGACGACGAACAGTAGATTACAAGACCAACAGACTGAAGACAAGAGACTGGCCTTAGAAGAGTAGATAGACAGCCGATGAGGTGGAGCGACGATATCATACGGGCCGTCAGGTCCAGATGGCCAGAGACATGGAGTAGTGACATGAGCACTGAGCAGGCCTATGACCTGCAGTGGACGAGCACGGGGGTAATTTTATAAGATAACAAATGAACCCAGTAAGTACATATAAACGCAACATAAGAAAGAAAAGGGAATGAATGTTGAAGGTTAAAGACGTGACGGAAAGGCGAAAGATAGCCGAAAGAATGGTAAAACATGGTGTCCATAAGCCAGATCGAAGCATGAAACCTCCATGAATAGAAGGAATCGAACTACAGCTAAGTGATGAACAATGAAAGCTCTTGTTTTGGAAGACCATGAATTCTATAGACGATTATTTTTTTTATTCTCTTGTGAACCAAATTCGACCGTCATAGGGAGCGGAGCTTAATTTTTTTTTCAATAATGCTCTTAGATGAAATTTTCCTGGATACTTTGAGTGAAAATTGGATCGTTATTGCTATGTGCTTAGTTATTTATGATTTTATATTTAAAATTAACAATATAATATTGAAATTATAACTGTTTCCTAGTGGTTCGTTCATTAGAATATTGTAATTCAACACCGCCTAAGTCTATAAAATATTAGTGTAATACCGCCCAAGTCAGTTTAATACTATAATTAACTGAAAAAACATAAATATTAGCAAATAATAGTATTACTCATTCAAAAATATGATAAATTGAATTAAAAAAAATAAATAAACACTTAAATTCACCAAAATAGGCAGTTTTTTCACTCTCCTGAAAAGTTGGTAAAAATGAGTTGAGCGGTGTTGTTCGATAAGCGACGATATACCATGAATTCAAGGTTGAATTTGTTGCAGATTACGTAAGTGCTTTGTGGTATTAATTTCGCTTTCTCTGTTTGGCAATCGCATCTGTGTCAAATATTGTTTGTTAAGCAATGCTAAATAATTGGTCTGTTTATCAAGTGTCTTGTGAATCTTCTGTCTGTGGTTCCTTCAGTTTTACAAAGGATCATCAATTAATCCAGGGAATATTTATATTTTGTGTCGTCACTGCTTGCACCAAAAACTTTATTATTTCAAGCCACACATTTTCTAAAGTGTGTCCTCTTTTTCCATTCAAAATTGCATAGAAATATTTTTTGAATATTTTTGTGGCTATAATGCTATGTTGAGCGGAATGGATTCCTTCCTACTGCGTTTTGCTCAAAACCATATAATTGAACAGGCTCTAGGATAAAACATAGACATAAACAAGAATGAAAGTACGAAATAATTAAGCAGAATCCAAGTTTAATTTAAACATTTTTCCATCATCCTCAGTAAATTTCATACGAAATATTATGTTTTTTTTAGTCTATTTGCGATTTCTCACCTTCTTTTTTTTGTCTAGTTCTGTATTGTATCTTTTTCTGTTTTGTTTTTTTTTTCTATAACCAACCATTGACGAGAAAGACAATCTTATTTTTCTTATACAATACAAAGTATTGGATTCATTACAAGATAAAATTCAAAATAATTGAATCGAAATTTATGACGACGCTGTCCGTATATTCAGGGTCACAGAACGTATGAAACTGTCAAGAATAAATTTAAGAGTTGGTTGTCCTGGCAGCTAACCAACCAGTTATAAGGGACGAAGGGAAAATGTCCGGGGACCAGGAGAACATAGAGGGTCGTTAGTGGCGCAGCCTCCAATCATTCATCCATTTGTTCCGAGTGATTTCTTCCAGAGTCATCATTGTGTTTGGGCGTTGTAGGTTGCTGTGTCCACAGCGGGGGTCATGGACGTCCAGGCGGAGATTCGCTCAGCTGGAAAATGGAAAAACGAAGGAGAATTTCCTTTTTTTCTATATTACAACGCAAACTATATTGTTACATGTGTCAGAGGTTACATGTGATATGTGGTATTTTTTCCGAAAGACGATTTCGAGAAAAATATTGGCGTTGATCACCTGCATATTTCAAAGGATTTTTATCTAAATGGTCGAGTTTACCATCATAGATTTTTCTTTTTTTTTATGAATCTGTATAGACCCTTTGACTTATCACATTAACCTACTTAAACCTTTTGTCGTGAAAGTGGAAGATGGTCGGCACCTGGGATCGAACCCACGACCTCCGCACGAAAGAGTACGAAAGCCGGCGTTGTAACCGCTAGAACTACTTCGACCTAATTCCTTGAAAACTCCTTGGCAACCTTAAGGTATAGAAGTAAACTGCACATCAAGAGTTTTTGATTCAATTTCCAATCAGTTTAGTATATTTCAAAATGTTTTTCACTTGAATTTTCTCTCTCAATTATCTCAGATTTTACGGAGATAGTGCACTTTAAATTGTGTCTGGCATTTAGTAAAATATATGAATTTATATTATGAACTACTTATAACTCAGTAGGTACCTATGGTGAAATTGTGACTCACGCTACTTTTCCTTGCCACCACAGATTTTTTATGTTTATGACATTTTTCTAACATATTATAATGAAAGAAGCAAAAGTAGTAAATGTTGACAATTTGGAATATAAATGAACGACTTCAGGCTTAATTATTATTTTTTTTAATAAAAAAAGGAAAGCGTCGGCGTTTAGTGTCGAGACGAAATGTAAACTGTTTGATGCGTGTGTGTTGCCCATTCTCCTGGTACCTGACCAAAGCCCAGGCACAAAAAGTCTCAGCTTTTGAAAATAAATGAAGTTCCTCAGGAGAATTCTGGGTGTAATATGGTACCACCGCATCACGAACGACGCTATACGCGAGCGGACCCAGCGTGAGCCCATCACTTCTACCATTACGGGGAGGAGATGGAAGTGGCTGAGACATGTGTTAAGGATGCCGAATGACAGTTGGCCGAGGAGAGCGCTGTTCTTCCTCCCATCAGGGTCCCGAAGACGAGGAAGACCCTCTCACACTGTGTTCCGCTCCTTCGAAGCAGAGCTGAGGGATTTGGACATGGTGTGGCAGGAGGTCATAAACATTGCGCGAGATCGAGCTCTTGTTGCTTCCCTATGCCCCTGAGTGGGGTGTAAAAGGGAGAATTGTATTGTATGGTTGTATAATAAAAAAAGACTGCCTAACATAAGAATACTGAAAACCTTAGATTTCTAAGAATTTATGATTCAATCCACCAAAAACAAAACCATGAGTTACATGATACTACCTAAAAATAGCATATACGAGAAGATATTTAAAGGATATTTAAAATAGATTATAGACAAGGATATCTCTAGTCCTGAATAGAGTCAACGATCTCAAAAGAAAGTCAAATTTCAATGGTCAAAATATAAGAATTAGAAAAACATAGAAATAAAAGATAATAATTGACCAACCAAATACCAGAAAAGTTTAAATCACATCAAACCCAAGTAAGCAGTTAAGAGGTACAAAGCTTAAGCAATGCTTTCAAGATTTCTTTTAACTTTCTCTTGTTTTATCTTCAGATGATGCCGTGATCTACTGCAGCTTGAATCGAATTTCCGCATTTTCGAACCCGGAAGGGTGTTAAGGTTAATTTGATTAACAACCGAAAACAAAAGTTATAGAGAAAGCCTTTTCGTTTTACTAGCAAACTTTTCAAGAAAGGTTTCTGTGCTAAAGCTTTGGAAATTCTCAATACGGTGTGTGCATTTAATCTTGTTAAGGGTTGTGTTATTAAAACCTGAATTGTTTTAGAACCCTAATACATAGAATTTCGTTCATACAAAATTTCGTTATTTTTACTTACATATTTTTTTGAGTGAACAAATATTTATATTATTTTTTTTTCATGATATTTTGAGCGCGCTTTTAAGAGCTAAATTAATATACCTACACAACGCAGCATTTTTTTAAATAAGGATACACAAAAATTATAATGTGTATTTTAGCTTATTCATTGAAATTTTGTCTCGTCACTTCGTTTTAAGCAGATCTCTATTAAATAACGTTTCAATGCAAATTGAATAAAGAGCAAATAATGCGTTACCTCACCTAGTGGAGGATCGTGTCTTATCTACTTGGGGTCATGGACACGAATCAGCAAGGGGCTCGTCACACTCACACACCGCCTTCTATTTTATAAGTAAAACAAACATGATTTTACCAGAATTTTAGTTCGTAAGTAGAGTCTCAGCTTTCAATTTTAGGTAGGTATATACTCACAAAATACGAGTAGGTATGTTCATATATGTGATGTCTCCTAGTTTTTTTTTAATTTACTTTTAGTTGATTCTTATGAAAAAGCGTATGACTGTATCCAATCCAAATCCAAACATCCTTTACGCCCCACTCAGGGGCATAGGGAGGCATCAAGAGTTCTCCATTGCGTTCGATCCTGCGCAATGTTTATGACCTCATCCCACACCATGTCCAAATCCCTCAGCTCTGCTTCGAAGGAGCGGAACACAGTGTAAGAGGGTCTTCCTCGCCTTCGGGACCCTGATGATAGGAAGAACAGCGCTCTCCTTGGCCAACTATCATTCGGCATCCTTAATACATGTCCCAGCCAAGTCCTTCTCCTCCCCATAATGGTAGAAGTGATGGGCTCACGCTGGGTGCGCCGTCGTATGGCAGAGTTCGTGATGCGGTGGTACCATCTTACACCCAAAATTCTCCTGCGGCACTTCATTTCAAAATCTGAGACTTTTTGTGCCTGGGCTTTGGTCAGGTGTCAGTGGGTGTGAACCCATATAGGAGAATGGGCAACACACACGCATCAAACAGTTTACATTTCGTCTCGATACTGCCACGACACGACACATAACTGCATACGGGTGTTTAACTATCTTCGGGACAGATTTGGCAATTCGTACAATACAATATTGTCCAACAAGTAATAGGCATGGATGTTCCATTTTCGGTGAATAGAGGGAGACCAAAACATCATAATGGTACAAAGGTGTGATCAGATGCAAAGATGCGGAAAGTGGTTCAGCTGAGAAGCGTGTACGGTACGCACAGTCTGAGGACGGGTAAAACTGACCCCAACAGTCTTTCCATAAAGACGTTAAATAAGTTGTAAGCATTGAGTGTCTAAATCATTGTAGACAAGTTTGCTAATTTTACTTGAAATCATAGTGAGTGATGGGAATAGGAGATACGTTAAAAGAAAGACAGGCTGCTACACCTCCAAGCTGTCCGCACGGGGAACCTTTAAATTAGAACGCAATTTGATAAAACTGTAGGAAATTCTACTAGACATTAATTAGCTGTCTGTATGCGCACGCATGTCCCTTCTCAATCATCCTTATCTGGTGTAGGGGGTGTTGTCTTATCATTGACAAACTATAATGTAAAACAATATAATAATTAAAACGTTACAAAGGGTGTCCCGGCAACACCGCGCAACGTTCTACGACCGTCAAAACTATTATCTTTGCCTACTCCACATTTTAACGTACGAGCAATGTTGATGGAACTGAACAAGTCAAAGGATAATATTGTTATTAGATAGGGTTGAGATTGCTCAGGAAAGAACAGGTATTTTATGTAATTATTTTATTTATGTTTTTTTACGGTGGTTAGGTTCCGATGTCCGTTCATTATGTTACTTAACCCTAAATACTCGTTAAAACAATATCAATGTCTTTAAATCTTCTTCTTCGACCATGTCCGCTCTCTAGTTGGAGCATAATATGGACTCCACAAGTCCCCGCCACGCCACTCTGTTCCCTGAGGTCCTCATCGCCTCGTTCCGTATAGTAATAATGCGTCTAAGATAAAACTTGATCTAATAATTAGGAAATGAATGATTTTTTGTGCTCACTCAAAGTGAATACAAATAAACTCGACTCTTTCAATTACTATTACCTCCTTATTGCCTAAAACTTTGTAAAAGCCATTCTATCCAACTTACAGGCCAACCCCGGTTAGAAATTACAAGAGAAAAAACTCTCAGAAATACCGGGTTGGAATCGATCCCAGGATCTCTTAGTCAGTGATCGACACCTATTATGCCACTAGGTAAACGAGGTTGTGTATTCTTGTTGTATTCAAGCAAGCCTTTGAGTGATAAAACATGGTTATGCAAGATGCTTTAAAAGTAGCAGTGAATTCAAACGTTTGGCTCAAAATAATCGAGAGTGATTTGCATATTAACATGTTATTTTGAAATGACGATGTAAGCCTGTTACAATGGCGATATGTCAGTCAAGCTGGAGTGCTGGGAGGAGATACCGTCATTTAGATCGGCAGCCGACGACAAAGGGTTGTTGGTTTAGCAGGCTATGGCGAAATAGGATACAAGTCGGCTGTGAAAATGCCTGCGTGTAGAGTTGTTTTAGAAGGCGTTAGTTTACTTAAACTCGAAATTTGCTGTACGTATGAAAAAACGATAAAAAACGGCGAACATGTAAAAAAATTACGTATGGTTAATGTCGCCTAAATCTGGACTGGAATAAGAACACGTCGGCTTGAGCCAGAAGAATCAATCGAGATTATTTGTTAAATTATTGTATTTTGTATTTATACACAAATAACAAAATATTAAAAAAAAAAAAAAAAAAAAAACAAAAAAAATTCAAAACATCATATAAATACAATAATTGCGAAACATCATAATGGGCAATGAATAAATAGAAATAAAAAGGCGATGCTGGAAGGGTGTAAAGGACCCTTTCAGCCCTCTGTCAAATGAAATGTATGAAATACTTAAGAAAGTTTTTTTTAAAAAGTGGAGGTAAATTCTCTGCTTACCACTAACGATACACTGCGTAATGAGTTAAAAAATCTTTTTACACTTTGACATAGATCGCTAAAGATGACAATTATTGTCCATTAAAATGTTGCTTGTTTGCAGAAACATGTTGCCAAAACTTTGTTTAAGCATTTTAACAAGAATCATTTTGTTGGCCAGAGTGGATAAAGCTTAATATGTTCGTCATGAAAAAAATTGATGAACACTGTACCTCTAATTCACAACCTGAAGACTTAAGGCTTCAATGTATAATCTCTAATATAATTAAAGTCGGGAGATCGGCTCAACAGATTCTTCCGATGTTTGATTTATTAGATTCTTCTCCGCTCCGGATAACAGAATAACTAATAAAAAGTTGAATAAATTTGTATGGAACGGGTTCTGCATCGGTACCGCCACCGACATCTGTTGAGGAAATAGGTAGATTGATATTTTGATAGAAACATTAAATAGATAGGGCAATGTTTTCCCTATTTTTCTACAGGTGGTATAATGATTTAAATTAATAATATCGTTTTTGATGGTACTTTATCAAGCTTTTTTATAATTTGTTACCATCTATAATTATAAAAGAAGGTTAGTGCGAACACTTATAACTCGACATCGGTTGAACAGATTTTTATCGTGTTTATTTTATTTGATTCTTCATCGCTCCGGATAACAGAATAACAACTATTGAAAAATCGAATATGGATGGAAAATAGTATGAAATAATATAATATTACAGTTAGTATGGATAGGGGAATTTTGGTGATTTTGAAATAACTGATTCATAATTACCACATAACTTTTGATTTTTTTACAAAGAGTAGTCATGTATGTTAGCTATGTAATGTTACCCAGCAATATTTTATTGACTTTTGATTGAAGGCGAGACGAAGTTCGATGGGTCAGCTAGTTATATTATAAAAGAAAGTCAGTTAGTGCGAACACTAATAACTCGATATCGGCTGATTTTTATCATTTTGGTTAATTGGATTCTTCCCCGCTCCGGATACCAGAATAATTATTAAAAATTCGAAAAATGGATAGCAAATAGTATAAAATATAATATTAAAGTTAGTATGGAACAGACTTCCTGCGACACTAACGCCATTTATGAAAATTTCTATAACAAAGTTATTGTTTACTGACCAGCCATTGATATTAAAAATATTGGTTTACAGATTTTTGATGGGAATTTTATTTCTAGCTTTCAAATTTTTATTTTAACATTCCAACATATTTTAAACGTATTTTTTTTTGTATAAATAACAAATTCGAAATCAATTTTCATAGTACCTAAGGACAAGGTCTGTCGGGAGATGAGTTTTAGTAAACTTGATTTTTGTGCTTATTTTTACTAGAAAAATATAAAAAAAAATATTCAGAAACTAATAGTAATGCACAACATAAGACGCAAACTCCAAGAAATTCCCCTATCGAACGTAAAGACATTAATTTTCATAGGTTGTTATCATTGATTTCAGAATTCCTATCATTCATTACAATTATTATTATTTCTCTTCGACATTCCCAATGTGAATCGGTGAATCGAGCTGGGGATTTTTAAAACAAAATGGTAAAAAAATCTTTTTCAATAATAAATATCTACTTTTAGCATTTGCATTTAATTGAGCAATTTAATTCTACTTTCACACTTCTGATGGCCATACAACTCCTGCTGTGTTTTGGCCTCCGGAACAATGTTTTTCCAAGCTGTTCTGTTCTTCACGACAGACTTGTGTGGTACACTGATCTCCTATATCAAACGCGTCCAGGTACCGAGCGACATTGTCCATCATCCGCTGTCTTGGGCTTCCTGGACTTGCTCTCTAGAAGATT
The DNA here is from genome assembly GCA_963576905.1 of Mystacides longicornis. Lineage (NCBI taxonomy): Eukaryota > Metazoa > Arthropoda > Insecta > Trichoptera > Leptoceridae > Mystacides > Mystacides longicornis. The sequence goes on along the minus strand of OY756433.1, from coordinate 3,877,677 downwards.
CTTTGTGGAGATCTCTACTCCAAGCCTGGCAATATGCCCGATTCATGCCATTATTTTCGATCTGTTGTCACTGGTGATCAATGATTGTCCTGTGAGTGTGCGTATCTCAGCATTACTTATCAGCCTCCAGGAGCCAGCCGTAACTCCCGGCCTAAGTCTAAAAATTCTGTTCTTAAAGTGTCATGATCTAGGATTCGGAGTCATACATGACTATACTGGTTTCGAATGTATTGTACACCAGTAGTTTGATTACACTTTTGCTTATACCATTGAGGTTTCATGAGGTTTCATATTAAGATTTATAAAATTGAGATCAAGAAAAATACTCATGATATGTTTTTTTAGGTCTAGTGTAGTGAATGATTTTTTAGTTAAATTTTTTGACATGGGTCAAAACCATTTTTGGCTAACATATCCATCCCCAAATTCCTGAATCTTTCATTGTAATGGGTATCGTTACTTCCGTGAGCTGTCTACTAAAAGTACCTACGGCCCGAAGCTCCCCATTGGAGGGAGGTGCCGTTATGTGGTTATGATAAATGATTAGACTTCGGGCTATTTCCACTCTTTCTTCCTATTTCCTATCATCATTACTATACTTTCTTCCTAACAATCATACCTTCTATACAATCATAAAAATAATAGAGAAGACATTGAGAGAAAACAATGCCAGAAAAATACTATAAGCAGTTGTCATTAATTAATTATAATAATAAATTATGAGTATTATTTTCAATTCGAAATATAGTCATATTATGTCTTTACATCACGTGAATAATACAGAAGAATCGTTTGATTTTTTCTGCGCAGAGCCGTGCAAAATTTAGCTGAGTAATCTTATATGTTCAGTTTACTGAACGATGAATAAAAGCATTGGAAACACTCAAATGCGGATTTATCCTTCAACTTGTTAATCACACTTCAAAGCCTTTATTTTAAAAATTAACAAAACCAAATTAAATAATCAAAAAAATAATATAATTTATGAATACAACACTAATAAAAATCATAGATACATGTAAAACATGAAAAACCAAAAGGTTACGAAAGACAGTGGATGGAAGGAATGGCAGAGAGAATTTTGAAGAATGTTATATTGTGTCATCCGTGATTTTTTGAACGTGTACAATGACTGTACATAGTCTTTAAGCTCCTGAGATAGATATGGGAAGTTGGTCCCTCCAGTAGCGCATGACGCTGATATCAATTCACCGAATTCTGAATCTGAATCCTGGAAGTCTAAGATTTTATTCAACTAAAATTTCCCGAACCCGAATTTCGAACCTCACATCTCATTGAGTACAGTATCTCTACATTAAAATTTCTGAAAACCTACAACTTTTTTACATATTAGACAGCTGAAATATGCAGCTTCTGGCAAGCTTTCTATATCTCGAAGTCTTGTTTAACAAGAGTAGCCTCTCTGAGCTCGTAAAATTACAGAAAAACAAACATAAAATTTGTTCTAATACACAAGCAGCATATGAATTTCTAGATAGATTAAGAAGTCTACGTAAGCTCTTTACATTAATTTCTATTCATCTAGTCACTAGTGGCTATTGGGGGAGCATCACACGAGGTTTTAGATTAGTTTTAAATAGTTTGTAAAATGCTTTAGATTATTGACCCTCTGGACAATCTGTTCTAACCTCTCTTCTCGGGGATATTATGTTATCGATGTTTTGTGAGATCCTTACGATCTCAAGCCACATTTGGGATGTCAAGATGCAGAACTAATTATGCACAGAACACATTCTTAAAACGTCCTATGGACATTAATTTTTCAATAATATAGACCTGAATAACTCTTCTCTTACGGTTTTCAGGCAAAAAGTAAAAACACACCTGACGTCAGAGCAATAACTTCTTTTATCTTCCTGCTTCTTCCTTGTCCCTTACTCCTATTCCTCACCCTAATCCTTTTTCCTAATACCCCCAGCCGAGCCTGCACATATTGTTACAAGTCTTTTTTTTGTTGTCTGTCTTTTTCTAACCTACTCGCTGTAAATGTCTACGTATACACTTTACTGGTGTTTTTGTTGTCCATACTATTTGTGTAATTTTTTGTTATAATATCACTGTTTTGATATTTGTTTAACAAAATAAAAAAATATAAAATTAAAATAACCTAGGATGCTATTAAGCGAGCAGCACATGAGGTTATAGAAAGGTTATAAAACAGTTGTACTTAGTAGGCTATAGAGCCTCTTAACAAACCTTTCACAGTCTAAAGAGTGTTTCATGGGTATTGTCATCGTTACATTTGCGTAGTAGTTCATTTATAAAAAAAAACATAACAATGTTTGTATGTTGATTTATCCGGTTCATCTATAGGTGATGTATGGTGTTTACATGGTGCTGGCGCCTAGTGAGATTCATTTCTCAGGATCTATCTCACCCTCCCAGCAGTTCAACCACCCTTCTAACGCCGTGAGACATAAATCTTACAACTCTAAATAATAATGTTTACTTTCACTAAAGGGAACATTTTAGTGTTGATAATATTTATGGAGAATATTAAATCTTGGACACAACAACAGAGAAAAAACTAAATGCTTTTTCAATTTTATTTGGTCAGGATCTGTCGGCTCCTATATAAAATTGGTTGCGATCGAGTCCAGGCAACAAAAATCGCGCTCAGGCCCGATATCCAGGTTCTATCTGGTAAAAAATATTTTCAGTATTTTTGACAAGCTTGGTATACTATGTCCTTTCCTTCTTTTTCTAGGTCTCAAGACCTGTTTTTCAGTAACAACTTGTCTCTCCATGTCTTGGGCGATCGTCCTGGCGGTCTACGTCCCTCTGGAATCTCCACCATTTCCGCTTTGGCTAATCTTGAGAAGTCCATCCTCTGATCATGGTCCCTCCAAAAACGTTTCTTTGTTTGATCCATATTACCATGTTTCGATTCCGTAGGTCATTATGGGATCTATGCATGTCTTATAGATCTTGAGCTTGCTGATTTTGTCCCATTATTGTACATCTGCATGTGATGGGTGACGTGTTTTGTCCCTCCCAACCGTCCTAGCCAAATGATTTCCAAAGGTGAATTCATTATCTATGACATTTTGTCCAACAAACAGTGAAGGTACTAACCTAAAGAGAATCATGGAAAATTTCTTAACCTAAGAAATATCTTGAACAAATTCTTGAAATTTTATTACCCAGTTTAATTAAGGCTTAAGTATATTTTTTCTTCTGTATTTTTGCAAGCAGTAATTCACGAAAAAGTAAGCTTCAACATTAAGAACATTTTAAATAAAAAAGTTTGTTATAAAAACTTTGTAGACTAATAGCGATCAAATTAGTATAAAATAATAATGATAAATATTTTCTAAATAAACATATCCAACGCTGTGTGTATACGATTTAACCCAAGAGCAACGGCCGAAAAACATCTTTCAAAAACATATTTAGAAATATGGACATAGTTTTTAATAATTTGGCAGTATGTTAACATAAAAGATTACCGCGGCCATCCACTCATTGTGAGTTTGTTTGCTCAGATCCCCGGTCCTGGCGTCTAGACAGTCTGGTCTAGGAGTCTATAGGAGTCTATAGGAGTTACGGCTGAATATCATGCTTTTGGCGTATAATTAATATTTAAACTAAGATGCCTTCAACCGTGTACGGGATCATAATATTCAATTGCGATATATTTGAATTTTAAGCGGAGCTTTCAGAGTTGACTGAACTCTTTATTGATTTGATTCATATACAAAATGAATAAGCGTTCTTGGAGGAACAGTTTTAGCTCAAAATAGCAAATTTTTATAGTTTTGTTGGTATATTATTATATCGACTTCAAGATTAGCAACGATAAAAAAACAATCGATTTTTTGTATAATATTTGTGTTTGTTGATTTGTTTGAACGAGAGAATAATAATTAAACTGGTCTTGTAATTTTTCATATAAGATAATTTATCTTTTCGACCGTTGTTACTTGGTGGAACATACATCGAACTTATTTGAAAGAAACAAAATATTTAGTTTTTTTAGTTAACATCTACTAGCCTGACGACGAAGACGTTGGGTCTTCGAAAACCGCTTAGCCTAATGAATATTGTGGAAAAAACTAAATAATTTGTTTCTTTCAAATAAATTTTTAATATTACCTTACCCTTACCTATCCACGTTCGCTCCCATGGTGGAGCATGTGGTCCCTCCATGCACTTCTGTCTTGTACCAGCCGCTCCGCTTCCTCCCAGGTCAGTCCGGTACCCTGCAGGTCCCCAATATACTCGTAGGCTCATAGTCTTACTCTCCTTCTTGTGCCGCCGGGGTTAGTAAAATAGGCTAGCATGACCTACGCTTTCGGGGGACATACGGAGGCCGTGATTCTGAGCAGTCTTTTATTCTTTCCAGAACAAGTGGGACGTCACTCCTAAGAATGATCACATCGTCGGACAACTCCAGGTCGCTCAACGTGAGGTTCTCAGTTAAATTTAAGCCACGATCATGGGGCACAGCAAGGCGAAGAATGTAGTCCATTATTATCACAAACAGGCAGGGTGCAAGTACGCAACCCTGTCTCACTCCCGTTGTAACTCCAAACCAGTCAGTGCGTAGTCGTTTTCTACACGTACACGGCATTTGCTATCATGGTGCAGCGACTTTATGAGGCTAACTATTTTATTTGGCACTCCAATTTTGAATATATTTTACCTATATTCTGAGACTGTTAGGTATATTTTTTTTTAAATTAAGTTTTTTTACAAATTCATGAATCCAGTGAACACTACATACTCTATGACTCTTTCACAAGCTTGTGTCGTGAAATAGGAGATGGTCGGCACCTAGAATCGAACCCACGACTTCCAGTACGAAACAGTAAGAAAGCCAGCGTCATATATCCACCAGGCTTTAATTTACTTATGTAAATTTAATCAAATTAAACCGAGCAAATTCTAAAAATTACTGTTCTAAAGTGTTACGAAATATTAGTGATAGCTTGGACAATTCGTGACTTATTAGCGCTTATTTTAATTAGATACAACAATTGTAGTCAAATCGCTTTCTTGTCTCGTAACAGTATACTATAATAATCAGCCTATCGTTTTGTTAATTTTTAAAGAAAAAAAAATACCCATTACGCCGTTTCCGCAGAAAAATAAAGTACATCGATCACTAAGCAGTTTAGTTTTCCTAAATTAAAAACTTAAAATAACCAAAAAGTCCGCGATAAAAAGTTATTAAGGTGTAAAACATGAAGATATTAAGGGGTATTTGAGTTAACAATTAACAATCCAATAGAACTTTTTAGAATAACGCGAAGTTTAAGAGCCAACGTCATACATAATATACGGTTCCATTCGAAAGAGAAGCAAAAATTTTATAATCAAAAGCAACGAACAGAATCATAATATGAAATTCATCAGAAGCATAATTTCACATTAGTCCCCAGCGACCAAACTAGAAGGCCAATTATTTCATAATCATCGGATGCAACCAATAGAAAAGCATAATTTTACATTTATTGGCAAAAATCAGACTAAAAGAACAATTATTTTACATTAATTGGCAAATACCAAAAACAGCAACGAAATTTTCATATTTTCGTTTACGACGACTACAAATAAAGAATTATTTAATAATCGGCAACAGCAATCGAAAATGAACCTTACCGAATGTAATCGCGTATCAGGGTTTGTGTGAAAAAGGCTTTACAGGGGTGCTTTTCCAATATCAATGGACCCCATCTGTCGATCCACTAATGGCTGGATGGATGTGGAGAATATCTCCATCTCTATAATGACACTCGTGTGGCTCTCATCTGTACCCGGATATCTCATTTGTCACCATCACTGTCACACGAGTGACAAGAGTGCGGGAGACCTGTAGTATCCCAGATCTCTTTACCTGTGCCTTGCTGAGTGCTCCAGAACACACTGATAACATTCTATCTTGAACGAGGATCTTTTTTTTGAATCTTGGATTTTTTAAACATTTTTACGTTCGAATTTCGTGTTAAATTATGTTCGAAGTTTAAATTATCCGTACAGCGTTGTTTTATTTTTATTTTTATACAATCAAAAAAATCATTACTCAGCATAACAGGCACAAACCCTTTGCGCTGAGCAATGAGAGACAAACACAATATCAAAAACAAAAAACATCTAACACAACAATCTGAGCGGGTTGTGTCGACAAAATAGGTGCAATACATTGAGTATTTTTGCGCAGGTTCAAAATAACATAACTATTATAGGCAGGCACGACAGTTCCATATAGGTACCCAAACATAATACAGGCACACAGCGGACAATAATTATTAATACTACGCAATGACTGAATAAAACAACACCGCGCACACTGGACACAGGTAGGTACCCAGTGCAGTGCGCAGTGCCGTCCGTACACCCATACATACACAATGTAGTATTCACAATATTTAATAATAAAGTAGAGAGTTAAGCGTACACATCGAAGATTACAGTCATCGATGTTTCATACGGTCTATGGAAGATGCTTGGATCATACAGGTGGATACAAAAACCTACATAAACAATTTATATGAGTATTTAAATACAAAACATAATTAATTTAGATTCAAACACTAGGCAGGGAAACAAAATTCTAAGAGTCGCTCCAAGCATGGAGTACATGATGCGGCCGCTTATGAATTCTCAAGCATAATTAAATAAATAAAATTACAGCAGGCAATATTTCTTCTTAATGAAAACAAGTATATAAAAAAATCAATTTAAATTCAACAAAAAAAAAAAAAACGAATAATGTCCCATTATCGAACAGGTAGTAAGTACAACTAACTACCTGATTATGAAATAAACTGCATCTTTAAACTCATTATATTCCACGTTAAATATATCGATTTGTTCGGACATATCATTGAGCAGCTGGCATGCTGTGTTTATCGGAGAATGAGCGACAATATTGGTTCTGCCAGATGGACAGTAAAACAGATTGTGACGACGCGATCTGCCATAGCAATCAGGTACATATAATTGTAATAATTGCAAAATATCTGGATTACTTATAATCCCGCGAAGAACTTTAAAAAAATGTCTAACTAAATACTCCTTTCTACGTTTTTGGAGTGTGGACATATCTAGACAGCCGTTTACAAATAAAGATGGGAACAAATACGGGTAGTACCCATACGTAAGTTTGTAGTAAAATCGGGCAAATTTCTTTTGAACTCTTTCTAACTTGAGAATGTAAGTTGCTTCATATGGAGACCAAATAATCGATCCAGATTCCAGTATGGAGCGCACCAAAGAGTCATAGAGTATTTTAATGGTTTTGGGATTTTCAAAATTACTTGTGCTTCTGATGATAAATCCAAGCATTCTCACAGCCTTATCTACAGTAATCTCAATATGCTTGTGAAATGAAAAGTTTTCGACATATGTAATTCCTAGATCTTTCACTTCTAAAACTCTTTCTAGTTTGGAGTTTTCCATCGAGTAATCACACCTAACGGGATTTCTTTTTTTGGTGTATGTCATTATATGACATTTTGGGGCGCTAAACTTCAATTTGTTCAAATCAGACCAATCTACAAGCGAATCGATATCCCTTTGTAGTAGTTCAGTATCACCCAAACATGTGATCTCCCTGAACAACTTCAAATCATCTGCGTATAGGAGGAATTTAGCATTATTTATATGTTTATATATATCATTTATGAACAATGTAAAAAGCAGTGGACCTAGATTTGAACCTTGGGGAACGCCTGAGTAAGTATAAAAACACTCCGAGTCATGACCGCAGTATGATATATATTGCTGCCTTTTATAGAGATAACTTGCTAGATACAAAATTAATCTATTACACAAACCCACATCGTTTAATTTTCGTAAAAGTATGTCGTGATCGACTTTATCAAAGGCTTTTTGAAAGTCTGTATACACTACATCTACCTGTGATCGCTCGTCCAGACGCTTCTCGACAAAAGTGTTGAAGCACAACAAATTTGTGACAATAGATCTAGTAGGTCTAAATCCATGTTGCTCGTCGATAATAAGATGGGATATAGAGTCCCATAATCTTTTGTGGAGTATTATCTCCATCAGCTTAGCTGGTGTGGATATTATTGCGACCGGTCTATAGTTTTCAATATCTGACTTGTCTCCTTTTTTGTGTATGGGGATAACTTTTGTAGTCTTCCATAAAGTGGGAAATATTCCCGATTTTATTGACAAATTAAATAAGAAATGAAATATATCGCGGAATTCTGTTGAAGAGTTTTTAAGCAAATATGCTGGGATTTGATCAGGACCTGAAGAACGTTTTGGTTTTAGTTTTCTAAAGCTATAGTCTAGTTCGCTGAAAGATATACCTAGATCATTACAAAAATCTCCTGTGGCTGATATATCGCCATAGCTTATGTCCAGATCTGGTGCAATTTGATTATAAACGGAAGAAAAATAGTCAGAGAATGCATTCGATATGTCTTGTGGGTCTGAGAACCTATTTCCATTTAAGGACATATGTTCCGGATATTCGGAAGAAACTTTTCTGCTAGCAATGTAGTTCCAGAATTGTGATGGATCACTACAAATATTGGCTTCGGTTCTATTTAAAAATTGCTTATAACAGCCCTGTAATTCTTTTTTTACTAATTTACGGAGATCACTAAATTTTTCATAGGCTAACCGTGATTTATTATGCTTCCAAAGTTTGTGTACAAAATGTTTTTTCTTAATTAAACGTATCAAATTGCGAGAGAACCAAGATGGAAATTCAGCGCCAATATCGGCATCCCCCGGCGCAAAACATTCGTCAAATACATTATACAAAATATTATAAAAACACATGACAGCATCATCTACACAAGTATAGTCGTACAGTGCAGACCAATCAGTTGCTCTCACAACACGTCTAAAAATATCGATTTTACTATAGCTAAACTTCCACCTCGTCTCATTCGCTTTAACATTCATATCAAAGTTATTATTAAATCTATGTTTGCTTGAATACAGAGCCACACCCAGATCCAATGCTGGATGATGATCATCCTCGGTAACCAATGGACTTATATGTCCGTAGGAACGAATTTGTTAGTTTATATTGGAAAAAATAGAAAAAATACTGATTGATAAGATGAGGAATGATAATATTAGAAAGGAATGTGGAGTGGGTGTTAACGTAGTGGCTAGAATGTGTATAAATTAAGGTGGTTTGGGCATGTAGAGTGAATGAATGAGGAGAGAATGACTAAAAGAATAAATAAATCTGAAAGAATGGGTGCACGCAGACGAGGCCGACCTCGAATGACATGGTCCGACCATATCGGTGCCGTCTTAGAGGAGGGCCAAGTCAGGAGCAAAAGGAATAGAAGAGCAAATATGCGGAATTTTATGCGTTTGGAAGAAGCGAATAAGGTTTGTTTGGATAGGAAAGAATGGGTGTCCGACTCTCTGCCTACCCCCTTCGATAAACGGCGTGATGGGTGAAAAAAAAATTGGAAAAAGGAACACGTGGTAAAAATAGTTAAACGAAACTGAGACGAAGCTTAGTACCTAATTATAAAAATCTGTGAGACTTGTTAAAAACATGCGGAGTAATGGGTTGAAATTTTATCATTTTATGTAACTTATTTTGTACGGACCCCCAGGAATATAGTGTGCAAAAAAAGTGTTTTACTTGCATACTTTCAATACATAATTTCCATACCATTATTAGACTAACGACATTACCGTTGTTGATAGTTTGTTAAGAAACGACAATAGTTGTCGTTTGACAATTATTGTCAAATTATTTGATTTCAAAATTAGATTAATTCACTTTTAAACAAACAAGAAGAAAGCTTGAAAAATAATTCATCAAAAACCTGCGTGTCAGGTAAATAAAAATAGTGTTCCTATAGAATATTTCATAGATGGCGTTGTTTTATCGAAATGTGTTCCATACTAACATTAATCTATTATCTATGAGTATAAATTTCTTTAACAATGGTGCAAAAGTTTTTAAAGTCCCGACAATGCATTTATTTTTGTTGATTTTCGGTAAAAGTTGTATTACCCAAACGGTCATGTTCTACTCAAAGCAAATCGCATGCAACAAAAGATAAATCATTATTAACTTTTGTTACCCTCAAGTATTTAGAATCGATAAACATCGCTATCCTTTCGGGAATGACTCAATGACAGGGTTTTTTTTGAGTCATGCAATGACTGTACAGGATCTCCCTACTAGGAGGATTGTGTCATGACCTTTGGCAAGAATGGAAAAGTCTTTATTTTGTTCTTAGCGATTCATTTAATTATTATTCCAAGGACTTGTGGAGTCCATGTGCTCTAACTAGGGAGTGGACATGGTCGAAGAAGAAGTTGTTTTTTGAAAATGTTGTAAGAAAAAACGAGAACGCTAGGAAACCTGAATTATGTGTTTCAAATGCTATATTAAACAATCTAATATTTAGATAACCAATTATTGCATCTAAAATCTATCTACACCTCCAAAGATCAAACTAACTATTATACCTAATATTTATAATACAAAAGAAAGTCGGATTAGTGCGAACACTTATAACTCAATATCGGGTGAACATATTCCAATATTTGATTTATTGGATTCTTCTCCGATTCGGATAACAGAATAAGTATTAGAAAGTTGCATAAGAAATAATATAAAATGTGATATTAAAGTAAGTATGGAACGGATTTCCGGCGACAGCAATGAAATCTATGAAAATTCTATAACAACAAAATTAGTATTTACCTGAAGCCATTGACATAAACATATTGGTACGCAGACTTAATTATGAATTTTTTTCCAGAAATATTTTTTTAACATTCAAATTTATTTTAAACGTTTATTGTATAAATTACAAATTTGAATTCAATATTCATAGAAAGGACTACATCAGGACAACGTCTGTCGGGAAAGCTAGTTTTATTATAATGATTATAATAGATATATTAATTACTAGTTGACCCACCCGTCGACTGAACCCAGAATAATTTTTTTTTTACTTAGGTATTACATTTACGACATTAAAACTTAATTAAATTTAGCTAATAATTTATTGCATTATGTAATAGTTATCGTTGATTCGGATGCGGGATGAAGTTCGATGAGTCATAAGTTTGAAATCAAAACAATTCCTCTATAGTTGCTTTACTTTAAAAAAATGGCGGTGTAGTAGAAAATTAATCACATGTGATGTCTGTTTACTTATTGTATACATTGATGAAAGAATATACACCGTTTAAACCAAATTTTACTGAATTATTATGGTAAGATTGTAAGGTCAAAATGTCTTGATTTAAATATGAAAAAATGATATTTTTTTACTACTAACCAACTGTTAATTTTTATTATCAGCCTTCTCGTTTCGATTGTTAGTCATAGATTTCTCCATAAACTCTCTTCCTATCTTGATGTTTGATAATATGGCCATTGTTTCATAATATAGTATAACTTTTTCTAGTATCTGTCAATCCACCTGGATATTGCGGGGCTGGCTTGCGGCCTTTCTAATTTCATTTCTATGCTATTTTGCGAGGCACTGTGTTGACAATCTTAAACTTAGTTTCCAGCTCCTCAACATCCCTGACAAACAATATAATGTTGCCTGTTAGGTGTAGGTAAATTAGGTCGTCTATTTTGGACACTTTAACCTATAACTAACCAGCTTTCGCTGCTTGTTGAAACTTGCAACCGGCTCGGAGGACCACTTCGTATTTGAATCCATATCGCAATATCGGTCATGTATAGTTGTTATTCGGTTACATTTAATATTTTGGCCTGAAGTGACATATTTTCAGAAGATTTTTTATTTTCTTTACTGAAATATATTTCTCACAGTTTTTATAGAGTGCTGGTGGTATTAAAGTTGAGAACGTGAATATTTCACCGAACCTCGTACATATAGGTAGAAGCAATATAAGTAATAATTCCCCGTGATAGACGGCGACGCAATGCGGGGGTAGATGTGGGGAGGGTAGGTATATATTTAAAAACCTCAGCAACCCCTAATAAATCAGACGCATTGTACACGCCGAAAGATACAAGATATAAGTGTCGTGTATATTCCACTTTCACATATAACTTCACCGTCTGTGTCGAAATTATTATAATGTTGCGGTGGTGAAATTGCAAAATAACACGAGATATTATATAACATGTAATTTATTTCAGCAGACACATTTTTCAACGTTAAATGAGATGATAAAATTAAGGTAACCGTTGAACCGGTTCAATAAAATGGATTTATTTGCAAAATTAATGGTAATATTACGATTGTTATTGCATAGTTTCAACTGTCTTAATTACCCTTTATGATTTTAATACCATTTTTTTTGTTTTTTGTATCCTGTTAAATACTAAATTGTCCATATATTAAAGCCATTTGGATCACAAAATCGGGACAAAAGAAGAAATAGGAAAATATAATGAAAAGTCATCAGTTAAAAACTTTGTAAAAGAAAGGAGTGTTTTGGTTTACTTCCACAAAATGATTAGAGATGACGTATTTCTGTATCGAATATCTTTATCCAATCTTTCTAGTGTCCAACAATAAATATTTGTCTTTATAAATATGAAGTACTTTAGTTATGAATAGACAAAATTATACGGATACTATTGACCAAGATACCCATGAGTTCATACTAAGATGTAATTTTTAAGAAAAAGGTGATGCTTACCGAATCACAGTGACGAAATATTCAATCAGTGAATTAAGAGTAAAATACAAACCTGTAACAATAAAAAAACACACAAATTAATTTCAACACTTTTGTAAAACACCTTAAGGAAAGATAAAGACAGAGAACAGTAGAAGGAATGCGTATATTTGATATTCATTATTTATTAGACAGTTAACATGTGCAAATGCTTAGAGTCTCATGAGGTTTTGTACAAGCATGCATGAACAATGCATGAGTTTTGATCCCACTTTCATATTCAGGCAAACAATAATGATACGATTCAGTGAATCGAATAATCTGTAGCTTCTGCTTTGGAATCTTTTACTTGTTCAAGAAGTTTATTTTGGATTACGTGGAACGTATGAAGATTTTCTCGGTAGCTTTTTATCACGAAATCTATCACTGTTGATGCGTATAGTCTAGTTTCATGCGATAAAATTTCAATGAAATTAGAAACGTTTTTTTACGTTACTTATTCTTCATCCATCCCAGCTGCCAAAAAGAGCGTAATTAATATGGATTCCACAATTCCTTGCAATGCAACCCTATCCCTTGTAAGTTGTCCTCACTGATTTGTCACAGTCGAAAAGTCCTCCTCAAGATCTTCGAGGAGGTAACAGGTCGTCCGCCCGCAAGTCACCATATTTCAAAAAATTCAGGAAGCCCAGTAAAGACCCGTCTACCTAGAAGTAACCACCTGGAAAGCAATAGAAGACTCGGTAAACTCTTCAAACAAATAAGAAGATTAAAGACGTGGATCTTTCATTATTTTCGTTTCTTAAAAAAAATCACGAGTACAATGTAAGGCAACGGAGTGGTTGGTAGCCAAGAGCTTTAGTCGCTGACTTTCTGATCCCCGTTTTTTTGCTGATCCCTGGTCCCGACATCTTCTTCTATCACAACAAAAGTTGAGAAGTCAAAAGTGTATTTGTGTTAACTTTGGTTGACGAATATGTAACAACTAATGACTAACAATTCATTACTGTTGTTCGATTTTTAAATGGAACACGCCACTACGAGCTTACGACCATCTTCTACTGTTGTTTCGAAGGCTGGTTTAGTGTGATAACTTTACGTTAACAACGTTTGCCATTAGGTGGTAATGAAGTCTCCGAAACGGGAGATCTTGACACCAATGTCCAGCATAGAATAGCAGCGATCTGGATGAAGTGGCGTGAGGCCACAGGCGTCACCTGCGACAGCAAGATGCCAGTCAAATTGAAGGGCCTGATTTATAAGAGTGTCGTACGCTCAGTTCTAACATTTGGGTCGGAAACCTGGAACACCTCCGTTAGACATGTCCGTGCCATTTAAACGGCCGAGATGAAAATGCCAAGATGGATGTGCGGGGTCACTAAGCTAGACAAAATTAGAAATACATATATACATGGAAGTCTAGATGTGCGCGACGTATCAGAAAAAATCCAAGAAAGCAGATTGCGATGGTACGGGTATGTGAGCAGCAGACCGCCAGAATATATTGGCAACAGGGCACAAGCTCTTGAGGTCCCTGGTAGGAGGTCAGGAAGGAGACCCAAACGAAGATGGCGTGAAGTTCTGTGTCAGGACATGAGGAAATGCGGAGCTACCCCTGAGGATGCTAAAGACAGAGCTGAGAGGCGGCGTCGGATACTGTAAAAGGCAGACCCCACCATAATGTGGGAATAATAATTGCCCGGGAGAAGAAGAAGAAGTTTAAGTCTCCCAAACTCCTAATCATGAGAATTCTCGACATGTTCAACATGTCATTAAGTAGATATTTCATAATAATAATTAACGAAATATAGAGATAAAAGTTGGAAATTATTGAGAACAAGAGAGCAACAATATTTAAAGACTGCAACTGCTGTCATGTATTTGGTGCCAGGATATGAATGTCTTATCTTGATTTAACTTTGATTGAGCCAGATTCATTTAAAAAATTGAAACTGATCGTATAAAAAATAATTGATGAAACTAATATCAGAGTTATTTTTGTAATTCGTCGTATTTTAATAAAATGTTTTACTTCAAGTGGTAAATAAGCCCTAATATTACCAATGAGTAAATTCTTTCAAAAATAATCATCTTTTTCAGCTTCCGTTTCAATTTCAGAGTCAATACGGCTGGGGGTGTCTGCCAACTAAGGGTAGGTATGTACTGAAATTTCAATTACACAACCCATTGAGAAGGGGTTACAATAAGAGTGAATACAAACAATGAGGCTGTATTGTTAGGCAAATACGAATTTCCATTATGTTTCAGGCAGGAATTGAAAATATCTTTCAATAAAATTTAGTCTCATTATTTCTAAGTTAATTTGAACTCTAAAAGCACATTTTGACATGATGTATAAACTTTACGTTATGTTATGAATAATTCATACTATAACTGTGGTAGAGGGATAATGCATACTGTTCAATATTATTAATTGAACATGTTATATCATATAGGTACCTACATAATTATGTATAGGTACATGGGTCAAATGTCACAATCCGTGGTTCGCATTGCAGGGCATGTATTGTTACCTATTCCTACTTGGGCCCTTCCTTGCAGTGCGCTTCAGTAGTTGGTACTTACCGCATCTCGGAAACACACACACGGAATAAACCACTTTTTATCGCCGCTACAAATTCGGAAGTGTAGAACACATCGGACATATCAATCGTCCTCAACTTACATTTTGTGCATCCACATTTATTTAATATTAGTTTAACAAAGTGCAGTGCTGCCAGAAAACAAGGGATTCGATCATACATATTTGGAGAACATTGGATTTGGGGTAAGTGCATTGCGATCCATTCACAGTCCACTTTTTCTCTTTCCTGCTGCTTTTAGCTGAAAGGGCTTCGGCAACGTGTGAAGCAAACACATACTATAACTGTGGTAGAGAGATAATGCATACTATTATGGGATTCAGATTGGCTGGATCTGATCCATAAGAAGAGAGGAGATTATTATAAACAAATGTTGATTTTGAAAAAAATTTACAAGTTATATTTTACTAAGATAATTGTTCTAGGAAAAATTTTTCTAAGTGTAGTGTTTCAATGTTATCTTTTGTTCAATATTCAAAATAAAGTTAGGAAAAACTATTAAAATTGGTATTGAATAGTTATGATACACAATTGGTATATGTTCAAATACTATGAGTGAAGTTACTATGTGAGATCCTTTAAATATAATAAAATTTGTTACCAATCTGGTATTAGCAATATACAGTTGGTGGTTTTGTATTGGGATCTGTAATCATTTTGTAAAAATACATATTAGAATTTTTTATACAATAAAAATAAGTAAAAAATAGTGGGTAGACATGGTAGTATAATTGTACATAGTGTGTTGGAATTAAAATTTTTCATAATGTTATATTTTGTCAACGTATGTGTGTCAATAATGTTAAATAAATGTTACTGATTTGGGAAAATTTAATATGACGCTTTTTAGAATTCTGTTTTCAATGGTCTTTTGTATGAATGTAAATACATTAATTGTCTTTTTCTTAACTCGTTGAGTTGTATATTTGATGGTAATAGATTATACGTATGACGTTGTGGTCATGTGTGTATAATATGGACAATACGTATGACGCTATGGTCATGTGTGTATGCCTTTGGTAGACTATACGTATGATGCTATGATCATGTGTGTATGTCTGTTGCTCAGTCACTACAAGAAAGCTTTTGAGATGAAAATCTCTGCTCTTGCGTGTATGTAGTTAGCCGACGAAATGGGGATTTCGGTCTGAAAATGCGCGGTGCATTGTACTAGACGTGGCGTGAAATACATAGAGCTTTTATGAATACATGTGTATGAATACATGTGTATAAGTATTAGGCCGTATTTGCATATGTAAGTTGACCTCGAATTGAATTCGGACTGAGATTCTTGAGATAGAATTTCTCTAGTCGCGGAAAACGTTAATAGCAATTGGCTAGTAGATGGTAATATAAGATGGTAATATAATTTTTTTTACATTGACAATTTAGATAGAATATTTTAATAGACCATTGAAATATTTGTATCGTTGATAAGTTGATACATAAATAATCGTTTATTGACCAGAATAAAATAAGAATTGGTAAAATATGACTGAAATGTTGGTAAGATAATATTAACTATAGGAGTCTGAATGTCCTTCTATGTGTTTACCAAATATCCATATGACAATATACAAATGTATGTAAAAAATGCCATTTAAATTTCTTGTTTTTCTTTAAATTCTAGTAATGCGCTATGAAAATCTAATAAAAATGTAGGCACTTGTGGTTTATATAAAATACCAAAGGTTACCTCAAAGTTTGGCAACATGACAACAATGTACTTGTAGATCTGTAATCAGATAATTAAAGGTTATTCTTTTGTAAAAAATTCATTTAAAATTGCAATTCAGCATGCGATTATAAATAGTTAATGTATTAAATTAGGTTTTATCAGTATTTAAAGACATGAAAAGTTTTATGAAAAAATCTCGATGTGACATTGTATCGTGAAAAAATTTTAACCTACAAATTATTGTTCACAAATTTTAAGTTTTTTTTCTTCTTTTTTTGAAGATTTTAATATCGATTTTGTAACGTTTGGGCATTATTAATTAAATATCTGTAGCAAAAATACAAGGCAGAAAAACAAGAGGCTTTTACATAATCCGATAGGTTGGAAATTAGAAAAAAAAAAATATGGGCTGGATGCCGTTTTACAATGGTATTTTTAAAGATTTTACTTGCCTGTAACCCATCGGATGACTCATCCCTTCAGAACCAGTTGAATTTAGGAATTTGCACTATAAATTCATATATTTTGTCGAAAATCTGAATATATTTGTAAAGAAAATTATAATTTTCATTGATTTGGAACATATTCAAAATTTTACATCATGACATCGTCATATTCGTACAATTGTTGTTTATTAATCAATCAATAGTTATTTTATTTCAATTTATTAAATTCATTACTTTTAATGTCGTTTCTTTTCAGGTTTGTTTTGTTATTTTATTATTTGTAAACATTATATTAGTAGAACAATTAATTATATCAATAAATATTTATTCTCTTTTCAGAGAAAGAAACAATAAACTGTATTGAATTTATTAACAAAATATCTTATAAAACGACATTATCTGTCATAAAATGGAGAAACTAAGATTTAGATTTCAAGTTAAAGAATCTTTAGAATGTGCAAAGTCGAACTTCATTGCAGTAACGACAATAACCACGCAAGATAACAAAGTGTTTCTTATTCCTGAAGAGTATCAAGCAGTATCGCTTCACAAGCATGTTGAAAAATCTAAAGCTTATGAGACTGTAAAAAAAACATTGAAAAAAAGACATGAAAATAGGAATATATGGGTACCAACCACCGAGGATATGCTACATACATACTTTGATGAGGATGATAACGCAATTTTTCAAGACCAATTCCTTGAAGAACATACGGAGGAAAAATCTGAGTTTTACGATATAATAAATTCAGATGAAAATATTTTGAAAATTTTGGAAAAATTTGTTGAAAGTAAACAAAATAATAAAAAAATAAATATTAAAAAGCTAGCTGAGAGGTTTGTGATTGAAAAATTTAATGGAAAAAATACAAGTCCATGTCAGTGGATGAAAATATTTGAAAATGAATGTGAAAGATTTGAGGTAGTAAATGATGAAGAAAAAATAGAAATATTCAGATTATTTTTAGAGAAGTCAGCAAGTGAGTGGTACTCTTCAATGAATATAAAGCATGGTCTACAGTCTAAGTGGTCGGAGTGGAAAGCAAATTTTTTACGTACATACAATAATAAAGGATGGGGCAATACTAAGTATGCATTATCGTACAAATATCAAACAGGTTCTTTATTAGATTACGCTATTAGAAAAGAAAAACTATTACTTGAATTAAGGGATACAATAGATCAAGGGACGTTGATAGACATTATAGCTGCTGGTTTACCAGATCTCATAACAGACAGAATCAATAAAGAAGAAATTATACAAACAAGGGATCTATTTAATGAACTTGGAAAGTTAGAACACATAGTAACAAGGAAGAAATTTATAAGGAAAAATGACGATACGACACCGATTAAAGGAAAATGTAATATTTGTGAAAAATTAAATAAAGGTATACGATATCATTCAGAAGATTCATGTTGGTTTAAGAAAAAATTTAATGAAAAAGATATGAAACAAGTAAAGATCATCAACAGTGCAGAGTTGGAATGTGAATTGCAATCCGAGGTTCAAAAAAACTGATAGTGCCGCCATTGATTAAAATAAAACTAGTATTGAATAGAAAGGTAGAAGTTGATGGAATATATGACTCAGGGTCTAATGTTTCATTGATAAATTCAAAATTGTTAAAAATAAACAATAAAGAATTGAGCTATTCTAAAAATACCAATTTAAAAACAATTAATGGCGTTAAACAGGCACAAGGTATTATAACATTAAATATAACTATTTTTAATGTTGAAAAAGAAATGAATGTCTTTGTAGTAGACAATGAAAACTTCAATTACGATTTCTTAATTGGGCTGGATTGTATTAAAAACTTTTACCTAATCCAAAATGAAAAATTAGAAATCGAACAAAAAAAAGTTTATACTCAAAGAATTGAATCAGATAACGATATTTCTAAGGAAATAAATCCTGTCAATTTTGTAAATTTCAACGAAAGCGTTACAAGTGAATATTTTGAAATCAAGATAAACCATTTGGAACATCAGAATCAACAAGTAATTGATGAGTTGATATTTCAGAATAAATCTGTATTTGCAAAGGACAAATATGACATTGGAATGGTAAGTGATTATGAAGCACACGTTGATCTATTAGTAGATAAATATTGCAGTAAAAGGCCATATCGTTGCACAATTGATGATAAAAAAGAAATTGAAAATCAGATTGCAAAATTATTGGAAAAAAAATTAATAGAAGAATCATATAGTCCATTTGCAGCTCCGGTTACATTAGCTTATAAAAGAGATGAAAATAAAAAATCAAGATTATGCATAGATTTTCGAGACCTTAACAAAATTGTTATCCCCCAATCACAGCCATTCCCTCTCATAGATGACCTTATAGTCAAAACAAGAGATTGCAAGTTTTATTCAACTCTAGACTTAAATTCTGCATTTTGGTCAATTCCGATGCGTGTCACAGACAGATATAAAACAGCGTTTGTCACACAGGAGGGTCACTACCAATGGACTTGTTTACCATTCGGCTTAAAAACCTCACCAGCAATATTTCAACGAATAATGTGTAACATAATACGAAAACACAATCTTTCAGAATTCACAGTATGTTACATTGACGATATCTTATTATTTTCAAGAACGTTCTCAGAACATGTCACACATCTCAAGCAGCTTTTCAAAGCAATCAAAAGTGAAGGCCTAAGACTGAAATTTTCAAAATGCATATTCGCAGCAGATTCTGTTAAATATCTAGGCCATATAATACAGCACAATTCAGTTAGACCATTGAAAGACAACTTGATATCAATCAGAAACTTCCCTACTCCCAAAACACAAAAAAACGTTAGACAATTTTTAGGAAAAATAAACTTCTATCACAAATATGTACCAAATATAGCTGTGAAATTGGAACCATTGCATAACCTTTTAAGAAAAGGGCAAATATTCAACTGGACTGAAGGATGTCAAAAATCTTTTGATGAAATGAAAGAAATATTATGCACTCAACCAATATTAACAATTTTTGATCACAAATTGCCCATTCACATATATACAGATGCCAGCATACTAGGAATAGGAGCAGTATTAAAACAACCGCAAGAAAATAATGAAGAAAAACCGGTAGCATACTTTTCAAAAAAACTGAATGAAGTCCAAAAAAGGAAGAAAGCTATTTATCTGGAATGCCTCGCAATTAAAGAGTGTGTAAAATATTGGCAGCATCTTTTGATTGGTAGAAAATTTACAGTCTTCTCAGATCATAAACCGTTGGAGAATATGAATATCAAGTCAAGAACGGATGAGGAATTGGGAGATTTAACATATTATTTGTCACAATATGATTTCCAAATTAAATACTCTCCGGGAAAATACAATATCGAAGCTGATTGCCTTAGCAGGAATCCAGTCTTAGAACAAAATGAAAATCATGAAGAACAGTTGAAAATAGTAAACGTAATAAAACTAGAAGAGATTGTTAGAGATCAAGATGGAAATAAAGTAATACAATGCAAAAAAGAAAAGTTTATAAAAAAAGACAATATTTACTACAAGAAAGTAAATAAAAAAGATAAAATTATACTATCAGAGAAATGCAGTATAGGACTAATCAAAAATGTGCATACAGAACTAGGTCATATAGGAGTCACACAAATGAAAAAAATGATCAGCTCAATATACACTGCAGAAAATATGACGAAAAATATTAAAAGAATCTGTAAGAATTGCATAATATGTATAAAGAACAAAGCAAGAGGTCAAAATAAATATGGATTGATGTCCCACTTGGGTCCCGCAACAAAACCTTTTGAGATATGTTCTATTGATACCATTGGAGGCTTTGGAGGCTCGAGGTCAACAAAAAGATACCTGCATCTGTTATCAGATCACTTTACTAGATATGCATATATTTTAACTTCAAGTACTCAAAATGCAAATGATTTTATAAAATTGATAAAAAAATGTGATGAATATGAGGACATTGGCATGATTCTCTCAGATCAATACCCAGGAATCAACTCTATAGAATTTAAACGATTTTTGGATGAAAGAAATATACCAATAGTTTTTACAGCAGTGAACTCGCCCTTCTCAAATGGGTTAAACGAAAGACTAAACCAAACATTGGTGAATAAGATCAGATGTAAAATAAACGAAAATAATAAAAAAATTGCATGGACAACTATAGCACAAAACTGTGTAAAAAGTTATAATGAAACTGAGCACACTGTCACTGGATTTGCACCAAAGTATTTACTAGATGGAACAGATGTTACGATTTTGCCGAATGAGATGAAACTTAAAAATACTAAGCCCAATATAGTTAAAAACAGGCAAAAAGCATTTGAAAACACAATCAAATCACATAATTACAACAAGACAATTTACGATAAAAATCGGAAAGATGTGGACTTTGAAGTTGGTGATACTGTTTTTGTGGAGAATGGAAATAAACTAAATAGGAAAAAGCTGGATGAATTAAGAATAGGACCTTTCAAAATCGTGGAAAAAATATCAAACTCTATTTACAAAATAAACACCGGACATAGGAAATCAGAATCAAATTATTTCCATAAATCCAAATTAACTCCATCCCCTGAAATTGAAACTGTAACTGTGTAATAATTGTACTATATTCTTTCCGAGGGGGGGAGATGTAAAGAAAATTATAATTTTCATTGATTTGGAACATATTCAAAATTTTACATCATGACATCGTCATATTCGTACAATTGTTGTTTATTAATCAATCAATAGTTATTTTATTTCAATTTATTAAATTCATTACTTTTAATGTCGTTTCTTTTCAGGTTTGTTTTGTTATTTTATTATTTGTAAACATTATATTAGTAGAACAATTAATTATATCAATAAATATTTATTCTCTTTTCAGAGAAAGAAACAATAAACTGTATTGAATTTATTAACAAAATATCTTATATATTTATCGCGAAAAAAAGCGGCTGGTAATGCTATTTTGACATTTGTACTCGCAGTGGAGTGAAGTTGCGCCGAATGGTAAATGGATGTTGGACGCGCTTAGTTTTGAATGTAGTATGTGATATGAAAATTTCAAATTGTGGGACAATATTATTTAGATGGCTTTGTGAAAGAAATAATTTGGAATGAATGTATAGAGTGTTAAATATTCGAGATGATTAGTGGACGAAGGTGTACATGTGACAATTTTGTTAAGATTGTTGAGAAAAATTTGTTTGAGAATGTTAATGGATTGTTGGAGATTATTGGAAAATGATGGATTAAGTAGATAATTGAACGTCGATAATTGATGGTTCGAACGTCGTGGGGTCACCAATTTATGGTATTCAGATTGGCTGGATCTGATCCATAAGAAGAGAGGAGATTGAGATGAAGCAGAAGTGCTGATTTCTTTTCTCTGGTAGAATGATAGTGGGAAAAATGATCTTTATCAGAAGATAAGGAACTCTCTTATGAGTTTAGTAGGATTAAGAATATCTGGAGTACTCACCAACTTTCACTATTTCTTTATGAACAAGTCTAAATAGTTAAAAAGGAATTCGACTAACTACCGAAATGAAACTCAATTTTATATTATAAAAAACACAAGCACTATATTAGTGAATTCAAATAAAGTATCACAGAAAAAATATATTTTAACTTAAAAACTAATTACAATGTTATGCACTGTAGGTTCTGAAGGGAAGAGTGAGAAAAATTGCATAGTGAAAAAGCATTTATAGTTAAATTATTCGCGCAAAATAATTTGTCCAAAAAGTGATGTATTCTCCCTCTGGTGCGAAATATTCTAAGTTAGTTAACTTGGTAAAAACGGTGGTGAATCTACGTTGTTGATAAGTACGAGTTGTATTCGGCGTATTCCGGTAGGCTCTTTATCTTGGAGGGCTCTCTATAGGTGGCGCTATACATTCGTGTCATCAGATAGAAAAATAAAATGTTGCTGAAAGTTCACTGCCACACTATAAATGTGGTAGAGGGTTGCTTTTTTTGAAAAATTAATGCGATATAGTATGCTAATAATATACCAGACAGTGCGCATTTTTTGTTTTAAATATCCTAATTCTTACTCTTTGATGATAATAAAGGTTTTTTAAAAGTCGTAAAGGTGGTTGATAATGTATCTTCATAATGTGAAACTCAGCCATAAAAAGAGATAATAATAGGTAGAAAGGGGACATCTGAGGGGCTAGTACGAGTTTTAACGAAAGCTAATTGCACGGTATTAGCGTGTAAATAATAGTGTTTTAACATCAAACTATCATATCGTTCCATCACTTTGTATGGAATTTTTTTCAAAAGTCTTTCGAAAAAGCCTTTCGATCACAGACAACTTGATCTAGGGATATTGAATCTGTAATATATAATGTAAGTTATATTAGATAGTTATTTTTAAGTTATAAATAATATTATTTTGTTTATTTTATTACTATTGCTCCTTTGTTCCTTAGGAATTGCACACCGTCTTTATTGGTCCCACTAACCTACATTTTCAACATCTCATTGTGCTCTGGTGTCTTCCCGTCTATATGGAAGACCGGCCATATAGTACCCATTCATAAGAAAGGCAACAAGCATAACATAGAGAACTATAGACCAATCTGTATCCAATCGGCTTTGGCCAAGATTTTCGAATCACTTGTTTTAGATAACATAATGCCTGAACTGAATAGTTTAATTGTACCACAACAACATGGCTTCATGCCAGAAAGATCAACAATGACAAACTTGGCTGTATACGAGTCAAACATATCCAACAGTATCGAGAAGGGTTTTCAGGTTGACAGTGTGTATACTGACTTCAGTAAGGCGTTTGATAAGGTGTCCCATTGCATACTTACTGAAAAGCTGAAAATTTTGGGGATTGGAGGTGTGCTCTTGGACTGGCTGAATAGTTATTTGAATAGTAGGGTTCTTCACGTAAAAATTCAGGAATACAAATCTTGTCCCATATATGCAACAAGTGGCTTACCACAAGGAAGCCATTTTGGTCCTATCTTTTTTCTCCTATTCATAAATGATATTAGTAATGTATTGCGAGACGTCGAATTTCTTATGTTTGCAGATGACTTGAAGATGTATAAAGAGATAACCTGTCTGTCTGACTGTCTGATTGTTCAGGAAAATTTGAATAGATTGTATGAATGGTGTGTTAAAAATAATTTATTCCTAAATGTGGAAAAATGTCAAATTGTCCAATTTAGTAGAAAACGTAATAAAATCTGTTTTACATATAATATCAATGGGGCGGACTTGAATCTGATGAATCATGTTCGCGACTTGGGAGTTACTTTTGATAGCGGACTCTCCTTTGTACCACATATAACCGATATTGTTAATAGAGCAATGCAAACCATGGGGTTTGTACTCAGGACAACCAGCTGCTTCAACAACCTCTATTCTATTACGCTCTTGTACACCACCCTGGTGCGTTCAATTGTTGAGTACAACTCCCCAATTTGGTCGCCTACATACAGAACTCACATCGACGGTTTAGAAAGAATCCAACGCAAATTCCTTAGATTTATCAATTTTAAGCTAAAAATTCCTAAATCAGAGATTAACTATGAACACCTAATGTCTATCTTGAGGATCGACACACTGGAAGATAGGAGAACCTTTTTTGACCTTGTGTGTATTTATAAGATAATTAACTCTTATTTTGACAGCCCTGAATTGATTTCATTGATTAAACTGCGGGTACCTGGTCGATGTACTAGGAACGGCGACACATTTCATTGTGACAATATAACTACAAACTTTATTCGACATACTATCATGCCCAGACTGCACAATACGGCTAATTTATATCTGAGAGATGTGGATGTTTTTACGGTGGGCTTTAATTTGTTCAAATCACTTGCATGGGAATCCATAAAGAATGGATAGGCGCCCAGCTTTAACACAATGTTGTCTTTTAATGCCTCTTGTTTGTCTTTTTTTTTTCGTTGCACTTTGATGTAAATTTGTTCGCTCATGATCTTGCTGTGGACCTCTAAACATTCCTCCCGCTTCTTTCTTTTGCTCAAATACGATAACATGGGCATATAATATCTAAATAACTTAATATTATAAATGGGCCATTGAACACGGGTCGCCAAAACCTAACTCTTCTAACGTAGTCTTAATTTTACACTCTGTCACATGCGCATTCTCACTCACATCCGTTCATCATGACAGCCACTCAAGCACACGTAAATGAACAATATATTGTTGTTATCTCAGGCAACTAACTCATCTTTAAGTAATGATTTTTGTGAAGCATAACAGTCAAGCAATGGCGGACGTATGTTTTCAATTCAAATGTCACTGCTCACTGCTGTCACATAAGTACATGGCTGTCGGCGCTGTCGCCGTTTACTACCAGCCAGTTCAGAAATTGTGCGTTGTGTGTTGCCACTAGAATTATTGTTTGTCATGCCAATATAATAAAATGCTTCACTTCTTGATAATCCTGGATTGTATTAAATAATGATTCTGCATTGGGAGGCTACTTGTTTATTTTTTAATCATATTTTTTTAATTTTGTTATATTGAATCTGTATTATTGAATTGTTATTTTAATGATTTCCTTTTTTAATACCTAAATTTTTGTGATAAGATCAATAATTGATTGTTTGAGTTTAAAAATAAATCTTTCATTTTTTATATACCTATGTCTGATACATACTAAATGCTCGCATATGGTTGAAATTGATTTGTCTAATTGATGTTTTGTTTTTGTTTTTTTTTTTAATTTTGTATACTATAGGTATATCTGTTGTATATTTAACTGAGAAGTTTTCCAAAAAATATTTTTATGAATGTAGTATCTATGTACATACTTTTTATAACCATTTCTGTAAAAGGCTTTAGCCGTTGATTTAATAATAAATAAATAAATAATAAATAAATAAATAAATAAATAATATATTTTTTTTGAATAACTAAAAGACACACACACATATTTTCACAAGATTTAATCAGATAATATTCTATGATTGACTGTGATGAAGAATAAGTAATCAAAATATGTACTTTCTTGTGTTTAAAGTAGACCCTCTCATGCGATGGGTTCCTAGGGAACGGTCCGTCATCTGACAAGACGGCGTCTTTCAAAATTATATGACAATGTTTTTCGTTACTACGGAAACAATATTGACAACGTTCTCAACTGACATATTCACCGCTTTTAAAAGTAGCGGCGTATCCGTAGGAAAACAAGTCATCACACTGTGCTCCGCGAAAAAACTGTATAGGTACATATCAACATTATTAAATTTGACGTACCTATCCATGTCATTGTTTTTAAAGAAAATTGTGGAAATTAATGTCTTTGAAAAAGGAATCTTCATAATGAAAATTTAACAACTAATGACTCCAATTCATTGCTGATGTTCGATTTTTAAATGAAACAAACCACTACGGGCTTACGACCGTCTTTGTTAAAACTTGGGATCTAAATTAGCAATGGTCGAATTTCGAGCATTGACCGGCTACTAGTATCGACAAAACTGTAAATTACATACAGAAATAATTCTTGCAACAGAAATAATTCTTGCAACAGAAATAATTCTTGCAACAGAAATAATTCTTGCAAAGAGCAAATTCCCGGGGTTAACTGATAGACTAGTTCGACCACAGCAGGAGAAAGTAGTCTACATTTAGAAAAATATCCTTGTCTATAGATAACCTAGGTACTTCTTTATAAAATGGCTTTTTCTTCCCTAATATTATGAATGACTAGTTTTAAGTGTTGGTAAACTTCAAAAATTGTTTGCTTTTAAACAATATCTATTGAAATCTTTGATTAATGCCAAGGTATTTTCAGGTACAAACTGGATAGCTTGAAATTAGTAACCTGGAATTTCGATAATCAACCCAAAACTGTTGGAAAATTTAATTAATAGTTCGTTAATTGAATCTGTCGAGAGGCTCACAGTATAATATTGTTTTCTGCCTCAGATATTGTTAAGTGAAAGTACGGAAAGATTGAAACGTCAAAGTAATTAATAAATCGCCATAATATAGAGAACAAAAGTAGAGTTAGTTTGATTAAATCAATATGCACAATTATTTTGATTTCTGGTATCTTATTTCTTTGTTGTTTTTATATTCTATTTCTTTAATAATAAAATGGATGAGGCAATAATAAAATGGATGATTTTTCTTTCATCAAATTCAAATCAGATTCAAAAGGATACTGCCTTCTGAGATTTCTCGTAGATTTCTCTGAGATCACTCTATTTTGTTATCTATTGTTTTTTTTTAAATTGCGTGTTTTTTTTCTTTATAAAAATGAATCTGTGCTCACTCAAAGTGAACACACATACACTCCTTGACTTTTTCACAGTAAGCTACATAAAGCTTGTGTCGTGAAAGAGGAAGATGGTTTATATTATTCGTACATTTTTTGCTTTGAAGACATCAATGAAATAAATTAATTGTGAAACTGCGAATTCGCTGTTTAGTGTTTTTATCGTTTTAATGCAATAACTATGTTTTTTTCCCTTCAAATGTGCCTTTTTTCAAATTGCAGCATCCAACCAAACGATCTTGAAATCATATTGGACATTTACATAATACCAACCGCGCATTTTTCTTATCAAACTGAACTGTCAAAAGGAATAATGCTGTTGATAGTTTCGGCCGAGGGTGCTTGGTAGTAGTTCATTTTCACTTATGTAAAAATAAATAAGGAGTCTTCAGTTTGTGCTACTACGAATTACTTTATTTCCATAAACATGTTTTCGGGAGCGACTACTCCCTTCCTCAGATGGACAAAGACTAAAGAATATAAATGAATATGAGATATTTTACAAATTAGTTAAGTACCTATATGAAACAAAAAAAAACAGCATTAAAGAAAGGGTGAACTTATGAGTACTTTAAAAAAATGACAACTATACAATGTAAAAGTGACTTATTATGAGCTAAGGGAAGATAACAATAATAATAATTAATTCTAAAGAACATTGAACTAACTTTGAAAAGAAGGTATGTACAGAGATGGAAATAAAGTAATTCGTAGTAGCACAAACTGAAGACTCCTTATTTATTTACACGTAAAAGATAAAAGGAATAATGCGTTTAATTTGTTCTGTTAAACTTTGTATAAAGTCCGATTTGGTTTCAAAATCTTCTAATCTAATATAAAAAAAACTCTAATAAATTATCTTGTCCCATGAGTAATCACTTATATAATTTTGTATCATTCAGTTTCTTAGTCAAAAAATACTACAGATTATAAAAGGTTCAGTTATCAACTTAATTGTAATTTATTATGTCAACTAACAGACCTATTCATATAAAAGAACATATAAGAACACATTCTCAAGTTACAAAAACTATTTCTAAGGATTGTATACCGGAGATAGGCCATCTGCGGGTTCTGTTAATAGAATTAAATTTTTATAGTATAACATCGCTCATTTAAAATTAACAAATACTTTAATGGTTCAGTAAGCTTATTTTTAGAATAATTGGTGGTTGTGATCATAATTAATGTTATTGTGTCAACGGCTGAAAGAATTTTGTTACATGAAACGCAATTCTTTTTCGGTCTAATAAATCTCAGACGTATCAAAAAAGGGATGAAAATCGGTCTGCTGGAAAGATTCTAATGATTTATTTATCAAACGAATATCAAAACAATAAATTCCATCTGGATACTTCGATATTATGATTAGAGATGGGCATTATAACGATAGCTGATAAAAATATTAGATAAATAAAAATAACGCATCTAACGTTATTAATATGTAACGATATTTATAAATAATAGTTAGAATAAAAATAATAGACGGGTAATATTAAGCAAAAATAATAGCCTACCCCTATTATTAATATAGGAAATATTAGATGAATAAATTAATACTGATTGAAATTGTGAAAACGACCTTTTTTAGGAAAAAGTTACGTTTCTAGATAGATACCAAATATTGATTTAGGCTTATAAAATAAAATAGCTTTAAGCTTTTAATATTAACGTTATTTTCAATTAACGAAATTGCTATAACGTTTTTGAATTTAAGCCGTTAGTCCCATCTTTAATTATGATCATGAATAGACATCGGATTAATTACAAATGCATATCAGCAAAGTATGGATTTGCATATTTTGGCAGTTGTTTTAAGAAATTGTATAGATTGGAGTAAACCCTTGGATGCATATTTAGGTTTATATACATAATTAGGTATTTCTTGAAGCATTTTTTTTTTATAAAAAATGTCTCTAAGTAAACACAAATACATACACTCTTTGACCCTTTCAAAGAAATATGCA
The DNA here is from genome assembly GCA_963576905.1 of Mystacides longicornis. NCBI lineage: Eukaryota > Metazoa > Arthropoda > Insecta > Trichoptera > Leptoceridae > Mystacides > Mystacides longicornis. The sequence continues at coordinate 3,848,128 of OY756433.1, read as the reverse complement.
TGCATATTTCAATAATTTTGTGTGTTCCATATAGTCCGGATTCTTCTGATGATTAATCAAAACATGTTTTGTCCGAAAAGGGTTAATCTGAAGTGGGATAAACAATTTTATCTAAATGGTTAACTATGAGACGTGATCGGGTTAACGGTTAACCTCTCTTGATGAGGGTCTCCCAATTTATTATTAATTATATCGGTAATTAATATTTTGCCCAAACAAATAATATCCCGAAAGATATCTAAATGGATGTTGTTTTTTTTATCGGAAAGGTTTGAATTTGGGTAACAGATATTGCAACCCCTTTCTAGATTGTAGGTAAATGTATATAAAACATATATTTTTGACGGACGCTTATTTGAAATAACTATGGAGTAATCATAACATACGCCGGAGGTACGGTCAAAAAGTTTTGTGCAATCCTTCATAAGGAATAGCTGCGAATAAATTATTATAGAAAGTCACTGCGAGAAACATGGCAAGGAATGAGAATGTTGAGAAGGAATGTGGCATGGAAGTGAGTGGATGATTTGGGAATGTTCAAAAATTGGTGCAAACGTAGAATGTATAAAGCTGAAAAGAAAGGCGTAAGAGGGCGTGGTCAAATGAGAATCACGTGGATCGAACACATCGATTCCATTCTCAAGGACGGGATCGATATGTTCGAGGTCAGGGGCCTTACTGTGCATTTACATCGTGATGTCGATCCAATTTAAATCTTAATAATGAAGTTATTATACGTTTTAGTTGTTAAGTGAACAAATAGTTTCACGTATGGATATTTTGAATCCGGTTCTACTTTAAGTAAAAAATATTTAAACAGTACACATGTTTAATTCGTAGGTAGGTGGGTGCCTGCTCAATCAGATAAATGTCATTGTATTTAATTATTATTAGGTAGTTTTGTTCTAAATTTGAATTTGTTTTTCATTGTAACTTCTCATTGTTTGTTCTAGAATATTGTATATGTTCAGGGATTTATTCAAATACTTTTAGTATTGGGATTGAATTTCAAGAGTAATGAACCTGGCCTTAGAAAAAAAAAATAGGAGAGGTTAATGGTATGTCTATGGAAGAAATATATTATAGGTGTATAGCGTAGTTTGTGATATGGTGGTACCATCATTCTTATACCCAAAATTCTGAGGCAATTCGATTTCGAGAACGGGCAACACACACGCATCAAACAGTTTACATTTCGACTCGACACTAAAAGCCGACCATATTTTGGCCATGTTGTTAAAGGCGCCACTTCCCAAACCGATACGTATCGGGAGCTTAGCCCCGAGCTCGTTACCGGTGGTGATAGTTGCTCCCAGTTACTTAAATTTCATCTAAAGTAAAACATACAGTTAACCTTTTTACTGCATGAATAGTGAAAAAGAAAATAATAATAAAAAAAAACAGAAACTTTTTGATCTCACATATTCGTACGAATAAAACGGTTCGTCCATCCCTTTTGTTAGCTTTTATGTTTGAAATGTGCTACACAGTATTGGCTTTCGACATTCTCTTTGATGATCGGCACACTGTCTGGCCGCTCGTGCGATCTTTTCGCATGAGCAGAGATGACGCACATACAACAACATTCGAAAAGCGGGCTAAAGCGAATGTGAAACAATAGTTCAAACTCGGGCCTATATTTGTATACCTTTAGTTTTTTTTTTCATCAGCAATAGTATCCCAATGCGTAAGTATCATTGATAGGGTTGTCACCACAGCGGATTTGTCAAGAGCCTACGAGTTTCAGTGATGAGTAAGTATCCGGGATCCGCCTTAAAAAATATAAAAGAAATTAAAATCAAGAAGTCCTTGGCAGAATTAATTGTTTTTTTTGCAATTTTGCAAAAGGTAAACTGCATTTAAATAAGTCTAGTGGCCGACCAGTGCTCGAAATTCAACCATAACTAATTTAGATAATAGGTTTCAACATTATTAAAATTCCTTCGTCAAACACTGAGCGAGTGCTATTTCATAATTTTCCTTCAAAAATAATGACATGGATACATCTAATTTTATGTTCGAGGTTTTTTCTATGGTTATTCAATTAAAAAAATATTAATCAATTTGACCACAGATAAACAAACGATCTGTTTAAAATAATGTCAAATACATCGAAGTGTACTACATGAATATGAAATACAAAACATTACAGTAGAGTGTGTAGTGGTTTTTTTTTATTGATTTAATCTACTTATAAGCATAATTTAAAAAAAATATTACTTTTCGATACTCCTTCTCTATATAAACTGTAAGTGTGCCATATTTCGTGCTCCTCAGTCTGCGCAATGTTCGTAAAAATAGTCAAAGAGTTTTTCCTTCACGTATGTATAGATAACCAAATAAAACTTTTTCTCTATGAAATCGTTTTTTTTTTTGTAATAAAAATTTAAAAAAAATGTTTAACGTAATATCCGGATTTTTCGTTTTGGAAAAGCGGCAGCCCTATTCGTTTTTAAGGGTTGTTAGAAAAAAAATCCATATACTTAGTTTGTCAAAAACTATATGGAAGATACCTCAGTTTTAATGCCCGGCCTGTGACCGAGTGTTGAAAAATACAATCGAAAATTTCGTGAACCATATAAAAATGTTTTTTGAATACCTACTATTTTCAGTTACGTATAATTATATTATGATAAAATTTTCTACATACGAGTATGTTGGTACCTTAGTTGTTTAAGAAAATCTTACTCATAATATTATTTTGATATATTTTGCCTTCTTTTGTATTTTATGAGTCAATAACAGAAATAAAGAATCAGACAACATATTTTTATTGAGAAACTTTTAAAAATTATATTATCTTTTTCCATAAAGAATAATGTCAGTTAAGATACTACGCGTTTGTAATTTCAAAAATAAAAATATTTTTTTTACGGGGAATACAATATACCAATCACTTTTAACTAAATGCTATTGCTTATTTTTTTTCTTTGACAAATCAATGGTAGGTATGTATTGCAATATACATCATGTGTCAGAATATCTTGACAAAGTTTAGAAGTAAAATGTTTGAAAATGGAACGCCGCGTTCCATTTTCAAACATTTTACTTCTCATTTTCATCATTTTTCTGTAGAATTCTGCTATATTCTGTCAAAAACTTGACGTTGGCAGCTGTTTAAAATAACTAAATCATGGATATTGCAGCAATGCTCAGCTCTATCTAAAAGGGCTCGTAGTGTACAGCGGTTGTGGTAAATATAATCTGTAGCCCAGAATAATGGCGCGATAAAATTAGTGATCAACTAACGCCGCCTACCTCAAGTCACACATTCATACGCGCATTAACACACAATCACACACCTGAAGTTATATATGAAGTGGTGCGTGAATTTTGTGGTTTGAAACGGGCGGATACACACATATTCTTCATACAAGTATCGCGTTAGTTCTGTTGTCTTTGGTATTAATATTTCTGTAGGAGTAGCTTTCGTTTAATTTCGTAAATTCTGATTCAGACGAGAAAATAGTTTGGCTGTTATTCTGTCATTATCTGTTATGATTCATATGATGTGCTCAAACTGAAGTGATTGGTAGTCTGGTGGTTACAACGTCGGATTTCGTAATGTTCGTATAGGTCGTGGATTCGACCCCAGGTGCTGACCATCTTCCTCTTACACTACACAAGCTTAAAGTAGCTTAATGTGAAAGAGTCAAATATTGTATTTTTGTGTTCACTTTGAGGGGACACAGATTCATTTATATAAAAAATAATATCCAGGGTTTTAAAACGGAAATAAATTTGATGATTGAAATGATAACACAGTTGCACTTTCACAAAATTTATATTGAATCTCGAGCGCTTTCGTCCAACTCACGCAGACATTGTCAAGAGACTGACAATGTCTGCGTGAGTCGGACGAAAGCGCTCGAGATTCATAAATATTTTGTGAAAGTGCAACGGTGTTATCATTTTAATCATCAAAATCAACTTTCACTATGTGAATACACAAACCTTACAAAAATAGGAAATAAATTATGAGGGAGACAAAATGTACATGAGAATTAATATAAAACGAAGCTGAAAATATGATGTAATAAAGATGAAATAATTATGTCGAAAAGATCTCTCGGTAAATATTTGTCAAATTTACTTATTGTAAAAAATGAAGGGAAAACTCGTGAACAAACAGAGGAAAAAAGAATTCCCTGAGACATTTTTAACAAGAAATTTGATTCGTGCTCTTGGAAATTTGTTGACTCGCGTCTCTTGTAAATATTGGTAATGTATCCACAAACAGGATATCGGGAGACATCCTAAATCTACTGGAAATATCAAATTTAAATGTATAACAAAGAATGATAATTAATTGTTAATCTGTCTGTTTTTCAAAACCTTCTAATAGTTATCATTTACCATCTGTTCATTCGATTGCGTTAGCCTCTAGTGGTATTATAGCCACCAGCAGTGATACATAGAAAAATCTAATATTATCTACTAGTGGTCAGTCAGTGTTTTAAATTCGAGCATAACTAATTATTTAAATTTTAAGTTTGAACATTATTAAAAGGTTCCATTGTCAAAGGCTAAGCGAACGCTATTTCAAAATTTTATTTCAAAAACAATGACACTGATACCTATGTATGTCAAATTTGAAATGTTGATAGGTAGGTATGTACAAAGTTTTTTTCTTTAATTTTTCAAGAAAACAACATTAATCTATTCTCAATTTGACAACAGATAAACAAATGAATATATCGTCTATCTCCAGCAAAAACTCACCAAATCGAGTTTTGGTCAAAAATGAGTTGTATACATAATTTTATTAGTCGTATCGTCATCTATTAGGCAAAAATCGTCAAATCTTAACTATAAGAAGTTTTCGTTAAAAATATGATTTATTAAAATCACCAAATACGTTTCAATGTGTGCCAACAAAAAAAACGATTTTGGTTAGTTTTTGACGAAAATACTACACCAATTAGCTTAGAAACATAAAAGAAATCTTCTTTCTATCACCTTTGGTTATAAAGTTACGAATGTTTCAATTTCATAAAATTACTTACTTAATTGACAATATCTCCAAAGTGTGTTTTTGGTATTTGGTGACTTTTTGCTGGAGATAGACGATATGCGTCTGTGTGTGTGAGTATCATATACAATCATAACATAACAGTAGTATATGTAATATTGTTTCTTTTAGTGATTTAATGTATTTTTTTGCAGAATTTCAAAAAAAAACAATACCATTCGCCACTCCTCTTCTGTATAAACTATAAGTATGCAAAATTTCATACTCCCCCGTCCGCGTAATTTTTGTTAAAATACTCAAAAAAAAAATTTCTTCACGTATTAATATAGAAGATTACAGTGCGCGTCTTGTATAAGGCGGTATCCGAGCTACAAATAATGAGACTACATACAGATACTGCTTACACCGTCTCTTTCGCGCTTTCAGCATTTTGCTGCCGGCAGTGAAAGATAGGTATAAACATAGAATGCTTTGTACTGAGTGTTTAAAAGAAAACTACGTTCGTAATTTTACGGAGCATACGATGGATAGGACGAGTTCGGTTGACTAGAATAAAATGCCTCGGGCAATAAGTTCCTTTAAAAAATTTAGATTCTTTCAAATAGTATATATAGGTACCGATCAATACACCTACAGTTTTTTTTTCGATTTGACGAAACGAAAATAGGTAGGTAGGTACTTCCCTATAATTATAGATTTTCGATGAAACGAGAATCGTTCTCTGTATGTAATAGTATGTATAATCGATAGTGTTCGATATATTTTGAAATGCCGACATGAGGAAAAAATGTACGTTGTGTCCTCCCGTTTGATATAATGTGAAATGGTGACAACAATAAAACATAATATAATATTATATTATGGTAGGCGCACGATAGGGGGACGATGCGTCGCGGCGCCAAGTGTCTGCGTCGTTAACGATATTTGCTCCTTCTATCTATTCCCTCCGCCGCCGGTGTGGTAGTTTGGTTCGCCAATACCAAAATACGACGCCTCGCCATCAAAAATGTTTTTTTTACCCACAGCTAGTTTTTTCCAAAGAATATGATTTGATAAAATCAAAACTTCTCGAGAAGTCGGTAAACAAATAATAATTATAAGATTCATCGAAGACTCGATACTTTATTGTATTTTGAAAATGACAAACTCGTACAGTGTGTTTTAATTTAATTTAACTCTACAAGTAAGCACCCTGTTTTTTAATTCATCTCACTTGAAAGTAAGAAAGTCAACTTATTTAAAAAATTTACAAATTTAACGATATTTTTTAGCTAATGAGAAACAAGAGCTCTCGTCGCCTCCCTAAACAAATAATCAGATTCACCAAAGACTCGATATTTTTTTTTTAATTTTTAAAGGCGGTAATCGAAACCTAGTTTACAAAATCATAAATTTTTTTTAAGCAAAAATGTTTTTCAAACAGTGGGATTAAGTGTTTTACTGTAATTAATTTTTTTTTAGTTTTGTTGATAAGGTTAATATAATAATATAATATGATATTATCATGCCTATAATTGATAGAAATACCTGGTTTTTATCTACAACACGTTTAAATCGTCATTCTTTTAAGAATATTTTAGAAAGTTTACAAAATCGGCTAAACGGCCAAATCAAGGAAGGGCGAAAAAATGAAATTTCATAAATTATTCAGATAATAGGTATAAATTAATAAATTAATCGTATTAATTAAGAAAATAAGTCAAAAATAAAAACATGAAAAATTTAAATCAAAATTTAAATCATAGTGTGATATCGAATGTATAGAACTGAAACATGCCTATATTTTTTTAGTTCTCGAGTTTTCGGTATCGTTTAGCGAGATAAATTTCTCGACCTATACAAACAGCGTGAGAAAGATAATACATAATTCGGAGAAGCGAGGCACTTCATTCACTATTACAAATCTTACGACTGCTCGTCAAGATATATCTTAAGGGGGAAAATGAAAATTGACGCTCCACGGCCGTCCCGAGTACATAGTAAATGTCTCCTATAGGATTACTTATATTTTTTGTATTAAATTCGTCGTCCTGAAAGCAGTTCTCCTTGTGCCTCGAAATATTATCATCTCTATAGTATAAAAGAAAGTCGGGTTAGTGCGAAAACTTACAACTCGAAATCGGCTCAACAGATTTTTGTGATGCTTGCTTTATTGGATTTTTCTCCGCTCCAGATTTAATGGAATAACAGAATAATAAATTGAAAAATAGATAACAAATAAAATATAATATTAAAGTTACTATATAGAATGAATTTCCTAACAACACGGCCATCTGTAAAAATTCTATAGAAACACAATTTTTATTTACCTACTAAAGATATTGGCACGCAGATTTTTTGATGATTTTTTTCTAATATGTAAACATTCAGCTTATTTTAAAAAAAAATTAATCGCGAAAAGTGAACAAATCCAATTTTCAAATCAAATTTTCGTTTGACACAAACTGTCAGTTGATGCGAATGGCAGAATTCGGATGGAAAATATGTGGTTTCAAACACATGCATCGGTCGCGGAATGACATTGGTTAAAAGTCATTTTTATCATCTTTTAAATTCATGTAAAATATTCATAGTTGTTGGACCACGTTTGTCGGGAAAGCTAGTATTTTATAAAAAAAGACAAGCAGTTATTGTATGTGTGTTCGTATATAAGTTCGAGAATATAACGAATTTCTCATATTTTCGAGAAAATTGTAGTTAACAGAGTGACAGGTGATATTAAGGTATATTTTTGTTTTTACTTTCACTAAAAATAAAATGACAAAAACACTACATACAGCAACAGCGTATTTGATGTTACTTTGTAAGGCACATTATTCGATTTTGAACAGAGAAAAGACAAAACTAATAAAATCTAAAATATAAATTTATTTCACACTTTTTAAGGCTTATTTTCTAGAAAAAATAACGAATTGAACGTGCATTCTAGATGGAACTATTTAAATATGGCAATTTAAGTAAAAAAAAAAAAATTATTCCACAAATTTAATAACCTGACTAATTTCGCAGGCACAGGTCCTGCATGGTCAACCACAGTTTAAACTGTTTAGAAACCCATAGTTTCTAAGTCACTCACAGTTTAAACTGTTTAGAAACTCACAGTTTCAAAGTCATCTGTGACCATGCAGGACATGTGCCTGCGAAACTAGTCAGATTATAAAATTTGTGGAATAACATTTTTTTTTATTTAAATAAGCTTATTTTCTTTTGTTTTAACGTAAAATTTCTCATACTCTTCATCAGATGAGTATGATAAGTTTTAAATTTTACTGTTGTAGCACTGGAAATCTAACCTTTTTCAGTAAACTGAGTAAAAAACGGTAGGTACTTTGATGAATAGTAAGCAGGATAAGTTTAGTTGGGCGAGGCCAAGATCTTAACAGCATTGCAGCGCCACGGGTGTACGCATGTTCCACAAGGATACGGTCAAAATTGTTAAAAAAAAAAGGTTATATTCACGACTAAGATCCACAAACGATAAACGATATTCCAAAAAGTTTCTCGACATTTTCTTAGTTTGGTTCTCCTAATAAATAATACAGGTTGGCAACTATCACTCCGAAGTCTTCCAGATCACGAACCAGTCTTATTGATGATGCCATATACGGTATTCTAAACCACGGTCATAGATTTTTGAGCAAAGACTCTCATCCGCAACATATTCTTTCTTCCGTTTATTTTCCCCAATAAATTTCCCCAATCGAGGGATCCAATCGTGGCCAAAGTATATAATTTATTTATTTATTTATTTATTTATTTACGGCACGACGTGCCTTTAACTAATTAAAAAATTACAAGTTATATTATACATATAGTGATTACAAAATAAGTTAGGTACAACAGTTTACAAAAATTTAAAAGTTCAAAATGTCACATATTCAAATCACATGTTCGCTACATACAATAAAAAACTTTACCCTATATATCCTGTTAAAAAATCAAATTTGTCAAAGATAAATATACAATCAGTTCAGTCACATATTATTACCCATATACAATAAAAATTAATACCCAGTATTTGTTAAGAAGAATAAAATTTGTCAAAGATAAAAATACATACTAGGTATAACAATAAAAAGCAAGGCAAATATAAGTGCACGAAAATATTCAACATAATATGTACAAAATTTGTCAAGTAAATAGTACTTATAGTTTCATTAAAATAGGTGACACAAATTAAAAACAATACGCAATAATGATACTTTCAAATTTCAAAGGCTCTGGTCAAAAGCAAACATAGTTAAATTCTGAGATTAGACAGAAATAGTCACCGTGATAGATACAATAATGGAACAATATTCTCAAAACAGTTTTTTTTTTCTTTTTATTTAACCAGCACAATATCGCCGTTATACTAAATGGACGCAAATTGACAACATTAAAATACTTATATTATGGAAATCAAAATACAATGGAAGTTAAAAGACAATTTAAACATAAATATGGAATAATTGTTATAAAAAACAAGTCCTTGAAAGATCGAAGCCTCGTCATAAAACTACCTAGCAAAAAATGTTTAAGTTTATATTGGCGCTTGAAAAGACGGCAGATGATTGTCATTGTTTGAGTTTGAAAAAATAGAATCTAACCTAGCTTTAAATGCATAAATCGAGTCGATGTTAAAAACATCAACATTGCTTAAGTATAGGTTGCCCAGGCTGTGACACCTAGGTATGATTGAGTTCTTTAGATAGTTGGTACGGTAAGTATTGTCGCAGTGAAAGAGATCCCTTTGTCTAGTTTGCCTGTTCGGTACTCGGAACTCAGTACTATTCACTAGCGCAGGGCTGTCAATCAAACCTTTTAGGATTTTAAATAAGAAAATTAAATCTGTTACGATTCTTCTCTCTGACAACTTCATGAGTCCGGTTTTATTGAGGAGGAAATCGTAGTTCACGTCTCTACTTGGGATACCCAGTTTATAATTGATGTGACGGAGGAATTTTCTCTGCACGCTTTCAATACTGTTGGTATGGGTACTGTACATGGGAGACCATATGGGTGAGCCGTATTCGAGGATGCTTCGCACCATAGATGTGTACAGTAGAGTTAAGGTGCGTATATTATTAAACCCGGTTGTTGTTCGAAGAATAAAACCAAGAGTGCGCATGGCTTTGTTGGTAGTTTCGTTTATGTGGTTGACAAATGATAGACGATTATCGAAAATGATGCCCAGGTCCCTAGTTTCGTCTGCGTATTTCAACAATTTGTTTTCGATTGTGTAATTGAATTTAATAATTTTTATGTGGGTATAATATGCGGCTTTACGTCTCTTGACAGTGGTATCTTTTTGCATCATTCCCAAGACTCTCTCATAAGACACCCTGTCAACCCATTAGATTCGCCGCATTCTTCAATACAATCTCGTGTAAATGTTCACCTACCACTAAAATATAATAGCACTAATAGAAAATACGCTTTAACTGATCTCCATCATTGTAAAGAAGCTTTTCCATTTTATGGTAGGTGGACCTAGCCATTTAAATTTTGGTTTTTATTTCAGTGTCTGAAATTCAATTCATAAAAATCTCTAATTTAACACAGATAGGTGTACAATTTCAACTGTAATCAAAATCATCCAAGCTTCCACAGCATTTCATTGAAATACCCCTAAACTCAATAACAAGGCAGTATTATGTATGTAGGTATATAACATAATAGTCCTCGAGCAAGTAGGCCCTCTGTATCATATAAGGACGCGTAATATCTATTTAATGATTAGATTATCCTTCCATACAGATTATACACCTGTCCCCTTATTTATAACCATCCTTGGGATGTGTAGTAAGTGAGACAGATACATGCAAATTTGTACCCCCGGCTAACAAGTATTTAGTTTTGTGACCGCAGTTCGGGCGATTTTAGGCGATTATTCGCTTAAAGAGAACAAATAGTCGCTGTGTTGGGCAAACGGGCTACTTTTGGTCGGTGTGATCTTTAGCGATGATTCTCACGTCGAAGGCCTCATTGAACATTCAAAAAAGGGTTTAGTGATAAATAACAATCACATTTGTAACAAATATTGAAAATGGTCCTTCGAGCCGGATAATTTTAAGACATAACAAATCTATTATTTCATTTTCTTTCTTGCCACTCTCTCAACTTTAGGATCGTGATGGACAATCTCATAACATTGCAAAAGAGTGACCTCTAAATTCATTGGTCCTCTGTTATTAGGGTTCGTTTTTATCTTTTTCTTATTGTGGTTATTCCTTTAAAAAACGTATCCTTTGTATATTTACTAACAATCTCGATATTAATAGTACAAACACGACATTTGTCGCGCTGTTCAATGTTCATCCTTAGTGTAAAGCTATGTAAAAAATCTTTAATGATCGAAAATCGAGTGAATATTATTTATCAAAGGATAGAATAATGTTTGGAAATATGCGTAAAAGCCTTGTTAGACCTACATAATATAGTTTTTCTTATTAAAAATTCATGGCGCGATTTAAGCTTCAATAACGTCGTCTACGTCGCGAGCTTTAAGAATACTAGCAGTAACACCCACCTTCCCCTGTGCCCGTTCAATACCGTGTAATGTTGCTAATAATAATATTAACTAACCGTTATGTCTAATCGTAAATCTTTGCTAATAATTCGGAATCTCTCTGGGACAGGGTCTACATGCTTATACAATAATACTATACCCTACAATCCTGAAAATGAAGTACTGAGATAATTAATAAACTTTACCAACGTTGAATTCTTCAAAAATGAACCGTAACTTCTTTTTTCTCTTTGATTAGTCTTGTTGAACTTTTATTCTTGCTGTGTTGTCCTCTTCTTCTTCTGCAGTTTCAATAATATTGATTGATTTGCAGCAAGCATGAACATTTCCTTCTCAACTCCTCCCGATTATCCCTTGTTCATTTCTTCCTTGAGTTTTTGCAAGAACCTCTTCGTTCGTGGTATGTTCTCTCCAACATATTTTTAACAAACGCCTATACGTCCACATTTCGAAGGCCTTCAGTATTTTCCGTTCTCTTTCGCCAATACACCAGGTTTCACATCCATATAGTAAAATACTCCATCATAGGTTGGCTCCCAATTGCTTACGAAGTTTAAGATCCTGTTGGAAAGCTGATTTTCATATATTCCTCTAGCGTTTATGTGGTCGTCCTGGAGATCTGCTTCCTTCTCGTAAATAGTATCTGTCAACTTTTGCGGCCATTGTGTTCTCCAATCTAGAAACATGGTCATTCCAAAAGCATCTCCTCTGTCTTCCTCACCTTACAAAATCCTTCTGATCTCCGTATTTGTAATTTTATCACGAAGAGTTTTTCCAGAAACATATTTAATGGTGCAACTGGTGCGAAGGACGTTCTTGGTTGGGACAGTGTCCGCTCTAGATTCTACTAAACCATTGTTCATAGTTGAAAGGATGCATGATTTGAAAAATATGACCTTACTGGGGAAATATTTATGTTCATTTTTACCAATTTATCAATTGCTAGATCCTTTTTGATCTGTATTTACGTTCCATTAACGTTTTTCACCAGATTAACAGAATATCTGAGTGATTCGGTTATCTGAGTAAGTATCTATAAAATTAATTTTATTATCATAAATTAAGAATTGTAACAAAATGCATGCTGCATAAGCTTCATGCAGAAAGTATTCAACCATCAAAATGTTGGTTTAAGCACAATGCACGATAAAATTAATTTGAAGGTTGATTTTGTAAAATGACCCGTTTAGTAATTATTGTTCCCGTGACGGGTGAAAAGTTCCTTATCTCAACGTGGGATTTATATCGATATTGACATGCGATATTCGACTTATGCGACATTTTTATTAAGTACAGAATTGGTTGCCGCAAAATAACATTATTGCTCTACACACTGTTGATAATGTGGAAAAGTGTTTTAAAATAAATGAATCAAAAATTTACTTGCATATTTATTTCATTCAAACTATGATTGACATGGTGTAATTCGAAATATATATGCGATGACTAAATATTTTTTTAAGCCGAGTACCTACTTAAATAGCTGGTGTCGTCCATACACAAAGCTACAGTTCCCTCTGTGTATAAAAGCTGGCGAACATCCAATAGCGTGGTCAAGTTAAATAAAAGTCGTTAGATTAGGTTTTGTATATTATTATTATTATTTTCTATGCCCGTTTCATTCACTTTCTTACTAGAAACAAGCATTATGATCATTAAATCATTTTCATAATGATTATAATAATTCCTTCAAGACATTTTATAAATCACAGCAAGCCGGGGATATTATGAATAATGTTTAAGGGCGGACTTGGAAATTTTTGATACATAAGGGGTAGGCATTCAATTACTCAATTACGTACATTTTTCGACAATGGTGACATTTCAAGAAATGTGTTGTTCATCTTTATTTGGCTTATGAGATGTTGGGATGGTTATCACACAAAGTACCCCCAACTAAGTTTCGGTTTTTATGATGCAGAATTTGGCTCGGCATGGCACCTTTTAGATCCTTATTTTTTAAAGAAGATCCAAATCGCTCTTCAAAACCGCTATCCGAATAGGCTATTACTTATGAATTCATGCTATTCTATCTTCTATTTCTACCTAGGGCTTAAGTCAACGACTTTCGTAATAAAAGTAGTGGCTTCGATTCCGGCATCGACCATCATCTTCTTTCTGTATATGTCCCAGGCCAGATGGGCGGACGACATCGCAGGCCGCACATGGATGAGAGAGGCTCAGGACAGGAATGATTGGAAGGAGAGGGGGGAGGCCTATGTTCAGCAATGGACGGAGACAGGCTGACGAAGAAGAAGAAGAAGAATTGATTTGTGGCCACTCTGGATGCGTTAAGGTTCGTTTACAATAATACGTATACGTAAATTAAACATAAGTGATCACTGGCGAGGGGAGGGGCTTGATTCGTGTCGGGGGGGGGGGGGGGAGGGGAGATTTTTGTGACCGACTTTTTGGTTTGGTTGCTTCGATCAGGCCGGGGGTTGGTTTTGTGCGGGTCGGGTTTGCTGCGGGTTGGTTTCCTCCGGGCCGGCTTGCGGTGTACGGGGAGCCTTAAGGGATAGGAGAGAGTGATCACTGAAATGTTAACAGATAAGCACAATAACATACATTGTTATAAGTATGCGGGTGATAACTGTTATTGGAACATTGAAAATTCTATGTTTTTGTTTCATGATTTGTTTTGTTCAGTGTCCTCTCTAATAAATAATACATAAATAAATAAAATGTCTATCCAGCCCTTAAAATATCAGAAAGTTTTGCTTATTGTTAATGAAACCGATAGTTGAAAATCAGATTAATCAAATATGTTATAAACATTAATTTTGAGATATTGTCAACTTTTAAATATCGATTATCCGACTTATGCGGGATACTTGAATGGTCACTCTACAGCTGCTAGTCAACAAACAAAAAAAAACGTTAAAGAAGTAAATAAATAAATCAACTCGGTTAACCACTACACGAAAAAAATAAATAGGAATAAAAAAATGCCAGCAATTTAAACTTTGCCCGACTAATCTGTGGGTAATAATAAAAAAAACATGCATTCGTGATTGAGGCACATTACTGCATTCTTACACAAAACACATAAATCACCAAGGAGAATGGTGGACTTGTATGAGAATATTTCAGAGTGGTCGTAAAATTATAAGCATTCCTCACAGGAATTAACAGTGAATATTAGAGTGCACGCAGATTGACTGGGAGAAAGAATGTGATATGAAATAATTTAAAAAAATGTGACTTGTAGGGTATTTCTTGACTGCGAATAAAATTATATTATATTTAGAGAAAGGACGAGGAAGACGCTCTCATACTGTGTTCCGCTCCTTCGAGGCAGAGCTGAGGTAACTGGACATGGTGTGGGAGGAGGTCATAAACATTGCGCAAGATCGAGCGCAATGGAGAGCTCTTCTCTTAGTCTTAAGGGAGTTTGGATTGGATTGGATATTTAGAGAAAACTGGAAATTGGGACAAGTCAGTGTTTTGACTCACCTCGAGTGAACACAAATTCACTTTTGAAGTCTTTCGAGAAAAAGGTTCTGGAGAGACCATGTTAACATAGTAAACAATAAGTAGAATAGATGGTTGGGCATGTCTAGCAAATTGAAGATAACAGAACTACAAGGAAGAGTCTTAGTACAAAAGCAGAGAGGAGCCGTAGTGTGCGAAGATCAAGGCTGAGGTGGATGGATGGCGTGGAGGAAGATCTAAGGGCATTGGGGGCGACGAACTGGAGATGGCGAGCGATGGACAGGGGGGGAATTTCAGAGAATTGAATAAACTATTGTGCCAGTGATGTTGATGACCCTGTGAACCAAAAACGACGTACGATGGACAAAATATAAGAAGTTTCTGGAGAAACCATGTCAACACAGTAGAAGAATCCACACATAACGGCAAAAGATGGTCAGAATTAGGAGTAATAGATCTCAAACAAGAAGAAGTAAATATAACGAATCATTCCACCATTAGAGTCATCAGAAGTCACATTGAAGAGATTTATTCAGGATACCATTTAAACTAATATTGCAGTCATTATCTTTATGCCAATACAAGGTGGAAATGGAATTCACGCATCAGACAAAGAATATAAGCAATAGAGAGTGCAGCGTATGTGATGTCGACATGAAAGTTCAGGATTCCCCATCATTATCGAATGAAGCTTTTATCTCATAGGGATGGTTTGAATAGGGTCGGATGAATTGTGTACATAATATTTTTTTATAATACGCTTTATTCATTAATAATAAAAAAACAATACATGTCCTGTTAAGGCTTTTACAAGCCTTGTCAACAGGTTCTTTACATAATTATTACAAAATACAAAAAAATTTGATTGTTTGATTATCTATACTAATATATAAAGAGGAAAGATTTGATTTTTTGTTTGTTTGTTTGTTTGTTTGCATCGAATAGGCTCCAAAACTACTGAACCGATTTGAAAAATTCTTTCACTTTTGGGAAGCTACAATATCGGCGGTGAACATAGGCTATATTTAATTTCCAAAAAAAGTGGGTAACCTACGAAAACTTCAATAATGTAACCCAAGGTGTAAAAAATTTACCTAAAATATTCTTTTTATCGCGAACGCTGTGAAAACTAATGATGATAGAATAAAACAATGTACTACAATTTTGTAGAAGACATCATTATTTACAAAAAGTATCGCGACAGCATATGTCTAACTATTATAGTTATGCTACAATAAGTGTTTTTTTATTTAAAAAAAATCAATAAATTGTTACCTCTAGAAAAGGCTCTTTATTGGTATCTTGGTATTACTCCTTATTAAAATAAAGTAGTTCATATTCAAGTCTGCTTCAATATGTTTGTATAACTTTTTGAATTATTCAATTCGGACATTCCATTCGAAAGTTATCACGAGTTTAAAAATGTGAGTATTGGAAAAAAAAGCATAGTCTCTTATCATCTCAACTTATCCGATGCAGAGTGCGTACGGGAGCCGGGGAGGGGACTGAGGGAGGGGAGTCATGTCAAGTTTAGTAGAAATACCGCGCAAAGTAGTCACGGTGGTATAGTGACGTGACACGATACATTGCAATGCAATTATTCCAGATTAACATATGCTATAAAATATTTTGAAAAAGTTAGGGATCTGTATGAAAACTAAATTATTTTTAAGTATCTATCTACCCGTGCGAAGCTGGGGCGGACCTCTAGTCTTATAGATTACACATTATTTACACATGTGAAAATCCGCAGAATCTGTATAGGAAGTTGTTGAACGGGGCAGACATTTGATTGTATGCCCGATTCTGGTAATGACGTGTCAACTACCAGAATCAGAAGGAGGGGCTATGTTAAAGAGACCTGAGAGACGTAGATGAAGACGAGCCCCGGGAAGCTGGACTTTCACATTCCAAGAACAAGATTAAGGCTCCTAAATTAAGAGATCAAAGATCAATAAAAAACAAAGAAGAAGATGATGTTTAACAGATTTGAGAAGAATGTTTTACATGCTTTGTATGCGTTCATTGTCACACATTATGAAAATATGTATAATCTATGAAAAAGATTATAGGTTAAAAAATGAAATGAAACTAGGTTAGATTGGTTTGTATTCAGTTCTAAGTGTGCGTTTACACCAAACGGATATAAAGGCTGAGCTAGATATAGGCCATAGATTATTTTATCGTTAGACAGTGGACACCTAGGAAACAACAAAGAGCATGAACTAATTACTGGGCGATAACAGATTTCGCGCGCCACAGTAATGGTTCATTCTCGTTGTTGTTACCATGGTTACCATATCAACGATCACGACAATATACTCTTATTTTCAGCTCAGGCTCTGTGTTTGTTTGGTGTAAGCAACCCTTATAGACTACCATTAAGAACCTCCCGCAATAAACATCGAATATACACATATATAAGCTCTTCTAGATCTTGCGATCTGTTCTGTTCAGGTAACCCGTTGGTCTGCCCGGCAGCCTTGTGGAACACCATAAGCTGCTCCTATAATAAATGTAATATGTCCCTGCAAAGGTTGTGGAAGAACAAGTAAATTTCTTAATTTTAATTATTTTATGTTCCATCCAACTGACATGATCAATTAAACAATTTCATCTGTGCTGTATTTTAGACACTTTCTTGGCGGTCAGTAAATTTTTCAAGAATTTATAAAATAAATTCAACAAAATCTTCGCTCCACTTCATTCAACTGACCATTTCCATTAAATCTGTCGTCCAGAACAATATCACAATATAAAACCGACATGCTGACGGCTTCGGACAGTAATTTTTCAGGACAGACATGCACTGCTCACTCGATACCCAACCGACATTTTATGGCATTTAATAGGGGTGTCTCCTTCATGTGGTAAAATTCAGGGGTGAGATGATGCGTTATTGCATGATGCCCGCTTGCAATCTATTTAGATGTACGGACACATCAAAGAGGCATTTTTTTATTCAACTACTATGCATCACGATAAAGAGGTCCAGATTTGTGTTGAATCATCCTATGAATTGGGAGATGAGAACATTCTTGACTTGTGAGAAACGCCCTTCTCAAGTTCGGAATTTCTATTAGGAAATTCTACATAACATAAGAATTTTTAGTTTATTTATGACTTTTTTTGGAATTGTTTTAGTTGTTGCGTTTTTGCTTTTGAGATGTTTATAAAAAAAAATATACCAACTGTTCCATACGTTTTGAAATTACGAAACCATTTACGGGTTAGTGTTGGTTTTTAAAAATCCATTTCTAGGACTGAATTAGGATCCTTGTGCAATGATAACTTGTTCAAACGAACATAATAGCAACTAGAAAAATAGGTACATATACATTATAAAAAAATATGTTAATGATAAAGTAATAAAATTTTTGATTACACCAATCATGTTCGAATTTTACATGGTTTACGCGAATCACTACGAGCTTACGACCGCCTTCTTCAAGTTTCTAATGAGATGGTTTATTGGAAAAATCAAAGTTGCAATACTTTATGAATTAAACCTTTTTACTAAGTTCATAAATATTAATTCGACTTCTCGTTTACCTATCCAAACTACGCTTAAAGTCACTAAACGTCAGGCTTATATTGTTTCATTCGCGCTTCGTTATTATAATACTGCAGGCAGTGAAAAGGATAAAATATATAGTACTTATCTCAAAGAACACTGTGTAGTGTTACGGCTGCTTTAAAAACTAAATTAGCCTAAGGCTAATTTAGTTTTTTTTTCGTTAATAATGTTATAAAATTTCAAATCTCTAAACCATCATGAGTGTCAACATTTCAAAAAATCACATGCCTCCCATAGGATTCTGCTAACCTCTACTCGGGATGTACAAAATTACCGAGTCTTTACATAGATTTATTTTATTAAAATGATGGGACATCTATAGCTATAGGTCACATTTAAAAGCAACCAACATTATATTATTATGCCCCGTTATAACTAGATGTATAGCTCCTTTTATATTCATAATAGTCATGGACTTCTTGTTGAGAAAGTCCATGCAAGGAGCAAGAGGTACTTATACCGATAACACAGGTCACAGAGAGATGGTCTAATGGGCGAACTGTACGATCTGGAGTACGCGGAAGACCTAGCGTTGTTCAGTACGACAGTGGAGGAATTACAGCGCAGTGTTTCAAGACTCTGCGACGAAACAGCACGCCTCGGCCTTCGAGTCAATGCCAGTAAGACGGAGCTCATGGCGAATAATGCCTGCCCAGATAAACAGCTACCGATAACCATCGATGGTCACCAGGTCTCCCAGGTGGATAAATTTAAGTACCTGGGAGCAACCATTACCACCACTGGTGACCTCGGGGCTGAGCTCCCGATACGTATCGGTATGGTAAGTGGCACCTTCAACAACATGACCAAGATATGGAAGGCGTCGGCGTTTAGTGTCGAGACGAAATGTAAACTGTTTGATGCGTGTGTGTTGCCCATTCTCCTGTATGGGTGTGAGTTGTGGCCCAGGCACAAAAAGTATCTGCATTCGAAACGAAGTGCCTCAGGAGAATTTTGGGTATAAGATGATACCACCGCATCACGAACGACGCTATACGCCGGCGCACCCAGCGTGAGCCCATCACCTCTACTATTATGTGGAGGAGATGGACTTGGCTGGGACATGTGTTAAGGATGCCGAATGACAGTTGGCCGAGGAGAGCGCTGTTCTTCCTCCCATCATGGTCCCGAGGACGAGGAAGACCCTCTCATACTGTGTTCCGCTCCTTCGAAGCAGAGCTGAGGAATCTGGACATGGTGTGGGAGGAGGTCATTAACGTTGCGCAAGATCGAGCGCAATGGAGAGCTCTTGTTGCTTCCCTATGCCCCTAAGTGGGGTCTTAAGGGAGTTTGGATTTGGATAACTAGATGGCGCTTTACGACATCCATTTTTGTGTTTTTTGCTGATTTCTTTTGACGGAACACGTATTTTATTTTTTTTTAGTATTTTGCCGGTTTCATAGTAGGTACATATTAGATTTTATTCACTGGTATTTTACCTCTATTACTACATACTCATTGTTACCGAGAAACGATAAAATTCGATCCAAAAATGTCGAAAAAAAAATGAACTGCCAAATTTCGCCATCAGCTCAAGGAGCTGCCCTTAAGATATCATTAGTTGGATATATCGAGAGTGTTTCGTATATAGTTTTAGTACGAGTGCCCTGTTAAAAACACACCACTAGACAAAGAAACAAAGAGTGCTATCATCCAAATGGCATCTTAGATACCGCATCAGCAACTAAGTGCGGAAGACGGTGTAATGTTGACGATTGTGGTAGATAAGAGAGGAATTAATTGAAATTTGTTCTCCCTTAGGGGGAGACCAGGAAGAAACGGGGGGGGGGGGGTCATGCGTAATGGAAAGTGGGCTACTATAAGTAATAATCTTAGTAAGGCTTGTCATAAAAGTTCCCCAACAACTATCGGTGGAGTTTCTTCTCTAAGTAGGGGCGGTGTTCTTATGGAGGTAAATCCTTTTTAAGAATCTGTTTAACAGCTAAATTGAAAAGTGCAAGGAAAATATTAGGTAGGTAGGTACCTACTTAAGATAGTTTTATTCGATTTTGTGTCAAAAAAATATTTATTTATTTATTCATAAAACGGTACTGTGTGCCTAGAAATCACAAATTACGTAATACATAATATAACAAATTGCAATTTTAGCGATTCCATTTACAAAAAAATCGCTTCAATGTTGTTGTCAAAAAAACTTGAAAAAAATCAATCTAATATCTGCGTGCTGTTATTTTTAATGTCAATGGTTCAATAAATAAAAAATGTATATCTAGTATTTTTCACAGATGGCGTTGTTGTATCGAAATTTCTATTGTAACTTTAATATGATATATTATAATATTTTCTAACCATTTTTCGACGTTTTATCGGTTATTCTGCTATCCGGAGCGGAGAAAAATCTAATAAATAAAAAAAAATGGTAAAATATCTATTATAAGAGTTTGAAATGACTCGACTTTCTTTTATATCTTTAGATAAATAATTTTTATCGAATGTAGGTTTTCATATAGTGTAATATTTACTTTTATAGGCATTTCTAAAGAACGAGCGCAATGGAGAGCTCTCGTTGCCTCCCTATGCTCCCGAGTGGGTTACAAAGGGAGACTGCTGTTGTTGTTACATAATTTACTACCAAAATAATTTGGATTCTGAAAATTACGTATTAAACATAATATTAATATTTTGAGACGCGTATGTACGTATTTTGTTGCGTGGGTTTGATGCCTAAGCACTTCAAAAGCTCTGAGGTAAGCGGATAAGCGGAAGAGGTACCACGAACAAAGGGCATCGAGTCCCAAACAGAATAGTTTATCACAAAACATTAATAATTAGTATACGCTAATGAAACTCCCACACAAAAGCACTGAGGTAAACAATAATAATATTCACAAATAAATTATTAGCTACTATAAGACGATCTTAGAAATACAGGGAGGCAACTAAGTCGTCTCATCGGATTACAACCCTTTTCCTAAATAAACTTAATCCTTTTCAAGAAACAGGTAATCTTCTTTGAAAACTGTTGGTGTTGAGTGGATTTTTTTCAAACCATGTTACATGAAAAATAAAGTGTTTTTTTTTTTTAGAATTAATCGTGGTGTGTTGGTAGATATTACCTCAAGACGGAGTTTGTCTATAGTGAATTAAATTGTATCGGACTCATTTCTTAAAAGTTAATAGTTTTTTGGTAATATTTTTTTATTAGGTAAATGAATCTGTGCTCACCTAAAGTGAACACAAATACACCTTCGACATCTTTCACATAAAGCAAAGCTTGAGTTGTGAAAGTGGAAATTGTCGGCACCGGGATTCGAACCCACGACCTCCAAAACGCTGTACGTATACGAAAGTCTTCGACTGATACCACTGTTCTACCAACCACTTCTTATTATTCCAGTAGGCCATCCACCCGAAATTGAGTGATTTTGGCTATTTGATCCATTATCAGATATTACAATCTTAAAGCAAATAACCGACCTCGGTAGCCTAGTTGTACTAGCGTGGACTTCAGATCCGAGGTCCCGGGTTCGATTCCCGGTCGGGTCAGAGTTTTTTCACTTGAAATTTCTACCCGGGGTTGGCCTGTCTCAGATTGGACGGGACCGGTTGACTGGAAAAAATTGCCTCAGGCAATAAGTTCCGCCGGCTATACTGACACCTTTGTATAGAAAAGTGTTATATTATTATTATTATATTAATAGAGTTATTGAGAAACGAAATGGAAATATGTTACAATATTTTATGGAAACACAAAATAAAAATAAAATTAAATCTTTAAAAATAGATTGTGTTTTCGATACAATAACATAATATTAAGTAATAATATTTACAGCGATCCCAGGATTTTATAAAAGATTTTATTTTACAAAAATTTCATTTCTACATTTTTTTACCAAACGTCTGTTTGATATCCAAAGTTTTATTTATTTTTGAAGATAAGTGGATTTTCTGTATTTTTAAATGAGATTAATCTGAAGAAAATATGCCGGTCATCAAGAGAAAAAATAAATAAAAACACATTATTACTCAGATTCCTTATCAGATCCGCCTAAGGTTTGAATCCGCCAAATAATATTTATAGGAAAAAAATAAATTTTAACTTACTTAAATTATCGGAAATCCTCTAAAATGACCCACTATTTGATCAATTTAAGCGTTGCGTTGGACGGACCTGCCAAAATTTTAGAGGAACGCCACTATGTTAAAACTACTCAGTACTCATCTCAATTTTTTTCTCAGATACACCTCTAAAAACAACAATATCAAAACAGTTATTATTTTCAGTAAAAATATCAATTTGCTCTTGTTTTCATCATAAAACAGATAGATACGTTAATAGTGGTTATATTTGTTAATCAAGATGAACTTGTTTGAGAATAAGGAATTTTGGCGGCCATGATGATAATTTTTGATAATGTGAATCATGCATATGAAATCACTTGCAGCTATATTCACTTCGATCGATTTCTTAATGCAATTTTGCTCGGATTGGTTAATATCACATCACATGGAATTACCCGCGAAATTCAAAATTTTAGTTGATGCTAAATTTAAACGCATCTGATAGGAAGTTGGGGTATAATGTCCCCCTTTAAAATAAAATAATTTTTAACATAATCCCCACCGGAGGATTTATCAATACGCCGAACGTTTTTAACGTAAACGTGATCACACTAAGACATCATTCAAAATAACAGTTAAGTTTTTTTTTAATGAAATCAAAGAAGCCACTTAATACGAAGAGAAACTATTTCTGCAAAGTAAAATCAATATAAAATAAAGGTTTTTGTTAATAATCCCAAAGATCTCTCCTTTCCCATTTTGAAGGTGTGCACTCAACGACTAACAGATGCCATCGGTAAATAAGATTAGCATTGCAATGGTGTTTTAGTGCAGGTTCTACGTGGCAACACATAGTCAAACCATTTGAAATGGGGGGTGCGGAAAGTATGAGAGTAGTAGGGGTGCTAATAAATCGGAAGCAATGTTTCAGGGTTTATCTACAGTGTAGTTGGGATGGCGCTCGATGTATTTTATGGTGGTTGCAGGTATTTTAGATGTAAGGGATGTTCACAAACATCCTGAAACATATAAAATATGTTCCCACATTTTTTCTACAGATGTATCTGCATTAAATTGATAAACAATTATAATAACTGCCTAAAACGCTTATATATGTAGGTACATATTATGAAGTTTTTTTTCCTCGGATTGGTTGGTCCAGTACTTACCGTTTTTGTTTGCTACATGTAGCAGTACGGATACCGTTTCGAGTCCTGCAGGGATTTTTCTAATTAATACTGAGGGATTTCAACGAATTTGGCCACCCTAAAAGGCGAACATTGTTAGCTTAAAGTGATTGGTAGAAAATACTTCTTAAAAATCGAACAGTAATTTATACTTATAATGACTGAATCAAAAGTTGGTTCTGTAGGTGTAAATTTTGTAGTTATTTCATTGAATTAGATATAATCTTTAAAACGGTACGATAAAAATTTTTGTCCACCTTTAAGCCCTTAAAGCAAAAATGAGTTTTTTTCAGGAAATTCTGAATAACCTTGACATGACAGTTGTTGCACAGAACAACTAACAAAATGAGGTTGTGTTTTCACCAATACAATGAAATATGTCTGTATTGGAAAGTATCACAAAATTGTCAAAAAGTGAACCGGATCAGTAATTCGGCTCACTGCTGACCCAGGTGGTTCGAGTCGCTAATATATTATGTTATTTTTATCTATAATAATTAATATAAATTGTACTTATTAGGGCTAACAACCATAATTAAAGGTGGCTTTTTTGGTGTGACCACTTTTTTTTGTTAGAATACTTGATATATTATCGTTGCTGATAAGATTCGAACCACACAGCCTCTTTTTAAAACTTCAAATTATGACTAACTTTAAAAATCTAACTGTTAAATATTTTTCCAAACGCCTCCTCATACCTGTCTTCCGCATCCTGCACGACTGTATGAATATAAGGTTCACCAAAACAATTTTTTTTACTCATCACGCCGTTTCCCGAAGGGGGCAGGCAGAGATTACGGACTTCCATTCGTTCCTATCCAAACAAAACTCTTTCGCTTCTTCCAAACGTATAACATTCCGCATGCATGCTCTTCTATTCCTTTTGCTCCTGACTTGACCCTCCTCTAAGACGGCACCGATATAGTCGGACATGTTATTCGAGGTCACCCTCGTCTGCGTGCACCCATTTTTTCAGATTTATATATCCTTTTAGTCATTCTCTACTCGTTTATTATCTCTACATGCTGAAACCATCTTAATTTATTAACTTTCATTCTAGTCACTACGCTAACATCCACTCCAATATTCTCATTCCTCACCTTATCAATCAGTCGATTTCCGCATATCTTACGCAGTGATCTCATTTCCGCAGCATTTATTCCAACTTCCACATTTTTCGTCCATGTCCATGTTTCACTCCCAAACATCATGGATGATATCAGGATTGCATTGTGCATCAGCTGTTTGGATTTAAGAGATACGCTCAGACGGATATTTGGAACAAATGAAGGAAAATTTAATTGAATATTAAAGAAGAAAATATAAAATAAAGAGACACGTCTAAATCAGCTTGTTTCTTTCTTTATCTTCTACCGATAGACGAGAGTGCATTTTATTTATTTTGAACCACCGGCACTTAACAAGTGAGCCGGTATTTTTATGGTCTGTTAAGATCAGGCGATAGTGGAGTGTGGAACAATCGAAAGAGAGGAAAGATAATATGTACATTGTAGAGGGAGTCGATGATACATTGTTCTGTCTGTCTTTAAAAGCTCTACACTAATCTTGCTTGAATGAAACTACATACTGCGTCCTTAATCTGGTGCAGATTCGGTCTGATTATATTTTATCAATCTTCGATATCTCGAAAAACGGTTTCAATTTTCTGCAGCAAAGAACCAATAATTCATGGTTATTGTAACACAGAAATACAATAACCATGTTATTATAATAATCTTCCTTCTTTTTAAATTTATAAAAGGTACACTCGTACCTACTTGAAAAGTGATTTAGTGATAGGGATTTTTTGATGAAAATAAAAAGATTTCAAAAACCGGAAAAAATGATCATTTGCTGTTTTATTTTACTCTAAAGGTGCATTTATACCAAACGAAAAAACACCCAGAGCTTTAATTAATTAAGAATTTCCAACTTTTCTCTCTATATCTCATGAATTATTATTAAATATCGCGATTACGCACTCGAACTTTCTCGAAGGTCCAATCGGGTTCGTACAACCACAAGTTTCATTGATAAATGCGAGGTTGCCAAAATGTTCTACGGAACAGTTATAACGCGGTATAGGGATGATTATTAGTAGGGCGTGGTATAAGCGATTTATTCCGGAATAACTATTCCCGTCATAACAGTATTATAACACAGTTTCTATTAGTAACACTGTTGATGTTTACTGTTAAGAGCTTATTGTTTGATTTTTTTTTTACCTAAAACAATACTTTTCGACACACTCAAGGTTGTTTCATTTAATATAACAATACTGAGTATATATAGGAAACACACAGGTTCGATATTGCGTCCTGAAAGAGTGACCATATAAATATGTATTGGATCGGCACATGAATAAATGTATGACATCGGATTGTTTTATTACGTATCTTCCTACCGCTAGTTTGGTGAACATTCAATAGATGTCTCCACTTACGGAATAAATTAATCAAAATGGACATACATGTACTTCCGTTTCCGCAAGTTATATTTTACGTCGTAAAACGCACATTCACGTTAGAACAATAAAAAAATATTGATTTGCTGCTAGAGGTTTTTATATTAGAAATTTGCAAAAACGTTAATAATAATAATATAACACTTTTCTATACAAAGGTGTCAGTATACAGGAACTTATTGCCTGAAATTTCAAGTGAAAAAACACTTTAGAAAAACTCTGACCCGACCGGGAATCGAACCCGGAACCTCGTGATCTGAAGTCCACGCTAGTACAACTAGGCTACTGAGGTCGGCAACACAAACACGTTAAAACTGTTGACATAAAATGCAGGAATGTTTTATTAGCAAACATTTTTCACATAAATTAGTAAGTGATGCGTAGTAAAACGATTAAAAAAATAATTAACTAAGAATTCTATAGAAAGAATAGTTGAGGGATGACAGGCTAGTCTCCAAAGCAGCCAACGAACTGCAGGAAAGCCTGCGAGAAAAACTTGTAGATAGAAGGATTGTTAAGTGTCATCAACAGATGCGATATTACTTATTTATTTAAGGAAATATGAAAAAGTAGAATTACACAGTTTAAACAAATTTACCCTGAGCATTTCCAACGCATCACGAGCTCAGATGTGTCACATACAGTTTAGGATATGTGTTAAAGATGCCAAATGAAAGCTTTTTGAGAAGAATTCTGTTTATTCTGCAATCAGAATCTTATAAGACGAGGAAAATCCTCTAATTATATTTTTATTCCCATGGCAACTGGAGCTTGGGAAGTTGGAAATGGCTTGGGAGGAGGTAATTGATATTGTCGTCCAAAATCAAACCCAGTAAAATTCTCACAAAGAGAGATTACTGGTTGGTTTAATAAAGGAACCTGAAAAATTTAATAATGTAAACTTTCTCGACCAAAGATGAATGAAATAAATAGATCTAAAAACTCAAAAAAATGAAGAAAACCAAAAAGTTAAAAAAATTATGTTACAAATATTAAAGAACCTTTATAATATTGACCACATCAATATACGAGGGATATTCAGCATTGATTTGAAACCTTACCAGATGTTCTAGGACGGAACAAGGATCACAGGAGAAGTTACCGAATGGACGAGTCCCAAACGGTTCTTTATATATTTACTTGGAATGCCCAAACTTACAGAATTCACACTGCACGCACCAAGCAATCGTTGGTTTTCCAAAAATTTTGATTCGCACTTAATTGCTAAACTACTAAAGGTAACGATATCACCGCCAGTTAATGTTTTATTGGTTGAGGCATCAGAAGTAATGAGACGAGGCTTGGAGTCGTTCACCAAGCGAATCAAATTGGCCGTAAATACTAACTGTTATGACTTCACAGATATTACTCACTCATATTGGAGGTAGAAGTGAGAAAAAGTCATTTATAACAACCGCCCATTTATTTTTACCATCGTGTTATGGTCTATGAAACGGATTACAAACGATTAGATGATCGGGTGTGCGTTACCATATTAAATGGTAGCTTCACAAGAATACATACATACTCCATTTAAGGCCCCCCGCACAACGCAAGCCAGCCCGGAGGAGATCAAACCAAAAAGCCGGCCCCACACAAACCAAGTCCGCCGCGGATCCTCCCTGACCAACCCACAATGCGGGAGGCCTAAACCCCACTCAGGAGCATAGGGAGGCAACAAGAGCTCTCCATTGCGCTCGAAGGCGTCCGAGGCTCATTGTGCCTTTTCTGAACAGTTGAGGTTTAAGGACGTGCGGTGGTCGAGCTCACGGTCCCGATGATATTTTCGATTTCCTGCCTCTTACAGGATGCTCGAAAAACCAGCAAAAAGAGCAGAGGTGCTATTCTTAGCCGGCAACCCCACGGCAAACAAGAATAGTTTCACAAGAATAGTTTTACATAATAAACAAAACTCTTTCCACGCAAATAAATATGGTATTTCTTTTGGGTTATTGGGTTATTGCTATTGATAGAGTATCAACATCCTTTCCAAAACCAAACCCCCATTACGTCCCACTTAGGGTCATAATGAGGCAACAAGAGCTCGATCATTGCGCTCGATATTGAGCAATGTTAATGACCTTCTCCCACATCATGTCCAAATCCCTCAGCTCCGGGAGACCTGGTGACCATCGATGGTCATCTGGCTCTTTATCTGGGCCGGCATTATTTGAAATGGGCTTTTTGAAGGCGGCATTGACTTGAAGACTAAGGCGTGCCGTTTCGTGGCAGATATTGACATCAGAGATGCATTCTATAATATGTCTTTCGTATTTGGGTTGGCTGGAAGAGATCCTTCGGGATAAGTCCGCCCTTTGAATCTTTAAATGTTTTTATAAAAATTGTTTTTTTACTACACAATAAAGCTTTATTTATTTATTATTTATTATTCCTCGTGGAACAGGTTCCAAAATTCAGGTAGGTACCTCGGTGTTGATTTATGTGGACAAACGGAACTGCCTTCTAAAATAGTGGTTCGGATAAATAAGGCTACTGCCGTTTCGATTTGTTGAGTAACTATATGTAAAAATCCCGACATGAAAATCAGCAGTAAATTGATAAATTATAAAATTTATGTACGACTCATTTTGGCGTAAAACTTTCTTACGGTTAATCTACGGTCACTCATTTTTTGCTGATTACCTACTTTAAATCATCGATAATACAATTCAACATTTCATAGATTCTTGTGCCGTGTTAATGAAGTATTTTAAATCAAAAGTTAGTAGGTTTCACAAAATATTATATTATACTAGCTGCTTTCCCAACAGTTTCAAACTATGAATATTAAATTCGAATTTGTATAATGATAAGCCTTTTCACTTTTCATTAATTTAGATCGATGGATTTGATACAAACCGTACATTTTCCATCAAAATTCTCTCAATCGCACTATCAAACATCTGACAGTTCATGTTAAACACTAATTTGATTTCAAATTAAGAATAAAATCTATATCGTTTGTTAGGGCATTTCTATTCCTATACCTATCTGTGTCCCGCACAAATAATGTTACTACTGCCGAATTATTGTCACCACCGCACGACTGGAAGAAATACATGCAGACGTAAGAAAGAGTTCGACAACAGTGGCCGGCCATAGTGAGTGTGACTTCGTGTTAGACTTCATGTTCTTGCTTCAAAGTGTTAATGTGCTTAAGTGACTTCAAGAGCAAAAGGCGGTGAGTACACAATTTGTTATACATTTATTTGTGCATCCCTTCAAGTATATTGTACCCATAATTTCCTAGTTTTTCACCCTCTCCATACAGTTCACTTGTTCTAACATCGTTAAAAGAAGGTACGTTTTTTCTTTATTTTTCAAATTTATTACGCAACTTTCTTATTTTTTTCTTTCATGAGAACCTTCTCCAGACTAAAGCCAAAATGATTGAAAAAAGAACTAGCGAAATCCGTCCGGCCGTTACGGCGTGATGCGATGACTAAGAAAAATAGCTCTCCATTTTTTTAATATAGAAGATTATAATGAAGTGAATGTGTGATTGGTTTTTACTTCCAATGATACTGAAGCCCATTACATCCTGAAACGATGCAGTGTTCATCGGCACTGTCCAATGCCCATTGCATTCCCGTCATCTTAATGGGGATGAAGTTATATCTAACTGTTATTGGGCGACATGCGCCATGGTGGTATGGTCGTTACGGATGAGTTGAAACCTAATTGTTATGGGATACCATTACAATATGATATCATTACTTCCTGCTCGTGGAGACCATAGCGGATGTGTGGAGTGCAGCATCATAAAAATGTCGTATTATGGAAAATTTCTTCTTTCTATTTCCAACGTGGATGTTTCCAACTTTTTCCAACAAGTTTGTGGTCAGGTATTCTTTTGGATGATCAATAAATCAAACACAGGTTTTGCAAGTAAATCAATTTATAAGAAAAACAATGAAATTTTATTGGTATGAATTTTGGACGATAATAGAATATCGACGAAAACTAGATCAGAAAATTGTTATCAATCAGTGTTAGACTTAACAAAACAATTACTAGATTAGAGCATAACTTATTAAGTGCGGGAACGAGTGTCTCTTTTTTTAGAGGTTTACACCGAGAAAATCAAGTATGAATGAAAAGTTAGAACTGGAATTGACAATGACTAAAAAGATATATAAATCTGAAAGTATAGGCCGACCTCGAATTACATGATCCGACCATATCGGTGTAGTCATACAGGAGTGGCACGTCAGGAGAATAAAAGATAATGTATACGGAATGTCTTGCGTTTGGAGGAATCGAAAAAGGTTTGTTTGGATAGTCCATACTCTCTCAGTTCTTAGATTTGGCACACCTACATCTATAATTTATAAGTTGTTGAACATGCATTTTTCTTGGTGGATGTAATATAAATAATCAAATTTAAATAAAAAACTTTTTAACTATTCCACAAATTTATTGTACCTGACATGTTTCGAAGGGGCACGCCCTTCATGGTCACAGGTTATTTGAAACATTATTTGTTTCAAATAACCTGTGACCATGAAGGGCGTGCCCCTTCGAAACATGTCAGGTACAATAAATTTGTGGAATAGTTAAAAAGTTTTTTATTTAAATTTGATTACACCTACATCTTCTCATATATTCTTAACAAGAGAGTTAGGATACGATATTGGTTCTCATTGCAAGTCTTTTTTTATTAATACAGAATCCTCCCCCACTTAGAAGATTTGCACGATGTAATAATATACATACCTGCATGTTATACCTATGTATTCAAAACAAGTTAGATACAGAAATAACAATCTGAACCAATACAAACGAAACTATTAACTATTCCCCAGCTGATGGGGAACTTTTGTGTGGAGTTTGTTCTAAACTATTTAAATCAATTCCTAATTGTGTTGATATTTTAGCCAATGTGTTTGTTACTTCCGTAGCGAAACGTTATTAGTATTAGCGTTAGAATGAGTTCCAGAACCTGATGCAAAGGGAAAAGTTCCACATTAATTACAAACTATCTGCAGAGAGTTGAAAGCATTCTGCAAACGATTCCGTGTGTTAGTTGCATCGTACTGCTTTGTATTCACTTCTATTCTTCCTGGATCTGGAAAAGTTTTTGTTGGATGTGTTAGGAAATTGAGAAGTGATCGAATACCTGTTCGTTAATTTTGAGGGTTATTCTTTGTTGAACTAATGCTTTCTATGTGGAGTTGATTATAAATCTACCAAGAAGGTCCTTCGACGAAATGGCTACCTTCATACAAAAAACTTTGCAGGGACAAACAAAATCCTTCAAGAAATATTATACAATAATATAAAATATCTTTCACACCACTCAGGGACATAGGGAGGCAACAAGAGCTCTCTGAAAGAGATCTTGCGCAGTGTTTATAATCTCCTCCCACACCATATCCAGATTCCTCGGTTCTGCTTCGAAGGAACGGAACACGGTATAAAACTATACTTATACTTATAAACAAAACAAAGCTATACATTCGATATATGTGCAGAATAATTGTTTTAATAATTATACAAATACACTATTGTGTCACGTCAAGTCTCAACATAAGACTTGTCGGCGTGAGTGTCGATAAGTGTTTAGCGCGGCGGCTAGTTTTTCAGTGTAGGATAAGGGTTCGAGCTCTGCCGGGATCATGGGATTTATTGGTGTATTCAATATTATGTCAAATATCACAATCATATCAATTTCGGTTGTTGTAAATTAGATAAATGGTGATTTTTTTCGCATAAAATCATCATAAAGAATGGCTGTAACACCTCAATGGATTAAATTGAAAAAATCGTACACATAAAAATGATTATTTCTGATAGTTGGTTACACATAAGTAATATTTTTATAATTTGTTACTAGGTATATTGTTCATCTTGAAAAGAAAATAATAGAAACAGCGCCGTAGAAAGCATTCAGGAAAATTAATTCGATTCTAAACAACTAAGAATAAATCACAAGAGATGCGAGATATTTCGTTTGAAATAATATTCTAGCATTAGAATGGTTTGAAATTTATGGAGTTGCCAGATAAGAAATTGAAACAAAACAAACTTGT
The DNA here is from genome assembly GCA_963576905.1 of Mystacides longicornis. Taxonomy (NCBI): domain Eukaryota; kingdom Metazoa; phylum Arthropoda; class Insecta; order Trichoptera; family Leptoceridae; genus Mystacides; species Mystacides longicornis. The sequence continues at coordinate 3,815,927 of OY756433.1, read as the reverse complement.
TATTTTTCATAACACGGAGTTTTACGGCTAGTGGCAACACACTGACAGAACGAATAACATAAAGGTTTGAATCGAAAAAAGCAGGGCTGCAACTAAACTAAATGTAAAAGTATAATCAATGTGTGACAAGTTACTACAACGATAAACCGATGCCCGCCCACTGCAATGCAATTCCCCTGCGATCTCGTGCAAAATTGTCTTTCGACGCGGATTGTGTATGAGTGTGTGTGCGTCTTGCGTGATGCGTGAGTGTATAAGGTGCATAACGCGATTTTTATAATAGGAAAAAAAAAAAAAAATATAATAAAAAAAAAAAAAAAAAAAACTAATATAATAAATAATAATAATAAAAAAAAATTATAATAAAAAAAAAAAAACTAATATAATAAACCATAAAAAAAAACTAATATAATAAATAATAATAATAAAAAAAAAAACTAATATAATAAATAATAAAAAAATAAAAAAAAATAAATAAATAAAAAAAAAAAAAAATTAGGTATGAGTAGAATAAATGCACACGTATGAATGTCTATATGTATAAAGGAATGAATGAATGAATGTGTGTGATCTGTGTCGGGGACAGCGGGCATCGGTATCCCTTCCTCTCCTCTCCTACCCGTTCCCGTCCTTCACTTTTCAATAGCATGTATTATAATCTATAAGATAGGATACATTAATTGGCGATGTAAAAACAAATTGTTACTACCTATTACTGTAAAAACACATATTAGCTGTTGTATCTTTTAAAAAGAATAATAAAAAAAAAAAAAAAAATAAATGGAATTTAAATTTGAATTTGGATTCTTCGAACAAGAATCTTTTAGCAAAGTGTAACATTGCGATGACGAAGGCGAACGTTTTTTGTAATATAGAGTTTTGATAACGAGTGACGTCCCGAAAAAAGCTACCAGCTACTAAGCAACACCACCTATATAAGAAGGCCTTAGTGCTGCGTCACATCGTGAGACCCACCATTCGCTTGCCTACATACATCTGTATGTACTTACCTGTACACTATGTATTTATACCCATCGCTATTTGTAATGGGTTGTCTAGGTTATTCCTCTCTGGAATCTCGACGTAACGAGTATCTGTGTCGACATTTTTTTAAACTTATAATGGGAATAATACACAATCCTAACATTTTTATCTGCTATTAAATTGTATGTGCCAGATTCATACAATCGAGCCAGAAGACATAAATTGTTCTTTGAGCCGACTGGACGTACTAATATTATATGCAACTCACCTGTCGGGAGAGCGGTAAAGTTGTTGAATGAATTATCCGAGTATGTCGATATATTCAACATCACATACGATAGTTTTAGGACAATATTAGTGTTTTTATCTCCAGTATTGTAGATCATGATTTGTTATTTTTTGTTATATGTATGTGTGTATGTGTAACTATATAAATTTATATATATGTTTTTCTGTTAGTATTGATGTTTCTCGCTATTCAGCGCAAAAGGTATAAACCTGTAATGCTGAAGAGTGATCTTTTAATTAGGAAAAAATAAAAATATCTGTCTACACGCCGGCGGCCTGGTGACGCGAGAGGCAAAAATGGCCGCCAGCACTAAGGCCTTCTTATATAGGTGGTGTTGATACTAAGCTACCATCCTTTTGTTTACTCAAAGTGACCACGAATGGCACAAATACACTTTTTGTACCTTTACAGTAAGTTATCAAAATCTTGCGCCCTTAGCCGCTAGGCTACCAACCAACCACTTCATACATTGGGATCAAATTGGGAAACAATCATTAATTTCTGACAAATCACGAAAGTAAAGGCTGAAGACTTCATTCATGACTGAAGTGGTTGGTATTCTAGCTGTTCATTCGCCTACTATCTTATTGGAAGTATGCTTGATACCCTGTGCCGACCACAACCTTCTTTGCTTTCTGTGAAATATGTCAAAAGTTTACTTGTGTTTGGATGGGCTCATCAGAATTGTGAGCACACAAGGTAATTTATGCCAAGACATATTGTGTTGAATCCGTTACCTTTATGTTCTCTCACAGTGTTATTAAAAAAACACCTTATTATTGGTATAAACCATGGAATTACTAAACCTAGTATAATCTCTAAAACCGTGGTATAACGTGGATGTTATAAGTTTATTCCATGGTTTATACCATAGATCTGTGGTATACCTGGATTATACATATAATTAACATTTTTCTGAGAACATGGTATAAATAAGGCTCCGACTTCTGATCAAGAGGTCCCGGGTTCGATTCCCGGTCGGGTCAGAAATTTTCAAAGTGTTTTTTCACTTGAAATTTCTACTCGGGGTTGGAATCCTGTCTCAGATTGGACGGGACCGGTTGACTGGTAGAGAATGTTTCAAGCATTAAGTTCCGCCGGCTATACTGACACCTATGTATAGAAGAGTGTTATTTATATTTATTTATATTTATATAAACCATTATAATATAACTTCATACCAAGATTTTTAATAACACTGTTAATGGTGATTGATATAAAGTCGAAGTGGTTGATGGCATAGCGGTCCGCGGAAAAACTTTTTTTTTAATGTCGTGGGTTCGTATCCAAAATCCATAATTTCCACTTTTACTACCTCTACTAAGTATGAAAGGTAACATTAGTGCCGATAACTTTTTTTTGTCGCTGGTACCAAAATGTAAAATTGATGATAGATTTTCGAAACTAGGATTAATTGAAAAAAAAAATTGATTTTCCATACAAAAGTGTCGGTATTGTCGGCGGATGTGATTATTTGAGGCATTTTTTCTAGTCAACCGGAATCGTCCAATCTGAATGGTACAAGTTGGTAACCTAGTGTGGATAGACTTCAAAAGAAATTCATAATATGGAAACATATTATGAAAAGGCTGCGTACCTACTAATAGAAAGTGTAAAATTTCGGTAAAAGTAATAATTCAGAAGTGAGCCAAAAATACAGAAATTTTCAAGTAGGTTTATCAAATTTTGGCGTCACCATAGATAAAAACAAAAAGAGAAAAATTTTAATAGTCGGTTAGTTCTCCAGGAAAACCGGTTTCGTGCATAAACGATGAAATTACTCGGATAAGATTTATTTATATTTCGAGGAATCCATTTAAATTTTTCTTCTTTTTTATCATCTTGTTTTTTTCTCATCTCTCCTTAATTCATTCAAATGAATTGTATTGTTTTATTTGGGAGGAAATAAAGAGATTTCTATACAGTTAGCAGCGCGGTCTCGTAGGGTATTATGCACTCGAGTATGCTAATGAATTAAAATGTACACTTTTTTGTGGAATAGTTATGAGAGCAACATTCCAATCACTGCTAATTTATAGGTAAAAGAATTTCATAAAATAAATAACAATTTGAAAAAAAAAAAAATTAAACTTTACACAATAAACGAACGCCTGTCACCTACTACAGGTGGATTGATTACTTTAATAAATTTCGTTATTAGGTAGACAATCTACTATATAAATGAAAGTCGGGTTAGTGCGAACACTTATAACTCGAGATCGGCTCAACAGAATCTTCTGATGTTTGCTTTATTGGATTCTTCTCCGCTTCGGATAACAGAATAACTAATAAAATGTTTAAAAACTGGATAAGAAATGATGTAAAATACAATACTTAAGTTTGTATGGAACGGTTATTTATGACGCGCCCACGCCATCGCGGGTAGTTCCCTCCCATTCTCGCATACGCTCCTACAGTAGCCCATCCCACTTACTCCACCAACGCACCGATTCGAGCGTTAGAAATTTTCACACAAAGTCGGGCACATTCGTGTTGGCAATAGGCGAGGTAAGGTGTGTGCGCGAGCGCATTATTCTCAAGTTCTTCCCGCCCGAGCTTTGAATATGAATGAAATATGGATGTTGCAGAAATAGTTTAATGTTATTATTTTATTAGCTTAACTCAATCGAATTAATTTTGTATTGTATTACGGGGGCTCAGTGCACATATGTACATATTAACGGGCCACTTCGGGCTAGAACCACAAGACAAGTCTGTCCTGAAAGCTAGTTAATAATAAAAACAGCGAAATTGACATCATGAAATGTTCAAAAAGTGGTAATAATTATCCTTTACTCTTGGAAGGAATGGAACTCGAATCCTGCACAGGTAATGCTTCTGGACTTACATATCTCTCATTCATTGTTATTTTTCACTACTAGTTCTTATAGGTTGGTCAAAATCATTATTGACGTTCACTCCAGAATTTTCTGGAAACATTATGCGAGCAAGACCATGGTTCACAAATTTTATTGATGGTCTTATTAGCACATATTATGTTACTTCAGTGAAAATAATGAAAATTTTCGAAGGTGCATAGAAATCATAGAATAAAAACATAAAACGCATTTTTAGTGAGAAAATTTTTTTTTCTTTCTTAAGGATAATTTGATAAGGCTCTGAATGAATCACTTATATGGCCACCACTGATGTAAAACTTAACTATATAATAATAAAAAAAACTACTTTAAAAAGAATAGCAACGAATATCACGTGTTTTGACAGCATTATCTTCTTCCATATTAAAAAAAATGGAGACCTATTTTGCGTGGTCATCGCATCACGCCTCTTATGCCAAAGCATGTTTGCTTTTGTCAGGAGAATTTCCTTGTGTAAGAAAAATTGCGTGATAATTATAAAATCAAAGAAACCTCTAAGTAGGTAACTTTCTTAGTACTTTTGACAATATAATTTTTATTCCAAATTTGAAAAATTGAAATTTTATTAAAGTTTGACAGGAACTGTCAGTTGTTTGATAGTTGGTGCGATGGAAAATATAATATGGTTCGAAACAGATGCATCTATCTTAATTACTTTGTTATTATACATTCATAGTAAGGAACACAGGGCAACGTCTGTCGAGAAAGCTAGAAGCCAATAATACTACATTTTTTTTCGTCAAATTTCAAATTTGTGATTGTTCCTTTTTCAATGTATTCACTATTCAAGGCAAATAATACAGATTCGATCCGTTTCTTCTTTTATTTTGTATCGCCATCGCTCAGTTTCTCGCTAATGCTTTTGTCTGAGCGTGCTGGACTGGGAATCCCGCACATTTTATTCACTCGATTTATTCTGTGATCTATGAGACAATGCAAGAAGGTAGCGTGTAGCTATGTTTCTCGTCTAATCTCCCTGAATTGGTGGTTTGATTTCTTTTTATTAGATACCTACTTGTGCTTCATCTTTTAGACAACGTTCTAAATTTGTCTAGATTCTTGTATCCATTTTATTCAGTACTAGATCTTCACATCAACAACTGATGACAGACTATTATTCTGTACGATTTTTAAATGATTCAGATGACTCTTTAGCTCATTAACATCAACTACTTGTTATATACACGTATTATGAAGGAATTAGCGTCGGGGCAGTTAGCCCAGTGGTTACCGTCCCGGCGCGGTACGATGAGGGATGCAGGTTCAAATCCTGCCCGGGTAGTGGGAATTTTCCACATGTTATAAATTCTCATTATTGTATATGCTGGAATTAACACATCACCACCTAATGGCGAACAATGTTGACGTAAAGTAATGACACTAAGCCAGCCTTCGAAATATCAGTAGAAGACGGTCGTAAGCCCGTAGTGGTTTGTTCAATCATTAAAAAATCGAATAGTCAGTCATCAGTTGTTGATATTATTTCATCTTCATCATCAATAGTACGAGTATTGCTTCTTTTTTTATTAAAGGTAGCAAGGTAAAAAATGGTAAAAACTGCATCTAGGTACATAATGGTTCAGTTATCAACAACAACAAGCTACGATATAACTTTTTAGTTGACTTTTGTGGCCATAGAGTGTCGAGTCATGCGCGTTTTGATAATTGCCATATTGCGCTCACTTGGACAAATAATTATTCAAATATCAGTCCCTGTAGAGAAATTCAAATTGGCGTTCGACTATAAACGAAGATTTCGCCAATGTATAGTTAAAAAATTAACTGTCCATTGGAACATATAAACAATAATTATTATTTAAACCAAACAATGACACTTATATAAAAATATAAAAAGTGGACAGTTAATTTTCTTCCTACTCTACATTGTCGAAGAATTCGTTTGTAGTCGATCGCCAAATGCATTTTGTCTAAGCCTACTGGCTTGCGGTATCGGATCAACCAGTGATATATACCTATTTACAGAGTTTAATAATTTCTTAAATGACAGTGTTAGATAAATAAGTTGTAATAAATTTTCAGTGAAGTCATCTTTTAAAGATGTTAAGCCAGATAGGTAGGAAGGTAGGTATCATTTACTTGAAATATTTTCTTTGTGCATAGATGGCATAAATTTAGTCATAATAGTTTAAAAACCAGTTCAAATATTGATCAAAATAGCAAAAGCTTACCTTTGATAGTTGTTGCTGAAGTTTAGCAACAGCCAACCTATCCTTCTGTGCCGAAAGAGATTCCGCTTCCAACCTTTGTTCCAATTGCCTGATGCGAGCCTCCAAGGCTTCCTGCAAACAAAAGAATAAAGAACCATTTAATATATTAATATTGGATCCTTGAATAGGACAAGAGCGAAATTTCATAAACCTTCAGATACTTTAGATGAGATGAGACAGTTAGGTCCGAACATAATATAAAAAATCAGTTTATAGATAATTGCAACTTTCAGAATCATTCAAGATCCGATCAGTTCGAGATAATCAGAAGCTATGATATGAGAAAAACAAAGGTTTTTTAGAAAAACTAAAAACACAATGGGTCATCGCATAAACAGCACTAAACTAACTCAAGACATCGGCAAATGGGGGGAAAGATGTCACTAGAATGATATCGTGTATAAAATATCGAACGACAGAACTCGATGTATTGCCCTTCAAGACAACAACTTACGTGAAAGAAGACCACCAGGCAGATCTGCGAAAGCGATGAAGAGGCAGTTCAACGTTAGAAGAGGCGGCGGAAAAATGCAAAAGATCCATAGAAGAGATGAAGAAGAATCAGTTATGAAAGTAGGCACCACAGTTCTGAGCTTCAATTTGTATCAACAAAATATTATTACAGTATGAAACCTTTAATATTATACTCTTCCTTTGATGTGCTCAACCATCTGTGAACTTTTACAACTGGCCTCAAGAAGATTGTTTGAGGCATTGAAAGGCATTAAATAATAATATATTTCAAAGTATCATAACTCATCAAAGAACAAATTTGAAAGATAACAGCTCAATATAAGATATTAATAAATATTACTCAAGTCGTATCATTAGGGATCATAATGGCGAATACCGAAAGGGCAGAAGCTATTCCTTTTTGTGAATAATTCAGTAAGATGCATCGCAAAGGACATTCAAGCGAAATTGGGATTTATAATGTATATATTTTTATAAGGGAAATAAAATATTCAGACAAATTAATGTTTGTGGAGGGTCCTTTTCTCATTGAAGAAGATACAATCGAGAACGCAGGGGTGGTGAGGTCTGGTCCTTTTAAAAAAAGGTACAAGGCTACGCAAAATACCCGTTTTTCCTTCTTCATCTCATGATGTATTACTAAACAGACGAATTCCCCCGCAGGGACAAAGTTATCAGCGAAATAGAGAAGTTTTAAATGACTGGTAACAACAGTGATTTTTAAACCACGGTCTTTTTGAATATTTAAAAAAAATTGCAGATCATTTTTATCTCTGCCAGTTCTGGTTTCACTTCACTTTTCTTGAGGGTGGTCTGCCTGCTCCCCTGGCTGGTGTTTTGCTGTCAACACCTCTCTGGATCATATTGTCCCATGGTCGCCCCATACCATGCCCATTCATCTAAGTCTGTTTTCTGTAATATTTTGGGTTATGGGTGCAACATTGAAGCTTTCTCAAATATGAAAATTCTTACTATGTCGACTCTAGTTACTCATATAGCTCATCTAAGCAACTTATCTCAGCAGTGCGTTTGGTTTGTTGGTGATTTTGTTTAAAAATGCCCAATATTTAGAGCCATATGTTATTGCGGGTCGTACTGAGGTCTTGAACACTTGACTCTCTCACTGGCATTTTTTTATCGCACAATACCCCATTTAAGCCATCCTGTGATTATGCGGTGGGTGACCATCCTCATCGCATAGAGGTGATAATAATATCATCTTTCCAGATACTAAAAGATGTCGTTTGGGTAAATGGTTTGTTCTGAAGGTAAATACATGACAGCGGTCGCAGTCTTTAAATTTGGTTGCTCTATTGTTCTCAATAATTTCCAACTTTTATCTCTATGTTTCATTAATTATTATTAAATATCTATTTGTTGCATACCTACATGAGATTTTTCGACATGTTGAACATGTTGAGAATTCTCATGATTAGTAGTTTCGGAGACTCAAACATTACCACCTAATGGCAAACGTTGTTAACGTAAAGTGATCACACTAAGCCAGCCTTCGAAACAACAGTAGAAGACGGTCGTAAGCCCGTGGCGGTTTGTTCCATTCAAAAATCGAACATCAGTAATGAATTTTTAGAGTCATTAGTTGTTAGATAATTCTGAAGGTAAAGGTTCTGAATACATTGGACCGTATATGGTAGGTTATTGGAGAAATAGCACCATGTTGAGAATCCACTTAAATAAAACATTTGAGCATTTGGTATGCGTAAATCACAGTTACAGCTATTCCTATACGTCCCCCACATCAATCTATAGAATGTTTTATTTGCTTGGTCCACATTCTTTGCAGAATAATGTATACGGTATTTCTTCTTTAGCAGATTTGTATAAAGGGGATGTATTGGGCAAGTACCTAGTATATATTTGAGTGAGCGTTTATTATGTAAATAAATTTATCTACCGGCCAGGCAATCGCCTGAAATGTGTGTACTTTTAAGATTAAAAGTAAATATCACCCAATTTATTTCAATGCACCAAAAACCTCCCTTTTTGCTTTGGCGACCCTGTTTTCGAGAGGGTTTAATTATGGCAAAATGAATTATGATATATCGTTCCCTGGTTTCGCAATAAGCATTCAAAATCATCATTTAGCACAGATAAGGCAATTTCTGTATAATCTAGCCAATAGTTTTTACGAATCGTACTTGTGGATGACTTAAAAATCTCAACGTGCAATATGGTATTGCAAGGTCAACTTCATGGAATCCGACTTTCAGGAAGACTATTAAATAGATGTATGTAAGTATTACCAAGCGGCTTTACTTAGCTCTTAAAGTAATAAGAAGAAAAATGGGTCTTGAGTTTGTTGGGTAAAAAAATCCTAAAAATCCTCTTGACATGTTATGTGATTTGGTTGTCTTAAACACAAAAGCTAAAAATTACATTGGTAGAACACATATGAAAAAAATTTGCAAGTGTGCATTTTAATAACAAGGGTTTGGGAAGTGATCCCTGTGGAAGTCCATTATAAACTAATATGCCAAGACAAGATCTGCATAACGTATAACTGTGTTGACATGACTAAATTATTAATTGGTCCAAATAGTGATGAGTTCCTGTGAGGTCGAACTACTAACAAAGTTAGATGATAATATTAAACCGGGGGTGTGTTTGCAGGGGGATGAGTTCAAATTATTAATAACCGAGGGGTGAGGATGTATTTATAGGGACAGGGGGAAGGTCATCTTCTATCCTCCTTATTGCACCACCTTAAACTTCAAATTATTTGATACTAGAATTAAACCCGTTGGAGGAATCTGGAGTGACCTGATCCATCCATAGTTAATATGCTAAATATTACTGTGATGAAAAGAGTCTTCTTCTTCTTCAGCTTATCGCCGTCCACTCCTGGACGAAAGCCTCCTCCATGTCCCTCCATGTCATCTCTCCGGCGCAGTCTGCGTCCATAGCACCCCAGCGTGACGCTCCAGGTCATCCCTCCATCTCATCTGTGGTCTTCCTACACTTCTTCTCGTGTCTCTCGGTCTCCAATTCAGCAGTCCATCTTTCGTCTGTAGCTCTAGCGACGTCCTGCCCATTTCCATTTTAGAGTCATCACCCGGTGGATCACGTCTGTGACTGAAAAGAGTCTATTTACTGGAAATTCATCTAACTACTGCTAAATACGGGTCTCAATTTATTGTTTATCATCTTGTTGTAAATCCTACATTACACTTTATGACCATAACTATACAATAATTTCCATATCATCTATGATGGTCCTGCGCTTTTTTTGCTTAACCATGATTTTTTATTCGGATTTCTGGAATCCAAATCTTGTTGTGAAACTTGGAATATGAAATATTTAATTGCAAAAGTCAATCTTGTTCTTTCAGGTCCTCTCCCATCCATTGTTAGGCTAAAATGTATCTTCTCTTCATAGCTTTGGATTTTGCACCAACCGCATTACCTCGCTTAACGCTACCTCTCTCAGGTCATCATACCTTCTAGCATCTAGCATAAGGCCTGTTGATGCTTTATCGAGCAGCTAGCAATTAACTGAGTGTTTTTTTTCCATTTGTTTGAAATAATTTGGGATCTATTGCTTCTAGTTTGGCAACCTTTTGAACAACCTCGTTAACTAGCTTCTATGTGTGTCAAAGTCTATCTATTTTAGTACCAATAATCTGGGATTTTTCTTTCCTTATACAAATATAACCTTCATCCGCGACACACGTGGATACTCAATTTTGTCTTAATAGAGATGATATCCGTCATTATTAAGTTGATGGGCCACATTGGTGAATTAGTACGCCCAGAAGACCAATAGAGCAAGCCTTGATCTCGGCTCGGAGTGTATCTACCATATCCCATATTGCACACATATATAGGCTGGGAGGGTGTCCTGCTTAGGATGGCGAAACGTATTATGATTATAGACAGTTGTTTGTGTATGTGTGTTAAATAAGTTGGTAGTGTGTTTGTGCGTATGTAGTAGGGTAGTTACACACAAACGGGTTGTAAATAGGGAGAAAGGTCTGTATTTTATATCTAGTAATTGAATGCATGAACACGCCTTGCTCTTAAATCCTCAAAACCAACCCCCTAGCTAACAATGCAGGGTGTTTATTTTAGGAACGATGTTTTACTATGTTTACGAAAATTGTAAGCATTTTTCCAAGAAATGATTGAGATCCAACTCCTAAAATGGTCGCTTGATGACTGTGCTACAAAAAAGCCCATGTTACCAGTCTCTTCTGTTGAAGTTCTCAATCTCAAATATATCATGACATTGAGTGTTTGATTGGATTGATGATTTTGCAGTCTTGAACCTTCTTCTTGATTCATATATGATCTGTTAATTTAGGGACCTCTAACTTGATTTTTAAATATCCAGCTTTTCTATTAGCTTTTTAAAGGTCTTTCTAAAAGACGATACCGATTGCAGAAACTATCTGGTCTATGTGTTTCAAAATAGACCACACTTCTGATAAAAGTAGTTTTGTAAAATCCGTTCATATTTGTTTGATGGAAGCATGATCATCTTCCTCAACCCTCTTTGGTTCACTACTGGACTTGGAGATTTTAAAACCTTCTTCATTCCTTCATGCATCTTGTCCATTGCATCTTCTCTCCACCCATGGCAGAAATTTCATCAATGTCTCTCCAGGCCTGCCAGAGCTTTTTTTTTTTAATAGTATACATATAACTACCTTTTAAGTCCACCTGCAACGTTTGACAAGCCAAATGATCTGCTTCCTGCCACTTGAGATTTTGTTCGGCATGTAATTCCTTGAATACTTATTTTACTTCGAAAACTGACGATTTTTTGGTAATCCATCCGTGCAAACCTGTTCCCATACATAACCTATTCTTTTCTGCTTGTTAAAACTTGACAATGATTTTCGAAATTCATCGGTTTGCTAAAAATTTTGCTGTTACAAACATATTCCACAATTTTTCGAATGGTTCATGAATTCTTAGGGGTAAGTTTGGAAGGCCCTGTATAAAATGAAAATCGAGGGTCATTAAATACTGGCTGGTATCTACACTGCCATCTAGCGGTACGAGAGTGTAAGTAGGTCCTTTGTATTGTATCCTTTTTTGCGTCGTAAATCGCTAATCTCAAATCTGATAAAAGATTCGATACAATTCAATAAATATGCAGGTGGGCCATTATGTATTTTGGGAGAATAAAAAACGTAGGCGGGACTATTGTGAACGATGTATTTAAAAGTCAAGAGCTGTGTAAGAAACCAAAAAAGGAGGGAAAAAATCTTGGATAAAGATTAAAAATTCTTAAAGGTGCTTTTGTTGAAGAATTAAAATTCCAAACTATGGAGTTCAAAAATTAAAAAATTCACCAAGTAGGTACAATTCAAAACTGAATGTTATGCTCAAAACAAAATTGAAGATGAGGAAATTGAAACTATAACCCAAATCACTCGACAACGAGTGCAAAGGGGTAAAAAAAAATGTAGTGGTTGGTAGTCTGGTGGTTACAACGCTGGCTTTCGTACTGCTTCGTATTGGAAATCGTGGGTTCGATCGTGTGTGCGGACCATCTTCCTCTTTTATGACACAAGTTTTTAGTCAAATAGTGTATTTGTGTTCACTTTGAGTAAGTACATGTTCATTTTATTATAACAAAAATGTAGAGGATTGTTCTTAAAAATTTAACCCTAATAATTTTTTTGTCGATTTTTTAATATTCTCATTATATTCTCTTGACAAATAGGTACATATATTTTTTTTCTTACACAATATAATACCAACTGTCATTTGATATCCTTCGAATACATCCATCATTTTGTATCAAAAGCGATTTTCTGTTTGTCAAAAACCTTTTGAATAGGTAAAAATGCATCAAAATTAAATCTAGTTAGAAGGATATTTCAAATTTGAAACATATTCCATTAGTGAACATATTTTGTGAAATTTGAAAAATGTGAAATGTATTCGGTGTTGCCAGATGGTTAAACAGCTCGGGCCCGCCACAAACAAAATGTATTATTTATCATTCATAGACCAGTGAATAATTTTGATAGTGAGTAGTGGTGCGCCACGTGAATGCACCAGACATCAGCATTAATATTCCAACTAGTGTGGGATGAGGTAAAGTGGATGTATGACTGAAAGTATGGAAGGAGCCTAGTTAAATGTTGTTTCTCAATATTTTCAACAGATGTCTAGCAACATCTACATCTAACAAAGTATGTTTAAAAGTTTTGACTAGCTGTGAGATGTGTCACAATAAAATAATTCTTGTTTTTATGGTTGTGATTGTGTGAAAACACATAGAACGCCGATTCTGAACGGCACCAATTGCTGCAAGGAATGTTGTTTATGGTTTCAATGCATTAAAAATCGGCATGCCGGAAAGCGGGTTCCTACTTAAGCTGTGGGTATTCTCATTCAAATGCATAGAAACATTCTTTTCGCCGGTCGGAATCAGCGTTCTACGTGTTTTCACCCATTGACTGGAAATGAAGTATGTACCTAAATAGCACATCGGATTTGTCCTATTAAAAAAATATTGATACATGAACGGGTAAGTATGTCCAAACTCAAACTATCTTATTTTGTGTTCCGTTTCTTCGTAATCGAACAGAGAATTTGGATTTGATCTGGGAAATGTTCATTGACACTCCGCATGACTATGTTTTTTAATACCTACATACTTCTGCTAGTAACCTAACATAGAACTGACCGGAAGGAAACAATATGCTGGGGATGAATATTTAGTGTGCCCATATTACTTTTGGGCTCACTTTTCTAATGATCCATCTAAATATTTTGTTTATCTCTGTTTCGAGATTTGTTGTTTTGATCTCTGGCGATTCGCAGACGCGAAGTAGGAGGAAATCCTCAACTAGTTCCAATAGACACGTTTGTATGAAAAATAAAAAGAAGCGAGCCGGGGAAGCAACTTGTAAACTGTTAAATAAATGCCTCAATCTATCTATGTTGTGTTCCACGGAGTAACACAGGCAAAGATAACAGCATCACATCAAATTGCAAAGTTGCTACATAGATTCTCAAGAATTTTATTTCAATACGGTTGGTCAGATGCTTTTTGATAGTTTTTGGACTTAAATATTTGGATATCTTTTACTCTTGGGAAAAATATACAAATGTAGTGGAAGAGAAAGGTGGGATTCAGAACTAATAATTCAGAAGAACGTTCCACCAACGCCAACGTCGATATTCTATCAACTAACGTAAGTATTTTACGATTTGTAAGCAAGTGATAGATAACGCATCATGTGCGTAATTTTATGAAGACGATTTAACTGACATGATTCTCCACGTGTCACCCTTCACGGTAGCTCTGAAGAAAGAAGACCACCAAAGCGACGACGGAGCGACAGTTGGCGACCAAACAGATCCATCGTGGATCTATAAAAAGAGGAAGAAGAGTATTGTATGAAGTGGGTCGGTAAGATATCGGATAAATTGACAACGTACTGCAGGTCATGGATTCAATCCCGATGTTGAGCATTATTTTTTTTTCTTTCAAAACTTTGCTTTAGGATAGCATATTTCAAAAGTGTACCTAGTGTGTTTATTTTGGGTACCCTGATTCATTTTACCTTTTTAGAGTTTCCTGTATACTTGAACTAAGTGAGTATCTTTGTAAAAAACGGAATATTTTACATAACCGGTTGGTCAAAATTGTTTTTCTTTACCTATTTCCGAAAACACAATTTACAATATATTAAGTATCTTCCTCATTGCTGCGCTCAGCGCTGCATCAGCGCTGTTCTTCCACCCATCAGGGTCCCGAAGACGAGGAAGACCCTCTCACACAATGTTCCGCTCCTTCGAAGCAGAGCTGAGGGACATGGACATGTTGTGGGAGGAGGTCATAAACATTGCGCAAGATCGAGCGCAATGGAGAGCTCTTGTTGCCTCCCTGTGCCCCTGAGTGGAGTGTAAAAGGGAGAATCGATCGATTGATTAATTGATCTTCATCATAAAATGAAGAATCAACCAAGAATTTTACTGATTGCGCATGCATTTTCTTCTCGTAATCTAATTGAAAAAATAAGCATGTTTCGTGGTAACACACCTTAAATGACCACGAAATATTTTTAAACTAAAGCTAAAGAGTCAATATAGTTATCTGATAACTAACGAATTCGGTAGTAGATAAGAATACATAATATTTTTTTACATATACAAATTGCACTAATAAAACGCACCATCTGTAGTCATTATTTAAAAGTAGTCACTAGTACGTATTTTCGCAGACGGTACGACATTTTCGTTAAGTTATACGAAATAGATTCCACCAGAGATTTACATACGAAACGTGTTTGATGCTCCGTCTAGCGCTGGATAAAAGTATTACCTCAGAAACAAAGGAAAGAATGTGTAGAAAAATGAGGTGCAAATACGTTGAAGAATAGCGTGTAGAAATTTGAACTTGTTTAAAGAAATAAGAGGTAAGAAAAAATGAGTTGAAATTTGTATGAAACTCTTAACAATTTTTCGTACGAAAAAACGCTTCTACGAGTGTGTTAGTATTTTTTGTAAAATGTATGTACCTAATTTTGATTACCTAAAAGTATTTCTCTCGCTACTTTTATGTTGTTACTATCCGGTATGAGTTAACTCCTCATCGGCAGCACGCCTAATTTATTTTAGTTCTAACTAAACATAAAAAAATTCTTAAGGGACATTATAACGCTGAAAAGAACTATTTTTTATTTCTCGGCGCGGTACGACGAGGGACGCAGGTTCGAATCTTGCCCGGGGCATGGGATTTTTCCACATGTTGAAAGGTCTCATAATATATTCGGGAATTTGAACATTACCACCTAATGCGAACGTTGTTAACGTAAAGTGATCACACTAAGCCAGCCTTCGAAATAGCAGTAGAAGACGGTCGTAAGCCCGTAGGGGTTTGTTCCATTTAAAAATCGAACATCAGTAATAAATTTTTAGAGTAATTAGTTGTTACATAATTCTTGAATAGAATCTTCCGACGTTTGGTTTATTGGATTATCCTCCACTCCGGATATCAGAATAACTATAAAAAGCTTTAAAATGCATAAGAAATAACATAAAATATGATATTGAAGTAAGTATGGAACGAATTTTCTGCAAAGCCAACGCCATCTATGATAAATTCTCTATCAATAAAATTATTGTTAACCATTGACACAAAAAATATTGGTACGCGGATATTTTATGGATATTTTTTCGAGCTTTCAGAAATATTTCTTTTTTTAATTCAAACATATTATTATTATTTTAAACGTATTTGTGTACAAATTATACATTTGAAATCAATACTCATATTTAGGACTACAGAACAACGTCTCTCAGGAAAGATAGTTGACTATAAAAAAAAATTATGGCGAACCTCAGCGATAATGTCCGAAATGTATAACATTTTTTTTTTTTAATTTTGTAATGTATCCGTGATATTGCTATAATGTGCATCCACACCTGTGGGGCTAGTACGAGTTTAATCTTTGTAGAATAAAACCTCGTGACTCATGTAGAGAAGCATTTGTAAAACAAAAAATATTAACCTTGCCCAGCCTCTTTAGATTTGAATGTATCATGTATGCACATAAAAATATTAAAAACACACCATTAAATAGAGACATTCATGACCATAATACACGTTATAAAGACATAATCAGACCTATGAAACACAGGGTAACTAAAGTAGACAAAAGCTTCGTATATATGTCCATTAGAATGTACAATAAATTGCCTGAAAATTTGAAATCCGACAATTTAAAGATCTTTAGGGGACGGGTGAAATCGTACCTAATTAGTAAATCTTATTATACAATCGACGAAATGCTGAATGGATAGCTCATATACATGTACCTACTTTGCAATTGTTAATTTGTTTCTTGATTTTTTTTTTCTCAAGCTTCGATGTATGACAAAATGACGTGATATTAGACCCTTTACATCTGGTAACACACGACTGTTATTATGCTAATAGTTTCACCGTTTGTAACGTTTCATATTATTGTATTGTGAGTACTGCTCTTACTGTATTTGTTTTTGACATGTTTATGTGCCCAAATTTGGGCCTAGAAATGAATATGAAGAATAAAGAATAAATCGAAAGCTAACTGCACGCTAATAAACGCTTATTAGCGTGCAAATAGTGTTCTAAAACTAAACGATCGAATCGTTGGATCATTTTTGTATGGATATTTTTCGAAACTCTTTCGATGATCGTTTCGATATTCGATCATCGAAAACTTGTACTAGTGGTACTGCTGTTTGAGAAATCTCGGGTTCGATTTCCTGCTAACTTTTTTGGATAAATGAATTATGTTAACCTCGACGCTTTGGAAGAGTGCTTATGTATGTTTGAAAGATATAAAAAAAAAAAAATTTCGTTCGATAAAGACTTCGATAAAAGTGTACAATACGTAAGTACTTTGTATTATATTTGATAAATGGATCCGAAAATTGGAAGTACAAGTGACACGTGTTTTCTAAATTCCGTTTCGAAAAGAAGATTTAATTAATATTTCGAAATTTTCATCAATAAAAAAGTTAAGGGATAAATTATTTTTTAAATGCAATTTCAACATAAAAAGGAAAATCGGGTTCAATTAAAAATTAATCAATGGTAAGTTTGGTAAATTGAAAATTTCGTCCAAAAAGTTTAAAGTGAATAAATGCATTAAAATATTAAAACTTTTTTGTGTTGCTATCTCCCTCGCTTCATTGAATTTCTTTCACTAATCTTCCCCGTTTTCTTTCAGGGAAAATTTTTAATGAATTTTATGCAGAAAATAAACGAGTGGTGCGTTGTCCGTCAGCACATCTCTTCAGCTACCACACGCAGCTTTCTTTTGTTTTACGATCGAGACCAACCCCTTGCTGAAGACGAAAACGGTCCTGTTCCTTTTAATTATTTTTAATTATCCGATGCTGCGCCCCTATGTAATCTTCCTCAAGTATTAGCGGAGCATTTTAACCCATCCGAGCGTGAAATCCGATTAACAGAAAATAAACAAAAAAATTTTTTTTCTCAACTACTACAAAATATGTTTTAGAAAAATCTCATCTGATAGATGCCTTTCTTTATCTATTTTTCTTCGATTTGAGGTATAAAAACGTCACCTTCTCCTTAGAATATCAGTAATAATGCATAGCGTGGATAGCATTTATCCGATTTTCTAGTTCTTGTGAAATCTGCTGCTTTCTGTATTTAATTCTGATTATTAATCATAGTAATCTATGGATGGGGCTTCTTTGTGTCTTACTTCTGTCAGCTCTCTCGTGACTATTTTTTGATATTGGACTTCTCCGGAGACTTCCATAGCTCCCTTGGCTTGAGTCGTCAAAGAACACCTTTGCCCACACTTCTCCGTTGCATTCCTATGGCCTATCTATAGCTTATGCATAAGAGACATAATCAATCAATATTCTCTGTCTGACCTCACTTGGACATAATATGGAGGCAACATCTTGTTTTTCACATGCTGTTAATCAAGTTTACCTGCTGCTTTTTCATGATTTTCTACAAAATTTACAATTTTTGCAATGGGAAATATATTCAAGGAACATCTACTATATAAATTAAAGTCGGGTTAGTGTGAACACTTATAACTCGAGATTGGCTCAACAAATTCTTCTGATGTTTGATTTATTGGATTCTTCACCGCTCCGGATAACAGAATAACTAATAAAAAGTTTAAAAATTGGATAACAAATTATGTAAAATACAATATTTAAGTTTGTATGGAAAGGTTACTGGGACGTGCCCACGACATCGCGGGTAGTTCCCTCTCATTCTCGCATACGCTCTTACAGTAGCCCATCGCACTTACTCCACCGCACCGATTCGATAGTTTATGAAAATTTTCATACAAAGTCAACAATATTATCGGGCACATTAGTGTTGGTAATAGACGAGGTAGGGTGTGTGCGCGAGCGCATTTTTCTCAAGTTGTTCCCGCCAGAGTTTTGAATACGAATGAAATAGGGATGTTTCAGAAATAGTTTAATGTTATTATTTTATTAGTTTAATTCAATCGAATTAATTTTATATTGTTTAACGGGGGCGCAGTGCACATTATGTACATATTAACGGGCCACTTCGGGCTAGAACCACAGGACAACGTCTGCCGGGAAAGCTAGTTACGAATAAAACTCATCAAATACCGACACAGTTCGACATAATCATACTATTAAGAAAAAAAAAATGTAATAAAAGGTACACCTATTAAATGTTTAAACCAACTATGCTTTATTATTTTCAAAGCAGAATATGCTGGACCTGTCGCAGGAGACTTTTATATTACTAGAAATTTAAAATAGAAATACGTATTTAAAAACTTACGGGTGTCAATAATTATATAAAAACAAAATAATATCAACAGATCTACCATTTAAAAATTTATACCTTAAATATAAAGCCGTGTTGGTAACAAACGGGTTAAAATGTGAGACATTTTCAAGAAAGTAATTGTGGATCAAAAAAATTTCATCCCTTTCCTGAGCCCATTACTTATAAAACTCCTCAACTAATAATTACAACCTTTAAAATATAAGTTAGAAAAAAAACGCATAAATAATTATAATGTCTTCCGTGCTCGTAATAAATTGCAGCAGGTAAGGGTGGAATACTGAAGAGTCACCGACACAAAAACATTCCAAGCAGGAAATAAAAGAGTGTCAAAATAAAAGACAATTGACGACAAAGGGTACCACAAGGTTCTATTTTTGTCCCTTAAGTATTTGATAATAGAGAAAGAAACAAAGTTACCGATGTGACTCATAAAATAGCGTCAATTGGAGCTGGGCCGGCCATTTAGTAAGAAAAACAGATGATTGATGGACCAAGAAAACCCTGGAGTGGAGATCAAGAACAGGTCATAGAAACCCAGTTAGGCACAGCTGAGGTAGTCTGACGATAGTCTGCAATCAATGGCATATAATAGCAAGAGACAGAGAATCGTGGATGTCGGGAAGGGACGCCTATGTCCAATACTGGACGATTGAGGACTGATGATGAAGATGACGATGATTTGGCTCTTTATGGCCATATCTTAATTCTTAAATACAGTTTACCTCAGACCTCCTGTTGCTCTGTTGACCTGGGTCTTTATTGTCCCATTAATGATTTCAAAAATATGGAGTAGGAACTATGGAATACCGGTTTTTATTCGTTTATTGAAAGAATTTTTAACGAATGTTTTCAGTTTAATATATAACTGTAAAAGATTATAGGGTTAAAAGAAAAAAAGTCTTCGGTAAATGGGATGGATCTGGGAAGAAACGATCCTTCAGAGGAAGCGTAAATTAAGCCTTTCTCTAAGTAAAGATTTGGAGCGAGATCACTAAAAGGCTTTTATAAGCTTGGCCGTTATTCGCGAGGTTCTCGCAACTTCCCCTCGGCCGTGTTAAATTTAGCAGAAATACAGCCTCCGTTACACGCCTACTCATAATAATTAGAGATGTTGAATTATTAAGGACGACTCTTTAAAAGGGTTTTCGCTTTCCCCTTGGAATCTACCTTCAATTTAGAGACTGCCTGCTGAACTATCACACAACGTAAGAAAAAACATCGAATAAAATGCAAAAGATCCAAAAAATAGTGAACTGGTTTATCTTCTCTATATAGAAACGGATCCATATTTTTATTGTCATCACAATTATTTGCTTATTGTATTTTCTAATGTCAAGACTAGATTATCGTGAAAGAAAACATTTAGAAAGTAGCGCGAGGCATTAGTAAATTTAAGAAATCTGAAAGTTCTTAGTGTTTTTACAATATAATTTCATTCTGATTTTGAAATTCAATTGATATTTGACAAACATTGTCACTTATTTGATGGTTGGTGCGATTGACAGAATTCGGATGGAAAATATATGATTTAAAACAGATGCATGTGAGATTTGAACAATATCAATACTCCATTTGAGACCTCAAGACCTGCACCTAGGGCAGTAGGGACTAGAAAGGCAACAAGGACTCTCCAGTCTCCAATGCGCTCGATCGTGCGAAGTCTCATGACCTCATCTTTGCTTAAAAAGAACGTAAAAAACCTCGCCTATTTTTCTCTCTTTTTTTCGAATTTTTCTTGATGTGTCTTTTTCTTGATTTCACACCATTCTAGTTCGACAACGTTTTTTCACATATTTTATTAGACGTTGTCTGAGGCTTTGAGAAGAAATAATACTAGATAAATAATGTGCTATGGTTCCAACAAGTACCACGTGACTGCTGTTTAACCCGTACAAATTGTGAACTTTTTCGGTAGCGGTGTGTGACATACGACTTTTTAATTTTTAATATTTTGGCGTTAACACAAAGGAGTTTTATGTTTTTATCATATTATAATTAGTCAAAGGAAGTACGGGCTTTGGCCAAAACATCCCCCTTGTGGATGATATGCCAAAAAAAAAAAGAAAAAAGTATGGGCTTTGTTGTGTTACCTTGTGCTTGTGGATGAAAGTAAAATGTATTATTATTGATAATTTATCTTCAGTCACGTGACTATTGATTGAAGGGAACAATTTTCTGTTCTGCGTATCCAAAAAAGTTTTCTTATAGTATTTGTACTCAGTGGTCTGAGGGAGGTGTCGTTGAGGATGTATGTATGTATGTATACTTACTAACAACAGCCCTGAATATACATAATAACAACTTTGTTATTTTATTAGCAAAATCTTTGAATTTACATCGATTATTTTAGAAATGATTCCACAGTCTTATAGCAGAATATAAAAAAAGCAGTTTACACTCACAGGTATAAACTGTTGTGCATAATATTTGTGTTTAAACCAAGCTGACAGCGGAGTCGGTGCGGTCGACTTTCATTTGCGAGTTGACGAAAACTTTTTTATTATTATTTGCGATGTTTTAAGACACTTTTGATGTTTCTAAAAATATATCAAAGCTAAAACCTTATGACGGTTTGGCCCCACACAAACTTAATTACATAATGTTAAAAAGCTCAAATGACAGACAAATTCAAGTTTTTCTACTCAAATTTAAAAGCTCTTTGATGATCATTTTAATCGTAATTAGTTTTGCTATAATTAGTCATTTCCTACAGAGCCTATTTCTGTTTTCGTTATATCCTTTTGTTTTTATTATAGATAAGTAATACTTATTACAGTTTTTTCGACATGTTGAACGTGTTGAAGATCCTACAGGGGCTTCTATTAATCACGTGAGCCCAAAAAATCACGAAGATCACGTAAGGGTAGGGGGGGTCTAGTGAGAAAATCACGTGTATTTATTTTTTCTGATGAATTTAAGGAAACACAGTTGCACTTTCAGAAATTATAAATAAATATTAACGAAAATTATTATAATCATAAGTTTCGAAATTATATGTAGGTACTCAAAAGTACACGTGATTTTCGAGAGGGGGGGGGTATGATGAAACATCACCAAATACCACCAGGGTGAGGAGGGGGGGTCTAAAAAGTAGCAATAAAACATCACGTGATTAATGGACGTCCCCTATGATACATCCAAATAGCGAAAATAAGGTGATCACAATAATCCATCCTTCGAAATAGCAGTAGAAGACAGATGTAAGCCCGCAGAGCTTCGAAATTGCAGAAAAATTACGTCTTAAAATCGAACACTAATTATGATTTTAATGATAGCATCATTTGATGCGTGTTACCAGTTCTCGATTATAGGTTTGAGACAATTACAGTTGAGGATGAGGGTACTCCAGAGAGCGATGAAATGTACCATCAGCCTCAGAGATAAACTTTGGAATGAAGTGCTAGAACAGGAGTACTGGACACTGTCGGAAGAGTTGCCACACTAAAATGACGCTGGGTTGGTCAAATTACCCGCAACCCAAACTACAAATGGATGAAACGTCTCTTGTGCTGGGGTCCTACAACATCCCATAGAAACCCCGGACGAAACCAACTGAGATGGAGAGAAGATCAAGATTGAGATTTGCTGGTAGGATATGAATGCAGTAGGCACAGGATAGAAAGAAGTGGAAGAACATGGAGGAGCCCTACGCTCAGGAGTGGGTGGTTCAAAGCTAACAAGAAGAAGAAGAAACCCATCATTTTTGGTTCTGTAAATCTATACCCTATTTCTTTGAAAATGTAGGTCTCTATGATTTTTTTTTTTTAATGAGGGGAAATCCGTCATGGACACCTTAAAGGTAGTGTCGGACTCCTACCGGCTAGAACCCCTCAAATTCTCCTTTTGCAGGTCTCTATGATGGTGACAGCATTTTTCGGTATCATTTAACACCAAACATCATAGTCACCTATTATTGTACAAGTTTCCATTCTTCTCAGCACAGCTCATGGTCAACTTAAGGTACCAAAGTCAGGAGCTCTGACTTGGACAGGACGTGGACTTTATGACAAAGTGAGCAGTATAAATTTTACTGTCATTGTAACTAGCTTATTTGGTATGGGGACGTATTAAATTATTTCATTCTCACGAAATTACAATTTGCATCAGATAGGCACATGAACTGGTAATTTCCTCAAATGTCGTTGTTGATTAATTTTGTAAATAAAATTGTTAAGATATCTTCATGATTTTGGATTGATGTATTGAATTTACGATGAAGATTGGTATTATTCCGTTTATCAAATGGTTCAAAAATGTTTTGCAAGTTCGACTTTAATAGTGTCATGTGGTGTATTTACGAAGTAACAGCTCAATATTGATAAAATCATAGTGTAAGTTAATGTTCACCATTGATTAAATCGTATCTATGTCATTGTTTTGGAAAGAAAATCGTGAAATAGCGCTCCCTCATTCTTTGACAATGGAACCTTAATAATGTTCAAACTTGTAATTTAAATATGGTCGAATTCCTAGCACTGGTCGACCATTAGTAGTATTAAATATACGAAATAACCGACATCGGTAGCCTAGTTATACTAGCGTGGACTTCAGATCCGAGGTTCGATTCCCGGTCGGGTCAGAGTTTTTCTTGAAAGTGTTTTTTTCACTTGAAATTTCTACTCCGGCTTGAAATCCTGTCTCAGATTGGACGGGACCGGTTGACTGGAAAAAAATACCTCAGGCAATGAGTTCCGCCAGCTATACTGACACCTTTGTATAGAAAAGTGTTATAAAAAATGTCCTCGAAGATAATATGATTACAAATGTCACTAGAGAAACTGAACCAGACAGAGAGTTGCCGTTGTCAAAGTTCATAACATTTCAAATTTTATCGGAGCTTTGATAACGGGATCCACTCATTTA
Organism: Mystacides longicornis; assembly: GCA_963576905.1. Taxonomy (NCBI): domain Eukaryota; kingdom Metazoa; phylum Arthropoda; class Insecta; order Trichoptera; family Leptoceridae; genus Mystacides; species Mystacides longicornis. The sequence goes on along the minus strand of OY756433.1, from coordinate 3,791,915 downwards.
TGCTTATTTATTTATTTATTTATTACTATTACAAACGGCAATTAATAGCCTTTGAAACAAATACAATAATGTAAAAATACAGAAATGGCATGCAAACACGTGTCAAACATCGTTAAAAAAAATAGATTGAAGACAGCTATTTTATTTACAAAAACTAGAAAAAAAAAAAATAGCGAAGTTGATTATTTTGCCTGGAGCATAATATCAAGAAACGCAATTGTCAGATTACAATGGAGATACGGGTCAATAAACAATAGGAAATATTGCTCTCGTTAAAGACAAAACACACAAGGCGATTAAATCTATAAAATAATGCATCTCAGTCATAAGTAAAGTCGCCTGCGCCGTCACTCGCTGTTTTATGGTTTATCCTCTCAATAAAATAATTGGAAAAGATAATAAAATTCCGCGAGTGTCTCTATCTCTAACGATCAATAAAACTTTCCCAATGCGTAACGGTAACTACCGCAGTGACATCTAGCGGTTGCAGTTATAAACGCTGTAGTAACATAACCTAAAAGACGCAGACACTTTAAAGAAAACAAAACAAAACTGTAATGGCCTTCAAATATCAAATGTACCTACTTACTGTCAAAAACCTGAAACCAATTAAACATCTCTTTTGAACTATTTTGGAATAATAATAGTAGGTATTTTGCAATTATTTCGGCAATAATCTAATCCAAGCATAAATTATATCACGTTAAAGACGAAATATCAAATGATGAATAAGATTATTTTACACATATTATATTTTCTTAGAAAAAATGTGTAAAAAGTTTACGAAAGGAAGAGTAATTTTTACGTCTTGCAGCGATAGATTGTCAGCAGCGACAGTCTTGCAGATTCTCCTATTTCTTTTTCTGTTTAGAATAACCGTCAGATTTTCTGACTTTAAAAGCAGACTTTTTCATCGAGTCTGAGATCTGAGTCCATTTTTATGTCGTTAAAAGACAAGACAAGAAGTGGTTGGTAGACCAGTGGTATCAGTCGGCGACTTTCGTACGCACAGCGTATTGGAGGTCGTGGGTTCGAATCCTGGTGTCGACCATTTCCGATTTCGCAACACAAGCTTTGCTTTATGTGAAATCGTATTTTGTGTTCACTTTAGATGAGTCCAGATTCATTTAAAAAAAAGTGTTCAGAATCGGGGAAGACCAGGGGTGATGGATACCAAATAGTTAACTAAAAGAAAGGCAAATGAGTGAAAATGCTCTGCAGCACCTTTACCAAGAACTGAAGATGCTGGCAGATGAAAAGGAGAAGTGGAGGAATGGAGTCACACTTGATGAAGACCAATTCAACGATTGTAATAAAAAAGAAAGAACAACGATTACTTTAACAGTAGTTATTTTTGCATCAAGAATGCAAATAATTACAGATAATATAGATTTTCAATAAAGATTTCTTGACTTCCTTGATATCCTGCTTCCATCAACAATGCTGTACTGCGATACTCAAGACACCTGTCAACTAGAATAATAATGTGTTTTAAAGACCCCCAGCAATGGTCGTAAAGTATACCAATGATCACTCGCTTTCCACGATTGCTTTTTAATATACAAGAGAGGGAAGAAAAACGAAGACAAAATATAGGTATTAAAATCAATTTTATATAGTGAATAATACATACTACTTTGTAGTCTTAGCTGAGACAGTAATAAACAATCGCTGTTATTAAAAAATAAATAAAAATCACAGGGTGTTACTATTCGTAATACAGCGGCCAGTTGAATCAGTGTTTACAAATCTTATTTTCATTTAATTCTTCTTATAGGTATAATTTATTACATGCAGTGTTAAAGTTATTTTCAAATATTATGCACACACATTTAACATCATCAATTTTCGTCATTTATTGACTAACGATTTTGAAGAAATTTTTAGCAATATACATAATAATTAAAAAAAAACTTTCAAAGGATTCAATGTTTTGAAGGTACGAGTTGATGTTTGCAGGTATAAGACTATTATTCATACATTCAAAAGGACTAAATCTTAGCTAAATTAAAATGCAAGTACTCCATGTTTGAAGACATTGTATATCGGAACTTTTTCAAGCTTAAGAAGGTATTTAAATGCTGTTTCGAAGGCTTACTCATTGCAATTAATATATGTTACCAATATTCGCCATAAATCGGTCAAATTTCACAAAAACAAAACTTCTATCCTATAAACGGTTTTAAAATTGTAGGCTACTTCTATAATGTAACACCACAAACATAATGTACTGCATTATGTCCTCTGTTGGATAATAATATAATGTTCGGATTATTCTAAATTAGACATGATAATATTATTTGCGAGGGATAGTTGGCTTTACAATGCCACGCTTCCCAAGTTGGTTGTTGAGGAAGTGCTTTCACGTTGGACCATGAGTCGACACTCTACAAACATTTTTTACATCGCTTATTAATGTTACATTAATAATAAACGAAGATAATATATATACCTTAATTATAAATGTGACTGTTACTTTTTCTTGTAAGGCTCGAGATTATCTATAAGATGCAAGGTTAGTCCTTAATGTCATCTGCGGGCTATAAATCAACCACAAAGCTTGCATATGATTTCCAGCCACCCAGTGAAGTCCTGTTTGCAGCGAGTTCTACGTAGCACGAAGCCACTAGTACCTTCGCCAGGATTAGCACAGAAGAAGATTCAATGCAACAACGGTTTAATGAAGTGCACAGCGAATAAAATACACTGTGAATTAGTGCTCATGATGTTATATAAACGACACAATGCTTACTATGAAATCCGTCGACAAATGAAAAAAAAATCCGTGTATTTCTTGAGGTTTTCAAAAGATGGCACTGATCGTCATCTATGTATATCATAAAATGGAGAGCTATTTTCCGATGTCATTGCATCACACCTAAACGGCTGGATCGATTTCGCTAATTCTTTTTTTTTGTCGTGTTGGCTTTTATCAGGAGATGGTTCTTATGAAAGAAAAAAATAAGAAAGTTGCGTGGAAAAGTAGAACCAAGAAAAGTAGTTACCGACCTCGGTAGCCTAGTGGAAAAGGCTCCGACTTCAGATCAAGAGGTCCCGGGTTCGATTCCCGGTCGGGTCAGAAATTTTCAATGTGTTTTTTCACATTAAATTTCTACTCGGGGTTGGAATCCTGTCTCAGATTGGACGGGACCGGTTGACTGGTAGAAAATGCTTCAAGCATTAAGTTCCGCCGGCTATACTGACACCTATGTATAGAAGAGTGTTATTTATTTATTTATTATTAAAATCAAAGAAAACTCTAAGAAGGTAACCATCTTAGTGCTTTTAACGATATGGATTTTATTCCAAATATGAAATTAAATTAATGTTTGATAGTTGGTGCGATTGAGAGAATTTCGATGGAAAATATATGGTGTGAAATAGATGCATTGATCTAAATTACATTGGTTAAAAGTTTAAAAGCTTATCCTTATACAAATGCGAATTCAATATTCATATGCGAATTCAACACAGGACAACGTCTTTCGGGAAAGCTAGTTTTTTTTTTATAGTTTTTGAAATCCGAATTCGACTATAGGTAAGCAATTATTCACCAAAAGCGAGTAGATCTCTTAGAAATACTAGAATAAAAAGGGGATATGTGCGGTTGAAGATGATATTGTGAGATAGAATAAGATAGCAAAGAAGGAACTGGTATGATCACGTTAGAAAAATCTTCTGCCTTGCAGAAGTCGTTTTCATGGAAGACCTTCCAAAAGAACAAGAAAAGCAGAACTTTGTTATAACAGGAGCACACAGGATAACAGTTGATTGTAATACAATTTGATATTCGCTAAAAAGATTACATAAATGTTTTTTTTCAAATTATTTGTGTTTTGGAGTGAGCACATATTTATATATGTATAAAAATTTTAAAGATTTTAAACTGAATTAGCCTGAGATTTCCGCTTGGCATTCACTGTAGATACTAATTCCTTGAGGCTAGAGATTCCTTGATGGTATTTCAATTTAAATTTACAATATAATTTATCATTTATTCCTATGCAACCCATGACTACCTATAGGTTAGTACAGAGTTGTGTAAAAATAACCGGTTATTCTATAATTTACAAAGGACATAGAAGAAGACTTCAATTAAAATTGTATACAAATGTGAAGAAATTGAGGAAGTTGATCTAGGACCAAAGACCTTACACTTTCAAATACATTTTATCTTTTCAATAAGTGTGTCAAGTGAAATACTATCAAACGCCTTTCGAAGATCTATAAAAATCCCCACAGATCATTCATTCATATCCTATAAAATATCGGTTCCACCTGCAACTTTAGACGGTAGCCTTTACGTCTAATGGTTCGACTTACTTCTAAATACATAGTTCTATTCCCGATCGGGTTAGAATTTGGGGTTCAATTTGTCATCGATTTTCTCGAGCTGAAGAAAAATGCAGAAAAAATACAACAATGTAAAATAAAGATGCAAAACCTTCTTGCAAACCGATTCGTAGGATTGAGAATTTCAAACAATTTAAGTTCTGCCAGTATTCCAGAAATCTTGCTTTTACCTAAAAGTTTTATTAATGTATGTATTTTATTTTTAGTAGATATAGTTTATTAATAGATTGAACACAAAAATAAATGCTTAAGGGTAAAAAACCTATAAATATCTCAGATTTCAAGGATTATCTCGGCACTTTCAATGTTTCCGTCCCTTCTTTGGGACACAGCGCCTTGTAGAGCACAGGGCTTTATTAATTAATCACCAGCGCAAAAAGGACGCGGAGAGATTTATGATCCTCTCAGGTGCGTCCTGTGTCCCTTGGAGGTGTGGCAAGGTTCATGGTTCTGCTGTTAATTGATATCACAAAATAAATTAAATATCTAGATGAATTGATACATCTACATAATATACTACTTTTGTTCCTTTTTTGATAAGTTACGAAGGCTGGATTCAATTACCGACCTCGGTAGCCTAGTTGTACTAGCGTGGACTTCAGATCCGAGGTCCTGGGTTCGATTCCCGGTCGGGTCAGAGTTTTTCTAAGTGTTTTTTCACTTGAAATTTCTACCCGGGGTTGGCCTGTCTCAGATTGGACGGGACCGGTTGACTGGAAAAAATTGCCTCAGGCAATAAGTTCCGCCGGCTATACTGACACCTTTGTATAGAAAAGTGTTATATTATTATTATTTCAAATCATTTATTCATTAAATCACAATATATCATATGAAGTATACATCATTGTAAAAAAAAAAAAATAAAAAAAAATTAAAATTAAATACAATGCTATATACTAAATATAAAAATATCGGTATTATCTCTCATGATACATCACGATGTAATGTAATCATGAGAGATCTTCGAACTACAGAGAAAGGAACCTTCTTAACATCCTACATGAGGACAACAGAACTGCCTTTTGGATGGCATATCTGAGACCACAACAGATGCCAAGTTTCCCTAGATTGTCTTTAAGAGACTTGGGAATAACTCCATTCGTCCATATCACTATAGGTATTATGTGTGTGGTTGGTGTATGCCACATATCCTTGATTTCGTGAGCAAGATCAAGATATTTAATTATCTTGTCTTGCTCGGCTTTTTTCAAATTTTCGTCATACGGTACAGTGATATCCACGAGATACGTTATCCCGTTCTTACGATCAACCAATACAATGTCCGGACGATTTGCGTTAATCGTTCGGTCAGTCTGTATTGGTATATCCCAATATAACTTTGTATTATTGTTTTGCATTACCGAAATTGGGGTGTACCTATAATAAGGTACTTCAAAATCGAGTAAACCATATTTCAAGGCAAGTTTTTGATTATTATTATTATCTACATAATCTTTTGGTAGAACTTTCCGAATCTTCCCGTTTTGGTGTTTCAAAAAAAAACAGAGATAAGATAGTATTTCTATCCGAATTTTTGGACCATTCGGAGTACTGCGAATTATGCATTCTGTAGAAATCATAGATTAACCATTTCAATACGCAATCTCTACATCTTATAATACAAAAGAAAGTCGGGTTAGTGCGAACAATTATAACTCGAGATAGTCTGAACAGATTCTTCCGATGTTTGATTTAATGGTTTCTTTTCCGCTGCAGATAACAGAATAACTAATACGACATCGAAAAATGGATTAGAAATGTTAGGTATGTATATAATATATTATTAAAGTTAGCGTGGAACGGATTTATTGCGAAGCCACCGCCATCTATGAAAATTTCATAACAACACCATTTTAATTTACCTGACAACCATAGAGTTTCAAAACACTGCATGGCACGCAGATTATTGATAGAATTTTTTTTCAAGCTTTCAGAGATAATTTTTCAACATTCAAACCTATTTATTTTAAACGTATTTTTGTATAAACTAAAAATTCGAAATCAATATTCATAGTAAGGACTACAGGACAACGTCTGTCGGGAAAGCTAGTATGTATGTAGTTTTTGAGGCATTTTGTGATTCTCAAGAAATCAGACGGGTGATATTCTCGATTTTTAAATATCTTTAAGTGGGATTGAATTTTTATTGATTTTTTTTTTCTAATTTTGTGTTGTATGGATTTGTTGAACTTTGCTTGTTTTCTAAATAGCAGTAGATACAAACTAACAAAAAGAAATAATAAAAATAGTTATTCGGAAAATAATCCCAGGGTCGCATAAAAAGAAGAAAGTATGATGGGAACATTTTCCTTTCTCATTATCGGAATGACTTGCAAGTCTACACACTACGCCGTCATTATAGAGATGCACACGATATTGGTCTTACAGACATCACGTGTACGTCTTGTCTGGGGTAATATGGTTGTTGCACATTAATCCTAATGAGTGCAGGGGTGAGATTTCCTTGTCTAGTAAGTAGTATTGAGACAATACGTAATATCTGCATAGGTAGGTGTATGATGTATTAGGAGAACATGAGGAATGTGTTACCTACAAATAATACGTCTTTATTCTAAATCACAACCTGAAAGTTTTTGAATGACATTGTATTAATTTCAAACTTCAAGGTACCGTAGTTCAAACCTTTTTATGTTGTCTATTGAATGATGTAGCTAAACTTTCGATGAATAAAAAACACGGGAATATGAAATCTTATTCTTAGATTATTGCAAAACAACTTGTAAAATTGAAAAGAAGTTGCACAAAATATTCAGTGGATTAGGAAAGGGTCGTGTTTACCGTCTCTTAATGACGCAAACATAAAGAAAATGGACTCAAGAAAACCATTGCAATTGAAAAGGAATTGATTATCTTAACACCGAATCTATCGAATTGCCATGACGCAGTTGAATCGAAATGACTTTTTACAGCAATTAAAATTTCATAGTAAATTGCTAAAATAATATTCTCGTAGATAAAAAAATGTTTTTAAATTCCCCTTATCTTTCAGGTAGTTCATGAAGACCTAAGTAATAGCACGCTGCCTATCTAATGATTCACCATAACGAACCCGCATTACACAAACTATAATATGGGTAGGTACTAAGTACCTGTAGATACATTCTAGGATAATGGGAGTGTTTACACCCTACTAATGTTCTACTCTCCTAATATCTTCAAAAGAAAAAAATAAATAAAAATCCTTCTCTTTCTATCTTGATGATCTCTTTCGTGTAATTAGAAAAACTAGTGTTGCTAGGTTCTAAATATATTTTTTAGATGTTTAAGTGCCATCCATAAAATAAAACAAAACAAAATTTGTATGTTCCCATTTGTTTCAACAGTTTTGCATCCATTTCTAACCATGGTTTTTTTTTAGAATCTTCGAAAAAAAAACTCGATTCTATTTCACGATGACAGATTTTGGTACAATTATTACAGTTTTGTAGAAATAATAGAAAAACTTGTAAGTTATTCCATTTAAGAAACACCAGGAAATTTTTGAGAAAGATCGATAATTGAATTTGTTGCCTCAAAATGAAAGAGAAATCTCCTTCTCAAAACTTACGTTAATTTTTTATAGTCGATATCAACTGCATTTTTGATGATTCGAAACTGCTCGCCAAAATTCTAAAAAAGAGTAGGTATGTAACAACTAATAACTCTAACAATGCATTACTGATGTTCGATTTTTAAACGGAAAAGAGTGTTAAAGAAAGTACATAACGCACTTTTTGAAAATGGAACCCGGAAAAACAAGAAAATGGGTATTCCATAGACAATGGGTTATGGAAAGAAAGAAAAAAAAATGCGAGGAAAATTACAAAATTTAAGAAAACTTAAAGTAGGTAGGTAAACTGCTTTGTACTTTTTCCAATTTACATTTTTTTTTTAATATAAAAATGAATCTGTGCTCACTCAAAGTGTACACAAATACACTCATTGACTCTTTCACAGTAAGCTACTTAAAGCTTGTGTCGTGAATGAGGAAGATGGTCGGCACCTGGGATCGAACCCACGGCTTCCGCGCGAAACAGTGCGAAAGCCGGCGTCGTAACCGCTAGACCACCAACCACTTCAAATTACAATTAATTACAAAAAAAATTACAATTACAATTCTAATTTTGACATGAATTGTCGTTTGACAGAAAGGGTTTGATAGTTGGTGCGATTGAAAGAATGCGGATGGAAAATATATGACATAAAACAAATCCATCGGTCGGAATTAAATTGGTTGAAATGTAATTAACTTTATCATTGTACAGATTAGAATTCATCATTCATAGGACCACAGGACAACGGCTGTCGGGAGAGCTAGTCAATAATAAAACCGATTACTGTACGTTGTATCTGCTGAGCAACATTTGATCTGTGGAAGATAGTTCTCAACTGAAGCTGAGAAATGGCTATAATAATATATTGGTCATCCTTTATAAGACAGGCTATTTCATCCCGCATTGTCTTTTGTTCTCTAACGATCTGCAATAGGATTTACTTTAAGGACAAGCGCTAGGAACATATTGCTCCAATAATGGGAGAAATACGTCATTATGTCTTCAGATCAGGTGATCAATCTTACATGGATTTATTTAATTGATGATATCTATATAAAAAAGGTAGGAAAACACATAACAAGAACTTGGTTGAAAAGAAATATAGGCTTAACTACTTCGGCACAGGCTCTGCTTAGGGAGGTGTCAAAATCACATCTCTTATTATATTGTTTCTTTTTATTTATTTTATAGTATGTCTTTGTTCATTGATGTACACGAATAATTATTAATAATTACTAGCTTTCCCGTCAGACGTTGTCCTGTGGTCTAACTATGAACATTGAATAAGAATTCAAAAAAAAAAAAATGATAAAAATGACTTTTAAACAATGTCATTCAGACGGATGCATTAGTTTGAAACCACATATTTTCCATCCGAATTCTGTCAATCTCACCAACTGACAGTTTGTGTCAAACAACAATTTGATTTCAAAATTAGATTGATTTACTTTTCGCGTTTTTATTTGAAATAATGCGCTTCAATGTTAACCAATTAGAAAAAAGCTTGGGAAAAAATCCATAAAAAATCTGCTTGCAATATTTTTAAAGTCAATAATTTAGAATTTTCACAGATGGCGTTGTTGTAAGGAAATCTGTTCTAAATTATTTATTTATTTACTCGAAATCACATTACAATCATCTGTGCTTACATAAGCACATTATCTTTAACATTATATTTTTATATCTATTATTTGTTATCTATTTGTCGATGTTTTATTAGTTCTGTTATTCTGTTATCCATAGCGGTAAAGAATCCAATAAACCAAGCATCATAAAAATCTGTTCAGCCCATCCTGAGATATAAGTATTTGCACTTACTCGACTTTCTTTTATATCTACATAATATTTGAGAAATGTTTTTTTATTTGCCTTTGACAATACTTTAACCGTATATGTGAACATCACGCTCAAAATACAAATGCTAAGATAGATATTAATATGCCCAGAGCAGTATAAAATGCTGGAGAAGGTTCTTAAATACAATTTGCTGCATTAACTTTAATATATTTAGAGCTATTTAAAAAAACTGTATTTTTTAGGATCTTCATACAAATTTCTCAAAAAGACTTTTGGAAACAAAATTACTCATGTAAATGTTGAATGGGATCTTGGTATTACGGTATGAAAATGTAATAAAATAATTGTAGATTGATTTGTTATACATATAAATGTTATTAAAAGCTTATTATTCTCAATAAATAAAGATTTAATGAAAAATTTGTAGTTTGAATTGAAGTTTGACAGATACAAATCACCCTCTATGGGTGGGTTGGCCAATTAATATCAAAGCAGGCAATGTATGTAGCTAAGATTCAAACCACAGAGCTCTCTCTATGAAAACTTGCAAAAAACTTGCAAATTATGTCGGTAGGTTCGTATAATATTTTTTTTATTATTATAGACCTCCAAAAAAAATAAAATATTATACGAACCTACCTACATAATCAGTATATTTATATTATCTGTGGACATAATTTGCAAGTTTTCATAGAGAGAGCTCGGTAAAACAAAAATTGTAAAAGTGTCATTCTTCTTTTACTGTGCTTATGTCAGTTAAAGAGGTATGTTAAGCAATGGGATGCTAGACTAGAATCTGTTTAATTACCTACCGATCAAGCCTGACAATCGGAATCAAAAACGTGAAGCAATACGGGTATAAGCTAGTAATAGATAAATGTGTCTCTGCGATTTTGTTTTTAACCAATACGGTCTGTATTTTTCTACTGTTAGATCGCATTACCTTATCAATGTTCACCATTCGAATTTTCAAATCACTAGTTCCACTTTCTACGTTGCTAAACTAGGATACCAAACTTTCTACTAGATAATATAATATGTCACTCTCTTTAGGTAAATGTTTGATCAATGTTAATAGCACAAAGAGTATTTGATAGAGGTACTTAAGCTTGTATGTCTACCTAATTTACTATTTCGTCTCAAATAAAGATATAAAAACAGTCCAGTAAAAATTGTATGTAGATAGGTATACCGAACATCTCCGGGTTCTTTCACGAAGCGACGTTCCAAATTCAAAATGCTTTCTTAGTAGCGACCAGCCACCACTATAGAACAGAAGTACCCATTTCTAGCACGAGGGGGCGTCTGGGTTGAAGTATCACTATTAATTAAATGAAACGTGTATGAATCTGTTTACTTAGGAGGAGAACTTTGTTATTTTCAAAGAGAAATACGTACGTCCCCAATGACTCGATATAATAATCTTATTAATAATAATACCAGCTACTTACTCAGCTTGTATTATTTAGTTAGCGAAATATAAATTTAGTTATGGCTTCCTTCGGACCACTTCAGAAATCTCCTTTATTTTAATGTTTGGCTTCATTATTTCAGAATTTAAAGGCATCAGAACATAACTTTGAAATTAAATAATGCCATGTTTCCGTATTACAGAAAGAGTATTGATTAACTGATACTAAAATTGGTAGAATATTTTAAGGAATTTTATTAAATTTATATTGGCATACTTACTAAAGTCGCAGATTGGGTCTTCGATGCTTATAAAAATTCCTTTTGAAACCCATTTTAACAGTGTAAAAGACTATAAGGCTCTCAGTTACGGAGTTATTTTCGAAAATAGGTAATTCTTCTTCTTTCCGATGTGGCGATTCACTCTCAAGAGGGTGGTCTATGGAGATAGGAAGGCACCTAATTGAAAATTAATAATTATTTGATGCAATAAGATGACAAATTTTGACAGTTTTGCGTTTTATGTCCCTGGAATTCAATTTCTTTCTTTATAAGATAAAAGAAGGTTAAATTATATAGGTATTATGGTTGTAGTGGAAAATACCATTGGAATTTAGGCTCTGTAAAAACATGTTGTACTTCAACCTTGTTTTAAACAAAGTTGAAATACCGCGAGTTTCAAAATAGATTTCTATACTAAAACAACGTAGAGGAACTAATTAAAATGTCCACTAACCACAAAATAAGTTTAAACAAAACCCATTTAACATCAACCAGGAATTAAGTAGTGAAAGTAAGTAGTATTCTCAGGAAACAGATTAGGGACTTCGTCCGTGTGTGTTTACGACAACGCGCGACAGAGGGATGTTATTGGAAGTATTGCTGAGAGCAAATATTGACAGTTGAGCTCTCAAAGGCCGGTTGTTGACTTTTATATTTTGCTCGTGAAAGTGAATTTAAGTAGAAAATTTAATAATAATAAATCTCCGTCCCTATGAATGTACTTCATGGAACTATTTAGATACACTTCAATAATAATATTATAAGAATATTATTCTTTTTTCAAACATCTCTTGAATTTCGAACAAAAGCCGAATTTAGTGTTGAAACTAGACACCAGGTGGAGTTACTTGTATTTTTATTTTAAAGAGAATGATGTATATCTCTGTACACAATGATAATTTTTACATCTATGTATATGCAATCAATTAATTTTTTACATATTATTTTTATTCCATTGTTACTGGACGTAAACATTTAGTCCCATACACTTATAGCCAACGCTACACACTGCTCAAAAACCTGATGTTCTACAACAACACCATTTGACCATCGTTTATTGACTTAACGATTCTTTTAAATAGGTACCGTATTTTTTTACCTAAATGAATCTGGCCTCATCCAAAATGAACAAAAATACAGTTTTGAAATTTATTTTTTTAACACTAAGCAAAGCAAGGGCTTGGGGTCGTTGAAGAAGAAGATCCACTGAAATCGGGGATCAAACCAACGACCTTTAGGTGAAAAAGTCTAATGTTTGACCGTGAGGTACTCAATACTCATGCCAATAACGCGTAAGATCTCACATCTGGGTCATGTTCTGTGGGGTGATAAATACACCTTACTCCAGCAGATTATGTCGATTATGTCGCCAACGTCGGAGTGAGCTGATACGGCACAAGAATAAATATCAACGGCGCAAAGAAGGAAGCGGTTACATTACACCAGCCATCGAAACAGTAAAGCAGACATTCGAAAGCCCATTGAAACAAACATTGCTGTAGTTTTTGTGAAATTTGGGAATTCTCGTAGTAAAAGTTAATTTTTTTATGATGTGTACATTGTAAAGTTTGAAATAAACAGAAAAATAAACATAGGTATTTATGTTTATAAGAAAAAATAAATATTTCATACACAATCTAAAATTTCACAAAATAACATCTAGATACAATCTTTGAAATATGATATTGCCCTGATGAAAGAGCCAATGGTTATACTTGCTTTAAAAGGTCACTTTACTATGAAAAAATGTGTTTACATTAAGTAGTCAGATAGAAATAGAAAATAAAACACAAGAACATTACACAAACGAATTCCAGACTATTTTCCTTGCAGTTATTTGATGATAAAACACACTTATTGGAATTCAAAATACCTTTTATGTTGAACTAATAGATATTGTTTTACTATTATTAAGAAGGTATTATAATGTATCCAGGGTTCGGTTTTTATTTTTCAACTCTTTATTTTTATTTAGAACTTTTATTTCAATATTTGAAGCTTCAATGGATAAATTGTAAACAATAAAACATTGGGAATTATGACTCTAGCAAATTCGACTGGGTAGAATGATCATTCTGTACTAAGTTCTCTATGTTGTGACTCAGAACAATGTTTCTATATTGTGACATTCACCATAAAATCTTAGAGTCGACATCGTAGAGGAAACCTGGACAGTGTCTAGATACATAATAACTAGTGTATGGAGTGGAGAACTTTGCATAATATGCGATCAGAGCTTACTGGTCAACACAAAACCCTATAGACTAGTATAGACCATGATTCACCAACGGAAAAGAGCAGACGCTGCAAAAACACTCAATAATCTTGATTGAGAGACTCCAAAATGGAAACAATGAGACGTGTACCTAGAATCACAGTGCGCGGTTGCAAAGGGAACACTATTAAGACATTGTCAAAATGGGATACACAAAGAATGTAGCACAGAATTGTGAATGAAATGTCCGGCGACATAACTCTACAAACCACAAAATATGCTAGAAAAAGTCATCCAAAGCTATAGAAACGAATTTGGAAATCAACAGAACAAGAGTCTGAAGCGACGGCAAAATTAGATCCCATCCATCAAGACCACAATAAGTGGCAAAGTGAGGCAACAAGACCTCTCCACTGCGCTTGATTTTGCACGGTTGAGACGACCTCTTCCTATACTATTATGTTTAATTCCCTCAGCTTTGCTTCGAATGAACTGAACTAAGAACTGTGTGAGAGTGTCTTTCTCGTGTTCGATAGCCTAATGAGAGGTCCACGGTCAAGACGAGGAAGACCCTCTCACACTGTATTCCGCTCCTTCAAAGCAGAGCTGAGGGATTTGGGCATGGTGTGGGAGGAGGTCATAAACATTGTGAAAGATCGAGCGCAATGGAGAGCTCTTGTTGCTTGCCTTCCGCATACATGCTCTTCTGTTCCTTTTGTTCCTGACTTGGCCCTCCTCTAAGACTGAACCGATATGATCGGACCATGTCATTCGAGGTCGACCTCGTCTGCGTGCACCCATTCTTTCAGATTTGTATATCCTTTTTGTCACTCTCTCCTCGTTCATTCTCCCTACTTGCCCAAACTACCTTAATTTATTAACTTTCATTCTAGTCACTACGCTAACATCCACTCCACATTCCTTACTAATATTCTCATTCCTCACCTTATCAATCAGTCAGTTGTAGGTAGGTACTACTAATCAAAATCAGTACCCTTATTCAGAATTTTACTCACTGACATAAAGTGAGAAACTCACGGGAATTTCGTATGAGCTGCGGAGCTTTCCGAGGTATTCTAAAGGGGCGCTATACACTTTTCCATAGAAAGTTTCGTTACTTCATAATTTCGAGATTCATTGACATCAAGCTGATGACATTCCACGCAGGTTGATTTCTTATAATAAATTTTATCAGAGCTTAAATTATTAGGGTTATGTGAAGCATTACCTTGAATCAAGGCAACCCTCAAAGTTCATAATGAGGGGGTTGTACCGTATTCGTGTAGGCGTCCCCTAGGTTTCGTAAGCCCCAGGCAGTACGCATCGTTGCCTGCCAATATTTGTTCAGGATATCATATTAGGAATTATTCTTGTAACAATGTGATGTTATTATACTATGTAATACTGACAAAGATGCTTCCTGAAAAACATTGGAAACAGGAAGCTTTGGTAAACAAGATGAATTTTTGGAACAAAGACTTAAGTCAAAATTTTAAAATATTCCGCAGGTAGATAAAGAATTAAGAAAGTCGGGTTAGTGCGAACACTTATAACTCGAGATCGGCCGAACAGATTTTTATGATGCTTGGTTTATTATAGATTCTTCCCCGCTCCGGATAACGTTATAACAACTAAAAAGTTGAAAAATGCATAAGAAAGAATATAAAATAAATCGAAGTTAGTAAAGAACAGATTTACTGACAATAACGCCATCTGTAAAAAATCCATAACAACACAATTTCATTAAATACCTACTTGACAACCATTGAGTTTGAAAACATTGTTATGCAGATTTTTGATGGAATTCCTTTCGAGCTTCCAGAAATTATTGTTAAACATTCACACATATTTTAGAAGTATTTTTGTATAAATAACAAAATTCGAAATCAATATTCATAGTAAGGACTACTACAGGACAACGTTTTTCGAGAAAGTTAGTTAAATATAATATTAATAAGTACCTACCTACATAACTAAAATTTAAATTAATGTTAAAAGATGTATTCTTGTGTTCTTGTGTAGTAATTTAATAAAAAGTCGGCGGGAAATATTATATATTATGATACTTGATCAGAGCTTCCTACATACAACAGTTATTGCTACGGAAAGAAATGTCAGATTGTTCGCAGTTTTCAACATGGTGATGTAAAATCAGTACCATATTACTGATTTATCAAACAATTAATGATCTTTTCTATGTCTGACGTGCGACAGGTTTTGCTGCGTGAACCCACATATATACAAATATATTGTACCTATTGAATGTACCTACCTTTAACTTATTACGCAAGAAAAGGGGAAGAAATGCAAGGGAAACTGAAATAGTTTTGTCTTTGTTTAAAATATCATTTTAGCCATGTTAAAAAATGAAAAATAGTTTGATATACCTACCTATTAATAAAAAAAAAAAAAAAACTTTAAAGGTATACAAGTTACTACAAGTGTTTCAAAACACGCTATACACAAAACTATAAATAAACAAAAAAAAATAACATATCATTGTATTTTATAATTCATTTAGGTAAACAAAAGAATAACAATTGCCGAAAATAAACAAATGAGTGTTGAAATGTGAGGAAGTTTTTATTTTAATGTGATAAAGCGTCGAGACGGTGTCACGTAGGCCGAAACGCATTATAATATACAAGCTGTCCCGTCAAACTTCGTTCAACATTATTCATTCCAAAATATCTGCTTTCTGAAACATCACGGTAAAAAAAATCGTTCATCAAACAAATAAACAAAAACAAATACTTCCAATGACAAACGGCATAACCTCACAACATATTATCAAACCTTTAATTCACTTTTCGCGTTCCAATCTAATTCAAATTAAATAATTCATCTCTTTTTATTCCCTTTCTGCGTTTTAATTTTATACAAAAATATGCTTAAATATGTTTGAATGTTAAAAAAATATTTTTGAAAGCTTGAAAGAAATTCTATCAATAGCTAATCTTCGTACCGGTGTTACTCAATGGTTGTCGGGTAAAATTATGGAATTTTCAAAGATGGCGTCGTTGTTAGGAAGTCCGTTCCATACAAACTTGAATATTATATTTTATATCATTTCTTATCCATTTATTAAATTTTTTATTAGTTATTCTGTTATCCGGAGCGGAGAAGAATCCAATAAATCACACATCGGAAGAATCTGTTTAGCCGATCTCGAGTTATAAGTGTTCGCACTAACCCGACTTTCTTTAAATATAAGAGATATTGAAAATTCGGTTCGGAAAAAACGACGGGCGTACGACAGCTAGTATCACATATTGTGCGATCAGTTTTTTTTATTTTGAAATTGGAAGATATTGGTATCGCATAAGTAGAATAGTTTTTTTACAAAGAAAGTGGACCGAAATTTATTTATTTCGCCTTTGACTTCGATGTTCTTAACGCCTCTTTTTCCGTTCAAATAATATTATTATTTTTATATTCTCTTTTTTCCCTGCGCACATTATTTTATCTGAGATCATATAACAGCCCTTTAAAATGTGATATATTATGCCATCTTCATTTTTATTTATAACTAGCTTATACCCGTCTTGCTTTACGTTTTTGATTCCGATTGTCAGGCTTGATCGGTAGGTAATTAAACAGGTTCTAGTCTAGCTTCCCATTGCTTTGTAGACCTCTATAACTGACATAAGCACAGAAAAAGAAGAATGACACTTTTAATGTTTATTAAAATTTTGTATGAAGATCCTAAAAAATAGGGTTTTTTAAATAGCTCTAAATATATTAAAGTAAATGCAGCAAATTGTATTAAAGAACCTTCTCCGGCATTTTGCACGGCTCTGTGCAGATTCATATCTGACGTAGCATTTGTATTTTGAGCGTGATGCTATGACATACGGTAAAAAGCAAAATAAAAAAACATTTCTGAATTATTATGTAGATAGAGAAGGAGGGGCTAATGCGAGTTTTATTTAATTTCCCAATTTACCACGCAACTTTCTTAATTTTTTATTTCATAAGAACCTTCTACTGATAAAAGCCAACACGACAAAAAAAGAATTAGTGAAATCAGTTCAGCTGTTTAGGCGTGATGCGATGACATTAGGTAAAAAGCTAATAAAAAAACATTTCTGAATTATTATGTAGATTTACCACGCAACTTTCTTAATTTTTTCTTTCATAAGAACCTTCTACTGATAAAAGCCAAAACGACAAAAAAGAATTAGTGAAATCGGTTCAGCCGTTTAGGCGTGATGCTCACATATACGGTCAAGCAACGACAAAAGGCAAATAAAAAAACATTTCTAAATTATTATATAGATTAGATTGATGAATGGCCTTCTATCACGTTTGTCGTGTTCTGAGCTAACTTATCATTTCAGAATGTAAGCTTGTTTCGAAAATACAACACATTTTATAATACCGACAAGAACATTTTGATTTCTTACTTTTTTTAAAAAAAAACTGTTTTAAAAAATATTGTCTTAAAAAAATTTAAAAATTCCTGAAAAAAAAAATAAAAAAAAAGAAAGTGCGATGGCCGGGAATCGAACCCGGATCAACTGCTTGGAAGGCAACTATGCTGACCATTACACCACCATCGCCGATGAGTCAGTCGACAAAATAATGTAATAAGACGTCAGTGACGAGAGAAAGGTTGATGAACTGTTTTCTAGATCAATCTTAGGTGATAATAATAATTTAGAGCCATCTTTGATCGCGCAAACACGATTTAGTTCAACATTGTAATAAGCAATAAATATTATATTCGCTTGTAACAATTAAGTACCTACCTAATTCAATTTTGTTTAAAGATTTTTTACACAGATGGTTTTTGTTTTATATTGCAACTAGCTTATACCCGTCATGCTTTACGTTTTTGATTCTTGATCGGTAGGTAATTAAACAGGTTCTAGTCTAGCTTCCTATTGCTTAACAGACCTCTATAACTGACATAAGGACAGAAAAAGAAGAATGACACTTTTACAATTTTTGTTTTACCGACCTCATAATATTATACGAACCTACCGACATAATTTGCAAGTTTTCATAGAGAGAGCTCTGTGGTTTGAATCTTAGCTACATTCCCTACACCCTCTTATGTGTGATAATTAATTAGGCACTCCACCCATAGAGGGTGATTTGTGCTTTGAGTACAAAAGCCGCTGTCAAACTTCAAAATGGAGGAATCATTTTGCAAATTATTTCATTAAATCTTTATTTATTGAGAATAATAAGATTTGAATAACATTTATATGTATAACAAATCAATCAATCTAGAATTATTTTATTACATTTTCATACCGTAATACCAAGATACCATTCAACGTTTACATGAGTAATTTTGTTTCCAAAAGATGGCTTACTGTCTTTTTGAGAAATTTGTATGAAGATCCTAAAAAATAGAGTTTTTTAAATAGCTATATATATATTAAAGTTAATGCAGCAAATTGTATTTATGAACCTTCTCCAGCATTTTGTACGGCTCTGCGCAGATTCATATCTGACGTAGCATTTTTATTTTGAGCGTGATGCTCCCATATACGATAGAAAGCAGACAAACATTTCTGAATTATTACGTAGATCTTACAACAAAATTAATTTTTAATTTTCTTAACACGATTTCAATATTCCTTTTTTAAAATTAAGTGCCTACCTACTTGCTATTTTTTTTGATTGCAGAAAATAATGAACAACCGGTTATAAACTGATTTCTTCATTTTAACTACTTTCATAAATTACTAACTGCGACTAACATCTTCGTCTCACAACACGAACTAAATCTCGATGGTTAGGTACATTTTTTTTTGTTTGATAAACGTCATTGTAAAGAATTGACAACAGAGCTGACGCGGTACCTGTGTATAAGTATCCGCCCAATTTAAACAACATAACATACGCACCACTATTATAGTGCCGCCTACCCGAACGAACAGGGTATCGCTTCGTTCGAGTAGGCGGCGTTAGTCGATCTCTCACTCGGTCAGTCAGTGTTCTGTGCTATTGAAATAATATAGATCATAGAATTTGGACCCTTTTGAATTCATTGTTCATTGTTGAATGGCTTGTTAATCAATTCGCGTATTAAATTATTTAGTATTTTTACTGAAACGTGATACAGAGTGTTACATTTCACGCTTTATTGCAGCGGTTTTATCATCTATAATTCATTACATCACCCTATTGACTGTTAAGGGCCGTTTTAAGGTGCCGCACTCACCTAAATTATATATTATTTTAATTTTTTTTTTCAAATGAATTCTTGTTTTCACTCGTGAACACAAATACGCTCTTGACTCTTTCACACTAAGCTACTAAGGGCCGAAATTACAATTTGTAGCTTATCCTGGAGCTTTATTAAGCAAAAGGATCTTGTAATCAATTATTATCAAACAGAGCGAACAGTGTATAGCGGTCAATGTGGTGCTCAAATAATCAAAGAAAGGGTCACGAATAAATTCAAATAGAATCGCTAGTGAAACAACCTAAAGCAACAGCGAAACAAATAAGCGTAATGAATCATAATTAATTAGACATTTCACCTTCAAAAAGCGTAATAATTGCGCGGCTATATAATTACATTTTAAATGTCAGTTTGTCCGTATAGTGACTTGTGGCGCCTCCTAGTGAGAAAAAAAAATAACCGAGTTAAGCGAGCTTTACGCTGTTGAGGACACCCCAGGGTATCCCTTAACTTAACGAGTAGGATAAGCCCCAAATTCGTGCTAAGGAGACATTGTAATTTCCATAATTTTGGTAAGCGAAGCTTAATGTGCTCCTCAACGTTAAGGTGGAACTTAAGCTGGATTGTAATTTTGGGCCTTAAAGGTTGTCTCGTGAAAGAGGAAGATGGCCGGCACCTGGGATCGAACCCACGAAGTCCGCACGGAACAGTGCGAAAGCCGGCGTCGTAACAGATGGTCTTCGAACAACTTCGAAAGCACCACTCCTTTTTTTTAATGAATCTTATAGTTAATTCTTAGATAAGTAAGAGTAGGTAAACATCTTAGTCCTTTTTACAGTAATTGAAAATTAAAGTTTTGAACAAAACACGTTTGTTTGATAGGTGCGATTGACAGAATGCGGTTGAAATAATAATGGTTTAAATCAGATGCATCTGTCGGAATCACACGGGTCAAAAAATGATAATAAGCTTGTCATGCAATATTCATAGGTAGCTAGGATTACAGGACAACGTCTGTAGGGAAAAATAAAATCTTATGTATTCAATTTTTAATGTTTACCTGAAGCCAATACTGGTTGAACACAAATCGTTTTTCAATAATAATAATTCAAAATATGTAAAATATAAAGTTCTACTTTGAAAAGCATACCTATAATTATTTTTGTCAATATTTTATTTTGCGATCATTTTGTTGTACATTAAATTACATGTACGGATAACGCATGTATTACCAAAAAATATTGATAAATAGGTCTTTAAATTCGCAGTCAAAACATTAACATATTATTATTGAAATGATGGTATTTTGTTTTTACTATTCATAGCTGTTGTTTGTTTTACAGCATACCTAATACAAAGGTAACAATAATTTTCATGCGTTCAGTAAGTATGTCATATAACGACTAACACATACCTACCTATTACAGTATAATATCGCGATGTTTTCGTTTTCAAAAAACATTTACTCATCGTGCCGTAACCCTGAAGGGTTAGACTTCTAGAGAGAGAACTGACTTCCTATCCTTTCTATCCAGATACACTCTAATCTACGGCGAGTACAACGATAAATAATTAATAAAATGTGTATTTTAATTTGACATGCTTTATCTACATAATAATTGAGAAATGTTTGTGTGCTTTCTATCGTATATGTGAACATCACGCTCAAAATACAAAATGCTACGTCAGATATGAATCTGCGCAGAGCGGTGCAATTTGCTTGAGAAGGTTCTTAAATACAATTTGCTGCATTAACTTTAATATATTTAGAGCTATTTAAAAAAACTCTATTTTTTTAGGATCTTCATACAAATTTCTCAAAAAGACAGTAAGCCATCTTTTGGAAACAAAATTACTCATGTAAACGTTGAATGGTATCTTGGTATTACGGTATGAAAATGTAATAAAATAATTGTAGATTGATTTGTTATACATATAAATGTTATCCAAATCTTATTATTCTCAATAAATAAAGATTTAATGAAAAAATTTGCAAAATGATTCCTCCATTTTGAAGTTTGACAGATAGCACAAATCACCCTCTATGGGTGGAATGCCTAATTAATTATCACACATTAGGGAATGTAGCTAAGATTCAAACCACAGAGCTCTCTCTCTATGAAAACTTGCAAATTATGTCGGTAGGTTCGTATAATATTATTATTATTACATAAATATGACATTCCGTCCCGATGAGGAATCGTATAATATTATGAGGTCGGTAAAACAAAAATTGTAAAAGTGTTCTTCTTTTTCTGTGCTTATGTCAGTTGTAGAGGTCTGTTAAGCAATGGGAAGCTAGACTAGAACCTGTTTAATTACCTACCGATCAAGCCTGACAATCGGAATAAAAAACGTAAAGCAAGACGGGTATAAGCTAGTCTTATATTATTTTCTTCTGTGCAGATAGGTTTTAACAGTACCTACTGCACTTTCAAAACTGGGCAGATTTTAATTGTAAAACAATCAAATGGTGTTTTAAGGGTTATTAAAGGATGGTTGATTTTATAATTAAATTTGTTGAAAACAAACTATCGACAACATTGAAGACGTTGATAAAAATTTACTTGGTGTCATTGTACCCAATAAAATATGCGCATACCAAAAATATAGCAGGGTTTACTCAGCTGCTAGAGCATTTTAACATACGAATTTCAATATTTATCATATGGTAACGGTAAGATTTACCTATGATAAATTCCTCAATTGATAAAAAAACTTATATTTAACACGTGTAATTTGAAATTTTTCCTTTTTGCCGTAATTGTTCGCAACTATATTTCTGTAGAAGATACGTATCTGTGTCGAAAGTAACAGCTAAGCACACATCAATCAACGATCATTATACCTAATATGTTTTAAGTGGTAAAAGTGGCAACATGAAACACAGCGATGGTGGTGTAATGGTCAGCATAGTTGCCTTCCAAGCAGTTGATCCGGGTTCGATTCCCGGCCATCGCACTTGCTTTTTTTTTAATATTTCATTTTTTTTATATATTATATCCATTTTTTAAATGTAATGGATTTAATGCATATATTTTTTTCCTATTTAGGGTAAAAGAAAATAATATCAGTCTGTGAATCAGCAGCAAAACATCTTGACATAACATTTAAGATTATAGAAGAAAATTGGACAATTCAATATTTGATAAAATAGCAAAAAAAGCATACCTCAGTGACAGGTATGATAGCAGAAAATCTCAGCAAGTAATTATTGTAGAAAGATGAAGAGATAAAAAGTAAATAAATTAAAACCTATTATATTTTATGCAGAATATTAGAAAAAACTTTGTATCTTTCGAGATACATCGGACCAATAACCCTAGGAATAATGACAAGATTTCAACTCATGTCCTCTGTTTCCACCAAGAAAGCTAAATAACACTGGCTACTATTAAGTAAGTTTTTAGTCATAGATCATTTAAAACAGTTGAAATTAAATGTTAATCAAATTCATATTTAAATTGTTAATTTATAACTGCGGAAGAAATTAACTATTGGCCAAAAAACGTAATGATCAATATCTTAATCAAGCAAAAACCAAACTTAACAATGAATTATTATTGGTCTTTCCAGCATCATTTTCGTTTGATTTTACTGGCGCATTATTGAGATTTAATACAAATTATCCATGACGCTAATCTAAATCTTTATTTATGCATAAACTTTAAAATAGCCCGACATCTTTCGTGCTCAATCATCCATTGTGAAGACATAATAATGACGGGTCTAGAAACTGATCCTTGAGGCACGCCGTATTTCAACGCAAGAGCATTATCCTTGATACACACGTGATCTCGATGTTTACGACCACATATCTATACGATGGCTTTTGCCCTATGGTCATAATGATACGGTCATGGTTTTTCTCATAATCAAGTATAGATATAGCTTTAAGTATTATTTTCTATAAGAAGTTGTACAATTCCGTGTTTGGCAAAAACGACTTGCAATATCTTTTAACACCTAAGGCTGTCTTATTACGGAAGGTACCTCTGGCTTTATTTAAAATAGATTTATATGCCCGCAAATAAATTATTATACTCCTTTCTTTGCAAAAGGCAAACAACTGACCATAAATAAATGAACGATAAAGATCCTTTACGTAGTTGCCTTTTTACCGTGCAAATTTGATCGATACTATCTAGTCAAGCTGTAAGTGGCTAGTCTAGCTGTACAGACGCCGAGTTCCGTACTGTTTCGTGGGTAAGGGACCCCAAGTACCGAAAATCCTCCTCTTTCACGACGCAAGAGAAAGTTTATGTAGTCTTTTTATGAAAAACAAACCTACTTATCTTTTCTTTGAACAACGTTATATGCAATCAAAATGGTAGCAAGGCTTTTTCCCCTCCACATACAAGTATATCACTAGAATAAGAATCGTCATCTTCTGCAGAAGTAGGATTTTGTTATAAGGTATACGAATTAGATAGGTAACCTTAAAGAATATTCTTCTAAAGTGGCGCTTAAGTCTAAATCAATACATATCTTCCGATAACTCACGCCAATACTGCTCCTTTCAGCAGCCCCTCTGCAAGAATATCCCACAAAGAATCTGAACAGGACACGAATGATACACCTTCAGGTAAATTATCATATTTTATTGGTTACTGATATCTCCGTGTAGAATGCCTGTAATGACTATAAATAAATTTTGACGAACAGTCCCTTTCCTCGCTTATTCAATTCATGCAAATTGTTTGAAAAAAAACTAGTCAATCTGGTCAATAAGTATGCATGTTTATTTTC
This sequence comes from Mystacides longicornis, assembly GCA_963576905.1. Lineage (NCBI taxonomy): Eukaryota > Metazoa > Arthropoda > Insecta > Trichoptera > Leptoceridae > Mystacides > Mystacides longicornis. The sequence continues at coordinate 3,767,413 of OY756433.1, read as the reverse complement.
GATATACTCGTAAAAATTTTAATTAGACGACTTCTAAATAACAAATCTTCACATAAGACTTCCATTATAAAGTACAAAAGTTCAATGATAGTCTACTGTAATAAGTCCCAAGCGAGTTAAACAAAGCCCGACAAAATCCGATTGATCTCTGAATAAACCGAATAGACAGAACTTAACGGATTATTCGTACATACAAAGATACTCAGAAACAGATACGTGCAAATTTATCCAATTAACCAGTCAAAGGAAGTGAAATCCGTTCCGTTAAAGAGATCAATAGACTTTGCAATAGATAAGTCTCAGAATTGTAAGTGTGGGTGGTAGCGCTAAGATGGAAGTAGATATATTGCAAATTATATTTGTACCAAGAGTGCCACAGATTTCAAATTGAGTTTCTTATTTGTGAAATTAATTCGGAATGCATTTAACCCTTTAAAGCACTAACACCTTGTTTTGTAAAATTATCACTGATAAAGGTCACACAGACTCCCATAGACATAACTGACCCTAAAATTTTACAAAAAAGATTGTTTTTTACGATATTAGATGGATAGATAGATTCTCCTTTTAAGGCTCCCCGCACACCGCAAGCCAGCCCGGAGGAGACAAATCCGCAGCAAACCCGACCCGCACGAAACCAACCCTCTAGTTCTTGTTCAATCGAAGAAATCAAACCAAAAAGCCGGCCCCACACAAATCAAGCCCGCCGCAGATCCCCCCCAAACCAACCCGCAAAGCGGGTGGCCTAAACCCCACTTAGGGGCACATGGAGGCACCAAGATCTCACCATTGCGCTTGAAGGCGTCCGAGGCTTATGGTGCCTTTTCTGACCGGTTGAGGTTTAAGGACGTGAGGTGGTCAACCTCACGGTCCCGATCTGATTTTTCGAGTTTCTGCCTCTTACAGGATGCTCGAAAAACCCGCAAAAAGAGCAGATGTGCTATTCATAGCCGGCAACCCCACGGCATGATTTTTATGATATTAAAATGTGTAAAAGAAAAGTTAAATTTTAACATAAACTGTTGGAATAAACAAACAAATAAAAGGTTTTCTAGGAACATTAACACACAAAAAATATTTAAAAGAACTTTTTTGGTTAATTAACTTAATAAAAACACATTTCAATTTTTTAGCACATAACAAAAACAATTTAAATACACCATTTTTTTTAATTGAATATTGAACCACATATCTCTGGTATTTCCGTAGAATCAAAATCTGTCGTATATGAAGATACTGAAAAATGAAGTCAGAAAAATGAAGATACTCAGAAACAAAACCTTTACAGATTGAGTTCAAAGGATGTACGAATTCGAAATCATGAAACCAAAACATAGAATATCCAGTGTTCCAGTAACATCTGGTTTGCTCATGTCTATTTTAATTTTAAACTACTTTTGCCGGTGTTAATACGAAAGATTTTTGTATGTTTTGTACCATACCTACCATAAAAACGCGTTTTGTAACTGTGCTGTGCTTTTAAGAGTATAAAATCGAAAATCTACATTTTTTTCGAAAACTGAAAAATGTACTGAAATTAATTATAGAAGTACTTCTAACTTCTCCTTTGCTTTTTGGGAACGAAATTAAATCTGAGTGTTTCTTATGTTATGAAATATGGCTGCATTTATATACTCCGCAGTTGGATTGATTGGCATTCAAAAAGAGTTCGAGAGCAACCCTTTTACTTATTAAAGGAAATCTGAGAGTCGCGAACGGCGTAGAATTCAATGACAACAAGGATCAAAATAAATGATATTTTATGATCAGATAAACAGATCAGCTGAATCAGATAAATGTTTATAAGTTCTGTACATTTTAGGAGTCCCAACAAAATAACCCATCCATAATTCTTACATTTTTATGCTGTTTTGTTCATGAATTTTAATTTACTGCAAGTTGGCGTATAAAATCCTGAATTTTTGCCACCGATGTAATCCGTACTTCATAGTTAGTCGAATCTGAATAAAAATATTTAATGATCATTTGGTTGAACTAATTCAAGACTAGTAGACATCAGAAGCAATCGATTGTTACTTTACTTATAACATAAATAAAGTAACTAACTTTTTAGAATAAAGAAACGCTGATAGGATAAGTATTAGAAAAAGTCTGCAAGTAAAGAGTAATAAAATGTGGTCATATCTATGGCTCGAACTCATCGATTCCGTTCACAAGTAAAGCCAGGTCAGAAAAAAGAAATGGTATGGCAATGGGAGTGTGTTTGATTGGGAAAATTAGAGATCCATTACCTTTGCTTACCCCTAATGAGTCACCACCTAATGGAAATAAAGATAAAAATGGAAAAAAAAAAAACCTAAAAAGCTATTTAAAGCCATATTTGATACGAAAGAGACCAAATAATCGACACACGAAAATCTGCGGCAATAATATGTCAATTATTGGAGATAGCTGCAATTTCTGCAACGTTTATCATGTCGGCTTTAAGATTATTAAACTGCACCGTGAAAATGGATAATGAAGCGATAGAGGATCATTATTCTGATATAAAGCACGGTGTAATATGCACGTAATGCTTAGGGCTAACACGCACTCCACTCGTGTGCTATTAGGATAGCTGTCAAACTGTTAAAGTGACAGTTAAATGAGCGCATGCCGTCGACATTACCAGACACTATATTTGGGATCGAAAATGGATATATTGATCATTGTATAAACGAAGACCGTCGGGTTGCCGGCTAAGAATAGCACCTCTGCTCTTTTTGCAGGTTTTTCGAGCATCCTGTAAGAGGCAGGAAATCGAAAAACTAGATCGGGACCGTGAGGTTGACCACCTCACGTCCTTAAACCTCAACCGGTCAGAAAAGGCACCATAAGCCTCGGACGCCTTCGAGCGCAATTGAGAGCTCTTGGTGCCTCCCTATGCCCCTAAGTGGGGTTTAGGCCCCCTGCATTGCGGGTTGGTTTGGGGGGGGGGGATATGCGGCGGGCTTGATTTGTGTGGGGCCGGATTTTTTGTTTGATCGCTTCGATCGAATTAGAGGGTTGGTTTCGTGCAGGTTGGGTTTGCTGCGGATTTGTCTCCTCCGGGCTGGCCTCCGGTGTGCGGGGCCTTAAAGGGAGAATTTATGTAATGTATGTATAAACGAAGACACCGCAGAATATAAGATCAATCTAGAAAAGGATATTCTTATGGAGGAAATGAATCAACAACTTCTAACACAAAAGTATAAACGTCAGAATAACATGCAGAATTTATTATATGAAAATACCACTGAACTGATAAAGAGCAATCTTCGGTGGATAATTATGAGTCCTGGGGATACACAACTCAAAAATAATCATTTTGTAAAGAACTTAAACAAACCGATGTTGAAAGTATATAGATGAACAAAGATGATATGTAAGAGATATCTGACAAAATGGAGTTACATAGTTGAATTTTAAAAATAAGATGTGAATTTTGCCGGTAATGATCGAATGCTATCCAACAGAGAACCAAAATCGAATACAATATGAAAAACTGAAAAGGTCTTACCACAAATGTAGTGAGAACAACCGAATGATGTTTTGGATCATAATAATATACTTCAGCTTAATCAGCATTAGGTGAGAAATATTACAAGATGAGGTGGAGAAAAGGGGAAATTTTTTTGGACATTCGGACATTGGGAAAACAAGAAAAGCATCCTTAGGCCGCGACATTGTTTCCCGGTGACAAATGGACCAAATGTGACAGGACGCAAGAGGTATTTTGCTGGTTGGTTTTCATTGCTCCAGGATCAATACTTCAAAAACTAACTACTATGTAAAATAATAATTAAACAATAAAATTTGTCATCAACATCTCAATTTTTCACACAATTTTATCAATTTATTGAAAAATTAAGGTTTCTACTGAATTGAATGGTTAAGCGTTTGTTAGATGCTACTAAGACGTAGGGGTGTCGCGGCATAATAGAGATGCAGGTGAATTTACATTTTCAATTAGATTTGTTGGTAGCTCATTGGATGTGATTATCTCCCAGTCTCCCGGAGACAGGGGGATGCGAGGACAACCCTTTAAGATTAATATTATTGCGTTAGATGAAATTGAATTATCTCCTGGATAAAAAAAAAACTCATTCAATTTAAATCTTATAATTATGAATGGAGGAGATTAGTTAAATTCGTTAGAATTCTCTGAATACTGGTGGAATAATAAACGATATCAAATATTTCAATTATAAGAAGATTCCTGAATTATTTACTGAAAAACCTTAATATTTCGAAATTCTTTAGCGAAAGAGTACTCATGGGCAAGGACTGCCATTACATTGCTTTTAATAATTAGAAGTGAGTATTAAACTTGTTCCTTTATCTCTAGCTGGTGTTTTCAATCACTCTGTTAGGGAGGAAAAATTGAGAGACGGATAAAGAAAAAGTCATGATCTTGCCTTGGAAACGTTTTTTATGCTCACAAGATCACACAGAAACTGGCAGTATCACAAAGGACTATGGAGGAAAAATTTGCGTACAATCTTAAGAGCGGGAAAAACAATAAATATGGGAGTGGGAGAATACCAAGGTTTTTGAAGTTTGCCACTGGAAATTGTCACTTGCTCTCAGATCACGTATGGACCAAAATAGTGGTGGAGTGGTAATCCAGACAAAGGCAGAGAAATTTCTGAAAGCCTCAGGTCAGATGGGTTGACGACATCACCAAGATGGCAGACCTCGAGTAAATGAGAAATTCACAGAATAATAGAGAATAGTTTTCTACAGGGAGAGACTTTTTTCAACAATCAACGTAAACGGGCGGATGAAAAAAAATGTATGGCATTAAAAAAATTAGCGAATAATACCAGAGAGTATCTACTAAAGAGAAAGTGATGGACAAAATAATAACGTTTATCGATCACAACAGAAGGTAAACCATGCGTAAGTCAACTCTTTTGGGGTATGAAAAATCTATGACGATGATGAATCTACGTTATTCGACAAAACACCCTAGCAAATTGAGGAAATTAATATGGAAAATGGAATCGCAGCCCTAAAACGTTCAAAACGGATTCCGGAAATATTAGGTCAATAAAAATTTTCAACAAAAGTCTTGCCAGCAGACGTATAAATCAATAAAGAATATTGAATATTTCGACGCTTCATTAATATTTTGTTCCTTCCAGACCCAATCCCTTACAATCACAGGGAACGCTCGTTACAGAGGCGAACAAGGGGAATTTGAATTGGAAAAAATTGATATTCAGCACCAGACTTTTAATTACTTTAATGTCCGTCAGATGGCAGTCGTATCGTAGGAGAACGCAGACGGGGCGTGAGAGAGATTGGATAGATGGGGTGGTCGGGTCTTTAGTTATGCAAATGTCTTTCCAATAAAATGATCATTTAGTGAGTGGCAGGTAGTTCCACAACTAATAATAATTGCAAGGGTGGCAGCACTAAATTATTATTAAAGCTTTCCATCCCTTAAAAATAAGAAGTGGTGGAAAAAGTAGTTTAAAGTTCTATAACTCATCAAGTAAAATATTTATCAATTGTAAAAACTTATTTCATTAGCTTCAGGTTGGACTGTTCAAAGGCCTTTGATAAGGTGTGTCTACGGACCCGAATATTAAAGGAAAAGTCAAATTGTTTATAAACAAAATATTTTCAATATTTTTCTGATTTTTATAGATGAATCTTTCACAGTAACTTATTAAAAAGTTGTGACTTGAATGCGGAAGATTGTCGGTACCTGGGATTGAACTTGGACCTCTTGCACGAAAGTCGGCAACGGAACCGCAAGGCCACCAATCAAATTGTTATAAATCAAACGAACCTTAGCCTGTTTTTGGAAATGCAATTAATGACATGTATGAAGAAGTTACATCTCTTGGAATTATAAGTTTTATTATATTTTCTAAGAGAGGATTTATAACATCCCTTCCAAGGTAGGCAGGAGATAAAACAATATATGAAAAGAAATTACGTACCCCTCCAAGGGGGACTACTTCGTGTATGTAAGTAACTACTCCTACCAGAGCGTTATTATTTGAACAAAATGAGATACTTTAAATCCGTGATCAACTTTTTTACACTCATTCCCAAACTGTTTAAATTATTCTATATTATTTATCTTATCTACCCATAAAACTACAGCCTCTCGCCAATCTTTTTACTTAAATCGTTAAAATTTAACCTGATTATGAAAGATCCTTTAATTGTACGCAAAGAAACTACCTACTTTTTTGCAGAAACATTACCTCAGTAGTGTTTCAAAAGGTTGGTTTTTAATAAAACCTCGTGCTTTTCATTAACAACTAGGCTCGCGATCGTTATTTATGTACTTTTGTTTTTGCCAACGGTTTGTGGACAGTCCACATTAAAAATAATCGAATTCTTCATGGCACCATCCCAGTTGACCTCTTTTAACAGCTGTTGAGATTGGCTCTTTTTGTTCTGGGATTTTAAATTTTACCCGATACTTCAGGATCACTCTAAAGACCATTTATTTTTACCCTTAAAAATGAGCTTAAATCCTTCAAGGCCGAATCTTTAAAAATACTCTAATAAGAACTTAGTTATTCTCTGAAGAGAACCACAGACTGTGTCTGGTATTCAAATGTTTTAAATTTTGTAGTAGTTGAAAGCCCAGTAATATTAGTCAATGGTTTTCGTGTGCATTGATGGTCATGGGTTCGACCACTTCCACTTTCACGACACAAGAAAGATATCAAAAGTGTATTTGTGTTCATTCCGAGTGAACTCAGATTCATTTTTCTATACAAAGATAGAAATATCCTTCTTTAGGTTTATTTTTAAAGTTTGATAGCTTTAAAAAACAAAAAATGATTATAGTAAGTGCCCTATTATTAGTTCCTTACTCCATATTATTCAACCCGTTCGTCCAACAAACAACCCTATTCTGTACATTGCACCAACCTGATTTTCTTTGGTGTTCCTCTTTATGTATATTTTTTTTTACCCATCACGCCGTGTCCCGTAAGGAGTAGGACGAGAGAACGGACCACCACTCTTTTTTATCCAAGCATATCTCTTTCGCTTCTTCCACCGACATACTATTTCTCATACACCCTCTCCTATTTCTCTTTCTTCTTACTTGGCCTTCCTTGAGGACAAAATCGATGTGTTCGATCCACGTCATTCTCGGTCGCCCACGTTTTCTTACACCTTTCCTTTCAGCCTTATGAATTCTCTTTGTCATTCTGTTTGCATCCATTCTTTCCATATGCCCAAACCATCTCAACTTATTAACTTTCATCTTTGTCACAACAATTACTTTCATATCACATTCCTTCCTAATATTTTCATTCATTTCCATATCCTATAATATTTTTCCACATATTTTTGGTACTGCATTTATTATATTACATTCTTCTTTTTTCGTCCATGTCCACGTTTCACAACCATACTTCATCGACGGTAACAGGATTGCGTTATGCACTGTATAAATGTATTCCTAGAAATGTATTAATGTGTTTCATAGAAATATACCGATTCAGGGTGTGCTGGTGATTGCAACAAACTATTATCAAAATCTACTAAAACTTATGGAAATATTTGAGAACCTTTTTAAATGTCCACAAATTTACCCGTTTAAAATAAGAAGCTCTCTCATATATTGTATAAAGCTCAATCTTCCTGGATTACCTCCCATTATAGGTGGGATAGGCTGAGGAGCAAGTAGGTACCCGTACTCGATATATTTGGAAACTTTGAGGAAGTCAAACCCGGTACTTAAGTGAGTATTGAGCGAACACTTCCATGTCATGTCATGGGGCGGCTTTAGAATTATTTTGAAATATAATCAATATAATATTATGTTTTCTTTTAAAGATCTTTTGCTAGAATTTGTTAGAATAGGAATTTATATGAAAGATTTAAACTTACAGAACAGTAGACCTAAAAGTAAAATAAAATGTGCAAACAACACTCTGTGTGATATATAGAAATTATAAATAATAATATGTAGGTATTATGAAATAATGTGATGTGGTTGCAATCACTGAAACATGGATATGCCCCAAGATGTCGGTATGAAAAATTCTTTCATATACAAAGTGGAATGTTATGACAAACCGTATAATATGGCATTTAAAGTAGCCTATTTGAAACACATTTTGGATTCTCAGACTTTATATAAGATGCTCGGTCTTTCTTGGATTTATCTTTATAACTTGCAAGTCTCTATAACGTTTTAATAATCATACTAACTTAAAATTTATTGTTAACACCTATTCATTAACAAAAAAAAAATTAACGAAATTTTTTTGTAAATATCGGATCTAGAGTTCAAAAAAATAAAAAATACATTTCTCAACGTGTCATTGGGCGGTATTGCGACCTAAAATAGCCCTGTGTCATGACAGACTTGCAGAGATTTTCATTTTACCGTTACAATATCTCAGTAAGTAGTTACAGTACCTACCCATCTTTTATTTTATGATTTATGGATAAAGAAATTATATAACAGGATTAGAGAGTGCAAAAGAAACCATTTTATTCGAACTAAAATATTTTTGAACTCCATATTCATACTGAACTGACTAAAAAGTTGATTAAGAACACACTCTACATGGTTGTGGAACGGGTGACATGGTTTGATTAACTTTCAGTCGAAAATACTGTTGTACGTACGGCGTACTGAAGGTCGTCGATTTCAACATTAAGAACCCAAACTTTGCTTTCAATGAAAGATATCGATAAGTGTACTTTGAGTTCAGTTTGGATAAGCTACATTTACATTTAAAGCATACAGTAAAAGCATACAGATACATTTAAAATAAAATCATTATTATAATAAAATATGACATTTTCGGACGAATAAGATGTTTTTATATGTATTTAAATTGATATTGTATGCCAACTTTTTATGCAAAGTAGAACTTGTTTTAAGTAAAAATAAAAAAACGTTTTTAATATGACAGTTGCCTAGACCATTGTTGATGAACATGTGTAAAGTGGGGCATTTAATCGATCACAAGAAGTAGTATTAATTAAAAAAAATGTTTTTTAATTGAGTCTGGGCTCATCCAAAGTGAACATAAAAACTCTTATGTTATTTATCACACAAATCAAAGCAAAGAAATGGTCTTCACCGGGATTCGAAGCCATGATCCTCAGTTTGCTGCGAACTCGGATGTTGACCGAATCGCAGGGTTACCAACTATCTAAGCTTGAAAGTTGTGTTTGGTTTGTCACGTTTATTATTATGCATGATTGATTTCTTTTAAATCGACTATAGGTATGTATACGTATATATTATTGTATCTATTAATATTATCAATCAATCAATCAACCAATACTCCCTGTCTGACCCCATTCAGGGGCATAGGGAAGCAACAAGAACCCTCCACCGCGCTTGATCCTGCCCGACTACAATGACCAAAGAAATTAAAGTTACACTAATTGAAGTAATATTTGTTGAAAAGAAGATTGATGAATCCCATTGCCTAGCAAGAAACCTAACGGTGAGAAAATAACGAATGAAACAAATAATGATTCTACAGAAAATTTAAATAATTATAAATCCTATTCAACAACAGCATCCCGATAAATGCATCTCCATGTGATTTCCATTTTTTTAATATTTGTATGTTATGTTGTATGCTGTGATGCAGAATAAGGAGATGAAGAAGCGAGGGAGACGGGGAGGAAGGTGTAGGAAGTGTTAGAAGGCTTCCATCTTCTGTCAATTTCGAGTGGATGAGGGGTGGCAGACCCAATAGACCGGATCTAGAGAACAATCATAAATTGAAAAAAATCTTAAATTTATTTCAAAAAATGGAAATCATATTGTGAAATAAGTTACACCCTCTACGGAATAAAAACGTTTAGGAATATTATAGAATTGTGTCAACCCTTTATCAAGAAAGTTGTCAAGCATCAAAAATCATCGATATCATTTTTATCTATCATACTCGTTCTTTTCACCTTTGTCAACAAGATTTTTCATCATTAAATTTTACCATAATAATTCAGTAAAATTTGGTTTAATTAAATGGGGTCTGTTCTTTCAACAACATATACAATATATTAACAGGTTTCACATGTGATTAATTTTCTACTACAACGCCATCTCTTTAATTTTTTTAAAAGTAAAGCAATTATAGAGAAATTGTTTTGATTTCAAACTCATAACCCATCGAACTTCATCTCGCATCCGAATCTTTTTTTTATTTATTTATTTTATTTTCCATTATCAATTACACAGATATGGAATTGGCTGGAACATATTGTGTTAAGGATGCTGAATGAAAGTTGACAGAGGACGGCGCTGTTCTTCTTAACATCACGTTCTCGAAGACTGGGAAGACCTTTCATACCGTATTCCGTTCCTTCGAAGCAGAACTGTGGAATTTGGACATGGTGTAGGAGGACATCATTAATGGAGAGCCCTTGCATCCTCCTATATGCCCCTAAGTGGGGTTTAAAGGGAGAAAAAGGGAAGTATATAAAAGCAATACCTATTTGTTGCGTAGAAAGAGAAATCGCAACTTTCAAAATATCCAAGAGATGGCGGTGTAGTGGGAAATAAGTCACATATTATGAAACACGTTACGCTGTTGTATATTATGTTGTTGAAGCATAGACTCCATTAATACCAAATTTTACAGAATGATTACGGTAAGATTGATTTAAATTGATGGGTAAGTTATTTTTAAAATATGTAGGTACCTAACTACTATTCAATGGATTTAATAATATTTGCGTTTTGACAGGCGGTATACGAAGAATCCGCCCATTTTCATTTGATAAATCCGAAATATAAAATTGACTTGTCAAATTCACTGCATCGGATTATTATGAAGTGGGATGTTTTTGTCTTTCACGTGTCATCGTTTTGCATAATAGGCTCGTCGACGGCGTTTGAGTCATGACTCAAAAAAAAAAACTATTTACATTTTTTTACTCATGCAGGGTTTTCATCAACAGTACGATCTCAAAATGTTTGTGTTAACAATATTTTCGTGCATACTAGAACAAAAATATTCAAATAATTGTAAATGAAAGAACTCCATCGCCAATAATTATAATATAACCCAATGAGATATTATATCTAATAGCAGTTATAACCTATGATTTTTTCGCATTTCTAAATATTTTATGACCTTTGAGCAGTGCTGGGGGCTTCATCTACTTGTGTTTTTGTTTATTTTGCTACTTTTGGTGATACATTAATAGCTGTTTATATTTTGTTTTGTTTTGTGTTGGACATTATTGCATCTTTAATGCGTTTCATATATTTTAATGCCTTTGTATGTTGTAAAATTTGTTGTCATTTTGTTTACTATTTTTAAATGTATATGATATATCGTATTTTTATCTACCCGAGACTGCTTGTCCTAGTGGGTTTATTCAATATAATGTAAGAGTGATTTTTTGCACCTAAATAAATGTATAAATAAAAAAATAAAAAATACTATTTTTTTTCTATAACATGAAATATCTATGTAATCGTTATTTTCTTACCTGATAGAGATCGTTTTTGCTTTTGCAGCGTTTTTATTACTGTCTCACTCGAAAACGAGTGCAGAGCTAATAAAAAAAATAAATAAATAAAAAATAACAGTAATCTGTTGTTCACGATTGTATGAGTGTATTTTTGTATATTTTCATGAGTAAAACATACCTACCTACATTGTTTTTAAATTTTCATATTTTATTTTTATTGCAAATAAAAAAATATATATAATAAATAAAATTATTATGATAACAAATACCACAGCAAAAAGAGTTTCGATCGTACGAATTCTAAAGACTGGGCGCAGTCAAAGGCACTAGGTACTTGTTGCCTTTAAGTGGACTCACAAATGGAATGGTTGATTTATAAAATAGTACAGAACGGTTGGTGCGAACAGCAGACCTCTGTATGAAGTATTCATAATAGAATTTATTGCACATCACGAGCACACATCGTAAAAATGCATTGGGGGAGTGTTATGAACCGGGGGACAGGGAGATATTTACATTTAAATGCAGCCCAGTCGAGTAGAAAAACAGATTTTGCAAATTCTATGTAAAATAATACGCGCTTTTATACCCGACTAATCTTTGATGAAAAACGAAAATTGTTTTTAAATGCGTTGAAATATTTAAAATATTTTTTAAAATAAAAGTGTTTTCCCCTAAATTCTATCAAAGCAAACGTGCGGTTTTTGGGACTCAGCATTAGGTCATAGCACCCGGTATTTCAGCAGGGATATTCATGAAAAAGTCTCGTTCGAACTTTTCTTAATCATTTCCTTAAGGGGCATTATAACGCTAAAAAGAGTATTTGGATAAATGAGGCAAATTTTAATAACGTCTTTTTGTAACTCCACTCAAGCCGTAAGTTATAATCGGATTTATAAAGGACTAGCACTGGATGGATCTTAAACTTAAAATATAAATAACTTGAATTTTGTCACTTTTTAAAACAAATCAAAAGCAGATGGCCTATTTTTCTGTCAGAGTCGAACATATTTACCAAAATATATTCAATAAGCTGATTCCCGCCCTGGTTTACGTTGTTGATTGGAATGACAGACTTGAGCTTGAGCAGTAGGTTATTGAACAGTAGGGCTATTCTCGTAATCAATCGCTTTTAAAAATCACTTAACGATAAGATTAAGACACGATCGCAAGCAGTCGTATTCACAAAACTATCGGAATCTAATCCTATCTTGAACTGGATCATTTTCATACTGATATTTCAAACGTAACGATTTTTTAAGATATCTACTAGATATCCTGTTTTGTGAATACCAATCCGCCATTTTATGATTGTCAATCAAGATAAGAGCGTTTTAAGACCACTACGAGAATAAGGGCACTGATGTTCGATTTTTATATGGAACAAACCACTACGGGCTTACGACGGTCTTCTACTGCTATTTCGAAGACTGGTGTCGCTTAGTATGATCACTTTACGTTAACAACGTTCGCCATTAGGTGGTAATGTTTAAGTCTCCGAAATTCCTAACCATGAGAATTCTCGACATGTCCAATATGTCGAAAAATCTCATATACCTACAACAGTAGATATTTAATAATAAATGAAATATACAGATAAAAGTTATAGAAAACGTTTTTTAAAAAAATATCGAGAATTAGGTATTATGTAGATATACTTATAAAAGTTTTCATAAAAAAAATTACATTTTTTTAATACATATTTGTCTGAAAACAAAACACACAAAGACTGTTTCAAATAAATAAACTATTAGGTCACGTAATCCGAATTTAATTTGAAAAGCGGGGAAAAACTACCCAATTAAATAGAGATTTGTTTGATTTGTATCTTAGGGGTGGAGCAATTATTCCCAGCACGAGAGCGTTTCTTTGATAGAAGACACGACTGATAGGGTGTCAAAAATGCGTCCATCCCTCATAAGGGGGCGATAAGAGAGACGGGATGAGCATCAGTCATTTACGCGTCAAAATAATATTGTAGTTGTGGGTTTAGTTGAAGTGAATAAAAAAACTTGCGATGTTTCTAAACTTAAAAAATAAATAAATACCTCTAGCTATAAATGAATCCGGGCTCACTCGAAGTGAACACAAATACACTTTTTTTCATCTTTCACACTAAGCAAAGGGTTGTCGGCACCGGAATTCGAACTCACGATTTTAATACGCTGTACGTACGAAAGCCATCGACAGATAGTCAGCCGGGGTAGGTACCAACCTTTGATAAGAAAAAATGCGCATGGTTCAAACAAGTACCACGTGACTGCTGTTGCAAACTTTTTAAAAAAGTTTGTCATTTGATTTTTTCTTTTCAATATTTTAGCGTTAACACATCAGAGGAATTTTATCTTTTAATCATAATCAGAAAGGAAGTACCTATGGGCTTTGTTGTATTATCTTGTGCTTGTAGATGAAAGCGAAATGAATTCAATCAATCAATCAATCAATCACGTGACTGTTGAATGAAGGAACCAATTTTCGGTTCTGCGCATCCAAAAAAGTTCTCTAATAATATTTTGTACTCAGTGGTAACAACCACTTAATAAAATTCTACTAATCGAAAAACTCCGTTTTCTCGACAAACTGTCATTCGGTTTCTAATCACTTGTCCCAGCCACTTTCGTCGCAGAAGTGTTGGACGTGCACCGACGTAAAGCGTCGTTTGTAATGCGGTTGTACCAACTTATACTCATAATTCGCTGTAAAAAATATGCTTTATTTGGATGACCTTTCAATCTTTAACTGCATGTTTGCTCTTTTCTGCGGGATTCGGGAAGAAGAAATTATAGATTTTCGACAATCAAAATAATTAAGTAGGGTAAGTTGATTTACATGTCGGCCAATTATATATTTTGCCTACAACTTTTTAATAAGGTATGCTATATAACGCACGTTGAGGCTAACGATTTAAAAATTGCAAAAAGTCCCGACGCTTAAATTTATTTGTACAGCCCGTGCATGTATTATTTTCACATTCTTTGAATTTATTTCATGCCTAAAAAATCACCATCATCGTTCAACACCAAGGGGTCCTAAAAATAAACCCAACTACCGACATGATTTTCAAAATGCGGTCCATTTGCATAATTACAAAATCATATGAACTATTAACACCAAATACAAAAGGCAAAAAAAGAGAAATAGGTACAAAGTTTTTGCAAGAAATTTTTTTAAGAAACTAATGCGTAACGCAATCCTGCTACCATCGATGATGTATGGTTGTGAGACGTGGACATGGACGAAAAAAGAAGAATGTAGTATAAATGCAGTAGAAATGAAATCTCTACGAATAATATGTGGAAAAACTTAATGGGATACGGAAAGGAATGAAAATATTAGGAAGGAATGTGGTATGGAAGTAAGCGTAGTGACAAATATGAAAGTTAATAAATTGAGATGGTTTGGTCATGTGGAAAGAATGCACGCAGACAGAATGACAAAGAGAATTCTAAAGGCTGAAAGGAAAGGTGTAAGAAAGCGTGGCCGACCGAATATGACGTGGATCGAACACATCGATTCCTTCCTCAAGGAAGGCCAGGTAAGAAGTAAGAGAAATAGGAGAGGGTGTATGAGAAATGTTATGTCGGTGGAAGAAGCGAAAGAAGTATGCATGGATAGAAAAAAGTGGAGGTCCGTTCTCTCTGCCTACCCCTTACGGGACACGGCGTGATTGGTAAAAAAAAAAAAATCTTGATTGAGAAGTAGCATAAACAATGATAAAACCCTGTGAATGATAAACATGGATAATGCCCTTTAACAGAAATCCACTTAGACGTCGCAAAATACTGAAGTGGCAGCCAAAGATTTTCACAAGATCTACATATGAAAAGAGCATGCAGGCCCGTCATACCTTTAGTAACGGAAGATGGGCATGGCTGAAAAAATTGGTTACGGATGCTAAATGACAGTTGATTGAGGTGAACGCTGGTCTTCCACCCATTAGGGCTACAAAGACTCTCTCATAATATATTCCGTTCCTTAGAAACAGAGCAATTGGATACGGTTTGGGAAAAAGTAATTGAAATCTTTAATATAAATGAAAGTCGGGTTAGTGCGAACACTTAAAATTTGAGATCGGCTGAACAGAATCTTTCGATGTTTGATTATTGGATTGTTCTCCGCTCCGGATACTAGAATAACTAATAAAAAGTTGAAAAAAAAATGCAATAAGAATTAATAAAATATAATATTAAAGTAAGTATCGAACGGAGTTTTCTGCGACGCCAACGCTATCTATGAAAAATTCTATCTAAACAAAATTATTGTATGTATGTATAGGTACCTGACAACCATTATTGATATTAAAGATATTGGGTACGCAGAAAATTGATGGATTTCGAGCTTTCATTCAAACATATTTTTGTATAAATAACAAATTTGAAATCGACTACAGGACAACGTCTGTCGGGAGAGCTAGTTATTGCACAAAAAGTGTAAAGCGCCACAAAAGAATACTATTGCTCACAGACGTAAGTGAGTAATTTTTTAGAATAGTTATTTTTACAAATTTACAAATTCTTTCTTACCTTATCTCCATCAAATTTTTCTTCTTCGGAATAGTTCCTTTTGATTGACCTCGCTCCTAAGGGAGTCGAAGGCGGTGTTCCGATACCCATCATGCCATCTAGCGGAGGTTTCATGAACTCAATTCTTCCACCCTCAACGCAAATATTTGGTGTCATGGGGTAAGCTCCCCTATTGCTATAAACGTCCCTCTCATAGGTTGAATATTCACTGCTATGGTTAGTTCCGTAGTATTCATATTGGTTCGAGACGTCGCTCTTTACATGGTTTGAACTTTTGCTAAACGCTTCATCGCTAGAAGCTTTGTTTCCCTTTCGCCAGGAGGCGTCGTACGGTTGGTAGTTGTTGGGTTCAACCGTAGCCAAAGGGTAAACGTGTCGTAAGGGAATAGGTCTTGCGTAGCATTCGGTAGGTGGCTCTGGAAGCGATTCCGGAACGGCTGGACGGATGGAGTCACTGGCAACCCTGCGAAAAAAGACAAAAAAAAAAATTAATAAATTTGACGTGCATTTTTTAATCAAAACAATTTTAGTTAATCGTAAAACAAAAACACAAAAGTTTTAATATTTCATTCCATCCGTACAATTTTTGTTCCTTCTAATGACATACAATTTCTCAAGATGTTGGACATTTTTTTATCTCTCAACAGATTTAGACGACACCCAATGTTGAAAAAATTTAGCGGACCAAAGTTTGTTCTGACAGATTTATAAGGAATCTATTATTAGGACCTAAATCTTTTAAATCTGTCATTTCAAGGCCGATGGTATGTCACAGACCCGTGAAAAAGTAAAAAAAAATAAATATAGGTATACAAAAGTTCTCATCCCTTTTTGTTCGTTTAAAAAGAGCCATCCATATTGATTTCAGATCACGCATTATACATATTTGAATACTACCCGCATGAGAATATTACATAATGTTTGAACAAAGGACCCCTTTTTATCGACACACAAAGCCTTTCGTTCCAGACTAATAATATTATGCTAAAGAGATTTTTTTAGATCAGCCCTGGCAAATTTATTATTACGTAACAGCGTTTGGGAAGAAAATATCTTAATCAAAACCCTCAGAATAGAATTATGTCATGCGGTTGTTTTTTTTTTTATTTAAACCGTGTGTTTATTTTTGAGGTCTCAAAAAGCATTTATCAGACAACATTGTACAGTTTTGAAAGCGCATTGGATTTTTTGCCAATACGTACGGTGTCTTTGAAGAATGCCATTCGATTATCCGAACAAAAAGTCTTTTATAAATCAACGAAATCCAAATTTTTTTGTCATGGAGTATCATAAAACAAAGGATTCTGATGTAGATATGTGCAATCATTGTGCATAGTAGCAACAGAAGTATGAAATTTTAGACGCTAGGAGAGTGCCTTTTATTTTTTGGAAAAAGGTCAAGGTTCCTATGCCCGTTGTGTCATCGTGACCAGAATGTATATCTATAGTGACGTTCTTCGATATTAGATCTTGCTTTCAAGGCTAATGTGACCCATGCAGCTCATAATCTGTCCTGGCGCGAGTATTCAGGCCATCTCAGAGTTAATAGTGCTTCTCCAAGTGCACGGCTTCTTTTGTATGATGGTGCATCACAGTAGTAGAGGATGTGAACAGATGTTTCATCTTCCTCTGATCAAAGCATCTACATACATATTGAGGTGCTTGATAGTTCAATTCTGGACAATTGCCTCCGCAGTCTGCAGTGTCCAGTCTAGATCCTTGTGGCTTTCTCTCAAGCAGTCTTAAACGTTAAGACAAATTGAAAAGATACATACTCCAAAAATAAGAAATAGAGGACTTGGGAATTGCTTTTTGCAAGATGTAACGGAGTAATGGATTGTTTTAATTTCCTCTCCATCGAAATGCTCAAGGAGGAAGTTTACATCGGCATAGAATTGAGTTCTAGTCATCCAAGTATTGTGTAAGATCCAAAACTCCACGAAACAAACAGTTTTTTTAACAATAAGAGCGGTTTACAGCATAGATTTGATCGGATTAGAATACGCACCCAAAATTTCCATGGGAACAGTTTGGTGCCTAGACCGCTAGAACTGCGAGGTCGATTATGGGGGAAACCGTCAAGATAGTTATTATTCAAAATGTTTCCTCAATCTTCCTCACACACACATTGCATCCCAATTAGATATTCATCCCACACATGTGCGCCGAAACCCACCGAGATACAAAAACGTGCTCGTCATTCACGATCCGCCGGCCACGATCGATCTTATTGATCCGCGGAGGGTCACGTAGCACAAACGAACTTCTCAAGAGAACTGCTTCAACACAGTTTCCAATACCGTGGTTAAAATGATTAGGAAAACAACAGTATTATGCAAGAAATCCTGCAAATACTTGGCAGAAAAACCGAAACTATATATATTATGATGGCTGGGTGGTAGTTAGATGTACCTTAAGCTGTGAATGATTAAGGGACTAAATATGACAGTAAGATAATCTTGGAGAAGATTGTTGAAAGTCTAAGATCCTAAAATGGGAGTGTTACTCCTCGAATGTTTTAATGTACCTATGAAATTCCAGATTTTTTTTATAATATAATCGTGATGCTGCAATTTAAACTAAACAACAGAGGGTTGAGTGATCTTAAGCTCTTTTGTGCAATATTTGAACATTTTTGCGGCTATTGATCACGCTTTGATGACCTCGTAAATAAAAACAGGCTCCCATCTGAAAGGATAAAAAAAGTTCCAATAAATAATTCCATATTGAGTAAACATGGAATTTTAGAGCACCTACTGATTTTTATATTGGATCCACAAAAAGCATTTCATATACATCACGATGTTTGCATGGGTGGGTGAGTATAACCACTTAAAAAGAAAGGGACAGTACATACTGATGATAAAAAATATTATGTAATGTTAAATCATCACATAAAAAAGAGACAGCGTAATAAAAATATCCAATATCACGTAATGCGCAGAGGAAGAATGAACATTGTTCCAAATGAGAATAAAAGAGATGGAAGATAATGTTTTTACTACGTTCATTCATGACTTTCAAATCATCATTGAATGGGTAACGTTTATATGGCCGAGAGAATCTGAACTAAAATTTTGCTTACATTCTTCCACATTTTTAACAAACATATCCATCATAGCAGACTAACAGCAAAGATTCATAGCATTGACGAGTCAAAGATCCTAAAATAGTGACAATGGGAGCATATTATATTATAACTAGCTGACCCGTCGAACTTCGTATCGAAATAAATAATATGGGTACTCTAGGTTTTATGCAACAGAGCTCAAATTCGTTTTTTTAGTTATTCAACACGAATGACTATTTACTGGCATTAGCAAAACCTGCATACCATGCTGCATTCATTGGGTCTGAGTTTGTTTTTACACCAAAAACTTATAACCTAATGTAAATATGTGGGAAAAGGTCATCATTGCGCAAGATCGAGTGTAATGGAGAGCTCTTGTTGCCTCACTTTGCTCCTGATTGGATTTCAAAGGGAGTTTTAATTTTGATTGATTTGATGTTAATACCTATGTAGGTTGAGTGTGTTGTTGGCGCTTTGCTGATTGTTTTTGTTTGTTTGTGTTCCTTTCTGTTGTGCACCGTTTGCTCGTCTTTGTGTCTCGTTAATGTTAGGTCTACTTGAAAAAAACTAAAGTAACTAAAAAAACTACAGTAAATAGTAATTCATCATAATACACCAAACTCTAATACTCGGAATAAAAACTAATGCGCAGTATAAATACTTAGTATCACCTCAGCACGGGCTTTTGTCTAGTGGGATGATAAATTCACCTCAGCACGGGCTTTTGTGCTACCCATCACGCTGATTCCCGAAGGGGGTAGGCAGAGAGTATATGGACTTCAATTATTTCCAATACAAACTCATTCGCTTCCTCCAAACGCATAACATTCCGCATACATGCTCTTATATTCCTTTTGCTCCTGACTTGGCCCTCCCATATGTCATTCCAGGTCGGCCTCGTCTGCGTGCACCTATTCTTTCAGATTTATATATCCCTTTAGTCATTCTCTCTTCGTTCATTTTCTTTACATGCCCAAACCTTCTTTCTTTATTCACTTTATTCTAGTCACTACACTAACATCCACTCCACATTCCTTTCTTATATTATCAATTCTCACGTTCTCAATAAGTCTCTTTCCGCATAACCTACGCAGTGATTTCATTTCCACAGCATTTATTCCAACTTCCAAATTTTTCGTCCATGTCCAAGTTTTACTCCCATAAATCATGGATGGTATCAGGATTCCATTGTGCATCAACTGTCGATTTCAGAGATATCTTCTTAGAGGTCTAAGTGCACCGCCAACCCTTCTCCCAGCCAATTTCATTTTTTCAATCTCTTTTTCACACCTTCCATCTCTTCTAAGTAAATTACCTAAACAGACATACTTCCAAGTTCTTGACATTCACTTTCACACAACATTGCGTATTAAATCTTCTCTTTCAAAACAGTGGAAATAATTAAAAATCTCATTTAATGCAGTATCTGTGATTTTTTTCTAACTTCTATTACAACATGGTGGAAGTGTAGCAATTTTTATTTTCAATATAGAAACAAATGCTAGGTCATTAGCAAATAATATCCAGCTTTTTATACATATTAACGATGCAGATTATATTAACGTTATATGTATGTACTCATCCTCTCTAAAAATCAGCCCATAAACGAAGAATTAATTATCAAACAAACAAAAAAAAAATCTACTTGTTCTTCAATATAATCATGAATTCCTTGTGTAAAACTTATCAAAACTCCTTATAAAATGAACTTCAATTAAGTACAACTCCTTAATAGCAATGATATATCTACGATTCTATTTCCTGGTGGTTTTAAAAATCTCTGTAAATAAAGAAAGTTTTCAAAATTCCTTACACTTCAATACAGTAATTTATTCCTTGTATTAAAACTTACCAAAACTCCTTATAAAAATTAACTGCAATGAATATTATATGACTTATCCAATCAATCTATTTCATACGATATATTTTACATTCGCATTCTATCAATTGCAACAACAATCAAACCACTGACAGTTCTTTCAAATGTCAATTAATTAAAATTCAAAAGTAGAACAAAATTATATTGTAAAAAGTACTATAAAGATTGCCTACTTAGAGTTTTCTTTAATTTTCTAATTATCCACGCAATTTTCATATTTTTTTTGTTCCCATACAACCTTCTCCTGATAAATCCTACATGACCAAAAAATAATTAGCGAAATCGGTCCAGCCGTTTAGTTGCGATGCGATGACATCGGGAAATAGCTCTCCGTTTTTATAGTGTTACTAAATTTTCTAATTTTCCACGCATTTTTTTAATTTTTTTCTTCTAATTCAACCTTCTCCTAATAAAAGCCTACACGACAAAAAAAGAATTAGCGAAATCGGTCCAGCCGTTTAGGCGTGATGCGATGATATCGGGAAATAAATCTCCATTTTTATAGTTTTCTTAAATTTTCTAATTTCCTATGCATTTTTCTTAATTTTTTTGTTCTAAAAGGACACTCTCCTGATAAAAGCCTACACGACAAAAAAAGAATTAGCGAAATCGGTCCAGCCGTTTAGGCGCCATCCGATGACAACGCGAAATAGATCTCCATTTTTATATATAAGATGTAGAACAAATAGAGCTACCTCAGAAAAAAGTGTGTGGGTACATTTTTGGGTAACATGAGACTGGTTGCAGAAAAGAGTTGGACACAAGATTTCCTATATCCAGCAGAAGGGAGTCTCCTATGGATGAAGTAACTAAGACGAAGATGAATACCTTTATTTTGAAACTACATAACTCTGTATATCGCTAAATATAAACAAGAGTTAGACCAGTGCGGATCTTTAACCCGACAGCTTTACTAAGTCGAAAGCTCAAATAAAAATATGTTTGTTTTGTCAAATTAAAATAACCCAACTCATAAATGAAATATTATTAAAAAAAAGTTTTTTTTGTTGTTCTGTAGTTTACAGATGTTAATTATTTACGTTTAAATGACACGTAGCGTATAACTGGTATTCGATTTCAAATTATTACATTACAACGTGGGATTTTTTAATAAATGAATTTACAGACGGAATAACTGATTTCTAATTGATTTTTAAATTAAACCCATAGATAATATTACGAGAACACCTCATTGGCTGCATGCGTGTGGGAGAAGGCGCTAAAAAATGACCCGTGTTAATGAAGAAATTATTACAGTGTTAACGAATCGAATGAGCATTCGCGGATAGCCCCATAACACCTCGGGTTGTCATATGTTGATGCAAACTAGTCACAACACTGTCAGACCACAAAATTTAATACTGGTATTGGAGACAAGACAAGGAATGCAACTTTTTAAAATCTTAACTAGGACATAAAAAAACAAATTGACAAAAAAAAAAGAAAGTGATCGGAAAACAGAGCATGTGGCGTTCTACAGGGATCTATGTTGGGACCACTCTTATATCTTTCATTCAAGTTGTATCAATGTTCCATTGGATCAGATTTCAATTTGAAATTTCTACTCGATATTGGCATATTTTCTCTGATTAGATGCGACCGACTCTCTTCTGTCCTCCCATAACCTGTGATTCAGATCTATCTCAGGCACTCTGAACTCAGTTTACAGTAATGTATTGGAACAGATTTCGAAAAGATAACTTTCAGATTAACTCCAAATACATTTGGTGTTTACCTAAAGTCACACACAGAATCGATTTCGTTGGAATAATAACAACATATTGACACATTTATATGGTTAACACGCAGTAAAGTTAAATTTAAACCGTGATTGAGCAATCAACCTCATACAATGGAGTAACCGGCGAGTGTTAATCTTTATCACGGCACTCTGGTTTGCCGCGCGCCCACACACTACTCATTACGAGGCCCCGGTCTGTTAACAGCATCAATCATTATTTCAACATTATCAATAACTTGACTTCGAACCTTAGACTCTTTATCCAGGTGCTCTCTGTATGTCGCTAAGAGTATACCGACACTTTCTGCAAACTAACGAAGCTAGTTAATCAAAAAGTGATTATCATATATTTATTTAAAGTGTGTAAGACATCTCGGAAAACATATGCCGATCAATTGATGCCTTTCTCGTTTATCATTTAGAGATGGGTATAAATTGTTGAGCTAACGACATGTCAGGTCGATTCCGGACCATTCCGTTAAACGTAGCTTACAATAAAATTTAATGATTGACCTACCGCTTAAAATATTGTAGTTCAGGGTTAATAAATTATCGTTGGATAAATGCACTCGCAAATTGTTGCAATCGAAATTACAAAGTTTTAGTGTGGAAGAGGATGTCTCCTGTAGCTGCAGTGAGACTCAAAATGACGAACACCTCCTCACTTGTCGAGATATGCCTGTGAGGTGTGACATGCAAGATCTTATCATTGGTAACGACAATGCTCTTGCAGCTGCCGACTATTGAAGTGAAGTGGTCTAGTGAATGGGTGATCGGATTCGTTAAGTAAGTAAGTATCGAAATTACATTTTAACTGATGAGCATTTATCGATTTATTGTGTTTAAGTATTAAAAAATACGGTTTCTTCCAAAAACTTGACGAGGTTTTCTTATATAGCGCTTAAATTTATCGAAAAAGATGATCATCATTTGATGTTTAAAAATGTCATTAATAAAATGTAAGTTAAAATGCACTTTTTCATATGTTTTTCGACGTTTGTAAGGTTTAGCTGAATCACCAAATCGAATAGATTAGGTCAGATTGTAACACTCACAATACAAAATCAGTAACGAAATATTACATTTTTTTTAAAACAAATATTGGTACAGAACAATATATAAAAAAATACACATTATACATGTAGTTGAAACAAAAACAATTGTTACACCAAAGATCCCACCAGGCGATGCCTGAGTGTAGGTTTACTAAAAAGTCTTTTAAATGGAAAACAGAATCAAACCTTCTAGCATATGTCTTATTTAGAGATTGATTTTGAAATGGTCACATATTCATAACAACAATAGCATCCAAGCAACAAAATGTAAGAAAATAAAAATGTATAGATTCAACTGAATGACGTAGGGATTAGGTCAAATAGAAAATGAATGAATACAATACCGAGGTAATATTATTATTGTGCTTAAAACTGGTTCTTAAGATTTCTCGATGTAGTCATATTATAGTCTTTTATGATAGTGTTTACCCAGAAGATAGCAAGTAAGTTAGATAGTGAAACATTAGCGTGGGAGAATAGGAGTCAAGCAGTCTCCGGATAATATGTATCTTCATACACACAACAACAACAACAACCATATACCGCAGTTAGTATACTCGTTTTATTGTATGGTTCTGGGGAATATACCCAATATTATAATTATCACAGTAGTATTGTTAATGTGTATGGAACTATGGAAAGGTTAATTTTGTTTATCTTTTGAGGTTATGATATCTTTTAAATTGTTGCTTTAAATCCCACGCTTGATGTGTCTCTGATATAATATTTTACGACCTTTTACTAGGGACTGAATTTGTCACCAGGTCGGTCCAAGGAATCTTGAGCATTCTGCGATGTAACCACATCTCGAAAGCCTCGAGCCTGTTCATTGTGTTGACCTTCAGAGTCAAAGTCTCACAGCTGTAAAGCAGTACGGATTACACATACGATTTTACCATTCTCTGTTGCAATTAAGTTTGTCATAGCTGAAAGAGTTTCCGTCTTATTAAATTCCGCTAATATTCTGCATGAATTTCACATCTGAGTGGAGAGTTTCTTTGATATTATTATGAGTCAAAAACTTACACTTTTTGATATGTTAATTAGGACGTTATGAATTGTTGAGAAAATTTTCGCAAGCTGATCGGGGTTTCCTTTTTATTAAGTCCATTTATCACTATTCATTCAAGTACCTACGTAGTTAGTTCAGAAAGTATGGTGGATGATCTGACATGACCGAGGTCTCAGTCAGATGCAAACAAAATGGCTGCCACGCTGACAGTTTAACACGACCAACAACTGTCAACTTTATTTTTCGACTCAGTATTTTTTTATAGGGCCAAAGTCTGGAATAGATAAAAAATAAACAAAATGTGCCGTTAGGTGGAGGTATGTATTAAAGAAGATAAGGATTGTATGCGGATTGACATGAATGTTTCTCCGTTTTCACTTCAACCATTAAAATATGACCGCATACGCAAGATTATCATATTATGTTTTTATTCGCTTTTAACAAGGTTTTTATCCACTTCCAATAAGTTAATTGTGTTTTCGGAGTAACGGAAATATTCTAACATAACATTATGTAAACTGCAGCGTAAAAGTAAAAATTAAATTAAAAAGAAAAAATCCCAGGACTCCCGGATTAAACAAGGTCATGACTGCTAGTAATCAATACCGCGGACAACTACCACAAGTAGGTAAGTACCTATCTATTAATTATACATCAATAATACGAGTCTAGAGGAGAGTATATCGGCCCACCAATATAATAGCTTTATGGAATTAGAGAAATAACACAGTTACCACATACAAATAAATACAATCTATAGATTTATGCAGTAGTGCCTATCCAGTATCCATATTAATAAAAAAAAAAACAATTAGATGTAGTTTTGATATATCATCATCATCGCCAGCCTTTGTCCGTCGCATATTGGACATAAACGACTTCAACGATTCTCTTCCGCTTGCGTGACCTGTAGTATGTAGTATTATTGTGCTTCCCCAGCTTGCTCATGACGTGTCTCCCAATTAGAAATTCCCCACCAATCCCAGACGCTTGAGGAAGTCCAGCATTAGGAGGGGATCCAATTCGGCGAAGTCCTCCACCTCTATCCTGTATTTACCAAAACTTCTTGCTCTCGCATAAACTACTTCATCGCAGTCTGTAAGGAGGTGGTGAGATGTTTCTACCCCTTCTTCACAGAATGTAAAGGTTCCATCATTCTCAGGTCCCAGCTTCCTCAGATATACCTACCCTAATTGAGCAGTTAAGAGGTTAGGATTTTAAGACCTGGGGCTAAAACCATCAGGGATTGCCCAAATCCCGGAAGGTTGTTCCACTGTTCTTCTCTTTCTTCCCTTTCCATTCTTCTTATCCGTAGGCTTCCTCAAGACGTGGCCAAGCCAGGTCAGTCGGCTTCTTATCTCTTCTTGGAAGAATCTGTTAAACCTTACCTAATATTTAATAGATATTAGTTTTCATCACTTGACTATTAAAACAACTATAAATATTTATTTAGATATGGCTTTAGAAGAGATCTCGGAAAAAGTTAGGTCTGGATACTACTTGATCTAGTAGATTTAAGTAAAAAATCTATAATGATAATAAATTATTGTGGTTGAAGGGAGTTTGTCCAAATACATGAAGTAGGTATGTACCCATATTGAACAAGTACAATACAAAGAAATGCCTGTCTAAATATTTTGTACTCTCAAAAGGCGGTAAAGGTTTCAAATAAATCTTTAATTCGTGTTCCAGGAATTACTCTATGATTGTCTGTGAAATCTAAAATCAAATTGAAATTCGATCAATTTGTATTTGAATTTCGAATTAAAATATAATCATACCTTGATGATTCATGATTGTTTTGCGGATTTATCAATTCATAGTAAGAATAAACTTAGAAAATATCATTATTATCTCTTCAAACGCTCCACTCAAAAACGCAGTGATGCAACAAAAGCTTTATTTTGATGTAGATTCTGCACAATATCAATAAATTCCGCATACTGTCATTGGCGTTATGAAAATAAATTTGAATTAATTGTAAGTACCCACATCAAATATAAATAATCATTTTAAAAGCTGTAGGAATTCACAATAAAGAGAAAAAAATCCCTTCCATCTACCAAGCCCTCGTCATCCCTTAATTTGATTTGTCTGTTTTAAAAGACACTTAAAGTTTTTGTCCAATAAGTGTAAAATCCAATACTTGATGTCAAAAATTTGTATTTGTAATAATGTTAAAAATACAAAGATAATGTTTTATATGAATTTGAACACTCCTCTTAAGAGGTTCATTAAGGGTTTAATAAGACACAATTATTTCGATAAACTGCCACGCTCAACTCTGCTTTAAAGGGACGAACGTTCTCCGTGGCCTTTCCAAACTTCAATATCCTATAACCAAATCATATCTATGTCCACTCAATTATGTATAATGGTCCGAAAATGCCGTAAGTTCAATAGCTTTTTAATAAAATTAACGAATTGAACGTGCATTTTTGGTGGAATTATTTAAATAAAATAATTTAAATGAAACAATTGATTTGTTATTCCACTATATTTATTTACCTGACTAGTTTCGCAGGAACAGGTCCTGCATGGTCACAGGTGACTCAGTTTCTAAGTCACCTGTGACCATGCAGGACCTGTTCCTGCGAAACTAGTCAGGTAAATAAATATAGTGGAATAACAAATCAATTGTTTCATTTAAATTATTTTATCAATAGCTTTTTATCATTTGATCTTTATACTGTCACTAATATTTAAAATTCGATATTAAATAAACTGTTTACTTCGTCAGTTTGTTAATTAAGGAATTGAACAAAATGTTTTATTAATGGCTGATTTTTATCTTTGACAATTTAATTAATGTAACCAGATATCGTTGTTATCTATGCGCCTACCATAGAAAACATATCAATAGATAAAATTAATCAGATAATTAGTTTTCGTTATCTATGGTGATTATTCAGGTATAGAATTAAGACAACCGTGGAAAGTCTTTTTTTTTAAATTAAACAGATAAAATGGAGTCGCCAAAAAAGTTGCACGGGAGTGCTTTGGTTGAGGATCCATAATATTATGTACAAATTTGATGTTACACCTCTTACTCGTTCAATCTAAAACTATTGATTTAATGATTGTATCAAACAGTTGTGTGAATTGTCTATGGTAGAAATCATAGAACGTTTGACTTTAAAATTAACTGTTCATATTGAGATTCAAAAATCGAATCAACACCAAAAACAAAAATATACGGGGGAGAAACCAAACTGCGAGACGGTGTCTCATAGTGTTATGATTTGATCAATGTGAACAGTGAACACTGGAACGAAACCAGTTTGGAGATTTACCAGCGGTATTTTTGTAAAGGTTAATTGAAATACAAAAAAAGAACATCTAGAAACAAAAGACATGAACAAAAATATGAACGTTCTAATAATAAAGCAATTTAAAATGATTATAGGTACCCTCATATGATTGTCTACGCCTTTACTAGAATAATTATTATCTATTGGTGTTCGAAATTCGAACGATCGAATTCAATATGATCGATATAAATTTTATATATACAATGATAGTATTATAAATTTGGCTGTTCTAGATTCGTGAAGTCCAAGTATTTTTTAGAAGATACTCACTGGTTGCCCATTACTCCTAGGAAAGAGACAATAATTGAAGAATAGAAATTTTAAGAGATGGAAGTTAGTTTAAGAGACTAAATGAGTTTTTTCTGTGTTTACACCTAATGGGACACTTTTGAAGATTTTTTTTATTTACGTGCCTACTGTACTCGACCGACCTCGATAGCCTAGTGGTAAGAGCGTGGGCTTCAGATCATGAGGTCCCGGGTTCGATTCCTGGTCGGGTCATGGTTTTTGTGTGTTTTTTTTTCACTTGAAATTTATACCCAAGGTTGGCCTGTCACAGATTGGACGGGACCGGTGGACTAGAAAAAATTGCCCGAGGCAATAAGTTCCGCCGTATATACTTCCATCTTTGTATGTACAAGTTTACCACAATTTCATTTGAAAAATACATATTAGGTATACATAATACGATGGTCACCAGGTCTCCCGGGTGGATAAATTTAAGTACCTGGGAGCAACCATTACCACCGCTGGTGACCTCGGGGCTGAGCTCCCGATTCGTATCGGTATGGCAAGTGGCGCCTTCAACAACATGACCAAGATATGGAAAGCGTCGGCGTTTAGCGTCGAGACGAAATGTAAACTGTTTGATGCGTGTGTGTTGCCCATTCTCCTTTATGGGTGTGAGTCCTGGCACCTGACCAAGGCCCAGGCACAAAAAGTCTCAGCCTTTGAGATGAAGTGCCTAAGGAGAATTCTGGGCGTAAGATGGTACCACCGCATCACGAACGACGCTATACGCCGGCGCACCCAGCGTGAGCCCATCACCTCCACCATTGTGGGGAGGAGATGGACTTGGCTGGGACATGTGTTAAGGATGCCGAATGACAGTTGGCCGAGAGCGCTGTTCTTCCTCCCATCAGGGTCCCGAAGACGAGGAAGACCCTCTCACACTGTGTTCCGCTCCTTCGAAGCAGAGCTGAGGGACATGGACATGGTGTGGGAGGAGGTCATCACCGTTGCGCAAGATCGAGCGCAATGGAGAGCTCTTGTTGCCTCCCTATGCCCCTAAGTGGGGTCTAAAGGGAGTTTGGATTGGATTGGATACATATTGTTCATCGTTATTATGTAAATTTGTTACTTCTTAAGAATTTCAATTTAAATATTGGCTACATACATTAAGAAATGAAAAATACAACAATAAAATTATGTAACAGGTTGTCTATAGTTTTCAAGACTCTTTAACCAGATAACACTCGTTCGATTCCCGATTGTGTCAGAAAATTTCATTAGTGTTTTACCTTGATACCACATGTTGTGGTAGAATTTTGAAATTTCTTATATTTTTTACTCTTTCTAAATACTTAACTTGTGTACATGAAAATGTGTTACCCAACCATTAAATTAAATGACTAAACCTACATTTTAATATGGTTAAAAAGTGTAGAGAGCGTTCTTCAATATGGAGTTTGAGAATGTTTCTATAGGCGGCAAAATGCCACTTCATTATGTCATCGATTCTAAGAATCGATATATTTTCGTAACAAGAATGTAAAATTAAACGCATAATTACATGCCTCGTAGAATAATTTTAAGTATCGAGAAGGGTGGTTTAAAAATAGACGCGACACCCTCATAAGTAGGAACCGGAGAGACTCAATATTATGCATCTATGTACAATTTAGAGTGGAACAAAATTTTTTTTTGTCGAATTTCGATTTGGATTATGTTGCCTATTGGCATCAATAATCTACATAAAAAACATAAAAATTCTCATACAACGGTAAGAGCCCCCGCCGAGACTTCGAATATTTACAAAAACGGCAATTTTGGAGCTGTTTTCGCGGTCTACGAAATATTATAGAATTTACTTAAATAGGTTTATTTTATTCAAAAACTAATTCAAATTAGTTAACTAGCTGTTGCTTTCTCTATTTCATCAATTTAATAGTCTTTGGCGCTGTGAGAGAGGAGCAAAGTGCAAGACAAAACGGGGGGCGGCAAGGGCCGGCAAATTCTCCAGCTACGCTTCGAAGGAGCGAAACCCGGCCTACCTCGGATTCAGGACCCTAATGGCATAAAAAACATTGCTCTCCTCCGCCAATTGTCATTTGGCATTCTTAAAAAAAAAAAAAAAAAAAACAAATCACGTTGTTCTCCTCTCCATAATTTATAGCAATAAGTGATGGGCATATATCTTCGTTCATGATGCGGTGGTATGATTTATAATATCTCAAGTATTGCGACTTCGTTTCGCAAATAGACAAATAAAGACGCGCCATTTTTTAACTAAAAATGTGCAAAAAACGTTGGCTTACACGCAAATTGTCAATCTTATTCAAATACAGTTGCACCGGAGACTTGGCGATCATTCAAATAAATAATGGCGTACCATCCCAGATGTAATGGACGATGCCATTGGGAGACGGCCATTAATTAATACCTACTATCTATTTATTACAAGTTCCTGTCCGTTCCGTCAATGAGTTCGTCATATTTCTCCATTAGTCCCGCCTACAAGCGCTGATCATATTCTCAATAAGAGCCTATCTACACACGAACAAGAAGTGTGAAACAGAGATCTAGTTTTGTTTTTGGATTTCTATGCTGATGCACAACTGCTCATCCATCTTTCAGGGTATGTTACGTGTTTTTTGTGTGTTAATTTTATGTGTTTGAAATATAAGGCTTTAAAAAGATTGTCGGTGTAAGCTTACGCAACTTGATGAAATTTTAGGAATCGATTTAGAAAAATGCGTGGCTATCAGCTTCACTGCATTGAGGGAGACGGTTATGGAGCATTACTGCAGGTAGAATCCTTTCATTTGTTTTTATTTTCCATTTTTTCTTATTTCTCATTGATTAAGCCTGCTGGTCTATTTACTAATCCTGCTGTGTTATCTTCTAATGGCCTGTACACATGTGAATACGCGCGGCAACGTAACCAATACAACGTTACATTGATTACGTTACATGATTGCACGTGTTCACTCAAAATCCTTCAAAATGGAAAGGACATGCGATATGAAATCAAGATATTTGAAGAGATGACCCAGGAGGAAAGCTCACAGGGTCGACCGCATCAAAACTATACAATGCGACATGCGCTATTATGATTGGGAACAGAGAGAAGATAAGAAATGTCGCTACGTGTAAGAAGAGCTTTAAAAAATGTCTGCGGTTGATCTAGGACTCACGTTTCCGCTCACGCATTGTAAAATATTATTAAGATCTATCAGAAATGATCTAGCTATGAGAGATCACGACATTGTACCCACTAAAAGTAATTACCAAAAGTCGTCGTTTCAATGATCAAATTGATGTGTAGCTAGGTACCAAAAAATTAATTAAATTACACCACATTACAGAGACACTAGCGCAGAATTGTAAATCTATTCATACTATAAGGCGTGGACTGGATATACAATTCTGAATAAGTCCTGTTATGACCTATGGTGTCAAAACTAGACCCAACATGGTATGAAGTCAATACGCAGATATTCGGAATATCTGAGATGAAGAAATTAAGGACAATGGCCGACAAAAGTTGAGAGACCGAGTGAGAAACACCAAAATTCGTGAAATAAGTGGTGTTGATGATATAACATACCTATTATCAGTTGAAAGTCACATCGAAGAAGGTACTGGTATAGTAATGTCCAGAGAATGGACACTATCAGACTCCTTTATATCACGGACATGGACTATTGTACATAGCTTTTGAAAGGACGAAGTCTGAAAGGGGATTGAATGCGAGAAAAAGAAAGGTATAATAATACATATTATATCGTACTGTTAATTGAGCTTTTAAGAAAATCCATGCCAAATGCAAATAATATAAGAGAAGATGTATGAGAAAAAGTTTGTTTTTGAAATAAAGAAGAAAAATTTCCGGAAAAGAATGTAGGTCCATCTCTCTGTTCACTCTTTAAGGGATACGGAGTGATGGGTTAAAAAAACATAACTTAATACCCCTTAAGGGCATAAAAATTCAAAAGCTAAAATAAAAAATACAATAAAACACCCATTAATAAAGTATACGATTCAAATATTTTTATATAATCTCTTAGAAGTTCTTCCGAAAGTCATTTATAACCTATTTGTCAATAATTATTATTCCAAGATGCGCCCAGGAGATAAAGACCGCGGCGTTCGTATGATCAAGATCAGTGTCTGTCCTTTGTTATCCTTAATTACCATCAAGGAGTTATATTTTAACACTAATCGATGGAGGTGGTCCTTTTTGTAATAATGAAATATCGCTTCCAAATAATTTATGATCAAGTCGTCGAACAATCCTATATTTGGTATCTTCGTCAGTAGGTAACTCTAACCGAGCGTAAAATATTGTTCATACATAAGACAAAACCAATCCAACTATGGGAAATATTTTTCATATATAAGACAAAACCAATCCTTACGGGAAATATTTTTCATATATAAGACAAAACCAATCCTTACGGGAAATATTTTTTTATATATAAGATAAAACCAATCCAACTATAGGAAATATTTTTCATATATAAGACAAAACCATTCCAACTATGGCAAATATTTTTCATTTATAAGACAAAACCATTTCACTATGGCAAATATTTTTAATACACAAGAAAACCAATGCAACTATGGAAAATAGTTTTCATATATAAGACATAACCAATTCAACTATGGGAAACATTTTTCATACATAAGACAAATCCAATCCAACTATGGGAAATATTTATCATATTTATATTATTCGTCGGTAAGTCTATAGTTGGTAATACTTAATGACAATAATCAACAATAATAAAAGGTCTTCTTTAACTTATCCTTTATTTAGGTCTTGTGGTAATACTTAATAATTAACTGCTAGAAATATCAAATCGAATTGCGTTACATAACCAGAGGTGACATATTCGGAGTTCTTAACGTGGTAAGCAACAATGCCTCTTTTCAATGGCTGTCACCCGACAGGTTTTGCTGCTATTATTTTAGTATTATCCAAAAGCATAACACTGCCTATCTTAAAGTCTTGAAACAGTCATTTCCAGGCTTTTAAGCCTTTATTCCGTCAGCCACATCAAGGAAAAATTAGGAACAATAAATGCCCTTCAAACCTTACGATTGTAAGTACGTATTTCGGGTGGAAATAATATAAGATTATTTAGTTAGAGGACAGCCAAGGTGACTTTACCGAGTGGCCGCCACCCCAGGACGAGCAGTGGTTAGTGTGGGGGTGAAAAGTGCAAGTAAAATGTCTGAAACTTTCCCGCTTGGATCCTTACACAACCATCTTCAACCGTTGATTGCTTTGCATATATTCAGAGATCTCTTCAGTCCGTACCAATAACGCTTGTATTAGCAATATTTTTTATATTTTGAACTTTCCTATTTGATAGTGTTTGGTGGCCTAGCGGTTCCGTTTCCAACTTTCTTAAAGAGAAACTGAATTTCGTTGGTTCGAATTTCGAAGCCGGATATTCCTCTTTCACTACGTGTGTTCCTTCCGCTAATATTACTGTGTGACTTTTTTTGTAAAAATTAACGAAAAATTGGATACAAAGGACTTGAAAAAAGCTTAAAAAGTGTAATCGTGCAACAAATACTAATGCTGGAGGCAAAGTTGAATAAACTTAACCTTTTGACAAAGCTACATGTACGCCGTTTTTTGGGTTCATTTATCAAGAATTGATGTAAAACAAAAAAACATTAAATATTATCATTTTGACCCCTTCCCCCTGCGACATTCACATTTTGACCCCTTCCACTGCGACATTCACATTTTTTGTATTCCCTCACCTCTTTGATCTACAGCGATGCAATATCTTATTTAAATATGGACGCCAAGGCTCGATTGGGCTGTAGCGCCGTCGGTAGAAGAAGTGTATAATGTAACTAACTCTAAATTCATACATATAGGTACAAAAAAAGTATTCGCGTAACAGGAAGATAAAATTTAACATCCGATTATAATAGGCTACATTGTCAGAAACGGGTTTTATGGTAATAATAATATGGCTTTCAGAGGTTTCAAGCGGGAATAGTTTTCTCCCAGACGCAATTTAGGGAGACATAAAAATGACATCAAACAGTTAAAACTGGGGATAGTAAAACGTAAGTCTAGGTGCAATAGGTAGATATTTTGGTTCCAAGACACGGTACTTCGAAGAGATAAAACCACGGGTAATAGTATAGATGTCTTATGAATTTTTTCTCTTTCTCATAGTTTTGTTTATACTTTGTTTTTCAAGGGCAAGAATACAGTCCAATATTAGAACAACATTCACAATTAGACCCAAAAGATGGAGTGGTATTATTAGACCGAAGCATGCAGAGGTTTTTGGACGTTGCTGAGAGAGTAAGGTTCGTATAATATATAAGACATGTGTACGACCCATAGCCACCTACGGAATAGATGCCAGAGCGGACACTGCTAGAACAAAGTCCCAACTGAGAAGCTCCGAAATGAAAACACTAAGATGTATTATCGGAAACATACTGCGTGATCGCATTAAGCATCGTACTCACTTGCGCCGCGAACGAGTGACATTGCATCCATTTAATCGAAAGGTTAAGTGTATACGTGATTCGAAAAGCGAACGCGAGCGGAACACAATGACATGCACCTTTTTGATAAAATTGATATTACGATACACATTCGCGGCGCTAGTGGGTACCGAGCTTAAGGAATTAACACCATTCGCAGCATGTGCAACACGGAGGACATCGTCAAATGGGGAAGGCGACACTGGAACGAAAATGCGAATACAATGTCAGACGACAGAACTCCTCTTGTCGCCCTTCAAAGTTACCCTGAAGGAAGAAGACCCCCGGGAAGACCAACAAAGCGATGGAGAGATAGTTGGCAGTCGACCTCCCAAGAGGCTGAAACTTCGCGGCGGCACAAACAGATCCGCAGGATCTATGAAGAGAGGAAGAGGTTGATATTAAAAATACCGTATTTTTGTCCTTCTGACGTAATTTCAATCATGTGTAGGTATACCTACTTCTATAAAAATGTAATGGGTAATAAAAATGCAAAAAAAACCGCAGGTAAATAATATAGTGACAATAATCTGACGTTTAACAAGAAACTTCAATCAAGAACACTACAAGTCGCGAAGGTAGACAATAATCGAATTAAATAAAGATTAAAACTTCTTTTTTTGATAGGTACCTACCTACCTACTAGTTTGTTACCCCTGGATTTGCTCAAGCGTTTTTTTTTCTGGTATAGTTGTCAAGGTGCAAACTTTTGAACAATCGGATCCGGGCTCGATTACGTTTAACTTAGAATTTGCTCAAACGCCTGTTTATATGAAATTTCTGGTCAAATGCCAATAAAATCTTAGTCATTTTTTTAGTTTCGTAGACTATGCTAACACTTTTTAAATTAAGTAAGTATAGAAAAGTGTTAAAATATTCTTTGGTTTTTTTAAACAACATCATCAGGTATTTTCGTGGCACTTAAAAATTTACATTATTCAATTATTTGAGTCATATTTAAATGACGTGAAAAAAGAGTCCTCGACAATAGCCAGGTCAGAAGCAAAAGATATAGAAGCAAATATAATGAGAAATGTCATGTCGATGGAAGATGGGAAAGGAAGTTTGCTTGAATAGAAAAGAGTGAGGTCCGTTCTCTCTATCTACCTCTGCGTGGGAACAATGCGTTTATTTAAAAAAGAGGAATGGAGTACAAAAATGCAGTAGAGATGAGAGATGTGCGTAGGATATTTGTAAATTATCAGTGGGATATGGACATGAATTAGAATATTAGACAAGAAAGTGGTAGAGGACTGAGCCATGTAACAGTTTTTAACAAGGTTAGATGGTTTGGGCATATAGAAAAAAAAAGATACTAAAAGAAAACAAGAAAAAAACTATAGCGCTAAGATCGAGAATGTCTTGCATTAAATACATCGATTCCGTCTTCAAGGAAGTCCAGGTTAAAACTGAAAGAACTAGGAGAGGCTGTCTGAGAAATCGTATGCCAGTGAAAGAAGCAAAGAAAGTAGAAAAGAAAGATAGTCTTTAAATTTTGACCAAACATAGGCACTCGAATTGCTTTTATTAATATAAGTATTATATATTGCAAATATAAGCGTTTGAAATTAGTTACAATGACAAAATAATGCGCATAATTAATTGTTTTTTTTTCAATATTCTAGATGGGTTCATTGACATAAGTATTCATATAAAAAACATAGACTCTGTGGAATTAAAAACGATCGCAAAAAAATGTTTCGTATTACTAATAATTGTTATTATTTCTTATACTACCGAGTTTGTTTACTGATAAACAAAAGAACATTGTATAGTGGAAATAAAATACGCACTAAACGCCAAAAACTTCATTTTGAGATAATCTAATAAAACTGATTTTCCCATACAGACATAGTACTATGATGATTTTTGGATCTGTTTTTTTTACGCCTTTAGATCATCGATATGGACTTAGTGCAATATTTAGGCTATTGACAATAGTTTATAGAACATTTCCTCATACTCAACTCGTTTTTTTCATTTGTGGCGTTTAGTGCGTATTTTATTTCCACTATACATTATGGGTCGGTGTCAATGTCAAATACATCAAAGTGTATGTGAGCATCAAATACATAACATTACAGTAGTGTTTGTAATGTTTTTTTTTTTATTAAAGTTAGCGAATTGAACGTGCACTCTTGGTGGAATTATTTAAATACGGTAATTTAAATAAAACAATTTATTTGTTGTTCCACAAATTGAATAAGCTGACTGGTTTCGCAGGCACAGGTCCTGCATGCTCACAGGTGATTTACGTTTCTAAGTAAAACTAACAAATAAATTGTTTTATTTAAATTACCGTTTTTTATTGTTTTGATGTGTTTTTTTAGCATAATTTAAAAAAAATATTAGCATACGCCACTCCTTAAACTTCACTCCTTCTTCATAAGCTGTAAGTGTTCTATATTTCATACTCCTCCGTCCGCACCATTTTCTTAAAATGTGTATAATTTTTGCTTCACGTATTTATCTATATAATATTTGCCTTGAACATTGACTGACTGCCTGACTGACTGACTGACTGATGTCATTAACGCCGCTAGATGGCGCGCCCCTCGCAACTAAAGACAAATAATAATATTGTTCTTCTAATACAATATGGCTGACAGCAGTGACAACTGACAGTAACATAATGCCTGGTGGCTGAGCACTTTTTTTAAAGGTCTTGACGTAGAGAAAAAAAATTTTTTGGGTTATTAAAAAACTCACATGCGAAGTCAGCCATAAGAAAGCAAAGTGTACCAAATTAGGAAACTTTTACGCACAGCGGGACTTCATAGTGAAGAAAAGCCTTAATAATACCATGTGTGCAATAAAAAGTTTGTGAACTCATAGCGGAGAAAAGCCATACGAATGCAACCATTGCGATAAAAAGTTTAATAAATCAAACGATAAAATCATGATAAAAGCCATTTAAATGCATATTTTGTTAGAAAAAGTTCAAAATTTGTTTAAAGTCTGACATATGAATTCGGCCAAAAGAAAGCATAGTTTGTATGAAAAAGTTTACCAAATCAGATCTTTAAATCACAGACGCGATTTCATTGCCAAGAAAACTCTTACTAATGCAATGTGTGTAATAAAAAGTTTTTTTTTTGCATTTTTATAAATAGTTATAGTATCATGAATAGTTATAATCTATCATCGAGTGCTTTACAGTCACACAAATGAATTCGGCCATAAGAAAACAAAGTTTCCATGAAAAAGTTTACCAAATCACGAATCTTTAATCCACACACACGAGATCATAGCGGAGAAAAACCATACGAATGCCATGTTTTCAATAAAAAGTTTACACACCTAGAGTAATTTTTTAAATATTTTCATGTGAATTTATAACGTTGAAAAGCCATACATATGTAAAGTTTGTTATAAAAAGTTCACGTTGTTTTTTGAGTTTTCATGAAGAATTCAATTAATAATAATAATAATAAAAAAAAACAACGAAAAAATTCAAAAATATATCCCTCTCGCTGACGAAATTAAGGAAATGTGGCACCAAACCCAAGTAACAATAGTCCCAATAATAATATCATCAACCGGAATAATACCAAAGTCGTTACACACCTCACTGCAACTACTCAATATAAATAAAAACGCATACATCAATCTCCAGAAATCTGTAATATTAGATACATGCTCAATAGTCAGGCGGTTTCTGAATAATAACGCAATAGAACTACAATAAACAATCAAAATGCTTGGCAATAGCCCGCATATTGATTGATCAACCAGCTTTCAAAGCTGAGTTTACCCTAGGATAATAATAATAATAATAAAAAAATGAATAACAAAGAGATAAACCTCCTCCAATCTTACTTTATCTCATCAAGGAATAAATTGGGTTATGAAGACCTCATTGCGTGTGATTTGAAGTACACGCCCTTAAATTTATCAAATCCTGTTTCACCACCGATAATTGGGGTACAAGATCGGGTTGATATATGGAAAGGTAAGTCTCTCCACGGTCGATTCTTCGAAACTTTAAATTCATCACATGTAAGTCTTGAAGATTCGACTGGATGGTTGAGGTTTGGTGAACTATTTAGCGAAACAGAAGGTTTTGTCTGTGCAATACAAGACCAGGTCATCGTCACTAATAATTATAAAAAATATATTATTAAAGCACCTGATATAATTGATAAATGTCGTGCATGTGGCCAAACAGGAGAAACACTCAGACATATTTTGTCTGGGTGTTCTCTCCTGTGTGGTTCTGAGTATCTGCACAGACATAACGATGTGGCTAAAATAGTTCATCAAAAACTTGCCTTGAAATATGGTTTGCTCGATCTTGAAGTACCTTATTATAGGTACACCCCAATTTCGGTAATGCAAAACAGTAATACAAAGTTGTATTGGGATATACCAATACAAACTGACCGAACGATTAACGCAAATCGTCCGGACATTGTATTGGTTGATCGTAGGAACGGGATAACGTATCTCGTGGATATCACTATTCCGTATGACGAAAATTTGAAAAAAGCCGAGCAAGATAAGATAATTAAATATCTTGATCTTGCTCACGAAATCAAGGATATGTGGCATACACCAACCACGTACATAATACCTATAGTGATATCGACGAATGGAGTTATTCCTAAGTCTCTTAAAGACAATCTAGGGAAACTTGGCATCTGTTGTGGTCTCAGATATGCCATCCAAAAGGCAGTTCTGTTGTCCTCATGTAGGATGTTAAGAAGGTTCCTTTCTCTGTAGTTCGAAGATCTCTCATGATTACAATACATCGTGATGTATCATGAGAGATAATACCGATATTTTTATATTTAGTATATAGCATTGTATTTAATTTTAATTTATTTTTATTAATTTTTTTTTACAATGATGTATACTTCATATGATATATTGTGATTTAATGAATAAATGATTTGAAATAATAATAATAAACACTTTATTGGTAAAATAATAAACCAAAATTGGCGGGCTTATTGCCTGGGGCAATTTCTTCCAACCAACCTATTAATCCAAATTAATCAAGTGTTTTGAAAAAGTTTAATCAATCAAATCGGTAAATACCCACTTGCCAAAAGCTATTTGAATGTACTGCAGCCCGATTCACGGAAAAGTTTAAGTCTAAGTTTAGTTCGAAGTTCGAACGAAGTTCGATTCAAACTTTTCCGTGAATAGGTACATAGACTGTAGATAGTCGCCGCCTACAATTATTATTACCAGCAGCCCTATTCACGGAAAAGTTTGAATCGAACTTCGTTCGAACTTCGAACTAAACTTAGACTTAAACTTTTCCGTGAATCGGGCTGCAGTTTGTAATTAAAAGTTTAAGTTGTAGGTATTTGAGTTTTCATAAAGAGTTGAATGAACCAAGTATTTTGAAGTCTCACATGTGAATGCTCACAGCTATGCTATGAGAAAGTAAAGTTTGCATAAAAAAGGCCATAGGTGGGCGCCACGGGCGCCTTTAAAAAACTAGTATATTATAATGAATATGTAACAACTAATAACTCATTACTGATGTTAGATTTTGAAATGGAACAAACCACTACGGACTTAAGTCCGTCTTCTACTGTTATTTCGAATGCTGGCTTAGTGTGATCACTTTACGTTAACAACGTTCGCTATTAGGTGATAATATTTAAGTCTCCGAAACTCCTAATCATGAGAATTCTCGACATGTTCAAAATGTCAAAAAATCCATATTTATATATAGATGAATTTATAATAGTCACGTAGATGACCCGCATACATGAAATATAATTAATATTAAAGTTATGTATTGGATGCAGTTAGCGATGTGCCTATCATTGCTGAAATATACATAATATAATCATGATGAGTTTCTTGGCAGCGTTACACAGAGCGACATGAATGCGGCTTACGTAATATAGTGTAATGGTGACATATAAAATTAAACTCGGTAGAAAGAAAATGTCAAGGACAATGTTGCTGATGGATATCAAATGGTAGAGGAAAGGTTAATATAAAAAAAATATGGAATTGTTCCAAAAAAATCCTCAGTTCAACGACAGCGACATTGAAAACAAATGAACCGATTAATCATTCGAAAAACGTACGACAAGATGTCTGGATTCGCAGACGACAAAACACGTAACGCTCAAAAGATTAAGCTGTTGTTTTGTCTTGTCTGTGAAATTATCAAATTTACATAAAAATTCGTCATACCGCCATACATATTGATTTTCTTCTGTGTTCTGATGTTTCCACACAGGCTTTGTATGTGAATTTTTTAATTTACATCATTGTCGCACTAAAAAGTAAAAAAAAAAATAGAACTAAATAAATATCTAAAATAAAAATGAATGAGAATTGTATAATACCTAGTTCTATCACAAATTTTTAACACATTAACCGATTTTCGGAGTCTACGGTAGTCGGTAGTTTCCGAAAACCGGTTAATGTGTGAATAAAACTATTTCTGACAGAACCAGACAAGACTCATTCATTTTTATTTTGAAATGAACTATCACCAAGCACCTTCTTCCCAAAACATCGAAGATATCACATAGAAGATATAAATATATATCTATCTAGGTACTTACACTTTTTAGAGACGTTTTCTGATGGAGATTTGTGCTCAATCAAAGTGAACACAAATGCACACAATTTGACTCTTTCACAGTAAGCTACATAAATGTTTGTCGTGAAAGAAAAAGATGGTCGGCACCTGGGATCGAACCCACGACCTCCAGTATGAAACAGTGCGAAAGCCAGTGAAAAGGATACGATTACCACTTCTAATCGTCTATTGAAATTACGATAAATCAAGCACAAATAATAATAAATGATGGGCCCTTGCTGTATCGAAAAGACTACATGAAAAAACGTAAATCTTATTTATTTATTTAATTCTTTATGCATATATTACAAAATAGTGTATAAAAATATGAAGTGGGCATTGGCAGGATTATTGCCAAGCAATCTCTAACATCAAATCTTCTTTGATATTCATATTTTAAATACTTTTTGTGAGTGAAATGTCTGTAGGTACAATATAATTTTCAATTTTTTAAACCAATAAGAGCTCTGCAGTGCGGGTTATTCTCATATAGATGCAATGACTTCCTTTCACACCATAAAATCAAAATCCTCCAGCTCTGACTCAAAATAACGGAACATGTTATGAGAGGCCTTTTAACGTCTATAAAAAATGTATCATTAAATGCTTACGTAATGGCATTCAATCAAGTAATATTTTTTTTAGGAAGTAGGTACATTTTTTTTTATCTTGTAAAATTTTATATTCTGCTAAAAAGGTCATTAAAAGAAATAACATTAAAAAAAATTATATACTGTAAGATATCAAATAATATCCATGGATAAAAACAGACGCAGTGCACCGAACCAAATCTCCTACACAAGTAGTTGTTAGAACATACAATAATGCCTCATCTTACCCATTAAAAATAATCAATTAGGAACACGTTGAATACCTGAAACAATAAAAAAAATATATAATTAATTAATGGTGCATACACATCATATAAAAAAGTAAGTTTAGCTGAGCGTTAAATGGTTTGGTTATGTTGAACGAGCAAAGGATTTTTTATGCTATGTGATTCCTGTTTATAGAATTAATAATTATTGTTTTTGTAAAGAAAACATCATAAATACCTATATGACGCGTCGCATGGAAAAACTTTAAACATGCATTGTAGCAATATGCAAGATTCGATGTTTTTCTGTGCGATGCGTCATATTTAAATACTTCAGGTTAAAATAATATGTCTGACCAAATCCCAGGCACAAAAATTCTCTGCGTTTGAAAGTGACTCAGGAGAATTTCGGGTGTAAGATGGTACCACGAACGACGCTATATGTCAGCGCACCCAGACTTGGCTGTGACATGTGTTGAGGATGCCGAAGTACAGTTGGCAGAGTAGATAACTGTTTTTCTTCCCATTAGGGTCCCGAAGACGTGAAGAACCTCTCATACCGTGTTCCGCTCGTTCGAAGCAGAGCTGAGGGATATGGACATGGTGTGGGAGGAGGTCTTAAACATTGCGCATGACCGAGCGCATTGGAGAGCTATTATTGCCTCCATATTCCCCTGAGTGGGGTTCAGAGGGAGATTGAATTGTATTTCTGTACAAAAAAGGTGTGTAATATTCAATAGTGGGGCCGTCGATTCTCAGACAGGTCAACCCCGGGTGCAAATTTCAAGTGAAATCAAGAATCAATTACACAGAAAAAAGAAGTCGAACCTTTTGATAATGAAACTGGGGCTTTATACAACTAGACCACCGAGATAGTTTTAAGTTTAAGTAATATACCATACTAGCTTTCCCGACAGACGTTGTCCTGTAGTTCTAACCCGAGGCGGCCGTTCATTATTATGTAGGTACAAAATGTGCACTGCGCCCCCATAAAAAAATACATAATTAATTCGATTGAGTTAATCTAATAAAATACTTCCAAAAACATCCATTTTTCATTCGTATTCAAAGCTTATGCGGGAACAATGCGAGAATATAATATGCGCGAGCAGACATTCTACATCTAAGTACCGATGCTGCGTGTGCACTGTGCACATATTATATTATGAAAGTGCCCGATGTTGACTTTGTATGAAAATTGGAGTAAGTGGGATGGGCTACGGTAAGAGCGACAAAGAATGATAGGGACCTACCATCATAATTTTGTTGTTATGGCGTCGCAGGAAATTCGTTCCATACTAAATTTAATCACATCAATCAAATCTCTCTTTGAACTCCACTTAGGAGCATAGGGAGGCAACAAGAGCTCTCCATTGCGCTCGATCTTGCGCAATGCTTATGACCTCCTCCCACACCAAGTCGATTTCCCTCAACTCTGCCTCGAAGGAACGGAACACGGTATGAGAGGGTCTTCCACGTCTTCGAGACCCTGATGGGAGGAAAAACAGCGCTCTCCTCGGCCAACTGGCATTCGGCATCCTCAGCACATGTCCCAGCCATGCCCATCTCCACTCCGTAATGGTGGAAGTGATGGGCCTGCGCCGGGTGCGCCGACATATAGCGTCGTTCGTGATGCGGTGGTACCATCTTATACCCAAAATTCTCCTGAGGCACTTCGTTTTAAATGCAGATACTTTTTGTGCCTGGGCTTTAGTCAGGTGCCAGGATTCACACCCATACAGAAGAATGGGCAACACTAAATTTAATATTACATTTTATATTATTTGTTACCCATTTTTCAACTTTTTATTGGTTATTATGTTATCCGGAGCGGAGAAGAATCCATGAAATCAAACATCGAAAGAATCTGTTCGGTCGATTTCGAGTTATAAGTGTTCGCACTAACCCGAGTTTCATTTATATTATAAGATTTTGACAATGTAGTCCAAAATAATAAAAACAATTCAGTATAAACATTATATGGTAATAAGAAAGATACTAAGCCGAAAAACAAAAGCAAGACTGTCTCGTTAGACAAAAGAGCGTTACATAATAAGCGTTAGAGGCTGGAGTTTGGGAAAGGAACAATGGCGAGGACTAGCAGAGACATTGTAATGTTTTAGTGAGCAGTTGATTGTGTCAGAGATTAGAATTTAAGCCCAAGGAGCTTACAGCCGAGGAGACCTACCGCACATGGAGAGTAGTTTGAGCAGAACGTGACAAAATCGATATTGTTCGCAACCGATACGTGACCAGAGAGGACAGATTCATAAGAGATTGCTGAAGCGGTGAAATGAAGTGTGCCCGTAGCTTATTAAGAGCATACCTATT
Organism: Mystacides longicornis; assembly: GCA_963576905.1. NCBI lineage: Eukaryota > Metazoa > Arthropoda > Insecta > Trichoptera > Leptoceridae > Mystacides > Mystacides longicornis. The sequence goes on along the minus strand of OY756433.1, from coordinate 3,722,956 downwards.
ATTGTTAAAAAAATATTGTCTTACTCGAGAAGAACACGAATAATTTATTGATAGTTTTTGAAGTAAGTAAAACTTGTCTGTCATGATCTCCTCCCTTTGGTCATACAAACTCATTGTAATTCTGATAATATTTTTAATGGACATTGAATATTAATTTCTCTCTCTTTTAACAGTTGATTTCAGCCGTTTATCTTATTATTATATTCTGTAACCTGCATATTAGCATTTTTTTTCTGCAATTCTACTCACAATCGAGTTATATATTAGGTATATAACTCGATTGTGAGTAGAATTGCAGAAAAAAATGCTGGATCACTCGAAAACGATGCTAAATAATTGTGTTCGGCATCTCTTATTTTTCGCTAATTCGATCAAACAAAATTACATTTCAGATATAGCATAGCATTTTATTGACTTATTTAAGTTTTTAGAGTTCTTTTCAAATTTCCAACTTTTGACCTAAAACTGAAAATTGTGAAAAAAGTACTTTAATTTGGGAAATTAAATATATTTTTCTAACAGACTATGAAGGTTGGAAATTTGAAAAAAAAATTTTTTTTTTTCAAAAATAAAATATTTTTTAAATAACTAGTCAAGTTATTTTTCTTTTAAAATTTCCTATTTGCGGAGAGAATAACTGAAAAAAGCATAATACACTTCTCCAATAATTAATAAGGTATAAATAGATGTTGTCACCCTGTATAATAATATTATTATGTATTGATGCATTGTCTCTAATAGTAGACAATGCGAATTTCTTAAGTTCCTTCTATCAAATTTCGATATATCTACGTTCAACTTATTAGTCTGTCAGCGTGGGAACCAAATGGCATGCAAGATAACGGAGCCTTCCAGTGTATCATCTCCTAATACATAATACCACGTGGGTACCTACAGGCCTATGTCTGACAATATATCATGTGTGTATATGGGATCAGGTATACATATATGGGATCAGTGTCGCATAACGCATAAAATTGAGATGGTACGACGTAGGAAAATTATATGGCCATGTTTGGCAAATAAGGTCAAATCTATAATTTGTTGGGGGTATAGCTGTTTTAGACCATCCTAGTACCTATTTCTTTTTTTTTCCGATTCAATCATTTTTTATCTTTTTCTAAAAGTTGGTGATTAGGCATTAGTAAATCTATACACGGTGTAACTTTGGTAGTGGATAAGCTGAAGAAGGGAGGTAAAGGACCTCCTCAATACCTATCGATTTGGATAAACCATACCTACAGTGCCATCTGTCGAGGAACTCGCCAGGCTTGACGTCTTTCAGGATTCAGCGCGGTGAGTGAAGGTTGCATCGAATTAAGGGTAGTTCGATGCAGACCGTAGCCCACTGGGGGCGCTATTATCGACGCTGCGCGGGTCCTGAAAGAGGGGCTTGGTTGCGGGAGAGGGGGACAGGGTAGGCACATAGATCAATGATACATATTTTGAATGTATAGAATCACTTGCCCGAAAGAATCGAACCAATAAACACGTCATCGAAGATTGCGTCTTTTTCTGCCTGCACATTCCTGACAGCCATGGCCGCTTTCCCCGAAGAGAGACGGGGACGCGCGTCCAACCCCTATGTATGTTCAGCGATATTGGGTGGTTCAAATGTTATTTACCTTTTTGTGAAATTTGAATAAAAACCGGATTTCTGACTAAACTACAACCGTGGCTAAACCATTTAGATTACTTTTCTGGAAATATTCTGATAGTGACCCTTACGCATGGTATTATTGCTATGAGTCAGCACTCGAATATTTTTTCAAGATTTTTTTTCCAAGCAATAATTTTCTAAAATCTTTCAGAGGTTCTAGACAAAAAATATCACGGAACCTTTTTTTCTACAAACTATCTTAAAAACTTCAACTATTCATGGAGAATCATCCCTGCAAATTTCTTCTGGCTGGTATAATGGGATCATGCTAAAACGCTCTCATAACTTGTGCAAGTATCCATATTCAAAATTTTTTCATTAACACACAGCCTTGTTATATGGGTGGTAAAAGACAGTTCTGTGGTACATAAATGCATAATTTGATGTGATATTTAAATGTAATAAATTATTTTTTGATATAAACACAAAAAATATTGTTATACACTCTTAAAACTAAAAAACTGTGTTAAAACAAAGTTGGCCAATATTTGTGACAAACTTTATATACCTATATAATATATAGGTACTTAATACGTTTTTAACATTTCGCTGTATTCACAAATCATGACAAGAATGTTTGATTATAAGTTTTTCTTCTTGGCTACGACTCAAAATTATACCTTCTTTATTATTAAAATATTCAAAGAATAATAATACGCTTAGTCAAAATACAATATGCTCCTTTTCTCCGAATCCATTACCGACAATCCTTCTCAACCATAAAACCGAATGAAATTTTCGTGTAGATTTTGCTCAAGGTCAGCTATGATATTCGGATTATGAATCCTGTTTAGGATAGAAGCTTTAAAAAAAGGTTCTCATATAAATTCGCCTCTGAGCTTTTAAATCCAGCTTAAATTAGAAAAAAGTGCTTTTGTCATTTACATAACCTCGAAATATATCATATTATTTTAAAAACAAAGTTTTTTTGTATGTAGTATTATTCATTCTCGTCGTTTTTCATCTCGAAAGGTCCCAAAGACCATGAAGACTCTCTCACACCGTATTCCGTTCCTTCAGAGCATATGGTTGATTGATGCATTGTTTGGGAAAGAAAACTTTATGTAACTAGATAATATTATAATATGTGATGTCAAAATGAATTTTACCTTAATGTAGTATGATTGTTATATACCCGTTTTACACAAGCGTCTTTTCGCTTTAGAAACGGGGTCTATATAGAATTGATAAAAAAAAAGTTGAGGAATTTGAGCTCGGTGTGAAGGAGGTCATCGAAGCCAATTGAGAGAGCATTTAGACTGAACGAATATAGATATATAAATAATAAAGCATCTAGCATAAAATAACAAGCAAAAATTAACACCAAGAACGATGACCGCTTATGCGCACCACGTTAAATGACACTAAATGTCAAGATCATACTGTCTCTTTCCCTCTTTCATTGTTACACTGTCTGTGAAAGAGATAGATATAGATGCTTTTTATTTGTGTCAAAGAATACGCTGTTTTTAGTGGTTTGGCCGCTTTTCTTTTCTAGGAAACAAACCATAAAGGAGATTTAACCTTCAACCTTTAATATGGAAATCAGCGATTGAACCACTAGGCTACCAACACTTCATTGGTCCAGTTCTGACCAGTTGAGACACTTCCACATTCGTCAAACCAGTGTTGAGCTTCGATTCTCATTTTGACAAACCTGTGACTTCTTCCTGTAATTATTTTTTTGTAACAAAGTTAATCCTTAATCATATTTGTAAAGCATAAATTCTTATAAGAAATCATAGCCATCAATAATTTCTCACAGATCTATAAAGTTACAATCAAATCTACTTTGATAACCTATAACAAAAAAATCTCTGTGTCGAAAACATAATTAGATTACTAGAAGCGCTGTCAACATTTTGTAGGTTAGACCAAACGAGGTTTAAGGATGGCATAATAATAGGTTTTGTCTCCTTTCCACACTGTCATATCTGTTCCGTTCCTTGAAAGGATAGCTTAGAGATTTGTACACGGCGTGTCAGGAATTCATTGACACTGTGCAAAATCAAACGAATTGATGAGCTCTTGTTGCCTTCCTAGTTGGTCACACAGGTACTTATCAATTTATAGATTGATGGTGTCAATTGAATTTTCTTTTTGCCTAAACCTCTCTCAATCGAGTTCTTAGTTATTTTAGTTAAAAGGATAAGACGCGTATTTTAGCTCAATAAAAAAAACCTTTTGACATACACATTCACAAGAATATTTTTCCAAGATATTATTTAATTTTATATTAGCGCGCTTGAATCTAATATCTACTGATTTGTTCCAATAGACGAATGGAGGTTTACATATTATGGAAGTTACTTGTATTGAGCGTGACTGAATACTTAAGTACAGATCCGGACTGTTTGACGTTTGATCCATCTGTCATAACTATTGACTTGTCAAAATAACCAAAGACGTGTAAATAATTGAACAAACAAACCATAGAAAAGGCCGATATGAAAAGAATTTAGACACAAAGAATAGTGTTTGTTGGCTACTTTTTGTACCTACAGGTAAATCTTCTTGAGAAGATATTTTTAGTAGATGATACATTTTCTAGGTATTTTCTTTCTTGCGGATCGCATCCCACGTCCCTCCCAATATTCGCACATCTTATTCAGTTTTTGCAGCCAGTTTTTTATTATGCAGTTTATATTTTATGCAGATTCCCTTGTAGTCTTATCAAATAGTCCCAATGTCGCCGATCACTGTCGGCGACATCCCTCTATCCCGGGCCGCTTCGGATGATTATTGTTCCACGGGAAGGAATCTCATCCATTCTCTTATATTGCGCAGCCAGGACATCTGCCCTCCATCAGTCCCTACTTCTTCCCATATTGTGTCCCTGATACCGCAACTTTATCTGAGTCAGGACTTCTAATACTATCATTTCGTTTTTTTCTATCCCAGTAGAATTGAGTAATACTTAAACAAACGAGGGGCATAATGGACTCCCTAGGTTCACACACTCATTGTTAAGCGCGCAGGTAGGTTAGCGTAGTGGTAGTAATCGCGTTAGGTGGGGGAATCGACGCCATTTTCATTCAGGTATTGGTGGTGGCACAATGTCTCAAACGAGACCAGAAAAGCACATCAGCCAATCACCCCATTAACCCAGAATCCAGAATTTTCTATAATCCGGATGGAACAAGAAGGCGAGACAGGCCGAACATGAAGCGGGCACTCACTGCGGTTTAAAAAGAAGCTGGACTAAGCTGGGATGAAGCTGTGCAAGATATTGAGGATTGGAGGAACTTCGTGGCGTTCACGGAGGTTAAGGATTAAGTAAGGTATTGTTAAATACAATTAATAATAAATAATATCCAAACATCCTGTAGTTAGGTAGGTGACATTTAAATCTGAATGTTGAACTCTTTCGCGTCAATAATCTCCCAATGGCCACACGGACCGTGAAGTTTATTGGTGGTACAGTCACGGGAAGTGCGGATTGCTTGTACTTCCGTCAGATCAATTCGAGGTAGGTACATATGACCCATCCGTGCTCCGGTCAAGAGGAGGTCTTTGTCAATTATTATTGTATTGATGTTCAAACTGTGACCTCATCGCCGAAGTGTTTATTTATACCAATTATTATACTAGCTGACCCGTTGAACAATCGCCCCGCCTATACATCAATGTTTTGGTATGCTAACTTATTTGCATTATTTTTTCTAGGAAGAATACCTTCTTCTTCTTTCGTATGCGCGCGACCTTTGTTGGAGTTAAAGCTCCGCGACAATATTTTTACATTTTTAATATTCTCTACTGCCCTAGGCGTAAGAATACCTTAAAGATTCTTAATGATTAAAGAATGATTAAAATAGCACTAAGATTTTTCCCAAGGAATTTTTACAGTACAAAACAGAACTAGTTTTACAGTACAAAACAAAAAGGATTCTAAATAATACATTGGTAATTATAACAAAATCCTTTTTCAAACATATCATCAAAGAGTTTCATTTGTTTGTTTTTTTTTATCGTTTTATTATATTTTAAACGGATTCATTTGTTTCGCTCTTATTTCAATTGTTCCATTTTAATGAAATACAAATATTTTTCTTTTGCTAAGTAAACATAAAAATGTTATTAAACCCGGCTTAGCCCTTAGTCTTAGTAGGAAAACGAGTGCTGTTGTACATTCTGGATTTGCTTTTTATTTTTATAACAATTGTTCTATATTTTATTTTGGTAAGCTATTCTTAATTCATTGAACTCTCTTCGTTCTTTTGTGTTAACACGATAGATAAGTAGCCTCAACACAGGTCTATACTTAGTGAGGCGGTATCTTATTATATTGTATTATATTGTACCTATGATACTTACTGAATGTGTTTTATCACTTGAAATTTCTACCCCGGGTTGGAATCCTCTCTCAGATTGGAGGGGACCGGTTGACTGGTAGAGAACGCTTCAAGCATTAAGTTCTGCCGACAATACTGACACGTACCTATGTATAGAATAGTGTTATTGTATTAATCTCTTATTTTTGAAAAAAAAAACCATTATATTATTATAATGTTGCTGTGAATAAATAAATCCGATTTGCTAATTAAGGAATTAATTAGCAAATCGGATTCTTGGGTAGGTACCTACCTACATAATAATAATACGAATATGTATCAACTAATGACTCTATAACAATTCATTACTACTGATGTTCGAATTTTAAATGGAACAAACCATTACGGGTTTACGAACGTCTTCTATACTGTTATTTCGAAGGCTGGCTTAGTGTGATCACTTTACGTTCGCCATTAGGTGGTTGAGTCTTCGAAACTCCTAATCATGAGAATAATAATAATAATATAAATTTATATTCATTGACTGTCCATTTGTGACCCCACTTCACACATAGAGGCACAGGAAGCCCTTTGCATTCACTCTTGCACCGCAATATGTTTCATCTTAGTTCCTTGCCTTTTGTAATGTCACTAATTTGCCAAGAGATAGGTACCTACATAATATCTACTATTATTATTTTGTTATAGGTACAATATACAATATCGGGATTTTCTTTCGATAATATACAAAAAAATATATAACAAGCAAAAAACAATAACATCATGAAATATAATATTACTTATCCCAAAATCTAGATGACCCAGGCATGCACGGAACTAAGCCACTTAATGAAATAACCAATTTATCGTTTTCCAATAACAACATTACCATTGCGCCACATATTATCCTTCGGAGGTACCTACCTACCTACATAATAACCACCTCCCTCATAATATTTTTCTTAATAGTATCAAACTATAGGTACATATTATAATATTTCATACTAGCGGTCGACCAGTGCTCAAAATTCGACCATAACATATTTAAATTATAATAATCTTCAATTCAACCTTCAATTATTGAAGTGGTTAGTATAGACTAGCGGTTACGACGCCGGCTTTCTCACTGTTTCGGTGCGGAGGTCGTGGGTTCGATCCCATATGCCGTCCATCTTCCTCTTTAGGTCGTGGGTTCGATCCCAGATGCCGTCCATCTTCCTCTTTAACGACACAATCTCTAAGTAGCATACTGTGAAAGAGTCAAAGAGTGTATTTGTGTTCACTTTGAGTGAGCACAGATTCATTAAAAAAAAAAAAAATACCTAAATAAATAAAATAAATTTCATACTAGCGGTCGAGCAATGCTCTAAATTCGACCATAACTTATTTAAATTATTATAAGTTTGAACATTATTAAGGTACGAATGAGAGAGCGCTTTTTCAAAATTTAATAAAACAAAAAAAACAATGACATGGATACTTCAAATTCGAAATGTTTATATGTACAAAGTTTTTTCTAATTAATTAATTAGTCTCAATTTTTCTTTTATTGGATACTTTCTGCGCCCATTATGAGGCGCTTTTCTTTTAACATTTGTTTCTATAAAGTTGATGATCTTTATAAGTAGTCTGTGGAAGTGTGTGTGATTATCAAATACATAACATTACAGTAGTGTTTGTAATGTATTTTTATTAATTTAATCTATTTTTTTATGCATAAATAAAAAAATAAATATAAGAATTCGCTTCCTTCTCTATATAAATTATAAGTGTGAAAAATTCCACAATTTTCGTAAAAAAGAGTCACAAAGTTTTTCTACGCGTATTAATATAGATTCTACTAGCTTTCACGACAGTTATCTCGTGGTCCTAACTATGTGTATTGAATTCGAACTTGTTAATCTAATGATACATTAATCACCTTTTAACGAATGCAATTCCAACCGACGACGCATCTGTTTTAAACCATAAATATTCCACCCGCATTCTGTCAATCGCATAACACTAACTATTAAACAACACAATTGACAGTTTCTGTTAAACGCCAATTTGATTTCAAAATTAGAATTAAATTATTCTGTAAACGGCAATATGAAGTTAACCCGCTTTAAGTTTTCTGAAATTTTCAAATATTTCGCAAAACTTTCTTACCATTTTCTTTCATAAAAAACTTTTAACAATAGAGAACACAACAAAAAAATAAATAAAATCAAAATTGTCCCAGCCGTGATGCGTTCGATGATCACGGAAATTAGGACTACACTTTTATAAATTTCGAGTAAATTTTTCAATTTGTTATTCTATTCAGATTAACTAAAATGTTAAGTACACAATTTTTTGATACCTTGACATAGTTTTACTTTTGTTTAGTATAATTATTAATCTGAGGTTTAAAAAAAATGTATTCAGTCTCCATATTGTAACATGTTATAATGCACTAAATCATGCAACTTTGTTACGAATGCTATAACAAATCCAAAAATAAACAATAAACAACTTAATATTGTAATGATTGAAAAACAAAACAAAAACGTAACCGGTTGATAAAACAGGAAACTGCAGCACTATTTTTGACGTTAATTAGTTCTATTTATCGTCGCACGCTTGTAAGAGAGCGGTAGTAGTGTGTAATGGAATAATAATATTATCGATGATTAATTTGACAGTTAATCTAAAGCTACGAGCGATATGGGCGACACGAATGAGATCGTTTATATTTAAATAGCGGTCGATTTATTATTATAATGAAAACACAGCCCATGTTATTAATTATTTTAAAACGAAATGAATCATTCTGAAAAAGGGTGTCTGTTTTAAGAGTAGGTATGTATTTTTTTTCAAATAGAACAAAGAGTTCGATTTTTGAATTTTGTGGATCGAACAAATAGGATGCGGTCACGCTTCTTACAAAAAAAAACAAAATAATTTAACTGTTTTTTTTTTAACAACCTAGTAAGAGTAATTAGTGAAATAACTAAATAGGTTCTTACCTACATGAAACATAGTAGATATTTTAACTTTTTTTTTTAACAAAATATTAAACATTTTTGGTAAGGTGAAAAAAATTAATGTCTATTCCCCATTATGTTAACGTGCGATAGTCTGAAATTAAGCGCCTTCACTCTTGGCTTGTTGTCAATTGGATCAGCTTTGTTTAAGTTCAATCTTAATAAGGATTGAGCGGGCTTTGCCATTTCACAAGAGTGTTGAACAAGCAGGCCTTTTATACAACCTAGATGTGCAAAGAAGAAGAGGCAACATTAACACAAGCTCGCAATTTCAAAATTATGGCTAAAATTGAGACGAAGCTGTGCAACGATTGCAAAGCTTTCGAGATTTTTCATGGTGTCCACATGCTCCTGACTAGGACCGAATATGTTCTAACCAAGGTGGTAGTAATCTGGAGAACATGGAATAAGTGTAAGATTTATTAATAGTTCAATCTGTATTACGGAACTTATTTAACTATCACTTACGGTAATCAAAAATAGTCCAGCAATTAATTTAGACATTAACAAGATGTACACAATATATTACTCGTAATTATTTAACCCAATGAACTCCACTGCATCAATCACTTAAATCTTATTATTATTTTTTTTTTTTTTTTTTATTTTTTTTTATTTATTAGATTTAAAACAATTATTACAAAGTTAAGGTACAATAATGAAGTCGCGCCAAATCCATACAAATGGATTTGTCGGCGCGTTCTTCTACAGAAATAAAAACAATAATAAGAAATAGTAACTTAAAACCTAACCAACAGCAGCAAACATAATATTATTCATAATTATTTACAGATTTTTCAATTATAAACAAATCCACATTTCAAGAAGTTTAGGTACAGATACCAAAATAATGTTGGTAAGGTTAGTACAGATACCAAATCTTAAAATTAAAGTTTGAAGTTTGACGCAAGCGATACACTGTCCGATGAATCATAATGGAAAGGAGATGGGTACGGTTGAGATATTATATTTTTAAAGATGTTGAAAGATAGAAAATAAAATTAGCCAAGAGGATGGTTAAAGTTTTTTGCAGATTTTTGAAGGGTGAAGACTCTCTCATTCTGGGTTCTGTCAAAAGCAATAATGCATTGATAGTCGTGCAATGAAGTGCTTACTCTTTTGCTTCCCTATGGTCTTAAAAGAAGCCGTTCAAGGAGAACAATTGGTTGCCCCGAATTCCAAGAATGCTTTGATTAAGACTATTGTGTTTCCTACTTAATAACTCCACTTTTGGATCAATGTGAGGCATGTGGACGCCACGAAGTTTCTCAAAGAATCATATCTTGCGCCAGTTGCACAGATTCGTCCCAGCTAAGTCCAGTCTCTTTTGAAACCGCAGTAAATCCCCGCTTCATGGTTAATTTTGGCCTGCCTCGCCGTCTTGACCTATCCGGATTGTAGAAAAGGCTTGCGTACCTATTCAAGATTCTCGGGGGACATGCGGAGGATATGGCCAAGCTAGCTCAATCTGCGATTCTGGATTACATACTGTATTTCTCACAGATTTTATTGCCATTTTTGTCAAAATGATTATGAAACTTACTGTTTAAAACATTTATGTAAGTATTTATTTTAATGTGAATAAAAAAAAAAAAACAAAAAAAGAAATTAAGTAGGTATATGCATCGAAAATATACTAAGCAATGGTAATGTCAGGAATATTGTATGGAAGTTAGTGTTGTGATAAAGATGGGTTTGGGCATGTGAAAAGAATGGATGTAAACAGAATGACAAAGAAAATTTACAAGGCTGAAAGGAAAGGTTTAAGAAAGCCTGGACGACCGAGAATGACGCGGATCCAACACATCGATACCGTCCTCAAGGAAGACCAGGTAAGAAGTACGAGAAATAGGAGGGGTTGTATGAGAAATGATATGTCGTTGGTAGCGAAAGAAGTGTGCTTGAATAGAAAAGAATGGAGGTCCGTTCTCTCTGCCTACCCCTTACGGGACACGGCGTTATGGGTAAAAAAAATAATATGTAGGTATGTAGAATAAACGGTGTTGACTTAATTGCGTATCTGTTTGAAATAAGCAATAAAAAACCCACAGTTGATTTGATAAAATGAATGATATCGCTTTCAAATTGAATCTCATAATATAATCAAATTAAAAAAGGGCATTGTAAATCAATTAGCATAAATATGCGATGCAATGACAATAGCAATGTATTGTCCTTTGAAATACACAGCTTCAGGGACAATGAACGGCAATTCAGATGTAATTGAAATATAGTCGATGACAATAACACAATCGATGCACATTGATTGTCAATAATTGAATGTCAACCGATTGCAGCGGGTTAGGGTGCATGTCGTTTGCGCACTTGTTCCTCTCATCGTGTGCGGTAAAAATTAATAGAAATGCGCACAGCTTATCTACACGCTGCTGTTTGTTTTCATATTTATTTATGAACTAGCTTATATCCGTCTTGCTTTACGTTTTTGATTCTGATTGTCAGGCTTGATCTGTAGGTAATTAAACAGGTTCTAGTCTAGCTTCCCATTGCTTAACAGACCTCTATAACTGACATAAGCACAGAAAAAGAAGAATGACACTTTTACAATTCATAAAAAGAGAGAAGAATGATACTTTTAATGTTTATAAAATAGAAAGAAGAAAAATTATATATTATAGGAAAAAAACTCCATGTTAATATTATGTTACATCTCCTTGTTCAATCGAAGGGTAAAAATATTATACGAATAATAATATTATACGAACCTACCTACATAATTTGCAAGTTTCACTCTCTCTATGGTTTGAATCTTAGCTACATCCCTCTATGTGTGGTATGGTACAAATTTTAGGTGATTGACTAATGATGAAGGCGGCTGTTTTACCCACCTTATACGAACCTACCTACATAATTTGCAAGTTTTACTCTCTCTATGGTTTGAATCTTAGCAACATTCCCTACACCCTATATGTGTGATAATTAATTAGGCATTCCACCCATAGAGGGTGATTTGTGCTATGTGTGATAAAGGCAGCTGTCAAACTTCAAAATGGAGGAATTATTTTGCAAATTTTTTCATTAAATCTTTATTTATTGAAAATAATAAGATTGGAATAACATTTTTATGTATAACAAATCAATCTACAATTATTTTATTACATTTTCATACCGTAATACCAAGATTCCATTCAACGTTTACATAAGTAATTTTGTTTCCAAAAGATGGCTTACTGTCTTTTTGAGAAATTTGTATGAAGATCCTAAAAAATAGATTTTTTAAATAGCTCTAAATATATTAAAGTTAATGCATTAAATTGAGGCAGCTTGAGGTGGCCAAAGCCCACATAAGTTGTAGCGCCATTGTTGGATGGAATTGGTGCAAATCGATAAATAATCAGCTTTTTAAATTTATCTAGGCTCACTCAAAGTGAACACAAATACACATTCGAAATCCTTCACAGAAAGCAAAGTTTGCGTTGTGAGGATGGAAATAGTGGAAATGGTCAGCAACGGTATTCAAAACCACGAACTCGAGTACGAATGTCGTTGATTGAACAGCCAAGCAACCAACTACCTCCAGTAGGTAAATGGCCAATGAACCGTATCGCTGAAACATCCTCAAAACACTATAGCTATTATTTTTTAGAGCTATGGAAAAGAACTAAAGACTTTAATAGGTGGGGATGAGGGTCATAGCTGATGATGCGTTAGGTTTTTTGGTAAAAAAAAAATATCGCAGATGGTTCCGGGTTCTTTTAGGTCGGGTCAGAATTTGTAGGCTACAAAAATTGCCTAAGATGAGACTTTTCAACAAAGTGTAAATTTGATTATACGAGTTTGTAGTCATTTACATTTTAACGACATTTTAGTCGTATCAAACATATCGTTGCAAGGGTAAATGAAAGTCCTCCTATATTTCAAGAGAAATACCGATTCTACACTGTAATTAATTATGATTAAACGCAAAAAAAAATGATAAGAAATAATTGTTAAGTGCATTTGGTTGATGTGCGCAATCATTAGAGTACGGTGCGCACACGCGCAATGAGGATGCTAGGCGCGCACGTGACCATTGACCACAGGGACTTAATGGAATGAGCTATGGTTTCATTATGGTCCAACTCACTTGTTTATATCCAATAACACAAGGGAACATACATAATATACATACTACACACATACCATAAACCATAAAATAGAGATAAGAGTGCTTTTATATTGGACCAATTTGTTTTCATTCAATGAATAATTATTGTTAGATCAATGAGTTATTACTTTCATGTGGGATCTAGTGGTTGAATTTTTTTAATAATTTTAATTTGTAGTTATATTCTTTTGAGGGTTTAAATTGACTTAAGTAAAGAAAAGGAGTTCTACATGAATTCAGTTCAGGAGCCTATCATTAAACGTAAAAAAGTCAATAACGAAAAACCTTAACCATATACAGAAAATCTAAGAAAACGCACATTTTTAAAAGAGTCGCTGGCTTTACCAATGGATTCAAAATAAATAGTGATTTTTTATTAATTTCTTCATTAAAATTTCATACAGAGACAGTGTTAATCAGTTAATATGTTATGTTAAAATAAAAATATCATTAATTATCGTAGCAAGTTCTTCCATCCAAATTTTAATTATAACTATCCGGTTTGTAAAGGAATATGGCTTTAATAAACAATATGGTGTAGGGTCAGACCACCTAAATCGAACCTGCGACATCTTTTCCGGGATCAAAGATTCAATTCCTCTGTTGTAATAACTTACGCTCAAAAATTTCATGCGAGAATAAATTATGTTTTCAATTCACAAGATTCGATATTTAATAAATAAATGCTTTTAACCCAATGGGGGGTTATGCATTTCGTATGTTAATTCATACAAAATGCGTTAAAAAAATAAATTATTATTATTTATGTAATATGCGTTAACAAAAAATATTAATTTATGCGCATTGACTACAATAATATTATATTTCCCACCCAAAAATATTTTTTAAATTGTGATAATGTTTTTGACAAAATTTAAAGTTAATGGTAGCCAGGCGATTATGCTACCAGCTATTGTACTGTAGGCCGTGGGTTCGATGTCTGGTGCAGACCATCTTCCTCTTTCACGGCACAAGCTTTCAGTAGCATTATGTGAAAGATTCAAATGAAGCGAAATCTATAATATAAAAGATAGTCGGTTTAGTGCAGACACTTTTAACTCGAGATCGGCTGAACAGATTTATATGATGCTCGATTTATTAGATTCTTCTCCGCTCCGGATAACAGAATAACTAATAAAACATTGAAAACGGTAGGTATAGAAAATAACATATTTTTTAATATACAAAAATAGAAACATATAGGTAAGTACATAAAAAAATAACAAATAAAAATGTTAATTTTATATGCCCCATTTGAATCAATCAAATCAAATCTCCATTTGAACTCCACTTGGAGAATAGGGAGGCAACAAGAGCTCTCCATTGCGCTCCATCTTGTGCAATGCTTATGACCCCCTCCCACACCATGGTACACCACTTGGCCCCATTTGAATATAATATTAAAATTAGTATGAAACGAATTTACTGACCACAATGCCATATTCTGCGAAAAAAAAAACTAAAACCACACAATTTTTATTTACTTGACAACCATTGAGTTACAAAACATTGGTACGCAGATTTTTGATAGAATTTCTTGCAAACTTTCAAAATTATTTTATTTTAACATTTAAACACATTTTTGAATAAAAAATTACAAATTCGAAATCAATATTCATAGTAAGGACTACAGGACCACGTCTATCGAGAAAACTAGATGAAATTAAGGAGAGAAAAAAAGAACATTAAGGCTGTTAGAGTCGCCAAAGGGGTGATTTTAATGATTTTTCAATCCATTTTCCGGCGTTATCTACTGTCGGATTTCGATGAAAAAAATATATAACATAAATTAGACTTTAATGAAGGCGGCCTCAGAGCCGTTTTTTGATATCTAGTATAGTTTCTTGTAGAAAATAAAAATAGCAAACGTCGTTTTTCATCTTTTTTTTAATATTCCAACTGATATATACGTCGGAATGAAATAATTCTTTTTTTGTCTTAAAGAGCATTAAAAAATCTACAAGATTATAGAACGAAATGCTAATATTTATTTCCGGCTTAGCGTATAATCCCAAAAAACCTCTATTTCACATAAACACTGAATATCGAAATATTCTATCGGCTTTAGCGTGCATGCGATAATGACACTTATAGCACGGGAATTACAAGGAACGCACTGGTTTTCGTTGTGTAAATTATTCAGTCGCCCACAACATCGTGGACTTAGATGACGTGCAACCTGCGCTAGTCCAATTTACGTTTTGTATTGTATACTTTTTGACGAAAATTCGTATATTACAGAGGACGACAAACATTGGTTAGTAATTTTTATTTTATTATTTTTTGTATTCAGCAATTAATTCTATCATAGCTGTTTGGTGATTTTAAAGTTTATATTTTTGAATTGGTATAATATGTTTATAGCCACATTGCATACCTTTTATGAACTTTTTTCTTCTAAATTATTATCATTTATGCGTTATACAGGGTGGCACGTTCCTATTGGGCAAAATTAAACTCCTTTCTAAAAATCGCTGGATTCCGAATTCTATTAGTTAGTCCGAATTCTAGCAGTTTTCTATAAAACAAAATTTCTGGACAAAATTTTAAACGCCGCGCCAATCTGAATATAACCCATTCACAAACATATTGTGATATAGGTACCAACTGATTTTGGCCCAGTCGATGGATATCTTAAGTACTATTATATCACATTATTTTGCTTTTTCAGAAACTATTTTATCACGCCGAGTGCAATATTATAGACTTAGAGCGTAAAATAAAAAATCAAAATGGGACAAAAAGAGAAGTATACCGGAATAGTGAATCGTACAAAAAATGTCTCCTTGCCAAAGCACGTAACATTAAGAAGTAAGTATTTTTTATGTATAAATTGTAACATTCGGTCTATTAATAAGCCGTAATTTGAGCAGTTCGGTCATTTTTCCATCTTATGGCAATACTTCAGTCAAATTTCAGGAACTTACCGACGAGGTCCTATTTACTCCACGGGACATGGTGGCCGGAAACTGCCGAACCAACCCGAATTGTTTGAAAGTAATACAAAAAATTGCATCAACATTATAATTGACACTAATACAATCATACAGTCGTCCTCGTTACACTTCGGAATGGTTCGGCAGTTTCCAGCTACCATGTCCCGTGGAGTAAATAGGAGCTCGTAACTTACCGATGGTCGAATGACCAGATATGTAATAATTTGATAGTTCATTTTAGATATTGTTGACTCACTTTCTTCTTATCACTAAGAGCGAGACAACCCAACGTTGTTTTGAGTGAAAGTTTTTATGGTTTTGTTCACCAGGGCACGTCATTGTTAAAATTCGAATGTTTTAAAACAGGTTCAAGTGTTGCCAAAAAAAACCATTGGAAATTAGATTATCCGGCAGTAAAATCCACATAATTTTCCACACTATTTTCGGATTGTTAAAAATGTTTTATAATACCATTATCGGAACAATTTACTTAGGAACCACCATCCGTTAGTTTACCAGCGACATACTTACAGATATTTTAGTATCTCTTTTATAGTATTGGCCCAATAAAAAAAAAATTACATTATGTATACCTTTCAAAGGTTACAAATATATCTTCAAAATCTCGTCAATTTTCAGGTCACGGAACGCTGTCCCGGACCAAATGAATGCAGCTACTTCTAAGTCCAGAGTTACTGCAAAATTAATCGATACATCTCAAGACCAACCGAGTCACAACAAGGATTTAGATTCAAAGAATATCTTAGCATGCGAAACTTCCAGATTAGAACCAACGACTGAAGGGACAAAAATATCTGGAAGGCGCGTTTTTAATATGATGTGGTTATCTTCACATCCTTTTGATACCATGACATATAATCTTGACCGTCCAGTTTTAAAGGAGGAGTTCGACGGCAATGAATCTGCACACATGCAATATATATGTACATAAGATATAGCATTTCTTTTTGTATGAATTTTGTAATTACATTTTTTTAATATGCCATTAAAATCAAATATTAAAAAAGTGTATTTTTCCCTTTCCCATTTTATAATCATATAATCTGAAATGGTGGCAATTATAATGAATAGTATGTGAGTGTTAGAAGAAATTAATTAATGGTGAGAACTCATGTTTAAAAAAAATCTGGTAAAAGCAATGTATACCTGAATGTAACGTAAAATTAATAATGTCGCTTTAACCAAATACATGTTTATCATCATTATCGGCATTATCATTATCATCACTATCATCCACCGTTGTTCAAAAATTCCAAACACATTGCAGTCAAAAGAACATTGAGGTTTTAAATATTTCGACGCATTCCACTAGTTTCCGACCCCTAACTCTACACTTACATACGTACAAATATTGTAAGAGTTAAGTAGTGGATAGAGTCCGCCCTAATTTTTATGCCCCGCCCGAAATTGACTTTGAAGTCAGAGCTGTCACGCTCTTAATTAAAGCTTTAATTATTTGTTATCTTATATACGAATATGTAGGATATTATAAAAGCGCTCATCTAGAACCGTATCGGCACGGTAAAATCGTAAATCAGTAACAAAATATCAAGACAGCATAACGGGATCTTAAAAAAAAAGAAAACAAAACAAAATGATACGAATAAAACAAATGAAGGATAAAAATTGACTATAAATTATTTAAAAGACGACACAGGTGAGGTCCTCGGATATCCTACTTGAGACCCCAAACACGATTTCGTTATATTATTATTAAAGGTGTATCGGATTTTTATTGTGGAATATTACCTAGTTTGTTGTGGATATAACAAAGGCTTTTGATACGATAACCATAATTTGGGATTTTGTGAATATTACCAGTTGTTATCTACGAAAGGTATTTGTTTAAATAAGTTTTTAAAATCCTTTGTCCTGTTATTTGTAGAGTACCTATTGTTCAAAATAAAATTTGATGAGGCTATATATTACGACCAACTACTCTTGTCGAAACGGATTTTTCAGATTTCCAATCACGTCATAAGTGTTTTTCAATGAATAGTTTTTTATTGCCCTTTCCTCTATTTCTTATTTTTAAGCATGTTTCTTACATCACCATTAAATTAATATTGCATTGTTTTTCACCAATATTGTATAGGGTTGTTATATTATTATCATAGATCTGCAAGGAGCCTTCCCCATGAATTTAAGGTGGGTCTTGACACGTTATGGCGAAGTCACGAGCCTTCGGTGTGGCTGGATCTAGCCTTTGGAATGCTCTACCCCTGGATGTCCGACAGGCACAGGGTTTGAGGGCGTTCAGAAGTGTCCTAAAGACTCATCTGTTTGCTCAGTGCTTCGGGCCTAGTCAGACATCTGTTTGTTTTTTGTTCTTGGCTCGGAAATTGTTTTGTTTTTCATTTTTTTTTGTTTGGATTATTAACCCGAATTGATAATTATGGATTTATTTTTTTGTGACATTGAAATACTGTATGTACCTACAGCACCCTTGAAGTGCCTTGTAATAAACGGTGCTATAAAAATTGACAGACCAGAAGAAGAAGAAGAACGGGAAAACGAAGCTTATAATTTTCAAATTTTAATTTTACCTAACTCTTTTCGTATGAATACCGTATTACTATAAACGGCGGTGAATATGTCAGTGCAGAACATTGTCTAGGTGGTTACGTTAGCGACAAAAAACATTTTCAAAGATAGCCGTCTTGTCAGACGACCGACGCACCGCTCCTTATGGTTCGTTTTGCACTGGGTTCCTAGGGAACGATCATTACGTAGGAAAACAGACCATTACGGATATAACGCTACTATAAACAGCGGTGAGTATGTCAGTTTAGAACATAGTCAACATTGTAACCGTAGTAACAAAAAACATTGTTATATTTTTTGAAAGATTGCCGTCTTGTCAGACGACGGACCAATCCTTAGGAACCCAGCGCATTTTTTAGAGATCGGGTACCTACTTGTTAGAACCGCGAGCGCTGAGCCGTTGCATCAATATTATCCTCTTACGGGCTTACGGTCATTTTCAACAGCTGTATCGAAGGCTGGTGGTGTAATGTATTCAAACAATCTAAGGTAAAAACCCAAGATTGTCTTCTAGAAGGATGTGCAACAACACATAAAGGTAAAGTTATTGACAAACAATATAACTTCTTTTAATTTTCTTTAATAACACAAGGTATACAAATTATACAGAGTTTACCAAATAAAATTTTGTGAATCAGGAGTACTTTGGGTATAATTTCTAGTGTTCCACATTCCATAACGATGCAGAGGACCATTATCATGGAATGAGGAGTTTTTATCAGGGAAACAACATATTGCGACGGTAATTAGTGGAACGCGCGGTCTGATTACGCTGAAATGTCCCGGGAAAATGTTTCCTCAATAAACTTACTTTACACAACTGGGACACATGTCCCAAAAGAACATTTTCATTTTTAAAAACATTTATAGTAATTAGAAATAATTTATATTATAGTTTGTTGAATATCAACTTTATTTTGTAATTCTGCTTTTACATCAGTGTCAATATCTAACTTATTTCGGTTTTTGGTCCACGTATTCGTACACAAAGGAAAAATTCTTTCTGCTTGGGCGTAAGAAACTGGGATGGAAAATACGTATTGTATTATTTGTAGCAGATTCTTAAATTCAAGGACAACGCATTGTCCTCTTTTGAAGATTTAAAATCAGGGGACAAGATAATTTTTTGTGTCTGAATACAGGACGTCCTTTAAAATAAAGTATGTTAGGCAAAAGTGCAGGTCCATCATTAGTTGGTAGGTTAGTGCTTGAGAATCGATCCTTTTGTTTGCAATCCTGTCTCAGATTGGACGGGACCGGTTGACTGATAGAGAATCGATCCTTTTGTTTGCAATCCTGTCTCAGATTGGACGGGACCGGTTGACTGATAGAGAATGCTCAAGCATTAAGTTCCGTCGGCCATACTGACACCTATGTATATAAGAGTGTTATTTATTTATCCTTCTTAATGATAAAGAGAAATATGATAAACATAAGACTGAGTACAGAAAACATAATGATTTAAAAGAATGTAAAAGATACCGATATGCCCCAAAACCAATGTGCTGCTAAAATAGCGCTGGGCCAAGACCCATAGCGGAAGTATTAACCCAAAAAGACGACAATCAAGATGATTTAAAGAAAATGACTGAACCAAAGTGGTATTGTATTTCCTAACCTGACAGGAGAAGAGAAGCCTTCGAATTTAAAAGAATGATAGTTAATGAAGAGAAGGAAGTGTGGAAATGATGATGTTCATAATGAGGTTATCCATTAAACTAAAATATCGTTGAAATAAAAAAACACCCTTAAAAAAGATACACTGTAAAAAGACTTTGTGTATTTTGAGATTAGTGAAAGCTGCCCCATCAAACCGGGTCGGTTTAACGAGAAATAAACACTTTCCGTAAAAAAAATTAAACACACAACAAAAATAAACGCAACATCTGCTTTCCGAAATATTAAATTCGATATTATTGCCATATAAAAAAAAATACGTAAAAAGTCGGCTATAAAAATCAGAAAACGAGTATCGTAAAAAAGAGTGGGTTGTGTAATATTCATGGCAACCCCGTAGCGTAGCGCACGCCACGCCACCTAATGTGTTATCGTCTATAAAACGAACTGGGGGCAGTATAAAAATTTCCTCCGACCAAAATAATATTGCTTCGATGCATGTTTTTTTCAGATAACTAGCTTTCCCGACAGACGTTGTCCTGTGATCTAACTATGAACATTGAATGCGAATTTAAAAGAATGATAAAAATGACTTTTAACCAGCGTTATTCCGACCGATACATCTGTTTTAAGCCACATATTTTCCAATTGAATTCTGACATCGCACCAACTATAAAAAAAACTGACAATTTGTGTCAAAGGATAATTATTTGATTTCAAAATAGATTTATTCACTTGTCGTGTTTTAATTTATAAAAACGCGCTTCAATGTTAACAAATCAAAAAAAAAAAGCTTGAAAGTTAGTGAAAACTATTGTGTAAATTTTATTTCCTCAAGCAATCATGTTTTTCATTATTGAAATTTAATTTGAATATGGCCTATTCTTTGGTGATCGACAACGTCGAAATTACACGATATCGTATTCCAAGAAGAAAAAAATTCTGCGATTGCTTGTGTTTTACATAGCAGGAAGCAAATGCATCAGGTCAACTGAAGAGTAGGCCAAGGAAAGGAAAAATACTAAGAGTTCTAGGGAAACTGAAAAATGCACAAGGACAAGATCAATTTTTTTTTTTTTTTTTTTTTTTTTAATAAATAAACTTTATTATAAACAAATATGGCACATGAAAAACAATACAAGCAAATCAAAATCATTTAAGACACATAAACACATTCAAGTGCAGTCTTGGACACCCTATTGGTTGAATCTCTGAGGATTCATTCAATATTGTTGAATGAATCCTCAGAGATTCAACCATTACAGAATAACCGAAAAAGCTGCAAAATCGAAGATATTGTTACATGAAGCTGACAAAAAAGGCGTTTTTTGGGTATCATGTACAAAAAAGCTGAAACAGCAATGGTGGAGATTCCAAAAAGACGCAGATCTCGTCGTCTCAGGACTTAGAACTAGAAAAGAGGAAGAAGTACTTTCAGCGGGCGATGCGATCGGGAGCTCCATTATTTACGGCTGCCAAACTGACACCGAGCAGGGAACGTTCGTCCGAACGGGAGGAAAAAGAACAATGTCCGGATCGCACGTTACAAAGCCACGGGCTCGTGGGAAACGGGGAAAGTTATTTTACAGACAACCTTCGTGTTAAGAGTAGAATCTCAGTTCTTGGAAACAAGAAGGCCTAAACTAAAATAAATAATGACAAAATCAAGTCCCTGGTTACTAAATCACTCAATAATGAGTGGAAGGCTAATAAAAAGAAAATCTATGGTTATAATATAAAGTCACAGTTGTTTTAAAAAGCTAGTTAACGCGAAAGAGAAAATAAAAATACGTTTTTTTTTATTAAAAAATTCCTTTCACTCGAATAGTCACTAATGAGCCTTCTAGAAGAACATAAAAACTTTACGAAATTTGCAAAATTTTTAACACTGGCAATAAAATAAATTCAAAGGAGCGCTTTTAAAACTTTTTTTCACGGGAATTAGCAAAGTTGGAGTGTGGAAGATTTTATTCATTCCGTAAAAGAGTTCTTTTTTAAAACTACAAAAGAATACTTTGTAGTAGGTAAAATTCTTTTAAATACACGTTTAATTTTGCTTATGTATTTCTTTTTCAGTTTGTGCCAAAAAAGAACAAAGCATTAATTTCGAAAGGAAACTGAGACATTCCAGCTTCACTCCTTCTATCCAGATTCGGCATTCTTCCAGCAGCCCACCATTTTTTGTCACGCAGTCTATTCTATTTCTATACGGAAGTAAGAACTTCTCTATAAGACAAGGTTTATCGATGGATTCGTGTGCCGTTTCGCAGGACTAAGTTTGTTACGGGGATTTCGAATAAATGGCAAATATTTCTAAGTCAGTCTTCGAAACAGTTTTAGAAGACGTTCCGTAGTGGTGTTAATTTGTATACCATTTACCTCATAAATTCAACACGTATTTATTAAAAGAGGAGAAATAATTATTGATGATTAACCAACAATTGAAAAATATTGATGATCGACAAATAATGGATAAATTTGAAAATGATAAATAATTGAAAAATTGATGAATAAATTAACCATAACTTAAATGAAAAAATCCACACAAAATGAAATTATTGAACTAATATAATAGATTACTATATTAATACGTGAAGGAAAAATATTGTAACTATTTTTAGGGAAAATGCGCGGACGGAGGAGTATAAAATTTCGCACACTTTAAGTTCATACCTATATAAGACGGGGTGGCGAATGCTAATATTTTTTTATGAATATGTATAAAACATAGGTTAAATCAATAAAAAAAACATAACTCTTTCATGTATTTGACATTGACACAGACTCATATTATATTCTTTACGCATAATATAATATTATACACGCTTTGATGTATTTGACATTTACACAGACGCAAATTATTAAATTCGTTTGTTTATCTGTGGTGAAAATGAAAAACAGATTAATATTGTTTGTCTTTAACAAGAAGTAGGTATGTATCTTGTAACATTAATACTAAGATATTTTCCTTGGATTTTACTTGTCGTAATTTGAAACCAACTCCAGGACGCTCAAATTCTATCATTTTTCTTGAAACTTTCTGACTTTTTCTCACATAAAATAAATCTGCCAGAGGCGTTTCACTCGATGCAATACTTCAAAATGTTCCCAGACTAACATTATCTACCGAGCTTAGGTAAGTTGAAACTTTGCAAGTATGTGCAGAACTTTCCTCTCAGGATCTGCAAGTGAAGTTTGCTGCGCATCGGAATGTGACTTGCTGAAACAACGTGTTAGTTAAAAAATAAGCTTTATAGGTTGAAATAATAAGGTACAAAGAACTTCTAAACTCCTAACTGTATGTAGATGACAGTACCTACTTGAAAAATTATATATTTAAAATATACATAGGTACCTACTTTGCAAGTGTGTTCATGTTTTTATATTGAATCAACAATGTTTTGCTAGAAGAAGAAGGATGTAGGTAGGTACTCGCGTTATTTTGAACTAGCTGACCCGCCCTTCGACCTTCGACCTAGCCCAGAATAAAAAAATATTATTACTTTTTACATGAATAAAATAATATGATTTACGACATTAATACTTGATTAAATTTAGCTAGTAATTTATTATCAATAGTTATCGTTGATTCGGATGCGGGATGAAGTTCGATGGGCCATAAGTTTGTATAATCAAAACAATCGTTCAACAATTGCTTTACTTTTTAAAAAATCCAAGATATGTCGTTGTTATTTCCTTACCGTCTAACTTATAAAAAATTCGTTAATCGTAAGATTACATACACTGATCAGTTTTTACTGAAATTATAAAAAAAAAATTTAATCCGCGTTTGTTATGTATGAAGATGACAATGACATTTCATACAAAATTTTGTAAACAAACAAAAATAGTAACTGGGCAACGCGAGGGTAACTACCAATATTCGCTATGTCAGATATGAACGAATTATCGATGCAGAATAGGTACCTTATTTTTTAATTATTTATTTCATTTCAAAATATAGTTAAGTCCTTATTAAATCATACGAAACCTTTATGTTTCAGCCAAAATAAACCAATTCATGTTTGATCACTTCAATTTTAATATCTGTACCTACTTAAAAAGTATTCTTTGAGTATTTTCTTCAAAACGTCATTATATTTCTTATAAATTTAGTTGGTGCATCATGGTTGTAAGACCTCGATGATTATGGGAATGCAATATTTGCTTTATTTGTTTAAATTTTTTATTATCAAAATGATAAACCAAAACAAAATGGACCAAAATATAAAGGGAGCACCTAATTGGACGGGAAAAAAACTTAAAAACTATTTATTACAGAAAGCGTTGTTGTACATACACTTGAAACCATTGTCAGTTGACATAAAATCCAACATGGCGGGCTAAAATCTACAGAGATCAGCTCGCAATCAATCGATATGGGTTAAACTACCTCGACGACGGCGACGGCTTGATCGCAAATTTTCTACCGCTGAACTCTTATTTTCCACTGATCACAGTTTTTTTATAAAGCAGTCAGTGACCATAACAACGATCAAGAAAATAATATACTATGGAGCTCTGACTGAATGTTCGTTGAGTATCAGCAAACCCTTAGGTATACAAATCGTACACATAAATATTGAGTCATGTGCTTGCATTTTTTAACACTCTTTCTCTCCGCCATTTTTCAACGTCAATTCAAAAACCAAAAAGATTACTGTACATAACACAATTTGATAAAATGTGCACATGTACTACATAAATTTACGTTCTACTCCCCGTTTAGATAATGCAGCCTCTTCTGGTGACAATAAATCTTGGCAATGTCAGAAGTTTATCGGGACGCCATGAAATATAATATCAAAACAAAGCAGAAAACACAAAATGACATGACGCAGATTTATGCGAAACATTTTCAAGTAAAAAAAAGAATTGACTTCTCATATTTTATGGTTGCACTTTATGGGTTCGTATTTTTTTTACATTTTGAGAATGGTTGAAATAACTTCTCATGTTAATCATGAATGAACCTTGCTTTTATAAACCCAAAACACCCATATGCAGTATAATTTCTACAATCAAGTTTAGACTTTAGAGTGTTGTCATAACAAGATGACGTCACACAGAGTGTTGACTACAATAATTTGTATGGCTTGAATCAACACCTGAGTAAACGTGGCGTCATCTTTACTCCATAAAAAGATGTCCCATAGTTACCAAAGTTGTAGAAAATATTCTACATATGGGACTACGGGTGTATGTCGCACAAGTGTTTAAACTACTTAAATAATTTTTAAGCCAACAGATAAAAAAAAATATTATGTCATTCTATGCTATTTCGTCGTAATTTTATGCCAGGCTTAAAGATTTGCCAGAAATAAATGGTGTCTGAAATGGCTAGGATTTGAATGAGATCGCAGATAGATTGCATTTAGACCATTTCGTGAATACCAATCCATGTTGATTTTTAAGTAGTATTTGTACCTACTAGTCAACAGAAGAGCATGCCTTTTTATCGATGACCATATTTTTAGGTCTTTTTTCAAAATTCCTTATAAAGCTTCATACACACGTAACGATTTATCTTTAAGATTTGACCGACGATACGAAAACTTTTTGACGTGGTCTGGTCACTCCCCTACAAACGTACGTTTTTCTTGCCCAAACAAAAACACACTTTACTAATAATCAGAAAAAAAAAATTCATAATTCTTTAAAATATCGTGTGGGTTAAATTGAAATCTAACGGAAATGGTCAGGAATTGAACCTAAAGACACGCGAACACACTTCGAATCGTTGGACCGTATGCTAAGTATAGTAATTGTAGGGAAGAAGAAGAAGTCAATGATCTTGTAACCATCATTCGGTGTTAATTGCTGGAACCATTATAATTTATTATTACGTGCAGTGACTAGACAACAAAAAGACACGCAGGACATAAAATTATAAAAATCATGGGGAGCACAATATATTTTCATAAATCAACTCTAGAAGTTCTTCCACAAAATGGACTATCTGATATAATATTTGATTTATCAGAGGTTTTGGTTAAATCGTACTGTAGATAAGTAGTCTATAAAATCACCTTACAAAAACGGGATTTTAGCACCCAGTGTGAATCTTGATGTCGAACCAAATGCAAAAATTTGGATAAAATTTTATTTTTTATACATTTCTGAAGTAGGTATATTTTGAACATATTGTATAAAAGAAGCTGAATTAAGACCAAGAAATGCACACCGCACTTTTAGCTCTGTTATCATGTAATTCCAACAGGGCTTAAGAATTTGCGCAATCTATGATCTCAAGGATATCAGAAAAGTTAGGTTCATTAAGATTAACAGACTGCTTTGAAAGGGTTACTTGCGTAGAGGGGATCTGGAACTCTCAAAATGGGATTTCGAAAATGTGTCGGAGAATGAACCTACTGTGATAGTTGGGTGTAGTTGTCGCAGACTGTTGGACTCTGGGCATTATGAATGGAAAGTGGCAGCGAGTGATAAAACAGGATGGAAAATCTTAAAGGCATCTAAAGCCCGCCATGTGGTGTAAAGCTGAAGATTATAATGATGAAGAATCTAGTCATGTCCAAAACAATATGATCCCAACTTTTTTTCTTTTCTTTATAAATACACTATATTGTTCCCACTCAGATTTTCTCTTTGGAAACTCACTACCAGCTATCTTCAGGATTTAGAAATTGTCTCCTTTGCCTTATGGTATATCTCTCTCGTAGCCTAGAAGCTTTTGTTTCTGGTCTGGTATTCATGTTATCGAAAATCTAACACGAGACTTCACGATTAAAATTCGATCAGAAAACATGATCCCTAATAAGACAAAAATCATATTTAGTAAAAGCTCAAATCAAAAAAGTATGAACTTGAAAGAACTTTTATGAGTCCTAAGGACGAATTCATCAAACTCAAAAATTCCTTCCTTAATTCTTCTGATAATTTTAAAGTATCAGATAGAAGAAGCCCTGACCGTATAGCAGGACGCTACAGCTGGTAAGGAATATCTACATTTAAAAAGTAAATGTTGTGAATAGGCACATACACTTTGTAAAGATACAGGTCCATTACTAAGTCCATAATGACATAACTTGAGGCAGAGAAATATATTTATATTGTTCCGTGATATATACCTCGAAGTACACGGTTAGAGTTTTCTTGAACTAAATAAATTTAATACAAAAAAACGCAACTGTTGATAAGAACATGCTTTAGTTTAGAAGGATGGAGTAGTTTTTCTTCTTGAGAGCATAAAAGATAAAAGATAAAAGCTTATAAAAGTTTTCTTCATGCGACCTCTTCAAAATGATACAAAACATTCCATTTGATAGCACGTACGAAAAGTATTATTTCACTTACTTATAAGCATATACCTATTATTATTCCATTACCTACGAATGCCAGGATCGAAAACTAACCAAGAATATATATTTTCATATTAGAAAAGAAAGATTTTATTCACTGCTTTTTTTATTAACAAGCGACCGCTTTCGGCTACCAGATTGCTAATTTATAACGTTTCTTTCCTAACATAAAAAAATGTTTCGTGACTGTTTTGTAGTAAACCCTAAATTATAGAATACATTGTGAATTGTGGTAGAGGATCTAGAATTTTTATTACATAAAACATTGTAGGTTTTTGCTTTTAACTTTATATCGATTTTTTAAACATAACATTCAGTTTATCATAGTTAATGTACAGTTTGTCATAGTTAATGAAAGATGTTACATAGCCATAGCATCGTTCTTTTATAGATGTCATTGCCATAACATCTACTTATTTATCGAGTGTTTAAAAAAATAATCGGAATAACACCATGTTCACGTTGATTTTTTTTCCTGTTGGCAGATTTACGAGTTCGTTCGAATAAAAATGTCTCCTCATTCAAAAAAAGAACACTTAAAATTTTTATATTTGAAATAAGAACAACCAATTAAAGATCATTCAAATAACAGTGGCGCTAGTAGTACGTATATCAAAACCGCCTTTAAATAGAACCAAGAACGCGAATGAATAAATCGTGAGTGATGAGTGGACAATACGCAACATGAGATAATTAGTTCCACCACGTTATAAATAATAATATCCCTTTATAAAATATAAACATTACAATGTTTAGTAGAGTAAAATACGGTCTAATATTAGTCCGAAGACAGCGCATAAAGCACAGATGTAATAATTAGTAGAGCTAAAAATAAACATAGAGCTTTTTATACTTAACAATAATGGTGGCATTTATGTCTACCTACTAGAGCTTAGCCCCGCGGTTGTAATATAATGAGTGGGACCGGGATTGGTACTTGAAGGCGTCCTGATGATACAATGGGTACCTACCTATTCTATATTGATACACCTGCTCAAAGGAATACGGAATCCTCAAATCTTTTTTGAGGATTCCGTGCCAGATTTGTATTGCATTATTGCTTAATGGTTGAATTTTATATACCTGCTATTGGAGCACTGAAGATTCTATGTTGTTCGCTAGTTTACCGACCACTTCTATATTTCCAAAGGTCTATGACGACACGTTTCTCTAAGAAGTGTCAGTATTATACGGTGAAACATATTGCCTGATGCAGTTTCAATAGTCAATCGAACCCGTCCAATCTGAGACAGGCCAACCCCTGATAGAATTTACAACTTGAAACTTCTGAACAATCCAACCCTCTTGATAAGTATTCAGCGCTTATACCACTAGTTTCACCACTAGGCTACAAAGTTAGCACCGAAAGCTCACTCAGCAATTTTGTCAATTTTCAAGGATTGTGTCCATTTTGTGGGCGTTTGGTTACCCCACATACTCCTTTAAAGAGTTTATCCGGGGGTTTATAAGCGAATTAATGAAATTTATTTGTAAGGGTTTCAACATTAGTGTTCGGTAGACTAGAGGTTACTATGCCGGCTTTCGTACTGTTTCGTGCGGAGGTCATGGGTTCGATCTCAGCTGCCGATCTCATTCCTCTTTAACGACACAAGCTTTAAGTAGCTTACTGTGAAAGAGTCAAATAGTGTTCACTTTAAGTGAACACAGATTCGTTTTTTTTTAAAGAAAAAATCTTTCAGCACTGCACTCGTTTTCGAGTGATCCGATAAATAATACCTATTAAATGAAAGTAATTAAACGTTATTCCAGGATCCGGCAAAATATATTACATGAATGTCATTAAATGTTGATCCAGGATCCGGCAAATATTACATGAATGTCATTAAATGTTAATCCAGGATTCGGCAAATATTACATGAATGTCATTAAATGTTAATCCAGGATCCGGCAAATATTACATGAATGTCATTAAAAATGTTAATCCGGGATCCGGCAAATATTACACGAATGTCATTAAATGTTAATCCAGGATCCGGCAAATATTACAATATGAATGTCATCAAAATACAATAATCATGAAATTCGGGAAAGGTACTTTTTAATTAGCCTTCCACTCATCATAGAGTGATTTAGGCGGATAGGCAAGTACTTCATTCATTTTGAAATTTCTCGTTAATATATCACAATGCCTTTTACATAAATTATTCGAATCTCATTTTTTGCCGAAGGGCTCGTTTGTACTAACTTACTTACTTTTCAAGTCTGGACAAAATCTGAGTTAGACACCCTGTAATAAAAATATCCATCATCGATGCATACGCATGACGTTTTTCAGCTTGGTTGGAACTGAAGACGGATGGTTAAAAATACAGCCGGATGGACCATAACATTACATTTCGGTACGGGACACGCGATATCTTCTGGGTTCAAGACTTTTTTATGTTTTCTTTCTAAGCCGAGGAGTGAAGTTTGCTCCATTCGGGTGTTATTACGGAACATATAGAGTGTTTCGTCACAGCGGAACCTATTTTTTTATGTCAAAACAAAATTTTATATACGTGTTTGCACTTTATACGCCATGAAGATCGTCCTTCGTTGTTGGATAAACGGGGAGACAAACTCCCAAAGAAAGTGTAAAAAATGTTAGGTACTTTTAAGGGGAATAAATCTGCTAGGAGGGACTGGTTGGATGTGGCTGTCACATAATTAAAGATAGCATGGATTTAGTCTGTTATATTATTATCACAATTTTTACAAATGGAAATTCAAAAGAAGAAGAAGAAGATGATGAATCGAAGAGACCATCCACAATACCAAACTAGTTTATGTGTCTTATCTTATAACTAGCTTATACCCGTCTTGCTTTACGTTTTTGATTCCGATTGTCAGGCTTGATCGGTAGGTAATTAAACAGGTTCTAGTCTAGCTTCCCATTGCTTTGTAGACCTCTATAACTGACATAAGCACAGAAAAAGAAGAATGACACTTTTAATGTTTATTAAAATTTTGTATGAAGATCCTAAAAAATAGGGTTTTTTAAATAGCTCTAAATATATTAAAGTTGATGCAGCAAATTGTATTAAAGAACCTTCTCTGGCATTTTGTACGGCTCTGTGCAGATTCATATCTGACGTAGCATTTGTATTTTGAGCGTGATGCGATGACATACAGTAAAAAGCAAATACCTAAAAAAAACATTTCTGAATTATTATATAGAATATAAAATGAAAGTCGGGTTAGTGCGAATACTTATAACTCCAAATCGGCTGAACAGATTTTTATGATGATTGATTTATTGGATTTTTCTCCGCTCCTAGATTAATAATGTGAATGTTGTAAAGAGGTGATGTCTAAATCTGTATAGTATAGATAAGCATAGATTAATAATGTGAATATTGTAGAGAGGTGACGTCTAAATCTGTATAGTATAAGTAGAATAATATTGTTATTTTTAAGTTATAAAATATGTAATTTTTGTAACTTCATAATCTAAATTAAAAAAAAAATAACTAAGCATCATAAAAAAAACTGTGCAGCCGATGTCGAGTTATAAGTGTTCGCACTTACCCGACTTTCTTTTATATTATAGATAATGGTCAAATTAAGAAAGCAAAAGCTCAAACGTCATGTTTGGCTTAACCTAAGCAAAATCTCGGGTATGAACTTCTCAATATACAATCAAAGAATATGTCTCTTTCTGCTAACTACAATCACACATGTTCTAATTTGCTATGTTGATTTTAAAAACAACACTTTTGTACAGATGTGCCAAAACATGATTCTGTCTAGGCAACGTCAAACTTATTAAACTAAGGTAGGTAATCTGGTATTATTGAGGTCTCTATATTTTTAACAGTCATTCTCCCAATGATTCTTCGTACATTTTAAATCTGAGAATGGAAAAAAAGAGCGCGAAAGGAGTTCACCATCGAAAGGCTAAAAAAATCAATTGACAAAATATCCAACCCATTCGAACTGTTTCTACCTGTATAATAACATAGCGCTCCCTCTGCCTAAATATTATATTATTAGAGTTGGCGTCATTAAGTGAGGAGGATTGTTAAAAAATAAAGACAACAATAATAGGAGAGAGAGAGACAACTTCCTCCGGGGTCCTCCGCATGACCGAAACAAAATGTGTTGTGGATCCAAGACTTGTCACTCAGCAGTCGGCAGCTATACTGGAGATGTCACACACGGCGAACTCCCGTATTAGAAATGTGAAGTAGGTACCATATTCAAATTATGGAAAGTAGTCAATCATAGTATAGGAAATTTTATCAATAGAAACTGCATCTTACAATTTGATTTATTGATTTAAATAAGTCGGTAGCATTTTAAGTCTACTCCAGTACCACTAGTATAAGTTTTCGATGTTCGAATATCGAAACGATCATCGAAAGGGTTTAGAACAATTTCCGTACAAAAATGATCGAATGATTCGATTAACGTGCACGTAGCTTTCGATCAAACTCATACTAGCCCCACAGTAGTTTATCATCAGAGTTCGATCATTAAAACGCATGAAAATGCAATGTATCTACCTAGGTAATTCGCGCTGTTGTCCTGCTCGTCGGGGTCCTGAAGACCCTCTAATACCGTGTTGCGCTCCTTCGAAGCAGAGAATAGGGGCTTGGACATGGTGTGTGTTTCATAAACATTGCGCAAGATCGAACGGAATAGAGAGCTCTTTTGCATACCTATGCCCCTAGTGAAATTTAAATAATGACGATTTGATTGATTGTTGATGATGTCTAATAACTAAAAATCGTATTCATTATATTAGGTATTCAAATAACGGTTTTCTTTCACATTTACAAGCTTTTCGAAAGATGAGCATTTTGTAAACGATGACACTGTGGAGAAAAAAATAAATGACAGATTGACAGAAAAATCACGCACATAAGCTATGATTCCCATAGATTCACATGATGGATTGGTAGCACTACAAAGTTTCAAATACTTTGTTGACGATTATTCATGACTATACTAGTGTAAATAAGGTTATTTTACATGAAAAACCTCAACATAAAGCAGAATGTAGATTTTTTAGAGAACAAAATCATCTGTTGAAATGGAGTGATGTCACTCCAAAAAATGACTGTAAGTTAGGAGAAATGGGTTGATGGATATTGGATATAATCCAAACGGATACATCCAATAATGTGATAGTGAATTGGGAGTTTAGCAGAACTGCCTATTTTCCTCAGTTCTCTGCGAAATCATTAGAAAAATCTTCGAATTACAAATCCTAAATCTGCATATTATGTAAAAACTTTCAGAATGGCAAATAATTGTCTATTGTCTCGATCTTCTAAATTTTCAACGTCTATGACACATAAAAATGTTTAATACTATAGGTATACTATCCAAACATATCATAAAACGAATTATTAATTAATTTATATGGAGACGCATAAAATGAGGAGTGAGAAGGAAGATGGACATAAAACGTTGGTATTCGTACCAAAAGCCTTTCAACGGTGGGAGCAGAGACGGTCGTAAAGTATCCCAGGGCCCACAGCAGTAAACTTTATATTAGCTCACAAACTCCCTATCACCCCTTGGAGACAATTAAAAATAATGCTCCTTATCTCGACTCTGCATTTCGCGTTGGGGAAGTTATTTTGATAATATTGTCAAGTATTGAGGAATGTTACGGGCTTGCAACTCGTATTCGAAGAAGGTTGGGGAAACTAATAAATAATAAAGATTTCACGAAAGAGGAAGATGGTCGGAGGATCGAACCTTTGACTTCCATAACGAACCGTTAAACTACCAACCACTTAAATAACAAGAATATAAAAGAAAGTCGGGATCGAGATCGGCTGAACAGATTTTTATGATGCTTGGTTTACTTATTGGATTCTTCTCCGCTGCGGATAAAAGGTCAATTATTAAAAACTTGGAAAATGGATATCAAATAATATAAAATATGATATTAAAGTAAGAGTGGAACGAATTTAATTACAACAACGCCATCTGTGAAACAATCCATAACAACACGATTTTTATTTACTTGACCAGAAGAGTTGAGTTTCAAAACATTGATACGCAGATTTTTGATTAAATTTCTTTCAAGCTTTCAGAATTAATTTTTGAAAATATATTTAATGTCGATGGTTTTCAGATGAACAGTAATTGTGTTGTTATAGATTTTTTCATAGACGGCGTTGGCGTCGCAGGAAATCCGATCTCTAATTATATTAATAAGTGTTCGCACTGACCCGACTTCCTTTTATATTACAGATTCCCTGAAATATATCTACCTAATTTATAGTAGGCACACACTTGAAGTTCGTTCATTGAAGAAAACAAACCATTTCTTGGTCTCTCATAATCAAGTAAGATGTGTGTATACGAAAAAGTCTGGATATTAATCCTGGATGTTGCTAATTCCAATATTATTTTATTAAAATTTAATGTCAATAATGTAAAACATCAATGTGGAGTATGAAAAGAAAAAAAAAGACCAATATACCTAAAACTATTAACGAAGATGCCAAAGATTCCTGACAACTAATCAAACCTGATTTTCGTCTTTAACAGAAGATTATCAACGATGATAACCGCACCTGGGATCTAATTGCGTTTCTTTTATAACAAAGTCTTAAACATTCAAAGATATCTTCGATGACATTCAAGTCTTGGAGATACGTAACCATTGCAAGTAATGGCAGGCGGCGGTTTCTTTCAAGTGTCGATTGAAATATTTTAAATATGCGGCTGCCGATTTACCGAGGAATTCGCCATGAAATTGCGCTGCTCTTCGTAAGGACACAAACAGGTGTTTCAAGAAAATAATAATAATATGAATGGGACTTTTTTCATATCATATTATTAGTTTATTTGTTGAACCAGGAAATCAATTTTCATAAAGGCTATGATAATGATTAAGATTTGCTTCATGAAAACAATAATAATTATGACAAGTGCATCATCAGAATTATTGGGTTAGGTACTGTTAAACAAAATATGAAACAAAAAACATGTTATTGTTGAAAGTGCATTTTTTTCATAGGTTTTTAACAGGATTCTAAGGATAGGCGGAAATATACGGAATAGTTCTCAAGTATTTGGTTGGAATACCTATAAATAATATGATCGTATAAAAACCTTTTTAAAACGTATACGGATGTTGAGATGAACTCCGGTAGACAAAGCATTTAGGTTACCTGAAACAATACAAAAATTAATTAAAATAAAATGACAAGCAAAGTGAAAATGTATGTTGATTATGTGTTGTCTTTTTATGTTAAATTTTATGTGTTGGTTGTTAAACTTTTCAAAATAACAGTAAAGAATGAATAAATAAATAAAATGAAAAATACAACATAAAAAATCATAAATTTATTTATATACCTAGACTTAAAAAAAAACTTTTTTTAACATTTGTCTGCATGCTACAATATCAATTAACAAGAAGTGAAATGGTTGGTAGTCTAGCGGTTACAACGCCGGCTTTCGTGCTGTTTCGTGTTGAAGGTCGTGGGTTCGATCCCAGGTGCCGACCATCTTCCTCTTTCACGACAAAAGCTTTCAGCACCTTACTGTGAAAGAGTTCAAAATAATTTATTCACTTTGAGTGAGAAATAACTCTTAATATAGGTATTGAATTCTAGATTTTTAGACACAAATTACAAAATGTTACGAGTAAAATATAAACGAAAGCAAAATTTTACACGTGATTGTATGAAGCTACGTATCATGTTGCTGTATTGCTAGCTGTGTAAGAGAGAAAAATGTTTGCGGTCAAAAAGGTTGATCGCAGAGCGGGCTGTACAATACTTAAACATTTAAGAATTTTCTCTATATTTGACCACAGCAGAGAAAACCTACCCTTCAACATCCATAAAATGAAACATTTATACACGGGCCTTTGTATTTTAAAGTGGTAAGTTGTATTCATAGCAAATAATATATACCTACCTACGCGTGTATTCAGGGTTTTCGTAGGTATATATGTAGGCTTATGAATGCAACTCGTGTAAAGGGATGTAGGTCAAGGGTAAGGGACAGTTATAAGAGACGCGACCGAAAAGAGGCTTCTCCGAATCATTCGGAGAGTAACGAATATGTAACAACTTATAACTCTAACAATTCATTGATGATGTTCTATTATTAAATGAAACAAACCACTATGGGCTTACGATAGTTTTCTACTGTTATTTTGATGGCTGGCTTGGTGTGATCACTTTACGTTAATAACGTTCGCCACTAGGAGGTTTAGTTTAAGTCTCCGAAACTTCTAATCATGAGAATTCTCGACATGTTCAACATGTCAAAAAATCCCATGTATACAACAGGTAGATATTTAATAATAATAATTAATGAGATATAGACAAAAAGTTGGAAATTATTGAGAACCAGAGAACAATCAATTTTAAAGACTGCGACTGCTGTCATGTATTTGGCGCCAGGTATGAACGTATCCATTTTTGTTAACGTCTCGCCTTTATTGCCTATTGTCTTTGTTGGTGCACAACGTTCTAATTATGTCTAGATTCTTGTGACCTTTTTTCAGGACTAGATCTTAACGAATATGTAACAACTAATGACTCTAACAATTCATTAATGATATTCTATTTTTTAAATGGAACAAACCACTACGGGCTTTCGACCGTAGAATAAGCAGGTAAAAATTATTAAAAGAATAATTATTGATATTTCTTGTACTAGAGGGTGCCTTTAGAATTGTTATATCTATAGAAATATTTTTTTTTTCAAGAACAATGTTTAAACATCTCCATAAGAATAACAACAGATGCTGACAGTAGATGGCGCTTGGATTTTAACTATTGACGCGCAAATTAAGCCAGTCTCTGTAAGGCAGTGTAAGGTTTGTGTAGGTAACTCACCCAGGATACATCTCCGAGATTCACGGTGATCTCCGTTGACCCCTGTATAAATACATCCACCATTATTATAACAAAACAATTTTCTCACACGATTGAGTTGGGAACATTCTTTGTCAAAGCCGAAAAGGAATTCTTCGATAGCCTCGGTATTTTCTTTTCAGTATGAAAAAGTTCCACAACATTCAAACTCACATTTTTAAACTGTTTAAACTCTATAAACAAACAAGTAGCAATAAGGACCCATAATATAGCAGTGGGAAGAATGGCGTATGTGTATTTAGAACATTCGAAACTTGGATTGGGTTCAAATTCAACGACAGACATTTTAGTCGGAGTTTAACGGTTATTTTTATTGTTGTTCAGCAACAATAGTTGAATCAAATCCAACTTTTTAATAACAACCAACAGAAGATTTGTCCATTCATATAATTCAGAAATGATACATTTGTATATAATTAAAAATATGTTGTAATCAAGGTTTGACGTTATTAACCGAAATTTATCTAATTATTCTAACAACTAGTGGTCACCCTCGACTATTATTAGAGACACAATATTAATCTACTGTATTCTCTATTTGACCATAGATTAACAAAATGAATTCATATAGGCGTCGGTGTCAATGTCAAATACACAACATTGCAGTACTGTTTGTTATGTTATTTTTTATTGATTTAATATATTTTTTATGCATAATAAAAAAAAATATTAGCATTCGCCACTCCTTCTCTATAACAACTATAAATATCAGAAATTTCATACGCCTCCGTCGGCGCAATTTTCGTAAAAAGGGGTAAAAAAATTTGCTTCACGCATATTTTTAAAATATATAAATAATTACCGTAAAAGTAAAAATAACAATAATAATAAAATACAAAAAAAATGTAACCATTTTTTTTTATTATCAGTGGTTTATTTTGAAATTGATACTTTATGGTTTACTTCTCTTCTTCTACTGCAAAATAGAACCCCAAGAATTATGCTATAAGCGTTAAGGTTTCAAAAAATAAAGAAAATCATGATCGATTCATGACCCATGTCATCTTTTTTTTTAAGGTTTATAACTATACCTACTCTTTCAGCAAAATGACATTTGAGAATGTCAGAATTTAAACTGAGTCAAAAGAGCGTATCTAGCTGTCCAAGATCAGACAACCTCGTAGTCCGCTAGTATTGAAAAAGCTTCTATGTTTGGATTTCTCTCTTGAGAAGGTCACATTACGATGTTTGTGAATACCAGTTTAAGAATAAAATAATATATATCATTGAGAATATGGAATGGAAGTTCTCCTAACAATGACGGTTGGTTTATGTGCTCTGTTACATCATTAGCATAGTAATGCCATTATGACTATTTTGGTTCTCAAGTAACATGAACTGAAATGTTATGAACCAAAGGTGAAGTGTTCTTAACTCTCAGGCTTAATAAAGTTAAAGTCGAACTGTTTATCAATGAACATACACGCAGATTTTACGTGGGAGTCTACCGGTTTGAATGACGTTTTTATCTGTTGCGAAATCGGTCCTCGCATAAACAATTTAAATTAAGAAATATTTTTGTTTTCGCAAACGATTATTAGGCAATAAAACAATAGAAAAGAAAAATAATCTGTTTAGAAAAACGAGTATTTCTTGTCTCGAATACAAAAGCTTTCAATTTGATATATGTATTAACGGCTAACGCTAACATTTTCACCTTATGGCCCAACGCATCAATGTGTAGATAAATGTTCTTGGTAGCCATCTATAAGATAAAGTTATGTAGTCGATAAAGTGATGGAAAGATTCAGTCGGCAGCATAAATTGAAAACTATTCGATAGACGGATACCAGGAAGATTACAGCGTTGCTATACTGAAATCTATTGATTTTAATGGATTTGATTTTTCGCGCCAGATTTGATGTCTGATGAAGTCTTGTTTTGACATTTATTATTAATGCGTATTGAATCAGATATTAAGGTTAGGTTCTATTATGACAGCCATCACAGAGATAAAACGTTATCCAAGAGTAGGAACCTCTTGCTAAAAGTGGCGTCGGATATTCTACACATTGATGCGTCAAATATCTCAAAGAAAAGCTTTTCTGTAACATAAATTTATCAATCCCCTGATTGATGAGTTGGGCCTAAGATATCTTAAGTTTCCATCAGTGATATGTTAAAAATATGGTTACTGGTTTCCATGAGTTTTGCATGTTCGTGCAAAACCGTCCGTGAGGTTCGACCCTAAAGGTGATGCAGAAAATCCGCACTTAAGAGAAGGAATGTCGTGAGAAGGGATCGCAGACAGGTCTGTAACGAGGTGTAGTAGATCTGTTAATTAACTCGCAAATGTCAGCGAGGACTTACTTTATTACGAGCCTTGTTTGAGAAAATGTTGTAATGAGAGTATTCTGATATGTGCTGTTAAGTGTTTTGTTCAAGTCAGACAACCTCCTCTAATAAAATCTCCCATAGAAATAACTCGAGAAGCCAGAAAAAATATAGAAATTACTGTATAATGTTAATGGTTGGTAGCACAGCGCTTATGACGCCGACTTTTATACTGTTTCGTACTGAGGGTCGCGCGTTCGATCCCATGTGTCAATCATCTTCCTCTTTCACGACACAAGCTTTCAGTAGCTTACTGTCAAAGAGTCAAAGGGTGTATTTTGTGTTCACTAACTTTGAGTGAGCACAAATTACATTAAAAAAAGAGTTATATTGAGAATAATTATAAGTTAAAAAGTATTTAAAAGTAAACTTCACAAAAAAAATATAAAGAATAAGGGTTATAAAAAAAATTGGTAAAAAAGAAAGTGCGATGGCCGGGAATCGAACCCGGATCAACTGCTTGGAAGGCAACTATGCTGACCATTACACCACCATCGCCTGTAAAACAATCAGTAGACTTTACATTTAAAAATGCTTTGTTTTAAATATAAATCGGTAAAATAGATATTTACAACTGGTCAAACAAAAGTTAGAAAACAATAAAAAGAAAGTGCGATGGCCGGGAATCGAACCCGGATCAACTGCTTGGAAGGCAACTATGCTGACCATTACACCACCATCGCTCGATGAGCATAGCGGCAAATTTTAGCAATTAAAATAAAATTACTTGTTAGCAAATAAATATATTAATACATTATGTACATTGCTAAAGTAAGACAAATATTGAGTACCTACCTATATTATTCGAATCGACAGCTGAATAAACTACGCGATTTGTATCTACAAATAAATAAAATCTAAAGATATAAAAGAAAATCGGGTAAGTGCGAACACATAACTTGAGATCGGCTGAACAGACATTTGTCATGTTTGGTTTATTCGATTTTTTATTCAAGCTTTTGTCTAATTTGTTAACATTGAAGCGCGTTTTACATAAATTAAAACACGAAAAGTGAAGAAATCTAATTTTCGTTTGACAAAAACTGTCAGTTGTTTAATAAATAGTTGATGCGATTGACAGAATTCGGATGGAAAATAATATGTGACTGATAAAAAGATGCATCAGTCAGAATGAAATTGGTTAAAAGCTATTTTTATCATTCTTTTAAATTCTTATTCAAAATTCATAGTTAGACCACAGGACAAGGTCTGTCGGGAAAACTAATTGCAAATAAAAAATGATTAATGTGTAGTAAATTTAAGAGCACGCGAAAAAGCCACAATGTGTATTACCCTTTATTTTGTTTAATTTTCACTAAAATATGGCTTTGCAGGCAATAAAATGTGCACATGATTCATTTTTTGTGCACTAATATGATGAAAGTGAAGAATATAAAATATTATGTTCGGATTATCAATATGAGTTCCCGGGCTAAAATAATAACCATCCCGTATTAAACCTAAAACCGTTGGAACCTTTTGAATAGGTCAGAGCGCTGGTATCAGCTGTGTAATTTATAGCAAAGTCTTATAGGGTATTATTGGAGAATGATGAATCTATGTAAATATACGTAATAATACGGAGTTGCTAAATTGTATGTCGGAACAGAAAGGAATCCAGGGGTATCTCATCTTTTAACCGTGTTTCAAAAAAAACTAATAATATAAAAAAAAACACTAGAAAATTGAAAAGCGGTCATAGATAAGTAGTAAGAAGGTAACCTACTATATGTTTTCTTAAATTTTCTAATATTCCACGCAATTTCATTTTTTTCATAATAAATGAAAACCTCAGCCTTCTCCTGACTAAATGCACAAAAAAAAAAGATTTTGCGAATTTGGTAGTCATTAATTAATACGCGTGATACGATGACAAAAAGAAATAAGAGGTCCATTTTATGCGAGTACTAGCTTCCCCGACAGACGTTGTCCTGTGGACCCTTTGGTCCTAACCAAAGGCGGCCCCGTTCATTATGCACTGCAGCCCGATTCACGGTAAAGTTTAAGTCTAAGTTTAGTTCGAAGTTCGAACGAAGTTCGATTCAAACCCTCCGTGAATAGGTACATAGACTGTAGATAGTCGCCGCCTACAATAATTATTATTACCAGTAGCCCTATTCACAAAAGTTTGAATCGAACTTCGTTCGAACTTCGAACTAAACTTTTCCGTGAATCGGGCTGCTGCTCCTCCAGAAACAAAAATAAACTAACTTAATAATAACATTAAAATATTAATTTTAAAACGTCCATATTTCATTCGTGTTCAAAGCTCAGACGGGATTAACGCGAGAATATAATTATTATATCCGCGCAATTTGGTTGACTTTGTATGAAAAATTTCTAAAACGCCAGAAACGGTGGAGTAAGTGAAATGGGCTACCGTAAGAATGGACAATTATTACGTATGCGATAATGAGAGGGTGCAGGTGCAGAAGACAATAATTTTATTGTTAAAAATGGCGTCGCATCATATTCGTTCCATACAAACTTTAATATCATATTTTATATTATTTCTTATTCATTTTTCAACTTTTTATTAGTTATTCTGTTATCCGGAGTGGAGAAGGATCCAATAAATCACACATCGAAACAATCTCTGAAGCCAATCTCGAGTTATAAGTGTTCGCACTAACCCGACTTCAATTTATATTAGAGATAAACGTATATAAAATCGACGAAACAATCAACGACCATCTTTTGTACGCGGAACATCGGTGCGTCACCCCTGGCCGAAACGACCGTTCGAGTTATCAATCCTACTCGTTAGCAAGAGTTCCAGTTAGAGAAATAATAAGATAGTATTACCGACTCCACTTATTTATCGTCTGTGCACACAGAGCAGTATGATTGAGTCATGTGGAAATTTAAATGCACGCCAATTTGGTCCTTATTGCTGAGGTGTACAAAATATTCCTTGGCACACGTCATAAAAATTCAGAATTAAACTTGTGTCTCGTGCCGAATATTGATAATGTTGCACTTAAGCATAATTTTGTGTGTACTGAAATTCCTACGTGTCTCGAATTTTGAAGGGCATACTATTATAGATCTGGTGCGCTCTCGGATCCAGTAATCAGTATCATCTACTACCCGTTAACCTAAAAATATAAATCTTCAATAGATCGATACTGTATAGATCCCGTCTGTTTCCAATTTTACTAGAAATTACCGACAAAGAACCAATGCAATATGGATTGCAGTATAATCTAACCTTTATTGAAAAAATATGGACTACCTATAGATTGGACACTTTCGTTATAATTTTTTTAACTTCTTCTTCTATTTTGTTGTATATTTTAGTTTGTTTTTTTTTTTTGATTTTTGATTATTTAGAAATATGATCCAAAGCCAAAATTGTCTCAAATCAGTCAAATGAGTGAAAAAAAAAATTAAAAACAGTCGCATTAAAATCTTTTACATGAGCATTATGGCTTATGGCTGGTTTACACGGGTTTCGTAGATACGTGCTTAGTACTTGTCACTTACACCAGTAACAGTACTAACACAAGTGCTGCACAAAACATTTTATGATAATTGATTAGGTTTTAGACATGGAAACCAACTGCGAAATCTGCGGAATTGCTGTATGAGAAAGCATGGAGAATAAGAACGAAGAACTATATAATATTCACAAGGTCCTCATTAACATTATAGGGCATTTTTTATACATTCTTCTTCTTTGACCATGTCCGCTCCCTAGTTGGAGCATATGGACTCCACAAGTCCTCGCCACGCCACCCTGTCCCCTGGTCCTCACCGTCTCGTCCCAGCCGATTCCAGCACCCCGGAGATCAGCCTCCTGATTGTTTGGAGAGGCCTACCGCGTCTTCTGTTACCTTCAGGGTGGTAGTCGAGGCTCAGGCGCGTAATGTCATCCGTAGGCTTCCTCAAGACGTGGCCCAGCCAGGTCAGTCGGCGGGACCTTATGGTAGATGTAACGATAGTGGCTGACCCGTCAGGTCTCTGATGGCTGTGTTTGGAATGAAATCGCGAAAAGTTTGACACAAACTGCGATTGACAGAATTCAGATTGAAAATATGTGGCTTAAAACAGATGCATTAGTCAAAATGACAATGGTTAAAAGTCATTTTTATCATTCTTTCAGTCTGTCAACAAAGCTATGTTGTGATGAATGAAAATAATGAAATTACTTCTTGTATCGCAATACTGACAATCTTTATTATGACAGAATCTGATACTTACATCAAAAATAATATACATATCTTCTACACATTATTTCCATAGATAAGAATTATGTAAATATGGTCATTCGTCATCGTGGTGCAAGAAGTTCTGTGTGTGGTCTCTATGGTCAACTCGACATACTATGAATTGAATTAATAATATCAATGGGATGGTTTGAAAAGCTATGTAACTGCGGATATAACTTCGAATAGGAAACTATTTATCCACTTTTCAATGTAACATTGCAGTAAATCATTATTCTATGAAGGAAATGACAAGATAGAGTGCTCGGTCATATACTGTCATATAGATCTCACTATAGGTAAACATCCTATTGGATTGTGTCCTTGTGTTAACACGAAGAAACTCAAAACATAAACTAACAGCAGTTAGAAGGAACGTGGGTGAGGCTTACGTCCAGGATTAGATTAATAAGGGCTGATAAGTGAAAAAGGAAATAGACAAATGGAAAAAAATAGAAATCATACAAGAACGATATAGGTTTAT
Source organism: Mystacides longicornis (assembly GCA_963576905.1). Lineage (NCBI taxonomy): Eukaryota > Metazoa > Arthropoda > Insecta > Trichoptera > Leptoceridae > Mystacides > Mystacides longicornis. The sequence continues at coordinate 3,679,591 of OY756433.1, read as the reverse complement.
CTATATGTGCTAAAGCAGGCAAAATTTATGGCGAAGGAAAAACCATCGGTTCAATTAGCTCAGTGGCTAGCATCTCTGCTCGGGAGTGTAACGGATGCGGATTCAAGTCCTGACAAAGGCAAGAGACTTTTTGACAAGTGGAAAATGCTGGCGATTATAAGATGGGAATTTCGAAATTTTGAAACTATTCCATCTAAATGGTGTACTTTCTTAACGTCAAAGTGATCATTTTTTAACTTTCGAAATAGCGGTAGATCCCGGACAATAGTTGTTCAAATTAAAAAAACCTATTAATCGTTTTTGAAACACAAAATCAAAGTTTTTGAATGTAATAGTTGTTGGATGTAAGATATTCTTAGTTTGGTTTAAGTTTAAATACCTCTTTATTGCAATGTCTTTACGGTGGACTCAGGGTATACGAAGTTTAACATGAATAATCTTTAGTTTAATCCATTTTGAACTCTTTTTCTTAACATCATCCTAAACCAAACAAAATGTTTCGTTTATTCAAACAAAGTCTATAAGAAAGTGTATTTATTTGTCATGTTATCAACGTTGTAATCAAAGATAAATAAATCTAGAAAGTAAGACGTAGGTACTTTTCTATGGTATGTTACGTCATTTCAACAAATAACCTCGTAAACATTGAACTTATAACATTGTTTATCTTTGACAATACGCCAGCAAACATATCTTATCTTATCAGAAGGGGCGCTCCGATAAATTTCATTACATTCTCCCCACGTGTCAAGTTCCTAGTTGAGAGTGTTGTCCGTTTAATCCATGCTCGCATACTCGATCGATGTATGTAAGAAATTATCGATGTATGGCTTCCCTCGCAATCCTAATAATTTATATGAACACAGTAGTTGAAAGCAATCCAGTCATGTTCATTCAATACAAGGGTTGAGCGTTCAGAAAAACCCTAATCTAATTAATTTCAAAGACCCTTAAACATTGGTTGTCTAAAATGGAGGTCCCTCTATATATAGTCTATGGAGTACCTAAGTGTGATACAAAAATGTCAGAGACAGTAAAGACCACAGTAAGACCTGCAATGACATTCCATAAAAAAACAATAAAACATGCTCACTGCATAGATGAAGATACTGAGGTCAGGTTACATCAAGTATTATTCATTGACGGTTCACCGTCACAAGAACGAAAACAATGGCCTTATCTGTATTATTCCAATCCAAACTCCCTTTAGACCCCACTTCCCAGCCAAGTCCATCTCCTCCACATAATAGTAGAGGTGATGGGCTCACGCTGGGTGCGCCGGCGTATAGCGTCGTTCGTGATGCGGTGGTACCATCTTATACCCAAAATTCTCCTGAGGCACTTCGTTTCGAATGCAGATACTTTTTGTGCCTGGGCCAGAGTCAGGTGCCAGGACTCACACCCATACAGGAGAATGGGCAACACACACGTATCAAACAGTTTACATTTCGTCTCGACACTAAACGCCGACGCCTTCCATATCTTGGTCATGTTGTTGAAGGCGCCACTTGCCATACCGATACGTATCGGGAGCTCAGCCCCGAGGTCACCAGTGGTGGTAATGGTTGCTCCCAGGTACTTAAATTTATCCACCCGGGAGACCTGGTGACCATCGATGGTTATCGGTAGCTGTTTATCGGGGCAGGCATTATTTGCCATGAGCTCCGTTTTACTGGCATTGACTCGAAGGCCGAGGCGTGCTGTTTCGTCGCAGAGTCGAATCTGTATTATTACTAGCTTTATATCGATGCCGTGTTAGAGGAGGGCCAAGTGAGGAGCAAAAGGAATAGAAGAGCATGTATGCGAATGTTATGCGTTTGGAGGAAGCGAAAGAGGTTTGTTTGAATAGTAAATAATGGAAGTCCTTAATATCCGTCTACCCCCTTCGGGAATGGGCGTGATGGGTACACGCAGACGAGGCCGACCTCGAATGACATGGTCCGACCATATCGGTTCCGTCTTAGAGGAGGGCCAAGTCAGGAGTTAAAGGAATAGAAGAGCATGTATGCGAAATGTTATGTGTTTGGAATAAGCGCAAGAGGGTTGTTTGGATGGTAAAGAATGGAAGTCCGTACTCTCTGCCTACCCCCTGCGGGAAACAGCGTGATGGGTAAAAAAAGATGCTACTTCACCAGGTTGCTAGTAAAAAAAATGTTTTCTTTCATCGCTCCCTTGTTACGTATTGTTGTATCAAGCGGTATTAGCTTACAGAACACGTGTTCTGTGTGGCATGTATGTGTTAAATACAACTCACTGGTTCTCAAACAGTGATTTTTTAACTTATTATTTTTTGTCTCTACTTAAAGACTGCATAATATGTTTATATTTTTTTTCATAAGACAGTTATACAGTGACAGTGATGATAGGAAAGATAATAATTGCACAAATTTCATGAGATTAATAATTCATATTATAGGATCAGATTGCTAGATTTACTGAATTCTGCCTTTTTAAATGTAATGTAGGGAAAAGGTAATTTTAAATTTGTTGTTTTTTTATTTTATTTTTAATGGATTGAATGTTTTTATATAAATGACCTTTTTTACATTATGTATTACCAGTGAAGTTTGTAAATTGAAGTATCAACTTAGTATTGTTGTTTTAACTTATAAATTGAAATTGCTAATAATTATCTTATCTCAGGCGGACGAAACCAACCTGGCAACGCTTTCATGTAATGTTTTAAGTATTTTTATATTGTCTGTGGTGTCCCAGCCTTCTTACTAGAGGTGGGCATTATAACGAAAGCTGATAAAAATATTTGATAAAAAAAAATAACCTCTCTAACGTTATTCATATTAAACCTTATTCGTTATTCGTAAGCTGTGAAAATAAGTCTAACAAAAATAATGTCTCAAAAAAAAAAGTTTATACCTTCAAAATAATCGTCTAAAATATTCCACTATTATTTTGCACCTCTAGATATCCGCCTATTAAAAATAATCCACTATTATTTTCCGCCTTTACGTTATTCGTCTGATTTCTAACGTGGCCGTCTAAAATAATCCACTATTATTTTCCGCCTTTACGTCATTCGTCTGATTTCTAACGTGGACGTCTAAAATATTCAAACTATTATTTTGCGCCTGTACGTTATTCCTCTAACGTGGCTGTAATAGGCGTATACATATCACCGCCACTCTGCCGTGGCCTTGCAACTTCCCGGGTACAAAAGAAAGTGTATGGGTAGGTAGGTAGGTACCTATGTGTGTGTGTGTGTGTATGCCTTGATTTACTTATAGACTATTAATTATAGAGTGTTGTATATTCTTGTAGTAAGTAACTCTCCTAAGTCCATTTTTTTGCATGAGGTTAAAACGTTTGTTTATTTTCAATATCAAGTATAACTATTTTGACGACTAAACCAACATATTATGAAAATATTTATTTTATTTTATTATTCATCATATTGAGTTTTTCACTATTAGTTGTGCAGTACTGAACCAGGATTTATGAACTTTCTCTATACAACAATAATATTAAAAAGTAATAAAAAAACTAAAATGGAAAAATTGTACGGTTGATAATTTTATGTAAATATTGTTCCTATTACATATATAAATTATTGTTATTATTCTTTAATACTTGTTTGCTGCTTTTATTGTTCTTTTGAACTGTTGTCAAAGGCACTTTGTGCCGGATTATTATTTTGATAAAATAAAATAAAAAGTATCATAGGCTAGGATTCGGTGTGGTCTTTTTCACCTCGTGCAAATCTTGGTAATTTCTCCTTAAAATTAAAATACGGATTGTTCGCAGTGATAAAGTGCTTCTAAAGGATTGAGAAAATTTGATTTTCCAAATATCTTTAACAGTAGATTGTAATTTATGGATGAATCGATTACTTTTTTCTTTGGGCCGGGATAATTCTTCATAAATGACGCACTTATACCTATTTATTTTAGCGAGTTTTTCATTTTGGTGAATATGAATATTTTAGCGAGTTTTTCATTGTTAGGAGTTTCGGAGACTCAAACATTACCACCCAATGGCGAACGTTGTTAATGTAAAGTGATCACACTAAGCTAGCCTTCGAAACAACAGTAGAAGACGGTCGTAAGCCCGTGGTGGTTTGTTCCATTCAAAAATCGAGAATCAGTAATGAATTTTTAGAGTCATATTAGTTGTTAGATAATTCTTGAAGAATATGAAAAAATTAAGTAAAAGTGATATTGATTTGAGAGTTTCATCTAGTGGTGAGAGTTTCACCTAGTGGTGAGAGATACGAGGAACGTTAAAACTGCACCAAAAACCCGTTTTCGACAAAATCGGGATGTGCGAGGTTTACAAAATAGGTTGACCTTGTTAGAGACGAAAGGCGCGTGAATGTCCCTATGAATGAACATTATGAAATTATTGCTATTATTATTTTGAGAACTTTTGTTTATTTTTTTAGTATCGTTTGTAGCGCGTATAGGTTTGGTTCGTTGTTCGTCGTTGCTTTTCTCTGATTATTTTATTCTCGCATACAAAATTCGTTTTTTTCTATTAAAAATGCTTTATAATTATTTGACCTAAAATTGAGTCTTAATCTATTAAGATCGTGTGATTGTTTATCTTCGGGGGGTAAGTTGTTAATTTTTTTACAACTATATAGGTATATTTAATATACGCTACGAAATAAATAAGCCTTTTAGGTTTTAAGCTTTTAAAAATAACGTTATTTAAAATTAACGAAACTGCTACAACGTTTTTTAATTTAAGCCGTTATTCCCACCTCTACTTCTTACCATACAGTGGTATGTGTGAGTGGTGCGATGGTGTGTCGGCGTGCCTCGTTGTGTTTCACGTACCTGGACATTTTTGACACTGTATGTAAAATAAATTTTGTTATTGTTATTATATTTTAATGGCCTATGGCCGTGTATGATTGTAAATAAATAAATAAATACGGTAATACTCCAGCGTATGTCAAAATCGCCGCCATCTTTAATTTATAGGAGTGACTAAGCTTTACCTTATTTTAAGGTCATAAACAATTTGACAGTTTACAATATAGATTGATGAACTGTTCGCAATGAATTGTACCTGCGATGAATTGTACTGACGGTGAATTATTCGCGATGAATTTTCCGAGACCCGCTGTGCATTCTGCTCAGTACTGGAGATCACTTTTTTTGGTTTTCGATACATAAATAAATATTTAAATTATCGAAGAAGGTCTGCATTCATTGGTTTCGATCTTGATCCATTAAAAAATGCGTAGTACACTAATCATTCTACAGTTTGAGAATGTCAGAAATACTAAGTCGAGTTAACAATGGAAACATTTAATCTCGGCAAGAAACAGTAAATCCCGTTTTGTTTGTTCAGCCCAAAGAAGTAAAACTACGTTTGTTTGCGGTTTGTGAGGTTGACAATACAACCAGTGTACACGCGTCTTTACAATCTTATCTGGTCTGTCAGTTACCGTAAGACCGAGACGAGTATTACAAACCGAGACAGCGGTTATGATAATGCACTGATGAGAATATGTGGGTACTGTAGAGTGTAGACAGTTCAACTGCCTTTGAGGATAATGACGAACCCAATAAATTGTCAAATATGAGACAGTGACAGATATTACTACTGTATGTAAAATGAAGTTGGGTATTTTATAAGACTAATCATGTCATGAAGGCGAGGACTGGCATGGGCAGCATTCGTTAAAAATGTCCTATATCCTGAAGTCTCCAAGATATTCCAATTACTTAAAGAGAAAACTCTTTGATGCATGTATTCTCCCTGTGCTCACTTATCGCTGTGAAACGTTTGCGTTCACTCAAAGAATATTAAATAAACTAGCTGTAACACAACGAGCTATGGAGAGGAGGATGCTAGGTGTATCTCATTGAGTTATAGGAAGACTAATACATGGATAAGACAGAAAACAGGAGTCACCGATGTGGTTCAGAAGGTCGCAAAAGTGGAGTTGGGCTGGTCATGTGGCCAGAGTAACCGACACCAGATGGACCCAGAAAGTTCTTGAGTGGCGTCCGAGAACTGCGGAGAGAAGTGTGGGCAGGCCTCAGGCAAGGTGGTCTGACGACATCAGACGGATTGCCGGGAGTGGGTGTATGCGGCTGGCGCAGGATAGAGGGCGGTGGAAGAGATGAGAAGGCTGAAGAAAGAAAAGAAAATCATGCCATATACTGTGTGGATGCTAGAGCCTGTATGTACACCATGAGAACAAAGAGTCTCCACCAAGATGAAAACTTTCCGCCCCATCACGGGATAATCAATTCGGGAAAGTAAAAAATCCGAAGTGCAAGGAATCTGCGATGTTGTAGGTATCGTTCGATGAGATAAAAACGGAAGGCGTTACTGGAGGATCCAGTGAAAGTGGTCAAAACAGCGGCAGGCAAATTACCATTGATCAGTAACCTCCTGGATGTCCAACAAAATTATGGAAGGAAAATAAACATCAACCTCCCGAGAATGATATTGTTATATCCGAAAATAAACAGCATAAAGTGATAAAAAACTTGGGAGTAAGGTGGTTTTATTTCGTGGCAAACCAGTGCGAAATTTGCAACTCCTTTTGAAATTCCTATTTGCGCGTTTTTCTAATTGACCGCATTTTGATTTTAGTTCTGGCTTCCTTCGATGATGTTTCGTACATAACTTTCATAATGTATTCTGACCCTATAATTAATTATTGTACTGTTGACGTTGTTTTTTTTTTGTATTTGACATCCCTGCTGTCTTTCTGCCTTTGACTTGTTTCGAAGATGTTTATTTTTAATTTGATATTTTTGTGTGACTAAATTATTGTTTGTGGATGTTTGTATTGTTTTATATCATGACTATTTTCAAAATTCCCATTTCACTCATTTTTCTAAAATTTATTTTTTTGTAACCAAACAGTCTTTAAGATTAGGTACGTTATGTTTTATATATAATTTTAAAGATATAGCGATTTCGGTAGCCCAGTGGTAGAGGAACTTTAGAAACATAACCTTGAGAATCCTTCCTGGTATCAGCGAGATGGTATGACCATTGGAATAAAGGTATAGAAGGAGGCGTACATACTATATTTAATAGTGTGGTAGCGAAAGACAAAGAGTTTTAAAGGCGTTAAGTGATCACAACAATCATTTATGAAAATTAATAATATTATACTTAAGAAAACAAAAACTAGGACCTAGTGTGGACGTATGAAAGATTATTCTGGTGATAACTGTGTTTTGCCTGTTGTGAAAGAACAAAAATACTATCCAATATGAAAATCAATAGGCCAGTTTCGGTTTGATTAATAGTGTTTGTGTTTCTGGATGACATCTGCTCACGAAACAATACGGCGAAGGTCAAACAATCGAAGAACGTGCTTCGGAAAGTAATTAGCCTTCGTTTGTTTATTTTCTTTCACTAATTATGACGAATTGTTTTATCCGAAGGGATTAATATTTAAAGAAGTATTAACGTGTCATTTCTAAACACTTTCTCATTAATCACCACATAAGACAAATAATTATTCACATTCTTTTTTTGTGCCTATCTGGGGGTTACTCTGTATTTCCATCTCAATACCGATCCAAGATTTTTGATGCCGATTATAAAAATAGAAGGTTATTTAATACCTAAAAAAAATTGCACAAAATGGCGGGATTCCTAAGTGACATATCTATCTATATATTAAATACGTAAAAGAAAAACTTTACGACATTTTTACGAAAATTGCGCGGACGGAGGAGTATGAAATTTCGCACACTTATAGTTTATATAGAGAAGGAGTGGCGAATGCTGATTTTTTCGGTTTTTCTACCAACCCAATATCTATATATAAATATCTTTTATTAAACAGAGTTGCTTTTATTAAAAAACATGGAACATAATAGTATAGATAGGTGCATAATGAACACTTACACCCCACTAAAGAGCGGAACATGGTATGACAGAGTTTTCATCGTTTTCGGGACCCTGATCCTGACAAAGAATTAGGAGCAGTTGCTGGAGTAGAGGAAAGGAAATTGTGATTAATTCTGTTCTTGAAAGAGAATAGTGTTAAATATATTTTTTTGATAATTTTCTAAAGAATCTGGAAATCGCTTATAAGTACTTCTGAGGCGAGCTGGAATACAGTAACTGTCAACTATCAAAGTTCGCAAAATCTCATACTTGGGCCTTGTACTGTGGGGGTAAATATCAACCCTTGCATCTGATGTTGATATGCAATATTGAGAGTTGCTGAGGACCTAGCCGGAATCAAAGATCATAGCTACGCATTATAAGAGACTGGACCGGCATCCGAAGTGTGGAGGAACTGGAGGAACCAAGCGGAGCAGGATAGAGAGAGATTCGCAAAGGTGATCGCCAACGTTGGGGAGACCCGACAGAGCACTTAGGCCCATCGCGCACTAGGCAGCCTGGCTGCTCAGCCATGGCTGCGGCAGCCAGTAAAACATATGACGTTGTATGGGAGCCCGCGCACTAGGCAGCCACGATTTCCCGGCGACGGCATTCAAAACAACGCGTCTGCTTGCACGGCAGCCGACTGGCTGCCCGCAGCCAGAGCGTGTGTAGGCGAATGTATGTGGCTGCCGTCAGTCTCCGCGCACTAGTTGAAGCAGCCAGATGTATTTTGGGTTCCGAACTTTTTCAAAAATGACTTTCGATACAGAGAAATTTATTCGGGAAATTGAAAGTCGTAAAGCAATTTGGGATATAACATCAGAAGAATACAGAATACATTAAAAAACCGGTCTAGGAATGCGCAAACATCTTTGAAATAGGTTTGGAATAAGCCTTTTGAGTGCATTTATAGAAAAAGAGGATGAATCCAGTGTCTTTTTTTTGTTTTGCGTTTTTACGAGATAGGTAAACAATAATAAGTTCTTTCACGTCCATCATATCACTCGACGTAAGGATCTCGAATTGTCGTCGTAAGGCTGCTACACTGGCTGCTATAACTGGCTGCGCAAATATTCTGGCTGCCTAGTGCGCGATGGGCCTTAAAGAAGAAGAAGATATAAATATGCCATTTCACAGTATTTTCTGCGACTTCTTGTAAAAGCAACGAGTTCTATTGTCGGTTCAGTGACTGAACTCTGGTTCCTTTCCCAAGTTACATCAACCTGGCAGTTTTCATTCACATTCACAGTGTCATGTGATATTTCCGTAACTGAGGTACAAGATGAGGTACTTGGAGGTAAAGTGAGACCCCTATTATGTCTTGCACGCGAGCTCGTGTTACGGTGGACAAAGAAATCGGAGAGTCCAATCCGGGTTCTCGGCATCTAAAGTTCATTCATAAATACTTACAGGCGCACTTACTTGGCAACAATGCACTGTAAGTGCGAGAAAAATATTCTATGAATGAGTTGAATAATTATGCGTATGGGAGAGACGGTACTCTTCGGGTACGGACAGGGTTGCCAGATGTTCGGTGTGAAAAAAACACCGAACTATAGAGTGTTCGGTATTTTTATTTTCGGAATGATTTTGTCATTTTTTGTAGTGAATTCATGACTTTCCGGTAGAGAAAAACTTTCAAGTTTCGGGGTAGGAAATTTTGGATTTTTTTGGAAATTTTTTTTTAGTGGAAATTTCTTCTTTTTGGATATCAAATTTTTAGAATGGCCTTTCTTTTGGGAACTTCCATCTTTTCGGATACCAAGTAGGAACACTGGTTCGGTATATTTTTGGAAAAAACCTGCCACCACCCTGGGCACGGAAAGACACAATCGGACGCGTTATTGCTAGAACAAGCTTTTCTATGAAAGAAATTTTGATAAATCTATGCCCAATGCTGTCATTTGACAGTTTCTTACATGCAGACGGAAATCACCGCGAAAATAAAAGAGTTTTTTGGTGATTCATTGTAAAAATTTCGATTGCTAATGATTCGTTTAGTTGATTGGAACGGTCAGTGCTAGAGCTTTTATTATTTCGATGATTCAATAACTGATGACTGGTCGATTTTTGAATGGTTTTAAAAAACCACTACGGGCTTACGACCGTCTTCTCCTGTTATTTCTTAGGCAGGCTTAGTGTGATCAATTTACATTAACAACGTTAGCCAATAGGTGGTAATGTTCAAATTCCCCAATGTAATGAGAAATTTCAACAATTAATTATTTTTATCCAACCTTATTGATTCAAGTTGTGTATTGTACTGTGTGTCCAATGCTGTATGGGTGATTTTGCGTTGGTAAATTTATTTATTTGGGATAATTTTGACACAATTTGTTTTTTTTTTATGCATACCTATGTTTTTTTGTGGTATTATTATTATTTTTATATATTTTTTTATTATGATTTCATACTTTTTGACTTTTATGATTTTTTAATAATGTTTTATAGTAAACTTCGCTTTTTTATATTGAAATTACTAGTCTACAAGGTCTCACTTTTTTATATTAAAATTAGGAGTATACAAGTTTAAGTTACTCATTTATGTAAATATTTTTTTTTTGTTATTTCAATTAATGTTTATAACCTGTTAAAGGCACAGTGGTGCCGTATACATGTAAATAAATAAATAAATAAATAAACATATTATTCAACAAGTGGAAATATCTCTCTATCCGTCCAAAGCTTTTCGGAATTTGGGTTGATTTTGGAATTAGCAACGAATCTTGAGAAATAACCTTGGGAATTCGTGTTAGGGTGCATTCAAACCAAACGATTATAAAGACAGAGCTGGAAGTAGAGTATATTTTCTTGATCGTTTATTTATATGAACACTAATCTGTAATCGCCCATTAATGAGTAGGTTCTTGCTTGTTAAATTGTTTCCATGGTGTCCAGTATCGACCATAAAAGAATGTATGCTCTGTTTCTAGATTCGGCTCTATGTTCGTTTGGTGTAAATGCATACTTAGATGCCCAAATCAATCAAAGAGAATAAAAACTTAAACATGCATTTACCTCATTTTTCGTCTTTTTCGAGTTCTTTGGGAATAATTCTCGTAAAAAACATCTCCTTACCTGAAATGAAAACAAAAAATCGGTTAGTCTAATATATATAAAAATGGAGAGCTGTTTTCCGTGGTCACTGCATTTTTTTCCTATTAAATTCTCTTTATTCACCAAAATAATAAAAAAATAAAAAAACAATACAAGTCCTGTTAAGGCTTTTACAAGCCTTGTCAACAGGTTCTTTACACAATTATTACAAATTACAAAAATAATTCGATTGTTTGATTATTCTATCATAGTAACACCAGATATGTAGACAATACTGCCTAAATAGCTGGACCGATTTCGCTAGTTCTTTTGGCGTGTTTGCTTTTGAGAGGAGATGGTTCTTATGAATGAAAAAATCAAGAATAAATAAATAAATAAAACTTTATTATGAAATTAATTAAAAACAATTTTTATAATTATATTTAAAAGAGTCAAAGGGCGGACTTATCCCGAAGAATCTCTTCCAGCCAACCCAAATATTGCACGTTAACCTTCTTAGTATACTATTAACATTATTATTTTTATTCCAAATATGAAAAATTTAAAAATAAAATAATAAAAGTTTGACAGGAACTGTCAGTTGTTTGATAGCTGGTGAGATTGACAGAATGTCGATGGAAAATATATTATGGTTTGAAACAGCTATGCATCGATCTAAATTACATTGGTTAAAAGGTACGTAATTAGCTTATCCTTATACGAATTCGAATTCAATATTCATAGTTGGGAAAACAGGACAACGCCTATCAGGAAAGGTTGTAATAAACAAAAGCTTTGTAGGTATATGCGAAAGTATGTTTAACTAAATAAGTAGATACTTATAAAACGAATTAGCTTTGAAAATTAATATAAAAAAAGCCATTGACACCGTCAATGAACTCATAATCGGCGTAGCTATTTGATTTCACGGTGAATTAGTTGGCAGAGGAACAAAAAATGAAATCTTTATTACATTTTCTTACACGAATAATGCAGACATTAAAATTAGTTTTATTATCTGCGACCAATAATTAACTTATAAAAAAAACGAAATTAATTTTAGAATAAAACAAAAAGGTATCACATTTTACGTTTTAATTTTTTTTTTATTAATTTAAATTTTCACCTAGAATGGTCAAATCCTATGTTTGGTCCACATTACAATATGGTGTGGGTGGAAACTTGGACCCTTAAAGTCAATATGATGAACCGCATCGAGGCATTTGAAATGTGGCTCCACCGCAGAATTCTCCATATTCCGTGGACCGATATGGTGACTAACACGGAGGTGTTGCGAAGAGCTGCTCTTGAGAGGGAATTTTTAACCAGCATCAAGAAAAGGAAAATGTCCTACCTGGGACACATACTTCGCACCACCAAATACAAACTGCTTCACCTAATAATAAAGGGGAAAAAAGATGGAAGTCGAGGTGTGGGTAGACGACAGAATAATATGTCCTGGCTGAGAAACATCAGACAGTGGACCGGAATCCAGCGAGTGGAGGAACTGTTCCGGTTAGGCCAGGACAGAGAAGCCTACGCCATAGCGGAAGTCGACGTCGGAGGGGCCCGCCATGGCACTTGAAGAAGAAGAAGAAGAGTTTTATGCCTAGCTAATTTTGTTGTAATATCTTAGAAAAGAGAAATCAGAAAATGATTTTGAAAATGGAGAATCATGCCACTAGCAAAAAAATGGAAATATACAAAGCTGGAAAACACAAAACAACAGGAGAATGGAAGATAATGTATATCAGAATGTTGTCTTATTAGATATACGATCGTACCTACTTCACAAAGTCGTTCCCCATTGTAGTATGGGTGCCTATAACTGGTGTGGTCGACCACCTTCGACCAATTTTATTCTGGATCACTAGCCACTTGACCTGCCCACCACCATTTCCATGTGGGGCCGTCCATTAATCACGTGAGCTAGAAAGGGGGGAGGGAGGTCCGGAAAAAAATCACGTCCATTTATTTTTTCTGATGAATTTAAAGAAACACCTTTGCACTCGTAAACAAAAAGCATAAACTTACTAAAAAAAGTACGCGAGATAAACAATTTTCAGTATAGCCACCGGAACTTATTGCCTGAAGCATTTTGTTCTAGTCAACCGGTCCCGTCCAATCTAAAACAAGCCAACCCCGGGTAGAAATTTGAGGTGAAAATAGGTATCTACCCGAGCGGAAATCAAACCCGGAACCTTTTGATCAGAAGTCAGCGCCTTTCATCTTTAACTGTCCTATAAAATTCCAAGCTAATCTAGTTCGGATTTCTATACTGGTCACAAGGTTTTCGCAATAGGATCTTACGCTAATCGATTTCTTGGCTATTATACATATCTCGATTTCGCTTTTTGCTATTTTGTTTCGTTAAGCCAAATGTCACACGCGTGATGTAAATATGTCTGATCTGACGCGTGTCCAATTCATTGTTTGATCTGATTCTGAGTAATGCCGATTGACAATGGCATAATATAATAAGACCGACATTCCCATACAGTATAGAGTACTTATATTAAAACAAGTATAATATGTCAATATTCTGTACCACTTTCATTGCATCGCGCTGTGGTTTTTATAGTAAGGAGACCAAACAGGGGAAACATAATCCAACTGGCTTCTAAGACCATGGTCATGAACAGTGTTTTCGTGATGGAAATATTTTGAAAATCCGCGCAGACCCTTTTAACAACAACAAGCATTCTGTAAGCTTTGTTTATCATGCTGTACACGTAGGAAACAAATGTACCTAAGTTTATCATCAAAGATGACTCCAAGGTCGTTGATTTCAGAAACCCTGCTCAGTGGGTCGTCATTAAGACAGTAGTCGAAATAATGTTACACTTAGAAGATTTCAATTTTAAAGTATTCTCTAAACACCATCAGGTGTGCAATAGATCTACATAATATGTTATTTTGCAGAATTCGACAGTCCGACTCGATTTCCACTACCTTAAACAATTTGAGGTCGTCAGCATAAATTAGGTACTGTACGTCACTAAAGTTGTCCACTATATTGCTAAAAAACAAATTAAATAAGACCGGTCTGAAATGAGATCCCTGAGGAACGAGAATCAAAGAAAGTATTCATTGCTGTGACAAACATCACAACAAAATCCTCACTATACGAAGATCCTTTGGTTCATAATACAGATCTACAAAAATCTTCTTTATCACGTGCTACCACTAACTCAACCGTGGCATAATATCCTGGGGCTCTACTGTCTTCCGCGTCCGTGTAGGTTCCCCACCCACGACTGTCTGCAGCGCCGGCCGAAGAGCGGATCTCCAAAACCTCAATTTATCATAGTCCAGATATTTAAATAAGATCATTCATAAGAAATATTACCGTTAAATATATGTACGCAAGTATTTCAAGACGATGAACCGAGATTTACAGAACGCAAAGACTTGGTCGTGTTGAATGGGATTTGAATCTATATGACATATCATGGAATGGGATTTGAATCTATCTATGAAGCACAATAAATGTTGACCCATTACGTGAAATGATGATGTTTTTTATGGCAATTTTTATGAAATCTTTATCTAGGTATTTTGATTGTAAATTAATTTCTTACATCGAACTTTAAAATATTGTGTTAGTATCGTGTTTAGGTATAAGTGTGATATTTTGTATCTTGAAATTGTTATAGGTCTTATTATGACCGTGGATTTAATAAATAAATATGGGATTCGAATCTATATATTTCAAGACGACGAACCGAGATTTACAGACCGCAAAGACTAGATCGTGTTGAATGGGATTTGAACTTAGGATATGACATAATTTCAACTACAGACAACACTTCTCCTCTATGATAGTTAACTGGTAGATATATGTGAAATGTATGTTATTAATGGTATTTAAATCACCAGAATAAGTATAAAGCCTGAAGGCTGTTCGGCCAGCGATCTATTTCAGAAGCGGTCGAGCCAAATAGCCTACAAACAAAAACCCACACACGACAAAATGTACACGTTGGGACATGGTCGTTTGGTCCACAACTAGAAAGAAACTATATTTAACGCTACCTAGCGAAAGACGTTTGTTATTGGGACACTAGATATTTCGTTTATACCTATTTGAAGTACCTATGTACTTCATATTTTCTTTTGTGTCAGTGTTGAATTAACGAAAAAACGTTTGCAGTTTATGGGCAGTCAAATCAGTCCAAGAAGTTGTATAAAATAACTCAAAATAGCCTAGTGGCATAGACGCTGACTTCCGATAAATGGGTACCAGGTTCGATTACCAGTCTGTTCAGAAATTTTCCGTTTTATTTTACTTGAAATGTGAAATTTGTAGTCGGGGCTGGAATCCTGTCTCATATTGGATGGAAAAAGTTGACTGGTAGAGAATGCTTTATTAAAGGATTATTTAAGTTCCGCCGGCTATACTGACACCTATGTATAAAATAATTTTATTTAGTTATTTTATTATTAACGAAAACTTGTAAAATACTTCTTCCTGACCTACTGACAACTTTTTCAAGTCTTATTTGCTACTTGATAAGAGGGGGCTTGGTAGTTCAAATAAAATCAAAATAGCCTTGTAAATGAATCTTCGCCTCAACTTAAAGAAGCATCTATTCCCTTTCTCGTGACACCAGAAGTTAATCCATTTATTGGATTTTTCAAAGCTCCGGATAACAGAATTAACTATTAAAAAGTTGAAAAAAGCATGAGAAACAATACAAAATATAATAGTAAAGTTAGTATGGAACCGATTTCCTGCGACGCCAACGCCATCTATGAAAATGTTGATAACAGCAAAATTATTGTTTACCTGACAACCATTGACATTAAAAATGTTGGTAAGTACGCAGATTTTTGATGGATTTTTTTGAGCTTTTAGAAATATTTTTTTTACATTGAAATATATTTTTGTATAAATTACAAAGTTGAAATCAATATTCATAGGAAGGACTACAGGACAAAGTCTGCCGGTAAAGCTAGTTAGTGATAAAAATGAGTAGTTTTGACGAATGAATATAAAAATGGGTAGTTTTGACGAATGAATATAA
Organism: Mystacides longicornis; assembly: GCA_963576905.1. Classification (NCBI taxonomy): domain Eukaryota; kingdom Metazoa; phylum Arthropoda; class Insecta; order Trichoptera; family Leptoceridae; genus Mystacides; species Mystacides longicornis. The sequence goes on along the minus strand of OY756433.1, from coordinate 3,663,698 downwards.
AAATGGGTAGTTTTGACGAATGAATATAAAAATGGGTAGTTTTGACAAATGAATATAAAAATGGGTAGTTTTGACATTACAGCCCAAGTAGCTCACTACTATTTACTTTCATCACACAACTTTTCGTATTTTCCGTCGATACTACAACAACATAGATACTTAGTAAATTTTACAGTTCATATCAAATTATATAAACATAAAGAATGAACCCGAATATAAGAGAGCTAATAATCGTATCAGAAAGTGTACATTCGTCGTACATACTAACATTTTAAATATACACCAAATATTATGTAGACATGAATTTGATAGTACCTAATATCGGTATGCATAATATATTGCCTGTTAAAACCATGTTACTTACTCTCGAGATATGCAGCACCCTGCTCTGTTCCGTTCTATATATTATTCCACATAAAGAAAAAGAAGGAAGGGAGTGTATGAATGGAACTTTTCGACGTGTCGAAGAATCCCACGATGGAAAAAATTCGGGATTAAAATTTGACCACTTAAATGGAGAACGTTGTTAACGTCAAATGATCACACTAATCCGATATTTATTTTAAAACAGCACTAGAAGATGATCGAAAAGTCGTAGTCGTTCAAATTATAAAAAAAAATATATAAATATTGATTTAAATGGTAGCATCTAAATAATTGGTTATCTGAGGGTGCGTTTACACCAAAAGAACTGAAGAACCAGAGCTGAAAACAGAGTACCTACTCATATTTTCTTGGTCGTTGATATGGTCACCAAGGAAACAACAATAGAATGAAACAGACCTCTGATGCCGACCTCGAATGACATGGTCCGACCATATCGGTGCCGTCTTAAAGAAGGGCCAAGTCAGGAGCACAAGGAATATAAGAGCATGTATGGAGGAAGCGAAAGGGGTTTGTTTGGATAGGAAAGAATGGGAATCCGTACTCTCTGCCTAATTCCTTTGGGAAACGGCGTGATGGGTAAAAAAATTAAGATCTAGTCCTGTATATTTTCTAAAGTTATTTTTTATATGATTAAAAAATTATATTTGAAAAACTTTTCTTTCGGAAACAACCTGTTAAACATTGATCATAGAAAGTAGGTAAGGATCAATAGAATCCATTCACGTTCCAGAAACTACAAATTGCTCCAAGAACAAATTAAAAGATGATGTAATTGTCTAGATTTTGGTTCCGCGCAAAGCAGCAGATACATTCAGGGTCGTGACACTTTGAACCAATTTCGGAAAATCGACACAGATTCGCGCATGCTCTCAGACATCTTCAAGCCGTGTGATACAGTATTATTATATAAAGAAAGACATACCGGTAGCACTTATTCGGAAACTCTTGGGAAACCACGTAGAAAGTTCTCAGCCAATTTCGAAACTGTCGGATCATATCAAATAGAAGAAAGATTTAATCTAAGACTTTTTTCTTACAAAGGAATAAAATAGATTTCTCTTTCATATAAGACTCTTTGTTGTATTGTAATATTGTGCTGAACATAATATGTTGTGAAAATATATGTAAAAAATATTCCAATATAATAGTTACTTTAACCAGTTTAGGGGGCGTTCAATTGAAAAGCAATGCAATTAGCGGGAAGGAAGGTATTGAGAAACGGTGGCGAAAGCTTATCGTATAGAGGCACTAAATTAAAAATCATAATTTTAAATGGAAATATGTAGTCTAGAAATCAGAGTTTTACCCTATTCCATTGTCTTAATGGATTAGGGAAAAGATAGTCAGAAGTCCACAAAAATCATAATTTTATGTCACCTTTTAGTTACTGAGGTACGGAAAATACAATATGATAAGGTTAATATCCGATAAAAAAGTATGTTAAAATTACAACGATCATTTTTCCATGGATGACTAAAAGATCTTCTGCGAGGAGACGCCGCTTCTACTGCGTAGTACATTGTATTATATTTCAATGATTTTAATTAAATAATGTACGTTGAACGATTTAATTTACATACATAAGACCCGATGATCTTGTATGTAAATAACTTGATATAATTTATGTCTAGGAGTTAATAAAATTTAATGTAATGTGATATTGGGCATAATTACCTGTATTTTATAGTCGCCATGTATGTAATTAATTAAAATTATTGTTCGTTGAAAGGAAGCAGGTTATAATATGTGTTAGAATCTAATCTTCAATATTATAGAAAAGGTGAAAATTTTATTATATTATACACCCGTTAAAACAGGTTGACTTTATTTTATTGAGTTTCTCTGAGCTTGAATCATATTTTTATTTACATTAATATACATTAAACCCATTGTAGGTCTTGGCCTCCTCTAGCAGTCGTCGTCATTCCGCCCTGTGAGCTGCTCTGAGACGCCAGTTTCAGCCTTCAGAGGGCCCATCGGAACCTACTCAATATTAGCTCGCGACCTACCAGTGAGACCCAAAGTTTGGGAAACACTGCAATAGACAACAGCTAAGGGCCTGTACACATCTGAACATAACCAATGCAACGTTATACTGGGCTTAGTTAGAAAAACAGAAAAGGAGATCTTTGACATGGTGACGGATATAATCAATAATCATGCCTGGTTGTAGGTTAGTCACCGATTGTGGTATTAGACGACGGAGGACCTCTCACATTGGTTCCGTTCCATCGAAGCAGAACTGGGGAATTTAGACAGGGTGTGGGAGGAATTCATTGAAACTTTGCAGGATCGAGCGCATTGGAGAAGGGGGTAGAGATTGAGGGTATAAAAATCTAAAGGGGATAGAGATTGATAGCATGTAGGAGGTGGTATAAAAATCATATTTTTCAGTCTTCAAATAAACAAAAAGTGTTAACACTAATGAATCCTGGGCTGATATTCCAAGCAGCTTATCTAGTCTAGTATGAAACTTAAAAAAATAAACAAACGTGTGCATAGATAGTATAAATAGCACGTGCATTAATACTCTTTATTCATTAAAAAAAAAAAAAAACCAAGTCCTATTCTTAGTGCTATCTTATTTTTTTATGATATGTCAACATAAAAAAATTATGAGACGAATCAAACAAAAATTACTTCACATTAAAACTTCTAGAATATAAATGAAATGATTTTTGAGCTTCTTGCTTGTCAAATTAAAGACCTTGTTATCTGGAAGAAATTATTCTGACGTATAAACCCTGCCAGTATTATGAAACTTTTTATTGCGATAAGAAATGAAGGGTGTAGAAGGGCAGCTAGAAATATTATAAAAAAAATTGACTCTGTTCCCATATAACCGAAAAGGGTAGAACGGACCTACGCTTTTCAATTTTCTTTACGACTTACTGTACAATCAAGATATTTGAGGGGCTCCATGGTTCCATACTTTCACACCCTGGCCGCCTATATTTTTTTTCGACAATCACCTGCAAATAATAACGAACACTTTATCAAAGCATAATCGCAAGGCGGAATCTTTTTCCAATTTCGTCCATGTCTTTTTCAATTTCCTTCGCTTATTATTTAACATCTGGACTTTTTGTTACAGAAAATTTTTATAAATAAGAATTCCGTTTCTAATATACGGAATTAAAAATATTTTTTTGAAAAAACAAAATACGTGTTTGAATTCATTCGATAGAAATATAATACTGTTTCAATACACGTTCAATATCAGCTGTTGCAAACATCACATTTGTATGAGTGCTATTTCAATGTTAGTATGTGTACCATTAGGGCTGACGACCTTCATCAATCATGATGGCTGGTTTAGTTGTGATCACCTTTACGTATACAACGTTCACCATTTGAGTACACTGATTCGAATATTTTCGCCGTGGTTCGAATCCCCAGCGTGGCAATGGGAGAAAATATTCGAATCAGTGTACTTAAATGGTGAACGTTGTATACGTAAAGGTGATCACAACTAAACCAGCCATCATGATTGATGAAGGTCGTCAGCCCTAATGGTACACATACTAACATTGAAATAGCACTCATACAAATGTGATGTTTGCAACAGATATTGAACGTGTTTTCATAAGAATCGCGTCCACCATGTGGTCTAAAAAGTTGATAGCATGCGCTAATATTGTATAATACTGTTTGTGTATGAAATCGTGAGTGGAATTGCAGGAAAAAAAGAATGTTATTAATATTTATTATTTTTAAAATAGCCCTTGATGATCATCTAATGTACGTCGGCTGCCCACCAGAAGCTTTTCCAGAGGATTTCGCATACACACATATTTATTATAGTAGGTACTAGTGTCTGTGTTTTGTTGTTTAAAATGGGCGGATACTCTCACACATAACCCGCGTCAGAACTCCAGTCAGTTTTAAGAAGACAATATTATCTTGCCTAAAGCCTTTATTTACGCGTCGAATCGAAATTATTATTGCGTCAGGTTGTGTTTTTAGCCTTTGTCAAATGAAACTTGATAATGCGTCACTTTGTCAAAAAATTATAAATCCTATAATAGAAATGAAAGTCGGGTTAGTGCGAACACTTATAAATCGAGATCAGCTGAACAGATTCTTCCGATGTTTGATTGGATTCTTCTTCGCTCTGGATAACAGGATAACTAATAAAAAGTTGAAAAATGGATAAGAAATAATATAAAATATAATATTAAAGTGATTATGGAACGGATTTCTTGGGACCCTATTACAACAAAATTATTGTTTACTGCACCTGATCGTAGTTTCCTCTTATTCTCGCAAATCTAATTGCCGCTCTTACAGTAGCCCATCGCACTTACTCCACCGTTTCGAGCACTTTCAAATAACGTTCGTACGCAGCATCGGTACTTTATAGGCGAGGTAGAATGATGCGCGCGCACATTATAATATATTCTCGTGTTGTTCCCGCCTGAGCTTTGAATACGAATGAAATATGGATGTTTTAAAAATATTTTAATGTTATTATTTTATTAGTTTATCTCAATCGAATTGTGTGTGAATGAATGTGTTTTTGTTTCTGGGGGCGTAGTGCACACTGATATGAACGGGCGGCCTCTGGTAAGGACCGCAGGACAACGTCTGTCGGGAAAGCTTGTCTTATATATAAAAATGGAGAGCTATTTCCCGATGTCATCCCATCGATTTCGCTAATTCTTTTTTTAGTGTAGGCTTTTAACAGGAGAAAGTTGTTTTAGAAGAAAAATATTAAGAAAAATGAATGGAAAATTAGAGAAAACTCTACTAGACAACCTTATTAGTACTTTTTATCTTATAATTTTTATTGCAATTTTGAAATTTTTACAGAAATTGTCAATTGGTGCGATTGACAGAATGCGGATGGAATATACATGGTTTAAAACAGACGCATCGTTCGGAATCACATTGGTCAAAAATGATAACTAATTCATCATCATACAAATTCGAATTCAATATTCATATTTAAGAACACAGGACAACGTCTGTCGGGAAAGCTAGTGATTTATAAATATCAGTTGTCAAACTTTCCCATTTTTTACCGTTTACAATTAACCATCGTATATGACAAATCTACTATATAAATTAAAGTCGGGTTAGTGCGAACACTTATAACTCGAGATTGGCTCAACAGATTCTTCTGATGTTTGATTTATTGGATTCTTCTCCACTCTGGATAATAGAATAACTAATAATAAGTTAAAAAATGGATAACAAATGATGTAAAATACAATATTTAAGTTTGTATGGAAAGTTTACTGGGCGCGCCTACGACATCGTGGGTAGTTCCCTGTCATTCTCGCATACGCTCTTACGTAGCCCATCCCACTTACTCCACCGCACCGTTTCGATAGTTTTAGAAAATTTTCATATAAAGTCAACAATATTATCGGGCACATTCGTATTGGTAATAGGCGAGGTAGGGTGTGTGCGCGAGCGCATTTTTCTCAAGTTGTTCCCGCCAGAGCTTTGAATATGAATGAAATAGGGATGTTTCAGAAATATTTTAATGTTATTATTTTATAAGTTTAATCGAATTAATTTTGTATTGTTTAACGGGGGCGCAGTGCACATCATGTACATATTAACGGGCCACTTCGGGCTAGAACCACAGGACAACGTCTGTCGGGAAAGCTAGTAAATCATAAAGCATATTAATCATGTCACTTACATGATTATCCAATGACCACAAAATACCAATCCCTTTTTTTATATTATGAAGTGAGTAATAGACCGGTACTTTTCACAATCACTCACAGCTGAGCAATTTGTCAGGCAGATTGACTGGTAGATAAAATGCAAATCAATCTGTCATCTCGGAGCAAATCAACAGACAATATTATTAATAATTATTGTCGTATGTTATAATAACTTTTATTATGATTTATTGAGACAAGTTGAGTAAATATTCAAATGTTACGCAGCCGAATTGATTCGGAACGACAATTGAAAAAGGTTGTAACTAACAAAAAATATATGGAGAAGTAATTTAACAGTATACGAAAAAAGATTCTTTTTAGAACTTATTAGATTCTTATTTTTCTCTGACACAACTTTCTTTCAATTCTCTCAACGAAATGCTTTTCTCATTTTTCATATCCTGGCACTCTTTGAGGAGGAAATTGATGGGACTAAACTACGCCAACATCCTTCATATGATCTTTTGATTATTAAGTACTACATAAGTTCATTCTTACACTATGCCCAAGCCCCAATCCATCTAAATGTCCTAACTTATTAAACTTTAATCTTTATTAAAAAAAAAAACGTCCACCTCACATTCTATGTTAATCTCTTCTCTTATTTCTAGCTCCTGCAGTTTTTAAATAAATCTCTCATGGCTACTACATGTTTGCTATATATTAAATTCTTCAAAATTTTAGCCAATTGAAGAATTTAATATATAACATGCAGTAGCGAACGGTAGCCTTTCAAAATTATATGACATCGTTATTTTTTTACCCATCACACCGTGTCCTGTAAGGGGTAGGCAGAGAGAACGGACCTCCACTTTTTTCTGTCCAAACACACTTCTTTCGCTTCTTCCACATGTCATTTCTCATAAAACCTCTCCTATTTCTCGTACTTCTTACCTGGCCTTCCTTGAGGACAATAAGTATAATAATTACCAACAATAGCGTATAAAGGGTACTTAAAGTGTTTTTCTTCAAGACGCCCCAATCGATGAGCAAATCTACATGGGAAAGATCATATTATTTAAATTACAATCTAATTATCGATGGAATCCACATTACAACTTGCGTACTAAATCGCAGTAAGAACAAAAAATGCAACAATTCGGAATAACTTTTTTAAATTCTTATAAATTTGAAACATATAAGAAAACAGCAAACCAGTAGTAGTTTAGTAGAAAACATGATTATTGTGACCAACAAACGATCCTGTCCTCTGCATCTGTGCTACAATTTGGTGATTCAAGAAGTTGCTCAGCCTTCTGATTTAATCCTCCCATAGTAACTTAGGGCTTCCAATTCTTCATCTGCCTCTTGATCTTAAATTACAGTTGGTGATGGACTCATTACAATTGGGGATGGATATCATTATTTGCAGATGTCCAAACCATTGTAGTCTGCTCAATCTAGCATGCACAGAAGGGTAAAAAACCAAGGGTTAATGAATGATTTTTGAAAATTATGATTTGTGCCAGTGTTGGAGCTTCAATAATTATTATTAGAATGCGTTGAACCAATGGTCACCGTTCGATGCTTGTCTTTGGCTCTATAGCCCGGGAACAGGTTTCTTCACGCCAGGGTGAAGTCAGGTGAACCGATTCATTTGTGATTGAATTTAATACGACAAAGTACCGTGTACGTACCGAGGGGGTCACAACCGCTCATTACCGTTCAACCGTAAACAACTACACATTTTCTAATTTCTAAATAGGATAATATAAATAGGAAATTTATATTTATGCGAATTAATTTTTCGTCAAGGTAGAATAGGAAGAGAAACAACTGTCTCACTTTTTACATTTTAGTATAAGTTTCTTTGTTTGGTTGAAATAATTGTTTATATTATTATGTTCTAGTGCAGTGTTCCGCAAACTCTTTGTGTTCAAGGTACACTTCCTAATCAAGAAATTTCAGAGGTACACCAATGTTTTTGTTAGACCTCCCCCCAACGAAATGCAACATTCCTCCCTCCCCCTTCCATAAACACCCATGTGGCTATTGTATATACCTACAACAATTCGCATAAGTAGGTTGTAATGCAACAGCATGCTTTGAACGCAGGGGTACTTAAGCTTAGGCTCTTTATCGGATTTTTTTTATTTTAATGTCAGATTAGTCTCCAAGAGAGATGGTATCGGAGAATGCATTTCGTACTCATCAGTCCATATGTTGCAGATCACACATAGGGAATTAACAGTTTTCTGCTTATAGCTCCAAGGGTTTGATTATCAATACCGGCACCTTTTTCTGAATGTGTTACTTTACTACCTATTACTACCCATTCTTTGCTTTTGAACACAGAAGCTAAATCTGAACCATGGACCTCTAAAAACACTTGGGTGTCATTTTTTCTTGGCACACTGACTGATGACCACGGTACACCGGTGTGCCGCGGCACACGCTTTGCGGAACACTGTTCCAGTGGACAGTTCATTTTTTCGCACTCTCCATTGACGAAAATATTCGTTCGCAAAATTCAAATTGTCAACGGGGGCTGATTAAGAAACTCTAAATGCAAAATTTTCTTCTTACGGTCACAATTTGACCTCCAGAGACGAAAGCCATTGGATTGCATAATCCCTCAGTGCATGCATGTCCTAAAGTCCCACTCTGTTCATGGTTTGTGTCGTCTCACATACGCATGCTGATTAGGGCTTTCCAATTTATGTTAACTCTATACCATATCTTTCTAGGTTGTGTTTACTCAGGCATTTCTTGAAAATCAGTTTGTAATTCTAAGCATGTACGATCGAATGGTATCAAGGCGTGATGAGGAGCGACTAGATATTGTGTTCGAGAAGAAAAGATACGTCGAATCTATGGTACCATTAATGAAGGCGGAAAATGGCGAATCCAGTCTAACGATGTACTGTACATTATAATATGATATCATTAACATCAGCAAATTCATCAAAATATGTCTTCTCCGATGGCTGGGGCACAAGGAGAGAATGAATAGTTTACAATATAGAAACTCTGCTCTAACAGCCCGACTGGAAAAGGACTATTGCCAGACCGAGGTTGAGATGGTTGGATTGCGTGAGTAGAGATCTGGCGTCGCAGGGCGGCCGACAGGGTGAAATGGCGACGACTGCTCGAGGTCCCACACTGGGTTGTAGCTAGCCCAAAGGATGGCTAGATGGGTGCAAAGGTATCGAGTAACTCATAAAATTCTGGTTTGCTTGTTTAAATTTTCGACACCGACTTTAATTTACTATCGATCGGGTATCTATGTATTTCTGTACTTCCCAATAACAAATCTGGCGCCTTAGGCAACTAGCCTACCAGAGACAGTTCATCTATTAACGGTTCTTAAAAACAATATAAATTCACCATACTTCCTAAAAACAATTACCAACTCACATCCCTTTTTAATGATTTAACCGTATTTCCTCTTTGATTTAAAATAATTCCTTAGAATGACATTTTAAACGAGTTCGATTGTTCCCTTGACGGATGTTCCTTTTTATGATCAATCAAGTGTAAAATAAATGTGGATAAGTGTGAGTTATACTCATACGTGTACCGTGTAATTCTTTGAATTTAAACTTAACCATTTTATATACAAAGATAGATAATTATTTTTTAAATGAGTGATGATTTAAATACAAGTACTTACAGATCATCAATTTTTGAAATTGATGTATGCAGTCGAAGGTCGGATGAAACGTTCGAATCCTGGAAACGTATACTTTATTTCCATCCCAAAAGGCTTGATGAAATTAATGTTAAGGTTGTGGAATTAGTTTGAGTTTAAGTAAGACCATATTCAATGTAAACTAGCTTTCCCCACAGACGTTGTCCCGTGATCTAACTATGAAAAATTAATTCGAGTTTAAAATTGACAATTTTATATTCTTTTTTGCCTCCGACAACGAAACTTTGTTTCTTGGAGGTAGCGAAAATAAAAAATTAAAAAAAAAGAATGATAAAAAATGAATAGGTAAACCAACAATGTCATTGCAACCGATGAATCTGTTTTGAACCACATATTTTCCATCCGAATTCTGTCGATCGCAACCAACTATCAAACAACTGACATTTTGTGTCAAACGACAATTTGATTTCAAAATTACGTTTAGTCATTTTTTGCGTCTTAATTTATAAAAAAATGCGCTTCAATATTGACAAATTAGAAAATATCTTGAAAAGAATTATTTCAAAAGTCTGCGTGCACATTATTTTTAATGTCAATGGTTGTCAGGTAAATAAAAAATATGTTTCTATAGAATTTTTCACAGATGGCGTTGTTGTATAAAAATTCGTTCCCTACTAACTTTAATATTATATTTTATATTATTTGCCACCCATTTTACGATGCTTTATTAGTTATTCTGTTATCCGGAGCGGAAGGGAATCCAACCAAAAATGATAAAAATCTGTTCAGCTGATCTCGAGTTATAAGTGTTCGAACCAACCCGACTTTTTTTTATATCTTTAGATAATAAATGCTTCTTTTTCTCCCACATCGTGAGAAATATCAGGATAGGTTCTAAGTGAGAAAAATACAGTGTAATCAATTTGTTTTCGATTATAATCTAAAAGATTTTCTAATAAAAATAATGTAGTTGATAGAATCGTTGACGCAGAAAATTACGTTTGGAAGAATATAACGAAGATAGAAGTGTCGTACTGGTGCCAGGTATGCGACAGAATCACGGTCATTGGGTATCAAGAGTTTAACGACGGCGAAATGGCAATTTTATGACGCAGGTGCTGTGTAGCTTCGTCGATCGGAAAACAGATGTCGTCACTTTGTTTTATATTTCAGGAAAATAGTAACGAGAAAACACAAAAATATGAATTTATAATTGAATAATTGGCTTCGTTTCCTCAGATATTTCAGTTTGTACCCTCTGCCTACCCTTTAAATGTAGGAAAAAATAAGGCATCCACTGTTTTTAGCAATAGACGAGATATTGATTTTCGAATACCCGCTTTTGTTGCAATGAACGAAGAGAGACCGACTAAAAGGATATTTATATTATAAATGTGAAATGATGGGTGCACGCAGACGAAATCGACTTTGAATGACATGGTCCGACCATATCGATGCCGCCTTAGCGGTGGGTACAAGTCAGGAGTAAAAGTAATAGAAAAGCATGTATGCGGAATGTTATGCGTTTGGAGGAAGCGAAAGAGGTTTGTTTGGATAGAAAAGAATGGAAGTCCGTACTCTCTGCCTATCCCCTTCGGGAAACGGCGGGATGGGTAAAAAAAAGCTTTTGTTGCAATTCGTAATGAACTGAATCCTTAAATAATTATTTGCACCACTTGACGCAATATTAAATTTGGTCCTTCGAGCCGGTTTTTTTTTTTTTTATAAAATGAATCTGTACTCATCCAAACTGAAAACAAGTATACTTTTGGAATTTTTCACATAAGGCAAAGCTTGTGTTGCGAAAGTGTAAATGGTAGGCACCGAGATTCTGACCCACGACTTTCAGTAGGTAGGTACGCTGTTGCAGGGTATGATGATACCGCTGCGCTGGTCAGACAACCTCTTCGAATAATAAACGTTTTTATATTTACACCTGTCGGGTAAGGTGTACGAAATTAGGTGACTTTCAACTACTTATTGACAATTGGATATAATGTTTTTGAAGACTTCAAGATCTTTTCAAGGATAGAACTATGATGTGTTCCAGCTTCGAGATTACTTGCAAAACGAGTGAGAATATTGATATAGTTGAAGGCTCTACAAAAGTTAAAGCCCGTTCCGATTTGATCTTTATTATTTTCAAATTCAACTTTGCTGAGGAATGTATCGTGAAATGTAACTGTGATAACCCCCTTATTCTGGGAAAAGCAAAGGTTGATTACATAACTGGAAGCTGTAATATTGACTTTACACAGCTGTAACCTGGAAAATTTTACTACCTCCCACAGTGACTTGATTGAACGATGTAGTATCGCGAAACAAAGCATTCTGTTTATTGATGGAAAGTTTAATTTCAGCCCTCCGTTACATAATATGAATGATGTTGAGAAATTTCCATACGATCTAGCCCTAGCGTTCAATTGACGTCTATTGGTAAGATTGTTTTCATACAAATCCGGGATCTGTTAACTCAGGGATAAATCCGGTTTCTGAGACGAAAGCGTCCAACATTCCCATCATCTGTTTGCGGACTCAACAAATTCTCCTTCAACAGTATTCAAAACCTTCCTCGTTTTCTTAAGATGTCATCGAAATTTAAGGTTTGCTTGCTTATCTTATGATAAGGGTCTCTTAAAAATTGCGATCCAAATAACGTTTCTCACACAATTATTATTCTCTACTTTGAATCTAAAAAACAAAACAGTACCTACAGTATATCATTTATTACAAAACTGGCTAAAAAACCTCTTGGATAATAGTCATAGTAAAGTGTTTTTATTGTCTGTGGACGAAGAGCCAAATTATATGATAGTATGATATCACTGATTCAATTAAAAATGCATATTATGAGGCAAACAAACCATAAACAAACATCAAATCAAAAACAATTGCGGTGTAGGTGTCACTACGATGGAAATACTCACGCTATGTCTGATAATAAACGGATGTCAAACGATTGAAAAAAAATCAATTGTCTATTATTCACGCCATAGAACAATATTTGACAGTTCATATAATATTATGAGGGCGTCATGGTCCACGTGCTCTAAAAAAACCAAAACCATCTGTTTAGTATTTTTTATCTATGGAATTCGTTTTTTTTTGTGATTCGAACCCATTCAAATAATTTAACCATCGATAAAAGGGTAATCGTGTGTGTATTTTTTAAACATATCTAACCAATAGACCATAAACTAATTCCAATGTTGTCACACAAAAGCTCAAAGCTGATACAATACTGATATGAATCAGCAGCCCGATTCACGGAAAAGTTTAAGTCTAAGTTTAGTTCGAAGTTCGAACGAAGTTCGATTCAAACCCTCCGTGAATAGGTACATAGACTGTAGATAGTCGCCGCCTACAATTATTATTACCAGCAGCCCTATTCACGGAAAAGTTTGAATCGAACTTCGTTCGAACTTCGAACTAAACTTAGACTTAAACTTTTCCGTGAATCGGGCTGCTGTACAGTTATTTAGGAAAACAATTTAAATTGGTATTTTTTTTTCATAATCAACCTTTATTGATTCAATCAATCAATATACTACTCTTTCATATAAATAACCACTCTGAACTATCCTTTTTTCAACCCTTTCCAGCATTGTCATGTTATCCTTTAGCCATTTTGGTTCGCCCCGGACCATTATTTTGTCACGATTGCAGTGAGTATCCAATTATTTCAATTGGGAAGGTAGCATTTGTTTCTGCATTGTAAATTTAACTGTATTTTGAATCATAACATTTTGTAACTATATTTTTCAGAATAAATTATTATTATTATTTCCATGTAACCGCTACTACAAAACTTTAAACAAGGATATTATATCATAAAGTCATCTTGTTAAATTAAATAGGTTAGATGTGACGTTTTTAAATGACAGGTGAATGACACATGTGTCATAGATGAAAAGATTTTGTCTGCGACGCTATTATAGGGAAGTATTATGAAATATTATTGTTCTATTTTCAAATTATTATTTATTTTCTTTCTCTATGTTTTTAACGACGTATCATCGGGTTTCTTTACGAAATTCACTTCCTGCATGTTTTATTTATGTTTATTCTTAGTTAATCAGATCGTTTTTCTACGAGTTTTATATTTGATACTTAAAAAAACTGCCATCTGTCATTTGTTTATTATATTATAAACAGTTTATTTTTTTTATAATTAGAAAAATAAATTTAATACGAGAGATTATGAAGTGAATCGTAAAAACTTGAACATCAAAAGACTCGCCTAGAATCTCATAGCAGAGATGTATCGAATTTCAATCATTTTTTTATTTTATTTTCTACTAACATTCATAAAAATTCCGCTGTAACCTGCTATAAAATATATTATAATATTTTCACCGTATTCACCATCAAAATCAGACCGGAGAGATAGGGTAAGAGCTCTCCATTGCGCAATGTTTATGACCTCCTCCCAAACACCATATCCAACTTCTTCAGCTCTGCTTTCAAGGAACCAAATACGGTCTTCCTCGTTTGCATCCTTAACCCATGTCCCATCTATAATATAAAAGAAAGTCGGGTTAGTGCGAACACTTATAAGTCGAGATTGGTTAAACAGATTTTTTTTTATTATTCGTATTCTACAATGGTACAATGGTAACTCTTGGTTTTCAGTTTTCGATCCGTTTTAAATTATAGATATTATCTAAACTAGAATCTTCCCACTGATATTTTCGAGACCGATACCACACAAACATTACGTAATTTTATGTAATTACTAAAAAATAACTACTATTTGTTTTTTATATTTTTACGGCTAATGCCATAGAAAAACACAACAACTGTGCTTGAATTGAAATTCACAAATATCACACCTATATTATTTACCTTATAATTAGGATTAATAATTTTACTACAGCTGATACCATCAACATAATAACACGATAATTAAAAAAGAAAACAGTTTAACTTAAATAATATTTGAAAACCATGTTAATATATTTTTTTAATAATTATTAAGCAATGGATAGGCGGGTTAATTACCCACCAAGCTGCGAATAATTCTTATGCTAGATGAATATTTTTTATAAAAATTTTACATTCAAAATAATTAAATTAAGTTTTGTACACAGACAAAAAAAAACCTTTTGTGTGATTATGTTTTTCTCACGTTCGTCGTACCTGTCGAAGTCTAAACGAAAAATATAATTATATATTTTTTTTATAATGTATGATTTATTTGTTACAGAATTAAAAAAAAAAATTAAGCGAATTTTATTTAAATCAAGCTTTTCAAGGTCTTTATATTACCGACATTGGTCTTCACTGGAAAATATTTATGTTAAAAAAAATCATATCTTATTTATCTTATACAGCCATTGAATCGCATTATTCACAAGAACCAGTCTGCTTATTCTTGACTAGATGACCCGCCCGTCGAACTAACCCAGAATAAAGGATAAAAATTTGACTTACATGAATCAAATACAGTTTACGACAAAAAAATGAATTAAATTTAGCTTGTGATTTTTTGCTAATACTTTATAGTTGATTCGATACGTTATTGAAAGAATAGACTACATTAGAACCAAATTTTACCGAATTATATAGTAAAAAGTTGGTGACCCAGCGGTTACAACGCCGGCTTTCGTACTGCGGACGTCGTGGTTCGATCCCAGGTGCCGACCATCTTCCTCTTTCACGACACAAGCTTTCAGTAGCTTACTGTGAAAGAGTCAAAGAGTGTATTTGTGTTCACTTTAAGTGAGCACAGATTCATTAAAAAAAAAATATCAACCAGCCTGGAAGAATATGGCACTGTCTTCCAGGCAGAAATGAGTGCTATCATTGACTGCGCTCACATAAACCTGCAACGATCATATTATAATAAAAAAATCTACATCCTCTCAGACAGTCAAGCGGCTCTTAAGGCCCTTGAGTCAGTAGAGGTGAGATCCAAACTAACGATGGAATGTATACAGGCCCTGAATCACCTTGGTGCAAAAAACACGGTGAGACTAGTCTGGGTACCTGGGCACTGTGGAGTCATGGGCAATGAAAAGACCGATAAACTTGCCAGAGCTGGCGCAGAAAAACCCGCATTTGGCCCAGAGCCCATCTGCGGACTACCACGTAACGCTCTCAGAACCAGCCTAAAGAACTGGGTCAAAGACAAAAGTTAAGAAATTTGGCCAAATAACCCAGGGATGAAACATGCGAAGGAACTAATCACAGGGTACTCGAAGAAGTTCACCTTTGAAGCACTCAAGCTTTCCAAAAAACAAATAAGGATCCTGACGAGGACCTTAACAAGACACTGCAGACTGCGCAAGCATATGTCCATAATAGGACTCTCAGACACTCCAATCTGCAGATTCTGCTCAGAGGACTACGAAACACCAATTCACATCCTCTGCAGCTGTGAAGCACTCGCTCACAAAAGAAGTCGTACACTCGGTGGGCCACTATTGAACGCTGAGAAGGTAAGACTGCTCGCACCTAGGCAAATTGTGAGCTACATGACTCACATAGGCCTGGATAACGAGCTGTAACATTGAGGGAAGTCACAATATTCTTTTTCTGGTCGCAGTGACACAAAGGGTACCTTGGTCCCTTGGCTCTTTTTAGAAACTAAGAGGGATAATAAGAGTTTTTTTAGTGTGGTGTAGATAATGGAGATTTATTAGATAAGTTAATTTGAAAATTTTTGTAATGTCATTTATTTATTTGGTATGAAGTTCTTCTTCTTCGCCAGCCTGTCTCCATCCACTGCTGAACAAAGGCCACCTCTTCTTCTTCCAATCATTCCTGTTCTGAGCCTCTCTCATCCATACGCGACCCACAATCTTCGCGACGTCGTCCATAACCCATACCAACCCGCCTAAACAGCGTGGTATGTGAAGTCACTAATAGTGACTGTCTAAACAGTAAACACCGCAAAAAACGGAAAACGAAAAGAGAAAACACCATCCGTATGAATAAATATTTAAGTCAAAATGTCTATTTTATAAAACCGTTTTTTTTTTTAATTTTGCATAATTTATTTAAATTAAATTCGTAAAATTAATAAGCAGGTGATGTTTTAAATTTCCATCAACATTTGGTTCAGTTGTGTGTAATCTTCTTAGCGCTTTTAACGAAATAAATTGAATTCTAATTCTGAAATTTAATTGCGTTTGATAGAAACCGTAAGTTTTATTATAGTTAGGTAGTACAAATGACAAAATGCGGATCGTAAATATATGGTTTAAAACAGATGCATCATCTGCCTCAGGAGAATTTTGGGTATAAGATGGTACCACCGCATCACGAACGACGCTATACGCCGGCGCACCCAGCGTGAGCACATCACCTCTACTGTTATGTGGAGGAGATGGACATGGCTGGGACATGTGTTAAGGATGGCGAATGACAGTTGGCCGAGGAGAGCGCTGTTCTTCCTCCTATCAGGGTCCCGAGGACGAGGAAGACCCTCTCATACTGTGTTCCGCTTCTTCGAAGCAGAGCTGAGGAATCTGGACATGGTGTGGGAGGAGGTCATTAACGTTGCGCAAGATCGAGCGCAATGGAGAGCTCTTGTTGCCTCCCTATGCCCCTAAGTGGGGTCTTAAGGGAGTTTGGAGATTTGGATCGGCATCGATCTGAATTGGTTAAAAGGTCATTTTTCTTCTTTTTTTAAATAAATACACTCTTTGAATCCGGTTCGTGAAAAAGGAAGATGGATCGGCAAATGGGATCTAACCCACGAAACAGTACGAAAGCTGGCATCCATCAACCACTTTCGAACTTCGATTATTCAATTTTCACAATCAGGATAACAGGACAACGTCTATTGGGAAACCTTGTATTGTTATAATTTGCGAAATGAATCGTTTGGGAAAAACTCAAAAAGTATATTAGTATGTTTGATGCATTCTTGCGCGCATTTTGTTATGTCTGGCTGGATGCATGTACAGTACACCTAAATATTATTATGTTTGCAGCATGAAGCATGCATATCTCTATGTGTCCATCCATACTGTGGGCATGATATTTCCGCACATGTGAGGGGAATGTACTTTTAAATAATGCACAAAACATACATACCCATCCACTTACATTCATGCAAAATGCATACATCAATAATAATAACAGTGTTGAATGTCAAACTGTGGTCCCCTCAAAACATAATATAGGTGAGAAAAGCAATTAGTCTGATTTAGCAGATTTGTTGATGGATGGTAACGAGTTAGCACTTAATGTAAAACTTCAAACTAAACAACTATGGCTTGCTTTAGTGCTTACGTACTAATGCTTAGTTTACTCATTCTTATAAGTATTGAGTTTCCTTAACAAACAGTGCAACGGCGGTAACAGGTCAAAATCAATACCTTTAAGTGAATACCCTATATTATATACAGGGTGTCCGACTAAGCGAAAGTCCAGAGATAGAACACCTCAAGGCCTATCCAAATAACTCAATACATGAACGGCGATTTTTTTATAGTTTTCGAGTTATAGTAAAGTTATTTTAGTACTTCTTTTTCAAACCCTGACTTGCAGGATATAAATGGTTACAGGGACACCAATTTTTGAGGTACTTGCATATTTTTTTTCTAGAATAGTTAATACCTAGCAGATCAAAAAACAAATATGGGTCTATCTGATACCACCGTGCCAACAAAAAATGTTGAATCTCAAAATAGGGTACAATTTAAAATTTTACAAAAACTTTGAGGACGATATAGAAAAAATATCACATAGCTTTTTTTCTTCCAACTATTTTAAAGAACTTGCCACTTTATCAATCAATGTACCCTGTAAATTTTATTAAGCTTGAAATATTTTTTTTGATGAAAATTTTTAAATATTGAATTACTTAATCAATATTCTATATTATAGGTAT
This sequence comes from Mystacides longicornis, assembly GCA_963576905.1. Taxonomy (NCBI): domain Eukaryota; kingdom Metazoa; phylum Arthropoda; class Insecta; order Trichoptera; family Leptoceridae; genus Mystacides; species Mystacides longicornis. The sequence goes on along the minus strand of OY756433.1, from coordinate 3,645,196 downwards.
ATCTAATAAGTGTCAACTACGTAGAGCTACCCTAATATTTGTATTATGTATTATTTTGATAAAACATTTTTTTTTAAATCAATAGGCCTAGACAAAATGCATTTGGCGATCGACTACAAACGAATAATTCTTCGACAATGTAGAGTAGGAAGAAAATTAACTGTCCACTTTTTATATTTTTATATAAGTGTCGTTGTTTGGTTTAAATTATTGTTTATATGTTCCAGTGGACAGTTAAATTTTTCGCACTATACGAGTACATTGGCGAAATCTTCGTCTGTAGTCGAACGCCAATTTCAATTTGTCTATGGGGCCAGGGGCTTAATCCGTCTTTATGGTAACGATTAAATGAATAAATAAAATAAAAAAAAAAAAAAAAAATAAAAAAAAAAACAATAATGAAATAATAAAACAAATCATTTGTCTTTAAAAAAATATGTTAAGTAAACGTGAGAACATTTTCAACGAACCGCGAGTTGATATTCAATATATTCACAAATATATTTCAAATATATTTCAACAATGTGAACCTTCAAAATTGCAAAATCATCATCAACCAAAATAATTATTTGAGTAAATCTAAGTAAAACTTTTATTGCAAAACTGTTTGAAAAGCACTGAATAAAAATAACGGAAAGAATAAATAATACAATACCTAACAGTGTTCACATAAATAAACCGCGTACTACAATCGATGTAAAATATTAAAATAAACCGCGCTGTTGTAGAGCCGAGTATCAGTTAATCCCGGTTTAAAAATTTGACACATGATGTAATGGACAAGTTCATCCGGCTTAACTGTCGATTGAACGAGAAATTCTTAACTGTGATTCCGTTTCGTATTAAGTCGTATTTTATTATTAATTTATAGCCCGATGATTAAGTCCAACTTGGACTTTATGTGCAAAACGAATCGTCCTAAGTCATTGCATATGTGTATGTAGGTAAAAGACTTTAAGACTAGTGAATAACTGTATTTATTTTGTAATGTCAAGTAGTGATTTCAATCATTCCGAGCGATATTTTCATAAGAAATTGATCGAAGTGAATATAGCTACACAAGTGATTTCAAGCGAATGATTTTCAAATATCAAAATTATGGTAATGGCCGCCAAATTTGAAGAAGAAGATTCAACCCGCTGCAGGGTTATTTACTAAAATATTTAAATTTAGAACTAGTTAATAATATTTAAGAATTGAGAGCACAATATCTCAAAATAGCTCTTTTTGATTGCTTTTTGGCACTTCTTAATCAATCGTACTTGATGATTCCTCGAATACTAAATATACTAAAGAAACTGAAGTATACGTCTTATTGCAGAATGAATGAACTTAAATTAAACAGTTTATCGAGTTTGGTTGTGGAAAAATGTGAACATGAATCTTTGAAACGATTGGACTTTGTTTCATTCACCTCAAAAGATTTTGTAAAGAAAACGACACCATTCAGTTCGAAACTAACTTTTTGCGAATTAAGGGGGTGGTATGTAGTACATGTGAGGAGAATGGACTCATCCAATCTCCCACACATTGCATTGCACGGCCAACCCCATGGAGGACGACTCCCAGGCCTACCACCAAAGAGATGGATAGAAAGCTGGGAGGTGACCATGCAAGAGGCAAACCTCAGATCTTAATAACAGGTTTTCTGGCGTAGAATAAAAAGTTTAAGTTTAGTTTAGTTTAACAGTCGTATTCATGAAAAATAAAGGAGACTTTAAGTTTCCTTTTGAAAAATAACGCGTTTCATAACAACAAACCCTTAAAGTCGACTTTATGTTAGACCCAATATTGGGACTTAAAGTCGACTTTAGTGTAGTTTAATCTTTCACCACAAATGAACATTTTGTATACGGTGACACTGTGAAAATGACTAAAATAAGGTGGAAAACATGGCAAAACGGAAAGAATATTATTGTTTACAGATTTCGTAAACCATTACAATAAAATAACAACGATAACGTCACATTGATGCTTTATTGAAAAATGAAATTGACAGATAAACAGAAATTGCGAAAATATTAGTAAACAACCTATTATGTTTTCCATAGATTTCCATGGTAACACTACCAACTGCAACCAACATTCAAATATTTTTTGAACATAAATAGTATTGTATCGTTTCTAAAGCAGCCCTTATGGATTAGCATACTGCATTGAGTGAGGTAAGTTGGGGCTATGTCTGACAGTCTACAACAACCTGCGTATTATGTCGGTAGGTACTAGGTGCCCATGCACAACCAAGTATTTACAACTTAATGAGGTAATTGCACGAATGTCCGTATACTAATATTATAGTGAACACTCCCTATACTATACTCATTAGCGTAACAACTTCATACTATTTTGACCGAAGATTGCTGTGGTCGATAAGCGCTCCAATAACAGACGCCATTCGTATAACTATAATTGAGAACAAATTTTACGCAACCTCTGTCTTTGAGCAAATTTGTGATATAAAAGAAATAAAAAAAAAATTAACTACCTACCTATTATGAAAGCTCGCAACAAGTCCGAGCTGTCAATGAATCGAATCGCCCTTCGGAACTATTCGTACATACTCGCGATATTACATACGAACTTTCTCGAGGGCCCAATCGGGTTCATACGGAATGCTTAGAAACCAACCCCGTATATATATATAGTATGGAACAACCACAAGCTTCATTGATAAATGCGAGGATGTCAAAGTATTCTTTAGTATACTTATGACACGTTATAGGATTGATTATTAGTAGCGCGTGGTATACCTAAGCGAATTAATAAAAAACTATTTTCATCATAACGGGGTTATAACGCAGTTTCTATATTAGTACCACTACTTATATTTTTTTTGGGGTAGTATCCGCCCTATACAGAGTTTGACCGAAACATACCTTATAATGTTTAAAATTCGGTTAATTTGTGTCATAATATACGACCGATAAGGGACATTATCTAGTTTGAAATGACATGCTGAACCGAAAGCAACGGTCATTATTCATAATAAATAGTACGCAAGCATGTCTTTGTACTATTGCTTGGTGAATATATCAGTCATAATGTACACGAGGTATTGTTTTAAGTATATTCAAACTTAAAGTACAGAAATATTGGCATAATTATGTGCGGTTATTGTTTATGTTAAATAAATTATATCATTAATAGGTTAAATTTGTATTAAAATAGGGGTATTATATAGCAATATATCGAAGTTAAGGTTTCAAGTACCTAGATAATTTATAATAACTGCTAGCAGCGAAACCTATCGGATGATTGGCTTGAACAAGAAAAACAATACAAATGATTACAATTTGGTGAATTTGTTGATAGTCCAGTGGAATCAATCAGCGACTTTCGTACGTACAGTGATTTGGAGGTCGTGGATTCGAATTCCGGTGCCGACCATTTTCTTAGTGTGAAAGATGTCGAAGTGTATCTTTAAGTGAGCGCATATTCATAAAAAATGACATTTTTCCGGCAGCAAAAGGTGTAATATAATAATTATGTAGGTAGTATGTCACAAATGTCGCCGATGTCATATATTCCACGGCCACCTACGATTGCCATTATTGTCATAGCAACGAATGTACAAGCATCAAAATATCAAAAATACTTTCTCCATTTAGATTAGTTTCGTTATTTTTTATTTTTTTATCAATGTAAACAAACAGTCATTTACAAAACATATTAACTCTTAACAATATACAGGTAGTGGACCAACACAGTTTACACGCTCAGTAAGTTATAGTTACAAGTGATTTTGGTGTCTCCATTCTCTCATACAAATTAAAACTACAAACCATTATCTTATAGAAATTGAAACAAAGTAATATCCAAGAAAAATACACACTCCCATACACACCCAAGGGTCAGGACAGGAAAAGAAACAAGGAGGGGGGACAGGGGTAAGTGAACGCTAAGGACCACGACGCAATGATTTCACGAGTAAATTTTTAAACGTATGTTTAGTTTTGGTATTAAAAATGTCTACTTCACTTATAATACTATTGGAACGGGTTACATTGTTTCAAACTAAATAGCCAGTTACGGACGAACTTAAGTGATTGATGCAGTTCATCGTAATATTTTACAATTGCAGTTACCCCGAGCAAATTTTTTTTCACATAAAATGAATTTGTGCTATTCAAAGCGAACACAAATACACTCTTTGACTCTTTCACATAAAGCTACTTAATGCTTGTGTCGCGAAAGAGGAAGATGGTCTGCACCTGGGATCGAACCTACGACTTCCGATACGAAAGCTGGCGTTGTAACCGCTAGCCTGCCAACCACTTCGTAATAAGTTGATTAAATTTAATTTCTACCAAGGTAAGGATAATGGAACTAAGAAAAACTTGTTTTCAATAGCTTTTGTTGGAACGATTTCTTTCGGGTTGACCTAAATGAAATATAGGTTAAGCAGGCAATTTAGCAGATTATAAATAATAAGGGTAGGTTGGGTGGGAGTCCAAGTATTGAGGCGTGACTGAATGATGTTATTAAAACAAGTAACTGCTGTTAATAGTTAGTGTTTCGAGTAAATACTTGTCTTGTCCTAAGCTAAGAGCAACATCTTGAGACAACGACACCTTGTACTACTAACTCCATTTAGGGCTGGGGCAAACCGGGAAAGAAAAATACCAGTCACATTTTCAATATTGATCATAAAAATGTAAATTTCAATAACGCGTCGTTGAAAGTAAGAATTATATTACTTATAGTTTTTAAATTTTTTTTTTTTTTTTTTTTTTTTTTATTTTTTTTTTATTTATTTATTTTTCCATTCAAGATATTAACAATAACAGATCCCGTTAAGACCAATAATCGGTCTTGTCAACAGGTTTCCATTCATTAAATTTCAAACTTCTTATAAACTACATAATATGCTAGATCTACATAAATCTATAAACTACATAATATGCTAGTAATAACAATGACATTTTACAAGTATAATCTTATCTACGTATTTTCATATTATACATCTGCTTATTCAATAAGATATATTAATTTTTTTTTTTTTTACTAAAAATCTTATAGTTTCATTTTGGCATTCAAATAACAAGATAGTTTTTATTATACCTTTTTTCAATTCGTATTAAATTAAGAAAAGTTAGGTATAATTGCAATTCGTATTAAATTAAGAAAAGTTAGGTATAATTGCAATTCGTATTAAATTAAGAAAAGTTAGGTATAATTGCAATTCGTATTAAATTAAGAAAAGTTAGGTATCCTTGCTATACATAAATATTCAATTTAACTATTAAGCTTTATCCATTTTAAAAGTAATTAAAGTCTCAGTGTATTATATTATAAACTTTTTGGTACATCACAATTCAAATCAGGCCTTACACGGTTTTCTACTTAATTTTTTAAACTTAATTTTTTATATATCTATTCAAATTAATCACTTTACCACATTTTTGTTTGTCAAATTAATCACATTACAACATTTTTTATATATCTATTCAAATTAATCACATTACCACAAGCTGACAATAAAATCACTTCACTTCAGCCATTATAATATTACAGTTCATATCCACTGTCAATCATCTACATGTATCTACACTGTTATTAAAAATCAGCCAGAGATTCTTAACATATTAATCTGTGACAATTCCTAAAAAAAATCCTGTGAATTCCCCAGTGCTGACACCTTTGTTAAATTTTTGACCCTGTCATAACAGATATTGAAAAAAGCTTTCATGCAATTTATTTAACACTATAGCTTTCCCGACAAACGTTGCCCTGTAAGTAGTTCTTACTATGAATATTGAATTCGAATTTGTAATTTATGCAAAAAATGCGTTTAAAATATGTTTGAATGTTAAAATAATATTTATGAAAGCTTGAAAGAAATTCTATCAAAAATTTCTGTACCAATGTTTTGAAACTGAATAGTTTTCAAGTGAATAAAAATTGTGTTGTTATGAAATTTTTCACAAATGGCGTTGTTAGGATATCCGTTCCATACTTGCTTTAATATAATATTTTATATTATTTCCTATCCATTTTTCGAATTTTTAATAATTATTCAGTTATCCGAAGCAGATAAGAATCGAATAAACCAAGCATCATCAAAATCTGTTCAGTTGATTTCGAGTTATAAGTGTTTGCACTAACCCGACTTTCTTGTATATAATAGAGATTAGCATTTTATCAAATTGAATTGTTCCTGTTCCATTTCACCACTACTAATAACTCTTGGAAGTAGCAGGATTTGTTACGTAAACAAGACAACATGTGTTAATAATGAGTGAGATAAGAGTATTACTTGTATCCGTGTAGGTACTCTGTAGTAATAAGGACTTGTGTACATAGACTGACTCCCAGGAGAGTCGCTTTTGTTCATAATCCAACACATTTGAATTGCTTCATACTTTAAGAACAACAGTTAATATTCACTGTATTGAATACTGAATCTCTAATATAAAATATTAAAGTCGGGTTAGTGCGAACACTTATAACTCGAGATTGGCTCAACAGATTCTTCCGATGTGTGATTTATTGGATTCTTCTCAGAATAACACTAACAAAAAGTTGAAAAATGAATAAGAAGGAATATAAAATATGATATTTAAGTTTGTATGGAACGAATATGATGCGATGCCATCTTTGAAATAATCCAACAACAAAATTGTCTTCTGCACCTGCGCCCTCACATTCTCTCGCATACGTAATAATTGTCACTCTTAAAGCAGTAGCCTATTTCACTTACTCCACCGTGTCTGGCGTTTTAGAAATTTTTCATACAAAGTCAACCAATTTGCGCGCATCTAATTATATTCTCGCATTGATCCCGTCTGAGCTTTGAATACGAATGAAATATGGACATTTTAGAATTAACATTTTAATGTGATTATTTAGTTAGTTTATTTTTGTTTCTGAAGGTGCAGTGCACAATGAACGGGCCGCCTCTGGTTAGGACCAAAGGGCCCACAGGAGAACGTCTGTCGGGAAAGCTAGTATTAAATAGATACGTCATTTGCTACACAGTGGGATAACTAACGAGAAGAAAAAAGTTAACAATATAAGTAAAAATATTACAAAAATGAATAAACGAAAAGCACAACGATTTATTGACATCACTATTGGCAAAAGTTTAACATTAAAAATTATATTTAGCATCAATTTTCGAATAATCTGACTTATCTGAAATTAAAAATCCTATAATTTTCATTTAATTCGACCATTATAATATTTTGTCCAGTTGGAATTTTAAAAGTTAAAGTTATTTTTGCAGGTGTGTTGCCTAGATTTTTCTGTATGGGTGTGTGGGTTATGCATGGCCCCTGACCATCAAAGCCCATCAGGCATATAAAGTATCCACCTTCGAAACAAATTGCCGGAGAAGAATAGTGGTAGATGGTAATACAGCATCACGAAAGACACGTTTCTATAATTTTATTGTGGAGGGAAGTGAATGGTTTGGCAGGGACATGGGTTACGAATTCCGAATGACAGTTATTTGCCAAAGGGAGCCCTTTTCTTCCTCCCATACGAATTTGAACACAATGAAGGGCTCTTCTTGCCTCCATATGCCCCAAACTGGCACCACAAAGAGAGAATCTATGTGTGTCTACATAGTTACTTGTATTTGAAGAAGTGGGATCATTTTTGCTATCAAAATATTGTGAAATTTTATTAATATTATGAAAAAAAAACAAAAGAAAGTTCTATATTAAACCATAAGAAAAATGCATGGAAAATTAGAAAATTAAAGAAAACTCTAAGTAGTAGGTAACCTTTTAACTACTTTTTACAATATAATTATTATTCCACTAGCTAATACCCGTCTTGCTTTACGTTTTTAATTCATATTGTCAGGCTAGATCGGTAAGTAATTAAACAGGTTCTAGTCTAGCTTCTCATTGCTTTGCAGACCTCTATAACTGACATAAGCACTGCCATTCATAAAAAAAGAGAAGAATTTCGACACATTTAATGTTAATAATAAAAAACAAAGAAGAAAAATTATAGTTTGCCACTCACATGGAAAAAAAAACTGCATGTGTCATAATATGTTACATCTCACACTTGATTCAATTTCACTGTTCAATAGCAATATAAGGGTAAAATATTCCAAAAAAATAATATAATACAAACCTACCCACATAATATGCAAGTTTTACTCTATGGTTTGAGTCTTGACTACATTCCCTACAGCTACACCACCCCTACATCCTCTATGTGTGGATGGTACAAATTTTATGGAATTGACTAATGATAACGGCATCTGTTTAACCGACCTCAAAATTAGACATTTAACGTAATCCGAAAATGTACTTTCATTTCAATGTTTATAAAATGTCTTTTATATAGTTTGAATTAAATTTATTTTTATTTCAAATCAATCTTTAATCTTTATTACATTAAATATATTTGAGAAATTGTAAAAATTTGTATTTATGATTAGGTACCATAAATATACCTGCAAGGATCCACGACGATTAAAATCCAACGCAGAACCTACGGTTTAAGCGTGATGCTCCAATATACGAAAAAACACATAAATAAAAAAGCAAACATAACTGAATTATTAAGTAGATTAAATATATTTGAGATTTTGTAAAAATTTATAACTATGATTACCATAAATATACCTGCAAGGATTCACGACAATTAAAATCCAACGCAGAACCTACGGTATTATGCTCCAATATACAAAAAAATAAATATACAATAATAAATAAACATTACCTACTGAATTATTAGGTATGTAGATTATATTTCAAAAATTTGATCAATTATAGGTACTTAATTAATCTAAATAATAAAAATTGCTGAAACAATAAAAATATCTATCTTCATTAAAAATATTGATTAAAAGTAGACATGAATTTTCTAAAGACTGTTCAAGTTATGCTTCTTACTATGGAACTTATGCATATAATAAAAGGAATCTTGTCTTTTCCTATAAATACTACGGTAGTAATATATAATCAGTGTAGCCCCTGAAACAATGTATTGTATAACGTAAGAAAGCATCTATAAAAACTTTGATTCCTCTAGAAATAGAACCCAGGTCTTCATGATCAGAAGTCGACATCTAATTATTAAAACTTAATGCACACAACTGTTGAAGAACAAATTTAAGGTCCACGTCAAGTTTTAAACCAGAATCTAGCTCTACATAAACTGATTATTTTCTCTAGATGTGGTTGTACAGAAGAATGCTGAGCATAATATCATGTGTTGACAGGGTGTCTATAGAGTCTTGGGAATGATACAAAAGTAAAAGACAGCTCCTGACCACTGTCAAAAGACATTATGCCTCATACTTTGGCTACATACTCATTATTCCGTGATGAAAAATATTTTATATGAAATTGACTTGCCAATAAGACCATCATGTTATCTTATTGCTTCTCAAATTTACGGAATATCCTTTTAATAATAATAAAGTAAGTTGTGTTAAAATGTCACATTATTTGATAGTTATTTTAACATTAACATAAATATCTTATGTAAAAATACTTACAAAACTCCATGAATTCTCATCATTTCTTTTTGCTGGAGGCATCATTTTTAAATTTTAGTGGTGTTTGGAAGAATATATTATTATGTTTGATGAAAAAGAAAAACATAATGTTATTTCATTTAGTATATTTCTGGTTATGAATAAAACAATTTTGTTTATTTCATTTCAGTCATATGACAAAATGTCATTGTAACATCTAACAGATAAAAAATAGAAAAAAAATCTCCTACATAAATGAAAACCACAACTTCATGGTAAGCTCGTCCTCTGTGTGTTGATTCTGTGATGTCTTTGTTATGTGTTAAGTTTTTATGCGTATATGTACACAAATTTACAGTAAAGAATAAATAAAAACCTGTATAAAAATGTATTTTATATAGAGTCAGCACACAACGATCCACTGATAATGTTTCTGACTCGCTAAAATAAAATATTGTGTTTCAAACTTGACTTAGTGTTATAAATAATTGTTAATTATTTATCAAACAAATGGTTTATTGTCTAGTAGGTATTGTCACAGCATATCTTATCCATACTCTGCAAGGTTTTTAAAGGTTGACAGCCAGTTCATTATTACTGATTATGACATAATAGTTGTATTTTTACATTCCAAACTTGGCAAACATTGAATATTTTTCAGTATGACATGATCCTGTGGTAACTTTGATATATCTTTTTACGTTTTACAAATTCACCAATTAGTTTTTATTGTTGAAAATGCCACCAGAGCCTGTAAAAATATAGTTACACAAAATATTAGTCAATGAAATTATAACCGCCATATAATTTTATGCTATTGTTTTGAACAAATAACTATGCTTACCAGTGGATTGTTCATTAGGGTGTGTCACTGCTGTATGGAAAAAAATAAAGCATGCCGTATCGTAATTTAATACCTCTCAAAAGTTGTATTGAACCTTGAATCTTAATAAAACATAAAAAACAGCTTAAATTTCCTTCATCTTTAGCTCGCTAAAACCGCTTGAAGTTGTGTCGATTTTCAATTTTTCCATCAAAATGAGAGGTTTCTCTAGTAGGCATATGTGTGGTTAAATTAATCAAATATTTTTTCATTAGATAGTCAATATATTATACTTTATCTATTTTACAAGAATTTTATCTATGTTTCGCTCAAATCGCTTGAAATTTAAAGAATTTTCGTATTTTTCTTCATATTGAGAAATATATCTAATAGGTTCATAATATGATTCAAACAATAAAATAAACAATATAATGTAATACAAAACTAATTCAGATGACAAAACAAATCTTGCGATTTCAAAAAGAAAATTAAGTATGTAAGTATGTACCTGAATAATAAATTTATGGAATAAAAAATATATACCTAAGTAGGTACAAATCAACAGAAAAGGTTTTATGAATATCCGAACTTACTTTGCCAGATGCTGATTGAATACTGTTTTATCTAAGTATGTAATTGTAAAGAATTATTGAAAATAAAACAAAAAAGAATACAAAAACAATAAGTTTCTAGGCACTTAACACAAAATAAATTATCTAAAATCTTGTTTAGAATTAAATTTGGGCATCAATTTTCTTGAATTTTGTTTGGTACAAATAAATCCTTCCCGAGATTTTTGCCCAGCAACAGAATGTGATGCTTCTGTGGTTAATTTCACACATCTTTCCACAGCCTGTGTGTGGCATGGAAATTTAGGGAATTGAAACTTCTCTACATTTCCTTCACTAATAATGGTATTCAAATTTTCGTTTTCAAAACAACTCAATAAGGGAGGCTCTGTCAATTTCAACTCTGCACTTTGCCAATCGATTATATCATAATATACATCACTTTCAAAGTTGATAACAGGAATCTCGAAAGTCCTTGGAATTGACTCTTTTGACCCGTTAAGAGACCTTGCTTTTAAAATTCTTCTGCACGCTAACTCCCTGATTTTTCTGTCATCATCAGTAAGCATTGAAAGTAATAGGTTTTCAGGGTGTGAAAAATAGGCATTCCTTTGAATTACAGGATCCACTACAGCTTTCAATTCATCTGGTAGGTATCTTGAATTATGTGTCAAGAACCAAAGATTACGAGCCCCATCGCAACAAGAACTATTGTATTTTATTTTGAACCATGTAGGTGCGTAAACTTTAATGACAAATGTTGCTAAAGTCACTAAATTTGGCGACGGATTTTTTGTAGCAACGTATAATCTTAGAATTCTACTGCCTGTTGTGAGCCACCTGGCATGTGACATTTTACCTGGATTCCTTCTTGCCAGGTCATTAGGTACTCTACCGCTAGCTATAGCTAGACATATCTCATAAAGATATTTCTGATCAGTACTTAATCCTGATGTTAAGAGATCTGGTAACTGTACTTCTATGACTACAAATGTAGTTATTGGCATATTATGACAGTTCTGCAACTCTTTCCCTATTGGTCCTGAAAACTCGTTAGGTCCTGAAGTTGAACCATCTATAAATTTGAATAAATGCCGCAGTGGTAGTTCGTTGGCGTGTAATTGACAAATCAGCCATTGCAATGGCTTCTTAATTCTTTTTTCTATTCTTGAAATGATGCCGTTTTTTCTTCCCGTATTTACATTTGTACCGTCACATCCAATTGCCATCAATTTGTTCAAAGAATACTCGCGATTAAGGTATGTAAACATGGTAACCTCAATATCCTCGGCTGTTCCTGACGGTGGTGTTATGTGGGAGATGTAAATGGATCCCGGTTCTTGTACAAGAGTAATATGCTCTTCAACCTTGAAGTGCCTGTAGATCTTTTTTTCTTTTTTTACAAAACACATCGTTTTGTCTTTGCGGCCGTCAAAGTACAACGCTTCGATAGAATTGATTTTTTGCCTTTTTAACAAAATTTCTCGTCTTCGTTGCCGCTCCCGTCTGAGTTTGGAATGGTCTACGATATGTGGGGACTTAACGTCATGAAGGGTCGCCGATGCTATAGCAGCTCCTGCTCGGTATGAAACTCCATAACGATCGCAGACTTCCGACAACTTTTTGAAGGAAAGTCGGGCAGAAACCCTTTTTGTGACAATTGCGTTCCTTGGATGATAGTTGTTGTCTGAGATGAATTTTTCTTCTATTTCAGAGTCCGACGAATCATCTGAAATGGTATTTGATGTTGTAGGTATTGGTAAAAACTGTTTAACCTTGCGTTCAGACCTCTTTACCCTTTGATGTAGCCTTTGTGTAAACTTAACATCAACACCGCCAATAATCATTCGCCTTGTAGTACGTTGATCTTCAAGAAAAGCACGTTCCGACTTCGGAACAGAACGGCCTTTCCCGCACTTGCAAAGATCAATGTTCACACATTTGCAGGAAGCCACATCAAAAAGCAATTTGCTCTTCGAAACAAACTGATCTATTGAATCTTCATACTGTTTGCTCTTAGATTTTATATTTATGTTTTTCATAATTTTACGATACTTGGAGCAGTACGCCAGTATGAGCTGGTTAACTCGTTGTTCGGAAACAGTAGTAATAGATGCTTTTTTCCATATTTCTAAAATTTTTTTTGCTACTTTTGAACAAATTTCTTTTGCTTGTGGTACTTTCATGTTATTAATTTCTTTTCTTTCATTGCGTAGCCATTCGTAATACCTAATGACGTCTTCATACGTCGGCAAAGTAATTATATTGTCCATACATTTAGGATACTTCTCAATCACACGTAATTTTGAAAAACGTCGCGTATGCTTGCGAAGAGGTGCCATTTTAATTATTTTTGGAGTAAAGTAAAATCAAAACGAACCGCAAAAACGACTGGCATCGACGAGAGACCGCGCTCAACTGGCACGCAAGTGGAGTAAGTACCATCGATAATGAGGAAATGACCGATGAAAGGGAGGGGGTGGAGGGGTCAATTAAGACACATTATTTGCGTGTTTTATTAATAAGTAGAATATTCAAAGCCTTTTTAACAAATATTGATAAAAAAAAATTGAATTTTTTAATTTATACATGTATGCTAGTACTATAAAAAATAGCATTTTTCAGCAATTTTTCAAAATTTCAGGGCCGTTTAGCGAGCTGAAGATACAAATATTTTTCAATTTAACAAAAGCATCTTTCAATCATATCACAAAACGCAACTTTTGAGCACTATTAATTTTCGATACAAGAAGGTTGACGTTTTTGACACACCCTATTGTTCATTAATATTCCTGTTCGTTATTTATAATTAAAAAATAACCAGACAATAATAGAAAGTTGGTTACATTTTTTTATTTTCATTAGAATAAGAATTAATAGTTCTTCAATTTCTTTCTAGTTTGACAACAAAATAAGAGTGTCAATGAGTCCATAGACAACGCAACAAAATATTTCTTTTTTAGCGCTGCAGCCGTTTTCGAGCAATTCGGGTGAATAATAAAAAAGTTTTGTAAAAAATACGTAGGTGTGTATCGTAATTAATTTGAGGTAAGTATTTTTATTAATTTAAAGAATACATTATTCACACAAAATACACATTAAAAAAAATCATTCTCTTTCACAAAAATATTTCATTTTAATCATAGAAGAATCATAGTCTATAGTTCACGGCTGTCAGCTGTCATTAATTTTGACACATAGACGAAGTAAACAAAACAAAGTAAATTTAATTGTTCTAAATTTGAATAACATTGAATAAATTATAATATAGGAATATTATTGCTTTTGTTTATTTTTTTCTAAGTAGGTACCTACATTATAATATTAAATTGATCAAACTGCACATATAATATTTTGTTGTGAATTATGTAGATAAAAATATTGTTTTCTCTATGTGGCATTTACCTTGAATCTTATGTACCCATGACTGTGTGTTTTTAATTAATTTTGTTTTAAAAGTTTATTTTTTATGTTTTAGGCATGGGGTTTCAAACTGAATTTCTGCCCAATCTGAAGGTTTTAATGAATCTCTTTAAAATGTAAGTTTGTAACCTCTTCCAAACAAATAAAGTTTCTAAATTATCTAACAATGCAGAATATATTATAAGTAAATGTGCATTACCTACATATGCAGTTGACTATTTTTAATCTTTCATTTAGCTTTGCATTAGATTAATTTCTTGATTGTTATTGATTTCATTGTGATTTTATTCATTTAAATACTTAAAAAAATACCTGTAATAAAAAGAGTGTTGATTTTGGCTACTTATAGATGTATTATATACCTACAATAACTTTAATTAATGTACACGATATTACATAACAAAAATTATGTGGAAGATGAAATCATATTATATGTCGTATCATAATAATATTGTATTTATTCTAGGATGAATGATTGTCACAAACCTTGGAGGGTCGTCAAGTAAGGCTTCCAAATCAAACCTCTTACTGGTCGCTGTTGGTTTAAAGTTAAGTATATGGCACCCTATGAATATTTTTTCAAAATAATTTTCACACCAACAATAGGACCATGAGTCCAAATTTTTTAACAATACTTTTATAATGCAGGATAAAATAAATAAGCTTAAGTGGTTTTGAGTTTATTTACATACTAATTTAGATACAAAATAATACCGCTGTTGAGTGTGATTAATTTTAATACAAATACGTATTATATTTCTAAATTATTATGTGCATAAAACAAACGTTTTATTAAACTGATTAAAATCCTGAAACCATTTAAAGATTCTCAATTATTGTCAATTTTATTTCTTTCTCTCAACAATTCTGTCAAGTTCACTGCACCTAATGATTTAATTTATCGGCAACTGTTTTACCGGCCAGTTTGTCTATGGAATATTCATACCAATTGCAATGTTTATTATTTTACTTGCAAATCTTTTTCAACGACAATTTTAAGATTTAAACTTTATTTATATTTCAAGAATATAAAATGATTCAACAATTATTGCTAAATTATTTTATACTTATCTACATATGAATATGATTTTAACAGGTAGCTACATAATTATTACTCATCTAATGGCTATGTGGGTTTAAGACAAACTGCGGCCATAAATTTTTTAAAATGTGTCATTTTCAAAATGGAGGTATTATTTTTCCAAAATTTTTCATTAAATCTTTATTTATTGAGAATAATAAGATTTGAATAACATTTATATATATAACAAATCAAACGCCAATTATTTTATTACATTTTCATACCGTAATACCAAGATTCCATTCAACGTTTACATGAGTAATTTTGTTTCCAAAAGATGGCTTACTGTCTTTTGTGAAAAATTTGTATGAAGATCTTAAAAAAATAAAGTTTTTTAAATAGCTCTAAATATATTAAAGTTAATTTATCAAAGAGTATTTAAGAACGCTCTCTGGAATTTTGCACGGCTTTTCGCATATTAATATCTGACCTTTACGTTTGTTTTCTATGATTGATGCTCTTACAAAAATATATATATATAAACGGACTAAAATATTATGTAGATTCATTTTTGAAATTTTGTCATAAACTGTCAGTAGTTTGACATTTGGTGAGACTGACAGAATGCGGATTCCAAAAATATAATATCAATGTGGTTTAAAATAGATGCATCGTTCGGAATTACAGTGGTTAAAAGGTAATTAATTTATCATTAAACAAATTCAAAATGATCACAGCACAGTTTCTCGAGACAATTAGGTTCGAGTTATGCGAATAAATGGCCATTAGTGTTAAAAAAACTAAAAACGGAACGAATTTCGACAGGGCAGCTAGTTGTACATAAATATCACATCTGCATCGATAAGTAATTCAATACATTTCATTGCACCATTTACAAGAATTATTAAAACCCTTTTTCTTTTTTGTAAAGAAACTAATCACGAACACCTTCATTGGTTACGTGTGAATGTTTTTCTTCTCTGCCTACCCATTAACGGTACGGCGTGGAAAAATTAAAATAAAAAAAAAATAAAAAAATGATAATAAAATAATAACGTAAAAAAAGTTTGTTTAATGAAAAGAAAACACATCTCACAAATATACCGCTTTATTTTCACCGCCTTATTTACTTTTCGACCGACACCGCTTTAATACCGAACGTTTGTTATTCCAACCATAAAGAAGCATCACTTGAAACAATATTTAGTTGAAATTCGTTTTATCAACCGAGAGATAATAAAATTTAAATTTAGAATGCATTCTTCGAACAACTGCACCGTCAATTTAAACAACTGCAGTCAAGTTTTTTAAAAGTATCCAAACTCTCTTTACGCCCCACTTAGGAGCAAAGGGAGGCAACAAAAGCTCTCCATTGCGCAATGTAAAATGTTAAAAGTATATCTACTCAAAAATATGAACGATGTGTATCTAAAAAGCGATGGAATTGGAAAAACATCAGACAAAAAAAAACTGCTAAAAATAAATATACCTACCTATAATTTGATAAAAGTGGTTGGTATATAGAGTACTGGAGGTCGTGGGTTCGATCCCAGGCGCCGAACATCTTCCTCTTTCACGACAGAAGCTTTAAGTAGCTTACTGTCAAAGAGTGTATTCGTGTTCACTTTGAGTGAGCCCAATTCATTTGTATAAAATAAAATTGTGTTCAAATTTGCACACTGAACCCTTTCGTACAATCCTCTTTTTGCTGCTTAATTGGTCGATTTCGAATGATAACTTTAACGGTATTATTGTATGCTGAATAATTGTAGTTTTTAGTCCTTTGAATCCATCCATAGTGTCATCGACGTACACACCAAAAAGAGGTATTTGGTAAAACATATTATAAAATTGTGGTTGGTGGCATAGCGGTAACGTCCCCGGCTTTTGGTTTGATGGTATGGTTCAAACCCTAAATCTGAACCTTTTCTCTTTCACAGTACAAGTTTTAATAAGTAGGAAAGATGACTAAATCACTTTTAAAAATAAACGATGTAATTAGAAGAAAAAGAACTCAATTCTTAATGACAAAAATATGTCAATTTATATATATCTTATCTTAGAGAAACGAATACGAGGTACGGGAGATATGCGAGGTAAAGGACATAGTAAGATGGGGAAGGCAACGAAGAAGGTTCTAGTATGCCTATGTGAGGAGAATGGACTCTTCCAGACTCCCTCACATGGCATTGCACGACCAACCCCATGGAAGACGGCTCTCAGGCAGACCACCAAAGAGGTGGAAGGACAGCTGGGAGTCGACCCCGCAGGAGGCAAACCCCACCTCTTAAATTACAGGCCACATGGCCTTAATTAAGAAGAAGAAGAAGAAAGAGATATCTATCTTTGTATAGTCAGCAAATGAAGACAATTTATTGAAAAAAAATAATATGAATAAAAAAAGCAATCAATTTTCTGGTTGTCACTGCAATAATGTAAAAAGTGCCAAACACTCTTCAAGAATTAATCGAACACCAATGTCGTGGTATTCAGATAAGATTTAAATATGACTGGTCATCTGACGGAGTATTAAATAAATTGGCAAATCCGATAAAAACAGGATAAACAGGTCCTGAGAATTCGAGGAGCAAGAATGTGGCGAATAAATAACTTAAAACCAAAGTGTTTATTCGATATGAATTATGCAT
This sequence comes from Mystacides longicornis, assembly GCA_963576905.1. Taxonomy (NCBI): domain Eukaryota; kingdom Metazoa; phylum Arthropoda; class Insecta; order Trichoptera; family Leptoceridae; genus Mystacides; species Mystacides longicornis. The sequence continues at coordinate 3,627,270 of OY756433.1, read as the reverse complement.
AAGGAAAAAATAATACCAAAATAGTTGAACATAGAATATTGGGATACCTAAACAACAATAAAGCAATCATTTTAATGGGATTAAATAATCAAAATTTTAAATAGCGTATTTTATATGAATAATAATACTCTTCCCATCATATTTTTTGAGTATTACAATATGTAAATATTAAAGAGCAACCAAGACCAGCAATCAAAATATCTTCAGTCCACAAAATGAAGTTCTCCAGGCGATAAAGCGCTATTTTCTGTGATAATAGATGTCAACCATTGAGATAGAGCAAAAAACGAAAGAAATGTATTATTATGGATCGAAGTGCGTTCCCTGTGGTACACCCGTTTTCGAATCATAGAATATTTTAATTATAGACTTTGTAAAATAGCATGACATTAAAACATGTCTTGTTTGTGTAATCATTTCGAATGTTCTAGTTTTTTTGTCAGGACTGTTGACTCATTTTATTCCTATTTTAGAAGGTTTCCGATCTTTTTATCCTATCGATAACTAAAATCTAATCAGAAATTCAATTTACCATAGTGAAACAACCAAGTCTATATTTTGGACTAAAATTGATGACTAGCTAGATTAAATGCCAAAAATGAGGTTATCGGATCAGAAAATGTAAATAAAAGAAAGAACCAAAGAAAGTCTGAAAGAGTTTAGCAAAGCTAAAAGCTGAGAATGAAAAAACTAAAGAAAAGGCAGCAGAGACTGTATCAACAAGACGGCCTTATGGCAAAGAAAAAATAAACAAACATATCTTTCAAATCAAGTTCAATGTTGCCGTATTTGTTGTCTCTCGCGGAATGCATTTAATGGCGCTTATATGGAAAACTTGTCACCAAGATCTATAGATCCTTATTAGGATCAAGCTTATATGGATTCTGTGAGGAAGTAATTCAAAATACTAGTATAACTAGTTGAGCACGTATGTGCATTGCGCAATAGTGAGAAATACTAGTACTACTCAATATATATGGGCAAACGTAACTGTACAATTTCTTCTTGGAATATTAACAACTAATGGATACATTTTAAAGGCAAAGTTTTTGCATAGTGATTAAGACTTTTTTCAAGCGACGGTTATAGAATAAAGCTCAAGTTGTTAAGGTCTAATTAAGCAGCATTTTAAACAATCTTTATATCAATCTAAGTGAATAAGGCAATCTTGTCACCATCGATGATATGTGGAAAAGAGATAATTGTAGTATTAATGCAGAAGAGAGGAGAGAATTTTGTAAACTATTGAATGGACATGGAAAAGACGCCGTTTATCAGAAATGAGAGAGTGTGTGTTTCTTCTCTTCTTCTTCGACCATGTCCGCTCCCTAGTTGGAGCATATGGACTCCACAAGTCCTCGCCACGCCACCCTGTCCCCTGCGGTCCTCACCGTCTCGTCCCAGCCGATTCCAGCACCCCGGAGATCAGCCTCGTACAGTCTCCTGATTGTTTGGAGGGGCCTACCGCGCCTTCTGTTACCTTCGGATGACATCACGCGCCTGAGCCTCGTGTGTGTTTAAGAAAGATTAAATATTACAAGCCGAGATGGTTTCAACATGATTGAATGCAGACAAAAAACCTAAAAGAATACATGAGACTGAAGTGAAAGGTGAGATGCCTGGTCGGCCGATAATGACATCGATCGATTACACTTTAAAAGAAGGATGGTGAGGATTTTGAGGGTAAGAGAATGAAACTTCCAAAAAGAAACATGAACTTTTTACCATGGATTTGTGGGCTTTGTAGCTCTTTGAAGAATGAAGACTTTTGTAGATCAATGATAAACGAGCAGATACAAAGACAGTTGTTGACTAAACAAACTGCAATGCCCTCAATCTGGTACGTATTATAATGATACGGTTGCATACTTAATGGATGGTATCGCTGGGTACTTAAATGACGGCAATCCACGTCTGGCGAAGTTCCTTCCAGCATCATGGAATGATTGAGATTTATTTGATTGATGGTGGAGATAAAAGACAAATCGTCTTTCCAGACATCAATACAGGCGTCATGCGTACGTCGAGACGGCTAATTCGTGTAATCAGTTCATCAAGAGATAATCTCATGTTAATTGCCAAGTGCCATGAGAACCCTCAGAGAATCTGCATCAGAATCAGAATCTACTTTTTAGCACCATATCTACACAATCAAGTCGATTCCATAACAGCTCCGCTAAAATTAACCTCCTATAAAATTTTCGAATTTTGCGAATGATGATCGATGTAAAGATATGCGGTTGGGCACATAGAAAGAAAACACAAACGCTATACTTTGAAGAAACTCTGCACTAATAGCACCAATGGAAGAAGAATGTTAGCAGACCCAGGTTGAGATGGCTCGATTGCTTTCGAACTAGCGTCGCAGAGCGGCTATAAGGGTGGAATGGTGACGACTACTTGAGGAGGCCATAACCCATAATGGGTTAATATGCTAATGGGCCAGATAGTTGAATAGATAGATCGCTGTATGTAAAAAATAGCTCAAATTTAATAGATTTCAGCTACAATAACATAACTCTAGAGATATTATAATATTATGAAATTGATTGATATGAATATATCTGCAATTTTTTTTTTTTACCTATCACGCCGTGTCCCGTACGGGGTAGGCAGAGAGAACGGACGGCAAATTAAGTCAATATGTCAATACGTTTCTTGATCATAACCATAAAAAATATGCAGATAAAATTCAAATTTTCAACGTAGGAAATGAAATATATTATGAGGATTGAGATAACAAATTGACAATTTGGGAGCAACAAAATTATTATAAAATAACAAAAAATAAAATGCAAACAGAAATCCAATGGCGTTATATTATTTAAAAGCTCTTTATCAATAAGATAAATGCAAAATGCAACAAAGTCACCTTGAATCTACCACCAGCTGAGAACGTCTACAAAAACAAGACGAAATTCCATCGAATGAATGCTTGCAACAGCTAAAACCGTACACTAACGATCTAGAGATAAAATCTAAATCCTTGCCAATGCGCCAGTAAATAATATTCGATTGGAAGGGCGTAATCTATCATATTGCATTGTTTAGCAACCAATTCATAATACACAATAGATTCTATTTAATATTCACATTAATAATTCAGCTAAGCAGGTATATTATTTATTTTTGCATTTTGTTTTCATCGCCGTTTTGTATCATGCCGTTGGGTTTTATAATTTGTTTTTTAATTCAATTAATTTCTGAAAGTTTGCTCAGTATATTTGTAGTTTTGTATAGTTTCATTCAACGCAATTCCTTGACTCCAGGATTGAACAATTAATATCGCCTTCTTAAACTTCCTCAATTCTTCTCTCCAATTCGAATGCGACTCTCCTCTTCTATCGCCTATCTATCATCAGACATACCTGTCACATGTCACTGTCGCAATTTCGATCCGCGGTTAATTGAGCCATGTCTCTTTTCTAGGTTATTTCGCAGATCCAAGCATTCGATAAGGGAAATGACCAATTCTGCAATTCGAATGTGATTCTCTTCTTCTATGACCTATCTATCATCATATACGTGTCACATGTCACAGTCGCAATTTTGTTCCGCCTTTCTTTTAGCCATGTCTGTAACCTTGCTCATTTTTCGTATGCAAGCTTTAGATTTTTGGATCTTAGTGATATGTTCAACGATTTTCTCTGCGTTGTCCTTTAAGCTAGCTGGAGTTCTTGGATGTACAATATATGTTATAATGGATGTCTCAAACCCTAAGGAGAAGACCAAAAGATGGCAGGTGGATAGAAATATTTAGATTTTAGAAAAACTAATAATTTTCCATATGCAAGCTTTCGTATAAAATTCTTTGCCATTTTAGTTCGATTCTCATATTTACCCTTCCCCAGTTTAACAGTGCGACCTAAACAGATATAGACTTCAGTCAAGTTGTTGTCCATTTCGGGTAACTTTTTGTCCATCTCTATTCTGGCCAGTCCAATATTATTTTTGTTTTGACGGTTTTAGCACTACATTGATAACTCAAGTTTTCTTTTTTTTTTCATTTATTGTCCTTTCTTCCTTTATATTTACACCCATCAACTACTTACATGGTTTTGTGTCACCCTTGATTTATTCAAAATTATTTGTTTTGTTTCTGAAATTACCATAAGGGTATTTGAAAGAGATCTAGCAAACTATGTTAAGTAAAAGAGTTAGTATAGGGTTCTAAACAAACTGTAAAACAAGATGTGGGAGGGCAGCTAGATCCAAGATGTGTAATGGCTCCAGGGAATACTGCGCAGCTGGCAAGACATATTGGGGTGATCCATCATCTTACATAGACAGAAGAGACACACGTTGTACTACTAATAGACGCGTCTTATATCTATATGCATCGATACAGATATTCTTGTTTTATACCTACATTTCATGACTCTGTACTATCTAAAAAATGTAGTGTATTATATTAAAAAGTAACTTTCTGGAATATTGTAAAATACGGGGTGCCACATAATGGACTCCTCACTGTAGAACTCGCAGGTGGGGTAGCGGAGTGCGAGTAGTGGCGTTAGGTGGGGGAATCGACGCCATTTTTATTTCAAGTATTCGTCATGCAGTGGTCCGGTGAGCGTCGGGGCTTTGTCGTAGAAACGTTCTTTAAAAAAAATGATGTTTGAATCTAGGGAATCCATTATACCCCAACCTGTATACCTAAATAAAATTATTGCCCTGTTTGGAAGATACAAATCGCTGATCTTAAGACGAAGAGGTACAAATCTCTCTACATCTCTTCAACTATCTTGCTGGACGCTGGTGGTTTACATCCTTTTGGGTATTTCCACAAATCAATTGCTTTGGCTGTTCTTGATGGTCCATCTTTTGCGCGTGATTACTCCAATATGTAAACTCATTCTATATTTTTTTTTATCTTACCACATTTTTATTGCAGTTTTCGGTAATTTTGCTTTTACTGATCCTGTTTCTAAGTATTCTTCGAACAAAGCTTTCATTTTTTCGTTCGTTTTCGTTAACAGATGTTTGGTTAAGCTGTATCTCTTTGTGATTTTTAGGCATTTCTTGATTTTTTTCTCGTTAGCATGTATTTATTCTTCCATACGTTGTCTTTCCAGCACCCGGACATAACTACTGATTTAATCTTCTCCTCTTTTACTTCATTATAAATGTATTTATGTAAATATCTATTAATTCTGAATAGTAATTAAGGCTTTGATGGGTTCTTTATGGGCTTCTTCAAAACTTGACCCAGCTCGTCAATATCGTCACAAGAAACAAAAGTGTGCTTCTTGATAATATCACACAAAATTGACGAAACGCGCGAGCGGAACAAATATGTAGTAAATAGCGTTAAAGTGCAACTACGTTGTTAAAATCTATTTTAAATGGAAATTGTTTACAATTCTACCATTAATCTTCGTGTTTTTCAAACAAGGGGTAAACAACCATCGATTCGTGGACTTGTTTATAATCATAAAATTATGCACATGGCGTGCTAGGAGCAGTTCAACGAACGATTCTCCGGGTGCGTGCAGAAATAATTTGCAGTCGTCTATCGTAAAACGTTGGCTGAGTCAATGTTTAGTCAGGTTTTTCCCTGTTTACTTAAATATTTATAACGAGCTTTCACGGCAACGGTTAACAACGAGCCTTACTGTTGGTTAAAAAAAATTGAGGGGTCTTTGACGGTTGAGTCATAGAAAAGGGGCTGGAGTGATATCACATTGTATACAGCACGCAAATTGGAAAATCAATAAAAAGGTTGCAAACTGCTTTAAACAAATGAAGTCCTTTAACAAATATACTATTTGCATTCCTTTTCAGGTAGGTTTTTTGTTAAAAACTGATAGTTAGCGTACAAAATTACAAAATTCTCCTGAGGCACTTCGTTTCGAAATCAGAGTTTTTGTGCCTGGGCTTAGGTCAGATGCCAGGACTCCCATCCATACAGGACGTCTCAACACTAAGCGCCGACGTTTTCCATATTTTGGTCATATTGTTAAAAGCGTCACTTGCCATACCGATTCGCAATGGGAGCTCGCTCCCGAGGTCACCAGTGGTGATAATGATTCGCTCTATAAAACTCTGATTAGACCAGTACTGACATATGCCTCAGAGACCTGGACACTGACCAAGCAGGATGAAAATAGACTGGACGCTTTCCAAAGAAAGATCCTTCGCCGAATATATGGACCTATTAAAGATGGTGAAGTATGGCTAAAGCGATACAACGCCGAGCTCTATGGTCTATACCAGGATGTCAGCGTAGTCAATTTCATTAAAATTAACAGACTACGCTGGCTAGGACATGTGTACCGTATGGATGAACAGGAGCTCCCAAAAAGAGTACTATTCAATGATCCAGTCGGAAAAAAAAGCGTTGGAAGGCCAAAGCTGCCATGGTTGGATGATGTGGTTACAAACTGCATGGCTCTGGGGAAAAAGAACTGGAAGGTGGCAGCCGGCGACAGGGAGGTTTGGAGACATTTCTTGCAGGCAGCTAAGACCCACCAAGGGTTGTGACGCTGAGGATGTATTATGTATATATTTTTTCTACTCTGCATAATAGTTGTTATATGTTTTTTACTTTGCATCGTATTTGTAATCGATTCGATAATTTTAATAATATTATAATCCATAAAATGTTAATATATTATTATATTTTCAACGGTTAATCGTTAGTTCAAAACTAGAGGTTGATTTATACTGTGTTTAAAAAATAATAATCGACATATTAAGCCATCGATAATTTAAACATACTGTTAAATACGCAATTTTTTATTCGCATATTTAATCCATACGGGATTAAGCGTCCATTAATATTCATAGTGAATATTAATGGACGAAATAACAGTTGTTGCCTTTAACTACAGAACTAATAGCAAATAATGAAAAAAAAATGTTTCCAACATGTTATTGAATGTTTATACATGTGGATTCATTATTATAATACGAGCGGTGAAACCTGTTTCTTTTACTACACCACATTGAAATTTTATACTAGCGATATCTTTGGAATATTTCCAGAAACACAACGTTCTAAGTTTGTCTAGATTCTTGTGTCCAATTTTTAGGAAAAATATAGTCAAAAATTTATGAAGAGGCAATAAATAATATGAGACATATAAAAAATGGATATAGTCATATCCTGGCGCCAACTATATATGACAGCAGTAGTTCTCTAAAAAAATGGGTTGCTCTAGTTGGTCTCAAAAAATTCAAACGGATGGCATTATATCTCATTAACATCGGCTACTTGTTACATTATACAGGTATTATGAAGGAATTAGGGTTGCGGTAGTTGGCCCAGTGGTTACCGTCTCGGCACGGTTCGACGACTGGGACGCAGGTTCGAATCCTGCCGGGGCATGGGATTTTCCACATGTTGAAAATGTTATGTTCTCATAATATTTGAGAATCTGAACATTACCACTTAACGGCAAACATTGTTAACGTTAAGTGATCACACTAAGTCGGCCTACGAAATGACAGTAGAAGACGTGCGTAAACCCATAGTGGTTTGTTCATAACATTTGAAAATCGAACAGTAGATATTAGTCAGTCATCAGACATAGCGTTAATTCCAGAAACATTAAGGTTAAACCTTTTACGGCTAAAGATTACATTGACATAGCTGGGACGTACTTTATCTAGGCATAATAATTACAAAAGAAATCGATGTAAACAAAACCGTGAAGAAAGCTACTGACGAACAGCTAATGGCGAAGTTAACAAAGAGACAATTGAATAACGCATTAGCTGTCAAAATATTATTATTATTGATGTATGTAGGTGAGAATGAGACTGGTTTAAAGTGTAGTTCCACTGATAAAACAATCCAACCATTATATTATTGTAGAAACAACTATTTCGTTGTTTTTATGAAGTGTCGGTTATGAAAAGATTTTTCTTTAAACAAATCTATACTTTGATAATAATATGATATATACTTACGGAAAGATGTTCCAGCCGGTTCCATAAAAAATAAAGGAGACTACAAGTTTCCATTAAAAAATAACGCGTTTCATAGCAACAAAATGACACTTGATTTTAAAGTCCCATTCTTGGGACATAAAGTCGACCTTAGTGTAGTTCAACCTTTTGCCGTCGGAGTTCATAGACAATTTCGTGGCGCTTTCTACCAGCTTTCTCTGTCACAAAGATGAACATTTGTATGCGGTAACACTGTGGACTAAAATGACTAAAATAGGGTGGAAAACATGGCAAAACGGGAAGAATACTATTGGTTACAGATTTCGGTTACTAATTGATAAACCATAATGATAAATTAACACAAAAACGGCGCTTTGATGCTCTATTGAAAATGAAATTGACAGATCTATGTTTTAGAAAATAATAACAACTAATGACTCTAACAATTCATTCCTAATGTTCGATTTTTAAATAGAACAAACCACTACGGGCTTACGACCGTCTTAGTGTGATCACTTTACGTTGACAACGTTCGCCATTAGGTGGTAATGTTTGTCTCCGAAACTCCTAATCATGAGAATTCTCAACATGTTCAACAAGTTGAAAAATCTCATGTATCTATGCCTATTTGACCTCTAACCTTTGTTTACCATAGATTTCCATGGTAACAATACCAACTGTTACCAACTTTCAAATATTTTTTTGACATTTCAAACTTAAAATATCAGTAAAATACCTTAATTGCCGTCTCTTGCAACTTCTTCGTGAATTTCAATGAATGTGTCCTTACCTGAAAAAGAAAAAATAACTTCATTTAATATTTAAGTAAGTAACTATTTGTTATAAGTTTATGTCCTTTAAATAGAGTTAATCTAGCAAACATTTTCCCTTTATTCTGAATGCAAAATGTTTTTAATTAACAGCTAGGTGACTTTGTCGAACGACTTAATTAAATCTCACACCTATGTTAATTAAAACCGTTTTGTCGTATCTTTATCGCTTAATATATGAGATAAAACGATTGCTCGATAAATAGCACAGCACCTTATTTGCATAAAGTCACTAAAGATAAAATAGTTAAAAATTTGCAAAATGAAGTTGTGCAGGAATAGAAACTATTTAAACAAAATTATAATATTCGCAGTTTGGCAAAAAAGTCTAAGGCCCTGTTCTAGCTGGTCGCATAATGGCACGATCGTATTATTGCGATGATCGCATGAACGCATAAACAAATTTGTGATCGCACGATGAAAAAATGTGTGTCCTAACTGCCATCGCGTACACTTTCCAAGACAACGCAAACAGATAAATATGAATGTTAGTATGTAAGAACTTTTGGCAAGTAGGTGTCGTATTAACTATCGATACAACAGAGCAATGCAAGCGACGTGCGATCATTTCAAACAAGGCACCGATCGGACGATCGAATTTATGTCTGTCCGTCTGCCCAGTTCGGACACGTTAATACAATGACTATTATAGGTTATTTGACTAATTTCCAGAAACCGTTTTAAATTATTCTACGATACATTATAAGCACATTCTCTTTATATTTTCTGAAGATATGCCATATTTTATATGAAAATCATGTTTAAAGTTTAAATATCCAAAAACGCGCGTAAAACGCTGTCTTGTATAATGGCGCTGGTCACGTGGTGCATTTTACGTCACACTTCTGTATTGGTATGAGGTTGATGACTATCATTTACCATGGGGTGACGTCACCTTGACGTCACGGGGACCACAACTAATCACAAGGCGTTTTCATCGGTGACTAGTTCCATAGAAATATTTGGATTTTTATTACGTGTTTTTATAAAAAATAAACCTGTTTAAGTTGTAAAATAAAAGAAATAAGCTTTCTTGGGCCATTTTCAAACAGGATGACCACAATCTGTATCTTATTTTTCATAGTGTCAAATACCCTATTCTGAAATGAAAAACATACGATTGAGGTACGTCGTATCCAATTTTTATTGAGACTTTTGACATTTTTGACATTTTTATATTCTGAAAATGTTTTATCCAATATATTAGTTGCGTAACTACTGGCAACCGATTAAGTTCTAAGCAAGAGCTTCTAATGTTATATGTTTGAACAGGGCGTCCGCGTTCATGTAATCATCGCAATCGCACGATCATGCGACCAGCTTCGACAGCGTCTTTGGGACGATTTTTTTAACTTCAATTATTGAACTGATAAAATACCTAAATAAAATTCTATGAAATATGATTTATAAGTCCATATATGCAAAGCAAACCAAATATAAGAGTAGGTTCGTATACTAACAAGAATAGGGTAATATGGGAATCGTTTTATTTTAATGTATGATGTTTCGCAATATTGAGCGTATGTATGGCTCCGAGGCAAAGATGATCTGTGTGTAGTACACGATGTAGGCAATAATACAACCTTATGTGATGGATCAGCTATTCCCAGGAGACCACCCAAACGTATCTGAACTGAACCATTGCCCACATACCTAGCCATAAATCTGAGACGTGAGAATATTCCCAGTATGAAGAAGTGGTTTCTATGTATTTTAAATGAAGAAATAATGTATATCTTTACTTGAAGATTCTTGTTGACAAGGCTTTTTACTCAATTGACGAAATGCTAAATAATTAGTTTAGCATCGATTCTCTTATACATTTTTTTTCTGATCGTACTATGGCAGTAAGTGTGGGTGACGGCGTTATATTTGTCATGTCCCTGTAAGTGCGTTGTTGACTGCTTTGTATCATCTTGACGTGGTTCCTGTCCACTGAGCTGCATAGCCAGAATATTGTTTCTCTTTTTAATATAATTTTTGTTCTGACGTGATGCTAGAAGGGCCTTTTACACCCTTTTAGCATTAAACAATAATTACGGTATTATATTTATTTTTTACTGTGCTTTCCTATTGAAATTGTATTATTCGAATTGTGCTGATTTATGTATATTGTTTATTTTCCTTGTAAATTAAATTCTTATGTATTTTGTATATCTATTTTTCTTTGCTATACTGTTTTTGTATGATTTGTAACATGTGATGATCCCAAGAGTCCCGCAAGGGACCTACGGGTTGATAAGAGAGAATAAAGAATTACTGATAGTTTAAAACTGAAGATTGGTAGACGAACGTATCAGGCGCCGACTTTTGTGAAGTATTCTGAAAGTTAAAGCTTAGAGACCAAGGGGAATACTCTTCAATTCAATACGTATTTCCTATTTCTATGTCTGCAATGATGACTTCAATCATATTCTTCGCCAGAAAATTGTTAGGTGCTATATCAGCCCCCGAAGATAATTTGAAATTTGCAGGCATAGCCAGCAATGCAAATGTGCTCCAGAGAGCAAGAGTTGACAGGCAGTTGCTGACTAATATGAAAGTCCGGAGGGTGTCCTATCTGGGACATGTGCTCAGGGGAGAGAAGTACGAGCTACTGTACCCTAATTGAGGGTTGAAGAGGCTTGGACCGAAGACAGATTACATGGCTTCGCAAAATCCTGGATTGGACTGGAATCAGAAAGGTCGTAGCACTTTTTGCAGATGTTCATGACGAAGAAAGATACTCTGCAGTGATTGTCAACGTAAAAGGGGGGGGGGGGGCAACATCATAAATGGAGAAGAAGAATGTGCAAATAATTCAAAACAGAATAGGGGCGTAACTTTAAATTCCATAAACGGAGGGGCCAATGCCAATATCAATGTTACGGCAGCAATTATCAAGTCGTATATTATATTATTTAACAGTCTTGGTATCAATACGGAGATCACTGATAATACAACACTGGAGGTAATGTTATAAAGATACATTATAACACATGGAGTAATAAAAATGCAGTTGTTGTAATGAATTGATGCCGTATATAGTAAAAAGGGGGCGTAGCTTCCTTATGGACTACGAGTATTTAGTTGTTAGCCTGTATTGCCTTATATGGAGCCAAAACAATCACCTAGGTGCCGGTATATTTTTTAAATCTACCAATCTACACGGTGGTTATAAAAATCATTACCTTTTTAGTGTGTTTTTTTTTTTGTGTAAGTTGTTATTGTGATATTTTAGAGTTGTAGGGCTGATGTTTTTATGTATTTTTGTTTTTTTTTTTTATAAAATAATAATTAAGCTTGTCTTTAACAGTTTGTTTTTCTTCACTTTGTATCGTGTTTCGAGATCGAACATGTATTCAATTATAAGAAAGTGACTCTATAAAACCTGACGTATGTGTTTATTTAAAACTAGCTGACCCGCCCGTCGACTTCTTTCGACTGAACCCGGAATAAAAAAATAATTTTGCCTCATTACATGAATAAAATGTGATTTACGAAATAAAAACTTAACTAAGCTTAGCTTATAATTTATTGCATATGTATCGTTGATTCGGATGCAGGATGAAGTCCGATGGGTCATAAGTTTGAAATCAAAACAATCTTTCTATAATAATAATTGCTTTCCTTTAAAAAAATCTAATAGTTGGCGGTGTAGTAATAAATACAACACATGTGATGTCTAATATTGTATAAATTGTTTAAAGAATAGTCCCCATCTAAACCAAATTTTACTGAATTATTATGGTAAAATTTTGTACTGACAATCAAAAGACTTTTTCCATTTGTTGACTCTGAATTTATGTTATTCTTACTCACATCTAAAATGAAAAATCCCTTTTTTATAAAAATTTTGACACCATGTAACAACATACAACAAACTTGTGTCTAGACGAGTTACTCTTGGATCGCGATTCCGTTTCAATTGCAATCTCAATAATGATGTCGTTATGACATTCATATTTTGGTTGCCAAGCTTGAAAAGAGTTCCACGACATATCTATTTTGAATACAGTAGGTATTGATTTGCGAAAAAAAAAGTATATACATAAGGATTTCTTCAAGTACTTTCCATAGGGATATATCAACTACAACAAACTGATGACTGACTAATTATATTCGATTTTTAAATGGTATGAACAATAATTCGAATTTTGAAGGATATAATCAAGCCAATAGGCAATAAAAACGAGACATAGACAAAAATGGATGGACACCAGTGGTAGCTTTCTATAAAAAGTCTGATGCTCTTGTAGTTCTCTAATGTTACAAAAACTTTCTTAGCACCCTATGAGCTATCTTTATTAATATGCACGTTGTGTTTCTACTTTATTTATTTATTTATTTGCGTTATCTTGACCGACGGTTTCTTTGCCGCCGCGGGAGAGCAAGTCTCGTGACATTGAAACTTTCATATGGGCCCACCAATCCGCAGGTCACTTTACCATGAAGCTTTATTCAACGTTCTTTCACACTAGCTTCTCGATTATTTATCTCGGATATTTTGTGAAATTAAGTAAAACCACGAAGAGTAAGAAAAAATCTCATGGAAATGAAATCCAAAGTGGCTAGACCCGAATTAATTTGTGTAATTCCTAATAACGTGTAAACGAGATAGCTTGTACGAGCATACGTTAAATTTGCTCTATAAGGATGCCAAAACCGTGGTGTGGAGTAGGTTAATATTATAGAAACAAATTCTGATGTTGTTTGTTGATTTAAAAATGTCATCTTATATATAAAAATGGAGATGTTCCCGATGTCATCAGCATCACGCCTAAACAGCTGGACCGATTTCGTTAATTCTTTTTTTGTCGTGTAGGCTTTTATCAGGAGAATGTCGCTCAACAGACCGCTCCCTAGGATAACGTATACCTCTTTTATTCCATATTCAGAAACACTTCTTTCTCTCTTTCAAATGGCATGCCATTTCAAATTTAGAGTTTCCTGTTTCTTTTAATTCTAACATTGTCTTCGAATCGATTCATCTTAATATCGGTGTAATACAAATTAACTATCGCCCTTATACCTACTATTCAATTTGTCTTTCTGATTCTTTTATTCTTTACAATATCATCTTAACTTTTACACTCATATAATTTTTTATTTCACTTATTTTCATACCATTTTTTCCTCATATCTTCTTCATTCATATTTAGACCGTTAGAAGCACGACGAAATAAAAACAAAATCTTTCAAACACGACCCCAAGGTATTTTTAACCGATTTCCGTTAAGTGAACACTCGTATATTGAGGTACAAGAGTGGTGCAACCAGCTGATTGTTCGTCTGTAGTGTTGGTAATGACCCGAAGGTCGTATGAATCAGACCTTGCAACTACCACTTCCACTCTCTCAGGGGGTACCTGCTTGCTTATATCATTATTTAATTATTAAAAGCAATTACGGGACGCCCTCCACATTACACACCTACCCTACTACTTGAAATTCTCACGTGCGATCGTATAGTGTTGTATTGATAAGAAGTGTTTTGAACGTTACAACTATGAGGATTGGCCGTTCATTGCCTAATGTTATGTCAACCAATAGTTTTTAATAACATGGAATATCAAAGCATCAAGTTTTTAATGTTTGAAATATAATAAAATATAATTAAAAAAAAAATTAAAAAGTGTCTTGAAATTCGGTAATTAAAGAAAAAAATCTGAAATCTAGATCCATTTCTTGTTTGTTACAAGTCTGTCTTGAATAATTCGAAGTTCAAATAAATAAAGACAGTATTTTTGAAAATGAAAATATTCTCGGTGGAATTATCAAATAATATGATGAAATGACAAAAAAATCTTGTATTTGTTAAATGTAGGTACCTACTGGAAGTTTACCAACAAAATAATCAACATTCATTTAAAGTGAAAGTTTTTTTGATGCTTGAATGTTAGTTTTTAAGACATCAACAAAATTAAATAACGTTGTTCAAAAAACAATGTACAACTTGAAAGCCAGAAATACAAAAGATGTTAAAAATAATATATATTTATAAGAATCTTTAATTTAAAAAAATAGAGAAGAGACAGTAAATAGCGTAAGAATAATTAAAAGGCCATCTAACGGACAATACACAAAACTTATCATTAAAACTCTCGTTACAATTAAAGATACTTGTTTCATGATAGTGACGAAAAGAATTAATATAGAAACGGTTGTTAGAGAGGAGACAGATAGAGGTGAAGAAGAAACAATTCAGAAAACAAACAACGAACAAAGCATACAAGATTAAAACCTCTCCACATCATATTATGAGAACTCCTTTTCTTATAATATGACTTGATGATAAGCCAGGTATGTGAATGGTTTCACAATGCGTAGGTTATTAAATGCAATTATACATACTTCATGAGACTCCCATAGGTAACAATTTAATAACATACACCGACACATTTTGAAGAGAACTAAATACACACTGTCGATGGAAGAGAAGAAAATCGTGACAGTCTAGAAGAGCAGAGGATCAATTAAGCATAATCAAGAAGCTTTTTTACAAACAATAAGGTTTTGTTTCTTGAGTTTTCTAGCTTGTTATGTTGAGCATAGTTGACGAAGGTGATCTAACTCTAATCCGATTAATTTTCAAAATAATAAAGAAGGAGACCGAACAAAAACTGGACAATGCAATGCAATGAAATTCTGCGGAGAAACGGCTTAAGTATTGTAGACATTCACAACGATAGATACAACGAAACTTAAGGACAATAAGAACCGACGCCATCAGCCAACAGAGGTGTTAAGTTGGGAGCGTTCCAGGAAAAATTAATTTCCTCCGTTAGCCTCTAATTTTACAAATGAACCTTCTTATCCTCCACAACCCATATTATTGATAAGCGTAAGATGCTCCGAAAATCGCAATATTTGCTTTGTCGAGGATGTTGCGATGGGGTTGAAATAGAAGACGCTACTGAAGAGTTCCGGTGGAAGTGGTGAAAATACCACCCACCAACAAAAACAGACAGCTGGACATGTACATAAGTCCAAGAAATAAATCATGGAAAAACAGTGCCCATTTCTTAAAAGTTTGCTCTTCTAAACGTGAAGTGATTTGGAGGCAAAATGAGTTTTTTATTCCACTTGAACCTGCCCAACCATCTTGTGCGGTGTACAATTGCAAGAAAATAGACTATGTATCGCTTCTCTTAAAAGATGCATCGTTTATGGAAGTTATAAAGATTCGAAATATACTTGGGATAGATCGGATGTAATTATTGACTATGAACTATCGATTCTCACACGTCATTTTACATTCTCCTATCAGAGCTGTTCTAGCGGAAGCCCTTTTCTGGCATACTCTGAATAGTTGTTGCGTTTAGTGCAGGAAGCAGTAGGAGTGTCTGTCGTTGAACAGTTCAAAGAGATGTTGATGATGACTGTAAGATTTATAGATCCAAGCCATTGCATCATGACGGATGTTATTTGGACGATACCCGAATATCAAATACGATGTCTTATAAAATGAAGTTTTTAAAATATTATGATTTATTGTACTCCAGCTAGATTTGAAATTTAAATAATTTGATCCGGAAGCAGATTTGTTTTTTAACACACCAAACTTTTATCAAAGTTTTAGAAATTATACTAAAAAAAATAACCTTCATCTTCTTCAAAGAGGTATCTTATAGTTGAAGTAATGATCAACTTTTCAATTGGAAACAAGGCAAAAATACTATACTTTGTCTTCTGAAACAAGGCTTCCGAAGACAAAATAGTATTTTTTGTGAAAACACAAAAAACCGTACCATTTGGTGCAGATTACATATGTATAAAGGTATCTATATAATTCTATCTGTTGGTACATTTATAAAATTTAAATAGCAGTTTCAGCAAATAAACATTCGTAATCTTTTTTAGCAATTGAGGCTGTCCGTCCAATCTTTTATATTTAACTGCTTTTGCTTGGCATCTGGTTAGTATTATTATCTTGGTCCTTCATTTAGTTGGGGATATTGTAGTTAAATGATGATTTGGTTCGACTTCAGCGTATTTTTTATTTAATGGTGGAGTGAAAATAGTTTTATGGAGAAACTACAAAAAATATGTAAAAATAAACAATGAAGTTAAATTTGTCTATCTCCAATGAGTTATATTAAAAAACGCTCAAAACATTAATGTGCCGCAATTTTTTTTTTTTTTTTTACCTTTTTGGTCAGTCTCAAATATAATTTGCCGTGATTATTAGACACATTAATTGACAAACACCGAACTTAAAAAGCCACTAATCTTAATTAATAGTAATTCCACCATAGCTTACATACATCGTCTGAATACTCCAGTTCACCATTAGTTGTTTGTTCTTTTGAAGATCAATGGCCAGAACTTTTGATATACCGCCATGATTACGGTAAGATTCTCTCCCCATAAGATTGTCACCATTTGTCATCTTGCTTAAGCCGGTACTCAAAGTGGATCCATGGTTAGAGAATATTCCACATATTTGTGAGTTTTTCCAAGTATTTGTAAAACATTAATTGTCCATCAGTCTTTAAAGCGTTATGTTGATTAAAATTTAACAAAATTAAAGTTTTCAAGACTTCATTATTAAAATGTAAAAGTGTTGACATCATGGCAAATAAATTTCGATTTAGACAGTTTTATCATCTATTCCCTCTTTCCATTTGTCGTTGTCTATTCAACTCTCTAGAAGTTTTGGACTCCCAAGAGGAAAGAAAATATTAATATAATTTATGAATCATTTCAAATGTTTATTTAGTAAGAAACAAAATTCCTGAAACTTTGTAAATATAATATTAGCATATATAAAAGCCGTAAAGATACGCCTTATGAAATTAACTAAACAATATTATTAATAATAAAACTTTATCTCAGCTCTTATCAAAACATCAGAATGGAAATATTAAAGTGGAAACTGGGGAAATTTAGCGGAACAATTCAAAGAAGCGAGAGTTGTCTGGAAGAGACGGCAGGAAATATTAAGAAATTTTGATAAAATCTAAGGAATTATCGGTCGTTTCAGTCACATCACAACAATAATAACCGTCTTTATTTCATTCACTTCATACTTTAATAATTAAAATCAACAACTTTTGTTATGAAAATAGTAAAGATTTTTTTTTTATTGTTTTCGCATTTTACGAATTGTTATTATTAAAAAAAATTTTATCCTATTTTCTGAATCTCTAATCGATCATATAATAATAATATTCACATAAAAAAATCTCATACTTACAAAACGATAATAAGAATGGCACCAATACCTATCCCTGTTGAACTCCATAGAAATCCTAAAAGTTAGTAGTATCATCTTATTCCTGATGTTGGATACCTACGTCAAACATAGGATTAATCAGAGGTGGGAAAAATATTTCAGATTCATTAATGGTTTCCTCAAGTAACTTTCTGCATGAATAGGCAAATATCCAACGGGATAATGAGCATCATTACAGAACTATTATGCACCAAGTTGAAACTTTGCGTCGTTTAACCTTTGATCTTTGACTTCTGACACGGTTTTGATGAGACGGAATCGATGTGATCAATCGTAGTAGTTCTCGTCTGACCGCGACTTCTCAACTTTTTTACGACACATCCAGACCAGCTTTTCTTACATCCTGATTCCTCTCCATGTCAAGACAAGATGGAGTCATAGGAGACAGCTTAGGACCAAAAAGAATTCCCTCATCCCATCCGTCGATAATTCGAAGCGAATAGAGAAGAAGTGACGATGCATCCAGCAGACACACTAGGAAGCGAAATGTTAGGCAAAATATCGCCTAGAGAAGACCTCGGCAAAATAGCCGAAAAACAATGATAACAAAACAGTAGGTACTAAATTATTTCAATTTCAAAGAATTAGGAAGATTATTCAAAACCTAAAATAAATACATCAAAGATGACAGACATGGAGAAAATGATAAAAGAGAAATCCATAGATATGTCAACATTAAGTCCCAGCGACAATAACAACAGATTATTTATGTTATGTCCATCCACTGCGAACCAGAGACAAAATCTAAAAACAAAATATTACAAAGTATTTTCTATGTTTTCACGCCTATTTCTAACTAGAACACAAATTTAAAATGATATTATTCTAAGTTATGGTAATTGTCTGAAGTAAGTCGAAGTACACTTTTTCTAGATGCAACACTAGTATTTTCTCATTATAACTTGTTTCTTTGGATTTGAATATTCGACATATTATATCTTTGCACCAATCTGTTTGACATTTCCAAATAACCAAAAATTTAAATTAAATCATGCTTCCTTGCCTCGAAAAATATGAATGATCGTTTTAATGTCATATTAGTTTTTCTACGTACAATCTACTCAAAGCTGTGAAAAAAACAGCGATTATTTTTATTTCATGAATTTATGAATGTAAAATTTATCACGTTTCATGTAAAGTTTTTTTTCAGAATAAAACTCGCGTCTGAACTTTCTTCAGAATTCAAAATTAAAAGAACAGACACGAATATGTTATAAATAAGAAGTTTATTTTATTTTATTAAGGAAAAAACTATTCTTTCATACGAAGTTGGAAATTTTAGCATCCATACACACATCTATATAGCAATATTCTCTTTTTTACCCCATTTGAAGGCAAAGGAAGGTAACATCAGCCAATTTTTCTTCCCCTTTCTGGTTTTTTGTTCCATATTCCTGTCTTTCACCCTGAGCCTACATCCCTTTACCCTAGGTGAGCTTAAATATTATCCTATTACCTATGTTTGGATTTCTGTTTGTTTTTTACATCCCATCTACATGATTTTAATGTTTGGGTCTATAGAATTTCTATTATTTAGGACTCTCTTTGCCTTCCTATACCCCTAAGTGATTGATTGATTGATTTTACGTTTATATAACATTTTTAATACCTACCATCACTGTTTTTTTTTTATTTGTCTTATAAAATAAAATAACTATGCATTCGAGTTGGAAAAACGGAAAAATCCTCATAAACAGCAGCGTTTAAAATTTACAAAACTTATGATTTATTACGTACGACATACAGTCTAGGGAAGACAACACCACAACTAAAAATGCGCTGAGAGTCTCAAAATGAAGACTCTAAAAATCATTGCTTGCTGGGAAAACCCAGAAATGCTCCTGTATGCACAGGTGCATTAAAAGGCCAACCCCATGGAAGACGACACCCTGGCAGACCACAAAACAGATAGAAAGATAGCAGCGAGTCGAACTCGCAAGAGACTAACACCACCTCTTAAATAACAGGTCTCAAGTGTCTCTAAAATAAGCAGAAAGATGCTGAAATAAAAATATAAAAATTAACCCTCACATGCAAAAGTGGTCGGATATGACTGTATAAATAAAAATTCAGAAGGCAATAATAGACTTTAGTCTGATTATAAACATTGCCCGTAACATCATTATAATAATCCGATGAGTGTGATGAATGTTGGACAGATCTAGACCTGCGGCCCATACAAATGGCCCGACTCCCGAACTAATACATCATAGAAAATATTTCTTTGATAATAAAATAACTCTACTCTGTTTATATTTTATTTTGGGAATTATATTCCCACTTCCTCATCATCCATGGACCAGAAATCCCGTCCGTGTCTATTTGGAATGGTGATTATGACGGATCATTTGAGACAGTCCAGTCGATTCGTTATGCTGGAAATGACGGAAAGAAATGTCGGAGAGTGTATTTTTGGCTAAAATTCATAATATAGTTACATAAATCTACACCATTACAAAATTTCCTATTTACCGTACGCGACTTAACGACAGGACATGATGGGTGGTGAGCCTTAGCGCTGAAATTTCTAAAAAATAACGAAAAATAATTGGTACTTCTGAACTTGACAAACTGACCAATAAGGCAACTGTTTGTCTCAGAAAACTGGTCTGAAAAAATGACCAGAGAACTGAATGTAAGTTTCGAATATATAAGACATATAGATACGCAGTAGAAATAATAAATAAATAAAAAATAATCCGAAAGTAAAAATACTACAAAATCAGACAAACCGAAGATATCCTGCGATGATACAGGTATAGAAAAAGGTTCTGGAGAGATTATACAGTCAACAGAATGAATGAATCCAGAAGACAAACGAAGACATGGAGGGAGATAATGGAACTCAACCCCACAGTAGAAGCTTTCTGAAAAACAGATCATTAATCCACAGAACAGCAAGAAGAAAATATTTATGTCTGATCTCGATCCATGAAATCTTACCTACCATCTCCTCATGATTAGCAAAGAGCATGCTATCAAACACCCGGTCCATAATAATTTTGCAGCATTTTAGTCGCAAGATAGTAAAAACAAATAAGTGTGACAGAGTTTTTTTTTCTTTTTTAGCTGTTGTTCAAATATTTCGGGTCAACAGATTACGTATCCAGCACATTCCAAACAACAAACAAAATATCTTCCTAAGCTCTCGTCAACACAGAAATAATTAACATTTGGCCATGTTCCAAAAAATTGAGAATGTTACCAAAGACACTACTAGGTACTACTTGGAAATGTTTGTCATTTTCGTGGAGTTGTTTACAAAATAACGAATTTCACCGTTCAATAAAATATGGTAACTTCCTAAAAAAGTCGACGAGTAAATCATTCCGATACGTGTCTCGTCTGGAAATTTTTGGTAAAGTGCCAACTAAATAGTATTGGATTTGGTTACCGCAAGATGTCATTTGAAGCGACACACCTGTTCTACATCAGGAGTATCTATCACTCGGGTGCGAGCACAGCATGCGTGTCCTACAATATTTTTCATTTTGTTGGTTATCCTTATTTGAGGGTCATAGCCTAGTGTCAGTCTAGCCTCTGTGTTCTGAAAATGTGTCTCCAAATCTTTAGGCACAATGGCTATAGCATTGCATTGACCATCTGCAAACAGATATCAGCTTTGATCTGGTCTAGTAATGGCATTGATGATTTCCACAGGCTTCAGCCCTTTTTCTTCACGTTACCTATCATCATTATTCTCTTAAGGTGATTTTTCTCCTTATAATGCCCGAATTCATATCAGTCCGCGATCATCCACTACAGGACATAGGCCTCCTCATGCTTGCGGCACTCCTATCATTCTGACACTGATCATCCTCACCCACTCTGTCCCGAATAATCAGATTTAACCCATTCGACGCAAATAGCTGAGAGTCATTTAACAACCCCAATGTCACATATTATTGACCACAGATTCTGAACATGCAAGAGCTGAAAAAACCCTATAAAGATAGTTAGAAGCTTAATCCGTGAATGTAGTAGTAGGTATCAAATCTCTGAATCGACCACTTAACAGTTAAGTGTTTAAACGACGCCGCTGGAGCATTTCGGAAATTCCCTCCATTGTTTCAATAGGTAAAAGTTGGATTTTTTTATTGAGACTCCAGGTATTCCTGTAATGGGGTGTCTATTTTGCTGTTCTATTTTTATTTTTAAACAATATGCCGTCTATTCATAAATAATACCCATTTTGTAAAATAGTTCGTTATCTGTCTATTGGGTGCCGGCCGGGCTCCCATACTAATTGTATGTAAATGGCCAGGTATTATCTGTATTTCGTGGAATTTGAACGTGTATACCTGCTTTTACTTTCATTCTATAAACACATTTCAATAAGTTATATTGTATTGTAATTTACGGTTTTTATTGTAAAAATAATATTTTGGAAGTGTGTAGTGTTTTATACCTACAACTAGAATACCTGCAAAATGTTGGTATTAATACAAATTATGTTGTTTGTATTTTATTTGTTATCAAGATACAACTAATAATTTTTATATTCATTAACTTTACTGAGCCTCGTGGTATAGTGATATCTTACGAAAAAGAGGTTCCAGGCTGCATTACCGGTCGAGTCAGAGTTTTCTTACTATTTTTTCACCGGGGCTGGCTTGTCTCAGATTGGTCGGAATCGGTGGACTAGAAAAACTGCTGGTGAAACCTACTGACATATTTTTAGAAACTGGGAGTGCCATTAACTTGGGAGACATACTCACCTTAACTAATTTTGAAACTAAAATCAATCAATCAATACTCACTCCCTTTTGACCCCAATTTGGGGCATAGAGAGGCAACAAGAGCGCGGCTTCAATTACCTCTTCCTACACTATGCCCAAATCACTCAGTTTTGCTTCGAACGTATGGGACACGGTGTGAAAGGGTCTTCCACGTCTTCCCCCTTTTCTTAGCCAATTCTAATTCGGCATCCTAACACATTTCCCAGCCAAGTCCGTCTCCTCTTCATAATGGTAGAAGTGATGGGCCACCGCTGTGAGCGCCGGCAAAATTAAAAAAATATATATAAATCATTTTTGAAACTAAAATATTCTAGTCTAAATTTGACAGGAACCTAAAAGAAAATACTCATGTGAATTTCCAAGTTAAACGTTCCAAAGATGATAAAGAAATCTTCAGTTTTTGGATTAATCAAAATTATGACATCGGTATAAAATGTACCAAAAAAGTTGTCTACAATGCACTATGACGAACCTGTGGATTTTGAAAAAAAATAAAGAAAAAAAAGATATATTCAAACATTACAACGAAATTTTTACTATGAACGGACCTATTCAGCAATGTGATTAAATTTCATACTGGTTCAATGTTCACCAAAAATAAGAGTAATAACCATTCCAAATTAATGTGCGATAATTTTCGAATTAAATAGTATAAATTTTTATGTGTATATCATTTTCCTGGACAAAGTATCCATTGTTCTTCTCCAAAATTTATACGCAATATCGAAAGTTCCATACTAATTGTATGGACGCCGGCCGAGCGTTGTATAGACAGATACCTGACTTTATGCCTATCGACACTTAACGGTTAAGTACTCCACAAAGCAAGCGTTGCTTAGTGGGTATGGGAAAAAGGGTTAGCAAATTTGCGTCACTAACATGTAACAAACCTGCAAGATTCAATGGCATTGTTGTCACTTAATTGAAAGAATGTGTTTGAAGGACAGAGTTGTAAATAGAAGTCAATCGGAAAAGTCGAGAAACGCTAGAAATTTTTCTACAAACCTTATCAAATAAGTATTGTGGAGCTCAAATAGTATGTACCTAAGGGTAACCAAATTAAGCATTTAAAAATGTTCAAATGTTGATACATTAATTTGGACTAAATTTGGGTAAAAATGGATAAAATTAAACAATTCCGGTTAGTCAAGAGATACTTTCGATGGTAAAATCTTGGATTCATTTTCTCAATCAAAGTAGGTCTCTATAAAATGAGTCTGTAAGTCAACTTGAGTGAAAACATAAGGGTACCTTCAGGTTAAAATTGTGAAGTAAATTCGCGCTGAAAATATCAAAATAAAATTTTGAATCAGCTATGACATTTTACCTTTCAATTCGTCATAATATTATCTCGAAGATTCTCGACACAGTGCAACTAATATTGAATGTTGCAATTGTGTGCATTGGCAGATATGCACGTGTCACATATTATATCCCACATGTATAGTTGTTAAAGTATGCAGCACTGCATATTGTTCATGTAGCAGTTTCAGCTAGACGCAGACAGCTTTCGATACTAATATGGCAAAGAAGTTTTGCCAAGAAGCATAATCTTTTGGCATGGGAATGTGGTATTTTGGCGCGTGTTAACACGAGAAATTGTATAGAAAATTATACTCGGACTTCAATATCGTACAACTGTGATTCTTTAAGAGTTTTCATTCAACACAAACTAATGGCCTTGTGTCTTGTGTAATATTTGAAATGTGTTGATGACACGGTGACCATACTTGTGACATTAATACACGAGGATATATACGCTATCATTTGATTAATCATTAACATTTGTTTAATCAAACCTCCCTTTAAACCCCACTCAGAGGCATAGGGAGGCCACAAGAGCTCTCTTTTGTACTCGATCTTGTGCAATGCTTAAGACCTCCTTCCACACCATGTCCATCTTCCTCTGCTCTGCTTCGAACGAGGAAAACACGGTATGAAACGAGGAAAAATAGCGTTCTCTTCGCCAACTGGCATTCGACATCCTTAACACATGTCCCAGCGATATCCATCTCCTCTCCATAATGGTAGAATTGATGGGGTCCGGGTAGGCATTAATTGACATGAGCTCCTTCTTACAGACAAAGAATCAAAAGCCAAGGCGTGCTGTTTCGTCGCAGATTCTTGAAACAGTGCTCTGTAATTTGTTTGTACTGAACAACGCTAGGTTGTCTGCGTACCTACTCCAGATCGCACATTTCACCCATTAAAACATCTTTCTATGTTATCGGTTTACCTGTTACTCCTTGCATGGACTTTCTCAAGAGGAAGTCCATAACAACAATGATTAATATAAATAATTTTAATACAAACATAATATTTGAGTTGATTTGGATTTGGAACCAATTCGGGTCATTGACTAACTCTCACCCAACCAAACATTGTGACTGTAAAGCCATATTTGAAATCCCCAGCATGTCATTATAAAATCCAAAAATCTATACTCCTGCAGCATTTAAAGCCGCCTGCTAGTTGTTCCTCGTCGAAACGATGAACCCTAGACTAACAGCGGTTGAAGACTGTTCAAAAACTGTCGAAAATCAAAGTAAATTATGTGTAATCGATTCAATTTCAAATGCAACTTATTTCTTGTCAATATACTGGGAATACAAGATAATATTTTTGATACAAGGGTTATCGTCCAAACAATACTGTTCCTGGAATTTAGGCGGTATGTAATGGCATTTCGACAATGAAGACTTGCGATAACGAATGTCAACATTGTGACGATCACCTGTTCCATCCATCTATGACGACGCCATTCCATTATCTTGTCCTGGTTACATGTATAATTACTGCTAATTATATTGGTTTGTCGATAAGTTTTTGTGTGTATGTTATTTTTGTTTGTTATCATAATATTATTATAATGTACGTACACTGCATGCATTGATCGACAATGATGTTTACATTGTACGATTAACACGTACATAATCATAGAAACCATGCAAATTTTATGATGCTAATTGGAGTACGTCATTATTATTCATATTTTGTTCTAGTTTTGGCTAATTTTTAATAAGAAAACGCAATTGTGTATGCAGACGCAAAACAAAATAATATGCCTGAAACGGCACTTTATTCAGCGGTAGCGGCAGAAAAATAAACAAACCTATGACGGCACATCATATTTTGAATGTATCAAAATGCATGCAGTTTGTTCGCTTTTAGTAAAAAATATATAATACTGTACTTATACCTGTTGTACACCTTGACGAAATCTTATGATTACGATTCAGCAATAGGTGCCAGGATCTACACATAGAATATTAGACCCCTCAAACGGCACCATGATATTACAATATTTCATTCGTGGGTTCAATGCTCTAAAACAACAATTTTGAGATAAAAGCTGTCAAATTACATATTTACTTCCATTAAAAAAATTATTACTTTAACTTGAAAAGTAATGCTAATTAGCTATTATTTGACGCATCGCAAGGAAAAACGTTCAATATTACATAGTGTCAGCTTGTCTGAACTTTGAATACGAATGAAATATGGACGTTTTAGAATTAATATTTTAATTTTTTCATTTACTTAGTTAGTTTATTTTTGTTTCTGGAGGCGCAGTGCACAACTGGTTAGGACCAAAGGGTCCACAGGACAACGTCTGTCGGGAAAGCTAGTAATAAATAGATCTTCCTATTAACGATTGTAAAACGCGACATGTTAGTTAATAACAAAGGAGCGACATAAAAACGTGTTTAACAAATTTCGTCCACGTCAGCTCAACCCATTAACAAGAAGTATTTTTAGCTTTTATCACACGCGAACTGTTTACAAACACAATGTTTTCACAGCTACTTAGTGGAGTTTTGGTAATTATAAACTTTTGAAGAATATACTACGTAGTATCATTTTTATTTACCTACAGTCGAAATTCTTCTCATTTTTTTTTTTTAAGAAAATCATCTCAATTTTTATCTTCCAATTTATCAAATTGGATTCAGGCTAACTCAGAGTGAACACAAATAGATACTTTTTTGACATCTTTTAAAGAAATCAAAGCTAAACGAATATGTAGCAACTAATGACTCTAACAATTCATTACTGCTGTTCGATTTCAAAGCGAAATCAAAGCTTAAGTTCAAAAAAAATATTGTATAACTTTTGCACATTTTTTTATTATCCTGACTAGTTTCGTAGGCACATGGTCACAGGAGACTAAGAAACAGTTTCTTAGTCTTAAAGTTTCTTTCAACTATGTTTGGATTGGATAGTACTTAACGACTGGATGTTCATTCTCTCTGCCTACACCTCAAAGAACATGCCGTGATGAGTAAAAAAATGTCAAAGATAATAAAAAGGTTTTTCAATAACTATGCACGATAGTCTGTAGAGACTGAATTTTGTAAATATTAAATCTATTGACTAACAAATTGAAGTAAGTTTATCATTTCAAACAAACCACGTCTTAACTGACGTTTAATTGACTGACGAGATGCGAACAATAACAATTCGGAAGTTTGTTTTTAACTTTTTGATCTCGTCACTCCAGTCGAGGCTGACGGAAAGCACCTGCTCATGGTCTGGTCTTTGGAAGATAATGATCTTCGAGAGACTGCATCTCTCAGACAGAAGGCACCTGCTTCAAATCTTGTCATGTATAGGGTTACATTATTAGTGATTGTTTTTGCTGTTCACTGTTCTTGATGCTAACAATGTTTCCTTAAATTATCCATATTTTTATTTATCGCATGGTTGAATAAATTTTGATTGTAAATGCAAATGCAAATGGTTGAATAAATGACAGTATAACTACTTGTGAAATAGGTATTTACATTTTTATAGCTAAGTATATTTAAAAATTTAAAAATATTCGCCGATTTAAAGCACTTTTCTTTAAACCATTTTGCATTGATGTTACATTTATGTTATGACTAGCCAACAAAATTTATTTTTAAAATTTGAATTTTTCAATATAAAGTTCAAATAAAAGATGAAACGTTTCTTAGTAGGACGTGTGCCCACTAAACTTAACTAGTCAGGATAATAAAAAATTGTGGAAAAGTTATAAAAAAAAAATTATTAGAACTTTATTTTCAAATAAACTCCACCAAGAAATGCATGTTCATCTAGTAATTTATTTATGAACTTTTCAATTTACTTAATTTTTTCTTTTTTAAGAACATTTTCCTGACAAGAGCAAACTCAATAAAAAAATAAAAAGCGAGATGATAGCCGTTCACACGTAATGGCGTGATTATGGGAAATAGGGATAATTTATTTATATATCTAGATGTGAAGTGGTTAGCCGTCTGGCGGCTACGACGCCGGCTTTCGAGGTCGTGGGTTCGATCCCAAGTGCCGACCATCTTCCTCTTTCACGACACAGACTTTAAGTAGCTTACTGTGAAACAGTCAAAGAGTTCACATTGAGTGAGCATAAATTCATTTTTATAAAAAAAATGTATTAATGACAACTATAATACATAATATATCATGTATTATAGTTGTCATCAATACAATTTAAGCGATTAAACCTATAAGGATTAATCTTGTCATGAGAGGACTAACATAAGTAGGCTTTCTACGTTATGTAAAACAGCGTCGTTGTACGAAGAATATGTGGAAATAATCTGTGAGAAATGGAAAGAAATAAGAACATTACGATGGAATATAAGGTAGTTTTGTGGCAAAGTAAATAAGTTGAGATGGTTTAGGCATGTGAGAAGAATGGATACGAACAGAATGACAAGGATAATTTATAAGGCTGAAAGGCTGTAAGAAGGCTTGGCCGACTCGAGAATCGAACGCATCGATTTCGTCCTCGAGGAAGGTTTGGTTAGAATGGTATGAGGTATTTTGAAGAAGCTGAAAAAGTGTGCTTGGATAGAAAATAGTGGAGGTCCGTTCTCTTTGCCTACCCCTAACGTCACACGCTGCGATGGGTTTAACGAACGTTTTCCTAAAACTAGCACTCGTACATACCCTCTTACTTAATTACGTATTCAAAATATATACCTACGTAAAGTTTGTACCTACTAAAAAAATACTCATCTATACACAAAGTTCAATTTTAGAATAGACAAAAAACAAAACAAAACAAATGAAATACTGAGTTGGTAAGACACTTGATCAAATAAAAAAATAATGAAATTCTTTTCATCGTAAAGCTAATAATGTCCCAACACGCAGTGAAGAAGTAGGTGAAAAATAAAAGAATAGAGTTGTTTTTTTTTTGTGAAGAATTATTGTGGAACGACTTGGTCTGTGTAAATTCACTTCTTATTTAGTCAATATTTGCCTAATTATTTCGTTATTTCGGTGGTACATCTACAATAATTATTTATTTAATACCGTGTTAAGATTCTAATAGACGTAACACATGCGTAAGCAAATCGTAGGTTTTTTTTTCTATCGCAGAATGAAAAAAACAAAGTCCTCTTAACTTAATGTAGTCATATTTTTTAAGAAATCATTTAACAAGTTGTGTTTGAGATGAGTTTGTTATCGGTTTTACTGATGTTTCATAGACTGGCTTAATAATTGTGGTCAAATGGATGATGGTGAAATTCGTCCAAATTCCATCAACATGTCGCGGAATCTCATGCCCTTGCAGTATTCGTATCCCTAGGCGATTCAATCAATCAAACAATACTTTCTTCTAAGACCACACTGTGAGAGTATAGGGACGCAACTCCACTGTGCTCAATCTTGAGCAATTGCGATGACCTCTTCCCACACCATGCCAAAATCATTGCTTCGAAGGAAACAAATACGATGTGAAAGAGGTTTCCTCTTTTTCGGAATCCTGATTTCCTCAGTCAATGGCATTCGGGATCCTTAGTACATATCTCAGTTTTGTCCACCTCAGGCAGAGATAATTTGGCGTTATAAATGGCCATTTTGGCGATAAACGTTGCACCTGATGAAAATTAAGAGTACCATTCCCCTGGGTGTTTCAGGAACCTTAGTTATCATTTCATCCAGACTTGCTAGAGTTTAGGTAGAATCATAAAGCATTTGATCTGTCGCGACAGGAAAACATTGCTATAATTCCCCTGACAATGGTGTAGAGAACAAGTTCTTGGCATGAGAAAATATGGTATGATGGAGTAACTAGCCCAAACTTAAAAGCGTCCGTAGGCTGATAGTTAAGGTTTCAAGGTTTTAACAGAAAAGTTTCCTTACAAAAGTATAATGCTGGGAAAAGTTATTTGCCCGTCGTTTCTAATTATCGGTTTTTTCTGACTTGAGACAGGCTAACGAATGTTATTGGAAGTGATCACAACGTTTTATAGGTAGCTTCCGAACAAATTGTTTTCAGGACATTTTACTATTTTCTACCACATTCAACCAAACCCTTTTAAATGACCTCGTATGTTAACATTTGGAAAGAAGCCCACTTTCTTTATCGCACAAAGGCGTTTATAAAGACAATGTTACTTAATACCCTTCAGCGCCTTCTCCCAAACAACTGATGATGTCAAATTATTAAAGACAGATTCCAATCTTTAGATAAAATATTTCAATTAAAAATGCTTGATAAAAAGTCTGACCAGAAAATAAATATCCGTATTACATTTCCGTAATATTAGCAAAAGATACGGTGTTTCAAATAATCAATTTCGCCTAATGATTGAAGAAAATAGCTTCAAAAAGTGTTAGAATCCTGATATGAGAATTAAAAGCAAAATGCAAATTTTTACATCGAATCAAGGGATGATACCACTTTGACAAAAAATGCGCTGAAAGTGTCAGAAATTAAATCTGTCAGGAGCAAAGCCAGGAAGATCCTCAGAGAGAGAATCAGAAACACAGGGGTTAAAGAAATGTGCGGAGTCGAGAACATTTTTAGTGGGGAAGGCAACGAAAAAGTTCGGATATGCACATGAGAGGAGAATGGAATCCTTCAGGCATTTCACGGCCAACTCCATGAAAGATGGCTTCCAGGCATGCCAAAGAAATGGAAGGGCTTTTCGGAGTCCACCTCGCAAGAAGTTACCTCCAAATCTTCAATAATAAGCTGCTAGCTGCAAGGTGAATAAGAATAAAATTCCGGATTCTGATTTTAATAGATTTATTAACGAATATGTGAACTGTTCGATTTTTAAATGGAACAAACCATTACGGGCTTACGACCGTCTTCTACTGTTATTTCGAAGGCTGGCTTAGTATGATAACTTTACGTAAACAATGTTCGCTATTAGGTGGTAATGTTTAAGTCTTCGAAACTCCTAATCATGAGAATTCTCGACATGTTCAACATGTCATAAAATCCCATGTACCTACACTATGTATACAACAAGAAGATATTTAATAATCAATTAGATAGGTATAGAGATAAAAGTTGGAAATTTAGGAGAACAAGTGAGCAACCAAATTTAAAGACTGCGACTGCTGCCATGTATTTGATGCCAGGATATGAATATTTTTTATAATATCTCATCTTTATTGGCAATAAGGATTTATTAACGTTTGGGCTCAATATCACCTCTAACGTCTCGTTTGCAGACAACTTTACAATTAGTCGAATACGCGCCTCCATTGTTAACAGAAAAATGTGATTACTTCTGTGTTTATTTACCTTAGCTGGGTATGGCACAGTCCACGCTGTTTGGTTAGAATACCACATATTGACATTTCGACATCATAATAATGGCTAATCTAGTATGTTTGCACAATCGACTTCATTCATTTGTGTACGTGCCACATTACAACACAACTTATTCAAAATAGGAAATTAGAAAATAAACACATTCATCGGTGATACTCAAGACACTAGAAGGATCTAGTCCAGCAGGTAGACTTCCGAAAATATAACAGGATAACTGAATATCTACATCTCAAGAATAACACTGAGACTCCTAAATGAACAGATCAAAGATTTATATAAAGAAAAAGAAGTAATCAATTCAGAGACATGCGGTGCCTTACAAACAAAGACTCTAAAAACAGGGTCTTATATTTCTTATAGTGGCTCACAATTTGACCTCCACGACCCGAAGCAATTGGATCGCGTCAAGTTCCTGTAGACCCTTTTTGAATGCGTACATGAGGCACTCTTTCATCGGTTGATCGATTGTTTGTATCATCTCATAAGCTGGTAAATCAATTCATCCCCATTTATGTGAGTGCGTTGTCTACTTCAAGATGGATCAGTGAAGCAATTGCGGGCACATGAGGGTATTACTACAGGCGAGCACTTGATCTGATCACTCAATAGACTCAGGGTTGGTGTCACATGGTTGGTTGGTCGATTACAAATTTGTAATTTATACACAAATACGTTTAAAATATGTTTGAATGTTAAAAAAGTATTTCTGAAAGCTCGAAACAAATTCTATCAAAAATCTGAGTACCATTGGGTTGCCAAGAGGGTAAATAAAAATTGTGTTGGCGTCGCAAGAAATCCGTTCCATACTTACTTTAATATTATATTTTATGCTTTTTCTTATGCATTTTTTTTTCATTTTTTTACTAATTATTCTGTTTCTGTTATCCAGAGAGGATAAGAATCCAATAAAAATAACATCGGAACTATTATTAACTGTATCTGTTCAGCCGATCTCCAGTTGTAAGTGTTTGCACTAACCCGACTTTCTTTTATATATTACAGATAAAGAAGGAGAAATGCTCATAAAATAATACTTAGTCCTCTCAGTGTGATCACGTAGCAGGAGAATAAGGCGTGAGTGCCATTAGGATGCAAGAGTGCCGCGATTTAATATTGTCACATCGGGTTTCAAATGTTCCGCTATCGTTGCAAGTGCCGCGTGATATATGTATGATATCTGTGCCGTGTTATTCAAACATTACCTACCATTATCTACTGTTTCTTAAATTAATTATTGTGTTCCCAGCCTCTCCTTATTAGCATACCGAATAATTAATCGTCATGATAAGAAAATTGAAGTGGGATGGGCTGCT
The DNA here is from genome assembly GCA_963576905.1 of Mystacides longicornis. Classification (NCBI taxonomy): domain Eukaryota; kingdom Metazoa; phylum Arthropoda; class Insecta; order Trichoptera; family Leptoceridae; genus Mystacides; species Mystacides longicornis. The sequence continues at coordinate 3,594,716 of OY756433.1, read as the reverse complement.
GTAAGAGCGGCAATTACGTTTGCAAGAATGAGAGGGAACTACCATCATAATTATTTTGTTGTTAAGGCGTCGCAGGAAATCCGTTCCATACTAACTTTAATATTATTTTGTATATTATTTCTTATCCATTTTTATTAGTTATTCAGTTATCCGGAGCGGAATGGAATCCAATAAATAAAACATCGAAAGAATCCGTTCGGTCGATCTCGATTATAAGTGTTCGCACTAAACCGACTTTCATTTATATTATAAGATTCATGAATGTTTGTTTTTACACAGTAATAGATATTATAGACTCGGTGTTTGCTACATTCCTTAAACATGTTTATAAATTATTCAAGTCACGAATCCTCGGTTAAAATAAAAAAAAACCGTACAAATAATATTGTATGATTTATTATTCAAATAAATACACATCTCGTGTTTATTTTTCTTTTTATTTTAGTGTTTTGAGGTTTTTTTTATATTTATTTACGTTCGTTCTGTCGACTGTTGCCGACACCTGTCAAAGAATGCGACGCAGGTGCTCTATCCAGACGCACGAAAGGTGTAACTGTCCAAAATCGTGGACAAAATTAATTTTGTATATTATTTAAAAAATCTGTGAAAATTCAAGAATTATGATAGTACCATCTAAATATATAATATAAAGTCGCGTTAGTGCACTTATAACTCGAGATCGGCTGAACAGTACCACTAGTATAAGTTTTCGATGATCGAATATCGAAACGATCATCGAAAGAGTTTCGAAAAATTTCTATACAAGTATGATCGCATGATTCGATCGTTTGATTTTCAAACACTATTTGCACGCTTATAAGCGTGCAATTATTTTTTTTCATTTATTAATCACATTAACGGCTAAAGCCTTTTACATAAATATTAATAACAATATCATATAAGATAATTATCTTTCGATTACACTCGTACCAGCCCCACAGGTTTTTATAATGCTTGGTTTATTGGATTATTCTCCGCTCAGGATAACAGAATAATTATTAAAAATTCGAAAAATGGATAACATATAGAATTAAAGATAATATTAAAGTTATTATGGAACGGATTTACTAACAACGCCATCTACAAAAATTCCATAACAACACAATTTTTATTTAATAACTTTTTATTTTCATTGATAACTATGTAAAAGGTTTGTTTGTTTTATACCTCATTAGGTATAAAACAAATTTTATTTAGATTTAAAAACAATATAAGCGTTTTCAATTCGAATTTCAGGAACAAAATATAACGTCAAAAAATCACACAGGTAGGCATAATTTCTGCACCGAACATATTTTAAGGCAAATTGTAAGAATTTCGGGAATAACGAACATAGTTTTAGGTTCACAAGTAGGTACTAGGGGAATAAGGTGAAAGGAGTTTCAGATAAATACAACATTCAGTTTTTTAACGAAAAACGAAATTGAAAGGTTTCGACCACGATTTTGTGAAGAATACGCCTGCGTGCGTCGGGTCGCGTGCGTGACTCTAAATCTCACTCATTCATAAAACTATTCTTCATTCATCTTGGCTTAAAACACGGTGCAGTACGGTATTAAATAGGTACTTCTATTAGTCCAACTGACACTTAAGCTCTTATCATGGTGTTATCTTGGGATTAGAATCTTTAAGTCATAATCGTTTAATTTTAATGACTTTGATCGAATTACCGACTGGGTCATTAATTGTTAGCCCATCAAGTCGAGTCACGTATTCACAGTGAGATCGGACGAACTCTCTTTTCTATACAATCTTCTTTCACTTCCTCCAATGTCATTCAATTCCTCATACAGCTGTTGCTTTACTATGTACTTACAACCTTTTTCAAGGATCAATGTAACCTTCAACCTTTAACAATCCAGTTCACCTAATTATGCAGCTGTACCTACTTATAGAACGTTATTAGTCGAATTAGCGCAGAAGAAGCAATTCTTCCACGACTGCGTCCCGTAGCATGATGATTTGACATTTCATTTGGGACGTTGTTGATGAAGATTTGCTTATTCCGCGCTTATTCGGCGAATAGCGTTCTATTAGTACGGCTGACGAGCTTTTGTCAAAACCTCTGAACGAAAACGCAAGAAAAATACACAGATGAAACCAAGCGAGTTGTCATGATTTGGGAGAGTGGTTAGAATGAGTGATAATACATATAGAAAAGAAAACTCTGCGATAAATAACGAAAATAATTTTAAAAGGAGTGATTCACTAAAACTGAAGTTGACCCATCATAATCAAAGATTCAGATAGGAGAATATAATAATTTTATCAGAAGTAACATAGAAGAACTTGCATAAGAAATGGTATGTAGCTGCGGAAGACGTGAAGGAAATTTAATTAAAAAAAAACTGCATGCCTTTTTTCTCTGCCTACTCGTTAGTAAAATAACAATTACTACATCAAATAAATCAGTTCCTCCTAGCTCATTTGCTGTAAAAAAAATACATTCTGTACTTGAGAGTCAGCTTGTTTAACTCCAAAAAACTATATTGTTTTAATTTATAATAGTTAAAATAAATTCTACAGTGTTCCTCACAAAATGCAAGAAGAATTTGTGTCATTTTGTTGTTATTGTCCGAGATAGAGTATGTGGCGCACATGTATTTAAGTATTCTCACCTAAAAAATGGAGTTAAGAGAGATTGGCGCTCAGCATTGTGTATGACATTATTGTTGAAAATGACCTGTATAAAGTGTATAAACTGTATAAAGCTATAGCTCATATTGATCTGATCCCTTATCAGACACTGTAAAATAGTTTTATACAAGTAACTTTATCAATATGATTAAGAGATAAATCATGCAGGGAGAATGCATTCGAGGCCACCTATTTATTATTAAAAAAACAAAGGGATCTAAAAAAAAAAAAAACAACTTTTCCACAATTTTATTTCTTCTGCTATGCTTTATAGGTACACCCCGTACATGATCTCGTTACCTCAATATGTCTTTGAAGGCATATTGAGGTAACGAGAGCTCTCCAATACGCTCATTGACGGGAAGGGGATTCGAACTAAAGGCATTTAAGAATTAAAGAAAAACTAACAACTAATGACTCTAACAATTCATTACTAATGAAGAATTATTGTGATTTTTAGGTAGGTAGCTATACATAATAGACATTTGTCCTGTAGCTCTAACCTGAAGCGGCCTGAAGTGCCCGAAAATTTTATTGAACTTCTATGAAAACTGGAGTTAGCGGGACAGGCTACTGTAAGAGCGGCAATTACGTTTCCGAGAATCTGAGGAAACTACCATCATGTACAGTAAACAATGACTTCGTTGGTTTAGCGTCACAGGAAATCCCTTCCATACTCACTTTAATATTACATTAAAAAATATTTCTTATCCATTTTTTTTCAACTTTTTATTGGTTATTTTGTGATCCGGAGCGGAGAAGAATCCAATAAATCAAACATCGAAAGAATATATTCAGCCGATCTCATGTTATCAGTTTTCCAACTAACCCGACTTTAATTATTTATACTATAAGATTTTATATTATCCTCCTTCGAGGCAGAGCTGAGGAATCTGGACATGGTGTGGGAGGAGGTCATTAACGTTGCGCAAGATCGAGCGCAATGGAGAGCTCTTGTTGCCTCCCTATGCCCCTAAGTGGAGTCTAAAGGGAGTTTGGATTGAATTGGATTGGATAAGATTTAAAAAAAATAACATTCGCCATTCCTTCTCTATATTAACTGCAAGTGCGCAAAATTTCATACTCACCTGTCCGCGCAAATTTTCGTCAAAAGAGAAACAAATGTTTTGCTTCAAACATAAATATTTAGATACATACTATAAAAGACGGGCGAGGTATGTTGTTAGTATAAACCCTGTATTGAACAGTTACTTAAGCTTGAAAAAATGTTTTATTGAATCAAAACTATGCGGTTTCATTGTATACCTATTATATTATGTATGTTAGAGGAGCTATATGATGGCCGTATCAGTTTGACAGATCTTTGTATGTTGACAGATTGTCATGTTCATGTCTGATTTCTTCATGGCTTCTATGGTTTATACATTTCATTATTATTATTTTGATTGCAACTTATCAAGGTTTCATCTCAAGACTTTCATCAGATTATTATGATTTATTATATTCTTGTTACTTCTTAAAACACTATTACGATGTGATTGGTAGCTTTACTTCTTAAAACAGTATTACGATGTGATTTGTAGCTTATCTGTCCGCTAAAAAACATTCGTACATCGTTTTAAGGGTGTATGTTTGAATTTCTGCGTAAACAATCACGACAATTTTTTTTCTCAGTATCAAAGAAGTTGAAACGGTATTAAGAGGTCATGATATGATTTGAATTTACTATAAAGAGCTTGAATCACCAGTAGCCTTTCTTTGCGCTCAATTTGGGTAAAAAATGATCTTCTTTTGCATCATGTCCAAATTCCTTTAAACTCTGCTGAATAAAGAGAAGGAAGGGAGCTACCGAGATTAATATTAGGTACACCAAAGCCTAGGTACTTCAAAAAGTCTCTACGCTTGAAATAAAGTGCTTTAGGAGTATTTTGCGTTTTACGTATCGCTATGGCAAGTGACGCCTTTAACAACATGAACAAAATATGGAAAGCGTCGGCGTTTAGTGTCAAGACGAAATGTTAACTATTTGATGCGTGTGTGTTACCCATTCTGCTGTATGGCTGTATCAGGAGAATTGCGGATATAAGATGGTACCACCGCATTGCAAACGACACTACGCTAATGCACCCTGCGTAGGCCCATCACTTTTACCATTATGGTGAGGAGATGGTCCCGGCTGGGACTTGCAGTTATGTCAGAATAACAGTTGGTCAAGGAGAGCGCTGTTCTTCCTCCCATGAGGGTCCGGACACAAGGAAGACGCTATCATCACGTGTTCCGCTCCTTCGAAACAGAGCTGAGGTATTCGGACATGGTTTGGGAGGAGGTCATATAGGACATTGCGTAAGATCAAGCGCAACGGAGAGCCCTTGTTGCCTCCCTATGCCCCTAAGTGGGGTCAGACAGGGAGTACCTACCTATTGATTGATAAATAATCAAACGATACTTTTTTGGTAATTTACTTACCTACCTTAAATAAAATGACCGCAAGTATTACAAAAAAAAGTTTCTTTATATTTTTTTCACAATTAAATCTGGAGCCCTCTTACGTTAACGCTTATATCAAAGTCCAACAGCACTTTAATTTAAGGCTTAGAAACGTTCCATTTAAATTTGAAAAAAAAAATATAGGTATAAATTAAAATAAGCACCTAAAAACTTTGGCCGCCTATAAATTTAACGCGTATTATTAAACGCGTACGAATAAGCTTAAGCGTTTGAAATCAATGACAGTTCTACGTTTCTATGATTCTTTACAGTTGAATACAAAAACACTGTGGTCACTCCATCTCAAACAAGAATGTTTGTGGTTATATTTTTTATCTCGTATGGTTGGTATTTGTATACAAGATAATAATAATCATTGTAGACAACATAATAATGTGTACACCGGTACTTGGTATACCACACGGATGGCACAATGGACGGACAGACTGACTGGTCCCGTGCTCAGTACCGTAGGTCGAGAATTAATTGATTAAAGAAGAAGAAAAGTAATAGACTCGTAAGGCAGTCCATAAATTATTAATGTAAGATGTTATAATACAGTGACCCACAATATTATATATTGTATTGTACAATATAGACAGTTGTTTTGAGTGTCCCGTACAAGCCCGTTAATCGTATTTTTATCACTGAACTAGCTTTCCCGACAAACGTTGTCATGTAGTCCTTACTATGACTATGAATAGTGATTTTGTAATATACCTGTACAAAATTCGTTTAATATGTTTTGAAAGCTAAAATAATGTCTGAAAGCTTGAAAGAAATTATATAAAAAATCGGCGTACCAATGTTCTGAAACTCAAAGGTTGACAAGTAAACAAAAATTGTTATGTTATGGAATTTTTCACAGATATTATTAATTATTATAAGATTAATTTGTTACATATTATAATACAAGTTATAGCTCGGGATTTGCATAAAAACATATTTGTAATATTTGGTTTACTAGATTCTTCGCTCCGGAGAGCAAAATTACTAATGAAAAATCTAAAAAAGGATAGAAAATAATATTAAAGATAGTATGGAACAAATTTCGATACAACAACGCCATCTGTGAAAAAATTATATAGAAACACAATTTTCATTAACCTGACAACCATAAACATTAAAAATATTAACCTGGCCTATTATTAACCTGAGTCATAGCATCACGTGACGTGTGAACCGCTGGAACAATTTCGCTAAATTATTATTTCCAGGCGAAGGTTCAAATAATATGAAAGTTGTGCGGAACATTAGACAATTTGAGAAAACTCAAAGTGTGATTAACAGAATGCGGATGGAAAATATATTATGGTTTTTAGCAGATGCGTAGTTGGGAATTGCATTGATCAAAAGGTAACTAATTAATTTACCATTAGTTCTACAAATTCGAATTCAATTTATAGTCATGAACACAGGACAACGTCTGTCGGGAAGGCTAGTAGGTACCTACATAATAAGCGGGATTTGACTCCGAAGAAAACTCATTTGCGAAAAACCCGTTTCAATATTAATAATTTCAAAGACGATTTCGACAAACTTATTAAATTAATCTCGAATTTTCACAACTCGAGTTTTAATAAAAGCCGCGCAGGTTTGATTTACGAGGTGCAATCAACTTCGAGTTTGCGATGGTTCTCACTTCGAAATTCCGCGCAGCGCGACATTGTAATTATCGAAAAAGGTATCGTGTAGGTACCCTTTGTAAATATTTCCAATTTCATTTCACAATCTTTGCCAAATCATAAAAGATTTTATAACACTTCTTCTATTTTATAAAAAAAGGAATGGAGCTGATTTTGATTGGTTTTTATTAAATGTGACATCGAAATGTGGACATTGATAATCAAAAATAAGATTTGGCATTCGAAATGTATTTTTACCCATCACACCGTGTCCCGTAAGGGATAGCCAGAGAGAGCGGACCTATACTACTTTAAATCCAAGCACACTTTTTCCACTGACATACTAATAATTCTCATACCTCTCCTATTTCTCTAATGTACTTCTGACCTGGCTTTTCTTGAAGACAGAACGATGTTTCTGATACACGTCATTCTCGATCGGCAACACTTTCTTAAGCCTTATTAATTCTCTTTGTCATTCATCATTAACCATCTTAACTTACTTACTTTTGAAATGTCGAATGCATAAAAACTGCGTTCCCCCTCCCTTGTACATATTTTAAAATTTCTTGAAATCTTGCAGGACGTGTACCAACGAAGCAAGTCAGGAGAAAAAAGTGTTATAGAATCATTATTTAAAAAAAAACCTACTGTACCCCTTATTCTAATCTTCCGTGACATTAACGCTGGTAAGAAGTACCTAATAAAATTTTGTATGGATACATTATAGCGCCTACACAGAATACTTCGGAAAGCTTTGCAGTGATCACTTTACGTTAACAACGTTCGCCATTAGGTGGTAATATTTAAGTGTCATTTCAATTAATTTATGAAGATAAAAACTTCATTTATTGATTTTCATATAGACGTTATTTTAAGAAGACAAAGAAATATGCGCCTAATTAGTATTAAGTTTTCTTCGTTTTTGAATTATTTTGAAGGTATGGTTGACGACGTTGTCTTTTCAATATGTTCAGATCTTAAAATAATCGAGTTAAAAAAAGTTGGGGTGCACCGTTTTTCTATGAGGTGGTCACCTCATCATTGAATCGCATTAAAGCATGAAATTTTCACCCATTTGGAGTAGTATTAAAATCGTTTACATTCAGTTAAGTTTTCTTAACAACATAGACAGTACCTGCCAATTATACTTGAGAGATGTTTAAACTTCGCTTTAAATCACCGATTAGACCTCTAATACCTGTGTTTTAAGTTCTCCAAAGAGATCGGTAAGTCAGTAAGACTGAGTTTAATTATATGTCTTTAAAACTACAAGTTTTGTAACTAAGAAACTTACACGGGTAGAAAGAATAACTATGGTAGTATGGCATTGAAATCTCGCTTGTAGAATATTTGTATATTTCAGATGCTTTTAAACCTATAATGTAACATCATTTTTATATCCGTAAAAAGCTTCATCTTGAAACAGCTATAAGCTTTGAATAAACCGTTATCCATATTATCAAGAAATCTAACACTTACGTAACCAGCAAGAAGTGATCGATTGCACACTTTTTTTCTTCTAGATTACCGGCGACTCATTCTGTTGCGAACGTATTGCGCCGTGGTTCAATTGTACACTGTATCATAATATAAAGGACACATTTATATGTAATAAGCAATGTTTATACATTGCCTTATTTTATCTGCAACTAACTTTGTCTTTGTCTAGCTACTAATATTATAAAGAGGAAAGATTTGATTGTTTCTATTGAATATGCACCGAAACTACTTAACCAATTTCATATACTTAATCTTTCACTTTTGTGAAGCTACACTATCCCCAGTTAACAAAGGCTATGTCATATTATGTTTGGAAAATCAATGATCCTTGCTTTAACTCCAATAAAGTTACCCGAGGTGTAAAAAATATCCTAAAATATTCTTTACATCGAGTACGCCGCTAAAACTATTAATATAGAAGACTTTTCAGAACAAAGAATTTTTTACAATAAATGTCGCGACAGCACTATTATAATTATGCCATAAGAAGTGTTCTTTTATTTAAAAAAATAATAATTGAAATGCGGCAGAGATATAGGCGTAACTGGGGTACGAGCCAGACGGGAGGGGACCATAAGAATGCTACATTATTCCAGATCATCAAGGTCTATAGAATATTTTGAAAAAGTTAGGGATCTATAAAGATCATAAGATAACTGATTTTTTTTTTTAAATACCCATCTACCCGTGCGAAGTTGGGGCAGACTGCGAGTATAAGATAAACCTCAAACCCTGAAACACATGTTTTTGGGCTTGGTACCTGTTTACATATGAAATTAAATATTAGATATACCTAGTTTGAAGTTTGGATATATCCGAAAAAACCTTGTGAATGAACGTAATTGATTTTTACTCCAAATCTTTTGACAAAATATAACATTAAGGCTTGCAGAGAAAAATGCCTATACTATTATGAAACTGTCGGCAATAAAAATCTTTGCAAAAATTCCCATTGGCCGATAAAGGTTATAATGGCATACCATACAACAGCAGAATGTACCGTATCATTGTACATATATTATTTTAATTAAAAGTTATTCTATCTTGATACGAAAGAATACGTAACTAACCCAGCATTCTTTGTTTGATATTATTGATCAAAATGCACTGTTGGTACCTTTATAAGTGTATTGGCGCAAGAATTTTCTTTCATTCGTAATGTTGACAGCATGACGTAAAGACGTTGAATCGGATATCGAATACCTACTTCTCTTAATATTCGTAAAAATAAATTGAAAAACATTCGTATGAAGTTTTACCACAAGTGCATTAAGTATAACATACCTACCTATAGCTGTGATACTATTTTTGGAGATTACCTTACTTTCAAATATTGTGGCTCTTAAAGGCAATATAGTTTAATTTATTTTTCCACAATTTTCATTAAATAAAAATAAATGATTTTTATACTTACTTACAAACACTTTCTTTAAGAAGGTAATAGCAGTAGAAAGAAAGATTCCAATAAGAAGCTCCTACCTGAAACAAGAATAGAAATAATTATTAAAACCAAGAATGTGAAGTACCTACGTAATGAAGGTCTCCTGCATACCATCATTGAGGGGGTGACCGAAGGGATAAACTCCCGAGGAGGACGACCACCTCAGAAATATCTACAAGACGTGTATTCGGACATATTGTGCTGTTTCTCATTTGAGGAACTAAACAGAGCTGCAACGAACAGAGCGGAGTGGAGAAGATTGCTGCCAGCCAATTATAAGATTGTGACCAGAGAAGAATAAGAAATTCTGATAAAGAATCTGCCAGCTAGCAGTTGAGACTAATCCCTAAGGGTAATTCAAAACTTCCAAGCTCTCTAAGGCATAAATCAGAAACGGTTGCAAAAGTCAACAGTCCGTAGTGAAACTCGGTTCAGTGAAATATAAATACTTTCCCAAAAACTTAGCATCATCATCATCATACTCCAATTAAATTAATTTATAATTAGCCTTAATTTCCTGGAAAAAATACGGACGCAAATATGCATGGCATTTGAACCCAGTAGTCATCCAGGTTAATTTATTTACGCGGTTATTTCAGTTTTGGTGTGGTTTAATTTCATTTAAAAGCTTTGAAAAAAAAACTTTTTTTACCTTTCAGCTGTGCCTTAACTGTGAATTACGTTTGGGGTAGTTTTAAGACTATTATTTTGCCTTATTTATTTATTATTTTTTTTACATAAAATTAATACACTCTTTCACACAAATACACTCTTTCACAATAGGTAAGCTACTTAAAGACAAAGATGGTCGGCACCTGGGATCGAATGCACGACCTCCGCACGAAACAGTAGGTACGAAAGCCGGCGTCCTAACCGCTAATCTGTCTACCACTTTAAAATTAGATCATGCTTGATATAAACCTGAGAAAGAATCTTAAGAATGAGGAAAATTAAAAATGCGTTTTTTGGTACGACTGAGAGATAGTACGAGTGTAAGAAATGAGGAAATCTGGGTCAGAATCAAAGAAGCTGAAGAAAAGCTCTTTCACGACAGAAGCTTTTACTGTGAAAGAGTCAAAAAGTATAGTTTTGTTCACTTTGAGCGTTGTATGAGAAATATGTTCTATATTATTGCATTTTGACATTGATGTTTTAAATTTAGAAGGGCCAATGGCCGTGTATGACTTTAAATAAATCTTTTAATACAAAAGAAAGATGTCACTCGATAACTCGAGATAGGCAGAACAGATTTTTATGATTCTTCTCCGCTCTTGATAACATAATAATTATTAAAAATTCGAAAAATGGATAGCAAACAACATAAACTATGTACAATATTAAAGTAAGTGCGGAACGGATCTACTGACAACAACGCCATCTGTGAATTTTTTTATAGAAACACAATTTTTATTTACAACCATTGAGTTTCAAAACATTGGTACGCAGATTTTTGATAGAACTTCTTTTGAGCTTTCAGAAATATTTTTTTAACAAACAAGCATAATTTAAACGCATATTTGTATAAATTACAAAACAATCTTCATAGTAAGGACTAATGACAAGGTCTGTCGGAAAACCTAGTAAATAAATAAAAATCTTTCACTGGGGTATAAAGCATCCGATAAAAACCTGGCTATTTAATTTTTAACCCACTTTCACCGGGTTGACAAACCGACACCAGGTCTGCTCCCAGGGGACCTGCTGCCACACTGATTAAAATTACGTAATTAAAAAGTGTCTGAGGTCGATCCTGTTTATTGCGGTAACGGTGTTCTCAAATACAACTTTTAATGTTGGCAATTTTAAAATTATATCTCATAAATTACCACTATTAAAAATAATTTATACCGGCGCCTTTCGCCATTTTAAATCGCTTTTTATAATCGACTATAACGTACGTTTTTTTTTTCAATTATGAAATTGAATTTCAAATGACTTATTTGTTAGTTTTTCAATTACAAAAGGTAAAATGTTTCAGTTATAAAAAGTTAAGAAGGAGTTTACATAAACGTTTCCCATTTTCATCGATAGCTTTTAGTCTTATATTAGCACATTTCGTTCGATCAATTGTCGCAAAATTGTACACTCTGCGTAAAGTTAAAAGAAAAATAAGGTCAGAAGTAAAAGAAATAAGCTTATTAAAAAAATATGTTGTCGATGAAAAGAAAGCAAAGAAAATGTGATTGAATAGAAAGGAATAGAAAAAGAAAATCTGGGCATACCACAGAGTTCCATACAATAACCAGATAATCCCGATACGCGTTCAAAAGTGAAGCCGGAATATTACAACTTTGACAGTTTGGTTCCAAAACAACGTGGTACGGCGTGTATTTATTAAGGTTTTTTTACAACAAAACGTATTTTTACGTTGAAATAAATGAAATTTGATCATTTTTGAGTTTTTATTATTATTGTTAAAATGTTAATGTTAAATTATTAATTATTATTAAATTAATGTTAAAATCATTTTTAACGTTCTGTTTTGACTACCGTACTGTTAAAATTGCCGAAAATTGACTAATGCGGCTTCATTTTTGATTATGAAAATTTTTAGGAATATATCCCTACCCACTCTATCTTGGTAGTTAGTTATATATAAAAATCTAGGGGGCATCCATGACAAGGTTTAAATTAAATTGAATTCAACTTCAGCATTCAGACTTATGATAGGGAGACCTTTTCCCAAGTGACAGCCAACGTGGGGTGACCTCACTGGGCACTTCAAGAACAATAAAGGTATATTTACTAGAGTTGCCGCGTGATTTTGATTTTGTTTGTATTGTTTTCATGTGTCATATTATATTTTGTTTGTAATAAAGTTAATATTATTATTATTTAAAACAAAATTCTAACCCGCAAAAAAAATTTTAAACCTTCTTTCTGAACATTTGTCATAATTTAATTAACTAATATTTTTCTTAAATGTGACCAGCCCTGCTAATGAAAGTAATAACTAAACCATCGGCTTATGTCAGTTTTCATTCCGGTATGATGATTTTAACACCAGCCTGCTAAAACGTGACTTAATTAGCTTTGAAATAATCAAGAGGGATTTCCTTCCATAAAATAATATCATAACCCTTCACAATAGGCATCCTATGTTGGTATTTATGTTTCCTCTTTATATTATAAGCCTTGACTGTTGCCGCAAGTAACGGAAAACAACAATATATTTATGTACTTCAGTTTGTTAATTATGAACCTTTACTTGCTCTATTCTAATAGTTACTTAAGTTTCCAACCAAAGTACAGACAATGAATCAATCAAATGTTTTACGGTACAGTAACACCATCTGTAAAAAATGGATCCCTTTCTTTTGGTATCACATGTGACAATTGAACTAATTTCGCTAATTCTTTGTTCTTTTTTGTATTTGTTTTTGTCAAGAGTAAGTCTTTTTGTGAGAAAAATAAAAAAAAATTGCGCTTAACATTCAATCAATCAATCAATTCTCCCTTTTACACCCCTCTCAGGGACATAGGGAGGCAACAAGAGCTCTCCATTGCGCTCGATCTTGCGCAATGTTTATGACCTCCTCACACACCATGTCCACGTCCCTCAGCTCTGCTTCGAAGGAGCGGAACACAGTGTGAGAGGGTCTTCCTCGTCTTCGGGACCCTGATGGGAGGAAGAACAGCGCTCTCCTCGTCCAACTGTCATTCGGCATCCTTAACACATGTCCCAGCCAAGTCCATCTCCTCCCCACAATGGTGGAGGTGATGGGCTCACGCTGGGTGCGCCGGCGTATAGCGTCGTTCGTGATGCGGTGGTACCGAATTATCCTTAGGCACTTCATTTCGAAAATTGAGACTTTTTGTGCCTGGGCCTTGGTCAGGTGCCAGGACTCACACCCATACAGGAGAATGGGCAACACACACGCAACAAACAGTTTATATTTCGTCTCGACACTAAACGCCGACGCCTTCCATATCTCGCTTAACATTAGAAAACTTAAAGTGGATAAGTTATCTTTTAGTGCTTTTGACAATATAAACTTTTATATATTTTTTTTTAATAATTTATATTGGCGTTTGATTTAGCTGTCAGTAGTTTGGTAATGGTGCGATTGTTAGAATGTGCCCTGCAAAGATCATTTAAAAAACATGCAAAAATTAGGACATGAAAACATCTGTTAAGAAAGCTAGTATTGAATTCAAAACGGAATACATTAGAAACATCTAGTAATTAACGAATATGTAACAACTAATGACTAGGACCCTGGTTCGAATCCCGGTTGGGTCAGAAATTTTCAATGTGTATTTTCACCTGAAATTTCTACTCGAGGTTGGAATCCTGTCTCATATAAGACGGGACTGGTTGACTGGTAGAGGATGCTTCAAGCATTAAGGTCCGTCTGCTATACTGACACTTATATATGAAGTGACACTTATATACTGACACTTATTTATGTGATAACTCAGATCGAACACATCGATTCCGTCCTCAAGGAAGCTCAGGTATGAAGTTAGAGAAATAGGAGTGCTTTTATGCGAAATGGTTTGTCATTGGAGTAAATGAAAGAAGAATGCCTGGACAGAAAAAGTGGAGGTCCGTTCTCTCTGCCTATCCCTTATGGCTTGATGGGTAAAAAGAAAATATTAAATAAAAAATAAGTAGGTACCTATTTAGATTTGAAATTAATAAAAACTTTAAAAATTTTCAAAACAGACCTATAAAAATAATGTAGAAAGGTAAAAAAAAACATTTACAAATAATAACCCGACCAGTGAGATGAACGTGAAAAGTTGGCGAGTTACCCGTTTGAAACATATTTTTTTTTGTATAAATTAAAACGCAGAAAGTGAATAAAAAAAGATGATGAATTATTGGATTGGATGTGAATAAAAAGGTTCGATAATAAGTTGTGAGGTTATGCCTCTTGTCATTGGAAGTATTTATTTGATGAACGTATTTTTATTTCCCATGATGTTTCAGAAAGTAAGCAAGATATTTCGGAAAGAATTATCGTACGAAGATGTTGAACCAAGTTTGACGGGTCAGCTTGTGATTGATAAAATAAACTCAAGCTTCACTGTCACTATGGATGACAAACAACATTTGGAGCGATCGTTAATAGCGGGCTTAAAACAAAATAGTTTACTTTTGATGCAATCAAACCACATAATATAATGAATTGGATGTCTCTATCCCCCAATACAACTGCATTCTAACCTATAATACGTATAATAATTACAGTTGAGTCACGACCTATTACAACAATTTTTGGATAATTGCTATGCAGGGGGTAACCATGGTAAACACGTAATTTTTAATAGTGTTTAACAAAGCATGACTACATACATTAGCTCCCCATTATGTCGCAGGTCTTGGTTATGTGTACTAGCACTAGCCCGAATCATACAGTTGTTATGGAACACCATTTTCGTCTTACATAATCAGTGATATCTTAATATCCCGTAAGCGTACGCCAAAAATGTGTGCGCACCCATAACTCATAGTAATTCATATCTGATTTGATTGAAATTTGGTAGAACGGTTAGCCCCTCGATGTAGATGGGTCAGTAAAATGTTGAGATCTGTACCTTCAGGGGAACCCTCTTAAAGTATCAAAAGAAAATTTCACTTGTTCTAGAAAAAGGGCTAAAAAAAAAATCTTCGATTTTCATAAAATTTGGTATACGGGTTGGTCTTATGCTCCTACATAAGCACGTAAAATTTGAGGTCCGTAACTTCAGTGGGTCCCCCTTAAAGTACCGATTAATATTGAATTTGTAGTTCTAAAGCAGATAATAAAAAGCTCCAATATAGTCGATATCATTTTAAAGTTTCTATAATAATTCCAAGGATAAATTCATTTTAATCGTAAAATTATGAATGTTTATGCAAATATATGTTTTACAAAAAAGGCTGTTATAATATACTATGAGTTCTGGGCTACCCTAGGTTAGCAGCCTTTTTCCAAAATTGTAGTATGATGATTCATCGGAGAACTTAAATATTTCGATCTAATAACATCTAGTTCAGATACGGATAATAATTTGTTTCTGATTATTACCCGAACCTGATCGGACAATCTTTGGGTACTTAGATCGATAGTGGGCTCCAGAAGTAGCCATTCTTGGGACAGCCGTTGTCTGTATCCTGTCAAGAAAACTCCACCCTCTGTAGCCCGGTAGTAGTACGCGCGCGTGACATTTTGATTAATTTGGATGGTCCATCTTGACTCGCGGCGTACTTCTTGCTACCACTTGTAGGTGGACTCGGCCTGTTATTATTATTTTTTTAAATTAAATTTGCGTTTGATAATAATAAATTATCAGTTGTTGACGCGATTGACAGAATGCCTCCTGCAAACATATCGTTTGAAACAGATGCATCGATCAGAATTCAATTGATTAAAAATGTATCATTCTACAAAATGTAATTACAACATACAAAGATACTGCATCATTAACTATTTGAAATAATTGTACAGACCACTGACCATACTAATTTTAGACGTAGTGTGTCTTCGGGCGTGATATTTTTAGGCCCTAGCCCTAGAGACTTTAACAGCGGGAAGGACACCCAGCAGGGCGCGATTCTTGGTGTTGTGTTAATTTATTAAGCACTTTAAAAATTAAATAAATAATTATAATATTATAAGATTGTTAAATTGTCTTGTTACGTCCAAAGTATGACCAATTATTATTAAAAACTAGTTTTCCCGACAGACGTTATGCTGTGATCTATATTATGGATCTGACTATGAATATTGTATTCGAATTTAAAAGAATGATGATAATGACTTAACCAATGTCATTCCGACAGATGCATCTTTTTCAAACCACATATTTTCCATCCGAATTCTGTCAATCCCATCAACTAAGAAAAATCTGACAGTTTGTGTCAAACGACAATTTGATTTCAAAATTAGGTATACCTACTTATTCACGTTTCAATTTACATATATAAAAATTCAATGCGTGCCAATATTTTTAATGTCAATTGTTTTCGGGTAAATAGAAATTGTATTTATACACAAAAATGTTAAATGGCGTTGTTATATCGAAATTTCCATACTAACTTTAATTTTATTTTCTATTAATTTTCGATGTTTTAGCGAAACATTACAAAATTGTAAGAAAAAAAAAACACGCAACATTTGTCAGTTGTTGTGATTGTCATAATGTGACCTGTAAACATCGTTCAAAACAGATGCATAGTTCGAATTTTTTCTTTTCTTTAAATGAATCTGCGCTCACTCGAAGTGAACACAAATACATTTTTGACATCTCCTTTCAATTATGTTGGTTAAATAGGTATGTGATTGATTCTTCATTATACAAATTCGAATGCAATATTCATAATTGTAAAGTTATCTAATAACTTCCTAAAGATATCTATTTTAGAATCAAATTATTCAATTTCCTCGAACATTGTGGGAGGAGATTATAAGCATTGCGCAAGATCTAGCGCAATGGAGAGCTCTTGTTGCCTCCCTATGCTCCTAAGGGAGTTCGGATTGGATATTGAGATTTTTATAAATTCCTAAAATTACAGGTACAGGACGGGTTTCGTACTAACGGGTTAAAAAATTATTAAAACAAAAAGACGGGTATCGGTTAGTTATTAATTTTGAAAAAAAAAACAAGGTTTAAACTCCTAAGATATCACATTTCATACAGGGAAATCGTCAAAACAATAAAGTTCAATATTTTATCTCAACAATACAGTTTGTTTATATATAGGCTGTCTGGATATTATTTGAAGGTTGTACTGTTCACGCCTTTTTAATTAATTAATAAGCTAATTTCAGACTCGACAACCTAATAAAACACATAACTTTATAACTGGCCATTGTTAGGAAAAAATATAATGTTTAAGGTTATTTTTATACTGACAATGGGCGAGCGCTTATAGGTACCTATAAAATAATATATTCCTGTTTGGACATTGCGTGCTCTGGGGAGGTATAAATTTGAAACACCGCAGAAATACATTATGGCGAAAAAGGATAATACAAATATTTTTTTTTTAAACCAAAACGATTGTATATTTTCGTTAAAACAATATTATATTTTTGTGTGTTTTTAACGTTACTTTCGATTTGAAAATAATTTAAAGTATGTTTTTTTTTTCATACAATTATGTTCACAGACTATTATTTGTGTTTTCCATGCTGTCGAGTGTGAACGAAGTATTAGAACTCATGTATTGCAATTGAATCCAACGCGGTCAGTTCATTATTCGATCATTTATTTCCTTTTTTTCAAATCAGTGAGTATACAAAAATATATTGTCCAAAAAACGGTTAATAGAAAATATTGTGTAGGGCCGTAGGAATAGCTTTCACATGGAGGGGGTTCCGTCAACTTCCCCCTCTCTACCTCGCTGTATAACAATAATAATTATTGCTCCCGATGATTCTGATATCATGCCGACTTCAAAAATTATTTGTCTTAGATATAGTTTGCGATTTTAAAGAGGGGTCCAGATCCCAGACCCCCCCCCCCCTTTTTGTTGGCTATGAATAAACCTATAAATTTTATGATCAGAGTTTTTGCCATCAATACTGGATCATTTGAAATCAAAAACTTCGCTTTTTGACAGCAAGATGTGTTATACTAATATGTACAATAATTCACTTATGTAAGTTTATTGTATTTTCCTATGTTGGCTCATTGCAGATTGTCCTTTCCTTGCAGTTTCATGCAAATATATTTGTAGTAACCTTCGATACCAATGTTTCAATTTTCTCGTTGAGTTTTACATATATAAATAAAAACAATGACAGAACAAGCCTTGCATAGCGAGTCAACAACGAAAAGCAATTCAACTATAAAGGGGACCTCCATTAACCACGTGATATGTTAGACCCCCCTCCTCCCTGGTGATATTTAGAGATTTTTTAGAATACCCCCCCCCCCCTTCTCCGAAAATCACGTGTAGTTTTTGAATATACGTCGATTTGGGTTTCACTAAATTCATCAGAGGCACGTGATTTTCTCACTAGACCTACTCACCTCACTCCCCCTACGTGATTTTTCCAGATCTCCTCCCCTCCCTCTTTTGGGCTAACGTTATTAATGGACGCCCCTCATTTTGTAAAAATATAATATAGCTATTCCTATCAGTCTAGTAATCCCAATATTGGTATGTACATAGGTATACCTACTCTCATTGATGTATTATGTTTATCTTACCATAATAATTCGGTAAAATTTGGTTTTTATAGACCTTTATTCTTTCAACAACATATAGAATATCGTAAAGTGTAGCACATGTGATTTATTTACTACTACACCGCCATCTCTGGGATTTTTCTTAAAAGTCACACATCTATAGAGGAATTTATTATTTTTATAACAAACTTATGACACGTCGGACATTATCCTGCATCCGAATCAATAATATAATTTATTTATTTTATTTATTTATTTTCTGTCAAAATTAAGCATTGCTCACCATTACAGAGTAATCCTTTGCACATTTATACAAAATGAAATTAATCATTAGCTAAATTAAATTAAGTTTTTATGTCATAAACTGTATTTGATTCATGAAAGAAGTCAAAATTATTTTTATATTCTGGATTAAGTATGTATGTCGAAGTTCGACGGGCGGGTCAGCTAGTTTTATTAATATTATAAAATGTAGTGAGCCCGCAGTCTCCCGATCTGATATCAAACTACCAATCGGACGTGAAGGTATGCGACGATTTTGAATCGCACCATAGAGAATAAAATATTAATTTCACAATCATAAATCACACATAACAAAACCATAAACAATAACAAAACGCTCCCCGATTGAAGGTGACTGAATCGTGAACTTTATGGTTCGAATGGTGACTCATGTCTAAGGAATATAAAGTTTAATTCATATCAGCTTTCGAATTAATGAAAACAATATCGTTAGCTTGTGTCGGCTTGACAATTTTATTTTGCAGCATCTCAATTTAAAAACTAAAATACTTAATATGTTGATTTCTTCACCGTAAGGTTCAACTGTGCTTAGATTAGGCAAAAGTGATTAATTAATTGCGTTGTTTTCGTCCACTAAGGCGGTACAAATATTAAATATTGTAAAAATGGGGACGGATTTTGCGTGGTCATCGCATCACGCCTAAACGGCTGGACCGATTTCGCTCATTATTTTTTTGTCAAGTTGGCTTTTATCTGGAGAAGGGTCTTATGAAAGAAAAAATAAAGAAATTTGCGTGGAAAATTATAAAATCAAAGAAAACTCTAAGTAGGTAGGTTAACGATTTAGATTTAATTTCAAATTTAAAAATTAAAATTAAATTAAAGTTTGACAGGAACTGACAGTTGTTTGATAGTTAGTGCGATGGAAAATATATGGTTTGAAACAGATGATACTTATCGATCTAAATTACATTGGTTAAAAAGTAATAAGTTTATCACCATACAAATTCGAATTCAATATTCATAGTTAGGAACACAGGACAACGTCTGTCGGGAAAGCTAGTATTAAATAAACAGTTATGGACCAAAAATATTAACTCTTGAGAATCTGTTGAATCAAATATAAAATTTGATAAAAACATTAAATGATCCCCACCTAGGCATATGTCCAACAATTTACGCGAGAGGGCTGAAGAAAGAAAGAATCCCCGCCTAAATAACCTAATTTAATTATAATAAAAAAAAAACAAAACAAAAATTTTTTGTGCAAATCTATTTTAAATATCTAATTATCATTTTTAGTCACTCGAAATAAAAAATATAACGATTTACACATTAAGGAACGCTCTGTAGGAGCAAAATTTTTTTTTGTTTTTCGTTTTCCTCGCAATTATTCGAGCTTTTTTCACAATTTAAAAATAACAAAAGCACAGCAAATATTTTTTTTGGAGAGCTCTTGTTTCCTCCATAGAATTCTATACAATAACCTAGAATCCCGACTCGCGTTCAAAAGTGAAGCCGGAATATTGCAATTTTTGACAGTTTGGGTCCAAAAAGAACGTGGTGCGGCGTATATTTATTCGTTTTTTTTCGTGTTTTTTTACATCAAAACGTGTTTTTACGTTGAAATAAGTGAAATTTGATCATTTTTAAGTTCTTTTATAAATGTTAACATCATTTTTTACATTCCGTTTTGCCTTCCGTACTGTCAAAATTGCCTCCCAAATCGGCTTCACTTTTTGATTATGAAAAGATTTAGGAGTACTCCATCTAGGTAGTTATATATAAAAAATCTATGGTTTCCTCCCTGCGCTCCTGAGTGGGGTGTAAAAGGGAGTATGTATGTATGTATCCATTTTTTATTACTCAAATATAAATATTTACTTAGTTAAAGTTTGATTTTGTTTAGATAATTTATTTTCATGGATAGTTAAATTGTCTGACTTTAATATGAGGTAAATTTGAATAAATTACCTACTATAGGTCATTTATTTGAACAGATAGTAATAAAAAACAATGAGATTTTGAGAGAATGTATGAAAGATTTTAAATTAGTTAGTCCGAGACTTATGTGGATCCGTTTCAGAATTGGCATTACGAGGGTGTTCTTAGTAATAGGATATGCTCCTTGTGACAGCACTTCTGATGCTGAAAAGGATGAGTTTTGGGAAAACGTTAGTGATATTTCAGAGAACCGAGGGGATAACGAAAGATTAATTTTAGCGGGTGATCTGAATGGGTGGGTTGGGGTTAGAAGACAGAGTTATGAACGGGTCCTGGGTGCATATGGGGATAAACGGGTTAACGACAATGGAAATAGGATATTAGATTTATATTTAGAAATGGACCTTTTTGTTGCAAATACGTTTTTTGCACACAAAGAGATCCACCGATACACGTGGCAAAGAAAGGATGAAAAAAGTATGATTGATTTAGTGTGCGTGGATTCTAGACTGAGGGGTTTGACTACGGATACTCGGGTTTTTCGAGGTGCTGAACTAGGGACGGATCATTTCCTTGTGGTTGCAAGAATTGATCTGTTCCGTGGTTGGCGATCGAGACCGAGAGAAGTGGAAAGCTCCAAAAGGATACGAATCGAAAAGTTGAATGAGGAAAATTGTAAGGATGAATATGTGAGTCTGATTGCAAACACTTTGAATAGCTTAGAATCAATTGATTATAGCTTAGAGGAACGTTGGGAAATTTTAAAACAATCCATAGTAGATAGTGCGGTTAAAGTATGTGGGGAATCTAAAACGGGTAGGAAAAAAGGCGATGCATGGTGGGACAAAGATGTGAAAGCAGCTGTGGAAAAAAAACAGAATGCGTGGAAGAATGTAGTTTGTGCGAAGAATGAATCCGACAAAACAGTTATGTATGATATTTATAAGAAAGAGAAGAATGCAGTTAAGAAACTTGTGAGTGTGAAAAAGAAAAAATTAGAGGATAATGAATGTAAAAAATTAAGTGCGAATGTGAATGGTAACTTAAAGCTCTTTTGGAAGGAAGTGAAAAGGAAAAGGTCTGGGAAGGATGAGAAAGTGAATTGTTTGAAAGATAAAAATGGATGTATGCTGACACAGGAAAAGGATATAGGTTTGAGGTGGAAAGAATATTTTGAAGATCTGTTTGAAACTAAGGATGGATGCGACAGTTTGTGTCAAGTAGGTATAAATGGACAGGATGATGAAAGTTATGAAATCAGTATGAATGAACTTACGAATGCGATTAAGAAAGCAAAAAATGGGAAAGCTTCAGGTTGCGATAGGATATCAACGGAGCTTATCAGGTATGGCGGCCGAGTGACGCTTCAGTGGTGCTTGGAGCTTTTCAACTTGTGCTGGACGGAAGGCCGTACACCAGGTGACTGGAGGAAAGCCATTATCTGCCCTCTGTACAAGGGGAAGGGCTCCCGGTTGGACTGTGGCAACTATCGTGCAATCAGCTTGTTGAGCAACGTGGGTAATTTGTACAGTAGAATATTAGTAGAAAGGGTTAGAAAAATAACTGAAACGAAAGTTTGGGATGCACAAGGGGCTTTTATGAATGGGAGGGGATGTGCCGATCAGATCTTCGCACTGCGGATGATTACGGAGAAGCTTTTGAGTAAACATCAGAAGCTTTTCTGTGCATTCGTAGATTTGGAAAAGGCATATGATAGGGTAGATAGGGGTAAATTATGGGAGGTTCTATCAATCTATGGAGTGAACAACCGGTTGATTCGTGGCATTGCTTCGCTATATTCGGATAGTACTGCGTGTGTGAAGGTGAATAGTCACGTTTCACCGGAGTTCTGTCTTACGAAGGGTGTGAAGCAAGGGTGCGTCATGTCACCATGGTTGTTCAATTTGTTTTTTGATTTTTGCGTCAGTGGGTTAAAAGATATAAATATAGGGGTTGAATTGAATGGAATAAAAGTATGTGCGCTTATGTATGCCGATGATTTAGTACTTATGACTGAGTGTGAAAATGATTTGCAAGAACTTGTGTCAAGTGTGTTTGAAAATTGTGCAAAAAACGGTCTAAAAATGAATGTCAGCAAAACAAAGGTTTTGGTATTTGAAAGGGATGAAGCAAGAACGAATTGCAAAATAACGGTAGAAAATGAATATCTTGAGCAAGTGAATGAGTATGTGTATTTAGGAAGCATGTTTAGTCGGGATGGAAAGTGTGAAAAAGAAATCGAGCGTAGGAAAGTTGCTGGTTGCAGGGTGGGCGGTGCACTAAGACCTATAATGAGAAACAACAACGTCTCACTACAAGCAAAGAAACTAGTGCATAACGCAATCCTGTTACCATCGATGATGTATGGTTGTGAAACGTGGACATGGACGAAAAAAGAAGAATGTAGTATAAATGCAGTAGAGATGAAATCTCTACGAAGAATATGTGGAAAAACTTTATGGGATATGGAAAGGAATGAAAATATTAGGAAGGAATGTGGTATGGAAGTAAGTGTTGTGACAAAGATGAAAGTTAATAAGTTGAGATGGTTTGGACATGTGGAAAGAATGGATGCAGACAGAATGACAAAGAGAATTCATAAGGCTGAAAGGAAAGGTGTAAGAAAGCGTGGCCGACCGAGAATGACGTGGATCGAACACATCGATTCCGTCCTCAAGGAAGGCCATGTAAGAAGTAAGAGATATAGGAGAGGGTGTATGAGAAATATTATTATGTCGGTGGATGAAGCGAAAGAAGTATGCTTGGATAGAAAAGAGTGGAGGTCCGTTCTCTCTGCCTACCCCTTACGGGACACGGCGTGATGGGTAAAAAAAAAAAAAAAGATTTTTATTTCTAAAATAATTTTCACAACATCATCGATATAATTTCAATTTTATTCACACATTCGTTTAAACGACTTCGTCAATAAAAATTGCATGGAAGTGAATGCACCAAAATAAAAATATTTTATATTACATTATTTGTAAAATCTATTTTCCATCGTAGATACTCCTTACAAATAAGAAAGAATTTATTCAATTTATCCCCAATAATGTACCTACAAAATAACATAGAATAGTCTTGTATACTTTTACCTCGCAAACTCGATTTAAGCTCCAAGTTCTGGAAATACAGAGAATTGTGTAAAAATGAAACTCAATTCTGTTTCTAGAAAACTTTACATCTTTTTAAATTCAAATTTTTATTGAAAGTAACTCTTATATTTTTAGAGCCATTGCATTTAAATTGCATATTTGGAAAAATAATATCAAACAAAATGTATCTTCTTAAAACAGTTTTTCAGTGCTTGTTTCATATAATCAAAGTGTTAATGGACCGAAGGGTACATTCTTTTTTAAAACTTATCTGAGAATGGGACTGGATTGTTTCACGTCTCAGGAAAGACGCTTTTTATATAAATACGAAACTTTTGCATTGTGCTTCCACAGTATAGTTCGTACGATAGCACTTCTCAATTTAAAAGATGGAATGAATATATACAACACCTTAAAATAGAACGAAATGTATCGAAGACCTATTATTTGCCAATACAACATTTATAGATAGAAATGTTGCATAATATTATAATGGTTTGGTACTTTAAAGATAACATTTTGCAGGACAGGGTTAAAGCTTATGCGGTGTTCACACGAGGCGAATATCGCCAGGACACCAAAATATCGCCAGCTAATTGAACCGTGTGAACAGATTGTCGATAAATCTGAAGCGATAAAAATGGTTGAAAGCGATATCGCCTCAAGTTGAACGCCTTTCAATTTTTGTTTCTGGTGGAACGATGCACGGATGCGCAGATATGCGCGGCGTCCGTATGTTCTGTCTCTTGACAGATGACAGCACTGCTGCAAATTTATTTCTCCTTAGAATCCAATTCCGCACCCAATATCTGCGTTTGTTTTTTATTTTTCCTTAATTAGGAGTGTCCTTACATCGTGTAAAACAACATTTTCAACTACCCCAAACACTCCGTCCGCCATTTTTAAAACTACGTCAAAATCAGCGCACCTGACAGATTGAATGTATACCGGTGGACTCGTGTGAACACATCACACGATCAATGGGCGACCGAGCGATATTTTTTTTATGGAAGCGAAATCGTCTGGCCTTATATCGCCCCGTGTGAACACCGCATCAACGTTGCATTTTCGTTCGATAAAGTGAATTTACAACTTACTGCAGTCGAAAGAGAAGTTTATGTCTGAACTTTATAACTTCATCCACTTTCAATGTTGAAAACGAGAACCTATTTTCAATGTGATGTAATAATATTGTACGTTCATTCAATTTGAAAACATGAATATTACATCACACTACAATAAAATTGTGTTTTTACAGAGAATCGTTGCCAACAGCAACACAAAGAAATTTAATTTGCTATATCACCACGAACATCATTAACGTAAGAGTGGTCACACTAAGCCAGCTTTCAAAACATCAGTAGACATATTCCTTATGGTCTGTTTTCCTACGGATACGCCGCTACTATTAACAGCGGTGAATTTGACAATTAAGAACATTGTCAAATGTCAATATCGTTTCCGTAGTAACAAAAAACATTGTTATATAATGTTGAAAGACGCCGTCTTGTCAGACGACGGACCGTTCCCTAGGAACCCATTGCATAAGCCAGCCTTCAAAACTGGAGTAGAAGACGATCATATTCCTTATGCTATGTTTTGACATATTATGTAACATTACGAATTCTTTGAGACAAGTAGTATAAAAGGGAACGTAATATTTTAAACGCAGTATTCTTTGAGACAAAGCATTCTAGGTTTATCTCTTTCACTGTGGGCATGAAAGCGCGAAAGAGACAGTGTAAGTTGTAACCGTAGTGTAAACAAGAACGCCCACTGAAATAAAATTTGATTATTCCATGGCATTAGTGGCAAAAGTTCGAAAAACGGATAGCAAATAATATAAAATATAATATTAAAGTTGTTATGGAACGGATTTACTGACAACAACTCCATCTGTGAAGAATTCCGTAATAACACAATTTTTATTTACATGTCAGCCAATGAGTTTCAAAACATTGGTACGCAGATTTTTGATAGAATTTCTTATTATTTTAAACGTTTTTTTATATCAACTACAAATTCGAAATCTATATACATAGTAAGGACTACAGGACAACGTTTGTCGGGATAGCTAGTATTTCTATAAAAGTTCAATTCTCATTATTCAATGATAGCATAACTTGGAGATAGATAAGTACATGTAACAGGATAAAAGTGACAATTTATTTGCTCGCAAAACTTGAATATAAATTGCTGTATTATTTCAGATTGAGGAAACGGTATAGACGAAATAACCTAAGTACCTTAGGGCTTACAAAGAAACTATGAATTTCTACGAGCTCAACGTATAGCGTAATATAATGTAGTCATAACAAAAATAAAATTCATAGATTCACATAACGTTGGCGTTGCAGATAGATAAGTACTTTGTAAGAAGTGTGCGTTTACATCAAACGAACATAGAGCCGTAGCTAGAAAAAGAGTATATTTTCTTGTTCGTTGTTTTTTTAATATTACGGAAATAACAACGAGTAAAAACTTATTAATGGGCGATGACAGATTACGCGCAACAGAGTTTCTCCCACGTTGTTATTTCTTAGTGTCCATAATATCAACGATCAAGAAAATTTACTCTATTTCCCTCTCTGGCTTTGTGTTCGTCTGGTGTTAACCCATCCTAAGACATCGACATTCCAATTATGTCTAGATTTATCAAGTGCACCAACTAAGCCAATAGGCAATAAAGATAAGACATTAACAAAAATTGATATATTCATATCCTGGCGCCAAATACATGACAGCAGTCACAGTCTTTAAATTTGGTTGCTCTCTTGTTCTCAATAATTTCCAACTTTTATCTGTATATTTCAATTATTTATTATTAAAAATATCTACTTGTTGTATACATTAGATTTTTCGACATGTTGAACATGTCGAGAATTATTTCATTACCACCTAATGGCGAACGTTGTTAACGTAAAGTGATCACACTTAGCCAGCCTTCGAAAGAACAGTAGAAGAGGGTCGTAAGTTCGTAGTGGTTCGTTCCATTTAAAAATCTAACATCAGTAATGTATTGTTTGAGTCATTAGTTGTTACATATTCGTACATTGACATTTATTAAAAAAATCAAATCTTCGGTGAAGCTTGCAGTGATTAACCTCATTTGAATTTAAACATATATCGGTACATATGTGTCGAATCGAACGATAAACTTGTGTATTGATTTCCTCAAAGCATTTGATATGGTATGGTGTCCTTGAGTTTGATTATATAAAAGGTCCTTAATACCATATATCTGTTGTAAAAAGCGTGAGCGTTCCCGAAATAAAGGTGTAAAAATAAAAATAAAAGTATTTCTACAAATAAAATACCTACTTAAATAAAAAAAATCACCAAAATAAAAAAATATCGTTGAATTCAAACGTTAAAAAAAAAGAAATAATAACTGTCGCAATAAATCGCTATTTACGTCAAATTACCTTTTGATAAAGGTGTAGCAGTCTACCTGCGACGAATCACAGAACACCATGCTCTATACACAGAACGAATAACGCCGATTTTCCAACGCCAATTAAATTTCTTTTGCTTTTCTTTGCGCTTTTCTAAACTTCCCAAATATTGAAATTGACCCTGGAATATCTCACTATGGTGTGCGATGTTGGTAATAGTTTGAAAACTTTCAAACATTCATTCATTCTCACTATAAACCCCACTTAGGGGAATATAGGGAGGCAACAAGAGCTCTCAATTGGGCTCGATCTCGCACAGTGTTGACTTTCTCCTACACCATGTCCAAATCCCAAATGTTTGAAAAGATGATGATATTTTAACCTGCAAAACCAATAACAGCTGTTTAGTGCATGTGTTAAGCTCATTTTTCTTTATGGGTGTGAGTCTAGGACCTGACCAAAGCACAGACACAAAAAGTCCCCACGTTTAAAACGACTGACTCAAAAGAGTTTTCGGTATAAGGTGGTACCACCGCATCACGAACGACAATTTTCATCGGCGCAGGCACATCATTTTTCCCACTATGCTGGGATATGAGTTAAAAATTCAGAATGACAGTTGGCCAAAGAGAGCGCTCTGCTACCTCCGATTAGAGTGCCGTACCTAAACGAAGAAGACCCTCTCACTATGTGTTCCGTTCCTTCGAAGCAGAGCTGAGGGATTCTAAAATGGTATGTTTGGAGATTATTGCAAGAGCTTCTCTATCATCCCTATGGCTCTAAGGGGGTTCATAATGAAAGTAAGATAGATAGATAAAACATATTGTGATATTATTTCACAATGGTATGTGAACACTAGCGTCATCTATTGGATGAAAGAAATACTACTGCTTTCTTAATAGTAATGTCTTGATGTGTTAAAGATTGCTAGGAAGAGGTGAAGACTATTTTCTTATAAAGGTGGGCGAATGCAATCAAATATTTCGTGATAGAAATGCGTGTCTGTGGAATAGATATAAATTTTAGCTGATTTTTTGAAGCGTAAATCAAAGTTGACTTATTTTTATATTCGTGTGGAATGCGTAATGTTGTTTTGTATTTACGAGTTTCATAACATTGAAATAACTTTGTTCAAAAAATGTCGCGTAGTTCGAAACACTCTCACTTATGTTATAAACCGTCGTTGCACACAGAAAATGACTAATGTGTAAATTTGGGTGTAAGAAAAATTAGAACTATGTATGTAAAATTTATGATTTAAAAAGTTGCAAGGGTAAATAAGCTCCTATGTATTTATTTTTACATATCATTTTTTAGGTGTTTGATACCTATATACGCGAATTTTAATGGTCACAAATGTGTAACGTTTGTAGTCAAATCATAATCATCACCATCAGCCCAGTTTTGCCCTCTGCAGGTCATATGCCTCCCCGTTCTTCCCCACTCCTCCCATCTCTGTATCCAGCGAACCTCTTAATGTCGTCCATCCTTGTCATCTGTTGAAGACAGGATTATGTTTTGCAATAAAAAAAAACTTGGGAGTTCAGACAAACAGCAACCTTTCTTTATTTAACTTTACCAGAGAGAGACAATTTTAAGTGAAAAAAAAGCTAGTGACAAAACTATTTTAACTAAGAGTTGCCACACCAAAAAAACAAACACAATATCAAGTAATAACTTCTTCCCTTTCTTTTTGTACTTTAATATCATCCATTATTGCAATGTGCCCCGCCCATCGCCACTTCTGCACAGATTACGTCTCACTCAACCACATCATCAGTCACTTTAGTCTGGCTGTGTATCAAATAGGTAGGTATAACATTATAGAGTTGAAAGTAAAACCCAAAAATAGCAGATGAACAAAAATCATTATTTATATCACCCTGCAGTGAAAGTACCTACTAAGTAAATAGATTTATTAATCTTAGCGAAGGATCACAGCGTCTCCTTGAAGCGCGTTCTCTAGGGTCATTATCCACAATCTCGTCCTTTACAGTATTCGCTTTCGCAATTTATTGCTTTTGTTACCCAAAGATTTTCCCAAAATCGATATTATTCCTTCTCGTTATTTTCTCTCTTTGTCACTGCTATTTCCAAAGGAACCTTAATGACAGCGCTCTTAAGAGCTTAAGTTAATAACATTCGCCAAAAAGAAGGTAGTCAAATTTCTGATCTCTGAAATACTTTTAGTAAGTATTTACGTTCAAACATTGTTGACCGAATGTTGCCTTCAATTCGCAGCACGCCTCGACACCGGGAAACCTAGTGAGGCTGCAGCATTAATAATGTATTGTTTGTTTAAGCTTTGTTTGAAATTTTTTATTGTGTAGGTATATATTTTGTGCATGTTATTTGATTTTAATAAACTTTAATAATAAAGAGAAAAGCCCGTGTGCTAAACTCAGCCGTAAGAATAAATGAGGCATATTCACAATCGGTTCGGTTCTTTTTCGGTGACTACTGACAAACAAAAATCGTTTTGAATTAATTTTGTTGATAGCAATCGAAAACGACATTATGACTGAAAACGACCGACTATGACCGAAATCGATCATTTTTAATCTATTTACAATCGGTTCGGTTCTTTTTGGTCACTATTGACAACTTTAAATAATTTTAAATTGGTAGCGACCGAAAAAGATTTTATGACTGAAAATAACCGAAATCGACCGCATATGACCGAAAATTACCAAATATTACCAAAGGAAAATCAACTAGGTAACTGAGTAAACAGGCCAAAGATATCAATTACCTACCTAGGTTTTTGCAAATAGAACGTGTCCGTTTACTCTATATTTCCTTATTAATGCTATTACATCGTACTCTATTTAAACAGGAAATTTAAAAACCGTCTAAGTTGACCAGAGAAGGCCAATGTCTAAAACGTCACAAGTCGGCTATAAACAAAACTTTCAAAAGGATTATAAATTCGATATCACGTACTCGACAAAGGCATATTGATATCGACTATCTCTCGCCCTCACTAAGCCGCCATCAATAATCGAGGATGGATCATAGGGAACACGGTACCTACCCATCTGACACTTCTTGTTTCCGAAGAGATTTATGAATGGTGTTTATCACGTCTAGTTATAGTGAGGACAATACTTTAAAAGATTACATCGATTTTATAATATTTATCATCGACGAAATTACGAATAATGACCGAATAAAAACTTTGAGATGTGGACGCTTCGACGAATGTTTCGCATTGACAAGAAATCGCTGACCAATACGAAAACGCTAAAAGTATCCCAAGAACTTTCTAAGTTACTCTGGTTATTAATTAATAGAAAAATTGAGGGTCAGAAGTTTTATTGGGAGAAGGCAGGATTCATTGTGGAGGAATGTCCAAGAGTGGACTGCATTAATTACCCAAAACTGAAAAGCCTGCTTCCTTCCCCAATCCGCGATTCACACAAGCAAACTTTTCGGTTGAGAAACGGGGTATATATTGAAATAAAATAAATTAAAATATAAGATCTTTCAAGGCAGGTGTGATGGATTTGAAGCATATTTAGAGAGTAGAAGGAAGTATTAACTGTGAACGCATAAACCCTGTGAACGCTTTTGTTCAAATGTGTAAGCGTTATGACCGTTGTAATTGAGACAACTTTTTGAAGCTACATAATATCCAGATGTATTTGAAAATGGATGCCGACTCCGGGCAGACATTTCAAAAGCAAAATACCTATAACTGTCATGCATTCACTTCGAAACCTTTTAATAAGATGTTTGTAGTCGTTTTGGAGCCCCCCACACTCACATTCAGTCTCATCTGTAAAGAGGTAGACCATCTGTTATCGAATGGGCAAACCGATGAAAGCGTGGTCGATGATCGTTTTACATCACTAATATTCAAAGCTCAATATCGATGTGATAGTAAGGGCGTTATTGAAACTATGTAGGCGCCTTTATAGAACACACAAAAGTGTCACATCATTTACTTACCTACATATTTTGCGCGTGTTATTACCTACAAATTAATGACTCTTAAGTTTAGTGAACTAGGAAAAAGACTACATGCAAAGATAAATTTGACAATAGTTGTCATTTCTTAATAGAAAGAATGTTTAATCCAGCAGCGTTCGGTTCGATTTATAGAGGAATTGAATTTGTTTGTGTAGAAAGGCTAGTCATAGAATTAAAGCAAGTCAATTCCTAGCTTTTAAGCTATTAATATCTCAGGCAAACCCACGTTCTTTAAACGTTCCACGAGGCGGTGATTTGTAAGCTATTAAACCGATTTGGAGAGGAGATTGAAACAATACGAGGCAGCAGTAACATTAAATGACACCGTCATTTGCTGTTTTTCACACTGTTTGAATGATTCGGCGTGATAGAAATGTAAAAATGTGTTTTAATTTTTACATAATATTATTGAAAACGTCTGAATTTAACTAAATTTATGTTGATTGTTCATTAACTAAAAGACGATATAAGGACGCATGAACAAAATAATTGTTGCAACCGGGAGATAGGAAACCTGTTGCGATTATCCATTATTCACATAACGTGAGAAATAGCAGTGATTCATATTAACGATCTCCACTATACAAAGATTTAGTGAGTATCAAATTCACCCACTACGTTTAACGCAATGTCTCAGCGAAGTGCTAAAATAGATTACTCGCAATATATAATATCCAAGGTTTACCTACATTTTGTTTCTAAATTCTCTCCTCTATACTGTAAAACCCGCCGTTCACGATCACTCCAAATGGAGCGATTACACTCCAAATTATTATTACCGTGAGTGGGGGAAACCAAATGGAATAATAGGATGAGTAGGATATGTATCAGTCCAAAATTCGATCGCGTTTAAGACAACAAATTTTAAGTTTTTGTGACGTTTCTTTACTTCTCCTGTAACAATTTAGGACATATTGTGTCTATGGAACTTGACAGAAAAGTACAGATACTCCTGTCGCCTAACTTTTGAACTAGTATTGGGTTGCATTTAACCAAAGACAAAGTCGAATGTTGACCATTATTCTATCAACACCTTATCATTGTCGTTCACAATGTAGTCCAGTAGGTAATCAAAGAGCCGACTCTTGAAAAAGAGATTCTGCGTTCGATCAGGTACCTTCCGGTCGAGTCAGAATGATTGAAAACACTTTTTTGCTTGATTATATTCGGCATATTTTAAAAATAAAATGGTTGACTAGAATAAATATTAAAAGATGTTTCTTGCAATACCGGCATATTTGAAGAAATTGAACGTTAATTAATTTTTTTTTACCCATCACGCCATTTTCCGAAGGGGGTAGGCAGAGAGTACGGATTTCCATTCATTCCTATCCAAACAAACCTCTGTCGCTTCTTCCAAACGCATAACATACCGCATCTATTTCTTTTGCTCCTGACTTGGCCCTCCTCTAAGACTGAACCGATATGGTCGGACCATGTCATTCGAGGTCGGCACCCATTCTTTCAGATTTATAAATCCTTTTAGTCATTCTCTCCTCGTTCATTCTCTCTACATGCCCAAACCACCTTAATTTATTCACTTTCATTCTAGTCACTACGCTAACATCCATTCCAAAATTTATTTATTTATTTCACTGTCTCAAATCGAATTTTTTTTTTACTCAGCGCAAGTGTTGCATGTGAACATTATTAAAGTTATATTTTTAACCCGTTATTATTCAATTAGTATTAAGGGTTAAGCTAAAAAAGGTATTATTTAACGAATAACACAAAATAAAACAAAAGAAAAAAGCTTATAAGCATTATTCATAAAAAAAGCATCATCAAAATAACTCTTTCTTGTAATAGAGGATTATTTTTTGAACAATTTCATTATTTACATACATCCAACATTTTATTTTCCACGATATAAATGCATGTTCATAAGGTTTTTGGTTTTTATCGAGTTGTTTTTGTGTAATTTAATATCTGGAAACAAAAACAAATGAACAAAGTAGAACATTAGCATCGGTTAAAACAAACGAACAAAAAAACCGTGGAATGTGGCGGTCAAAATAATATGTAGTAGCATCTTCCAAATAACCAAAATTCAACAATAAGTTACATAAACAAATCACGACATGGACCATTAACCAAGTAATTCTTGTTGCGGCAATGCTCGTCTTCATGGTTTTATTTTCGGTTTTCGCAGACGCCACTGGATGGCAAAAAAAAAATTGTAGATTAACATGATAAAAATAAAAGTAAAATTTACCAGTACTAAATATAATTTTTTGAGATAATCGACTGGAAAAATGTTGTAAGCGTACGTACAAGTATGATTTATCCTACTTTGGACACTGGAGCTTCTGTTCTGATAATAGTTTACAGGTACTTGTCTAAGATGAAATTCGAAGACACGCCGTGTCCATTTAGAGCAAAATCAGATTCTCTAGGAATAGAGAGAATTTTATTGTCTGGAAAGGATCAACCCCTACCCCTATAGGTCGGGACATTTTCTGTATATTATTTTATTTCCCTAATTAAATATTTAACAATAATACCTAGTTAGTTATGTAATAATAAACTAGGTAGGTAAATACATTTTTTTTATTTTCGGATTTATTATCTCACTAGGCAGATGCCTGTGGCGAGATAATACCTTTTTTTAGAAATACCTACAGGTACTAGTACTAAAAATCAATATACGAAACTTATGTAATACTTACATAGAAAATTAAACCCTTAAGACTATTCTATAAATATTTATAAAGCATGGATGACTTTTCCTATTCTAGAACGTATAATACTTAAAAGATCATTTGGTTCAATACATTTTTCTTTTAATGTTATGGACGAATCGTAAGGCCTTGAGAATATAATATAGGTAACTATTCTCTATTTCTGGAGAGAATCATCAAAAGAAAAATGATATTCAAACTTTTTTGCACAACCAAAGGCTTGTTGTTGCACTTTTATCCAACAAAAATGCTTGTCATTCAGAATCTACTGATGTGTGTGTGTGTGACAAGCGAGTGTGATCCACCCTTATTTGCTCGAAAAGATTCCAATTCATGTACCTATTTTTTGGTCACTCTCGTTGTAAGAATCTTCTGGTTTCAAATTCTGCTTCTTGGGAATAATGAAATTAATTAATTAACAATTCTGCTTCGGCGAGATTAGTCTTTCGGACTTCGCCACACTGACTTACAGAGCAATTTCGAAGGCTAGATTTGACCATCTGACGAGCAGGAAAATTTCTCCCATGCTCTTATCCTTTTTATTGATTTGAGTGTATTACATCAAAAAATGTACTTTTCTTATTAACTGTATTATAATATTTTTTTTATGAACTGGTCATACGTAATCAAATAAATCTTGGCCATCTCAAACATCTTTGACCTCATGTATGCAGTATAAAAATATATAAGAATCATTTATTTTCTTTCAATAATCTCATTAGCTATCATCAACGTCTTGCTTATTCTGAGGTGCTCCATAAAGAGATCGTATCTGTGAGAGGAAGTCATGAACATCGCGCAAGATCGAGCGTAATGGAGAGCTCTTGTTCCCTTCCTATGCTTCTGAGTGGGGTGTAAAAGGGAGTATTGATTGATTGATTGATCTGTGTACGCTTCCAAATAGTGCATCCAGGGCAACGTTTTTTCTGTACAAGCATCTCACGTCAAGATTAACAGAAGAACAAGTACTAAAGAAGGCCGAGAATATTGGTTTGGCTGTTTATAAATTAACCAATTCAATAGCCACATTAAGATACAACATAACATGCGAAGATATTGTTTCGAAATAATGTTCCGAGTGTTGGCTCAATCAAAATAGTTTTAGGAACGCCAAGCGGTTAAGTGGTTTATTCACTCTTGCGGTTTGACCGCAGCCAGCAGCGTGGTCTGGTGGTGGCAGGGTAGGTAGGTACTGTACCGGTCTTCCCAAGCGCGAGTGACTCATAATACCTCTCCTCTAACCGCAATCAAAAAGAAAGTGGACCAAGGTTCTTTTTTTTTTCAATAAAACATTGAGTTTTTGTCTGCGATCCATCATAGACTTATATCGACTGTTGTATAAATTCTTGCATCGTTGTATTACCCATCCTATAGATGCTCTCCCTGGTTCGGCCAGTTTTGACACACGGTTCAGAATGTTGGACTAAAATAAGATAGTCGGACGAGGGAGCATTGGAAAGGTTTGAAAGAAAAGTGCTCCTCAGAATCTTTGGTCCCATCTGTGATAGTGGAGAATGCATGGCAATGAGATATACTGCCTCTATAAAGACCCAACTATCACTGCTGATATAAGAATTGGAAGACTACGATGGGCTGGACACATCCAAAGAATGGCTGACGAGGATATACTGAAGAAGATTTTGGACGGCATGATGAGCGAATGGTGTAGTGCGGAATCTCAAACTGGCGGAGTGCCGCGCTGGATCGTCAGGCGTGGAAGCAAGCTCTTGAGGAGGCCAGGACCCGAGCTGGGTTGTAGAGCCACTGATTAGATTAAAAATACTCTCCGTTGCTATGAAGACACATTAAAAAAATTAAATATAGGAGAACCTCAAAACGGTAGGTATATTGCTATTATAAAAAACGGAGGATTGTAGATATCTGGATAGAAAAGCCTAATGGTCATTTTCTCTAAATATCTTTTTAAGATTACGGCATGATTTAAAAAAAACCTACGAACAGTGAGGACAAAGTTATTATAAAACATGGACTCTTTCTTGTCTTGACTTTTGTATGGATTATTTTCATGTACGGCTATAAAACTTGATGCCTAACCAAAAAAGAGACTTTGAGGAGTCTTTCTGATGTGGTCCCAAAGAAAGCTTCTAGGTATCCAGGAGGGATGATATATCAAATGAAAAGATTCTCCAAAGAATCAAAGGAGAAAATCCCTGTCCGAAAGACTTGCAAGGTGGAAAGCATACGTGACACTAAATTAAGGTCTCCTTCATATCATCATTGAGGAGTCGGTTGAGGATATCTGCACGATGTGTATCAGAAAATCGGTTGTTCTTCTTATAAGGAACATAAAATGACTGCTAGGATTGTAAAAAAAGTGGACAACATTCAATATTATACTTTTGACCAGAGAACAGGGCAATTTGACCATATCTTACCGTTTAGAACAAAGTTAAGAACTAGAAAATATGAAGTTATAAAAAGGAGTTTTAACCAACGATTCTCCTTTTTGGGAGAAGGTGAATCATTGGTACTTCCTATTCGGGAAGTGTTGGAATCTTCAACTTGTTGAAGTCCCCCGTCTTTCGCCTATGAGGTGGGTTCCTGCCCATTGATAAGCTGAGGTTGGTTAGTCTTCTGAGGCAGAGGATGAATTTCCACAAACATATACAGGACCATCATTATTATAATGCTTAAAATAGAGAGCAATAAGCACTTATGAAGATTGAGTTCTCTCACCCTACCTCTTAGTTAGAAACATTTGAATATAATATAATCCGGCTCGAAAGACCAATGAGAAAATAGTATTATTTAAAATTCTTCTTCATCGACTCAGGTGTGTTTTAGAGTAAAAGGTATATAACGTGTGCGTGCTGTCGACCTCACTTTTTATTAAAACTAACTTCAATATTGTTACATGAACTAAATCATATCTCAGTTTAATAATCTTGCCATTACAAAAAAATCATATATAAGTAACACTCTTCATAAGACGAACTCACGGTAGTAAGTTTGCGTATCTATATTGTATGTAAGTGTACCGCATCAGTGAAATGACTCATCGTTCCGGTATCTAGAGTGAAATATATACAGACAGACCCGGTGAGATATAACTAAACATAATAAACCAAACATGACGAACAACAACAATAATAATGGTCTAGGTACAATAATGATAATAATAATTGCTATTGCTCTCGGTCAGTGACAGAAGGAATCATAATAATATTATACAAGAGCAAGTAGTAGAGTATTATAGTATTATTAAGGGACGCCCGTCTATATGTGACGGGAATTATCGCATGCGTCTCTCCCTACTGCTGAAACATCCCCTACCAATAATCACAAACGTTTAAGACATTTCTAAGGAATATGATGTATTATCCGTGTCAAACGCAGAAAATGTTAGAAAAAATAAAAGATAAAAAATGTTTTTGACCTATGTCGATTAAAGAATTTGAAACCATCTCTAGCCCATGTGCCCCAAATCGATCCATTAGAAAGATAAAAATATGCAATGTGTAAATGGCATTAGACGTATAAAATAGGTACTTAAATAAAATAAATGAAAATGTATCGCCGAACTACCGACTTCGGTAGCCTAGTGGAAAAGTCTGCGATTTCAGATCAAGAGGTCCCGGGTTCGATTTCCGATCGGGTAAGAAATATTCAATGTGTTTTTCGCTTGAAATTTCGACTCGGAGTTGGAATCGTGTCTCAGATTGGACGGGACCGGTTGACTGGTAGAGCATTAAGTTCCGCCGGCTATATCAACACCTATATATAGGGGAATGTTATTTATTTATTTACCGGTTCATCACAACCTTATGGAATGAATGGTACCGTTACTCACAAAAAAATGAAAACAACATTTTCACCATTTCACCAAGTTTGCGCACAATAAAGACTATCAACACAAATGTACTGATCTATCATTCACACCAATGCAGTGAAAATACCGATTATTTGTAGTTATCGCGTCAATCATGTCATGTAATCATTCATAGTAACACACAGCGCATATCGCTGGTTCCCTATACCCGATACAAGTTGTGTAGCACAATCCTAACTAACACGCGTAAAAGTTTCTTTCAAGAAAATAATAGCTCCTAAAAATCTCTAAAATACCTACATAAAACTAGTTTTTTTTCATTACGCATTTCTGACAGCGTTATAGAACAGTGAGCTGGATTATTATATTTATTTTGCAGTAAGATTTTGCCACGATGTTTCATCAATAACGCGGTTGTTAAAATACAATTAATCTAGCGAATCACACCGCGGTAATGCGTAAAGAATAGCACCTTAGATGACAGTTGGTGCTACTAGCGCCATCAAGCGGTAATAATTAATAACATTTAACTGTCATATTATTACTATATATAACCTATAATAATAAATGTACGGTTATTCAATAACTTTACTATTACATAAAACCAAAACATGAGACTCAAATACTATGTAATATTTTTAAGACGTTTATTAGTCATCATTCTGGTTAAGTTAGACATTTGGAGAGCAATCGTTTATTTTCCATTAGCTTTCCCGACAGACGATGTCGAAATGTCTTCACTATGAATATTGAATTCAAATTGGTATAATAATAAATAAATAACTTATTTATTTACAAAATATTTGTTCAAACTTTCCAATTAAAATGAGTGCCTTTATAAAAAGAATATAATATAGTATATTATAGCTTTCCCAACCGACGTTGTCTTGTGATTATTTCTAAGAATATTGAATTCTAATTTTTATAATAATAAAAGCCCAATGTAATTCCAACCAATCTTTTTTAAACCATACATATTATTTTCCACTCGCATTCTGTTAATCGCACCAATTATCAAGCAACTGACAATTTCTGTCAAACGCCAATTTATTTTCAAAATAATTAAAATTAAGAATAGCGCAGAGAAAGTTACTTACTTTAAGTTTTCTTAAATTTTCTAATTATTTGCGCAACTTTTTTTCTTTATACGTATCGGGAGCTTGGCCCCGAGGTCACCAGTGGTGAAAATGGTTGCTCCCAGGTAGGTACTTAAATTTATCCACCCGGGAGACCCGGTGACCTGGTTTATGTGTAGAGACTAGAAAAACTGGAATTTGAAATGATATAACTAGGTAGCTATTATTTAAAGAAATCACTCTGAAAAAGAGAAACAAATGCATATTATTATTTTTGAAATGACAATGACAGAATTATCTTTTTTCGCTACGTTAGAAAATAATTTACCTTGGAATATTATAAAGATCAGTCTGTAGAACTAAAAATGACTATTGTAACACGATATTGGCGTACGGTATCAAAATAAATTCTTGTACCTACTCGCCAAACGCTGTACCCAAACCGTACACCACTTCATTACCGATTTCATCTGTCAACAACCGGTCATAGACAATTATCATTGAAATCATTCGAACTGACAACAGACCTTAGATTATTTTAAAATAAGAATATACCTACGTACACAATATAATCAATATCAGAGATAAAAGAAAGTGCAGTTATCATAATTGTACGTATGCATTTTATGTTTCTATGCTTAAATCTGTTTAATTTGAAGATTGGATTGTGGATTGTCGAACTGCTGACTTGTCAAATTCAAAATCAATCGACAGGATCTAGGTAGGTATTTATATGGTTTTAGGATCTTCATTGCTTTCATTACAATCCTATACTATTCTTTATTAATCATCTCTATTTTCTGATTCGATAATGTAGGTTTTACTAGAGATAGAGAGAGAAAGGTGGAAGCCACCTTTGGGCGGAATCGCCAATAAGGAAGCAGAACCTAGATGCTGGTTCAACGAAAGAACCTTGTGGTTCTTCTGAAATAAAGTGGATTTTAAAAAACTTACAACGGGAAGGCTCGCCACCCATCATGTCATGTCAAAAAGGAGGCGCAAATAAAAGAACGGTCTTATTTGTAGTAGTTGTGGGTATACAAAGAAAAGAGTGATGGTCCGTTCTCTCTACTTAGTCTTTTAGAGACACGACATGATGGGTATAAATGGGGTCTGCGTAGTACGTACCAAAGAATGACAAAATCACAAGTAAGATATTTATTCACGGAATAAAAAATAAGAATAAGCAGAAAACCTCTGGAATGTGCGCGCTATATTGGGTGAGAAAACGTTCCTAGTACCACAAGTACGAGTTACTTATCTGACATTAAAATGAAGTTGTTATAAAATTTCGTAGATGGAAGAGTTCAATATTTATTTAACAAGGTATATGGACGATATTTTACTTTTTATTTAACACATAAGTATAAACATTATGAGGTACCAAGTAAACAATTACCAACACCATTTTTTAATGCATTCAGCTCTCCCCGGAGGTGTTCGCTAACTTTATTTTTACTTTCAGCAATAATTTATTTACTTTTAGCTGTTAGGCAACATATTGAGAATCTCCCATTGTTGGCGTGGACAGCCGATACATTTTCGTCAACAAGAATGAATGAAGAGAGAGTGACAAAAACAATCTGTAAATCTGAAAGATTTGGTGCACGGAGACGTAATCGACCTAGAACGTGGACCGATCATACCGGTACCGCCTTAAAGGAGAATCAATTCAGAAAGTAGAGAAATAGCGGAAAACGTATGCGCATCATTAATTATTACTATTGTTGAATGAAGCGCAAGTTGTTTGTCCGGATGGGAAGGAATGGTAGTTCGTTCTCTGCCTACCCCCTGGGGGAAAAGCCGTCGTGATGGGTAAAAAAAAGACATTGACCTGACCCATCTGATATTCGGTTCCGGTACTTTTTTTTTATTTTTGATAACTGTAATTCCACGAATTAATTTGTTTATTGGATCTAATTGTATGACATATATCGATTGAAAATTTCACTATTATATTATCAGTTCTTGGCGATAAGCTTGACAAGTCCTTAATACATACCTATATTATTTACTTATTTAATTATTAAGCATGCTTACTTCTATCATTTTTTACACCTGGTAATTGTGTGGTCTTGTGAATTTTGGTTCGTTTTATGTAAATTGCATGTAATATTTTTTGAAAATTGACATGAATATGTTCGATCGGATGTATTATTCTGATCTATTATTTTGTTTAATAATATTTGACTCTATTTTGTATTTAGGTATATTCTCTCATGATTATTGTCAACCTATATACAGACCTAAGGTCTAGTGAGGTGAAAAAATTCAGTGTGATAAGTATTGTGTTTATATTGTTATCTTGTTGTGAATATTCTGATTAATAAATGTATTATTATAGTGTTTATGAGCCTCGTACAAAAGGTACAGGTCGTGGATAAATAATATCGGCGTAATATTTCCCGACATAGATTTCAACAGCTCGAATTCATTCCACTTGATAAAACGCTGACAAACGTTTCCACATAAATCTCAGAAAACGCATCGCCAGCTTCAATCCCCGGCCTTCTATATTATTATAACATAGCTAGCTCTTCAGCGGGGATTTATATTACAGAATTTACCAAAAATATCTTATATATTATGTAGGTAATACATATTGGAATCTTATTTTTGGAGAATCGTGTTACATAACTCACAGAAACATATGAATTGGAAGGTTTTGGATATTTTTTATTTATTTGTGAGTAGGTACTAGCACTTCCTACTGACTTTATAAGAA
This sequence comes from Mystacides longicornis, assembly GCA_963576905.1. Classification (NCBI taxonomy): domain Eukaryota; kingdom Metazoa; phylum Arthropoda; class Insecta; order Trichoptera; family Leptoceridae; genus Mystacides; species Mystacides longicornis. The sequence goes on along the minus strand of OY756433.1, from coordinate 3,553,015 downwards.
TAATGTATAAAGACTCTGTGGGACATTAGAAGAAATCCGAATATTAGGAAAGAATGTAGAATGGAAGTTAGTGTTGTTACAGAGATGAAAGTTAATTAGTTGAGATGATTTGGGCATTTTGAAAGAATGGTTGTTGATTAAGACTATATTATAAAGCTGAAAATAAAGGTGTAAGAAGACGTAGATGACAGAGATTGACGTGAATCGAACACATCCAATGCGTTCTCAAGGAAGTCCGGATCAGAAATAAGCGAAATAGCAGAGGTTTTATGAGAAATGGTACTTACCCATGTCGGTGGAAGAAGTGAAAGAAGTATGATTGGATAGAAAAGAGTGAAGGTCCGTTCTCTCTGCCTACCCGTTAAGCTACACAGCGTGATGGAAAAAATATGAAGTTCATAAGAACAACAAGTTATAGGGAAGAGGAGAACATCTCAATCGATAGGATAAAGACGTAAAGCATAATATATTACTTTATCAATCTGTTTTGATGACTGGCAAAAAGATCCAATACTCAGACTCAGTCCAGGTGAAAGGATTCAACTGCCTACAGACATCATACCCACGTGCTGAACAAATAAAAACTGCTTTATTCATTTTTGGCGCATGAGAAATCATTAAAAATTTATGATGACAACATAAAAAAAAACGATTTAATATTATTGTCATTTAACAAGGCTACAGCAGCGCCCCCATTCGGACGCATCTTAAATCTCCGGCTGTCATTATTATATTTAGCGCGCGCACAGTACCTAACCTACCCACATATTGAGAGAGAACAGGTTTTGAATTTTTAAAAAAAGAACAATGAATGAACCAGAGATTATGTGAAGAGGACACGTGCGGTATATCCCTCATACAGCTCATCCGTTACAGACCATAGACAATCTTGCACGCTGATCTCGATACTTATAATATTAGGTACCTACCTTACCTTTATAATAATACAAGCGTTTGATTTTTTTTATCAGAATGGATCAAACGTACGAAAAAGTGCATATCACATTGGTAAGAGCTCATTCGACAGAATTATTACATACATACATAGCCAACTAATAAAAGTCAAATCTATTCTTCCTACAATCGAGATGAAAATATAACCACATCAGCATATTTGAGTGTTAACAACTATTCTTCTTCTTCCATTTTCTTAAAGTCTTTCGTCTTTAAGAGTTTTGATAGAATAGATACTAGAGTATTTGGAGTATGTAAATGGTATAGAATTGTTTTAAATTTGAATTAGATCGTAAGGAGATTGTATTAAGACCGTTTCACGAATACAGCGGCCGTATTCTCGTAGCGGTCTTATTGCAATCTTATTGAAAAGATATCTTAAAGGGCGGCTCGGATAAGGATTGGACCAATCGGCGAGAAAGGGGGAGTGTCATGATCGTTCCACGATTGGCTACATCGTATTCTAGACACTCCCTCTTTCTCTCTGATTGGTCCAATCCTTATCCGAGCCGCCCTTTAAGATATCTTTTCAATAAGATTGCAATAAGACCGCTACGAGAATAACCCTACTGAGCCAGATTCATTGAGTTTTTAGTATCTAGTACAGATGAAGAAAAAAATCATTTCGATCCACCCTATCAAACAAACAGTAGGTACTTTGTCTCTCTAGATATTCGGGTTGCCATTCGTATTAAAATTATTATTATATTCTCTGTGCACTGGCGTGGGTGTAGCAGTTTGCACAACACCTCCAGTTAAATACATACAACATTATGATACCAGAGAGAGTTAAAAACCATAGACATTACATAAACAGAACTGGACCGCTGATAGCGTAGTAATATAGCTGTTATCAATGTGAAGCTGTCAACACTTAAAAGCGTACCTTCGTTACTTGCCATGAGAATACTTCAAAGGTTCGCCATCTTTATCTTTGACAACGGAATCGGTTCGTTAAACCATTTAAAGGTTTGTTTTAAAATATCTTGGCATTAGTGGTGAAGAAATTCATGCCACAACAATAAGTACCTACTCACCAGTTTCAAAATATTTTCGAATTGTGAAGTTTAGAATCCGGTAAAATATATGGAAACAGTTCGTTTTAACTGACAGTTACGCTAAAATTTACGTATGGTATTATATATTTTCTTATATTTTCCTTTTAGAATATGGCTGCGCATTTCATGTTCGCTGAAATCAGATAACGTATAACTTTATTCACACCGATGATTACCCGCGAAATCCTAAATTTTAGCTGAGCTATAGAATAGACACAGATGATTGTTTCTTACAGCTTTGATTTAGCGGCTTTTTAGCATTTTAAATATGAATGCACGTTAATTAGTAGCAAAAATGTATGAAAAACAATCGATATCAATCAATCAATTCTCTCTTTGTTCCTCAACGTGAAAATGTCTTCTAGCTTTCTTAGGGAGACCAAAAATCGTCTTGAAATTACTGTACATACATATTTCAAATCTGTAGGCTGAAAAGAGTAGTTTCAAGTATAAGAGAGTCATATTCGTCTTAGGATTCCTGATGGAAGAAAGAACATAATATAAAGAAGAGCCAACCAATAAAACTAACGAACCAAATTCAAAATAAGAACAACTTTATATTTTGTCCGATTTGACGCGTCAATCCATAGACAAGAAAATAATAATAAGAGATCCACGATCTTTGAAACTGGCCCCGGTGAATAAGGAGAAGGTAGGTACCTACTCGAGTCGCGTGTTTCTCTCACATTATCATAATATTGTATCACAATGTAAATATTGTTAGGCAAACACCATTGACAAATATTATGAAGTATGTAAATGCGCACTTATTCACAACACACACTCACATAAATAATATATACTAGCTGACTTTTATAGACATCGTTTTGACAAAATTTATTGAGACTCCTAAAATAATATGGATTATTTAAGCTAATATAGAGGTCGAAGATATTATATTGACATAGGGAAGTCAACGAAGACGTTACTGGTATGAACATGTGAGGAGAATGTACCTACTCAACCAGACTTCCTCACATAACACTGCACAGTGAACAGCCAACCTCATAGAAGATGGCGCCTAGGCAGACTACCAAAGAGGTGGAGGAACAGTAGGAGGCACCCCACCTCTTATTGAATTTGAGCCGCACCTCAAATTAAAAAGAAGATATTGCATACCAATTTCAAAAAATGACAAAAACTGTCAAACAATACTTAATTAACAACGCATTAAAAGTGAATGAAATACATTCTCGAATCATCCTTATCACACACTTAAAGTATTGATAACAATCAATTCACATACACACAGACAGAAGAAATTTATATATTATAAAGGTGTGCCAATATTTTCGATGTTTACTCAGATATATGTACCTACCTACTTGGTATTGGCCCCATATTATCGCGACGGGGTAGCTATAAAAATATTTATTCGTTTGATTCTCCGCTTATTTGAATAAATGTCAAACACTATGACAGCAAATAATTTACATTCGAAATTTAAAATTTCTCATATACCTATTACAACATCAAGCTCTCTATACAAAATGGAAGCGATCTATTATTTCTTCTTGTTTATGGCAGTGAATTTGGATTAAACATAATCGAAAGTGTACAATAAAATTATACGGTATAGAAATCTGATATATTATTATTGTATTAGATTATTCTGTATAGTATTAGATTTTTCCCATTTTATTTTATTATTCACTTTTGATTATGTAATACCTACTAAATAATAAGTAATGATTGCAAATTAAAAATTATAGGTTATGTTTACATTTTTGTTATTTACCATGTCTTCAAACTTTGACAACAAGTACCTACAATTTTTAGTCTATTTTATCATTTCTTAAATTATTGATTGTGCTGGATAAAGTATCAATATTCATTATTTCTACCATAAACAAAATAAATATTAAGGGTTGCGCCCTCCCATACCCCTGGATGTTTCAGGAACCTAAGTTCTCATTTCATCCAGACTTTATAAGCCAAAAAAAAAAAGTAGACAAAAAGTGCAAGGTTTCACAAGGAAGCAGACCTCCAGGACGACCGCCTAAACGCTGGAGGGACAGTTGGCACTCAGCTTCCCAAGAGGACAACATAGCAGGAACAACAGGCCAGCAGGCCTAATCAAAGAGGAAGGAGAAAGGAGGAGAAGTTTCAGAATAAAGTCGGAAGGACTTCATCTGACGCGCAAAGAGAAAGCAAAGAAAAAGATCCTTGCAACAAATAATTCATTTAAGTGTAAATTAAAGAAAAACTTCAGATTGAGTTGACAATTATAATTAAATTAAATTGCGGAAATTTTAAGTTTAATTTGAATTTTAACAACCAAAAAACGGTGATGGGTTTATTTTTGGTTTAGTATGTGTTGTAGCTTGTTTATTTTTATTATTTGGTGGGATTTGGTTATGGTGTAGTTGTTGGGAGGAATCATTAACGGTTGTTAAAATTCAAACAAAATAAATGTCAAAAGTTCGTATGGTAGTTACTAACTGATTCAATATTATTCTTAACACGAACAGCAAACTCAAAACGTTTTTTCTAGGAGTAGCCAAAACGAAATTTTCGTCTGCGAAGGCAATTTAAATGGATATTATATAAAATATTCAAAATTTCCATAACCAATCAATAATGGCATTCCGTTATTTATTTTGACATTTCACAGATAAAAGAAATTCAATTCGAAATAATAATAAACGCAGGACTTTTGAATAAGGAACATAAATATTTTCCCGCGCTGAAACGGGATTACATTTATCAAGCTGTCAAAGAATAATTGCATAGATGGAAAAAGTCAGACGTGTTTCGAGATGAGGAAGTTGAATAATGATCTGTTTGTCAGCTGATAATGCGGACGTGTTTATGGATCAGGGGATTCTTGGTCGAAGGACCATAAAGAATACGGAAATGTACAGATTTCTACTTAATAATGTAGGCACAAAACACACGAATTCGGTATAGCGTTTGCTTTCTCTGAGTATCACGTGTTTATTTTACTTCATATTTGAATAATATGTTGTTGGTACTAAACTGTCATTCGACAGTGCTATTCCTCTTGGGGGCTGAGTTCCAGCTATTCTTTTGTGTCTAAGGACAATAATTATTGTCCTAAAAAATGGAAAAAATCACATATTTCGGGTCATCGGATACTGCATTTTAGGATGAAAATTTCAAAATTATAATGTCATATTTTTCGTCTTACGAGGTACGGGCATGAAGGGACGTCAAGGGATATTGTCACAGAAACTCTTCATTACCTAGTAATAATTAATTTAATACAGCAAGTGCTCTTTCAAAGCGAATATAATAAGACGGGGTATATTTACCAAGCTTGTGGTTCCAAAAGATTGTTATAAACGAGATATGGCAAGGTTTCTATATACTTTTGAAAAAGGAATCTAAATTTAAAATATCTTAATCAGTACATTTGAAAATACAACGACCTTTTATCGAACACTGACCGGTGCAAGGGTGACCGCTGGTCATCCTAATCTTAATCACATTTTACGAAGAGATAAGATCCGTCATCGTTTGGTGACGAAGGACCAATCCATATATTGTCTCTTAATATTTGTCAAGAAAGTGTGAACATAACATTTTTAAGCGAAATTTTTCAAAGTGTTTAATTGTTAAGATAATTTTAAGATAGTATTTATCGAAAAATAAACTTTTATTATTACTAAGATACGTTGATTTTACTAAGGTACTCATGTCCAAGATAGGAATAATAAATATCAATAATTACCAATTCAGGAAATGAACACGTGACCTTGTCCATAAGTGTCAAATCCGTTGACCTACCAGAATCCATTAGCGGATTATATTGTAAACAAGCTCAAGGCCGTCAATAAAGAGAAATAAAATAAAAAAAATACTTATTCATAATGTCACAATATTGGGAAGAAACGCAAAACGGATGCTTGAGAATTGATTGATTCGATATGAATAAACAGTGACAAAGAAAAATAAACTCTATGCGTAAGAGTTTTAAATGATATGTTCAAATATACAGGGTATGGACGAACAACAAACGATTCTTTATTTTTTTTTTAAAGGTTTCTATGACGGTAGGTTATAATTTGAATGACAAATAAATCCATAGATAACATCGTCGATGACATCAATGATTACAATATTGTACTAGTTGTTATGACCAGAAATAATACGAGAATTCTTAAAGTTTTTAAATGAGAAAACTAAAAAAAATGACAATTATTTTTCAGTCAAAAATGACAAAAAACGAGTTAGGATGTTTTCCAACTAATCAGGATCTAAAATCTAAATAAATGTTTCTTCTTCTTTAACCTTATTGTGTCAATTTCTGAACATGGGCGAAACGGTCGCGATTGCTTCCTCATTTGTATTGACAGGCCGGTATGCGGGAGCTCTGTCATCGCGCACATAGACAGTGAAGTCTTTTAAGAACTGGATATAAATCACAATATTTACAGGCGTATAATGTGTAAAATATTGTAAAATTGTTTAACATTTAATAGACACGCTGTATATTTATAGAAGATGGTGATTGGTAGTTCAGTGGTATCATTAAGCAGCTTTCGTACGCATACCGTATTGTGGTCATGGTGGTGTCGATCATTTCCGCTTTCATGACACTAACCTTTGCTTAGTGTGAAACGCGTCAAAAGCACAGATTCATTTGTTTCAAACGAAAACAGTAGGTACCTAATTGTAATAATATTTAATTATTTGGATTTTATAAAGTTAAACGAAATGTTAACAATTTTTTTTTCGAATTTGTAATTATTTATCTCTCTTAGGTCAAAATTTTGAAATTCAGTTTCTGACTCAAATTTAAACATTAAAAAATCAAGTTAATGTAAATAATAGGTATATTTGTATAAAAACTGATGTATTAATAATTTCCTAAAAAGGTTGGTATCGATTGTTTTAAGGATTTGTACCCAACTCAAATTTCGGGTACAATAATAATAACACATCACTCAAACTTTGAGCACAACCGTGTTTACAGTAAAAATTTATATCATTGCAATCTCGAAAATGAGGAAGAAATACACGCACATTGAATAATACATTGACGGAAAAACATACATATTATTCAGATTAAATGAAAGGTATTTATATTACAGTTATATTGTAGATTATTTTGACCAGAGATAAATATAAATAATCGTGTTATGAACGAGGCGACATTTGCATAGCTAGACAATCTGGCAAGATATTATAAGATCTAGGCCACATAACATAAGACAACATGGCTTCATCGCATATTTATAGCTTCATTGCAATTTTTTTCAGTTGTTGCAATGTAGAATATGAAAGTGAGAGGAAGAGAAAATAACTTTCTGTGAAGAGAATAAAAAGCGTTACTTGAAAATTAATGATAGATTGAGAATAATTGTTAACTGTTAATCTGATCCAATACAAACATCGTCTCCTTAAACGATCACCTTATTAAACAATCAGATAAGGATAAAATGGACAACGTTTTTACCTTTTCGGAAAGCTTATGAATTTGGGAATTTCTCTATGGTTTTAACACTAAGTGTATTAAAAATTTTCGGAGAAATTGGGAACTTCTTGAGAAGGGTTATTTAAATTGCAGAATTTCGTCTTCTCCAGATGATCTTTAATAGGGTCTCAAAGTAAAATAATACACGGTTTTTCATTTTGAAATAGCTATTTGCAAAGTGAGGAAGAATACCGACTTAAAGTACGAGGTTTATTACTGATAATAATATTAAAATGAAATCACACGGTTTTCGTATGTAAAAACATTATCATTTTCCAAGTGTTTCTCTTAGCGAAGGGTTGTTTAGGTAGTAATTTTCAGTCGGTTTAGCTGAGCTTGTATTCCAAATTTTCCACTCGAAATCTTTGAAATAACGAGCGCTTTTCAAGATACTGCAGCTCGAAATTATTGTCTGACTACAAGCGTTACAAATATTTCTCTATCTTCTAAAACATTACTATAATAGTTGTTCTAAGTTCAAACTACAAACATACCCTTTTTATGGATACGTATTTCACTAAATATAGAAAGAAAGCACAAAAGATAGAAAGAAAAAAGTGAACATATTTCTAGGTTTAAGTGTTGTAGATAATGAAGTTGTCGCTCTCAATCAGTCTTCGAAAAAGCCGTTGAAATTCAATAGAATTGTAAAAATAGTAAATTTTAGTAACCTTAAATCTTATGCAGGGCCTGTGCCTGAGAAATTAGTCAGGGTATTAAATAATTTGTGACATAACAAATTTATTTAAATTACTTTATTTAAATGTAAACATAACAGAAAATAAAAACTATCTAAAGAATATGGTTCACAAACCTATAAAGGAGAGGGGGAAACGGGATGAGAGAGGATGGAATATATTGGATTTATGTTGCATTTGAGGACAAGTGCTTTTTAAGTATTAAATAATATTTAATACTTACATTAATGATACAACATATTAAACGTATAGGTATTTCAAATTTGTGAAATTGTTCTAATCGATCATGTCATGTAGTATTGAAATGTCAAAATACAGATAAAATAAAATGGCGCCATATACCTATATCTATGGAAATACATACATACGGTGTGTGTCTTTCTTATCAACAGGAATTCCCTTTCATAGCCAACAAATAAACAAAGAAACCGAGATAAAAGAAAACACTTGACACACGAGACAATAGATAAAATTACTAATGGGTAATTAATCGGATGAATCACTGGCCGGACTTGTCAGCTACCACATGGTGAGGTGATATTTTATAATTAGAATCATTATGAAAATATAATTATACCTTTAGAATATAATATCCAGTTCAGTTGAGGTCGACAGCCTGTCTTAGCAAAGGTTTTGCAACCAAAGATATCAACGTGTAGGTTGTGCGCTAATCAAAATGTTCCACTCTACATAGTATTTGGTAGAAGATTTGCTTGATATTGCATGGAGCACACAATCAGTATTACTGACAGTATTGTGTTGGCTACTCTCAGTATTGTATCGCTTGGAAAATACAACAGTGTTGTTGCTGTTAATACCAGTGTAGTGTGTTTTGTATTGCATCAAACACACAACTGGTATTCCTGATAATTACATATTTTGTGTTTTAAATTATATGGAACACAAAAGCTGTTAAACTGGCAGTGTGTGTTTTGTATTTCATCGATCACACAATCAGTATTACTGACAGTATAGTCTTGGCTAATAAGGATGTGTATCGCAAGGAACACACAACCGATAATCCTGACAGTGTTTTAAAACAATCGATTGTTAATAATTATTTTGTGTTTCAAACTATATGGAGCACACAATCTGTTATACTGACAAAATTATTATTGATAATACTAGCATGGTGTGTTTTGTATTACATCGAACACACAATCAGTATTACTGTCAATATTGTGTTGGTTATAATGATGTGCTTTATGTATATCGCATGAAACGCAAAATCGGTATTCCTGACAGTGTTTCGATTGTTACTTATTGTTTTGTGTTTAAAATTATACGTTATTGTTAATACGAGTGTGACTTTTTTTGTATTGCATCGAACACACAATCAGTATTACTGTCAATATTGTGTTGGTTATAATGATGTGCTTTATGTATATCGCATGAAACGCAAAATCGGTATTCCTGACAGTGTTTCGATTGTTACTTATTGTTTTGTGTTTAAAATTATACGTCATTGTTAATACGAGTGTGACTTTTTTGTATTGCATCGAACACACAATCAGTATTACTGTCGGTATTCATAATACTCTTTTTACGATATTGACACTCTGATACCTGCTGAACTTTTTTGTATCGCATCAAATACACACCATATCAGTGACAGTAAGGAAGAATAAACAATATATTAAACCTTCTCAAAGATATAAAAGAAAGTCTGGTTAGTTTGAACACTTATAACTCGACATCGGCTGAACAGATTTTTATAATTATTACAACCATTGAGTTTTAAAACATTGGTACGTAGATTTTTGATAGAAATTCTTTCAAGTTTTCAGTATTATTATTATTTTTCCAATTCGAATTCAGTAAATTTTTAGTAAGACAGGACAACATTTTTCGGGAAAGCTAGTAGGGTATAAATGAACAGAAAGCTTAAACGGAATAAGGGTTAACCATAATTAATAATCATCACCACTTCTTCTTGGTCAGTATTATCATAATGTTTATACATTACTGAGTGTTCATAAAGAATTGACAAGGTATAAGAATAGACAAAGCAGGTAAGATCTATTTCGTAATGATATCAATGGTACAATCATTAATATATTTCATCAATTATTTACAGTGTGTGTTGTGTCTATCAGTGAGCTATTAGTTTTATGCACGCGTTTTAGTTTATACTAGAGTTTATACCCGGGATTACTTATAATATTCGATGTCTATTTTATTTTCGTATATACCTAATTTTTTTTTTTTTTGGTTGTGCTTTTGTTTGAGCGTCTTCGTCAAACTCCAGTCAGTACCTACTGCAAAAATTAGCCATAAGAAGGACCATATTTTCATATATTAGTTTTTAAGATTTTATGAAATTAATAAATGATACAAAACTTTTGCCATTAAACAAATTCTGATGTACAGCAACAAAAACAATAAAATTTAATTAAAAGATCCCTTCAAAGTTCGAAAAAATATTTAATGTAATAATGATAATAATATAATAAGACAAGTGTTAAATTTTCTATACAAAAATGTCAGTATAGCCGGCGAAACTTATTTCCTGAGGCATTTTTTTCCAGTCAACAAATATTTAGATTCGGTATGAGGGAAATATACCCTAAGGATAAAATTGATTTAGTTCCAGAGAATCCATCCAATCCAACATCATTTAAATGAGTGTCCAGGAAGAAAATGTGAGAGAGACTGGACAGATATGAATATGTTGACCCCAGAAGCGATGCAGATAACTTTCTGGACGAGAGTCAAGAATTCAACAGGTTAAAAGTAATGCTATCTTACTAAGAAGATATTTTGAAGCAGAAAATATACAAACCGTAAATAGTAATATAAGGAGCCTCCATGTAGATTGAGTATAGTAATAGAGCGATCGGGCGTACTTGAAAACGACACCATGTTGACGAATCCTACCATTGCTAGAATGAACAAGAAAATACGAGTATCGTGCTAAAAAATGAGCTCAAAGAGAATGACACCTGTGGATTTGGGGAAATATAGGACCATACACCACTTCTAGAGTTCCCGGATATTGGATAAGGATAAACGCGGGAGGACCTTATCGGTGCAACTGACAAGAGCATACATGTGGCCAACTATTAGAGGTTCTTGCTTTGACGATCCCCACATAGAAAGTAAGTATGTACCAAAAATCCCACGATGTAAGAGAATAATAAGCCGAGGAAAATGATCATAATTCGAAGTTATAAAATAATCAATGTCTTAAACAAACAATAGAACAGTATTGGACAAATCCAATGATTGCATACATCATGTGGATATGAAGACAATATCATTATCATTGAATATGAGAAGAGTTGCGTAATAGAATGAATCAATCATAATGATATGTATGCAATACCTCTGAACAGGTACGCGGCATTATGTTTATTCAGCATTATTTTTACTATCATTATCACCGTATTGATCAATGCAAGTAGGTTTATTGAAATGTAAAAAAAAAACATCAGTCTTTGTTAGTAGTTATAATAATTATGCTACCGGGCTTAAAAACCCTCAAAGTAACAGCAGCTGCCGAATTCTACATCCAATTTCAACATTTATCTCATTATGTTTGTGGACTGAATCATTCCACCAGTAATGTTTCTAGTGAAACTTGGGCATTTTCTGATTCTTAGTAGCACTGTAACAAGTATATTCTTGATACCTTGATTTAAAGATTTAATTGAAAAACAAAAACCATCAGATATAAAGCTTTTCCTAGCGCTATAAGTGAAAAGACACACCAGGGCATCTCCATATATGCCATTTTTAAGGTCTTCAAAACATTTTATTTGACAAAGTGCTCGGTGCATTTCACCGTTTCACCCATCCCGGAGAAGCTTAAAGAAACCAGACTCCTATTATGGTATGGTCATGTTTATAGAAGCGTAGACGCTCACGAGGTCAAAGTGGCTCTCAATATTCTTAACACAACCCAGGGAGAGAGGTCATCCATAGGCTACATGGTGGACAAATATCGAAATAGAGTGGAAGAAGGATCAGATATGCATTGATATGACGCAAGACAGAAAGACATGGAGACTGCATACTAGGAGGGCCGAACCCGTATGAACTGGGAATAGGAATGGAAAAGAAGAAAGAAAGCAATATCATCGTTTTGGTTTGTACATTACAGTACAAAAGTTAGAAAAAGACATCAGTAAGTTGATGGATCCGATCTACAATGATAATTATTATGCTACCAGGATTATTTATAGATCTCTTGAGTAATATTCATAAAAGGCTCAACGCAAAGGTACTATTCACTGAAGCGTATTGATTCGATTGGATGCATAACAGCCTGTACTTGTTGTATGGAGGAATAATCTAAGTTGGCTGATTGCAGTGGCCAGTTTTAGATCATTTCATAAGCTGCAACAGAAAAATATTCTTTAAAAACAAAGTAATATCTGCAATCGAAGTGGTTGGTAGACTGGCGGTTACAACGCCGGCTTTCGTACTGTTTGGTGCGGACGTTGTGGTTCGATCCCAGGTGCTGACCATCTTCCTCTTTCACGACACAAGCTTTAAGTAGCTTACTGTGAAAGAGTCAAGGAGTGTATTTGTGTTCACTTTGAGTAATTAAAGCTTGTGTCGTGAAAGAGGAAGATGGACGGCACCTGGGATCGAACCCACGACCTACGCACGAAATAGTACGAAAGCCGGCGTTGTAACCGCTAGTCTATCAACCACTTCAAAAATTGTGCTTTAGGATTGATGATTGATCATTCTTTAAAGAACCTAATAAGCTTTTAAAAAGTTTAGATTCGGTATTCAGAATTCTACTATAACCCAACTATTGTTTAAGTGCCACATTTTAGCTAGTATCTTTTTTGAAATTTGACGTCATTCAATATTATCATAAAAATCACGAAATATCTCAACTAAGAACCAACTATTTAGCATTGAAAATACGGGATTTAGGTAAAGATTAAGACAAAGGTATGAATCAGTATAAAATCAATTTGTCAAGGTCTAAAAATCATCCCAGAACACGTGCCTCAGAATTTAAAGACAATGTTTAATGATAGGCACCATCTGCCTTTTTAACGAGTCTCCACTGCAAGGTGATCATTAACAAGCCTTACAAAATTCGATGCATTATTCAAGGGACTAAACTTAGAAATTGAAAACGAAATAAATTGGGTCTTTAAAAAGAACCCTGTGGAACGCCAAATTTAGTCCGTCAAATAACCTTTAGAACTTGGTATTATATTAATTAAAATTACCTTCAACGTATTGTGTTGCTTCTCCAAAATAACGACCTTTGAAAAATGCCTATAATACATGTTTTGATAAATTGAACAGCCTCTAGGCTTCAAGTCATTATTGAATCACTTGATGAGATCTCAATTAATATTCTAGAAGGAAACCAGTTTTTCTGATGCGTATGTAATGTTTGTGATAAGTAATTATTATTAATAGATAACAATGTCAGAAATGAGGAAAAAAGATTGCTTCTTCCTACATCTTCTCAGAGAAAAAAATCCTTAGTAGTAACCATCGGAGCTGCTGTTTACAATAACTATTCTCAAAAATTAATAACAATATATTATTTAGGGCACCTTTTGCAGAAATGAGAATCACTTATTATATATGTTTGATATGAATCAAGACAAATCCGTAAAGAGCGATTATGGCCATGTGGCGAAGTCTTCCATCTTTATCCTGTGTTTTGTAAAACGTCTTGCTCTCGCATAAACTTTCGCATCAGCAGTTTTGGCGAGATAGCTTTGATCAGATAGGAGGTAGTGAAGTGTTTCTGCCCCTTTCTTACAGAATTTGCAGATTCATCATTCTCGTGTCCCAGCTACCTCAATGGCCCAATAAGAAACATCTAAGGGTTTTAAGTCAAAATAAGTGATAATTGATTAAACGAACGTATTCCTTAAAACAAAACAGAGTAAACAAAGAAATACAACACTTGAGGTAGAAATCGATTCATCTAAAACCGGACGTTATGACTGTAAGGATTGTTCAAAAAAGTTTGTAAGCTTGTTTTGTTTATCCGACAGCAACATTCGTAATCTCATTCCCAAATATCCGCCGTGTCATGAAACCCAACATGGTTGTCATGATATTAGATGTGCTGTCATGTAAAGCTGCTGGTACGCAGAAGCGCTAATCCCTCACACGTATCATGGGGATTAGCAGAGGATAAGAACGTGTAACTCTCCCAAATGTTTTATTACATAAGTAATAAGCGCTTTTATATCAAAAATACAATAATTATTAATAGCGCTCTGTTAGATACCCACCTTTTAGAATGCTAAACCCCTTTTTAGATCGAATTATGGCATACAATGATACGTTCAAGATATTTAAAGGGAGTGCTTGGTGTACTACTTATTATTGCCTAGGCGTTAAATTTTGATCAAGGTCGTGGGATCGATTTCTGGTCATATCTGAGTTTTTTTACTTGACATTTTTTAAATGAAATCATTTATCTCAATATCCCGCCTACCCAGGGATTCCTTGCGGGTCATACATACACACATCTGGGGTGTGTGAGTTCTGGTTGATAACCACCCTTGAAACGAGAGAAATTTATGATAAAGCATGTTATATAAACAAACGGTGGTAAAAAAGTGAACTAATACAGGATATTTGAATTGTCGGGTATGTTCGAACGCTTATAACTCGAGATCGGCTGGACAGATTTTTTATGATGCTTGTTTAATGGAATTCTTCACCGCTCCGGATAACAGAATAACCAATAAAATATCGAAAAAAGGATAAAAAAAATACTAAAAAAACCTTATATTTATTGACAACAAGGTCATCTGTGAAAAATTAAATAACAATACAATTTTTATTTACTTGCAACCATTGAGTTTCAAAACATTGCTACGCAGATATTTGATAGAATTTATTTCAAGCTTCCAAAAATATTTTTATTTAACCTTCAAACATGTTATAAACGTATTTTTGTATAAATTACAAATTCGAAATCAATATTCATAGTAGGTAGGTAGACTACAGGACAACGTCTGTCGGGAAAGCTAGTATTTTAATAAACTGTATGAAAAAAGTGCATCAAATACCTGAGAGCACATCAAATTAAATTTAATAAAATGTTTTCTGGTCCAACTAATCTACACGACGATGCTTGAAGTACCTAAATATACCAAAGAGTAGCTTCACCTATGATGAGACCTATTCCCGGAATTTTATTTCCGAGCAGAGTGACGACACCCGATGCACCCAACCCGGAACACGAACGGGAATGTCTCACACAACATGCACAGTATGCACTCATATCGGTTTATTTGAAGTATGGTTAACTCGAATTAATAACGCTGTCCAAAGATTAGGTTAGCAACATTGTACGCTTAATCCTGGTATAACGAATTTCACAGATCTAGTGATAACTGCTGGAATTAATTACCGCAACTGATGTTTGTAAAAGGTGCGTTAAAACCAAACGAACATGTAACCAGAGCTGGAAAATAGAGTGCATTTGCTTGATCGTTGATATGGTCACCAAGGAAGTAACAACGAGAAAGAACTGACATCGCCCATTTATTAGTTGTTGTTTCCATGGTGTCAAATATAACGTTAATAAAAGCATAATGATTAAAAACTAGCTAAATCATCAGAACTGCTGGACATCTTTGAGAGGAAAGTATACTGCGCAGAATTCTGGGGCCCGTGCATGATGGCGAAACCTGGAGAATGCGATATAACGAAGAGCT
Organism: Mystacides longicornis; assembly: GCA_963576905.1. Taxonomy (NCBI): domain Eukaryota; kingdom Metazoa; phylum Arthropoda; class Insecta; order Trichoptera; family Leptoceridae; genus Mystacides; species Mystacides longicornis. Next base: position 3,537,204 of record OY756433.1, on the reverse strand, counting down.
GTACAACATCTATCAAGCTCCCATGCACTCTGTGCACGCAAGACTGAATAGGCTACGATGGGCCGGACATGTACAGAGGATGCCATCATCGCAGGCACCGAGGAGAATTGTGGATGAACACGCAGGAGGTCGAAGACGGGTTGGCAGACCAAGGCTGCGATGGGAGGACGAAGTCAGAAAGGATGCCGAACAACTTCTTGACTGTCGGAACTGGAGGACCGAGGCAGAGGACAGGTTTGTCTGGAGGCGACGAGTATTGGAGGCCAAGGCTCGAATCGGGCTGTAGCGCCATCGGAAGAAGAAGAATTAAAAACTCTAAATCCAGCTTTGGCACTGTATTTGTTCGGTTTAAATGCACCCTAAGGCGAGTGATTTCTAAAGTACAAGATACCTTAGCGAAACAGACCTCCAGGGTGTCTTTCTAAGAACTGGAGGGAAAGTTGGCAGTCAGCTTCCCATGAGGATAATGTAGCAGAAACGGCAGACCAACACGTCATATCAAAAAGGAAGAAGAATAAAAGATGAGATCTTTCTGGTCGTTCCCTTTACTTGCGTAGTATGACTTGGACATTTTGCGCAAGTGCTGCTCCCTGTGACAGGAAAACAAATCAAACCCAATTTTGGAAATCTGGAGAGAATCAAATTCAATGCATGATGTATGGATTCGAAACGTGGACATGGATGAAAAAAGAAGAATGTAGTTTAAATGCAGTAGAGATGAGAGTTCTATGTAAGATATATGTGGAAAGACTCTGAATGTCAATAAGATGTGATGGTTTGGGCACGTGGAAAGAATTGATGCAAATAGAATGACAAAGAAAATTTATAAAGCAGAAAAGAAAGGTGTAAGAAAGCGTGGACGACTGAGAATGACTTGAATCGAACGTATTGATTCCGTCCTCGAGAAAAACCAGGTCAGAAGTACGAAGAATACGAGAGGTTGTACGAGAAATGGTATGTCGGTGGAAGAAGCGAAAGAAGTTTGCTTGAATAGAAAAGATTGGAGGTCTTCTTAATTCTTAAAGATTCTCTCTACCTCCCCTCACGGGACACGGCGTGATGGGTTAAAAAAAATCAAAAATCAAAGGTTTCCATTTGTTACATCTCTATGTAATGAAGTTTTGACGATTTTTGGTGTTTGTATTATGTTCATTTTATACTTAACTTAATTTGATTAGCTACAAATTGAAAATTCGTTATATTTAGAATTTCGTCACTACTGAATTCGTTATAAGTAGAATTTGTTATGATGGAGTGTGCTGTAGCACTCTCTCCTTGATGACTCAATATGCTCCGTGATATAACATTTTAATTACTGTAATTGTATAAATGGGTTAGACTTCAGTGTATTGACGTCACCATAGAAATCAAAGCGATAGACACAACATTATTTTTGACATTTGCACAGAGTTCGATTACATGCTATGTAATTTTTAAATCATGTTAGAATTGTGCTCGTTTTTTTTTCATTTAGGTTACCCTTTCTAAAGGCACACTCCCACGATATGACAATATCGCAATATATTTGTCAATTTTCTATGATCATGGCGTGTGACTAGGCTATGTTACGCTGACAGTTATCGATGGCTCCATATAAAATGCACTCTTGTCATATTACAATATCTATGTGGCATTATCGCCATAGCATGGAAGTCTACCTTTAATGACACAACCCATATTGATTGATATCTTATTTAGGTAAATTCAATAAGCAAAAACGTCAATTATTTCCTAAAGCATGGCACAATTCTATATTTCTTCTTATACCATTTCCGACTAGATATATTTTACTTAAAAAAGCGTCCTTTACCTACTCGTAAAAATATACAAGCAAAGTATTCTGATGTGATTATATAAGATTAACAGTGTATTTACAGCAACATTACCAACTACGAATTCAAAGGAAAGGACCATATTTAAGGATTCAAAGAAAGGAAATTGAAGTATTTTAAATCATCTCTTCTACTTTCTCCTAAAATTTTTCTTACCAAGCAACTTATCCGAAAAAAAGTTGATATAAAAATTATCGTAGTAGGTACCGATATATTAAAAAAATATGATTTGGCTATTTTTTCCGAATTGAGGAAATTAAAACGGATGTCATTTCTCAGAATTGATAAGAAAAAGAAATGGGGCTTGAAATAAAATTAATCCTAGGTACATAAAATGAAGAAACGATATAGTAAGTTCTTAATGAAAAAACAGTCTCTCAGGAAATTAAGACGAAAATTGAAATTTGTAGGTAGGTAAATATTGAAAAAGATGGTTTATTTTAAACCTCTATAATAAAGTGTCTATAATCCTATTGCAAAAATTGATAATAATTTCAAAAAATTAATAATGTCTACACTGCAGTGGGGTTGCCGGCTAAAGCTGTGTACTCACCTGCGCCGCGCGCGGTAACTTTACCGCGCGCGGTGTGTCAAATTTCCATAGTACGCGGTTGTTCGCGAACGGAACGCAGCGATCCGACAGAAAACTAGGTAGACACCGATTTGTCACGTATCATGCACTGTTACCAAATTCGTTGCGAACACGCGTACACATCTGAACCAAGGTACCGTTACCGCGCGCGGCGCAGGTGAGTACACAGCTTAACAATAGCCGGCACCTCTGCTCTTTTTTATGGTCCTTTGAGAATCCTAGAAAGAGGCAGGAAATCGAAAATTATTGCTGCCAATTCGTCTTCGGCCACCTAGCTGGCATGCGGTGTGCGGGGAGCCTTCAAGGGAGAATAAAGAACGTCTCTATCTAGATTTTGATTGAAATTACGTCTTACAGCTACGACTACTTTCATATATCATTGTCCGCGAAATTTATGATTTAAGTACCTACAAATTGAATTTAAATGGAAATTTTGCTGAATCGTTTTGATGATATACAATACTCGTTTGTATTATTACGTACATACAATATTTTGTAGCTACACATCGATTTATAAGAAAAAATATGAGGAAATACGGAGCCGAAAATGTAGTCAATCTCATAGGTACATCGATGTACTGTTATATGCGTAGGGTACATAGTTCGTATCCCATATTTAGCTCCAGACATATTAATATCGCCCGTATACTACCTAACACTGCGGTTTGTTGAAAATACCAAGCGGCAATTTCCGTTTTTCTAATACAATAACCATAAATACCAATAATCTCCTATGTGACGTTCCCTTCCGCACCAAACATCCTATGTCACAAAATTTTAAATCACACATCAGCTTCTTATTGATTTTATTTATGTAATTTGTTATAAAATTTACATTTTTTATACAATATAGTCTTATATAAATATTTTTATACACAAAATATTCATTGAAAGAACTTTTGACAGTCACATACATATAAAAATAATAATAAATAAAAATATACTAAGTAAAACAACACGACATTGTACACAAAATTTACAAAAATACTGACACATTTTACGCTATTCCATAAAATTAAACAAAATATCTGTATGTAGGTGCAGCTACACAATTTGAAGATAAATTGTATTCGTTTTTAAGATGTGGTCAAAACTTAAGCGAAATATATATTTTTTTAAGATTCATTTTATTTTAAGATAGGTATGTCTTGTCTTGACTCATTCAATGCGAACAATTGTTTTTTATACCTATAATTCTCTTTTCGATTTTCTTCACACTTTTATAATGTATGCATTCAAAAAGAATAAATAGGTAGGCACATTATTTCTAAGATCTCCACTAACGGTACTGACGACTCTTAACAATATTTATAAAAAAAAAATTTAAAATTACGAAACATTGACAAATATTAGAACAAAAATAATAATAAATGTATTTTTCTACAATTCTACATGATAAGCATAAACAACAAAATATTATAAAACATTAAAACAAACACGATTATTATGCTATGACAAAAAACCCCTTAAAAGTGAATCATTTTTACGAAACTCAACGTGGTCTGGTTAATATAATTTTAAATACATAATCCCATGAACCACTTCATAGTTTTCTCATAAATCTTTCAACATGCTTGCTACTACTACAGTTTTAGTAGGCAATGGATATCAGGAACAGATTGAACCCACCGCAAACCCATATGACACGTTTATTAAAAGCGACGACTCGAACACGTAATCACAGGGATTTTTTATAAGATACATCGAGAGCGCTATGCTATGGGATACGTAGGTACCCGCATCCATAAAGCCCTATTCCAGATGAGTACTTTATATTCTCAGATATTACACTAACGGATGTTCAAGTAGGTAGGTAGGTAGGTAACAAGTTTTTTTTTGTCATTTTGTTTACTATCTATCTAGCGACCCAGTAACTACTTCATTTTATCTAAGCTGGTATGTTTTTACACATAGGATATACGGTTTTTTTACCCATCATCCCCTTTCCCGAAGGGAGTAGGCATAGAGTAGGACTTCCAATCTTTCCTATCCAAACAAACTTCTTTCGCTTCCTCCAACTGCATGACATTCAAGCTCTTCTATTCCTTTTGCTTCTGACTTGGCCCTTCTCTAAGACGGCAACGATATGATCGGACCATGTCATTCGAGGTCGACCTCGTCAGCGTGCACCCATTCTTTTTGATTTATATATCCTTTTAGTCATTATCTCCTCGTTCATTCTCTCTACATGCCTAAACCACCTTAATTTATTAACTTTCATTCTAGTCACTACGCTAACATCCACTCCACATTCCTTTCTAATATTCTCATTCCTTACCTTATCAATCAGTCTCTTTCCGCATATCCTATTTCCACATAATTCATTCCAACTTCTAGATTTATTTTATTTTATTTTATTTTATTCGATCAACGGCAATAGCCTTTTACATGTTAAAAAAAATAACAATCATAATATCTTACACTCATTACGGAAATATAATTAGATATTAAATATTAAATATCATTAGATTTACGGAAATAGTTTAAAATAATGGTGTAAACATTTATTAAAAACATTAGTAATAGGGTAGAAACATAAATTAAACTGTCTACAAGCATTAACTTTTTCAATTAATCCATTCGGTTTTTTTAATGAATCTAGGCACACCCAAAATGAACACAAATGGTAAGGGAACCCCTGAAAGAAACACGAATGAAGGGTTGAAAAAATTAGTTGTTCTCTAATGTTAGAAAGTGATTGAACACTAAGTAAATATTTGGGCATTTAAATTTCCAAAAACACTTACAGAAACATTATGTTCTGAACTTTGATGAACAAACTCAGAATAAGGTTGTAGAAAGTGGTATAGGTAGCTAAGATAGAGATCCGAGTGCCATTTTCGATGACAAACTCCCGTTCACAACACAATTCACATATCGACTGATGGGAACTGTTGGCTTCTTTTAACATACTGTCAAAGTGTTCAAGAACATTAAGCATATTTTACACGCAGCAAACGGGAAATATTTTCCCTATCTTATATCCGGAGTACATTCTGTAATATTCACATTATCACATTAGGTAGACTTACAGAAATATAAATTCAAAACAAATTATTATCTCATGTTTATTGATATGAAATTACGTACATATATCTAGAAAACTGGCGAACTCTAGAAGTCTGCACAAAAACAAATCTTCGCTTTTGAAACAAAAGGATAATAAAGTATTAAGGTGGTACCATAGCACCACGAACAACGCTATACTCCGACGCAGCCCGTCCATCATTTCTACTATAATGGAAAGGAGATGGACAGAATGGGACATATTTAATTGTTTAATAGATGCCGTATGACATTTGATTTTGGAGAAATCTATCAGGATCCCAAAGACGAGAAAGATCTTCTTAAACTGTGTTCTTTCAAAGCTAATTTGGGTATTCCAGGGAGCGCACTGGAGAATTCTTGATGCCTCTCTAAGCCCCTAAGTAAAGTCCCATAAGGAGAATTCTAAATGGTAAAAACTTCACACACAATTAAAAGCAAAACCAAAAAAAATGTTTTAAATTTGAGTGAAGAATTTTCGATTTTACTAGGTACTTATTATAGTATATTGCTTTTCATATGACCCTTTGAAAATAGAACTTATGATGGTGCCTCTAAATTATGTAAGTCATTATTGGAATGGAAAAACATTGTTCAGGAAGCCTAAACTCTGCCAGAGTTGAATGGACATCGGAAGTTAGTAAGTTATTTAAATAATCTTTTTAAAATAACTGGTTCACATCTTAACGCTTTGGACCGTTAACATTTTATTACACGTTAATAACATTATATGATATTGATTGTACCTACTTGTAGGTACATACATTAAATAAATATTACCTATTAATTTTAAAAACGTAAGAATTATTATACAATACATATTATTTTTTACGTATTCGTCAACTGTTTATATTCATACCGTTGAAACTGTTAAAATTCATAACGGTCTTATATTATCTGAATATCGATTATCGATTATCGATTTTCTTCGTTATGTTTCTAAGTTGTTTTTTTTATGTTTTCTTGTATATCTTTCTTTTAATAGAATAAGTAGTATTCTACTTAAAGGAAGATGTCATTCTGAGAGGAATTCTAAAAATATACCGGCTTCAAAAGAGAATTTGTGAAAGATTGAGAAATTTATAGGTTTATGGTCCAAAAGGACACAAAATATGCGAGAACCATGACGTTTAGCGATACAAATAAATATCGTGATATTCTCTCTTGTGTTATTTCGTATTTTTTTTTAGTTTCGGAGACTTAAACATTACCACCTATGGCGAACGTTGTTCACGTATTAAAGTGATCACACTAAGCCAGCCTTTGAAATAACAGTAGAAAACGGTCGTAAGCCCATAGTGGTTTGTTCCATTTAAAAATCGAACATCAGAAATGAATTGTTTGAGTCATTAGTTGTTACATATTCTTTAAGGTAAGGCGTCGTTTATATTGATTGGCAATTTTGTGTAAACAATAATTTTAGGTTATTGTTTAGGTATCATTGTGCAACCGTAAAAATGGGCGACGACGTTCGTCACATTAAGACGACGATTGAAATAACATTTCTCGCTGGTCAGTTTCGAAAGAATCATTATACCCCGCATCTACAGGTGCAATTTGTATGAAAACACTGACTTAGCAACCACGAGATAAGATACTGGGATATCTCCACTACAATCGGGGTCAATGAATCATCAAGATAGATCAAAAACATTATCTCATTAAAAATTAATTACAATGAATTTAAAATAATAATTATATTCTAGAACAACTTTCAAATGTAACCAATCGAAACGGATCCAGCGAAAGCATGATTATCTATGGTCAGTGTGTTCGTTGCTTTGATTGTGGAATATGTAATGTGATTATCGGCGGACATTTTGTTTAATGGTCTGTGCACATGTTCAGATTAGTTGAACAATAATTAGATAGGAAATAATGTATTATTTTATCATTCACTAGCTATTTTGTTCTCGCTCATCCGATTAATTATCAATTTAATATACATAATTAGTTTGACACTTGTTAACTGTAACTAGAATCTAGTTCGTTTCCACAGTTAGAAAAAATGGTTGCTTTGTATTGATCTTACACTTTCCAAAATCAACTCTATTAATCTAGCATCACTTTTCGAAACAAAAAACAAAATGATAATACCTAATTCTTTAAAAGAAAAGATAGGATATTATACTGAATTTATTCATTTGTTAATAATGATGGCCAATATTCTAAATATGAAATCAACTGCAACGTGATCATTGCAACAAAACAGTGCCAAAAGAAACGTGTACCTCTCACGAAAATTAATTAAAACATTTTACAACGTTTCAAAGAAATAACATTCTGTCAAAATTTCAAATTAAGAAATGTTAAATATAATTATACAGATAATACACGCGATGCGCACATCCTATGTATTAATAGTAATAATAGGTAATTATTTATTATAGCAACATTTTATTCAATAATGATTATCATTTAATTAGTCAACGCCCACCGACAATAGTCATAATGATAAATAATAATACTGAGTACCTACTCAGTTGAACGTATACACGACACTTTAACCTTTTGTACGATGGCAATACTGTTATTGAGCATTAAGTACCTACATAATACGTGCAATGTTCGAAAGATGATTTGAATTTCCCATCAAATCAAGCATGCATTCTTCTTCGTTTTCTTTAACCCATATAGCTACTCACCATAACGCGTTATTAGCCAGATGCCACTATCGACATACATAATAAAAATTTGCTTATGAGAAAATGTAAAATCTATACTTAATCAAAAAAAAAATGCGTCGTTTAAAAGGACTTTTAGACTATCTTAATTTCAAATTTGAACCACTACGATCTGAAGAATGTCATCTTATTCACACTAGGCTAGATTTTAAAATAGCATTCAAAGACGGTCATTAGTCCTGAATGGATCACATTTCAAATCAAACAATTAAACTGAAGTGTAATGTTTAGTTTAAAAAGTTGGTAGTTTATGATGATTTGAATATAAACACGCAACCAGGATTTGAACCGGAAGCAATACAGAAATAAGAAAACGTCATCAAAATCCGTTTGAACGATGATAGGAAGTTGAAGAATAATTAATTATTAAAAACTAACAATAAATATTAAAAATGTTAATTTCTCTTAAAAGTAAATGTATGAATATAATAATATAACCAGATAAGAATTTAATGTTAACACGACCTACATGAGATAAAATAATCACGAAATACAATTCATATTATTTATTATGATAAAGTTTACTTACATGAATTATTTTAATTATGTTTCAATTATTTATCATCAATATTTTATTTAATTATAAAATAATTAAATATTAGAAAACACATAATAAATCAAACAAAACACACACCTACTTTTATAAGAACAAGTAGGTAACTATATTAATTTCTCTGCGGTTTTTAAGTTATAACCTAATACCTAATGTTTTTTGCCCATGACTAGAAAATAATTTTTAATGAAGCTGTATTTAATACTCTTCAATGAAAATCTAAAGATTTATTGCAAAGCATTAAATTATTGCATTTCGTTTTTAATTTTCATACAGGTAGAATAAAATAAATGCCCCAATTCTTATGATTTTTTGCCGTTTTATAATAAGCAATAAGCGATTTTGATAGTGAAACGTCAAAAACCTAGAACATCTTAATTTGAAAATAGAACGGAACGACACAATTCTTAATTAAATATGGTAACAACTTCCAGTGGTCTCTTGAGTAGAGAATGTTCCATTTTCAAATTATACGATTCTATTTTTAACTTTTATAAAAAAAGACACATAGGCGTGCGAAGGAAAGCATGTAGGTAGGTACCTTCTAATTTGTTAAAATTAATAAGAACAATGTTTCAAGTTAAATTACAAGTAAAAATTCTTACCTTTTGGGTTTCCAGCGCTTTTTGAAGACCCCTAACATCTTGAATTCTTCAAAAACATTCACACACTAAATCAAAACAGATAACTTTCTAGGTTATATTTTTTTTTCAGAAGCTTTTTAACTAACACAGTTTTCTACACTCAAATAAACAAAAACACTTTTTTTCAAATTTTAAAACACTGACTTCACAATGTAACTTTCAGATCCATTGAAGCGAATCGAAATCTGAAACAAAACAAAATTAATTAAGCAAGTAGTTACAAAAACTTCGTATACCTATTAATTAATAAAAAAAACTTCATTGTTTTGCCTACGCTACTGATCATAGAAAAATTTAATTACAAAATCGAGTGGTAAATTTCATCAAGAACTGAGCCGAGTGACATCGTGCTTTCTCATAAAATAGAAATGAAAAAAGAGATAGCTTTATCACGTTATCATTGTACTCGCTCAAGTTTAAATGTCATTGTCATCGAACAGAAACAAAAGAAATGTATTGACTAATACTTATAGTTACACACTCTGTCGTATCTGTAATGTTACGCAAACTTATACAAATAAAAGTAAATATTAGGTTGTATTTGTGAACAGTAGACTTTGAGATAACTTCAACAGACACTGCAAACCTGTTAGATCACGGGTAGGAGGGCTGAGGACTTACAACCTCAATTGGCTCAGGTTCGAGTCCTTTTTTACTGTAGGTAACTATGATTTCCCGTTTCCCTAGTAGTAAAATTAATATATCCTTGTTAGAAGTTATACATATAGACTATGGAGTATAACCTGAAGTTTCTGAAGAGAATTATCAAAATAATATATGAATTTATTTTTTTACGCAATTAAAGGCAGTTCGTTGTTCTTTCCTCCAATAAAAAGGCTTGTCAGTTATATTTCAATGATTCTATCCAAAATCAAAGTATAGTTCATAAGTGAAATCACACAAGATCGAGGACGGAACATTTTGAATTTCTTTTTACATTTCAATTTTTTATGGAAAAATCAGTCAGCGTGCCGGAAGGATTATATTCATTTGCCGATCTTGTTTTTCTTCATGAGCTCGTGTTTTCATTTTAAAAATATCTTCTAGCCGTACAGTCTCTATAGAATGTCACGATATATTATCAACAACTGATGACTGACTATTCTGTTCGATTTTTTTTAATGGTATGAATAAACCACTACGGGCTTACGACTGTCTCCAACTGTTATTTCGAAGGCTGGCTTAGTGTGATCACTTTACGTTAACTACGTTCGCCATTAGGTGGTAGTAATGTTCGAATTCCCGAATATTATGAGAAATTTCAACATGTGGAAAAATTCCATGATCCGGGCAAGTTCGAACCTGCGTCTCTCGTTGTGAGACGGTAACCACCGAGCCAACTGCTCCGACGCTAATTCCTTCATAATACGTGTATATAACAAGTAGCTGATATGTTAATGAGATAATAGAGCCATGTGCTGGAATTTTTTGAGAACAACTAGAGCAACCGACATTTTAATTGCTGTCATATAGTTGGCGCCAGGATATGACTATATCCATTTTTGTATATGTCCCATCTTTGTTGCCTTTTGACTTGACTGTACAATCAAGTCCATAGATAAACTATATAGAGTGTAACTGGTAAGGCAAGATAAGTAATGCAAAAGATCAACAAACGCGTCAAATAATATATCAAAAGATTTAAGAAATCAAGCTACGCGGAGGTTATGGGGTCGAAAAGAAAGATAAAATGTGAAAATAACAAGTTTTTCTCAGATTATTTTAAAAAGTCGTGAATAATAATGTTGTTAAACAACCGTGCTCGAAACGATCCAGCTCGTCTCTAGTTCCGTCGTGGGTGGCTCAGGAAGATGATTGGCCCCTAAGTGCTTCGCGATGACAGCCTAAGTCTTTTCTCATCAATTGACAATCATAATCATTATTATTCCTAAGTAGATATTTAGCAACGAAATTAATTTAGCGGGAAACGAGAAATATTCTCAAACAATAATTAGGTACATACCCTTAGGAATATTAGAAAGTAATTATTTTCAAAGTACCAACATTTTCTTCTTCTTATTTATAATTAATTGTTTATTTTATGGACGAGCATAATATTACATTAAATTTACTAAAATATAGTTTTCATAGACACTGAAAAAAAATTACTAGAGTCAATTCTTTTGGTTTCCGTCATTATTTGTACCCATAATATTTGAATGAAAATACAAAATCTATATCTCAAAATATATCCATATGTTGTAAACACAAGTCAGCACTTAGTTATAGGAATTTCTTTGTACGTGTAGAACTAACAATCAATTAAATTCAATCATTAAATAATTAATTATTATTGGTGATCGATTTGAAGAGGTAAATTATAAATTGAACCACTACGGGTTGTTCGCACATTTCTTTAGATCAAGCGTCGATTTGAAACACGGACCGTTAAGTAAAAAAAACGGGGCTTTTTAAAAGTGGCTTTATCTTTTTGCTGTCAGAATTCCAGGGGAAGATATGGTCGCCTATACCGAGGTCTTGAACATAGCTGAAGGTGACAGTAATTAAGTCGTCATCAATATATGGGCTGTGCTAGATGAGGGAAAAATCATTTCCTCCAGCTGATACAAAAAGGAAAATTTCAGAAATATCTTGGGCCTTGTAGAAGATAGACATTATGTCATTGCTCAAGGTGTAGGTACTGAGCCAGCTGTAGGTCAATGACAGGAAAAGTTCCCTGAAGTGCTTGCCACCGTTGGGGTGATTCAAAGAAGTAAAATATTCCATTTTTTTGCCGAAGGGGTTTGATAAAGGTCAATCTGATTGTGGGCTCGCACTGCGAAACCTAACATTGCCTTGCATTGCACCCATCAAGTATTGCTAACTATTAAAGATGTTGAAAGGTTATTAATTTTTGCTCGCTTTGAACCCCATTTAAGGGTATAAGGAAGCAGCAAGAACTCACTATTGAGCAATTTTTATAACTCCCCACGCAATGTCTAGCTCTCTCAGTTCTGCATCTAATGAACAGAACATGTTATGAGAGGGTCTTTCTCGTCTTCGGGACACTGATGGGAGTAAAAACAGCGCTCTGCTCTGAGCTGTTTAGCGCAACAAACGCCTAACCCACTTTAGGTTTTTGATGATTTGAAAATATTTACATCATTTAAATTGCTACAAAATATTTAAAATGGTACAAGATATTTCGTATTTATCATTTTTATATTCCACCAATTGGTTAGTCGTTGGTTGCACCATAAAATATGACATTAAAGTTGTTCAAAAATCAAATAAAATGAATATTTGTCAAATTGTAGGTTAGGCTTTTGTTGCGCTAAGCAGCTCCTGTATAAACTATCATTCGGCATGCTTAACACATCTCCCAGTCATATCCATACCCTCTGCATATGATAGAAGTCATGGGCCTGCGCTGGGTGCGCCTTCTTATACCATCCTTCGTGATGAAGTGGTCATCAAGATGTACCATCTTGTGACAAAGTTTCTCCAGAGGCACTTCGTTTCAAGATTGGATGTTAGAGATTGCTGCGGTATAATCCCGCCATTATCCACTGTTTTTATACACTATTTTGTAATAGGTATATGCATAAAGAATTAAATAAATACATCAGACTTTTTGTGCCTGTGTTTTAACTGGGTGTTAGTTCATATTATTATCGAAAGAAAAGTTACATAAAGTATAAAATGGGAGTCACATTCTCTCTTCCGATTTCTGGTGTCATAGAAAATGGTTGACATTCTATGTAGGTTGTCGCAACCAATTATAATGTTAAAAGTTCTTCGGGGTGTCATAGTGTTGATTCCTAAGAATGAATATTCCACGACATTATGACTGATTGCTGAGGTACGCCACTATACACAAGCATTGTAATTAATTCTTAGAAAGCAACAATACGTTGACTGGCACGAATTTCAACTGAAGATAAACATTGGTTAGAGCGAAACTGTGCAAGGTTGGTGGTCTTGGGAAGCCCCCAGTGCTGTGTGACACTGCCCTAGAAATGGGAAATCTCTAATCATAATATTTATTTCCGTGTATTCTGTATGTACAATAGGTACTTCTTATGAAAAAAATCCCTAATGCATGTGGCCCTAAAGGGTTAGGCAGAAAGCACGAATTTCAATTCATTTCCATCCGGACATTTTTATTTCGTTTGTAATCTTTTTCTATTTCTCAAGTCACTCGCTTCTGTGGGTGATTAGCCTAATATTTTTTTTTATAAATCAGCAGCCCGATTCACGGAAAAGTTTAAGTCTAAGTTTAGTTCGAAGTTCGAACGAAGTTCGATTCAAACTTTTCCGTGAATAGGGCTGCTGGTAATAATAATTGTAGGCGGCGACTATCTACAGTCTATGTACCTATTCACGGAGGGTTTGAATCGAACTTCGTTCGAACTTCGAACTAAACTTAGACTTAAACTTTTCCGTGAATCGGGCTGCTGGTCTTACTTCATTAGGGAATATTATATCGGAATCAATGTAGGTAGGTGGGTACATTTAGGTTTTGATTTTATTGTTCTTTATTTAATCCACCATAACGGAGAGGAGATGGGCATGGCTGGGACATGTGTTGAGGATGGCGAATGACAGTTGGCCGAGGAGAGAGCTGTTTTTCCTCCCATCGGGGTCTCGAAGACGTGGAAGACCCTCTCATACCGTGTTTCGTTTCTTCGAGGCAGAGCTGAGGGAGTTGGACATGGTGTGGGAGGAGGTCATTAGCATTGCGCAAGATCGAGCGCAGTGGAGGGCTCTTGTTGCCTCCCTATGCTCCTGAGTGGAGTTCAAAGGGGATTTTCATTTGATTGATTTATTTAATCACAACTCATTTTGTTCTGCATTCATTTTGTTAACTTGTTATTGGTTTTAATTTGCCCATTCAACTGAACTTTTTGAAGTGGTGATGCTTATTTTAATTATTCTAATCGTTCTTTTATAAATGATGTTTGATTTAATTGTCTTTGTTATTTTGTTTTTATCGTATGTTTATTTATGCTTATTTCTTTTCATCATTAATACACTCCATTATTATATTTTAGCATCCATTGTTTGAAATGGCCAAACCATCTCAACTTATTAACTTTCATCTTTGTTACAACACTTACGTCCATACCACATTCCTTCCTAATAATAGTCTCATTCCTTTCCATATCCGATAAAGTTTTTCCACATATTCTTTATAGAACTCTCATCTCTACTGCATTTATAATAAATCTAAATATATAAATTTAATTCCACCGAGAATGCGCAAGGACATCTCAGAAGAAAGAACATTGTTACATAACCCAAGAATATTAGAAATAATTATAAAAAATTCTGTTGAAAGGTTTTTTTAACGTTAGGTATATTGGCAATCACAATATTGATTTAAACGAATTTCCTGTCCGTGAAATTATAAAATGAATTTAAAAATTTGTGGATATTATATCAATTTAATTTCACTCATTTGATGTTTTCCTATATATAATATAAAAAAAGAAACTCGGGTTAGTGCGAACACTTATAATTCGAGATTGGCTGAAAAGATTTTTGTCATTTTTGGTTTATTGGATTCTTCTCCGCTCCGGATAACAGAATAATCTATAAAACATCGAAAAATAGATAATATATAATATCAAATAGAATATTACAATTAGTATGGAACGATTTACTGACAACAAAGCCATCTGTGAAAAATTACACAACACAATTTTATACATAGTTAGGAAGGACTATAGTTCCCGTATTTTAAGTTTTATAAGAAGGTAGTCACGGAATTAAAGTGAGAAACACGATGAATTTTGTATGGAAGACGTCTATACGTAGGTATCGAATGGGAGAATCTCTTTTGTTTCTTATGGCGAAGCTGTACACGTTTTCCATACAAAATGTAGCATGTAATACTCACTTACAAACGGGAAAGCTGATGGTGTTTTGACATAGAAAAACCTTCACTTAGGTAAGAATAAATTACTTTTCTGCGACTAATTTTCTCAATGTCTAAATACCTACAAGCTAACACGTAACGATATAAGTAAGTCAATTATTGATTTGAACAGCCTATCTTTATACGTCTAAATAATATATAAGTACCAACCTAATGAATTTTATTAATTTTTAAGTAGGTACCTACTAAGTCCAAATTTTCAGTAATTTACAACATTATTTTTTCGTTTATCTGGCGCATGTGTGACTGCAATTATTTTCCTTGTAACTTAATCAAAACATCATTTTGGATAACAATCTCAACAGAGATAATAAATAATATGTCATATTTTGTATACATGGCAAAACCCACACATATATGATTAAATATAATATTAATTCAGGTACCTAAATACATTCATTGTAGTAAAAATCATTTTCCCATTAGATAAGGGAATATGCTCCAGTAGGGAAATGAAAAACATAAGAAAACATTAACGGATTCTTCAACCTGAGAAAATAGAGGTTGTAAGCCCTATATGATAATTATACACTCACTTATTTTCTTTTTAGTTATGCCTATCCCGATACTTTTATATACCTAATAATTTTTTATCGCAAACGCATATTCATAAAAAAAAATATGTAAACACGTTTTGATACTACATGGTATTATCTTATTACGCAATGAACATGAAAATAAATAAATTGTACGAAGTTTTAATTAATTTACTTACAAGTAATAATTATTTAGTGACTGAGCTGTAGAAACAAAAACACAACCGTAAAAATAACATTCTATTTTTAATATAAAACGCGCTCCAAATAATAATAACACAACACCAAAACAAAAATCACAACAAAAACACCAAAAATAATCTCGCACGTGCGATTGACAATAAATTTAATAATTATTATATTAATAAAACTTTATTAAATTCAAATAACTTTTTGTTCCACGATTGTCACATGTTTTAATTGTGTATTTTTTTTATCGAACCGAATGAAGGAGAGATATTATATTTTTTTGTTATCAAAGTAGAATTTTTATCTCCGATAGAGTAAAGATATTCAATTGAAACGCCAACGCGACGCGAACCACCCGCACAGCGTCAACTCTAATACTGAATCGGTTCGGGCAAAGATGCGAACAACGCCATCTATCGGAGCGTCATGTAGTAACAGCGTCGTTCTATGATGTAACATGTAACAGCAGCTAAGCTAACTATAAAGGTAAACATACTTTGAAAATATACGATGTAGGTATTATTCTCTATTGAATACTTCTTCTTCTTCTTTTTGTGCCATTTAGGTTTACTCAGAGTCTGCAACCTCTTAGGCTAATGCCTCTTTGACATTAGCGAGTCCTGGTCTTCTGTAGACACGTTGAAAATTTTTATAATCCCCACTGATCGCTCTGATTAACAATACTAGTGGTCGACCAGGGCTCGAAATTCGGCCATAACTAATTTAGATTATAATTTTCAATATTATTGAGGTTCTTTGTCAGAGACGGAGCGAACGCTATTTCACAATTTCCTTTCAAAAAGAATGAAAAAGGTTACAAATTGAAATGTTGATATGTACCTACCTGCAAAGTTTTTTTCTTATCATTTTGAAGACAAGCAATATATTAATCAGTTCTCAATAATTTACCACAGATAAACAAAATAATAGATATATGCGTCTGTGTCAATGTCTAATATACAACGAAGTCACAAATACATAACATTACAGTAGTGTTTATAATGCTTTTTTCTTTATTAAGTTAATCTATTTTTAACATAATTTTAAAAAAATATTACTTCACGTCACTCCTTCTCTGTATAAACTACAAGTGTGCGAAATTTCATACTCCTCCGTCAGCGCAATTTGGTAGAAATGGTCACAAAGTTTTTCCTTCACGTATTTAGATATAATGGTTCGCGATCTGTTCTGATTGTAGTGTAAGAAGGTTCGCATTCCGAAAATGACTAATCGATTTATTTGGGTGACTTGCAGTGGCCATAGTTCAACACCATATTCCACTTTTTTTATTCTCTTGTGGTAAATGCGCTCTCCCACCTATAGCGGTCTATTGTGTTTTGCTTACTTGCTTACCGCATCTCCTAATTAGAAATTCCCCAATTTCAGGAAGTCCAGCATCAAAGTCTTCCACCTCTAACTTATTTTTTTTTCTAAAATATGCAGCTTTCGAAATGATACCCGCATCGCATTCTGCAAGGATGAGTAGTTTCTGCTTTCTCTCTGCAAAATCCACAGATTCTCTAGATTTGCGGTGAACCGTATTCTTTACGGATAGTTAGCCTGTACGGATTTAAAGACCCGTTTTACTAAGGCTCATACCTGCTTCGGTTCTTCCGGAGTTTAATCATTAAGATGTTCCTCGGATTGTATTAATACGCTTTCTAGGGTTCTTCTTTAATCATTTCCTTCCCTTCATTTTAATTTCTTCTTAGAAGTATCTGGATGAGAAGACGTTGTTTTTTCAAGAAGTAAGAACATGCACAGTGCCAACATATTCCACCACTTCACCATACCGTAGATTGTAGATCATCTACCTACACTATGCTGTCAAGCATATTATTTTCTTCTACTTTGTTTAATTTTACTAAATAGTTTGGCAACAAAACAATTATCAAAAACATTATTTGTCTATGATTCCTAACTTCAAATTTTACCATCCCAACAAAAATAAACAAAGGTTTTAATAATAAATAAACAAAAACTTCTCTATTTGACATGACAGAAAGGAAAGTTGTTGACAAAATAGTTAATAGTGGCATTAATTAATTTAAAAAATGCTGCCCTATTTATTGAATTTGTTGAAAGTGTTGTTTTATCAACATTTCTACGTGTTCATGGTGTACACATGCATTGTAACTCAGGCCGTAAGTACATATTGAATAAATCATATTTTGTAATTTTGTCAAAGTCAAAATTTCACTTCATATTTTGGTTTGTGAGGTGCGTATGTTAATAGACGTCTAGTGACTGCTGGCGGACTCATTTTTTCATAGCTCTGAATATGCACCCGTAGAGAATATGGAAGAGGAAGGTACTTCTAGTAGCTACACGGAGACGAACTGATGTGGATATAATCAATACTTCCTCAAAAGTGGACAAAGCTTACATTGACAAAAACAATTCTTGCAAGAGATGGGAATCCTGTTAGGATTTTAATCTTTCGAGGGCATCAAAAAATACAATCAAGAAGACTTCTTGGAGCCTGGAAGAGGCACTGATACTCCAATAACAAATTAAACTATACCAGAATAGGTCTAATTTGGTAGAGGAAGCATAAGGAACATTATATTATAATCCCTTGATGTTCTATTTAAAGAATGAACACATTATCCTAGCTCTGGCTCTTTGCTTGCCTTTATGGAAAAGTCTTTTTTGTTACAGTTTCTTGGTTTTCTCCTTTTTTGTCTTGGTGCCAAAAATTTGACGGAAATATCATCGCGGGGGATAGAAAAGAACGTATATCTCGCCGTGTTTGCTACAGGAGGGGTATCTTGCTTGATTATCCCTGTGGCTTGCCGGTATATGTTTACAAGGGGAACACGACCGCTTGTGAGAGTAAGTCTTTGCCATTATTTGTAAATGATTCTTTCTTGATCAAGATGTTTTTTATTATCTCTAGGTTGACCAGAATATTTCTCATATAGAATATATGTAAGCGAGAAAGAGACAGTTGTTTAGTGCGATTTACCTGTTTTAGGTAGAAGTTATAGTATTATTGATTTTGGATTTTTGTTTGTTTATCGGCCGTTTAATTGGTGGTACGCTCTTGTAGACAACCATTGCATTTTTGCATTAGGCGGTCAAATTCCTACAAAATACGTTTAAAATATACTAAAAGATTATTTCTGAAAGCTCGATAAAAATTTCATAAAAAATGGTTGTAAAGTAAATAGCAATATTTTTTTTGTTATAGAATTTTTCACAGATGGCGTTAGCGTCGAAGGATATTCATTCCATACTAACTTTAATATTATAGGGTAAGCAGTATAGTAACTGGCCACTTAAGGATTCAAACATTTATATCTCGCTCATTTATCAAGATATTTTTCCAAAAAAAATATTTTATACAAAACAATTGTTTTGTTTACAATTTGCAGTATTACATTTTTCATATTTATTGAGTTTTGTATTTAAAAATTAATAATTCCTAAAAAATGGTCAAAAAGTACAGTAACTGGCATAGGTAATATGAGAGTAACTGGCCAGCATACATGTTTTCAGGATTAGCTGAAAAACTATCAAATTATTTGTTTTAAAGTAAAATTAAGTATACAGTAAAACTTAAAAATGTATAATCATACTATTTTTGTATAAAAAATGTTGTTTCAGTACGAAAAACACAATTTATAAACAATATAAATAAAATACTTTGAAAATTCATTATAATTTTGCACTTTTTTGCAGATATGTAGATTTAAACATAATATAATACAATATTAAGTATTTCAATTAAAAAGTAACGAAAGTATGAAAGATAAGTGAAGCTCAAAACATTGTCAAATTATGGAAAATGGTACAAAAATAATTGTAAATGAGTCCTGAGAGATTTCCTATTTATAGAGATGCGTGAGACACCCGGGGGACGTCAAACTCAGAAGAAATAGCCGAAAAACTTACCATCCACTTCCCAATACCATGAGTCCATGACTAAGGTTTCTAAATATGCAGATTTAAAATTAGTACATGTAGCGATCCATGGGTAAGTCAATGCTTGATATATGCCAAGAAGAAATTCCTACGAAGAAATGAGAAACAAAACTTGATTGATAGACTTCATGAATTGCTGGCAACACAAGAAACAATGTGCAGGACATGTATCAAGGCAAGATCCCGTTTCCCTTAAGAAGTTGCCTTCGCAGAAGACGATAGAATAGGGTTTAAGATGGATGGAATAGTTATTATCTGGATCGCAAGAGGAGAAACTTTGGATAACATGGCACAATGGTGTTGATAAAGGAAGCAGAAGTAATAGTGATTATTTAAATACTTTCAGCCATGGGAAATATCTGTGACGACCCAGAAAAATCTGAGCTTAAATCATCAATATAAAAATAATTTAGAGAGAGGAGATTCTCTACTTCACCTACGGGAATACGAACTCGGTGTAATCAATTTTCCTTTGATGACCCCAAGTAGACGAAAAAGGAAGCTACGAGATAGCTTCACTGCGTTCCTGTACATTAATAATCACATCCTCCCACCCCTATGAACACTTTTGGTCTAACTAAAGGTTATGTCCACCCTAATAAGCTCTCCTGGTTTCTCGGACCAACTCGGTCCCGATGTAAGGCTCGTCTTATAACCATGTTGATAAAGAGACTGGCTCCATCTCTTCCACTTATGCCAAAATCCATAAGCTCTTCTTTAAAGTGTCTCCCTCGTGCACGAAACCCTGAGGCGTGGCCAACGTTCTTCATATTTTAAACAACTTTGATTGTCCGGTTATTCCAGATCGCATATTCCTCTTTTGACCCATCTGTAGGATTTCTTTGTGACCTCAGGTATTTTCCTCTCCTCCCATGAACTTATTAAGGTGAAAATCCATGACACAATTGAATATAAGGAACTAAGATGCAGCCTTTCAAAATAAACAATAATTATAGTAACTGGCCACCCATGCCAGTTACTGTAACGGATGCACCTATTGAAATGGGGGTTTTAAATAACGAAAATAAATACTATGAATACTACGAATATGGTTTAAAATTGCATAATTTCGAACGTGATTAAAAAACATAGTAACTGGCACCCTTGACCAGTTACTGTCTAATCATCAAATTCTTGATTCTGTTACTGGCCACCCCTCGGTATTATTTTAAAAATCCATTATTTCATCCCTAATGTCTGTGAATATTGTAGAAGCAAGCCTTCTTTATGAAATAAAATAATAATATCATCAAAAAACTACCAAAAATTTACTGTAAACACATTTGATGTATACCACTTATCCTTAACAAATGGACAACGAATTACTGATATTTTATACAAAAGTAGCTACCTCATGAAAAAATCGCACAAAACTGACACAAATGAATGTCTCATTTCAATGAAATTTGAAGAGTGCATGTAGAAATAAACGAGCTATCAACCTATCGAAGTTAGGGTACAGATATTCTCACCCAAGTCTTATTTTTAAAGAAAAATGATCGGGGTGGCCAGTTACTGTTAATGGCCAGTTATTAAACTGCTTACCCTATTTTATATAATTTCTTAATTATTATTTTTTTCAATTTTTTTATTAGTTATTCTGTTATTCGAAGCAGAGAAGAATCTAATAAATCAAACATCGGAAGAATCTGTTCTGCCAATCTCGAGTTACAAGTGTTCGCGCTAACCCAACTTTCATCCAATTTAATGCATATGTAGATATCTGTGTGAGCTTTGCCAATCTACTGAATATCCAATGGGATAACTCAATGAGTTCCAATAACCGAATGATTTCTTAGCTTTCAGTATATCTAGGAATTCTTGTGGTACTGCATATTGCGATCCTGACTTTCTGGTGTCTACACAGATCTGGCCATGAGACGGAGATGGACAGGAAAGATGTGTTATACTTTAGTTCGTTATCTAAAGAAAAACTTAACTATTATCAAGCAAAGGTAATATTATTAACGCCTAATTTATTTATTTATTTATTTCTCCATCCATAGGCCCTTGCAGGCACTTGGTGGCGTCATTATTACATATAACAAATATTAATTTTCAGTAGTCAAGAAATTCAATATAGACAATAATAATAATAATCATAAACAAGGAGCAGAAGACAAAAACAAAATGTGAAATACCTATGATTTGCAGTGCCGGTTGATGTAAGGAGTCAACCGGCACATTGTCCTTGACATGTTGTATTTTTATTATCAATTTAAAAAAAAAATGTGTATAATATAATAATAAGTAGATACCTAGTAACAACTTGATAGTCTATGCTAAACGCTGCTGTTAGCCTCATTTAGCATATCGTCAGTGGAGTAAAATGATTTTTCGACAAGGTACGACTTCACTCTCTCTCAAACTCGGAACTAGCCAGATTTCGGATGTCTGCCGGGAGCACATTGGACGCTCTGACAGATATAGTTTTTAGATGTTTTTGTCAGTCTATGTTTGACGGGTCTGTGGGGCTAGTACGAGTTTTATCGAAAGCTAATTTCACGCAAATAAACGCGTATTAGCGTGCAAATAGTGTTCTTAAATCAAACGATCGAATCATTTGATCATTTTGGTATAAACCTTTTTCGAAATTCTTTCGACGATCGTTTCGATATTCGATCATCGAAAACTTCTACTAAAGCTACTGATGTCGTGTTTGTGTCTTGTCTCGTATCTGTGTGCATCGCCATTTTCGGGGGTTCTCGGCAGATTCCTTCGTGCGTACAATAAGCACTCCCTTATGTATGCACCCGAGAGAGTAAGTATGCCTAGGGATTTAAATTTATCCCGGCATGAATCCCTCGGGCGCATACCCAGGATCGCTCTGACTGTCCTTTTTTGTAAGATGAAGACTCGAAAGAAATCTGCCGCTTGCCCCCAGAATAACACGCCATATATGTCATGACGGTATGGAAGTACTCAAAATATACATTTTTGCTGTTTCCTGTCCACATATTTGTTTAGTTTTTTTAATGGCATAGATTGCTTTGCTGAGTTTATCACACAACTGTTCAATATGCAAGCCCCGTTGCAATTTTCCATCCAAGGTACACTAAGCCAGCCTTCGAAATAACAGTAGAATACGTCCCTAAGCCTGTAGTGGTTTGTTCCATATAAAAATTGAACATCAGTAATGAATTGTTAGAGTCATTAGTTGTTACATATTCTTTAAGATTTAGTCCTGAAAAATGGCTACAAGAATCTAGACATAACAATTCAATTGGTTACAAAAAAAGCTATGTATTGACTAAAAGTCGATTTCAAGGTCCCCAATCCCCAATTCCCCACCCCGACAAATAAACTAACCAGAACACGCCCTATAGTATATACGTGGTTGCAGTTTGGGTGCTGCGGAGTATATGGTTCCCATGAGTACGGCGATGACATCCCTTTCTCTTGCTGTCCATCCCATCCCCACGATTTAAGGAGCTTCACCCACCTAAAACACATTACTTTTGAAAAGTGCATCGAAAACGAGAAGTTCTACACCCAGGGTTGTGCCCGTATGAGAATGGAACAGACCAAAATTCTAGGAATGGCCATTTTTCAAGTTTTAGTCGCTTCAATATTGACTAAGGTATATAATTCTTTATTTATTACACTACTTTTTTTTAATATACCTAATGAATCTTGAAGTGAACACAAATACACCCTTTGACTCTTTCACAGTATGCCATCTTAAAGTTTGTGTCGTGAAAGAGAAAGATGGTCGGCCATGGGCGATATTTTCAATATTTTAATAATTAATTTTTAATATTTTTATTTTAATGTTTTTAATTATTATTTTTGTATACCTATTTATTTGCAAGAATATTCTGTATTAACATACATGAGATGTGACATACATATATGACCATACGATAAATAATAAGATGGTCGGCACCTGGGATCGAACCTTCATCCTCCGAACGATACAGTACGAAATCCGGCGTCATATATTTTAGTTTTATACTTTCAACTGTGTATTTCCACAATATAAAACACCTGAAAATCTAATACGAGGATTTGTTTCTCCAGGTGATTTGCATCCTCTCAATCTGGTGGATTATAAAGAACAAGGATCTTCAAATTCCTTCGCCTCGCTCGTCTCCTGTCACGTCAATAGCTCCAATATAGACATAAATCTTTATATTCTCTTTAAGAAGAAAAAGAAACATCAAAATCCGCCTGAGACACAATCCACGACTAATAGATATAGTGTACCTAACCGGAAGAATTGACAGACGACTGTTATTGGAAAATTGGGAACTATAATATGTTTTCTTTTTCTATTTAGTTCATATTGTCAATGAAATGAAATACATAGGGACTTAATTATAACGAATCTTATATTTTTTAACACATTACCAAACCAATTAGAAGCTATCATTGTTGGATTTTGGAAGATATTTTTTACGTAGGTACATTACGGACTTACGACCATCTTTTCTGTTGTTTTACATGCAGGCTGGCTGGCCCAAATCGTCCGAAATAGGACGGAAAGCCGGTAATCAAGAAAAAAAAAACATGCAGGCTGGATTTTTTTAGGGGATGTATTGCGCACCGACCTGTAGTGGTCTATTGTGCTTCCCCTACTTGCTCATGGTGTTGCCCAACTAGAGCTTCCCCACTAGAGCTTCCCCACTAATCCCAGACGCTTCAGGAAGTCCAGCATTAGGAGGGGATCCAATTCGGCGAAGTCCTCCACCTCTATCCTGTATTTACCAAAACTTCTTGCTCTCGCATAAACTACTGCATCGCAGTCTGTAAGTAGGTGGTGAGGCGTTTCTACCCCTTCTTCGCAGAATCTACAAGTTCCATCATCTTCGAGTCCCAGCTTCCTCAGGTGTTCCCTAGGTCTACAGCGACCCGTTAAGAAGCCTGTTAGGGTTTTAAGACCTATTTTACTTAGGCTAAAACATATTTTGGTTCTTCTGGAATAAAACCCACCAAGAAGATCCTTGGATTGCCTAAGTCCGGGAAGGTTGTTCCACTGTTCTTCTCTTCCCTCCGTTCTCTTCCTTCTTATCTCTTCTTGGAATAATCTGTTACCAAAAAGGTTCTGGTCCAACTTAGTGTGTTGCTGCACCTCTTCTCGCTAGCCTATCTTCTTGTTGGTTGCCCTTCACCCCAACATGTCCCGGGACCCAGAAGAGAGTGACATTATTATTCTTGCCTAATTCATTCAGTTTTGATAGTCATTCCCATACCATTTTAGAGTTGATGATGTTGGAACTCAATGCTTTAATGGCTGCTTGGCTGTCAGAAAATATGGCTATGTTGCTTTTTTTAAATCTTCTGTCTAGATTGAGCTAGAAGCATCTATCCAGAGCGAGTATTTCGGCCTGAAAGCTACTTGGGATTTTTCCCATTGGTTCAAAGTAATTTAACGGGTTGGATTAGTGTGATCACTTCTTTTTTTTATAAAAATAAATCTGGCTCACTTAGTCTCAAAGTGAACATAAATAGACTCTTTCATAAGCTACTAAAAGCTTGCGTCGTGAAACAGAAAGATGGTTGGCACTTGGGATCGAGCGCACAAACTCCCGTATGAAACAGTACGATTGTCGGCTACAGCTTGCTTAGGCTACCAACCTTTACGTTAACAACGTTCATTCAAACACACGTCAAATATAAAATTGGCTAAGAAATGTTAGTTATGAATTTATCAGCCATTGAAATTAAACCCAAAATGTTAAAATGTTTTAAAAAAGAGAGTGCGATGGCCGGGAATCGAACCCGGATCAACTGCTTGGAAGGCAACTATGCTGACCATTACACCACCATCGCCTGTAAAACAATCAGTAGACTTTACATTTAAAAATGCTTTGTTTTAAATATAAATCGGTAAAATAAACATTTACAACTGGTCAAACAAAAGTTAGAAAACACTAAAAAAAAAGTGTGATGGCCGGGAATCGAACCCGGATCAACTGCTTGGAAGGCAACTATGCTGACCATTACACCACCATCGCCTATAAAACAACCAGTAGAGTTTACATTTAAAAATGCTTTGTTTTAACTACAAATCGGTAAAATATGATATATACAACTGGTCAAAAAAAAGTTAGAAAACACTAAAAAGAAAGTGCGATGGCCGGGAATCGAACCCGGATCAACTGCTTGGAAGGCAACTATGCTGACCATTACACCACCATCGCCTATAAAACAACCAGTAGAGTTTACATTTAAAAATGCTTTGTTTTAACTACAAATCGGTAAAATATGATATATACAACTGGTCAAACAAACGTTAGAAAACACTAAAAAGAAAGTGCGATGGCCGGGAATCGAACCCGGATCAACTGCTTGGAAGGCAACTATGCTGACCATTACACCACCATCGCCGATGAGCATCGCGCCAAATTTTCAATATGTAAGTAAAATATTTCTACAATCGATAAAAATCTTTATCTATAAAAACAAAATTCTATGTCCGATATAGACTGAAAACATCCAACCGAAGTGCCTAAAGCCGGCTTGATTAGTTAGAAGATGGTTTGAGACCTCTAAAATAATCTACATAATAATTGAAATGTGTTTCTTTTTATATCGTAGTAATCCACGCCGATTATCATAAAGACATGTCATTTAGTGGTGCTGGCTGCTGGTAATGGATTTTTTTACGATTCGCAAAGCATGTAGGTATATTGTGTTGCTTGTTTGCAGAAAAATCTTTATTGTCATACCTACCTAAGCTCGAAAAAAATGTTTATCCACTAGCATTAAGAAAAAAAGGAAATTAAAAAACGTATCTAGTTGTTTCTTGTTTGATCTTATAGAAGCACACGCCGGGAATCCGCTAGTAGTTTATACTGTTTATAAATATAATAACATTTGATCAAATAAACACTTAAATAAAAAAAATAAAAAAAAAACAATAAAAGGAAAGTGCGATGGCCGGGAATCGAACCCGGATCAACTGCTTGGAAGGCAACTATGCTGACCATTACACCACCATCGCCCGACGACCATTTTGATAAATTTTACTATTATAAAGAAAACTTTTTATGTAATACCTAGGTACTCTTAAAATAAATACCTATTCAAATTGACCAACTGAGTAAATAATAATGTAGGAGGAAAATATTACTAGTAATTTACTTTAAATGAATTTGTGCTCACTCAAAGTGAACACAAATTCACTATTTGATTCTTTCACAGTAATCTTGATGGTCGGCACCTGGGATCTAACCAACGACCGTCACTAAACTGTACGAGACCCAGCGTTGTAACAGCCAGATTTGAGGCTACCTATCACTTCGAAACTATACATCACAGTAAGTATCACTAAGCGGAAGTCCAGAGATAGGGTACCTACGTTAACACAAAATTTATGGACCAAAGTGACCCGGATAATTGATTCGGCTCACTGCTGACCCGAGCGGCTCGGGTCGCTACAAATTGATCTGTAAACCATGCCCATGACTACTGTACATTATATGTGTGACCATCAGGCAAACGTCAAATGACGTCATCCTTTAATGATCTTCATTTATGAAAATGCACTAAGCACTAAGACCTCTAATGAGAAATAAAAACGTATCTCTTAAATCCAAACAGCTGTTGCACAATGCAATCCTGATACCATCCATGATGTATGGGAGTGAAACATGGGCATGCATGGACGAAAAATATGGAAGTTGGAATGAATGCTGTGGAAATGAGATCACTCCGTAGGATATGCGGGAAGAGACTGATTGATAAGGTGAGGAATGAGAATATTAGAAAGGAATGTGGAGTGGATGTTAGTGTAGTGACTAGAATGAAAGTTAATAAAGTAAGGTGGTTTGGGCATGTAGAGAGAATGAACGAGGAAAGAATGACAAAAAGGATATATAAATCTGAAAGAATGGGTGCACGCAGACGAGGTCGACCTCGAATGACATGGTCCGATCATATCGGTTCAGTCTTAGAGGAGGGCCAAGTCAGGAGCAAAAGAAATAGGAGAGCATGTATGCGGAATGTTATGCGTTTGGAAGAAGCGAACGAGGTTTGTTTGGATAGGAATGAATGGAAATCCGTACTCTCTGCCTACCCCCTTCGGGAAACGGCGTGATGGGTAAAAAAAAAAAAACATTTTTTGTATGAAATGGTTCTAGCACAAACACTCATATTTGATAGATAAAAGTATATGACAGGAGGTAGTGACCGGAAGGCGTAGCCAAAATAACCAGTGCCAATCTCCGTTCCACAAAACAGAGAGATGGAAGATGGAATGCAGTTGTTGATCAAGGGTTTTGCTAGAATGTGATAGATTCACCATTTCGTTTAGTCCATTGAAAATCTATCAGGTATTCCAGTGTGTCAACTATACAACATAAAATGTAGTGCACTCTGCCATTGACACTTATTGCAATCTCATAATATGTCAATTTCGACCAATAAGGTAAGCCTTGAACGTTTGGTTGCCCAAATAGGAAGGAACCATAAGGTTAGTAATAGAAGACTTGAAAAAAATTTGATACCTTCAAGTTTTGATGACTTTTGCTTCGAATTCCTCGTTGGACTCCAAAAAGTCGTAATAATTCTGAGAGAATTAAAGACCACCAGAGAGACTCTTTGCCTTGTTTTAAGCGTATCCTACATGGTTTTGGTCACATAGTCAGACTGGATGAAAAAAAACAGGATAAATGTATAGACTAGTGCAAAATTTACCTTGGAAAATGTACTGAAACGAAAACCATTACCTACATGAAAATTAAGCAAAAAGATAAGACAAAAGTAATGAAAGGACAAAACCGAACATCAGAGGACATATTATCAATTTCTGCGGCCATACAGAAACGTTTATTTATCTTGTAAGAAGTATCAGATGGGATGGCATCCATGAAGCGGGACTCGCCTTCAACAAGAAATCCAAAACCTTTACATCCAGCAATATAGAACCTCAGTATACAAGTAATACCAAAACATACCTAATCTAATGAAGATAACAGTATTATGGCCCTTCTGTCTCCCAATATTCCCCTCAGTGGGGTCAAAATGGGAGTATCGATTAATTGATTGAATAGGTAATTAATAATCACTATACAAATTCTAAAGTCAGAACATCGTCTGTTGGGAAAGCTAGTCATTCTTCTTCTTCATCCATGCCCGCTCCCTATTTGGAGCATATGGATTCCACATGTCCTGGCCATGCGGTCCTGTCTCCTGCGATTACAGCAGCCGCCCCCAGTCTACACCAACGCCCTGAAGATCAGCTTCGTAGAGCCTTTTAATTGTTTGGAGGGGCCTACCGCGTCTCCGATTGCCTTCTGGGTGGTAGTTGAGGCGAAGACGGGTTATGTCTTCCGTAGGCTTCCTGAGTACGTGACGTAGCCAGGCCAGTCGGCGGAATCTTACAGGTCAAATCTCTTTGACCGGAAGTAACGGAATTTCCACTATAACGAATCGTCAATTTGTCCCCTAAAAACTTCCATATAAAATGTACTAAACCATAATTCTTTGTAACGAAGTCGATCTCAGTATAAAATCTTGCAAATGTATTCGAGTACTTTTTAAGCTAAAACGCATCGAATAAAGTGCAAGTTTGAGAAATGTACTCAGGACTGAGTACTAAGTTCACCAAAAGTACTCAGAGTACAATCTACGAGTACTTGTACCTACTCGAGTACCACACAACTCTGATGGGGTTGACCTGTTTCATATTGCATGGAACTGGTTGACTAGAAAAAACATGCCTCCGGCAAAAAATTCTATTGACTCTACTTACTCATTTATTTTGAATGATTCATTTTATTATAACGTAACATTTTTTAAATAACACAGCCCAGAGGGGTTGGACCTTGAAAAATGAAAAAAAATATTTGAGTACCGAATTATTTAAATCGAACTGCAAAGCGCCATCTATACGACACCGGTGAAAAATATTTGAATATATGGTTCTAATCTTCGCTAATGCAGGAGCGCCACGAGAAATAAAAATGTAACACTAAAAATTTATTGAGTTATCATTGTAGCATCGAAAATGTTTTCTTTATTATTCCATAGAGTAATGTTGGTTTACTTGACGACACTTTTACGAAAAAATAGTCATGAAAAAAAAAAACAATAAGAGGGAAACATTTGCTTTTTGCAATGTCCCAAAATACAGGTGGAATAACTGCGAGCATATTCGATGGAAGAAATCTATAGGCATAAGAAACGGTACCTATCATAGTTAGCTATCTTTATGGACAGCATGCTTTTCTATTTTTTTTTTATATAAATTTATCTAAAATAGTACATTTTAACTAAGTAGGTACGATTCCTGAAACACGGTTCAAAAAATTCTGCAAACCTGAGGGCTTTGTCGAAACACACCTAAGTACCTCCCTAGTCTTTATGACTTTTTCCTAGAATTCGAATCAGTTCAAGTCTGCCTGTATCACTTCGTTCAAGAGTATCAGGCGGCAAAAAATGCTTTCTATTGAGCTCGCTCTCGCAACTTATTATGACATATTCTTATATTTTTGGGTGAAAGATGGTACCACCGCATCACGAACTATATGCCGGCGCACCCAGCGTCAGCCCATCACATCTACCATTATGGAGAGGAGATGGACTTGGCTGGGACATGTGTTCAGGATGCCGAATGACAGTTGGCCGAGGAGAGCGCTATTCTTCCCCATCATCAGGATCTCGAAGACGAGGAAGACCCTCTCATACTGTGTTCCGCTCCTTCGAAGCAGAGTCGAGCAATCTGGACATTGTGTGGGACGAGGTCATAAACGTTACGCAGGATCGAGTTCGATGGAGAGCCCTTGTTGCCTCCCTATGCTCCTGAGTGGGGCGTAAATTTGGATTGGATTCTTACATTCAAAATGCTCATCTATGATTCAAAGAACGCCTATCAAATCCAAGAGTTAAGCTCAGAGTGCTTAGTATGATTAGTAAATTAACACTACGGAAATGTCCCCGTATCATTTTGTTAGTTTCAATATTATACCTAGGATGGTGTTACAGGTACACAAATTGGTAATGTTCATTTACGGTAAAAGAAAGAATGCGTGCTATATGGATCGAGCAACAAAACATAGAGTAAAACATTATATATTATGAAGAAGTATCTAACAACTAACGACTCTAAAAATTCATTACTGATGTTCGATTTTTGAATGGAAGAAACCACCACGGGCTTACGACCGTCTTCTACTGTTGTTTAAAAGGCTGGCTTAGTGTGATAACTTTACGTTAACAACGTTCGCCATTAGGTGGTAATGTGTTTGAATCTCCGAAACTTCTAATCATGAGAATTCTCGACATGTTCAACATAATATCGAAAAATCTCATGTATGCAACAAATAGATATTTAATAATAAATAATTGAAATATAGAGATAAAAGTTGGAAATTATTGAGAACAAGAGAGCAACCAAATTTAAGCTTATATATTATGGGCTGCTTTAACTGTTTCTGAACAAAAACCTTAGGTAATAATAACAATTGTCAAGGAATCCCAACGTTGGCGATCACTTTTAATTATTAATTATTCTATTTACCAAATAGCTGATCAATTTACTCCATAGTCCTAAAGTCAGGTCCTATATCACAATATACCGCAAACTTCAGAACTCCAGAACCCCCCCCCCCCTTCTCTCTTTTTCTTCCCTTTCACCTTTTACCTCTTTTAGTTTCATTTGTTTATTTTGACTAATATGAAGTGATATTTACTGAGAAAAGTGAGGCTTTTTAACCTTTTTAGCACAGTAGGCGGCCCAATTTTAGAGCAATCGTTGATAAGGTCGCTCTCCTAACTTCATTATTCGTCCTAAGCCTTTTTCTTTTTTTCGATTGAATATTGAGAGTTGAAAATTGCAATTCGCATAAGAAGTTTGTTGCAAATGGTGATAGAATTGCAACAGCACGCTTTGAATGCAGTGATATTTAGGCTAATGTCTAGTTCTACTTTGGAAATTCTTTATTTAATGTCGGATCAGTGTCAAAGAGAAATGGTATCCGAGAATGTATTTCGTACCCAGTCCATAGGTTGCAGATCACACTTAGGAAAATGACATTTCTTTTTTCTAGCTTCAAGTGTTTCACTACAATGCCTGGACTTTTTTCTGAATTAGCAAGGGTCTCATTTTTTAGCGGCACGCCAACTGATGGCCAGGGTACACTTTGCGGAACACTGCTGAGTCTATCTTATGTTACATTAGTTTTTTAGCCCATCTGCAACCCCAAATCTTTTAGGTGTAGTTGAGGTGTAATATGAGACGAGAGTGGTTGGTAGACTAGCGGTTACAATGCGTGGGTTCGATCCCAGGTGCCGACCGTCTTCCTCTTTCACGACACAAGCTTTAAGTAGCTTACTGTGAAAGAGTCAAAGAGTGTATTTGTGTTTACCTTGAGTGAGCACAGATTCGTTTTTATTAAAAAAAAAAATCTTTCACGCATAATATTATTTCTTATTATCATACAGTGATTTCAAACTAACCTTCCTATCAAATTAATTTCGTCTTTACAATTATCATTCCATAAAATCAGATGTTCACAGTACATACAGTGTGTCTCAAATGAGAACAGTACAACAGCCAATCATTGCAGTCTTCTAGAATCGCATAATGATCTGGCTTGGCCATGTTCTCCGCATGAGAGTCTTTAATTTGCAAGCTTTAATGGACTATTGTCGTCTTTTTACACTAGGCATGCTAAAATTAACGACTAAACGGGCATTAACCGCGGTTCTACAAGACGCTGTCCTGAGCTGGGATGGCTGTGCTACTAGCGTGTAAGAATTTCGTGGCTTGCACATGCTCCACACTAGGAGTGTACGTGGATGAAGTCCGAAAGTAAGTAAAAACATTCAGTGAGGTCATATTACAGACAAACCACACTACATTCCCAATTTCTCGTCTGTCTCCTCCATAAAAAATAATAGATTCAAAAACACGTATATTTAGTAAACTTACCAATACATTAGTTTTGATGTATCAATGAGGGTGTAGGTAGATATGTAGCTACCTTTGAAGGGATGTACCTAATTGTATGTATTGCTTGGTGGTGTGTAAAACAAACGAACGTAGCAATGGACGACGACGCCGTAAGGGTTGTCAGGGCGACGAAAATCCACAACATTCTTGTATTGTGCGCAATTATTGCTTTCACCTCTACACATACTCCCAAAACACCCGAATAGATTTATTATACTTTTTATTATTTTATGGATAAAGATTTTTTCAGCGGATACACAGAGGTTCAAATGTAGCCACTTAAATCAATCAATCAAAACTCCCTTTGAATCCCACTCAGGGCCATAGGAAGGCAACAAGAGCTCTCCATTGCGCTCGATCTAGCGCAATGCTTAATACCTCCTCCCACACCATGTACAACTCCCTCAGCTCTACCCCGAAGGAACGGAACACGGTATAAGAGGCTCTTCCGCGTCTTCGAGACCCTGATGGGAGGAAAAACAGCGAGAAACAAAACAAAATAGCCGCATACCAATGCGCAATCAACCATTTTCCTGAACGAGGCCATTTCGAGCATAGGGAGACTAAAAAAAGCTATCCGCTGCGATTGGTCTTGGGTAATGATTAAAATCCATCAGCTCTGTGCCGTTATTCTCGTAGCGGTCTTAATACGCTCTTATCTTGATTGACAATCATAAAATGGCGGATTGGTATTCACAAAACAAGATATCTAGTAGATATCTTAAAAATTCGTTATGTTTGAAATATCAGTATGAAAATGATCCAGTTCAAGATAGGATTTAAGATTAGATTCCGATAGTTTTGTGAATACGACTGCTTGCGATCGTGTCTTAATCATATCGTAAAGTGATTTTTAAAAGCGATTGATTACGAGAATAGCCCCACTGAAAAGAAGGCATTCCATGTCTTCAATATCTTTGCAGGGACAAAAAGTGCGTGTTAACGATTTTTTTTAATAAACGAAGTGCAAGATTTATTTATAATGATCTTACGAGAATTGACATTTATAACTTACTAGCCCCACAGGCGTTGATTTATTTATTTAAAAAGACTGAACAGATTAGTACACCATAAACATAATGAAATTTCATGTATCAGATATTATAATACTATCATCAATATTATATTACACTAGCTTATACCCGTCATGCTTTACGTTTTTGATTCCGATTGTCAGGCTTGATCGGTAGGTAATTAAACAGGTTCTAGTCTAGCTTCCCATTGCTTAACAGACCTCTATAACTGACATAAGCACAGAAAAAGAAGAATGACACTTTTACAATTTTTGTTTTACCGACCTCATAATATTATTCGAACCTACCGACATAATTTGCAAGTTTTCATAGAGAGAGCTATATGGTTTGAATCTTATTTATTTATTTATTTATTTTATACTTTATGCATATTAAAAATAGTGTACAAAAAATAGTGTATAGACAAGTGGCAATGGCGGGATTATAGCCGTAGCAATCTCTAACATCCAACCACAATCTTAGCTACATTCCCTACACCCATGTGTGATAATTAATTAGGCATTCCACCCATAGAGGGTGATATGTGTTATGAGTATAAAAGCCGCTGTCAAACTTCAAAATGGAGGAATCATTTTGCAATTTTTTTCATTAAATCTTTATTTATTGAGAATAATAAGATTTGAATAACATTTATATGTATAACAAATCAATCTACAATTATTTTATTACATTTTCATACTGTAATACCAAGATTCTATTCAACGTTTACATGAGTAATTTTGTTTCCAAAAGATGGCTTACTGTCTTTTTGAGAAATTTGTATGAAGATCCCAAAAAAATGGAGTTTTTTAAATAGCTCTAAATATATTAAAGTTAATGCAGCAAATTGTATTTAAGAACCTTCTCCAGCATTTTGTACGGCTCTGGGCATATTAATATCTGACCTTAATGTATGTTTTCTATGATTGATGCTCTTACAAAAATATAAATAAACGGACTAAAATATTATGTAGAAGAATTACCGCATTTTAAGGTTATGTTACATTACAACTAGATAATATATTGCAAACGATTTCTAACATGTTGTAGGTATTAGAATGTTTTGTGAGAAATCGATTGTTTCGCGAAGATAAAACTCAAATTTTATGTTTATTTATTTACAAACAAAAGGTTTTTAAGCGAGTTACTACCTTTTGCTTGCACAAGTTTCTATAAAACTGCGAAGTTACAAAACTATTACAGAATCTATTGAATAATAAAATATTGTTATTATGTGTTTCTCCAGGATATTTTCGTTGTTTCCTTTGCTGCAGGGTTTCCGGCACCCTTGTTCTTTTTTTCGAGCTTCTGTATTAAGAGGCAGGAAATCGAAAAAAATCAGACCGTGAGGTTTACAGACGAATGTTCTGAAAAACAAAACGGTTAGAGGAGGTACGCAAAATTCAGCCAAAATAAACCAATTCATGTTTGATCACTTCAATTTTAATATTTGTACCTACTAAAAAAGTATTCTTTGAGTATTTTCTTCAAAACGTCATTATATTTCTTACTAGCAGTCTGTCCCTGCTTCGCACGGGTAGGTACATAGGTATTTAAAAAAATAATTCAGTTTTCTTATGATCTTTATAGATCCCTAACTTTATCAAAATATTCTATAGGCTATGTTAATCTGGAATAATGTAGCATTCTAATGGTCCCCTCCCGTCCGGCTCGTACCCCAGTGACGCCTATATCTCTGCCGCATTTCAAATAAAAAAAATTTAATAAATCAACATATTTTAAAGAAACAAAATATTTAGTTTTTTCCACAATTTTTTTAAGTTTTCAAAAATTGTGGAAAAAACTAAATATTTTGTTTCTTTAAAATAAGTTCGAAGTATGTTCCACCAAGTAGCCACGGTCGAAAAGATAAATTATAATAAATCAACACTTATTGTGGCATTATTATAATAGTTAGACGTATGCTGTCGACATTTTTTGTAGATAATTATGTCTTCTACAAAGTGGTAGTACATTATTTTATTCTATCATCAATAGTTTTCACAGCGCACGCGATGTAAAGAATATTTTAGGTAATTTTTTTACACCTTGTGTTACATTATTGGAGTTTTAGTAAGGATCCCAAATATTTTTGAAAATTCAATATTGCCTATGTTCACCGGGGATAGTGTAGCTTCCCAAAAGTGAAAGAATTTTTCAAATCGGTTCAGTAGTTATAAATAATTAAAAATATAATATTTTTAAGCATGCAAAAAATCAAGAACCCTACTATCTAGAAATAATTCCCAGGCGAGGGAATCAAAAATACGCCGAAATGAAGAATCTTCATCTATGCTTCTATCTTAAAATATTCCTCGACAACCAACGGTTAGAATTTAAAAATATTCACTAAGCGTTTTTAACATTGAAACGTTTCTTTAGAAAAAAAAAAGTTTGATACTTATTCGGCAAATAATATCAAAAACTTCTACGTCTCTTTGGTTATATTCATTACATGACAATCGAAGAAAATTTTTGGAAATTTGAAATAAAATAATATGTTTTTTCTTGTTGATACAGTTAAGTTGAACGATGTAATGTTGAATAGGGTTTCTGAGGTCAGGGACCTGGGAATATTGTATATGCCAAGTTTTTCATTTCGTGAACACGTAAATAATATTGTAGAGAAGGGCAATAAAATGCTTGGTTTTGTGCTACGTAACTCAAGGCACTTCAAAAATCCCGCCACACTAAAGATTCTCTACGATTCACTGGTGAGATCGATTCTGGAGTCGGGATCCATGATTTGGTCTCCTTGTGAAACACTATATATCACAAAGTTGGAAATGGTTCAAAAACGTTTTGGCAGACAATTAAACAGAATGACTTATGGCTTTTATCCATATATGTTCCCGTCAGCATTTATTTATGGTTGCTTGGGGATATCGTTTCTTCATAAAAGGAGAGATGAATATCTGTGCCGGCACTTTTTTAAGTTGATAAATGGTATTATTTCTAACCCAATAATTTTACGGGAAATTGATTTTTATGTACCCGACTCATATACCAGAAGTAGAAATCACCTTTTGTTGTATCCTCAACGCGGCAGAAGCAATCTTATACTTAATTCCCCAATCAATAGGGCCGTTAAACTATTGAACGAAATATCTGAAAGATTAGACATTTTCAACATATCATATAACCAATTTACTAATGAAATTTATTTGCTGATTAAGTGAACGATAATGGTTTTTACTGTTTCATTTTTAAAATTTTTAGATATCTTAAATTTTTATACTTCATTAGTTATTTAAGGAATGTATTTTTTTTTAATTGGTGCTATTTTTAAGTGTATGTGTATAAATAATTTTCATTTTATTATTATTATTATATGATTTTTATTATTGATTTTACGTTCTCTAATTTTTATATGCGTATGCATGTGTATGTATTTTTTTTTTATATTTAAGCTTCTTAGTAATCTAAAGATATTTTCTTTCAAATGATGTTATTTTTATTTTTTATGTTATCTGATTTCGTATTGGGTGTGTGAATTTTTTATTTATTTTTTGTTGTTGTTATTATTATTAATTTTACATCTCACCGAGTTGTTATCTATTCGCAAATGAAACTTAATTGCTACTTAAGTGGGCGATGAGCTTTGTTTTTTATGATTTTAAAATTCCATCCATATTTATTTTTAATCATACACGGCCATATGTCATAATATTGTAGCATTGTTATTATTATTATATTATTTTCATTTTTTTATGTATTTTTACATGCATTGTATTTGTTACATAATTTATAATGTTTTTATTGTTGGTTTGTATATTTTATTTATTTGAGGTTTAGTTTTTAACTTTTTTATGTTTTAATGTAAACTTAATAGCTGTTAATTAAGTGAATCATCTATGATCGATGAAATTGTAAATTGAGCGCGATGTTCACTCCCTACTGTACGCGATAGTATTTATATTTGTATGTGTGATACGCAACAGAACGGCACTATGCGTACGGTGCACCACCCAGCGAGCGTTGCATGCCGTGTCTATTATAATATGGAATGATATGATGTTTATTGCCTTTATTCTTGTAATTCTAATCCAAAATTTGTTTGGTTTTTGATTTGTTGTTGTTCTTATGTAATATTGTTTTCCATCGCACTCAGCGAAAAGGCGTATGCTGTTATGCTGAGTGCGATCATCTTTATAAAGGTAAAATAAATAAAAAAAAAAAAAAAAGTACTCAAATTATGAAAGGGCGTTTCAATTATTTTTTTAAAATAAATAAACACTTATTGTGGCATAACTATAATAGTTAAACATATGCTGTCGCGACATTTTTTGTAAATAATGATCTCATCTACAAAATCGTTGTACATTATTTTACTCTATCTTCAATAGTTTTCGCAGCGTACGCGATGTAAAGAATATTTTAGGTAATTTTTGCACCTTATTGGAGTTTTAGTAAGGATCAAAGGCTATATGAAAATAAAATATAGCCTATGTTCAGCGGGGAGAGTGTAGCTTCCCAACAGTGAAAGAATTTTTCAAATCGGTTCAGTAGTTTCGGAGCCTATTCCCGTCAAACAAACAATCAATCAAAACTTTCCTCTTTATAATAGTAGTGTAGATAAATTTAGTTGGTGCATCATGCGGTTGTAAGACCTCGATGATTACGGGAATGCAATATTTGATTTATTTGTTTAAAATTTCTATTATCAAAATGAGAAACCAAAACAAAATGGACCAAAATATGAAGGGAGCACCTAATTGGACGGGAAAAAAACTTAAAAACAGTATATTTATTACAGAAAGCGTTATTGTACACTCGAAACCATTGTCGGTTGACATAAAATCCAACATGGCGGGCTAAAATCTACAGAGATCAGCTCGCAATCAATCGATATGGGTTAAACTACCTCGACAACGGCTTGATCGGAAATTTTCTACCGCTGAACTCTTATTTTCCACTGATCACAGTTTTTATAAAGCAGTAAGAGTCTAAGAGACAGCGAAAGATATCCCCAAAACAGACTGCTTCGGTGTCCAAGTACTGAGATCTTGGCCGCAAGAGTGCAACATTACACAAACAGATAAAAGAAGACCTGGACTCTCAAATACGGCGGGCTACCCATTACTACTATTATGGAGAGAAGATGGCTAAAACACGTTGTAGGGATGCTGAATGAAGGTTGGCTGAGGAGATCTCTGGTTCCTTCGGAGCAGAACTGAGGTGTTTAAATATAGTGTGGGAACTGCGCGATATCTAGCACAGTATAAATTTCTCGTTGATCCCTATGTAGGACCGACCTCGGTGGCCTAGTTGTACTAGCGTGGACTTCAGATCCGAGGTCCCGGGTTCGATTCCCGAGGTCGGGTCAGAGTTTTTCTAAGTGTTTTTTCACTTGAAATTTCTACCCGGGGTTGGCCTGTCTCAGATTGGACGGGACCGGTTGACTGGAAAAAATTGCCTCAGGCAATAATTTCCGCCGGCTATACTGACACCTTTATATAGAAAAGGGTCAAAAAGCGGGAATCGAATGATTGAAAAAAGCTAGATGGTGTTTCATTTGGATATACCAAACAGAATGTGCATTAATTTGGTATGGTAGGTATACGAATTAATGCAGTTACACATCCCATGAGATGCGTTTTCTTTATTTGATGTAATTTTTTGAGGTAGTAAGTTAATACTGGCATACCTACTTAATCAAACCAATGTTGTACAAGCAAAAGGTAATAAGTAAGTAGACTTCTGAATTATTACCTACTATTTTTCGGTGAAAATATTCAAAATAATAAAAATGCTAATATCCAATAGTTTACGTAAAGAATTAATCTATTAATTAATGGCAAAAGCAGATAAATCGGAATTACCGTTACGAAACTATTCATTTTGCAAAAATAATTTTCCCTTAAAACGCGATTATCTCGAAACTATGAAATTTCACTTATGACCTTTTGCTTGTATACCTACCCTCGATATTGTCTATGCACTCTTGACACTTGTAATTTTAGTGAATTAGTATTGTAGCGCGTTTTTTGTTTGTTATTGTTGGGAAATCAATCTAAATAAATTTAAATATTGGCAACACTGTTTTGTTTATATGTATAATTTGATTTGAATTTGGAAGTGTTCTTTTCATTTGACTTTTGTTTCTATTTTCTTCAATAAAAAGATGGTTCTTCATTGTGCAGTATAAAAATATTTTGTTTCCTATCTTTAAAAAATATCAACAGGTCATGGACCCAGTAAGTGGATTTACATTAAAAGTGTT
The DNA here is from genome assembly GCA_963576905.1 of Mystacides longicornis. Lineage (NCBI taxonomy): Eukaryota > Metazoa > Arthropoda > Insecta > Trichoptera > Leptoceridae > Mystacides > Mystacides longicornis. The sequence continues at coordinate 3,497,187 of OY756433.1, read as the reverse complement.
AAATGGAAAAGAAGATTATGCAACATGGAAGTTTCGCATGAAAGCATATTTGATAGATTGTAACTTGTGGGAAGCAGTAAATGGTTATCCAGAAAGTGATAAAACTGACGAAATTACTAAAAATCGAAAAGATGAAAGAGCTCTAGCAAAGATTTGTCTTACATTAGGACAATCCGCTATTCCACATATACACAATTGCGAAAAAGCAAAAGCAGCATGGGACAAATTAAAAGGCGCCTATGAAGATAGTGGTATGGGTTCGAAGCTACACCTACAAAGGAAATTATACCGTTTTAATTTAAAGGATTTTAAAAGCATTGAAGAATATCTCACAGCCATCATGTCAACAGCACAAAAGCTTTCAGATATAAGTAAAGTTATTCCAGATGAAGATTTGGCCGCAATAATACTTGGAGGGCTGACTGAAAGGTACGATCCCATGATTTTAGCTCTAGAAAGTTCAGATGTAAAAATCACGACAGAAATTATTAAAAATAAATTGATTAATGATATAGGCAGAGAAAATCAAAGTAACAATAATGAAAAAGTGTTCTCATCAAATACATTCAATAAAAGGAATGACAGATTCAAGAAAAAAGAAATAATCTGTTTTAATTGTCAACGTAAGGGGCACAAACGGCCAGATTGTCCTCTTCTTAAGAAACATTTTAATAAAAAAGGTGAAACATCATTATATACGAATACTTATAATGAAATATCTGATTTATGGTATGTGGATTCTGGAGCGACTGCTCATATGACATCAAATAAAAGTTTATTAAAGAATTTCACATCAACAGATAATCTAGAAATAACAGTGGCTAATAACCAGAAAATATTTAGTACAGGAAAAGGTGATGTACCTGTTTCAAAGTCTAACAGTGAGATAAAGTCAATAAGTGATGTTCTGTATGTTCCAGAAGTAAACGCCAATATTTTATCAGTGTCTAAATGTATTTCCAAAGGTTTTAAAGTATTATTTAATAAAGATGGAGCTCATATTATGTCAAACGAAACAAAAGTTACAGGAAATGTTATATTAAAAGCACCCCTGCATAATGGGCTATACAAATTCAGTGTGAATGATAGTGAAAAAGTGTATAATGCCTATAACATAAATAAGCAAAGATTGTGGCATAGTAGACTTGGACATCTATGTCGATATGGTATGAACTTACTATCAAATGGTATGGCAGATGGTTTAGATTTTACACCTGGTGAAGATAAAGATATATGTACAGCATGTCATGCTGGAAAACAATCTAGACAGCCTTTTAAAAATATACCATATAAAGCAGCAAGAAACAAATTAGAATTAATACACTCAGACTTGTGTGGACCTTTTAGCGTTGAATCTTTTGAAGGTAACAAGTACATGTTATTATTTATTGATGACTTTTCAAGAATGATTTTTGCCTACTTCATTAAATCAAAAGATGAGGTATTGGATAAATTCATAGAATTTAAAGCTTTTGTTGAGAAACAAATGGATAGAAAAATCAAGATTCTTCGAACAGACAATGGCACCGAATATGTTAACTATAAATTTGAGAATTTATTAAAATGTGAGGGTATACAACACCAGACAAGTATACCGAGGACTCCTGAGCAGAATGGTCTGGCGGAGAGGGCCAATCGGAGTATAATAGAAAAGGCAAGATCTATTCACCACGGAGCTAAATTATCACAAGCATTTTGGGAAGATGCAGTAAGAACTGCTGTATATATTAAAAACAGATCCCCTCATAGATCATTATATAAGACGACACCACAAGAAAAATGGACAGGCATTCGTCCAAATCTTTCACATTTAAGAGTATTTGGATGTAGAGCTTTGCTACATGTTCCTAAAGAAGAACGTAAGAAGTGGGATTCTAAGACCAAAGAATATATTTTTGTTGGATACAGTGAAAATAAAAAGGCATATAAATTTAGAGATATAATATATCCTAGAAAAATAGTGCATGGAAGAGATGTCACTTTTATGGAAGAAAATTTCTCTAGTAATAAGGAGGATAGTAATAAAAATGATCATTCTTCAAAGGAAAAAGTTTCTGGAGATCGTAACATTTCTACTGGATTTGAAAAATTGTATGATGATATTGCAACCCGTAATGAGGATGTTGTAGATTCACAGGATTCATCCACAAAAGATGATGAATCAGAAGAAGACTGTGTATCAGGTGAAGAAGATGACGTATCAGATCAGGAAATTGACCCTGATATATCTACATCTCTAGATACGAACCTGAATGAAGCAGAATTTAGACATGACTATCCATCTACGAGTAGTCAGCAACACAAATATCCAAAACGAGAGCACAAGAATAAAAACTATAATGATTATGTACTTTATAAAGTAGAATCAAAATTATCGAGTGAACCTCTAACTGTAGAAGAGGCTTTATCTAGAAATGACAGAGATAATTGGGTTAAGGCCATGCAAGAAGAGTACAAGTGCCTTATGAAAAATGATACTTGGGAATTAGTAGAACGAAAGGATGAACAAAAAGTTATACCTTGCAAGTGGGTTTTTAAATTAAAAAGAGATTCAAAAGGAGACATTTTAAAATACAAAGCAAGATTAGTGGCAAAGGGTTTTACACAGACATATGGTATTGATTATAATGAAACTTTTTCACCCGTTGTCAGAGACTCCACTATTAGATTGTTGATTGCATTAGCAGCTAATTGTAACATGAGCATTGACCACTTGGATGTCGAAACAGCCTTTTTAAATGGATCACTGAGTGAAACCATTTTTATGGAGCAACCAGAATATTTCAAAAATGGAAATGATGTTTGTTTTTTGAAGAAATCCATCTATGGTTTAAAACAAGCTTCAAGGGTATGGAACATAACAATGAAAAAAATTTTTAGTAAAGAAAATTATGTTCAATCAAAACATGAACCCTGTTTATTTAGTAAAAGAGTCCAAGATAAGGTGATTTATGTAACAGTTTATGTCGATGACATACTCATTTTTACCAACAGTAATGAGTTGAAAGAAAGATTAAAATATGAATTAAAAAGAAATTTTCAAGTTAAAGATTTGGGAGAAATTAAACATGCTATTGGATTGAATTTTACAAGGAATAAGAATACAAATGAAATTAGAATTGATCAAAAGCACTACATATATGAAATATTAAAAAGATTTGGCATGGAAAATTGTAAACCAGTCTCGACGCCTGTGGATATAAGTTTAATGAAAAGTCAGGGACAAAAATTATCAAATGTACCTTATCAGTCATTGATTGGCATGTTGATGTATTTGTCAGTTAAAAGTAGACCAGATATTGCATATATTACATCTTATTTATCACAATTTAATAATAACCATACAGATGTACATTGGAAAATAGCCAAGAGAGTACTACGATACTTGAAAGGAACTATTAATTATTCCCTGTGTTATAGGAAGACTAACAAACCATTAGAAGGATATTCAGATGCAGATTATGCTAATAATATAGATAGACATTCGTTTACTGGTTATGCTTTTGTATATGCAAACAGTCCAATTTCATGGATGAGCAGAAAACAGAAGAGCGTATGTCATTCATCTACCGAATCAGAGTATGTGGCCTTATCGGAAACATCCAAGGAAGCAATTTACTTACAGAGATTATTGGCTGAAATATTGAATAAAGAAGAGAGCTCAATAAATCTATATAATGATAATCAAAGCACCATAAGAATAGCTGAGAATACCGTTTTCCATAACAGAATCAAGCATGTAGATATAAAGTACCACTTCATTAGAGAACAACTAAAAACACTTCCATGGTGAAAATACGCTACTTTTGCTATTCGAAACGTTGGTTCGTAGCATTTTGGAGACAAACTCAATGATCTGGGCGCCTAGTGGAGCCTCGATCACTAATGACATTGAGAAAGTCCAAAAACGATTTGCAAGGCACCTTTATAAGGTGAAGTATGGGTACTATCCGTATCTGTATCCTTCGCTGTACATAAATGGTTGTCTCGGTTTATCGACCTTAGAGGCGCGAAGAAACGATTACTTGTGCAGAAACTTTTTCAAAATTATCAGGGGCATCATATGCAATCCTGAAGTACTGGCGGAACTGAGTCTGTTTGTTCCCGACTCATATAACAGATCGCGTCGACACATTCTTTTTTACCCACCACATGGTAGGACTGACATTATTGCGGACTCCCCCATGGGCAAGGCCGTCCGCTTACTGAGCTATGTTTCAGCGCATATTGATATTTTTCACTGTTCCTACTGAGAGTTTGTGGATTGCATAGGTGCCTTGTTGCATTTGTGTTTGAATTGAAATTATTATTTTTTTTTGTGCAAATCAATGTTAAAAATATATTGTATTAATGTTGTGTGCGATGTATCGATGGTAGATCGATGTAGTGAGATGTACATCACTAAACAATAATTTTTGGTACCTATAGATGGCGTCAACGTCGACTGTCGAATGACAGCTGATGAGGCACCATCGTTATGTGCTATTTCGAATGTCATTTTTTCGTATTTGTTCATGTTCATACTTCATTGAATGTTTACGATGTTTATGTGAGACCTCGGGTAGTTCTTAAGTGAATTGTTTAATCATTATCTGATTGTGTTTTGTTTGCATATATGTTTTGTTGACATCTGCCGGTGCATAGGTGAATACTGTAATGCCGGCTGATGAAAGAATAAACCGAAAATAAATAAATAAATAATAAATAAATAAGTCGAGGATGGGAAGATAAAATTATCCTACATGAGCACGGAGGAAATGCCAGCTGATTTTCTTACTAAAGGAGTGAATAAACAGAAACATTACAAGTGTTTAAACAATCTTGGAATGAGTGATTAAATTTTTTTTTTGTGTTTTTCATACATACACATATATTCGATTGCGGGGGAGTGTTGGGAAATCAATCTAAATAAATTTAAATATTGGCAACACTGTTTTGTTTATATGTATAATTTGATTTGAATTTGGAAGTGTTCTTTTCATTTGACTTTTGTTTCTATTTTCTTCAATAAAAAGATGGTTCTTCATTGTGCAGTATAGAAATATTTTGTTTCCTATCTTTAAAAAATATCAACAGTTATGTTACTGTTTGTACGAAACGAAGTGATTACCAAGTTAATGCGAGTATTAAGTTCTAATATATTTGCAGTGGACGTTGTGTAATTTTTATAAGAGAATGGCAAGTGAGGATTCTGTAGTAATCGAAGAAGCTAAGGAGGAATATTCGGAACAGTTCTCTAGTGAAATAAGCAGACAGGATCTCTTGGAGGAATCCCGTTTACAAAATTTGTATTGCGATTTTGTCTTAAAGTCGGGTAATAAAAGATGGAATTGTCATAAAGTTGTGCTTGCAGCTACATCCCCCTATTTCAGGACGATGCTGAATTCTGCATTTCTAGAATCATCAACAAGAGAAGTAGAATTCCCAGAATACATGTCGGATTCTCTGGACATTGTTTTAAAGTATATGTATACGGGATCTATCAAAATATTGGTCAGTAATATAGCGGCTGTTTATACAGTGGGATCCTACCTGGTAATAAATGACCTAGTTGATATCTGTATTGACTTTATCAATAGAAACTTTGACCTCGTATCTAAAAGTGATGGTTTTTTATCGTTAGACTGGACATTGTTGGCAAGTATTATAGCATATGATCAACAACAAGCGAATGAGGAGTGCATCTGGGAAGCTGTCATGAAGTGGGTGAAGCATGACCCGGCGAATAGAAGTAAAGTGTTGCCCAAGTTGATGGAACATGTCAGGTTTGATCTCATCACTCCCACATATTTATGTCAAAATATTGCTCAAGACGATCTGCTGAAAAGTTCTACAGAGTGCAAAGATTTTATTTATGAAGTGTTCGTAAGTCGTTTTACTCAATCTAAAGATGAAGGAATGAATGTCAGCAAAAGTAGATATTGTGCGATGGGAGATATTTATGTAATTGGTGGTGACCGCAATGGCAGGACAAGGAATTCTGTTTTGAAATATAGTTCCCAGACTGGTGACTGGTGTCAAATTGAATATATGGATAAGTGTTTGAAATCATTTGGGGCTACAGTGGTAGATAATAAAGTATATACTGTTGGAGGATGTACTTCCGATGGATGTGTTACAGATGAAGTGCAAATGTTTGATACTGAGGTGAAGAAATGGTCAAAAGTTTCTCAACTGAATGTGAGCAGATATGGATTAGGAGTGTGCAGTGTATCAAATACAATTTACGCATGTGGTGGAACACATATATACTATCATTCAATGAATTCAGTTGAGTTCTATGATCTAGGTGTGGGCTGCTGGAAGAACACCACTCCAATGAATACATGCAGAATCAATGCAAAAGTGGTTTGTATGGAGGGAAGCATTTGGGCAATAGGTGGACGGTATTCTGAACAAATGGAACTCAGCTCAGTTGAGCAGTATGATCCAAGAGAGGGCTGGTGGTCACAGAGCAGTATGTTGACAGCTAGAGCACACCACGATGCTGTTGTTTTAGACGGCAAAATATATGTTTGTGAAGGTGAGTCTTTTGAAGAGTACGATCCTAGAAATAAAAAATGGCGATTGCTATCTCCCATGATGCACGGGAGGTTATACGCTTCATTAGTTGTAAATGGAGGAAACATTTGGGCCATAGGAGGTGAAACTGAGACTCTGGAGATATATGACAGACGTAGCAGTACATGGAAAATGGGGACCCCCTTACCCTGGACACTTTCTCAGCACTGTGCAGTAGTTTTACCTCACTCCATTTAACACCTTGGTATGAAATAATATTCCAAGTAGGTACTCTACATAGTGTAATAACTATTCAGAAATTGTTCAAAATTACTTACACGTGTACATTAGTCTAAACTTATTTTGCATAATAAATTACACCCTTGTGGGGCAAAACAACAAATTTTATTGAAATGTTGACCAATGGTATCACTATCCATTTATGAAAGCTAAATAATTGTATTTGAAACAAGGTTGATATATTCCTTTGACAAGGGCATATGTTAACATTATTGGTTCTTCAGAGAATCTTTTGCTTTCCTCAGATACTATTGTTTCCTGTCCCTAACCTAACCAATTGGCTAAATGATAAGATAATCCATAGTACATTGCTTTTTTTATATTATAACTAGCTGTTACCCGTGGCTTCGCTCACATGTTATTTGGTTTCTCTTCCTAAACTGGCTGAACGCTCTCACCTACATTCACTGTGCACCAGCATTATCCTAATTCGTCAAATCTACATAATAATTCAGTAATGTATGTATATTTATTTGTTTCACTCCAACTGTATGTCGGAGCATCACGCTAAAAGCGTAGGTTCTGTGTTGAATTTTTTTCTTCGCAGTTTTTCGCAAATACAATTGTGGTAATCTGAGATACAAATATTTACATTTCATTAAATATATTTTAAGTTATTAATAAATTTCTAAAATTATGAAATCTTCATAGTAAAATTTCACTAAACACGGAAAGCCATCTTTTGAAAACAAAATTACTCATGTAAAAATTACACGGAATCGGAGTAATGCGGTATGAAAATGTATTTAAAAGATTGAAGATTGATTTGAAATACATACAAATGTAATTCAAATGTTATAAACCTTATAAAATAATGATTTTCATAAAATTTATCAAAAGCTACTCCATTTTGAAGGAAATTTTGACATATTATAAGAATATGGCCACCGTTGTTAGAACAGTTGTAGCCATCGGAATCAAAGTTAAATTAGATGCCTCCCTGCATATTGTAATGTACATAATTATTTTTATATAGAACTGATGTAAAATGATTCAAGATAATAGAGTTTAGGTAATAAAATTTATGATTGAAAATTTAATTTGAAATTTGTATGAACATCCATAAAATAGCAAGAATTGAACGGTAAAACAGGTACTTACCCACACCTGGGTAGTGAGTACGTAACTTTTGCTATAGCACGACTAACCACACATCAATCTAACTACTCATAACCACGGCTTAACTACACAATAACCACGCTGAAACGCACAACTAACTACATTTGTAACGTTACGTACTCGCGCTAACTACACTAGGAAGTAGTTAGTCGTGCTATAGCCCTTACGTACTCACCCCCCTGAATCTCAAAACATTACCAAAGTGAATTTGACAGCTCAAATATTATGTTGCAGCAAACAATAGTAAACAAAACTTCCTGTTTATTTTGGAAAATAATCAGATATGTAATTATTTTGGTAATAAAATTCACTTGATTTATCCACATAAAAATTAATAACAGATATTAGATAATATGTAGGTATTAACGACACTATTCAAAATTCTTATGTAGATAAATGCAAACTTATGTTTTCTTCCTTATCATTTATTTTATTTAATGTTATATTCATCATAAAACAAGGTGGGTAATATTTTTAATAAACACAACACAAAGTGGATGGAAGCATTCGGTTCGGCAGCGTTTCTTGACATACCTATCCAAAATCCTTGCAATGCTCTCATCTAGAAAAAACATAATTCTATTAATATGTGAAAGCAAAATACAGTGATAACATGGCCATGGTTGTAAATATATAAGCAGAGCTGTTCCGAGTACAGGCAAAAACGCACAAATGTACTCGAGTATTGAGTACAAGTACTCAGTGAGAAGTACTCGAGTACAAAGTACCGAGTACATTTGTGATTAATGAAACGCAAAATCTTGTATAAACCCAAAGAGTTCTATATATTATAAACCTTTATTTGCCCTCCGCATGTTTCAACCATGGAGTCACCACATGAAAATATTACGCGCATCCTCTATGCATGTATTCCTCATGCCAATATCGTGAGGGTACTTTCTTGTTTTTGTGTGCAGTGCATCTCTAACATTAATACTACGGAGGAGACCCGGCGTCATCCACGGTTTCAGCATACGTTTGGAGTGTGGTATAGCTAAAGTGGACGTGTGTGCCCGTATGATGTCGTTCAGCGTGCTGACCATGAACTCTGTTGCACCATTTACGTCGGTCTTAATACTTACATATTAAAATCTCTAATATAAATTAAAGTCGGCTTAGTGCGAACACTTATAACTCGAGATCGGCTGAACAGATTCTTTCAATGTTTGATTTATTGTATTCTTCTCCGCTCCGGATAACAGAATAACTAGTAATAAGTTGAAAAAATGGGTAAGAAATGATAATAAAATATAATATTAAAGTTAGTATGGAACGGATCACCTGTGACGCGCCAACGCCATCGCGGGTAGTTCCCTCTCATTCTTGCAAACGTAAATGCCGTTCTTACTGCAGCCCATCCCACTTACTCCAATTTTCATACAAAAGTCAACATCGGGCACATAGAGGTAGAATGTCTGCGCGCGCATATTATATTCTCGCGTTGTTCCCGCCTGAGTTTTGAATACGAATGAAATATGGATGTTTTGGAAATATTTTATAAGCTTAACTCAATCGAATTAATTATGCATTTTTTATGGGGGCGCAGTGCACATTATGTACATATGAACGGGCCGCCTCGGGTTAGAACCACAGGACAACGTCTGTTGGGAAAGCTAGTAGTATATAATAAAACCTTTACAGAACCCCTTTAGAGATATCCAAATACCTAAATGTATGTTATATTTTTTTTGTCGACTGAACCGATGGGCTACCGACCACTTACCACAAATAAATTTTGCTACGCAGGGAGCATTTTATCAATCGCGCCAATTATCTACCAACTTACAGTTATGTCAAACGCAAATTCAAATTTAAAGGTAGAATCTTTTTTGTCAAAAGCACTAAGAAGGTTCTAAGGGATATAAGGCTCCATTTTTATATAAAGCGATATATCATTTGAAATTATATAGGTATCTCTTCATTTGAACTGTCTTAACAGTCATTGTCCTATTAAAATATTAGAAGTTTTTTTTTATTTTACATATGGAAATCGTAAGCAAATAATATAGTATCCAGCATCTCTTTCATATCAACAATGTAGAATCGCATCAATATTAATTATAATAAGAAACAACTTGAGAATATGACAGGAGTTTGTGATTCCTTTAATTGTTTCTTGGTTATGTGTGCAATTTTAAGCCCCTAAATAATATTGCATACTTTAAAACTCCTATGGCAAATAACACTTTCTTCAGAAGGTGAAAGCCATAAAAAAACAATGTCCCATTATTTGAGGTAGGCTATCCTTGTCCTATTTCGCCAAGACTGTCTGAAAAGTCTGAATATTTCTTTTTTTTTTTAATTTACATTCTAAAATTTACATTTAATATCCTAATTGCCTATTATATTTTTATAATATTTTTGTCACTATCAATCTACATTTGAAATAAAAATACAAAAAATATGTGTATCATATACAAATAGGATCAGCCCGCGAACTTTTACCATATTTTTCTGACTTGACAAACATGTCCTGTTAGAATCCCACAATTCTAATAACTTTTTTGCACCCAATGACGTCATAAGAAAATTGAGAAATCCTGGAACTTTTTGATTAAAATTAATTTGAGATATTGTGTTTTTCTATATACATACACATTTTTAGGGTTCTAGCTTTTATACTTTTCGAGATATATGAAAAAATTAAGTAAAAATTCAAATGTTGATTACCCCTGACTGAAAGAAAATTTCAAAATTCTGAGTATACAAGTTGTAAGCTTAAAGTATTCAATATTTTTTGAAATTTTAGGATCTGTGCATCAAGCGAATCAAAAGTTATAAGGGGGACACACACACACATACACACGTTGGAAAAAACACCCCTCATCCCCTCCCCCCTAATTAATGTTATCTTTTGAAAACGAAATAGTATAATTTGACTCTTTCTGAAGAAACCATTTTTTGAAATTTGATAAAACCAATTTTAAATTTTTTGGGAGATACAAGAGAGAAAAATCATCCTTTTTTATATGTGCCCTTTTTCATCCCTTTTAGTGAAAATTTGGAAAAATGTCCAAAAAAACCTACTACTCATTTCTATAGAAGAATTCATATACCAAATCACAAGTTCGTACCATGTCTAGTTTCCGAGATATACGTATACATTTGAAAACATTCAACCCTATTTTTCACCCACTTAGGGGTGGAATTTCCAAAAATCCTTTCTTAGTGGAAGGTTTTGTATTAAAACCTACCTGATTTCCAAATTTCACTTCTCTAGGATTAGCCGTTTGGGCTGTGCGTTGATGAGTGAGTATGTCAGTCAGTCAATCAGTCAGTCAGACACTTTCCTTTATTATTATAGATATAACTATTATAACTTCTACCCTTCCGAACAAGGGATGAAAAACCTTATGGAATCAGCTGACGATAATTTTGGTTTCGTGCGAATTTGGTAGGGTAAATATTTGTTTTTATAAAAGTTCTTGAATCGTAAATTTTCATAGTTTGTAGGTGTGTACCTAAAAAAACATAATTAAGTCATTGCAGTTAAATTTATAAAATAACATGTTGTTAGGTATATATTTCTTTTATTTAAGTCAATTTAAAATTAAATAATTATGATCTCTTAAAGAGAATCTAGGGAAACATAGCATCTGTAGTGGTCTCAGATATGCCATTCAAAGGGCAGTCCTGTTGTCCTCATGTAGGATATTAAGAAAGTTCCTTTCTCTGTAGTTCTAATTAATAGTTAATCTTACAAGCTTGGTCTTAATACATCATGTTCACATTCGAAGTGGTTAGCAGGCCAGTGGTTCAGTCGACGACTTTTGTTGTGAAGGTTGTGGGTTCGAATACCGGTGCCGATCATTTCCACTTTCACGACACACGTCATTCTTAGTGTGCAAAATGTTAAATGCCAAGCGTATTTGAGTGAGCACAGATTGATTTAAAAAAAATCAATAAGAATTCTTATTCACATTCAATTAGTTAATTTAATAAGCTGAAATTTATTTTTATTTTACAATATTAACACCAACAACTTTCGCCTTTGCGCTGATGCTGTTCAAATATTACAAATAAGTTAATGTTTAAAAGTTTGAGAATGGTTGATATAATCAAAAACTGTTATCACTTTGGTTTAGGTATTTTTCACAGAACCACACATTCCCACATACATAATATACATACTTAGTAGGTATGGAGATACCCTGTATAAACTAATAGAAAAGGTTCCTACGTGGAAAAAATAAAATAGGTAAGTACCTAGGTAGGTGTATAAGCTTCATGAATATTCTAGCTTTCATTTAATGAATAATTTGGTATCAAACACCATTTATCTGACTATGAATTCGTGGAATTTTGTCAAAATAATAATTATGTATACCTACTTATGGCTGATTCATACATTTTTTTGCCATTTGTTGTAAAAATAGAACATTTTATACTCCACCTTTATTGATAGTAGTAAAAAAAACTTATGATTTTTTCAATTTTGAAATAAATAGTGGATCCCGTAAGTTCTGAATAACGTTTACTTTCTGAAATTTGATATATTTATGAGTTACAATTTCTTAAATAGTTATTTATTTATTTACAGTTTTAGAAACACCACAACACACACAAAATTCACCAGTGTTCCAATAAGAGGTGTCCGCCACTTCCAATTGATTATATACACCTATTTTTTTTTAAATGAATCTGTGCTCACTCAAAGTGAACACAAATACACTCTTTGACTCTTTCACAGTAAGCTACTAAAAGCTTGTGTCGTGAAAGAGGAAGATGATCGGCACCTGGGATCGAACCCACGAAACAGTACGAAATCCGGGGTCGTTACCACTAGTCTACATGTAGAGATATGTTTGAATAGCTGCTGCTGAAAATGCTGCACATCTCATGAGTCGACAAAAGGAAAGAGAGTTCTCACCACTGTCAAGAGACCTAAGTCCGCATACTTTGACCACATATTCCGTGGTGAAAAATTTTCCTCCTACAACTTATAATGCAAGGAAAAATATTGAAGAATCGCATTTGTTTTCAATGAATACCTACTATTAAGCTACTTAAAGCTTGTGTCGTCAAAGAGGAAGATGATCGGCACCTGGGATCGAACCAAAGAACTCCAACACGAAATACGAAAGCCGGCGTATTCACGAAACGCACTTGTTCTCAATGAAGCTTATATTTTCACATTAACTTGGGTGCCTTCTACATATACATAACGATGAATTATTTCCCTGTTGTCATTTTCATGGCGTTTTCTTGGTATTGGTTGTATGGCTCATTGAGTTGATTGCGTAAAATGTAGATACCTAAATTATTAGTCATCAAAGGTAATAATAATACGTAGAATGTACAGTACGCATATATAGAACGTTATAGAAAAATATTCTATTGGAATTATTAACAAGTGATACGTGAATGAAAAATTTGAAGAAAGAAAGATTTATAGTGTCCATTGTCTACGGGGGGATTGATTTGAACTCAACTCAAGTACCTACCCATCAACACTTCTTCGATAATGTTACCGCTGTAAACCATGCAATGTATTTTTATTACCAGCTTTCCCAAAAGACGTTGTCCTATGTTCCTAAGTATGAATATCGAATTTGTATAAAGATTAGCTCTTTACCTTTTAACCAATGTGGGTAATTTAGATTGATGCATCAGTTTCAAACCATATATTTTCCATCGAAATTTTGTCAATCGCACCAAGTATAAAAAAAACTGACATTTCCTGTCAAACTTTAATTTAATGTTAAATTTTCAAATTTAGAATAAAATCTATAATATTGTTTTTTAACATTAAGTACTTTTGTACTAAGAAGGTTACCTACTTACGAGTTTTCTTTAATTTTCTTATTTTCCACGCAATTTTCTTGCATAAGAACCGTCAAAAACCTACATCTTTTTGTAAGATGTGTGTATTTACGTAGTGAAAGTTCATTATTATGAACTTAAACTAATACAGTTGCACCATCACGTTTTTTTTATTAAAGCTCGAGCGCTTTCGTCTAGCTCATGTAGGCATTATCGAGTAGGCAAGTTGAAAAATTACCATTAAAATTAGAATAAAATAAATCCAAAATTTCTCAACAAATTTCAACACCCTCATGACATTTTAATTCTTATCCTAAAATTATCCATTATAGTAAGCTACGATAAAATTAACTTAATCCCTGACCATAATAAGCCCTAAAAATAATCAGTTTCAAGCTGACTGGTTACGGCTTTGTCTGACTGGGGCCTCTAGGCATTGCACGTTGGTGTATGAGTGACAACCTTCGCATGACTCCCTCTCGAAGGCTTCGTGCGAAGTCAAACTCAGATTTCTAACGGTTTAATACACTTTCCTTCAGGCCGAAAGGGTAAGAACAGGGGGTGACTGAAGGTTCACGGTATTTAACATTGTTAGAAGGTCGTTTGGTCAGGGTTGCCACCCTCATAAATATATTTAAAGGTTTTTTTTTAAATGAATCTGTAAAGGTATAAAGGTATCTACGAAACGATCTAAGATACACTATTTACCCAGATATGCCTATCGTCCTTTTCAAAGGACAGCGGGACTATCAATAATGTATCTCGTGTAGGGAATCCAATCCCGCATCAAATTCACGATCCCGCAAGCCTGCGGGATTGGTGACCTCAATCCCGCGGATCCCGCGGGATTTGCGGGATCAGCGGGATTGACAATTCTTTGTTTGAAGTAGGTTATCATTAATAAGAAAACAATGAAATAAAAATAAGTATGCATTTTTTTAATTATTAGAAGTGTTAGCAATTGAAAATAATGATATTTTAGAGGTAGGTATAAAAAATCCGTTTCTTTAAGGAACGATATAATACAACATTTGAACGTGTAAGCTTTTAACATTGTGATTCGTATTGACAAATGAACACATTTTATTGATTTAAGAGGCAAACAACTAGTTAAAACTAAACGTTGTAGACGGAATTGACTTTACATAATAATTGTAAGCAGTTTCCAAGTAGAAGTGAACGTTATAACGAAAGTGATAAAAATATTCGATAAATAAAATAACTTTTTCTCGTTACTCGTATTAAACGATTTTGTAAATATATCAGAGTTATGACTTTACTGAATGACTTTTTTTAGCGAAATTATACCTTACCGCCAACGGACATCAAATTTTCGGAATATTTTTTTTTTGTAAGAAAGTCTTTCCGGATAATAATGAAATAAATAAGCTTTAAGGCTTTAAAAATAACGTTATTTAAAATGTATGAAACCTCTATAAAGTTTATGAATTTAAGCCGCTATTCCCACCTCTACAACATCCAAGTGCTTTCCTCTATTCCCTCCACATCAGATCAAGAGAATTATCTCGAGTGGGTACGGATACAGGCACAACAGGTCTAGACTCAGCTATCTATTCGGTATGGAGACTACGTTCTCATTCATTTTCTAGTGTAAGCGAAGGATCATCATTTAACAGATTCGTAAAAGGTATGCCTTTTTCATCGTCGTTGATGTCATTGTCATCAACTTGCTGGTGTTCAGTTTCTTGTTGGACCCGCTCGTCTGACAGCATTCTCTCTATTCAACACACCCATTTCAATTCTTACTTTGCTCTGATAAATGAATGGATCATCCATAACATTTGTAGATCCTGAATCTTTTTCTCGATATTTTTTCGGCAGTCATTGATGTACTTACTCAATCCACGATCGCTCCCAGTGTGGAGAATGCGGACGCCACGAAGTTCCTCCAAGCCTCTCTATCTTGCGCCAGTTGCACAGCTTCATGCCAGTTCAGTCCAGCATCTCGTAGAACCGCAGTGAATGCCTGCATCATTGTAAATTTCGGCCAGCCTCGCCTTCTTGTCCCATCCGGATTGTAGTAAACTTGCATATTCAAGACTCTCTGGGGACATGCGGAGAACATGGCCAAGTCAGCTCAATTTGCGATTCTGGATCACTGAGGTGATTCGCTGTTGTGATATAGTGGTACCATATAATCCCCAAAATCTGTCGCAGAAATCTATTCTTATCACTAAGGATCTTCTTCTGTTGAGGCTTCGACAGATGCCAGGATTCACAACCATATAACGACCATTGATGTACGGCGTTCTTTTATCCGACGAGATAGCGATACTATAAGTTCCTAGCTTATCCTGGTATTTTGTCGATCAATTTGGTTTCTGCATTAACTAACATTGCATCACGCAGTAACCTTCTTTGACAATTTACTACGCTTGATACTGAATCCCCTACCGTGGTAGAATCCCTAGCCATAGAGATTCAAATGACATTGATTTTATTCCGTTCCGATACAGAATTCACAGAACACAAAATATAAATTCAAAACTTACTTAGTTGTAACTTAAAAACTGAAAGTATAATTATTTTCCATATGAATTTCAAAGAAAAGTCCCGTTTTTCCAGCGAAAGTTGATAAATATTTCATTAATGAGGTTGTACAAGAACTAATAAATAATCAGAACTTCATCTGAGCCCATTTTTATTGTTTATTATTTTTCATTTTCAGTCCCGCAAACGTGCGGGATCCCGCATGAGAAATCCCGCATTTCTGATCCCGCAAAAAAGGTGCGGGATCCCGCATTTGCGGGATCCGCGGTTTGCGGGATTGGATTCCCTAATCTCGTGTATCTGTTATTCTATTTTTTTCAGCTTGCTTTAATTAGTATTTACAAGTAATTTACCGTCTTACTTATAAAAAAATCGTTAATCGTAAGATTACGTATAACTCACTGATCAGTTTTTACTTTATTTATAAAAAGTGACATCTTAGACAATTCTTGATATGTAGCAACTAATGACTCTAACAATTCATTACTGATATTCGATTTTTAAATGGAACAAACCACTATGGGCTTACGACCGTCTTCTACTTTTATTTCAAAGGCTGGCTTAGTGTGATCACTTTACGTTAACAACGTTAATAATATAACACTTTTCTATACAAAGGTGTCAGTATAGCCGGCGGAATTTATTGCCTGAAGCAATTTTTTCCAGTCAACCGGTCCCGTCCAATCTGAGACAGGCCAACCCCGGGTAGAAATTTCAAGTGAAAAAGCACTTAGAAAAACTCTGACCCGACCGGGAATCGAACCCGGGACCTCGGATCTGAAGTCCACGCTAGTACAACTAGGCTACCGAGGTCGGTAAGGCGTTCGCCATTAGGTGGTAATTTTTAAGTCTCCGAAGCTCCTAATCATGAGAATTCTAGACATGTTCAACATGTCGAAGAATCTCATGTATGCAACAAGTAGATATTTAATGAAATATAGAGATACAAGTTGGAAATTATTGAGAACAAGAGAGCAACCAAATTAAAAGACTGCGACTACTGTCGTATATTTGCCATGAATATATCAATTTTTGTTAATGTCTCATCTTATTGCCTATTGGCTTTGTTGGTGCACAACGTTCTAATTATGTCTAGATTCTTGTGACCATTTTTCAAGACTATAACTATGACTTAAAGAATATTATTAGGATACTGAACATAGGAACTAATAGCCCGATCTAATTATTTTTCTAGTCAACCAGTGTTGTCCAAACTGAAAATGGATTACAGTACCTCGCAAGAAATTTATATCATGGTTTAAAAAAACAACCTATTTCAAACACAGGAAAAAATCGATACGATTTTGCTAAAAACCCGCGATTTCAAAGAACAATATACGACTTCTTCGAATTTCGAGTTGGTTTAAAATTTACAACCCATATACCTAGAAGCACCACCCCTGTTGGCGTATATTAATGAGTGGTAACTCTTCGCGGTCGGCAGTGAAAGTGTTAGCATCGCGACGTCCACAAGCAGGGCCGTCACTTCAGTCCTTCGGTGCGACCAACACGGGCGACACATCGCGACGCTCCGTGCTTTCGTGAAACCTCATCAGAGGGCGCTCTATATACCTACCTGGATAACGACAATCAAATCACACGGTTTTTTTTGGACAAAAAAAAAGTAAGTTTCTACCTATACTATTTATTTCATTTTTTTCCCTTCGTATAAATCAAACATTAGGGTATTATCTGTTTTTGAAATCAAGTTTTATGTTTTATTGTCAGAATTTCGTGTTAGCATACCTAAGTATTAAATTATTAATGTTATGATTTCCGTAAAATACGTCAAAATTATTTGTATTTAATTTATTTGACGGTTAAAGTGAGTAGATTTTAGTCGATGTTTGAAAAAAAATTAACCGAGTATTTAAAATTTTGCTAAATTTATGTACATACCTAGTTCCTATTTAAATGTACATACTCGTGGTCCACCACTGATCGAAATTCGACCATAACTTATTTAAATTGTAGTGTCAACAATTTGATGTAATTTTCCGACATGTCGAAGATCCCATGATTTGTAATTTTGAGAGTTTTGACAAATTTGACCACCTAACTGTCGAACGTTGTGTAGCGTAACGAAATCACATTAAACCAGCTTTACAAACAGCAGTAGAAGACGGTCGCAAGCCGATAGTGGTTCAAATTTGTATAAAATTTACCTCTAAAAATTGACTTTGATTAATTTAAAGATAGCATCAAAATGAAAATAGCCTAACTATTATTATTATTTACTTTTAAACAAGATCATATTCCTAAGTCATATTCCTAAAGTGTTATAAAACTTCCACCGGAGACTTTACATATAAATAGTTTGTGTCATATTTTAATGGGAAAATTATTGAAGGTAGTACAATCAAGATCATTGTAAAGACGAGTGGAATATTTTAAAACATATGGGTATACACTGGTCAAAATCTCAAAGGTTTATATTATGCCTAAGATTTAAGCCATCTAGAAAACTAGATTTGTAAGGTGGACAAATCATTTAAATTGTAGATTCTCCTTTCTCTTTTATTTCTGATTTTCCTGAGCATGTCTTTTTCTTCAATCATCATTCTTAATTTTACTCGCTTTCTCATACCTTTCATTTTCATCCTTGTTTTTTCTTATATATTTTTTTTTTTTTGAAAGAGGGTTAAGCGAACAAGGTACCCTTTGTGTCACTGCGACCAGAATAGGAATATTGTGACTTCCCTCAATGTTACAGCTCGTTATCCAGGCCTATGTGAGTCATGTAGCTCACAATTTGCCTAGGTGCGAGCAGTCTTACCGTCTCAGCGTTCAGTAGTGGCCCACCGAGTGTACGACTTCTTTTGTGAGCGAGTGTTTCACAACTGCAGAGGATGTGAATTGGTGTTTCGTAGTCCTCTGAGCAGAATCTGCAGATTGGAGTGTCTGAGAATCCGATTATGGACATATGCTTGCGCAGTCTGCAGTGTCCTGTTAAGGTCCTCGTCAGGATCCTTATTTGTTTTTTGGAAAGCTTGAGTGCTTCAAAGGTGAACTTTTGCGAGTACCCTATGATTAGTTCCTTCGCATGTTTCATCCTTGGGTTGTTTGCCCAAATTTCGTAACTTTTGTCTTTGACCCAGTTCTTTAGGCTGGTTCTGAGAGCGTTACGTGGTAGTCCGCAGATGGGCTCGGGGCCCAATGCGGGTTTTTCTGCGCCAGCTCTGGCAAGTTCATCGGCCTTTTCATTGCCCATGACTCCACAGTGCCCGGGCACCCAGACTAGTCTCACCGTTTCTTATTTTACTTTATTTTAAACGTATTGTTGTATAAACTACAAATTCGAAATCAATATTCATCGTAAAGACTACAGGACGACGTCTGTCGGGGAAGCTAGTACATTAATAAATAATTGGTGGACTAGTGGTTACGATGCCGGCTTTCGTACTGTATCGTATGTGCGGAGGTCGTGGGTTCAAACCCAGGTGCCAACCATCTTCCTCTTTCACGATACAAGCTTTAAGTAGCTTTCTGTGAAAGAGTCAATGAGTGTATTTGTGTTCACTTTGAGTGACTACAGGTTCGAATCCAATATTCATATTAAAGCCAGGACAACGTCTGTCGAGAAAGCTAGTCTTATATATAAAAATGGAGAGCTATTTCCCGTGGTCATCGCATCACGCCTAAAAGCGGCTGGACCGATTTCGCTATTTCTTTTTTTTTGTCGTGTTGGCTTTTATCAGGAGAAGGTTCTTATGAAAGAAAAAATTAAGTAAGAAATTTCGTGGAAAATTAAATAAATTAAAGAAAAGTCTAAGTAGATAAACTTTGTACTATTTTTTAAAATATTTTTTTTCCAATTTTGAAATTAAATTGCCTTTTGACAGGAACTGTCAGTTGTTTTACAGTCGGTGAGACTGACAGAATGCCGATGTAAAATATAATATGAATGTGGGTTAAAATAGATGTATCGGTTGGAATTACAGTGGTCAAAAGGTAATTAAATTTATCATTAAACAAATTCAAATAGGTACAACGTTTCTCGAGAAAATTAGGTTCTGGTAATGCGAGTAAATGGCCATTAGTTTTAAATAACTAAAAACGGGACGAAGTTCGACGGGGCAGCTAGTCTAATATATAAAAATGGAGAGCAATTTCCCGATGTCATCGCATCACGCCTAAACGGCTGGACCGATTTCGCTAATTATTTTTTTGTCGTGTAGGCTTTTATCAGGAGAATGTCCTTTTAGAAGAAAAAAATTAAGAAAAATGCATGGAAAATTAGAAAATTAAAGAAAACTCTACGTAGACAACCTTATTAGTACTTTTAACCTTATAATTTTTATTCCAATTTTGAAACTTTGACAGAAATTGTCAATTGGTGCGATTGACAGAATGCGGATGGAATATACATGGTTTAAAACAGACGCATAGTTCGGAATCACATTGGTCAAATGATAATTCATCACTATACAAATTCGAATTCAATATTCATAGTTAGGAACACAGGACAACGTCTGTCGGGAAAGCTAGTGTACAATAAAATTTAATTGTTAACTTGTTCTTGTAACTTTATAATTGTGTATCATCATCATCATCAGCACGACAGTCCTGGGTGGACCCTGGCTGAGTCAAGAGATTTTTTCCACTCCGTCCTTCTGAGTGCCGCCGTCCTCCAGCTCCTCAGTCCAATGACACCTGCATCCGTGTTAACACCGTCCATCCACCGTAGCTTGGGTCTTCCTGCTCTTCTACGACCTTCGGGATGTGTGAGGGTTAATCGTCTGGTCTGGGCTTCTTCGTTCATTCGTATTATGTGCCCAGCCCAGCGTAATCTTGCTATTTTGATTACTTGTATGACATCGGGATCCTTGTAGAGATCATACAGTTCTTGGTTGTATCGCCGACGCCATACTCCTCCCTCATTTATTGGCCCGTAGATTTTTCGGAGAATCCTCCTCTCAAAGACCGCAAGCTGTTGCTCATTCATTTTAGTGAGCACCCAGGTTTCAGAGGCGTATGTCAGCACTGGTCTTATGAGTGTTTTGTACAGCACTGTTTTAGTATTTCTACTGAGGTTCCTTGACTGGAGTTGTTTGATCAGTCCATAGTAACATCGACTGGCAGCCATTATGCGTTTTTGGATTTCCTCAGTAGTGTTGTTATGTGTGTTGACAAGAGACCCGAGGTATACAAAGGAGTTGACTATTTAATTGTGTATAATCGACCACAAATTTTAAGTTCATCCACCCTAGACGGAATGGTCTACTTTTTTAATACACTGAACCCTCACACCAATAAATTCCAAAATATATTCAACCAAAAAGAATCCGCATAACTGCCTCGCCATTTTTCCGGCAGACGAAAGCTCGGACATTGCGTGAGCTCTTGCCGCAACCGGCCATTTACATACATGGTTTGTTGAACTCTTGTGCCGATAGGATCGGTATAATCGATTTTCTATACTAAACTTACATGGAGTACTTCAAACAATACCAATAAAACTCTTTTTACATATTTAGGGTCAACTATTTTCATTGTCACAATAAAATTATTACAATTATCAGCAGTTCGCAAAATGAAACAAATTTACAACATCAATAATAAATTATAAAGAACTAACTTTTACGACAGATGTTGTACATAGGTTCTATAGTGTCTTCTCTAAGTTATTAATTCGAATTTTCATTTTAATTACTTATTCAAACACAATAATTCCGACCGATGCATCTGTTTTTAACAATGTCAGCAGGGCGCATCCCAAGTGTGATTGATGTCAAAAACCAATTAAAATTCAAAAGCGCAAAAGTTTATGTACTCAAAATCACAAACAAGATTACCTAATATTATCTACATTAAGTATTTTTTTATTTTTCTAATGTTCTGTGCATTTTTCTAATTTTGCAAGATACATGCAACCCCGAACTCCTAGACCCCATCAGGGGGCGGGGTGGGTTGTGGCATCTGGTGTCCCCCCTGTGATTATAAAAATTCCATAAGATCGAGAGAAGAATAGAGTTCGTGTTGCCTCCCTATGCGCCTAAGTGAGATTTAAAGGGATAATGAATGAATGAATCGTTATTGATGATAGCTAATCCGAAAGATCTTGTGTACCTTAGCCGTGTCCAGACAGACCGAGCACGGCTCTCGAGGCAGCCTCGCGAGCCAAAGCCTCGCCCGGTGTGGACGTGGCTCGGGCTGCCTCAGGCATACGTTGCCTCAGCCGAGCGCCGCTCGACCTCGAGCCGTACGTTGTCGGTTCTTGGCAATTCTCAAAAGCGCCTCAGTCTGAGCTGCTCGAGTGGTGTGGACAAATTGATCGATACTCGCAAGCCAGTGCTACATTATGTATACAGAAGCTTGTATTCGTTTGATACAACTTTATGGAAATTTCAAAATGCTATGGGATTCTAAAGATCCAGATCATTTGAATAAAAACAAACGAAAAGCTTGCTGGAGAAAGATCGCCAAGGAAATGAACATTGTTGTACCTGAGTTGAAATGCTCAAACCGGCTCACCGTGGCTCGCGAGGCCCATTCGCAACCCTTAAAATTTGCCTCGGGTGCCACGGCTCGCGAACAGGAAGTCTGAGCGGGGCTCGCAAGCCGTTCTCGGTCTGTCTGGACACGGCTATTGACCACATACACGCTTCTGTAGCTTACCATCGACAGCACAATCGATGGAAGACGTTGTGTGGGTAGAAGACCAGTGTGTTCTATAACGAAAATGAAGCTATGTTCTCGATATAGGATATGCACTGGTATCCACATTTTCGAGAAAATGATTAATGCAGCCAGAGACAGAGATACCTTTTCCCAAAGATTAGGGAGACCTAACTTTGCAGCTCGGAGGAACTAATTAGTTCATGCGGTTCTCTCTACCTATGTCAATTGTTATTTTATTAGTTTCTGATGGTTTACATAGAATTTGAAACAACTCATTTATTTTTCCACAGGTTTTATAACAGCATGTCGTGTCATAGATGAATAAGAAACGGTAGGGCTATTCTCGTAATCAATCGCTTTTAAAATCATTAAGATTAAGACACGATCGCAAGCAGTCGTATTCATAAAACTATCGGAATCTAATCTTAAATCCTATCTTGAACTGGATCATTTTCATACTGATATTTCAAACATAACGAATTTTTAAGATATCTACTAGATATCTTGTTTTGTGAATACCAATCCACCATTTTATGATTGTCAATCAAGATAAGAGCGTATTAAGACCGCTACGAGAATAAGGGCACTGTTATCATCATTGATACGAATAAAATAAAAGAACTTATAATATATGATTTTATGTAATTTCCAGATCAATAAATCCACCAACCATGGAGTCCTGCGGGATGAGTGTCATCAAGTATCTCCTCTTCCTCTTCAATGCCGTATTTGTGGTAAGTGACTACTTTAAATAATTCTTTCAATATTGACAAATTAAACCCTGAGGCGTCTAGAATGTACGTCAACATTTTTGTATCATAATAGCTTTGGTTTTGTTAGTGTGACGCTGGAGAATCAGAACACTAAGTGTTCTGACAAGTCTTG
Organism: Mystacides longicornis; assembly: GCA_963576905.1. Taxonomy (NCBI): domain Eukaryota; kingdom Metazoa; phylum Arthropoda; class Insecta; order Trichoptera; family Leptoceridae; genus Mystacides; species Mystacides longicornis. Next base: position 3,473,487 of record OY756433.1, on the reverse strand, counting down.
TCTTTTTAATTTTTTACTATATATATTTATTTCTCCCCTAGCCTGAGGGGTATCATAATTTTAAGCATGTTACCATAGATTTAAAGATCCAAATCGGTAGCCCAAGGGGAAGATCAAAGGGAATTGAAGGAAGACATGTATTTTTTGCACTACAGTTAGGAGCATACGGCGCAGTGCACCCGTTTGTGTTTTTCTACTTTTCCACACGGGAAGCTAAACAAGCTAAACCCTCTCCGAAATTATTTTCTGGTTACTGTCTTACGTTAGCTTATGTAGACGCCAACTTCGGTTCGAGAAGTCCCTGGGTGGATTTTACCAGTCGTTTCAGATTTACCCAAGTCTTTTCGGGGTCGAAATCCTGTCTCCGATTGGACCAAACCGGATGAATGGTAGAGAATTCCAATCAAGTTCCGCCAGCTATATGTACTAACTGACACCTATTTTATTTATCGCCACGAGATATTTAGAAACTGAATTAAGGGTACCAATAAAAGAAGCATGTCAAAAGAAATAAAACTGGAAAACAGTGTTTTTTTTCAACATACCTACTTGTGTCAGTAAAGCAGGTGAAAGTAAGCTCCTTATAAAATAAATATGTACTAGTTAACCAGTGTCGTCCTGTCCGAATTAAGATTCCAACTCAGGAAATAATTTATGTAGACTGGAAATCGATCTTGCTACCTCTTGGGTGTCCAATGCATCATGCCAAGATTGGCCATCAATACGCCTATATGTATTACATAAAAGTTGACACCTTCATCCAGGTCTCTAAAAGCATAGACGTGTAAAGGCTAGGCAGCAGCTGTTCTCACGATATGTTGCGTTTGACATGAGCCCTGCCCAGTGACATTGGAATTTAAATACAGAATCACATGTTTAAATGCACCATTAATCAATATTATTAATAATATATCAGCGATAAATTAATCAAATGTTGATGGTGCATCCATATTAAATCCCATAGATACCGTCACTCGATTTGCCACACATTTGGATAGCTATATATCTCTGGTTTTTATCCTAGTATTTGTTTGCAGCAGTGTTCAAATATTTTCTTTGCCATTCCTCTTACTCAAAACAGTTATTTTTAGTTCCTCGCATGAGGAATGGCACATGTCTACATATACGTATAGTAGGATTTTTTGGCGTAGTGAGTTTCTATTCTTTCTCTTGTTCTTCCCCTCAATGATGCTTTGTAGTAGACCGCCATGGCGTATAGCGCTTCCTAACAGAATTTTAAGCAGGCGACTTTTTCGGTTCTTTGGAGAACCTATAGTTGTTATTGAGATTACCATTTTGACCAACATTTGGTTATCTTATCCATATCGTACATTAACTTTGTAAATAAAAATATGTCTATAGACGTATTATAATTTAGAAAACCTATCATCATGGCTTGTTTCAAGACTCTGCGACGAAACACCACGCCTCGGCCTTCGAGTCAATGCCAGTAAAACGGAGCTCATGGCGAATAATGCCTGCCCCGATAAACAGCTACCGATAACCATCGATGGTCACCAGGTCTACCGGGTGGATAAATTCAAGTACCTGGGAGCAACCATTACCACCACTGGTGACCTCGGGGTTGAGCTCCCGATACGTATCGGTATGGCAAGTGGCGCTTTCAACAACATGACCGAGATATGGAAGGCGTCGGCGTTTAGTGTCGAGACGAAATGTAAACTGTTTGATGCGTGTGTGTTGCCCATACTCCTGTATGGGTGTGAGTCCTGGCACCTGACTTTGGCCCAGGCACAAAAAGTATCTGCATTCGAAACGAAGTGCCTCAGGAGAATTTTGGGTATAAGATGGTACCACCGCATCACGAACTACGCTATACGCCGGCGCACCCAGCGTGAGCCCATCACCTCTATTATTATGTGGAGGAGATGGACTTGGCTGGGACATGTGTTAAGGATGCCGAATGACAGTTGGCCGAGGAGAGCGCTGTTCTTCCTCCCATCAGGGTCCCGGAGACGAGGAAGACCCTCTCATACTGTGTTCCGCTCCTTCGAAGCAGAGCTGAGGAATCTGCACATGGTGTGGGAGGAGGTCATTAACGTTGCGCAAGATCGAGCGCAATGGAGAGCTCTTGTTGCCTCCCTATGCCCCTAAGTGGGGTCTAAAGGGAGTTTGGATTTGGATTTTTGGATCATCATGGCAAATCTTACTTAACTAGCTATTCTCACAGTTCTCTTGATAATGACTGAAAATATTCTGTCTAAACGTCGAGATTAAAAATCAAATACGGTACCTTAGATAAATAAATAAAAACAATTCCGTTTACTGAATATTATTTTGCTCTTATAAGGTTTGAACTAGCTGTTTCCAGTGTTCTCCTCTGTCCCAAAAATGACAACTGATATAATACAGTAGAATCGTCGTGCATCCAACGACTTTGAGTACCTATGATATCTATGTTCTTCGAAAGCCTATTATCATTATAGGCGATAAATCTTTCATTTTTTGCATGTCTCTGCCAAACATAAAATAATGACTATGTGCGATGATAAATTTTAAATGATAAATCCACTGAGCTATGGGATAAATGGACGAAATTGTATATCCGCATTGAAAGTAAAAGTTGTATTACTGTACAGAGGTACCAACATATTAATAGTCTATTTATAAATTCGCTCGTTTAATGGCAATATAAATTCACCAGATTTATTTTATTTAGAGCATACTGACTAATAAACAGGATGTGAACAATCATGATGATAATTTAAATAACTATGTTAATAGTGATGTGGACAAACATTTGAATCACCATCAATGACAGCAGTGGTCATCACAGTGTCACTGCTAGCAAACCATAGAGGTTTCTTCTCCTTTCTCTTGCTTTAAGGTCATGACGACGCTTTCCATACTTGGTCATGTTGCGTATCAGGAGCTCAGCCCCCGGGTCACCAGAGGTGGAAATGGTTGGTCCCGGTTATTTCAATTTAATAACATGTAATCATTGATAATGGTGGGACAAGATCGTGAGGAGTTTGGAGTGATAGTCTTGAACCGCCGCCGCCGTTAGGAGGTGAATAAGAAAAGTTTTAGTGCGATAAACACACAATTGAACAAAAATAAAAAAAAACAAAAAAAAATCAATTTCTTTTTACACTAAAATTGTGGGTTTCTGTCAACCCAATTAAATTCATATATTATTTTGACATTTTAATTTCGTGTTGGGTAATTCGTCGCTTTTTTGTGTAAATTAAAATCACTTACCATTTTTCGTTCATTATCGAATTACTGCGATTAGTTTCCGAGTAGGTACTCTTATTATATTTTTACTAACTACCTCCACTCCATGCTTAATGAATTCCTGACAAAATTGTTATTATTCTATTTTCGTTTGAATTTTCCATATTTTCTAACCGTTTAAAATTACCCTGAACCTAAGCTAAAATAAGCGAAATCGATCCAGCCGTTCTTGAGTTTTAGCGAGATAACGCAAACGCCTCTTGTGTCACTGCGAACAAATTAGATTTATTGTGACACTCTTAAATTCAATCATGGAGCACTGCCACTTATTGTGCCTCGTCTCCCGAGGCCTCTTGCGGAGTGACAGTGCCTCTTCCCAGCTCCCGCCCTCCCCAGGAAGTCCCTTCAGTCGGGCACTTAGGGGCAGGGAGGCTACAAGAGCCCTCCACTGCACAGCCTCTTTTGCAACTTTAATGACCTCCCAAACCATGTCCAAATCCCTCACCTCTGTACTTCGAAGGAACGGAACACGGTGTGTGATGGTTTTTCTCGTCTTCAGAACCCTTATAGGAGGAAGAACAGCGCTCTCCTCGATCAACTCTCATTCAGCATCCTTCAAACATGTCTCAGCCAAGTCCATCTCCTCTATAATGGTAGAAGTGATGGGCCTACGATGACTCGCCCAATACTGACTGCATTGTTTAAAATGCCCGTATCGAACTATATAATCTATAATAATAAAGGAAAGTGCCTGACTGACTGACTGATTGACTGACTCATCAACGCACAGCCCAAACGGCTAATCGTAGAGAAGTGAAATTTGGAAATCAGGTAGGTCTCAATACAAAACCTTCCATTAAGAAAGGATTTTTGGAAATTCCACCCCTAAGGGGGTGAAAAATAGGGTTGAATGTTTTTCAAAGTATGCGAATATCTCGGAAACTAGACATGGTACGAACTTGAGATTTGGCATATAAATTCTTCTATAGAAATGAGTGTTAGCGTATTCGGCAATTTTTCCAAAATTTAACTAAAAGGGACGAAAAAGGGCACATATAAAAAGGGATGATTTTTAAGTGCCTCCTAAATAGTTTAAAACTGGTTTTATCGAAATTTCAAAAAAATGATTTCTTCAGAAAGAGTCAAATTATACTATTTCGTTTTCAAAAGATATCATTAATTAGAGGGGAGGGGGTGAGGGGCACTTTTCCAACGTGTATGTGTGTGTATCCGTCCCCTCTTTATAACTTTTGATTCGCTTGATGCACAGATCCTAAAATTTCAGAAAATATTGAATACTTTAAGCATACAAAATTTGTATACTCAGAATTTTGAAATTTTTTTTCAGTCAGGGGTTATCAACCTTTGAATTTTTACTTAATTTTTCCATATATCTTGAAAACCATAAAATATAGAACCCTAAAATTGTGTATGTATATAGAAAAATACAATATCTAAAATATAATTTAATGAAGAAGTTCCAGGATTTCTTAAACTTTTTTTATAAAGAAAAATATTTTTTTTATGACAAATTTACGAGTTTCAGTGCTTATATTTCAGAATTATATAAAAATATCGAAAAACGCCGAAACGCTACAACTAGATATTTTATTTTTCTATAAAAAATACATACATCATAGCAGTACATCTCAAACTTTTCTTAACAATTTTTGTAAAAATTTAATTTATTGACGACATCGTTTCATACAATAAACATACCGACTCAGGCCATCGACAGTTGGATCTCATTCGGCGAGCCGGGCCGGTGTGGTGCCGCGGTGTATGGCTAAGAACACGTAGAAAGCCGATACCGACCCGCGCCGACTAGCGCAAAGAATGTTACTATGCATTTGAATGGGGATACCCACAGAAAAGCAGGAACCCGCTTTCCGGCATGCTCATTTAAATTCATTGAAACCATAGGCAACAATCTATGAGCCGGTCGGCGCGTATCGGAATCCGCTTTCTACGTGTTCCTACCCAATGAATATATACGTAGGTAGGTACCTACCCAGCCCAACCTACTTTCTCCAATACACGTGTCAAAACTATTGCGTAATCTATAATATTAATATAGTTTTGAACTAGCCGACCCGTCAAACTTCGTCCCGTCTTGGAATATAAATAATATGTTCGAGATTTTATGTATAAATTTATGTTGATTTCAGTTTAAAGTTATTTAACACAGACGACGACGTGGTCCTTATATTATTGAATATGAATTAGTATAATGATACATTCATTAATACCTTTTTAACTAGGTACTGTAACCGATGCATCTGTTATAAAACATATCATTATATTATTTTCTATCAGCATTCCGTGAATAGTATCATTTGATATAATAATAGCAAGTTGCAGTGGCGTTCCGTGGGTTATTGGCGCCCGGGGCGGGAACCACACCCTTTGGCGCCCCCACATAACTTTTCCTAAAAAAAAAAAAAGGTCATTTCTAAAATTTGGTATCTGGAGACATGACATTTCTTAAAAAAAAAAGGTCATTTCTATAATTTGGTATCTGGAAACATTACATTTTCTAAAAAAAAAAATTTGGTACATGCCTATTTCAAAAACCGGACTTATAGTATAGCGCGAGCATATTTTGCCGCCCTGCTAATAGAGGCGCCCGGGGCGATCCGCCCCTCCGCCCCCCCCTCGGTACGCCGCTGGCAAGTTGATATAATAATATGTTGAAAAAAAGTAAATAGTATTATGAAGTCAATAGGTAAATTATTTTATATCAAATGTAGTCAATGTGCAAAATATTAAATTTTAAAATTATCTACAAAACCTCACATCATTTTAGGACAGATCGTAAATAATTGTTTTGAAAACACTGGCAAGTCAATGACCATATCATTTCGTCACTGTATAGTGCGAAAAAACTAACTGTCCACTGGAACGTATAAAAAATAGAGATGAAAGGGATAGCAGTTAGCCGGATATTATGACCTCCTCACACACCATTTCCAGATCCCTCAGCTCTGCTTCGAAGGAGCAGAACACGAGGAAGACCCTCTCGGTATGAGAAGATCTTCTTTGTCTTCGGAACCCTTGCGGGAGGAAGAAAAGCGCTCCCCTTAAAATATCGGTGTATTTATTTTCAAAAATTTATAAAATTCGCAGAATGCTAAAGAAGTCCTTACTAGAGCCCGGCCAGTGCGTAAATTACCATGGGTACAACGCATGAATTACGCTTACGGTATATACCAATTGGACTGACTCCGTTGCCGGAACGTTATTGTTCCAAAAATCGCGGAAACTATCTGCATCTTCAGCCAGGATGATATATGACGAAACGTTGTTTTATTAAACTTCCCTTACTTACGAAGACCAGCAAAGCTGCTGTTTTCCTCTATATAGTCTAATAGTCTATATAACGAAATATTATATAGAATTACTCTCCATAATTTACCTTATGCTTGATAATCAATTTTCTAAGTTGTAGAATTTATTTTGTGATTATAAGGTGTATTTCTTAAGTGATACTTTAATAAACAAATCAATGAGTTATCCAAACATGCCACTTTTTACTATCCGGTATCCGGCAGGATATTATTTACGCCGCCGGATAGACCGGATATCGGATAGTTGCCGATATCCGTTTCATCTAATAAAAAATATAAACAGTGGACAGTTAATTTTCTTCCTACTCTACATTGTCGAAAATTCGTTTATAGTCGAACGCCAATTACTTATACCATTAGAATACTGAGGTTGACCACCTCACTTCCTTAAACCTCAACCGGTTAGAAAAGGCACAATGAGCCTCGGACGACTTCGAGCGCAATGGAGAGTTCTTTATGCCTAACCTATTCTCCTGAGTGGGTCCAAGGCCTCCCGTATTATGGGGTGGTTTGGGGGGAACCGCCACGGGCTTGATCTGTGTGCGGCTGGCTTTTTGGCAATCGGGCTAGGGTTTGGCTTTGTGCGGATCGGGTTTGCTGCAGTTTAGTTTCCTCCGGGCTGGTTTGCGGTGAGCGGGGGGGGGCTTAAAAGGGAGAATATTACGTTATTATAAAAATGGAGACCTACTTTACGTGGTCATCGCATCACACCTGGAGGCCACGTCGAAATATTAACGACAGCTCCAACGTTAACAATTTGTTGTTATTTCCATAGAGATAACGTAAAAACTGTTGTTCAACGTGCGTTAAACAATGTTGTTCCAAATTCCGAGTCAAAAAAATAATTCTGTCAGTTATTCAAAATTAACGTTACACGTTACCTCAAAATATTTGGAAGTATTACGACGCTGCTATTATATTGAAGACGAAACGCATTTTTTTTTGTTTGGAAACCATTTTCAATTTGGTAAACGTTAACGTTCGGAACGTTAACAGTTTTCACGTTTAACGTTATTTATTTCTACCTGAACGGCTGGACCGATATCGTTTATTCTTTTTATGTCGTGTTTGCTCAGGATAAGAAATTTATGAACTAAATTTCGAACCTACGACCAGACAAACAACAAAAAATCAACGTGAAAGATATAAATTGAAATGTTAAAAAAACTATTTTTTCTATATTTTTTGGGCTTACTATAAAACAGTTTCCTAACATTTTTATGTTTTGGAAAAATTAACTATTTTTTTTTTTAACTGTTTTTTGTTTATATCTATATTTATTTCTTTGGTTACCGGTTTCGGCCGAAAAGATAACGGAAAACAGGCTTAGACGGTATGGGCATGTTATGAGACGACCACAAGACAACATGATCCAGAGAGCCATGGACATTGAAACTCCAGCCAGGAGACCAGGCAGACCACCCGCCACATGGTTGATGAGCATAAATAGGGACTTAAAAGACTGCGAAGTGGAGCCAGAGATGGCGTTAGACAGGAAATCTTGGCGCAATAGGACAAGGAGAGCCGACCCCAAATAATGGGACAAAGGCGAGGGCGAAGAAGAAGAGGTTACCGGTTTCGGCTACCAGCCATCATCAGACCAAACTTAAAACATAAGTTGTCTGGTTTTAAGTTTGGTCTGATGATGGCTGGTAGCCGAAACCGGTAACCAAAGAAATAAATATATAAACAAAAAAAAATAAAAAAAATAAAAAAAATAGTTAATTTTTCCAAAACATAAAAATGTTAAAAAAACGTCTGTAGCTTGAAAAATGCCCAAAGCAGATAGAAATAAGTGTTTTAAAGATCACTAATTTCATTGCTTTTCGAGACCTGAATATTTTTCTATTCATATCCAGCAATATAAAAATTGATTTCAAATAACGTCATTTGATGGAACAAAAGTTATTCGAGTTATTTTTTGGGATTCTCATAGAACAATGTCAGTCAAGTTAGCGAAATTTTTAAGTTCGCGGGCTGATTCTATTTGTATAAGAAGCACATATTTTTTAAATACAGATTAATAACGACAAATATAAATAAAAATATAGTAATTTAATGGAAATTTTAGAATATATATTTAAAAAAAGAAATGTTGATGATGTTTCTTATTATTATTAATTTTGATGCGAATATAATTAATTCTGCATTGTTTAGGAAGAGAAAGCAAATACAGTAACACGTGAGCGAAGCCACGGGTAACTAGCTAGTAATCTTATATAAGCTTCCCAAAAATAACGTAACTATTTTGTATTTTCAAAGGTTATAACATTACAGAAGTCCCTATTGTGCCACGTTTCGTGAATGGTATAATCCGTACCAACCGAATTTCGCACACACATAGGAATATTACATAAGTACATCCGTATTAAGCCACATTATAGTGTTTTCCAATAATTCACAACTGATAATAAAACACCATTACCTACTCAATATAAAACTACTAAACGCCATTCACAAACGGGTCAAAATATGTCCCTTATATACATAGGTAGTTTCTCGCCTATCTGTCATGACAAAATTTTCTTCCATTTTCAAATTAACTTACCTGATAAAGTGATACCTTAGGTGAAGTTCTTAAAGAAAAATAAAAAGATAATTTAACTGATTTTTAAGTGAGAAATTAAGAGATTTTATGGATATTTAAATAATGATTTCTTTGGCTATTCGCAGATCCTCGGGATCCTCATCATAGCTGCCGCCTCGATGGACATCAGCATGATGAAGGAGTACAACAGCATGGGGGAGGCTAACGGCGTGGAGACAGACATCCTCTTCATCGTCATCGGAATCTTCATTTTCCTGGTGGCGTGCTTCGGGTGTTTCGGAGCCATCAAGGAAAGCCCAAAACTTCTTTATTTGGTGAGTTACTTCTTTAAACTGTATATCATTGTAGGAATCCTCTTAAATAAGAATTGAAGAAACCATCTGAAAGACAATGATAACACCCGACAAGCACTTACTTCGAGAGTAGCCTGTCTAAACACCAAGTCTCACATGAATTTAGCATTTATTCGCTCGCTGGGTTATTGAAGGTGAAAAAGTCTTCTGGGTCTCCATTGGATGTGCGGACCCGGTTGAGTGCGGACCACACTTTGCGCGGCTGGTCGAAACCGGGTGGTTTTGTTGTTATACACGGCAATTGACGAGTTTCTGTGGTAGTCGCTTCCTATCTGGCCTTTCATGCCTCTGTAGTCTTGAAGTTGGAGTCGTGTAGATTTTTGGCTGTCTTTAATGAAGGATTCCGAGATTTGAGCCCGTTATTGGACTGAGGTACGTCTTGCTCGGTAATGCTGAATTCTTCAATAGTTTTTCGTACTCCCTTACGAGAAGAGCAGCTTGTCTGGAAGGGAGTGACAGGACTCTTGAAAAATCTCCAGACATGAAATGAGGCGTTGCAATAGTAACATTTACAAAAACTTGACTCTATGTACTTAGGTTTGTAAATATTTAAACAAAATAAATGTAAGTATGTACTTAAGTTAATCAACGTGGTAAGAATTTATATTATCTTAACCCATGTTTTTAATGATATTCATATTATACAGTTCATAAATTTGCGTACCTACTATAAAATATGGTGTTATTAGTAAAAAAAATATTAAGTTTAGAAAAATCGCAACCAATTAATTTATTCATTCTTGGAAAGGCCATAAACTTAATAATAATAGTATGGAATAGAATTTTATTAGCCTGGCAATACTGCGGGTAACAAACAATGGCGTGAATTCAAAGAAAGCAGAGTGTGAGGTTAAAGCGAAACAGGCTTCATGGAGGTTTTTACACCATACCATGAAACATATGCGAGGACATACTTCTTATTAGAACACGTCATCTACTTCGTAAGTTTGCTTTTAAAAAAGTAATTTCTACTTATATATTATAAATTAAAAAGGATTGGGTCTTGGGTCAAGTACAGATCCTTGTGGAACACCATACAAGGATGTAATATTGTTTGTGGTATTGCCTTTAAAGACAACTTTACACTTACCGTTTGTTAAATAAGAAGATAACCATTCCATGCAATCATCCCCTAAGCAAAATACAAAGGCCAAAAGATACAAGGAGTGTTTTTTAGAACAGCAACTGTCAGGCATCAGGAAAGGAATATCCCGAATATCGAAGAGTATTGTTTTAAACTCATAAAATTTGGTGTAATAATTGGTATAATGCCTTGTTCTTTTAAATTTTTATGAAACCTGGCTTTTTGAAGTCCAAAATAAGTAACTCATACGCAATGTTACGAAAAACGAAGCCTTTTCATTTGACAGCATACAGTTTATATATCAATTTGCCCTCTCAATAAGGTTTCTTACCGTATTCATAGCTGCATCATTAGAATCGTGGTTTCTCCATCCTTCATTGCCTGACCAAAGGTTAAACCAAAACCAATATAGTGCATTTGTTTTTTTTGCTTTGTGGAAATCTTAGAGGTCAACCGAGTGCATTAGCGCAATAAAAATGCAGCTCGGAGTGTTAGTTCATTGACTACCATCCCACCCTTCTTGAAGTTTTACATTAATCCGTATGAATTGGCATAAATCTACAAGAAACCTTGTATTAATTTTTGACCACCATACAAGGAGAGATACTTGATTACGAAAACCCTAAAGCCTAGGTGACAACTACAATAAATAATAACATTGTGATCATGCATATACCTACTCGTAAAGAAAAAATAAATCTTTTTTTTTTGTTAATCCAAAATTATATTTTCTCAAAGAACTAAACACAGAATGCTTACAAATATATATAAAAAAAATCTTACGACCGTCGTTTAAGCTTTCCAATTCGTGAACATAGCGAAAAATCCCATGCCGCGATAGGATTCGAGCTGTGCCAAACCGAGACACCGGGCTCCAAGCTTACAAATACATACAGTAATTATTAATTATTAAGTCATGCTTTGATTTCATATCTACATACATCAAGGCAAATAGATTTTTTTTATTATAAAGTACCTAATTATCTTATAATATAAATGAAAGTCGGGTTAGTGCGAACACTTATAACTCGAGATCGGCTGAACAGATTCTTCCGATGTTTGATGTATTGCATTCTTCTCCGCTCCGAATAACATAATAACTAATAAAAGGTTGAAAAAAATGGATAAGAAATAATATAAAATATAATATTAAAGTTAGTATGGAACGGATTTCCTGCGACGCTACCGCCATCTATGAAAAATCTATAAAATCAAAATTATTGTTTACTGCACCTGATAGTAGTTCCCTCGCATACGTAATTGCCGTTCTTACAGTAGCCCATCCCACTTACTCCACCGTTTCGAGCGTTCTAGAAAATTATTGTCATACAAAATCAACAAAATTATCGGGCACTTTCAAAATGTGCACACGCAGCATCAGTACATCGTAACGAAGTAGAATGTCTGCGTGCGCATATTATTATATTATCGCTTTGTTATTATTTTATTAATTTAACTCAATCGAATTTATTATGTTTTCTTCTTCTTCTTCTTCGTTTCCTCATTACTGAGGGTCGTGACCCATGGAACTACTGATGGGTGCCTGTTGTGAGCACCAAACGCCTCCAATCCTCTCTGTCTTCCGCCGCCCGCATCGCCGAGTACAAGTCTCTCCCTGTTGCCTTTTTTATCTGGTCACACCACCTTGCAGGTGATCTGCCTCTGCTTCTTCTGCCTGGAACGCCTCCGGTGATTATAATTTTTTCCAGGTTATCTGGCTCTCGTCTGGCAATGTGACCAAAGAAACTCAGCACCCGCCGACTACAGACTGCAGACATTCTCTCAGAGATATTCAGTTCTTTAAGAATGGAGTCATTTGTTCTCTTGGCAGTCCACGGGATCCTCAGCATACGACGCCAACACCACATTTCAAAAGCATCGATTCTTGCTCTATCACGGGCTGCCATTGTCCATGTTTCGGCTGCGTAGAGAAATATTGGGAATATTAGGGTGCGGATTAGTTTCATTTTGGTGTGATTGGACACTCCTCTGTCTTTCCATATTTTGTTTAGACGAGTGAGCGAGCTTTTTGCTATAGCAATTCGTCGCTTTATTTCCTTCTCACACCCACCCTCTGCGCTGATTTGAGATCCCAGGTATACAAAGTCGTTCACGACTTCTAGATCACGGAGTCTGTCTGACATTTGGAGAAGGTTTGCCCGGTCTATTATCATGAGTTTGGTCTTGCCTCTGTTAATTTCTAACCCATAATGTAGACTCTCTCTCTCCACCAGCTTGATTAGCTCTGCCATGTCAGACTCGTTCTCCGCTAGCAATGTGGTGTCGTCTGCAAATCGTAGGTTGCTTATTACCTGGCCACCGACCTTGATACCCTTTTCCCAATTTTCTAGTGCTCTCCTCATAATTTGCTCACCATATTAGTTGTACAAGACAGGGGACAAGACACATCCTTGACGGACTCCTCTCTGAGTAGCAAATGTGTCAGATAATGCATTGTCTACTCTAACTCTTGCTTTATTATCTAGATAGAGATTTCGTATGAGAGATATAAGATGTTGGGGTATTCCCATTTCCGTGAGTGTTTCCCATAAGCGATCCCACCTTACACAGTCAAAAGCTTTCTTGTAGTCTATAAAGCACATAATAGCAGGGATGTTGAATTCACGACACTTTTCTATTATCTGTCGGATATTAAGTATTTGTTCTCTTGTGCCTTTCCCTTTGACAAATCCTGCCTGTTCGACAGGGATTTGTCGGGTGTAGTAGCTTTGTAGTCGTTCCTTAACTATGTGTAACATGATCTTGCTTGCATGGGATATACATATTATGTTTTACTCATAAATATATACATGAGTCTTGTGATCGGATTTCAAAAAAAAAATAGATTTCGCTGAAATTAATTTTCTCGCCGTTTTCGAGGGTGTAGATTCAAAAATGCAAAAAAAAAATTTAAAATTTCCGCGTACCCGTACGCGTACGCCAATAATGTGTGAGCACCCATAGCTCATAGTAATTCTTATCCGATTTGATTGAAATTTGGTAGAACGGTTAGCCCCTCGATGTAGATGAGTCAGTAAAATGTTGAGATCTGTACCTTCAGGGGAACCCTCTTAAAGTATCCAAAGAAAATTTCACTTGTTCTAGAAAAAGGACTAAAAACGAAAAAAAAAATTCTTCGATTTTCATAAAATTTACGTTTTTTTTAAGTATACGGGTTGGTCTTATGCTCCTACATAATCACGTAAAATTTGAGGTCCGTAACTTCAGTGGGTCCCCCTTAAAGTACCGATTAATATTGAATATGTAGTTCTAATTTTTCATGTTAAAGTTTCTATAATAATTCCACGAAAAGGCTGTTATAAAACTATGAGTTCTGGACTACCCTAGGTTAGCAGCTTTTTTTTGTTTTTGGGGCGCAGTGTACATTATGCACATATGAACGGGCCGCCTCTGGTTAGGACCACAGGACAACGTCTGTTGGGAAAGGCATTTTTTTAACCTCTTCCCAGCGGCAGCTGACTTAAGTCATTTACAAATGCGTGCCTACCACGCGGCAGCTGACTAAAGTCATATCGGCCGAAACTCGGGTATTGCGATTATATCTGTGGTGGCATGGTAAAAGGCATTAAGTCAATGGGATGACATTTCTCAGTATGGCGGATTTACTAGTCAGTATTTTAAGAGGTTTCATTTTTGTCAAATATTATTTAATACAAATAAAATAGATCAACTTTGATGCATTAACTTCGTTAAAAAGGGTTCACTTTACGATTACTCATATTTATTTCTTCAATATTTCTTTGTTTATATGCTTTATTTATAATGCGTGTCTTTTTACCTTGACAATTTTGGCTCATAGGTTGAAAAAATTTGTACTTAGGTCAAATTTTACAAGGAAATATACCCAGTTACTGTCTATCACATGCTAATTTATTATTTTTCTACACTTACATTTTATTCTTCATAAATATTGGTTATTTTTTAGCTTACCTATTAGTATTTTCTAGCATAGCATTCCCAAAACATCAGTAGGTATATTTTTTTTGCTCAGAATGTAATATTGTTAAGTAATAAATGAAGAATATTCTTTGAATAATAAAATGAAATTAGTTAATTATAGGTATTATTACCTTTGTTAAGATAACCCTCTCTCACAATATACCGATCCTTCAAAGCAGAGCTGAGGAATTTATACACGGTTTGGGAAAAGGTCATACAAGCTGCACAAAATCATGCGCAGGGGAGGTTCCAACATCAAATCATTGCAAACCAGATGAATATTCGGAAATTTGAACATTACGACCTAATAGCGAACGTTGTTAACGTAAAGTGATCACACTAATCCACCCTTCGAAACAATATTAGAAGATGGTCGTAAGCCCGTAGTGGTTTGTTTATACTATTTTAAAATAGAACTGTATAATCAGTCATCAGTTGTTGATATAATAGTCGCACTAGCACGACTTTCTTTAATTTACATCAATAATAGTATTAAAATAGCAATGAAAAAATATTAAAAAAAAATAATAATATGCAGATAGTATTACCGATCTATTGTCTATAGCTTAACAATAAAAACAACGAAAGTTGTAAACAGATTGGTCGACAGATAAGGATGATACCTGCCATAAAGTTCACAAAATACATTATTTAAACACATTTTAAAAAGGTTCACTTTTAAAAGAATGGCTTCTCACCGCAGCTCTATCATAGACAACACCGTTTTACTTCGTGGTAGACAAAATTTGACGCGCGTCGTTTTACCTTGCCAAATAAAATTAATATTGAGTTATGCCGGAACGAAAAAATGCTTATAAATCCTTTATAAGTGGATTTTTTTAAACTTATGTTTTTGAACTTTGTTCTGTTTGTGATAATGTATGATGTAGCGCATATAACTCAAAATGCTGAAAATCGCGACTTAATGCCTTTTACCATGCCACCACAGATATTATACTGTGAATTATTATAAATATACCTTATATTGGTGCAGAAATCAGTATAGCAGCGACCTCTGTGACAAACTCGGCAAAATGTTCACTAAATTTAATTAGAAAAATATTTCAAGGAGTTGTCGCCTCAATCGAGGGATCACTCAATTCAAATTTCCCGCCAAACGAGGTGATGTCATAGCACGGCGTATGCGGCCTTGTGCGTAGATGATCTAATTAACAATACACATATTTGTGTGACTGTTTTGTAATTTGAGGTCTTATGTATTTTGTTTGAAAGTACCTAATTATTTTTTATTTATTAATATCGTATTTGAATGTACATATACCTACTTTTATTATACAATTTTTTAACCACAGCGTCGATTTTAAATTTTCAATTCGAGTATTATTGCGTTATTTGTGTTATTTTCTCAGGAAATTTTACTGATAATATTTTTATCTTTTTAATATATTTTTTTCAAAATTATTGATTTATCTTGTAGGAAACATGCGAATTTATATTTTATTTTTTATATTTATGATAAAAAAATATTTTATTTGTATACCCATAATAAGTTTGTCACAGGAAAATATTACAGAAATTCAGCAATAGAATCGAGCAATGATGAATGTTGAGAAATTGTTTTTAATGTTCTTGACATTGTCTTGAAAATATTACGAAACTAACTTGCAATAAAGAAAAGGAAATACATTTTTAAAAATTCTGCATCAAAAGATATTATAGTTTAAGTAGGTACTTTTTGATAGTATCATAAAAATCAAATATAATTTATAAAGAAAACATGAAAAAAAAAACAAAAAATAATTTACAAAGTGTACCTATTTATTATAAAATTTCATAATCAATCTCAAGTGCGTGTCACTAACTAAAAAACAACGCAGGGTTCCAACATTTACTACCACAAACATAATGCCGACAGAGGGCCGCTCACCAATACATGTAAGTCGATCCCGCGTCACTTGTCATGCAATCGTTGTGTCATAATTTTTAATTTTGTTTATATTATTTTATGTCCCAGGATGTAAGATGAGATATGATATAAACACCAATAGCAACGTTATAGTTTTGTCTTTAATATGGTATATTCTATCAATAAATAAAGTATCGTTTTGTCACTAAATATAGCAGATAAATCAAGGCATGTCCTTAATTTGAGAGTCGAATTTAAGTCCGCCGCGTACGCGCATTGTTACTTGTACAAGTCTTAGCTGGGAAAAGGTTAATAAAACTTTATTAGATAATAGTCATCAAAGAAAATCAATTAGTTAATTCAACAGGAAGTAGATACCTAACATTGATATTATTAATCAATTATTACGGCCATATAAACTATCATCACTTCGAAATTAAAACCTTTCCAATACGGAAAAGCATAAGTTAATGAAAAGGGCAGGTCTATTGTGTTGATATTAATGGCTCCTGAAACACAAAGGGCTCCCAGAACCTTGAAATCTGAAATCTGACTCATAACGACCGTTGAGGTATGTGATGATCACTTATAGGTATTATGTTATTTTATTTCCTTGCCTTATGAGATTCGTGACCCGCACTAGTTTTCTGACACATCACGCGATTCTGATGTTTATCTGATATATTATTACCGCCTATTTTTGTCCCAATGTGAAGTGATGTAAAATTACATCGATCGTCCTTATTACATTTCTCGATGTAATTTCTTTTTTATATAACAATCTTATTAAATCCTCAATTTTATTGGATCTATTGAACTTCTTCGCCATACTTATAAATTTACTACTAGACGATGATCTTCCTCACACAATATCTATAACAAAAAATTATGCTAGGGTGAAAGGAAAGGTGTAAGAGAGCGTGGCCGACCGAGAATCGAACACATCGATTCCGTCGTCAAGGAAGGCCAGGTAAGAAGTAAGAAGAATAGGAGAGGTTGTACGAGAAATGGTATGTCGTTTGAAGAAGCGAAAGAAGTAGTGTGTTTGGATAGAAAATAATGGAGGTCCGTTCTCTCTGCCTACCCCTTACGGGACACAACGTGATAGGTAAAATAAAATAACATTATGATAGCCATGCGGGCAAAGACGTCATTTTACTCTAGTTTCCAGAGAAGGTCCAAGTTGATCTATGAATTGGTACTTAACATCAAAAAATCAATCAATACTCTCTTTAAGATGACCCAATAAGATTTCCCTACTGCGCTCGGTTTTGAGACTTCCTCCCGCACTATGTTCCAAACCCTCAGCTCTGCTTTGAAAGAACGGAATACACTAGAATATGGTTTTATCGTCTTCGGGACTCTGATGGGGGAAATAACAGCTCTCTTCTCGGCCAAACTCTCATTCAGCAGCCTTAACACAATTCCAAGCCATGTTCAATGTCCATCTTCTCCAACCATTACCACCACTGGTGATCTCGGGGCTGCGTTTCCGATGCGTATCAGTATGGTTCTTGGATAAAAAATATTAAACAGTGGTTTGGTATATTGGATGCGGCATCATTGATAAGGCTGTTTCAATACTGTGAGGAGTTCAAAGTGATGGTCGCCAACCGTTAGGAGAGGCACACGAAGAAGCAGATCAGTATAGTAAATTTCCCCTTTCACAACATGACTGGAATGGAAAGCGTCAAGGTGTCGAGACGAAGTGTAAATAATTGTTTGATGCATGTATTTTGCCCAGCCTTTTGTATGGATGTGAGTTCTGGCATCGCTCAGACCATTTTATGCATCCACCTAAGCGCAGGCCTGAAAAGTCTCCGCTTTTGATATCCACGATTGTTCTCCGCCATCCATACATAGAGTTTCGATGATGTCTTTCAGCTTGTCACATGCAAGTTATTCTGCATTGCTTTGGACATCATGAGTTTTCCGCAATAAAGGATCATAAGGTTTTTGCAGAAGTAATCGCCAACATAGGGCGATCTAATAGAGCACTAGAAGTACGTTTTTAATACCAAATTCCTAGTTCCTATTGTGAGACAAATGTATATTTATTATTTATCGATGTATCGATGCTGCAGTTGACAACTGTATATTATAATTTTAATGGACATTGGGTCACTTGTGCCGGCACGCCGAAATTCAGTTACAAAATGGTCATTTGGCAATAATTTTGAGCCCTATCTATCTATACCTATGTAAAGAATGTGAAACCTCGCAACTTTGCCAATCAAAAAACAACCTTAGTGAGATTGTTTTTTTTTTGTCCATTAGCTTTTTTATTGTTACATATTTTTAGTTTTTAGTCCAACTTCCATAAACCAAAAAAAATGAAAAATGGTTTACTAAAATAATATATCAATATTTTATTTATTTATTTTCAGTAAAATAAACACCGTGCACTCACCATTACAGCTTTCGCCTTTACGATGAGTGAAATCAATTTTGATCTTTAGTACCAATCTATATTTCAGCGTGGATCTTCATAATATGTATTCTTTTACTTCTAATTGTATACATGGGCATACAATAGTATACATACAGTGTTTCCACCTGGTTTGACTCGGACATTCCGGAAATCACGATGTTCGTCCGGGTGTCCGGGCAAATTCTAAAATACCCGAGTCGTATTTAACCTTAATGACGTTTTCCCCTCATACATTTTGTATGAAATTTCTTTTCATTACCTACCGCACTTTTTGCTTTGAAAGAGTTTTTAGGTATTGTGGTGTAGAGATAGTTACTCTTCTTCACAAATTGGTGTCTCTGTAACCATATTCTATATACCTAATGTAAGTCAGGGTTTGACAAGAAAAATCTACATAATAATTGAGAAATGTTTGTGTGCTTTCTATCGTATATGTGAACATCACGCTCAAAATACAAATGCTACGTCAGATATGAATCTGCGCAGAGCGGTGCAATTTGCTGGAGAAGGTTCTTAAATACAATTTGCTGCATAAACTTTAATATATTTAGAGCTATTTAAAAAACTCTATTTTTTTAGGATCTTCATACAAATTTCTCAAAAGACAGTAAGCCATCTTTTGGAAACAAAATTACTCATGTAAACGTTGAATGGAATCTTGGTATTACGGTATGAAAATGTAATAAAATAATCGTAGATTGATTTGTTATACATATAAATGTTATTCAAATCTTATTATTCTCAATAAATAAAGATTTAATGAAAAAATTTGCAATTTTGAAAATTTCCTCCATTTTGAAGTTTGACAGATAGCGCAAATCACCCTCTATGGGTGGAGAGCCTAATTAATTATCACACATTAGGGAATGTAGCTAAGATTCAAACCACAGAGCTATCCCTCTCTCTATGAAAACTTGCAAATTATGTCGGTAGGTTCGTATAATATTATGAGGTCGGTGAAACAAAAATTTTAAAAGCGTCATTCTTCTTTTCCGTGCTTATGTCAGTTATAGAGGTCTGTTAAGCAATGGGAAGCTAGACTAGAACCTGTTTAATTACCTACCGATCAAGCCTGACAATCGGAATCAAAAACGTAAAGCAAGACTGGTATAAGCTAGTACTAAAATAATTGTAAATCAAAAACTATAAAAAATAGCTAGCATATTATTATATTGAGGTATTTGGATAGCCCTCAACCCTTCTATCTCTAGATTTTCGCTTTTAGTCGTACTTTCTAGGACACCTATTTATCTATTTTAGGACACTAATTTATCGTAAAGTGCAACTGCGTTGTTTTAATCCGTTTACCTATACAAACTTTCACTAAGTACCTAGGTATATGGAATAAACAAACACTTCAATTATGAATACCTACTATTTCGTCAATAAATTATATTTTGATATTATAACATCGATGTTTTTATATTATTATTTCGTATATATAGATACTACATAAATAGGTAAGTACTTATAGATACTTATAACCCCTGTATTCACCAAGATAAACTGAGTGTAAGATCAGCTAAGCGAAATATTAGCCTAATGTCTCCCTCAGCCTCCCTCAACGCTTATAGCTATTCATCAACGAAAACTTACAAAACTTAGCTGAGCCTAGACTGATCGTGTGTATCCATAGATAAAACTGTCATTTATTTACGGAAGCAGTCAAAAAAGTAACTAAAATGTATATTTTTGATTATTTATATAAATACAAATAATGTTTATCTATTAAAAAAAAATATTTAATATAATTATGATTTCTTGTTTAGTTTAATTCAATGATAAAAATATTTTTTATAAATAAAATCTCAACGCGTTCTTTTCAGACGCCATTAGCGCAGTCTTGATCCAACGCCATCTATCGATTATAGGCCAAAGCTAAATGAAGTAGATAGTACTTTCTATTGTCAAAAAGTTAAAATACTTATATGTATATAAGCATTTTAACATGGAGAAAAAAAGGCAGCAAAACTTTTTGGTTATTGATAAGTGTCGATTTGTCGAGCTGATTAATTAACATATAAAATTATTACATGCCTGCTTACAAATATTGAATAAATTACGAAAAAAACGCAAAAAATTGGAAGGAGGCGGCAACAAGTATGGCGGGCGCCATAGAATAATTTTGACAGATGGACGCTTAGCGTAATGTAAGCCAGCTCTATAGCCGATTAGAATTTGAGGGAAAGGTTCACTCAAATCACGCTGAGGGAGTGTATAATATTTTGATGAATACCAATTTTGACATTGATCGTAATTTGAGCTGATAGTACGCTCAGTTTCTCTTGGTGAATACAGGCGTTAGACCATTAACAAAATTTCACAGATAATTTTACCCAGAAATTACTCCGGTCGATATTCCATAATGTTCAGTGCCTACTTATGTACTTGCTTACTTATAGTTCTGTTTATACATATACTTATGACACTCACACATTGTGACAGTTGAAATGATGACCTATATTATTATTTCGTATATATAGATACTACATAAATAGGTAAGTACTTATAGATACTTAGACCATTAACAAAATTTCACAGATAATTTTACCCAGAAATTACTCCGGTCGATATTCCATAATGTTCAGTGCCTACTTATGTACTTGCTTACTTATAGTTCTGTTTATACATATACTTATGACACTCACACATTGTGACAGTTGAAATGATGACCTATATTATTATTTCGTATATATAGATACTACATAAATAGGTAAGTACTTATAGATACTTAGACCATTAACAAAATTTCACAGATAATTTTACCCAGAAATTACTCCGGTCGATATTCCATAATGTTCAGTGCCTACTTATGTACTTGCTTACTTATAGTTCTGTTTATACATATACTTATGACACTCACACATTGTGACAGTTGAAATGATGACCTATATTATTATTTCGTATATATAGATACTACATAAATAGGTAAGTACTTATAGATACTTAGACCATTAACAAAATTTCACAGATAATTTTACCCAGAAATTACTCCGGTCGATATTCCATAATGTTCAGTGCCTACTTATGTACTTGCTTACTTATAGTTCTGTTTATACATATACTTATGACACTCACACATTGTGACAGTTGAAATGATGACCTATATTATTATACGTACTATATATGCCTCTATACATCAAAACAAAGCCCTATTTTCTTTGGTCATCGCATTACGCGTGAACGGTTGGACCAAATTCGCTAATTCTTATTTTGCTGTGTTTGCTATTTTCAGGAGAAGGTTTTTACGAAAGAAATAAATAAGATATATTTGCGGTACATAAGAAAATTTGAGTAAACTGAAACTTTGTAACCTTATTCTTAGTGCTTTTTACAAAAAATTTCATTCTAATTTTGAAATCAAATTGGCGTTCGGCAGAAACTGTCAGTGGTTTGGTTTAAAACAGATGCATAGTTCGGAATAACATCAGTTAAAAGGAAGTTAATTTATCATTAAGTAAACAAATTCGAATTCAATATTATTTTATAGTTAGGACCACAGGACAACTACTGTCGGGAAAGCTAGTTATTTGTATATTTATACTAGCTTTCCCAACAGACGTTGTCCCGTGTCCCGTACTAAAAATATAACAAATAATAAAAACAGGGGGAAATGGAATAAATGTATATCCAGGTACTTCAAGAGATAGGTACGATAGCTTGTATTGTCCATCTAATGTAATCGCGCAAATAGGGTGGCCTACGAGCTTATTAATCTAGAAAAAATCCCATTACAGCACTATTGCACACTTACCAATATCCTTTTGGAATGGGTTTCCATAAAGAAGTTAACTCCAAGAAAGACCTTCGGTTTCAAATATACCTTATAAATTCAAGACAATTTTCGTTTGTCGAGCAAAAACCATCCCAGTCCATGGAAGAATCCGGTTTTTTCAAGTGAGGAATAAGTGCGAACTCTACTGGACAGTTGTTATACCTCTGAGTTGAAAAGCGCCATTATTTTTCATATCTGCCCCATGTTTGACATTTTTAATATCTACTCCATGAATCAAAACAGCTCATAACCTAGTTTCTAACTACACTCATCATAGTACATAGATACGTTATTGTCAAGGTATAATTGGAAGTTTGACCTATTTATTGCAGTCATTACCTCCCATCATCCATGGCGCTGACCTGACACTGCTCCAGCTATGACCCTTTAACTTTCACACGGAATATTTACATTCTATTTTTTATTTCTGAAATCGTTAACAGTGTGATAACATCAAACACAGAAATACTGTGATTGTAAACATGTCTAATTTAGGAGAAAACTTTCTACACTTTTCATTTTTAAGCTATCATTAATCAAAGATTGTGTCATGAAAGATAATAATAATAATATGGGGTACAAGATCGGGTTGATATATTCGAAGGCAAGTCTCTCCACGGTCGATTCTTCGAAACTTTAAATTCATCACATGTAAGTCTTGATGATTCGACTGGATGGTCGAGGTTTGGTGAACTATGTAGCGAAACAGAAGGTTTTGTCTGTGCAATACGTCACAAATAATTATAAAAAGTATATAATGAAAACACCTAATATTATTGACAAAATGTCGTGCATTTGGCCAAATGGGACAAACAATCAGACATATTTTTACCGGGTGTTCTCTCCTGTGTGGTTCTGAGTATCTGTACAAACATAACGATGTGGCTAAAATAGTTCATCAAAAACTTGCCTAGAAATATAGTTTTGCTCGATTTTGAGGCACTTGCTTGCAATAGTGAATAGCAACTTATGTAAACCTAAATTTGGTTGGAATGATATATCTCCTAAATGACATAAAATGTAAAAGTATAAAGACGCAGACTTTTAATCCCAAAAATGTATATCCCTGGGAACGTGTGTGGTTAATTTGTCTTCTCTCTTGTCCATAGTTTGCCGGCTGTCTCATCCTCATCATAATCTTGGAGCTGTCAGTCGGAATCGCAGCTGCTGCCCTCAGACCACAGATGGAGACTACAATGAAGAAACACTTGCGAGATTCCTTCATAAAGAACAAAGCGGATTCGAGAAACAAATACTTCTGGGATAAACTGCAAATGAACGTAAGTACAGCGTCACCTCTCTCGTTACGCTTCGCCAATTTATTTAAACAATCTTGGGCATGATTCCGTTTACTGTTGAATAAATAAAGAAATCTTAGCGAAGTTTAGGTTAGGTTATACATACAAAAATAGTAAAAATACTCCTTGTTAAAACCTAACACTCGTCTACATTCGAAATGTGCCCTATAAACATCGTTTAAAACAGATACATCGGTCGAAATTATATTTGTTAAATCCAATCCAATCTGTTACACCCCACTCAGGGGCATAGGGAGGCAACAGGAGCTCTCCATTGCGTTCGATCTTGCGCAATGTTTATGACCTCCTCCCACACCATGTCCAAATCGCTCAGCTCTGTTTCTAAGGAGCGGAACACAGTATGAGAGGGTCTTCGGGACCCTGATGGGAGGAAGAACAGCGCTCTCCTCGGCCAACTGTCATTCGGCATTTAACGCATGTCCCAGCCAAGTCCATCTCCTCCCCACAATGGTAGAGGTGATGGGCTCACGCTGGGTGCGCCGGCATAATATAGTGTCGTTCGTGATGCGGCCGGCGGTACCATTTTACACCCAAAATTCTCCTGAGGCACTTCATTTCAAATGCAGATTTTTTGTGCCTGGTCATTTGTTAAATATGTAATGAAAATACATACATACTCCCGTTAAGGTCCCCCATTCTACGCAAGCCAGTCCGGAGGAGACCAATCCGCAGCGAACCCGACCCACACGAAACCGACCCCCCAGCTCGATCAAAGCAATCAAACCAAAAACCCGGCCTCACACAAATCAAGCCCGTCGCGGATCCCCCCAAACCAACCCACAATGCGGGAGGCCTAAGCCCCACTCAGGAGCATAGGGAGGCATCAAGAGCTCTCCATTGGTGTCCAAGGCTCTTGTGCCTTTTCTGACCAGTTGAGGTTTAAGGACGTGAGGTGGTCAACCTCGATTCGATTAAAATACGAACTCAATATTCATAGTGAAGACTAGACAAAATGTTTATGTCAGAAAAGCTAGATCAATAATATAAATACTTATTTGGCTCATAATTAACATAATTTTATAGTTTTAATTTTTAAATTTTATAGCGCCTGACAGCCATACGAGTATATATATGTACCTATATACTTATTTGGCGCATATTGTTTTTTTGCTATAGAAAGATTCAAATTCTTCAAAGAATTCTCCATCAACATATTGAATTTCTTTTCATTGTTCTCAACAGTTGAAGTGCTGCGGTGTGATTGGACCTGAGGACTATACCGAAGTAACCAACAATGTCCCCGTTCCTCCGTCTTCCTGCTGCCCATCCAACTCCGAGAATTCAGGATCCCACAATACCCCAGCCCAGGCCAACCAAGCCGATGCCGCCAGACGTTCTGAATGCGTTGTCCAGAAGATGTACTACAAAGTGGGATGCGAAGATCAGATCATAGAGAGCATACATGGAGTGGGCATAGCCGTCATTGTGACGGGGATAGTATTTTGTTTTTTGGAGGTAAGTCTAAATATTTGAAAGGGATGAAAGACACATTGCATATTTTGCTAATGCACTGGGTTCCTAGGGAGCAGTGTGTCGTCTGACAAGACGGCTGACTTCGAAAATCACGACAATGTTTTTGTCGCAAAGCCAACTACATATATAATGTTGGACACATTCTGCTGTGTTATAGCATCAGTACCGTATTCCTAGAAAAAACTGACCATAATGCTATGATTTCCTAAAAAAGAAAAGCGACCGTAACATTACGAAGTAGGTATTATTTGAGAAAAGTATAAAGCATTGTATGTTTATCTCTTTCACTGCCGGCATTAAAACAATGTAAACGCGAAGGAGATAGTGTAAGCTGTATGTGTAGGATCATTAAACGTAGCTTGGCTACCGCAGAAAGCAAGGCGCGCCCACTGAAGTAAAATGTATGAACTAAAGAAAAAGATTGAATCAAAAAAATTGGCAATATATTAGTTATGGGTTCAGCAATGGGTTCCTAGGATACAGTGCGTTGTTTGACAAGACGGCTGTCTTTGAAAATCACGACAATGTTTTTTGTCATCAAGATAGCCTCATAGACAATGTTCTACATTGAAACATTCTACTAGGAAAACAGACCATTAGAAGGTAATTTTAAAAATTAGATTCCTCTATGTACCTACATATTACGGCCGTTAAATTTCGAACCGCTTTTCTAGGAAACATTTCATTTGACTGACTTAATTGGTTATGCAATTCTATTCCCAGTTTTCATCACAGAATTGAGAATTCTATACTAAATTTTATTGAAGCATAAATATTTTACCGTTCCACAATTTGGTTGGCAAAAATGTGGTCATAGGAATTTCTTAGCGGAGTGTACTCTAACTATAGATGTTGTTTATTGTTTGCAGAAATGGTGTCTGATCTTTTATGTTTGTTTGTTCTTAGGTGATTGGGGTAGTTCTAGCATTGTGGTTGGCGCAGGCCATCAAGAATGAAGGCAAAACAGAAGCTTCGAGCTCTTAAAGGGAATAAAAATATCCATCTGAAAATTCTTAAACATATCAAAACAAATAAAAGAAACCAATGCCGTCTTCTTCTAATCGAAAGATGTTAAAATATAAATAAGTAAAAATAGTTCTTTACTTAAGAATTATGTTGTTTGCTTAAAAAAACTTAATTATATATTAGAAAAATGTAATAAAAACGAGCCTGCTCTATGAAAATTTAGTCAAATATCTTTTTATACTTTTTTTTATTTGTGATATTTAAAAAAAAAATTAAGTTTATTCATTTAAGGCTATTTCAACCTTATTCTTATACCTACATATATTTTTATAGAGATGAAACTGCCATTTAAATTTTGTTTGTATGAAATCTAATCCACGAGTTTTTACTTGAACTTACCTTATTAAATTGTACCTACTCACATTTTTCAGTTTTGATGTTTTTAAAATATATTAAAATATTCATATAAGGCTAATTCAACCTTATACATATATTTTAAAACGTAGGTTAGTTTTTAGTACGTTATTGCCATAAAACGAGAATTTTGAGGTGTTTATAAGTCATAAATTTACAATTTACACGCACATTTTGTCACATATTTTACATCAAAATTTAATTAATCTTCTCAGTGGGGTTGTGAAATTTTGATCACATTTTATTTAATATTAAAGTTTTTCACAAAATAAATATTATTTAAAGACTTAATATAACAGGTGTATCTATTTCATGCTGTGACATTTTGAAATAATATTGGGGTGATCCAACCCTTTTTGAACGTGCTGGTAAAATGTCAAATAAACCGCATAATAAATAATTATTAATTCTTGAAAATTAATGTTCAGTGAAATGACAACATTATAATATTATGATTTACCAATAGAATGACGAACGCACGTTAAATTTTTGAATATAGAACAATTTTCGTTTGACACTTTTGACACATTATTTTGTCTTTTCCATGGAACTTTAGAATCATTTTGAATAACAATTGAAGTATGCTGTCAAAATATATTAATAAACCTACCGATAACTAACTCATTTTTAAGCTTTTATAATTAAACACTGAGAGTTTACTGAAAAGAAATTTAAACAATGATCTCACTTTTCAGAATTCTTTATAGAAAAAATCATATTTTATAAATAATTACCTATTGTCTTAAAATGAACCTAAGTACATATAATTTTGAATATATATAGATATTTTATACCAACTCATATTTTTAAAAAATTCACTTAGTCATTTGTGTTTCTTTTAGAAAAGTACGTTCTAGTTTAGGATTATTTTATGTGATAAAATTGATTGTATACTTAAATCATAGATGAATTTTGATATTGACAGGTTGCATCACAACCTTAGAAAAAACAATCATTTATTTCTTCGCGTGATTACATATTTTATAGAAAAGTTATCATTTAAGGTTGCTTTTTTTATTTTGAACTTCTTATTTAACATTTTTTATTCGTATGCACTTAATATTGTAAGTAGTTAGCAAGTTAGCTAATTATTAAAAAGACAAAAATATTTTTTGTTACTCTATGCATTATTAAAACGGTCTTTAAACTCCGTTCATTTTAACTGTGCATAGTTGGATTTTTACACCGACGAGAGTGTAGTTAGTAGTTTTTTTTGTTCTTGTTAGGTACATTTGGCATTTATAAAATCTATTTTAGGAGCTTTATGTATATAGATTTATTCCTAAATATTTAAGGAAGTATACTAATTATTATCTAAAAATACATTGTATAAGCAATAAATCTGTATTTTTTTTTCATTCTGATTCATTTTGAGATAATATTCAAAACGGATTTTGAATGAAATCAAAGATTTTTCTTTTGTCTTTGAAAATATTATACGAAACACACACGAACAACATTACCTATAGTATTTTTATAATTTTCATGAACGATCATAATGTTTGTGTAGTTCGACAAATAATAAATAATTATTGTTTTTATTATTTATGAACTATTAAGTAATAGATATCAAATAGAACATACCTACGCACATAGACGATGAAAAAAGTCATTGGTTTAGAAATATTATAATTATTTATATTTAAAAATGTATGGGTATTTGACTTGTATTTTATTAATTTAAATACCTCTCCTTTTTATAGTTTTATAAGTAATAATAATATTATTTTAAGCATTATTCATTATCTATTTATTATTTTTAAATTGTCTATATTGATATCTCTTTATTCTTCACAATAATAATATTATTGTGAAGAATAAAGAGAAATGTTGGTGAAACGCAAAACGTAACGTGGTCTAAATTGTTTGCAAGCGAATGGATGAAAACTTTACCCTAATTAGGCTACCAAAATGCCGGAAAAACAGTTCCGTTTCTATATACATAACAATCGTCATATTATTTTCTATTGCTTAAAACCTTTGGAGTAAAGAAGCAGTCCTAGTTATTATGTTAGATGTAAGAATATTATTACCTAGATTTAGTTTGCATTATTTATTTGAATGACGTGTGTAACTAAAATGGCATGTTTGGTAAAATTATATTGTTACAAATTTATCATTGATTGTGATTTTATTTATTGAGGAGTGGATTCTTATTTATTATCTATTATTTATAAATTGATGATATTGTCATATTTTATCTAATAAATTAAAGATTTATATAAGTTAAAATAGTGTTTTTATTATCCTGATTCAGCAAGTCTTGGTCTTCAAGAGTCAATGCAAGAAAAAAGTAGGTAGCTTGTGAAGATTAACGTTTACCCTGTTAATGGTGTTTACCTAGTTCTGCCGGATGAATCAAAATATCTAGGTACAACATTGAATTAATTAAAAAACTACGTACTAGAAACGGCTTTGAGTAGGGGGATTAGCGATTACCCTTACAACTATGCTCGATAAAAAGCCATTGAATTATCAAACGAAATAACAACCTATTCTTTCTGTCTTCTTAAGCGAATATTATTTACTTATTTTCTATCTTTTTATTCAAATATATTTAATTTATATTTAAAACAATCCTTCTACACAACAAGAGTATAATAATACTATTTAAAACAATCCTTCTACACAACAAGAGTGTAATAATACTATTTAAAACATTCTTCAAACACATTATTTTGAACTTTGTAATACTTAGACATTTATTATTTATAAACATTTATTTAAAACAATCCTTCTACACAACAAGAGTATAATAATACTATTTAAAACAATCCTTCTACACAACATACATACATACATACTCCCGTTAAGGCCCCCCCACTCAACACAAGCCAGCCCGGAGGAGACCAATCCGCAGCAAACCCGACCCGCACGAAACCGAACCCCAGCTCGATCAAAGCAATCAAACCGAAAAGCCAGCCCCACACAAATCAAACCCGCCACATATCCCCCCCCCCCCCCCCAACTAACCCACAATGCGGGAGGCCTAAGCCCCACTCAGGAGCATAGGGAGGCATCAAGAGCTCTCCATCGCGCTCGAAAGCGTCCGAGGCTCATCGTGCCTTTTCTGACCGATCTACACAACAAGAGTATAATACCTAATACTATTTAAAATAATCCTTCTACACAACAAGAGTATAATAATACTATTTAAAACAATCCTCCAACTACACAACAAGGTAGAAAAGAGACAAGAAATCGTTCGAATAATAATTAATATGGCCCCCCTTGTTACCTATATTATTCACTGCGAAAGCGAACCCTCCTACAAGGGCGGATCCAGGGAGGTCATGGCCCCCCCCCTTGGGCTGGGTCCAGGCCTTTACTTTGAAGTACAGTAGATACTTACATTTATTAATAAAATACCTACTTTTCTATTATAATTATAAGTTATTGTGGTCCATGACCCCCTCCTGGATCATGGAAATGACCTTCTTTTTTAGGAAAAGGGTAGTTTCCAGATAGCAAATTTTGGAAATGACCTTTTTTTAGGAAAAGTTTAGTTTCTAGATACCAAATTTTGGAAATGACCTTTTTTACTATGTCGTGAACCCCCCCCCCTTCTGGTGCCAATGCTGGATCCACCCTTGCCCTCCTAGCACAGTTTTAATAACTACTTTAGACTATCTGTGGTGTCACTACTTGTCCTTCCGACTCGTCGTGCTTTCACCTCCGTACGTAGTAAAATATATTGTGATGTAAATTTTGGAATATTTTGTTCCAAATGCCGCATTTAATGAAGTAAAATGTAAATCAATGATAACTAAAATGTTTTATTTCAAACAATGTTGTGAAATGTATCCAAAAAGCATTGAAAAAAAATGTTAAAAAAATCAAAAAGAAAGTGCGATGGCCGGGAATCGAACCCGGATCAACTGCTTGGAAGGCAACTATGCTGACCATTACACCACCATCGCCGACGAGTTGCTGTCGAATAAATGCGTATAAGTTAGATAAATTTATCAGTTAATACATTATTTATATACCTACCTATGTGTAGGGCCTAGTGAGTGTTTTTATCGTTCAAATGTATTGTATTTTTAAATAAATAAATTATTATCAACAATCTGTTTGTTTAAAATAATAAAGATACATACTTAAGTACGTAATAAAATAATCATACCAAATCATTTTTTCAGTTAATATTTATCCAACTGTTAGCTACAATAATCAACGTTTAAAAATTACGTGCCGCCTACCCGAAGCGTTCCCAGCTGGCCACACATAGATACACACCTCATATGTAATGGTTCGTGAGTTCCGTGGTTTACGTGAAGCAAAAATGTAAACACACTAGTACACACAAACACCTCACATATGTAGGTAACGCGTCATTAAAGGTACGAAAAGCAGACGATGAAGAAGAAGTTGACCAATAATTTGACTGTAAATATTATAATACACATTTTACCGTATTGAATAGTTTGACTGGTTTCAATAATAAGCATGTTACAGGATAAGGCGTTTCCACAGTCAAAATGCCAACAAAAATAATTAACTAAGTATAGAAAAAAATCGTCAACTTGGTGGTACATACCTGAATAAAGGCCTAATAAGTTGAAACATGGTCTTTTATTGGATGAAATTGCGCAAATATTTTCAGTGTTTTTAGGGCAAATCTTCATATTATAGAGCGCCGCATGCGCTGTTTATACAAAAAAAACGAACATTCTATAGAGTCTTATAGAACAAAGGTAGAGCGACAAAAGAATAATCTGTCTGTTTACACAGCGAGTAAGCAAGAATTAGATAGAATTAAGATGGAGTCGGGTAGAATAAGCATTCGCTTTCTTGGTGTAGGAAAGCACCCTAACAAAATTAAATGGGATGTTTTTTTTCCTTTTTGTGCCGCTAGAGGCGCCCTTGCTAATCCGGTCTATTGTCAAATTCAGTGTTGCCAACGGGGGCGATTTACTTCTTCTTCTTCTTATGGTCGCTCACAATCTAACCTCCAAAATATCATTCTAGTTTATTTCACATTAAACAACTTATATATTATTATACATAATAACTTACAATAAGTTTAGAGTAATCATTGTACATTTTTTACATACTATTACAAATAAAATTGTTCATTTTTTTTATATACCTACCTAAATACAAATTAAAAAATACAGAACAGCACCCCTGAGATTTATTCTCAAATTTATGCGCAACAAAATCAACAACTTCTTAGCAACTCAATCAACAACTTCTTAGCAACCCAATGGAAAACAAACTTCCCAACGTTGGCATCACTGAAAAAAACATCTCTACGTTGGCAGCACTGAATTTGACAATAGACCTGATTAGAAGTTCTGCCACCTAGTGTGTATTGTCGGAAGCTCCCCAGAAAACTTCCCATTAAATTTGTGAGAAATTACACAAATTTTTTTAAAGAATCTGTGCTCACTCATAGTGAACACAATAATTACACTCCTTGACTCTTTCACATTAAGCTACTCAAAGCTTGTGTCGTGAAAGGGGAAGATGGTCGGCACCTGGGATCGAACCCACGACCTCCGAACGATACAGTACGAAAGCCGGCGTCGTAGCCACTAGTCTACCAACCACTTCGTATTGTAACAATAAATTATTTTTGTATAGCAGCATTTTGTGAAAAAAAGTTCCACCACAAGAGCGCTGTGACTTACAATGTTACTGCAATAATTAACACTATATAGTTGCAGGACATCGAATAAGTTTTAACAAACGTACCTACGGCAATTTTTAGCCTATAACTCGAAAACTTTTATTATAATATAATATCAATATTATTGAGGTATTTAGTCCTAAAGGTGTTCTATCTCTGGACTTCCGCTTTGTCATACTTTCTGGGACAACCTGTATATTAAAATAAAAAATGTCGAACAATCTTAAATATTCAGAACAAAAAGACACATTATTATTAGCTAAGTAAGGTGATAATTTATTATTTACAACGATAATGGTTACGGAAGCTTTTAATAAAACCTGTCAATGTAAAGTACAATTATTTACTATCCATACATTAATTAGTTTGTTGGCTTTGTATACAATATACATTCTCTCCTGGTATTTACACTTCTAAATTATTGAGAACAAGAGAGCGACAAAATTTAAAGACTGCGACTGCTGTCAATGCTGTCATGTTAATACTGTCATCACGATTTAAAGAAGTAAATGAAATTTGGAGTTGGGAAGAAGCTAATGCGCGGTAAAATGCAACAAGGACAAGAGATGGATGGATGATTAGATTCGCTGGCTCTGGAACATTGTGGAATTCGGCAAACGTGATGATTCAAAATATTATATCTAGACAGAAAAGAATGGAGGTCCATCCACTCCGCCAGATTTTTAACCTTATAGGGATACTGCGTGATGGGTAAAAAAGGTAACATGAAAGAATGAATTGGGTTTAAGATACGGAAAAAATATTGATTCAACCGTCAAGTAAAACTACCAACACTGGTGAAAAATACGTCAAATTTTACACCATTTAATTCCATTGACCCCACATGGAGGGTATATTTTTAGCAATGGTGCCACATTACTTCCCGAGTGGAATGACCCAAGACAGGGTTTCTGTTAGCTCTTCAAACTGGTGAAATGTTCGTGATGATAATCAAAGTATTTTAAACTTTTTTGCATATTATTATTGTTTTACATTTTAGGTACAGAGCATTCATTTTCAAATTGTTTCCTGTTTAGGTACTTATGGTAAATTATTAATTACAAAAAAAGTCATGTTTCATGACTTTTTTGCATGATTCCAAGATTATAAAGATAAAACGTAGGTACTCGTTGAAAACATGATATTTACTTCAAATACAATTATGTATTAAGGATTTCGCTATTTTAGGATGTTTTCAAATTACTAACGTTGTTCAGTACGACAGGGGAGGAGCAGTGTTTCAAGACTCTGCGACGAAACAGCACACCTTAGCCTTCGAGTCAATGGGTAAGAACACGTAGAAAGCCGATTCCGACCCGCGCCGACCGGCTCAAAGATTGTTGTCTATTTTTTTTAAGCCCTGCACTCGTTTTTGAGTGATTCGGCAAGTTTCAATGCATTTAAATGGGAATGCCAGAAAGCGGGTTCCAACTTTTGCTGTGCGTACCCCATTCAAATGCATAGAAACATTCTTTGCGCCGGTCGGCGCGGGTCGGAATCGTCTTTCTACGTGTTCTTACCCAATGCCAGTAGGTAAAACGGAGCTCATGGTGAATAATGCCTGCCCCGATAAACAGCTACCGATAACCAGGTCTCCCGGGTGGAAAAATTTAAATATCAGGGAGGAACCATTACCATCTCGGGGCCGAGCTCCCGATACGTGTCGGTATGACAAGTGGCGGCTTTAACAACATGACCAAGATTTGGAAAGCGTCGGCGTTTTTGTGTCTAGACGAAATGTATTGTTTGATGCGTGTGTGTTGCCTATGATCCTGTATGCATGTGAGTCCTGGTCCTGGTACATGACCAAAGCCCAGACACAAAAAGTATCTTAATTTGAAACAGAAGAATTTTGGGTATCAGATGGTAGGTACTACCGCATCACGAACGACGCTATAGCGTACCTAGCGCACATCCATTACTTCCACCATTATGGAGAAGAGATGAACATGCGTTAAGGATGCCGAATGAGTTTAGTGAGATTAGTGCGAACAATTATAATTGAGATCGGCTGAACAGATTATTTCAACGTTTGATTTATTGGATTCTTCTCCGCTCCGTATAACAGAAGAACTAATAAAAAGTTGAAAAAGTGGGTAACGCGACGCGCCAACGCCATCGCGGGTAGTTCCCTCTCATTCTCGCATACGTGATTGCCGCTCTTACAGTAGCCCATCCCACTTACTCCACCGCACCATTTCGAGCGTTTTAGAAAATTTTCATACAAAGTCAACAAAATTATCGGGCACATTCGTTTCGGTACTTCATATGTGAATGAATGAATGAATTTTATTCAAAAGAAAATAGAAATCAAATTTATCAAAAAATACAAAAATTTGTACCTAATTGAACCTTAACTTAATTAAATATTGCCTCACTAGGCTTGTGCCTGTGTCGAGGCAAAGTTTTGCAGTTTTGCATGCAAGATATGCACTACGTCAGCACGCCGAACAACTCGAACCGTAATCTCTCTCTTCCATTCGTCAGCAACCATTCATCCAAGCGTCTCCTAAACACTGTCACACTCTCGCAGTCTTTAACATCACCTGGCAATCTATTCATCAACCTCGGAGCCAGATACTCCGGCGATCTCTGCCCCAGAGCAGTTTTCATCCTTGGCAGTCTCCTCACTCCATGCGCAAGCGACCTCAACCCATGCCCCTCCGTTTGAGACACCAAGGCATCAGACCCAAAATAACGGACCAGAATTCGCTGTATATACAGTTGTCGAGCATCGAGAACTTTAAATCTCCTAAAAAGTGGGTCAGAAGGACTTAGATATCCCACATCACTCATGATCAGGGTTGCCACCCGTCCCGATTCTGCCGGGACAGTCCCGATTTCGATGCTATTGTCCCGCGTCCCGACGACCTCTGAATTTTGTCCCGATTTTTTATAACACGCCACCCGACAATTTTTGGTTAATAAAAGTTATTAAAGTTATTTTTGACGTCATTTGGTGCAATAAAAGTTATTCGAGTTATTTTTTGGGATTCCCATCAGACAATGTTGGTCAAGTTAGCAAAATATGGTGATTTTTAAGTTTTCGGGATGATTGTATTTGAATTAGAAACACATATTTAATTTAAATACGATTGATAATGACAAAACTATACCTAATAAAAATATAGTAGGTAATTAGGTTATTTAATGGAAATTTTAGAATATAAATTAAACAAAAAATACTCAGACAGTCTTGGAAATGGGACAAGATGTTTTTAATTATAATTAATTTTGATGAGAATATAATTCTGCATTGTTTAGGAAAAGAAACCAAATACAGTAATATGTAAGCGAAGCCACAGGTAACAGCTAGTCTGGGGGCGTCCATTAATCACGTGAGCCCAAAATGGGGAGGGGGGGGGGGGTCTGGAAATAATCACGAAAGATCACGTAGGGGGAGGAGGGGGTCTAGTGAGAAAATCACGTGCACTTATTTTTCTGACGAATTTGAAGAAAAACAATGCAGAAAATATTTTTTTTTACGAAGTTTAAAATCATATGTTTCGTAATTCTTTGTACTAAAAAAGTACACGAGATTTTCGGGGAGGGGAGGGGGGGTTTCCTGAAACATCACCAAATATCACCGGGGGGAAGGGGGGTCTAAAAAGTGGCAAAAAAACATCACGTGATTAATGGACGCCCCCTCTCCTATAATCGGCTGAATGTCCCGATTTTATTTTTTCAAAAGGTGGCAACCCTGCTCATGATACGTAGGATTGCCTTTTGTGCAACGTTTATAGGCTGCAGGTGGACGCTTGCCGTACTGCCCCAACTCTCAATACCATACAACATAACAGACTGGAATGCTCGTTAGAGAGTATATTGTGTTCTGTGCTGGAATGTGAGGTAGAATGTGTGCGCGCGCATATATTCTCACGTTGTTCCAGCCTGAGCATTGAATACGAATGAAATATGGATATTTTAGAAATATTTTAACATTATTATTTTATTAGTCACTTAATCGGATTAATTATGTACCTATTTTTGTTTCTGGGGGCGCAGTGCACATATGAACGGGCCGCCTTTGGTTAGGACTACAGGACAACGTCTGTCGGAAAAGCTAGTTATCTATATTATTATATTAACACGTGAAGGAAAAAGTTTTTGACTATTATTACGAAATTTGCGCGGACGGAGGAATACGAAATTTCGCACAGTTCATAATAGTGGCGAATGTTAATATATTTTTTTAATTATGCATAAAAAGTAGATTGAGGGTGGGTTGTTCGACGCCGCGAATAATAGTAAAGTATTAGCACAATACTTTACTATCAGGCAGTGGCGTACCGAGGGGGGGGGGCGGACCGCCCCGGGCGCCTCTATTTGGAGGGCGGCAAAATTTGATTGCGCTGTAATAAACACTCCCAGATTGACAAAATCAGAATTTTTACTTTTGTATTGTGAAAGTGGAAATGGTCGGCACCGGGATTCGAACCCACGACCTTCAATATTCAGATTTTTTTTTTTTCCTTTTATGTTGTGCTTATTTTTTAGAATTTGAAATAAATAATATTTTATACTACAATGGTCGACCTCTAGTTATTATTATTATATGTAGTTGATTATCGGACAAGCAGCTAAGCTGATATGTCTGCAGGCACAGCAAAATCATCATAGCCCTACCCAATCATATTAATTTTTTAAGGCGTCCACATTCAAAGTTTCAACTAGCTCAGGTGGCAAACATTCCAATGGTCGACCACTCAAACAAACAATGCTTCAATGGATTCTGCTTGAACCTGTAGCCATCCAATTTATATCCATGACCCTTCAGGTGGACAATTGGACATTCCGTTTGTACTGGAACATTGCTTGCTATTAAGTGGCCATGGAGTATTTTATATGTTTCTATCATGTCACCTCTCCTTCTGTCTGACAAAAGTGTTAATCCCAGAATCCGGAGCCTCTCCTCATAGTCAACATTTTTCAACCCAGCTTGGTAAATCGTTATTGCATCCTTTCAAGCATCTGGATATCGTTTTCAAAATAAGGATTCCACAGTCGGTAACCGTATTCCAGAAGGGGTCTAACATATATTATGACTGGAGTATAAATGATAATAAAAACTCTTAAAATATGTTGTCATTTTCTTTTTATTTATTTTTTAATCCGTGTTTGTCACATTAACACAGAATGAGAAAACACATATTATTAAAATTTAATTCTCCATTTCAAATTAATCTGACAAACACACAACAATATAATATCATATTGTAGGTAGGTACATTGTGCAAATTTTTCTACATTAAATACATAATCTTTTTATAAAATAAATCAAAACAATTATTGCAACAATCAAAAGAAAAAAAAAATAAACGAACCATACATTTCTTTATACAAATAAAAACGTTTTTGTAACATTCCAAAACACCATAAACAATCATAACAAAGGAACAACGGCGATCGTCATGGTGAATGTGGAAACTGATTAAATTTAACTGATAACGTGAAAGGAATCATATAGTCACTTGATCTAAACCTCGACCGTGTGAACACTTTTATCAAACACGTCAACGGAGAAAGGTGCACAAAAATTACAGCTCTTTGAAATGCACAGCACAGCATAATTTTGATGAAATTATGCTGTGCTGTGCATTTCAAAGGCACTGAAGATATTTGTGACAAATTTTCAAAATGTTAAGGATCGCCTCTTTTACTAAAAAACAAACAAGTTAGAAAATGCGAAAAAGATTTCAACTCTCCTAAAACAAGTGGTTGGTAGTCTAGCGTTTACGACGCCGGCTTCCCTACTGTTTCGTACGGAGATCATGGATTCGATCCCAGGTGACGACCATCTTTCCTCTTTCACTACACAAGCTTTAAGTAGCTTACTGTGAAAGAGTCAAAGAGTGAATTTTTGTTCAGTTTGAGTGAGCACAGATTCATTAAAAAAAATTAAGGCAAAGTCACGGGTTCAAATTGCAGAACCGACCGTTTCTTCTTTGACACCATAAACTAAAAGATGTCAATATGGTGCATTTGTGTTCACTCTAAGTGAGCCTAGATAATATATTTCTTAGGACAAATTTAATAATGGTACCAACCAACAATATTCATGCAAGAAAAAAGAAATAAATTGTGACCCATAATGTTTTTGATCCTACAACGCTTCGGTTAAATTCAACAGATTCACACAAAACATTGGAATGTTGCAAATTTAACAACTAACATGAGATAAAACGTTGTCGTTCTTATTTGTATTTTGTAAAAATAAAATTCTAGACTAGCTCACTAATTTTATAACAATATTTGTTTATTTATCTTATAATTAAAGTAAAATAGAATGTTGGTAAAGTAAGGTAACATTATACCTTGGTATCGCATCCATTCTCATAGATAAAGCAAAGCATACTGTTTTTTTTTACACAGTTTAAAAAAACTTTATTCGAGATTAAAACATAAAGTATTAAGTGTTTTTTTTCATACGGCAACATTGTTAGTGTCAAATTACTGTTCCATCTATGATCGTACTAGAAAACTTGCATAATCTATGGCCCAATATTTTCATAGAAAAAAAAAAAGATTTTTGTGCAGCGAATTGGATAAAAGTAATACCACTGTAATCTTTCTATTTCTATTGTGAAATTCATGAAAATGAACAGATTTTAGTACTAGGAACTAACCACATAAAAAATAGTCGAGCATGTATTTAATTAAGATATTTTAAAGAAATGATACAATATTTCTGTACAGACTCAAAAAAAAACATTAAATATCTACACATAGCATTTACGTTTGTTCATTGTTAAAACTATTGAACTAAATTACAAACTTATCAATTTAGACAATCTATAAGTACGTTTTTACATCTTATGAATGTTAAAACGATTAAATGCACATTCACAAAACTTCAGTACGCATTTGTTTTATTTTTTTTTTGCAGATATTTCATTAAAAGATATAAACATCGAAATAACTGCGTAATTTTAGTACGTAATAAGGCAAACAAATTTTGAACATCAGTCCACCGAGTCAACGGGAAGCATTTGTTTGTATTATTTTAAAGGATTACCATTGTTTTCTTTAGTTTCAATATTAAATTTCAGTTTAAGATTGTCTTTGTAAAACTTGATGTGATTTCTCCGCTGCTGGTGTCATTTCACTTTAACAGGATCCACATTTTCGACGACAGGTGTCGATGGCTCCGATTTGACCTCTTCCGATTTACTAACAGACAACGATTCGATTTCTCTTAGTTTGGCGGAACTCTCGAGTGGTAAAATAGATTTCCGTTCGGGCAGTAAATCCAAGAAGTGTCCCAAACCTTGATATCTTTCTTCATCAGAAAGCCACTCCATCTATAAAAAAAGATAACACTCTATATAAAACCAATTTATAGTAAATTCTCTTTAAATGTTTTACTTCAAGTTCCTACCAGGGAATCCTACGTCAGATTGAAGGGAAACGATCGACTATACAAGTTCCGCTGGCTATACTAACGCCTTTTTATATGAAAATGTTTACTCCAAAGGTATGTCTCGCAATATTTTATAGATAAAAATTTGATAACAAAATTTTTGTGTTTTGACAGGTGTGAAGCAATAGCTGTAGAAAATGAATTATTTCAGCAAGTTAATGAGTATGTATAGTATGGATGGAAAGTATGAAAAAGAAACTAATGTAGAAAAGTGCCTAGCAGCAGGGTGGGCGGTGCACTAACACCTGTTATGAGAAACAATAATGTCTCAATCCTGTCACCATCAATGATGCATGACTGTGAAACGTGGACAAAAGAAGAAGAATCTATACATTATTATGTGAAGGAAAAACTTTGTGATACTACTATATATAGAAACAAATGTAAAATGAAAAGCGCCTCATAATGGGTGCAGAAAGCTTTTTGAAGGCGGTATATTCAAATGGAAGAATCAGATAAAAGTTGAGATAACAAAACTGCAAATGAGATTACAAATGAAATGAGGCGGATCAAACACATCCATACAGTCCTCAATAAAAGCCAGGTCAGAAGCAAAAGAAAATGGAGATGTTGTATGAGAAACGTAGAGTAGGTGGAGTAGGAAGTGGTTGGTAGACTAGCGGTTACGACGCCGTCTTTCGCACTGTTTCGTGCGGAGATCGTGGGTTTGATCCCAGGTGCTGACCATCTTCCTCTTTCACGACACAAGCTTTAAGTAGCTTACTGTGAAAGAGTCAAAGAGTGTATTTGTGTGCACTTTGAGTGAGCACAGATTCATTTAAAAACTAAAAAAAAGAAGCCAAGTGGAGGTCAATTTCTATGGCTAACCCTTAATAGGCATGGCGTGATGGGAAAAATAAATTAAATTAAAAAAAAATTTTTGAATGCCTAACCTTTTGCTTATGCTCCTCGACAGCTTCTTTGCAAATATCCAAAATCATCTTCTTGGTCAGTTGTCCATCGTGCGACGAGTATGCAGCGGCTTGCCACGCCACTCCCAATTTACTGATCCCTCTGCCAGACATTCCCTTTGTCAATTCCGCCATCTCTTTACAGGCCTCGCCATAATCAAATGATTCCACATTTAAACGTCTACATAAAAACAAAGAATCAAACATTTTTATAGAGTTGAACATTTAAAATGAATTATTGGTTAGGACGAGTAAAATGACTCACTTTTGTCCTTCGGCAGCTGGCTGCAAAACGAACCTGTCAAAGTACAGTCTAATGAGTCTCTCTCGTTCTTCTAATCCTGGAAGACCAAATTCAATCATTTTGTCCAATCTGAAACACAAAAATAACCAAAATTAAACTCAAATTTATTCTTAAAAGCCTTAACCATGCATGAACTTATGTTATTTTGCTTTGCATACCTGTCATTGATGGCAGAGTCGAACTGCTGTGGAGTATTTGAAGCTAGCACCAACATAAACTTCGAGCTTTGTTCGGAAGTTCTATAAAGGAAAGCATTTAATGCGGCTCTGAGATCTTCTGATATTCTCTCAGACGAGCGTTTGCGGAGAAAAGCGTCTGCCTCATCAATAAACAGTAGAACTCCTGCAACATAAAAATCAGATGCTTAAATAAAGTAATAATTTTTTCCTATGCAAAGGGGACCATAAAAACTGGCGGAACTAATTTACAGAAGAATTATTGTTTTTCCTGAACGAAGAAAACAGGACGCCGGAAATTTTAAGTACAATAAGCACCCCAAAAATTGCATTTAACCTGGGGCTTTTTGTCTGCAAGTCAACTTTAGACAACTATGCTACTGAGGGTGATTATAGGCTCTGATTTTGTAAAATCATACATAATATCAATCAATCATCAGTTAGCTACAAGGCATTTTTATCAGTGAAAAATTCCACAGAAATATTTTACTGTGTGTTTATACAAAAGGTAAGCTTATTTTAGCTGTAAAAATAAAATAAATATGCTTTTTCAGGCTATTTTCTATTATTTCTATCAAATTTCAGTTTATTTATATTAATGTCGAGTCACCGAGTATCGCATAATTGATTCATGGGTCTGAATTCCAATAAACAACATTAACTTGATTTTACATTTTATTTGAAAGATGCACTTGTGTTTACATTAACTCAAGTTTAATAAAAAATATAGATATTTTTACCTTTTTTGCTGGTGTTGGCCCAATCAAACACCTTGTGTATAGCTGCCACCCCATCTCTGCCCATCGGGGCGACGTCACCTCCAGACATTATCGCATATTCCATCCCCGAGTGATTGGCTAGTTTCTGTAAAAAAAAACAATTCAATTAGGGCACTGCAGAGTTGATGAGGTAACAGTGGTAACTTATGGATGTGAAACATGAACGATGATGGCAAAATCTGCAGAGATGCTGGATACATTTGAGAGGAGTGTTGGGTAAAATCTTTGGGCCCGTGAATGATAAAAAAACCTGGAGA
Source organism: Mystacides longicornis (assembly GCA_963576905.1). Taxonomy (NCBI): domain Eukaryota; kingdom Metazoa; phylum Arthropoda; class Insecta; order Trichoptera; family Leptoceridae; genus Mystacides; species Mystacides longicornis. The sequence continues at coordinate 3,431,270 of OY756433.1, read as the reverse complement.
ATTAGATTCAATGAAGAGCTATATTATAATATAAAGGCTCCCAGGATCTCTGTAAATGCCAGGTTGAGTAGGCTAATAAAACCCATACTTTATAATTTCAATACTGGTACTCTTTAACTGTCTGTTTTAAAAGGTGTAAATATTTTAATTAACACTTTTCTATCTAACCACGAATAGAAATTTCGAGTGAAAAAACTCTTTGAAAAACTAAATTGAACCAGGAATCGATCTCATGATCTGAATTCCACGCCTATACCACTAGGCTATTGAGAATCGTGGTATAAAGATATATGGGGCAAGTTGATGAGAAGCGATTTTATTGAAAAAGAGGATCATGCGAAACCTGTTGATCAATTAAATTGACCACATACCTTGGCAAATAAGGTTTTTCCCGTACCAGGGGGTCCATACATCAACATATTCCTGTACATTCCCTTGTTATGCCTAGTGTTCTTGGTGGCGATGGCGACGTCCCTCAGTCTCTCCTCTAACTTGGGCTCCAGCACCACACCGGACAGTGCGTCTTTGGGTCTTTTATAATAAGCGTACATCCTTCTGAAGGTTAAGACGGGATGTTTTAATGTTTCTAAGATTGAAAATCTGGATGTTTCGTTGATCAACGTTGGTTTACCTGCAAATCGTAAGTACGGTTACATTAACCCATAGGTATATTACAAACAACTTAAACATGAAAACCTGGTATGTCTGAATTCACAGAATGGAAAAAAAACTATTTAATTAATGATTGCATTCTTTCTCACACTGAGCTAAAATTTTAGTTCTATAAAAAAAAGGTGAGGGAGTCTCAGGACAGGGACAATTGGAAGGAGAAGCGGGAGGGCTATGTTCAGCAATGGATGGAAACAGGCTGATGAAGATGATGAAGAAGAAAGAATAATTGGATGGTATATTTTGTGTACTTAAGTAACTACTGAAAGTTCATTTTGAAAGATTAAATTATTTAGTTACATTTTCACAATACATTATAATTTGTCAAGCACATGATTGACAAAAGTGTTCAAACTCATTGAAAATTATTGTGAGTGTAAAACTAAAAGGAGAGTTAATTGATCGCTGGCAACTGGAGCTGGCAAAATCACCAATTAATATTTATTTTTTATAAAACAGGTAAACAAATGGTGATTACAAAAACCATTATACAGAAGGCATGGACTACAAAAAAAAAAACAGTAACGTACATAATATGCAAACATTAATGGTGAGAATTAAAGGGCAAACAACAGAAAAGTCAGAAAGAATACTAGTGTATGTGTTAAGGTAGACGAGTGATTCACTGATGTATGTGATTATGAAGTTTTCTTGTCTATAATGATCGATTGCCTTTTCCATTGTTGTGGATTCTTGTGGACCTTTTCCCTGCATTTCCGATGCTGAGTTGCACTTGTGAGTTTTTATATTTTTTTTAATAAAAGGTGATCGGAGCGAATGGCACTGTTATCCTGCATATATGCAACTAGTCTCGAGAATATAGTTTATTTATGTTTTTTTTTTTGTTATTTTCAATATTATATTTTATTAGATTTCTATATTAAATTCTAGTAGGTACCTACTATTCCAGTATTTCTAAAAAAAAAAAAAACAAAAGTATTATCTCGGCACAGGCGTCTGCCTAGTGAGATAATAAATCCCAAAATAAATAAATATATATAGATTGTAATTACTTGTACTTATTATTGTACTCGTGTTATTGGTATGGGAAATAAAATAAATAAAATTAAAATAAAAAAAAGTGTAAGAAATAGTATACTGATAATGTCTATGTGAGTTAGAAGAAAATGCTCGAATCTCAATAAAAAAAATTGTGAAAGTGCAACTGTGTTTGTTTAAATTTATAATAGTATATGTAAGCTCAACTGGGGTAAAGGTGTGTAGGCCAAGGATGAGGGACATGAATAAGGTACATAGGAGAATGAGGAAAGAGGGAGTTATTTTTCTGACGTCAGGTGGCAGAAAAAAGATTTATAAAGAATTTCTTGTGTTATCCAGTTTGAAAGATGCTCAGATTTCACAAAATTTTGTATCAAAATATTCCCTGGATAGAACCTCCAGATATAGTAAATAGAGCTAAGAAGATAATCATACCTATTCTTGCTTCAACATATCTCGCTGTGATGGAGGTAGCTCCTTTAGCGGTGTACACACCCAAGGCTAACAGCGAGAGTCCTCCTACCGCGGTCAGCGTTTTGTCCCAATCCGTTACCAAAGCGTTGACTCCGGTACCTAATACACTGCCCGCTGTTCTGAAACCATGACCAAATTTATTGATTTATAACAGAAACAAAGAATGGACTGTAGAATAAATCAGATTAGGGAAGAGCATCAGAAGATACACAAGGTGATTGCCGAATGTTTGGGCCGCCGACTATGTGTCGACGGCAGCGCGGGATGTGTTAATGCTCCATTAAAACTTATTGGCTTATTTACTGTTCAATTGAGAGATCGGCCCTAAATAAATGGTTTAACTAACTTGATTCCTTCGAGGACTGTGGTCCTATTTTCTTGTGCTTTGAGTCTGATCTGCTCCAAGGTTATGTCTCTGTTGTCCCGATCAGCTTTTGCCTTTGCTCTCGCCTCGGCTTCTATCAATTTCATTTTATTCTTCTCTCTGAGTTCCATCTCATGCTCAATGGTCGCCTTGCGTAGGGCTTCTTGTTTAGCGACTGACTCTTCTTGCCTGTAAAATATTGCACATTTAAATATACAGCTTACCATAATAATTCAGAAAAATTTGGTTTTAATGGGGTCTATTTTTTCAATGGTATATTCAATACGGTAACAGGTTTCACATGTGATTTATTTCCTACTACACCGCCATCTCTTGGATATTTTAAAAAGTAAAGGAATTGTTTTGATTTCAAACTTATGACCCATCGAACTTCATCCCGCATCCGAATCAACGATAACTATTACATAATGCAATAAATTATTAGCTGAATTTAATAAAGTTTTTATGCCGTAAATTTCATTTTAATGAAATTATTTTTTTATTCTGGGTTAGGTCGAAGGTCGATGGACGGGTCAGCTAGTAACTCAATATTTTTAGGATAATCCACAAATGAAAAACACTTGTGCTACGCAATTGCAAGTTTCTTAATACACCTAAAAGGGAGTGATGCAGTGCTTAAATTATTACAAATACATTTTTTTCAAAATAATTTATTTCGTATACACTTTTAGTATCCATACAGATAAATGCAAAGAAAATGACAACGAGATTTTTACTCTATTAATATTGGATAAAAACCAGAAGAAACTAATCAGAACTTTTAACAACAAATTTTTATTGAAGTAGTTGGTAGCCCGGTAGTTCAGTTGAAGGCTTTCGTACATACTGTGCACTGGAGGTCGTGGGCTTGAATCTCGATGCCAACCATTTTCATAGTACAAGATTTGCTTTCGATGAAAGATGTTGAAAGTGTATTTTGTATTCACTTTAAGTGTGTCCAGATTATTATTTTTTTAAATTAAGACTAATTTCCCACAAAAGGAAACCCGTAAATAAATTTTAAACAGATTGACTTGAGGCAATTTAAATTTTTTTTTTTCGAATTTACCGTAATAATTGTCTATTTATTTCAAGAGAATTGAGACTTAATAAATGAAGAATATTAACCGGATAACAAACATCTAAAACGTGATAAGGAAGAGACATCCCTCAGCGGGCAGCATTTAAGTCAGAATTTAAGATTTTGGTGTCTTTTGTATTAAAAGATTTGATGTTCATTGTCATTAGATAATAATGTATGAATACTAATCACTGACACTTACTTTCTGAGATTTTCTTCCTGGGCTCTTTGCTGCAGAGCAAGTTGCTCTTCATATCTCTTCTTTGACAGCTGATCCTGATATTGCGCTCTGACTTGATGCTGTTTGGTCTCTTCCTTTAATATTATTAAATATATAGGTACATAAATAATATATTTACCAATTCATTTATGATACAACCAGAGTTCTACTATCAACAGTTACAACCAAATATTTACCTGTAATGTTTTTCTTCGCTCCTCATGATCTATTCTCTTCTGTTCGACTTTAGCTTGTTCAATATGCGCTTCATATTCTTTTACTTTTAACATAGTCTCATGCTGTTTTGTGACTTCTTGTAACTTACTGAGTTCGAGGGCTTCCTTCGCATTTTCTATAATAAAACGTGAGAAAAAAACATATTTAAACAATTGGGAAATTTCATTTTCTGATGCTGATAAGAAAGGATCAAATGAGAGAAATAAACAAGAAAAGTTACGCAATTGAAGGATAACATGACATAAATTTTGTAACAAATTAATGATATGTGCACTCACTGGATTTTTCGAGTTCTCTCGCTGCCGCTGCTGCTCTTTCAAGAGCACTGGAATCAAATCTGTAAGCTTCCATAGCTCTTTTCTCAGATTTTGTGAGGTTATCAGGAGGAGGCGATCCTCCTGTATCAGCACCTCCAGGGGGCTGTTGTCCTCCATCAACTGGAATTTGCGGAGGTTTGTTTCCATATCCAAACAGCCAACCCATTTTATCCATCGTTAATTAGATATCAGAAACAATCACTATGAAAATTAAAAAAAGATAACCTCAAATCAAACTGACTGCGGCCATAAGCACGGGATGCAAAGTTGAAATCGTGAAATTGGATGAAATCTTATCGCTGAATTTCACAGACAAAAATATAAACATAGACAAAGATACTGAGTGTCAACTAAATTTTAGCCTACAAAAATATTATTAATGATTTCAAATAGTTAAAAACGAATGTGAATAATTGTAATATAGAAGGCAGTGGAATAATTATTTATGCTGAGATTTTTTGTACAAATACTCTAGTTTTTTTTATTATTTATTGATTTAGGTAGTGTTATTATTTATCACATAGAAAAAGAAATTTAGCTCATAAATGTTATCAATTTGACATTGACATTTCATAAACAATATTGAAAACTTGTCAGATTAGGGAAGATTACACGTATTTTTCACTATTTTTGTTCGTAAAAGATTGATAAAGTTTTTTTTTTAATTCGTGTAATCGACAAAATTAACTAAGTTTTAAATTACAATTATGAGTAATTTCATAGATGATGATAATATTGATGAATATCGCGGCGGTACCTTGCAATTAAACAACATCAATCAATACAATGACAACATACAAAGAGACGCAGTTTTAGATTCTGTGGCTCGTTCTACTGGAAATACAAGCTTAGGGGTAGATCAACCAGCAGTATTGTCTGGTTATGACTTTGTTTCTCCTGCGATGTCTGATTCTCCCACCCAAGGTAAAAAAGGATATCTGCTCTATCAGATTTATTTTTTTTATTTATTTATTTATCTATCGTCCTTGGACCCTTACTTTGCAGGCGCTTGGACTCATCATACAAAATACACAGTTTATATAAAACAATAGCGACAAATAGTCAAAAGAAAGATTCAAAACAAAGTCATTATGAACATTGGGTACATTATGCAGTCGCGGGTGTAAAGAGTCCGGATCTGCAACGTCAAATATAAAAATAAGTTGATACATAATTATTCAATTTAAGAGCATGAAAAATATATAGTTTATTCATTTAGCATTTCATCAATAGTATAAAAAGATTTATCGACCAGATACGATTTCACAGTTCTCCCAAAGACTAACACATCGTCACATTTTATTGTGTCTGGGAGCTTGTTATACAATCTTACACTAAGACATAGAAAACTACAATCCAGCTTAGAGAGCCTGTGTTCTATAGGTCTAATCTTATTTTTTATTCTAGTATTATAGCTATGAAAATCTTTGTTAAGTGGTGTGCTATCCAAATGTTTCTGTGCATAGCATAAACATTCATAGATATAGAGCGATGCTATAGTCAGGATTCCATGCTCTCTGAATACAGTTCTACAAGATTCCCTGTATTTCATACATAGAAGAGCTCTAACTGCTCTCTTTTGTAAAACAAATATTCTATGATAACACCATATTAAAGTTTATCTCTAACATTCCTTTTCAATACATTGTATTTTTTTTTTAGAAAGCAGTGATCCTAATAGAATAATCATACCACAGTATAATGTTCCATTTGGTTTTGAAAATGCAAGCGATTATTTTTCATATCGCAATGGTATGGTAGAGTCGGCTATCGATGAATGTAATTCAACACTTATATTTCCTAATCAAGATGGTGAAGTTGTAGGATCATGGTTGTTGACAGAGTAAGCATAGATAATAGTAATATGAAGGAGTTCTAAAATTAAATTTAAATACCCTGAAAATCAAGATCAAATAAAAAATTGTTTAACTTTGTTTAATTTTTTATTTGATCTTTATTTTCAAATAAACTCCACCAAGAAATGCATGTTCATCAGTTAGTGAATTTTATTTTAACCCTGAAAATCGTTTGAGGTTCAATGCTGCAATCAGTAGATAGATAGAAAAGCCTTTGTTTGAGATATTTTCCGCAACAATGGGTTAGAAAATATGTCAGAACAACATAATAACTGATTCAATACGCTTTACTTGAGAAAACAAGATGTCATCTGATATCAAAACCGACGTAAAAAACTAATCCATAGAAATCAATAGATTTCAGTATAGCCAACTTTGAAATCTTTTGATAGTCATCTACGAAATAGTTTTCAATTGAGGTGGCTGTCAAATTCTTTTCCATCCCTTCGACATTTATCTACACATTGATGCATTGAGCTTTAACAGGATAGCTAGATTAAATATTTGAAATATTTTTAGGATAAGTTTATGGGACAATGAGAAGGAGCGTCTAGTGACTTTGACAAATAAAGCATTAATCACAATCAAATATGATTTTATTGCTTTGAAGCAAATGGAATTTCGTAAAATTAACTTGGAACAAATTGATACAATTGCTATTGGAGATCTTGTTTACCCTCCAGCATCATTGGTTCCGTAAGTAAAATTATTTTTTATGTTTATAAAAAACTAATTTATTTATTTTTTAATTAAACTATTTTACTCAAGCAGTCTTGACAGTGCTGCATATTATTGGCTTCATTTATTTTTATGTTTGCAAACAACTTGTAAGAAGTTTCATACAAGAAGCGTCTAAGAAGAGTCTACTTATGACTGGAGAAATCTTACATTTTATAGGTGAAAAGTGAAATCTGTAGTATTTATGTAACTTTACATTGCCTTCAATGTAACAGCTAACATATTATACGTCAGTTCTTCAAGTCGATGCCAGTGTGACGGAACTCATGGAGAAATATGTGTGCTGTACTAAAATACGCTGATAATCATCAGTAACTAACTAACTCTTCCTTTTACACCCCACTCAGGGGCATAAGGAGGCAACAAGAGCTCTCCATTGCGCTCGATCTTGCGCAATGTTTATGACCTCCTCCCACACCATGTACAAATCCCTCAGCTCTGCTTCCAAGGAGCGGAACACTCGGCATCCTTAACACATGTCCCAGCCAAGTCCATCTCCTCCCCACAATGGTAGAGGTGATGGGCTCATGCTGGGTGCGCCGGCGTATAGCGTCGTTCGTGATGCGGTGGTACCATCTTAAGCCCAGAATTCTCCTGAGGCACTTCATTTCAAAAGCTGAGACTTTTTGTGCCTGGGCTTTGGTCAGGTGCCAGGACTCACACCCATACAGGAGAATGGGCAACACACACGCATCAAACAGTTTACATTTCGTCTCGACACTAAACGCCGACACTTTCCAAATCTTCCTAAATCAAACCGTGGTCAAAACAGGGGGGACACCAGCTGCCTGAACCCCCCTCTGATGGGGCCCAGGCGTCCGAGGCTTAATTTTGTTGTCCTTTCTGACCGATATTGTTGGACGTGAGGTGGTCAACCCCACGGTCCCGATCCAATTTTTCGATTTCCTGCCTCTTACAGGATGCTCGAAAAAGCAGCAAAAAAGAGCAGAGGTGCTATTCTAAGCCGGCAACCCCACGGCAAATCATCAGTAGTTAGGGATAGTTTTTCCAAGTATCATTATACTTGGTTTTTTTTTTTTTTTTAGTCACGGCATTGCCATGACAGATGGCTTGGTGGATACCTTTAGCCAACATACTTGGTTTCGTTCTAGAATATTGCCCTTTGAAAAATATGACCCATCAATCAAATTTCCATGTTAGGTGTTCCAGACATCTCTACCTCATGCCTGATGATGGGCATGGACTGGCATATATTGTGGTTTGTGATGTAGCGATATTCACACCCCATACTGGAGAACGGGCAGCACACACACATCAAACAATAATTTATACTAGTGGTCGGCCAGTGCTTAAAATTCGACCATAACCAATTTAGATTATAAGTGAACATTATTAAGATTCCTTTGTCAAAGACTGAGCGAGGGTTATTTCAGAATTTTCTTTCAAAAATAATGAGATGGATACGTCAAATTTGTAATGTTGATATGTTCAGTTTTTTCTATGGTTATTTAATACAAAAAATATTAATCTATTCTCAATTAGACCACAGATAAACAAAAGATCTGTATCAAATAATGTCAAATACATTGAAGTGTGTGTGAGTATGAAATAAGAAATAATACATAACATTACAGTAGTGTGTGTAGTGTGTTTTTATTGATTTAATCTATTTTTATGTATAATTTTAAAAAAATATTAGCATTTGCCACTACTTCTCTATATAAACTATAAGTGTGCGAATTACTAAAAATGTTCAGAAAGTTTTTCCTTCACGTATCAATATATAGATTATATGTCGACACAAAAAGCCAATGCCATCTATACATATGATAAAAGTTCCACTTGCCTCAAAAAACTATATAATTAGTGCCATACATTTAAAATTTGTGCTTGTTTTTTTGAAATAAAAATACAGTATCTAGTCATGGGTTTTCTATAAAAATATGTTTGTTTCTTGTGAATCAACAATTTCACCAGTGTTTGTAATGATTGCTCTCAGTTACATAAATGTATCCATCTGGGAAAGGCAATAAATAATTCTTTTATCTTTGCTTAGGCTACTTAATAATCAAGATATTTGTGTTGCAATAGTCGTATCACTGGTCTGGCTAATGGAGTTTCCTCAGTCGTACGGGATTGCATTTTGGACAAGTTTACATCTAGCACCGCTCCTGCCACCGAATACATGAATCAAGTCAAACAACCCTCTGAAAATAAGTTTGGACCTATCGACTTGAAAAACTTTGAGCCTAGGTACAAACAAATACAAAACATGTCGAAAGTTGCATGGATATAAGTAGTTTTGCTTGTTTGCTTGGCCAAGAAATGAATCAGCTTGAAATTTTTTCCCCTTTCTTTCTTTTTATCAGCTTTTTATAATTTTAAAAGTGTGTTTTTATGCTTTTGTTTGTAGTAATGGTTTGTAGCTTAATTAATAAAAGCAACATTTTTAAATTAGATATTTTGTTGTGAATTTTATATTTACAAAGGCGGTAGGTAAATGAGGTAGTTATCTATAAGCTAACAACAAAAGCTAGGATCACATTTGACTGATGTATGGACCATTAAAGGATGACGTTATCTGACACACGCACACCACACATGTATAAACCATAGTGATGGATAACAAATCACTTTGCATAGCGACCCGAACTGCGCGAATCAATAGTGATCCGAATCAGTTATCCGGCAAACTTTGGTCAGTTTTGTGATACTTCAGCAATAAAACACAATAATATATTATTTTTCTTGTAAAATACAGAAATTTTGTATTGTTCGTATTACACAGCTATCAATCAGAATTAAAATTTTATGTGAATTTTTTTGGTTTCTAATTAAGTTGCGCAATGATATTTTATGAAGTGTTAGACAAAATAAAAAGTAAATATGGTTGATATATAATATCATTGCTTTTATTATAAAATTTTGACATACTTGGTGTAAATTTTTTTCCCCATCACGTCGTGTCCCGTAAGGGGTAGGCAGAGAGAACGGACCTCCACTCTTTTCTATCCAAGCATACTTATTTCGCTTCTTCCACCGACATAACATTTCTCATACACCCTCTCCTATTTCTCTTACTTCTTACCTGGCCTTCCTTGAGGATGAAATCAATGTGTTCGATCCACGTCATTCTCCGTAGGCCACGCTTTCTTACACCTTTTCTTTCAGCCTTATGAATTTTCTTTGTCATTCTGTTTGCATCCATTCTTTCCACATGCCCAAACCATCTCAACTTTAACTTTCATCTTTGTCACAACACTTACTTCCATACTATATTCCTTCCTAATATTTTCATTCCATAAATTTTTCCACATATTCTTTGTAGAGATTTCATCTCTACTGCATTTATACTACATTCTTCTTTTTTCGTCCATGTCCACGTTTCACAACCATACATCATCGATGGTAACAGGATCGCGGTATGCACTAGTTTCTTTGCTTGTAGTGAAACGCTGTTGTTTCTCATTATAGGTCTTAGTGCACCGCCCACCCTAAAACCCGCAACTTAAAAATTTATATTGTAGTATTATTCAATGCAAAATTTTGTGATATATTCCAGCAATATATTATCCTAATATTAGAATATATGGATCTCTAAACTTGGGTACAATACGTCCCTAATTGAATGAGTCGCCAGTAATCTCGAAAAAAAATTTGGATCTCTGTGAATGTGTAAGTACAAACGGTCATTCTATTAAATTTGTGTACAAATGTACAAACAGATCATTACGGCTCATACAGATCTCATACTCTAATTGACTCGTAACATCTGTAGATTCACTCTATGCGTGACCCGATAAACACACTCATACCAACTCGAAATTTTTTCATGCCGCCCCGCAAACGTCAAAATCCACGTGTCCGTTAATGGTCTATTGTGTTATGACTTATGATCACAAGTGTGATTCTAGCTTTACTGTTTTTGTTCTTTACTTATTGTTTCAAAACCCGGACAGGTGGGAATGCTTTTTCACTGTTTCTGTTGCTGCTTACCTATTTGGTACTTATGTATAATGCAATATTGTTCTTTTATTTGTTAAATTTAAAATTAAAGGCCACTGGTCGTATATCATGTTTTTTTTTTATTATTTTCTGTAAAATTTAAGCCTTGCTCACCATTACAGAGTAATCCTTTGCGGTGAACAATGCACATACAATACAAAAGAACAACAATATATTATATATATTTTTTTCTTTTTTAAACTAAAATAAAATTAACACAAATAGAGAAAAAAAAGAAAAAAAAATGGACAATCCATAGACAATATAAAAACATGGAAGGTTTCTACTTCGCCGACAGTCACACACACACGCACAGACGTCAACAATACTGTCGAGTCTCGCCGGTATAGTGAGTGTACCATCGCACCAAACACAAAATTCATTGACACAACGACAAAATATACTTAATATACTATAATAACAAAAAGTAAAACAAAAAACAAAAAAAATCAGCCTCCTTATCGACAAACAGCCTTCAGATTATACATACATAGGTATTTATAACATTTACAACAAAATATATTCGATCCTTTTAATAAACTCGTTATAACTAATATTAAACAAATCGACATTGATAGACAAAATATTAAGTATCATTATAGCCTTTCCTACCGGTGAACTTGAGACAAGATTGGTTCGGCCCCTAGGAGGATAAAATGTTAATAAACAAATAAAAATTGAGTGTGATAAAACAAATTGTTCACAATTTCATTCTGGATTCATTCATCTTTTGTGTGTAATGGTAGTTTTCCTCTCGATTGTCGCTTGCCTATACTTATAAGTGTGTTGTATTTTAATCCTTGAGTTTGTATGTTCGTCATGATGATTTTGTTCATATTGAGAGTAGACCTCCGATTAGAAGTTCATTAAACATATAGAATCATTTATAGAATGGGTTATCCCCATAATTGACATTCCTTAATGAAACAAATCGCAACTTATTGTGAGACAATACTTTTCTTCAAAATTATACTTTTTATATTTCAAAAGGCACCATTATTTTTATTTCTTTAAACTACCTACACATAAAAATTGATATCCTTAGATGCTATAAACTGGTACTTTTAAGCACTTGCTTTTTTTCTGCCAATTGTTCATTGATTATTTTATGAAAGCACACAGTAAAGTTGAGTGCATATTTGTTTCAGTAACAGAAATATGAAAGGCGTTAGAACAATGTGGAATAAAGGAAAACCTTTGGCGTTTACAAAGAAATGGAATCCGTTTGTGAAAGATATACCAATGTGCACATTCTCGTCTCATCCGCTGTTTTGGCATAAAGGTATGGTTTTTATAGAGTTTTTAGTTTCCATGGAACCTTCATTACTATAATAACAGTTTGTAGTGGTAGCCCAGTGGTATCAATTGTACATACAGCTTACTGAAGATCGTGGGCTCAAATCCCGGTGCTAAACATTTTGACTTTCACAACACAAGCTTTGCTTTATGGTAAAGTGTATTTGTGTTCACTTTGGGCGAACCCAGATTTATTTTTAAAAAAATTAGTAATAGTAGAAATTTGTTAAAATATTATCTTTATATTTGTAATTATAATGTTGATTGGATTCATGTACGTATTTATATCAAAATAGAGTTTTTATCTATCTACTACGTATACTTCCTTTGTGACCGCGCTTAGGGGCATAGGGAGGTAACAAGAGATCTCCACTGCGCTCAATTCAGCACGGCCTCCTCACATGCCATGTTCAAATCCCTCAAAGTATATGAGGGTCTTCATCGCCTTCCTTCTCCTGTGCCTACTGTCAAATGTCAATCTCCTCTCCATAATGGCAGAAATAATCCTATGTCAAGTATATAGTGTTGTTGAATTGAAGTATTTTACGTTCCTTATTTTACTAAATTTTATTTTATATTTTGAAGAATAATAAAATTTAATGTTATAGGCTCCACGGATGCTTCTGCCAAAAAACTGTATGACGTTGAAAATTTTGCGGAGAAGCTCCAAGAAACTATCGAACTCTTACAACATTCCTCCAATGAATTCTGCAAAGTTTTGCAAGCACCCATCGTCATATCCAACTACGTTGGCATTACTTCTTTAATACATAATAAAAATTCCTTAGGCTTCTTCAAAGTACGAGGTAAATTTAGTTTTTAAGATAAATAATTGTCCTGAAGAAAACCTTAATTTGTCAATGGATGACTGGTGGCAATAAACGGAGAAGGATGTTGAAAGTTGAGATGGAGGCAATTCTTGCCGTCGTTGTTTTTCTTGTATCGTGTGTTTTATATCACAATATTATAATCAAATTAAGTCATCAATAATTAAAAGTATATTATAATAATAATTCTGTTTTAAATGTTTGAGTGTTGAAAAATATTTGATTTTATGGATGTTTTATAGGTTATAATAATTATCATGTAATTGCGATTATTGTAATTAATGGTAAGTTAGCAAATATATCGAAACGGCTGGAAATAAATGAATGAAAAGTCTGATGGAAGTTTCTTTCTTAAATTTTATTCTGTTTAAATAAAAAATCATGTTGTTTTATTAAAATGACGTTAATAAACAGGGTGTCCCAAAAAGTATGGATAATCGGTAAACCATGGATAGAGGACGCCTAGGGCTATCCAAAAACCTCAATGTATGTTCTACGATTTTTTGTCGTTTTCGAGTTATAATTTTTTTTCGAATTTTTTCGAAAAACTCTGACTGTCACGATATAATTGGTCACAGATACGCTATTTATTGAGATACACCCTTCATATTTTTTTTCAAAATTATTGATTAGTATACGTTTTAGATATAATAATGTGTTTTATCAAATTTGATACCATATAAATTTAAAAAAAAATGTTGTATCTCAAAAATAGTCAAATCAGAAAATTGACAAAAATGTTTTGAGGGCGATTTAAAAATAGAAGGTCACATAATTTTTTTTTCCCAAACATCTTTCAAAAACTTTCTTTTTTCATCTAGTATCTAGTCTGTAAATTTCAATAAAAAGGAATATGAAAATTAGTTCGTAGATAAACAATGTTTTGCTCTCAACTTCATTTTGCATATTACGCCATGCTCTTATAGGGGTAAACAGAAAAAATGGCCTTCCAGAGAAGTATGATGGTCTAGAAACCTACAAATACTCTTCCATTTTATTAAATTGCTTGTTTTTTACTGGCAATCCAAATTTATGAAGGTTAACACCAACCTTATATCATGGCTAAATCATTGCCGATTATAAATTGTCTCTGGTTGAAAAATTCTAATATACCTAAGTAATGAAAAGTTATTTTTGTTATATCATTTCAAGTTTAACCTTTTTTATTATTTTGTTTGATGTTATATAATATTTTATATTATGTTTATACATACATACATTTTATGATAAATATATTTTGTGTTGTATTTCACACTAGTCAATAATACTAAACTTATTGTATGCGATAATATTCATCGCAAATTATTCTCAAACCCTATGAACACTGAAATAAGTATTGCCAGGATGATAATTTTTATCTAATTATTTATAAGGACTATTTTAAATTTTTTTTTTTTTAATGATTTTGTATAATTTTTCTGTCACAAAATATATTTTATCATTGTTTGATTTTTTTGTTATAAAAATGAAATAAGTATTGATTTTTTTCTGTTATTTCTTCTATTGTAAATCTTCAGCAGTTTTATTCATATGTTCGATATGCCTATTATTAAAGTTGTGATATTTTACATGGGAGGCTTACAAACAGTTGCCAACTTACAATTATTCCTTGTAATGAGATAAATTATTTAGCTATTGAAATATTTGTCTGTTCATAATATCATTAATCATATTGTATTTGCTGTTATAGATAGTTTATTAAATTTTACTATAAAATTAATTATTAGGTATAAGTACTCAATTTTTTCCATTTTATCTAATCATCAATTCGTTCTTTTCAATTACTACTTAAATATTTTGGAATTTATATACCTAATAATATTTTCTTGAGTACTGCAATATTTTTATATTCTAAACTTTTACTACTTATCATAAATATTTGTACTTTAAAATGTATTAATAGCTCTTACACTATAAATAAATATGTTTTTTTTTTCATTTTGAAGTTTGAAATAAATTTATTATCAAGTTGCAAATAAACTGAGGTCTGTTATCTTCCTGTATCAACTCCCTTACTGTCATTCTCTCTACAGGGCTTTTGATATGGGCAATACAATCCTTGGCTCCCACTCAATCAATCCATCTTAAAAATAGGTGTTCTAAAAATCATCACCATTGTTTGTTTATTATTTATTTATTCAAATTTGTGTGTTAATTATATTAATAATCTTAGCATATCTAAATAACTAATGGGGCAATGAGTCAGTCGAAATCTCGAGACCAATCAATGTTATCGACTTCAAAAAGTTCATGTTTGTAAGAATCATCCTTTACATGAACGTAGTTGATATTCTTCAACCAATCATAACAAGCGAATTCGTTATTTGAATCCATTTGGGAAAAAAAATCACCGTTGTTCAACTCTAGATCTTGTAGATCATTTGGCAGATGAGTCGCACATAGTTTAGAAATATCAGCATTTGAATTTGTTTTAGGTATTTCTTTATTTCTCATAGTTTCTAAATTGATGGCATTTAATCCTTCGATACAACTATTTATTTGTGTATCGCTATTAACCGTATCCGTCTGGCTTTCTTTCTCATTTCTTCCAGAACTTGTTTGCTGAATCTCTTGTTGTATAGTTTGACTTTGAGAATGGATTAATACCTCAGAAAACGTTTGGGACTCCTGGTTGTTATTGGTTATCAACTTATCAGATTGTTTAAGAATGTCATGAAACATTTGCGAGGACATATCCAAATCTTGATTGTCCAAAACTACCTCGGAGAATATTTGTGTTGGCATTTCATTATCGATTTGAGAATATGTTAATGTTTTCTCAGATTCTTTTCTTCTCTGTATCATTTGAATTTCTCCAACTCCTATCTGTGTTTCCTGACTATCGACAATAGTTTCCTGCTGTATAATTATTTGATTATCAACTACTATATTATTCAAATTGTTTTTTTCCTTCCTTCCTTTGCTGATTTTCAGTTTGGTGGTGTTCAATTCATTACTTTTTAGATCTGAAGTTTGTTTTTGGATCCATGGATTTGCTTTTTTGTTCTTAGGATTATTTTTCTTGGGTTTGGGACTGGTCTCTTTGTCAGTAGAATTTTGGTTTTCGATATCTACTTTTTTCTTGAGAGGCCTGCCTCTTTTACGAGGAGGACTTTTCACATTTAAAATATTTGTGCTTACTTTTTCAATATTGATTTCCTGGTCTAATACAGTTTTCTTCTCAATCGTAGTATTAATTGAACTGTTAGTAATTGATTGTGGTTTTAAATTGTCTAGTTTATCTTTAGTCTTGCAAACCGTTTCAATGTATTCATTGTTTGCATTATTTGTTAGATTTATTATTGAATCATCTGTTAAATCTATAACTTCTTCAACATTACGTTGATCCTTTTGATTAATGCCTGAATTGATCCTTTTGATTGTAATTTTTTCTGCAGGTTTTGTAGACAAATCGTTCCCTTTTTTACTCTTGTAATTACATAATTCTGACAGATCACTTTCGGTAGAAGATTCATCACCTTCCAGAATATTCTTGAACTGACAGGACAGCTTTTCCCATACCTATGAGACAGAGCATGTTAAATTCAAGTAATAATCTTATATCAAGTAACTATCTTATCGGTTCTTTTTCTTTTTACATTAAGTAGTATTGCCTCAGCACAGACTCTCATCTAGTGAGGTAATAAACCCATTATACAAATTATATATATATATATATATATATATACATACACGGTGTTAAGTTGGTAGTGGATAATCCGAAGCAGGGAGGTAGAAGACCTCAATACCTATCGATTTGACCCCCATGTATGTTCAGCGATATTGGGTGGTTCAAAAGTTATTTACCTTTTTGTGAAATTTGAATAAAAACCGGATTTATGACTAAACTACGTAACTGTGGCTAAACTATTTAGATTACGATCATGATTTTTTTTCTGGAAATAGTCCGATAGTGACCCTTACGCAAAGTATTATTGCTATGAGTCAGCACCCGATAGCTTTTGTTCAAAAAATTTTCTTTCAAGAAATTTTTTCCAAGCAAAAATTTTCTAAAATCTTTCAAAGGCTCTAGAAAAAAAATTCACAGAACATTTTTTTTAGAAACTATCTTAAAAACTTCTACTATTCATGGAGAATTATTCCTGGAAATTTCATTTGGCTGGTATAATGGGATCATGCTAAAACGCTCTCATAACTTGTGCAAGTATCAATATTCAACATTTTTTCATTAACACACAGCTTTGTTATATGGGTGATAAAAGCCAGTTTTTAAATTATTTGAGGTACCTAAATGCATAATTTGATGTGATATTTAAATAAAATAAATTATTTATTGAAATATAGATAAAAATATTGTTATACACTCTTAAACCTATAATTAAAATTGTAGTACTTTAGAATAAACTGATGTTTCCTTTGTTTAGCCTGAAACCAATATTTCCCGTTATTGTTCAATAATATAAGGTATTTATTTTAATAAAATAGCTCTTAATAAGAACTACCAAAGACGAAAGTCCATCGGATTTAAGCTGGGGACCTTAGGGGCTAGATTTTGGACCCCCGTGGCCGCTCCATCGGCATGGGTAAATTAAGTCAAAAAATGTTCTCACTTATTGGTTCTCAATGTGGTCCCTTTGAATCATTAGGGGACTCTAAAATCATTCAAGGGGTCCATATAAAATGAAAATCCATTTTAGGGTCCCTGAAAAACATTAGAGGGTCCAAACAGAGGCTAAACAAATTATCATGCGCATGTTTATTCTACCACTAGGAATGAACCTCTGCTTAGACCCTCTAATGTTTTCATTCAAATTTCACAAAAAGGTAAATAACTTTTGAACCACCCAATATCGCTGAACATACATGGGGGTCAAATCGATAGGTATTGAGGTCTTCTACCTCCCTGCTTCGGATTATCCACTACCAACTTAACACCGTGTATATATAGCATATTCGGGTGATGGGCACAGTCTCGTCCCATATGCAAGTGCAGTAGCATAGTCTCTGCCAAATTCATCACAGTGTAAAGGAGTAAACCTTCCATCTTCATATATATATATATATATATATATATATATATACACATTGTAAAATGCTTATTTTTTTGTATTTTTGGGAATAAATAAAATAACTATATAATAATTCGGAACAAAATTTCAAAATTATATATCAGACTTATTGTTTACGATTACAAGGTATGGAGGTGAAGAGATTTCGAAGGGAATTAGTGCCTGAGTCAAAATAATATCACAGTTTGTCGTGGTTAATAATAATTACTATGCTAGGCAAGTGCCCTTTCATTGCAAATATAATCAGGTGGGGCCTTATTTATTCATACAATTTCCCGTCTCTTTCCATCTTGTTTAAAAAGGATTCTTAAAAGCGAGATAGCAAAGTTTCTAGAGACTTTTGGAAGAGTACATTTGTAGATGAGATGACCATTTATTGAACAAAGACCGTTGTAAGGGTAACTGCTGGTCGTCCTAGGGACAGCACTCACAGCCACAATTTAGAAGGAAATACCGGTTTTAGTACTTGGTAGATAATAATGCAATGAGTAGTATCAAAATATTCATTGCTTGGATACTCTATGAGCACTGGTCTATTACAAAAATTTCATCCAGCAACAGCACATTTCCATAGAAGGATGTGGTGCTGTTTTTGTGAAAATTATAACAGCATAAAAAAAACTATGGAGCCGAGAGACAGACCATCAATCATGTGGTTGGTGAGTGTGAAAAAAGAGCATAACACGGCTGCTTATCAGACTTATTCGCTTTGACTAACGATGTGATTACGTACCTAGATACATTAAGACATTAGCATCTGACAAGCAGAAAATTTGACCTGGGCTTTACTTTTTCTACCCCTTTTATGTAAAACTAAATGTGACTGGTATAAACTTAATAAATAACAGCACAACATAAGATAGTTTTGGATTTGGAAAGTGATCTAGGATGCCAAAATGCTGCTGCCAAGCCATTTGAGTCATACTAGTCTGTCATTGAAAGTAATCGAATGTCAATGAATTTTAAATTATAATTAACTCAATAAAATGGAGATCAATAATTATTTACATACAAAACATATAATTTCTTTTAAATATTATGCAGCTAAGTAAATACCTGATATAGTTGTGGAGTTTTCTTACATTCTTGTTTCAAATTAGACAACTTTTTTACAACATGATCGGCAAGAATTTTGGGAATATGCTTGTGCTCAAAAATATGCCTATACATCATATCTGTATACCGTTGTAAATCTAACTGGATTACAAATGCCTGGAAATTTAAATAAATAGACATTAATTTATAAAAAAGAAACGTTTTTTAATATTGTAAATAAAACTTACCTTAAGTGCTTCGTTTTTATATTTCTTTTTATATTTAGTTATACTTTTATGGACGTTCTTTTGAAAGTTATTTTTTCTTTTACTTGATTGGGTTACGATGTTTTGAAAATGATGTTGAGACTGAATGGCTGCCTGTAATTAAATAAATTTGACTGTTTCAGAAAAAATGTTTGAAATAGTTATATAAGAAAAATTATTGTTTATAATTATTGTCAATAAGAAATTATTACCTTGCGTTTATTTAAAAGCTTCATTTTATCTTGAAATCAAGTAATTTCTGTTTAAATTATAGACGACGCGCAAAAACCGAGAAAATTGGTAAAAATGATAAGTAATATGAATTTCCCGCCTGCTTTTCTTTCAATTTGATCTATGGTCAAACTTGATAACAATGGAACATCAATCAAATCATTTCGATATTTTTCATTCGTGTTGACTAAAATACTAGACCTTAGTAGCAGAAGTATTTTTTCACCTGAGCTTTCTGATTGGACGGTACGGCGGAGCGTACCATCCAATGAAATAACAGCTAGGTACCTAGCTGTCAAAATGCAACATACGCGCGAAAATTTAAGTTATTTCATAGTTATTTTCCCTTATGTTTTACTTTGTAACTACTTGTTTATTACAATGAGGTGTTTATCATTGAGAAAGGACTCGTTATTCCTTTTTTGAGAGACAGAACCCTTGTTTATTTTTATTCACTATTTAAATATGTAAGTAATGAGATTATATTTTTTTTTTCATTTTATAATTTCTACACAACTAAGTTGCTTTTACATTGTATTGAAACAAAATTAAGTAGCCGGTTTACTAGAAAATGGAACAGTTTATCATTTAGACATTGATGTTCTCGAAGACCACAAAAACAGTGCAAATAACATTCAACAATAATAATTTTGAAATAAGTAAAATCAAATCGCCGTGGCCTTAGGTAAATACAGTTATTATTTGGGATTAGAAGTACAGAAATCCCGATTCTTCGATACATTTGAAAAAGCAAATTTAATGGAACACCCATTTACAATGAACTCCATACTTTCAATATTGCAGTTAATATTTTGATGCTCCAAAACAAAATGCTCGTTGAGTCCTCTTGTTGATGGAAAACTATATTGTTGCACTCTGAGCACAAAAAGGTTTTCTTTATTACCTTTGCCCTTAGATAAATTTTATGTTTGATTTGTTTGTGATTTTTACAATTTCTCTGAGTACTACGTAATTTAGGACACGCGCTGTAAAGGAATTGTTTGTCGGAATTTCTTGTCCAGAAAAATGAAGATTATGAAACTGTAATATAATGAATTTTGTATTTTCGAACGTGCGGTTTTACAAAACGACTTATCTCCATCATAAATAGCCATTTTCACAGGACCCACTATTCCTATACTTCCATTGGACGAGAAATATTCCTCACACTACATCTTGAAAAGAAGGCATTCTCTCATCATCACAGGCTGCATCATCTAGATCACTTTCATATCCATCTTCTGGTACTAGGAACAACATAAAATCAATTTTTCGGACAATGATTGTAGAAGAAATCTCATCTTTATTAACAAAATGTTCTAATATATTAATTCTCGTCTCTGCGTCATTTATTAGAATCGTTCTAAAAACAAATTGTGCACCAATACTCTTAAAATAAGTAGAATTAGACACCCATCATGGGTAGCTGATCATTACTAACATGGCATTCGCGTGAGTGCCCAGCGTATGATATATATCATACGTTGAAAAATATCATCAAATATCTACCAACTCACAAAACGAATGTCATATTTAAAAAAAATGAAAGTATAATAAAGCTTTTTTTGAATAGATTTTTAATAAAAATATAGTATTTTAACATGAATGACTTACCAGCGACGCATGATTGTTGCATACGCAAAATCGTAACGTGATTTTCAAGGGCAGATAGCAGCTTTTTCATGTCCCTTATTAAACAAAAATAACAATTATTTAAATTTGTTTCATCTCCTATTAAAAACTCATAATATTTTATATTAAACAAAAATAACAATTATTTAAATTTGTTTCATCTCCTATTAAGTAAAAACTCATAATATTTTTAAATGAATAAAATACAGAACTTTCAAAAGTTGATGTTTTACGTACGATATATGAAACGCTGGGATATAATAGGTTAAAGTTGTTACATAGATTGCAGGATTCTAAACTGGAGTTTAAACTAAACTTATACCACTAAGCATAATTTGACTTGAGTTTGGTAATTGTCTGCTTCAGGAAAATGTTTATTTTTAGTATACAATTTATATTTATAAATAATGAATAACAAATGTGGGAAAAAAATATGATATTCATACTAAATAATTCGCTATTCTCTATGATTAATTAGTGAGTCACTTTCTCATTAATAATGTTAAAGAATAAATAAAAATAAAAAGGGTCCTGTCTCTCAAAAAAGGGATAAAGAGTATTTTCTCAATGATAACACCTCATTGTAATAAACAAGTCACAAAGTACAACATAAGGGGAAGAAACTATGAAAAAGAATTTCCTTCATTTAAATTTTCGCGCGTAGGTTGCATTTTGACAGCTAGCTGTTATTTCGTGCTATTTCATTGGACGGTACGCTCCGCCGTACCGTCCAATCAGAGAGCTCAGGTGAAAAAATACTTCTGCTACTAAGGTCTAGTGACTAAAATCAACTAAAATCGTACAATTTAGCTTACATATGAGTGTTTTTTATCAGCACATATTTTGAATATTTTTTTTTATAATGAGAGAATATTTTTTATTTAGAAGTTTTTTAGAAGTTTTATAGTAGGTATCATAAAAGTAGGTATCCTCTTTATCATCTTTATCTAAGGTTGAAAATAAGTAAACGTCAAAATCAAAATGTTTTGAAACTTTTTGACTATTCACTGTTATTTTGTGTGTTTATTTTATTTCAATCATGTCAAGTTAATTTATTCTAAATAATAAACAATGTAATCAGGAATAAATAGTAAACATATTCTTAATAGCAACAATGGCTCCCGAATTTTACGTAATACGCACATATTTCTACAGTTTCTTTTTGGGTGTGGGTTTGTTCTTTCTGTTTTACAAAATAAAAGGACCAGAATATTTTCGATCGCATAAAGATAGTAAATGTATTCCGAACTCGATACACTTTCAATATAAAACTGAAAACATAGTTCGATTGAAAAAATATGACGACTGGTTTAACGAATCTGGATTGAAGAAAAAAGTTTTGAATAGCGACACATTGAGGTATACAAACATTAATGGAGTGATAGAATCAGATTATTTGTACAAAAAAATAACTGTGATGTGTGCCGTTTTTTCTGCCAATCCAAAATATAAGAAAGCAATTAACGAAACATGGGCCACATCGTGTAATGAAGTGTTATTTTATTCAAGACATAGAGAAAATGGATTGACATCTAAAGTAGGAAATAAATTCAACACTACATCATCATTTCACCTTTTATGCGATGTAATACGGCGGATAGTTGTGGATTACTCAGAAATACAGTGGGCAATATTTGTTAAAGATGACATGTTTATCATAACTGAGAATTTAAGATATCTGGTTGCCCCTTTGAATCATGAAGAGGGTCACTACTTGGGACACGCTATAAACTTTTGGGGAGTGGAGTACAACATCGCATTGTCGGGTTTTGTGTTGAGCCGTGGTGCCATGAAGAAGTTTGTTGGGCTGTTTCCCAATAGCAGCAGTTGCAGCACAGGTGGAAAATATTGGAAACAAGAAGACTTATATTTAGGTAAGTGATGTTGGATTATAATAAAGAAAATTATGCTTTCAATATACAATGGAACCTCTTCTAACCAGTATAATTCGTTCGCTCGTTATGTGAAGCAAGTTTTCCATACAAATGTATGAAAAGTGCCATAATCGTTCTATTATACATTAATAGGTAAGCTTACAGAATATGTAACAACTAATGACTCTAACAATCCATTACTAATGTTCGATTTTTAAATGGAACAAACCACTACGGGCTTACAACTGTCTTCTACTGTTATTTCCAAGGCTGGCTTGGTGTTATCACTTTACGTTAACAACGTTCACCATTAGGGGGTAATGTTTAAGTCTCTGAAACTACTAATCATAAGAAATCTCAGCATGTTCAACATGTCGAAAAATTTTGTATACAATAAGTAGATATTTAATAATTATTAATGAGATATAGAGATAAAAGTTGGAAATTATTGAGAACAATAAAGCAACCAAATTTAAAGACTGCGACTGCTGTCATGTATTTGGCGCCAGGATATAACTATATCCATTTTTGTTAATGTCTCATCTTTATTGCCTAGTGGCTTTGTTACTTATACATTTTTAACGAGTGTAACTTATAAAAACTTGGAATAATTCAATTGAGCTGCTTAGCGCAACAAACGCCTAACCCACTTTAGGTTTTTGATGATTTGAAAATATTTAAATGATTTAAATTTCTACAAAAGATTTAAAATGGTACAAGATATTTCAAATTTTTCATTGTTATATTCCTCCGATTGGTTAGTCGTTGGTTGCACCATAAAATATGACATTTAAGTCGTTGAAAAATCAAATAAAATGAAAAATGGTTAAAACGTGGGTTAGGCTTTTGTTGCGTTAAGCAGCTCAATTTAGGCTTGATAAAAAGGGAATAAAAATATGATTTTATGACAAAGAAGTTTGAAGTGTCAAGTGGTTAGTTGTACAAACTTTGTTTTCTTTAAAGGTAGACCAGTCCAGATTTTTCAAAATTTGGCAAAAATGTGTCACAGCATATCATTTCATGAAATTGTCATCTTCTTATTTTGCTGAAGCTATTCAACGATTTTAGGGACAGAATTAGAAACACCATAGTAAGAGTTAGAATAGGAGTGGCGGACATTGTCGAACGAGTGGTAGTGTTAAAATGTCGATGGTTCGGTCATGTCGCTCGGATAAATGGACAAAATGCCTCCTGTATTGGTGCCCTAGAACTAGTTGAGTTGAGGAAAGAGTGAGAAAAGAGGGACATCATCATAATGGAAGTGGATGCAGGTTGCACAAGATCGGGGGACATGGAAGAGACTTGAGGAGGTCTTTGTCCAGGAGTGGACTATAACAGGCTGAGAAGGAAGGAAGAAATTAGATATGTCTAATGAATTTGAGTGCCTAATGTCTGAATACAAATTTGAAAAGAAAGTGAGAGAAATGAGCATTAAACACAATCTAATGCAATGGGGCGAAAACATAGATATATATTATAGAACTAAGGTTTGTGTGAGTGCAAAAAAATATTTTGTCAGAAAAAGGGTGATTTTTTATGAATGATACGCACGCACAGCTGGATACATCTCCGACCTTGATTTTTAGCTACAAAGTGTTCAGAATTGTTAAAATTACAAGAAAGTGTGATAAATTTTGAACAACTGATTCTATAAACCGAAAATGTGATTCTATTATTCGATTGAAGTTAAATGAAATTCTTCATTATAAAAGGGACTTAAACTTTTGATTCTTTTAACCAGTGATCACAATAATCGGTGCCTACTACACTTAAAATATATATATTTTTAAATATTTCTGCTGTAATTTAACAAAATTAGGTTATTTAAAAATATATATATTTTTAAATATTTCTGCTGTAATTTAACAAAATTAGGTTATTTACGTATATGGCAGTGCAAGTGTTAGTGTGATCGGATGAAATAAAATAATCAGTATTGTGAGGGTGCGTTTATACCAAACGAATATAGAGTCAGAGTATACTTTCGTGATGTTTGATATTGGACACCATGGAAAAAAACAACGAGCAAAAAGTAATTTATTGGCGATGGCAGTTCCTTCTTTTTGTTATCTCTATGGCAACAATATCAACGATTAAGAAAATATAATCTAGTTTCCAGCTCTGACTCTGTGTTCGTTTGGTATAGATGCACCCTAAGAATCTTCATTTAAAATTATTTTCAAGGTAAACATTTGAAGACTATGGGGGTTCAACCAGTGGACACCAGAGACAAATATAACTACACCTCCTTCATTGGTTATGATTTGGACAAAATGATGTTCCCCGGATCCGTGCAGTATTTTACAACCTACAACACCAGAGCTTTATACCCGGTTAAATGCTGTGGACCACATCTGATAACATTTCCTGTAAGTTTAATAATAGCCAAGCATCTAGGTAGCAATAAGAATAGCATATTTTTGCAGCTTCCGAAAAATAGGGGTGCAGAATCCAGGTACATCCTCCATAGCTAATTCTTAGTTTCTTCAACAATATGTTTAATTATAAAATTTCCATTTTGTTTTCACAAACAGCTAGGGCGGTAAAAGGCCGCCCCTAATGAACCCCACGTGTGCAGGAGTATTATTATTTGAATACTAGCCTGCAGCCTCCATAGAGGCCGCCGTCACTGCGTCCCATAATGGAACTTTTGTGACTGGCCCTGTATCTAGAGTTCATCGCTCAACCCGGCCTCCTGGAGGAAGCGCAGGATTTTGTTGGCGTTCAACTCTTTGATGTCATCTGGGCACATTAGAAATTTGCCCAGATTTTTGTGTCTATTATGCATCATCGGTAGGCACTCACACAGGAGGTGCATTGGGGTCTCAAGTGATACCCCACACACCCTGCGCATGCCACAGTCCAATATCCCTATGGTGCACATGTGCATGCTTGTTCAGCCTGCAGTGCCCCGTTAGGGACCTCGTGATGCATAGATTATTCCTGCTAAGGGACAGTAGGTTCCTTGCGGATTTTTTGATATCCATGTTACCTTAGTTAGTGGATGGTGTTACTCCCGAGGGAGTCAGTTCCTCACTGGCCGGGTGACCATCCAGTGAGGAAGGGTTCACTTTATTAGTGATTGTATTGACGTTCATGACCGTCCCAGGTTTAGCAAGGGAAAAGAAGTCACAGCCGACAGAGCCCCGCATGTCGGCTGAAGGGCTGAGGTTAATCCCCGAGGCGCCCAGGTATCGGAGATGCACCGTTTAGACTGGGTAAACCCCCAGCCATTCATCCATCGGCACGGTACGCTTAACACCTTAGATTGGTATTGTCCTCTTAGCCAGTCCCGGCATAGCCCGATCCCTCATGTAGGAGTAGCCACCCCCACATGAGCGACCCAGCACCAGAAACTGCCCAGGATGCACCGCGAGGAGGTGGGACAACATTTGCAGGAGTAAGCATTTAAGTCACCCAAAAATTGCGTGGTATCAGAGTACCTACATAGTTAGGGAGCATTCAAGTATTACGTAACGCAATATGGGGGGAGGGGGGTTATTCTTGTAAAACATTACTATTGTATTACCGGCGACCTAACAAAGGTAGTTACTTTCTTTCCAGTAATAATTGTGATTTGAGGCATACATAGTTGTAATATGTGCGTTAGGCAATGTTTAGAGAATGGGAAGAGGGCTAACAAAGAGCGTTACGATGTATCTCGGGGGGGAGGGGGTCAATAATGTTAAAAAAATGCGTTACGTAATACTTGAACAGTCCCTTACCCATAAACCATACATCCTTTAATTGGGGTCGAATGACATTATTTATAATACTTGAATTATACTTTTATTTATTGTTTTAGGTTTTAAGCTCAACCGAAATGTATACATATTATTACATGATTTACACAATGAGGATATTCGAAAGCGGGAATCACGGAAACATACCAGCTCCCACATCCATTCCCGACCATCAAGTGTGGCAAGAATTTCTGATCAGCGAAGGTCTTCCTCTGAATATATCCAGCTCACGCTATCAGGAAATTTGGTTTCAGAAAATCGGCAGCGTCAATATTGTGATACCTAATAAAAAGGGAATTTAAAATAATAAGTATTTTTTTATATCTATGATAAAATGTGATAATATTATATACAATTAATAGTTGAACTTAATATTTGAAATGTTACATTATGAATCATGTTTGATAAATGAGCTTATATTTTAGCACTTCGAAAATGGGTTATGCGAGATTGTTCAACCTATTTTAAAAGTTTACAAAATTTTATTTATATGTCTCGGCAAAAGAATATCAGTCAAAGCAATCTTAATATCAAAATATAAACAAAAAATTACTTACGCATATTTTTTTCACACAGTGTGAAAACATTTTTGATAAAAATTTAAATTCATACGGTTTCAAATTAAATTTTTGTTACAAACAATACATTTAACTGTCTTATTTCAATGCTGTAGTTTTATCTTGATCACAAAATTATTCTTGTTTTAAATATTTATCTGGGCTCACCAAAAGTGAACACAATTACATGTTCGACATTTTTCACAAAAAGCAAAGCTTGTATTAGTCGGCACCGGGATTCGAATCCACAACTTTCAGTACACTGGGCTTCTGACCACTAAACTTTGGTTCTATTGCTGGGCAGCTTAAAGTGACTTGAGGTTATAAACCCTAATGGTACAACTGTAATTCAGTATTATAAATAGTATGTCTAAAAGTAATGTTTGTAAAAAAAAATTGAATTTTTATTCTTGAACAAATGGACTTTACACATTTACAAGAGAAGACTTAATATACAGGTGACTGGTAATTTGAAGATTAGCTGCTCTTTATTGTGACTTCTGATTGTTAAGTAAGGTTTATTTTCCAAACCTGTAATAATATGGACAACATTTGTACCTTTTCAAAAAGCTTATTAATTAATTGGGAAGTTTTCTCTGTGGTTAAGTACCATTTTTTCGAGTAACTCCCTTCTAAAAATCTTAATTAAGAAAGGAAACATCTGACTTGTGATTTGTTTCTAAGGTTTTTGAATATTTCTCCTTGATTTTTCATTTAAAGCATTCCTTTATTCCACAGCTATTAGAAAAATGTATTTTTAGTTCACCAAAATGACACCCTTCTTTCACAATTTTCAGTTTTAGGTTAAGAGGTGAAAAATTGAATAAAATCTAAAAATAAAATCACTTGAAAACCACTGTCATTAGTCCCCTGATTAATGGGAACAAAATTATTAAAAATTATCTCGATAATGAATTGATCGGATTACCAGCATCCTGTATAATATCTCCTTAGGTTTTTAATAAACAAATGACTTTAATTTAGGAAAGTAAAAGATGTAACACAATATAACTATTGATCAATGCTAAAATGTAGCGTAAGATTATTCTTTCCTTCAAGTGTCTCACATCGCTTCAAAGTTGGCAATTACTTTGATGAATCTCTTTTTATCCTCCATGGATTTCTGAAAATAATAATTTTAAAAACTAGTATATCTATTGGTTTGTCTATTCTTATTTATGAGTAACCATAGATAATGCAACAAATACATGCATAGAAGACATTGACATTAACCTTATAATTACTGGACAACTGGTATGCACCCCTAATGAGGATTCGCACGGAAATTCAATCTTGGCTTATGGTACAAAAACACATAGAGCGAAAATTGCGTTAAATTTAAAATTACTTCTAATACTGTTGTCTCTATTTACGACATTGCAGTAGTTTTGTAGGCCATGTAAACTTTCTGCAATAAATAACAATACTAGTCACATTATCAACAAAGTGTCGACGGTGCACTATGGAACATCTACCCCAAAAAAACCTTTGAGTAGTTTTTAAAACTGTAAAATAATCTTGACTTTAGAAACAGCTCTAAAGAAATTGGTTTTCCCAAATAAATCAGACAGCTTGCGTGTATCAATTCCATAGTTACCATTTGAAAATAATACTTTTTACTAACAGATATTTGATCTGTCGTTTATAAAACCAGCCCTAAATGTGACATCTGGTTATTTCCGGTGGGTACATCCTAGGTGTCTCCACAATTACACAAGAAGTTACAGCAAAATGTAAAATTTTCCACGATTGACTACGTTTATTGCTAATTAATTAGTGGCTGTTGATTATATTTTGTGGTTTTGCTCATTTGAAAATAAACCTATTGGGGATTTTGAACTTGTTATCATAGTTCATCTATATATTTTGCATTTCCTGTTTGACATTAGTTTATCTACATTGTATTTCAGTTTTTGTTTAATATTGTGTTTTTTTTTTAATATCTTTGCAAACACCTTTAAATACCCACGTTATCTGAGGTTAACCATAATCTAAAAACTACCAATCTAGTGAGTAGAATATAAATGCAATTTTCAGCGTGGTCTCTAATGAAACAACCTTTATCTTGAAACCTTTAATTTGTGTTAGAGGTCCAGGCTTCCTAAATTTTAGTTTTTTTTTTAATGAATCTTGGTTCACTCAAAGTGAACATAAATACGTTATTCACACTAAACGAAGGCATGTGTTGTAAAAGCTGAAATAGTCTACACAGGGATTTGAACCCATTGTTGTTAGTTTTTTGTCGCAATCATCCCATATTTTCTCGCCCTTTAAAACTACCCTGAACTTATACGAATATTTCGAAACCAAAAGGCGCACAACTAATTAGTTTTGTATATAAGATAGATTAGTTCTTCCACTGGAGAGTTAACTTACACACCCTCCTCCAATTGAGATTCTACTGTATTCAGTGGCTCTTAACCTTTTTTGGCTTGTGTACTCCTTGGCAATTCCTTATCATGAATTTACATTATAAAAGTATATAAATATACTAAGAATTATATAAATTTAACTTCCGCGATTAACAATTATTCCCAAATACCACGGATCGACAATCGCTGCATTAATTGGTCGTTTGAATTACTTATCTATATATATAAAACTGAATGTTTGTGTGTGTGTGTACTCGATAGGTTCAATGACCAGTGAACGTATTTCAATCAAACTTTGTGATCTGTTGTATTAATACCCGGAAAGGTTTAAGCAGAGTATGAGTTAAATACCACTCCTTGGAGGATAGTAGAAAAGGTTCAAATGTAACAAACATTACATAAACCAGGAGTAAATTCTTTTTTTTGTTCTGGGTTAGGTCAAAGTTCATTGGGCAGATCAGCTAGTATTAAGATTATATTTCATCATTGTAACTATTTTAAAACACTTTTTTGTACTTAATTAGGTAACTTAGAGATCTGTGGGCCTAGACAAAATACAGTTGGCGATCGACTACAAACGAATTCTTCGACAATGTAGAGTACGAAGAAAATTAGCTGTCCACTTTTTATAATTTTATATCAGAGTCATTGCTTTTAGTTCAAATAATTGTTTACTTGTTCCAGTGGACAGATAATTTTTTCGCACTATACATTGGCGAAATCTTCGTTTGTAGTCGAACGCCAGTTTGAATTTGTCTACGGGGGCTGTTATACAGGGTGTTATGAAGAACGTTAGCCAAACTGGTAGGGTATATAGAGGGGACCATTTCCAACATCGTTTCCATACATCAAAATGTATACAGGTGTAACCTTTTTTTCTAAGTTTTTTTTTAATTTTTTTCGGAAAAATCCCAAAATTTTACCTATTAGTGTGTATAACTTTTTTATTTATCAACCAATCAGATTCATTTCAATTTTAGTATTATCTCAATTACACGCTTATTTAGATAAACATTGAAACCTGATTAATAAGTCAACGCTAAAAAAAGATATGATCCGACAAAATCCAAAAAATGGTCTGAGAAAAAAATAAAGTTAATTTTTAAATCAATTTTAAAAATATTTAGAAAAATGTTTGAGTTCTTAATATAACATCAAAATTTCTCTGAAGTCTCTTCTTTTAAATGATATATTGCATGTGTGTACAAAATATCCAAAAACAAAAAATAAAAACCAAAATCTGAACTATAGTCGCTATTTCATATAAGCCATTTTCTACTTTAGTATAATTTTATATGGCGGTATCACATAACTTTAAAAAAAAAAGGTACCTGCTTACATACTTGTGTTATTTTATGAATAAATATTGTATTTTTTTTTTATTTTTTTAACGTTAGGTATTTAATTGTTTTTTTTTACTATTCAGCACATTGGTACCTTGTACCGGAGTGCAGTAAAACTGTGTTAGAGTTACCTTTCTTAACAGACCGGACCTTAAAAGTGCTCACACTTTGCCATGTAGCTAGTTGTCGTATACTTGTACCATCTTCTGCGAAAGCTTGCTATAATATACCTTCATCGACACTAGTAGTATAAGGAAATGGTCCCCTCTATATCCTATCAGTTTGGCTAACGTTCTTCATAACATCCTGTATATATATTGATCCGATTTAAAATACCACTTATTTAACCATTTTGGATGTGAACTTTCTTATTTGTTTCTTAAAGTACAATAATTACCTACTGTATTTTTATTATTTTTTATTGAGTAATTCAAATATACAATAGTTTGAAAACAAAAAAAACACACAAAATGAAGACTGCTTATTAATAAATAAATAGGAACACTTTTCTATACAAAGGGGTCTATATGTGTGACCAAATGTTGAAAACTGGGGCCAGGGCCCATTCTTCCATCATACTTTGCACATTGCATTATGCGAAATCACCTGGCGTGAAACATTCTTGTTTCACGAAAACAATATTTACTTGGCGGCGTCTAGATCATTTGAAAACTCTTTCCAATTACAGTGGTATTTGGGTTGAGGCGTGTTGAAAAAACAACTTTATAACGCAAACTCGAAACATCAAAATGGTTTTTTCAATTGATTCGCAAGTTGTAATGTTTTATTATTGCATCACATCTTGCATGACTGCCCCATTCGCGCTTACCCTGGTACCATCGAGAGTGCCGTCTGCTTGTCTTCAGAATTTCTTGAATAAATGGCGGCGCTGGATGTCAGACTTTAATGCTGTGACAAAAATTTTGCAACTTGCCAAACGATAAATAAATGAATAGTGTCTATGGTGAAACAAAACTGTTTTTTTTTTTTTTTTTTAATTTTTTGGCATTGCATCCATTTGGATGATTTATGTCCTCTGGAATAAAAATGATGTTATAATTTGAAAAACCGTAAAGTTGCGAAGTATGATGGTGGAACCGGGGGCCCAGATCTAAATTTCTTCTTTGTACATAACCAACTGAACAAGAAATCGGTAGCTTAAGATTTATTCAATTGTGATACTTTACTAAATTCTATTGTTCGTTTTAGATTTAGTGCCTTTTTTTATTCCGTCAACATCCGTCCAATATTATAAGTAATTTTTTTTTAAGTATTCCTTATTGTGATTTTTTTTACTAT
Organism: Mystacides longicornis; assembly: GCA_963576905.1. Taxonomy (NCBI): domain Eukaryota; kingdom Metazoa; phylum Arthropoda; class Insecta; order Trichoptera; family Leptoceridae; genus Mystacides; species Mystacides longicornis. The sequence continues at coordinate 3,398,844 of OY756433.1, read as the reverse complement.
TCCAGGCGCAAAATATTTGCAGTTTGTTGGTTAAATATTTACAGAGTATAAAATCTTCGTTTTTTTTTTAAATTTATTTGGAATAACATTTTGCCTGAATCGTCGAAAAATCTCAAAACTTTATTTAAACTGTGTTACATTTAAAATAAAAATTTGTTACCTTAATATAAAATGAGTTTTTATTTTGTATTTATGTAAAATATGTTACGACCACTGTGTTTGTCCTCTGTAATAAAGTGTATTTTAATATAAAAAAAATTATAGAAGTCGACAGATAAAATGTTGGGTTTTTTACAAAAATTAAAAACCCCTAAAAAAGGGGAGCACTCTATGTAAGTTTTGGAGGAGCTTACATACGGTGCTTGGAAGGAACCTCCACGTGGATAGAGCTATTGTAATAGAATGGTCAGGCATTTTTGGAAACAACACCATGTCTAAACATTCTTCAGAGAGGAGAGACTTACATTCTGAACATACTTCAAAGAGGAGAGACTTATATTCTAAACATACTTCAAAGAGGAGAGACTTACATTCTAAACATACTTCAGAGAGAAGAAACTTACATTCTGGACATACTTCATAGAGGAGAAACTTACATTCTGAACAATGAACATATTTCAGAGAGGAGAGTCTTACATTCTAAACATACTTCAGAGAGGACAGACTTACATTCTAATCATACTCATTTCCAGTCTGGGAGCGTTCAAGTATTACGTAACGCAATATGGGGGGGGGGGGGGGGGGGTTATTCTTGTAAAACGTTACTATTGTATTACCGGCGCCCCAACAAAGGTATTTAGTGACTTTCCAGTAATAATTGCATTAGGCAAAGTTTAGAGAATGGGAAGAGGGGTAACAAAAAGTGTTACGATGCATCTCGGGGGGGGGGGGGGGGGTCAATAATGTTAAAAAAATGCGTTACTGCGTTACGTAATACTTGAACGGTCCCTCACTCACAATCAGCAAATCTGCACCTGTTGGTTTTCCTACTTTATCTTTTTGTTTTCATTATTTTAACTTTTAGCATTTGTTTTTAAGCTTTTATGCTGTATTTGTTTGTTTAATTAAATTTAGAAAGAAAACTACACGAGCACACAATATGACGCGACATCAAAAAGAAGCCCTTGTATTCACTCATTGTTGGCCATCCATCAGCCATTTGGACATATGAAAGAGCATGCGCCAAACTCTTTGATGATATCTCCCAGCTAGGAGATGAAATGTTGGATTCTACAAGGATCGAAATCTACAATAATTGTTTAACAGTTTGTCTATGGTGCTGAACTCAAGATTTTAGGTGGTAAAGTTTAGTTTGATGCAGCCTGAACTGAACTGGCAAAGGAAATACATGATGAGCCATACAAAAAATAAAGTAAGTTTTTCAATAATATTCTAAATCTGCTCCGTAGTACAATATTTTAGGGTGTGTTTACACCAAACGAAAATAGAACCGAAGCTAGGAACAGAGTATAGTTTCTTTTGTCATTGATATTGACTCCACGGAAACAATATTCGTTGTTGAAATATTAACCATTAATGTCATCCAAGTATGATACCATTAATATAATAAGTACAAAGGTATAATAACTTAAAATTTCTATAACACTCTTAAAATTTCAAACTTTGGATGGGTAATTTAGATGAAAATTTGTTTATTGTGATAAAAAGTGGAAATAGTTGACACCGAAATTTGAATTCTCGACCTTTAGTATGCTGTTTGTATAAAAGCTGTCAACTGGTACCGCCAGGCTACCAACCCCTCAAATCTTAATTTTGAAAGAAACAGAATAGTAGAAAGTAATGCGGTATGGTTATAAGTGTTGTTACAAAGATGAACGGCCATGTTGTAAGTAGGATCACAAAAAGAATTTGTTGGGCTGAAAAAAAACATGTAACAAGGCATGGTTGGCCGAGAATAATGTGTATCGTTTCTTTCCCCAAGGAAAGGCAGTAGGGTGAATTCATTTATTATTATAGTTTTAAGTTTATAACTTGTCAAATATTTGAGACTTGAGGGTGCGTTGCAAGTACACACCTGTTTTTTACACTTTTATTTTATCGATTTTACTTAATGATTCTGCGAGTCCTTAACGTACGAAATGGGATGTTTTTTTTCCTTTGTGTGCCGCTAGAGGCGCCCTTGCTAATCCGGTCTATTGTCAAATTCAGTGTTGCCAACGGGGGCGATTTACTTCTTCTTCTTCTTATGGTCGCTCAAAATCTAACCTCCAAAATATCATTCTAGTTTATTTCAAATTAAACAACTTATATATTATTATACATGATAACTTACAATAGGTTTAGAGTAATCATTGTACATTTTTACATACTATTATAAATAAAATTGTTAATCTTTTTTTATATACCTACCTAAATACAAATTAAAAAAATACACACAGCACCCCTGAGATTTATTCTCAAATTTATGCGCAACAAAATCAACAACTTCTTAGCAACGCAATGGAAAACAAACTTCCCAACGTTGGCATCACTGAAAAAAACATCTCTACGTTGGCAGCACTGAATTTGACAATAGACCTGATTAGAAGTTCTGCCACCTAGTGTGTATTGTCGGAAGCTCCCCAGAAAACTTCCCATTGAAATTTCTGTTTTATTCTAGAATGAACTTTAATGAAATAGTTTAGCTGGATTAGGATGCATTTTTTTTTCTGGAACGTCTCTCAAATTTTTTCTCTATCCATAACTCAAAATTTTTTACGTACAATATTCTCTTAAAATAAACTACATTAACATAAAATGTACATTATTATTCTCCCACTAAAGCTAAGCTTGTGTGTACGAGAAGCTTTTAGTTATACAAAAACGGAACGTAAGATGCAAAAAAACTGTGACGAATAATCTTAATAATAATTAGTAAAAGAATAAGTTTAGTTCCAACTATACTTTTCGTGAATACTCATGCTAATCAGAAACAAAAAAATAATAGAAGAGGTTGTATGAGAAAGGTAATGTTAATGGGAGAAGCGAAAGAAGTGCGTTTGGGTAGAAGAGAGTGGATGTTAGTTCTCTCTGCCTACCCCATAATGGGTGTGGTGTGATGTGTAAAAAAATAAGTTATTATGTCACCCCAATTACGCAAACATATTATAATCGCAGGTTAGTTGTGATAAATAACTATAGGATGCTGCTTTGTGTTATCATCAATAACTTAAATGTTATGGGATAAATCACGGACAGCTTCATTAGCCGTGTTACGGTCGTACCATTCACACCTACCATGTTATCCTCATGAACGGTGTGGGTTTTTTATTTTCAAAATGAATAAACTTAAATATTTTGTTTTGCTAATCAATTTGTGGAATTACTGTTTTACGTTTGTGGATTGTGGATATGGATACCATCAGTCTCCGGAAACCCCTCGTCACTATGAGTATGTCATTTTTTATTTTGTTTTATAATATTTTTGATAATTTTTTTTTTTTCTTTCAAACTATCTTTCCCCACGGAGATTGCCCTGTCTTTGCTAAGAATATTGAATTTAAATTTGTGTAATCATAATACCTATTTAACTCATTGACTGCCTCCAAATTTTAGGTACCTGTACCACTAGTATAAGTTTTCGATGATCAAAGATCGAAACGATCATCGAAAGAGTTTCAAAAAATTTCCATACAAAAATGATCGATTCGATAAGTTTGATTTGCACGCTTATTAGCGTGCAAATAGCTTTCGATTAATCTATAGCCCCACTGCATTCAATTGGTCAACATATAAAATTTGTTTAAACACTTGAAACATATTGTACTCGAATTCCTGATAGTGGTTCGTGGCGCTCCGATTGAGTAGCCCAACAACCCTGATAAGGGTTTTCGACAGTCAACGAGTTGAGCAATGTAATTCCGACCAATGCATCTGTTTTAGACGATGTTTACATGGCACATTCTGAAGATTGCATCCACTATCAATCAACTAAACGTCAAAACGCCAAAAAATTCAAAAATGGAAGAGTTCATATTGTCAAAAGTACTAAGAAGGCTCCCTACTTCAAATTTTTTAAATTTTCTAATTTTCTATTTTCTTAACTCTCTTAATTTTTTCTGTTGCAACTTTCTTAATATTTTCTATCATAAGAACCTTCTCCTGACAATAGCAAATAATTAGTGAAATTGGTCCAGCCGTTCATGCGTGATGCAATGACCAAGGGAAATAGAATTTCATTTTTATATATAGCGATATATTGAATCAAAACAAAACCTTTGTATTTTGTTAAAATGAACCTGGACTCATTAAAGTTTATATTTTTTTAACCCATCATGCACCTACCTCATTCGCTTCATTCAAGAGCATAACATTTCGAATACACTGTCTCCTATTTATTTCATTCCTGACTTGGCCCTCTATTAAGACGGCACCGATATGATCGACCAACGTCAATCTAGGTCGGCCACATCTCGATCAACCAACTAAAAGTGAACACAAATAAACTGTTGAAATCGTTCACAGAAAGCAAAACCTTTGTTGTTGAAGAGGAAAATGATTGAATGGTATAGGTAATACTTGGATGACATTAATGGTATGCCTTCAAAAATTGGCTTGACCGAACAGGTTTGAACAATGAGAAATGTTTGGGTTAAATGTTAGGTCAGGATATTTTTAGGCTTGTCCACTTCACCAGGTTAAGATTTTAATTCTGATTAGATTGATCCTATTTACTTGCAGAAATTGGAATTGAGGCACAAATTTCTACTTGGCAAACTGACGAATTTTAATTTAGCTTAGTAAAAACTTCATTTTTTAATATTTTTTATTGTATGCAGATATACAACACAAAAAAAAACAGATTCCACTAATGGTCTGTCTACCTAGGAATACAGTACTGCCATAAACACCACACCTTCGAGATTTTCAAAGACAGCCGTCGTGTCAGACGATGCACCGTTTTCTAGGAACCCGGTGCATAAGAACACACATTCAATTTGAATCAACATTTTTTTGGACAATCCTGGAATTTCTTAATTAATTATTTAATTTTTTTTTCAGAATGTCAGATGTAGGATTGCCCCAGCATTTGCCCCCTAATTTCAGAAACATGGACTTCTCCAAAGGATTCAATGTGAAGAGACCTGGTGTCAAAACTGGAAGGTAGCCCTTTTATTTAATTTGGCAATCATATTCTTTATTTTGACCTTAATAACGTTCAAAGCTATGAGCAATGGTCGACCACTATTAATCTAAATTAGTTATTGTCTAATTTCGAGCTCAGTGCGGTGTCAGTAGTGTGTATTTTATACTCAATTCAAAAACAAAACAGGCTGTCACTAAGGAGGGACTCAGGATTCAGGAATAGGGAAAAGGGGAGGAATCCATGTGCAACAAACAGGAAGGGTGCTTAGAAGAAGACAGTGCGTAAAAGTTAGATTTAGGAGCCCACTACTAATTCTCTATATTATTTTAATTGTTGTGTTCTTTCAGTTATGGTGGTCCAGGCAGAGGTGACATGGGAGGATTTTCAAGCCGAGAAAGCTTAGCTCAACTAGGAAGCTACAAGGGGGGTATGTTCTCTTCATTGTATTAATATCTTTTTTTTTATTATAAACTGGCTTTCCCGACAGACGTTGTCCTGAAGCCCTTACTATGAATATTGATTTAGAATTTAAGAGAGTGATAAAAATGACTTTCAATCAATGTCGTGCCGACTGATGTAACTGTTTTAAATCACATATTTTCCATCGGAATTCTGACAATTGCACCAAATGTCAATTAACTGACGGTTTGTGTCAAACGACAATTTGGTTTTAAAATTAGATTAATTCATTGCAATGTTAACAAATTAGAAAAGCTTGAAAAAAATTTCCATCAAAAATGGGTAGGTACCAATATTTTTAATGTCAATGGTTGTCAGGTAAATAAAAATTGTGTTTCTATAAAAAATTTCAGATAGCGTTGTTATATCGTAATTTCCTTACTAATTAATATTATATTTTGTATTATTTTCTATCCAATTTTCGATATTTTATTAGTTATTCTGTTATACAGAGTGGAGAAGAGTCCAAACCACAAAAAATGATAAAAATATGTTCAGCCGATCTCGAAAGAAAGTCAGGTTCAAACTAACCTGACTTTCTTTTATATATTTAGATAAAAAATTTATTGACCAAAAGTTTGGAATTCATCAACTCTGTAGGATTTCTACCAAAGAATCGAAAATAATAGATTTTTATAAGTGGCTCAGAGTCAAAGGTGCCTATCCAATTTTTTTTTTAAATAAATCTGTGCTACAAACACAAATACACTCTTTCACAGTAAGCTGCTTTAAACTGCAGTCGTGAAAGAGAAGATGGTCGGCATCTAGGATCGAACCCACGACCTCTGATACTAAACGGTACAAAAGCCGGCATTGTAACCGCCAGATTTTGTTATCATGTTACGAAATTTTTCGTAAAACTCGATATCAAGAGAGGCAGCTTCTAGTACATATTTCCACTTAGAGACAGAAGATATTTATAGACAAAGATAAAATTATTATTTTTAGTTGCTTCTGAGAATTACGCAAATGAAAACTCTCGTCTAAAAACTTCTTTAAAAATAGTTTAAGATACAAGCATGCTTTTAATTATCTCAAAATGATAATTAAAAGCAGACTTTACCTATATTCCAATAAGGAAAATTTTTAGGTATATATTTTTTATAATCAAAAGGTTGCATGTAAAAATGCAAACTTTTTTCACATCATTATTTACTTTTGTGGTCAATTTAACGGTTGCATATTAGATTTTATCAATGTTGTGGTTTTTTTTTATATTGCTAATTACTCAAAATAATAACTTAGTTCCGTTTGATAAACCACTCCTAAAAATGAGAGTTTATAATCTATATTTATACAATGTGTTATCTCAGCAATTGATCAATGAATTAATGTGGGAATAATTGATGATATAACTATTTTTTTTTTGGAAAAATAAATCTATAATATGGACACTTTAATAAATAAATAACACTCTTCTATACATATGTATCAGTATAGCTGGCAGAACTTAATGCTTTAAGCATTCTCTACTAGTCAACTGGTTCCGTCCAATCTGAGATAGGATTCCAACCCCGAGTAGAAATTTCAAGTGAAAAAACACATTGAAAATTTCTGACCCGACCAGCAATCGAACCTGAAACCTCTTGATCTGAAGTCGGAGCCTTTGCCACTAGGCTACTGAGGTCGGTTACTATAAATTACTACTTTAAATTTTTTTAAATTGAAAAATTCATACATTTGCTCAGAAAGTCTACCTTACAAAAAAATAAATAAAACGTACAATATCAAAAGTAATTACCTTCTGTCAGAAATTTGTGTTAAATAGGTCTTAGCCAGATTTTTTTTTTATTTTATCAAATTTTATAATTAATAATTAGGTAGGTACCTATTACAAATAATTTTTTTGTGTTTGCAATGTCGTTCAGCGATGTTCTTTGCCCGAAGGACGATGAAAATAATTTAAATAAGTAACTCTCTCTTTTTCAAATTAGATTGATTTAAAGAAAAAAGGCCCTCAATTTTTTTTAACAATATAATTTTTATTGAAATAAACTAATATAGGTACTTAAGCAAACAAAAAAATTACAATAAAGAGATATCAAAATACAGAATATATACTCAAAAACAGTGAAGAGAAAATAAATAAAAACTTATTAGGTATATGAATTTATCAATTTCAACAAATTAAAGTACCTACCTACTTTGGGGCCATTCAACACGACCTATATAAGAAGGCCTTAGTGCTGGCGGCCATTTTTGGCCTCTCGCGTCACGGCTGCCTGCGTGTAGACAGATATCATAGCGTACAGGTGGGTTGGGGGCCTCTTACCTCTATAAAAGAACTTTTTCAAAAAAATAATTGGTGATCATTTAATGATAAGTTATATCAAATCCTTCACACTATTTCATTAAAATTAACATTATTTATGAGTAGTCCCATTACATATAGACATTGAGTTTTTCGTATTTGATAGATTCATGATGAGCATTATCTGCATAGGCAAAGGAAACAACGCTAATTGCATTTTTATAATCAAATCGGCAATTTCAAATAATATTTATCTGTTGTAAAATTGTATGTCTGAAGAGGCTAAAGTATAAATATTTAAAATTTATTAAAAAAAGGTTTCACAAGCTTTTGACTTACTGAAAATTTAGCATTAACAACCCATTTGATACACCGTATGCGTATGAGTTTTATATGCTTTCTCTAAAAATACAACATTAATTCAACATTATTTGTCAAAGAATGTAAGCTGTTGCAATCTCAGTTTTGCAAAACAATCCCTAATACCCATGTGTACTTCTAGAACTATGATTCAACACCCTGATTATAAAATAATTATGTCATACATTATCCGTTGTAAAAATCAAAATTATTTCTTCGTATTTCATTAATTAATAGTATTGAGGAAAATCTGTTTAGAATGTGGTAGTTAATCTCTGTTTATTACGTTTTAAAATATGTAACGGAAGTGCGCTAAATATTATTTATTAATGGGAATCATTCTAATTAGGATATTAGATAATATATCTATCCATGTTACATGACCCATTTTGTTCATGTATGTAAAGTGTGATAACATTATGATATGTCACATAGTTTTATCACATTTTAAAGAATTTGCATCCTAATATTGTACGCAACTAAAACATGAAGGTCAACTAAGAACTGATGACTATATTTTCCACTATCTATCTGACATAACTGTTGGACTCTATACTATAATTTGACTATTCAATGATAATACTCACTATCTACATGTGGCTTTTAGGATTACAGAATCCGGCTCGAATGACCATAAAAAGAAATGTTAGAACAAACATACAGTAGGTGCCGGATATTGTGATCAAGTTTGTCTCAGTGTTTTTTTATTCTATTAACCATTGATTCTAATAAGCGGCGACCATTTTGTATCTAGGCGCATACATTCACGTAAATCGTAAGTAAATATATAAAAGAAAGTTAGGTTAGTGCGAACACTTATAACTCGAGATTGGCTGAACAGATTTACATCATTTTTTGGTTTATTGGATTATTCTCCGCTCCGGATAACAGAATAACTAATAAAAAATTCAAAAATGGATACCAAATAATATGATATTATTAAAGTTCGTATGTACCTAATGAATTTCGATACTTTCGAATTTCGTATTGAGAGAAATATACCACTTCCAGCAGTAAATACTGACTGACTGTGGACAATTCAAAATGTCTTCCCGTAGCAACAGTTATAACGGGTTGTTCAACAAGAACTTTGTTTTTCAATTGTAGCAACAACATGATAGTTTTGACATTTAGTTTTTAGACGTATTCGTAGTAGATGCATTGGCAATTGTTACAATGAATTCAATTTCACTTGAAAATCGCATTAAAATAATTAAAATCCACTATGAAAATGGTGGTTCTGTTAAAGTTACATTTCGTACAGCCAATGAAACAATCAATTGATTGCAAACCAAATTTCCCGATCGCATAATATCACGAAACTCAGCTGTTAAGTCGCCAGCCAGATCGTGTGCTTTAACACCTTTGAATCGACATCTGTCAGCGTACTCGTGGTGGACATTTTGCCAGATATCATTTTTCATTCATAATTGCTGAACATTTCTCTTTGTAATTCAATAAAAATTTTAGTCATCTTCATCAAAATTTTTTGTTTTATTTTGTTTTAAAAAACAAAGTTCTTGTTGAAAAACCCTATAATATTACCCGTAGATACTTACCTCTTAGTATTGTGTGTCATAGTAACTATAGACCATAGATTTTTATCTATAGACTTACCAAAGAAAATTATAAGTATGAAAAATATTTCCTGTAAGTAGTTGGATTGGTTTTGTTGTGTCTATGAAAAATGTTTCTTTGAAAAAAAAAAGTATCTACAAACAAACTTAACCAATTATTATATTAGATATTTAACAGCTATTTTTTTTTTATAGATTGTGATAGACCAGAAGCGCCTCCGAACACCAAAATGATCTGTTCCATGTACAGCGGTTGTCGCATCACTTGCATTCCCGACTACGAGTTTGAAGATAAAGAGTTGAGTCACATCTTAACATGTCATCAAGGAAAATGGATCGTTGAGGGAATGGAGAGCATATCTCAGTGTGTTCGTAAGTGGATCATTGTTACAGTTTTAATCCATGAACTCTCTTAAACCAAGCAAATGATCCTTACAAGGGAGGATCCAGGGGGGGGGTCATGACCCCCCCTGGGCTGGATCTAAAAATGTAGTTTCCAGAATTTTGGAAATGACCTTTTTTTTTAGGAAAAGTGTAATTTCCAGACACCAAATTTTGGAAATGACCTGTTTTTACTATGTGACTCCCCCCTGGCGCCAAAGCTGGATCCGCCCATGGATCCTTAACACATTCTGAACTTACAGATCTGTGTAGTATGCATCTAACCCACTGTGCCACCCACTAATTACATTGAAATATATATTTGTTATTTTGACAAAGGCACTGTGTAATCCCAACATATTCCCATATTTTTTTTTACAGAAATAGAAATCAGCTAAAAAATATATCATTTCATAGACCTACGTCTTCCAGAAAGATGTATGTTACTGTTAGTACAATTTAGTGGGTGAGCTAAAACAGAACTTGTTTCAATCAATTTGAATGAGGAATATAAATGCATTTTAGTTCTACTGGACTTGGCAAAGGCCTTTGATACGGTAGCACACAAAGTATTACTGCACAAAATGTATCAGATAGGAGTGCGAGGATTAAAGTTTTTAAGCAAAAAAGATTTCTTTTTAGATTTGTTATTAAAGATTCCACCATATATTAAATAAGTGAAATTTTGATAATAATAATACATTGAGATGGTTTTTCAGCAATCTGCCTTCCTCCATGCCAACACAATGGGATATGCGTGGCCCCCGGGCAATGCGACTGTCCGGATAATTTCAACGGACCACAGTGTCAGTTTGAAAAGAAACCCTGCCTGAACACTCCTATTTTACCAATGAACAGCAAAAGAACGTGCTCATCAATGTAAGTATTGCTGTTCATTATTTGACTTTGAAGGGCAGAGGAAATCGACCTTTACTATTTTTTATCAACCTCTATTTTCATTTACATATGTTAACACATATCTTTATCACACTCTCATCAGTCTATCGCTATATATTAAAAATAAAGATCTAATTTCTACTTCATTTAAGGTTTGTTTTGAATTGAATGCAATATAGATACAAAGAATATGCGAAAGATAAAAATGAATGGTATGGATTTTAAAGGTTAATAAGTTGAGATGTTTTGAGTATGTTGAAAGAATTTATTTATTTTATTCACCAACACGTAGGTCCCTTGCGGGACTTTTGGGATCATCATATTTACATACATTACAGCAGTAGGTATCTGTAAACAATTTGTTAGTGTTTTTTTTCTTCTTGCTCTTATGTTTGTCATTTAGAATTAAATTGTTATATTAGTTTTGAAGTGTTGTACTACCGCTGTAATTGCTTTTTATTTTGTTATATTTTATTAACAGGCATCTCATGCCGTTTTTTGATTAAATAAATAAATAGTCACATTTATTTTATTTCACAATATACATCACATTACACCATATACAACTGGTACGGAAACACATACTCACATAAGAATCAAAATTACAAGGAAAAAAAATATATGGTTGAATTTAAAAATGGTGGCAGAAAGCAACAGGAACAAAGTTACTCCCAATTATTTGACAGCATACAAAAAATAAGTTATCGGTAAGAAATTATTAATAGGTCAGTTTATAGGATCATGCGTCGGATGTGGCCAATATCTCGTCAATTGAATAAAATGCATTGCAATCAAGACACTTTTTCACCTCCCTCTTGAAGCATAAAATATCCAGAGACTAGGTTTGTTGGGAGACTGTTGTATAATCTTTGCTAACACAGATGAAACTTTTTGAGACTTTTACAAGCCTGTGACAGGGTGGGCGAACCAACATTTTTGCTCTTGTATTGAATAGATGCTAATAAGGGTAACGAAAAGAATTTATAAGGCTGAAGGAGGTTGTACAAGAAATGTTATGTGCTTGGATATAAAAGAGTGGAGGTCTGTTCTTTCTGCTACATTTTAAGGAACACAGTCCAATATCAATTATTTTTTTCTAACAGCTCGTGTACAATAGCGTGCATGAAAGGTTATCAATTTCCTGATGGAACATCTATCACAAACCTCGTGTGCAAAGAAGGGAACTGGATTCCGACCAAAAGCGACATGTCCACAGTGCCAGACTGTCAGCCCATATGTGATCCACCCTGCTTGAATGGGGGCAACTGTTTATCCCTTAACACTTGTCAGTGTCCGCAGGAGTATAGAGGTCCACAATGCCAGTATTGTAAGTATAACAATTGGTTATAAGAAAAAGAAATTAAAGTACCTACCCATTTCAAATATTTTGAATAGAATAGAATATTTTAAATATTAAAAAAACTGTTCTTTTTTCTTGGTGTTTTGATTTGTTTCTTCTTCTTTTTTTTCTCAGCATCTAGTGCTTGTGCCATTAGCAAGCTGGGTTTCAATGGAGGATACAACTGCTCGGGAAACAACGATGTATTGAGTTGCACACTTTCATGTCCGGTGGGAATAAATTTTGATACTCCGCCTGCTGGAATGTACACTTGTCAGTACTCTGTTGGGATCTTCTTACCAAAGCCAGTTCCTCAATGTATTTATGGTATAAATAACTTAATATTATATTTTTTCCATATGAAAATAGTTTTTTAAGCCACGAGGTTCTTTTACGCCCCACACCTCGCCTGCCCTCTATCTTTCCTTCCACAATCAGTTGTAGGAGCGCATATTTATCATTGTGGAAGATAAGGCCAAAATATGCCGCTTTTTGTCTTTTGGCAGTGGTTAGCGGTTCTCTACCCTAACATCACTCTCAAGACCTCTTCGTTGGTTACACAATCCCTCCACGAGATGTATTTAATTTGGTGATAGGCCAACTGGTATTAATGACATTAAATGAATGCACAATTGACAAGCATAAATCCATAAAAATACAATTGTCTCTTAATTATTGCATAAGACATTTCTGGCTTATTGTGACCTTAAAGATCTAATATTTTTCCCTTAAAAGCTTCTCGAAAAATCACATATTTTGTATACATTTGTATATAATTGTAATTGTACAAAAATAATATTTTGATATAAAAAACTGTTTTTGTAACTTTGTTTTGAAATAAATTGTCCCACAGGTGATCATATAATAACCATGGGTGGCTCGTCACAACTCTTCTACAAAACCAGAAATCACACAAACATCAATGAAAAACTTATATCCAGAGATGCCAAAACTGGATGGTCGCATTCCGTGAAGACTGGGGGTGCCTATGGAGCTTCTGGACAAGTATGTTAATCTATATAAGATCACACATGGCCTTTTTGCCAATTACAGAATAAAATAAAAGTTTTTCAAAGACAAATCATAAAAAAGATTATAATATGTAGGTAGTTATATACAGTACTCGTATTTATTCCACACAATAGACCATTAACAGCCACATGGATTTTGACGTTTCGGGGCGGCATGAAAAAATTTAGAGTTGGTATGAGTGTGTTTATCGGGTCACGGATAGAGTGAATCTACAGATGTTACGAGTCAATTAGATTAGAATATGAGATCTGTGTGAGCCGTAATGATATGTTTGTACATGTTTTGTACACGAATTTAATAGAATGACTGTTTGTACACAGACATCCAGGTTTCTAAGCAGATTTAAGGTGTAATAACTACTAATTAATACGAACAATACAAAATTTCTGTATTTTACAAGAAAAAGAATATTATTGTGTTTTATTGCTGAAAAGTATCACAAAACTAACCAAAGTGAGCCGGATAACTGATTCGGATTACTATTAATTCACGCAGTTCGGATTGCTATGCAAAGTGATTTGTTACCCATCACTATGGCTTATGCATGTGTTGTGTGTGTGTGCCGCCATTGTGCCGCCCGGCAAACGTCAGATGACGTCATCCTTTAATGGTCTATAGCTATGCGGGAAATATCTGTTATTGGAGCACTGACGATTCTATGTTTTTGTTGATTTGGAGTTTGGATATATATTATAACTGACGAGTTTGCTACAAGACTCTTTATTAGTGATCAGACACAGTATCGACACAACGTCCAGGCGCCTAAGACAACCAAAGACAACTTCTCAGTTTGTCCGCCTAGATTACATAGATATCCATCCTGGATAAATATCTTTCAAGAGTTTCATGTCATATTTGTTTTGTCTGTTAGTGTCTACTCTCAAATTAACAAATAAATTATTTTAGGATGGTAAAATTCACTTTTTGGACCCGAGCCTGTTGAATACGAATCTCAAAGCCGTAGAGAATCATCGTCCGAAACCTGGAGTTTGTTTCACATGGGGAGGATCTCATTTCAAAACATTTGACGGCAGAGTTTACAGGTAGGATTTATTTCATTATTATTATTTTAATCATTCTATTAGATACAGCATTCGGAACATTATTTCAAAATATTATGTCACATTTGTTGTTTATGATGTATGGAGTTGAACAGATGCCGAGGGGAAGATTAAATAGTGACAATCTCAAAAAAATTACTAGCTAAGCAAGTACTTTTTTAAATATATGACTAATAATTCGTTACTGATGTTCGATTTTTAAATGGAACAAACCACAACGGACTTATAACCGTCTTCTACTGTTATTTCCAAGGCTGGATTAGTGTGATCACTTTATGTAAGCAACGTTCGCCATTAGGTGGTAATGTTTAAATCTCCGAAACTTCTAATCGTGAGAATTCTCAACATTTTCAACATGCCAAAAATCTCATGTATACAAATAGTAGATGATTAATAATTGGCACATCACACGGAAAAATGCCCAACATTACATACTGTAAGTATGAATATTCAACGCCTCTCCATGCGATATTTCAATTAATAGTACTCTTTCGTTGCATTCAATTTATTTTAATGGTTTCTTTATCTTTTGTCTGTCTCTTTCTATCTTGTGGTTTTGAATGATATTTGGAAGCGAGATAGTAATAAAATTATTGAATTAGTGTTAGTATCTAGAGACTTTTGAACAAAGGTTTCTATATGAAATACACGAGAAACAGTAGTTTCGTTTGAAAATACGTCAACCTCATCTCGAACAAAGAGCATTGCATGTGTGACGGCCAATGGGTCAATCAACTCTGTTCCATTTATGATGATATGCCCCTTCTAACATAATTGTTGAGGTCCAGATTGAAAGAAAATCAGCAGTTCAGTCGTAGAAAGTGATTCATTCTGCTCTATGTTGTAGCTAAATGGTTGACAAGAAAGATAAAATGGAGATCACTCCATTTTATCTTTCTTGACACAGATGGCTCTATATAATCTACTTGTAGCGCCAGTGGCCAAAAAACAAACTAAAATCGTTTCAATAATTAACCGCCATGTGGAAATCCCACGTAATTCTCTTTTTAATATGACTTTTTGTTTGCAGTTTCAATTCCCCGTGCCGACACATACTGGTGAGAGATTCGCAAGATAGCACGTTCACAATAGCTGTTCAGAATGTGGCCGGACGTAGAAAGATATCAATATTTTTACAAGATAAAGAATTTATTTTGTTTGCAACAGGTATATGTGTTTTCATTTCAACCTATAATACAGGTTTATAGTTTTTATATACAAGGGAAAGGCTGGGGTGATTTGGATATTTTGGATTAGGTGATACTAAGTTTACCGTATTTTACACATACACACTTCAATTCATCAATAGAGCACTGCCTCTTTTTGTGACCTCTTGCAGATTGGTAGTGCGTCTTCCTGGCTCCTCCCCTCTGCATAAATTTCCTTAATCATCTTTTTGATGCCCCCGAAAGATAGGTCCCAACAAAATTCATCCCTCCCGGTTGCAACAATTGCCTTTGGTCATGTGACCTTATGTTCCCTTTGACCAATGTGCGAAAATACCCACCACATAAGGTCGCCTCTACAGGGTTGCCAGGTACATCCTCCATATAATGGATACACCCTGTTAGCACACCTCCGCTGTGGATTAACCGACGCGACGACGGTCACATCTGTCAGTTTCTGCGCGCCATGTTGAGAGTGAGATAGCATACTGTTTTCTATACATTCATCTCTCTCTTGCGGTGTTTCGCCATAGATTACTTCAAAATTGTATTCACACCTCCGCCTGATATTTCGCGGTTCCGTGTGTTTCGCATTTCGCCCGCTTTTGAAGTTGTCAAAATCGACAGAATTTTGGAGCGAAATCATGTTTTCCATAGAAATCACAGATGGAAAACGTTAACTGCGTTTTGTTGTGGGATGGTTTGCAGAAGTTGGATGTGCATATTTTCTAAATTGTAAGTAAAAACGTCGTTAATGTTGTAATATTTAAAAATATATATGAAATGTGAAATAATATTGTGGTTTTAATTATTTATATTTCCCAACAAAACATAACCATAGAATACTTACTATGTGCATTTTTCTCTTTCGCTACTCGTTTACCCGCTAGTGTACTAACACTACCTGCGATTTCGCTTTCTGCAGTTCCGTGTGCCGCGATTCGCGGCGGAGGTGTGTGCTAACAGCCACAAAGACCTTTTTACCTGTCAAATATGTCAACAATGATTCCTTGTATTTTTTTGTTGTGTGTAAATGAAGTAGATAGGCTTACATTCTTGAACTAATATACTTTCTTTGTTTATTTGAAGATGATGGAGGTATCTTGTTTGAGACTACCAAAAGACTGCTCCCAATCCCTACTCAGCTCCCTGGCATCCGAGCTCAAATGGCCGGACACAAAGTGGAAATCATTCTTGAAGCGGTCGGTCTCAAACTGAAATGGGACACTAAGCAGCTGGTCGAAATTGATGTCACAGAATCTTTGTGGAAGAGGACGGAAGGATTGTGTGGTAAAATCGATGGGCATGCTTCTAATGACATCGCTACTAAAGAAGGTGCTATTCCTAGATCTCTGGTCACACTAGCCGATAGTTGGAAAATGAGAGTCATTGGAGGTAATTAAATTATACAAAAACCTTATAGTTAAATAGACTCTCCTCAAATCTACTGTCCTTAAATGTACTGCTCTTTTTTCCATATTTGATTTTAAGATTTTGTTTTAATCAAATACTAAAAATTTCATTTGTTTTGGCAAATAATGAAAAGCAACAGGTTAGGCACTAAAACGTTGTGACGAATCCACGATAAAATAGAAAATACACCCTATAAATTAAGAATCAGTGCATACTAAGCATTTGAAAAGTCATATGATAAACTATAAAAATAAATTTCTTAATTACTTTCAAATATCTAAGTTCATTTTTTTTTTATAAAATTTAACTAATTTGTGTTTTTAATGCTCATTTGTAGATGATGTTTGCGAAGACAGTCCATCAGAGCAGCATGCTTGCAGCTTCCAACCCAAGTTTATTGTGGATAAAGCCGAGAAGTTTTGTTCGCAATTGGTATCTAGACCACAATTCGCAGCCTGCAATATGGTAAATATATCTTCAATTTTTTTTTGTCTTTGTAGAAAATTTAATAAAATAAACACTTTATGTGTCAATTCTACTAATCTGTAGAAAATTTAATAAAATAAACACTTTATGTGTCAATTCTACTAATCCCCATACTTATTTTGGAATGATCAAACATTGTCCTACTATTAAATAAATTTATTATTAAATAATTAATTAACATAGTCCATTTTCTTGTTTTCTACTACACCACCATCTCTTGGAAATTTTTTTAAGTTTTATAATTGCAGCCGACCTGTTAAACTGCATCCCTCTTCAGAATAAAAAATTGTTGTATTATTTTATTAGCTGAATATTCTATGTTTTACTAACCGACACCAGCATTCAACTCCGTAGTCATAATATAGTGTTGTATAGATATTAAATATTTTTGTATTTTCCTTACTTTAGATGTCGGAAACCAGAAGCTAACACAACACTTTTATATTTTGGGGTGGGTCGAAGTTCGAGGGATGGGTCAGCTAGTTTATTAATAACTTGGTGGCCAGTTTCAGAACTGTTGGTCGATTATCGAGTTGTTAACTAAATATTTTAAGTGTTAGAGCTGTAATAAAAAGTTGTGTATTTTATCTTTATTTTTAGATCATCAACTCTTCTCTCTTACTGGAGTCGTGCAAATGGGATTACTGCGGTTGCCCTTCTCAAAGTAATGCTACTTTTATTACAAAACAACTTAGTTTTGAGTATACTAAGTTAGTTATCACCTGTTAATAATGTAATTTTAATGTTATAGATCGTGAAGAATGCGGCTGTGATAGTTTAGCCGTGTATGCTGGACAGTGCGTGGCACACGGAGTCAAGTCTCTGCTGAAATGGAGAGATGATCATACTTGCAGTAAGAACTTTGTTTATTCACTAGCTCATACTTGTCTTGCTTTACATTGTTGATTTGGATAGCCTGACTTGATCTGTAGGCTATTAAACAGATTCTTGGCTGCTAATGTTTATATCTCCGAGACTCCTAATCATGAAAATTCTCACTAGCTTCCTAAAAAGCTTCAGTAGTAATTTATAGTATCATACACATATTTTTAGTTTATAAAAAAGAAAGAAGAAAAATCTTAGACTGCCATAGAAAAAAAGTTACATGTATCTGTAACACCTTATGGTTCCATGCAACCTACATAAGTAGTTTTGTTTTCGAATGATGGCTGTCAGTTTTTCATTAAAATATTACTATGGCTCCGTCCATTAATTATGTGAGCTCTAAAAACTAAAAGCGTAATTTTATTCATCCTTTGTACTAAAAAAGTACAAGTGATTTCAGTGGAGAGGGAGGAGATATTTTGAAATATCACCAGGGGGGTTTAAAAGTTGCAAAAAAGACATCATGTGATTAATGGACGGCACCTATGAAGACCCTAAAAAAAAGTTTTTTTATTTTAAGAGCATAAATTTTGTGTGTGTATTTCGGGTGACATTAGAAAATATTTACATTGTCAAATGATAAAAGATATTACTTTCATCATATTGAATTTTTGTAATTGTCGTTTTTAGTGATGAACTGTACCGGCGGTCGGATATATCAGTGGTGTGGTCCTCCCGTCCAACCATGTTGCGGAAGTCCCACCGATCTGTTGACCACAGAATCCCATTTGCCCACCGAAGAAAGTGCGTTATGTAACGAAGGGTGCTTCTGTCCCCCTGGAACCTTATTGCACGAAGGGAATTGTGTGACGAAGGACCATTGTCCGTGTAGATTGAGAGGAAAGATGTTCCAACCTGGAGCCAGTGTACCCAAAGGCTGCAACACTTGGTAAGTTTTGTAGTTTTCTTGTATCCCTTTCCCTTGAAGCAGAGCTCAAGGGTTATTATTGCCCGTTTTTCTCCCAAGCGCAGTGTTGAAGGGAAATATGGCATATGAATAAAGCTGTGCAATGAGACTAGAGTGTATAAACCCCGCACAATAATAGATACACTTGATCACTTTCCTATGTCGTATTCAATGGCATGTGCCATAAGTGAGATGGTTGAAGTACAGAAAAGTGTTATTGCTATAGAAGATAGGAATAGGGGATGGGAAGTGGAAGGTAAATTGCTGGATTAAAAAGAATATGTGGGTCCATGCATTAAGCACAATCCTTAGTCAGTAGTGATAGCGAAGTAAATAAAGGTGAAAGGAAGGAATTTAGAATGGAGAATGGAGAATTTAGAATGGAGATCAGCATTTCATTGATTTATTTCAACAAAACATAGGACAGGTGGAAACTATAATGATACACCTGGTAAATGTTTTATCACCTACATCGTTAGCCAGCTTATTTCATTTCCAGTTAGTCATAACCAAAAAAATAATGATCTTTTGTACAGATACATTTAACAAAATTGTTGTTTTTTTTTTTTATATTTTCCTCCACATTATTCCGTTTTTTTCCACCATTTTAAAATTTCATGAACATTTCAAAACCAATATTAGCCATATAGGTCCAGCGGTTCTCAAGTTTTAGGGAGACTAATGAACGACAACCCAGTTTTATATGTAGAATCCTAGTAGCCACATTCCAGTCAACACCAACTCCCTGGAGGTCAACTTCTTAGAGCCTTTTGATTGTTTAGAGGGGCCTATTGCGTTTCCGATTGCCTTCTGGGTGGTAGTTGATGCTTAGATGGGCTATGTCCTAATAAGAATCTTGATGGGCTATGTCCTAATAAGAAAATTAAATATTATAATTAAATTTTAGCACTTGTCAAGATGGAGAATGGGTGTGCACCCAGGTGTCGTGTGGTGCCAGATGCTCCGCCATTGGTGATCCTCATTATGAGACCTTTGATGGCAAACGCTACAACTTCATGGGCCAGTGCTCCTACTATTTGATGAAAGGCAACAACTACTCTATTGAAGGAGAGAACGTGGCTTGTTCTGGAGCTATATCAGAGGTACAATCTATATCTATAAAAACTTTGTGTCACTGTGTTTGTTATCATACTTCTCTGAAATGACTATCGATTTTTATAATTTTTTAAGGTATGAGAATAGGTCGTGTTGAGGTTCAGAATGAAAGAAGCCAATTTAACATTTTTTTATATATTTTCAAAAATATAACATAGATGGCTCTATACAAGCTACTAGTAGCGCCGGTGGCCAAAAAACGAACTAAAATTATTTGAATATATAACTCCCACCAGGGTAGTGAGTACGTAACTTTTGCTATAGCACGACTAACCACACTTCAATCTAACTACTCATAACCACGGCTTAACTACATTAGTAGTTAGCGCGAGTACGTAACGCGATAACGCAATGTAGTTAAGTTTTAAGCCGGAAATAGTAAGGTTTGCCAACATCTAACACAAAAAAATGTTTTTTTCAATGAAATAAAATTTTTATTTGTTCACCGCGATTTGCCGATAATTTGTAACATCGCCCGGAAGATAAAGTAGTGCACGGATACTTATTTTGAAGTTGCGCGGAGAGAGAAAAAACTTGTGGCGGCCATCATTATTTGACATTTTTCATCAAATATATAAAAACAGATGATTTGTGGAATTTTAATAATTTTAAGAAGTAAATACACTTGATGTTTTATACTCTTTGAATACTCTTTTATTTTCCCTATAGATTTTTTATCTTAATTATTATTTGTATGTCTTAATTGTTTGTAAAATATTTGCTTGCGAGAAATAAAGAAAGATTTTATTTTTATTTATTTATTTTTTAATAATTTCCATACAAACGTTCAAAATCATGTTTTCCCTTTCGTCTGCTAATTTTTCTACAAACTTGAGTTGTTCCAATCGGCTGACATAAAAAATTTATTATAAAATATTTAATTTGGGAAATAAAATAAAAAATAAAATTAATAAAAGTAGTAATGCATTCTTATTTCCAATAAATTAATTATTTAAAACAAACGATGCAAAAATAATAACAAAGCGCGCAACTTTGACAGCTCTAAACCACATATAAACTGCCTAACTACTGCTAACTACACTGGAACGCGACCCGACAGATGCTGTTATAATAACCACGCTGAAACACACATCTAACTACATTCGTAGTTAAGTCGGACGTTACGTACTCGCGCTAACTACACTAGGAAGTAGTTAGTCGTGCTATAGCCCTTACGTACTCACTACCCAGGTTGTAAAGTAGATTTCTTAGCGCTACGTGATTGTGATGTCCTTATCCAGAAATTTTTATTCTATATTTTGATAAAAAAAAAAATATTTGGCATAAAACAATATCTGTAACCTCAAATTTTCTCTCCTTCCCCACCCTCTCATTTTCTTATATGAACACGGAGGTACACCACCTGCTGTTTCATGTAATCCTAGTAGATGACGATATGCTATATTAAGTTGAAAGCTGGGTAGGAAACCTCACTCCCGCCTGTCCCAGCATCTCCATCAAAGAGTCTGTACCTCTCATTGACTTAATTGAGAATTTAAAATATAATTCAGCTAATATGATTATTAGTTCTGAGGGGGGACGAAGTTTGGCTTTTCAGATAGTATTCTGTAAACACTGATCATGTTCATGGTTTTTTTTCTTCTTGTCATATTGAATCATAATTGAAAAAGTGGATCCGTCAACTGTTAAACAATGGTCTTTTGAGCGTAATCTGTTAAAAAAAAACCATTTCAAGAAATGTCTCTTTTTCGTAACTGATTGATTTTGTAACATACCTATTTTTACAATATGGATAAATCTTTTGTTTTAGGCTATGAATCTTGCATCGTCGACAGATGTACACGACTTGCCATCTTGTACCAAAGCCGTAACTGTAAGATATGGACCTGTCGAAGTTAAACTCAAGCAAGGGAAAACTATTGTGATTAACGGAAAGGAAATTGAAAAATTGCCCGCTCAAGCGAATGGCGTACGAATCAGAATGGTCTCTTCACTTTTTATCAAAGGTAAGTACTTTTTGATATCTTTTTCACGGACAAAATAAATGACAGTTCGTCACACTGATTGGTGAACTTTTGTTTTTAGTAAAACTCCCTAATGGT
Source organism: Mystacides longicornis (assembly GCA_963576905.1). Classification (NCBI taxonomy): domain Eukaryota; kingdom Metazoa; phylum Arthropoda; class Insecta; order Trichoptera; family Leptoceridae; genus Mystacides; species Mystacides longicornis. The sequence goes on along the minus strand of OY756433.1, from coordinate 3,376,365 downwards.
ATTGAAGTTTGGTGGGATGGTTTAACGAGAGTACACATCGATGCTCCGCCAAGTCTGCGAGGAAACACCAAGGTAAAATATTATATAACTCATTGGTCTATTGCTTTAAAAATAAACCTTCCCAAGGTTTTATTCATTATTATTGATTAATTTGTTCTGGAGGTCATAAAATTTTCAAAAACCTTCGATCAAAAGTTCCTGGTATAAGCTCTAGCTACTGATCAAGAGGGCCTGGGTTCGATCACCGGTATTGCTAGATTTCCATGTGTTTTTCACTTGAATTTCTCTAAAATGACCCGCTATTTGATCAATCTGAGCAACACCTTTGAAAAACCCGCTAAAATTTGAGAGATACTGCTTTTATGTCAAAACTACTTGTGTTGATTTTTTTCTCAAATACCTCTCTTAAAAACGTCAAATAAAACAAAATAATTGATCATTTTCAGTAAGAATATTACTGTACTCTTGTTTTCATCATAAAAGATATGTTAATAGTGTGATATATCTTGATCAATTTTCGAAATTTTTATTTTTTTTTATTTTTCGAAAATGTACGGCAAATGCCTTTATAAAACAATAAGCAATTCAAACAATATCATCATCAGCCATATAAAACACAAAATACAAAACAAAGTATCAAATCAAAAAACATCCTCATCAGTCATACAAAAGATAAAAAACAAAACAAAGTATTAAATTAATAAACATCATCATCAGCCATATAAAGAAAGTACAAAAAAGTATTCAACCAATAAAAATTCTCATCAGTCGTATAAAAAATAAAATATAAAACACAGTATTAAACAATAAAAATTCTCATCAGTCATGTATAAAAAAATGAAATATAAAACAAAGCATGAAACCAATAAATATCCTCATCATTCATATAAAAAAAAAATAAAAAATAAACAAACTACAAGGTCAATAAATATCCTTGTTACTTACACAAAAAACAAAATACAAAACAAAGCAATAAACATCCCATCAGTCATAATATTCAAAAAAATAATATATAAAACAAAGTATTCAATCAACAAATCTCCCCATCTATAATAATAGAAGAAGAAAAAACCTATCATCATCAGTCAAATAAAATATAAAACAAAGTAGGTATTAAACAATAAATATTCTCACCAGTCATACATAAAAAAAGACAAATATAAAATAAAGCATTAAACCAATAAATATACACATCAGTCATACAAGAAATAAAATATAAAACAAAGTATTAAATTAGTAAACATCCACATCAACCACATCAAAAACAAAACAAACCATCAAGATAATAAATATTCCAATCAGTCATATAAAAAACAAAATATATAAAAAAGCAATAAATATCCTCATCAGTCATAATATGTAAAACAATAAAATATAAATAATAAAACAAAGTATTAAATTAATAAAGACCCTAATGAATCATATAAAAATAAAATATAAACAAACCAATAAGTTAATAAATATCCTTATCAGTCAAATAAAAAAAACAAAATATAAAACAAAGTAAAGTAAATAAATATTCTCATCAGTCATAATATATAAATAAAATAAAATATAAAAACAAAGTATTAAATTAATAAATATTCTCATCAGTCATCAAAAAAAAAAAACAAAACAAAGTCAAAAATAAAACAAAAAAGCATCATGCATCAACTGTCATGTAAGCTATGTGTACTTATTCATGCACTGTGGTATAAGAGTGATAGGGTAAAATTTATAGGTAAGTCAATAGCAAATAAAATTAAAAAAAAAATAATAAGAAGATTAAAGTAAAAGCATCTTTCAAGATTTGTTAAAGCTGGACATAAAATGTTGAAATAATTTGGTCTTTATGACTTGATCGCTGTCAAAAAATATATCAATCAAGTCATTAAACCGATTGCCCACCATATGGAATCTTCTTATCGCCGAGAACTGACTGTAATTAGTCGTGGCATTAGACAAACTGAAAAGTACACGCTGTCTAGTCGGTCTGTTTGGAAAATGGAAACCAATAAGTTCTAGCAATACGGGACAGCTAATTCCACCTACAATAATTCTTTTCAGCACTAACAAATCTGTCGCAACTCGTCGATCCGAGAGCCTACACAATCCCAGCTGCAAACGCAGTTGGTCATAGTTCAGGTCCTCCCAAGAAAGACCCAGACGATAATTAATATAACGAAGAAACCTATTCTGAATTACCTCCAATGCATCGCTGTGGTTTTTATAGTAAGGAGACCAAACAGGAGAAACATACTCCAACTGGCTTCTGACCATGGTCATGAATAATGTTCTCATGGTGGAAATATATTGAAAATCCGCGCAGACCCTTTTAACAACACCAAGCATTCTGTTAGCCTTGTCCATCAAACTGTACACGTGAGAAACAAATGCAAGTTTATCATCAAAGATGACTCCAAGGTCGTTGATCTCAGAAACCCTGCTCAGTGGGTCTCCATTAAGACAGTAGTCACCGATGACTTTACTTCTCTTACGGGAAAACGAAATAATGTTACACTTACTAGAGTTCAATTTTAAACTATTTTCAACACACCAGGTGTGTAAGAGATCTACGTTATCCTGCAGAATTCGACAGTCCGTCTCGTCTTTCACCACCCTAAACAATTTGAGGTCGTCAGCATAAAGCAGGTACTGTACGTCACCAAAGTTGTCTGCTATATTGTTAATGAACAAAATAAACAAGACCGGTCCCAAATGAGACCCCTGAGGAACTCCCGATGTAGGAACAAAGCTTTCCGAGCAAGCTCCATCCACTCTGACGCGTAACCTCCTAAAAGACAGGTAGCTACCAAACCAACCTAGCAAACTATTGCTAACCCCAACAAGTTCAATCTTCCTCAGGAGGACCCCATGGTCGACCGTGTCAAAGGCCTTCGAAAAGTCGGTATAGACACAGTCGACCTGAAGGCCCATAGAAAAAGCGTCGCCAATGTAGTCGCTGTACAACAGAAGATTAGAAAGGGTAGATCTACCGGCGACAAAACCGTGCTGTCGAGACGATATTAGGGGAGTAATATAGGGATTCAAGTAGTATAAAACGACCTTCTCAAATAATTTTGCAAATACGAGATGAATTTGTTTAAGAAAAAGCAAATTTGGTGTCCATTATGAGAATTTTGATATTTGGAAATCACTTACAGCTATACTCACCTCGATCCATTTCTTACGCAACATCTCTCGGGTTGGTTGAAATCACTCGTCATTACCCGCAAAATTCAAAATTTTAGTTGATGCCAAATTTTTGTGAAACCGAATTAGAGTTGGTATAAATATGTATATGCTTATAAAATAACTTAAAGTTATTACAAATAATTGAGGTTGGTCTATCTCAGATTAAAGAGGACTGGTTGGCTAGAAGAAATTGTATCAGGCAATAAGTTGCGCCGGCTATACTGAAACCTTTGCATAGAAAAGCTTAAATAAATGTATTTAAATCATTTTCTAGGGCCTTTGTGGAACATTAAACTCAAATCAAAAAGATGATTTCTTAACTCCGGAAGGTGACGTGGAGCAAGCCATCAAACCTTTTGCCAATAAATGGAAGACGGCAGAGAAGTGTGATGATGTGGATGAAAAAGATGACAACCATCCGTGCGAAATGAATGTTCAGAATAAACCCACGGCAGAAATGCTTTGTTCCAAACTGAAGAGTTCTTTGTTCGAAGGTATTTCAGATGTAGATCTTATTTCTGTCAATTTTTATAAGACCTGTAGACCTGTATCCTCAAAAAGCTCTAAATATGATCCAGCTGTGATCTTATTCAAAACCTAGCCCTTTTAGACACTATTTAATTTTAACAAAATATTTATCCGAGTACCACCATATCACGAACGATGCTATATCTCGGCACACCCAGTGTAAGCCCATCATTTCTACCATTATGGAGAGGAGATGGACTTGGCTGGAACATGTGTTAAGGATGCCGAATGACAGTTGGCCCAGTAGAGCTCTGTTCGTCCTCCCATCAGGGTCCCGAAGGAAGACCCTCTCATACTGTGTTCCCCCCTTCAAAGCAGAGCTTAGGAATCTGGACATGGTGTGGGAGGAGGTCATAAACATTGCGCAAGATCGAGCGCAATGGAGAGCTCTTGTTGCCTTCCTATGCCCCTTAGTGAGGCGTAAAGGGATTTCGGATGGATTGGAGTATTACTAAACGTAGTATAAATCTAAAACGATAAAACATAGGATCTATGTTTTTTTCATTTGTTGGCTTAATGAAGTGTTTTTTTAATAATATGCTAAGCTGTCAATAAATGAACAACCAATATAGATTTAGTTCAAGTGATTCTCTGTGAGCTAAGGTTTGAGATAGATCACAACTAGATCGTATCAAGATTGTTTTATCAATACCCCTTCAGTCTTACCATCAGCTGTATCCTTAAAACATCAAGAGATATAATATTTCTGCACTCTGCTCCATCCAAACATACTTTCTTTACTTTTACTGTTCTCCTAACGGTTGAACGGTTATTGCATAAAAATATTTGTTGCTTATCGTAGTTACAACTTTCAGAATGCCATTGGTTTGTGGATGTTCAACCTTTCTACGAAGACTGCTTATACGATATGTGCGCATGCGAGGGTGACGTAGGACGCTGCTTATGTCCAATACTTGGAGCATACGCTACGGAATGCGCGAGACAAGGAATTTTTGTACCATGGAGATTGGATGTTAAAGAATGTGGTAAGCTCTCCCATTTTGACAAATAGTCATTCTCCTTTTAATCTAATACACGTTGGAAGAAATTGCCCCAGGCAATAAGCCCGCCAATTTTGGTTTATTATTTTACCAATAAAGTGTTTATTATATTATACTATGTGTCATCTCTTTATGAATGGAATCTTTATACTACCATTCACAATCACTCTAATGGTCTGTTTTCCTACGAATACAGTGCTACTACAAACAGCCGTGTATATGTCAGTTTAGAACATTGTCGATGGTTGATATACCGTAGTAGTGTTGGAACAGAAAGAGTTTTGTCTTTGAGCAGTTTGTTTATTTCAATATGTACATATACATGTGGTGCCTTGACAGAGAGAGAGAGAGAGCTTTTAGTTTGAAGTTAGCAACTTAAATAATTCAATGTGACACTAGCGCCTCCAGTGGTGGAAATGACAATTTACAAGGGGTTGGAGGGAAATTCAAATTTTATACAATTCTCACCAGTCGATATTGTTACCGTAGTAATAAAAACCTTGTCCTATTTTTTGAAAGACTGGGGTCTTCTCAAACGACGGACTGCTCCAGTTGGAACCCAGTGGATAACTGGATGTCATCCATTGTGACAGATGGGAAATTAGAGTTTTTTTACGATCATTATGACGAAATTTCACTATGTGTGGTACCTACTGGTTATTGAGAATATTGCAGAATATGTAAAAAATTTAGAAAGTGACGTTTAAAAGTTTTTTTTATTTGTGATCAATCTTGATAGCCTAGTGTTGTAGGTGCTAACTTCTAATCAAGAGTCATTGGTCCGAGTCTCAAGTGTTTTTTATCAAATTTTTAGCCCGAGTCCTGACATTTTTGTATAAAAGTAAAACTATGAATTAATTTATTTACTAGTGGTTGACCAGTGCTTGAAGTTGGACCATAACTCATTTAGATTATAAGTTTGAACATTTGACTGTGCGAGTGCTATTTTGAGGCGCTTTACATTATACATTTTTTTCTATGAAGTTGATCTTGTTTATAAATAGTCTGTGGAGGTGTATGTGAGTATCAAATACTTAACATTACCGTAGTGTTTGTAATGTTTTTTTTTATTGATTTAATCTTTTTTTACGCATAATTTTAAGAAAATGTTGGCATTCGCCACCTATAAACTATAAGTGTGCTAAATTTCATAGTCCTAAGTCCGCGCATTTTCCGTGAAAATTGTCACAAGTTTTTCCTTCACGTATTAATATATAGACTTTGTTTAATAGAGATCCATTGTCCTGGCGGTCAGACATACCAGGTTTGCGGAGACTCGTGTGCCCGCACCTGCAGTGATTTATCAACAGCCTGGATGGACTCTCAGGACCTGATGGAGGAAGCACACTGCCACCCTACGTGCGTGGAAGGATGCAACTGTCCTCCGGGACAGGCCATGGACGATACGGGGGAGTGTGTGCCGCACGACGCCTGTCCTTGCTACTACTCCTCCATGGTGTTCCCTCCCAATTATAAGGAAGTCAGAGCAGGAAGGCGAGAACAGGAGCTGTGGTAAATATCTCATAATTTATCTAAGTACGCTGTTTCGTTGAAATTTTAGATTGTTTGCTTTCTGAAAAGTAATCAAACTAGGTATGAAACATAAAAACAAGCAAAATTTTCGAATTTTAAGACTAGGATCTTTAGAATGATGTTAATGGAGTATGAGCAATCTCAAATTAGTTCACCCATTCCACTATTTTGTCCTTTACCTGAAATATGCAAATCTGCAAAGAGGACTCAGAATTTTTAGCCCATAATGCGAGAGGCCATCCCTACCTCCTAAATTACTGGCCACAAGGTCTATTTAAGAAGAACTGTATCACTACTTATTACAGAAAAAAGATTCAGTCTTTCCTATAATTTGAATTGGTTGGTAGACCAGTGGTATCGGTCAACGACTTTCGTACGTACAGCGTATTGAAAACGTGAAATTGAAAGCCGAGCATTTCCTTTTTCTCAACACAAGCCTTGGTTTCTGTGAAAGATGTCGAAAGTGTATTTGTTTTCACTTTGGGTGAGACCAGATTCATTTAAAAAAAAATTAATTGCGCTGTAGTCAAGAGTTACTGAGTATGATTTCTGTTCACTTCATAATTTTTTAATGCCAATATAAATTTCTACCCTATCTCAGATAAGGCAAGACGATAGATTCACTAGAAAAATTTGCCTCAGGCAACAAGCTCTGCTAACTATATTGACACCTTTATTGAAAAGTTCCTTTAAACCAGAGGGTAATAAGCATGGTGTTAGATTAGGCTCCTCAACACTCCCATAGTTAGCTATTCTTAAAATGCTTTTCTGTTTTTAAAGTTAACCATTTTTTTCGTTTAGCATTTGTTCCGGAGCAAAGTGGCAATGTCAACCCGCGACGTCTGAAGATGTTTTGAAATACCCGGCCGCTATGGATTTGAAAACCAAGTGTAGCGCTACAAGGAATGAAGAATTTACCACTTGTGAAGCGGCCGAACCGATCACTTGCAAGGTTAGGTTAACATTAGTTTTTATTTATCCACTAGATTTAATTCAAACTGCTTTTTATGAATGAAATCCGACAAGACATTGTGTAGTTACAAGAAACTCTAACCTCCATACCATATTATTCCTACCTAATATTCTCATTCCTCTCCATATACCACAGAGTGTTTCCACATACTAGTGGTCGGCCAGTGCTCGAAATTCGACCATAACTAATTTAGATTGTAAGTTTGAACTTTTTTAAGATTCCTTTGGCATTTTCTTTCAAAAATAATGACATAGATGCGTCAAGTTTTAAATGTTGATATATCCAAATTTTTTCTATGGTTATTTAATACAAAAATATTAATCTATTCTTAATTTGACTATGGATAAACAAAAGATCTGTTTCAAATACATCATTGTGTGCGTGAGTATCAAATATATAACATTACAGTAGTGTGCGCAATGTTTTTTTTTATTGAATTAATCTATGTATTTTAATGCAAAAAAAAAAATATTAGCATTCGCCACCCCTTCTCTATATAAACTATAAGTGTGTGAAATTTCATACTCCCCGTCTACACAATTTTCGTAAAAATATTCACAAAGTTTTTCCTTCACATATTAATATATAGATTCTTCGTAGAGCTCTTATCTCTACTGCATTTTATACTACATTCTTGAAAATAGGGTTCCATTGTTATATATAGAGATTGTATATTTGTTTTTTTTTTAATTGTAGAATATGCATAACCCTCCATTGGAAAGTAGTGTAGCTGTTTGCCAAGCGGGATGTCAATGCAAGAAAGGTTTCGTGCTTGACAGTTTGACCAAGACCTGCATCAAACCGGAGGAATGTCCGTGCCATCACGGAGGTAGAAGTTACTCGGACGGAGACACCATGCAGGAAGATTGTAACACCTGGTAAATATGGCTTTAAATAATAGAATGTCTATGTTCTATTCTGACAGTTACGGTACCAGCAACCACATTATGATTTTGAATGTCATCTCTATCTAACAAACTGTGTTTGTAAGGCATCTCTTTTCCACTTGTATATAGTGTGAAGTTTGCTGAAGGAGTGTTACCAGTTGCAAATAAAAGAAGGAGTTAATGATCCATTAACTATTGGCGGAATAAGTTTGAAATGAAAGAACCATTTTGAATTAGTGGTTCCTTTTAAGTTATTTGTCAGTTAACTATTGGATTGTTTATTGGCCAATTTTGAAGGATCCGCCCTAAGTATATAAAAACAGGCCCACGAATATGTTTGGAATGAATAGATCCACACACAAACACAGAGATCAACAACAGCGCCTTTTTCAAAATGGCAAATGTAGACAAAGCGGACTACATGCTGACATACACGGATAGTTAGCAGTGAAAATGTTAAAGAAAGTGTTTTTGAGAGAAATGGGAAAACATTGCTAGTGTAAATATATATTTTTTTTCAAAAATTATTCCATAAAATTTTATTTTAAGCACCACAACACTAGGCTATCAAACACTCATAACATAGATTAATTTTGTTGTTATGTTTAATATGTGAAATTTTTGTTTTATTTTATTAGCAAATGTAACGCTGGCAAGTGGGTTTGCGAGAAGCGTGTCTGCGCCGCTGTATGCAGTACTTGGGGCGATTCGCATTTCCAAACATACGACGGTAAAATGTACGACTTCCAAGGCGTCTGCACTTATTTACTAACTAAGGGATCTTTGGATAAACCGGAAAATGGGTTCTCTGTTGAAATTCAGGTATGTTAATATTTAAAAAATTGATACATATTAATTTATTTTCTCGTTCTATAAAATATTCAATCTGTTACTTTTTTCTTAGAACGAAGTTTGTGGAACGAATGGTGTGACTTGTTCTAAAGCAGTCACTCTCAAAGTTGGATCAAAGCCTGGAGAATCAGTCACATTCACTAAAGATAGACCAATACCAGATACTAAGTCTCTCAAACTGTAAGTATCCTTCAATTTGAGCTTTACACCTGACCACCATACAAAGTGACAACTACATTATCTCAATCATCGGTATAAAATGTACGCATAAGCACTTCACCTAGGTCGATATAGGTTTTGGTTAATTGCATACCGATACTTTACTATCACAATTACCCTTCCTGTACCCACTCTATTCCTCGTTATTCTTTTTTAATGTGTGTAGGCTTATTCAAAGTGAACACAAATACACTTTTTACATCTTTTAAACTAACCAAAGGGTTGTCTTGTGAAAATGGAAATGGTCCTACACCGGGATTCGAATCCACGACCTTCAGTACTCTGCGATTACGAAAGCCGTTGACTGATACCACTGGGCTACCAACCATCTGCAATTGTTTATAGTTTCATATTTCTCTACATACGTGTTTTTTGATTTAAGGTCGAAAGTCATTATTCTCAATGCGTGTCTTGTTTAAGACTCCAAACTATCTAAAAAAGCTATTTCTGGGTGGCTTATGTTCTTTATTATTACTAAGGTGTCAGTATAGGTGCTGGAACTTTTTGCCAGAGGCAATTTTTTCCAGTCAACCGGTCATGTCCAATCTGAGACAGATCAACCCCGGGAGAATTTCAAGTGAAAATATAATTAAAAAACTCTGACCTAACCGGGAATCGAACTCAGGAACTTGTTATCTACAGTCCACACGTATACTACTAGGCTACGAGGTCGGTTATTATCCTTTGTTGATATATGAAAGTACTGTCAACTACGGCATTCAACATTAATTCAGACTACAGAATATTACATACTTAGTTGGAATCCAATGGGTTAATAGATATATCATGAAACTGGAAGAAATTATAAGTTTAGAATACTATTTCTACTCCTTAATGAAAGCACGAAATTCTATCCATTAACATAACCTAACCGATATATTTGCAGAATCAATATACGCCGCGCTGGACTATTTGTATTTGCTGAAGTTCCGTCTTTGAATTTAGTACTGCAATGGGATAAAGGAACAAGGGTCTATGTGAAAGTAGATCCGAAATGGAAAGGCAGGGTATGTATTGTACCTACAAAATTCCTTAAAAAAGTTTTTTTTGGAACCTGTGTTGTGTACTCATTCCGTTTTTGTGTTTTCAGCTAAGAGGTCTATGTGGTAATTACAATGACAATGAAGGCGATGATTTCCAGACCCCGTCTGGTGGTATCAGTGAAACTTCTCCAACACTTTTCGGTGATTCCTGGAAGTTACGACCGACATGCGTGCCTGCAACCGAGCCTGTGGTAAAATTTGATTTGTTGTTACAATCATTAATTTTGAAATTTTGGTATATATAAAAAAAGGTACCTACATAACTGATCTCGGTAAGATGTTAACTTCTGATCAAGAGGTCCCGGGTTCAATTCCCGGTTGGCTCAGAATTTTCAATGAAAACACTAAATTGATTATTTAACTATTTATAATGTCAGCGGTGTGTAATTATAGTAACCAACCTTAGTAGGTAATATTTAGTAGTATTAACCAACCGTAGGCTAGTGGTATAGGCGCTGACTTACAATTACGAAGATTTTACTTGAATTGGCCTACCTGAGATGGACGTGACCGGTTGACTGGAAAAAATTGCTTCAGCAATAAATTCCATCAGCTATAACACCTTTATACAGAAAAGTTTAAATTGATTTGCTTCTATTACAAACCATGGTATGAGGTTATGTTTTAGTTATCATTTACGATTCAAATTTAATATACCTACTTTACAATGTCTTTTAAAGTCAAAATACTCTTTTACTGAAGAGACTACATGCTCAACAACCCTTAAATTATATGTAATAATTCATTTTACCTCTACGCGTTTACCTCTAGCTATTTTCATATTTCACTTACACTAGTAGTATTCCTATTGATATTTTTTTATCTCTCTGGAACATGTTGTACCTGTTTCACTCAACAATAAATAATGTAACATGTGACACATCTCGATGGAGGTCAACTTGGTTTAAGGTCATAAATTAATTCTGTTTCTACTTTTAATGTATAGTTGTCCTCTGTAATGTGTTTTGTTAAAATAAATAAATAAAATAAATAAATTTTTGTCCAATAGGATACTTGCGCCCTACATCCAGAGCGACGAACTTGGTCCATACAACGGTGCGGTGCTATCAAGCGTCCCCCGTTCACTTTGTGTCATTCCGAGGTTCCTCCTGGTCCCTATCTGGAGCGGTGTGAGCGAGACGCATGTGCCTGTGGACTTGGGGGAGATTGTGAATGTTTGTGCACCGCTTTAGGGGCGTACGCTCATGAGTGCGCATCTAGAGGTGTTCCAGTCAAATGGAGGAGTCAGGAACTATGCCGTAAGTTTGATAACTCGCTTACTAATGACCAGTTTCAAAAACATATCCATAGTTTTCAGTAAAATGCTATACTACTTTACCATTGCCGCGTTTCAATAAATAAAGACAGCCACTCTCAAGATAGATAGGATTTCTATCCGGTAGTCCTCTGAGTTATCGTAGAAACTGTGTATTTTGTGCCAATACATGTCAGAAATCTATGGTTTTTACAAACTCAGCATTATTTTGATTAACAAATCATTTATGGCTTTTTATATTGCTGAAATTTTTATGAAAAATATTTATTTGACATTGCTAAAATATACTTTGTTTAACAACACAGATTTTTAAAATGTTGGGGGTAGAAAAATACTTATCATTTATGTCAAAGGGACTAAAGATAGGTTTATTGAAATGGATTATCCCTGCATAACTAGCGATTCTTTGAAAGATAGATACAAATTCTACGTTAAGTTTGTGTATTGAATAACCAAAACCGGAAGATAGTTTTGACCAAAGATACAAAATATTGAAACCAACCATTTTAACTCCCTGGCAGAATATTATGATAACCAACCTCTAGAATAGTAACTATTTTGTAAATACCAAAACTGTTTTGGTCTTTCATATTTTTTTTATACTTTCTAAGTTATAGAATTCAGCTCATATAAACGAATTGACAATATTGATTAGTCTTATTCTAATCTAATCCTTACTGTATTGATTAAGATAAATTGTTTTATTTCAGCAATGCAATGTGATGAATCTTGCAGCAAGTATAGTCCATGCATCACAACCTGTCCTGTTGAAACTTGCGACAACACTTTATACTACACTGAACTAACCAAAATGTGTCCTCAAGATACGTGCGTTGAAGGTAAATGAGTTCTGTATTGACTCATCTTATGTATTTTAACTCTCCCCCTAGGGGTCCGAGTCAAATGACATTAATAACTGAGTACCTACTGGAAGTGAAAAAGGGCTGAAGTGCCAAATTACTCAAAAACACTGTTTTAAGTACAAAAACAAATTTAAAAAAATTACAAAATTTTAAAACTGAGTTGTCAGTACAAAAAAAAATACCTACTCTCAGGTACAGGTCAAATCTCTATAAAGAATACCGAAGTAACGAAATTTCCAGTGTAACGAATTGTCAATTTGTCAAAAACTTCCATATAAAATGTACTGAACCAAAATTCGTTGTGACGAAGTCGATCTCAGTATATCGAACTTTTTTGTTTTAAAAAATCATGTTAAAATTAGGCAATAAAATTTCTCTGACTTCAGTTTGTCCTTGGCATTGGTGAGTTCGCAAGTGTTTGGCTGGCATATTTCGTTCACGTGATTGATAAATCCCTGAAATTTGTTTTTGTTCTCACTTAATAATAGTTTATTTGACACAGTAGGTATAATATGACGACACAAAAAATTTAAAATTTATCATTTCCTATATATCCAATATAACGAAATTTCATTATAATGAAAAAAAAATTATGGTCCTGTGAAGTTCGTTATACCGAGATTTGACCTGTATTAACAAAAAAATTATAGCTGTCACTTTGGTCCTTTCATACAATAATAATATTCAAATTTTTTTTTTGTCATGATTGCATGTGTTTTTTTGTGTGTATTTTGTAAAAAAATTTCCTGAATAAACATTATTATTATAATGGCACTCAGATCCAAAAGTACTTGTCATGCTTTACAGCACCTTAAATTGGCACATAATTTCTTTTGCCTGTACTTTGGAGTATTAGCAAAAATATGTTATACCGACTGGTGAAATAATCGATTTAGGATTTTTTGACACTTAGGCCCTATTTCATTTCCGTATTTAGGACATTACTATGGGGATACCGTTGGAGTCAAGATGTTGATGGTGGCAGCCGTTTTATTAGATTTGACTTAGGTCACTTGTAATATCTGCAATCATTAAGAGTTGCTTTAGAAAATATTATGTTCATTATCGTCAGGTTGCCAAAAACATAAAGTATGTGGTAAAGGAGAGGTGATGAGCAACACCACTGCAGAAGAATGCAAGCCGAGGACCTCCTGCAAACCGGAGTGCATGAAGTTGGCCGATGGCAAAGTTGTGCTGGAAGGGGAGATAGTGGAAGAAGATGACTGCCATTCCTGTTATTGCTCAAGAGGAAACAAAATATGCAAGGGACTTCCTTGTACTACGCTACCAGTGAGTATACTTCAATCAATTCCCTTCAACCAGCATAGGAAGGCCGCGCTCACTCATACGCAATTTTAATGACCTCCTTCTAAACGGTCTCTAAATTCCTCCAATATACTTCTTAGGAATGGAACACATTATTATTTGTTTGATGTCTCAGTATATTTGGAGCGTTCTTTTGCAGTATCTGCACCTGTAGTCTGGAACAGGCCTCCACAGACGATCAGAGAAACGCACGATATACCTATCCCTTTTCAAAAACAACATAAGACTTTTCTATTCAAGATATGACACAAAATAATCCATACGCAACCATAAGCCTTTTAGTCAGCCAACAGCGCCTTTAGAGGTGGAACTTTTTCAATAAACGACGCTATATAAGCTGTCCAAATTATTATTGTCAGAGTAGAAGGTGCTGGTGAAAAAACACCTAACCGACCTGAAATGTTTGGTAGTCTAGTATTTCGGACGCCAACCCTTCTGAAGATTGTGGGTTTGATCCCAGATACCGACCATCTTCCTCTTTTACATAATAAGCATCCATTTTGTGTTCTATATTCTCGCTGAAACTCGAATACCAGTGAACCTATTTGAACGAAATTATTTGTGAAATTTTTAACAGCTACATATGTACTTTTTTTGATGATGTCAAATTCACTTATCTAGTTACCTATATTTTTTTCAGCCTGCCTTAACAACTCCACCCACGGTGCGTCTCATGGAACAAAAAGCCAAATGCAAACCTGGATGGAGCGAATGGATCAGCGAATCCGTTCCGGAGCATACCAAGGATACTGGAAAATCCGTCAAGTCAAGTAAACCATACTCGGTTGAAATTGAAAAAATACCTTCACTCATCACATTGGTATGTTAAATTTTATCAAATAAGTACATTTTTTTTTATTCTTCCCAAACTATTAGTATTAATTGCAAGACCATGTTAGAGTTCATGACTTAGCAAAAGTTTTGGAATCCATCCAGTGAAATAAAGGAGTCTAAATTTCATACAAAAAGTTAGTTGCTTTATTAATTTCTCATGGGAGTTGTACAAGGACATAAAATTATACAAAGCTACCTATCAAATTTTTGATACTAAAATTAAATTTATTTGTTCAAGCTTTTATTGAGTTACAATATTGAACAGAGTAAATGTGACGATTTTTCCCACTAAGTCAATCTTGTCTTGTAAAGATTTATGTATGAAAATCAATTAAATAGGTAGGTATCCAAAAAAATCAAAACTGCTAACGTCGTAAATACAAAAATAAAAGGAGAGAGAAAGTAAAGTTTATTTTCTTAAACTGTAGTAAGATGGACAACATTTGTACCTTTTCAGAAAGCTCATTCATTCGGGAAGTTTTGGTTTTACACCAAATGTATTATATTTTTTGGAGTAACTCCCTTCTAAAATTATGGAAATAAAAAAAAAACTGACTTGTGATTTAAAAACGTTTTATTTGTGAGGTTTTTGAAATTTTGTCATTGATTTTTATCTAAAACATTCCTTCATTTATCAGCTATTGTATTTATAATTCCCATAGTGAAGTACTTTTATCACAGTTTTAAAAGGTATAAAATTAAAGAAAAAAACTCTAAAAACTGAAATAACTCGAAAACCACTGGCATTAGACTCCTGGTTAATGAGAACAAAGCTATTGCAAATTCAAGGAAGAGGGCCGATTACTAGTCAAGCTGTATACACAAATTAAGAATTTTTAAATAAAATGTATCATTAGCTTAAATTATTGTTTTTTTTTTTTCAAGAATAATCTTAATGGAGCATATTGCGCACCTGAAAACATGACGGATATCGAGTGTCGTACAGTTGGTTCTCACTTAACAGCAAAAGAAACAGGATATAATGCAGATTGTAGCTTAGAGAAAGGACTTCTCTGTCGTCAGCGTCAAAATGAACCATGTCCAGATTTTGAAATAAGGATAAAGTGTACTTGTGGTAAGAAAACCAGTCAATTTTTTACTAATTTTGTTTAGTATTTTCTGACAAGCTAATTTTTTTCAATATTTCAGGATATGATTAGAATCCATTCTTTTATATTTTTCATTCCCTGATTTTAGCAGCAGAATTGAAGTTTTTCAGTTAATTTTGTTTTTTCTCTTAAATCATAGTTTTGTTTCTATGGGAAATTAGTTCTAAAATGACAGTTACGCTGATAAGTAATAACATTTCCCCATTATTAATCAAATATAAATGATCCATTATAAATTATAAAATATAGAAATAAATATCAAGTTTGTATAGTTTTGTTTCTATGGGAAATTAGTTCTAAAATGACAGTTACGCTGATAAGTAATAACATTTCCCCATTATTAATCAAATATAAATGATCCATTATAAATTATAAAATATAGAAATAAATATCAAGTTTGTATAGTTTTGTTTCTATGGGAAATTAGTTCTAAAATGACAGTTACGCTGATAAGTAATAACATTTCCCCATTATTAATCAAATATAAATGATCCATTATAAATTATAAAATATAGAAATAAATATCAAGTTTGTTTAATCTTGTATTTTATTACAGAAAGGTATTTCTATTATATATGGTAATCAAATTGAATGACATATTCTTTATTTAAGGGAAAACTAATACAACAACGAAAACTGTAGAATGGCTGCCACCAATCACATACCCAACAGAAATGTACGAAGAAATCACAACGGAACACGTCTTCCTTACAAAAGAGTACATCCAAGTGTTTCCGTCAACATACGCACCTCCGTCCATCTCCACCTATCTGCGTTGTGACAGCATCAAACCCAATATGGAGCACGAAACAGATTGCTCGCTGTTCTACCATTGCGCTCCCGGAATGGGCCCTCCAGAGCATCCAGATGTCGTCATCAAGTCCTGTGGTCCGTCCATGATGTATAATCCAGTTCATATGATATGTGATTGGCCGCAGAGTGTCATTGCCATTAAACCGGAATGTGGAGGTAATTTGTAATACATGAACAATTTTATGGGCAAATGCTTATAGATTTTTTCTATAGATGGCAGTAGCGGTGCCATTTCTTATCGATTAAAAATGTGCGTTCTGTCATATTTACAATGGGTTCTTCAGTATTTAGGGAGAGATTATAAACAGCTCCTTTCAAATCATGCTACAACTTTTGGTCAATTTTATTCCAGACCTCATAAACATCGTTCCCACAGCCAGTATCCGAGCAAGAGATCTCAGGTTCGAATCCTGGTTAGGTTAATCTATATCGAATAGACTGATTTAGAATCATTGGCTATTGTAGTGACACCATTTTATAGATAAGTGTTGTCCACTTATTCAAATACTAGCTGACCCGCCCGTCGAACTTTGACCTAACACAGAATAAAAACATTATTTTGACTTATTACATGAATTAATACAATATATGACATATAAACTGAATTAAATTTAGCTAATAATTTTTTTCATTATGTAATAATCATTATTGTTGATTAAGTTTGTAATGAAACATTTCCTCTACAGTTGTTTAACTTTTAAAAAAAATCCAAGAGATAGCGGTGTAGTAGGAAATAAGTCACATATGAAACACGTTATGTTATTGTATTATGTTGTTGAAAGAATAGGCTATGTTGTCCTTTGTATGTATTTCAACTTTGTATTTGTTTCTTTTTAAGTTCCTCCAGCAAAACTGAAAGAAGCCCATACGACGGAGAGCACCAAAGTGTCCAGATGTGAACCTGGATTTGTTTGGTCGGATTGCGCCATTAATTGCAAGCAATTATGTGATTATTACGGTCATCAGCTTCAAAAGGAAGGAAAGTGTAAAAAGGGAGAGGTTCATACATTTTTTTTTTAATATTATATTTAACATTTTACTGCTACTTTATTTACATAATAATTTTGATTGAAATTCAATTTTCTTATTATTTTGTGTAGATTTCAATTATCTAGATTTTCAATTATCCACACTCAAAATTTCTTTGATGTGGAATATTTATTTATTCATTTATTATCATAGACGAATACTCTAATGTCAGCTGATGAAAAAAAATATCGAAAATAATTAAACGAAATAATTATTATGTACATACCTACTTTTCACCGAATGTAATATAAAATCTGTTCATACCTACTTACTTTTATAGATAAAAATTAAATAAATCAGAGTAAAAAAATTAATAAAATGAATATGTAACAACTAAAAACTCAAAAAATTCATTACTGAACTTTGATTTTTGAATGGAACAAACCACTGCGGGCTTACAACCGTCTTCTACTGTTATTTTGAAGGCTGGCTTAGGTGGTAATGTTTAAGTGTCCGAAACTCCTAATCATGTGAATTCTCAACATGTTCAACATGTCGGAAAATCTCATGTATGCAACAAGTAGATTTTTAATAATTATTAATGAAATATAGAGATAAAAGTTGGAAATTATTGAGAACAAGAATGCAACCAAATTTAAAGACTGCGACTGCTGTCGTGTATTTGGCGCCAGGATATGACTATATTCATTTTTTTTAAATGTGTCATCTTTATTGCCTATTGGGCATTGGCTATGTTGGTTAATTTAATAAAATGTCAATATTTTGCCGTAGGTTTGCATTTCGGGATGTATCGATGAATACATTGTCAAAAAGCCGTGTAAAAAGGGCTACTTCTGGAGGGATTCAAGAACATGCGTCGAACAGTCTGATTGTACTTGCCATTCTGAATACGGAAAACTCATTAAGGTTTGTATACAAAAATAATACATACGGATTGTGAATTTATTAATTTTCTATGCTGGTATCACCATCATTAAATTTTGTGATTCATTTTTAGCCAGGAGAAATGATTAAAACAGGTGATTGTGAATTCTGTCAATGTTTGGACAATCAGCTTGTTTGTGATTCGTCTGCCTGTAAGACTACCATCCCTCCCAAAGAGGAATCGGTAGAAGAAGTCGAGAAAGAACAGCATGTTAATGTAGAAGTGAATGAGAAAATTGAGCAGTATCCCACGATTGTTACTAAAGCTCCCATCATCAGGCCTTCTACTCTGTCTCCACCTCCCGAATGCTCTCCTGAGAGGTAAGTCCTATTGAATTTTGAAGTTTTTGATTTATTAAAAGAGTCAAGATCATAGAATTATATGTACTACATAATAGATGCGACAATTGGAACAAAGCTGTGACTATGGGTAAGAACACATAGAAAGCGTTACAACAGTCTGTGTTCGATAGAAGTTCCTTGTATTTTCAAATGTACTCTGGTTGATATACTCTAGTAGTCTTGGAAAAGAAAGAGTTTTGTCTTGAGCAGTTTGTTTATTTCAATATGTTGACCTTGTGGCAGCTTGACACAGAGAGAGCTTTTAGTGTGAAGTTAGTAACTTAAATAATTCAATGCGACACTAGCGCCACCGGTGGTAGAAATGACAATTTACAAGGGGTTGGAGGGAAATTCAAATTTTATACAATTCTCACCATAGGTACTCTTTCCGGTAAATTTTTATTTTGATACCTTTATCGAATAGAAACTTTCCTATCTCGCTTGTAACTATCCTTTCAATAGAATGGAATGAGACAGGAAATTGGTCAAATAAATATTATGGCCCTGTCTTATTATGTTCACCATGAAAGGGCACTTGTCTAACTTATTAATAACTATTCTTAATTAAGACTATCTTGATGATTTTTCACTTGGTTTCACATCCGTAAACCAAAAAGGTGAAATGAAATGAAATGAAATTTATTTCCAAGAAGAACACACATACAGAAATATACCATAAATTCATCAATATCAAAACAAAATATTTAAGATACTTCTTGGAATTTACCATCCCACTAGATAAAAAATCTGTTCTGGGACAGTACTAAAAATAAAAAATAATAATAAAATTTAATGAAATATGATCAAAAATTATCAAAACTTTAACGTACGGTGACATAAACTTCTTCATAACTACATTCTCCCAATGCAATAGTTCATAATTGAAATTGATGCTAATCAATGGCCAAGATGCATATTCGTACTTTATTCATATAAGAAATTGGCTTAGTAAATGAGGTAAAAACAAGGGAAACACATGCGACTGTAGACGAGCTTTTCTGAATTGCTCACAATTGAGGACAAAAAAATATGTTAGTAAGTAGTACAGAATATATTGAAATTTTTTTCAGATACACAAACGTACTTTGGGACGATACGCCGTTAGGAGACGATGCGTTTGCAGCCAGCAGTTCTCTGGGTCCCTCTTTTGAACCTCACCACACTAAACTGAATGGGCGCGTCACCGATACATCTAGTAAGTAAATCCATCTCTATTGAAAGTATTGGTTTATCGAATTTTTAATTAAGCTCCAAAAATCTATTATTATCGAAGCTACTTCTTCCATAGGTAGCCCTTGATTTTTTTAACACTCCCGCAATCTGGAGTGGATATGAAAATTTGTTTTGTGAAAAGTTTTGCGTTTCTATGCGAATATGTATTTTTAAAGCTGATGTTGAAAACTTTACATTACCTCCAAACTAAAGTTTTCAAGAGCATCCCAGTGAGGCTTGAAGAATCGAAGGACTCTAGAGTACTCTTAAGGTGAAATTCAAAACATTTCACTTGTCTGGCCTTAATTAAAAGTTTCTGGTCAAGAATGTATATGTGTGAATGTAAAGAAGGCATTTTACTCACCAGACTCAGTCCTACTTCGCAAGATTTACATAACTTATGTCAGACCAACACAACTGTTAAAAATGTAGGCAATTCATATTTTCCTAATCCTCCATATAGACAATAGCCTATGAATGGGTCAAATTGCCCCCCCCTGGGCCTCGGGCTGGCGACGACCTTGTCCTTTGCTAAACTGTTATTGTAGCAGTGGTGGTTCTATGTATTTGTATCATAATTTGCACTATTTATGTTGTTCAGTGATAATAATATACATAATGTTACAGGTGGTTCTTGGACACCCAAAGAATCAACACCAAACGAGTACATACAAATCAAATTACCCCATAAAGAACCATTGTATGGAATCATAATGCAGGGCAGTCCCATATTTGATCAGTATGTGACCAGTTATAAAGTCCTTTACAGCAACGATGGTCACCACTACCATCCTGTTATAGACGAAACTGGTGATGTTAAGGTACCTATTTATTTATTTATGATACAAAACCTCTTTTACAATATCTGTATATAAACATACAGTTCTATTTCCCTTGTTTATCGCATCACGGGTAAATGGCTGAAATAATTTCACTAATTCTAAAATTAATTAATTACTCGTTGCATTTGTTATTGTCAGGGAAGGTTCTTATGAAAGAAAAAATGGTGCTAAACGTTAGAAAATTTAAGAAATCTTAACGATCATTTTAACTTTTTTTTGTCTTTTCTTCCAAGTGCTTTTGACAATATAAACTTTTCTGATGTAATTTTATGGAGATAAATTATCTTCTCGACCGTAACTGTTAAGGTTTTTAGTTAATGAAAGCTTTTAACTTTTAATTATTGTTTTATTAAATTAAACATGAAGTATTTTCAGCAATCGAATCAAAGACAAAGAGTACAGTTCTTATTGGCCGAAAAACAAAGATGGCCGACCAATAGCATTTCTCATAATGGGAAGTTTTCTGGGGAGCTTCCGACAATACACACTAGGTGGCAGAACTTCTAATCAGGTCTATTGTCAAATTCAGTGCTGCCAACGTAAAGATGTTTTTTTCAGTGATGCCAACGTTGGGAAGTTTGTTTTCCATTGTGTTGCTAAGAAGTGACCTCGGTAGCCTAGTGGCAAAGGCTCCGACTTCAGATCAAGAGGTCCCGGGTTCGATTCCCGGTCGGGTCAGAAATTTTCAATGTGTTTTTTCACTTGAAATTTCTGCTCGGGGTTGGAATCCTGTCTCAGATTGGACGGGACCGGTTGACTGGTAGACAATGCTTCAAGCATTAAGTTCCGCCGGCTATACTGACACCTATGTATAGAAGAGTGTTATTTATTTATTTATTATTTATTTATTTAAGAAGTTGTTGATTGAGTTGCTAAGAAGTTGTTGATTTTGTTGCGCATAAATTTGAGAATAAATCTCAGGGGTGCTGTTCTGTATTTTTTAATTTGTATTTAGGTAGGTATATAAAAAAAGATGAACAATTTTATTTGTAATAGTATGTAAAAAATGTACAATGATTACTCTAAACCTATTGTAAGTTATCATGTATAATCTTCTACATAATATTTTAGTCCGTTTATTTATATATATTTTTGTAGGAGCATCAAACTTAGAAAACATACGTTAAGGTCAGATATTAATATGCCCAGAGCCGTGCAAAATGCCGGAGAAGGTTCTTAAATACAATTTGCTGCATTAACTTTAATATATTTAGAACTATTTAAAAAACTCTATTTTTTTAGGATCTTCATACAAATTTTTCAAAAAAAACAGTAAGCCATCTTTTGGAAACAAAATTACTCATGTAAACATTGAATGGAATCTTGGTATTACGGTATGAAAATGTAATAAAATAATTGTAGATTGATTTGTTATACATATAAATGTTATTCAAATCTTATTATTCTCAATAAATAAAGATTTAATGAAAAAAAATTCAAAATAATTCCTCCATTTTGAAGTTTGACATATTTTAGTGACTTATAAAGGTCGGTAAAACAGCTGCCTTTATCACACATAGCACAAATCACCCTCTATGGGTGGAATGCCTAATTACATAATTATCACACATAGAGGGTGTAGGGAATGTAGTTAAGATTCAAACCATAGAGAGAGTAAAACTTGCAAATTATGTAGGTAGGTTCGTATAATATTATTATTAAAGTATTTTTTTACCCTTCGATTGAACAGTGAAATTGAATCAAGTGTGAGATGTAACATATTAACATGGAGTTTTTTTCCATGTGGTTAGCAGACTATTATTTTTCTTCTTTCTATTTTATAAACATTAAAAGTACCTATCATTCTTCTCTCTTTTTATGAATTGTAAAAGTGTCATTCTTCTTTTTCTGTGCTTATGTCAGTTATAGAGGTCTGTTAAGCAATGGGAAGCTAGACTAGAACCTGTTTAGTTACCTACCGATCAAGCCTGACAATCGGAATCAAAAACGTAAAGCAAGACGGTTATAAGCTAGTAATATATAAGTTGTTTAATTGAAATAAACTAGAATGATATTTTGGAGGTTAGATTGTGAGCGACCATAAGAAGAAGAAGAAGTAAATCGCCCCCGTTGGCAACACTGAATTTGACAATAGACCGGATTAGCAAGGGCGCCTCTAGCGGCACAAAAAGGAAAAAAAAACATCCCATTTAGATTCAAGTTCCCTCCAATATTCAAATTCAAATTTACTCATAACAGTAACTACTTGGTGGTACATGTTTTAGAACTCATTCAAATAACCCAACATCAAAATAAATAGCCTGAAGAAGAAGACGTTCGGTCCACGAAAACCTGTTAAATTAGTAATAAAATTGTGGAAAAAACTAAATATTGTATTATTACTTATTTTAATAATCTCATGGAAACTGACATAACTACCAGTTGTTTGTTAGTTGGCACGATTGACAGAACGCCCCCTGCAAATGTTGTACAAAAATGTATAAGTGGTAATGAGATCTATAAAATAACTGATTTATCATTGCACCAATTTGAATTAAAATTCATATTTACCACAGGACAATCTGTCTGGTCAGCTATTAAAATAGATATTTACAATCAATCAATCAATCATTCAACAAATTTTTTTTTTTCAGGTATTCCGTGGTCCAGTAGACAATCACACTCCGAAGAAACAAATGTTTGATAAACCGTTCGAAGCGAGATACATAAAAGTCTTGCCGAAAACTTGGAACGACGAAATCTCAATTCGATTAGAGCTGATAGGCTGTTCAAACGAAGTTACTACTGTCAAACCTGAAAAAGCTACCAAAAGTCCAAGACATAAGAAAATTTTGACCCCGGTATGAATCACTTTATACTTCAATTTTTGTTTAGACGAATTAAACCTTTTCAAAACCAACAGTGTGTAAAAGAGACTGGGTTTTAACAATAATTACTTTCCGAGTTTTAAAGCCACAATGTAAGGAAAGAATGAGAACAGATTAGTTGTTTACATGCCTTAAACTTTACTAAGAACCTTAATATAATGGACCTTCTATTTAACAGAGAAAAAATGTAACAAATATTAACAGATCTCTTTTTACAACAGTAAAAAAAAGAAAGACTTCTGTTTTGCAACAGTTTGGTAAAAAAAATAGGCCTCTTTTTGCAACAGTAAAAAAAATAGGCTTCTGTTTTTCAACAATTTGGTAAAATTAATTTAGGTTTTGCAATAGGTTGGTAAAACAAATCTCGGCCTTGCAACAGGTTAGTAAAACAGATCTCTGTTTTGCAATAGATTTTGTAAAAAAGGTTGGTATTACAGATCACTGTTTTTCTATCGATTTCCATTTCATTCGATTTTTTTCTATAATTTTAGTAACCAATATATTTTTTTTTGCAGAGTGTAACATGCAGACCTCCAAAAGAGTTGCGCAGTTTGAATGTAGAAAAAATTGCGGCAAGTTCAAACAAAAACGAGAAAGAGCTGATTTTACCCCACGATGATTATTGGCAGCCAAAGACTAACTCACCCAAAGAATGGATCCAGTTTGATTTTGGTGAAAATCGTAAAATACTCGGCCTGAAAACCAAAGGTGGACCTAAAGGCTGGGTGAGCGCCTACATAGTTAAATATTCAACAGATGGCGTCAATTGGAACCCTGTCGTGGACGAAGATAAAGAGATCAAGATGTTTGCTGGGAACTTTGATAATAAAACGCCTGTGAACGTGACATTTGATACACCGTTATATGGAAGATATCTTAAAATAATGCCTTCCAAGTGGAATAAAGAGATTCAAATGCAGGTCCAACCTCTAGGCTGTGAGGAACCCTCAAGTAAGTGTCCGAGATTTGTATTGTTCACTAACTTTCCCAACAGACATTGAATATTGCATTCAAATTAGTAAAATAAAAATTATATATTTTACCAATATAATTCTGACCGATGTATCTGTTTTAAACGATCAAACAAATAGCAGTTTGGTCAAATGCAAATTTATGTACACAAAATGCACTAACGGGCTGTTTCACCACCTCTGGATAAAATTCTTGACAAATATCTCTAGGATAAATTTATCTGTCGAATAGATTGAAGCGAGCATTTCACACGGTTTCTGTCCAACAGATAGCAGTGGCAACGTTGTAATTTCATGCTTTTCGTAGTTGTGTCTGCATCTTGTTGACATACATATTTCGCGATTTTGTCTCGAATTGTGTAAAAATGTGACATCATTGTCGATTTAATCATAAAACATTGATCATTCTCAAAAAATCAAACCCAAATATAAACAATGTTTGACAGTTAGCACTATCTAATACTTATTACAAACATTTTTTCACCGGATAACGTATGGAGAGCTTTAAAAATTAGACTACATTAAATTTTCCAATACTCTGCGCAATTTTTTCCCATAAGAACCATCTCCTGACTCTAGCAAACACAGCAATAAAAGAATTGCAATGAACAAGAGAAATAGGGCTCCATTTTTTATATATAGAAATTTTATTATACGGCTTATAAAGCGTTTTGACGAGTACAAAAAATAAAATAGAACAATGAGAAGAAAAATTTGTGAGCAAACTTATCAAAAGCCTTGCTGAAATCAGTATAGATGCTGTCAACTTTACTTTTTTTTTTCAGAACAAAGTGAGAGTGTGGTTGAATATGTTATACCCGATAATGAAGTGGAAATTGGAGTGATCCCATGCTGGCCATGCCCTGGTGTTCAAGTACCAGCGGACGGGTGTAACTGCACATCTCCTATGGCATTTGACGGAAGCCAATGCGGGCCCTCTGCCCATTGTCCGTGTATTGTTGGACATATTCCGTAAGTAAAAGACTTCTTCTTCTTCACTATCCTGTTTCCATCCATTGCTGAACATCCCTGTTCTGAGATTATATTGTTGGTTATTATGGTTCCAAATGGTAACAATAATTAAAACAAAAATTAAATACCCCATATCAGTAGAAGAAGAAATCACTCAATTAGTTAAAATTCGTACAACAACAAAGAACCGTAAAAAAAATCAGTTGACTAATAACTAACAGACAGTTGGGTGTTTGGTTAGTTCCGCCTATAAAATATTGGGTCAATCAATTGTAAAAAAATATGGTTTGCTGCACACATTTCTTATATATTTTTCAAATACATATTTATTCTTATGTCTTCACAATAAAATTAACTTACTATTGTAACAGTTGTGTTGTGGTGCGCCAGAAGCATAACGGATCTATCGAAGCACACACACTTCTTTCGCTTCTTCCACCGACATTACATTTCTCATACAACCTCTCCTATTCCTCGTACTTCTTACCTGAACTTCCTTGAGGACACAATCGATTGTTCGATCGCTGTCATTCTTGATCACCTAACCTTTCAGATTTATATTTTTTTGGTTATCCTATATCCATCTATTCTTTCAACATGCCCAAACCATCTCAACTAATAACAAAACTAACTTCTATACCTATTTTTTCATGGCTTCATATAATTCTTTTTATACCAGATTTCGATAAAACCAGTTTTTAACTTATTAGGAGCCACTTAAAAGTCACCCCCCCCCCCCCATTTTCTATGTTCCCTTTTTCATCCCTTTTATTATAGTTTTGTAAAAATGGCAAAACACCCTTTTACTCATTTCTATAGGAGAATTTATATGCCAAATCTCAAGTTCGTACAATGTCTAGTTTCTGAGATATTTGTATACTATTGAAAACATTCAACCCTATTTTTCACCCCCTTAGGGATGGAATTTCCAAAAATCCTTTCTTACTGGAAATTTATGTATTAAAACCTACCTGCTTTCCAAATTTCACTTCTCTACGATTAGCTGATTGGGCTGTGCGTTGATGAGTCAGTATGTCAGTCAGTCAGGACACTTTTCTTTATATATTAAGATTTGACATTATCAGTGACATTAAAATTAACTATTAACAAAAAAAATTTCACAGCTATAAAGTTGGCGCGACTTACGTTACTGAAAATTGTGAAAAATGCACATGCAAGTTGGGTGGTGCACCCGTTTGTGAGAAGAAAACCTGTCCCAAATGTCCAAAGGTAAAAGATCCAGAGCACTGCTTCTTATACATCTCGTAGTGCTGATTTCAACCATTTAAAATCCTCGTTTTTTAATTTGTCAGGGCTTGGTGAGAACTTTGAGTAGCAAGTGTGATTGTTCCTGTGAACCCTGTCCAGATGGCAAAGTGCACTGTCCAACCAGCGATGTTTGTATTCGAAAAGAGTATTGGTGTAATGGCATAAAGGACTGTCCGGATGACGAATCGGATTGTACAACTACCACCCTCCCGACAACAACGGAGGTGGTCGAAAGTAAGAAAATTTTATATGAATTAAACAAATATGAACCACCATTTTTTTTTACGATACAATAATAATAATTATTACCCCATACAAAAAATACATAATATCTAATAGTCCACCATTCACAATTCAACAGCAATATCACTTCATTTTGACAGATCTTACCATAATAATTTGGTAGAATTTGGCTTTGATGGACTTTCAACAACATATAGAATATCGTGACACGTATCACATGTGATTTATAAACTACTACACCGCCATCTCTTGGATTTTTTTAAAATTACACATCTATAGAGGAATTTATTGTTTTTATTACAAACGTATGACTCGTCGAACTTTATCCCAGATCCGAATCAACAATAATCATTATATACAGTATAGTAACAAAAAACATTGTCATATAATTTTGAAAGACTGCCATCTTGTTAGATGACGGTCGGCTACCTAGAAACCCAATGTATTGATGGGTCATTTGACGAATGTTTAGCCATTCATAATGTATCACCAGTTAAGAATATTTGTCGCACAGACATTAAAATGTCTAATTTAAAAAATAAATAATATTGTCCCTATTAACTGTTTTTAGTTGAAGAAAAGAAATGCCCCACGCCGATCTGTCCCAAAGGATATAAAGTGGTAGAGAAGAAGCCGACTTATAAGAACTTGGAACTGACTAATGATGGGCAGGTGGCTTCAGACTCTCTGTTTGCCCAGCCAAGTAAATCTGGAAGAAAGGGATACCAGAAATACTTCAGAGGTGGCGGGGTCACCTCAGAATCTACGAAATCTGCCACAAAGAAAGGTTCAAATTTTTCTTTCTCACTCTTTTCATTATATTCCTGCTATGATTGCCTCAAGTAAGTTTTAAGAAGCGTACAGTAAAAATGTAAAAGAGTGTATTTGTCTTCACGAACACATATCTAAAAATAATTGCTTAATTACTCTCATATTCTTGGTTATTCCCTATGGTAGTGAAATATTTGAATTGATTTCTATTACAGGTATCAAAACTTTGTCGTACGTTCCTGCTAAATTAGTGATGCCTCGTCCATCTCTGGAACTTCCAAAGAAGGCAGAACCACCCGCAAAGAACGAGTGTGTGGAGTGGAGATGTGTGTCGGCAAAACCACCACCTGTTTGGCCGATCGGAGGAGTCAAACCAACCTTGCCTCCATGTCCAGCTCCTAAATGTCCACCAGACTACACCATATCCATGGATAATGATCAGCTGGATGAATACGACTGTCCCAAGTAATTTCTTCACAGTTTGTTTCTCAATAACGTAAAATTTCTTTGGAAGAAGGTCAAGTTTCCTGTGCTCTTTTTATCACCGCAACCAGAATAAATCTATTGTGACATCCTTCGATGTTACAGCTCGCTTTCTTTGTCAATGTGAGCCGTGTATCTCACAATCGTGTAGAGCTTAAGATTAGTTGTCACATTAGTTGCAGTGCATCACAGTAGCAGAGAATGTGAATGGGTATTTCATCTTCCTCTGTGCAGAATCTGTCGGCTGTGGTATCTGATAGTCCAATTTCGGACATATGCCTCCGCAGTGTAAAATAACATACACCCTAGGGGGGCAACAAGAGACCATCCTCAATCTTGATCGATCTTGTTTAGGTGCAATGACCCACACCATGTCGAATCCCTTAACTCTGCTTCGAAAGAACGGAAAGCGGTGTAAGAAGTTCTTCGTTGTCTTTGAAACCGTGATGGGAAGAAGAACAGCCGCATTTGCAGTCATTCGGTTTCTTTCAACCCCAGCCATCTAAATAACCTAGTTTATTTTTAAAAAAATGACAGAAAAGTAGTATAAAAAAAACAAACAAGAATTTGAAGTGTTATGAAAAAGGTATTTCAAAAATCACCCATGAATATTTTGAAAACGAATTCCCTAGTAAAAGATCCACTGCTTTTGTCAAAAAGAAAAATGTATATTTTGAAGTGATGATCATGGATCCATATATTTATAGTCTGCAGTTAAAATATGTCTGAAATATTTTCAGATATTCTTGTGCCCCTCCGCCAAGACGTGACGCAATATGCAACGTCACTTGTCGTATATTCAACACCTTTGACGGGACGGAATTCCAGTATGACATATGCAATCACATACTGGCTCGAGATGCCGACCAAAACACTTGGGATATTACACGTAAGTATTGGGGAATCTGGATCAGAGGACCAGCATCATTTTGACCCCAGGAATACGCTATGCTTAGTGAGGCAAAAATATAATAATTCTAATAATTTCAGTTCAAAAGAATTGCACAAAGAATGTGTGCGTGAACGAACTACTAATATCTCAAGAAAACGATCAAGTCAGATTTAGACCCGATCTCACCGTGGAATACAACGGGTATCATTACACCGTGGATCAAACGAGAAAAATTGGATTCCAAACGCAGACGTTCGCCATTTCAAGATTAGGAGATACCCTCTTCTATATCTCTACCAAATATGGATTTTGGGTCATATACGACAACAAGAGAAACGTTCGAGTTGGAGTAAGTTGTCATTTTTAAATCAATCAATCAATATTATTTTTATGACATCATTTAGTGGCATAACGAGGCAAAAGCCATATTTAGAACAATGCTGTACTTGAGAGCCAACTTGCCTAAGGGGCCATCCATTAATCACGTGATGTTTGTTTGCAACTTTTTAGACCCCCTTCCCTTCCCCCTGGTGATATTTAGTGATGTTTCAGAACCCCCTCCCCTGCTACCTCAAAATCTTCGTGTACTTTTTTAGTAGTATGATTGAAGAAAGTTATGCTTTGGTTTTTGCTAAATTTTAATACATCTGAAATTGCAATAATTGTGTTTTGTTAAATTCACCACAAAAAAATGCACAACTTTTCTTACTATATCCCCCCTCTTAGGTAATATTTCCAGACCCCCCCCCCCTTATCCATTTTTGACCTCATGTGATTAATGAATGGCCCCTTACTAAGGGTCACCCATCATTATTTGACAGACTCTGGCGCACATTCATTGTGTAAATGATAGTATCTGAAGCTGTGATGCGGTATTTGTATTGAGTATGTGTGTGTATCCGCCCGTTTCTAACAACAGAACTCATGTACCACTACATAGATAGCACCAGATGTGTTCCACTATGTGTGATTCATGAGTATAGCTCACTTCGGGTAGGCTTGGTTAGTTGATCAGTCTGTCAGTGTTTTCAAATCACCTAATATAGACGTTTCTTTCGTATTTAGATGTTATTTTCAAATTTAAAACCTTTTTTTAGGTTGCTGGTAAACTCTATGGAAGAGTAGATGGACTGTGTGGTTTCTTCAATGAAGATGCCTCAGACGATAGGAGGAAACCTGACGGTACACCAGCGTTATCGACGGAAGAATTTGGCGATAGTTGGTCTCACAAAGAATCCCCCGAAGTGTGTACGGCTGTCGCTTGCCCCATCAATCTACAAAACGAGGCTTGGGAGATGTGCAAAGCAATCAAGTATGGGTTATGTTTATCAGTTGCCTATTTTATCTATCTTGAATCATATTTACTACTAGCTGACCCGCCCGTCGAACTTCGACCTAACCCAGAATAATAACAAACTCCTGGTTTATGCAATGTTGGTTACATTCAACCTTTTCTACTTGTCACTACTGTTAAATCCTCTACTTTTACTCCAATTAAAAAAAAACTTCGACAGTTTGTGGGCGCAATGTACATACAACCGTCTTTACAACGTTCTAAGTATGTGATATATGTTTTTGTTCCAAATGCCTTCTTCTATTAGTGCTTTTCAATTTCATCTATATAATTATTTGCTTAGTCTATTCATTGCTTGAAGCACCATGACATTCGCTTCCTATCATTACAGTGAAAAGATATTTGCGGGCTGTGCCTCGTCAATAGACCTTGAAAAAAGCCGAGCCAGATGTTTGGAGACCGTTTGTGAATGCATGCAGAACAAAGGAAGCAAAAGTAATGCCACCAAGACAGCTGTGCAGCGCGGTAATAGACAATGTCTTTGTGAATCTCTGCAATCGTTCGTCACCACCTGTCAAGCCGCAGATCAAAATGTCAACCTTCAAGGATGGCGAACTGAGATGAATTGTCGTAAGTAATAATTATTATTGACATCCAAATTGGCTTCAAGTTTCTTAGTTCATACAAATTTAGTGATTTAATATTTGCATTAAAAAGCTAGTTGATTATTTGTAAATAAATTTCAGCCGTATCGTGTCCAGCGCCTTTAGTCCACTACGATTGCTTCAGAAGACAATGTGAACTGTCTTGTACGAACTTAAAAGACGACGATCCATGTCGAACTACACCCGGGGTCTGTTTCTCGGGATGCTTCTGTCCGGAAGGTCTGGTCAAGAAAGGAAATAATTGCGTACAACCCACGGAATGTCGGGATTGTAAGTATTGTACAAAAGTTAATGACAAAATTTTGTTTAAAAAACAATGTTAAGACTTTATGATTTTTTTTCAAGGTGTCTGCGATGGATACGGCAAACCAGAGTATGTCACTTACGATCGTCGAAATTTCACGTTCAACGGCAACTGTACGTACATTGCTTCGAGAGATAAAAACAAAGATGGCAGTCACGCTTTCCAAGTGTTCATCACTAATGGAGAATGTCCACACGATCCAGATTCAATCTGTACCGTGGCTCTTCACGTTGTGCACGACGGACATGTTATACATATTCAGAAGAATAATGATGTTGAAGTAAGTCATAGTTTATTTATTTATTTCATAGACACACCAACAGAACACTGAACAATACAATCAATATAAAAACATGAAACAAACACATAGAATATCCAGCGCTCCAATAACAGGTATCTCCCGCATAGCTATTGTACATAGTTAGGTGGGTACAATCAACGTCTAACATTTAAATAAAACTCATAAAAAAACCTTTCACTGCGTAGGCATTTAGTTAAGAAAATTAAAGAAAGGAAATATTTGAAAATAAATTTTACTTATCTTATGGTATATTTGCTTAAGTTCGTCAGTAACTTGATATTTTTGTTTAAACACTAACCGTACACGAAACATTTTCATACATATGATAAAACCATCCCGACTATGTGAAATATTTTTCATACTTATACAGGTCAAATCTCAGTATAATGAACTTTACGGGACCATAAAAAATATTTTGTTATAATGAAATTTAGTTACAATAGATATATAGGAAATGATACATTTTTAATTTTTTTGTCGCCATATTATACCTACTGATGTCAAATAGACTATTATTTGAGACACTAATGATGAATACAGTAAAACACAAAGTCATAAATCTCATCTCATAATGACTATTTTTTTACAAAAACACTAAATTTTATTGTTTTTGAAAAAAGTTTAAGAACCGTTGGGGACACAAAGTTTAACAGAACACAGTAGGTACCTACGTTATTTTTACATGAGAACAAAAACAAATTTCAAGGATTTATTTATCACGTGAAGGAAATATGTTACGCAAACACTTGCGAATTTGCCAATGCCAAGGACAAATTAAGATGCAACAAGGAGAGCTACGAAAAAATAACAAATTCATTTTTATTTACAGTTTGACGTTCATATTGACGGCATCAAAGAACAGCATTTCCCGGTGAATAAAAAATGGTTGCAGCTACAACTGATATCTGGAAATAATATATTCCTTCTAATACCCTCTGTACAATTAGAGGTAAATCAATATAATATACTATTATTATAGTTACTTTAATCGGCAAGAGATAAAGTAGCTTTTCTCGACATTAACTTCATATTGAAATCAAAGAAGGTGTGTTTTGTATTAGTCAGCGGCTTTTGTACGCACAGCGTACTTAAGGTCGTAGCTTCAAATCCCAGTAGATACCGACCATTTCCACTTTCAAAATATTGAAAGTGTATTTGTGTTCACTTTGAGTGAACGTAGATTCATTTTCGCTATAACGCATATATTTATTTCCCCGACTAGTTTCATAGGAAAATCACAAAAGCATTTGAAAATAGTATTAAAAAATTCTTTTGACTTTATAGAGCCCCCATCCACTATCACTCAAAATGGATACCATCAAAATAGTTGTCCCATTCACTATCACTCCATCCTGATGTGCAGTGATAAGATGAGTCAGATATGCATCAGTCCAAAATTCAATCGCATCAAACCATTTGTGTATCACGCTAAACAGATAGTTCTAGTTGTTACGTTACTTGATTGTCACCGTTGAAAACTTGGTCCATTTTAAAGGTGGAAGGGCCAATCTAACTATTAATTTTTCAATTTACTTGTTTAAGCTCTCGTCGTCTTTCCACAACATGGCTTTCACCATCCGAATACCATCGGTGTTGTACAGTAACAAAACAGAAGGCTTGTGCGGAAACTGCGATGGTGATCCATCCAATGATGTAGGCAAATCAACGGACGATGTCAGGAAGTTTGGCTTAGGCTGGAGAGCTCCGCATAAGGTGTTAGAGAAGTTGGATATACACGAAGAAAACTGCGTAGAAAAACCTGCTAACGAATGTTGGCCACTACCGCCTGATCAGGATCCCTGCTTCAAGATTATGGATAACTACAAAT
This sequence comes from Mystacides longicornis, assembly GCA_963576905.1. Taxonomy (NCBI): domain Eukaryota; kingdom Metazoa; phylum Arthropoda; class Insecta; order Trichoptera; family Leptoceridae; genus Mystacides; species Mystacides longicornis. The sequence continues at coordinate 3,342,803 of OY756433.1, read as the reverse complement.
TTGGAAAGGTAACCAATTTTAAATTTAAGCATAATATGGTGAAACAGAAATTTTTTATTATATATAAGATAAATACAAAAATATTTTTAAGTACCTATGTTAACTTTGAATAAAATAGATCTTATTCAGTGTAAATATCGATTCCATGAAAATTCTTCGAAAAATTAATTGTTCAAATTATGTACAATTGTTCTAAAGCGAATTATTCGAATGAATATTTCTACGAATATATTTTTTTTAATATTTGCATTACTTTAAATTATTTCGTAGGAGCAGCTGAGAATATTGGGGCTCTGCCCCCCAAACCCCTTCTTTAATTATAACCGAACCTAGCTCATTCATGTAAATAGTAGAAAGTTTGCTAAGGCTAACGTAAAATACATATTTTCGAAGAATTGCGCATTAGGAGAATTTTGATTTTGTATAATTGCCATTCGGTGAATTGTGATTTTCTAAGAATTGTAATTCGATAAATTTACGTGTTACCAACAATGTCTGTCAAAATCAGTTGATCTTGTAAATTTTTACTCATGTAACACTTATACCTAACAACCTACATAGTTAAATATTAGCTGAACTTTAACCTAACCATACATTCAGTATTTTTTTTTTTTTTTTTTTCTACTGACTTGCACTCGACATGTGGATCGAATACATTCAGTATCTCTACATATAAAAAACGGAGCCATATTTCCCTTGAATATCACTCGTGAATGCCTTAACCATTTGATCAATTATTTCTATCAGTTCAAATACTTTTCATTTTGTTTGAGTTTGTTCAATATATTGTAGAAAACTTCGTTCAAATACTTAAGAATCTCACAGTTTGTTTGATATATTATATTGTATAAAACTTGTAATGCTATTATTATGTTTCAAGTGTCATCCTGTCGTCGATCCATCCCCATTCTTGGCTTCTTGCCAACAAGACTTATGCTCGACCACCAAACAGCTTGGATTGTGCGTGAGCTTGGAAGCGTACGCTCGGGAATGTGCCCGAGCCGGTATTTGTCTGGACTGGAGAAGAGATGATTTTTGTCCTTACAAATGGTGAGCAAACATTATTTTTATTAAGATATTTAAAACTAAATGAACCGAAAACTGATCATCTCTAAGACCTAGAGAAGGATGTACCAATCCATGTACAGTTTATAAAGAAATGTTAGGTTACAGTTTTTCCTCCGAAGACCAAGAGTACCTCTCAACGCATGGTAGTTACCCGTGAAGGTATGTACCTTGGAAATTTATTTTGGACTCTTTCGATGTTTGTAATGTGTATGTCATAATTGGACGCCCAGAGATAATGGTTCTGTACTGATAAATTTATTGCTGTTTTTCTATTTCCCTTACAATTTTTCCATCCACCAAAGCTAATCAAACAGTCCAGCTCTAATTTTAGCGAGATCCATTTTTATATTATAAGATAATACCAAAAGTTTCATTGTTTAAAGGTTTTGTTTGTTTGTGATTCTAGCGAAGAAGATTTTGTTTACAAACCTTGCGGCTTAGGATGCCAAATAACATGTGAGAATTATCAGAACTATACGGAAAAGCCGTCTTTGTGTAATCGGCCTAAAACTGAAGGTTGTTTCTGCCCACATGGAAAAGTTAGTAATAAATATTCATTATTTCAATTTAGATTATAATAATAATGCGTACAATTGATTGTTTACTCGGTTGATTGGCAAGTATTATCCAATGTAATATGCCCGCCATATTTTAATTATTTGGTCTTAAAATTAATGTTAACACAACATAAGTTATGATTTTTGAAAGGACGAAGCAAGAATTATTTGTAAAATTACCATAGAGAATGAATGCTAGGGATGAAAAGTGTGGAAAAGAATTGGAACGTAGGAAAGTGAAGGGTGGGCAGTGCACTAATATGAATGATGTATGGATGTAAAACGTGGACAAGAACAAAAAAGAGAAATGTAGTAGGTCTGTATAGATGCAGTAAAGATGAAAGCTCTATTTAAGGTATGTGGAAAAACTGTGAGATGTTAACAAAGATGAAAATAAATCAATTGAGATGGTTTGGGCATGATGCAAGAATGGGTGCTCATAGAATAACAAAAAGAATTTATAAAACTGTAAAATTAGTTTTTTTTTTATTCACAAAACTTTATTATTTTTAAACAGTCTCCTTTTATTTTCTCACATGCGCACACACAATATCTCACACACCTGCTTCACACTCTCTTCTTACCATAGACCATACATACACTTTAATATCATCCATAGACAAATCATTCACTCTTAGATATTTCTTTGTAAACTCTAACAAAACTGAACTTCGGTAGAAGAAGCAAAAGAAGTGTGTTTGTATAGAAAAGAGCAGAGGCCTCTGTTTGCTTGGCCTACTCCTTAAGGGACACTATGTGATGAGTAAAAAAATAAATAAAAAAGTTTACCCACAAAGAAAATAGGTTTATTCATAAATGTAATGTTGTTGAACCGACAGGTACCACTAAATGGTAAATGCATAGAGCCCCGTAAATGTCTTCCATGCGATAACAGCGGACACTATGTCGGGGATACTTGGAATCTAGACGAATGCACGGAATGCTCGTGCCAGAAGAGAAGTGGCGTGGTGTGTGTAGAAATGTCTTGCGCCACATTTATGGTGTGTCCAGAAGGACAAGTGGAACAGCAGATAGCCAAGAAACCCGGTAAATGCTGTCCAGAGTTTATTTGTGGTACGTAAAAAAAATATCTAATATAATTATTGTCCTTGTCACTGACTGATGTCATAAACTCTTTTAGTTCCTGAGTTTACCACAAGATGGCACCATTGGCAACTAAAGAGAAATTATTGTGTTTTATTAATTTGATTGAGCACTTTTTTTAACGGTCTTTATGTGGAGAAAAACAATTTTACATACTCGGGCTATTTAAAGACTCATATGCGGATTTAATTGCTGAGAAAAGCCAAATGAATGCAATATTTGTAATAAAAAGTTTTATCAATCAAATAAATGCTAAAAACCATTCGAATTTGTATTTTTGTATCTGGTTTTTTAAAATTGCAATAAAGAATTCAATCAACCAAGATACAAAAGCAAAATTTGCAAAAAAGAGCCAGAAGTGGACGCCTTTCAAAAACTAGTATTAATATATTTATTGTAAAAATCATACTCGTCTTCCAGTGAATTACAATTTTGCGGTTTCCTGCCTTTTATAGGAAAAACATCAAAAAGAGCAGAGGTGCCGTTCTTAGTGGGTAACCCCACAGCATCTACTACACTTAAAGATATTAACATTTGTGTTTAAATTTATTTTCAGTTCCAAAACCTACAGAAACATTAGAACCATGCGAGAAACCCATCAAGATAGAATGTGGATTTGGTCAAGTACTTAAGTTGGAGACCGCGGGACTGAAATGTCCAACATTCATGTGCCGTAAGTTATCCAACTACCATTCAATTTTTTTTTATTTCTTACTAGCTGACCCATCGAACTTCATCCCGCCTTAAAGTCAATAAAATATTGCTGGGTAACATAACATAGCTAACATACCTATACAGACATGACTACTGAAAAAATCAAATGTACAAAAATACAATTACAATGTCGGTAACATTAACGCCATCTGTGGGAACATAGAGAAAACATTGATCTATAGAATCTTTCTACAAAAGCATCAATTTACCAGACATTTCTCTATTTCCCCAACAGATGGCGGTGTCAGTACCGGTTAGGAAATCCGATCCATACCAACTTTAATTTTATATTTCATATCATTTCTTATTCATTTATTCAACTTATTATTAGTTATTCTGTAATCCGGAGCGAAGAAGAATCCAATAAATCAAACGTCGGAAGAATCTGTTCAGCCGATCTCGAGTAATAAGTGTTCACCCTAATCCGACTTTCATTTATATTAGAGATTGAAGTGAATAAATTGAAAAATTTTGTGTGTATTTCCCTTAGAATGTAAACCAGTTGACGAATGCGACATTATTAAACCTTTGAACGAGAGCAGTCTTGAACCAGGTATACAAAGAATCATCGATAAATCCGGCTGCTGTCCCAAAGAAGAGTTTGTCTGCAAACCTGAAACGTGTCCCAAGCCACCGGAATGTCCCAAATTCCACAAAGCCAAGCCTTACCACAAGGAGAAAGTTTGTTGTCCGCAATACACATGCGGTAAGTTGTAATATCTTGTTGCAGTTTTCAGTTTGTTGTATTATTTTTTTTTTTGAAGAAATTCATAGTTGGATATTATCTCTCTTTTTAAACAGAACCGCCTTCTGACAAATGCCTGTACGACATGGAATACGACTCGTCACCGAAAGGCGGTGAAATCAAACGTAACAAAACTCAAATAGAAACTATTCAGAAAGATGTGAGTATTTTTATATAGGAATTACGTAGTTAGTACATTGACTGGAATTTTATAAATATTATCTACCTTTTTAATCTATAACATCAAAAAATTTACATTGTATACTTCAATAAAATCAGTTTCGTTAGAAAGTCAATAATGTGAAGATAGTTTTAAGACCACTTAATCAATGAAAATAATAATAATAATACAAAGCCTTTATTGATAAAATATAAAAATAACATGCTTACAAATAATTATTAACAACTAAAATATACTTAAACAAGATACCTCTCGAAAATGAGTATATACTCGTGCTTCGGGAGGGAAATAAATCATAAGTATATTTTTTGTCGAAGCAACACCCAAAGGGCTTCGTTTTTTTAAAAGAGCATCAAAGGGTGTGGTAACTCGCATATTAATTTAGAACAATCAAACACATTTCTTTAATTTTTTGACTGAATTAGTGTGAAGTTGGGGTATAACACAGACTTTCGATAAAAAAATATTCATCATTCTGTATTCTCATCCGAAAGATTTATCTTTTGTGGGTATCCCTTCGATTATGTAATTTATTTAATGTAGTAGCACATGTCGTGTATCTGCTATAGTAATATTAATTTACCCAGGCAGTTCCAATAATAAAACAGTTCTAACTCCCTATCTCTTTTGCACTTATTATGCTCATGGATGCGAAAAAACGGTAGTGAGGGCTGTCACTACATGACTGCATTGATTTTAGTTTTCGATATTTTTTTATGCACATTTCACCCTTCGATTAACAATCCTAAAAAGAAAAAACATGACTAGGTATATTGTATTTTAAAAAACAACATAAGGTTTATTCACTGTAAAAAAAAAATATTAGAAGAGTTAAGAAAATATTTCATAAAAAATGGTATTAAAAATCTCAATGGATTTGTATTTGAACAATTACCTAACCTAAACCAAGTAGACTGTTTTATTATTGGAACTGCCCCGATAAATAAATTAAACTATAGTAAAAAATGAATAAAAATTATTTTTCTGTTGAAATTCGTATTCAGCTGGGATCCCAATGGTTGGACGGTCCATGTCGCTCGTGTATCTGTAAAAAAGTTGGAGGTACTTCTGCAGACACTAATCCTAAAGGTCCAGTCACTAAAAGTATCATGAGGTCCACGTGCTCCGTCACAACATGCCCTCCCGTTCCGTCTTCGGATGACTTTGTCATAGAGATGCAAGGTATTCCGTTTAAATGCTGCTCCGAACCAAAATATACGGCGTGTAAACATCATGGAAAGCAGTATAAGGTATTTGATAATTTATTGTTTTAAGCATTATTTATATCATATCTCTTTAATTTTTATGTTTCTTCTATCATACTAGTTTTTTGTCTGTGGTACAGTTTTTTATCTATGGCAATATTTTATATTTTTCTTCATGTCAACACCTTATTAAAATGATCATAACCGACAGTATATCCAACACTTTTCAAGGTTAATGCTCAGTTTGGTCACTTGCAGTATACCAAAATTTTCAGTAAGCCAAAACCTTAGGACAAATTAATTTTTACTGTTTAACTCAATACTAATTTTGGCAAAAGTGTCGCTTACACTAAATAACCTTTCAGGTATTTATATTTCAATTTTGAAGCATGCCAGATTTTATTTCTCGTTTCATTCATGTTTTTAATTTTCGATAGTGAAAAGGACTTTTACTTGTAATATATAATCAAATCTAAAAAAGTACGTATTAATAGTTATATGTATAGGTACTTCATAATACGTGTATATAATACAAAAATTTCTTCATTCATCAGCTAGGTATTATAAAAATGTATTTTTAGTTCCCAAAGTTATATAGATTCTTCATAATTTTGAATTTTAGGTCAAAAGATGGAAAATTTAATAACCCAAGCACCACCGGCATTAGACCTCTAGTTAATGGGAACAAAATTATTGCAATTTAGCTTGAATATAAATAAATAAAAAATAATAATGAAAAAATAAAATATCTGAATAAAATAGCTTGAATAAAAAAAAAAATCCCTTTTCATGGAATACTTAGGTCGATTTAAAAGTCACTCTGTATAATGATGAATGAAGTGTTTACTATATAAACATTTGAAATAAGATTCATTATCATTTTCAATATGATTTATATTCAGATTGGAGAGGAGTGGAAATCAAGCACGAACCCGTGTCTTTCTTACGTTTGTGTCTCCAAAGAGGACGGCACCCTGGAGAAAAGGACCAACTCCAAGCAGTGTGATAAGAAGTGCAAACAGGTTTGTCAACATTTTGCCAATTGGAAGACACTAGTTTTTATTCTATCTGCTAGCTTTCCCCACAGATGATGTCCTGTCTTTTACTGTGATTAACGAATTCCAATTTGTATAATAACAAATTCATTAACTAATTGACCAATATAATTTCATTATAACTGATGCATCTGTTTTAAACAATGTTTAAAGGCACATCTTAACAATTGCACCAACTTTCAAACAACTGACAGATGTCAAACTTCAATCAATATTTAAAAACAGAAAAGTTTATTTTGTCTAAAAATATTAACGGCTGGTTTCAAAAAAAGCGACTTAAGAACTCTTTAGCTAAAGAAACGTTAAAAGTTTTAAGTCTCCTTTAGGTAGACGCGTTTCATAAAAAAAATATTTGAAAGTTGCTAGCAGTTGATAGTGTTACCATGTATATCTATAGAAAACATAGGTTGTTTACTAATATTTTCGTGGAATTTCTATTAATCTGTCAATTTCGTTTCTCAATAAAGCATCGATGTGTAGTTATTGTTGCTAATTTATTATAATGGTTTATGAATTAGTAAATGAAATCAATAAACAATAATATTCTTCCGGTTTTGCCATGTTTTCCATCCTATTTTGGTCATTTTTGTCCACAGTGTCACCGTATACAAAATGTTCATAATTTGTGACATTTAAAACGCCACGAAATTTTCTATGAACTCCGGTGTGAACTATAGTAGACTTTAGTGCCAATAACGAGACTTTACCATAAAGTCGGCTTTAAATTTCTTTTTGTTGTTATGAAACGCGTTTTTTTTTAAAGGAAACTTAAAGTCTCCTTTATTTTTTATGAAACCGGCTGTAAGGGTGTTACCTCCATTTCTAATATTCCGCACAACTTTCTTAATTTTTCAAACACAACAAGTAAAGATTTAGTGAAATTGTTCAGATATACAAAGTTAAAATAATGACTTATTTTTTTGTAGGGATGGAAATATTCGGAGCCAACGAAGCCGGATAAAACATGTTGCGGTGAATGTATCCCTTACGCTTGCATCGCTAACAATGTGGAACACCAAATCGGAGAAAAATGGACGTCCAGCGATCACTGTACCAACTATTTGTGTTTGAACAAAAATGGAACTGTAAGTTTTATGACTTAATACTACTTGTTAATTTTATGACTTAAAACCACTTATGACTTTTATGACTTAATACTACTTATGACTTTTATGACTTAATACTACTTATGACTTTTATGACTTTTTTTTTTTTTTTATCTTGTATAGGGGTTCTAGCTTTATATGCTATTATGGCATCTCGACCCTTAGGATCTTTTATACCTTCCCCCTCCTTAATCCGTGATGGACTTCAGGTAGCTTATTGTGCTTCCCCTTGGGATTGAGGCATAGTCTTCTGGTCTTGGGTATCCACTGCCCAGCATCCTGTGTCTCTTATTAGCGAGAGCGTCGCAGTTACATAGTAGATGTTCCATAGACTCTTCACACTCGCTACAAAATCTGCACTTGGGATCCTCCACAAGTCCCATTTTAAATAGTATCCTATTGACACCATAGTGTCCGGTGAGTATTCCGATTGTTGATCTGATATACCCCTTGCCATAGTTCCAGATTTCGTGGATTTGGTCTTCGTTTACATTCGTTATGAATTTTTTCGAGTGTCTCAGTCCTGGTGAGGATCTCCACTCCTCTGAGAATTTATCATTCGCATAGCTTTTAATCGCATTTATGATCGACACATACGGTAATCTCAGAACAGGTTCTGGTCCCGTATATGTTGTTTCTGATCCTTTCCTTGCTAGTTCATCAGCCTTTTCGTTGCCCTCAACCCCCACGTGCCCAGGGACCCACACCAGCCTGACCTTGTTCCAGCGACCCAACTTGTTGAGCGCATGTGTACAATCCAGTATAAGTGCGGAGTTTATCCTGTACGCACATAGTGCTCTGAGGACAGCTTGGCTGTCACTGAGGATATAAACAGTTTTATCTCTTGTAGATCTGTTTAGTATCTCTTGTGCACATGTCAGTATGGCACATGCTTCTGCCTGAAATACTGTGGCGTATTGACCCAGGCTTAAGTATATCGAGCATCCTCTGGAGTAGATGCCTGCTCCTGTTCCCGATGCCATTTTCGAGCCATCCGTGAACCATATTACACTATTCTCCTCCTTGGGACGAAACTCCCGCTTCCATTCGTCTCTTGAGGGGATGTGGATTTTATAGTCCCTTTTGCATACTAGTTTGGTTGTCACTTTGTCACATCCCATATCCAGTATTCTTTCAAGTTCCAGTGTGGTTTCCATATTGGTGTGTCTAGTCCTGGGCTTGGATTTGTCCCACAGTCCGGTCATTGACAGCCTGTGGAGAGCCTTCCTTGCCTCAGTTTCTATCACTAAATGCAATGGCTTCATTCCTAATATGGATTCCATGGACATTGTTGGTGTTGTTTTGAATGCCCCCGTGATGGCCATGCAGGCGTATCTCTGCAATTTTGTTAGAGTCCCCCTGCATGTCCCCAGGGAGGTTCTCGGCCACCAGATGATGCTACCGTAGGTGAGTATGGGAATCACCATTTGTTTGTAGATCCAGTATAGAACCTTTGGTTGAAGGCCCCATGTTTTCCCATAGGTCCGGCGACAAATGTTAAAAATTTTGTACGCCTTTTCCATTTTTTCGTCTTGGTGAGCTTTCCAGGTTAGTTCTTTATCTAGGATGATACCCAGGTATTTCACCTGCCCTGTCCACTCCAGTTGAGCACCAAAGAGAGTTAATTTCTTTAGTTCCTCAAGTTTCCTCTTTTTGGTGAATGTTATCACCGAGGTTTTGGCTGGATTAATGGATAAGCAATTATTTTTGCACCATTTCTCAGCCCTTATCAAAGCATTTTGAAGAATTTCCGAGACAATCTCTGGAAATTTCCCGTTGATAAGAATGACTATGTCATCTGCGTATCCCACAGCTCTGCATGGTCCTGTGTTAAGTTCCTCCAGCAGAGAGTTGACTACTAGGCTCCACAGTAGGGGGGATAGCACTCCTCCCTGTGGACAGCCCCTTGTTGTGTATGCGTGGAGTTCATCTCCCGATAGTGTCGATTTGATGACTTTTATGACTTAATACTAAACATAATAATTGAATCAAACATTTTAAAAAATAACTTTTTAGTACTTTTCACAGTACCTATATCTTTCTTGATATGTTTAAATTTTACTACTAAAATTACTTAAAGAAAAGTAAGTACTTATGTTCCACAGAAAATTAAAAAAAAGTGTGTACGTTATAACAAACTGTCACACTGACTTGGGTAGCCTAGTTGTGTAGGCGCTGACATCTAATCAAGAGGTCTTGAGTTCGAATCCTGTTTGGGTCAGAACTTTCTAGAAGTGTTTTTTCACTTCAAGATAGACTGCTAAAATTTGCTTTGTAGAGAAAATTTTCATGTATTTATTTAACGTGAAATAATTGGTAGCCTGTCGGTTACAACTGTGGCTTTCACAATGTTTTGTACGGAGGTCATGGGTTCGATCCCAGATGCCGACCATCTTTTAACGACACAAGCTTTATGTAGCTTACTGTAAAAGAGTCCATGAATATATTTGTGTTCACTTTGAGTGAGCACAGATTCATTTTCATAAAAAAATATGTTATTAGTATAAAATAAATAATAATTATTGGGATGTTTATGTTTGTTTATATCTATCGATATTATTATGTTTTTAAATTTTGTGTCTGGCTGTTGAATTGTATAAAAAATTTTTCTCTTTTTTCTGAGCACTGTGAAACAATTGTGTACAAAGAAGTAGGTACGCATATAACCAAACTTGAAAAAAAAACTTAAAGTAGCTAGTATGATGTATTCTGTTTTCTTCTTTCTTTTTAGCTTCAAGTTCAAGCTATGGAAGAATCCTGTCCAATCATAACGGACAGCATGAAGGAAGAATTCAAATTCGAAATGATCCCTCAAGAAGGACAGTGCTGCAAAACTATAAAACCGGTGGCGTGCAAAGTCGGAGACAAGACATATAAACCAGGAGAGACCTGGGTGTCTCCGAGTGACCCCTGCGTTAACTTCACGTGCTCCACCAAAGATGACGGAACTCTCGAGAAGCAATCTACCGTTAAATATTGCGATGACGATTGTAAAAAGGTTAGTGCATTTTTTTACTAATCATGCCGTGTCCCGTAAGGGGTGGGCAGAGAGAACTGACGTCCACTCTTTTCTATCAAAGCACATCTTTTTCGCTTCTTCCACTGGTGTAACCTTTCTCATACGACCTCTCCTATTTCTCTTACTTCTTACCTGGCCTTCCTTGAGGACGGAATCAATATGTTCGATCCACGTCATTCTCGGTTGGCCATGCTTTTTTACACCTTTTCCTTTCAGCCTTATAAATTTTCTTTGTCATTCTTTTTGCATTCAGACGTTGTTGTTTCTCATAGTAGTTCTTAGTGCACCGCCCACCCTGCTACCAGCCACTTTCCTACATTCCATTTCTCTTTCACACTTTCCACCTCTACTAAAAAACTTCCTAAATACAATTCACAGTTATTTTACAATTCATGCTTGCTTCATTCCTTTCAAAGACATATTTTTCGTTATATGTTTAGTTTTTCATATATCTCGTGGTTATATCATATTTGCATAAATTAATTTGTTGCGTACACAACCAATGGTTGCTTTTACATAAAATTCTAATATCTACATTAAAAAATACAACAATAATTAATTGGTTATGAAAAGGGAAAACAACACAAACCAAAAAAGTTAATAATACACACATACCATATTATAGAAAATTACAATAGGGTGAGAGATCCTATGGGTTGACTGGAAGAGACCCTTCGGGATAATCCTTCATCTGAATCTTTATAATGTTTTTTATTTCTTACTTGTAATTTTCTTAAAGGGATTCAAATATATAACACCGAAACAACCTGATAAAGTGTGCTGTGGCGAGTGTGTCCCGTATGCGTGCGATGTTGGTGGTGTGGAACGCATCATTGGCGAAGAGTGGACATCAAAAGATTTCTGCACCAAATATAAATGCCTCAATAAAAATGGAACGGTTTGTATCAATTTTTTATTGAAACTTATGTAAAGTTATTTATTTCTCAAACTCTGTGCACATTTCACTACAAAAATTATAATGTACCCTGTATAATTGTTGATTTTGTCCTTCACTCACTATTTTAGTTGAAATACTTAATCCCATGCACAATATTTTATGCCAAAACTAATTCAATCATATGAAATAATTTTAACACTTATTTATTATTCCTCTGTAAATCGATATTGATTGCGATTACAATTAAGTAGTACCTATATCCAAGGTTCCTAAGTACAACTGTAGCTACGGTAAGAAATGACAAATTGTCCGCATTTTCCAACAGATTTAAACATTACCACCTAGTAAAGTGATCACACTAAGCCAGCCTTTGAAATAACAGTAGAAGACGGTTGGAAGCCTGTAGTGGTTTGTTCCATTTGAAAATGGAACATCAGTAGTGAATGGGATGTTTTTTTTCCTTTTTGTTCCGCTAGAGGCGCCCTTGCTAATCCGGTCTATTGTCAAATTCAGTGTTGCCAACGGGGCGATTTACTTCTTCTTCTTCTTATGGTCGCTCACAATCTAACCTCCAAAATATCATTCTAGTTTATTTCAAATTAAACAACTTATATATTATTATACATGATAACTTACAATATGTTTAGAGTAATCATTGTACATTTTTTACATACTATTACAAATAAAATTGTTCATCTTTTTTTTATATACCTACCTAAATACAAATTAAAAAATACAGAACAGCACCCCTGAGATTTATTCTCAAATTTATGCGCAGCAAAATCAACAACTTCTTAGCAACCAATCAACAACTTCTTAGCAACGCAATGGAAAACAAACTTCCCAACGTTGGCATCACTGAAAAAAACATCATGATTAGAAGTTCTGCCACCTAGTGTGTATTGTCGGAAGCTCCCCAGAAAACTTCCCATTATTAAGAGTCATTAGTTGTTACATATTCGTTAAAATAATGCATTTTCATTGTATTTTGAGTTAATCTCAAAGTTTCAATTGTCAGCCTTAAGTGTTATTTTTTTTGGAAAGAAAGTCAAGGCACCATATGCCCCTTGTGTCACCGCGACCAAATTAGATCTATTGTGACATCCTTCAATGAATTCATGGAGCGGTACTTCTTATTGGATCTATAAGTTAGTTATTCGCCTCTTGCAGAGTTACAGTGCCTCTTCCCGGCTCCTGTCCTCCGCAAAAGGTCTCCTTAATCTTCTTTTTGAAAGATAGGTCCCAACAGGATTCCCATCTCTCGGTTGCAACAAATGCCTTTGATCATGTGACCTTATGTCCACTTTGACCACTGATGCGGAAGTACCTATTATATCTACCACATCAGGTCGGTCTACAAAGGTGCCATGTACATCCTCCATAGCCAGAACTTCCGCCCCTACAGATCCCTGCATGTAGGGGTAAGGCAAAAAGTCACCCTGAGGTTGCCTGGTATCAGGGAACCTCCGTTAGTCACGCAACCCTCGACACGGGTCGAATGACACCGTGGATTGGGGATTTTTGGGCAGAAAGGTTTACTCCTTCCGGAATGATAGGACTAGGTGAATATGGATGGGAGGGCTCATAGAAGGCAGGAAAATAGGATTCAGGTGTAGGAAATGCCCTGCATGTTGGACAGCCATGCAAGGCACCCTGTACTCTCTTCGGCTTGTTGACCCTAGCATCCACAGGGACCGAATGTAACCGCCGTTTCAGCCTGGGCCAGCGTAACAGGGTCCACCACTTGTGGGTGAGAGTCGAGTTGAAATGCAGTGGCTGAGGCATTAAATGCTCTTATATTGCGCATAACATTTCCTTGGACCCCGTCAGCCAAGTTATTTGTAATTAATTTCCATTTAATTTTGCAGCTTCACGTTCAATCGGAAGGCACCGTTTGCCCGGCAGTTACGAAAGCTATGAGAGAGGACTTCCAATATGAAGAGATCCCCATACTGGGTCAATGCTGCAAGAAGTTACAGCAGGTGGGCTGCCGAATGAATGGGGAGGTGCACAAAATTGGAGAGACTTGGAAGTCAAAGACTGATCCGTGTCTTACTTACAAATGCGTGGATAAGGGGGACAAAGTATTGGAGAAGCAAACTTCGTTGAAACAGTGTGATAAGAATTGTAAAAAGGTAACAAGCAAAATATTCAATTCTACTGTCTTACTGGATCCATTTAGAATATTTTGTGGCCACTCCAAAATTTATATAGGATGCTTCCCGATTTTTTAGGATATTCCAAAATTTTACCTGTTTGCCTCCATAACTTTTTAATGTAGTGATTAATTAGATCCAGAAAGGGGCTTAATAAAAAAGTTATGGCTATCTAAAGTCAAAAAAACCGTTCACGAAAAAAACTTCATTTTTATTTCACTTTTACCTAAATCACTTAATGAGACGAAGGCTATAATAAATAAAAACAGTCAGTTTTAAAAATACTGAGAAAAACGAATGAGTTCTCAAATCTTATAAAAACTTTTATGTATATATCATACCTTAAAAAACTTAGATCAGTGAAACAAAATACAGCTCCAAAAAACCTTTGTGTCCATCACACTTTCAAGAAAATAGTAAAAACTTAAAATCCAACACAGTGTAAAACAAAATAAATCATCATTACATCAATACTTATCTATCGACCTCGGTAGCCTAGTGGCATAGATTTCAGCTTCTGAGCAAGAGGTACCTACTGGGTTTAATTCCTGGTCTGATCAGAAATGTTTTTTTTTTTTTTCACTTGAAATTTGGACAGGACCAGTTGACTGGTAGAGAATGCTTCAATTAATAATTTCCACCAGCTATTCTGACACGTATAGAAGAATGCTGTTTATTTTTGTATCACTTGTTTGTATATGATGTATATTTTTTTTTAATTTCTTTTATAACCAAATAAATAACTTTAACAATGTTGTATTTTTAGGGATGGAAATATACCCCACCACTTTCGCCTGAAGTGTGCTGCGGAGAATGTGTTCCATACGCTTGCATCGTGCACGGTCGCGAATACAAAGTAGGAGAGCAGTGGACTTCGGATGACCATTGTACTAATTACTTCTGTCTCAATAAAAACGGAACTGTAAGTTAATTTTAAAAAAAAAATATCTGTCGCTTAATAATATTTTGAAGATTGCTTTTTTTTATTATTTTTAACTATTTTTTTAGTTAAATGTTGATGGAGTGACGGTGTCTTGTCCGTCTTTACCGGAAACAATGGAAGACGAATTTGTAATAGAACAAGTTTCCATTCCTGGCGTGTGCTGTAAAAAAGTAACCAGTGTCGCTTGTAAAGTTGGCAACGAAATATATAAGGTAATGATTTCAATCAAATTACAGTAGTAGGCGTCGGTTATTGTGATCACCGTATTTTATTTTATCAGCTAAGCTGTCAGTCACAGTAAAATTATCACAACCCCAACCAGTCATACAAATTTTTGAAGGCATTCACATTCAAAGAATTAATCAGTTCAGGTTGCAAACCATTTCAATGTTCGACCACTCGATTAAAGAAACAATGCTTCAGTAGATTCCGCTTGAACCTGTAGCCATCCAATTTATATCCATGACCCCTCAGGTGAACAGTCCGGTTGTACTGGAACATTGCATGCATTTCCGGACAGTTATAGTGGCCATGGAGTATTTTAGATGTTTCTATTATGTCGCCTCTCCTCCTTCTGTCTGACAAAGGTGTTAATCCTAGAATTCGGAGCCTCTCCTCATACTCAACATTTTTCTTTCTTCTTATCTACTTACATGCAAGCAAAATGGCTGCTGCATATTATAATCAAAACGTACAGGACAAACGTTATCACAATATTTCTATAACAATCCTATCTTCGAGTAGGATTTGCGATAATATTCTGAAAAAAATTCCAGGAAGGATCCACTTGGAGATCTCCGGATGGTGACCCTTGTAAGAATGTCACATGCACCAGAGACAATAACAATGAGTTGGTCAAAACAGAGAGTATAGAATCTTGCACCACGGATTGCTTGCCCGGCTGGGAGTATGTGCCCTCGCATAATCCTCACGTCTGCTGTGGATCTTGCATTCAAGTTGCTTGTATCGCTAATGATACTCTGTATAAACCAGGTATACCCCCATATTTTTTTGAGTCTCATTTGGTTTTAATTATAGTTATCTTCTGTTTTATCATTTTTTCCATTTATATGGTTAGATGTCTCAAATTTAAATTTTATTCGTTAATTGTACTATCAACTTTACTAATTGATCGTCAATTATTATTTTTAGGTGATGTCTGGTATACGCCGGATAAATGCACATGGTATAACTGCGACCAACAAGGTGACCATCTGGTAATATCAGCTAATCAGCAGTCTTGTCCAGACATCAGCGGATGCGATGCTAAAGATATATATTCTGACGGATGCTGCAAACACTGTAATATCACGTCAAAATCTCAAAGTACGTAACAGTCAAACATATAGGTTTTATGAAATTGTTTTTTCTTGGTTTCATTGACTGACTTTCTTTTTTTATCGTTTTAGAAACATGCGTCTCTGAAAACTTACCCGTTGCCGACACGGTCGGAATGATTCACGAGGTCAAACCTCATCACGGAATGTGTCGTAACCTCAAAACGTTAGAGAACTTCAAACGATGCAAGGGATCTTGCGATTCTGGAACTCTATTCAATCAAGGTAATTTAAATAATGTAATATCAATCATGGCAACATTTAGAAAGAATGTGGTATTATATTGCTGGGACATTGTTCTCTCTTTGTTATTTTTGATTTCAAAAACTCATTTCATTTCAGAAATAGCCGAACAGTATACAGACTGCAAATGCTGTCAACCTTCTAAATATGTCGGATACATACTGGAGATGGTCTGCGAAGATGGGCATGTGTATAAGAAGCAAGTTGCCGTGCCCGCTACTTGTGAATGTCTGGCATGTACGGGCGACACCATCAGTACAAAGTCAACCAAAACAAGTAGGAAAATAGCAACGAAATCTAGAGCGGGCTTCTCTTCAGACGGTGACCACACTGATTTGGACGATGTAGAAATGGTGGACAAAGAAATGTACTAATCAGTGCAAGTAATGTCACAACTCTGTTGTTATGGTGCAAAAAAAAAATGTTGATTTACGTATTTTATGATTCCTAAGAAATAAAATGTGAATTTACATATTTTGTGTTTCAAATAATCCTTTTTCAGTTCTTTCTTAAATTCACTTTTAACCTCCTCTGTCATGAAGCCACGATCTCTGCATTACTTTTTTATTCTATAGATTTTAAAAGTTCCACTAAAAAACCCCAGGGAAATTGTCTACCTGGGAAGTAGAATAACGTGGGACGGAAAATCGACTTCCGTTACATTAAGAAAGAGATGCACGTAATAAGAAATCAAAAAAATCAATAGGAACTTAGAACCCTCTTTATTAATATTTATCTGATATACGGCTGTAAAACTTGGGGCTTACCAAAAAAAGATTAAAGAGATGTGGTCTTATAGAAGGTATATCCTGGAGAGACTACATAACCTAACAAATGAAGAGGTTTTCCAAAGAATTAAGACACCTGCTCAAAAGACATGGATAGGACACATTATATAAAAGACATGCAAGGTATATAGGACACATTATACAAAAGATGTGAGAGATGGATAGGACACATTATACAAAAGACATGCGAGATGGATAGGACACATTATACAAAAGACATGCGAGATGGATAGGACACATCATACAAAAGAAATGCAAGATGGATAGGACACATTATACAAAATGAAGGTCTCGTACTGCAGACATCATTGAAGGGATGAAACCTGGAACAATCACATCAAGAGTAGCTGGAACTTAAAAGTGTATAAGGAACTTAAATGGGCAGAGTAGAAAAAAAGAATGGATTGTATCAACAGAACAAGATGAATCTTGATCTTTTTGTGTCAGTATTAGGAAAGATTTGCCCAAAAATAGAAGCACTGATAAACAAAAAAAAGTACAATTTCAAAAGATCAACAATATATTATTATTATGTAAGAAATAAATATACAAAATATCTTCTATAATAATAATTTAAAAACACTTCATATTTTTTCAACTAACAACCAGTTAAAGATAAATACTTAAATGCGATTTGTTTGGAACTGAACTCAAGACTCCTTTACACCAACTGCAAAGTCTTTATTATCTTTTTTTACATCTGAAGAATTATCATTTTCTACTTTCTGAATACTATTCGTCTCTTGAGATTCAGACGACTCTTCTTTCTGCTTTTTAACTAGCTCCGCTAAGTACTTGAATCTCAACATACATTCTTCTTTCGTTTTATCGGGAACACACTTGGCTATTTTGTCCCATCTATCGGAGGCACCTCCCCTGGGATATTTGGCCAGTGCATTCTCCAACGCTCTTTGTTGCGTCTGAGACCAATTAGATTCTACAGTTGTGCTACTTACAGTAGCGGCCACTTTACCTCCTTTCGTTTTAACCTGAAAACGACAAATTTATATTTTAACCTATTTCTACACTAATAAAAATGAATATTTTGACAATTTTTTTAAACGAATCACTTCCACTAAACAGACATTTATTCATTTTTTAATTGTTGTTTAAATAGGTAATTATTCTTACTCTTCAAGCAATTTTATAAGAATGTTGAGCTTTTTAAAGAACTTCGCTTGAACTTAAAAAGAAGCCAGAATTTTTTTTTTGTATAGGATTTGATTGAATATGAGATGTTTATTAAATTGAAATAGGTATTAAAATTGAACATCTAACATTTTTTTTTTATTTGACAAAATATTGTATGCGCGACGTGCTTATCTGCTAGTACTTGGCGGCAATTTTTTAAGTACTGATGGTTGTTTTTCTGTTGTTGAAATAGTTTGTTGTTAAAGTTTGAAAATAAAATGATTACTGAATTAATATTGATTAATTAAGATTATTTTTATAAAAAAAGTCATCGTCTATCAATATTTATTTTGTATATAAAATGATGACTTGAAGACAGACGGGCTTTGTAGTTGGAGACCAAAAAATTTCAACCAGATTTGTGTCAGAATGGATTAGCGCAGTTATTGACAAAATGTTATTCTATTGTAAAAATACAAAACAACATGAACCTTTTTATTAACTTCTAATCCAGGTATTTCGTTCTCTGGTTGTTCCGTAGTTCCAGGAACCCTGTAACAGTTGTCTTTCAATTTGGCGGCCATGTGAGTGACTTCGGCAACTCCGCGGCCCATCATCTCCGCTACCTTCTCCCATCTTCCCGACGTTCCAGGCGGATACTTCTTCACTAATTTGATCAAATCCGCCAGGTCGTCGTCCGTCCAAAGACCTCCGGATACGGGAGGTGGGGCCTAAAACATAATAAAACTGCATCATTCACACTAAAAACATTAGATATGATCTCTTCATGAAATATCTTGGAGCAAACGCAGGTGATCTCGAGGCTGAGCTTCCGGTACATATTGGTATGGCAAGTGGCGCCTTTATAAACTTGACCCAAGATATAGAAAATATTGGCAAGAGATGGAAGGACAGCTGGCAGTCAGTTTCTGCGAAGGGGTTAACTGATTCTTTATCTTTATTCATCCCCCATACGCCCCTTGCTAGGCACTCGGGTTCATTAAAAATATTCAGTTCACAATATATAAAACAGGAGTACATACATCATTATTCAAAATTAGTAAAGTATTTGCAAAGTTTGACAAAATATAAATATGAATGTTATTAAATGCCTCTTCTACACTTATCTTCTGTCTTTCTCGCTTTTCTTTCTGTACTCGGCTTCTCCTTTCCAAATTTTCCTGCTTTAATAATAATATTTATATATATGTGTTTTTATTTTTTGTTTTTAATTTTTGTTTTGTGTTTTTTATTGTTAGGTATTATTTGCTTTATGTGATTGTGTTGAAAGAAATCAATACAGCCTTCTTTGTTTTACTTTTATTGCAGATGCAAATTGATTTAATTTAGTTAAAGAAAATTTTGTTTGAACTCGTTATGATCAAACCAGGTACTAATCATTTTTTCTGTATTTGATTGATGTTTGTTTTAATATTTTTGTTTTGTTCAAGATTATTTTTATAATTTATGATGTCCAATTTATATACTTTTCTTTTTAAGTGAATTTTCTGTTCCTTATTCTGATTAATCTTATGTACATAGAATAGGGCTAGGAATGAACCAAAATATTTTGTTCAAAAATTACATATATATTTTCAATTTGTATTCTTAGCCTATTTGTGCATGTTGGAAATAAATAAATGCCAAAGGGGTGTAAAGGGTCCCATTGGCATCTTGTCAATCTACAGAGCTATAGACATTTCGTATATTATATGACAATGCAATATTATAGTTGCAGTAGTGACAAGAACAAAGTCGAGAAGAGTATTAATAATGCTAATATGTTAATCAAATGACACGACACCACATAAATAAGAAATTAGGTTGCATGTCATCAATGGAGTAAAATGCATTTTCGACAAGATACCTTTTAACTTCTCTCTGGAAGCGTATAAAGTTAGACAATTTATGATCAGAGAGGAGACGGTTATATAGCCCCACGCTCATGCAAACAAAGCTCTTTGACAGCTTCGCCAGTCTATGCTCAACAGGCCTACGTAGAGTTTTATTGCGTGTATCGTGGTGATGAAATTTTAAGTTTTGGGGAGTATTTTCCAGATTTTTGTGAGCGTACTTGAGACATTCATAAATAAATAGACTAGGCAGAGTTAAAATCCGCTGTTCTTTAAATACCTGTCTACACGAGTCTCTAGGACTCATACCTAATAGTCTTCTGACAGCTCGCTTTTGTGTGTAGAATAAAAACTCTTTTTACACTAGATTGCCCCAGAACATCACTCCATATGACATTATAGAATGGAAATAAGCGTAATAGACTGATTTAGCTGTGGTTATTCCACATATGTCTTTGATTTTTTTGATAGCTGCTGAGTTTAATCTCGAGCACAGCTGATCTATATGGGGGTTCCACTGTAGACCTTTGTCCACAGTAACACCCAAGAATTTACAGCTATCAGTTAATTGATTCAACTCTTGCAGGTGGACAATTGGAGAGGGGCGGCTGGGGAAAGGGAGCTGTGGAGGCGAAAGTTACAGGTGGCCAAGGCTCGATTTAGGCTGTAGCGCCATTGAAGAAGAAGAAGTTAATTCTATTCCCCTTTGCATTAGTGCAAACCGAACTGGATCAGTTCCATCCGATCTTCCAAGAGAGAAGTTAATGGTATTTGTTTTCGTCATGTTTAGAACTAAGGAGTTATCACTAAACCACTCTTTTAAGACAGTAAATGTTTCTAAAAGGTATTATTAATAGTTATCGGGTTATGTTTACCACCTTTAAGAATAATTAGTGAGGTGTTGTCAGCGAACAATACGAGTTTAGAATTATTGTTTATACAGTATGAAAGATCGTTTATACAGGGTCCGGCAAAAAGATCTGACGGGTTTTGCTGCTGTACTGTTGAACGAGTTGGTGGTGGGGGGTGGTGGGAATAGGCGCGATCCAGAGCACACACGAGGAATTTTTTAGTAGCCATGGAGCAGTGGTCGGCTGAACCCATTCGTTTGTTGTAGAGGCGTTTTTTAAAAGTGGAGATTCCTGTGTTTCTGCTCAACGGCAATTCCGTAGACGCCAAGAGGAAGAGTTCCAACTCGGAACACAATTTCGTTGTGGGTGAGGAATTTTAGAGCTACCGGTTCAGCATTAAAACGGAAGTCGACAGGCCGTCCAAGGTCAGCCCGGATGCCAGAGAATATTGATCGTGTAAGAGAAGCTATGGAAGCCAGTCCTCAGCGGCCGGCGTGTAAACATGCTGCTGCTTTGCACATGTCTGACCGCTCGGTAAGACGAATATTGTGTAACGCCATTTTCAGATCTTAAACGGAAGAAATTGGTTGTTTTGATGGTTTTGTCATTAATTCACATGTACCTACTCACTTCTGTAATAATCAATAAAACCATTTGTATCACTTTAAATTTTGATGTTTTTTTTTATTTTAAAACCGTCAGATCTTTTTGCCGGACCCTGTATAAATAAGAAACAGCAGTGGTCCAAGTATTGAGCCCTGCGGGACCCCACTACTTATCACCAACGTTTCCGATCTTGTGTCACTGATTTCAACATACTGTTGGCGATTTCTAAGATAGGATTGAAAGAACCTGTTTTCTGTATCTCTTATTCCATAATATTCTAGTTTTTTAGTAATATGTTGTGATTTACGCAGTCAAATGCTTTAGAGAGGTCACAGAATATCCCACAAACAGATTCCTTATCATCCAGAGCTTCAAGAACAGATCGTAGTAAGGAGGCAATCTCATCAGATGTACTTTTTCCTTTTTGAAATCCAAATTTTTCACTACATATAATCTTGTTAGTATCTAAAAAATCAGAGAGTTGGTTAGTAACAATTTTTTCAATTAGTTTACTAATTGGTATGGATTGATATGGGTCGATAGTTATTAGCGTCAGACTTGTCACCCTTCTTGAAAATAGGCAATACTCTGGCAATTTTTTGTGAATCAGGGAAGATACCTTTTTCAAAACAAGTATTGATTATGTAAGTTAATATTGGAGCCAGACCATTTATGATGGTTTTGAGTAATCGTGTGGAAATACACTTAAAGTCTTCAGATTGTTTTGGTTTGATTAGTTTTGAAGTACGCAGGATATCTTTTTCAGTTACTTTTTTTAATTCAAAGTTGCTAATCAGGTTGATATGTCGATTGTTTGTTAGTACAGACGCCACATTTACAAGAAAGTTATTGAAGAAATTAGCTGTATCTATATTAGTCATATTGTTAGCAGAGGCGGCTCGTGCCTTAAATTACAGGGAGTGCATACAAAAATTGTACCTACCTACAGCGATTTTTCTTCTTCTTCTTCATTAAAAGAATATTTTTTTTAAATAGGTAACATTTTCATAAACAAAGTTATGCTTATTAAGACTTCGCATTCAATTTAGTTCATTTTACTGTCTTTTTTCCGAAACACAGAGAGAAAAAAATAATCTCGCAATTAATTACCAACAACTAGCCTATACCATAATTTGATAGTTTGTTTTACACTACACGAGTACACGACGGAATAATTTCCAAGTAGGTATCTTAGCTAGCTTACAATCTCTTAAATAGGTTTTTTGTTCAAACAAAAATGGTGTGTTTTTAAAAAAATCCATGTTATCGTATTTTTAGAACACATTGCAACAATGATTGGTAAAATATAAAAGAATAATGAACCAAAATTGGCGGGCTTATTGCCTGGGGCAATTTCTTCCAACCAACCTATTGTATATAACATTTTAACTGTTGCATTTTATATATAAAAAACCAATACGCATACATAGACAAAAACATACATAATAGGATCAAATACATACACACATACAAATATTATACATATATAAAAAATAATAAAGTAAACCATATAAAATGTACCTAGGAAGGAAGGATCAGGAGACAGGAGCAGGAGTAGTGGAAAGGAAATAACGTTTCAATCTGTTTTTGAAAGAGAATAACGTTGGAGCGAGTCTGATGTCATCAGGTAGTTGGTTCCATAACCTGGCCGCTTGTGCAGTGAAAGATGAAGTGAAAAATGAAGAACGATGTGTTGGGATTTGCAGGATGATGAAAAATGGTCTGTTTTTGAAAAAATCCACGGTAATCGTATAGAACAAATTGCAACAATGAACGAGAAAAAAATTAATTGTTAGGTTAATAATACACAAAGCAATCTACCAGGAATCCCGTTATAATAAAAATATTGTTATTTCCTCGAAAAACACTCTTCAACATAATATGTACTTCTGTCAATAATATTATACGTGAGTGGATTGCCGCATTAAAAAGAAGAAGAAGAATAATATTATAAATATTATAAACCAGTATTGCATGCACGTATCTCAAAATTATTCTAATAAAATAACCGTTGGGCATATTATTTTCTTAACGCACGTTCAAAGTGAAACATTTGACGATCACTACGGAATTATTCGTAAGCTCCTCAAGGACATGGATCGGGCACTGCACCGAGCGATGGCAGTTCCATCTCACTCTCGCACACGTAATTCCCATTCATAGGGTAGCCCATTCCACTTAGTCCACCGTTTCGAGCGTTTGAGAAATTTTCATACAAATTCAACAATATTCGTGTGCATTTTGAAATGTGCACGAAGAGTATCGGTATTTATGCGAGGTAGGGTGTGCGCACCCATATATTCTCACTTGTTCCCGCCTCAGCTTTGAATACGAATTAAATATGGTTGTTTTAGAAATATTGTAATGTTATTACCTATTATATTTTATATATTATTTTTTTTAGTTTGTTTTTGTTTCTGGGGGCGCAGTGCACATTATGCACATATGAACGGGCCGCCTCTGATTGTTAGTCTCTCTTAGTGTTATTTGTTCACTGTTACTATCATATTCATTTATAGATCGTCCAGTCTCATTTTTATTGTTTTCCAGGTAGTTCCTGGAAATGAAACTGGATGATCTGTAAGTAAATATAACAGTAACAGTGAACAAATAATACTGACTGCTTTATAAAAAACTGTGATCAGTGGAAAATAAGAGTTCAGCGGTAGAAAATTTGGGATCAAGCCGTCGTCGAGGTAGTTTAACCCATATTGTTTGATTGCGAGCTGATCTCTGTAGATTTTAGCCCACCATCTTGGATTTTATGTCAACTGACAATGGTTTCGAGTCTACAACAACGCTTTCTGTAATAAATATACTGTTTTTAAGTTTTTTTCCCCTCCAATTAGGTGCTCCCTTCATATTTTGGTCCATTTTGTTTTGGTTTATCATTTTCGTCCCGTCTTACAACCATGATGCACCAACTAAATTTATAAGAAATATAATGACGTTTTGAAGAAAATACTCAAAGAATACTTTTAAAGTAGGTACAAATATTAAAATTGAAGTAATCAAACATGAATTGGTTTATTTTGGCTGAAACATAAAGGTTTCGAATGATTTAATAAGGACTAAACTATATTTTGATATAAACCTAACCTAACCTAATTAAAAAATAAGGTACCTATTCTGCATCAAAAACTCGTTCAAATCTGACATAGCGAATATTGGTAGTTACCACTCGCGTTGCCCAGCTACTATTTGTTTGTAAACAAAATTTTGTATGAAATGTCATCTTCATACATAACAAACGCGGATTAAATTGTAATTTAAGTAAAAACTGATCAGTGATTTATATGTAATCTTACAATTAACGAACTTTTTATAAGTTAGACGGTTAGAGAGACTAACAATATGACTAAAACAGATCGCAAGATCAAGAAGATGAATATATAACTAATGTCAACAAAATATCTTCTTATTCTGGATGAGTCCATTCTCCTCACATGTGCATACAAGTATCTTCTTCTTTGCTTTCCCCATCTTACTATGTCTTCAACTTCGCATATTTCCCGTACCCTCATATTCCTTATTCTATTATCTTATTCTTAGAATATAACTTAGATTAATCACCTTGATGGGTTCTGGGTTTTCTGGTTCATCGACTGGGTTTAAGTAACAACTAGGCTCTTCATAATTTCTTTCCGTTGGCACAAACCCGACCCGTCTTCTCCGCAAAGCCTTGAATTCTTTCTCTTTAGCTAGCTCCTCTTCCTCGCGTATTCTTTCAAGTCTTTCCTCTTCCTCTCTTTAAAAAAAAGTTATATTTAATATTGGATTCTAGAAATTGTGTTAAAGAAGCTTCCCTAAAAAAATCTCCTAAATAACTCCAAAGTCTTGAAACAATGTGTATTATTGGTACTCATCGTAATTTATTTTCTACAAAAAGTGTTTAGGATATATTTGGTGTGGCAATCTTTTGTACATATTACGCCCGATTCTGTTTCAATTTTAGTGCGTGTGAAAATTGGAGGTTAGTTCAAAATCACTACTTTCATAAAATACTCTTGTGTATACTGCGGACGTCATGGTTCGATCCCTGGTGCCGACCATCTTCCTCTTTCACGACACAAGCTTACTGTGAAAGAGTCAAAGAGTGTATTTGTGTTCACTTTGAGTGAGCACAGATTCATTTAAAAAAAAAAATATATTACAAGAGATTAGCACTAAAAATGTATTTTATTTATTTATTTATTCACTCTCATCCCTAGGCCCTTTCGGGCACTTGGAGCCATCAAAAATATACAAAACTAGACATAATTAAACATTATTAAATTTAAGCACATCAATAACAGATAAAAAATACACAATAACATTTTTAAAATCCATGAAATAAGATAAACAAATGAAAGCGTTGGCGAGGCTGAAAGGGTGTAACTGGCCCATTCAGTCTCCTGTCAGTGTATGTAAAAGAAGAAGTAAATTATTCAAGATGATAAAACAAAATACAAAAAAAAAAATTAAATACAAAAAATAAAAATATGATATTTCTTCAACATAAAATTAGGTATAAAATTTCTTCCAAGTTCTT
Source organism: Mystacides longicornis (assembly GCA_963576905.1). NCBI lineage: Eukaryota > Metazoa > Arthropoda > Insecta > Trichoptera > Leptoceridae > Mystacides > Mystacides longicornis. The sequence continues at coordinate 3,316,712 of OY756433.1, read as the reverse complement.
GTGGATGAATAAACGCTTGGGCGAGTCTGAAAAGGTGTAAAGGGCCTTTCAGTCTAAATAATTATACTTATTTATTTCAAAAGGAAATCTAAGAGTTGGTCTGATAAAAAGGCAAATTCGAGATGCTTCTATAACCCATTTGATCACATTTTGACACTCTTATTATTTGTATTAAACAAACATTGACTAATGGCGCATGCGCGATATAGTCCATAGACAATTATAATTCATAATGTTGTTTATGGTGAACTAATTTTAGTAATTTTAGTTTTTAGAACACATCACTTTATAGAATAGGAATTTTAATTCATGTGAACTTAATTCTTAAATTTTGGAACATTCTTATTTTAGTTCGAACCAAAACAGAATAGGGCGTATTGTCACAGATCTTGCATTTGAAGAAGAATTCGTACAAAATACAGTATTTCCCAAACCAGCACACTGCAATTTTGATGATTATAACAAAATTTTGAAAGAACAAAATTGTAAAAGGCAATTGGTGCACAAAAATTTCAAGCCTATCAAAGTAGAAAAGGAAGGACTTAATACCTCAATTTCTCCTCAGCAATTTTTTCTTTTCGTTCTATGTAATATCTGGTCAATTTTCCTGGTATCCTCGGTATGAAGCAAATGATGAATATAATAAATCTGACAAGTTGAAAAGGTAAAAGATCTTTGACACTGGGTGATGGTATTTCGGCAATAATTTCATCAACGTCCGTCATTCCCGGATTCTTTACGGCTCTCTTTTGGGGCTTCTTGCGTTTGGAACTCAACACTTGTTGCTAGAAAAATGAAAAAAAAAAATAGTTGAATAATATAAGCTATTCTGTGCAAAAAGTAGAATCATGAGGGATCGATAGACTGCCGACTTTTGCTATCAGACAAATACACCAAGTTCCTGTCATGTTCCATAGAGGGACAGATGTTTGGCATCAGCTTAAGAGATGAAGAGCCTAACCTAACCAAGGTTATCACCATCACAGCCATTGGCTAACAAAAAGCAAGACATTGTTACAGCAGTAAAATTGATTATTTTTTTTAATCGTCATGCTCTGTCCCTCAAGGGGTAGGCAGATCAAACCTCCACTCTTCTATTCAAACACATTTCTTTCACTTCTTCCACTGACATAAAACCTCTCATATTTCTTTTGCTTCTAACCTGGCCTGATAATACCTTGAGGACAAAATGGATGTGTTCGATTCACACTTTTTTTACACCTTTATCAGCCCTGCTTAAACTGTATTTGGGTCTATAATGTGTGAATTAAAATTGATTTTTATTTGGCTTTTTAATGGATGTATGTTGTATATGAACAACCTTAACATAATAATTCGGTAAAATTTGGATTTAATGGTCTATTCTTGCAACAAGATATGTACAATAAAGTAACATGTTTCACATGTGACTTATTTCCTACTACACCGCCATCTCTTGGATTTTTTAAAGTTACGCAAATATGAATTATTGTTTTTATTACAAACTTATAGTCATGACCTGTCGAAATTCATCCCGCATGCGAATCGGCAATAATTATTAGCTTAATTTAATTCAGTTTTAATGTCTTAAACTGTATTTAATTCATGTAATATGTCAAGACTATTTTTTTTATTTTGGGTTACATCGAATTTAGATGGGCGGGTCAGCTAGTAAATAAATAAACAAACACATGCCCAAACCATTTCAACTTATTATCTTTCATCTTCGTAACAACATTAACTTCCATACCAAATTCTTTCCATGTCCTATTTCAATTTCCAAATCATGGACCTCATGTTACAAGTTTGACATGTGTAAAGTGTGAAAAATAAAGATAGTTACCGCTGTGTACTTCTTCTCGGCGTAGGCCGCCCAATAAACCACGTACTGTCCTATAGTTATAATAATAAATAAAATGATGCACATTTCAGCCAAGCCCATCTTCCTGACATGCCGGTAATAGTAAACGGCTGAACGCCAGTTGGGCAAGCCATTCTTTAAAACTTCGTTGTACCTAGAAATAAAAGAAAGTTCGTTTTTCACAATTCTTAACTTTTAAAAGTATATTTGAAAATTAATGAAATAAACGTGAATTTAGACTTATGTTTTAGTTGTTCAATATAAATTCAGGATTTATTTTTATCTAGAAAAACTTCATTGTTGTAACTTGTATTTAAAAAATAACGGATAAACTTCAATCATGATGTCTTCTAAGACCGAAATTATAAAGACTGAATCAAATGTTCCCTAGAAAGTAAAATTTACTTTTACAAGTTATGTTACTTTTACTTGACTTTCGGATGTTTAAGTAGTAAAAATAACATCTTACTGTATCCATGATATTTCAATACTTTCTATACAAAGGCAATATTTTCTAGTTGACCATTCTTTTTCACTTTGAGACAGGCTAACCATGGAAGAAATTTCACTGAACAACACTTTAAAAAATTCTAACCTGATCGGCAAACTAACCAGGGGCCTCTTGATCAGAAGTCAGTGCCTACACAATTTTTTCCATCTAATTCTTACCACTGAAAGGGTGGTACAATCTCTGTGGCAAAAATGTTACACCATGCCTATTGCATACCTTACAATGGATTGTTATTATATTACATATAAATCAACAAAAATACTAACTTTTCTCGTTTTCCTGGGTCCTTTAATATGTTGTATACTGAAACTAAATTTCTAAATTGAACTTCCGCATCTGGGGCATCACTTTTATCTGGATGTAGTTTTAAAGTCAATGCTCTGTAGGATGTTCGAATTTCTGATGCCGAGGCATTCTAAAATAATAATCGATAGGTCTAAAATACTTCTATACTTTATTTCGCATTATATCATGAAATTTATATCATACAAACCTGTTGTATTCCTAACAATTCGTAAAAATTTTGGTTAACTTCTTCCACTACATCAAATACTTCAAAATCATCATTGTCCCAAGCGAATGCGGAGCAAATCAATGAAAGAAAAACTATCTTCGCAATACTATGATTTCTGATCAACATTGTTATTTTGTTGATAGATAAATCTAATTTTTAAAACATTTTTACAAATTCAAACAGCTTGAATGAAAAATGTCACAATTTAAAACGTCAAGAACGTCCACATAGAAAAATAATACTAAATGTCAAATAATTTGTGTTGCTATCTTCACAACCACAACTGAGTTTTTTTTCTACTCTTTCACGGATAAAGAAGGCATTGTCACGGATAGAAAACTTTGCTTAACATTGCGACATTTTGTAACGCTCTATTAGTTATTTTTATTTTCCATTGAGTATTTTGTCACATTTAATCAATAAATGTTGCAATATAAGGAAATAGTTTAGATTTATTGGAGACACCAACAGAACACTGGACAACACAAACAAGTCATGACACAAAAATATAGAACCTTATTCATTCCTCCGATTTTGCAAGAAATAAGCTAAATAAAATAATAAGCCTTGACGCCAAGGCCTCATCAAGGGAGGGGGGAGGGGGGGGGGTTCGGGCAGCTGTTGTCCCCCATGCTCGGTATGAAGGGAGGGGCAAACTATTTTACTACACTTTTCTCACAGTTTATGCTAAAATGAAGTGAATTATTTAAACATTATTTTTACTATTTCATATAAATCCGGGGGGGGGGGGGGGTGAGGCAAGTAGCCGAGTACCCTCCCTTTTCCCCTACGGGTGCCCATGGCTGGCAATGTATTTTCGCAGAAAGTGGAAGTTCACGTGTTACACAGAGGAGGCGGTCTTTCGACTGGGTGTCACGTGACCCAAATAAGACACATTCATTCTTCACCTTGACCATTTGACATGCAACAGTGGTTACGCAACATGCAACTTCGTAACTCGCATGTCATTAAGGAAGGCCGCTAAAATTGGTGTCAAACAGTTAGGATAAAGTGTTTTTCTTTATTATTTATTATAACGAATATAATAATATTATACTACATATTATGTAGTACTTAATTCTAGTCCTTCGCTCACGGCGCCGTATAGTGTAGAGGCGTAGAATGGTATGCTTGCGCTACGACACCATGAGCAAAGAGTCCAGCCAGAGCTTATATATTATTCTAGTAAACCCAACTTAATGCCAAAAAGCTGAAGTAGTAGATATAAAAACGCGCATCTGAAAACTGCAAGTTGAAAATGAAAAAGGAAAAAACATGTAAGAAACCACGTCCCATGCGACGCGGCGTCCCGACGGGATATTAAATGAGATGCTGTATTACGAATTCTTGATCCATAGTAACCATTTTTCGTTGAAAACAACGCTATTTAGTACAGCAAATTAAGATGCATATTACTTACCTACTTTATTTTCCATTTCTGGTATATCAAACCTGAAACCCCCAGTAACTGGCCACCGCCATTGACCATACTACGCATATTGAAACAGAAAAAATAAACAAGAAGATTTAAATAAGATACATAGATACGTGTAAAATGTGATAAAGAGAGCGTTGTTCTTCGTCCCATCAGGATCTCAAAGACGAGGAAGACCGTCTCATACCATATTGCATTCCTTTGAAGCTGAACTGATTATGTTTGATGTCGGTATCGAAGCATGAACTACGCGGTACGAGAGCTATAGCGTCTCAACTCAACCACTACTAAGCATAAAAGTTATGCATCATATAACATTATTCTGTGAAAGTTTTAATTTTTCATTGAGAACTTCCTTTCTACCAACGAGATGAAGATTCTTAAATACATCTCCGGAAAACTCTTCATGATAAAGGTCGAAAAACTTGGGAGATCCGAAGGATCTTCATTCTACAGTAAGGAGGATATATTGTAACGACTGTTACGATTCGAGTTACGACTATGTCTCAAGAATGGAAGAGACAAGAACCGTCAACATTGTCAGAGATAAAATACTACAGGCAACCAGACCTCCAGAACGACCACCTAAACTTTGGAGGAACAGCTGGCAGTCGGCTTCCCGAGAGGCAGTGGCGGAATTATACGGTGGCAGGAATGGCAAAATGGCACGGGCCCCTGACTCAAGAGGTAGTAAGCCCAGAAAATAAATGTATAGTGGAAATAAAATACGCACTAAGCGCCAAAAATGAAAAAAATGAGTTGAGTATGAGGAGAAGTTCTATAAACCAGTGCCAATAGCCTAGATATTGCACTAAGTCCATATCGATGATCTAAAGGTATAAAAAAACAGATCCAAAAATCATCATAGTACTATGTCTATATGGGGGAAAATTAGTTTAACCTTTAACTACTGAGGTAGTAGTTTTGTTACACTAATACCGATGTGCCGTCTGACAGACGTCATTTAAAAAAAATATTAAAAATATATTTGTGAAGAGATATTTCATTTTATCGCTATGTACTATGAAACATTGTTTTAAAAGCATGGTAAGCAGTGAAACATTATTTCCAAAAAATAAATTTATAAATGCTTATAAAGTGCTAAATAAAAACGTTACAAACAAAAATTAGTAACAAAAAATGGCCCCTTTCCTGTATAAACTATAATCATATAACCGTCTAAAATAACATTAACATAATCTTAACAGCTTAATATTATATAAGAAATAAAAAAATTTGAAATAAAGTAAAAAATAAAAAAAATCACAATCCTTTAAAATCGTGTTTTAAAAATTATATTTTGCACGTACCGCATATTTTTTTACTACATGTGAGGCATATACGCTATGAACAAAAAGTACAGAAAAACCTTGTTCGTCTTTTAAGTGATCGTGGACATATTGCGCAAGTTTTACCTACACCTGATGGTGCTGTGTTACTTTGGCTTATCTCCGAAGGAGGATTTGGCAAGTTCTTTGGACCGATAACTCTCTCTATTGTTGCACGTAACTCTCTTGGCAGTCTATCATTATAAACACCTAACTTTAGGTGAGGTAGAACTAAAACTCTTGCTAACGATTGCAACCCCCCCCCCCCCCTTGTGAGTTTTTCAAATTTATTACAATTTTTTTATAACACAAATGAATTGATTCCTGAAAGATCTAAAATTCTGTAAAATAAGGCTTTCAAGAAAAATCAAGGTCATTATCAGAAGCATTCATTGCCTTTAGTATTTCATCGTCCTCCAAAGGCTTCAACCTCTTGATGTGACGTCTTTGAGACACTATATAAATAATAACATAAATACTGACCTGGTCTGAGACGCAATGAAAAATACTGCGTTAACACCGACGTGACGTCTATTGGACAACGGGGTGCGCACACACGACACACAACCACTCTCACGCGAGCGCAACTGATACTGGCTGTTAGGGTGTGATATTTGAGGAAGGTAGACGAAAGCACGGGGGGATTCCTTCAATGCAGTCGAAAATACAACGAAAATTCAAAACGTGGGGTCTATTAGACGGGCACCTCAGTACTTAAAGGTTAATTAGATTATCTCAAAATGAATATTTTGACACTTAGTGCGTATTTTATTTCCACTATACAAATAATCATTTAAAGCAAAAAGCTACTCAGTGCTCTTTTTTAAAAAAAAAATCATAGCGAGGCACGTGCTCGTGCATCTAAATACCATAGACTGGTATAAAATTATTTCAAATTAACTAATCATTAATTTTTCAACACATTCAAAACAAAAAGATGTCGTTAAATATTAGAACGCATTCTAAATTAATGCGAATATTTTTGTGGAGCACGACGGTCGGGGAATTCTCTTATTCTATTAACCAAAAAAGCAACTTTTTTAAGAACTGTTTTTTTTTCGTAGGAAGGGAGGTCCTATCCTGCATGACGACTATTTTGGGGAGGGAGGCATCATAATTACGCCACTGCCAAGAGGTTGATGCAGCATCAGGAACAGTTTGTAAGAAGAAGTGTTTACATAGTTATCTGAGAAAAAGTTAGTCGGCACATATATCTAGGTTGTGTATACAATTATTTTCGTTACGTATATTACAAAAATATCAGTAGGTATACATATAGCGCTACTGATGGTTTTTAATCCTTGAAAATTTTATGTAAATGAGGTCGGTATTATTACTATTATTAGATTCATGCATTGCTCCAAGGTTTTGTTTCAGTTATAAATAGGTACATATATTTTTTACATATAATATTGTCTACATATACCTACGTTGTATCAACGTCTGTATATGGATATCTTGAATCACGCCAAACACGTAAATGAAAATACGTAAGTTGTTTACGTAGGTATATGTAATGGATTTGGATAAGCGCTTGCGCCAAAAGAAGAAAAGTGAATAAAGATGGAGTCCTAAAAAAAGAAACAATGTTCAAGTTACACAACTTTTATTTAGTTTTAGTTCAATTTGGAAATAATAATGTTGCGAATTATTTGTGCATTGGGATTATACGTGGTATTGCCTATAGAGGTGAGTGTCATCTATTGGAATTTCAAACACGCCATGGCATAATTTCAATTTTTGTGACTAGTTCATTGGTTTTCAATAAAAAACTTCAATTAATATAATATGAACAATGCTTTCGTGCTATCTTGGAGATAAAACAGTGAACAAACGGATTTTCTGTCAAAATAATCAAACAGTAAGAATATGCAAAAGTGAGGCGAAAACAATAATGAAATGACCGATCCGTTTGTTTTATTTTTTTGTTTTAAATACTCATAAAGTTATGCGGTATATAAGTATTTAGCGAAAAAGCTATTATTTTGCAATTTTGTTTGTTTGTGAAAATCTAGATTGAAGTGTTTTAGGAATCAAAATACAAGCAATTGAAGTTTGCCGTGTTTATAGCAATACATATTTAATTTGAATTAAATAGATTCGCTAATGTCAACCTTTTTTCTTCAATTGAATAAATGTTGTGTTTTATTGCTGTTAGCATTCATCAAAGGCAATTATCACAAAAATAATATTATGAATCTAAAAGTGACAGCAATTTGTAAAGTGTATCGATCTTATGGCGATCTACTTGTATACTTGGTCCTCACCCTACCTCAATATTCCGCCCTCACTATCGCGTCACAGAGGCGCCTTGTCGCGTTGAACAAACGTCGCATAGGTTAGAATCTACAGAAAAAAATATCTTATACATACTTACATATTTTCTACTACACATAATACTATAATATCCGAATTTCATGGTATTTTGCTGTGGCTACATACATTATTTAGGTATTCTTATTTTAAGAGATTCCCTATGTACCTACCTAAGTAGGTACTTTATTGCTTCTGGGTGTTATTTCTCTTTGTCTATGGAAATCTCGCGGGAACCGTAAATAGTACAAAATAGTATCGCTTTTCCCATTTTGGCGTTTTATATTCGACTTTGTATTGAAGTTTTTTTACCTGAGAAATAATGTACATACATAGTAAATGTTTGTTTTAATAATTCTAAAAACGTAGGTTGCTAAAATTTTAATATAAATTGGGTGGAAAAAAATCATGCCAATTTCGTCAAGGTTGCCGGATTATGCCTTGTATCGTATCCAATGGCAGCATACAAAAAAATTCCCAGTGAAATTTATACTGACGCTTTTATAGATAGATTCTTACATGATTCTTATAAGGGAAATTTTGTGGATTTAAATGACAGGAAAACTGGAACCATTACAAAAGATACAGAATAAAATATATTTTTTATGGGTGTGAAGCTCAGTGAAGCCTTTACTTGTCTACTTAAAATTTGGAAAGGTACAGATAGGCATTTGAATGATTAGATTCTATGAATAGTTTCGAAACAATAATCAGGGAAAAGTTTTGTCAATATTGGAAATTTTTCGGTTAGTGAATGATTTCGTTTGTCAAATTTACATTAGATATAATCAATGGAACTAATGCCTAATGGTGTTTTCTCGCAGTCCCACAGCCCTAATTTCGAAGCAGATTCCATCTCCAAGCTCGTTACGTTAATCAAGATGCAATTCTTTTTCTAGGTTTGGAGCACTAGCTGCCCGGATGGCCAGCAATGTGCGGAGTCCCACGAATGCTGCCCTGGAGGATGCTGTCTCCCCAGGCCTCCCCATCACAAATTGCCTATACACCCGGATTACTTTAATTTCAGTACCCCTATGAAATATTACTTATGGTAAGGGAAAACCTTGATCTTATTTTATACTTGATGAAAAATGTTATCAATATTTTATTGCTGGTACTCTTTTCTCTTTTGTATTCTATACTTGTAAACTGTGTAAAAAGATACGAGTCAACTGGTTTTTTTGAAAGTACAAGTCGTCAGATGCATAACTAAAATGGCCCCTATGACCATTTGGGTCAGCCATACCCGTATAATGCAGTAAAGATAGCTTAATGAAATTTACAGTTTGATGAATTGGCAACTTTTTGAAAAAAAAATGTTATTATCTTCGAAGTTTTTTTGATATTTTAACATGTAGGTACCTTACTTTGAGATTCAACATTTTTTGTTGGTACTACGGGATTTTCAGTTGGGTCCATAGTTGTTTTTGTATCTACTAGGTATATTGTTTAGCTATTTACCTCAAACTTACTTACTTTAATTAAAAAAATTGATGTCTCTATACACATTAATATAAGAAAGTCAGGGTTTGAGAAAAAAATATAATTAAAAAGTATAAAAAGTTGCTCAGCGTAATATATGGAGGTATTTGGTTAGCCTCAAATATTTGACTAGTTCTAAATAAATGTCTTCCATTGCAGGTTACTTCTAAGCCTTGCTGCCTTTGTCCTAACACTAGCCTGGTGTTGTCGTCTGAGACAACAGGCTTCCCACTGGAGGTGTGGCTGGCGTCCCTGGCCGTGTCGGACCTCGCCACAACACTCGCCGGACACAGATAGTGCGGGTTCCTGCTACTATCCCCCGCAGTACAGCCGCTGTGGATCTCTGTGCAGAGCTACAGTCCAACCAGCACCTCCACCCTATAGCGAAGTAAGTTTGAATAACACATTCCCAGCACATACCAAATTGTCGCTGGAGACCCCAATGCACCTCCTGTGTGAGAGCCTACCAATGATGCATAGCAGACACAGAAATCTGAGCAAATTTCTAATATGACCAGAGGGACTCAAAGAGTAGAACGCCAATAAAATTCTTTCAGGAGACTGGACTAAACGACGAATTTTAAATGCAAGGCAGGTCACAATAGTTCCATAATGGGGCGCATTAACGGCGACTTCCTAGGAGGCAGCAGGCTTAGTAAATAATAATGCCAAGTCCCCAGTGGCGGATTAACTGCCAATAGCGCTCTAGGCAAAGAGCGCTTGACGCCCCTCTGAGCACAATAATTATTGAGGAGTAGGTTACTATATGGGCGAATTTGCAAAAATGAATTTTTGTCCTAAATAAAAAACGTTTCAAGGAGGTTAGTATTTATTTTTTCAAATTTTCGCAAACATACAGTCTACATTTCTGTCTTGCGAAACTGTTATAGATATCATCATAGTCCAAAGAAACCACTAACTTTGATTCGAGTTAAGAATTGAAAGCGAATTAAGTCGGTTATCTGACAACGTGGAACGAAGGTAGTTTTTCACTCTCTTTAGACAAGAAAAGCTCCGCTCACCGCTGCAATTGGTTACAGCAAATTCATTAAATTACTCAAAAACGAAAATTTGTCATAATATTTTTTGTACGCATCACGTCTTTTTTGAAGTTCCGCTAAAAGGTTGTCTATTATGACCAAAAACACCGACCCTTTGAACATTTCATGAGCAGACAGAGAAGAAGAAATAACCGTTGAATCATCTGGTGTAAATTTCCTCTTTCGCTTTCTTTTTGTATTCCTTTACTAACGAGAGTTCCAACGCCTTGCGTCGGCAATTGACGGGATGACGGTAACATCAACTTTACTGTTGACTTGTTTCTTAATTACTAATACTTCTTAAGAGCACGGGTTACGAGGCACTGGCGCCCCTAGGCGGCTGCCTAGTCCGCCTAAAGGATAATCCGCCACTGCAAGTCCCTCCAACTTAAGTTTATATGAGGTAAAAAAAGGTAAAAAAAAAACTTTCAGCTAAATTAGGCGCATATACATACAACTGTCATGGCACTAATAATCACCTACTACCAAATCTACCTGTGTTCTTTCAGCAATGGTTAAAAAGGTGCTATAAAAAATGTTTTTTTTTCGAGATTAGATTAACGGCCGCTTGTTCAATTAGCAGTGTATTGTGCAGTTGTAACAAAGAAATGTTAATTGATAGGAAAGTTAAATGCTAATTCCACACTTAATATTGCCAACCTCAGTGCCACCTAGTGTTATAGGCTTGGACTTCATAACAAGAGGTCCCGGGTTCCATTCCCTGTCGGATCAGAGTTTTTCAGTGTTTATTCTCATACAACCTTTTGCTTCGGACCTGGCCTTCCTTGAGGACACAATCAATATGTTTGTACACCTTTTATTTCAGCGTTATAAATTGTCTTTGCTATTATATTTGCACCCATTCTTTTAGCATGATTATTTATTTCCATTTATCTTTAAAACAATTTCAGAACAATTAACCGAATAATTCTAAATAGATAAATATATTTTACGATCACACATTGTAACACGTGGCAGTGTTATTCAATGTATTGAGTATTGACAGGGATATTATAGTTATACACGTGACAGAATTGAGGGATAAAATCTGGCATCCAAACAAATGGGTCTTTAGAAGTAATCCCCAATGCCTTCGTTTGGCTGAAGCGAAGCACATGTTGCCACACATGGTGGGGTGGAATGTCCAAATAATAATTCTCAAACATTTACGGCAAATTATTACACATTCGAAACAAAATAGACTTTTTTTACCCATCACACCGTTTCCCATACGGGGTAGGCTGAGAAAACAGCCTTCCATTCTTTTCTATCCAGACATAAACCTCTTTCGCTTCATTCTGTATGAGGTCTTCCCACAATCCGATCTCTCGAACGAATTTAAGGGTCTTCAGTGGACTGGTTTCTCTGATTTGAATTTGATCAGCGATGTGAGATACAAATATTTTGGCTCTGGTCTGCATTAGTTGTCCGAAGTCGCAGAGTACTGACTTGGCCCTCCTTTATGACCCAATATGATCGTTCCACATTGTCAGATATCTCTCCGTGCTTCCATTCTTTCAGATTTCAAGATCATTTTTGGCATTCTCTCTTCATGCCCAAACCACCTCAATTTATTCACTTTCTCTAATCACTTCGCTAACATTCACTTCACATTCCTTTCTAATATCATTCTTCACCTTATTAATCAGTCTTTTTCCGCATATCCTGCTTAAAAATCTCATTCCTGTAGCTTTTATGCCAACTACCAGATTTTTCGTTCGTGTCCAGGTTTCAATTTCATACATTGTGGATGGTATCAGGATTGCATTGTGAAACTGTTTAGGTTTTAGAGATATGTTTCATTTCTCATTGAAATTTACTGAAATAAGTATCATATCCATACATTATAATTTTGGATGAGACTTTTGGTATTTTGTCCTAAACCAAATGAAAAAAAAGGACATGTATTTTTTACCGGAGTGGAGATTTATAGTCCCATGTTGAATCTTGCGAATTATGACTAACTATAAAATGCCTACTATTGACTGAAGACCACCACTACGTTTTTCTGTACCCTCTATTAATTGCTTAAATTGTTTGAATTTGCAGGTAACTTCCAAACCTGACTTATACCCTATGGTCATATACCTGGGAGCCGATAAAGGGGATGGCGACTTTATGGTTCAGTACTTTAAGAATTACATTGTCAGACCATTAGGTGAGTATCCATTTAACATTATTCTATATAATTGGTTAGTTCGTTCGTAACTCTCCTAAACACTCTTAACTCAGCGTCCATAACTCTCAGAACTAGGGACGCTGATTCAAATCAAATCTATTCCACAAGATTTTAACTTGAAGTTTTTCTCTAAAATACCATTTTGGATAGTATGAAATAAATACAAAGAAAATTCTTACATAATTTTATCACATGCTTTTAAAAAACTACCCCCATTTGCAAAATGTTTAAGTTTGGTAAGAAAAATTACCTCTATAAGAAGTAACATATTTTTTATAGCATTTCTGTATAGGAACATGTTAATTTACGTTTGCTCAATTCTTTCAGTGATTATTGACTCATAAACAGTTTGACAATAATTGAATAGGTACTTGAGTGAATTTGCACAGACAATAAAATTTGTCTATTATTTTTATAATAAACAAAAATATATTTGTCCATAGACTACAAAGTATGAAAGATTAGCAGATATATTGCTACAGTTATATGGTTTCGTTAGGATAATCCAATTAAACAAACACAATATTTCATCATGTGGGAGAATCATACTTTAGTTAACGTTCGGTATTCCTAGTGCAACAACAATTTAAGTGGTATCAGTCGTGCAAGTTCAAAAATGGATCCGATAAAAAATCAAATTTCGAAGCATGGTGGAACGTTTAGATTGATAAAGTTAAATGTGACGCAGGTAAAATTTTTAAATCGACCAATTAATTTTGTAACTGAAAGTTTTTGAATATTGTGTTGGTAAAATTTAAGTGGTATAAAAATATTGTAAACAGTTCAACTTCTCAATATCACTCATTACTCACTATGTGAAATGATATTTGGGTACCCTCCATTAATCACATGATGTTTTTTTTGCAACATTTCAGACCCCCCCTAATGATATCAGATACAGTTACGAATACTAAATTATTTACGATGAACCATTAGTTCGGTTACGGATATAAAATTTTGATAAACTTGTAAGAGTAGTATACAAATAAATTATCTTTTGCTTACTTATAGCTTTAATTTTTAATACTCGAATCTGAGCAAAGGTAAATTAAACTGAAAAAAAGTAATTTTGAAAACAATAACCTGTTATAATGGTCCAAAATTATTTAAAACTTTTTATAATGAATTTGGTTACGGTTTTAATATAGAATTTTGTTTTGGATATCCAATAATTTCTGTAACAGAGCTCTATAACATCTCTATGGTAGATCAATTATGTAGATATATGTTACCTAGTTCAGCCACATTTTTATACTTAATCTTATTTTCTTGTGGTCATTTTTTAAAGGATTATTATCAAAAAATTTGAAATTTATAAAAACAAACAAATTCTGAACAATAAATTGGTGATCACACGTGATAGCCACATTAAAACATTGGTGCAGAAGTCTCACCTTGCGTGTAGATGTGGTATTCTTTTCTGCATCCCTTGCTATGACAGTACACTGCAGTAGTAATCTAATGTTGACATTCTGTTGATTGCAGGCTCTATATCAGCGACGAGTACTGCCGACTCTCTCAGCTCCAGTTTCCTATGCAACACGGCAAATGAAGTAAGTCACACTTTCACATAAAAACATCTATTACAAGGTGTGCCAGGAGTTTTATGTACATATTAATAATTAAACATGACATGAAGGTAGATTGAAGATTTACAGTTAATGATAAAAATGCAAACTTTTATTTTTGCTTTAAAGTATTAGTTTCTTAGATTTAAATAGTTTATTTTCTTTGAATTCTTTTACAAATATTTTTGTCTCAATAATTTTTATGATAAAATCGGAGTTAAGTTAAGTTTCGGCTAATACGACAGTTAACACAGTCGAACCACGGAGTATTCCATAGATAGTTTTTGTCAAAATGTCGTGGACATTGTTTAGTATGATATTACTTGCCCTCTTTGTTATACTTACTTTAAGGAGTACCTTAACTAGTATATAGGTAAATTAGTCGTAATGTTGAGTGCAACTTGCAGATATTATATTGTGTATGTAATTTGCAGGCAAATACAATCATCCCACCTCCATACTCGTGTGCAGGAAGCGTGGAATGGGCCAGCTCACCCGTCGCCTCCCCAGCCAAAAGGCAAGCACTCCTACGATCAGTTTCTGCAGTGACTTGCCACGTCTCCACTCCGCACCACACTCCATCCTCTCACGCCTCCAACAGCGCCAGGAATCATACCTACTCTCATAGAAATAACTCGGAAACTTCTGCACAAATCTCCCACAACGTTCATCAAGTATTACTATTAGATCATCCCAAGTCGGGGAAGAGTAGTGTCATAGCACATTCTAAGTCAGTTCCTAACAATAGATTATGTCACGGCGACGCCAACATGAGGATATCTAGTCAAGAATCCAACAGCGATGTTTCCTCGTCTCCCGAATACCAAATGTCCTACACCACGGAGGGATGTTCCGGAATTAACAGTAACAAAGGTGCTACTAATCCAAGTTATGTTTCCAAGAATTTCTTAGGGTCAAAATCTCCCAGGGTAAAAGTTAATAAGAATTATAACGAAAATTGTCAAGATTCTATAATTGTTAGTAAAAATATTTTAAGAAATAATGCTTTCGGTAATAATAATAGTAATATTAGTAGAAATTTTGTACTAGAGCGACAATCTACTATAAGAAAGTTACGCAACGATGAATCCATAGAATCTTACGTGCAAAGCGAAGAGGATTCCAACCAGCCTTACAACAAACACCACACAAATAGAGAAAATTCCTTCCAGGAGGACAGCATGTGCGACAGAAACACTTCTATATTTAATTTGAACAGTTTGGAAGAAAATAATCTGTACTCGTTTTATTCGCAATCGAATGCCGAGGGAATGACCACGCATGATAATATGTCGAGTGATTACAGTAATTTTGTGAAAAATCTCAACAACTTCGGATCCAAGGAAGATTTCAATATTGTCTACAGCGTCGGAGGATCCATGACAGGATCAAGCATCAGCAGTTTAGCTAATCTAGGAACACCCGATTCGCCCCCCAGAGCCACCAGTCCTACATTGGAAATGAAACAAATATTAGATAAGATTCAAAGACTACCGGCTGACGACGACAATTCACAAAGTTGCGACGATGATCAACACGACAGTAACTTCGCAATCGACGTTAAAGAAATCAAGAACTTTTTCAGCAAAAGTAGAAAGAACAGCATGTACATGCCTTTAAATCTAAATCAGAAAAGTACGCACCCCGGAAAAATATCACCCAGTTCCAATATGTGTTTCAAACGACAGTTTGCCCGAAGGAGCTGGTTATCTCGGTCTGCTCCCTCTACGCCGTGCGGAAGCGGATTTGTGCCAAATATTTTAACAGTTTCCCAGCGCAGTGGAGTGACTCCAACTGGCAGGAGTTCGAGACAAAGTAAGGGAGAACAGGAAGACGGAAGTCCGTTACTGACGGAAAAAGATAACTCGGAGGACGAAGACGAACAAACGTGAAAACTATTAATAATTGTTGTATATATCTTTTTAATTTTCGTAACGTAGAACGCTATGTGTAAAGTAAATTTCTATTGTACAGATGGAATGCTAGCCCTGTCAAGACATACAACAGAAGCTGCTTAAGATTAGGCATTACACAAGTCTCAATTATGCTTGATGTTTATCTAGTACCCGTCTTCAGGTATCTCAGTCGAACCCCAATATTGCAAATCTTCATTGACTTTACATAAACTTTGCTTGGATGTTTTCAAAAAAGTTTGTGTTCAATTAAAGTGAGCTCCAAAAAAATTTGAAAATTATTGATAACTGAAATGAAAAAGAAATAGGTTCAGTACTGGAAATTAAGCAGCTTCTTTTGTACGGCAAATGATGCCAGTCAATCTTATGATTACAGTACCTATTTAAGTACTTTTGGTATCTATGAAATGTTACAGTAACATTTATAAATGAAATCAATAGTTAACCAAATTTTTATTTTTTTTAGTTTTGTCAATATTATGACAAATGCTTTTAAGATAAAATTATTTCTAATAAATCAAAATACAGTGGGCGCCAGATATTGTGATCACTTTTGTCCCAGTGTGTTTTGATTCTATTAAGCGACGGCCATATAATATAGGTACATAGCACATACGCGCCCAATATTTCACACAAACATAGGTTTTTATGACAAAAAAAAACAAGAAGTAATTTATATTTTATATTTTTGCCTGTTCCAGGGTTCAATTTTTTATCATCATACAATAAACAATGCATGCACAGATGGAAACAGTTCAAAACTGACCTTGACTTTTAGCTATAAATCTTTTCTAATTTGCAATTTGTCTATTGAGACGAGATTGAAAAAAATATACAATAAAAAACATGCACGTCAGTGGCAAAAATATAAGAGTGTATGAAATTGTATGAAATTTTTCGTTTCGAATCAGGGCCTGGACTTGTGATTCTATAAAGCGGCTGTTACTATTAACAAGTGATCACAATAACCGACGCCTACTGTAGGTATTATTACGACGAAAAAAAACCATTTGCTTAGTGTACGTTTACACTAAACGAACATAGAACCAGGGCTGGAAGTAGGTCATTCTTTCTTAATTTGCCGGTGTCAATATTAACGAAAGAAAAAGAATGGTCCATCTCTAGCTCTATGCTCGTTTGGTGTAAAGCACCCTTAGACAAAATACTTGAAATTGCCAATTTTTTCCGCGTGTTTATTATGAGTGTATAAATTTCTTATCTCACTGTTACGCATTTACACTTTGCATAAGATTTGTGCATTTGTGTTATGGGTGTATCGATAATTCACTTTTATCGTTGCTTTATGTAAAATTTACGATCGGATAAATTTTACATAATATAATATTACGAAGCCAAAGATCAATAAAAGTACAGTATGGTAACCGCTGACATTGTATAGATTTAGGTCAATTTTTAATTGTGTAAACTGAAATCTATTCATTTCTACTCTACTGATTGTTTCAATTAAAGTTTTTTTTTTATTTCACAAGCCATCTAACCTCAAAATAACACTCTTCACTACATAGGTGTCAGTATAGCTGACAGAACTTACTGCTTGAAGCATTCTCTACCAGTCAACCAGTCCCGTCCAATCTAAGGGTAAGAACACGTAGAAAGCCGATTCCGACCCGCGCAAAGAATGTTACTATGCATTTGAATGGGGATACCCTAAGACAGGATTCCAAGCTCTAGTAGAAATTTCAAGTGAAAAAAAAAACGCAGAAAGTTTGTGACCTAACCCAGAGGTGAATCCTGGACCGCTTGATCAAAAGTCGGCCCCTGTGCTAATAGGCTACCAAGGTGGCTTAACTAAAATACACTAGTATTTTCAATTCAATTGAATCAATCAATACTTCCTATAAGACCCCACTTAAGGAGCATAGGGAGGCAACAAGAGTTTTCAATTCCACATGAATGTATTTGAGTGCACACTTTTTTTATTTGCTTGCTTTGTCAATCCTGATTTTATTTCTAGGGACTCGTCATAATTTCGTCAGCTACGTAAAGAAATGAATAGATTTCAGTTAAATCCATTTAAAACACTTGCACATTTTCATTTTACACTCATCAAATGAAGCTTGTAGCAGAGATGCTTACGATTGTTGGATACGTTTTGTAAATAATGTTTTTTTTTTGTGGAATGTATATTTATTCCAATTATTTTATTTATTTATGAAACTTGTTATAAAAGCCTACAAAATATATAAATGATAATGAAAAAAAAATACAATCATTAATAAATAAAAAAAATAATTTTTACAAAATGCGTTTTATTTAATTGATTTAAGTTAGGATTTAATGTTAACACTTACAAAAATTAAAATTTTCTATTTTTAATGCGTCACAAGTCAGATAGTCAGGAAAGATAAGAAAAGTGGCCAAAAAATAATGACTTGGATCAAATATAATTCATGAGAAACTTCAACTTCATCACAAATACTGATGTATTGAAACTATGAAAATGTATGGCTGAGGATTATTAATATGATTTCATGATTCAAATACAGGTCAAATCTTAGTACAAATGAACTTCACAGGACCATAAAAAATATTTCATTATACTGGATATATAGGAAATGATACATTTTTAATTTTTTGTGTTGCCATATTATACCGACTGAAGTCAAATAAACTATTATTGCTATTATTAAGTGAGAACAAAAACAAATTTCAAGGATTTATCAATCACGTGAAGGAAATTTGTTAGGCAAACACCTGCGAACTCACCAATGCCAAGGGTAAACTGAAGTCGGAGAAATTTTAATGCCTAATTGTAACATGATTTTAAAATATTAAAACAAAAAAGTTCGCTATACTGAGATCGACTTCGTTACAATGAATGTTGGTTCAGTACATTTTATATGGAAGATTTTCGGGGACAAATTGACGATTCGCTATACTGGAAATTTCGTTACTTCGGTATTCGCTTTAAAGAGATTTGACCTGTATTAAATACCACTAACTGGACACTACAGTTTTCAATACTAACGATATGGACCATGTCCTCACTGACGAGCCGTCATATCTGATTCACCCTATCACTTCACATCAACAATTTGGTTTTTCCCACTCTCGGTAATCTTTTGGAGTGGCATGCACTCCATCTGGGCGGATGGAGTGATTGTGAATGGCGGTATTGAACTTACTGATTTTACCCTAAAGAAAGAATTCAAAGAATTAGGAGCTGCTACACGAAGAATGGTAAGGTATGCTGAAAGAAGCAAAGGAGGGTCCGTTTTTCCTTGTTCAGGACACTGCAATGGTGGTCATTAGTTGTCTGCTTGTGATCCCAGCCGTACTTCAGGAGAATCATGGATGTTATTTTTGATGTAATTCTATTTCGAGTCACACTTAACTAATACAATACTTTGTCACGCATCTACAAAGATGCAATATTCACTATTTGACTTTCTTGTTGTTTTGCAATTTCATCTTTGAACTTGATTATAGTTTCTTTGGCTATTTTCAGTTTGTCTTTGAGTTCCGTGATTTCACCTTGGACCTTGGTTTTTGCATTCATGATTCTTTCTAAAGTCTTTTCTTTCTTGTCTTCAACTGGAAAGTGAATGAAAAAAATATGCATTTAATAAAATGTAATTGTAGTAAAAAAATTCTAATCTAATTAAGCTGAAATTTATGATCTCAGAAATGGTTTTCTCAGAACAATTTATTGCCAAATCTATAGTAACTTCAACTTTTTTTGTTTTATAAAATGAATCTAAACTCACCCAAAGTGAACACAAATACACTTTGGACATCATTCACATAGAGCGAAGCTTGTGTTGTCTGGCACCGGAATTCTGGCACGGAAGGACAGTTTCCTTGCAAATTAATTTTTTAAATTAACTAAGTAGTAGGTATGCCTGATGGGCGTAAAAAATAAATAACACACCCCTATAAATACAATAAATACACAAATGTGAGTATAGCCAGCGAAACAGTCAACCGAACCCGAGCAATCTCACACTGGATACCAACCCCGAGTAGAAATTTCAAGAAAAACACAGAGAGTTTCTGAACCAACCGGGAATCGATCCCAGGTACTTTAAATCATAATTTGTCGGCACTAGGCTACAGAGGTTGGCATGATTATACCTACATGAGAGCTACTTACAATCTGTATCATGAGTCCATGGTCCGTGTGTCAAGGGCTTAATATTTGTGAGAAGATGCTGCATCAGTTGCGATGGTTCTTGAAAAACTATTTCTTCGTAATTTTCCGAGACTAATCCTTTTTTTCCGCCACTTGCTGCGGACGTATTTCCTTCAACAATTGGCGATTGAAATAACTTTAATATGTGATACATGGTCGTCTGAAAGAAGAGAGATGTATAAAATATAACATCTTAAACCTAATTTTTAGTATAAATTATGAACAAACAATATGTTATAAAATTTACAAAACGGGTTTTTAAAAAATTGAAAAAAAAAACATGAAATTTCGGTAAAAATGAGTTTTAGCGTCGTGAACATTTCTATTCGAATTATCCACAACTGTCATTTCTTATGACGTTTCGCGTTTCCATGGATTTTTATATAAAGGCATTTTTAATATAATATTGTATTACTTTGAATAAATTCGGGGAAAAACGTGATGAGGTATGGGGGGCTCTGCCCCCCAAACCCCCCTTATAATTATAACCTAACCTAACCTAACCCAATTATATAAAATAATACAAAGCTTGCTAACGCTAACATAAAATTGAACACTAATACAATAAAAAATCTATGGAAACGCTACACGTCATAAGAAATGACAGTTGTGGATAATTCGAATAGAAATGTTCACGACGCTAAAACTCAAGTTTACCGAAATTTCAACTGATTACCTACTAGGAAATTAAAACTTCTTTTAGAAAAATAAAACATATACCTAATATCATTATTCTTGCATACTTACTGGACGTTCATTAGGATCCTGAAAATATATTTTGATGACTATTTCAAATTCACCCCATCCAGTTTCCGTAACTTCGTAGGGAGGTTTAGTGACTATTCGATTTGGGTTTGCGTAACTTTCATGTAGTTTAAAATGTACTTTCTTTATGTAATTTGACATGTCTTCATTGTTGTAAGGTTTGACGTACACAGTCCATTGATGTGTGTGTCCATCTTCTTCTCGTTTCTTCCCGAAATATCTCGCCACATTCCCATAAACTATGGGCTTGACTATGGTAAGACCCTATGGATTAAAAGTGTATATTAATGTCAAAATACTGATTGTAAATAAGAGTTCACTTCGCGTAAACATGAGTTGGATACTTTCAAAAGATGATCATTCATTAACAACAGCATAAAAGATCATAATGAAATTCTCAAGGCAATGAAAATAAAAAAATAGCATTAATTTTGGATAATGAAAAAAAAACACGACATTTATAGATACAATAACTGCCCTTACTTTTACTCTGCCTCCAGAGTCCGGTCCAAAATCTGCTGGTAAACTCATTTGTCAATTAACGATCTCTTTTTTAAAAAAAAAGGTATATTAAAACTGCGTTAATTCACTATTTAATGGAAAAATACAAACCGGCAAGCGTCATAAAACATTCAGTCAAAATTTGACAGTTTGTAAACATCAAAGAGGTCATAGACAAAACAAAAATATTATCGCAGAATCATAGACACAATTATTATACCAACTACAGCCAACTACGTTGTGGAATTTTTGCTCCTTTTGTCAAATAGGTATTGTTAAATAGTTCAACTTTAACTAGTTTAGTTGTAGAACGATTTGTTTATATAAATCGTAATAATGATTGGAATTTGTTTCATTGACCTGAAAAGATTTTTTTATGAATCGATACCTAAGTAACTAATAAGCTTAGTTCGGACTAAAATTTTTCGTGAAAATCCCTACGGCCGTGGAGCTGAGACCGAATGAGAGGGCTTCATTGGCTTTACACAGAGTACCTACCTATATATTACGGGATGTCATTAATTTTCGTCAGCCCTATTCTAAGCGCACCTTCATTCTCTTTAGAGTTTTTAAGTCGGAAATCAATGGCATTTTCAAAGAAGTAACCAACTTTTGTACGTTATGTTGACGCACAAGTCTAAATGAAAAGATATCTCCGACAAATTTCTCTGCACCTCTATGTAGAATAGTCTTATATAGGTGGTGTTGTAGAATAGTGATTGATTTAAAGTTTGTATGTACTTGAAACGGTACCTACTATGTAGGAGTGCAAATTTTTGTTAAAGCTTAATTAGGCGCAATAACTTCTTGTATAAACCTCATCACGCAATAAGGCGCAATAACTTCTTGTATGAACCTCATCACGCAATTATTAGGCGCAATAACTTCTTGTATAAACCTCATCACAGAATTATGCGCAATAACTTCTTGTATGAACCTCATCACGCAATTAGGCGCAATAACTTCTTGTATGAACCTCATCACGCAATTAGGCGCAATAACTTCTTAAATGAACCTCACGGATTAATTTTTTGTCGAGAAAGGATCGACGTCAGCATGCTATTGATTTCGAAGTTTTTGATAATAATTTCTACTAGCTTTGCTGGTAATTTTTTTTGTTTTTAATATCCGCCTTATATATGAGCGCTACGGTGTGCTATTCTTAACATTATTTTTTTTGTCTTTATTGTTACCCCAAAGAAACACAGTTTTGCTGAGAGGGGTAAGGCTCAGTTTGCTTTGCATAATTTGTAAAATAGCTTAATACTAATTAAAACTAAAAATAAACAGAAATTAAGACAAAGAATATGAATATTTACCTGGAGTATGGCTAATGCTTTGATACCAGATTGGTATATTTAGAAGCTTAACAAATAATCCCAACGCTAATCTTTTTATTTTTCTTGCAATGTTGCAGTAAGCGCATAGTTAAAAACACATAAAATGAAAATTTATCTTTCGCGATAAAAAATTACGTAGATCAGCACCCAAGTTTGAAGTGACATGTGCTTAATCTTTTTCTTTCCGAACACAACTGATTTGCGTACGCCACGGGAAATTAGCAAGCTAGAAAGAGCGCTGTCGCATTCCAAACACTTCAACATATATTTTTATCAATTTATTTTTATTTTTCTAAAATTGGCATAACCCCATGCGCCTAATTAAGGGTTAAAAGGTTGTTTTAAAGTTCGCGGTCTTATGGGCCGGGTCCCTCTCGGGTCGGGGGCCCGTGCATGGCATTTTACCAGCAGTGCCACGGCTACGCCACTGATGTAGAATTACCTATTACATACTTGGGAAATCTAGATAAATACTAAACTTTACGTCATGTCTTTTCGAAAATGGTATGCTTGGAGATATACCTACCTATTATGATTATTATTTGGAGAGGGTCTTCTTTCAGCAATGGGCGGAAACTATGGGGAAAATTGGAAAAAAGGGTCTTATTAATAACTAGCTTATACCCGTCTTGCTTTACGTTTTTGATTCCGATTGTCAGGCTTGATCGGTAGGTAATTAAACAGGTTCTAGTCTAGCTTCCCATTGCTTAACAGACCTCTATAACTGACATAAGCACAGGAAAAGAAGAATGACACTTTTAAAATTTTTGTTTCACCGACCTCATAATATTATACGAACCTACCGACATAATTTGCAAGTTTTCATAGAGAGAGAGAGAGAGAGAGAGAGAGAGAGAGAGAGAGAGATAGCTCTGTGGTTTGAATCTTAGCTACATTCCCTTCTTCTTCTGCAGTTTCAATCCTGGGATTGGTTTGCAGCAATATTATTGGATCTCATTCTCCATTCCTCTCTGTCCATTGCAGTCCTCTTGAGCTCCTCATATGAGGAGCAGCAGACGTCGGAGTACACGTCTTGCAGGAACTGACATTCCCTAATGTGTGATAATTAATTAGGCTTTCCACCCATAGAGGGTGATTTGAGCTATCTGTCAAACTTCAAAATGGAGGAATTATTTTGCAAATTTTTTCATTAAATCTTTATTTATTGAGAATAATAAGATTTGAATAACATTTATATGTATAACAAATCAATCTACAATTATTTTATTACATTTTCATACCGTAATACCAAGATTCCATTCAACGTTTACATGAGTAATTTTGTTTCCAAAAGATGGCTTACTGTCTTTTTGAGAAATTTGTATGAAGATCCTAAAAAAAATAGATTTTTTTAAATAGCTCTAAATATATTAAAGTTAATGCAGCAAATTGTATTTAAGAATCTTCTCCAGCAAATTGCACCGCTCTGCGCAGATTCATATCTGACGTAGCATTTGTATTTTGAGCGTGATGTTCACATATCCTACGATAGAAAGCAGACAAACATTTCTGAATTATTATGTAGACTAGCATTCCCGACAGACGTTGCCCCGTACTATGAATATTGATTTCAAATTTGTAATTTATACAAAAAACCTTTAAAATTTGTATGTTTGAATGTTAAAAAAATATTTCTGAAAGCACGAAAAAAAATCTATCAAAAATCTGCGTACCTACCTACCAATATTTTTAATGCCAATGGTTTTAAGGGAAACAATAATTTTGTTGTTATAGAAATTTTCATAGATGGCGTTGGCATCGCAGGAAATATATTTCACACTAACTTTAATAAATTTTCTTATGCATTTTTTCAAATTTTTAATAGTACCTAACTAAGTTATTCACAGATAGATTTTTTCACATATCGTCGCTTATCGAACAACACCGCTCAACTCATTTTTACCAACTTTTCAGGAGAGTGAAAAAACTTCCTATTTTGGTGAATTTAAGTGTTTATTTTTTTTTTTTAGTTCAATTTATCATATTTTTGAATGAGTAATAGTATTAATTGCTAATATTTATGTTTTTTCAGTTAATTATAGTTTTAAACTGACTTGGGCGGTATTACACAAATATTTTATAGACTTAGGCGGTGTTGAATTACAATATTCTAATGAACGAACCACTAGGAAACAGTTATAATTTCAATATTATATTGTTATTTTTAAATATAAAACCATAAATAACTAGGCATATAGCAATAACGATCCAATTTTAACTCAAAGTATCTAGGAACATTTCCTCTAAGAGCATTATTGAAAAAAAAAATTAAGCTCCGCTTTCTATGACGGTCGAATTTGGTTCACAAGAGAATAAAAAAAATAATCGTCTATGTTAAGAATTCGTGGTCTTACAAAACAAGAGCTTTCATTGTCCATCACTTAGCTGTAGTTCGATTTCTTACTACACGAAGAGATTCATGGAGGTTTCATGCTTCGAGCAGGCTTATGGACACCATGTTTTACCATTTTTTCGGCTATCTTTCGCCTTTCCGTCACGTCTTTAACCTTCAACTTTCATTCCCTTTTCTTTCTTATGTTGCGTTTATATGTACTTACTGGGTTCTTTTGTTATCTTATAAAATTAGCCCCGTGCTCGTCCACTGCAGGTCATTGGCCTGCTTAGAGCTCAATCATGTTCATGTCACTACTCCCTTTCGCTGGCCATCTGGACCTGACGGCCCGTATGATGTCGTCACTCCACCTCATCGGCTGTCTATCTACTCTTCTAAGGCCAGTCTCTTGTCTTCAGTTTGTGGGTCTCGTAATCTACTGTTCGTCGTCTCCAAGTAATAGGTACATGAACAGTGTACTTTCATTTGAGTTTGGCAATTCTATCACCCACATCGCTGACTCATGTGCAGCTTCGGATATCAGTATTTCTGGTTGGGTATCTTATTGAAATACCCTTCTTCTGATCATAGATCTTTCCATGGCATGCTGTGCGACTCTCATCTAATGTACTTATGGTATGTTTTATGAAAGAGCATGCTTTACACTCATAAGGCAATGTAATGTTGGGATTTCATCACCTTATTTCGTAATTAAATTATTATTGACAAATTACATCATCGTCAAACTTTAAAATCATTTTACATCCTTAGTATTTCATTTATTTATAAATTATAAAGAAAATTCAAAGGATAACAACTTTTGGAGACTCGTCAACTTGTTTTGCGCTACAGAAGCGGCAAATGTGTATTCAAAAGTCCTCAGGTGCCACAGTTTCGAATGGTATAATATAGAGTGGAAGCTAGTGGATTGTTGCCTGTTCGTGGAACGTTAGGTGTCCGGGGATCATCAAGAGGTGATTTTTGGTTTCATGAAAATATTCGTTTCACCAATTGGACATCAAGCGGTGGCTGTTGAAGTTGGGGATTCTTGAGAGGTGGCTGTAGATCAAGAAAGTGTCATTCAAGTGCTATGTATGTTGGAGTTTATGGCAATGTTGTTTTTTATAAGAATGAATCTGTGTTCAATCAAAATAAACACGAAAACTTTTTTGCCTCTTTCACTTTAAGCTATTAAAAATTTGTATCGTGAAAGAGGAAGATTGTCAGCACTTGGGATCAAACCCACTAGCTCCAGTAGAAAACAATACGAAACTTGTCGGAACTGTTAGGCTACCAACCACTTCCAATCAATTAGTCCGGCATCTTCCAATAATTGATATATTTCTTCATTTTTACTCTTATACTTCAAATACTAAGGTATTGTATGTAAGCATCCATGGGACATTTTTTTCCAAAAACCTATAGAAAACTTGATGTAACACCGCCTAAGTCATTTTACTGGGCCAAGAAAGTTAATGACAACACCGCGTAAGTATTTGGTAACAATTTTACTTGACTTTAACTTGGAATAACATGCAACAACAATAGGAAACTAAGCATATTATAATGAATTCAATATCTAACATGTGTTATTTCTATGTTATTCAGTTCATAGCACAAAGAAAACAGAAAAAACATGCGAAAAACAATGATCAACACTCGAATGGCACCAAACTTACGAACATTGTATGGCGGAGTGACTACTTGAGCGGTGTTACAGGGCTAAATTACTTGGGCGCTGTTACTATTTTTCAATTATGGCCTTTGATTGGTTGAATTTTAATAATTGGACCTATGGGTACACGCGGGAGAAGTAGCTCTATCTTTCTGCATTCAAAAGTCAAAATCGTCATTTTTCGACTTGGGCGGTGTTGTTCGATAAGCGACGATATGCCGTTGTTGCATCATAATTCGTTCCATACTAACTTTAATTGTCAATTATTTGATATCCATTTTCGACGTTTTATTAGTTACTAGTTTTTTAAAGGCGCCCGTGGCGCCCACCTATGGCCTTTTCCTGCAAACATTGCTTTCTCATAGCTGAATTCACATGTGACACTTCAAAATACTTGGTTGTTTTAACTCTTTATGAAAACTCATAAACAACAAACTTTTAATTACAAACTTTCCATTCAAATAGCTTTTAGCATGTGGGTATTTAACTATTTGATCGCGTGTGTGCGTTAGTTTTCTGATTTAGTAAACTTTTTATGCAAACTTTGCATTTGTATGGCTTCTCTACGCTATTAATTCACATGAGAATCTTAAAAAAAATACTTTACTGTGCAAACTTTTTATTGCAAACATTGCATTCGTATGGCTTTTATCCGCTATTAGCACTTCATAATAGAACTCTATGAAAATTAATAAAAAAAAACTTGAACTTTTTATAACAAACTTTGCATTTAAATGGCTTTTATCATGAGTTATTATTTGATTGATTAAACTTTTTATCGCAATTGTTGCATTCGTAGGTCTTTTCTCCGCTATGAGTTCTCGTGTGACTCTCGAGTCTGCAAACTTTTTATTGCACACATTGCATTAGTAAGGCTTTTCTTCGCTTTGAATTCCGGCTGTGTGTTAGTTTCCTAATTTGGTACATTTTCTTTCTTAAGACTGACTTTGCATGTGAGTTTTTAAATACCTAACCCGAAAAATTGTTTTTCTCTACGTCAAGACCTTTATAAAAGTGCTCAGCCACCAGGAATAATAATATTATTATATTACTGTCAGCTGTCACTGCTGCAAGCCGTATGTTAGTAGAACAAAATCTTTAGTTGCGAGTGGCGCGCCATCTAGCGGCGTTAATGACATCAGTCAGTCAGGCAGTCAGTCAGTCAGTCAGTGAGTCAGTGTTCAAGGCAAATATTATATAGATTCTGTTATCCGGAGTGGAGAAGAATTCAATAAACTAAAAATGATAAAAATCTGTTCAGCCGATCTCCAGTTATAACATAACTTATAAGTGTTCGCAATAACCCGACTTTCTTATATACCTATTATAGATGATTTTTTTTTTGTTTAATTATGTTAAAAACATTATCAGTTAGCTGTCATTTAGTCATAGACAATAACACATAATTTATGAACTCAATGATTGTTTAACTACTAGGCACCTACATCTACCTACATACCTCCCACTTGGAGGGTGTACATCAAGGAGGTTCTTGCCTAGTACGTACGTGAAGAAGTTGGGCAGTTCATGGTCACGCACAGGGTAACGCGTGGTTAGATGGAGTCACTGGAAAATATTATGAAATTATTGATTGCTGCAGGCAATATGGAGAATTCCGACTCTTATCAAACGTTCTCCTTTCTAAATTTCAAACGTAAGAACTAATATTCTTTGCGGCGATCATCGCCGGTCGGAATCAGCGTTCTTTAATTGTGTTTTCACTAGAGATTAAACGGATAACCGGCAGCTCTATCCGGAATCCGGCCTATCCGGCTGCTTAAACGCTATCCGGCCGGATACCGGATAATAAAAAAAGATAAGTTTGGATAAGTAATTGATTAATTTGGTAAAGTATCATTTAAGAAATACCTACACCTTGTAGGTAATCACAAGAAAAATCTACTTAGAAAATTTATTAGCAAACATACTGCATAAACTAACTACCTAAATAAAAATTATGCAGAAGATATACTTATTTCTTTATATAGAAGTACCAAGCGGCTTAATTCGCTTGTCTCCGTAAATAAGGATAGTTTAGAAAAAACATTCTGCTGGAAGATGCAGATAGATTCCGCGATTTTTGGGACAATACTTAACGTTCCGGCAACGGAGAAGTCCAATTGGTATATGTTACGTGTCTTCTACGGAGTCGGAATCTGCTTCAGCTTCTCTTCTTCTTTTAACCATGAATACTTGCCTCGGCTAGTGTTGGTAGAGCGGACTCCAGAATCTCTGGTCTTTGGAAGTTCGATCCAGGAGGAGATGATGATTTGTTTAATCAAAGATGTTGTTTGATAAATTAAGAAACACTTGTTTATTGCGTGTAACAGGAAATTGGAAAATATACAAAAGTTCAGAATTTTCACGTAATTCACAACAGTAATTGTATCAAATTTACAATCAATTAAAATGTTTGCTTATTCTTTTAAAACAACAATATTAATCACTTTTCGTATCTATGAATATAATTGGTTGGATTCTAAGGAAATCGCGGTAAGAAATGGTTTGAGTTTCTCCAACTATCAGGGAGTACTCTAAAATTTTATACGTCTGATTCCCACAAGGTGAGTTTTAAGAATAAATTTTGAAACAAAGGAAAAAAAAATACTTAACGGTCGTTTTACTTGGGTCAGCAGGCCCGTGATCATGTGACTATGGGTGAGAGAGATGGAAGATATCTGCCTCTCATATTCCCATACTCAGTAGCGAAAGTTTGACAACATAGGAATAGAATCTGCGTCGTAACTAATTATAAAAAAGGGGTGGAGAGAAAGTGAGTGAGTGAAATGCATAGGCATCCATCCCACTTACACCAGTGCAATTATATCCATATTTGGCAACATGACCTGTGGCCTACGTGCAAAATCGCACGATCAACAGAAACCAAATTATAAATAGATGCATACCTGTTAGTATAGGGGTAGGTATGTATAGCAATATTTGAAATTTATAAAGAATATTCCGTACTGAGACGGGTGAAGCTTCATAACAAAAAAATACATGCTACAATTCGATTTTTAGTTACCAAAAGAAAAAAAAGAAAAAAAAAAAAGAAGATTTTGAGTACATAAAAATCTCTTAAGGAGTAACTGATCCAATAAGGTAGGATCAAGGAATTTAGAATAATCCTTGAACATTTAACTTCAAGAGTTCCAAAGTTGTAAGGGGTATACCAAAGATAGATACCCTAGTTTAGTAATTAGGTATAACAAAAAAAATTTATATTTTCATACATATAGATAAGGAATTTAAACATGGCATGAGAAGAAAATTTGATTGTGGAAGTATGGGACAACCCTCATGAAGAGTACAACCTAGATTGGTAAATTGTTTGTCACACTTTCTTACCTATTCATCCATCCCTAACGGCCTTCATTCATAACCTCTCACTCCTAGATTTATTCATCAATAATTACTATCACACGGTTAGACAAACAACACAAAAAAAAAATTTATTAAATAATGGTTCCAAGCAGAGACTGCAATCCAATAATTCCACAAAAAAAAAAATTATTATTTTTAATCAATACAATTAACAATCCAACTGTCAAGAAGTAGAAGGTGACAGAATATTAAACATAAACATAAAAAAGATATAAATAAAAAAAATATTTCGTACAATATTTCCTCTTCATCAAGGACATCTCTTAAGAATATCTGATAGTGCTCACTTAGATTATTATTAATATTGATTTTAAAATGCCCATAACATTTCTCAAAGTGAGAAATGTCCACTGATTTAGTTCACTGTTCACTGAGTAGTTTAAGAGCACTCCTAAGGTTAGCTTGTAGCTCAAAGGTTTGGAGAGAACTAATTTAAATGTTCTGGTGTTTGTACATAAAAAAAAATTATTATATCATTTACAATTGCATAAGAGTATCCTGCAAAGAAAGAAATTCACTTAAAAAAAAAAATATATAAGAGAAAGGTATCCGTTGCCCAAAGATTACGGATCGACAAGTAAGAAGAGATGTCAAACTTCATGCTAGCTATTGTCCTGTAATTAGGACACAATACTAAGTTTTGAGCGCCACCTAGTTTGGGAAAATACGGGGAATGAACTAGGAAAATTCCAATAATAAACCAAAACAGCAAAAAAAAAATATTATCTTACTTCCTGACAAGAGAGAAAGATTTGAGTATGCCAAAGTTGTATAAGATTGATCCGAGCGTCCTCATTTCAATCGAATAGAAAAGTTAAGAATATACTTAAATAGAGAAAACGAGTTGCAACTCAAAAAAAAATTGTCTAAGATTATTAGAGAAGTATTAACTACAAATTGTCAGTAGACTAACGTTATGAGTCGACTAAAATATTAACTAATAATTAAGAAGATTTGTGGCCTTAATTAGGAACACAAAAAAAAAGTTTCATTGAAATTGATGTCTGCTCTACGCCAACAACGCGGTGACGAAAGATGCCATTTTTACATCAGATAGCGTGCTTATCATTGCACAGATTTACAAGCCTGGCATAACCAGAAATGTACCAAAAAAAAATTTTATTCAATACACATTATCATAAGGGTGCATTGCTCATTTACAGCTCTCAAAAAAAAAAAATAGGAAGGTTGAGAGTGTACCAAAGTTTATTATTGCGCTTATCATAGCACAGATTTACAAGCCTGGCATAACCAGAAATGTACAAAAAAAAATTTCATTCAACACACATTCTCACAAGTGTGCTTTGCTCATTTACAGCTCTCAAAAAAAAAATTAATTAGGAAGGTTGAGAGTGTACCAAGTTTATGATTCGCACAAATTTTCTTAACGGGTGCGATTAGATCAAGGAGAAGTGAATTGAGCATTCCAAAAAAAAAAGGAAGTGAATAACTAATATTGACCCTGTGTGTAACAAAACAGTATAGAAGGTATTACTACGATTAGGGTAATATCATGAAGAAAAAAAAATAGTTCCATGTGGATAAATCGTGACTACAATTAACGTTCAAAAAAAAAATTAACAATCGCAGAAGCGAAAGACAACAACACAGAATAGTATCCGCGCTCAATACCAAACTAGAAATTATATAGGACACCTAGAATTACACTGACCCAGTAAACAAAACGTATTCGACAAAAAAATTATTAGTGGGGAATTTATGAAAAGAGTCGATATTCTGACGCGCTTCTATGAAACTCGTTAGCCGCGATGCGGGGCGCAGGGAAGTTTTGTGGGCCGGGAGGTGGGTCTAGCGGTGCGCATGGAAGTTTTTACGGGGCGAGCGATGCAATTCGTAAACAACTGTGGAAGTTCACGTAATGTGTAATATGTCTGAACCACTCTCTCACAGGCTCAAAACATGCCATCTCGCTCACTCGCCGACTCTGGGCGGTGCTGTGTGTCGGGGACGCAACACGATTAGTGAGTGAAAAACCAGTTTAATGAAGGAGAGAACACACATTTTGTTAGTGATGTGAAGTTATAATATGAAAAGCGGAGCGGGATAACGTCACAACATTTATTTATTAAGATATTCTGGGAAGTATTTTTATTTACTACAGTCACACAAAAAAAGGAACTTAGGACGTAATTCTTCTACAAGTTATTTGAGATAATTATAATTATAAAAATTACTCGACAACCTAGAGGGATGTGGGTGGTATAGAAGATATGTTAATGGAATTCACATAATGGAAAGAAGTCTTTCATGACTTAGCCTACATCCTCGGACAAGGAACACGGTAATCTAATGAGAAGGCGTACCGAGTTCAAGTCGTTAGACGAAAAAAAAAATTAATTAATAAAAAAATGAAGTTACACTTAGTGCAACAAAAAAAATAAATAATAAAAATGGAGATCATGCTTCTTACCGGGTAAAACAGTATTTAAACGTGGGTTGTCCCAATATGATAGCCTGAAGCAAGAAGTAAGCTATCATACTGGACCACAAGGAAGAGAGATGCCAAGTAGGATCGTATACTTGGAATTCTCGCCCTGCTCCTCCCAAATGAATAGCCAACAGAAGGTTGGGTTCCAGGAGGCACACTTAGGATCTCTGAATATACTTCGATTAGAATTTTTTTGTTAAACAAAATTCACATGTATTGGGGTGAGCCCAATTTGACTTATGATTCTGACTGTACGAGACTAGTCAGGGTGTTAAAAGATAATAAACGTATGGGAACGGGTCCTCAGGAGCCCTTTAACCATAAATCAAGATATGATAAAACCTAAACTACAACTTTATTATATCCTTCGTATGGAACCTACCGATGGATCCACTATCACAATCCTTTAGTTCAAAAATTGTTCTTGATATTTTACGTACAACCTGAGACTTAATGAAGCGAGGAGCTAATTTTTTTGAAAAATATTGCGAAGCATTTGAGAGATAATGAGATCTTCTCCATACCAGCTGACCAATTGACAAGGATATGTCTTTACGACGCAAATTATAACGGTCCTTATTTTTATTAAAAGCTTGTACTAACGTTTGTGAGACTTTATTATATAGATTTTCTAAGGTGGAAATGTCATTCAATCTTTGTTTTAAGGGATCAAATGTTTCAGACGGGGAATCATGATTTATCTGTAGTGGCTTATAAAAAGAGGCGTGGGGAATGTACTCTCTACCGAACATCAAAAAATGTGGAGAATATCCGGTAGCAATGTTAGTCATAGAATTTAAACAAGAACAGATTTTTGGAAGATGTTTACACCAATTGCGTTGGTCCTCCTCTACTAATATTGCCAACAAGGTTACTAGAGACTGATTATATCTTTCGGAGACATTATGTTGGGGATGAAAATATGCGTTATATCTAAGATCATTTATTCCGTGGGAATGTAAGAATTCTTTAAACTGTCGAGAAACAAACTGTTTTCCGTTGTCTAAAACAATCTGTCGAGGGATTCCAAAGACTTTAAAGATTCTTTCTTCTAAGATTTGAATTATACTACTGGTATTTGCGGCTCGGAGAGGAAATGCCCAAGTTATTTTACTAAAATTACAAACTACAGTGAAAATGTAACGGTTTCGCTTATGACTCAGCGGTAAGGGACCTATGAAATCCATAGATATACTTTCCATGGGACGTTCAATTTTTTTAGGGTATTTCATAAGACCATGGGGCATTTGGTTATTATACTTGTAGGCCTTGCATATTTCACACTCATTCACAACCTGTCTAACAAGAGGTAATAATCGTTTACAGAAGTATGTACGGGAAATAAATTCGTAGGTTTTTTCCATTCCAGAATGACAGTTTCCCTTATGGTAGTCCAATATGAGACTTTCTATCTTACACGCAGGGACAACCAATTTCCAAAGGTGAGTGGGAGAGTTAGACAAGGAATCTTTTTTATACCTAGAATAACGATACAAGTGTCCATCATTTATCATAAAATTAGTGAACGATTGGGGTTTTTGAAGATAAGAATTGTACACCTTTTTATACCAGGGGTCTATAATATTTTCAAACGGTTCTGGAACAGATAGACTAGAAACAGGAATACGGCTCAATCCGTCGGCAAGGTTATTTTCGCAGCCACGCTTAAATACAAAAGTGAAATCAAACTGTGAAAGTCGGCAAGCCCATCTGGCTAACCTACCAGAAGGTGAAGAAATTGAGTTTAGGTATTTTAAACATCCGTGATCACTGACTACTGTAAAGTGTACTCCGTCTAGATAGCTTTTAAAGTGTTGTATAGAATCTACTATGGCGAGAAGTTCTCTCTCCGTGGTACTATAATTTCGCTCTGGACCGGACAATTTACGTGAATGATAAGCAATTATATATTCTACTCCATTAGAGTCTTTCTGGGACAAGAAGCTGCCCAAGGAAACTCCACTTGCATCACACGTCAATGTATACGGAAGGGAATAGTCTGGTGGTTTAAGGATTGGAGCGGAAATCATTGCTTGTTTCAAGGCTTGGAAGGCAAGTTCAGCTTCATTTGACCATTCGAATTTTTTACCGTTAAATTTATTACTCGTGAGGCGAGTCAAGGGAGAAGCAATCTTAGAAAAGTCCTTAATGAAACGCCTGTAATAAGACATTAATCCCAAAAATGAGCGGATTTCCTTACTGGTGGATGGTCTAGGATAATCTTTCATAGCACTAATCTTATCTGGGTCCGTATGAATTCCCTCCCTGTCAATAATATGACCGAGGTACTTAAGCGATGATTTACAAAACACGGATTTACTGAGCCTAATTGTCAAGTTGGCTTCTTTCAAGCGCTGGAGAACAATTCGTAAGGTGGAAATATGGGAATCAAAATCTGAACTACAAATCAAAACATCATCAAGGAAACTGAATACTCTTTGTCCCAAATCGGAGAAAAGCTTATCCATAATTCTCTGCATTTCGGCGGGCACGTTTTTCAGGCCGAACGGGCAGGTAACAAACTGATACATCCCTTTGGATTCTACATAGAAGGCTGTCTTAGGTCTGCTTTCTGGACTCAAAGGAATTTGCCAGAAGCCGTAGCTCAAGTCTAAGGTGGTTAAGAACTTGGTGTCTCTCAGATTATCCAACATATGGTTGATATTAGGGAGTCTATAAGAGTCTGAGACTGTGACCTCATTCAATCTTCTAGGATCGAGAACGAATCTAGCTGTGCCATCGGATTTTGGTACACAGAAGCAGGAATTTAACCAAGGGGAACGTGAAGGTTCTATTATTTTTAAAGCTATCATTTTATCTACCTCTTGACACATCTGAACTCGTCGTACATGGGAAGCTGGATATAATTTCTGTTTAACGGGCAAACTATCACCTGTATTAATGACATGAGAAACTACATTTGTCCTACCCAAACCCATCTTCTCAAAAGAAATATTCTCGAATTCATTTTTCAGGTCATCCAAAATTTTCCTCTGCGACACTGTCAAATCGTTTATGGAGTTAAGACATTTTGGAGCTGATTCTACATTAGACGACTGTTGATCAGATATGGATGCTACCGTAACATGAGTTTTGGTGGGGAACAACCGAGGAATTATTCCTGACTTTTCCAGAAAGGGTGACCCTAAAATGAATTGGTCAGGAATGGAAGGAACAATAACAAATTTAACCTGCTGAATTTTATTGTTGTAACATAATGGCAAAACTATGGTACCTATAGATCTTATGGAATTATTGTCAACCCCACGAATATTTTGCTGACAATATTCAGGACGGAACCCTATTTCGATAAAAGACCGATATAACTGACCCCCTAGGACATTACAAGCTGATCCGGTATCAAGCAAGGCTCGGAGTTGTATTTGAGAGATAGAAAATAGCAAATAAGGGCGTCGATCTCTCTCGTTTATTACGGAAACTTTATTGACCTGCAATGTTGAAAAGAACAATTTAACACTCTGAATCCACGACAATCTTTCGCGAGCTGAGGTCTCTGGGCTCGGGAAAATTGCAGGATTCATTGTTCGTTTTTTGAATTTCTAAGTGGGGGAGGCGGTTTACTCACGTCAGGTAAGCGTTGGCGTGGCACAGGATTGAAGGGTTTCCTAAACTGAAATGAATGAACATTATTGGCACTGGGTCCTGACTTAGAGTAACAGTTTCGAGCAATGTGACCTATACGTCCGCAGTGAAAACATTTAATCATAGGAGCAGAAGGCTGTTGAGAAGAAATTGATTGAACAGGGTTTTTCCTTACTATCTTAACTTTAGAGGGAGAGCGGGTTGGAACTGTAACCGAAACACACTCCAACTCCGTGCAAACTTCATCTAGCTCAGCAATTGAGTTCGGTCGCCTGGACACTAATACACTGGCGTATCTGCTATCTAATCCTTTTCTGATGGCCTTTAGGATATCTGACATACGCAATGGAGACTGTAAGGACTGATTCAAAAGGGTTATACGTGAAATGTAATCACTAGCACTCTCCAAAGGTTGCTGTGATGCAGTTAAGATTTCCAATCGTCTGTTGCCTTCAGCATCAGGCAAATCGAAGCGCTTGATAAACGATTGTTTAAGCTGTGTCCAAGTTTTAACACTGTTATAAAATGTCCGGTAGAAGGTGAGTGCTTTTCCCTCCAAAAATTCGGGCAAGGCGGGGCCTAGGTTTTCCAGTGGAAAATTTCGAGCTCGGGAGATTTCCTCCAATCTCAAAAAGAAATCCCTAACATCCTCGACACCGGAATAATGTTGAACTGGCCATGAACTAAAATTTACTGAATGTATGATGTGTGATTGGCTAACTGTAGGATTGGGTCTATCTAAATTTCTGCGAACCGGTGTAATAATTAAATCGTTGGAAACATTAGTATTTATCATTGTCACGGCTTGAGTGGGCGGAGAAGAAGGTACAAAACTATCACGAGGTGGATTAATCTCCGAGAGGCTATCAGGGCGTTGGATACCTAACAATCCCGAAGGGTGATTGTCACGCTGACCTACATCAGACAATAAGTTAGAATTGAAAAGTCTGCATTGCCTTCGCAGAGATTCAATACCTACATCAGGCTGGATTCCTCTATTCAACAGTGCTTTAGAGAGAGTCTTGCATGTCGCCCTCTCCACACGCGGAATAACTTGATCGACCAGGGATGACATTATTAAGAAATAAAACTAGCGGAGTGTGACTATCTCAAACTTTGACCACCGTCGGGAGTATTCGATCACAAGAAAGTCAAAAAAAAAAAATTATTAAAATTATCGAAGTTTTATCTCAACCTCACTCACTTATCCAACATTCAAGGGAGGAAGACCCTTTCTCAAGGAAAGTTATTGAATTATTGTGGCAGAACAGAGTACCCAAATGCAAAAATAAAAATTTTTAAGAAAAATTGCAACAAAACACAAAAAAAACTTTTCTAGTTGCCGTCGGCTGAATTTATCTGTAGGTATTGCAAAACTTTACGGCTCTTGGCCCACAACAAAATTTTAGCAATTTCAGAATTTAAATTGAGATAATAGAACTTGCTAATACTCAAGAGAGAAGAAAAGGGAAAAAAAAAAGGCAACTTAATACACCATTATCAAAAAAAAACTTTAAACACCAGAACACTGTGTTATTGCATTATTTAGTGATTTTCAAAAGAATTGGATTATTAATTACGTTTCGCTCACCAATTTCCTGTCCGGCATCTATGTGAGTCAAGGGAGGCGCAGACAAGGTTCCTCTGGATGTCTTCGAATCTTGACGCTGCTCGCATTGCCATCAGCTCGTTCTGGATTTGATGCTCACACGTTGGATAGCGCCATAATTGTTGCGTGTCTTCTACGGAGTCGGAATCTGCTTCAGCTTCTCTTCTTCTTTTAACCATGAATACTTGCCTCGGCTAGTGTTGGTAGAGCGGACTCCAGAATCTCTGGTCTTTGGAAGTTCGATCCAGGAGGAGATGATGATTTGTTTAATCAAAGATGTTGTTTGATAAATTAAGAAACACTTGTTTATTGCGTGTAACAGGAAATTGGAAAATATACAAAAGTTCAGAATTTTCACGTAATTCACAACAGTAATTGTATCAAATTTACAATCAATTAAAATGTTTGCTTATTCTTTTAAAACAACAATATTAATCACTTTTCGTATCTATGAATATAATTGGTTGGATTCTAAGGAAATCGCGGTAAGAAATGGTTTGAGTTTCTCCAACTATCAGGGAGTACTCTAAAATTTTATACGTCTGATTCCCACAAGGTGAGTTTTAAGAATAAATTTTGAAACAAAGGAAAAAAAAATACTTAACGGTCGTTTTACTTGGGTCAGCAGGCCCGTGATCATGTGACTATGGGTGAGAGAGATGGAAGATATCTGCCTCTCATATTCCCATACTCAGTAGCGAAAGTTTGACAACATAGGAATAGAATCTGCGTCGTAACTAATTATAAAAAAGGGGTGGAGAGAAAGTGAGTGAGTGAAATGCATAGGCATCCATCCCACTTACACCAGTGCAATTATATCCATATTTGGCAACATGACCTGTGGCCTACGTGCAAAATCGCACGATCAACAGAAACCAAATTATAAATAGATGCATACCTGTTAGTATAGGGGTAGGTATGTATAGCAATATTTGAAATTTATAAAGAATATTCCGTACTGAGACGGGTGAAGCTTCATAACAAAAAAATACATGCTACATATATTATGCCGCCTACGTAAGCGTAATTCATGCGTTGTACCCAAGGTAATTTACGCACTGCCGGGCTCTACTTAAGACTTCTTTAGCATTCAGCGAATTTTATTAATTTTGAAAAAAAAAACACCGATATTTTAAGGGGAGCGCTGTTTTTCCTCATACCGAGAGGGTCTTCCTCGTGTTCCGCTTCTTCGAAGCAGAGCTGAGGAATCTGGACATGGTGTGTGAGGAGGTCATAAACATTGTGTAAGATCGAGTGCAATAAAGATATTAAGGGTGCCGTAAACCTAAACAGATTAAGAAAACTCCGCATTATGCTATTCTGGCTACGACCTTGGTTTTGAGGGTAAAAGTTAAAAATCTAAACGCTCTAATCATAGGAAAAAATATAATCAGACCACACTAATCCAGATTAACTAATGCAGTTGATGTATTTTTCGACAATGTTCCCAATGATCCCATATGGATGAACCAACATACGCCGGATATCCGGTATTCGGCTGCTTAGTTGGCCGAATATATGGTATCCGGTAAAACTGCTATCCGTTTCATCTCTAGTTTTCACACTTAGACCCTTGACCTAGGTTCAAGGTGTAGCAGTAAGAGAAATTTTGAATATTGTAGACTGTGAAGGAACCAAAGAACATTTTGAAATTCAAATTGTTCGATTTTCAAAAATAATAAAAGCTCAATACTTATTATGTTATTTGAAAGCTGGGGGTAGTTTTTTTTAAACAAAGCTGATTAAAGAATTTCATTGTGACTAGCCATGCGTATGTGATAAAGAAAGTTTTATTACCCGCGGAACTGTCTTTTAAAATCGATACCCAGTGTTTTTGTTTGTGGAATTCGAGTGTAACAACTATTACACCGTTTTTTTCACAGGTTGAAGTATTATTTTTTTATACTTTTACACTGAAACGCCATACTCACTTTTGTTAAAAACACCTCGCCAGACAAGCTTCATGACTCAAACTCCCCATCTCCACATCACCGCGTATGTATGAAACATACGCGGTTTGTCCTGTGCGATTCATACCTAATATTTTTTCAAGAATTCTGGGAAGACTGTGTCTTGTTTTCATTCGATTATTCCTCTTCCTTGAATTACTCATTCTGCTATCTGTCGCTATTTTTTTTTCAGCCTTTCGGGATCAGCAGCCCGATTCACGGAAAAGTTTAAGTCTAAGTTTAGTTCGAAGTTCGAACGAAGTTCGATTCAAACTTTTCCGTGAATCGGGCTGCAGATCTCTTTACGCGGTTTCAAGGAAGTCTTCTAATGCTACATATTATTATCTACTTCTCCGCTTATAATAATACATTTTTTGACATCACAGAAATCACTGGTTATAATACCTAATCGAAGTTCCCGACTCTGTCTCAGAGTGTTTTTCCCGCGTCTTTATCTCTGTTTATCTAGAAGAGAAAGAGACAAAAATACAAAGCATTCTATTTTTATCTCTTTCACTGCCGGCATTAGTGCGTTTTTAGTGTCAATTATGGAAGTTCAACAGTGTTTTGTTTAATTTTTTTTTTCTTTTTTGGCATCATCAGTATATAAACTGCGTTCAAATACAAACCACGTACAAAATCTTCTTTTTGGTTTTTTTCCCTAAACTTATTTTAGTTTTGCGTTTTTTGTTATTATAATTTAATAACTGGTTATTCTTTTAAATCGAATTTTAAATGTCTGCCTGGGATCCGTCAGCCGCAGCGCATTTGGCCTTACTTTGTGCTGTTATTAATCACATAGCATATCGTATTCCCAGATCAAGGGTGCCACAAGTCAAAAATTATGGATATTTAGCTAAGAATGCCAATTGATAGTATATTATGTGCCGAACATTGTGATAAAGTGCCACTAGTCTAAAACTAACACATACAAAATTGTAAGGATATACGGCACTCTAGGTTTGTACAGATTGTTCTCACATCAAAAACTTCAACCATGGTTTTCTCTTTTTGAAAAATTTGGACATGTGGCACCCTTGATCTGGGTATACGATATTTTGTTCACGAATAGCTATCCTGTAGTATTACTTTCTATGAATATTGATTTCAAATTTGTACTTTATTCAAAAATACGATTAAAATAATATGTTTCAATGTTAAAAAAAAATATTTCTGAAAGCTAGGAAAAAATTCTATAAATATAATCTAAAAAATTCTAAAAATATATAAATTCTATAAATAAAATATGTGTATTATGTCGATGGTTTTCAGGTAGGTACCTACCAATTTTGTTGTTATGGAATTTTTCACTTGTGGCGTTGTTGTCAGTAAACTCGTTCCATACCAACTTTAATTCTATATTTTATATTATTTGCTATCCATTTTTCGAATTTTAATAATTAGTAAGTTATCCGGAGCGGATGAGAAGAGTCCAATAAACCAAACATTGTGAAAATCTGTTCAGCCGATCTCGAGTTATAAGTGTTCGCACTAACCCGACTATCTTTTGTATTACCGATATACGAATTCACACTTTGCTCACACTCGGGAATATTCACATTCCGTATTCTATTTGAGTTCCAAATTTAAATAAAATCTTTTGTCATTCCCAGACAGGTACCTACAGGTATAGTGTTACAGAAAAAATATCGCGTAAAATTATAATTTATTATGATTTCATTATTCGCGGTTTTCGCAACCGCGCTCTATTCTGAGTCACCATTTATAGTTTAACGAGAAGTTTCCATTCATTCAAGTACGCACTATGGCACTATGGTTTGAAGTTTATTGATAATTTCTTCGAAATATTACGCAGCAATTTACTGTAAGTTCTACCTCAAGGATTCATTACTTAATCATTTACTTCCACTAACCATTTCTTATACTCAAATTACGTATATTTTATTCAATTCAGAATAAAGCTGAAGAACGAAAAATTGACAACGGATATACTCAAAATAAAAGGGAAATTTTTGGTGATCCCCAATCTCCAATTTCATACTTAACGGACCTTGATGTTTTTTCAGGGTTTTCTACTTAGGTACATACCTAAAAACCTTTAATACAACAGAAAACATGACGTTTTGAAAAGAAAGATCTACTATATAAATTTATTCATTTTATTGACTTTATAATTTATGCTACGTTTACCTCTCCTCACACGCCCCTGCTTTATTAGGGAGGTAATACAAAAAAAAATATTCAAGGGAAAATACAACTGTTTGATCTTTGTAATTATGTTACATTTTTTGTAAATAATGTTTTTGTTTTCATTTGAATTTGCATTTCATTCTTCCAGCAGTGACCATACTTAGTTTTAGGCCTATGAAGTTCAATTCGATTCGATTTTTTTTCAGTTACTATCGACGCATAATATAAGGGGAAACACTTTTTCTGTTTCTATTAGAATCCAAAATAGAAAGAGAAGAACCGTTTCACTTGCTTCTGACCTGGCCATCCTTGAGGATGGAATCGATTTGTTCGATCTACATCATACTCGGTCGACCACGCCTTTACGTGCGTTTTTTTTTCAACCCTATAATTTATGTTTGCATCCATTCTTTTGACATGCCAAATCACCTCAAGTTATTAACTCTCATCTTCAAAGATGTAAATATGATGAAAATAGCAACACTTTTGGTATATTATGTAGGTTTCGATTCTAATTTATTACTGTACAAAACTATTCTAAATAATTGAAAAGGTGTTAAAATAAAAATAAAATTCTTTTGGTTATTGAAAATATAATATTTTTTTTTTTTTTTTTTAAAATGAATCTGTGCTCACTCAAAGTGAACACAAATACACTCCTTTACTCTTTCACAGTAAGCTACTTAAAGCTTGTGTCGTGAAAGAGGAAGATGGTCGGCACCTGGGATCGAACCACGACGTCCGCAGTACGAAAGCCGGCGTTGTAACCGCTGGGTCACCAACCACTTCTTGTATTGTATTTTAAATATTTAAATATCAACAAAATTTTATAAATAAAGTTATATCTGATTATCCGTTATCATTATAAACTCTATTAAATTATCGTAACATAATTAATTAATTGATATCGTAACATATCTACATATGTAAACACACATTGAAAAAAATTGTGATAACATCAAACATTTTCAAAATTCTTACCTATAAGTAGTACTTAAGTTGTTTGGGGATATGAAATTTATCTATATATTAAATAAATAATCATTTGGGGTAACCAGCGAGAGCTGCTTCACACCCATACACTTTTTTTTTCTTTGCATCATAGATTTTCAAATGCTTTTCAGGTTTCAAACTCAATCAGACTAATAGAAATTCAATGTTCGTTAATTATTGAAATTGATTTAACTGTAAGGCTTGATAGTTAATAATCCTTTCAAATGATAACAAAACTTACATCAAAATTACAGTAGAAAGTTTGTAAGTAATATTGTTTCGATGGCTAAAAATCGAATTCGATAACTCACAAATAAAATATGATAACATATAAAATATAGGGAAAACTGGTTGTTTTTTTTTCTTACTTTCTTACATCAGAATGCTTCAGAATTCAAAGCTTACAGCTACATAAAGTTTCATACGCACATACTACTACATACGTTTCTTTCTTTCTCACAACCTTTAAAGAGATAAGAAACAACATTCTGAGTACAGTAGTTATTAGTTTTTTTATACAATTTTAACAATACTTACTTATTGGATATTTTAGCTTTCTTAAAAAGATTCGGCATCAAAAATATCAGTCTGAATTATAAATTACTTCATTAAAAAATGCACATTATTGAATCATAAAAAAAATAAGACAAAAAAGATAGGTTATAAGTTATTTTGTAGAATTTTTAACAGGTTATAGTGGGAAGTTCAA
Source organism: Mystacides longicornis (assembly GCA_963576905.1). Lineage (NCBI taxonomy): Eukaryota > Metazoa > Arthropoda > Insecta > Trichoptera > Leptoceridae > Mystacides > Mystacides longicornis. The sequence goes on along the minus strand of OY756433.1, from coordinate 3,272,976 downwards.
GAAACTGGTTAATTATCTAGTTTTATTTAACCTTTTAAATTTCTTCTGGCAAACTTTTAACAGCTATTTTCATTTTTTTTTTTCACAAAACTCACATGTCCTTTATCAAATAAGGCGATTACAAGAATTGTTAGGCACCTGTCAATATATTATTTGCCTTATTTTGAAAAAAAAAAAAAAAAACAATAAAAACCATCATAAATTTGAATTTATTTTGGTACAAACGAATGCCCCTACAAACTTTTGCGAGAACGTTCAATAAAATTTTATTCTTCCCTTTGGCAAATTTTAAGTACATATATTATTACTCTTCAATACGGTAAGTACTTTTTTAAATAACACCCTAAAGTTGACAAGCTTTTGAAATATGTATTTTGTATACAGCTAAGTATGTACATCCTTTATTGGACCCTTGAAATATACTATTTATCTATTTACAAACTATTTCATTAAAAACCACAAGAATTGAATATAAAAAAATATCAGAAAACAAAATCTAATTCTTAAAATCTAGATCGGCTTATCATGGGAATATATGCGGAGAATTTGACGAGGTTGATGGATATGGATGCAAGGGCGGATCCAGCCTTGGCACCAGGGGGGGTCACAAAGTAAAAAAAAGGTCATCTTAAAAATTTGGTATCTGGAAATTACACTTTTCCTAAAAAAAAAAAAGGTCATTTTCAAAATTTGGTATCTGGAAACTACACTTTTCCTAAAAAAAAAAAGGTCATTTTCAAAATTTGTTATATGGTACTTTTGCTCCAGGGGGGGGTCATGGCCACTTGAAATTATAATTATGCTAGCAAAATAAAGATTTTATTAATAAATATCACTGCCCTACTTGAGATTACATAGCCTAGGGGGGGGGGGTCATGACCCCCCTAACCCCCCCCCCCTGGATCCACCCTTGTATGGATGGTGGAATAGAGGCAAGAAAAGCAGATACCTCACATATGGCCAAGTAATTTTAAGAGGATGACTGGTGATTGTTTGGGCTGCAAAGAGTTGAGAATAGAGGTATCTGGAGGGCTAAGAATAGAAGATTCCTTTCTTTAGGTTTGGTGGATATTAGATTGTTTGACAGAAATTGATGGTGATTCAATCAAAATATGGACAAAATATAGATAATACTGAAAAGGGTGGACGTTATAGAGAAACTAAATTAGAAAATCAACACAACGAAAATTTCAATTAGATATACATATATACATGCCAAATAACCAATGCCAATAATTTCCCATAATGGGGTTCAAAAGGGTGATTGTTGTTGTAGTAATAAAACGTATGGGAGGTCTATTTATTTTCTAGGTTCAACAGTAGTTTGTGAAAAAAAGAGAAAATCTTTGTCATGACAAAACCCAGTGCTCCTTTATGCAGATTGAGCATACTGAAATCAAAGGAACTTTCATACTTACCGAGAACTTAAGATAGTTCAAGAAGACTAGGAACTGACACAGGACAAAACTAATTTGCAAAAGAGAACCAAATTGGCCGATCCAAAAAACAAGAACAAATACGAAAATTCCGAGCATAAAAATCAAAGCCAATTATTGCATTTCCTTAATTTAACTCTTTCTTTATATTTTTTCGATAAACCAACGTTGCTTATCAGCTCAACCAACTGGCTCATTTTAGGCTGTGAATTGTTATTGTCATCATCGTCGGCATCACTGTCAGTATTGTAATCCAAAATCTTCGATTCATTTCTGGCTTTTAAACTCAAATCATAACTGTCTTGTAGTCTTTTTAAAGCACTTTCATCAATATCACAAAAACTCTCTCTCCTCCTTCTGTCTAAAAGTACTACGTGTTTTTCAAAAAGTTTATTTTTGCACACATTATTATTACTATTATTAGTTTTATTTTGGTTATCAGCTGTTTTTGTATTATTATTAACTATTGTATCATTTATTTTCTTTTTTATCACAGAATCCTTCGAAGTGACTGAATTCAACCATTTATTTGCCACTTTGATCAAAATATCCTCTTTATCCTTCTCCTTTACCGTTGGTTTTTTTATAGGATCTTCATTAATCGTTAAAGTGTTTGGTGGATATACAATGCTGGGGCGATTGTTTGTCATAAGTTGTTCTGGATGTTTGTGGAGATACTCTTTGGACCTAGTCTTGACTCTCCTTAATCCTTCGCATTCGCTCAAAGCTACCCCACATTTTCGTGACAATTTCAAATCGTGAGATTTCAATTTGAGTTCTTTCAGAGTTTTAGTTTGGCTGTTGACTAACTCTGAAGTGATGGCGCTGAGGGATTTGCTCTTTTGTTTTGGCGAATTTAAACTCAAAACAAAATAGTCAGGGGCGCTAGAGTTTCTAATTTCTAAATTGTTCATTAGCAAATTGTTTTTATTTGTTCTTGTTGGTGTCAGATGATCGTTGCTGTTAAATCCATCCCATTCGTTTTGGAGTCTCTGTCCTATAGCTGGTAAGGGGCTGAAAGGAGACAAGGTATCCTTCAATGCAGGAGCAGTTTCTAGCATTCTTATAACGTCGTTTTGGGTCTTATAAGCAAATCTTTTAGGTCCGTTGGAGCGAGGTGTTTTCAAACTATTTTTATAAATTTGTTTATGCACATGGATTATTTTTATAATAGGTTTAACACTTGGAGGTTTGATGAGATTATCCTCTCGAGTCTGAGATGAAAACATGTATATCCACGATGTTCTTTTTTACGAAAAAGCATAATGTTTTTTGAACGATTTTTTGCCACCATTTTTATAAACAACTTTCGTTAAATTATTTTGAAATATAGTTAATCACAACAATGATACAAATTCGAAATTGTACAAAAACCACATTGACGCGACCATTGCCTACATTTTCCAACTGAAACTAAAAAAGAGGCTTTCTTGTAAAAGTCAGATTGACGGCATGAAGTAAAATAAGCCATGAACCCCATCAAAACTTGAAGGGTTTATAAAAAGTTCTAAACTCACTGTAGTAAGCTACCGATTCCAATCGAAACGTGAACGATCACATTTTTATAACGGCGCTTTGAGCTTTCGTACCATTGATAGTGAGTTAACAAGTCATGCGATGTTTGATTATTTTTCAAGGGAAAACTGTTTCTATGGATGACACATTCGTGAATAGAAAAAAATGAAGCTTCATATCACTTAAAGGGTGTTAAGAAAGGACGAGTTCTTTTTTATTGCTTATGCTAACACTAAAATTTTCTTTTTTTTTTAAATATTTTTTATCTATTTCACCATAACGAACGTTCCGATAAAGGTCGATTTCTTTCTATATTGTTGAAACATACCTTTAAAACTCTGAAATGGCCCCGCAATTCCTCCATTTTTTTTTTATTATTTCCTCTCATGTGAAGGAGGCCAAAAGGTTGCTAGACTGATGACTAGGGTCCATATATAAACGAATTGACCTTGCGTTATTGGTTGAATTTAAAAAAAATATATTTAAACTTCAATGAAACGTTTTATTGGTTTTTCCAAAATTTTTACCATGCCTACTAATTAAGCTTTTACAAATACACAAATCTCCGAATGAAGTTCCTAAACAAAAAATGTGTAAAAGCACGAGAGAAATATTTGAAAACTTTTTCCATGCCACGTGCGAAAGATTGTGTAAATAATAATAAAAATCCTAAGTAAAATGACGTGAATATGCTTCTTTTATGAAATTTTTGTGTGTAGATTTACTTATATTTTTTCTTCATATTTTATGCAATAATTGGAATTGGCAGGATCGATTTATGATGTAATTCAATAATATATTAGGTAGATTTTAATCCAAATTTTATGGTTACCATTGATTAATGATTACCTATATTAATTTTGAGTATCTACCTATACCTTTTCGACATTAGTTTGTTTAAAACAATGTGTCTCTCCACTAAGAGTATTGGGAGGCAATTAGAGCCCTTTATTGTGGTCATTTCTGTGTTAAAGTTTCCAATATATCTCCACATAGCATGCATTATGTACCTTACCTATCATGGAAATTTATTTTGCTACTTTCTATTTTTTTTAATAGGTAAATTGAATCGATTGACTATAAAACCCATGATCGGAGGCCGAACTTCATTTATTTTGGTAATTTGCCAGTTATGTACAGTATTTCTAACACATTTCCCAAACATGGCTACCGATTTTGTGTGTGTTTTTATTTACGGTTGAAATATATATTTTTTACAATATAATTATTATTTTTGCCATCACGTCTGCATATGCACCTATTTTATTAACTTCTTAAAACTTTTCTTGACTTAGAATTACATGGATCTAAAGAAATAAGAAATGCTGAAAAAAAATAAAATCAAATATGGTAATTATATTGATGAAAGATGTTAAAAATGAATTTTATTACAGAACGGTATTGAAATGGATATAGTTGAGATCCTACCGCCATCTACCGACAAACAGTTGTTAGTAAAAATTAATAGCTCAAATGTTTTCACTATTTTCCAACAGATGTCTCTACATTTAATAGTAAAGAATAATGTAGGTAATTACTACCAACACAAAATAGAGTGCTTGTATAAACTTTAAAGGGTAAAGTGAGCACTTTAAGCAAGCTGTAGAAGACGTAAGAAGCCCGTAATAATTTAATGGTTGCATCAAATGGTTAGTTCTTAAAATACAATTAATAAAAATAATATTCTTTTTTCGAGACACGGCGTCTCATAAAAATATACATATTAATATTCCAGTGCACAAGGCTAAAACACAAAAGTGTGTTAATGATTTTGGCTATTAAACAAAAGAAAAAGAAGAAGACCATTAATGCGTCGATTCGTTATTAATTTCATCCTAATGCACTTATGTAGGTATATGTTACTAGGTCCGTAATAATTCGTCACGAAAACTATGAATCAACGCAAGGATTTTGACAGACGTGAAAGGGATCATTAGGAGCAATGCTGGATGGGTCATTATTATTTTGGGTCGAATGAAATTAGTCGTTTGAAAGCTTAAAAAAATATATGAAATAATATTTATTTTATTTGTTTGTGTGTCGGGAGAGTCCAAGGACAACGCTAAAGCTTTTATTATTTGTTTGTAAAGTCTTCAAAGAAAAGTGTGTCAAGTTTATTCGTAGGAACAATATAATAGGCTTGCATTACAAGCGGTTCTATATTATACTAGATGTTACCACCCTATTTTGAGATATGAATAATTAAGCGCTTTTAAATAATGTTTACCTACTTGTAAAAACAACATTTTTTTAAATTAAATAACTCGTATTTTTTTCAATCTACACACACACACACAGTAGAAACCAAACAATTTTTACTCTTTAGCAATTTAATAAGAAAAATAGCACTTCTTTATACTTACTTACTCTTTATACTTTATATTTATGGCGCTAACAATCTGAAGTTTTTTTTTATTTTGCACAGCATTCTTTTTCGAGTGACTTGGTAGCTGAAATATTTAGCTACAAAAATTTTCCACAATGTCCCGGTTACCTTGAATTGGTGTCTGGCAATAAGATGGTATTTTTTTAGTCAAGGCGTAACCGTGACAGATGGCTTGGCGTGAACCTTTAGCCTAGTAAGATCGTAAAGACCAACACCACCTATAAAGACAGTAGGGATGCCGTTTGATTAAAAATTTGTAAAAGTAACTCGTTATAGGTAGGAACTTTATTTAAGTGGAAAAAATAGTCGCCTTCGAAGATCGAATTCATTACCTTGCGTAAGGAAATGTGTCAAAACGTCAGGGATCAAACCGTTAGCTTGGATGTTATAACATTAAATATATTTTTTTTTTTTTTTCAAAAAGTGTAGGTACATACGAGTACTTACATAATTTGTCAATGCATCATTTTTTACCAACAATTCCACAAATACGTGTGCATTGAAAAGTAAATTCAACGCATAATCAACGAAATTCAGTCACATTGATGCAAAAATTTACGGAGTAGGTATGGTGTTATAAATAAAAACTACAATTTATAGAAATAAAAAAATCTGTTTTCATATAATTTAAATCATGCATTTGGTAACCTTATATTATAATGAATTGCTCAAATTTAACCTGACATACACACACGTTACCTAATAGTAGGAAAGTTAGCATTTTATTAAACCCACTGCTTCCTTTATCCATTAATAACGCAATATGAATGCTTTTGAAATCGATTATTGTATCATGATAGCTGATACCTATGAACCTGGTGGCAAAGACATAATTACAATCATAAGTTATTCACTCTGATAAAAACTACAGCATATCATATCGATTATTCATCTATTATTGCCTGTGTGTTTAAACTACATAATATAATCCTTATAAGTATAAAACATAATATAATGTAATTCTTCAAAAACGTTACTTGTAACTTTGTAATACTTAGCCATTATACCGATTTGAGGGGTTAAATAAAACTTTGCAGTATTACGATATTTTTTTTTTTATCCGAAATATATTTTCGGCCGACTATGCGACGGCCGACTATGCGATAAAGTTTATAATAACTCTCCGCTGAAGATGGTCGCATAGTCGGCCGAAAATATATTTCGGATAAAAAAAAAAAAATATCGTAATACTGCAAAGTTTTATTTAACCCCTCAAATCGGTATAATATAATGTAGTTTAAAAATGCTTCATTCAACTTGATGACAACCGACCTCGCTAGCCTAGTTGTACTAGCGTAGACTTCAGATCCGAGGTCCCGGGTTCGATTCCCTGTCGGGTCAGAGTTTTTCTAATGTTTTTTTTTTCACTTGAAATTTCTACCCCGGGATGGCCTGTCTCAGATTGGACGGGACCGGTTGACTGGAAAAAATTGCCTCATGCAATAAGTTTCGCCGGCTATACTGACACCAAAAGTGTTATATTATACTAGCTGACCCGTCGAACTTCGTCCCGCCTTAAAGTCAATAAAATATTGCTGGGTAACATAAGATAGCTAACATACATGATAAAACTACTACAAACACGATAAAAAAAAACTGTTCAACCGATCTCGAGTTTAAGTAGTGTTCGCACTAACCCTATTTTCTTTTATATTATAGCTAGATGTTAACAAATTGTAAAAAAGCTTTGAAAAAAGTACTTACCATCAAAAATGTTCGTACGTATCAATATTTTTTAATTTCAATGGTGGTCACATTACTCAGCGCAAAGGGTTTGTACCTGTTATGCTGAGTAATGATTTTTTGATTGTATAAAACAAATAAAAAAATTAAAATAATAAATAACCACCATCTGTGGAAACATAGGGAAACATTGATCTATATAATCTTTCTACCAAAATATCAATCAACCAGACATCTTCCTATTTCCCCAACAGATGGCGGTAATGTCCCCAACAGAAAAGCCGTCCCATACCTACTAACTTAAATATTATATTTTATATCATTTCTTACCCATTTTTTTTTTCAACTTTTTACTAGTTATTCTGTTATCCGGAGCGGAGAAGAAACCAATAAACTAAAAATGATAAAAATCGACGATAATATGTCAAAGCAAATAATGACCGTCTCGACTGCTCTTCTAAAAAAAAAATCGTACCTACATAATATATCAAGGGACACGTTTCGTTATGTAACACTGTGTTTTGATTTTAGTCAAAGAATTCTACGTAACAAATTTAATTAAGTACCGTCCAATGAATCAAAGGTCATTTATATACACATGTTTTTTTTTTTTCAAGCTAATCCCACTTTTTAAATATTTACTAATTGTATAATCTGTAGATTTCTGTCCGCATAAGCTGATAAAGTTTTCAGAAAAGTATGATAAAATCACACGCATTTTTTTGATTATGTTATCAAAGGATTAAAAGTCGCACATTTCTTCCATTATTTTCAGTCTCAAGTACATTTATCAATTACAAATAAATGTTTACGATAGTCAATACTGGCATTTGACAGTATTTCTCATTCAAGGTTAATTGATAAGCTGGAATGTTTGGGGATAGAAGATAGGGCTCTGTCACTTTTTAAGACATACTTGGTAGACATAAGACATGATGGGAAGCAATTCACTAAGATAGGCGACACACTTAGTAAACCGGCCACATCGGAATTCCACAGGGAACAGAACTGGGTCCGATTTTATTTATAATATACGTCAATGACATGTTTAATTTGAACTTGAACAGATTGGCGATAAATCTGAAACGATAAAAATGATTGAAAGCGATATCGCCTCAAGTTGAACGCCTTTCAACTTTTGTATCTGGTGGAACGATTCACGCATGCGCAGATATGCGCGGCGTCCGTATGTTCTGTTTCTTGACAGTTGACAGCACTGCTCTAAATTTATTTCTCCTTAGAATCCAATTCCGCACCCAATATCTGCGTTTTTTTTTATTTTTCCTCAATTAGGAGTCTTTTTATATCGTCTAAAACAATATTTTCAACTAACTCTAATTACTCCGCGACTTCTACCTCGACGTCCGCCATTTTTAAAACAATCAGCGCACCTGACAGATTGAATGTATGTCGGTGGACTCGTGTGAACACATCAGACGATCAATGGGCGACCGAACGATATTTTTTTTTATGCAAGCGATATCGTCTGGCCTTATATCGCCCCGTCTGAACACCGCATTAACCAGCTCAATAGTGTCGTATGCAGACGATACGGTACTGTTAACCAAGGGCTCAACGTGGCAGGAAGCGGAGAGACTAGTCAATATCGACGTTAAAATCCTTCAACACTGGTTTAATATAAATCTACTATCGTTGAATGTAGATAAAACAGCCTGCTTACCCTTTGCCATAAACAGTCAGGGACTACCAAGTGGTTTGAATATAACTATACACAAGTAGCGATGGATATTGTAACTCATCATGTGCCCCTTTGAAAATAATACAAAGCACAAAATATCTAGGTATTCTTATCGATTGTAATGTAAAATGGAAAGAGCACATAGATGCAACTGTCAAAAGACTACGAAAACTTTATTATATATTTATTGAACTGAGAGACTTACTGACATTGTCACAGTTAAAGGAACTTATTACGCTCTGGCCCAGTCACTTTTGACATATTATGGTATCATCGCGTGGGGAGCCGCGTATGATAGTACTCTGCACCCTTTAAGGGTTGCCCAGAGAGCGATTCTTAAAATTATTTAAAAAAAACCTAGGGACTATTCCACTGCATTGCTATTTTCGGAATTTCGGGTGCTTGATACCACTCAATTGTTCAAAAGAACTGCTCTGCTTCAAACTTTTAAAGAAAGAATAATTTGCCCTGAGCCTGAAGAAAATAGCAGCAGAATCCTTAGATCCATAAATTGTTTGCCAATACCCCTTTTTAGGAAAGATGTGAGCCAGAACCACTACCTGTATATGGGGATCAAATATTTTAATGATCTCCCAGCTGAGATGAGAAATTGTAAGGAGTATAAACTCTTTAAAGATAAAATTACAACTGTTATTATAAAAATAATAACGTGTAAAAAAAAAATAAAAAAAAATAAAAAAAATAAAAAATATATAGAAAGTTGTTCTTATAAATTGTGTGATTATTGTACTTGTGTGTTTTGTGTTAAATACTATTATTGTCGCATTAATGTACATGCAGCTGAGTTCTATATGCACTGTTTTGATGTCATGAAGGTGGCCACGCCCCTCTCTACTCGAGCCTAGCTCTATTAGAGGGACAGTGGTCATGTTGTTCAGCAAATTAGCAGCATTTTTATATTAATTGTACTTATATTTTGACATATTGTATTGTTTATATTTTGGATTAAATAAAATTTATTAATTATTATTATTTAGCATCGCTCTGAACCCGGCCGTTTCAGAAGCAAAAAGAAGTCACTGGGCTCTCTCTATCTTTTGTCGGGCTCTTCATTCAATGTCGTGTCTACCCGGCGCTGCGATGCTGTTGTCTTCCAAACCAACTCTTTATCAAACACCCGTCTCAATATCTTCAGCTTTCTGCAATCCCATGATCATAGGCAGACCTGTGATCATCTCACCCTGGTCAGTCCAGTAGGTAGGGCATCGTCATCTACCTTTCTGACAACAGTACCTAAGCTCTTCAAGATCATCACACTCTTTTCTCACTATACCTATAGGAGCGGCCATAATTCACGTGAGCTCAAAAAGTAAGGGAAGGTCTAGCTGGAATATCACGTGTTCTGTGGGGCTAGTACGAGTTTTATCGAAAACTAATTACCGCAAATAAGCGCTTATTAGCGTGCAAACAGTGTTCCGAAATCAAACGAACGAATCATTCGATCATTTTAGTATATGAACATTTTTCAAAATTCGATCATCGAAAACTTATATTAGGGCTACTGTAGCCGAAAGTTTTCGATGATCGAATACCGAAACGATCATCGAAAGAGTTTCGAAAATTTTTCATACTAAAATGATCGAATGATTCGATCGTTTGATTTTAGAACACTAAATGCACGCTAATAAGCGCTTAATTGCTTGCAATTAGCTTTCGATAAAATTCGTACTAACCCCACTGTTTCTAGTATGTCACAAAAATATTGTAAAAAAAATATGCATATTTAATAGCAAATAACAAAGATGAAAGCGTGCTACATATGTAAAAAAACAAAGTACCTACGTAGAAAAGATAGACGTTACGAGATTTTGGAGGAGGGTAGTGTGAAACCTCACCCAAACATCACCAGGGGGTTGCTATAAAAACCTCACGTGACTAATGGACAAGCCCTTTATGACCAAAGTATGGAAGAGTGGTCTGTAATAAAAAACATAATATGGTTGACATTCTTGTCTTTGTTTATACCCAGTTGGTTGAGAGTAGATTTATTAGCTTAACTATAGGCTTCTTTCCACGATACGTCCAAATTGCTAAGCTCTGCCTTTAAAGAACTGAAAACAGTATGAAAACTCTAAATAAGGATTAATAATCACTCTTTATATATTTTTTAAATAAAAAAATGGGTTTTCAGCATTGAATCATATGTAGGTACCCAAAAACGTACTAGAAACGGTATCTTTTCTGAAATACGTCTGTGAGTAGGAAGCCCCACTGTCATCCGTGAGTTCAAATCCCAGTGCCGACCATTATTTCCACTTTCATGACACAACCCTTTCGTTAGTGTGAAAGATGACAAAAGTGTATTGAGAGAGCTCATGCAGGTTCATTTCAAAAAATCAATACAATTCTTTTTGTTTTTATTAAGTAGGCACTTTTTGCAAAAGTCTAGAAAATTCAAATAATAAAAGTTTGTTTTTGCTATTTTCAATACCGAGAAAAGAACTGCTAGAATAAATAGCTTTTGCAAAAGAAAAAAGTGTTAAAAATTGTCATTTTTTGTTTCGAATGTCGCTTCTACATATTTTGTTAATTCTATGGCTTTCTGTTTTAATTATCATGACTGTTATTAAAATAATAATTAATTATGAATCATCCTTGAATGCCAGCCCTGACTTAAAAACAAGCAATTCGGTAATAACATTTATGTCTAAGTAACTTATAATTTAAAAATAATTACTTAATGTGGGTACCTGTATATTTTTTATTTTATGATTGAAACTAAATTTAGTCTTTTAGTCTAAATTTAGTCTATGGAGTGAGATTTGAATTATGTAGATATAGGATTACAGTTTGAATTCCAAGTTCTATATCGATTTTTCCACATCAATGAAAAAGTACCTACCTGCTTGTATACGCTTTCAATTCTTTCGTTTTAATGACGTCCATTCTGATGTATTTTTAGAATATTGCGGCAGATAAGATCTTCAATTAATTTTAACAAACTGTTATTGAATTTCTGTAATATGATCCTCGTTTAGAAGGGAGATTCTTTGAATTCGTCGCTTTATGTACTGAATTGAATCTATCAGATTTATTTTATTTTATTTATTCATTTCCCAAATTAATCAGTATACTTATACTAAATCTCTAATATATAGTGTGAACACTTATAACTCGAGATAGGATGTACAGATTCTTCCGATGTTTGGTTTGTTGGATTCTCCTCCGCTCCGGATAACATAATAACTAATAAAAAGGTGAAAAATGGATAATGGATAGTATAAAATATAATATTAAAGTTAGTATGGAACCGATTTCCTGTTACGCCATAACAATGATGATGATAATTATGATGGTAGTTCCCTCTCATTCTTGCAAATGCAATTGCCGCTCTTACAGTAGCCCATACCACTTACTCCAATTTTCATATAAAGAGGTAGAATGTCTGCATGTAATATTCTCAATATAAAAGGGATTTGTAAAGATTTGGCGAAGACCTTGCGAACAGATTTGCGACGATTTCGTAATTTTTTTGTCTTCCAAGGTTAAAATTTACAGATAGAAGATGAAGGTCCCAGATTGAGGCCCATTTCTTACTGATCCTGTCTCCTTAAGATTCCTTATCCATCGCCAACTTGCTGTGCTGACAGAATGGTTGGTTGTGAAATATGCCTCAATGGCAAAACTGTGTACCTAACCAGTGACTCCTGCCCTTGTTGACAATTACAATTTTGCGAACGAATTTTTCGTCAATGGAGTGCGAAAAATGAACTTTCCACTGGAACATATAAAAAAATATTTGAAGCAAACAAAGACACTTAGTTAAACATATAAAAAGTGGACAGTTGATTTTCTTCCTACTCTGCATTGTCGAAAAATTCGTTCGCATAATTCAAATAGGGTCCATTGAAGAATCCACCACATTTACGCATCGAACGATATTTCTATTGTCCGTTTTCGATACCCACAGAAAAAGCAGGAACCCGCTTTCCGGCATGCTCATTTAAATGCATTGAAACCATAGACAACACTCTTTGAGCCGGCCGGCGCGGGTCGGAATCGGCTTTCTACGTGTTCTTACCCTATCGTTCCAAAATCTTTCGGCGGATATAGGTACCTACCCTTAATTTAATTTTCAAATCACAAACAGCATATTAAAATAGTTATTTTATATCGATTGTGTCAGTATTCAGTGGTTAGATTCGGTGGGGTAGTGGGTTTTTATCGATATTTTGAAGGTTGTTCAAACAACGGACTGTCATTATAATATACAATACAGGGACCACCCTCTACTCCCACAGAGGGTTGACAATTATTTGAGTGTTACCAACAACATTAAGGGGGTGAAACGTCATTTGTAAACGTGTGTCCGAAAATTTCTAGAGAATTTTACTCGTCGCACGTATAAGGTCACCTAGCTCGTTCTTGGAACTTTATTTATTGAATAATTTCGCTGTAAAATACTCATTTTTTGAAGTCCAGAAAATGGTAGTCACTGATGTTAAGCCAAAGGTCACCGAAAGCACCAATGAAAAGTCTCGTGTAGTCGGATAATCAGCAAGAAAATGTTCTGGAAATTCTGATTGCATATGGATGCAATTTATAGAGAACTGTTAAGATCTATGGGAAAGCCTCATGTTCAATGATATGACAGAAACTCTTTTAGTATCACCATAACCTTTCTCTTAGGTATGGTCAGGAGTAAAAGAAATCAAAGAAACGGTAAGAAAAATAATAGGTACCTATATCGCTGTAAGAATCGTAAAAGCATATTATCAACTTTCTGAATGTTCTCCTTGCCTGAATGCCTTTATTATTACTTTTTTTTAAATTAAAACCTCACCGTATGTTCAGCGATTTTTTATAGTTTTTGAGTTATACCTACATTGATCACTCTCCCGAGAGTGGATTGCCGCGTTGCAAAGAGAGAGAAGAGTTATACATAATTATTTTAATGGTTACAGTGACTCCAAATTTTGAGGTACAAACGTATTTTATCCACGACCTCCAGTCGTGGAATCTATACCAGTGGGGCTAGTACGAGTTTTATCGAAAGCTAATTGCTCGCAAATAAGCGCTTATTAGCGTGCATTTAGTGTTTTTAAATCAAACGATCGATCATTCGATCATTTTAGTATGAAAATTTTTCGAAACTCTTTGATGATCGTTTCGATATTCGATCATCGAAAACTTTACTAGGGCTACAACAGGTGCCGACCATCTTATTCCTCTTTCGCGACACAAGTTTTAAGTAGTTAACTGTTAAAGAGTCAAATAATAATAAATAGGACTATTTATAACGCGCCGTTTAGTGACGACAGTGGTCACCTCAAGGGCGCTTTTAAGTTTGATTAAAGATAGTGATTGGTGTTCCACTGTTCACTTTGAGTGAGCACATACTATTTTTTTATATAAAAAATATAATAATAGGCGACATCGTTGGTGTAATGTTTGCGGTATAAAAACTTGATGATATTATATCAGTTTGGCCCTGTGCTAGGCTCACGGCCGCGCCGTACAGGTTAAATGGAGACTATGAATAATAGATCAGCCACAGAGGCAAACAAATCGATATTCTATAGGTTTTCCACCGATATGTACCGACCCCAAGCCTGCCTACAAGTGCGAAGTAATGGACGATGCTAACTACCCATACAATCATTATCGTATTCAATAACTCATTCTTATAACCATGATAGATGTCCCCTGCTAATCTCATTGGCAACTAAAATATCAGCTCAATAAAGGTTAAATTGTCTTAGGAATGTTGTTATTGTATTAACAATTGCGTGGGCTGGAATCCCGATACCGACCATTTTCCTCTTTTGCAACGCACGTGTAATGAATTATCTAACAACTAATGACTCTAAAAATTCATTACTGATGTTCGATTTTTGAATGGAAAAAACCACCACGGGCTTATGACCGTCTTCTACTGTTGTTTCGAATGCTGGCTTAGTGTGATCACTTTACGTTAACAACTTTCGCCATTAGGTGGTAATGTTTGAGTCTCCGAAACTCCTAATCATGAGAATTCTCGACATGTCGAAAAATCTCATGTATGCAATAAATAGATATTTAATAATAATTAATGAAATATAGAGATAAAAGTTGGAAATTATTGTTTCTTTGGGGAGCCCAGATTAATTTTGTATTAAAAAAAATAAAGACACAATTAATAAGATCTCTCCAGTAATAAAAAAACACTTCACATAACCCTACCTCTAAATTACTTTTTTATTTCATTTAATATGGGTTAGTATAGGTAAAAAAAATAAACATGATTTCAGAAAATTCAGTAAGTTTTAAAAAGTCTTAAAAAGTTTCAGATACTATTATCTTCGTATAGACCATTAAAATATGCCACATGGGTTTTGACATTTGCTTGATGGGTAAACAAAAGTTAAGAGGTGGTAACGAGTGTGTTTATCGGGTCGAAGATTCGGGTCGTTCCAAATTGTCCCGTGGATCTACAGATCTTACGGGTCAATATAAATACAAAATCTGTTTGAATGACTCATTTTTAATCTTTTGATGGTCTATTGGACGTTGGAGTCGATTATTCCCAATCAAATGATACTGGTAGATAGACACTCTACAATTTTTGGTATCCCCTTCTTTTATGCCGTTCCTTTGCAAAATTTTCTTGTATCTCCACTATCCAAATACACTGTCTTCTTCCGCCGACATACCATTTCTCATACAACCGCAGAAGACCTGGTCTTCCTTGAAGACGGAATCAATGTGTTGATGCATGTTTTTCTTGGCCAACTAGGACTTTTACAAATTTTCTTACAGCCTTACATGACCTCTTTGTGATTCTGTTTGCATCAGTTCTTTCAACATGGCCAAACCATCTGAATTAATTCATTTTAAGTGATCGTGATCACCACCTATTGTGACCAATAGCATTTTTATTGAAGTTCTTCTATTTTTGTTGCCACGAGTTGAGTTTTTGATTCTATCTTGGAGCGATACCTCGCTGACACCTAAAGAATTTGCTTTCCTGCATTTTCCAATCATTTATCTATTATAATAGTGTAGATGTAGCTATTGTACAAAGTCCAACATTCCGAGCCATAACGGGTCTGACAATAGTAATTTTATTATTCATTTTCTCGTTTAGTAATTTTCTATTTTAGCTGCATTTGCATTTTTGTTAGGTTTGAATTTATAGTATTCCGATATAGGAACAGATTCTTTTCTTTCCATGTTTTCATCGAAGTCATCCAAAAGATGAGGGTCATAATAATACAGCACACTATAAAAAGACCTTTCCTGGGTATGTGTCTCAAAAACCGCACATAAAATTTAGATAACTTTAGGTGCAGAAAAATCTGCGTGGTTACATAATTGCGTGGCTCAAAAGTAGCATTCTTGGTCATGTAACTTAAAGACCGATAACTGCATGGCTGAAGAAGTTAGGTTAGGTAGCTAAAATTGTGGAGTGATGATAGCTTTGAGACTACCGGAGGCAGATGAATGGAGGTGGCTATATAGAGACAGGGAAGAATGGCTAGATAATAAGACCTATGTGTTTTAGAAAAGCTGATAGATATTAACCTTTATGAAAACACGTTTATTACAAAATAAATAAGTTTAGTATTTGCTGACTTAGGTGGGCCGGACACGCACGAATGGAATATGAAACATGTAAGGGAAGATGGAAAAGAACTGGATAGCCTAATCTTCGAATTATGTAATGTGGAACGGCATGTCCGAAGATCTAATCTCTATCTCGCTTGGCAGTTGGCAGACAGATTTACCGAGTTTTAATGATAAACTC
This sequence comes from Mystacides longicornis, assembly GCA_963576905.1. Lineage (NCBI taxonomy): Eukaryota > Metazoa > Arthropoda > Insecta > Trichoptera > Leptoceridae > Mystacides > Mystacides longicornis. Next base: position 3,256,510 of record OY756433.1, on the reverse strand, counting down.
TGAAGGACTTTGATGCCAGCCACAAACGATGATAATAATCTAATAATGGATTACTATGCTTAATTATTGACTTAATGAAAAGACTGTTCAACCATTTAGCATCGATTTTTAAACACATACATCTCCCTCTTTTGTGCCCTTTTCATCCAGCCGAAACTAGCGCAAGCCACTTGGTCCATTTGCCACCTGTCATGATTGCTTCATACCCAGCCCACGACCAATACTTTAGCTCCGTAATTCTCTGGACAATATGAGTAACCCTTGTCACTCCTCTGATTCACTCATTTTTCCTTCAGTCTCTAGGCAAGATCCCCAATATGGCCCTCTCCTTGGCTTTCTGTGTAATATTTAATTTGTTCACATTCTCCATTGTGTGGGTCCACGTCTGACGTTCGTATGTTAGAACTGGGAGTATGGATTGACCAAATAATTTATCTATTTGTTTTCTTTATTTAAAAAAAATGAATACAATATAACAAAAATGTCAAAATGCAACGTAATTATTGTTTTTTCATGAAGTAAATATTCACAGTAAGAAGAAAATCATGAAGAAAAATTTTCTAGTGCAGTTTGAGATACTATATTATGTTCTCAAATGTAACTATGGGATGTTATTTGCATTTTTCTATATTGTGTATTTTATATCTACTGTTATAATAATATATTGACTATTGCATGAAAAACACGAAGGCCTTTCTGTCACGCCATTGTCTCATAGACTCTCCCAATGGAAGTTTTCCACTAGCACACACCAGCGGTTTCCCCGTCTACATAATAATATCATCATAGTATTGTATAATATTATTTAACCATAAAACTCATCAGGAAGTTGTCTATATATCCTGTTTATTGCATTATTATTTTTAACAATGTTTCGAAAACAATAATTTTTAAATTATTTGACAATGACACCCTCACAAAAGCACTGCATCAATTAAACTTTATAACCAATTAAATTTCTTTTTCCAATAGTTTCCCCAATGAAGAACCAAAATACGACTTCCGCTCCGATTAATGTGTTGATGAAGGCTTCTCTGACTGCGAACTGTTTCCACTTTCCTGTTTGAGCGCTGTTGATCAACTTCCCTATGCCTTCACGGATACCTGGAATATCACGGATAGATTTTTCTGAATCCCACGAACGAACTTTAGGTGTTTTTGCGCCTTCGCAGAAAACTGGAGAGAACAGTGGGATAACTTGATACAGCCTGCCAACGAACCAGTCTCGTAGTCTCGTTAAGTTGCCTGTTTGAAAATTCATCACCTCTGTAATTTTGCCTATTCATACACCCTCGTGCGTAAATATTTAAAGTTGTAAATAGGGTTTTGATAATTATTTATTGCGAGTACATATTTTTGCATTTCTTTTTTATGCGGTGTGGGCTTCTGGAAACGGATTTATTTTGGTTTAAGCATGTGTCTTGGCTTGTTTTTTTTTATTTGGTGGGATTTGGTTTGGTGTAGTTGTTGGGAAGAATCATTAACGGTTGTTGAAATTCAAATTAAACTCAAAATTTCCGCAATTTAATTGAATTATAATTGTCAACTCAATCTTAAGATTTTCTTTAATTTACACATAAATAAATAATTTGTTGCAAGGTTCTTTTTTTTCTTCTTCTTGGCGTGTCAGATGAAGTCCTTCCAACTTTATTCTGAAACCTTGCACTTTTTGTCTACTCTTTTCTTTAGTTTATAAAGTCTGTATGAAATGAGAACTCAGGTTCCTGAAACATCCAGGGGTATGGGAGGGCGCATCCCTTAATGTTCTTGCCTTATAGCTTGATGATATTTTCTTCGTGCCCTGCACAGTGATGTTCTCAGAAATATTGAAATGTGTGAATCAAACTGTAGAGATCCACTTCGAACTTTCCCATATTTGCGGTTTGCTCATTTATATTCCTTTCGCAACTCCGTCAATTCAGGATTCCACCATGGAGCAGAAGATCCCGTCACACGCGGTCTGCTTCTTCCTAGAGCAGCTGTTAGCTGATACTACAGCATCGTTGATGTAGCAACCCAAGGACTCTGAACACTCCACAGCAATCCTTTCGAAATCAACAAGTTTTTGTTGAAGAATAATTGAAAAAAAATTCCAGTTTTGATTTCTTCGTTGAAATGACCATATGCCGCACGGTGTCATTGGCATAACGCCACTTATGAGCATAGTAATCAATCTATGGTCAGTCGATAGTGCATCCGGGTGTACCGTCCAATTCGACACAATCTGAATCAGCTCGTCTGTACATAAGGAAAGGTCTATCCAATTCTCCCCCATAACTCCCGCAAATGTAGCTGGGCCCGGCGCGTTTAGGAGGTGGAGCCCATGTGAAAACAAGAATTCTTCCACCGCCCTACCACTTCCGCATCCATGAGTATTCGGACGATCAAACCATAAGGGTGAGCGAGCGTTAAAGTCTCCACAGATGACTATGGGCCTTCCCCTCAGTGCCGTCAGAGTGTCGTCCAAGCGCTGGAGGTGTGTGTGTGTGTTTATTTACATCATCCGAATATTTGAAATAGACGCAAATTAGGAATATCTCCTTGTTGTTCTGTTTAATGTAGATACAACATCTGCATTCGTCAGACAAACCATCGATAAATAGCGGCTGCAACACCGAACTATCAAAAAAGAAGCCCGCGAGTGGGCACTCGTCCTTTTCGATACTTGCATGTGGTGGATTTATTCCTCTTGACCGCCCCTTTAATGTGTATTGCTCTTGAACAAATATGGGGGAAATCTTCCGTTCTCTCATAAGGTGAACCAACTCCAGTGTAGCAGCCTTTGATCGTCCAAGATTAACCTGACCAAAAACAGATGTGTTTTTAGGTGGAGCGTGGAGCCATAGTCAGTAGAATTTTTAACCCTTTCCGAAGCTGCTTGGTAAGCTGGACAGTCTTTAGTTCCGGTAATATGATTAGCTGACTTTTTGAAACGTACACAGGAGGCGCATTTTATGACCATACACAATTTGTGATCGTGATCGTAGACAGTTTATGACCATAATATAAGGAGCGAAGTATTGGGGACATCGTCGATTACCCACAGCGCAGGAATTAGCTGAATAAGGGTAAAAAGAGTATAAAAAGGGAGCCGGACTCCCTTGAAATTATACTTTATTTATTCGACTCAAACTGAGCGGTTGAACAGTAATTAAAATGTGGTTCCGTTTAATTGTGTTGGTGTCCGTGTGTGCCGCCGCGCCTTCTGAAGAGAAAGGGATCATCGCTTTAGATGGAAAGACTTCTGAAGAGGAAGGAATAATTTTAATTCAACCTTCTCAAAATATGTATGAATTCTTTCTTAAGCCTGGCCAGTTTGTTTCTCCTCCAAATGGAACGATTAAAGATGGTGACAAGATTATAAGCTTGGACGAAGAGGATTCTACGCGTTCTAAAAAATCGCCCTCTTCAAAGGCGACCGTTTGCGTACAAGTTGAACCGAGCGGCCCATATGAAAAACCATATACCGTGTGTCACGATAACTTCTCCTCCTTATATAACATGGGAAGTTATGGACAAGCACCAAGTGGGTATGCACCTTCGGCTCAACCACATTCTGCAGGAAATGCATCTGCTCCATCTTACGGACACCCAGCTGCTGCTAGTGGATATGGACCAGCTGCAGCACCAAGTGGATATGCACCTTCGGCTCAACCACATTCTGCAGGATATACATCTGCTCCATCTTACGGACACCCAGCTGCATCTAGTAACTATGCATCCAAGCCCGTAGCTAGTAGTTATGGTTCACCTACTTCTGCCGCATATGGATCGCCTGCTCCAGTCAGTAACTATGGTGCATCAGGGCAGTCTGGATATGGAGCATCCCCTTCAGCTGGCAACTCTCCGAATGCATATGGTTCTTCCGCCCTAGTTGGTCACGGATCATCGGCGCCTGCCAATAATTATGCTTCATCTGCTCCGTCCAGTAGCTACGGTCCTTCGGCTCCATCCAGTAACTATGGTCTACCTGCACCTGCTAACAAATACCTATGGTTCACCCGCATCCTCCAGAAATCATGGCTCGTCCGCTCCATCCAATAGTTTTCCACTAGCATACACCAGCGCTTTCCCCGTCTACATAATAATATCATCAGTATTATATTATATTTAATAGTCAGTAACTCTTTTGGATTGAAAATAAATTATATTATTTTATTGTGTAATATATTTTTTCTAAAATTATATCCATTTGTTGTAAAAAATAGGTAAATCATGCTGTACTATAATCACCAATTATTGGCATCCTTGATCCTTATTATGGCACACAACACGCCAATTATTGGCATCATTTTTGCAATTTATTTTCATATTTACAAATAGGTAAAAATAAAAGCACTAATAACACATTTGTTGCTTTATATATTATACAATGTCATAATAATAATACAATATAATTTTTACGAGAAATGTTCTTATATATCTGAAGAAAAAAGCTTTTCCAAGTCCGAAGGTGTAAATATTTTCTTGTAACTTAGCAAGACTTTACAAGACCCACAAACTTCGTTCAACATCTTCGTACGACAATTCTTTCCAAAATATCTTGAATACAATATAACAAATGTCAAAATGCAACGTAATTATTGTTTTTTCATGAAGTAAATATTCACAGTAAGAAGAAAATCATGAAGAAAAATTTTCTAGTGCAGTTTGAGATACTATATTATGTTCTCAAATGTAACTATGGGATGTTATTTGCATTTTTCTATATTGTGTATTTTTTTTTTTTTTTTTTTTTTTTTTTTTTTTCATCGGAGAGGACATTAACACATATATTGCGTTGAGGGTGCGGAAGGTAGGTAACTCGTTTAGGTACATTGTCTTGTGGCCTTGTTGTAAAAGTTTAAAATGTCACATATTCGCTACATACAATAAAAAAAACTTTACCCGATATACCTAATATCCTGTTAAAAAATAAAATTTGTACAATAAAAATTAATACCCAGTATTTGTTAAGAAGAATAAAATTTGTTTAAGATATACATACTAATAGGTATAACAATAAAAAGCAAGGCAAATATGAGTGCAAGAAAATATTCAACATATTGATTTGTAAATTATACAAAAAATACGTTTAAAATATGTTTGAATGTTAAAAAAATATTTCTGAAAACTTGAAAGAAATTCTATCAAAAATCTGCGTAGGTACCAATGTTTTGAAACCCAATGTTATGGAATTTTTCACAGCTAGCGTTGTAGTCGGTAAATCCGTTCCATACTAACTTTAATAAGTATTATATTTTATATTATTTGCTATATATCCATCGAATTTTTAATAATTATTCTGTTATCCGGAACGGAGAAGAATCCAATAAACCATGAATCATAAAAATCTATTCAGTCTATCTCGAGTTATAAGTGTTTGCAATAACCCGACTTTCTTTTATACTATAGATGAATAAATAAGGGAAGACGTGTATACATTTTTACTATCGATTGTATTTTTTTGTGTATTGTTTAAACGGGTGTTGATTGGGTCCTCTTGTTAGGTATGTTGGAGGCCCACGTATGGGGAACGTAATTATTTTAATTGTTGTCCTCGCCTGTGTTTTTGTTATGTTCTTTGTTTATTTGAATTATATTTACATAAATACTATGGCACAACATCTGTCTACACAAACTTTCTGAGTTTTATGAGAGAGGAAGAAATACGATTAAAACGAATATATTAATTTAATATGTAAATTATAACTATTATGAGAAATTGATTGAATAAATAAAAAAAATAATAAAATAAAAGTTGTCAGAGACAATATGCCAGAAGGAAGCAAGACGACCATCTAAACGCTGGAGGGATAGTTGATAGCAAACAGCTTCCCAATAGGAAATGGGACAACACAGTAGGAATAACAGGCCAGCAAGTCCAATAAAAGAGGAAGAAGAAGAAGAATGAAAATCTTTAGCATGTCATGGACAGTTTTGTTAATATTTATGCACATAAGCCTTGCTTTCCGTGCTATTAAATCAATAAATAAATTAACACTTGACTATACAAAGGTGTCAGTAGAGCAGACGGAATTTATTGCCTGAGGCATTTTTTTTCCAGTCAACCGGTTCCGTCTAATCTGAAACAAGCCAAACCCGGGTAGAAATCTCAAGTGAAAAACACAGAATGGGTGCAAATATTATAACAATGAAGACAATTGAGAACGCTGAAAGAAAAGGTGTACAAACAAATTGATTCTGCCCTCAAGGAAGGTCAGGCACGAAGCAAAAGGTTGGTAGACTAGCGGTGCCGACCATCTCCTTCTTTCACGACACAAGCTTTAAGTAGCTTATTGTGAAAGAGTCAAAGAGTTCACTTGTTCGAGTGAGGACAGATTCATGTTTATAAAAAAAAAGTGGTTGCATGAGAAAAAACACTTTGGAAAACTCTGACCCGACCGGGAATCGAACCCGGGACCTCGTGATCTGAGGTCCACGCCTATACCACTAGCCACTACCGAGGTTGGTAAATTACACATGTGTCATATGTTTAACTAGTAAAAATTTCGAGGGATGCTATGATACAGGGTGTATCTTAATGTTTTTTTTAACCACCTGACTGTGACGTGAAATTCAATATAAGATGTAGGAGTGGTGGGACATGATAGTTCAGCTGTCAACCCCCATTGTCAGTTTATAACAAGGACAATCGATCATGGGCTGAAGTCAATGACATGGAGGTCCATCAACTTGCTATCCTCATACCACGGCTAAAGGCGCACGAAGCATTACGTAAATGTGTACTTACAATTATAGCAAGTTCAAACGCCTTTAAACATTGGGGGTTTTCACATAAATAGGTACAATACTAGGTTTTACCTTTGATCTCTTTCTTCTTGGGGCTCAAAACTGTCTTCTAAAGAGAAGAATGACTAAGTATGATAACTTTTACGTTAAAACGTCCATGTGAGATGGTTCAGTTTCAATCCTGAACCCATATTGATTATGTATATGTGGCATGTTGATTATACTATGGAAAAATGACCATGCCTCCGGTAGTACCTATTCGAACCTATGTACTATCTAAGCCTAAGTTGTTGAAACGCTATATACTCAGGGCCCCCACATGCCCGGTGCTACCGATGCTACAGCAACGGGGTCCGCAAGGCGAGAAAAAAACTTTCAAGTTTCAGGGTAGAAGATTTTGGGAATGACCTTTTTTCATGGTGAAATTTCAACTTTACGGATAGCAAATTTTGAGAAAACCTTTTTTTTTAGGAGAAGTTTCAACTTTCTGGATAGCAAATTTTGAGAATGACCTTTTTTTTTTTTGGAACTTGTATTTTTTTTAAAAAAGCTGGCGCAACCCTGGAGGGGGCCCATCATGACTTTTAGCAACGGGGCCCAGGAAATAATGTGGGTGGCCTGTATATACTAGCATTCAAGCAAATGACTAAATGTTGTTCGAAATTTTCGTGTAGGTAGATACCTATTGCACGACATCTATTAGAAAATGTGAGAACAGTGTTGAAAATGTGAGAATAAATCGATCACGAATATTAGTGCAGCACCCTAAAATGGCACAACAATCTATACAAAATTAATGTTATCTGCCTCTCTATCTTTTTATGTCCTCTTTGTGAACTCTTTTAGGGCTATAGGAGGGTCATGAAACAAGAGTTCTCCACTGCGCTCGATCTTGCACACTATCAATTATTTGAACATTTTATTTTATATTGAATCATTTGTTAAAGTATTCACTTTGACATCGATGTTTTACTTCTATGTGTTACCCCACTTACAGGCCCTGCCTCGTGGGATTTTCGATTTTATTTCAAATTTGTATATTTCAAGTTTTGTAATTGTTTGTGATTTTCTTACTGTATTGTTTTTTCATTACTTATCGAAAATAAACTTTATTATTATTATCAACGACCTTCTCCTACACCACATCCAAATCCTCAGCTCTGTTTCGAAGGAACACAGTATGAGAAAGTCTTCCTAGTCTTTGAAACTTTGATGACAGGAAAATAGGTGCTCTTTTTGGCTTATTCGGCATCCTTTACGCTATCCCAGCCAGCCATTATGGTTAAAGTGTTGGAAATTCAGAGAATAACATTCTTCGTAATATTAATCCTAAACTTCAGAAGCTTTGTGTTTCGAAAACGGAATTTTTCTGTCTAGGATTTGGCCTGTTTAGTTTTTTAACAGTTCCATATTATTTTCTTATGTTCCACAGCGTCAATAACTCGTATATAGTACATAATAGTATTGTTTTCATGATTTATAAATTGATAATACCCATACATTACTAATAATTAATAAGTTAAATTTCTGTAATTTCTCCTTATTTTGTTTTGTTGCTTAATAGTTTTATTACTTACTGAATTTCTCTATATAATTAATGATTATTTACTATTTCCTTTACGTCACAAATTCATTAACAGACACGCACATAAGTTTTATTTTTGTGTTTCCCGTGTAAAATTGGTCAGGTTTTCGGCTAGATAATTTCACACTTCTACCATCTTTTAGATAAACCTTCCGCGCAATGTCATGTAAAGCTAAGCAAACAAGAAATTAACCCACTTGTTACGGATATAACTTTTTTTGTAGTATCACTGTGATTTTTGATACACAGACTAATCAAGGCATTATTCAATCAGGAAAAATTGTTAAAAAAATCTATATGTTACGGAAAAGCGGGAAAATGGTGTTTGATATACGGAACGCTAGTAATATGTACTACTGTTTATTGGATGTTCATAGAACTTAGACACTTCAAAAATAATTCACTAGTTTCTGAAAGTATGTATTTGTAACATAGTAAATCGATTTAAATGCTATGAACAGCCATACTTTTAATCAGTCTGAAGCAGTATTGTATAGGTAAAAGCATTTTTTAGGATAAAGAGACATTTTACAATTTTTGAAATAAAACATAGGTAGCGGTTTTATGACATACCGCACATCGTATTTGTTCACTTAATAATAATAACACTTTTCTATACATAGGTGTCAGTATAGCCGGCGGAACCTATTGCCTGAGGCAATTTTTTCCAGTCAACCGGTCCCGTCCATAGGTACCATACCACAGGTTTAAAAAAAAACTCGTTGGAACACTCCTTCGGAATTTTAGATGGTCATATTCTCCCTCATTGATTTATAAAGTTGCCAGGCATTGTGCAAAGTCATAATATATTTTCTAGCTAGACAATGCAAAATAAGGCAGAAGTACCTTGAATACTTTTGCGATATAAACTAATGTTCTTGTCTAATCTGTCGACGCCTCCCATATTGTTGTAAGCTTTGGTAGCAGCTGGTTGATCAATTTGAATGTATCGCTTAACTAGCTGATTCCAGTCTTGGCCGCTTATCCAAATGAGCAAATGGAACGCTGCATTCTTCATCATCACATGACGAAGAATTTTCATCGTCAACTTCTGCGTGGGCCCGCAGTTATGACCCAGAAAAGTTGTGTAGGGTCATTTCATTTTCATCACCAGAGTCCTCATCAGTTGTCAGCATTACAATTTTCCAGCGGGAAAATAATTGTAATCGAGTCAGGAAAGGACTTGTCTTCATTTGCCTCCAGCTCCTCGATAATTTCATTGAGTGTCGAAAGTTGTGACGTGAAAAAAATGCGACACCCATATTACTAGCGTTCTTTTTACGGAACACCAAATTAATAGTTGAATTATGAATAGATAATATTAGAAAGAAGATTAGATGGCTATCAGTGTATAAACAGTATACTACATTCTTGCATATTTTGAAATGAAATACTGTTAATAAAAAATACATATTTCAGCACTCACCTTGAAACACTCTTCATAAATTTGAAGTAAATAACAATGCGAGCACAGTTCAAATTTCGAGCTCGATCGAGCTCAAAACATAACTGACCGACAAAGGGACATCTCAGCTAACGTGTAACATAAATAATGTAATTCGAAATTACCCACATTAATTGTAATATTTTTATTTCTATGGTGATCCGTATATCTTTGTCTATGGTCAGTAATGGCGCGTTGATAATATTTTTCGCGGAAGCTAATATTTACAAAACTTTGCCGCAAACCACTTAATCATGTCAAATTGCGAGTTAATTGAATTAAAGAAGTCAATAGATGAGGATATGAAGTCTTTTTACGAAAGATTGGAATGTCTTCAGAAAAGTGAACAAGTCATCGAACTCCAAGAACAGTTCAAAAGTTTTCAAGCCATCACGAAAGCCAAGTTAACAGCTCTGGAAAACCGAATGATCGAGATGGAAGTCAGAATTGAACGTCTGGAGACTAAGGAGAGAGGCTCTTCACTTCTGATTCATGGCCTACAGCAAGAGGATCACAGCAAGAGTTTGAACTCTGTAGTGGAGGAGTTTCTTAAGAAGGAGGTGGGGATCACTTCACCCAGGGTCAGATACACACATCGACTGGGAAGGAAAACTCCGGGAAAAGAAAAACCGATTGTTGTCGAATTCACCAATCCGGAGGCTCGTTTAGAGGTGCTCAGGAGCCGCAAAAAACTCAAGGGTACATCTTTCCTTGTGACGGAGTTTCTTACCAAAGGCAAACAAAATCTGCTCCATGAGGCTAGAAAACTGGCTGGTAGAGACGCGTGGGCATATAATGGTAGGATCCTAGTACGAGTAAATGACAGAGTACTTACGGTTGGTTCTATCGCTTCCCTGGAGGATATCAGAAAGGAGTTAAGGGGTGCTGAAACTGTTCCTGAGATACCACAGAAATTGGAGAAGCCAGTGAGTAAGAGCACCACTATCAAACTGAGGTCCCAAGCAACCAAAAAGTGAGCTCAAGGGCCACCAGGCTATAGTTGGATCATAACTGTACATGTAAACACTATTTTATGTTTTTTTAGTGTTTTTTCACCAGTTTCACTTTAACCACTGCGCGTCACACCCCAACAAAATGTATGCAGGACTTCTAAGACACTATTTATTCACTATAACAATATTTATTCCCTGCCATAACCCTAACGCCTTGCACATTATGTAGATTAATCATTGTTTATTTTGGTTACACTGACAGTTGATCTCAAATGGTATTCCTACCCGCGTTCAGTGCATATTGTCACATATTCATATTTTTTCAAACCAACCACAGTTTTGAAGTGTCCATAGATAAGAATTAATATCTCGTATTAAATGTTTTATTGCCAGTCGTATTAATCTATTATTATTGTTTACATATAATATTTTACATATAACATTGATTGTTTTGGAATGCCTGATTGAGAAAAGAAAAAATCGATTGATATTTTTTTATTTTTTTTTGTTTATTGGTACGCACTCTCGTTAGAGAGTATAAGTGTTCTGTGGTACGCAAAATCGTATGTACACAGGGTGTACCGGCGTGGGTCTGTCATGGGTTGTGGGTGGTGATATTGAAATTATTTAATTTTCTTTAATAATTCAACACTATTCTTTTCAATTATTACTGTTTTTTTTTTCTTTACTATTATTTTCTTTTTTTGTAGCATTGGCTTTCGTTTATTACGACCGTTCTATTTTTTGTTTGTTTTTTTTTTTTATATTTTCTGCGCTAATTGCATTTTAGTTTTCTTTTATAGTGTAATATTTACTTATTTATTTATTTTATATATTTTATTATTATGTACTCCTCTAGTGATGATTCCTTCCACTCCCTCTCTCCATCCCCTCCCCCCTCTCCCAATTCCTCCGTTGCTTCTTTCTACTCCAACAACTCGTCGAATGAGTCTGACGATCTCAACACCTCAGGGAACAATCCCACGTTAAGGGACAATCTACTATCGGTCTTCCAAAGAAACTCCAAAGACTTACATATAGCTCATATTAATGCACAGAGCATTCCTGCACATTATGACGACCTTCTCATCAACTTCTCCAACGTCAACCTACACGCCCTGCTGGTGAGTGAGTCGTGGCTGAAGCCCTCCCTGCCCTCGTCACAGTTCGCCTTGCCGGGCTACCAACTCATTCGTAATGACAGGACTGGCAGGGGAGCGGGCGGTGTGTGCGTATACCTACGCGACAATATTCCATACGATATTGTAGAACAATCTCCCTCTAACTACGCAGACGGCCCTGAGTATATATTTCTCAAAGTACGTATTCATGAATCTTCCATTTTACTCGGAGTTATGTATTGCCCACCTTGCATCAATTATTTTGAAAAGTTGGAGAAAATTCTTGAGGATCATCTTCCAAACTTCAAAGATGTTATCATCATGGGAGATTTCAACACGAATCTCCTTAGTAACGACGCCCGCAGCTCCAGACTAAAAAACTTAATCCATTCCTCCAACTTAAACACTGTGTCACATTCACCCACTCATCATACTAGTACCTCTTCAACTTTGCTGGACTTAACCCTACTATCTGAAAACCTAAAAGTGAAAAATCATGGTCAGTTTTCCGCTCCGGCTTTCTCCCACCATGACCTCATATTTGTGAGGTACATGGTCAAGTGCCCTAAGCCTAAACCTAAGGTAATTATTAAAGTTTATGTTACTAAAACATACAACAGCGGGACAAAGAATTAAACGCAGATGGAAACTGATAATACTTTTTATTAAAGCAAAAGGAAAACACACAAGAATATAACGAGCTTCACTTTGACATGGAAACACAGGAAGTGAAAAAGTACCATAGAGAGCAGAACAATAAAACAGGAATACTGCCCATAGATAATAAAATTAAAACATTGAATTTTCAATTCCAATACTCCCTCTAAAATTCAATGTACTCTCTTCATCTTATTACTACTTATATATAATATAACATAACATAAAGAATGATTACATCATGAGTTGATTCCTAAGGTATTCAAATCTAGCTGGTGACAATGATTTGGTAAGTATGTCAGCTAACTGACATTCAGAAGGAACATACTCAATTATAATCTCTCCACTCTCCACTTTTTCTCTAATGAATTTGTATCTGATATCAATGTGCTTAGACCTATTGTGAAATACTGGGTTTTGAATCAACTTAATGGCACTTTGATTGTCTATAAGTAATTTTATAAAATTTAAAGGTTCACCAATATCTACTAAAAATTGTTTAATCCACAGAGCTTCTTTACTTGCCTCGCAGGCTGCCATATATTCGGCTTCTGTGGTCGATAATGCCACAGTTTTCTGTCTGCGGCTTGCCCAAGTTATAGGTCCACCATTAATAGTAAACATATAACCAGTTGTTGATCTACGGGAATCAACATCACCCGCATAATCAGAATCAGAGTAACCATTAATAGAAAATTTTGACTTTTTGTATACTATGCCATGACTCTTTGTATTTATTAAATATCTCATTATACGTTTGACTGCATTTACATGTTCAAGATTAAAATTATTAATAAATCTGCTGACAACATTAACAGCATAAGATATATCAGGTCTGCTTACAGAAGATAAAAATAGTAGAGAACCAACAGCTTCCCTATATGGGAACTTACATATATCATCTTTGGATTGGTTTTCCTTTAAAATTACATTCATATCAGATGGTGTACTAATGAATTTAGCATCTGACATACAAAATTTTTTCAGTATTTGATTTATATAATTTGTTTGACTTATAAAAATATGATCATCTGTATTTTCTATCTGCATACCAACAAAACAATCAAGTTTACATATTTTTATATCAAAATCTTGTTTCAAAGCATTCAATATAGCTTGCAAAGTAGTTTTACACTTAGACATTATAAGGCCATCATCAACATATAAAATCAATAACACTTTAACATTTTTATACTGTGTAACAAAGACACACTTATCACTGTAACACTGAACAAAACCATAATTTTTCAGGAACTCTGTAAAAGTTTTGTTCCAAACTCGAGCAGCTTGCTTGAGTCCATAGAGCGATTTATTCAGTTTACACACTTTATTTTCAGAAAAATGTATTCCTTCAGGGATCTCCATATATATGTCCTCTTCTAATTCACCGTAGAGAAAGGCCGTCTTAATATCAAATTGCAAGATCTCATAATTTCTATGAGCAGCTACACTTAATAATATTCTTATCGAATCGTATCTTGTCGTGGGTGCAAAGGTTTCAAAATAGTCAACATTCTCCACTTGAGAAAATCCTCTGGCACATAATCTGGCCTTGTATTTATCATTTTCACCATTTGAGGAATTTTTCATCTTGAAAACCCACTTTGAGTCAATCGGTTTCTTATTTACAGGTAAGTTTATAATGGACCATGTATTATTTTTCTCATGAGCTTTAAGCTCCTCCTGTATGGCAATCTTCCAATTATTTGCATCAGGCCCATTCACAGCTTCTTGGTAGGATGATGGAACGTTGAATTCTACCATGTTTAATTCATATCTTTTGGGAACCCTAATGTCATCTCTTTTTCTCAAATTATAATTTGTTGATAAATTGTCGTTATTAATTATTGGTTCAACTTCACAATTTTCATCTGCACTTTCATGTTGTTCTTGACATGGTTCATTAGATATAATATCAGAGTTTTCCTCATCAACTTCAATATCCATTCGTATTTGAGCAAAATTTTTCCGAACAGTTGGAATAATATTTTCATCAAATATTACATTTCTAGAAATTGTAATTTTTCTTGTTTGAGGATTATACATTCTATAATTATTTGAAGTTCCTTGGTATCCCACTAGAATAAGTTTCTCACTTTTCTTATTGAACTTAGTACGAAGTTGATCTGGGATGTGAACATAGCCTGTACAACCAAAAGTTTTTACATGTTTTAAATCAGGCTTTTCTTCAGTCCAAATTTCATAAGGTGATTTATTTGGAGTTTGACTCGACGTAGTTCTATTCAGTAAGTATACTGCACAATTAACAGCTTCTGCCCATAAGTAAATTGGGATATCATTCCCATAGAGCATGGATCTGGCGCTTTCCACAATAGTTCTTAGTTCGCGCTCTGCCCGTCCATTTTGTTCCGGTGTATAAGGAGCTGTACATTCATGTTCTATTCCATATTTTTCCATATATTCTTTAAACTCTTTATTGACATATTCTCTTCCATTGTCAGTATGTAAGATTCGCGTATGATGTCCAAATTTATTATTCAATATAGAATCGAACTGCTTGAAATAGTAAAATACATCATTTTTATATTTAAGAAAATATGCATACCTGAATGATGATGCTGCGTCTTTGAATAAGACAAAATACTTTGCTCCTTGCACTGAGGGATGTGACATTGGTCCACATACGTCACTGTATATTAGATCTCCAGGTTTTAGTGTTTCTTTTCTATGTGAATTTTTAAATGGTAGACGACATTGCTTGCCATATAAGCATGCTTCACATACAAAATCCTTTTCTGTGGAATTTATTCCAAAAACAGGATTGATACTTTCCATCTTCATAATCTCTCTTACATTTAAATGTCCAAGACGTTCATGCCATATTTGAAGTTTACTTTTATTTTGTATAATATTGCATTCTGATATTTTTACTTTGGTTTTCATCAAGACTTCATATAAATTGTTCATAGTACGAATTGCTTTTAGAACCACTTGTTTATTCTTGTATATTAATGCAATAGAATTTTGTTTAACTATCTTAAAACCCTTTTTAGTTATAACTCCCTCTGAAAATAAGTTTTTCTTTAACTCTGGCACGTACAACACGTCTTCCATAATATGTTCTTCCCATTCTCCATGACTGTTTATTTTACTTATAAATATATTTCCTTTACCTTTTACTATAAGACATTTGTGGTTTCCGAGTTGAACAGTTCTCTCGTCACATTTATTGAATTCTGTAAAATCAGTAAAGAATTCTCGACGAAATGACATGTGAGCCGAAGCTCCTGAATCAAGTATCCAAATATCTTCATCAGAAGAAGCACATGCAAATTCTTCAGTATTAAAAGCTACTGTGTTATGTGACTTTTCCATCTTTTTGAAATTTGAGAATTTATTTTGTGAATTGTTCTTCTTATAATAACACTCTTTGGCGTAATGCCCTCTTTTATGACATGAATAGCAAATAATACGATTTTTCTTATTACCTGTCTGTATTTGGGGTTTTCTACCGCCAGTGAACAAAGCATTGCTGTCTTTTACATCGTCATCAGCCATCAAGCTAGCTTCTTCGTCTAGAAGACGCGCCGTTAGGTTGGGTATTGTTTGCTTAGAAGAATCAAGAGACATCCAAGCTTGTCTAACTATTCTATACTTTGCCGGTAATGAACTCAAAATCTTCGTCATTAATGCCGTATCACCAATGTTTTCTCCGATTTCTTTTAGTTGTTTCCCCAAGCTTTCTACTTTTGAAATGTGTTGCGCAATTGAGTCATTCGGAGACATTTTATATTCATAAAAACGTTCATGTAACATCATTTTGTTCAATTCAGATTTTTGTTCATAAATTGATTCCAATTTTTCCAGCATTGCAGCTGCCGTCTCGCAGTTTTCAACTAGGGATATTTGTTTTAAGTCCATGGAGGAACTTATGATGAACATCGCCATGCTATCTTCTTTTAGCCATGCGGCATAACCTTCATCTTTTTCTTCTGGTTTCTTTTTCGTTATATCTAGTCCTTTTGCTTTCATTGCACACTTAATCTGGAACTTCCATTGACGAAAGTTATCACCGTTGAATCTCTCAACTGAAAATATATCTTTTCTTCCATCCATTTCGTATTGCGGACACACCGAACAACGAAATATACAACTCGCGTTTTTATATGAAAACGAAGCACTATTTAATTCTTTTGTTTCCCGCTGGGCCCATAACCTATTAAAGTTTATGTTACTAAAACATACAACAGCGGGACAAAGAATTAAACGCAGATGGAAACTGATAATACTTTTTATTAAAGCAAAAGGAAAACACACAAGAATATAACGAGCTTCACTTTGACATGGAAACACAGGAAGTGAAAAAGTACCATAGAGAGCAGAACAATAAAACAGGAATACTGCCCATAGATAATAAAATTAAAACATTGAATTTTCAATTCCAATAGTAATCCCACTTAGAAGCTATCGAAGGATAGATGTTGGTGAGCTGCAAATCGATTGTGCAAATATAAATTGGAACGAGATCTTCTTAGCTACTACAATTGACAAAAAGGTAGAATTACTCAACACCTTTCTTAGAGAGCTATGCGACAAACACGCCCCACTAAAACTCGTCCGTATCAAACACCCAGCAGCACCTTGGCTCACAGTGGAGATTCAAACTCTCATGAAAAAACGTGACAGAGCCAAGGTTAAGTATAATAAATATGGTACATCTTATCATTGGGAAAAATATCGAACTCTCCGAAACCACTGCAATAAATTGTGTAGAAACTCAAAGCGAGCGCACTTTAAACACTTATTCGTTGATCGGCCATCGGTCGATATCTGGAGGAGCCTGAATGCCACGGGTTTGAATAGTAAGGGCTCGTCAGATAAAACTACGCACTACGACCCCAATGTTCTAAATCGACACTTTGCAGCTGCGCCCTGCGACTTTGATAGAAATATTAAAAGTGCTACTTTATCCGGCTTTCAAAATTTACCTCCCCTGCACACACCAACATTCACCCTCAGACATGTCTCCAATTCCACAGTCCAGCGACATATTAATTCTGTTCAATCCAAGTCGGTTGGTACTGATGGCCTAAGTATTATTTTCGTCAAACTTATAATCGAGCATATCTCACCTGTCCTAACACACATAATTAATTTCTCGTTTGACTCAGGTATCTTTCCGACTCCCTGGAAGGAAGCTTATGTCATTCCACTTCCTAAAAAAACATCACCATCATCAGTGAAAGATTATCGTCCAATATCAATACTACCCATTTTCTCTAAAGTTATTGAGAAGGTTGTGCATGAGCAACTGTCCGCGCACCTGACATCCCACAATATTTTGTCTCAGTACCAGTCCGGATTCCGAACCGGCCACAGCACTACAACGGCTCTTGTCAAGGTCACGGATGATGTACGAGGAGCTATGGAGGATAAAAAACTCACACTCCTTGCTCTGCTTGACTTCGTAGGGCTAGTACGAGTTTCATCGAAAGCTAATTGCACCCTAATAAGCGCTTATTAGAGTGCAATTAGCGCAACGATCGAACGTTCGATAATTTTGTATGGAGATTCCTTTCGTTCAACGAATGGTTCATTCGATGATCGAATGAAATATTATTATTATCTATGGTTTCCGACGATGAACGAAACGTTATTAGGTACATTGATCGAAAGCATGGACGTATTGAAAGGAATGGATGGACCGCCACTTATGCAGTGGGTTCCTATGGAACGGTCCGTCATCTGACAAGACGGCGTCTTTAAAAATTATATGACAATGTTTTTTGTTACTGCGGAAACAATATTGGCAATGTTCTTAACTGACATATACCTACATCGTTGTTTATAGTAGCGGCGTATACGTAGGAACCCAGACCATTACCATCCACTTACGTCGTGCATCCATGATCAAAAGAGACTGCATGCGCCATACGGTGGCCGATTTCGGAACTATTCTGACACAAGCCAAAAAATGCCGCGAATTGATTTTGTTCACACAATCGATATTATGTCAAATTAATGATTATTATTCCGTATCGATGATAAGATATTGTGTTATTCGTTTTTTTATTTAAGATTTTATGTGGCAGTAATTATTATTCTGGATAAAATAATCCTTTCCGGTAAGTAGTTACACAATAAATATAATTTATTCCTTACATATTAAGGCAATGTCAACAAGACATAAGGTGGTGTTGTTATTACGTGAATAAACCTCTGACTTTTTATTATTAATTTGAATAGTAGATATCTATAAATAAATAAATATAAAATTAGAGTTTTATCTTCCCGAAACAAACGATTTCTCACAAAACATTATATATATTGCATGTTAGAAATCGTTTGCAATATAGGATTAGTTGTAATGTATCATAACCTTAATGAAGTAATGTAATATATACATAATATTGATGATATTATCTCTGATGCATGAAATTTCATTATGTTTATGGTGTACTAAGCTGTTCAGTGTTTTTAAATAAATAAATCAAAGCCTCTTTCTATATATATATATATTTCAATTGAAAAATATTTTTTTTTGCTACCCGACGGGTAATTGAAGCCGGTTTATAGGTTTGTGTTATCAATAGATAATAATATATTGTGTTAACTTTGTATCTGTATTATTTTAGATTGAAATATTTTGGCAATCATCGGCATCTAAGGTACAGGGTCGAATGAGCACTCATTGTTAAGTAGTATAACATTCCACAACGCACGAAGGGAGGATGAATGTTGGAGACCATAGTTGAAGTGGTTTGATGAAGAAAAAGAATCTGATACCTACATCAGCTTGCTGATATGTGTAAGTTGGTACAATATCAGAACTATTTGGGCTGCTTGGATTGTCTTCATTTTGAATATAAACAGATGACATGACAGTCATACTTAATACTTGGTATATATTTTTAATAGATAATTATAATTATAAATAGAGTAAAAACTAGTCATGGAAAAATGGTCTCTTTAAAGTAAACATTTCACTGTTATACTGCTTGCTTATGGTTTCACAATAGTAAAGATTGTCTGTGAATCACATCATTCAAGAATGTCTAATTACCAAGTTCGGAGACACCATGGAAATTACTCAAGGCTTCTCTCACTGTTGAATACATGAGCTGTTACTAATCTTTAACCATGCTGTATCTCGAACCATATTAAATATAATTATTAATTCACTTTTAAGACATACCTACATTCATTTTCATTTCAGAAGATGAAATTCATCATCAGCATGGCATCTTAAGCAAGATGATCTGACGGTGTGAGGAGTTGACGGCGAGGGATGGATCCAGTGGGCGTAGAATCGGAAGCTGTGGAAGTCTCAGGGAGAGGCCTGTATACATCAATAACCGAGGTCTTTGGTGTCTTTATATTGGATGACACCCTTAAGCTTATGGCCAAGACAAAGGAAGATTACTGAGAGATAATAATAATAATTTGAAGATTTTAATTTTTTCTTTATTTATGAATATTTTTTAAATAACTATAATAATTAAATTAAGATTCCTATTTTCTATAGATGTAAACAGCCCCATACCTAAGAAAAAATTGCTTTAATAGACGATAAAAAGAAAACAAGATAAAAATCATGATGTACACAATGTTCCAAATATTGATGGATTCTTCAGTCCTATTTCAGGACTAGATCTTAACATATTACAGAGTTAACAATTTGATGATATGGTGTTCTATTGACTAGATATTTGGCAAACATTGTTAACGTGAAGGGATTTAGTATGATCACTTTACGTTAACCAGGCCTTCGAAACAGCATTAGAAGACAGTCGTAAGCCTGTAATGGTTAATTTTTTTATAACATTTCTCTCTTAAAATCGAACCCAATTTATTTAATGCTTTTTTTTAAAATAAAAATGTATTATGTATTTTTTAATTATGTAAGAGTGTGTATTTTTTTAATTACAAGCAAGAACTGATAAAATGATTATTCCCAATAAGTTGGTAGGATGAAATTACCCAAGGCAATAAGCTTACAAATTGGGTTATTATTATTGTCCAATAAAGTGTTTATTTTTTTATTAATACTGAGATTGATAGGTACATGTTGTAATAAAAAAAAAATTAACTTTTTTATGAAAAAAAAACAAACTTCATATTATTTCCAAATTAATATTTATTTATCAATGTAAACAAACAGTCATTTACAAAACATAATATTAACTCTTAACAATAAACAGTTAGTGGACCAACAAAGAAATTTATTTATACTCCTTAGATGCAGGTGCATGGGTGGTATTATAATTAGTGTGCAAAAAACCTGGAGAAGAAAACATACCATACCTACATAATATATTTAGGAATATTTAAAGGCTGATAGAGAAACACTTTTTTTTAAATAAAGCACTAGCTATTTTATTTAAAGAAAACTTTACAATAGAGAAAATGAAAATAGATGATATGAGATAGAAGTGGTCGGTAGCCTGGTGGTTCGTCTCCAGCTTTCGTTCCCAAGTACCAACCATCTCTCGCTTTAACGAAACAAGCCTTTAGTAGTTTTTTGTCATAGAGTGTATTTGAGTAAGCGCAGATTCATTTTTTATACAAAATATAGATCATCGATACATTCGACTAACTGATCTTTCATACATTCCAAACATAGATAAATACTTACTTTCAATCGAGAATAGTATGGATTATACGAATAGGTAAGTTTACTCACTTATGGAATATAAAGATCTCCAGAGGTAAGTAGTTGTTTGTGAGAATGGCTTTTAACAATATTTTTCATTTTGTAGCCGCTTCACATCTTAAAATTATATATACAATGAAGGACTTGTTAATTATTAAGTTTCTACTCCACACAGCTTGAGTCCTTCGGAGAGTTTTTTGGACTAACAATTATTTTATTTGTTACAAAATCTATCATAATGGATAAAACTAAGGGTCAAGACTTACAGATACGCACTGTCAATACACAATCACTTAATTGATTTTAAATAATATAATCTTTTCCTCTCCGTGGGTTCCTCGGCAATCTTCCTTCCTATGTCCTATTCTTTCCGCTGGGTCCTCTTTGTAAGTTAATCGGGTGCTTCTGTAGTCCTAGTCGTTTGTTCAGTTCCCGACCTGTGTGATGTCTACTTTGAAGTCCAGTCCTAGTCTTCCTGCAAGGGTGGAGACCATAAACGTGGCGGTCTTCCAAATCTTCCTTCAATGCCAGCTTCCGTGTCTTCAAGAGTAGGTGTCTTCTATAAATTTCGGTGCTGGGCATCTCAATAATACGGGAGGAGGGGGGTCGTCTAATATATGTACATATTATATTCGTTGCGTGAAGTGTGTATGCAGAGATCCGAAATTGCGATTTTACATGATGTCTCAGAAACGAGAGTTGTCAAAGGATGTGCAATCAGATTTTTTCATTATCTGTAAGTACTTCCTTATTCGCTTGCAACTGTTTGGTAAGTCTTCATATCTGTTAGACAACGTCTGTAGAAACACTCATTTGCAATTATTAATTTATCGAAAATAATTTTCAATTAAAGACAAATAAAAGCAAGTTTTGGGCTTGTTACGAACATCCCGCGAAGTGCATTTGGCATTTGAGAAATAAGTTGCCAATGGAAAAAAACTATTATGATTATATTCTGAAATAATATTTTATTATTCTCAGAAATTGTAAAAATAATAAAATTATTAACATTCAGTCAAATAAAATACTAAGTATATAATATATGACGTAGATAATTATTAGTAAATAACCTATTTTTCATTCCCTTTTTAAAATAATTATTAAATTTATTTTTTATTCTGACAACCCTTCCTTTCGTTCGATAAGCGTTCGTTGGAAAATTTCCATCGTCGATTTCATACGTTGATCGAAATGTTGACAGCTCAACGATCGTATAGTATGGAAATCGCCTATTTTTTTCGAAAACCATTGAAATCTTTATGAAAAAGATTTAAATTACGTTTATTTTTCTATTAAAACAAACTTCAAACTGTTTATGAGATTGACAAATGGCCTTATACCGATTTAATATAATATTTTTATCCAAAATGTTACATTCAAATATGGTTGTCGCATTTTGTAGAAATGAGCAATTGAAATGACATGTCTATGTTTTATAAATATTTTCTTCTAAAAGTTGTCTAATCTCTACTTAGTTTCATAAATATTACTTTTATTTTTTTTATTGTGAACACATTTTTGGTTTATTACTTTGTTATATCTACTATAAGAGTATTAAAAAATTGGCTAGTGGTATTTTAACACGGGATACATAAGGAAAATTTACTAAAAAAAACTTAAAAAATCCAAAAAGGGAAAAAAATATACGTTCAATATCAAATTGAATAATTTCAAAGCTATGTGCATGAAAATTTTGAGAAAAATATCTGTAATCTAAGCGTAAAAAGGTTACTAACACGTCAATTCATTACGAAACTTCGCCAACGACAAAGATTCCTATCGAAAGGTCTGTTCGATGATCGAACCGTTTGACAAGTCGGTTTGTATGGGAAACTCATATTTCGTTTCGTAATTCGTTCATCGTTTCGATGATCGAAAACTCGTACTAGCCCCACAGTAGTGCTTTCAACTCAGTCGATTTTGACATACTACTCGCTAGACTAAAGTACTATAAACTCTCAGACATCTCTCTTATGTGGTTCGACTCCTACCTAAGAGACAGGCGACAGTGCATTAGAACTGCCAACAGCGCCACTTCCGACTGGGTGTCGTTGGAGTCGGGAGTCCCCCAAGGTAGCATCCTTTCACCCCTCCTTTTTTCACTTTTTATTAACCCAGTGGTCGAACATGTGAATGCACATTACCACCTCTACGCTGATGACCTTCAGGTATATTCGCACTTTAACCCGGATCAAGCGACGCCTGCAATCGAACACATGAATGGTGTACTGAATCGCATATCCCGCTGGTCACGGCAAAATGGTTTGGTTCTCAATCCATCTAAAACCCAAGCCATCTTGATGGGTAGCTCTAGATTACTCTCCAAGGTCAAGACCAACTCCTCACCTGCCATAACACTCGACGGTACTATTATTCCTCTCTCCAAGAAAGTAAAAAATCTTGGCATATACCTCGATCAATTCCTATCATGGGGCCCCCAGATCGGTGAAGTCTGTCGCAAATTCTTTTATAGCCTGCATTCACTTAAACGCCACCAGAACTTTCTGCCCAAATCAACCAAAATTTTGCTGTCTCAAACTTTGTTACTTCCACTTTTGGACTATGCGGATGTATCGTACATTGACGCTACAAAGGAGCAAATCATGAAACTTGAACGTCTCCAAAACATTTGTATCCGTTTCGTATACGGTCTACGTAAGTTCGACCGTATCTCACAATTTAGGAAAGAACTCAAGTGGCTAACAATCTCGCAACGTCGCAACCTCCACGTCCTTTGTCTTCTCTACAATGTCTTAAACAGTCCATCCACACCAAATTATTTGAGGTCGAATTTCGTTCCTCTGGCATCTCACGGCCTGCCTCTACGCTCGGGAGCCCAACGCACCCTAACGATCCCAGCGCACCGTACAACTTTTTTTACGACTTCGTTTTCCGCACAGGCAGCTCGTTTGTGGCATGGCCTCCCAATAAATATCAGACTTTCACCTTCAATTTCCACCTTCAAATGTAGATTGAAGCAACACTACCTTAACAATCCCTGATCACCCCCCCCCCCTACCCCCCCCAACCCCCACCCCCCTACCCCCACCCCCTCTTATCTCATAACTAGTTTATATATTATTATTACTATTACTATACTCTTGCTTATTTATGTATATTATGTATTTTTTTCTATATCTGTGTATTATGTATTTTTTTTTATATTGTATTGTTTTTAATGGATAAAGTCCATTAGTTTGTAAGCTTTTAATGCGATATGTTTAAAATTAGATAACTGTTTTTCTTCACCTAGGGTTGGTTGGAAGAAATTGCCGTTCGGCAATAAGCCCGCCCTTTCCACAATAATATATTATATTTGTTATATTTTGTGCGCAATAAAGTATATTTTATTTATTTATTTATTTTATATCAAACGGTAGTAACAAGTGGGTTAAAAGCCATCTTGTCAAAAATGTCCGCAATGTTTGTAACAGTCGCAGTCGGTACAGAGACGTTGAAAATTGCATTGCAATAAATTACAGTTGAAAATTTAATCAGCAATACCTAATCTTTTCAAAACCTGCAATATTTAAGATCTAACAATCTGATGAGCAGCTAATTCATTGTTCAAGACAAGATCAAGTGTTTTCACAAAAAAAAACTCAAAAGACGACCGTACACCCAAAAATTGTATATTCCGGTCGTGAAAGCCTCATTCATTCTTTATTTATATCAAAGCACAGTAGAAACAACTTTTTATAGAAAATTCTCTGTTAGATCTCAGACAATTAGGGTGAGAACAAAAAAAACTGCTTTGGATTAGGTTGTAAAATCCTTTGTGTTTGGGGCACATCCAGCGAATGGCGCATAACAGAACTCCAAGGAAGGTTCTTGACATTAGACAGTGTTGGAAGACCTAAGCTGAGGTGTATAAATGGCGTGGAGGAGGACCTTAGGACAATGGAGGTGTTAAAGATGATGATGATTGTGAGAAATAACATTATTTTTTTAATAAATACAGTCAAAATATTCAACAATTATTATTAATGCACCTATGTATACGATTTTTAATAAACTATTGAGCAATTATTTTTCATAGGTTTATTCCCTGGCATGTGATCACCCAACATGGTCCCAGGATGCATATAAACTCTTAGAAAGCATCCTTTAATATTAATCTGCGGGGTGTAGGTTCCTTCGAAACATGCCAGCTAAACAAAAAATTATCACTTACAATAATATTACAAATTACTTTATGCTAAATCTAAAAGAAAATTCATGATCAACAGACAAATTTAATCAAATCTAAAAAGTATTCCCATTTTCCTATCTCTGCTGAATTTTTTCGAAGTCTTCTTCGAACTATCATCAGTGTTGATTTCTGTTTCATTTTGGCTTGCAATAGCTGTAACAGTTTCACTGTCACTCAATGCTTCCCCATAAAAGGGAGTCGTGGTATTCAACTGAGAAAATGCTGTTGGCGGCTCTGAAAACACCGTGGGACTACCAAACTCTGATTTATCTTTCACAACTTCCTTCATATCATCTAAGTTGCCTGACGCTTTCGTTTTCAAGGAATCGTTGACTACATCCGATGATGCTATTATCCCGTGTTTGTTATCTTCATCACTATCGATTGATTCCGAATGAAATTCCCGTAATATTTCATCAAGCTCATCAATTGTCAGAGTTTTTGGACCATCTAGTCTTAATGGATTATTTTGTGTTGCCTCATCTTTTTTATTCAAATCTGCGTCCATCTGTTCTCCATTAGATACGTTTGGATCTGCTTCAGGTGTCTCGACGTTTATTTTTGATGAATCTTTGACATTAAAAAATTGATTGATGTATTCCATAGGTATCTGTTTCATATTTTCCGGTGATGCGACCACTATGTCATATTCAATGTCCATGATTGAAACTGGCTCATTTGCGAAACAGGCATACTCGTCAGTTTCTTCTAGATTTTGAGGATTCTCTTGTAGATGGAAATTGTTTATTGACTGTGATTGTAAAAGATCGTCAGTTTCTCCATCGACGCTGCTCTTCGCCATGGAGCTCACTACATCCGGAAGGCGGTTGAACTGTCTGATTCCACATCTGACACTATCGACGATGAACACAAAATACAAAACGAATAAAAGATTCATTGTGGTGATCAATGCTCGGAACCGAAAAAACTGAAAATTAAAGAAGCATACCACTCATTTATACCACATTTCTCAAGGAAATAGTCACATAAATTGCGGAAGACCAAATTTAAAATAGTCACGAAATCACGTACAATTCGTAGAAAATCTTACCCTCACATCTTCCGCCTAGTGCTTGCTCACTTATTTGTCATGTAGTTAGAAATGTTTTTTACAATAGAAGAATTTGAAATTTTTCGTTTAGATGTTCTGAGTTAGCTATTTTCGTTCATGGCTTTCTTTACACGTACAAAATCTGTAAACATTTCCGTCTTCTGATGACGTAAATATCTGATTGATTGGGCTTACAAGGTTTCGCTCACTTCTCGGTTATTATCATTCATCTTCTTCTCTAGCCCTTTCTTTGCTGCTGGATACAGAGTTTATCACATATCTTGAAATCTCTTCCATTAACTTTTAGCTGTATCTGGAATATATGACTTCATAGGGGGTATGTTCGGCATATATCAAGGGAAATAAGTAATCTTTTTGTGGACCAACTGAGTACACTGGGCAGCAAAAAAGCATCAGTGACAAATACAGAGATAGTTATGAAATAGAACAAGGTAGGTACTTTTGAATACCAGAAAATCTGGCTTAACGTATTCAGATTTTAAAGTTAAAACTATGATTGAGACGGCTAAACCCTTGAGACGTGAATTTCAAGACAAGGTGTTGGATTAATAAAGATATTGCTATATGGAGTGAGAAATCGTATTCATCTCAACCACGAACAAAATTCAGGCCTTCGAACTTCTTATTTTACAGAATGAATGTTCCGTATTTTATTGAGATATTGTGTAACTAATAATGAGTTCTTGCAAATCATAAGCAAGAAGAGAATGTTGTTGGCCGCTGTGAAAAAAATGTTTTATAGGCTATATAATATCTTTTGAAATGAGTCCATAAAATATGGTTAAAAGAAGAAGAAGAAAATAGTTTATAGTTGATACCTATTAAATACTCATGCAATGTGATTCATTATTTTTGACCGTTGCATATTTGGGGCAACGCTCTATCGAATTCTAGAACCAGTCCACACGGGTGAGTATTATTGCTGCATTTTGAAATTCTTTACAGGTGCCCTCATAAAATGAGTTCACTGCTATCTAGAGTCAGCACTTTCATTCGATATTAATTTAGGGCATTGTGAATAATGAAGACAATGGAAATGCCGCTATGAGTGTTGCAGGTGTCCAAACTGCATGCCGCAGCAACCTATTGTTTGATTCCCAATTGACCGTCCCAATTAAAACGCCATTACTTTGCGAAAATTACTTAAAAGTAGATGTCCACAGTTTATGACCATATAAGGAG
Source organism: Mystacides longicornis (assembly GCA_963576905.1). Taxonomy (NCBI): domain Eukaryota; kingdom Metazoa; phylum Arthropoda; class Insecta; order Trichoptera; family Leptoceridae; genus Mystacides; species Mystacides longicornis. The sequence continues at coordinate 3,228,958 of OY756433.1, read as the reverse complement.
CGAAGTATTGGGGACATCGTCGATTACCCACAGCGCAGGAATTAGCTGAATAAGGGTAAAAAGAGTATAAAAAGGGAGCCGGTCTCCCTTGAAATTATACTTTATTTATTCGACTCAAACTGAGCGGTTGAACATTAATTAAAATGTGGTTCCGTTTAATTGTGTTGGTGTCCGTGTGTGCCGCCGCGCCTTCTGAAGAGAAAGGGATCATCGCTTTAGATGGGAAGACTTCTGAAAATAAGTCTGAATCCTTTCTTAAGCCTGGCCAGTTTGTTTCTCCTCCAAATGGAACGATTAAAGATGGTGACAAGATTATAATCTTGGATGAAGAAGATTTTACGCGTTCTAAAAAATCGCCCGCTTCAAAGGCGACCGTTTGCGTACAAGTTGAACCGAGCGGCCCATATGAAAAACCATATACCGTGTGTCACGATAATCAAGGAGCTCCTTCATATAACATGGGAAGTTATGGACAAGCACCTAGCGGATATGCACCTTCTGCTCAACCACATTCAGCAGGATATGCATCTTCTCCATCTTACGGACACCCAGCTGCTGCTAGCGGATATGGATCAGCTGCATCTAGTAACTATGCATCCAAGCCCGTAGCTAGTAGTTATGGTTCACCTACGTCTGTCGCGTATGGAGCTCCTGCTCCAGTCAGTAACTATGGTGCATCAGGGCAGTCTGGATATGGAGCATCTCATTCAGCTGGCAACTCTCCGAATGCATATGGTTCTTCCGCCCCAGCAGGTCACGGATCATCGGCGCATGCCAATAATTATGCTTCATCCGCTCCGTCTAGCAGCTACGGTCCTTCGGCTCCATCCAATAACTACGGTCCACATGCACCTGCTAACAATTATGGTTCATATGCACCATCCAGTAGCTATGATTCATCCGCATCCTCCAGCAATCATGGCTCGTCCGCTCCATCCAATAGTTATGGCTCACCTGCACCTGCCGGGTATGGATCATCCAGTAGCTATAGTTCATCTGCACCTGTCAGCAATCATGGTTATTCTGCCCCATCCGGCGGTTATGGTTCATCCGCATCCTCCAGCAATCATGGGTCATCCGCTCCATCCAATAGTTATGGCTCACCTGCACATGCCGGGTATGGATCATCCAGTAGCTATAGTTCATCTGCACCTGTCAGCAATCATGGTTCTTCTGCCCCATCCGGTGGTTATGGTTCATCCGCATCCTCCAGCAATCATGGCTCATCCGCTCCATCCAATAGTTATGGCTCACCTGCTCCATCCAGTAGCTATAGTTCATCTGCGCCTGTCAGCAATTATGGTTCATCCGACAATTATGGTTCACCTGCATCCTCCAAAAATTATGGTTCACCAGCGCCTGTCAACAATCATGGCTCGTCTGGTAACTATGGTTCTTCCGCTCCATCCAGCGGTTATGGTTCATCTGCTTCCGGATATGGAATATCTGCTCCTGCCTACGGTGCATCGGGACAATCAGCAGGTTACGGATCACAATCCTATGCATACAAGCCAGCTGCAAGCAACAGTTATGCTTCTGGCTCTTCAAACCATGCGTCATCGGGCTATTCTGGACATAGTTCAAATGGACCTGGTTTAAAACTGCCATTACTTCCAATTCCACTTTCTGGGTACGGCAGTCCTCTATCTCTGCCTCATACTAGTCAGTCGAACAACTATGGATCGTTGCCAGCTTACAGGTTTCAAACTATGAATTTAGAGGATGAGCCTGAATCGCTTCCTCTAGATTTCTCAGACCCATCGCAACCAAGAATAAGGGACTTTGAAATGGCAGACAGTTTATCAGAACCAATGATGGATGATGGCCAAGAAAACGAAAATCTCTTAAGGTCTGCGTATAATCCTCCAATGCCATATGGAAGACCCGCCTCTCATGGTCTTTTATCACAAAATGTTCAGTACAGCAAAGTTAACATAGGTGAATCGACATGTGGAGTACCGTTGATGTTCAGTTGCCAGCCATCAATTTACATGGGAAAGCATGTTCATCCTAGACCTCAGTACAGCGCACCAGCTCCTGTTTACAAGCCGAGACCATATCCTTCTTATTCTAGTTACAACTCTTATTCATCTCCATCTCAAAGCTACTCCGCATCCCATAATATGCCACATTACGCCCAAATGCCGGCTGCACCTGCTTATCATCCTTCTCCAGCTTATAGCCAGCCTGCTCCAGCTTATAGTCAGCCTGCTCCCGTTTCGACATACCATTCAGCCCCTGCTCCTGCGTACAGTTCAGCCCCTGCTCCTGCGTATGGTTCAGCTCCAGCTCCAGCATATAATTCAGCCCCTGCTCCAGAATATAATTCAGCCCCTGCTCCATCGTACAATTCTGCCCCTGCTCAAGTATATCAAGGTCATTCTGCACCTTCCTACAACACAGGATCTAGTAGTTACGGACCATATTCTCACTCCGCCCCTCAACCATCCTCGTATTCTTCACAAAAACCTACTTCCGGAGCATACGTTGGATCAGAAAATGTGGGATCATCTTTAGAAGCTCGTAAAGTTGAAGAAAATAGAGGAGATCAAGAAAACAAACCCACCAATGCGCCAGATATAGTTGAAGCCGATAACATGAAACCTACTACTCCTAAAGAAGAATCCCCTGAGAACAAAGACCAATCACCTAAAATGATTAATTTCGCTGGCAATAATGAACAAGCTAGTAAACAAGCAAATGAGCAGAAATCCAATATTCAACCATCGAACTCACAAAATATCCAATCATCTAACCCACAAAACACTCAACCATCTAACTTACAAAACATTCAACCATCTAACCCACAAAACATTCAAGCATCCAACCCACAAAACATGCAACTCTCTCGACCACAAAAAACCCAACACTCAAACTCCCTAAATATGCAACCATCTCATCCTCAAAACATGCAACACGTTCATGCACAAAACATACAACCATCTCAAACACAAAACACGCAACCTAATCCACAAAACATACGACCATTACAACACCAAAACCCACAAAACCCCAGAGAAACCGAGCAACAGTGGCAAAGTAACCAATAGCAATAAAAATAAAAACTATGGATCATAATGTACTTCATAATTATAAGTAAATTATTTATTTAACTTAAGTATTTATTATAAAACGTATGTATGTATTTATTGTATAAAATAAAAATGATTCTTTGAATCAAGTAAAATGTACAGACTGTTTTGTTCTTATCATCCATTGAAGTCGATGTTATTTCTAATCATGTGGACCTACCAATAAGAGTTGAGCTGAAGACTTCTTGCATCACCCTTTGGTCCCCCCTATGATAATGATGATAATTATCTTACCGCCTCAATATTAATATTATAGATGATCATCCCTTGTTAGAGGGTTGGTTGAAAAAATAACCCTATAACTACATTGCTTTACATACATTTTCGGTATCTTTTCGATTTGGTTTAAGGCGTCAGGAGCTTTTTCGTGAAATTTGCAGCTTTTGGTGATGTGAAGCTGCTATTTTATCTCTTGAAGGCTTTTCAGATATACTTAGAATATCCATATTTCTTGGTTTGAGCATGTGAAACTATGGAAGTAAATTTTATATGCATTTATTGTAATCTCTCGAATATGAAGAGATATTCAGAGATTATAGAGATATACATGTGGCATTCGGGATATCTTCACCCGCAGAGGTCTGCATCGCATCCTCATCTACTACAGTCTTGGCTCCTGCGCCATCAGCCAGTTCGTCGCATTGTGGATGTTTTACAGCTGATAGTATGGAGTTTCTTTATCTTTCATTAATGTTTGAAACATGCACCATCTTCCACTCATCTTATTAATCTAAGTGATTGTGAATAGTTGGCAGGCATTGTACTTCAATTCATACTCAATATTTATTTATTTATTTTATACTTTATGCATATTAAAAATAGTGTACAAAAAATAGTGTATAGACAAGTGGCAATGGCGGGATTATAGCCGTAGCAATCTCTAACATCCAACCACATATCGCACCCCTAGATTAAAACTCGGTTAACTCAAAAAACCTCATTTTTCAGAAAACACGAAAAACTGATTGTAGTTAATTGGGAAGAGATATAAAAAAAATTCTTGGTTTTCTTTTGAGGTTGGGTTATTTAAAGCTTGTTAAATTGACTTACAGTTGTATTGTCTGTTTCAACCCCCTAAAAAAGGGGGTTTTTGAGATGCACTAGTTTTGTATTGACAGTGAGATATTTTTTTGAGCACTATTTAGAGTTACATTACTTTATCTGAAATACAGAACAGTTTCAATACTTTCCATCTCAACAATATTGTAATATTAATAACTTTATGTAAGGTTGTTTTGAGTTACGCTAAGGAATGTGTGATGTTTGTTAGCATAAATGCTTTCTATACCAGTCCCATCGAATCTGAGAGGGGGTTCAAACTCTGAGTAGAAATTTGAGGTGACCGGGAATTGAATCCGGGGCCTCTTCGTTTAATATTAGTTTTATGTAGGTACATAAACTTATATTAAATGGTTGAAATAAAACAATAATTGTTTAATTAATAAAAAATATTAGTTTTTTTTTGCTGTTCACAGCAATTGTTGGAGAAAAATATTAGATCTATGTCTCCACTAGGATGTTTATTAAGCTGCATTTCTATAAACGCAAAAACACAGTTTCCGATTTCTATTGCACCGCACTTTCCTTCACTCTCGTCCCAAAAAAACAATCCACATTCTTTGCATCCAAATCACTGAAGGTAATAATAGTAAAACAATAATTTATTCTTGACTTTTAAAAGACCAAAGAGACTTGTCGTTTGGGAACCGGCATTACTGCTTGGAGATCATAGACGACTACTGTGGCATTTGGCGACTACTGTACATTTCCTTTTCACTGTAATTTCAATTTTTCTTCAGTTGGCTAGTCACGATTCTCCGTTTCATCGTTTTTTCTCTTGACGAGGTCCAATATGATTTTTATCCTGATTTTCATTGTTCTAAAAAAATAATATTCTTAACAAACATTGAAAAATCAAGTAAAGTCGAGCAACTCAAAAAAGTTAATTATTTTCACTTCTGGTTTTCAAAATTTCACTGCGAAGAAAAAATATTATTTAATAGAGTCTTAGACTATCTAATTACTCAATAAAAAGTTATTAATTAGTTAAATAAATAAGAAACATGGAGGTTTAATTTCATTCAAGAAAACCAAGGCAAATCAAAATTTACATTTTACGTCATGAAAAACTTATCAACTCTAAATATAAAAAAAAGTATTGCGATTTAAAACCATCAAAACCCCTATAAGTCAAAATGAACAATTATTTTTCATAATAAACATTCAACAAAACTCCATCAATACGAAATAAAAAATAAACTTAGCAGATTAAATTCACATAAACTTTAGTAAGTCAAAATAAGTGAATATTCAACCGACCTCCACTCACGATGTCTAATACACAACTCAAAATGACGGAGTAATCTTCGGGCTCTCCAGCGTACGGTCAGTCAGTAAAACTGACGTTTCGGGCCATCTTTTGAGAACGGATAAAGATATCGTAACGTGGGTTATATCGCCGTGTAGCTAATCGAGTCGAGAATCCGAAAATGCCGCTAACTCAAAATCGGTACTTTTTGAGTTACCGAGGTTTAATTCTAGGGGTGCGATATGATAAAAATAAAAATATAGATACATACATAATATATACACAAATACATACACACAATACATATAATCAACAAACACCAACAAAAGACAAAAAAAAAAAAATTCATACAAAATTTTATTTAGATATAGTACACCAAATGGGATAGTTTAGGGTGGAGTGGGAAAAAGGGGTAGGATAGGGGAAATAGAGTCTACGATGCACCAGAAGACAACAAATGTATCTTGACCATTTTTTTAAAACAATTTATATTATTGGCCAATCTAGCCGAGGACGGGAGATTATTCCAACAACGAGCACCGTGGACAGAGAAAGAATAGTCATAGAATGAAGTTCTGTGTGGAGGTATGGCAAGAAGACGCTCGTTGTTAGATCGTAATGGAAGACCATGAATTGCTAGGTATTGGAATTTGTCTTTTAAGTAATATGGAGAAGACTGTGAATATAGAGCTTTGTGAACAAGAGATATTGTGTGGAGCTCACGTCTTTTACGTATTGTAAGCCACCCAAGACTATTTCGGTAATTAGAAATGTGATCAAACTTTCTAAGGTCGAAGATAAAGCGAATTGCAAAATTTTGAAGCCTCTCCAGGACGTTGACCAGGTCTTCGTTGAGATCAATGTAGGCAACATCCGCATAATCAATTGTGGGTAAAAGAAGAGACTGTACCAGTAAAGTTTTAATGCTTACAGGGAGAAATCTCTGTTGCCTCTTTAGGAGATGCATTGCTGCAAAAAATTTTCGTCGAACGTGATTAATATGCGATCTCCATGAGAGAGTCTGATCAAAAATCAACCCGAGATTTCTAGCAGTCTTAGAATATGGGATTGCGTCAGTGCCAAGAAAAGTTTGGGGTATAGGGTCTTGGTTGATTCTATTTATGTTATAAGGACTACCCAAAAGCATGCTTTGAGATTTTTTAGGGTTGAGAATAAGACCATGGTCTTTAGCCCACGAGGCGATATTCTGGAGGCATTCGGAAATCTTATTGATTGTATTTGATAAGTCCTCTACTTTGAAATGTGTGTAAATTTGTATATCATCTGCATATAGGTGATATTTAAATGGAATCAGTCTGCATATGGGGTTGATGAAGATTGAAAATAGTAGAGGAGAGAGAATACTTCCTTGAGGGACACCCGCTGTTAACTCCGCCCAGCCAGAGATAGAACCACCTTCAGACCTCACAGCTTGCATTCGTCCATGGAGAAAAGAGTGGAACCACAAAACAGCGTCGCCTGAAAGATTGAGGTTTTTGAGAGATGCCAGAAGTAGATCGAAGTCTACTGAGTTAAAAGCATTGCTAAAATCAAGAAGTGTTAGATGAGTCAGCATTCGTCCTTCCATGGCCTCTCTTATATCATCGGTAATTTTAACTAACGCTGTTGTAGTGCTATGCCCTTCACGAAAACCAGATTGGTAGTTATTGAGGGAGTTATTGTTATTTAAGAACACTTTCAGTTGTGAATGGGCAAGCTTCTCGAGAATTTTGGAGAAATACGGGAGTATCGATATGGGTCGAAAATCCGAGGAGACCGTCGGTGACTTATTTTTAGGCAAAGCAATAACGTGTGCTCTCTTCCATTGACTGGGATAAGTTTTACACGAAAATGAATAGTTTATAATGTGCGTGAGAATTGGAATAAGAGTGCTCATAAATAATGTTACAAATGCGATGCAAACCCCATCATCGCCCACTGCCTTGGATTTGATCACATTTAGACAGCGTCTGACCTCCTCCTCCGAAACAGAAGTGAATGAGAATGGCTCTGATGAACTGCGAGGTAGTGAATTCAGTCTCAGAAGTGTGTCAGATTTAGCTCCTGTGTTCAATAAAACTGGCGGAGTCACAAAATGTGTATTGAGAGAATCTGGATTAATAGTAGTGGCTTTATACGTTTCTCCAACGGATGGTATTCCCAGCGAATTCAGGCACCTCCATGCTTGGGATTGAGTGCAATTCTTAAAAAGGTCTTTAGTATAGGAGATTTTAGCAAGTCTGCACTGCTTGGTGCAATTTTTGCGTAAAGACTTGTAACGGTCCCAGTTTTCGGCGGTGGGATTGTGTTTGTGTTTAACGCGGGCTCTGTCCCTTTGGGCTTGCAATTTTTTTAGGTCGTCCGTGAACCAATAAGCCTTCGGATTTTTCACTTTGATCCTTCTCGGTGGTGCATATTTGTCATAAAGATATTATTGTAGGTGATTGTTTAGAATTTCAACTTTACGGTCCACGGAGTCGGCGCTATATATATTTTGCCACTGTAGATTTTCTGCCTCAGAAACGAGAGCCTCACGATCAACACGATAAAGACTACGCGAAATTACGAACTTTGGCTTTGGCTTTTCAACTCTTATTTTGTATTCTAGGAAAAGAAGGTCATGATGAGAAAATCCACCCCCAGAGACCTGTCCATGGGCCTTTACCAAACTAGTACAAGAGACTATGATATGATCTATTTGTGATTTGGAATTTTGAAGTACATGGGTGGGCCCAAGAGGAAGAATATGAAAATTAATAGAATTAGTAATTCGGAACAAGGTCTCCGACCGTGGATCAGCCCTCATAAGGCAGGTATTGAAATCGCCCATTATTATGACCTTGTCAAAACTGATAGCAATGTTCTCGAATATATTCTCGAGTTTAGTAAAATAGTTGGACAATGGAGGGCAGTAAATGACTCCGAGTATGATGGAAGAGTGAAGAGCATTGACTTTTATAATCAAATATTCGGGATCGCCAATAGCCTGTTGAGGAGAAGATTGGTACACGACCTCATACTTTAAGTTGTCACGAAGATAAATGCACACACCACCGCCCCTTCTTCCTTCTCTGTCGCAACGTATCATATTGAATCCAGGCAGTGAAAAAAGCGAGGAAGGAAGGGTGGGTTTAAGCCACGATTCAGATACCAGAAGTGCATGAAAATCAACATCACTGAAACTGGTAACTAACTCAGAATGGTGGCTCGGTATGCTCTGAGCATTTATGTGGCAGACTCTAAAATTTTTCGATCCCGCGCAGATTTTATTTTTTAATGAAGAATTTAGGTCTACGTCCATACAATTTTGAGTAAAGCTTGCATCGTTGGATGGCGAAGGGAGCGGGTTAGGGGTTGCTGGAAAAGTAGGTAGGGTAGGAGATAAGGAGAAGGAATTTGGTGTACATGTATTCATTGTAAAATTAAACATCTTTAAAATATACAAAACAAAAAAGAAAAAATATACAAAAACTTATGCACGAATTAAGTTTATGAAAATTCTATGATTTTACTCAATGACAAAAAAATAAATACATAAAAACAAAAGAGTAATAAAGCAGTAAGTGATCACGGAAACATGTATGAAATGAGGCAACGTATCAAAACAAATAGACGTCGAAACATGCAAATTAAAACTCAACATAAATCCACCGGGCAGAATCAGAATGATATTGCTCACTAATGTTCGCCCATACACAAAAATATGTCCATAGGCGAACATTCGCCCCCAACAAACGAACGAAAAAATATAAAGAGAAAAAAAAAAAAAAACAAAAATAAAAAAAAAACAAAATCAAATCGATAGGTTGTAAACACTATGTCTATGGATCTAATGTCTAATGTCCATGGACAGAAAAAAAGAACAATAATAGGACGTAACAATACGGAGTTACGGTAGGTAGTTATAAAAAAAAAAAATAACTAAGTGTTGCACCGTAGAGAGCTGTCAGAAATTAAACAATGTTTACATGATAATTTTATGATAAAAAGATAAAAAAGGGTAAAAAAGGCAAAAAGTGCATGTCTGAAACAACGGTGAAAGGTGATAGACGTGTTACATTGACTTAAATATGAGTCGACATAGTGAAATACGCCTTTCTATAATGACAAAAACTACAAGTGTGAAGTGTAAACAAACAAAGTGCACTGCGACAAACATGCAAATTATCCTCTGACATCCCTCACTTCTTTGAGAGACTCCTAGTTTTCACGCCCCTATTCTTAGTAGCACCAGATTCTCCAACCTGTGACAGTGTAGTGTTGGTAATCGACATACGTTTCTTAACCTCCTCCAAGCTCTTCATACTGCTCACAGTAAGTACACTATTGTCTTTCAACCTCACACTTATCCTTCCGTTCCAAATCCACGCACTGTCACCCATCACTCCTCTTGTCTCCCTATATAAGTTAAGTTTAGACTTAGTCAAAAACTCTGATAGGAATTGGGGAGATCCCTTAAGTCTCTTTCTCGCTCTAAGAGCATCCATCCTTGACTGTGGTGAGGAGAACCAGATGACTACTGGGTGAGGCCTCTCCCCAGTTTTGCGTCCCAGGCGATAAACTCTTGAAAGATTCAGAGCACTTACTTGGAGCCCATGTTCAAACAACTCGGTGACAGCTGCCGTCAGGTCTCCATCCTGCTCCTTCAAACCATGCAGCATTAGTGCCGAACCCCTCTCCCTGGTCTCCAGCTGCTCCACTCTGTCTTCTAGTACCGACAAGCGCGCCTCGATAGCTGCTAAGCTTTTCTCCATCGTGCGCCTGAAGGTGTTGAACTCGTTCAAGAGCTCACCAGACTGCTCGCTCTTCTTTAGTGAGTGGAGTTTCCAGTTAAAAGTCTCCATTTCGCTTTCAAAACTCTTTCGGAGTTCCATGATATCATTTTCCGCCATTTCTTTTAACGATTACGGTGTGAATTACTTTTTTGAAATTTGACACAAGAAAATTACGTGCGCGCCATTTATGACCATAGATAATATTTGTAAATTCAATACATCTTATAAAGATTAATTACTTTTATATTGATGCCATGATCATTCAAAAAATGCCTGTCATGTTAATTTAGTCATTCTAGGCAGCCAATGTGTGAAAACACGTAGAACGACGATTGCCAATTGCCGGAGGATTCTTTGCAAGAGTCTCATCGAAGATCTTCGATTTAGTTTTGTAATTAACCCCGCCATTGCTGGTCCCAAGCCCGGATGAGAAAGGGGAAGGGTTTGTTTGCAAGGCCAGCCCCCCCTACATGCTGTAAAATAAAAAAAAATCTGGCTCACAGAAAAGGGGAAAGTCTCAAATCCAGGACTGAACTCGGACATGACCAAAGTGCGCAAACAGAAACGAGACCAAAAACGACAGTGGAAGAATAGAAACAGTGTCAGAATCGCATGTTGGAACATTATATCGTGGAATAGGAGAGATCAAGAGATCATCATTGAACTTGACAACCATAATATTGACATATGTGCAGTATCTGAAACTAAAAAGAAAGGCCAGGGAACCTCTAAACATTCTAACTATATATTTATATACAGTGGGAAAAGAAGAGAAGAACGAGCCAACTCTGGCGTGGGAATAATTATTCATGAAAGGTAGGTCCTTAAATTAACTATAAAAATTGGCAACTCTCTCACCCATTATATAAGTGTACCTATATGCCCCCGATATATCAAAATCACATGAGGATACTGATGAGTTCTACTCCAAACTTCAAGAAGTTGAACTCCACATTATATAAGTGTAGGTACACTGTAGGTATATGCCCCCGATATATCAAAATCACATGAGGATACTGATGAGTTCTACTCCAAACTTCAAGAAGTTGAACTCCACATTATATAAGTGTACCTATATGCCCCCGATATATCAAAATCACATGAGGATACTGATGAGTTCTACTCAAAACTTCAAGAAGTTGAACTCCACAAAATGACAAAATAATAATAGGTATTTGGAGACTTAAACGCAAGAATAGGAAATCAGGAACTTAATGGAATTAAGCAAAGATTCAATGAAACTACCAATAACACCAACGGCTATGCTCTCGTACAATTCTGTGCCCATAACGAATTTAGAATAAATAATACTTTCTTTACACACAAACCACAGCACATGTACATACACTTTCGAAAACACTAGGGAAGAAAGATCAGTAATCGATACCGTTATCAAGGGCTTATATTATGCTTCTTGAGACGCTTCACAAACAGTGAAATTTTGGAAAGGCGAGAGTGACCTTAGCTTGTCCAACAATAGTGTTTTATGATGAATCAAAAAAGTACAGCCCGATCTCTTATACCAGCACCTGGTGCTGTCTGGGATTATGTTTATTTGTATTCTTGTATATATGTATTTATATTTTGTTTATTGTTAAAGATTTATTTTGATTGATTTATTATTATTGTTTTTATACTTCTAATACAAATAATATTATTATTATTATCACTTATAGAAATATACATCCGTCAGAAATTCTTGATGTGAGAGCCCTGTCATCGACTAATATAGGCTCTGATCATAAGCTTATTTTAGATAAAATCAGAATGGGCAGACTAAATCGCCGAAATAAACCCCCTGATGACAATAATTAATTATTGGCTATCACCTTTTTCACCTAAAAGGAAAAAAAATGTTTGATAAAAAATATTCTCACGCGGGCAAACCGATGCACTCACAGCAAATCTTGCACTCAGGAGACGTGCTCCTAACGGACACCAGGTCAAACAATCTCCCTTCTTACCGCACCGCAGGCCATATCCCGATTTTTTGGGTACCCGGGTTATACATACATAGGTGCCTATATTGTTCTAAAAGAAAAAGGGCGAACTTTAGAGCCGATCGTCGCTTTAACGACGCCGTCAAAATTTCCCATGATTGTACGATAAAATGTCGGTAAATATCATTTGTTTACTTATATGTTTTGAGTAAACAGTTCAAATCGCAATATTTTCACGAGTTGTCACAGTTTCAAAATGTTTTATGAGCGGATGTTCCATAGGTAAAATTTTCGCCATAATCCACATCATTTAATCCATAATAACATAGACATTTTATTATCTAATCGTGTTCAATAATCTTGTACAAATAATAAATTATATAATATCTTCGCAACACATAAAATATGATTTAATAATAATAAACTAACATGAGTGGAAATTTTAACAAAACTGAATGTGATAAACCAAATTGTATGAAATGAAAAGGTGTACCACACTCAACTACAATAACTAGTGGTCGACCAGTGCTCGAAATTCGACCATAACTAATTTAAATTATAAGTTTGAACATTATAATGGCATGTACACATCTGAACACTCGCGGCAACGTAACCAATGTCACGTTGCATGCAACGTGTCGAATTGTGTACAGACAAAGCAATATGCAAAGATGTGTACAGACCCTTAAGGCTCCATTGTCAAAGACTGAAATGCATGCAACGTATCAAAATTCCATAGTACGCGGCTCGCGGTCGCCGCGACGCGCGAACGCATTCCAATTAAAATACACACTTAATCTATTCTCAATTTGACCACAGATAAACAAAATAATATATGCGTCTGTGTCAATGTCAAATTCATCGAAGTGTGTGTGAGTATCAAATACATAACATTACAGTAATGTTTGTAATGTTTTTTTTTATGCATAACTAGCTTTCCCGACATCAGGGTTGTCCTGTAGTCCTTACTATGGATATTGATTTCGAAATTGTAATTTATAGAAAAATAAACGTTTAAAGTATAGAAAAAATAACAACTAACGACTCTAAAAATTCATTACTAATGTTCGATTTTTAAATGGAACAAACCACTACGGGCTTACGACCGTCTTCTACTGTTATTTCGAAGGCTGTTTAAAGTATGTTTGAATGTCATAAATCTGAGTAAGTACATATCTTTTGTTTCGAATCTCAATGGATGTCAGGTAAATAAAATTTTTTATCGTTATGGAATTTTCACAGATGGCGGTGTTCCGTCCGTTCCATACTAACTTTAATATTATATTTTGTATTATTTGCTATTCATTTTTCGATGTTTTATTAGTTTTATATCCGGAGCGGAGAAGAATTCAATAAACTAATCATCATAAAAATCTGTTCAGCCGATCTCGAGTTATAAGTGTTCGCACTAACCCGACATTCTTTTATATTATTTATAAAAAATATTAGCATTCGCCACTCCTCTATATAAACTATACTATTTGTCTGCCCCAGCTTCGCACGGGAAGAATTTATTTTGATAAGGAGTAATACCAAGATACAAATGAAGAGCCTTTTCTAGAGGCGGCATATCAATTAAATTTTTTAAATAAAAGAACACTTATTGTGGCATAACTATAATAGTTAGACATGTCATGCTGTCTCGACACTTTTTGTAAATAATGATGTCATTGTGTTCTGCAAAGTCGTAGTATATTTTATTATACCTAATATCATCAATAGATATCGCAGCGCACGCGATGTAAAGAATATTTTAGGTAATTTTTTTTATACCTTGATAACTTTTTTTTTTTGAGGCCTTCCACCCGATATCGAGTGATTTTGGACCTTGATAACTCACGGTTGTGATATTACCGGAGTTTTAGTAAGGGTCACCCTGGGGCCCGGGGATAGTGTAGCTTCCCAACAGTGAAAGGTTTTTTCAAATCGATTCAGTAGTTTCGGAGCCTATTCAATGCAAACAAAAAAATCAAATCTTTCCTCTTTATATTATATTAGTATATAAACAAACTGTAAGTGTGCGAAATTTCATACTCCTCCGTCAGCGCAATTTTCGTAAAAAAAGTTTTTCCTCCACGTAGATAATTTTACGTGCAATAAAATTTACACATAAACCATATTTTGTGCGCATCGACGATATGTTATTTTTATTATACGGGAATACCAAGTCATTTAAATACTTACTTAAGTTAGGTATTAATAGTAATATTAATGCAATCATTATATGTATATCAAAAAAGTCTATTCGGTCTAAGTCTGATAAGGATTACGTATGAATTGAACATCATCCCTATCCATGGGCTTTATAAACATTTGACGAGATCTCGTTTGAGCAGTCGCCACCGCTACTAGTCCTTTTTTCGTTTGGCCAGAAATTATGATCCCCGGATTTGACCTTTAATTAAAAAAAAAAACAATACTGCGTCAACTATATTTTGAAAATAGAATTATTCGAAAAGTGTACTAGGTAGGTATTTGGAAAAAATTGTCTCAGGTAATGGCCTGTACCTACACATGTGAACACGTCCAGTAACGAACGAACATTTGTGACGATCCACCGCAAACCACAGCGTACTATGCAAAATTTGATACGTTGCATTGGTTACGTTAGCGCGCGTGTTCAGATGTGTACATACCCTAATAAGTTTTTCTGGCTACACTGACACCTTTGTAAGAAAAGTGTTACTTAATTAATTTATTTATTTGATTTGATAAATATCCAATTTTATATGAAAAATGTCCAATTAAAAGTTTAAAAAAAAAACTTATTTACATCTAATAATATATCAAAATAAAAATTTAAAAGTCGAATGGAGACAGCAGTCTCCGAAAACCGGTTCATATTTGAATAATAAATTTGTGATATAATTATACAAGACTTTTTCATATATTTTTTTTGAAATGGACTACCACCAAGCACGTCATATTCCCCAAAACATCGTAGATTTACAATATCGGCTGAGAAAAAAACACGAAAAAATGCTCAAAAACCTCTCTCCAGAGTCCAGAGTGATGGTAAAATTTCAAAAAATGCTCCAATTTTACAGATTAGCAAATCCAAAATTTTGAAAGACCGTGTGAGAAATGCCAGAATCCGAGATAAGGCTGGGTTAGGAAGCGAAGAGTCAGTGGAATGGTCATGTTCTGATTAGACAGCATTTCCTCTACGAAGGTACTCTTTTTTACATATGGCGAAACAGCTGGAATACACAAGAGGATTTTCGTGCCAATAAAAGACTTAAGGAATCACTGCTGATTATGATGTCCTTGAGACATTCTCATCAATAGCATCAACAAAATTTTTGAATTTCGCGGGTAATATCAAGTGAATTCAACCAACATGAGCGATATTGCATAAGAAATAGATCGATGTGAGTATAGCTGCAAATGATTTCAAGCGAATGATATCCAAATGTCAAAACTCTCATAATGGCCGCCAAATTTGCGTTTTCTCAAACAAATTCTTCTTGATTATAAAAAAAATATAATGCTATTAACTTATCTTATAAGACGAAAACATGAGCATAATTAATAATATTCAAAATAATAAATTATGTACTTCGTTTTAATTGTTTTTTTAAGAGAGGTATCTGAGAAAAAATTTACACGAGTAATTTTGACATAAAAGCGATTCCTCTAAAATTTTGGTGGGTCTATCTAAAAGCGGATTATTTTAGAAGAATTATGAAAACTTTTGTGGAACTGTCATTTAAAATAATATACTTTTTTTCAATATTTTTTTACCGGATTATAAACATAAGCGAATTGTTATGAAATCGGGGTGATAGCAAATAAATTTAATAAACATATCTCGATGAGAGTCATTCCATTCTTTTCCATTGTTAATCATCACAAATAATAAATCAAACAGTGCAAAATGTTTACAACAGACGCGCTGTTATGAAAAGTGTCTGAAATCTCTTTCGCACTCCATTCGCTGCAATATCCAGGGCTACCGCACCTTTGTTTATTCACATTATCATTTAAAACGTTCGTATAAAGTTCCATGCAAGTATGATGTATGTATACCTACATGCCACATGGTATCCTAAATAAGATACTCAATTTAAATTTTAGTAATTTTACCCACTGAATTGGGAAAATCTTGATGTGTGTCATAGATAGGAATGAAAATATAAGGAATATATAGTGTGGTATGGAAGTTGGCGTTGTTACATGAAATGAAACTTAACAAGTTGATATAGTTTGGGCAACCTAAATGAATGGTAACAAATCTATAACACTTATAACTCGAGATCGGCTGAACAGATTTTTATGATTCTCAGGTTATTGGATTCTTCTCCGCTCCGGTAACAAAATAATGATAATATATTAAAAATTCCAAAAATGGATAACAAATAATATAATATTAAAGTAAGTATGGAACGGATTTACTGACAACAACACCATCTGTGAAAAATTCCATAACAACACAATTTTTATTTACTTGACAACCATTGAGTTTCAAAACATTGGTACACAGATTTTTGATAGAATTTCTTTCAAGCTTTCAGAAATAATTTTTTAACACTCAAACATATTTTAAACGTATTTTTGTATAAATTACAAATTCGAAATCAATATTCATAGTAAGGACTACAGGACAACGTCTGTAAATTATAAAAAGATTTTTTTACAGGGCTGAAAAGAAAGGTCTGTGAAGGCGTGGTCAACCGAGAATAACGTAGATCGAACACATCGATTCCGTGCCAAAGGAGAACCATATCAGACGTAAAAGAAATAGAAGAGGTTGTATGAGAGACGTAATTTCGGTGAAAGAAGCGAAAGAAGAGTACTTGGATAGAAAAAAAGTGGAGGTTCGTTCTCGCCTACCTTAGGGGAACATGGGGCGGTGTGGTGGGTACAAATATCATATCTTGGATACATACTCAGAGGGGATATATATAACTCGCTTCTGCAGCGGATCATCGAAAGCCAAATGTTGGGATGACTCGGCGTGGCTAAATGACAGTTGGCATGGTTCCACAAGTTCTGAAGACGTTGGCAAACTGATTTATGAATCTAGGAACAGAGAAGCCTTTGCCCAAGTAGATCTTATGTCGTGGAACCTGACTGGGCACTTAAAGAAAAAATTTAAGCATTATTGAGCTACGCTCAAGGAAGAGATTGGGTGGCACAATCAAAGGAAGATGGCGAGAAGATCTTGTGTAATCGTGACCTAAGCTTATACACAAGGTGGAGAACTGTTAAAGCTTATGCTCTACCAGTGCTGCTGTATGGAGTAGAGGGTTGGACCCTCAAAGTCTCAACCATTAATAAGATTGAAGCATTCGAACTCTGGCTCTACCGAAGAAAACTCCGCATCTCTTGGAGGGTTCAGGTATAACCAACGATGAGGTCCTGAGAGCGATGCATAAGGAGAGAGAGAGAGCTGCTGATCACTGACAAAAGACGAAAAGCCGCATACTTTGGCCATTATCTTCCGCAATGACAAATATGCTCTCCTACAGGCTACAACTGATAGTGGAAAGAAAGATATAAGTCAGGCGAGGTATGGGCCTTAAAAGAGCCTCTTGGCTTAAGAATAATCTACGACAGTGGTGTGGTGTGCCAGAGGCTGCTGCAGAGTTGGTGAGACTTGCCCAGGACCGTGAGACTTATTCGCAGATGGTCGCCATGGCACTTAAAGAATAAAAATCAAAGGAAGTGGACTGGCATCTGGAGTATGTAAGAAGCATGGAGGAGAATCGCTCAAGGGAGAGGAGAGTGATTCTAACGTTGGGTTAAGACTCGAGGAGGCACTTAAAGAAATAAAATTAACGAATTGAACGTGCATTCTTGGTGGTATTATTTAAATAAAATAATTAAAAAAAAACACTTGATTTGTTATTCCACTATATTTATTTACCTGTTATCCTGTAATAAATATAGTGGAATAACAAATCAAGTGTTAAATAAATATAGTGGAATAACAAATCAAGTGTTAAATAAATATAGTGGACTAACAAATCAAGTGTTTTATTTAAATTATTTTACTTAAAGAAATGTTTGCCAGGGAATTTTCTATTTTCTACATTCTCTTTCTTGTTGTCTCCATCATTCCTGTAAGTCGCGTCTACCTAATGTGACGCCATGATCTTCCTGACCAAATCTTTCCAAATACCCCTATACTTTAAGAACCGTATATATATATATACTATCTTATTTAGTAGGAGTTAATATTTGCATTGGATATTTTTTTTACGATTGATTACTGAACCTTATCAAAATTTGGATAAGATAACAAAAAATCAATAGGTATTTACATACAAAATAAATATTTAAACTTGTTTTTTTCTAATAAAAAAAAGACTTGATATTATGTTCGTAAATTTTAATAGTTGTTAGTTATATCTTATAATATAAATGAAAGTCGGGTTAATGCAAACACTTATAACACAGATTCTTTCTACTACAATTTTTACAGTTAAAAATAATCTATGAAATCGTCAAAATATAGGAGACTTCGATTTAAGCCAGTACTATTTTCGCTTTATTGAATCGAATACAGGATAACAGGATTTTAAAGCAAGTAACTCGCTACCCTACCTACCCCGAAGAATGCTGGGACGGAATCATTTGGTGCGAACGCAGTCAATAAACTGAGAGATTAATGAACAAATGACATGAGTCGGTAGTATTTTAAGGAACTACTGAGGATAAAACCCCTTTTTAGTTTCAGCAATAAGAAGATCATACAAAACCAATCTTCGTAATACCGGTATTAACAGGGATGGGGCGGTGAAAACTAGGTACCCTGGACAGGGTTGTATAGAAAAAGCTTGAATAGGGAGCGGACATTAAAGAAGACCTTGACCATAAAAATGTGTTGTTACTGTAAAAAGAAATCACCTGGCTTCGCAGCTAGTCAAAATTAAATACACACATACAAAATGTGTAGCCCAAATTGTTATTAAACATACCGGCCAAACGTCATTTTTCACAGACAGTTTCGTTTTAATCTTTGCACAGCCAACATTGTTGCTAAAATAATAATATAAAAATATTTACCTCTTATTTTGTGCTTTCGGATTAAGCATTCAGGTAAATGTTTATGATGTGAATTTTCGTCCCCTTACATCGACCATTCGTCGCTTCCATCGCTGAGGGCCATCATTTTCATTCTTCATTGCATTGTTAAAAAGAGTTGTTTTATTGAAAATTCTTTTTTGAGCGTTTCCCTTTAAGAAATAGGCAGAGAGAACGGACTTCCGCTCTTTTCTCTATTCATACCCACCGCCCTCGCTTTTTTCCACAGATATAACATCTCTCCTATTTCTTTTACTGCTAACGTGAACTTCCTCGCGAACGAAATTGATGTTGTTTTTCTCACGTCATTCTTAATCGACCCCGCACTTGTATTAAACCTTTCTTTTCAGAGTTTCAGTTATTTTTGTAATCCTTTTAACATCCATTCTTTCAGCATCTCCAAAACATCTCAAATTATCAACTTTTTTACAACGTTACTTTCATTACATATTCCTAATATTCTCATTCGTTTCCATATTCCACAGATTGCTATATTATCTGTATATTAAAAATATTTATTAAATATTTATTCGAGAAAATAAGTAAGTATATCCATATTAATGAAACAAAGCCAATGTGAAAATTCCGCGAAAAGACTATCATTTTAGTAAGTGGTAGTAATTTGCAAATAAGTTTGATCCCATAGGTACCAAACAAAACACTCTATTTTCTGAAAAATTTATTGCCCGAACCTAGAGTACACTTAGGATCTATGTATCAGTTTCTCAATTTCAGATTTAGAATCAGTTTCTCAATTTCACAACATCATTATTTCTTTTTCTTACTCCAACAGTGTCACAATGTCGGAAAAACAAACAAACCAAGGTGAGGCTTCTCAATCCGATCAAGAACAGAGGCAGGAAGTTGTCGAAGAATTTATCATACCGAAGAAGGTCAAGAATGTTGAATACATCGTCAGAGCCCCAGTCAACGATGCCCCTGATGGTTATGGCTATGACGATGATGGGATTATCAGAGACCAGTGGTGACAGGATGCTTAAACCCCTCAATTTTTCAAAAAACAGTTTAAGAGCTAAGTTTTTTCTGCGGATAAAATATTTTAATCGACCGTTTTTTTTTGCTTTCTTTTCGGGCTAAACTTTAATTTCTGAGTAACATCTTCAGCCTTACAGTTAACAGTTTTGTGTACAACCGAGTAGTGTACGTAACCCGCATACCTACAGTGCTGTCCAATAGTGAGCTCTATCGTATGTGAAAGATACACCTTGTAAATTCCACATAAGTGTTGCCAACCGAAAATTTAAGAAACAAGTAGATAAACTTACAAAAATAGTGGTAGAAATTGGTAGAAAAGTTTTTGGTATTCGGGAAGTAGTTAATAGTTGAAAAAATGTTATTCCAAGAAATTAGCACCCTAAAAAACTGATTTTCATATTAGAAACATCTAAAGTAGGTAGATTAAAGTAGGTAGACTGAAATCGGTAGCTATGTAGACAAGGTCCGAATTCTTTATGATATCTACCGAAACGTTGCTGGATCTGGAAACGCTGATGTGCACTATTGAAAGAGCTAGACCTCTCTAGCTTGAGTTTGAGCGCGGTTTGTTCTAAAGCAGCGCTGTATAGCAGAAGAAGCCGCTCTAACTGTGCTGCTCTAACTGCTGTTTACTCTTCTTAGAACAAAATAGATTTCCCTAGTTAGATCAACTCTAGCAAAGAAATCTACGGTGTATTAATTTAACCTTTATTCGTAGAAAGAAAGACAGTAATAAATGACTAATAGGTATCATCATGTAACATTATAAAACACACTTTAGAAATAAGAGTCAATATGTTTATTCATGTGCATTTTTGTTTCGTTTTTTTTGTATGTACCTATTATAATAAATAAATAAGTTATCAAACTGAATGTTATTTTTTATCTCGTAAAAACTCAACTCGTCAAAGAATAATCACTCACTCGCTCAAAATAAACCCTTTCACTCTGTCACAGTAAGCTACTTAAAGCTTGTTTCTTGTCAGAGGTAATGGTCGGCACCTGGAATCGAATCCACGACCCAAATTGGTCAGTATTCTCTTGATATACTTGACAGTCCACATCATGTCTTCAAGAAACAGATTTCCAGAGTTCTTTTAAGTAATTCTACTAATTCGCGATAGCTTGTTGATTATTTTTTTTCCCACACCCCTTCCTCCCTTCTTTTCCTTCCCTTCTTCTTGCACATCTCTATTCGTGTTTATCTATTCCGTTTTTGTTCTCTGTTTACATATTTCACTTGTGCTAATAATTTTCATTTAAATTATTAAGAGTTTTACTTTTTGTAGTTTTTTCTCTCTCTCTCTTGAACATGTTATTGTAACCTGTTTAAATTAATAAACAAACATAAATTAAAATAAAAAAAAAAAACTTTACGACAAAACATTTGAAGATTTGTTTAAATTTAATATTAAACATGTGACAGATCTCGATGGAGGTCAACTTAGTTTATGGCCATAGCTTTCTATTGTCATACTTTTAATGTATACAACTATACTGTAATGTGTTTTGTCAAAATAAATAAATAAAATTAAAATAATAAATTTCTTATACCTAAGTTTGACATTCCATTTGTGACGCCGCTGTGGGAGATTTGCTTATTTCACCCCACGCTTATTTGCTGAATAGTGTTCTATTAGTACGGCTGCAAGGAATTTTGGCAAAATATTCGTAGATAATAAGAAGAAAGTTACGAGTGTTCATAGATATTGTTTAGTGATCATACGTTTTTTCCTCTGCTTACCTACAATTACATATTAATTTACAAGTTGACAAACTGTTATAACATCATGTCAAATTATAAAGAACACCTACACACATATATTATGTATAAATGAAAAAAAAAATCAAAGAAAAATTGAAAAAAAAATCGGTGAAAAGAAGAACAAAGAAAACGCTGCGATTCTGGAAAAGGAAAGGAAAGGAGAAAAATGAAATACACAGCCCATCAAATCAACCAACCAGTGGAGCTAGTACGAGTTTTATCGAAAGCTAGTTGCACGCAAATAAGCGCTTATTAGCGTGCAAATAGTGTTTTATGTATGCCTTTAGAATTGT
This sequence comes from Mystacides longicornis, assembly GCA_963576905.1. NCBI lineage: Eukaryota > Metazoa > Arthropoda > Insecta > Trichoptera > Leptoceridae > Mystacides > Mystacides longicornis. The sequence goes on along the minus strand of OY756433.1, from coordinate 3,206,760 downwards.
TTTAATGAAATAATCCAACCCACCTGATGTGTCAGTTAATTTAAAATTATCTAACTTTTATGTATGCCTAATTTAGAATTGTTTTAATGCCAGATAATTACATATTGAATTGTTTTTTTTTTTTTTTTTTTTTGTATGCCTAATGTGCAATAATTTTAGATGAAACCATTATTTGAATGTGAAATAATAAATTATAAACTTTTATTTATGGCAATATGTATAATAAATACCCATATCATTAATAATTATAACTAATGTAGAATAATATATTAAATAAACTTTTTATAATGGCGAAAAATTTTAACTGAAAAATTTAATATATATCGTCGAACAAATATTGTAAATTAAAAAATTAAATATATATTGTAGAATAAATATTGTAATAATAAAATATAAATAGGTTTTAAGAACTTAGATTAATTGCAAATGTATAATAAAAATACAGTCAAATGTAGGTATAATAAATAGTTATAGTATTAATAATTATAACCAATGTAGAATAACTTGTGAAATAATGACTTTTATACTTTTATATAATTTAGAATAATTTTATATAATTTAGAATAATAATAATGTAGAATAATTAGTGAAATAATGACTTATACTTTTATATATGGCAAATGTATAGTAAATACATATATGAATAATAATTATAACTAATGTAGAATAAATTTTTAATTATTAAAATTTTTATAATGTAGAATAATCTTAACTGAAAAATAAAATATATATTGTGGAATAAATATTGTAAAAATAAAATATAAATAGATTTTAAGAACTAAGAAAAAATGCAACACTCCTCGAAGCACGAGTCATACTCTTTTCGAGGTCAAAATAAATTAGAAAATAAGATAGAATAATTCATTGTTACCATAAAAAAGTATTGTAAATATTACAAATAAATAAATAAAATAATAAAATAAAAAAAATGAAACCATCGAATCATACGATCATTTTAGTATGAAAATTTTTCGAAACTCTTTCGATGATCGTTTCGATATTCGATCATCTTTTATTATGGATCTTTTAAATTCTTCCGGTTATAAGTATGATTCCCATGTCCACACTTTTAATGGAGTTGAACAGAATCTTCTTGCATAAATGACTGTATGAAATTTTATGAACACAAAAATGTAGAAAAATTAAGTGCTCTTTTAGAGAAAGAAGAACTTGTTTTTGATTTGATTTTTTTGTACCTAAAATAACAAAGTCAAAGTAACAATGTCTTGGCTACATAACTTTCATGGAAAAATATATGGTAGGTATTAATAATTTATCAAAGATTCAAATTTTAAAATGAAGACATACGTATTATTGTCCTGTTGGTTTTGTGAATAGCGAACTTTAAATTTCATATGCCTAGTCAAAAAGTACCCGTTATGTAGGTAGGGTCAGCGCACTGTGGAATATGGTAGAACAGTCGCAAATATTTAATGATTTTTTAGGTACACATTTTCCACATATTTTTAATTGCATTTGATAAAATAAATGTTAACCATTATAATGATATCAAATTTCTACATTTTTAACATTTATTTGTATATAATATAACGAATCAAAGATTCATTACTTGTAGAATCACAACTAAACAAGTATATTTTGTTACATTTCAAATTCAAATATCTTATCTATTGCTAACAACTAATGGTATGTGTTATATATTTTCGAAAACCTTATTTTATATAGATAAATTTTTGTCCAAAAAAAATTTAGTATTTTATTTATTATAAGTGTTTTCTTAATAATATTGTAAAATCATAAAAAATATCAATTCCATGAGTTTGACGAAGGTTTTCACTTTTACCGACGTCTCCCGACGCGCCGAAATTTATGTTAGATTATAGCCTAGGTATATATCCTTAACATATCAAAAAATTGGCTGCTCGTTTTTGCTCATTTAGAAGTTATGAATAAAAAAGTACACTCGGTACAAGTAGAGTGTCGCAGATAATCCTATTGCGAAAACCGGTGCTGGCTTTACTAAAATCTATAACTCTTTTATTTTTTAAGATATCGTTTTCGAATTTTGCACAATAATAGCAGAATATTTATTTATTATGATTGTATACATATTTTTAAGTTTTTGTGTACAGCTATTTTTATTAAAATATATAAAAATTGTTTTTTGTAAATAATAATCATACTCACTTAATAATATATTTACTGAACTTTAATTCGATTTTAAATTAAGTAAAAATAATTTTCATATATAAAAATAGATAAAATAAACTAAAAAAATAAAAGAAAATATTCTATTCAGGGTGTAACGTGATAAACATTTCAAACAATTAATTTTAATATTACTGAAAAACTACAATGGTAAATATGCTGAAAACAATAGGTATTAATATCCTTTAACCCTTTTATCATGCTTTTACATTACACTTCATGATCAATATATACAATTAAAATAATAATAATAATATTTTTCCACAATTAATTTCTTTATGCTATTATAGAAGATAGGTTTATTTTATACTCTTCTTCATGCTCCAGATCCTATAATAACATAATACTATTGGGAATCCATAGGTAGGTAACTTAAAAAATGAACGAATTTGATGAAGTAGGTACTCTGTATCTACTTTTTTGATCCTGAAGGTCATGAAATCTAATACGCACACGCTTATATTTATATGTCCATTAAAAATATATGCTTTTAAATAGTTATTGTGAATAAAATCGAAACAATATATTATTTTAATTTTATTTAATTTATTAATCGTTTACATGGTTCAACGTTTAACCATAAAAATAAGTTTTGTGATAGTCAGCCCTGGTTTTCGCAATATGATTTTCTTTGGCACTCTACTATTACTGGGTGTAATTTTATCATTCATAACTTCTAAAAGAGCATAACCGAGCAGCCAATTTTTGATATGTTAAGGATATATATCTAGGCTATAATTTAACATAAATTTCAACGCGTCGGAAGACGTTGGTAAACGTGAAAACCTTCGACAAACTTATGGAAGATATTATTTTTAAATAATTTTACAGTATTATTAAGAAAAAACTTACAACAAATAGAATACCAAAAAAAATTATGGCTGAAATTTATCTATATAAAATAAGGTTTGCAAAAATATGTAACACATACCATTATTTGTTAGCAATAGATAAGATATTTGAATTTGAAATGTAACAAAATATACTTGCTTAGTTGTGATTCTACAAGTAAAGTATCTTTGATTTGTTATATTATACACCCTGTATAGATCATTTTTATTTTGATTTTTAGTTCATTTTATCTGTCTTTTATGTACAAAACTACTTTTACGTACTCTAAAATCGAATTAAAAGTCAATAAATAGACTATTAAGTGAGTATGATTTTTATTTACAAAAGTCAGTTTTCAAATGTTTTTAAAAAAATAACTGTACATTAAAACTTATTTATTTTCATATCAGCATAATAAACAAACCTTCTGCTTTTGAGAGTAAAAATTTGAAAAGAATATCTTTACAAATAAAGGAGTTATAGATTTTAGTAGAGCCAGACCCGGTTATTGTCCACAGTGCAGCGTACCAGTGATTTTCATATATTATGATATTATAAGAAATCTGTTGAATCTTTAGTCCATATTAAAAAAAATATGACCCAAATCTGATGAAAACGGATAAAAGAAACTCTACTTACTCCTTATTTTGTGGCATTATATATTATATCTCATCGAAATCTTGCCATTAAATACAAATTTTGATTTTGCGGCGATATCAGCGAAGACTTTCACCCCTTACTCAACTCATACTAAATAGAGTATGCTAACACGATGATGTATCATACCATTTGTTATTTATTGAGCATTTAAAATTGACTTCCAAACACTGGTACACTGCCAATCACTGGTGCACTGACACTAAATATTTTTCTTCATATCTGATTAGGCCTGCTGGCCTGTTGTTCCTGCTATGTTTTCCCCTTGTGAAGCTGACTGCTAACAGTGCTAACTATCCCTCCAGCGTTTAGGTGGTCTGTGGTATGTTGTCTGTAGCGATTTTTGCGGCTCTTGTGTCTTCCATTCTTGAAACGCGGTCGTTCCAAAACCGCCTCCAAGTACATAATATTAATCTTATTTATCTATTATTGTATGAAGACATCTGTCGGAATTTGTATGAACCGATGTCCGATTGTTATCAAGCTATTATTGATCAATCACGCTGGGCACACTAGATGGCGTCGTATGTAACTACGTCTGTCTTGACTCTTGAGGAAATTCGTTACGGTCATTAATCTATTCATACGGAAACTTAATATACCGGAAATATAATATTTATTATCTAAAATAAACGAAGTGCCCCAGGAGAATCTTGGATATGAGGCATCACGAACGACGCTATACGCCGACGCACATAGCGCAGGCCCATCACTTCAACCATTACGGAGATGAGATGGGCATGGCTGGGACATATTGTGTTGTGGATGCCGAAGACCTTCTCATACCGTGTTCCGTTCCTTTGAAGCAGAGCTGAGGAGTTTGGACATGGTGTGGGAGAAGGTCATAAACATTGTGCAAGATCGATCGCGGTGGAGAGCTCTTGTTGCCTCTTTTTTTAAGTGTAAAGGTGGGCGTAAAGCGAGTTTGTAAAAAAAAGCTACCTATACTTGCTTTAAAATTGAATAATTTTTCCACATAATTTCTTAATTAATATCAGATCTCCTTTTTTGTTGTCATTACTTTCACCGTCAAAGTAGATAAAAATGTTCCATTATCGATGTTCGTCATCAGATAGTCAAAATCGAAAAGTAAAATACATTATGAGGATCGTCGTCATCGTGTCAAAAAATTCCATGCACCCAGCAGGAATCAAATCCGTATATAGCTATCCCACGCTGAGGCACTAGCTTCCAGATTGACTTCCTCAGCCTTATTACTAACTAACTTCCGATGGCCATACAACTCCGGCAGAGTTTTGACCTCGCCGGTAAGACAAATTCAAATTGGCGTTCGAATTCAAATTCGTTTGAAGATTTCGTCAATTTATTGTGCGAAAAAAATGAACTATCCACTGGGACACATAAACAATTATTTAAACCGTACATAGACACTTATAAAATGTGGACAGTTAATTTTCTTCCTACTCTACATTGTCGAAGAATTCGTTTGTAGTCGATCCCCAAATTCAATTTATCTAGACCTCCAAAATAATGTTTTTCCAAGCCACACAATCGGGAGCAATGGACTCTCACTGATCTCCCACACCCAGCACTATCAGGTCCCGGGTAACGTTGTCAATTAGCTGTCTGCCTTGGTCTCCTACTTGTGGGCCCATTGTCCTGTGAAAACTCCTCTATGCACCGGGCCTGGCAACATGCCTGATCCATACCAATGTTCTAGATCTGATGTCACTAGTGATCAACGGTTGTCCTATGAGTGCACGTATTACTTCTCAACCTCCAGGTGCCAGGCGCAATTTCGGACCTTGGTACCAAGATTCGTCTCATAATCCTGTTCTCAAAGGTCAGCAGACGTTGCTGATCCCTGAGTGTCATCGTCCAGGACTCTGAGACATACATGACCACCGCTTTAACGAGGGTATTTCACACCCGGAGCTTCAGTCGTCTGGACAGGGACTTGGAACAAATAAGCGTTCGGAGCGCTGGCTACTGCCGTTTTAATTCCGCTCTGAATTCGCGACACTATTTCTGCTACCATCTCGTTGGTATTTTTGAGTATACTCCGCAGATAAATGAAACTTTCCACCTCTTCTATCACATCTCCACTGTTAGTAACACATGTTTGATTTTCTGCGTTAATGTGCAGGCCCATTTCGGCTGCCCGTGCTTTGACTGTCGAATACCTAACTGTACTTTAAGGCTACTGTGGTTATCTGACACCAAGGCAAGAACACCAAAAACGAAGGGATGTTAGAGCAAATGGACTGTAATGTAATGGAGAGGGTGAAAAACTATGAAATTATGGGTACAATATATGAAGCCTTTGTTCTTGAAGTCATTTGAAGTACACTGAAGCAAAACACGAAATCAAGCATATCCGAAGATTTATGTAGGCGTATCGGCTGAATACCAGCTGGTATTCCATCCATACTGCGGACCACTCTCTCCAGCGCGAGATTGAAAAGAATGGGCGACAGCAGATCACCCTGTCCGGCCAGGGAATGGTGCAGTTTACCTTATACCCGCGTTAAAGACCGCACATTTAAGTCTCGATAGTTGCTTAGGGTTTTATTTTGATAATAGCATTTGTTATAGCAATAGCAATAAAGATTTTGTAATTTAGTTATTAAGAGGATATGAAGATAACAGCACTGGCTTCCGAGAAATCAAAAGGTAATTTCCAATGGTTAATCAGTATTATTATTTGTGTTTGAATTTATTTAATCGCATAAAATCATTTAAATTCCTTACACGTGAATGTCTGAATATAATAATTATCCATATTACGCAATCCAGATTATAATATTCAGTAATAGCATTGACTCATAATCTATGAACCTACATAAATTGTAAATCGTACAATGATGCTCCTAAGTGAATTAGCAATCAGCTTGAAGATGACATGAAAACTGATAAAGACACAGCTGGAATTCAGTTCCACTTGGTCTTGGAACTTTCAGCAAAATCAGGTTTAATCCTGATCTTATTAAAAATTATTTATTATCGGAAAGAATACGCAGAACAACTGGAAACACACGCTATTACTGAGCAACGTTTAATTTTGCCTTTAATAGTCCTTGTAGTTGTAATGGTAGTGCTTGGGATAGTCATGTGACAACAATGGGGGTTGACAGATGTTAGAAATGGTACTACAGTAACAGTGGTTTTGATAGTTTGGAATGAAAAACAGGGGTATGAAATTTCAAAAAAAATATATAAGCCAATGATGAGGAAAACCACTTTAGTTACTAAACTAAATCGTGGTTTTCACCAGTTTCGACTGAGTTCAAAAGGAGCAAAGAAAAGAGATGGCGAGAATTGTTAATTATTGTTATAAAGTGTCGTTTTGCGCGGTTTGCCGCGCGTTTGCATTGTGTGGATTTTTCAAATCAATCTATAGAGTGGATGCAAATACTTTCCACGTCTCAAATAATAAGCAAAACATGTTTAATGAATTGGAAATATAGTCAACACCGATCAGCGACTTAACTTACTTCTGAAAAATCACATGGCTTTTGTAAGACTTCAAATTGCCTGATTTTCTTACTCAAAGGATACAAAAAGTGTGAAAAAGACGTATAGATGAGACAAAACTGTTTGTCTCGATGCCCAGATGAAAACTCTCAACGCGGCTTAGTTGTACTCCAACGATTCGAGCGTGTTGTTACGTCTTCACCATAAATAGCAAAGCTGGACGATCGTCTTCAAACCACTTACGGATATCACCAATTGGCTAAACAAGATCCACCAACTGAATTCAATTAAAGACTCTCCAAGAGTTTATTGGTGTCATTGTTTAACAATTTTCTTATCAGATGCGATGAGTTTGTTGTTCACATTATCATCAAAACGTGGAGCAAGAGATAAATTCAATTATTGCACCAATAATTCTGATAAAACTATAGATTAGAGACTACATCAATTGATTATTAACAAAGAAATCGAGCATTCAACGACAATAACTTAAAAACCATCACAACAATGGCAATAAGAGTTCCCATCGTATTGATTTTAACGGTGACTTTGTGTTTGGGGGCATTTGGGAGACAATTACTACCGACAAATATAATTGACGGTGTTATTCAATGTCCGGATGGCCAGAAAATTGACGCTAGTGGAGCATGCAGGGAGATTTGGGACAGAGCGATAGTTCTGAATGAAGACGTAGAGCAGGTAGCGGAAATGTCAACATCTGAAGAATTTGGAAGAAACATAATCGATCTGCCGACGCGTTGTCCTAAATGTCACAAATTTCAAGCTGGAAGGTGTCGTCATATTTTTGGATGTTAATAAAATCTCGATGCTTAAAAAAAAAAATTTGATTTCATTTCATTGTTTGCTTAATAAAATTTTAGCTTTTGTATAAACCGATGTTTATTAATAGTTCAATAAAATATTTATGGTTCTTATGATTGTTTTAATTTTGATGCATTTTTGTAAAATGTTTGGCAAAATATTTCAGATACCAAACAAACAAGAACCAGTGTAAAGAAGATTCATAATTTTGTTCATCAGTTTTATAATCAAGCAAAAGAGTTTAAATCCAAAATATGTTCTTCTATAAGTTCTGTGGAACCAAAAATCCGAATCCATTTTTGAAATCACCTCTACAATACACCACTATAGAGAAGTCCAGAATGGTCATGCAAAGAGCACGATTGGCAATCAACTTGAACTCTAATCTTGATCTAAAATCCAATGATATGTCAGGGAGACAGGGGAGGAAAAAATAATGTGGAATAAAATTCGCCGACATTAAAAATTATAAAGACACTTTTAAGTTCTTTGGAGTTTAATCTGAAGCTTAAAATTTTGGGGATCTAAAAAAGTAATTTTTGTGAAAAATTTGGTACCATTGAATTTGAAAAAAAAAATATTCGCCTGATTTGTTAAAATTTTTAAATTTAGGTAGTTTTTTTTTACCTCGTAGAGTTTATAAGGATGCGTTAGTATTAGCGACATGACAATTGATTAATATTGCAATTCAATCCCAAAGCACCGCAATCATGACAATATGGTATTTTTTTCTAGTTGAACTTACCACAACAGCACATATAACGAAATGTTAAATGACAAACGGATTAGTTGACTGTGTGATCGGCTGTGATCCAACGCTCGATGTGGAAACACAGACATCGGCAATGTGCTTTGATAAAGATTCCGCAATTGTGTCACCATAGAGGGTTGCACCAACTCGTGACGCTTGCTTACATTATAAACAATTCGATATGCGTCTGTGCAAATTTAAAGTTGTTGTTATTATTTTTACGTGCTTTGTGATTTCGATTTTAGGGGGTAAATCAGGCGGAGGAAGAAAATTTCCCAGTAATCGTGGAAGCCCTAAAAGTTCTGGTGGCTCAACTGCTTCTAAAACTATTAAAATATCCGCGCCACCAAAACCGAATTATCCACCCAGTCAGGGTTTATCAGGTTCTGGAAGTCCGGCATCAAAAACTATGAACAGCGGGGGATCTACAAAAGTTGGAGCTCCAGGGACGGCAGGAGCTACTAAACTATCCGGATCACAGGGAGAACCATCGTATCCTGTTAGCAACGGGCTTTCAGGTGGTTTAGCAAGAGGGCCACCACCACCATATAGCCCAAATGCTCCCAATTATGGTTATAATCAACCAGGACAAACGTACTCAGTTAACAATTATGCTCGTACTCCAATAGGCGGAGCTAATTTGCCAAACTACCACGGAAATGGATTATCATATGTTTCTGGTCCAGGGTTAAGTAGCAGAAACACAGGGTTTGTCAGCAATTCTAAGCTAGGGAACATTCTTACTGGACTGAATGTTTACAATTTAGTAAACTCTCGAGCACGCCACCATACAAGAGAAAAACAACAACATAGCACAGAAAATGAGGCGATATTAAAAGAGATGTCGAACTGCACATTAACCGTAAAATCCAGTAACGAAACAGAGGTCATAGTGATTATTTGCGATATTGTTACATCTTTTGCAGACCAGGCCAATACAAATCCAACCAATCTAACTACAGATTCTGAGGACGATTTGAACTGTACAATCAAAATTTTGACAAACAATGGCTCAGTATTAGAAACGACTCTTAGTTGTGATGCTCTTTTAAAGATCGGTATAGATCAAGACAAGTTATTCTCTCCAGACAATGATACATTTTGGAACAATACTCAAAACGCTTGTGATTGTAATAACAATGATAATGGTTCATTAATTGAAACGTATTATTTCGCTAGTTTGCAAAATGCATGTGATTGTGATTTTGTACGTAGTAATGAAAGTATTTCTCGAGAAAATTCTAAGGGATACCCAACCGTCATCCAACCAATTTTGCTTGACGATGATCCTACATTGAATAAAGACTAATTCTATAATTAAATCAAAGCTGTCTAACTGATCTGCAAAAATTCTCGTCTATTAAGCAAATAATGAGAATAATGAAACCTACAGCGAGGCTTGCCACCCAAAGAGAAGATTCATAAAGAAAAGAGCGGATTTGTGGAATGTGAATAGAACTAAACGTGTAAAATCTATGAATTAATTGACTTAAAAATGTTTTGACATTGCAAAACGCTTACAAAGATAAGACGCAAAAGATGTAAGCAGGTGCAGTTGACCAAAAAATGATGCGATCCTAAATATTGTCTCCATCGTCAAGAAGGGTCAAATCAGAATTAAGGCAGCAGAAGAAGCTTCGTGAAAATGACAGCATGAAAAATCTGGAACAAGTGAAGAATGGAGGTCTGGATAGAAAGGCATGAAAGTCCGTGATATTTTTTGCCTACCTTGCGAAACACGGCGTTATGAGTGTAAGATTTTTTTTACAATTTGCGTTGAAATAACTTAATATGCGGTGTCCAAAAATGAGAAGTTATCTTTTTTCTAAAATTACCGGAACAACATTATTAATTTTTTGACGATTGATTCTATTGTGCATGTTGTTTACAATATGTGAACCAACAATTACAGTGCAATTATGCTGGTGGCATTTTATTCATAATTCTATGGTGTATTGATCTGGTGTTCTATACCTCGAGTCTGTTATGGGCTAATTACATATAATTTGTCTGCCAGCGATTCATTAAAAAAAACAGTCGATGTGGAATATTTTTATCAATTGAATAAAACTGTTTTATTTTTTATTTTTTTGTAAATTGTATTTTGATTATCATATTAATTTTATATTTTATGATATAAATTGTGTGCTATAATTTTAAGCCACTGCATATTTTCTAATCAATTCTTTTTCAATTGATCCCTCGATTCTAAGAATCACTAAATTTATGCATTCTTACCAATTGTTATGGATCCTGGGTGTGTGGTTTTGTTGACATCCTGACAAAGTCTGACCATTTCTTGGGTAATTCTTTGTTCCCTTTTATGCCACAATCACATCTACCGTGATCCTCCGCTTCAGGAAGTTTTTGACGCTGCGGGGCGTGATGGGTAGGCAGAGAACGGACTTCCACTCTTTTCGATCCAAGTAAACTTACAAGCATACCATCTCTCCTACAAACTCTCTTATTTCTCTTGTTTCTGACCTGGCCTTTCTTGACTTTATTATTCAAACTTGATTTATTATAACAATCCCTTCAATCAGGATGACTCTCAACAAAAGAACGTAAAATGTCCTCAAAGTTTCATGAAAAAAATGGTCCATATCTTTGAGAAGCATAGTCTGAAACGAATAAGAATTCCTTATAAGGTTCATTGATATCAATCTTTTGACGTTAATATCATAGTCTTCTTGTTTTGTTTCATTTTTATGTAATTTTTTTGAGCAATGGTGAAATTCTCCTTCTCTTCTCCTTGAAATGGATCATCCAGATTATTGAAAACATCTTCATATGAGATGAAGATAGTCTAGGATTGTTGGTAGTTATTGGAGGTTTTTAAAGTAACGGAGGCAGAAATAGATCACTCACTAGTTTAAGAAACCGACTTTCATATGTACCTCATAGAGTATTGATCGTGTCTTGCTGGTTATTCAACCAATTGCCTAAGGATCTATTTTCTTACCACACACCATAGAGATAAACAGGAAGTATATTATTCAATATAGAAAGATCCCTATAGGTTTTGGAGTGACAAGTAAAGATCACAAACACGATTCTTGTTAGTATAGATCATGATGATTGACATATTATTATTATAGATCACTCCTATGGAATGTTCTATGATCATACTGTTAATTGAGAACTTACATAGGAACCTCTATAAATTTATCGTTTATTATAAGAAACATTTGAATATAAAAACGTTTATAACGTTCGATGAGAGCAAGATGACAGACTAGCAGAAAAATATACATCCCCAGTCTATATATAAAACTGAATGATTGTGGGTGTGTGTGTACTCGATAGATTTAGGGAATTTCAGGGAACGTATTTCAATGAAATTTTGGTGATCTGTTCTACTAATGTCCGGGAAGGTTTAAGCGGAGTATGAGTTCAATACCACTCCTTGAGTGGTATTGAACTAGAGGTAGTTACAAGTAGAAAAGGTTAAAATGTAACAAACATTGCAAAAACCAGGAGTGATTTATTTTAAATTCTAGGTTAGGTCGAAGTTCGACGGGCGGGTCAGCTCGTATGTAACATTATTATTCTCTACTATATATAATATTTAATACTCCTCGACTCTTTTAATGGAGTCTCTGTAGAATAATTTTACTCCTGAGATCTCTTTTTTTTAATGAGCCCAATAAATCCTTCCATTGTACTGAACAATTTATCCAGTAAGTCATTTAACGTGCCTGTCAACATCGGTAAGTGACGCTCAATTACAATATGTCGTACGTACGTGATGAAGATATCACAACCACTTCTTGTCACAACCTATCTAGGTACTTGTTATACTGATGCCGTACTATTTACTAGCTTTCCCGACAGACGGTGTCCTGTGATTTAACCATTATTATGAACTCATTATTATGAATAAGAATTTGAGTGAATGATAAAAATGACTTTTAATTAATTTCATTCCGAGTGATGTATCTGTTTTAAACCACACATTTTCCATCTGAACTCTGTCAATCGCACCAACTATCAAACAACTGACAGTTTCTGTCAAACGACAATTCGATTTCAAAAATATTTTTATTCACTTTTTGCGTTTTAATTTTAAAACAAATGCAGTCCAATCTTTACAAATTAGAAAAGAACTTGAAAAACATTCCATCAAAAATTTATTCAGTAGTTATAGAATTTTTCACAAGTGGCGTTGTTATACCGAAATTTCCTTTAATATTATATTTAATATTATTTTCTATCCATTTTTTTTTTCAATGTTTTATTAGTTCTCCAATTATTAGACTCCTGTCTCCGCAGAGTCTCGTTAATCGTATTTTTGCAGCCCATTAAAGATAATTCCTAACAAGATTTCCCGGTTGCAACGAGTGATTTTGGTCATGGGACCCAATGACCCAATTTTTGACCACTTATTTGGAGGTACTGGGTATAAACATCGACATAAGTCATGCATGCAAGTCCATATACTAGAGGTGCCAGATAAAAACTCCGTAGCCAACATCTTCATTTCTTCAACAATAATAATATACGATATATCAACAAAACTGATAACTGACTAATACTATTCGATATGGTATGAACAAACCACTACGGGCTTACGACCGTCTTCTACTGTTATTTCAATGGCTTAGTGTGCTCACTAACAACGTTCGCCATTCGGTGGTAATGTTCGAATTCCCGAATATTATGAGAAATTTCGACATGTTCAACATGTGGAATAATCCCATGCCCCGGGCAGGATTCGAACCTGCGTCCCTCGTCGTACCGCGCCGGGACGATAACCACTGGGCTAACTGCCCCGACGCTAATTCCTTCATAATACGTGTATATAACAAGTAGCTGATGTTATTGAGATATAGAGCCATATGTTGGAAATTTTTGAGAACAACTAGAGCAACCAACTTTTTATATACAGCTACTGCTGTCATATTATAGTTGGCGCCAGGATATGACTATATCCATTTTTGTATATGTCTCATCTTTATTGCTTATTGGCTTGATTGGTACACAACGTTCTAGATCTTAGCGAGCCATCAGTTGTTGATATATCGTTGAGATCTAGTCCTGAAAGAAATGGACACAAGACACAAGAATCTAGACAAACTTAGAACATTGTGTAATATCTAATAATATCTGTTCCATCTTGTTTTCACGAAGACCTATGAAACTAATAGTCCACCCTTAATATACAGTTTATCACTGATCCCGCATCTAAGGTTCCAGGATCTCCCACGAAAGGTTTGGGTACGGTACAGCAAAACTGATGGGTAAGAACGGAACACGGGTGCTGTTCTTCCTGCTCGGAGGTGGTGGAAGAGGGATAATCCTAATTGTGAATTTGGAGCTGTCCAGACGGTCAAGCATTTGGTTGAGGAATGCCAAACCAGAGAGTTGACAGGAAGTATCCATCAGGAGATCCACAAGGGGAAACTGAAGCCGTTGGCTTGGCTTGGAGCTCTGGAGCTGAGATTATAGGTGCTTGCGACGACGCAGCCTGCATGCCTGAGCGATGAAGAAACCAATCCGAATACCGCACGAAAAGTAAAGTAGGTATGTCCACCCCGTAAGGCGTATCAGTAACTCTGAGGTAAGCTTATAGGATTTAGGATGGACACATAATTTTGGAATTCGTTAATTATCATACGTTACATTATCACATAATATTGTAGTGTTAGCAATCACAGACCACAATAAACTCCACAGTCCACATACTTCGTAATGAGGTCCTAATTAAATAATCATTGTTCTTGTTTGAGACATCTAGCGAAATACCTATGAAATGCCTGTTATTTAATACCTAATTGTTATTTATTTTATTGTCGCCGACATCTATCGCATATTTTTAAAATCAATTTTATTCAATTTCCACAAGGCTATAGAAACTTGTTGAATGCGTATATAGGTTTGATAAAGAGTAATGTCGTCACCTTCTGTGCTCATAATATGACGCATGTAACTGTGCTAATTAAAGTGTACGCAAAGTTACGGCTTAGTGGGTTGTTTTCCTACGGATACGCCGCTACTTTTAAAACATTAAAAGCGGTGAATATGTCAGTTGAGAACGTTGTCAATATTGTTTCCGTAGTAACGAATAACATTGTCATATAATTTTGAATGACGCCGTCTTGTCAGATGACGGACCGTTCCCTAGGAACCCACTGCATAAGTGCATGCTATGAAATTCTTGCAATTTTAGTAGTTAGGTACATCACTACCAATTTTGTTAAAATGTAAGGTACTTCATTATTAATTTTGTGTAAATTTTGTGAAGGTGTAAGGAGGCGTGACCGACCGAGAATGACATAGATCGATGTCGTCCTCAAGCAAGGCCAGTTCAAGAGTAAGAGAAATAGGAGAGCTTGTATGAGAAAAGGTATGTCGTTAGAAGAAGCGAAGAGTGGAGGTTCGTTCTCTCAGTCTACCCCTTATACGGGACACGGAGTGATGGATTATAAAAAATGGTTCTCTTGACATGTTTTTTAGGTATACACCCTAATTGGTCACATGATAATGTACCTACTCAGAAACATTTTCTAATTATCCTGTGACCGTAAGTAGGTATATAGGGCGTGTAGAAGTGCTTACTTAAAAGTGTTTTATTCAAGTTACACTAAGCCAGAATTCAAATTGTATAACTGCAATTCCTTATTCGAAAAAAATACCATTTTGAAAATCGAACATTTATTTGGTAGCTAAATAATAATAAAACAACAAATAGGTATGTGGTTGGTTTTATATTAGGTATGTTAAGCTAAGAGATTCTTGAAGGACTAGTTGATATGAAACAATGTTAATATGTATTAACACATATTTATTTTTAAAACTACATCAATTATAATCAACTGTGGTAAAAACTTGTTCGCAGAAAAATAACATAACTATAGGTACCTATAGCTAGATGTTCCCAGAAGTTAATAACTAATGATTATTCTTCAAATATAAACACGAATAACTATAAAAGGTTCAATAATCTTATCTATATATTTCTTGCGTGCAGATTGTTTTATAATCGATGTCCTCCTTCAAAACTGGGCGGTTCTTAAAAAGAAACCTTTTAGGTGTCTCAATGTTTAGGTATCTGAGGATGGGTTTGAGTCAAACTTATATTTTCATCTCTCATCTTATACTTGTAACAACAGTCCTGTCAACACTGTAAGTGTATCGATCTCGTTTACTATCTTTGATGTTACATATTCGTTAAGATCTAGTCCTGAAAAAAGGTCACAAGAATCTAGACATAATTAGAACGTTGTGCACCAACAAAGCCTATATAGGCAATAAAGATGAGACAGTAACAAAAATGGATATATTAATATCCTTGCGCCAAATACATGACAGCAGTCGCAGTCTATAAATTTGGTTGCTCTCTTGTCTCAATATTTTCCAACTTTTCTCTCTATATCTCATATTTTAAGACGCTTAATTTCTATTTTAAGTAATTTTTTTGATTTTAACGATTTTGAAATTAGCGCCTCTATCGGAAACATTTAAAAGTTTCACGCGTACCTATTTACCTATCAACGGGCAGCGACTCGCTCATAATTTTATGTAAAAAAATAACTAAATTGGTTAGTTATTTTTTTATGCGTTGCAATACTTACCGTTCAAATATCCTAATAAAACCTTGCCAACTCGTTTGCACTTAAAGGCACCAATATGTACTGGAGAATTTTTAGCAAGAGCGGTCTATTTTGAATCTAGAAATATAAAAAACAGTCAGGAAGCTCTAATAGAAACCGCTCAAGCTCTAGACTCTATATAGGTATGTACAAAGATCTACTAGCTCTAGCAATAGTGTAAGTAGATTCTACCGAGACCTGCGCGTTTGCTGTATCTTTCGTCAATACAATCGAGAGAGACAGCGATGACGGTGGTCTCGAGTCTAAAACGTGATTCTTTCATTGTAAAGATCAGAATTATTCGCATTTGGGATGATACACCCCACTATTATTTTGTATAAATAAAACTAGCTTTCCCGACAGACGTTGTCCTGTGTTCCTAACTATGAAAATTGAATTCGAATTTGTATGATGATAAGCTTATTACCTTTTAACCAATGTAATTTATAGATTGATGTATCTGTTTCAAACTACATATTATATATTTTCCATAGACATTCTGTCAAAAGCACCAAACACAAACAACAAACAGTTCCTGTCAAACTTTCATTTAATTTCATTTTTTCAAATTTGGAATAAAAATTATATTATTAAAAGTTTATCTACTAAGAAGGATACCTACTTAGAGTTTTCTTTAATTTTGTTATTTTCCGAGCAACTTTCTTAATTCTTTCTTTCATAAGAACCTTCTCCTGATAAAAGTCAACACGACAAAAAATGAATTAGCGAAATCGGTCCAGCCGCTTTGGCGTGATGCGACGACATCGGAAAATAGCTCTCCACTTTTATAATACAAAAGATATATAATTTAATCGCGAGTAAAGCAATTTTCACGTTTTAGCAAAATTAAACCGAATAATAATGTTTAAAAAGAAATATATACCTACCTAACTTTGCACAATAGCTATGCGGGAGATACCTGATGTTTTTATTTCAAGTAAGTACCTGGCTGCTTCGTGGGTTCGATCTCAGGGTGCCGACCATGATCCTCTTTCGCGGCACCAGCTCACCGTGAAAGAGTCAAATAATGTATTTGTGATCACAGATTCGTTGAAAAATATAACTTCTGTTTCAAAATTCAAACAGTAGCAAAGCGCTGGCTATCACCTAGTACATACACAGAAGTAACCATTTTAAATTGAATACATCGTATTAAAAGTAAGTAGGTACCTAAACAAAATTCATAATAACGTTGTGATTGACAGGTATTTATTTTTTCTAACAACTGGTAACACCGGTTTTGTTTGTATTGTATTTTTCCTGCCACTAAGTAACGGAGTCTGTTTCGTTTCACTCTCATTGTAATATTTTTATAGCTGGCCTATTGTGTCTCGGTCACTTTTTACACCTGTGTAATCATCGAGTGGTGACACAAGTTGACATAAACCCAAAATAAATCTCGATCTTACCTAATGGATCTTTTAAACGCTTTTAACTATGTGATTGTCCATCATTAAAAATAATAAATTTTTATTAACAACCTACGAAGATTGTAAAAAAATATGTTGCGCCAAAATCGAGGTGGTGTATATTTATGTAAGTTTTTAGAATCATCACAGACACGCCTATTACTTCGAAAACAAGGTGGAAATTACCACTTATGAAAAGGAATGACTGACAATTGAATAAAAAGAACCGTAAGAAGACGAGGTAGAGCCTATTAGGCACACTTAGGCCCAACGCATCAATATGTAGATAAATATTCTTGTTAGCTATCTATAAAATAAATTTATGTAGTAGATAAAGTGAAAGAATCTGACGGCCGCATCAATTGAAAACTATCCAATAGATGGATATCTAGAAGATAACAGTGTTGCTTTTGATTTCTATGGAAATTTGTATGGATTCTATGATAATTTCTATGGATTTGATTTTCCCGCCAGATTTGATGTCAGATGATGCCTTGTTTTGACAACTAATGCATATTGAATAAAAATATTTAGGTTAGGTTCTAATGTTGTTTTTTGTTTCGCATATTATAATTTTGTAATATGTAGATTATTTATTATTATTATTATTTGCCATAACGGAGGGTATGACCGAGGGGACAAACTCCAGGGGACACCCACGCCGAGTGTACCTGGAGGACCTGTTGGTGGACGTGCGATGCCAGTCATATGTAAATCTTAAAAATGCCCCCCAAGACAGGGAGGAATGGAGGAGAAGAATTGAGGGAATTGCTGCAAACCAATCGTAAGATTGAAACCTGAGAAGAAGAAGAAGAATATGTAGATATTATTTCTTGAAAAAAAACTTGAAATTTACAATGATTTAACAGAAAGTTTGAGAATATAACAACATTTCGATCACAATTTAGTTTTTTTTATTCCAGATTGTTTGAAAACCGACAAATTGGTATCTTTTGCCGATCGAAATTGAAGAAAAATATGACTTGTTCGAAGCGTCAAACTGATAATTCATAATAATATGTATATTTTCTCGTTATGTTTAATGATGATGTTTTTAATTACTAATTATCATTTTGGTTTATGGAAAAACAACAGAAGGTACCTCTTGTTAAAAATGGCGTCGGATATCCTAAACATAAGCGATATCTACACATTGATGCGGCAAATATCTCAAAGAAAGGCTTTTCTGTAAGATATATTTATATATCTACTGATTGATGCGTTGGGCCTAACTCCGCGTTTACATCGCGATTCCGATCCAATTCCAATCTTAAAAACGATGTCATTCTGAAATTAAGATTTTTGTTGCTGTGCAAAAAAAAACTGTTTCATATATGTCTATTTTGAATCCGGTAGGTAGGTTGCTTTACGAAAAAAAAGATATAATTAAGGATCTATAGGTACATATTTTAGTATTAAAAATATAGATAAACGGTCGACATTGAAATCGGGATCGAATTTCTAGAGTAGACCCCAAGCTCTTTCGAAACAATATTGAGGGATTTGAACATTTGTGCGGTCGGTAATTATTAAATTGTGCAAAACAGAGCGCAACGGAGATCTCTTATTGAGAATAATATAAATTGAATTTGGAATACAAATTGAAAATTTGAATTTGGAATGCAGTCCTTTTTTTAAACTGTCCCTGTTTCGCAGAATTTGTAGTCCGAGAGCCGATCAATTCTAAATACAGCCGAACTGATTGGCAACATATCTGATGGTCACTAAGGTCAGCTGCAATACCTAAAACCGTTCTCCGCAAGTTACCTTAATCACAATAAAAAAATCGTCTTCGTCATAATAATTTGGTATATGGGAAAACAAGAATGTTAGGTATCTCACAGTAAATTGGTTATTGTGAATATGATTCTCTTCCAGTACTTTGAGGACCTACTTACTTGGTTAAAGTCATGGCTTGCACTCAAAACTTACCTATAACCGACTCATCGGTATCTAAAGACGATAATAAATGCTTGAAAGAAAAAATAAATATGGTAAGTAACAAATTTTCTAGAACCTGCAAAATGCATTTATAGTTACATTAACACTTTAAATTAAGAATAATGTCAATAAAAATTGATACGATAAATAAGCTACTACCTCTGCCACCTGGTGTTAAAATGACGTTGTCAACAGTAAAAACAAAATGGCGAAAACATTGCATATGGTTTCCTACGAGTTGTAGATATTATTGTGCCAATTAGAGTAGTACATAATATTATGTGGGTATGCGCTATACGAATGGATATTGTTATATAAAAGGTATATGGAGCTGTTCTTGTTCGCCTTTATTATTATTGTCCGTGTATGCATTTTTGTGACGCTTCGGAAATAACGTTTTAAAGAGGTTAAGTTTGTTACGTCAAAACATTTGAGTCATGTTTATAATATTCCAAGAAAGTAAACATCTTGTTTATATTTATTGTTGATCTGCAGTGCGGTCAAGAGAAGGCAGATAACATAATTAAATTACGATCGAACTTGATGCTTGTTGACTGTGGTCGTCGGAAGAGTATAATATTATTGGTAATTCTAGCCAGTTCTCCCGCTGGCTATGTCTGCGCGTGATTCATTTCATTAACTTGAATCAGTTGTTCGTTTGTGATTCGTCGCGTTGGCCGTAGACTCTGTGCGTGTGTATTGCGTTCATTTTTAAAGACAAAATGGATTGTTTGTGAAATAATAGATATAATTTGTTATTTATAATATAAACTCAGTGTTGTTGAACAAAGAATAAAAAATGAAAGTGTTAGTGTTAGTGTCGTTATTGTGTTTAGCGTTAGTGTGTCACATTTCCAATGCATCGCCCGCTAAAATAAAAAGTGGGGGCAGTCGAGGCAGTTCTAGAGGAAGCAGTACATCATGGTCGTCGAGGCCAGCTTCAAATCCATCTTCCTCGTCTTCATCACGATACAATACTCATTCGTCCAACACTGCTTTAAGTTATCCAAAACCGTCTGCACCAGAAATTTCTAGAACCCAACCTGTTTCGCACTCTTATCCGTCTTCGAATCGAGGTTCTTCTGGGGGATCACCATCGTATCCGGCGAGTCCTGGTTTATCAGGGGGATCTCACTCGTACCCAGCGAGTCCGGGATTATCAGGGGGATCACACGGATATCCGGCGAGTCCTGGCTTATCAGGGGGATCTCATGCATACCCAGCTAGTCCTGGTTTATCAGGGGGATCACACTCGTATCCAGCTAGTCCCGGAGCTTCAGGTGGCAACGCCTATCGACCATACTCCCCAGGGTCAGCATCGTATCCATCAAACACTGGTTCCATTACTAGTTCGAATGTGAAACCAAACTACAACACACCAACAAATAAAAAGCCGGCCTACCCCTCGTCTAACACTGGCCTGTCAGGCGGCAGCCCATCGTATCCATCAGGCCCAGGACTATCAGGCAACACCAATGTGAAGCCCAACTACAACGCACAGCCTTCCTATCCATCCGGATCTGGACTTTCCGGCAATAAACCTTCCTATCCATCATCAAACACTGGATTATCTGGTTCATCAGCAGGTGGTCACATAACCAACACCAATGTCAAGCCCAACTACGCCCCACCTCCGTACAGTCCTCCTGGAAGTCCTGGAGGCTACCACCCATACTCCCACAATGCTCCTCCACCGCCCTATAGTCCGGGAGCTTACGGAGCAGGATATCACGCCCCACCAGCCTATGGAGGATATCATCCGCAACCCTCATACTTCGGCGGAGGAGTACAGGCACCACCAAATTACCCTTCTTTCACTCCCAACTATCAACCCGTGTACGTCGCCAAATCCTCTTCAGGACTGGGGTTGGCAGGAAGCGCAGCTGCGGGTATTTTATCTGGATTAGCCGCTTATAATCTTGCCAGAGCCATTGGAGGAGGTGGAAGTCGACACGTCTACCACCATTATGATAATAATAATCCGAACAACCCTAATTATAATAGCAACAACCCTAACAACAACAACGACCCCTACAGGTACAGAGACCAACCTCCTCCACCGCCTGTTGCAGCTAAAGAACTTAGTAACTGTACCCTCACAGTTAAGGATGACAAAGGAACAAACGTCATCTTGATTCCTTGTGAAATCGCCACATCCTTTGCTCCAGACGTGCCTAAAGCCAACACCACCTTGCCAATACAGCCACCACCTCCTGTTATTGCGGACGGTAAAGAAGTTTGCACGATATCAGTCATGAGGAACGGCAAGAACGAGGATACATCAGTTCCTTGCGATTTTCTGACGAATCTTTCTAAAAATGTGACACAACCGGAACCAATTGTGCCCAGAATCAGCTGTCTAGAAGCGCCGGAGGGAAACAGGAACGATCCTAACTTTACTCCTTGTAAGTATGTGGACATTCTGCAAGACGAGGAATCCCTCAAAGTGATACCTTTAAACAACAAAATAGACGATACGAGGCAACCAGCGAATGAGACTACAACTATGAAGGCTCCGGAAGAGACCACTCAGAATACTAAAATGCTAGTGGAACCTATACTCGTGGATTGATCTGTGAATAAACAATAATTCAAAGAGACAATTACATAAAAATACATTGAATTCCTATGTGATGTCATAATTATTATACATTAATTTTATCAATATTATTTCTTTTAGTGTTTTTTTTTGATAATATGTTTACTTTTTACTATCGATATTATTAAAAAAATGGACGAAATGTTTATCACTGAGTTTTTTGATTTGTTGACCTTAAAAGGGGCTTTTATTCAATACAGAAAAATCAAAGTAGCTGACGGAGACAACTACAAAATATGTAAGAGTTTTAATTTTTAACATTTTGTCTTACATTAACCAGCTATTAGAAATGATAAACGATCATATCATTCTCTATCTAACAAGAATATTAATATATTATCTATATTAAAAAGTGTTCTGTGGGAGCTATGTAAGTAATGAAATTTATATAAAAGATAATGTTTGGCAGTCTCTTGCAAGTTTATTAGAATGTTTTATAGATACAAGCCCTTGATGATAATAGAATTCTTGAGTTTCTAACTATTCTTTGAGATTCTAAGTATCCTGTGGTCATATAGAAAGTTTATTTATGAAATATTCACGACATACATTTATGACAAGTTGACTTTACTGTGATATTTTTGTTCTTACTGTTATGTCCAAATTTAATATTATGCTTTTATGTAATCTTTAAAATGTTATGTAATAAACTTGCCTCACAAAAAGTCAATACCTAAGAAACAAGGGAAAAAATCTGAGAAGTATTAAAATTATTATGATTATTTTTAATGTTGAAATTTTATCCATATTCATATACAATACATATTTGTTTCTTCTGTATCTTATAGAAATACCCAACATCTTCCCCTCCATGACCCTCTGTGTGACTGCCAGTTTGTGTATGCTCTTTTTGGTCAGCGCAGCTGTTCTCATGCCATATGCGAAAACTGAGAGGGTAAATGCATTAAAAAGTTTTTTCTTGTATTCATAGATTTGAGTATTTCGGAGTCTTACCCAGGCAAAACCACGAGTCATCGTCATTCTAACTCTGTCTCTTGATTATCCCTGTTTAACTTTATCATTTGACCTACATCCTAGGTGTATTTTATATAACACCTTTCTCAAACTATCAAATAAAACATCCCTTTAAACCCCACTCGGGGGCATATAGAGAGGCAACAAGAGCTCTCCGTTGCGCTCGATCTTACGCAATTTTTATGTCCCACACTATATCCAAACCCCTCAGCTCTGCTTCAAAGGAGCGGAACACGGTATGAGAGGGTCTTTCTCGTTTTTGGGACCCTGATGGGAGGAAGAACAGCGCTCTCCTCGGCCAACTATCATTCGGCATCCTTGACAAAAGTCCCACCCAAGTCCACCACCTCTCCGTTATGGTAGAAGTGATGGGCCTGCTCCGGCGTATAGCGTCATTTGTGATGAGGTGGTACCATCTAATACCCAAAATTCTCCTGAGACACTTTTCGTTTCGAACGCGGAGACTTTGTGCCTGTGTTTTGGTCAGGTGCATGCCAGGACTCCCACCTATACAGGAGAATAGGAAACACACACGCATTAAACAGCTTACATTTTGTCTCGATCTCGACACTAAACTTTAATAATAATTTTATGATTACTTAATTAAATATGCAAATGTAATGTTTGTTATATTGTTACGAAAACAATACAATTGGTATAAAATTGTTTGAAATAAAAACCGCAAGCATTTCCTACACCACAATTACCATACAGATAATTCGTTCTTACTGACGTTATTTTTTACCTATATGTACAGGACAATAGTAGCACATACCTTATTCTAATGTATGTATAGGTACACCATATTATGGTACACACATTAACCATACAATAAACAATAATTTAATTTATTCCAATTACAATATGCGAAATACATGAAATCATGAACAGTATCTGCATGTAAAATGTAATTCGCAAACATTTCATTAATACATTCGACTCTAATGGCTAACATTGAACTTGAACCACTACGGGCTTACGTTCTCGAAACACCAGCTGTAGAATAGACATAGTTATCGACACATTTACCAATCATTTTTTTTTTACAAAAATGGATCTGTGCTCACTCAAAGTGAACACAAATACACTCCATGGCTCTTTCACAGTAAGCTACTTGAAGCTTGTGTCGTGAAAGAGGAAGATGATCGGCACCTGGGATCGAACCATGACGTACGCACCAAACAGTACGAAACCGCCAGTCTACCAACCACCACATTTAGCCTATCTATTTATAGAATTTCTTAATTGGAAGTTTGGAAGTTATATTATACTAGCGGTCTGCCCAGCTTCGCACGGGTAGATAGGTATTGAAAAAAAAGATTTCAGTTATCTTATGATCTTTATAGATCCCTAACTTTATCAAAATATTCTATAGTCTATGTTCTATGTTAATCTGGAATAATGTAGCATTATAATGGTCCCCTCCCGTCCGGCTCGTACCCCAGTGACGCCTATATCTCTGCCGCATTTCAATTACATTTTTTAAAACACTTATTGTGGCATAACTATAATAGTTAGACATATGCTGTCGAGACATTTTTTTGTAAATATTGATGTCTTCTACAAAGTCGTAGTACATTATTTTATTCTATCATCAATAGTTTTCGCAGCGCACTCGAAGTAAATAATATTTTAGGTAATTTTTTTACACCTTGGGTTACATTATTGAAGTTTTAGTAAGGATCCCAAATATTTTTGAAAATTCAATATAGCCTATGTTCACCGCGGATAGTGTAGCTTCCCAAAAATTAAAGAATTTTTCAAATCGGTTCAGTAGTTTTGGAGGCTATTCAATGCAAACAAAAAATCAAAACTTTCCTCTTAATATATTAGTATAGATTTCTCTACCAATCTCGGTAGCCTTCTGATCAAGAGCTCCCGGGATCGATTCCCCATCGGGTCAAATTTTTCTATAAAAAACACATAAAAAGCATTAGGTAAAATAATTATACACTTTAATTAATAGGTACTTTAATGTGCAAATATGAAAAAATGCAATAGCAGAATTAAATAACCTTTTCTCTGATTTATCGAGATGTTAGCGAAGACAACCGCACTTCTCGAGTTCAAAATATTTATGAGTGTGCTACCTGGTTAAGGGTGGCTTCTGTCACCGCCTCTCAATAAAACAATAAATCTTATAGAAGTGTTGTGTCTCTTTCTTATATATGAAAAGAATGAAATGGTAATATGCCGAAATTTTTCTAGCACTGTATATTTAAAAAAAATGAACTATAGGTATTTTTCATTATAAATTTTTACCCGGGGTTTTGGTTTATTTCAGATTTGACGGTATTGGTTGTTCAGAAAAAAATGTCACAAGCTTTTAATTTTTAATCATTTGTCAATTTTTTTTTTAATTATTTGAACCTTTCTATACAAAGCTGTCGATTATTTAAGCCTTAAAACTTATAGCTAGAGACATTTTTTTCTATAGTCAATTGTTCCCGTCTAGTACATATTTATTTATTTACAAATCAACGGCAAATTGCCTTTTAAAGAAAATAAAGATTATATAGAGAGCATCAGCAAAAAAAAAACAAAAAAAGTATAAAAAATATAATACACAATTCCTTTCCATAAGCACTACAGTGATAAAAAGTACATGTCTGACATTTGTTCAGTAGGTATAGTAAGAAATTACAACAATATGAGAATACATTTAAAAGGCTAGTGTATGACTGACGACAGTTGCCAGAAAGATGAATAGAAATCTCAATGGGAAGTTTTCTGGGGAGCTTCCGACAATACACACTAGGTGGCAGAACTTCTAATCAGGTCTATTGTCAAATTCAGTGCTGCCAACGTAGAGAAGTTTTTTTCAGTGATGCCAACGTTGGGAAGTTTGTTTTCCATTGCGTTGCTAAGAAGTTGTTGATTGAGTTGCTAAGAAGTTGTTGATATTGTTGCGCATAAATTTGAGAATAAATCTCAGGGGTGCTGTTCTGTATTTTTTAATTTGTATTTAGGTAGGTATATAAAAAAAAATGAACAATTTTATTTGTAATAGTATGTAAAAAATGTACAATGATTACTCTAAACCTATTGTAAGTTATCATGTATAATAATATATAAGTTGTTTAATTTGAAATAAACTAGAATGATATTTTGGAGGTTAGATTGTGAGCGACCATAAGAAGAAGAAGAAGTAAATCGCCCCCGTTGGCAACACTGAATTTGACAATAGACCGGATTAGCAAGGGCGCCTCTAGCGGCACAGAAGGGAAGAAAAACATCCCATTTAAAATGACACATAAGAAGATAGGTATTTGGAGTACTATAAGTGATTTAACAGGACATAGAAGTTACACATATTATGTAATTTCTATGCCGGTAGGTAATCGAACCAAGGGTTTTTTGATAAAAAAAAACTGGCGCCTATGAAACTAGATATAGACAATCAAGTTCGGTCTAAAAATTCTGTATATTATTTATTTATAATTGCTACTGCTACCTATTTATTTTACAACTTTTTTTTACAATTGTGCCATTAAAAATCGAATTTTTGCGCATAATTAAGGTTGATGGGGTGTTTGTTAATTATTACCTATTCAACGAAAGAACTGTTCTTTTTAACCACATCACAGGTCTTCATTGGATGACTTTTTTGCAATCCTGCTGTACCTACTCACAGTGTTTACTTTGATCTGCGGGATTCCACAAGGTAAGGCGATAACCTTCAAGCCAGTAGCCGCCTGTAACAGAAATAACCTTCGATTGAGACGAATTTATAGGGGCAATTAGGTAACAATAATATCTATGGTTAAAGATATATCTATAAATAACAACATACCATTTGTCAAACTACTTTATCACTAGCTAGAATCTCTGCTTGAGGCGGCTAGTGAATAGTGATGCGAGTTCGAATCCTGCTGAAAGCATAGGATTTTCCCATGATTTGGAAATTCGGGAATTTCGACGAATTCGACCACCTAAATGGCGAACGTTGTTTACGTTAAGTGATCACACTGAGCCAGCCTTCGAAATAGCAGTAGAAGACGGCCGTACGCCAGTATATTAGTTCAATACGAACAACTTCTATTGGCGTTGCGACGCCTAACTTTGTATGACCTTTTTTACATAGACCTCTTCGGCTTTTTCCCATTTCTTGCTGCTGATGCTTGCCGATTGTCACGACTTTCCACCCATGGTAGCGATGTCATCAGCCCATATATTCGAGGCCTGCGATGCTTATAATATATACGATTATCCTATTGTCTTCCCATCTGTCAACAAAACACAAATCTTTATTGGAAGATTTTGCAATGTGACTTGTTCAGGCTTACGACCGTCATATACCTACTGTTGCTGCAGTTTAGCTGTCGTAATGTGATAACTTTACGTGAACGACGTTCGCCAAAGGTGGTCAAAATCAAATCATCGAAATTTTCCATCTCTTTTTGAGCTCAACTTGTCCTCGAGACAACTGGCTCATAAGTTTGACTAAGTTCTGTATTTCAGGAGATATCTATTGGAATGTTGGAAACTTATGGCTAAGAAATTGTTCCTAAAAAGGGTCACAAGAATCCGCTGCCCCCGTAGACAATTTTAATTTTTCATCAATGTAGAATGTGAAAAAAATTAACTGTCCACTGGAACATACAAACAATTGTTTAAACCAAACAAAGACACTATTACACCTGGAGGCTGAGGAGCAATGCAAAAACATGTGCACTCACAGGGCAACCACTGATCACCAGTGACATCAGATCCAGAAGATTGGCATGGATCGGGCATGTTGCCAGGTCCGGGGTGGAGAGGTCCACAAAGAGTCTTCTGGATAGCAGGCTCACGGGTAGAAGACCACCTGGAAGACCAAGGCAACGGCATATCGACAACGTTGCCCGGGATCTGGACGTGCTGGGTGTGGGAGATCGGTGGGAGTCCATTGCGCGGGATAGGACGCCTTGGAAAAACATTGTTCAGAGGCTAAAACTCTGCAGGAGTTCTATGGCCATTGGAAGTAAGTAAGTAAACAATGATACTTACAGACAGTTTCATAAAAAGCTTCAAAAGAACACTTTAGTTAAAGTTCCTTTTAAAATTTAAAGACTCCCTTAAGCTGACGCGTTTCATAAAAAATATTTCACCTAAAATTTGAAATGTCAAAAAAATATTTTAAAGTTGATAGCAGTAGGTAGTGTTACCATGGAAATCTATGGAAAACATAGTTTGTTTACTAATATTTTTGCGGAATTTCTGTTGATCTGTCAATTTCATTTCTCAATAGAGCATCAAAGTACCGTTTTTTGTGTTAATTTATTATTATGGTTTATGAATTAGTAAACGAAACCTGTTAACAATAATATTCTTCCCGTTTTGCTATGTTTTCCGCCCTATTTTAGTCATTTGTGACACCGCATACAAAATGTTTATCTTTGTGACGTTTGTGACAGAGAAAGCGCCACGAAATTTTCTATGAACTCCGGTGGTAAAAATTTGAACTACCTAAAGTCGACTTTGACTAAAAATAATAATCAATATAGATACTTTAGCTAAAAGTTGGTTTGAAATGTCGTTTTGTTGTTATGAAACCCATTATTTTTTAAAGGGAGTTTAAAGTCTCCTTTATTTTTTATGAAACCGACCGTTAAGTATAAAATATTAAAAGGGGACAGTTAACATTCTTCCTACTCTACATTGACGAAAAATTCGTTCGCAAATTTCAAATTGTCTAAGACCACTCACTGTTCACTTTTAAGATTGTTATGCTAATCTGAACATCTACGTAAACCATTAGTTTTTAACATCTATTGGAAGAAGTTTCAAGTGTTGCATGTGCATTGGATACAACGGTAAAACTCTCATTAAATTGTGATGGAAATCTCGTACAAAAAATCTCAACAAAAAACATCGTTCCACAACATCGAATAGATTAGAACGAATGTACACTTTCACAATGTTACCTTTGCCTAACGCAATATGAAACAGAGATGATGGAATAATAATATATTATTTCGTTATTATATTCTATATCATAATAGGTTAAGTTCGTCCATTACGTGATATTTTCGTTGACGTTAAAGAAGATTATGCAGACATCCAGGAGATTATAGAAGGCTTGATAAAAGGGAAGGTACGTTTATTAAGTATAAAAAATGCAGTAAAGATAAGAACTCTACGAAGAATATGAGGAAGTACTCTGTGAGATATGGAAAGTAATGAGAATATTAAGAAGGAATCTGGTATGGAAGTTAGTGTTTTGACAATGATGCTAGTTAATAAGTTGAGATGGTTTGGGCACATGGAAAGAATGGATGCAAAAAGAATGACAAAAAAATATAAGGCTGAAAAGTGTAAAAAGGCGTGGACGCCGAGAATGAGGTGGATCGAACACATCTATTCCAGGTCAGAAGCAAGAGAAATAGGAGAGATTGTATAAGAAATGCTATATCGGTGCAAGAAGCGAAAGAAGTATATTCTTGGATAGAATGGAGCAGAGTTCCGTTCTCAGGTACCTACTTTAAAATTACAGACCAAAAATGGTAGACATATACAGGGTGACTGGTAATTCAATACATTCCTTGTAAGGGGTTAAGTATACTAGAGAAAATTTGCAACAATTTTGTTTCCATTAACCAGGGGTAAAATATCAGTGGTTTTCGAGTTATTTAACTTTTTAGAGTTTTTTTCAATTTTCCACATTTTGACCTAAAATTTAAAATTGTGAACAAAATACTCCATTTAGGAAAGTAAAAGTAGGTATGCTTTTCCAATAGCTGAAGAATAAAGGAAAAGCTGATGTAAAAAATCAAGAAGAAAATCTTAAAAACCTCGGAAATACAACGTTTTAAAATCACAATTCGTAGTTTTTATTTTTTATTTCGATTTGTTTAACGGACTTACTCCAAAAAAGTATAATACACTTGATGTACAAAACACAAGAAAAACTTCCCCAATTAATAAGCTTTCAGAAAGCGTATGAATTTATTCTATTTTACCACAGTTTAGGAAAATAAATCTTATTAAACGATTAGAAGGCGCGGATTCAGTTCAACTTCGCCATACTGATGCTGGACTACCTAGTGTAGATAATCATAACGAAGCGCAGCTTTGAATTTTATTCATGTTGAAGTAAAGTTGGTTGGTTGGAAGAAATTGCCTAAGGCAATAAGCCCGCCAATTGGGTAATATTTATTTATCCAATAAAGAGTTTATTTATTTATTTATTTATTTAAAGTCGTTTGTATGAAAACGCCTACGGCTTTATAGCACCATCTGATCGTATAATATTGATTATTTTCCAAAACTGTAAATTGGTAAACATTTTTACCTTTTCGCAAAGCTTATTAATTGGGGAAGTTTTTCCTGTGGTTTTTACGCCAAGTATATTATACGTTTTTGGAGTAACTAGCTTAGAAAAATCGAAATTAAAACTGAAAAAAACTGACTTGTGATTAAAAAACGCCATATTTAAGAGGATTTTTAAATTTTCTTCTTGATTTTTTACTTCGACCATTCTTTTATTCTTTAACTATTAGAAAAATTTATTATTACTTTCCTAAATGAAGTACTTTGTTCACAATTTTGATTTTTATGTCAAAAGGTGAAAATTGATAAAAAACTCTAAAAAGTTAAATAACTCGAAAACCACTGGTATTTTACCCTTGGTTAATGGGAACAAAATTGTTGCAAATTTTCTCTAGTATAACTCCTTACAAGGAATGTATTGAATTACCAGTCACCCTGTATATAATTATGACATTTGACATTCATAGACATTTGCAATGATACATAATTTTTCTGCATTTAGTATATAATAAGGTCCTTCAAACCAGATCCTCACCACGTACCAGCTTATATGCAAACATCGTCTACACGTACAGCTTGATCATTGTGAACGAAGGTCTGTACCTATACGTGATTTCATTGAAAACCGAAACACTTGATAATTATGTACATTGTACAATATTATATTGGAAGCAAAAACTCGCATATGAGGAAAGTGTAAGGATATTCAATGGTTCAGGAATATATACATACATGTATGTACTGTCTAATCTATAATATAAATTAAAGTCGGGTTAGTGCGAACACTTATAACTCGAGATCGGCAGAACAGATTTTTATGATGCTTGGTTTATTGGATTCTTCTCCGCTCCGGATAACAGAATAATTATTAAAAATTCGAAAAATGGATAGGAAATATTATAAAATATAATATTTAAGTTAGTTAGTATGGAACGGATTTGCTGACAACAACACCATCAGTGAAAAATTCTATAACAACACAATTTTTATTTACCAGTGAGTTTCAAAACATTGGTTCGCAGATATTTTGATAGAATTTCTTTCAAACATAATATTTTAAACATAGAAATAAGAAATCAATTTCAATCATAGTAAAGACTACAGAACAACGTCTGTCGGGAAAGCTAGTTATAGAATAAAAATGAGAAAATGACGTATTCACGTATGTCTTACTTGTATGTCTTACAATAGCGCATACTTTTTCTGTTAGGTACTTTACTTTTTTAACCCCTTTGCACTGTAACTTTTAATACATAAACATTGCGTAAGATCGAGGGCGATGGAGTTCACTTGTTGCCTCCCTACGAGAATATAATAAGGTGAAATTGCGAGAAAAATATCATTTTTGTCTTCTTGCCTGTCAGATGTATCACAACAGAGGATTGATACTTTTTGTTTGTGATTTACTTATGGAAATGAAGAAAACAGCTTAACGATTTACTTGATAAAAAGTTTGCTGTGTTATCTAGTGCTGTATGAACTTGAAGTTATTCATAATACACTGACAAGATAATTTAAATTCTTCTAATTTGGATATGAACATCTGTATTTACCATTCACATTGACCAGTGAACTCTTTTCGAAAACTCCATATGTTCAAAACAAGTTGTGTATAGTGACAATTTTAGCAATCAGAAGGTCAATAAAGTTGTTGATAATGCCAATATTTAAAAAATAAACAATTATTACTTTATATTATTCGATTCCAAATGGATTCCAAGAATTGTATAAGATAAAATAGACAAATTATTGCGTTACCAAAATTAGTCCATGTCAAAATTTGATCTCATGCAATTCTTGGAATACATTATTTAATAGGATGAGATTAAATACACACAAATAATTATTGCGTTACTGAAATAAATTAATGAAGGCCACGTTGATATAAATAAGGGGGCGTTCAAGTATTACGTAACGCAATTTTGTGAGATGTTTGAGCTCCCCCCCCCCACCCCCAAGTAACTTGCCGTAACGTCTTTATGTGCCTCCCTCCCCCACCCTTAACATTGCGTTACACCCAAGGGTCTATTTTTTACCCAAAAGTCACAATAAAGTTGCGCAAACACAACGCTTAGCGAAAAATAACAACTAATGACTCTAACAATTCATTACTAATGTTCGAATTTTAAATGGAACAAACCACTACGGGCTTACGACCATCTTCTA
Source organism: Mystacides longicornis (assembly GCA_963576905.1). Classification (NCBI taxonomy): domain Eukaryota; kingdom Metazoa; phylum Arthropoda; class Insecta; order Trichoptera; family Leptoceridae; genus Mystacides; species Mystacides longicornis. The sequence continues at coordinate 3,174,162 of OY756433.1, read as the reverse complement.
CTGTTATTTCGAGGTTGGCTTCGTGTGATCACTATACGTTAACAACGTTCGCCATTAGGTGGTAATGTTTAAGTCTCCGAAACTCCTAATCATGAGAATTCTCGACATGTTCAACATGCCGAAAAATCTCATGTATATTTTTCTGTAAGATCTAGTCCTGAAAAAGTCACAAAAATCTAGACATAATTAGAACGTTGTGCGCCAACAAAGCCAATAGGCAATAAATATGAGACAGTAACAAAAATGGATCTAGTCATATCCTGGCGCCAAATATATGACAGCAGTCGCAGTCTTTAAATTTGGTTGGTATCTTGTTCTCAATAATTTCCAACTTTTTTCTCTATATTTCATGTATTATTAAATTTCTACTTGTTACATACATGAGATTTCCCATCAGGGGCCTGAAAACGAGGAAGACCCTCTCACACTATCTTCCGCTCCTTCAAAGCAAAGCTGAGGGATTTGTAGATGGTGTGGGAGGAGGTTAATAACACTGCGCAAGATCGAACGCAATGGAGAGCTCTTATTACCTCCCTATGCTCCTGAGTGGAGTGTGGAGAATTGATTGATGATGATAAAATTATTTCTGAAAGCTCGATAAAATTTCCATCAAAAATGTGCTTATCAATAATTTTAATGTCAATGATGGTTGGCAGTGGCAGGTAAACAATTTTGTTGTTATAGAATTTTACATAGATGGCGTTGGCGTCGCAGGAAATCTGTTCCATACTAACTTTAATATCATATTTTATATTATTTCTTTTACATTTTTCAACTTTTTATTAGTTATTCAATGTTTTCCAGAGCGGAGAAGAATCCAATAAACCAAGCATCGGAAGAATTTATTCAGTCGATCTCGAGGTATAAATGTTCGTACTAACCCGACTTTCATTTATATTAAAAGATATAAGATATGTTATTTCAACACTTGTTCAAGTGTCAAAAATATATATATTTTTCGGTGAAAAGATAATCACGGAGAGAAATCTCCGAAGCGTGTAAGAAACGTTTTGGATACTCCGTGTACCTATATTGGCTCTGAAAAGAGCCGATGGTCGCCCGACGTTCCGACTGGATTCCACCAATCATAATCTGGGTCAGATGGGCAGCTAGTGGCGAGGGGTGGGGGAGTGATGTATTTGACTAAATGTTGATTACCTCAAAATAAAAGCATGTCACTTTCAAACGTATGAGGAATAGTATGCCACTTGTTCCCGCTCCAAACCTCGTATCTCGCCTCCCCCGGATTGGGAAATCTTCAATAAATATAAAAACCACAATCAAACGGAATTAACAATCGCGGGAAACTCTAAAGGCATACTATACCTCAACAGTCACACACTTCAAAATAACTACAGCCCCCGTAGACAAATTCAAACTGGCGTTCGACTACAAACGAAGATTTCGCCAATGTATAGTGCGACAAAATTAACTGTCCACTGAAACATATAAACAATTATTAAAACCAAGCAATGACACTTATATAAAAAGTGGACAGCTAATTTTCTTCCTACTCTACATTGTCGAAGAATTCGTTTGTAGTCGATCGCCAACTGCATTTTGTCTAGGCCCACAGGTCATTCTCAAACAATTTCCGTATTTAAATAAAACACTTCGTAAAGAAACACGACCTGACAAACTACAACACGCGGCGGATATTAAAAATTATTTAACTAGCAAACAAAAATTGCGATAAATTATAGACGTAGGCATCAATGATCTTCTCCACCAAAACCCGAAATGAAACTAATCATGATAAATAGAACCAAATACACTATCTCAAAATATGAAATTTTGCCTCCCCTACTAATCGCTTTAAACAATAAAAATTTTAATGGTTTGCTAGACACCTATTCAATCCGTCAAAATACCAAGCTCTCTAACCCAGCATAAACAAACAAGAAACTCTTTCCCACCATCGCATTCTCAAACCTTCAAATATTAATGACTTAACAATATTTTGAATAATTTACATCTGACTAAATCCCTCATATCATGGTCTCGAGTCTAAAAGGTGATTCTTTCATTGTAAAGATCTGAATTATTCGCATTTGCCATGATAAACCCGACCAGTGGCGTACCAAAGAGGGGGGAGGGGGGGTGAGGCAGGCGGTCCGCCTCGGGCGCCTCTATTACGAGGGCGGCAAAATTTGCTTGCGTTGTACGCAACACGACCAGATTGACAAAATCAGAATTTTTATTTTTTTTTGTGAAATGGTCGGCACAAGTTCAGTTCTTGAAGGAAGAAAATATTTTCTTCTTCTTTGCGGCCCGCCATCATTATGAATTATTGAATTTGGCCCGCCATCCAAAAAGTTTGCCCAGCCCTGATCTTGTTTATATTAATTGTCGATCTGGAGTGCGGTCAAGAGAAGGCAGATAACATAATTAAGTTACGATCGAACTTGATGTTTGTTGACTTTGGTCGTTGGAAGAGTATAATATTGTTGGTAATACTAGCCAGTTCTCCCGCTGGCTAAGTCTGCGCATGATTCATTTCATTAACTTGATCCAGTTGTTCGTTTGTGATTCTTCGCGTTGACCGTAGACTCAGTGCGTGTATTTTGCGTTTATTTTTAAATAAAAATGGAGTTTTTTTGAAATAATAGATATATTTATTATTTATAATATAAACTCAGTGTTGTTGAACAAAGAATAAAAAATGAAAGTGTTAGTGTTAGTGTCGTTATTGTGTTTAGCGTTAGTGTGTCACAATTCCAACGCATCGCCCGCTAAACTAAAAAGTGGGGGCAGTCGAGGCAGTTCTAGAGGAAGCAGTACATCATGGTCGTCGAGGCCAGCTTCAAATCCATCTTACTCGTCTTCATCACGATATAATACTCATTCGTCCAACACTGCTTTAAGTTATCCAAAACCGTCTGCACCAGTAATTTCTAGAACCCAACCTGTTTCGCACTCTTATCCGTCTTCGAATCGTGGTTCTTCTGGGGGATCACCACCGTATCCGGCGAGTCCTGGTTTATCAGGGGGATCTCACTCGTACCCAGCGAGTCCTGCCTTATCAGGAGGATCACACTCGTACCCAGCGAGTCCTGGCTTATCAGGAGGATCACACTCGTACCCAGCGAGTCCTGGCTTATCAGGAGGATCACACTCGTACCCAGCGAGTCCTGGCTTATCAGGAGGATCACACTCGTACCCAGCGAGTCCTGGCTTATCAGGAGGATCACATTCGTACCCAGCTAGTTCCGGAGCTTCAGGTGGCAACGTCAATCGCCCATACTCCCCAGGCTCAGCATCCTATCCATCAAACACTGGTTCCATTACTAGTTCGAATGTGAAACCGAACTTCAACGCCCCAACAAATAGCAAGCCAGCCTACCCCTCGTCTAACACTGGCCTCTCAGGCGGCAGTCCATCGTACCCATCAGGCTCTGGGCTATCAGGCAATAGCAATGTGAAGTTCAGCTACAACGCACAGGTTTCATATCCATCCAGATCTGGACTTTCTGGTAATAAACCTTCCTACCCATCATCAAACACTGGACTTTCTGGTAATAAGCCTTCCTACCCATCATCAAACACTGGACTTTCTGGTAATAAACCTGCTTATCCATCATCAAACACTGGATTATCTGGTTCATCAGCAGGTGGTCACATAACCAACACCAATGTCAAGCCCAACTACGCCCCACCTCCGTACAGTCCTCCTGGAAGTCCTGGAGGCTACCACCCATACTCCCACAATGCTCCTCCACCGCCCTATAGCCCGGGAGCTTACGGAGCAGGATATCACGCCCCACCAGCCTACGGAGGATATCATCCGCAACCCTCATACTTCGGCGGAGGAGTACAGGCACCACCAAATTACCCTTCTTTCACTCCCAACTATCAACCCGTATACGTCGCCAAGTCTTCTTCAGGAATCGGGTTGGCAGGAAGCGCAGCTGTGGGTATTTTATCAGGATTAGCCGCTTATAATCTTGCCAGAGCCATTGGAGGAAGTGGAAGTCGACACGTCTACCACCATTACGATAACAATAATCCGAACAATAATTATAACAGCAACAACCCTAACTACAACAACGACCCCTACAGGTACAGAGACCAACCTCCTCCACCGCCTGTTGCAGTTAAAGAACTTAGTAACTGTACCCTCACAGTTAAGGATGACAAAGGAACAAACGTTATCTTGATTCCTTGCGAAATCGCCACATCATTTGCTCCAGACGTACCTAAAGCCAACACCACCTTGCCAATACAGCCACCACCTCCTGTTATTGCGGATGGTAAAGAAGTTTGCACGATATCAGTCATGAGGAACGGCAAGAACGAGGATACATCAGTTCCTTGCGATTTTCTGACGAATCTTTCTAAAAATGTGACACAACCGGAACCAATTGTGCCCAGAATCAGCTGTCTAGAAGCGCCGGAGGGAAACAAGAAAGATCCTAACTTTCCTTCTTGTAAGTATGTGGACATTCTGAAAGACGAGGAATCCCTCAAAGTGATACCTTTAAACAACAAAATAGACGATACGAGGCAACCAGCGAATGAGACTACAACTATGAAGGCTCCGGAAGAGACCACTCAGAACACAAAAATGCTAGTGGAACCTATACTCGTGGATTGATCTGTGAATAAACAATAATTCAAAGAGACAATTACATAAAAATACATTGAATTCCTATGTGATGTCATAATTATTATACATTAATTTTATCAATATTATTACTTTTAGTGTTTTTTTTTTTTGATAATATGTTTACTCTTTACTATCAATATTAAAAAAATGGACGAATGTTTATCACTGAGTTTTTTGATCTGTTGACCTTACATTGGGGCTCTTATTCAATACAGAAAAATCAAAGTAGCTGATGAAGACAACTACAAAATATGTAAGAGTTTTAATTTTATTTATTTTTTTCTTACATCACCCAACTATTAGAAATGAAAAACAATAATTGACACCATAAGAATATCGAGGGTATACAAGCAAAAGGTCATAAGTGAAATTTCATAGTTTCGAGATAATCGTGTTTTAAAGGTAAAATATTTTTTGCAAAAGCAATAGTTTCGTAACAGTAAATCAGATTTATTTGCTTTTGCAATTAATTAATAGATTATTTACTAGCTGACCCGCCCGTCGAATTTCGACCTTACCTATACCTATAATTTTTATAGATTGTCAAAAGAGTCTTTTTCTAATTTGATGCAGTTGTTAGCACCACATTTTCATAAAAAATACCACAATGAGAGAGTGCGTGTCTGCTGAAGAAAGGATTTTAATAACGCTAAGGTAAGTAATCAAATAATTTTATTTAGTCAAATAATATTAGAATCACTAGGTGACAATTCTTGGGCTGCTGTCTCGTAAAAGAGTGTTATTTGAGAGTTTTCTGTAGCATCTGATGTTGACGTGGGCCCTTCCGAAATATCGTCAATTAATCGAATGGCGCCACGTTTAAATCTTCTCATTGAATATCTGACATGGATTCTAGGTCGGGTAACAAGCTCAGCAAAAACATTTTCCTGGGGTTCTGTGCCAGTGATTCTTGTTGTGCTGCCCTGGCTTGTTTGGATTTAAGATAGTCCAGAATGCCTTCATCCAGGGAGTTTTTTTTATTTAGTTGGCTTTTTTCTTGAAGATACTACGGATGACTGTGATGAAAGCGTTGGTAATTGAAATAATTGTGGAGATGGTGACGACACTGATACTGTTGTGGAGATGGTGAAGGCAGTGATACTGAAGACTGTGGTGAAGGCAGTGATACTGAAGACTGTGGTGAAGGCAGTGATACTGAAGACTGTGGTGAAGGCAGTGATACTGAAGACTGTGGTGAAGGCAGTGATACTGAAGACTGTGGTAAAGGCAGTGATACTGTATACTGTGGTGAAGGCAGTGATACTGAAGACTGTGGTGAAGCCGTCGCATTTCTAAAAAAAATTCGGACATCTTCGGTGTCCTCGTCGATAAGTCATCAAAATTGTCAGGTTGAATATCTTCATCTGGTGGCCTTGTAAGGTTTCCAGAAACTGTAGCAGTTGTTAATTTAATGAATGGTAATGTAAACTGCATTACCTCATTTAAAAAATAAGGCTTTTTTCTTTTTACACCACTTTTTTCCAGGTTTTAGATTGCGTACAAACACATTACGAATGTTTCTCCACCTCTCTTTGCATTCGGCAGGTGAAATTAATGTTTAAAAAAATTTCAGGTGGACGGGAGTACATTTACAAGCTTGGCATCATATTTTGCCAGAGGAGACAATACAATATCTAAAATTATTGCAGAAACTGTAGTTATTATTTGGGATGTATTAAATCAAATTTACATGCCAATTCCAAGTATGGCTGATTGGAAAAAGATATCAGAACGTTTTTATCTACTATGGAATTTACCTAATTGCTTGGGATCTTTAGATGGCAAACACATAAGGGTAGAAAAGAGACCGAACACTGGTTCAAGCAATTTTAATTACAAATCATTCCACTCTATTGTGTTGATGGCATGTAGTGATGCAGATGGTATTTTTACATTTGTTGAAACAGGTTTTGCAGGAAGAAACAGTGATGAGCGCATTTTTAAAGCATCAGCCATTAAAAACTGGATTGAGCAAGCTAGTCTCAATTTACCTACGGCTAGTATTTTACCAAATGATGAATCTGAAAACCTCTTTCCACATGTTTTCGTTGGCGATGAAGCATTTCCGTTAATGCGGTATTTGATGCGACCAAATCCACAAAGAACATTGAATACGTAAGAAGAGTTTATTACAACAGACTTAACAGGGCTAGAAAAACTGTTCGATGTGCGTTCGGGATGATGACAGAAAAATTTCCTCTCATAAGCAATGCAATTCGATGTAAATCGGTGAAAAAAGTAGCTAATATTGTTAAAGCTGTTTGTGTTTTGCACAACTATGTTCGTAAAAGAGAAGGGATATCGCATAGTGCCCAGCAATTTGAAGTTCAATCGGAAGGACATAATATTATATTGATACCTGAACATCTTCAGATATCGCCCCATTCATCGCCACAAAATTTAAGAAATTACCTTGCCAATTATTTGATAACTCCACATGCATCGCTTCCTTGGCAATTCAATTATTGTGTATAATGTATGTTAAGGAAATAAAAATTACTAACCTGTCGAATTGAATTTCCTTCCTATCTCAGCCCACGCCTTATCTCCTACGTCTTTCCTTACATAATCCGGTAGTTTATTATTGTATAAACATGGATAATTTTCAATCTCCTGAACAAATTTAATGTTTTCCGCTTGATCTGACGCCATTTTATTACGATTCAGGTAGCGTCGCAGTCTCTTGCGATCAGCATGACCAGTCGCATGCGACTGGTGGAAACCGATCAAATATGTATGGCAGCGACTAACGAGCGACGCGTATCATACGCGTAGGAGACACAAGTCGCTTAGGAGTTTCTTCGTGGGAGAATGGCCTTACAGTGCGAAAAAATGAACTCTCCACTGAAACATAATAATTATAAATGATGGTAAACCAAACAAAGACACTTATATAAAAAGTGGCCAGTTAATTGTCTTCCTAATCTACATTGATGAAACATTCGTTCGCAAAATTCAAATAATCTAGGGTCCCTAATCCTCTTTCGTTTCCATCCAATGTATTAGTTTGACATTTGATCAAACGAAATGAGCGAACAATAGACAAAAAAATATCGCTGAAAATACGAGCGGCATACTTTCTTTAAATCATTCTCATTTGAAAGCCAAAGAGTCTGCCTATCTATGAAAATAAATAAAATCTAGGATATCAAACGGTAAAAAATAATATTGAATGGAAAATATGTCAAATATTTTTTTGTTTGTTTTTGGTGTGTCAAAAGAGAAAATAAATAAAAACACAATATTCACCCTACGTTTGAACGAGTGTCGAAATAACACATTGTATTTGTATTGATTGGCTATTGCCGTGGGGTTGCCGGCTAAGAATAGCACCTCTGCTCTTTTTGCTGGGTTTTCGAGCATCCTGTAAGAGGCAGGAAATCGAAAAATCAGATCGGGACCGTGAGGTTGACCACCTCACGTCCTTAAACCTTCATCGGTCAGAAAAGGCACAATGAGCCTCGGACGCATTCGGGCGCAATGGAGAGCTCTTGATGCCTCCCTATGCCCCTAAGTGGGGTTTAGGCCCCTCGCATTGCGGATTGGTTTGGGGGGGGTATCCGCGGCTTGCTTGATTTGTGTGGGCCCGGCTTTCTGGTTTGATTGCTTCGATCGAACTAGGGGGTTGGTTTCGTGCGGGTCGGGTTTGCTGCGGATTGGTCTCCTCTGGGCTGGCTTGCGGTGAGCGGGGGGCCTTAAAGGGAGAATGTATGTATGTAATGTGTATTTGTATTGAAGAAATACTCAAAATCTAAATAAACTCAAAATCTTTCCCTCCATGACCCTTTAGTGACTGCCACTTTATATTATGTATTGTAATCTTTTTGATCAAAACACCTGTTCCCGTACCATATACACGAAAACTGGGAGGGTATGTACATGCATTAAAAAGTGTTTTCTTGTACCTACATATTCATGATGGATTTTATTATTTCGGAGATTTCATGGTCATTCTATCTCTGTCTCTTGATTATCCCTGTTTAACTTTATCATTTGACCTAGATGTATTTTATGTAACACCTTTCTCAAACTATCAAATAAAACATCCCTTTATACACCACTCGAGGGCATAGGGAGGCAACAAGAGCTCTCCATTGCGCTCGATCTTAAGCAATGTTTATGTCCCACACCATATCCCACAACCCTCAACGCTCTTCCAACTGAAATTAAGCGACATAGTTGCTACACAACATTTTTGAAGTATGTAAAATCTTGGTTGAGAGAAAAGGATATTAATTCATTTCTGTAGAGCGAAAGATATGTATGTGAATATGTATGTATATTGTACATATTTATTTGTTTAAAAAGAGGATTCGTTTTTTTTAACATATATGTGATTGGTGCAGTGATTAATGAATGAGTGAGTTAATGTTTGGTGAATATCTTGTTGCAATACCCACAATCATCAGGCTAAGCCTGGTGGGATTTCTCACGTAAGCTGTGTATCACATGTTTTGAATACTTTACAATACATGTTCTATTTTCTTTTTTACTTTTACCTATATGTACTCTTGGTCTTATTTATTTTATATTATGTATACCTATATAACTTATGGGATTTAGCAGTGTCTAAGTCCTGAATTATTGTATCTTTATTATCATTTTTATTTTGTTTGTTTGAACATTGTATTGAAAATGTGAGAAATATATATTTTTTCTATTCTATTCTATTATATATCCAAATCCCTCGGCTCTGCTTCAAAGGAGCGAAACACGGTATGAGAAGGTCTTCCCCGTTTTTGGGACCCTGAAGGTTGGAAAAACAGCGCTCTTGTCGGCGAACTGTCATTCGGCATCCTTAACACAAGTCCCACCCAAATCCATCAACTCTCCGTAACGGTAGAAATGATGGGCCTGCGCCGGCGTATAGCGTCATTTGTGATGAGGTGGTACCATCTTACGCCTAAAATTCTCCTGAGGCACTTCGTTTCGAACGCTGAGACTTTGTGTGTCTGATGCCAGGACTCACAGCCATCCAGGAGAATGGGCATCAGACAGCGCTAGGTACATTTCGTCTCGACACTAAACATACAATAATTTCATGATTACTTTATAAAATATGCAAATTTAATCTTTATTTATTTCCAACATGCACAAATAGGCTAAGAATATACAAATAGAATATATATACCTATGTGTATAATTTTTGAACAAAATATTTTGGTTCATTCCTAGCCCTGCTCATGTAGGTACACAAGATTAATCAGAATAATAAACTGTGAAAAATTCTCTCAACAAGAAGATATATAAGTTGGACACGTACAATGATATTAAAAGAGAAAAATAATATAGGTAGATATATAAAAACATAAAATATAAAAATAATTATGAATAAAACAAAAAATATAAAAACAAAACCATCAATTAAATACAGAAAAAATTGATAAGTACCTGGTTCGATCATAACGAGTTCAAACAAAAAAACACATCAAATAAAATTAAATTAATAAAATTAAATCAATTAACTTCCGTAATGAAAGTAAAATAAAGGAGACCATATTAATTTCACATAAAACAAATAATAACATCTTCCAACACAATCACATAAAGGAAATTATAACAATAACAAACACAAAACAAAAAGAATACACATTTTTAAACATATATAACCCATTATTTTTTTTTTTTTTTTTTTTTTTCTATAAAATGAATCTGTGCTCACTCGAAGTGAACACAAATACACTTTTGACATCTTTCACAGTAAGCAAATGCTTGTGTCGTGAAAGCGGAAAATGGTCGACACGGCCGGGATTCGAACCCACGACCTCCGCACGAAACAGTGCGAAAGCCGGCGTCGTAACCGCTGGTCTTTCAACCACCTCATAAATGTATAAATGATAAGTACATACATAATTATTATTAAAAGAAGAAAATTTGGAGAGGAAAAGCCGAGAACAGAAAGAAAAGCGAGAAAGACAGAATATAAGTGAAGAAGAGAAGAGACACCAGACAATAGAGAAAAGAAAAAGACGTGGTGAGCGATCACATCGAAAGACCCTCAAAGATGCTCCTGCAGCATTGACCTAATTTTACCTGTAGTACCTATTGCAAAAAAATGTCAACATCAGGGAATCGGGCACAATAGAGTCTCTGGTCATCCTATACAGGGGCTCACGTACACCGGCATTTGTGGACGGAACCCTCAAGCTGAAAGGTTGCTGCAACCTCGTTCTTGTCGGAATCTTAAAACCTATCAATGCTAACAGCTCCGAACTATCTACAACTGAGTTGCAGATCTTGTATAAGAACACGGCATCGGCAATTTGTCGCCGAACACCCCGAACAAGTGTAAAAATGCCTTGAAATTGTGATGGAAATCGCGTACAAAAAATCTAACAGAAAAAACATCGTTCCACAACATCGAATAGATTAGAACGAATGTAGACTTTCACAATGTTACCTTTGCCTAACGCAATATGAAACAGAGATGATGGAATAATATTATATTATTTCGTTAGTATAATATCCTATATTATAATAGGTTAAATTCGTCCGTTACGTGATATTTTCGTTGATGTTAAAGAGGATTATGCAGACATCCAGGAGATTATAGAAGACTTGATAAAAGGGTATGTACCTACCTACGTTTATTGTATAAATAATGCAGTAAAGATAAGAGCTCTACGAAGAATATGTGGAAATACTCTGTGGGATATGGAAAGTAATGAGAATATTAAGAAGGAATCTGGTATGGAAGTTAGTGTTGTGACAAATATTCTAGTTAATAAGTTGAGATGGTTTGGGCACATGGAAAGAATGGTTGCAAACAGAATGACAAAAAAAATATAAGGCTGAAAAAAAGGTGTAAGAAGGCGTGGACTCCGAGAATGACGTGGATCGAACACATTAATTCCAGGTGAGAAGCAAGAGAAATGGAGAGGTTGTATAAGAAATTCTATATCAGTGGAAGAAGCGAAAGAAGTTTGCTTGGATACGGTAACACGTAAATTCTTCGAAACATAATTGTTCGAAAACTCAATTCTTCTAATCACAATTTTTCGAAAAATCAATTGTTCGAATTATGTACAATTGTTCTAACGCGAATTATTCGAATGAATATTTCTACGAATATATTTCTTTTTTAATAATTAGAAATAGGTATTACCGTTCTTAAAGATTAAATAATACACAAACCTCATAATACTATTTATTTGAATAATAATAAGGGAATATTGAGTATAAAGACAGCTGTCAAACTTCAAAATGGAGGAATTATTTTGCAATTTTTTCATTAAATCTGTATTTATTGAGAATAATAAGATTTGAATAACATTTATGTGTATAACAAATCAATCTATAATTATTTTATTACATTTTCATACCGTAATACCAAGATTCCATTCAACGTTTACATGAGTAATTTTGTTTCCAAAAGATGGCTTACTGTCTTTTTTGAAAAATTTGTATGAAGATCCTAAAAAAATAGAGTTTTTTAAATAGCTCTAAATAATATATTAAAGTTAATGCAGCAAATTGTATTTAAGAACCTTCTCCAGCATTTTGTGAGTTTGTGAGAAACCATGCACCCATCAACCATATATCAAGTTTTCAACTTGCATTAGAAAATCGCAAATACAGAATAAGCACGCACACAAAATAGAACAACATACATTCATAAAGTCTTTTCAGCACATTTATTTATTTATTTATTTATTTGTTTGTTTATTTTTTTATTTATTTATTTATTTATTTATTTATTTATTTATTTATTTATTTATTTATTAATTTATTTATTTATTTATTTATTTATTTATTTATTTATTTATTTATTTATTTATTTATTTATTTATTTTTTTTATTTTTTTATTTATTTATTTATTTATTTCAATTTTCTCTGTTATTCTCTGATAATTATCGGTCAAAATTTGTAAAAAAAAAAAAAAACTGCACAAAATTTGAATATCGCCGACCTGTGCTGCAAACTCTTGGCACAAAAAATTTTTAAGCGAGACCAAAAACGATTTTTCCAGGTTTTTTGCAGTTTACGTATATCTTAAGAAGTTTGCTAGCATCTGTAATAAAATTATTTTATTTATTTATTTTTATATACGAATAATAAAGGCAATAAAATCATGTTTTGATAATTAATACAGGTAGTTAAGTGAAAAATATCGATATTTTTTAAAATTATCGAAACGATAATTTTAAAGAAAAAATAACAACTAATAATTGACTCTAATAATTCATGACTAATGTTCGATTTTTAAATGGAACAAACCACTACGGGCTTACGACCGTCTTCTACTGTTATTTCGAAGGCTGGCTTAGTGTGATCACTTTACGTTAACAACGTTCGCCATTAGGTGGTAATGTTTGTCTCCGAAACTCTTAATCATGAGAATTCTCAACATGTTCACATGTATGAAACAAGTAGAAATTTAATAATTAATGAAACATAGAGAACAAAGTTGGAAATTATTGAGAACAAGAGAGCAACCAAATTTAAAGACTGCGACTGCTGTCATATATTTGGCGCCAGGATATGACTATATCCATTTTTGTTTCTGTCTCATATTTATTTCCTATTGGCTTTGTTGGTGCACAACGTTCTAATTATGTCTAGATTCTTGTGACCTTTTTTCAGGACTAGATATTACAGAAAAAATAACAACTAATGACTCTAATAATTCATAACTAATTTTTTTTTTTTTTTATTACGGCAACTCACCCTATAAGAGTGATATGTGCCTAAATACAGATTTATAATATATTACAATAGTATAATATTATATTATATCAATACATTTTACTTAACTAAAGATACCTTATTATACATCGGTGGTGTTTAACATATAGAATTCTTTTTTTTTAAACCTAATGTGTGACGATATACTATAATAATTACAATAACAAATAAAATAAAATATAAATATAACAAAGTAAGATTCATCCAATCAAAAGTTTCTCTCGTTCAACTGGATGCACCTTATTATTGCGGCGTTAATTCTGTCACAACCCTGGGCGAGTAAGAAACTTATGGACAGTGGGTAGGTAAGTGTTATTTGTTTAATGTTGAGTAGGAAAATTTCGGAGTCAAAAAGTGGGCATGAGAAAAACACATGGTCTAATGTCTCTTCCTCTGCTCCACATTTACATTCAGGAGAATCAAGGACGTTAATTTTGTTAAGGTGAGAATTTACTATACAGTGCCCGGATCTTATTCTAAAAATTGAGGAAACAGTGAATTTAGAAAAAGGTTTCTTATTGTACCATGGATTTTTTGGAATGTTTGGCTGAATGTTAATTCATAACTAATGTTCAATAATAATTTTAAATATTATATTTACTTATATTTTTTTCATTTGGCCATCCCTAATGCGCGGCGTTGACAGCGATCGAAGCGCCATCATCTGTCACATTCTGTAGTTGTACTACTTTATAGGGATACCAGCATAAAAATAATATTTTTCGAACAATTGTGCATTAGGAGAATTGTGACTTCGAATAATTGCCATTAGGTGAATTGGGATTTCGTACAATTGCCATTAGGTGAATTGTGATTTTCGAATAATTGTGTTTCGAACAATTTTCATGGACCCCTTGGATACAATGGAGTGGAGTTCCGTTCTCAGGTAGGTACCTGCTTTGAAATTACAGACCAAAAAGATATGATATTTTCACTCTAATTCTAAACTTATATCAACATCCGATTTGCAATGATACAGCATTTTTCTGCATTTAGTATAAGGTCCTTCAAACCAGATCCTCACCACGTACCAGCTTATATGCAAACATCGTCTGCACGTACAGCTTGATCATTGTGAACGAAGGTCTGTACCTATACGTGTTTTCATTGAAAACCACAACACTTGATAATAATATACATGTGGAAGTTAAAAACTCACATAAAATGAGGAAATTATAAGGATATTCAATGGTTCAGGAATACATACATGTTCTGTCTAAGTACCTATAGAATAAAAATGCGAAAATGTATTCACTTATGTCTTACAATAGCACATACTTTTTCTGATACTTTTTTTAACCCCTTTGCACTGTAACTTTTAATACATAAACATTGCCTAAGATCGAGCGCAATGGAGTTCTTTTGTTGCCTCCCTACGATAATATATGGTGAAATTGCGAGAAAAATATCATTTTTGTTTTCCCATAAACAGTCTTCTTGTCTGTCAGATGTGTCACAACAGAGGATTGTTACTTTTTGTTTGTGATTTACTTATGGAAATGAAAATGTTGATAAAAAGTTTGCTGTATTATCTAGTGCTGTATGAACTAGAAGTTATTCATAATACACTGACAAGATAATTTAAATTCTTCTAATTTGGATATGAACATCTATATTTAGCATTCACATTGACCAGTGAACTCTTTTCGAAAACTCCATATGTTCAAAACAAGTTGTGTATAGTGACAATTTTAGCAATCAGAAGGTCAATAAAGTTGTTGACAATGTTTTATATTCCAAATGGATTCCAAGAATTGGATAAGATAAAATAATAGACAAATTATTGCGTCACCGAAATTAGTCCATGTCAAAATTTGATCTCATGCAATTCTTGGAATACATTTAATAGGATGAGATTAAATACACACAAATAATAATTATTGCGTTACCGAAATAAATTTATGAAGGCCATGTTGATATAAATATGGGGGCGTTCAAGTATTACGTAACGCGCAATTTTGTGAGATGTTCGACCCCCCCCCCCACCCCCCAAGTAACTTGCCGTAACGTCTTAATGTGCCTCCCTCCCCCTCCCTTAACATTGCGTTACACCCAAGGGTCTATTTTTTTCCCAAAAATCACAATAAAGTTGCGCAAACACAACGCTTGTCACGCGACACATTGTCGGAACCCCCTTCACACCTTGATAACGCACAGTAATGGGCTGTTAAAGTATAACGTAACCCAATTTTGGAGATTATTGACCCCTCTTCCCCATGAAATGCACCGTAACCTTTTTTGGCAATGCCATGACCAAAGGAAGTAGGGATCCATTTATATACCTACAATTAGCTTTCCCGACAGACGTTGTCCTGATGTAGTCTAACTATGAATATTGTTTCGGATCTCGACGAATACTTACGACGAGGTGTAAAGATTATTTACGGAAACTTAAGAAGCATCAGAAATAAACTGGATGAAGTGAAACTCATGATTGGTTCCCACCCTGATGTGGACACTCTAGTATTTTGTGAGACCTGGCTGCATGCAGATGAGGTTGACTTTTTTAACTTGAGTGGCTTTGATGGAGTTTTTAATTGTAGGCATTCTAGTACAAGGGGAGGGGGTACAGTGATATATGTTAGAAATAGTTTGCAATATAAGACATTATTTGTGTCTCAAAGGCATAATATTATTGTTTTGGAAGTTGATTTTGGTGACTGTAAGCGGAAGATTTCTGTATTTTATAGACCGCCTAATAATTCGCCTATAGATGAGTTCTTGAATGATATTGATGAGTTGTTATTGAGATATAGAAATTTGATTGTTGTGGGTGATGCTAATGTTGATTTGTTGGACATGGAGTCTGTTATGACATGCAGTTATAGATATATCATAGAATCTAATAATTTTGAATTGATTAATGCTGGCGATGAGGATAGTGCTACTAGAGTCACTGATGTTTCTGGAACCCTTATTGATCATGTGATTAGTGATGGGGCGAGGGATAGTTTTGGGATTGATTTGTGCGATTGGATGGGCCTTGATCATAAGTTGATTGTTGTCACTGCAAAGAATATTCCCAGGCGAAAAGAGAAGTTTATTTATGCTGAGAAGAGGATAACAAATTATAATAAATTCAAAACACTCGTTGGTGATAAAATTTCTTTGAGAAATCATGACAGTTTTGACATGGAGGCTCTTATTGCAATAGTATCGGAATCTAAAGAATCCGCGACTTCAGTTAAGAGATGCCGTATTCGCGCTGATAACCAGTGGATTAATTCAGATATTGTAGAGCTTATGAAGCAGAGAAACAAGATGTACTCGATGCAAAAAAGAGCAGGATCTTCTAATATCATAAGGAACCAATACAAATACCTTAAAAATAAAGTCGCTCATGAAATAAAAAAGGCAAAGAAGGACTATTTAGAAAATAAAATCGAAAGGACTAATGGTGATAAACGTAAATTCTGGAGGATCATAAATGAGACAATGGGTAGAAATCCTAAAAGCAAATCAAGAAGTATAAAAGAGGTGATGACGTCATTGCGAATCATCAAAGGTTGCAGATCACATGAATCATTATTTTTGTACCGTGGGAAATAAATTAGCGGACGCGCTAAGAACTAGTAAACCAAATACAATAGCGCCAATCAGGTGTCCGGGTATCGTGACACCGGGGAATAGTATTTTCTTGACTCCTACTGATGTATCTGAGGTCAATGCTGTCATCAGTTGCCTGAAAAATGGTACTTCCTACGGATGGGATAACATAAGTTCCATAGATATAAAGAACTAGCTGACCCGTCGAACTTCGTATCGAAATAAATAATATGGGTAGGTACTCTAGGTTTTATGCAACAGAGCTCAAATTCGTATTTTAGTTATTTAACATGAATGGCTAAGAACACGTAGAAAGCCGATTCCGACCCGCGTCGACCAGCGCAAAGAATGTTACTATGCATTTGAATGGGGATACCCACAGAAAAAGCAGGAACCCGCTTTCCGGCATGCTCATTAAAATGCATTGAAACCATAGACAACAATCTATGAGCCGGTCGGCGCGGGTCGGAATCCGCTTTCTACGTGTTCCTACCCAATGACTATATACTGGCATTAGCAAAACCTGGATAACACGCTGCATTCATCGGGTCTGAGTTTATTTTTACATCAAAAATATATAACCTATATTAATATGATGTGGGAAGAGGTTATCATTGCGCAAGATCGAGTGCAATGGAGAACTCTTATTGCCTCACTTTGCTCCTGAGTGGAGTTCAAAGGGAGTTTTAATTTTGATTGATTTGATGTTAATATGTAAAAAAAATTAATTTAGGTAGGTATGTCATTATATTCGATATTTCAATAATTATTTTGCTCAGTTAAAATAATACCTATTGATTGATTAATCAAAGTACCGATTCAAAATACGCATTGAGGTGTAAATACTTATTTTACCGATCATGCTGATTCCCGAAGAGGGTGGGCAGAGAGTATGGACTTCCATTCTCTTCAATCCAAACTCATTCGCTTCCTCCAAACGCATAACATTCCGCATACATGCTCTTCTATTCCTTTTGCTCCTGACTTAGCCCTTCTGTAAGACGGCACTGATATGGTCGGACGATGTCATTCGAGGTCGGCCTCGTCTGCGTGCACCTATTCTTTCAGATTTATATATCCTTTTAGTCATTCTCTCTTCGTTTCTTTTCATAACATGCCTAAACCTTCTTTCTTTATTCACTTTCATTCTAGTCACTACACTAACATTCACTCCACATTCCTTTCTAATATTATCATTCCTCACCTTATCAATAAGTCTCTTTCCGCATATCCTACGCAGTGATCTCATTTCCACAGCATTTATTCCAACTTCCAAATTGTTCGTCCATGTCCAAGTTTCACTCCCATTACTCCCATAAATCATGGATAGTATCAGGATTGCATTGTACATCAACTGTCGATTTCAGAGATATGTTCTTAGAGGTCTAAGTGCACCGCCAACCCTTCTCCCAGCCAATTTCCTTCTTTCAATCTCTTTTTCACACCTTGCATCTCTTCTAAATAAATTACCTAAATAGACATACTTCCAAGTTCTCGACATTCACTTTCACACAACATTGCGTTCTTAAATCTTCTCTTTCAAAACAATGGAAATAAATAAAAAGCACATTTAATGCAGTAGGTACCTATCTGTGATTTTTTTCTATCTTCTATTACAACATGGTGGATGTGTAGCAATTTTTATTTTCAATAAAGAAACAAATGCTAGGTTATTAGCAAATAATATCCAGCTTTTTTTACATATTAACGATGCATATTATATTTACGTTATATGTAGGTCTCATCCTCTGTAAAAATCAGCCCATAAACGAAGAATTGATTTTCAAACAAACAAAAAAATATTCTACTTGTTCTTAAAATTCGCATTCTATCAATTGCAACAACAATCAATCCACTGACAGTTCTTTCAAATGTCAATTAATAAAAATTCAAAAGTAGAAGAAAATTATATTGTAAAAAGTAGGTACTAAAAAGATTACCTAGGTACTTTCTGTCTTTTCTTTAATTTTCTAATTTCGCGAGCATTTTTCTTATATTTTTCTTCTACATTGTCCTGATTGAAATCCTACACGACAAAATGAATTAGCGAAATCGGTCCAGCCGTTTAGGCGTGATGCGATGGCATCGGGAAATAGCTCAACATTGTTATAGTTTTCTTAAATTTCCTGATATTCCATGAATTTTTCTTAATTTTTTCTTCTAAATCAACCTTCTCCCGATAAGAGCCTACACGCCAAAAAAATAATTAGCGAAATCGGTCCAGCCGTTTAGGCGCGATGCGATGACATCGGGAAATAGCACCCCATTTTTATATTGTTCTTAAATTTTCTAATTTTCCATGCATTTTTCTTAATTTTCTTCTTCTAAATCAACCTTCTCCCGATAAAAGCCTACACGACAAAAAAATAATTAGCGAAATCTGTCCAACCGTTTAGGCGTGATGCGATGATATCGGGAAATAAATCTCCATTTTTATAGTTTTCTTAAATTTTCTAATTTCCCATGCATTTTTTAAAAAATTTTTGTTCTAAAAGGACACTCTCCTGATAAAAGCCTACACGACAAATAAAGAATTAGCGAAATCGGTCCAGCCGTTTAGGCGCCATCCGATGACAACGCGAAATAGCTCTCCATTTTTATATATAAGATATATCAGACGTTGTATCTGTGCCTTTGACGGACATTATTAATAATAGGTGTCTGTTTGACGCTGTTTTTCCGGAATGTTTAAAGATAGCTAAAATTATCCCAGTTTATAAGTCTGGTGACCGAGACGATGCTGGTAACTATCGTCCAATTAGTGTCCTCAGTACTTTCGCCAAAATATTTGAAAAGATATTGCATAAGCGCTTTGTTGATTTCGTACTGAGGAATGGTGGGTTTGATTCCGGGCAATATGGATTCCAGAGTGGAGCTAACACCACGGGTGCCTTACTTGACGTCATGGGATGTATTAACGAGAACTTGGACGCTGGTAAATATGTTGTTCCTGTGTTTATCGACTTGTCAAAAGCGTTTGACACTGTCAATCACGAGGTTCTCTTAAAGTCATTAAACAGTCTGGGATTAAGAGGCAAGGCTCAGTTGCTAGTAAAAAGTTATCTCGTGGACAGAAAGGCAAAGACGTCGGTTGATGGAATTATGAGTGAAGAACTGAAGATTGATTTGGGGGTTCCACAGGGATCCATCTTAGGACCTTTGCTATACTTGTTGTATATTAATGACCTTAAAAACTGCAATCTGAAGGGGAAATATTTTATTTATGCGGATGATACGGCCCTAATATATACTGGAAATAATGTGAAGGAATTACAGAAGGCGATAAACGATGATTTGTCAAGGTACGTTTCTTGGCTGTTTGAAAAATCTCTTACAATTAATGTTAAAAAAACAAAATTCATGATACTAAAGCAAAAGAATAAAGCTCCAATAAATATTGTTATAAGTATAAACAACCATAATATAGAACAAACGAGCACTATCAAGTATTTGGGGTTAACCTTGGATGATAAACTGTTATGGTCTGAACACGTTATGAGTATACTGAAAAAAATAGGACCTCTGGTGGGTGTCATGAGAAGAGCAGATCTGTTTAATCAACATACGAAGAAACAAATATATAATGCTTTCGTCTTGCCATATATCACTTACGGAATCGCTGCATGGTCTCAGTGTAGTCAGAGTGTAAGGGATATTTTTTTTTTTTTTTTTTTTCTGTAAGGGATATGCTGAGAAGGGCTATGAATAAGGCAATAAAGTTAACATACGGGTTGGGAAGATTCACTAGAACGACTGAAGTATACAAAATTACAAAAATGATGAATCTTGACGAATTAATAATTGCTGAAAGGGCAAAAATCATGCACAGAATAAAAAATGGGTGTATTAAGTCAAGTCTACGAGTGAGTTTAAATAGTGACGTTCATTCTAGATATACTAGAACAAGAAATAATTTAAGGCCAGAGAATCCAAGAACAAACAGAGGAAGGCATGGATTCATGTATTTGGCGTCCATGATTTTTAACTCCCTGCCACAAGAATTGCAAGACCAAAGGAGCGAAGCGGCATTTTCGAAACAATTAAAGAACTATATAATGAATATGAGAGATCGAGAACCCAACCCCCTGATGATGGTATAATTATTTTTTCATTGTGTTTGTCTATTTTATTCACGACTATGAATTTATTCTTTTAAATGTTTTCATTGTTACTATTTATTATTTTATTCATGGATTTTATTTATTGACAGTTTTTTATTATTTTGTTTTGATTGTATTTGTGTTGTGTGTTATTATTGCCAGTTAAGACATTTTTTTCTATAATTATTTTCATTGAATTCTTGTTTTTTAGATTATTTATTTGAAGTATTTGTATTTTTTTTTGGCCCCTTATACCAGCACCTCGCTGTCTGGGGCTTTTTTTTCTTTTTCTTGATAATATTTTATGTATTTATATTGCTTTAGTATTGTAAATTGTGTATGATTGTTGTACGCTTATATTGTAGAAAGAAAGAAAAAAAAAATTGTATTACCAATGTTTTGAAACTCAATGGTTGTCAAGGAAATAAAAAATGTGTTGTTATGGAATTTTTCACAGATGGTGTTGTTGTCAGTAAATCCGTCCCATACTAACTTTAATATTATATTTTATATTATTTCTTATCCATTTCTTTTCAACTTGTTATTAGTTAATCTGTTATCTGAAGCGGAGAAGAATCCAATAAACCAAACATCTGTTCGGCCGATCTCGAATTATAAGTGTTCGCACTAACCCGACTTTCATTTATATTATAAGATGTTTTATTTCGACACTTGATCAAGTGTTAAAAATATAATACTTATACATTTTTCGGTGAAAAGATTATCACGGACAGAAATATACGAAGCGTGTAAGAATCGTTTTGGATATTCCGTGTACCGAGGTTGGCTTTGAAAAGAGCCGACGGTCGCCCGACGTTTCGACTGGATTCCACCAATCATCATCTGGGTCAGATGGGCAGCCGCTGAAGCAGCTAGCGGCGAGGGATGAGGGGGGGGAGGGTGTTGACTAAATGTTGATTACCGCGGCGTGTACACCGCTGCATGGCAGGTATTATATATTTTATAGAGATTAGCTTAATAATTACCAAACCAACTAAGTTTATATATATATCTAGATTCTTGTGTCATTTTTCAAGACTAGATCTTAACGATAATATTCGACAACCAATGATTTTAACAGTTCACTATATAATATTTATTTGTTGTTTGTGACGACGAATAATATTATTGATTTGGCTTAGGTAAATACTCTTGACGGTTCATTATATTAAAATATATCAAAACGCATAATACAATATGGATGTTATCGCACAATTGGTATTATTGAAAATGTCAACATAACCTGACCTTCTTATCGCAATAGCGTGAAGAATAGTCCAAATGGACATCGGTAAGAATTTGTGTAGGTATAAACATATCATGTTAACAGAAGCAGTAACAATGGAGTGGACCCTATATTTCGCGTGTTGAGAAAAGTAAAATGTAAAGTACTTAACATAATTTGACTATTTTCAATCAATCCATCCCCTCCCCCCTCTGCGGACTCCTACATCCTAAAAATCATTTGTTCCGACACATTCCATAGCCATACACATTAAATGGGAAAAAATATATTTTTTTATATTTTCTTCGCAATTTTTCCATATTTATTTTCTCACCTTTTAACTTTTTACAATATTTTGTAACCAAAAACAGCCCAGCTGTTCGCATGTTCTGTTTCAGCGATACACTCGCACAGCTTATAAATTTTAATTGCAATACGTATAAGAAATTGTAAATCAATAATGAAAAATCATCGCGCTAAATGATCATCTTACCATAATAATTTGGAAAAATTTGGTTTTGACGAACGTCTATTCCTTCAAGACTATATAGAATATCGTAACGTGTAGCACATGTGATTTATAAACTACTACACCGCCATCTATTGAATTTTTTTTAAAGTTTCACGTCTATTGAGGAATTTATTGTTTTTATTTATTACAAACTCATGGCCGGTCGAGCTTTATCCCGCGTCCGAATCAATAATAATCATTATTTACATAATGAAATAAATTATTAGATAAGTTAAATTTAGTTTTTATGTCATAAACTGTATTTAATTCATGCAATAAGTTAAAAAAAAATATTCTGGATTATGTCGAAGTTCGACGGGCAGGTCAGCTAGTCACAAATAAGATAACAAATCAATGAAGTGCCTACCTATTTAATTTAAATGAAACAATTAATTAATAATTTGTTATTTCACAAATTATTCAATAACCTGGCTAATAACGAATTGATTGTTTTACCGAATTAATCCACCAAGAATGCACGTTCAATTCGTTAATTTTATCAATAAATCAATGTTCATAGTTTTAGGTACTCAGCAATCAATTCCAATCCATACATTATTATAGGGGAAAGACCGACTTCGGTAGCTTAGTAATATGGTATAGGCTTGGATTTCAGATAAAACTACCTAAATTAAAACAAATACAATTATCATACTTATCTGATTCATCATAATAATACTTTGAAAAATAATCATTAAATTTTAATGTTGTTAAAAAGTATTATTATTCACAATATGTATAGAGCCATCTAGTGAAATTCACCAGATAAATAATAATAATTATTATGTAGGTTGTATGAAATATCACAGAAGAAAGTCGGTGTTGAAAAAAATATCAAAAACATTCAATAGATGTCGCAGAACAGTCACTTGAGGTTGGTAATTAAGTGACGCAGGCGTTCAGTCTACGCTAGAAAAATCTTCCATCAAAGTGAGTATGTACCCTATGTTGAGTGCATAAAATGATTACACCTCTAATGAAGGTCGAAGGCTCACCTCCCGAGTCACTATTTTTTACCTTCAAAGTAAGAACAATTAGATATAAAGTTGCCCAAAGTATTGTAAAGTCGTGTAAATAGGTATCTATATCTACCTTTGCTCTTCTTTAAATCGCATTTTGGAAATATTCAAACAATATTATTTCTTCATTTGTCCTTTTCTAAATTTAATATCTCTACTATATAAATTAAAGTCGTGTTAGTGCGAACACTTATAACTCGAGATTGGCTCTTACAGTAGCCCATCCCACTTACTCCACCGCACCGTTTCGATAGTTTTAGAAAATTTTCATACAAAGTCAACAATATTATCGGGCACATTCGTGTTGGTAATAGGCGAGATAGGGTGTGTGCGCGAGCGCATTATTCTCAAGTTGTTCCCGCCAGAGCTTTGAATACGAATGAAATAGGGATGTTTCAGAAATAGTTTAATGTTATTATTTTATTAGCTTATCTCAATCGAATTAATTTTGTATTGTTTAACGGGGGCGCAGTGCACATCATGTGCATATTATTTTTTTTTTACACACATACAATATATAAACACCTTCCTCTCTCAGACACACACACATACATTCACGACCGCGGCTTGTAACGTTTCTTTATTAATTTTATAAGTTCGCCACCTCTTGGAGTCTTTCGTATTTCTAATGGCAGGTCATTAAATTGGGTTTCACCGAAATAGGAGTAGTGCTGCTGTCCAAGAACCGTGCGCCTTTTAGGGCGAACGAAAACATATCTACTTATTTCTTGTACGATTCTCAGTAAGGAAATAGTGACACTCTGGTTCTTTAAGAATCTGCAGAACACAAAATTTACAGTACAGGTCTCTAAATTTAGGAACTTTAAATTCAACAAATAATTGTTCGGTAGGGTAGTCGCGCGGGTTTTCCATAATAATTTTGATAATTAATCTTTGGGCAATTTCAACCGGCATCA
Organism: Mystacides longicornis; assembly: GCA_963576905.1. Taxonomy (NCBI): domain Eukaryota; kingdom Metazoa; phylum Arthropoda; class Insecta; order Trichoptera; family Leptoceridae; genus Mystacides; species Mystacides longicornis. The sequence goes on along the minus strand of OY756433.1, from coordinate 3,149,552 downwards.
GACTCGTGGGATAAGCAGAACCCCATCCAATTGGTGACACGTAAATTGGTCGAATTACAATTTTACGAATGGCAATTAGTCGAAGTGACAGTTCACCGAATGGCAATTTTACGAAATCACAATTCGTCGAAAAATTCGAATTATACGGTAAATTCACAATTCATCGAATATTTCGAATTACCCATTAAATTCACAATTCGTCGAAAAATAGCGGCGTTATGTTGGTAGCATTGTAGTATGAATACATCTGTGACTTACCCACTCCAAAATCCGACAGATGATGAACGCAGCTCTATAAGGACTAATGTTGTTTTTTGATTATTTTTTTTTTTTAAAAACCCCTTCTGGTTTACAAAATCTTTTTTTTTTGCAATGAATGTAAAAATAACAGTTTAAACGTTATAGATACATAAATAACAAACACAAAGGAAGAAATAGTATAACACGAATTTGTCTAGTCTAACCCTAACTTAGTTCTTGTAAAATGGTCTTGTTCTGATGCTCTCATTGCAATACTTTATTGTGTATGTAATTTTTCACACTTTGACATGGTACTAAAGGGACCCTTTGCATCCTTTTAGTACTGCACAAAATTAATTAATACTACTATATTCTCCACTGTATCAAAATTTCCAAAAATTTTGATTGTTTTGTTACGGATTTTTTGTATTTGTTATTATTACCTACTGTGTGTTCATAACTTCCTTCCTATAATTTTATATTATTGTTATTTAGAATGATGAACCCAAGCGTCCTGTAAAGGACCTACGGGAGATATTGTAAAATAAAATGTAAACAGGAAAATTATCTCAACAATAAAAAAAAAACGCTCAAATAAAAGTTATCGTTACAACATTGGGTTAAACATTATATTATGTTGTAATAAATAACGATGTCTAACGTATAAAAATACGCAAAAAACAAAAAACAAAAATAAACATGGCCATGTTTAAATTTTGACAAATCAATAATGAGAAAGAAAGACACTGCCTCGTTCGAGGTAGATCAAAAAATGACATTAGTACTTTTGTGCAAATCCATATAAGTTAGCAGGCGAAATGACATAACAAAATAATATTGATGTAAGCGGTAAACCACAGACTACTTCTTATGTAAACAATAAATATGATTGGTTTTTATGATTTTCATTCGATTTTAAACTCAGGCACAAATCATTCCTTGTATGATGCAATTGCCGGTAAATTCGAAAAAAAAAATACGACACCTATAAGAATATATTTTGGCATATGAGATCGACTTCTTTTTATAAAACTAATTAAAAATATTAAACTCTAAAATATAATGTATATTCGCAGAATATGGTTTTCGTAAAATTGACATTTCGATCAATTGTGATTCGTTAAATTGATTTTTCGACCAATTGTGATTCGTAAAATTGATCTTTCGATCAATTGTAATTCGTCGAACTGAGTTTTCGATGAATTGTGCTTCGACGAACTTTCATGTAATCATCCAATTATAGCATATTGCAGAATTGATTGGACCAGTCCATAATATATTGCGTACATTTGTTCCATATCTACAAAGTTTCTGATCTCAACAAATATATATAGATTAATTTTCTTATTCGCTTAACGACGGTTTCAATTTGTTCCTTCCATTTTAGATTCCTATCTACAATAATTATTCCGAGATTTATATTAACGGGCCACTTCGGGCTAGAACCACAGCACAACATCTGTCGGGAAAAGTAACATGTTACAACTTAACGTATTATTCGAACCCCGATAACTCTCCGTAACGTTTAACGTGACGCCCCTCCCCCAAATTACGTTACGTAATATTTGAACGGCCCCTAAGCCCTTACCTTATGGTACTAACTGAACTTTTACTTTGAAATACCTGTACAATAATTAATGAGAACTAATCGTATCGGATTATAAAATGTTTTATTTTTCAAATAAATACAACACTACTTCATCACCATGAACAACGCATATTGTGTACTATTCTAGAACAAATCAACAAGACGTTACAATGAAAAACAAATTCAAATTTAGAACAATAACTAATAATAATTATTAAATACAATGACATTTATCCAATTGAGTAGGCGCCCACCTACCTATGAACTAAACAATACCTAATAATATGGTTGGAGTAACTAGAACAAAATCATGTTGTCATATTTTTTAGCAATCAAATCGGGTTCCTTAAAAAAAGGGGTAGGCAGAAAGAACGGACCTTCACTTTTTTCTATCCAAACACACTTCTTTCGCTTCTTTCACTGATATACCATTTCTCATTCAACCTCTTCTATTTTTATTTTTGTATTTTCTCCTTTTAATTTTCTGACCCGCAGGGTAATTTATGAAAACGTTTATGTTAGAAACAAGTAAAATATTTGACATTAAGGGGGCTTTGTAAAAAAACACCCGTTTTTTTACAACATCGAAATCAATAATTACTACTAGTTTTATTGTAGAATAAATTTTATAAAAAAAGTAAATAATTAAAAAAAAGTTCGATCTAGATTTCTGTGAAAAAACCCTACTCTGCGGCACCGAGGATTCTTTCCATCAGTGACAGGGAGGAGTGGAAAAATGATAAGTTAACATACTTAGTGCAGACCAAGACTAAAATTGGGGTGCACCAAGCACGTTAGGGTTGTAACAAAAAAGAAGGACACATACATACAGGTTGATTGTCAATACGACCTATGGGTGAAAACACGTAGAACGCCGTGCCCATGCCCATTTAAATGCATTGAAACCATAGACAAAATTCTTTGCGCCGACCGGTCGGAATCGGCGTTCTACATGTTTTCAGTCTATTGCATGAAAAGGGTAATACTAGAGCTTATTTGCAATTTTTTTTTTTTTTTGGATAACTGGATATTGTGGGAAAAAAGACCTTCATTTTGGAAACTAAAAATAAAATACATTAGTCTAAAAACTGATTGATATATTGAAATAAACAAATATACATAAACAAAACAAAAAATACAATAAAGAAAATGAAATACAGAAAAATATATATATAAGTATATGAAAACAGTGCAACAAATGAGCGGAACCCGTTAAGTCATTGAAATGAGTTGTCAACAGATGAATGAAATAATGGCTAAAGTGAAAATATACAAGAAATATTTTTCAAATAACTATTTCGAAGGGAGTTACTCCAAAAAAAGTATAATACCTACACTAGACGTACAAACCACAGAAAAAGCTTCCTTGATAAATATGTACTGCGAAGCAAGTACCTAAATAAATAAGCTTTTCGAAAAGGTAAAAAAGTTGTCCATTTTACTTAAATAAACCTTATTAAACGATTAAAAGGTGCGGGAAAGTTTAACGTCGCCATATTAATGCTGGAAAACCTAGTGTTGGTTATTCTAACGAAGTGCAGCTTTGAATTAAATTCTAGTTGAAATAGATCCCTCCGTTTGAAAACACTGTAAGCTAAAGCTGCTCTTCGTACATAGGGGGGACCGGGATCGGCTGTCACATTTTTTTCTTATAAATAGTGCTTTCATTCCATTGCAAATAAAGTGACAACTGTTTCTCTAACTTGATAAATTACAAAAATAGAACAGTCTTTGTGAAAAATGAAAAGTGTGACATCTAAGCCTGGTGCCGGGGATGGTTTTCTCAATGTTTGGGGTAGGTGGTCACGAAGTAAATTAAGGTTCAATTTAAAAAAAATGCGTTTTTAATCATTTTGTTTTGAATATTGTACAAAACATGTTCTATTTTCTTTTTTTTATTTATGGATTTTAGGGTATGTATCTACCTAAATCCTACACTTGTTTGTTTTTTTTTTTTTCATTTTATATTATGTATTTTCGGGTTGTACCTACAACATTTGCTATTTTTATATCATTTAAGGGATTTAGCAGTGTCTCAATCCTGATTTTTTTTTTCATTTTATATAGGTACTTATTAATTATTAATTAACAAAAAAGTGTAAGAAATATACGAGGGGGGGTCCAAAAGTTCGTGGAATGAAAGGGTTTTAAATAAAATAAAACGACAAATCTATTTTTCCTTTTCAATGTAATCTCCCTTAAGCCGAATACACTTATTAGATCTATAAATTAATTTTTCTATACCTTCATAAAAGTATTTTTTATCATTGGCTTCAAAATGGGCCAAAATTGCCTCCTTTACCTCACTGTCATCGGAAAATTTCCTTCCCCTTAAGTCTTTTTCCAAATTTGGGAACAAATAAAAATCACTTGGGGCCAGATCTGGACTGTAGAGTGGGTGTACTAGTGATTCGAAGCCAAGTGTGTGCAGAGCAGCAATTGCAACTCTGCTCTTGTGAACTGGCGCGTTGTCTTGCAAGAGCAACACACCCTTGGTCAATTTTCCACGACGTTTTTCCTTGATGGCCTCTTTTAATTTTTCCAATATCGTTGCGTAGTATTCTCCGGTTATGGTCTTTCCCTTTTCTTTGTAGTCGATGAGTAATATCCCCTCACAATCCCAAAAAACAGTAGCCATCAACTTTCCAGCCGACTCTGACACCCTGAATTTCTTTGGCGGTGGAGTCCCCTTTTTACGCCATTGCATGGACTCTTGTTTGGACTCAGGTTCAAAGTGATGAACCCATGTTTCATCTCCGGTAACAATCCGCTCCAAAATCTGTGCAGGTTCGTCTCCACACAACTCCAAAAATTGTTTTGCCGCATCGACGCGCTGTTGTTTCTGAAGGGACGTGAGCATTCTCGGTACCCATCTTGCGCTGACTTTTGTCATACCTAGGTGGTCATGTAGGATTCTCAAAATGGTGGTATCTGATACTCCAACTAATGCAGATAACTGTTTTTTCTTCAGACGGGTGTCCTCCAGTACAAATTTTTCCACTTTTTCAACGATGTCTGATGTGGTGGCCTCAACTGGCCTTCCTGAGCGGGGGTCATCTTCAATCGACTCCCGACCACGTTTAAAAAGACCATGCCACTTGTAAATCATTGATTTACCAGGGCACTGTTCCCCATAAACGGCTTCCATTTCATTAAAAATGGTCTGAGCGTTCTTTCCTTGCTTGGTAAGGAATTTTATCACAGACCGATGTTCAATTTTCTCCGTAGTTACAGTTTTCTTCCGGATTGACTTGTTTAGCAGGCGAGTGTTCGTAAACGAATGATGCGTCAGAGCTGAAACTCAGTTTCTATACTACTGATGAGTCACTAATTAGTATGACATATTGAAACCGCCCCTATCCCCACTCCATCCCCTCCATTCCACGAACTTTTGGACCCCCCCTCGTAGGTATATTTTTCTATTCTATTTTATTTTAATGATTGAGACTTTCTTCTTTTTTACTTGCTAGCAACATCAGCAATGAAATTGAGAGAGGCGAAATAATCCCACGAAACAACTCAGTTATGTTATGATGGCGAGACATTTTTGTGGGTTGTTCTGAAATAATAGACGTTCGTATGAAAGCAAAAGTTTTAAGTAAATGGCAAGAAAAAAGACTACACAAATAAACAATGTTGCTTTTTCACAAAATATACGGATATGTGACAACCTACCCCACGACAATATGAGACAACCTGCCCCAATAGACATTTTATTACATATAATTTTTCGAAAGATATTTGAAAAATAAAATTATTATTTCAAATCATTTATTCATTAAATCACAATATATCATATGAAGTATACATCATTGTAAAAAAAAAAAATTATATACAGGATGTTATGTAGAACGTTAGCCAAACTGGTAGGGTATATAGAGGGGACCATTTCCAATATCGTTTCCATACATCAATATGTAAACAGGGTGTTACTTTTTTTTACTATATATAAATGTATCTTTTTTTATTATTTAAGTATTCTTATATGACTTTACAAAATTACAGCAAATTTTACTTCTACCGCATAAAAAAACAAACGCACGTGTTTACTTCAAAATATTGTAGAGCGAACTGAGGTGAAGTAGATAGATGCAGAGGCATTGCTGTAGAGATACTAGAACGTCGATCAACGAACTGAGGTGAATTAGATAGATGCAGAGGCATTGCTGTAGAGATACTAGAACGTCGATCAACGAACTGAGGTGAAGTAGATAGATGCAGAGGCATTGCTGTAGAGATACTAGAACGTCGATCAACGAACTAATTCAGTTGTTGAGTTTTCCGTAACGGCCGCTGTGACAACCTACCCCGGTCTCCCCTACCTACCATGTTTAAAACATATTGAGCGTACGAGTAGGTTCATATGCTAATTAATGATGTCACCAAGAATGCATGTTGAGTAAGTGGTTTTTATCAAACAAGTCATAAAGTGACATAAAAATGAAGTTGAACTCTGTTCTCAACTAATTTACCCCGTACCCTAGTGACACCAAAACTTATTTCAACCATCTTGGGATTCAATGAAAAAAAACTGTGGGGCTAGTACGAGTTTTATCGAAAGAACATTGCACGCAAATAAGCGCTTATTAGCGTGCAAATAGTGTTCTTAATTCAAACGATCGAATCGTTCGATCATTTTTGTATGGAAATTTTTCGAAGCTCTTTCGATGATCGTTTCGATATTCGATCATCGAAAACTTATACTAGGGCTACTGGCACTAAATTAATGAAAAAGAGAAAGAGTCAGTGTGAGCTTTGATTTGTATGAAATTAGCTTGCCCGACAGACGTTGTCCTGTAGTCCTTACTATGAATATTGATTTCGAATTTGTAATTTATACAAACATACGTTTGAAATAATACGCGTGTTAAAAAATATTTCTGAAAGCTTGTAAGAAATCCTATCAAAAACCCGAGTACCAACTCAATGATTTTCAGATAAATAATGCCAAAGAATATTTCATATTTTCGTTGGAATCGCAGGAAATCCGTTCCATACTAACTTTATTATCATATTTTATATTATTTTTTATGCATTTTCAACTTTTTAATAGTTATTCTGTTATCCGGAGCGGAGAAGAATCCAATAAATCAAACATCGGAAGAATCTGTTCAGCCGATCTCGAGTTATACGTACCTACAGCGTAGTGAAAGTCTTGGGCTCGAATCGCGTTCTCGGTCATTTCCACTTTCACAACAAAGACATTGTTTTATGTGTCCTTAAAGTGCATTTGTACTTATTTCAAGTGACCGCAGGGCGCAGATTCGTATTCAAAAAGAAATAAAAATCTGGGCCAGTACGTAATAAATTTCAATCAATAAATTAATTTCATATGTCAATATTATTGTACCTGATGAGTGTGTAAGAATAATATGTCAACTGACATAACAGTTATTGTATTGTTTCAGTTGGATGAGGAGCGTTATCTAAATTCTTGGAAAAATGTTCTAAAAAAAAACTTATCGTCCATCTTAGCTAAACAATGAGAATTGGAATCAGGTCAATACGGGGTGGGATTCAGAATCGCAGATCTTAGAGAGTTAAGAAAAAAAAACCAAAAACTTTTGAGAAAATCAAAGATAACTCTTAACCGGTAGGTAACCGTCTTAGTACAATATAATTTTCATTCCAAATTTGAAAAATTTAAATCAAATTAAAGTTCGACAGGAACTGTCAGTTGTTTGACAGTTGGTGCGATTGACAGAACGTCGATGGAAAATATATGTTTTGAAACAGATGCATCGATCTAAATAATTATTACATTGGTTGAAAGGTAATAAGCTTATCATTATACAAATTGGAATTCAATATTCATAGTTAGGAACACAGGACAACGTTTATCGGGAAAGCTAGTTCATAATAACTTTAACTACGGAAATACACAAACATTACAAAAAAATTAATTAAGTTTTATTCGAAAGTAAAATTACAATTTTGAAATACACAATATAAAAAGAATTAAAGGGCGCAGTAATCCTGGATGATCTCCTCCAGTCGACCCAGGTGTTATAAATTAGAGTCCGAACTACAGAGGGTAAGGCAAGAAGTCACCCTGAAGTTGCCTAGTATCAGGGAGCCTCTTTAGTTACTGACCTACCCGTTAGTCACGCATCCTTCGGCACGAGTATATAATGACAACTTTGTATTTGGGGAAAACTATATAAAAAGATCAAAATCAAAATATTAAAACTCTACTCCAAATTTAAAGAGGAACATCCATCCCCCTTCCCTCACCTCTTTATATTTATGTTTTTAAATATTTTTAATTTATTTTATGTTAGTGTTTAATTTTATTTATACTATTATGTATGAATTTCAGCCTTTTAGACCTTTTGTCTGTTTACTATTAGGTACAAAAATTGTGTTAATTTTTGTGATTGGTAATATTTTAACTTTTGTTTTTATGTAGATTTTCAGTTGAAACTATGGGTTTTCTGGAAGAGATCCTAGGAGATTTTTTTTTATTAGGATAATGAATACTGCAAAAGGGGGATCAGAGGTAGCTGCCTCCTTGGCCCCATGCTGCTGTAGATGGGAATTCATTCCAAAACGATTACAATCTCACTTCATTGTGTAGGCTTGAATCATGTTAAATGAAGCAATATTACAACATTTAACATTGATATCTCATATAATTTTCTTGGCAGCACATTGTATATAGGTAAATGGCTTATTGTAAAATATTTTGTGATCCTTTTTTATATACTTGACGAAATGTCATTCTGGACCCTTTTCATCTAGAATGGCATTGATTATAAAATTGCCCCAGACTGGAAAATAAGAGAAATAAATAAATAAAAATTTCTGCAATCCGCAAACCCAAAACATCATTTGAATGAAAAAAGCCGACACATCCAGTTTCTTTAAAACACTCTGAAAATCAAGAAAACATTTTTAAGCAATCTGAGCGCGCCAGAGTAAAACATCAAATGGGAATAATCAGGTAGAAATACTATAACTACATAGACCAGGTGATCGGAGACATGCGCTGCAGCACCTACCAAGAAATGAAAAGGTTCGCCAGTGACAGGGAGGAGTGGAGAAGAAGAGTCAGTATGCTTGGTGCAGACCAATCCTAGGATTGTGACTCAAAGAAGAAGAGAAATACTATTATGATGTACTTCAAGACAAACAGTTGCAAAATCTTTGATTGAATGTCGAGCACTATTGTCTATGAATCAATGAAAAAGTCACATGTTTCTGATTTCCAATTAGCTCCAAACTTACTAGAGTTAGTGCGGTCGTCATGGCAGTATTTTTCTCAAATTCTCCAATTAAAATTAACGGATGTATGTGAATACAAATATTCACCCCTCACGTTTTTAACTCTTCTCGTCAATTTATTATACAAGGCTTTCTCTTTTTCGTGTCGCATCAGACCCTCAGACGTCTGCCTGAATCCTTGCCCTCTTTCCTATCATCATCCTTTAAAAAACTCCGGGGGTATGGGAGGGTGTTGTAACCCTTAATGATTTTGTGAGAATATTTTTCTCTACTTTGTCATCCCTATCGATACCCTACCCTTGAGTTTTTAGGAGAATTAATGAAAGATTATTATTATATTTTATTTTCAAGATAAAAAAAATCCACCCTGTGAATTATATAATAAATATATTATTTTAAGTGATAATAATAATAAATTAGAACAGTTTTTATATATAAACCTTAACAGTCACAACAAACGATTTATTTCAATTTTTCCAAGAACTTAATAGTTAGCTTATCGCATATTTACGTTACAAATATATTTATTCGTAATGAATTTAAAGATGATGTTAAACATATTAATAGTAATTTCAATAATCGGCCATTATACAAGTGAAGCAAGATTTGGTTTGAAATTATCTAAGAAGATAAACCCTATAAAAATAAAACATCAGTACCGATTTCGTGATAAAACGGAAATAATCCAAGAAACGCTGGATAATGGAGTAAAGAATGCCCTTAATCTTGAACACAATGAAGAAACAGACATAGAAGATGTTACAGAAGGCGCGCAAATGATGCTATCAGCCGATTCAATCGTCATCTTAGCACTCGTATTACAGACATTTAGAGATACATGGCATCAAAAGATGAAGACTTTGGAAGTTGAAAACGAAAATGTGTTCGATGTCACAGTGGATTTAAAGAATGACAATAAGACATTGACAGTTGTTGAAGACGAAAATAATTAAGTTCTCGGCCGAGAATGTCACAGTGGATTTAAAGAATGAAAATAAGACATTGACAGTTCAGGGCATGAATGAATCTTTAACACCATAATATGTATATGGTCTTCTACGATCTCTTGACTATTGAGCAATGAGCTTCTCCGAAGGTTTGATTTGTATGCTACCGAGAAAAATTGGCGTATTTAAAAAACGTCGCAAGGGTGGAAAGGGCGGAAAACGTCCCAAAATCTCAGAGGGACGGGGGCGGGGGGCCTTGGATTATTTTATGTTCAGTGCTTGATAAGTAATCTGAAAAAAGCCGTGCTTTTGCTGATTGTAGCTAAATTTATTCATCTTTACTTACTAATAATATTTTTTTGTATTATAACAATGTTTTCTTTTTTATTCAAATATTTTTCAATAAATAACGAAGGGAAGAGTTTACTCAGAGGCCAAAGTCATGGATATTGAATCCATTGACTGACTGAATTTCAAGAATTATTAATGACTACTTTTGAGTGTTTAAAATTTTTTATTGGCTTTGTTTTGTATCTTTTAGATAATATGAGGAACAGTGAACAGTGAGGAAATAAATTCAAATATGTGTCGCGTTTATTATTATTTGTATTTTGTATGTTCTTTTTGTATATTAAATGAAAATAAATATTAATAAAATTATTGTCATTTTAATAAGAATTTATCCTTTCTCTCAATTTATCATATTTTTTTAATTTGACTTAAGGTCTGTTTCATAAAAAACGAAAAAGGACTCTTTAGAATAAAACATCTTTTTTCTAAATGTAAAGTTTTCTTTAACTCGGCCCGTATCATAAAAAATAGCGAAGTCTAAAATGTCAACCAACGTATTTGAATAATTCTAATAAATTTTTCAAACACAACTTTGTACTCAGTCATTTTATCAATTTATAAAAAAAACGACCTTAGGAAAACTAGAAAATAAAATGAAAAATAAAATTTTATGGCCAAAACATCCCCTTGTGGATGATAATATGCCAAAAAGGAAAAAAAATATTAATATCTGATATAGCTTTTGCATATAATTAGGAGTAAATGATGTTTGTTTTCTGTCTCGGGAACAATAGAAGATAGTCTTATACGTAATGCGAGTCATCGGAGAATAATTTGGATAGTAGTTTAATAGAATGAGGATAGTATGAGAGAATTTCGTCTAGAATTGAGCGTAAAAGTAGGTAGTTCAGACCAATCTAATACCAGGTACCAAACAGCTCGACCCTCTTAAAACTGAACACTTTAATGTATGATAATTTATCTTTTCGACCGTGGCTACTTGGTGGAACATACTTCGAACTTATTTTAAAGAAACAAAATATTTAGTTTTTTCCACAATTTTATTCAGCTAACCGGTTTTCGAAGACCGTACGTCTTCTTCGTCAGGCTAGTAGATGTTAACTAAATTACAAAAAGTGATCCAACAGAAAATAGAAGCTATATAAATCAAAATTAGATTGTAATTTAGTTAACATCTACTAGCCTGACGAAGAAGACGTACGGTCTTCGAAAACCGGTTAGCTGAATAAAATTGTGGAAAAAACTAAATATTTTGTTTCTTTAAAATAACTTTAATGTATCTATAAGAATATTGAACGGACAACCTTTTGCAAATTTTAAACAGCTTGAATACCTGAGATGTAGGTATATCTATAATATAAAAGAAAGTCGGGTTAGGGCGAACACTTATAACTCGAGATCGGCCGAACAGATTCTTATGATATTTGATTTATAGGATTCTTCTCTGTTCCGGATAACAGAATAACTATTAAAAAGTTGAAAAATGCATAAGAAACAATATAAAATATAATATTAAAGTATGGAACGGATTTCCTGCGACGCCAACGCCATCGATGAAATTTTTTATGATAACAAATTTTTTGGTTGCCTACCTGACAACCATTGACGTTAAAAATATTGGTTCGCAGATTTTTTATGGATTTTTTTCCGAGCTTTCAGAAATATTTTTTTAACATTCAAACATACATTAAACGTATTTTTGTATAAATTACGAATTCGAAATCAATATTCATAGTAGGCCTAGTATAAGTTTTCGATGTTCGAATATCGAAACGATCATCGAAAGAGTTTCTAAAACTTTCCATACAAAAATGATCGAATGATTCGATCGTTTGATTTTAGAACACTGTTTGCACGTTTATAAGCGCTTATTAGCGTGCAATAAGCTTTCAATAAAACTCGTACTAGCCCAACCAGTAGCCCTAGTATAAGTTTTCGATGATCGAATATCGAAACGATCATCGAAAGAGTTTCGAAAAATTTCCATACAAAAGTGATCGAATGATTCGATCGTTTGATTTAAGAACACTATTTGCACGCTAATAAGCGCTCATTAGCGTGCAATTATCTTTCGATAAAACTTGTACTAGCCCCACAGGACATCTGTCGGGAAAGCTAGTTGTACAATAACGCCAGATGCAGCTGTGGATATAGATGTGACTTTCCGCGTGAATACAGACTGGATGAAGTGCAAAATGCCTGCGAGGACCAATAAAGGTAAAGACTATATTATAAAATAGCTGTTCGTCTGGCTATGTACAAAATAAGAACATGAACAAAATATACGTCATAAAAATGGATAAAATTAGAAACGAGCAGGTATATTCGGGGAAGTTTAGGGCTCGCCACTCGCCCCTATCCAGGAGAAGCTTTAAAGAGACCAGACTCCGATGGTATGGCGATTACACCAGACGTTTACAATATTTCTACCTGTAAACATGTGAATGACCATAGTAGGGAGATTCTACAATAATTGCGCTGAAATTTAGTTGAAAACGATTCTACCATAAAACTAGTATTTTTTTTTATTCATTTATTAAAATATGAAAAATAAAATTACAAAACATTATATAAATATAAAAACATTATATAAATCTTAACAATAATTCTCTCTCATAAAGCATAGTGCTTGTGTTGACTGTTGAGAGAGTGTTTTGACTAACTTGATTTGTGTATAAAACTCAGATCATCTCTGTGGCATCCATACTCTAAACAGTCATGTCATATTATTGGGCTTATAAAAATTAAAATACTTACATACATATCCATATTCATACATACATACCTCCACAATTATACATATCATATTATTATACACACTTACAATGACACCCCTATTTAAGAAAACGGATAGGAAGAATACAAGACAAATTCAAAACTCTTACTACTCTCTACTCACAAAACAAATTCAAAACTATAAATAAATTAGGTAGGTACTCTCCCATTGAACCTCCACCGTTACTATTATATGTTTATTACATAAATACCTACCTTATACACATTCAGAGTTTAGACATTTACTTTTATTACAGGTTTTTTTTTTCCAAAATCACTCGAATTTGGGTGAAAGCCGAAAGGTCTCAATAAAATAAAAAAAAAAGTTTTTTTTCTTCAAATCAATTCAAACGGGACATTTTTAAAGTCGAATAAGACACTTTTTAAATCAAATAGGAAATTTTTCCAAGTCAATCAAGACACTTTTCACTTTTACTTTTTTTTTCAAACAAATTGGACGCAGTTTTGTTGATTACCTGAAAAAAGCTCATGTATACCTACTGACCGCAGTAGTTTACTTGGGTACTTTTATCATGTTTAATGGGTTGTTTTTTTTTTCCTCTTTTCGCCATCGGGGGCAGCACTGACAAACAGGGTCTAAAATTATGTTGGGCTATGACTGTATGCAGAAGTGTGGTAGAAGTCGATGTTTAAGAGTTAAGATTTAAGTTTTTTTAATAAATAAAGAAAAAATCGTTTTTTATTGGTTTCTAATAGTATTGTTGCGTCATATAAAAATTTCGTTACCTCTCCCCCACCCCTTCAATACTGACGTTTAAATCGGCGCTGCCAAACCTATCTTCTACCAACTTTTTGGTAGATTTACAAATTTTGCCCCTTGTATACCTATCTACCAACTTGAGCTATACATAAATCTACCTATTTTGGAAGGAAGTTATCCATATGACAATTGGATTTTTTAGTTTCATAAAACAATTAAAAAGGCGAGCTTTAACCTTTTTGAAATACTTTGATAAATTTTTCAGAATTACTTTTTTAGACTAAATTCATTATTTTGGTACCAAGTGAAATTAAAAAACCTAAATCTATTTACTTTCTAAATTTGGGCTGGCTTAAATAAACATGCCTATGGACTATACATAGTGTACCTATAATTTGTTAATATCATGATTGTCATACAAAAAAATTCACATCGAATCTCTGTAGCGATCTTTTAAAAATACTAGTTATGGCGGGGCCTATATACAGAAACCATTAAAAAGATATCTAAATGAAGGGTACCTGTACCTAGAGGAGATTAAAAAAATAAACAAACACCAACCAGCCACTTTTATGAAGGTTTTGATATGGAAAACATTAGGATTGTCATTAAATGTTAGACCCTTATTGTATGTGCTGCCATCTGGTGTGGATTGCGGAAGCTCCCCAGAAAACACCCCATTCACCAAAAGCTCGTGCCTACTTAAAAATAAATAACTATACTATTTTCACCCAAATCTGAGCACTGGCCAAATCTATTCAAACTATAATACAATAGAAAAGGTTAGAAAAGATTATTTTTATGACGGATGCACCCTTGTGTTATTGTTATTGGCGAAACATTAATTGGAAAATCATTACGTCAACCTGTCTAGATAAATATGACTAAAACTGACAGGATATTAATTCTTGCTCATTTTTTCCCTGGAACAGTTATTGCAACTTATTTCCTTTCATAATGGGAATTTTTAAATACTATAAATTCCGTTGAATTCAATTACATTTTTATGTTTAGATTCCTGTGACCTTTTCAGGACTAGATCTTAAAGAAAACATTTTTCTTTAAGATCTAGTCCTGAAAAGGTCACAGGAATCTAAACATAATTAGAACGTTGTGCACCAACAAAGCCAATAGGCAATAAATATGAGACAGTAACAAAAATGGATATAGTCATATCCTGGCGCCAAATACATGACAGCAGTCGCAGTCTTTAAATTTGGTTGCTCTCTTGTTCTCAACAATTTCCAACTTTTATCTCTATTTTTCATTTTATTATTAAATTTCTACTTGTTGCATACATGAGATTTTTCGACATGTTGAGCATGTTGAGAATTCTCATGATTAGGAGTTTCGGAGACGGACATTACCACCTAATGGCGAACGTTGTTAACGTAAAGTGATCACACTAAGCCAGCCTTCGAAATAACAGTAGAAGACGGTCGTAAGCCCGTAGTGGTTTGTTCCATTTAAAAATCGAACATTAGTAATGAATTGTTAGAATCATTAGTTGTTATTTTTTCTTTTTATGTTTTCTATAATGTTTTGAAAGTTCAAAGAAGATGTCAGGAACAAAGTATGAGTCATCGACCTTTGTTGTTGTGTTAATGCATCTTCAGACTGATTGTAGATTATTTGAATATAAATGACAAGCATGTATATTTTTACTGTTTAGTTTCTTGTGAGCTTTGAAATTGATGGGAGAAAGGTATTAATATTTTATTAAAATTCGTGAAAAACATCTTGGTTTTTGTAATTTGCCGATAACTCTAAGAAGTAAAAGAAAGTACCTGTGCAAAACCCTTGGATATTTACACGGTACGTGATTGGTTAATAACACGTGTCACCGTAAGACAATACCAATACCTGCTATTGTTTCCCTACTGCTATTCGTTTGAAGATTTATGGCTTGTTCGTCAGATTTCGAAAAATTCACAATAGGTACCTAATTGTCACGTATGAAATAGACAAAAAAATGCATAGATCATTCAATACATAGTCGGTATAAAAGGCACACTCACCTTAAATGCATAAAATCAGAAATGGGTTAAATTATATTATTAATTTAACATTTCTCTGCATAAAATGACTTTTTGTTTTCTAGGCTATTCGGGTGCACTTTGAACATTCAAACGATAATATATTATCCTACACGAGTTTAACGTCTCTATATAAAGTCAGAGCTAAACTGGACGATAAAAATTGTTCTAAACTTCCGCTGTCACTTTTTGTCATCCGTCAATGCATGGACAACCAACGAGAAACCATTTCTTGGAGACGAGCTCATCCATATTCGGCTCACCTGATGCATGCCCGAAGGCAATCTCCAGCAGAGGAAATGTCAGCAGGATAGGAACTACCATATCCTACTTGGAGGGCACTCAACAGATTAAGAACAGGTGTCTCCCGAAGTTACAGTTCGAAGTTATGTTCCCTGAGGAGTGGCATGCACGCAAGAAGATGCACTGGAGGCAGTGTGGTATTCGAGTGGCTAAACATTGAGGGCTTACAGATTTGATGGTGTTCCTGACATGGAAAGTGAGTAAAGAAATAGACAACCGACCAAACGTTTTATCCATCACTCGTATATAAAAATGGAGTCCCTTATTCAACGAAGCTGTACCTAACAGTTTCGCTGCTTCTTTTTTTCTTGTGTTTTGTATTGTCGGGAGAAGGTTCTTATCAAAGATATATAAAAATGTTTGGCAGAACATAAAATTTAAAAAAAAATGATCGTGGGTGACATTCTTTGTGCTTTTGAAAATATAAACTTTTCTCATTTTGAATTTAAATTGACATTCGATGTAAATAATTGTCAGTTGTTTGATGGTTGGTGCGATAGAACCTGCCCTGTAAACATAGTTTTAACCCTTAATAATATCTAAAAAAAAAAAATATTTTAGCAACGTTGCTCTTACAAAACATATTATATAGGTAAGTGGTGAGAATATAAAAATCAATAAGAGGATTGCAAAAAATAGTAGATAGGTATTTATATGGCATAAAAATAAGTTTTTGGAATATGACAGCGCTCTTTCTAACTTCCCAATCTCCCGTGACGTATTAAACCCAATTTGAATTTGTCTTTGACGCTATTTTCTTAGGTGTTGGCCCCATGTGACCAATTATTACGTAACATTTTGGCGAAAAGTAAATGACTACTTGAGGTTCTTACAAGAAGTTATGCATCAATTGACTGCTATAAAGTTCGGTCGCTGTTCGTCATGTCCTAGGGTGAAAACACAATGAACGCTGATTCCGACCGGCGCCGATCGGTCTAAATAATAATATGTCTATGGTTTATTTCTATGCATTTGAATGGGCATGCCGGAAAACGGGTCCCTGTTTTTGCTGTGCGTATGCCCCGGCGGCGCCGGTTGGAATCAGCGTTCTTAGTGTTTTCAACAAAAATGACAAAAATTACCAAAGGCTTGGTAGAATATTATTTGTCATCAGTACTACATGCCTACATCCAGGATCCAGGACACATGAATCTGCTGATGGGTCAGATTAGATTTTTTTTTTAATTTGATCGCGCCTATGTACGTATAAAGAGGCATTAAAATTAGTTTTGTTTTATATTTTGATTATAAAAAAGCATATTAATATCTTTTATTTATTATAAACATATGCATCGAGCGGAGTTATTTAGGCTATATAGTTAATTTATTTTACTTTTTGTAAGGTTTGTGTATTCACATAGTGAAAGTTCATTTTGATGATTAAAATGAAAACACAGTTGCACTTTCACAATTTTCACAAAAATTGTGAAAGTGCAACTGTGTTTTCATTTTAATCATTAATTTATTTTATTGAATGTAATCGAATGGCACTACGGTTCTCGTAGCAACCACACAGTAACGGTGAGTTGTCATTACCTCTTTGTTAAACTAACTTTAAGATCTGATTTATGGATTTAATATCACTGGTTGTCCCAATCCTGGCTACCATCAGTGTGTCCGAGTGCAAAGAATTTTTAAATAATATTTTTTTTTTATAATTTCACTATACCTATACGATAAAATACATAATTCATAAATAACATTTTTCTGAGAATATCTTTATGCATATAATAAGCATTCGATACCTATTAAAAGATAATGTGAACCAAGTGTATTTTTCTCATTTAAAAATATAAAAAATAAAACAAACTAAATAAAATTAATAAAACGAACCATCTCTGTTTTGACCCAATCTCGGGCACTTATACACTATATAGTTAAGTGGTATAGATATGTACACAATGTGTATAAAAATATTGTGTATTTATTTGTAATGTCAATTTTAATTCATCAACCGTCGCAATCGAAGTAAAAAACATTCCATACTATCACGGTTATATTTTCTGTGTATTTTTTGTGTAATTTTTCATAAATGGTTATTTACTATGAAATCGCTACGGTTAAAAATCAATTTGAATGTTTATTTTGTTGCAATAGTCATTATATTTTGTGTTCTTGAACATGGCTTCAGTGATGCAAAGGGTAGGGGAAGATTCAATTTGGTCTCATTTAGACGCCCGTCAAGATGGCAAAGACCCCATGCACCCTATACACCTTCATATGTAGCCCAATACAATAGATGGAGAAAAATCCACAAAAAAACACCACCAGTTGTACACCATAATAAACTAGACAATGGAGGGAAAAAAATCCACGAAAATAAACCACCAGTTGTACACCATAATAAACCAGACAATGGAGGGAAAAAAATCGACGAAAATACACCACCAGTTGTACACCATAATAAACCAGACAATGGAGGGGAAAAAATCTACGAAAATACACCACCAGTTGTAGCTCATAATAAACCAGACAATGAAGGGAAAAAAATCTACGAAAGACCCGAAAACGGTGTGGATAAGACAGATCTTATAGAAACAATAATGGATGTTCTTGAAAATTTCAATGATTTTATTGATCTGAATATTGATGGACTTCCCCATAGTAAAAAAAAATTAGACTATGATGACAATGAGCCTGATGAATTTGAAGAAAGTAACGAAATGGTAAAACATGAAACACAAACCGCAAAAAATAATGATTCTTGGACAGAAAAACCATTTTATTATGATATATTTAAGACGCACGCCAGCAACGAATCGAACGTAGAAAGACTCATTCATGGATTGAAAATTTTAAACTTGTGCAGAATACACGGAAATTCTTACCATTTTTACTATCTCAATATTACATCTCATAATTTGACCGCGTCTACTATAGAAATGGCAAAGAGTTTGAAGAATTGTCGAATAAATATCGCGTATGCTAACGTTGAAGTTTCCCCAAATGTTCCTTGCGAATACGTCACCACGTTTACATCAGACGCTAAACGCAAGATCCAAAGAAATTTTCCGATCGGCGATTCAAACGGCGATTCAAACTGCAAGATTCATTTGACAGAAAATGGAGCTGAAGAAATAACAAGGATAAGTTGTACATATTTAGCCCGGCACTCTGTCAACATATACCAAACTCCTTGGATAAAATAATCAACAGCTCCTCAAGAAATGGATGATTGTCCAAGAGAGTTGAATCGACCAACGTTGAACGTTGTATAAACCGCAAATTTGTCATATCAATACAATTCCAGGTTGGCCCTTTATCATGAAGCATTTATTCTAGTTGCGCATATAGTGTGATAAGCTTCGTTTTAAGGCCACTTGGGAATCTTGGTACCCTTCTTCTTCTTCTGGTGTCCTGTCAGGTTCCCCTGACGTTAGAGACCATTTAAGAGAAAGCCTCCCTGTCTTCAACTGCCCTGAATAAATTTCCCACAGTTCTCGGAGCGGTCCACTCACGAATGTTTCAGGGCCAGGAAATTTTCTTCCTTCCGACTCCTCAACGCCCGTCTATTCTCCCCTTCATACCTTGTATTTTTTACCTCTCATTATATGACCAATGTACGAATTCTTACGAATCTTAATTGAGGTGAATTAATAATTGTCTGGTTGCGTCGTCTGTGTTGGTGATCATGTCTTCATGCTGCTAGCATAGGCTATGACCTCCGTATTGACAATGACCTCCGCCCACCTATAAGGTGGTGTCCATATAGGTACCTCAGCTATGCTTCAAAGGAGCTGATACAATGAGGAAAGAAAATTAGTGGATCTCTCAGGACATGAATAATCATTGTAAAGAGATTCTAGCGATACAAGCTTGGGAATAATTGACTATTCCAGTGGTACGTAGCCCATGGTAAGCGTACTAAAGGAGATGATTAGTGGTTCGTGAAAAAAACTGAAATGATCAGTGAAATAGTGATACTACTCTTGACAATGATGGTCGCGCATTCATTTTTCAAACTTATCTTTTCCTTTCCGCTCCTAACTTCCCAATCTAATTTTGCGATTTGTATATTTTTAACACTATCTACCATTTTATTGTTTTTTTTATCTATTGGATGGATGGAGATTGTTAGTTGTGCAATTAGGTAGTCTCGAGATTTTATTATTTTATTTCTGTATATTTTCTTGAAACTGAAATAAATGTAGGTTGTAATTTTTTTTTTAATTTACAACCTACAACCTGCGGCTCTATTGACGTTAGCGTGAGCTATAAATAATTATTATCCATAGAAAACAGTAAAGCTATTTAAAAACAGCTTATTGGCTATTTTGTGCGTAACGCGCTTTCACGCTTGCGCTAACGCGTGTGCAGTCGCAGAATAAGATAGATTAATTTAATAAATTATGTATGTACTGAATGCGTAAAAAAATTGTAGAAGTGCATTATTATAAAGGCAAAGAATGTTATTAGGTATGTATACTTAAGAAAAAATGTACATAAAATAAAATTAGTGTGTATAAAAAGTTTATTATTTACTTTTATTTTTATAAATTGCTACAAAACTTTACACTTGCTCTGACTGGCGAGAACTCAAAAAAAAAAATATTATTATTTTCTGTAAATGCCTAGAAGAGATGCCCTACTCTGTTTTTTAGTACATCTCCGAGTTTCGGCATCCCAGTCGAGGTCAATTTTCTACAGAACTCACATAAGGAAGACAAAAGAAATGTTGTTAAAATAATTTAGTATTATCAACTTTTACTCAATGTTATTTCTACCCCACGTGGCTCGCGAGCTGCGGGTTTGATACCCCTGCCAAAGCGCACACCATTAGCACGGTTTCCTAGTTATTAATCACAAAAATAAGAAAATAATATCGACGGTGAAATACAAAAATGTTATAAGCGCCACTTTTAGGAAACATGGGATAAATACTTTGATCAGCAGATTTTTTACCGTCGACTTTATTTCAAAATTATTGACAAAATGGGATGTTTTAAGCAACTGTTGTTTTGGTGATTTTCCCGTTCCTTCGAAGTAAAGCTGAGGTATCTGGACAGGAGGTCATTGAAGCCGCACAAGATCGAGCGCGGTGGAGGGCTCTTGCTGCCTTCCTGTGCCCCTAAGTGGGGTCAGAGAGGGAGTTTTAATTCTTTTTATTTGATAAAATGAACAACGAAACAAAATACCCGAAACCCGGATTACGGATGGTTTAAGCTCGTAGCACTTACACATGATTTTTTCCATGCTTATAGGAAAGTATTTTTTAAAATGAATCTGGGGTCACCCAAAGTGAACACAAATAGGTACAATTTTGACATAGGTATGTATACCTAGGTTTTGTTTTATTACGTACATTAAATGCCTGACCTAATGAATCACTATACTGGTTAAAGTATATAACACTTTTCTATACAAAGGTGTCAGTATAGCCGGCGGAACTTATTGCCTGAGGCAATTTTTTCAAGTCAACCGGCCCCGTCCAATCTGAGACAGGCCAACCCCGGGTAGAAATTTCAAGTGAAAAAACACTTAGAAAAACTCTGACCCGACCGGGAATCGAACCCGGGACCCCGGATCCGAAGTCCACGCTTGTACAACTAGGCTACCGAGGTCGGTGTTATTTAAGCAGTTTAGTATTAGGTACAATCAATATCTATAATATACAAAAACATTTATATATCGACTATCAGGGGTTCCCAATATTTTTCAGCGCGCGGCGCCTTTAGTAGTTTAGTATTTTGTCACGGCGCCCTTCTTTAGTTAGCTATTGGGAATAGAAGACAACATATACATAAAGAAACCTATAGATACCTACAATAATAGTTGTTAGGTATATCTCTTTGATAAGAAAAACCAAAAATGAATATTACTCTAAAAAGATAACAGACGCGGGAAACAATTGTAAAAAGGTATGGGATACAATAAATAACGCCCTCGGTAGGGCGGTAAAATCAAGACAAATTCGGGGGATCGAGCACGACAACAAAGTAATATACACTGAACACAATCCAAAAGAGGTTGCAAATATTTTTAATGATTTTTTTGCAAATGTGGGAAAAAACCTTGCGTCAAAAATAGCTTTAAATAACAGTGTAACAACGGAAAATCATTGCCATCAAAACCCCAGCTTAGCTACATTAAGTGAGGTGTCCTCAGATTATATTGAGAAAATTATAACATCACTTAAGTCGGATTCTTCGCCCGGGTACGACAAAGTTAGCGCTAGAATTTTGAAGCACTTCAAAACATATATTAGTAAACCAATTGCATTTGTAATAAACTTGTGTATTGGGGATGGAATATTTCCAGATAATTACAAAACATCCATCGTTACACCTATATTCAAGTCTGGTGATAATAAACACGTAAATAATTACCGCCCCATATCAATAATTTCTAATGTCGCGAAGATTTTCGAAAAAGTGATAAAATTGCAAACTATGTCGTACATTTTGGAAAACGGTATCATAAGTAAAAACCAGTTCGGTTTTATGCCAGGCCTTGGTACTCAGGACGCGATTGCAAGGCTCACCTCAGAAATTTACATGGCTTTAGACCAGGGCAAGAAGTGCGTGGGAACCTTTATAGATTTGAGAAAGGCTTTCGACAGCATTTCGCATGAAAAGATGATAGAAAAACTGGCTTTCATTGGAATAGCTGGGAGAGCATTGTCACTGTTTAAAAGTTATTTGAACAATAGACAACAGTATACAAAGATCGGTGAGGTTCTTAGCGATTCAGCCACCTCAGAATTCGGCATACCACAGGGAACGGTTTTGGGCCCTACCCTGTTCATATTATATGTCAATGACTTGTTTGAACTGAAGTTGTCCAGTACTGTGCTTTCATACGCGGATGACACTGTTTTGCTGACAAAAGGATCAACTTGGGAAGAAGTAACGAGGAGAACCAATGAAGATCTATCTATTCTTAAGACTTGGTTCAATGATAACATACTATCGTTGAACGCTGACAAAACAGTTTGTGTACCATTTTCAATAAATAGGCGTGGACTGCCAGACACCCTAAAAATTGCACTTCACAATTCCCCATGTATCGACTGTGGGAACTGCAATAACCTGAAAACGGTGGAGTGCACTAAATATTTGGGTGTTCATATAGATGCCAATATTAAGTGGAAAACCCAAATTCAAAAAATGACGGACAGACTAAGAAAATTATACTACGTGTTTTTCGAACTAAGAAATTTTTTAAGCCCTCCAAAGTTAAAAATGACATACTACGCCCTAGTCCAATCAATTTTAACATACGGTATCTTAGCTTGGGGTGCTGCTTATAAAGTAACGCTGTCTCCACTTGAAGTGACACAAAGAACACTCCTTAAAATAATACTTAGAAAGCCCAGAGACCATAGTACTGTTCTTCTTTTCGCAGAAGCAAAGGTGTTGAGTGTACACCAACTGTTTCGGAAAATAGCAGTACTGCAGACCTTTAAAGAAAAAGAATCAAACGGGTACAATGAAGGCTCAAGCAGATTGCTGAGAAATCTGAATCTTATTCCGATTCCGTTGTGTAACCGAGATGTGATGCAACATCACTACTTTTATCTCGGAATAAAATTTTTTAACAATTTGCCAAACGAAATACGAGTCCTCACCGACAGTGTAAAATTTAAAAGTAGAATCATCGAAGTAATTATTGCGGAGAACCTGATCTAGCGCGTGGGACTATTTATTTCTTGTCCGTGAAATTAAGCATCGTACTGTAGTGTGTATTGTCGCGGAGCACCGCGCGCCGTCGGCGTATTGCCTGTTGTGTTGGATCTACTAATGCTACATAGGTATAGTGTCGTGGTTGCGCTTTGCACTGCGATAGTCGCAACTCGCATAGATAATAATAATTATATAGTATATACTGTGTCGAAATGGTTTGCGTATTGTAGCAAGTAGAAGTGTAGATCTCTTATGAGGTGGAAAGTATCTTCTATTGCCCTTAAAGTGGGCCGAAACTGTAGCAAGTACTTCTCTATAGTGGGTAGACTCTCTTATGGGTAGATCTTCTCTGAATCACCCCGCAGGCGGCACACAGATGTACCAAGCTGTAAGGTGAAGTCTCTTAGCGAATGACTCCACAGGTGGGAGTCATGCAGTATAGATGATCTTTGAAAGAAGCACTTGTATAACATAGTTCAAATGAAGATTATGCCAAGAGAGAAGGGTGGCTCACTGTTCTGGGAATTATCAAGAGTATCTATTGTCCTTTTGGCTAACTCAGTTAGAAAACTTGGTCACAAAATCACTTAGATTTTTCTTAAAAGTTCGGTAGAGCATGTATCAAACCACTTGTAACAAAATTATCTCTTTTCTCTAGGAAATAGTGAAAAGTCCGCTTATGGCGAATATTCAAGGTAGTAAGATGAATTTTTAAAAGACTGTTGTAGTTTTTGAACACAGAAAAACAGTTTATTGCTAGAATCACATTATCAGTTCACAATAAAAATTGATTAATAACTTTATACATTTTTGAATATGTCTATATGTTATAATTTAGTTTACACGTCGTTTATTACTGTTTTTATAATAAATTATTATTACTTATCAGCACTGAGGAATTATTAACAGTTTATTTAAAGTTCTTTTGTCCAGACGAAATGCACTTATAATCGTAACCGTAAGCTGTTAGATTATTTAGGATTTATTCTGAATAAGTTTATTTTTAATTATGAAACACTGATTGGATGGGACACGATAAATAACCGAGATTATAGATCACAATTTTGATTGATTACTTATGACAAGAAAATTATTTAATACGCAAAAGGCATTTTTGCGCGATACAAGGACCAGCGCAATGCAGCCACACCGTGTCAATCGACAGGTGTTCTAACGAAGGCTGATGCTAATTGAATGACGCGGAAGTGTGGAGACTAGGGAATCCAATCCCGCAAACCGCGGATCCCGCAAATGCGGGATCCCGCACCTTTTTTGCGGGATCGTAAATGCGGGATTTCTCATGCGGGATCCCGCACGTTTGCGGGACTGAAAATGAAAAAATAATAAACAAAAGAATGGGCTCAGATGAAGTTCTGATTATTTATTAGTTCCTGTACAACCTCATTAATGAAATATTTATCAACTTTCGCTGGAAAAACGGGACTTTTCTTTGAAATTCATATGGAAAATAATTATACTTTCAGTTTTTAAGTTAAAACTAAGTAAGTTTTGAATTTATATTTTGTGTTCTGTGAATCCTGTATCGGAACCGAACAAAATTCATTTGAATCTCTATGGCTAGGGATTCTACCACGGTAGGGGATTCAGTATCGAGCGTAGTAAATTGTCAAAGAAGGTTACTGCGTGATGCAATGTTAGTTAATGCAGAAACCAATATGATCGACAAAATACCAGGATAAGCCAGGAACTTATAGTGTCGCTATCTCGTCGTATAAAAGAACGCCGTACATCAATAGCCGTTATATGGTTGTGAATCCTGGCATCTGTCGAAGCCTCAACAGAAGAAGATCCTTAGTGTTAAGAATATATTATTTCTGCGACAGATTTTGGGGATTAGATGGTACCACTATGTCACAACAGCGAATCACCTCAGTGATCCATAATCGCAAATTGAGCTAACTTGGCCATGTTCTCCGCATGCCCCCAGAGAGTCTTGAATATGCAAGTCTTTACTACAATCCGGATGGGACAAGAAGGCGAGGCAGGCCGAAATTAACAATGATGCGGGCATTCACTGCGGTTCTACGAGATGCTGGAATGAGCTGGGATGAAGCTGTGCAACTGGCGCAAGATAGAGAGGCTTGGAGGAACGTCGTGGCGTCCACATGCTCCACCCTGGGAGCGATTGTGGATTAAGTAAGTAAGTACATCAATGACTGCCGTAAAAATATCGAGAAAAAGATTCAGGATCTACAAATGTGGTGGACGATCCATTCTTTTATCTGAGCAAAGTAAGAATTAAAATGTGTGTGTTGAATAGAGAGAATGCTGTCAGACGAGCGGGTCCAACAACAAACTGAACACCAGCAAGTTGATAACAACGACCAGGGCCGGATCTCCCATAGGTGCAAATGGAGCAAAAATCCAGGGCGCAAACAGCCAAAGGGCGCTATCAAATGTGTATAGAACAAATAAAAAAATAAACAATCAAAATTTATAGAATGTTAAATGTATATGAACAAATTACACGCCAAATTCAAATTATTAATACGTCAGTATAATGCTAGGTGCTACTACTCCCGAAACCCGCTATAGGTACTCACTCACAATACCTACATAATATTATTCATTCAGAATTCATCTATACTAATATATAAAGAGGAAAGATTTGATTTTTTGTTTGTTTGTTTGTTTGTTTGTTTGTTTGTTTG
Organism: Mystacides longicornis; assembly: GCA_963576905.1. NCBI lineage: Eukaryota > Metazoa > Arthropoda > Insecta > Trichoptera > Leptoceridae > Mystacides > Mystacides longicornis. The sequence goes on along the minus strand of OY756433.1, from coordinate 3,123,112 downwards.
TTTGTTTGTTTGTTTGCTTCGAATAGGCTCCAAAACTACTGAACCGATTTGAAAAATTCTTTCACTTTTGGGAAGCTACAATATCGGCGGTGAACATAGGCTATATTTAATTTCCAAAAAAAAGTGGGTAACCTACGAAAACTTCAATAATGTAACCCAAGGTGTAAAAAATTTACCTAAAATATTCTTTTTATCGCGAACGCTGTGAAAACTAATGATGATAGAATAAAACAATGTTCTACAATTTTGTAGAAGACATCATTATTTACAAAAAGTATCGCGACAGCATATGTCTAACTATTATAGTTATGCCACAATAAGTGTTTTTTTATTTAAAAAAAACCCAATAAAATGTCACCTTTAGAAAAAGCTCTTTATTGGTATCTTGGTATTACTCCTTATTAAAATAAATTAGTTCATATTCAAGTCTGCTTCAATATGTTTGTATAACTTTTTGAATTATTCAATTCGGACATTCCATTCGAAAGTTATCACGAGTTTAAAAATGTGAGTATTGGAAAAAAAAGCATAGTCTCTTATCATCTCAACTTATCCGATGCAGAGTGCGTATGGGAGCCGGGGAGGGCTGAGGGGAGTCGTGTCAAGTTTAGTAGAAATACCGCGCAAAGTAGTCACGGTGGTAAAGTGACGTGACACGATACATTGCAATGCAATTATTCCAGATTAACATATTTATGCTATAAAATATTTTGAAAAAGTTAGGGATCTGTCTGAAAACTAAATTATTTTTAAGTATCTATCTACCCGTGCGAAGCTGGGGAGGACCTCTAGTAATGTATACGTAAAAATTCAAGTTAGCGCGCCAAACCATGCCTATAATATAGTGTTATAGTTATAGGTAGCTACCTACGGACGGTACTACTGTAATAGCGTAGTCTTCAATACTCGCACACAAATGTGCGAGTATGTATGTGTGTGAATGTTTTACCTACCAACTTATGGAAAATGGCGCAACTTTTGTTTTTAGTGGCGCTGATTTTACTTACTTATACATTTTTATGTATATGTGTGCAGTTAAAAAAAGCATTTATGTTTACTAGTAATAAGTATCAGATTCAGATAAATATTGCTTCTAAACTGTAGGATCGGTCGCGCCTTTCGAAAGGGCTTATTATTATTATTGGTCTAAGTTTATCAAATAAAATAATGGTCAGAACTTTTGCGCAAGTGCCACCACTTCACTAACGCCGCGTAATACATACAAAAGAACTTATCGGTAAAGAAGTGAATCTATAGGTACTAATCTATACTATATAATATCTATACTAATATATAAAGAGGAAAGATTTGATTTTTTGTTTGTTTGTTTGTTTGTTTGTTTGTTTGTTTGTTTGCATCGAATAGGCTCCAAAACTACTGAACCGATTTGAAAAATTCTTTCGCTTTTGGGAAGCTACAATATCGGCGGTGAACATAGGCTATATTTAATTTCCAAAAAAAAGTGGGTAACCTACGAAAACTTCAATAATGTAACCCAAGGTGTAAAAAATTTACCTAAAATATTCTTTTTATCGCGAACGCTGTGAAAATTAATGATGATAGAATAAAACAATGTACTACAATTTTGTAGAAGACATCATTATTTACAAAAAGTATCGCGAGAGCATATGTCTAACTATTATAGTTATGCCACAATAAGTGTTTTTTTATTTTAAAAAAATCAATAAAATTTCACTTATAGAAAAGGCTCTTTATTGGTATCTTGGTATTACTCCTTATTAAAATAAATTAGTTCATATTCAAGTCTGCTTCAATATGTTTGTATAACTTTTTGAATTATTCAATTCGGACATTCCATTCGAAAGTTATCACGAGTTTAAAAATGCGAGTATTGGAAAAAAAAAGCATAGTCTCTTATCATCTCAACTTATCCGATGTTGAGTGCGTACGGGAGCCGGGGAGGGGACTGAGGGGAGTGATGTCAAGTTTAGTAGAAATACCGCGCAAAGTAGTCACGGTGGTAAAGTGACGTGACACGATATAACAAAGCAAGCAGGAATAAACCATGGGTCGATAAAGACATCCTTTCACTAGTGGCTGAAAAAAGGCTTCTATGGAGGAAGTATCAGAGATGCAAAACTCAGAATGCATATCGGATGTTTAGAAGCGTAAATAATCGATTGGTTACAGTTACGAGACGGGCGAGGGCAAGGTTTGAGGGGAATATTGTGGACAGTGGTAGTAAACCATTCTTTAACTATGTTAGAAAAAAACTTGTAAGCAAAGTGGGTATTCCTCCAGCACTAAGAGACGAATCTGGGAACTTAGAGTACCGTTGTGACTTGGTTGCAGAAATATTCAGTGAACAGTTTGAAAAGACTTATGTTGTTGAGCCAGATGACACAATCCCTCAGATGGATATACTTAGAGTTAACGAGGAGATCAACACGATTGATTTCACAGTGCAAAAAGTAAAAAAAGTGTTAAAGTATTTGAAGGAGGACACAGCAATGGGACCGGACAATTTGCCTGCCAAGATATTAAAGGAATGTTTTGAAGTGTTGGCGGAACCGTTGAGCGTGATCATGACACAGTCATTTGAAAGTGGTGTGCTTCCTGGCATCTGGAAAGAGGCCATCATAACTCCCATTTATAAAAAGGGGGACAAGTTAGCTGCGTCCAATTATAGACCAATTAGCCTAACTAGTATAGTGTGCAAATGTATGGAGAGAATAATAGCCGACGAACTAAGAGCTTTCCTACTCAACCAGCGCATTATACCAGAGCAACAACATGGGTTTGTCCCGGGCAGATCCACTGTGTCCAACCTTATATCCTGCCTTGATATGTGGACTCTATCATGGAACCAACACACTCCTGTGGATGTCATTTACTTGGACTACGAGAAAGCGTTCGACCGTGTCCCTATAAAGCGTCTTTTGTCCAAAATTGAGCACCTCGGAGTGCGTGGCAATCTGCTCGGGTGGATCAAGGATTTTTTAACACAGAGAACGTTTAGAGTCAGGGTTGGAAGTGCATTGTCTGGCCACCGTTTGGTTTCCAGTGGTGTCCCGCAGGGTTCTGTGTTGGGACCCATACTTTTCATTCTGTTTATCGTGGATCTCAAAAATGTGATTTCGTCTCAATCGGAATTTTTTGCTGATGACACAAAGTTTTTTGCTGATCCTGTGGTGAGTAGTGCACAACTGCAAAGAGACCTGGATGCCATAGGAGGATGGAGTGCTGACTGGCTTATTACTCTTAACCCTGAAAAGTGTACAGTATTACACATCGGTCAGAACAATCCTGGAACCTCGTACTATTTCAATAATGTGGAACTTAAAAGTGTCAAAACTCAGGTGGATTTGGGTGTTACCATCTCTTGCGACCTTAAATGGGAGGAACATATTGTCAGGATTGTGAAAAGGGCGAACTCTATTCTCTATCTCATAAGGAAGGCTTTTCGATGTGTTGATCCTGCAATGTTTCTCAAGATATACAAGTCCTATGTCCGTCCTCTCTTGGAGTATGGTTTTCAAGTGTGGTCTCCATACTTTGTTAAGGATGTCGACTTGTTGGAGAGAGTGCAGAGACGAGCCACAAGAATACCATATGCTCTAAGAAGACTGGAGTACGAGGAGAGATTGCAGGTCTTGGGATTGACTACATTGAGGAGGAGACGAGAGCGTGGGGATTTGATAGAAACCTTCAAGATATTTAATAATCATTACGAGTGTCAAGCTGTTAAAAACATTTTTACATTGAGTTCCAATACACACCTGAGGGGACACCAGCTTAAATTGACTCAGACTAGTTTCTCATCAAATCCCCGAAGACACTTTCTCTCGAACCGAGTTGTAAATATGTGGAACGGTTTACCTGGTGACGTTATCAGTTCTGACAGTGTTAACATGTTTAAAAATAAGTTAGACAGACACATGGCTAACAACCTAACCAGTGAGATATAGGCACATCAGCTATGCTGCTCGCCTATCACACAAATAATAATAATAATAATAATGCAATTATTCCAGATTAACATACGCTATAAAATATTTTGAAAAATTTAGGGATCTGTATGAAAACTAAATTATTTTTAAGTATCTATCTACCCGTGCGAAGCTGGGGCGGACCTCTAGTACTATATAATTCTAATTCAATATTCATACTTAGGAACACAGGACAACGTCTGTCGGGAAAGCTAGTTATATTATAAAGTGGAATTATTCGATTTTTGTTTGCATTGTATAGGTTCCAAAACTACTTAACCGGTTTGAAAAATTCTTTCACTTTTGGGAAGCTATACACTATCCCCGGTGAACATAGGCTATATTGAATTTTCAAAAAAATTTAGGATCCTTACTAAAACTCCAATAATGTAACCCAAGTTCTAAAAAAAATACCTAAAATATTCTTTACATTGCGTACGCTGTGAAAACTATTGATGATAGAATAAAATAATGTACTACGACTTTGTAGAAGACATCAATATTTACAAAAAATGTCGCGACAGCATATGTCTAACTTTTATAGTTATGCGACAATAAGTGTTCATTTATTTTTTAAATTTAATTGAAATGTCACCTCTAGAAAAGGCTCTTCATTTGTATCTTGGTATTATTTCTCATCAAAATAAATAAGTTCATATTCAAGAATGCTTCAATACGTTTATAAAACTTTTTGAATTATTCAATTCGGACATTCCATTCGAAAGATACCACGAGTTTAAAAATGTAAGTAACTATTAGAAAAAAAAGAGTGCATGGTCGCTGCTCTCCGTGTACAGGTATACCTACTCAGTATACTCACAATGAAACCTCTGTGTCAAGTAGGATAGATGCAATTAGATCAAATAAATTTTACTTTCAACAAATTTTAGGGGATAATGATGCAGAATCGAAAAATTCCGCTAAAAATATAAGTAGGAATAGAACCTCGGTTTCCAGAGTCATCCTCCATTCGCATGAGAATGAAGAAGATATTATTTTAGTTACGAAAGTGGCGATCATGTCGTCGAAGACTTGCAGTAAGAATATCAAATTGAATTTTTCAACGTTGTTTTGGATAAAGGCATGGAATCGGTTTGCGATAGGTTTGTATAGCTTAAGGATCATCAAAGAAATTTAAGTATTTTGTATGATATTAGTTCGATTGTTGCTAATGAAAATTCGTTGAGGGTTTGTCGTTCGTTGATATTTCTAAATCTCTACAAACCCTCAACGAATTTTCTTAAGATATTTCTAAATCTCGACAAACCCTCAACGAATTTTCTTAAGATATTAACTAATAATCAGATGTCAGATATTGAAGGTCAAGAGTTGTTTGAGGATTTGAAAAGGATTTTCGCCTTTAATTTCCAAAAACACTTATAGTTCAATCGATTGCCTAAATTTCATTGTGAATATCTGGAGCATGTCTCTCCTAACCTATGTGTTTGTCTGAAATTGACATCATAAGGCTCTCTCTAATATGATGTTCTCATCGATAGATTTGCCAGCGAGGTCATGTTTTCTCAATTCGGGTAAGCTTCGCCGTCTTCACTTGCTGTTTGTTCATCATTGAGGGGGGGGGGGGGGGGCGCAATTTCTGTTTTGCACCAGGGCGCCAACAATGGTAGATCCGGCCCTGACAACGACGATGAAAAAGGCATACCTTTAACGAATCTGTTAAATGATGACCCTTCGCTTACACTAGAAAATGAATGAGAACGTTGTCTCCATACCGAATGGATAACTGAGACTAGATCTGTTGTGCCTGTATCCGTACCCACTCGAGATAATTCTCTTGATGTGATGTGGAGGGAATAGAGAAAAGCACTTGGATGTTGTAGAGGTGGGAATAGCGGCTCATATTCATAAACTTTATAGCGGTTTCATAAATTTTAAATAACGTTATTTTTAAAGGATTAAAGCTTATTTATTTCATTAGTATCCGGAAAGACTTTCCTACAAAAAAAAAATCATTCCGAAAAATTGATGTCCGTTGGCGGTAAGGTATAATTTCGCTAAAAAAGTCATTCAGTAAAGTCATAACTCTGATATATTTACAAATATCGTTTAATACGAATAACGAGAATAAGTTATTTTTATTTATCGAATATTTTTATCAGCTTTCGTTATAACGCTCACCTCTACTTGAAAACTGCTTACAATTATGTAAAGTCAATTCCGTCTACAACGTTTAGAGACTTAATAATTTCTTCGGAAGTATTATCAGAAAAAAATAACTAGTTTTTTGCCTCTTAAATCAATAAATGTGTTCATTTGTCAATACGAATCACAATGTTAAAAGCTTAAACGTTCAAATGTTGTATTATATCGTTCCTTTAAAGAAGCAGATTTTTTTATACCTACCTATAAAATATCATTATTTTCAATTGCTAACACTTATAATAATTAAAAAAATGCATACTTATTTTTATTTCATTGTTTTCTTAATAATAATAACCTACTTCAAACAAAGAATTGTCAATCCCGCAAATCCCGCGGGATCCGCGGGATTGAGGTCACCAATCCCGCAGGCTTGCGGGATCGAGAATTTGATGCGGGATTGGATTCCCTAGTGGAGACCATGTCTATTATAGTCTCCAGAGAGGTGAGAAACGCGCGGGGAGGATTTGCATGGAAGTTCGTTACCAAATTCGTTTAACCTAGGGAAAATGGAATCTCCCGTTTGGGCCCATATTTCTTAACCAATCAGAGAAGAGAATTGCAGACGTTACCATATATGGAATGTAATGCTATTTGTAAACAAGGATAGTTCACCAGAAAGTTCTATACTTGTGAGAATTAAGTGTATTAAGAAATCTTCATACAAATTGGTTCCTTACTTTTTTATACTGGAGGAATATAAAATTGAATTTAAATTTTGAATTACGACAGTATGTACTGGCGCAAACGCTTGATCTGGGTATTATTAATCCGACTCGCTTGGTGTCTGAATTTTAGGACTCTTCTATTGTGTTGTCTTGAGTTGATTTTATGAAGTATCATACCATGCATATTATTGTAATTATTTTATTATGTTAAAAATGATATCTTTTTACCTACGTTAGACGTTTCCTATGCTTAACTTTATCTAATATTGATGGATATTAATTATTATGAAGTTTTTTTTATTGTGTGTCGATGCTTAGTACTCTGAAATGATCTGTGAACTACCAATATCGATCTATGAACTAACATTGCCTATTATTATTTTATTTTATGTACGATGTTTTTGCTTTTTTTTACAGTAACTCTAAATATTAGCAAATCACTTCCTAATTCTCAAAATATATCTTTTTAATATGTATATATTATTTATTTTTTATTATTTTTTGTTATATTTTATGACTAAGTGTACTTAACTACTAATATTTTAAATACTGCACTATACAGTTTATCTCTGTGTTTTTGACTTTAGAAAAATGTTTTAATGTTGATTTCGGGAAGTAGTAATGTTGTGGCTGTTTGGTACTCCCTTCCCTAACACGAGCTCTGCTCAATTGGGAAGGTAGCATTTTGTTCTACATTGTTAATGTAATTGTATTTCGAATCACATCATTTTTGTAACTATTTTTTTCTGAATAAATTATTATTATTATTATTTCAAATCATTTATTCATTAAATCACAATATATCATATGAAGTATACATCATTGTAAAAAAAAATTAATAAAAATAAATTAAAATTAAATACAATGCTATATACTAAATATAAAAATATCGGTATTATCTCTCATGATACATCACGATGTAATGTAATCATGAGAGATCTTCGAACTACAGAGAAAGGAACCTTCTTAACATCCTACATGAGGACAACAGAACTGCCTTTTGGATGGCATATCTGAGACCACAACAGATGCCAAGTTTCCCTAGATTGTCTTTAAGAGACTTAGGAATAACTCCATTCGTCGATATCACTATAGGTATTATGTGGGTGGTTGGTGTATGCCACATATCCTTGATTTCGTGAGCAAGATCAAGATATTTAATTATCTTGTCTTGCTCGGCTTTTTTCAAATTTTCGTCATACGGTACAGTGATATCCACGAGATAGGTTATCCCGTTCCTACGATCAACCAATACAATGTCCGGACGATTTGCGTTAATCGTTCGGTCAGTCTGTATTGGTATATCCCAATATAATTTTGTATTATTGTTTTGCATTACCGAAATCGGGGTGTACCTGTAATAAGGTACTTCAAAATCGAGTAAACTATATTTCAAGGCAAGTTTTTGATGAACTATTTTAGCCACATCGTTATGTCTGTGCAGATACTCAGAACCACACAGGAGAGAACACCCAGACAAAATATGTCTGAGTGTTTCTCCCGTTTGGCCACATGCACGACATTTTTTATCAATTATATCAGGTGTTTTAATAATATATTTTTTATAATTGTTAGTTACGATGACCTGGTCTTGTATTGCACAAACAAAACCTTCTGTTTCGCTAAATAGTTCACCAAACCTCAACCATCCAGTCGAATCTTCAAGACTTACATGAGATGAATTTAAAGTTTCGAAGAATCGACCGTGGAGAGACTTGCCTTTCCATATATCAACCCGATCTTGTACCCCAATTATCGGTGGCGAAACAGGATTTGATAAATTTAAGGGTGTGTACTTCAAATCACACGCAATGAGGTCTTCATAACCCAATTTATTCCTTGATGAGATAAAGTAAGACTGGAGGAGGTTTATTTCTTTGTTATTCATGTTTTTGATGTTTAACATGCCTCTACCACCTATCTTCCTTGGTAAATATAGTCTCATCAAGGAACACCTTGGGTGATGCATCCTGTATTGTGTGAGCAAACCACGCACCTTTAAATCTATCCTGTCCAATTCCGTTTGGTTCCACTTAATGATTCCAAAAGAATACAATATTTTCGGTATAACCCATGAATTAATGGCCATAATTTTATTTCTCCCGGAGAGAAAACTTTTCAAAACTTTTTTTAATCGTTTAATAAATTCATTTTTAATGTTATTTTTAATAATTTTGTGGTCAAAAACTAGATTTTGTTGAAAGCCAAGATATTTGTAATTTTGATTATCTAAAAGAGGAATGTTTGTAACAGATGAAGAATTATTTTGATGATTGTTTCGGATTATTCCTTTTTGAACATTAATTTTTGCACATTTTTCTAAGCCAAATTCCATTTTTATATCATCACTAAATTTTTTTGTAATTTTGATTAATTTTTCTAATTCAACTAAATTTTTACCAAATAATTTTAAATCGTCCATATAAAGTAAATGACTAAATTTAATACCAGACCTTTTTAATTCATAGCCACAATTTGAGGATTCCAATAATTTACTCAGTGGATTTAGAGCTAAGCAGAACCAAAGCGGACTTAGACTATCTCCTTGAAAAATACCTCTATTGATATGGATTGAATCGGTAATATATTTTCCAGAAGGTTGAGAAACAGATATTTTTGTTCTCCATTTTGACATCAAAAATTTTAGAAATTCTACGAGTTCGTTGTTAATTTTATATATTTCCAAAACTTTTATTAGCCAAGAATGTGGGACTGAATCATATGCTTTTTTGTAATCAATCCATGCCATAGAGATATTTTTCTTTTTGTGTTTCACCTGCTCACAAATAATACTATCTATTAAGAGCAATTCTTTTGTGCCACGAGATCCCATTTTACATCCATTTTGTCTGACGGATAAAATATCATTTTCGATTAAGTAAGAATGTATTTTGTTTGAAATTATAGATGTCAAAAGTTTATAAATTGTTGGTAGGCATGTAATTGGTCTAAAGTTATTTGGAGTTGAAGCATTATTGATTTTTGGGATCACGTTAAGAATTCTGGAAAGTTCAAATTTTCAATTGCAGATTGAAACTGTCTGGCCAATATTATATGTGAATTTGTAAATTTTTTAATCCAAATGTTTTGTAGCCCATCTTTTCCCGGAGATTTCCAATTTTGTATTTTTTTTAATGCAGTTTTAACGTCAATCAAATTTATACTAAAATTTTGCATTTCTGGATGTTCAGAATTAATTTCTTCTAACCAATCACTATTAGTGTTATGGGATATAGAATTCGACCAAAGATTTTTCCAAAAAGTTTCCATATCATCTTTATTAGGTAAATTATCTGTTTTGAAATTTGAATCTTCCAGATTGGTAAAACATTTTTTTTGATTAAAGGAGAAGAGATGGTTCTGTTTTTTCCTTTGAACCCTTTCCTTAAATCTTCTTATCCGTTTAGCTAACGCCAAGACTCGTTGTTTAAAAAAGTCAATTTTTTCTATTATTTTTAAATTAAAGTTATCAATTGAATATATATTTTCGATATCAAAAATTTTCTCAACAAACAATTTTAATCTTGGTCTATGGTTTCCAGAATTAAATGAAATGAGTTTTCCAATTATTGAGCGAAATTTAGTAATTCTATTTTCTATTCTTTTTTGCCAACGGGGGGTACTTGAATGCTCAATGATGTTTTGATTTCGATTAAATTTAATTTTTGCCATAGTTACGCAAGTAGCCGCTGCACAATAAAGAATAGAATGAACATCTTGTAAATTTTGACAGGAGTTTAAATCATCTAAAATAATATTATTAACCCGACAAATAATTTTTTCAATAATTGGAAAACTTTTAAAATTTGGCAATAAAGGTCGAAGAAAGGGTTCTTGATTACGAAACAACAGAAGCATCTCTTCATATTTGCTCTTAATAGTGTCGTAATCAGGGATATTAAAATATTCAAAGTTCTCGTTTGAAGCATCATTAGAATTTGTAACATTTGTATGGTTATCATCTGAACTTTCCAAAATTGTATTATGATGATTCATCGGAGAACTTAAATATTCCGATCTAAGAACGTCTAGTTCGGATTCCGATAATAATTTGTTTCTAATTATTACCCGAACCTGATCGGACAATCTTTGGGTACTTACGTCTATCGTGGGCTCCAGAAGAAGCCATTCCTGGGACAGCCTTTGTCTGTAGCCAGTCAAGAAACTTCCCCCCTCTGTAGCTCGGAAGTACGCCCGCATGACATTTTGGTTGATTAGTGTCGTCCATCTCATCCTGCGGCGTACTTGACCACCTGCAGCGGGGCCTGTTGAACCACGAAGGTTCACTCGGCCCAAGCATGCAGGTGTCGATGGTGGTGGTGGGTTAGCTTCCATCATAAACAATTATTACTGCAACAGCTGATATATCTGAGATTTCTTCAAATACTGTAAACATTATGCACATGCCAAATTAATCTTGATTTATATTTCTTGTTGTTTTTTTAGTTTTCTTGTTGTCAGCCGGCTGTCATAAATTGATTTCTTCAAATACTGTAAACATTATGCACATGCCAAATTAATCTTGATTTTTATATTTCTTGTTGTTTTTTTGGTTGCTATTATGAAAAATTTCTTGTTGTCAGCCGGTTGTCATGTTTTCAATATACTGCACTTAAAAATTCATTTTATGCTCTTCCAATAAAAGATATTCACCAAATTTATAGTACATTATTATTATTATTATTATATGACGTAAGTATCTTCTTCTTCAAGTGCCCTGTCGGGTCTCCCCAACGTTGGCGATCACTTCGGCGAATCTTTCTCTATCCTGCGCCGTCTGGAACAGCTCCTCCACACTTGGGATGCCGGTCCAGTCTCTAATGTTGCGCAGCCACGATGTCTGTCTCCGGCCAGGCCCTCGGCGTCCCTCAATTTTGCCCTTCAATATCAGGTGCAGAAGATGATATTTTTCCCCTCGCAGTACATGAACCAAGTATGAGATCTTGCGAACCTTGATAGTTGACAGCAACTCTCTGTCTACTCCAGCTCGCCTTAGGACTTCGGCATTTGTTATCAGGTCTGTCCAGAGTATTTTGAACATCCTGCGATGGATCCACATTTCGAATGCCTCCAGTCTGTTCATGGCATTGACCTTTAAGTATAGGCACAAAATTCAAAATATTCATAATATGAAACTGAGTTTTATTTGTTAAGAGTTTAAAAAGAGAACAATTTAAAAGACTTAAGAAAAAAATAAAATACGGCAATTATTCTTCTTCTTCTTCCCCTGTCAACCTGATGAGTCCCCCCAACGTCGACTATCACTCGAGAGTATCTTTCCCTGTCCTGTGCAGCCGCAAAAAGCGCTCCAACGGTTCTGATTCCAGTCCATTCCTGGATATTGCGGTGCCAGGAAATCTGTCTTCGGCCCACGCTTCTTCGATCCTCTATTTTCCCCTTCAAAATACGCTAATTACTGAGTCAAATTAATGTGAGGGATGATCATGATGATTTCTACACAGTTTTTCAAAGCGGAGAATAAGACTTGAGACTGCTAACCTCATTTCTTGCTCCATGCACATTGATCCTTGAGTTATATTTGTTCTTAATTCACAGCTTCGCACAAAAATATGATGTGGCAAACGGAATGAATTTTTTTAATACGTTTGAAGTTAAATTTGGATATTCATTTTGAATCGATAACCAACACTCCAAAAGATCACGGACATTGCAAATTAGTCGGAAGGAGATATATCGGCGGCAGAATTAGTTTTTCTGAAACTAACTTCTTAGTTGCATCGATTCGACTAACTAAAAAGTTGGTTTCATACAAATTAATCTGCGGCCGATTAATCTCCTTCCAACTAATTTGCAACGCGAATATTTGTAGTTTCCGATGAAGATTGGTTTCGGATAATGACAGAAAATTGACTCGCGGCGCTCCTCTTTATTATCTACGGCGCACACTTTGGGAACCCCTGGGCTATACGGTATACCTACACTACTTGGAATAATTCCACGAATTATTCGTTTAACCGATGTACCTACCTATACTCTAAATTTGTTTCATTAGGTTGAAAGATATAATAGGTATGTAACACGAAAATGGTTTTCAAATCACTAAAACATATAGTTTGACCCAGTTTGACCGCATTATTTTGACTTTTAACGCAAAACACTGGATTTGTTCTTTCCATCAAAAAGTTATATCATTTGCGGTTATTGTGTCGATCATGTCAAACAATCGTAGTAGCACACCCGATTAACGCTTGTACCTATCTAATATTTCTGTTATTGATTAACTTCATAAGGTATCAATGGTGAGTGATAAATTTGTTAAAATAACGTATGGATCTTTGTTATTATTTGTAAAATGATTACGTTATAATAACAGTATTATCAATTATTATTGCAGTAGGTACCTACTTACTAAAAATTTAGTAACCGAAGAGAGGTGGGAGTTCACTAAAAAAGGTCCTTTAGTAAAGTCAGAGCTAAACTGGACGATAAAAATTCTTACATCCATGGATAAAAATTGTTCTAAACTTCCGCTGTCATCTCTTGTCATCCGTCAATGCATGGATAACCAACGAGAAACCATTTCTTGGAGACGAGCTCATCCATATTCGGCTCAACTGATGCATGCCCGAAGGCAATAATCTCCAGCAGAGGAAATGTCAGCAGGATAACTTTTCATTACAGACAAATATGATACATGAAAACAATACAAACAAAATCATTATAGATAAATAAACACATTCAAGTGCGATCTCGGACACCCTCACTCGACTAGTGTCCATAGAAACAGCCTTCTTCTTGACAAAGAAAACTTGACAAACGAAACAATCCATACCTATACTCAAGTAAAAAATCATCGTAACAGAATATAAAAAGAAAAATAAATAAAAATATTTAACATTGAAAAGAGTAAAATCATATTGCATCTATAATGTACCTAACCGAATAAAAAACAGAATTTAATTATATCGGAAGTCGTAAAATTAGTCAGTCATTAAATAAAATAGTAAAATTTAAAAAAAAATGAACGTGGGTGACATTCTTTGTGCTTTTGAGAATATGAACTTTTCTAATTTTGAATTTAAATTGACATAAGACAAACAAAAAAAAACATTCAATGTATATAATTGTCAGTTCTGTTGTTTGATGGTTGGTGCGATTGATAGAACCTGCCCTGCAAACATAGTTTTAACCCTTAATTAAATGCGCATGGGGTCGGACAATTTCATATTATTATTTTATTTTAGCAACGTTGCTTTTACAAAACATATTATGTATATACATAAGTAAGTAGGGAGAATATAAAATACAATAAGAGGATTGTAAAAAATAGTAGATAGGTATTTATATGGCATAAAAAATAAGTTTTTGGAAAATGACAGCGCTCTTTCTAACTTCCCAATCTCCCGTGACGTATTAAACCCAATTTGAATTTGTCTGTGACGCTACTTTCTTAGGTGCTGGCCCCATGTGACCAATTATTACGTAACATTTTGGCGAAAAGTAAATGACTACGTGAGGTTCTTATAAGAAGTTATGCATCAATTGACTGCTATAAAGTTCGGTCGCTGTTCGTCATGCCCTAGGGTGAAAATACAATACACAACATTTGGGCCGATCGGCGCCGGTCAGAATCAGCGTTCTTAGTGTTTTCACCCCTAGAAAGGACGACGAAAATTACCAAAGCATGGTAGAATATTATTTATCATCAGTAGGTATTACATGCCTTAATGTATTGGATCCAGGACATATAAACCTGCTGATGGGTCAGATCAGGGTATTTTTTTAATTTTGATTGCGCCTAGGTACGTATAAGGAGGCGTTAAAATTAGTTTTGTTTTATATTTTGATTATAAAAAAGCGTATTATGTAATATCTTTGGTAAAAAAAACTAAAAACGTTTTATTTATTTCTTCCCATCCATTTTTTATTAATATTTTTAGGGTCATTATTGACCCCCGTGGTACTACTTGTTGTGATTTTTTATGCGCCAAATTAAGGGATAAACATATGCATCGAGCGGAGTTGTATTGGCTATATAGGTAATTTAATTTGTTGAATGTAATCGAATGGCACTACGGTTCTCATAGCAACCACACGCAGTAACGGTGAGATGTCGCATTCCCTCTTTATTGTACTGACTTTAAGATCTGATTCATTGATTTAATATCATTGGTTGTCCCAATCCCTGCGTCTGAGTACAAAGAATTTTTAAATATTCATTTTTTTATAATTAATTATTTCACTGTGTACGATAAAATTCATAAATAACATTTTTCTGAGAATTTCTTTTCGCAGATAATAACCATTCGATACGTATTAAAAGATAATGTGAACCAAGTGTATTTTTCTCATTTAAAAATATAAAATATAAAACAAACAATTATTAAGATGAACCATCTCTGTTTTGCCCCAATCTCGGGTACTTACTCGCATATAGTTAAGTGGTATAGATATTAACACAATGTGTATAAAAATATTGGATCTTTATTTTTAATGTCAATTTTAATTCATCAACCGTCGCAATCGAATTAAAAAAAAATCGATACTGTAACGGTTATATTTTCTGTGTATTTTAGTGTACATTTGTCATAAATGATTATTTACTATGAAATGTTTACGGTTAAAAATCAATTTGAATGTTTATTTTGTTGTAATAGTCATTATATTTTGTGTTCTTGAAAATGGCTTCAGTGATGCATATAGAAAAGTAAAAGGCCACAAAACTAAAAATAATCATCCAGACAATCGAAGGGGAAAAAACCACAAAACAACACCAGTTGTACCCCATAATAAACCAGACAATGGAGGGGGGAAACCCCACAAAACAACAACACCAGTTGTACCCCATAATAAACCAGACAATGGAGGGGGGAAACCCCACAAAACAACAACACCAGTTGTACCCCATAATAAACCAGACAATGGAGGGGGGAAACCCCACAAAACAACAACACCAGTTGTACCCCATAATAAACCAGACAATGGAGGGGGGAAACCCCACAAAACAACAACACCAGTTGTACCCCATAATAAACCAGACAATGGAGGGGGGAAACCCCACAAAACAACAACACCAGTTGTACCCCATAATAAACCAGACAATGGAGGGGGGAAACCCCACAAAACAACAACACCAGTTGTACCCCATAATAAACCAGACAATGGAGGGGGGAAACCCCACAAAACAACAACACCAGTTGTACCCCATAATAAACCAGACAATGGAAGGGGGAAACCCCACAAAACAACAACACCAGTTGTACCCCTTAATAAACCAGATGATGACAATGAGCCTGATGAATTTGAAGAAAGTACTGAGATGGTAAAACATGAAACACAAACTGCAAAAAATAATGATACTTGGACAGAAAAACCATTTTATTATGATATATTTAAGACGCACGCCAGCAACGAATCGAACGTAGAAAGACTCATTCATGGATTGAAAATTTTAAACTTGTGCAGAATACACGGAAATTCTTACCATTTTTACTATCTCAATATTACATCTCATAATTTCACCCGATCTACTATAGAAATGGCCAAAAGTTTAAAGAATTGTCGAATAAACATGGCGTATGCGAACTTTGAAGTTTCCCGCAATGTTTCTTGCGAATACGTCACCACGTTTACATCAGACGCTAAACGCAAGATCCAAAGAAATTTTCCGATCGGCAGCTGCAAGATTCATTTGACAGAAAATGGAGCTGAAGAAATAACAAGGATAAGTTGTACATATTTAGCCCTGCACTCCGTCAACATATACCAAACTCGTTGGATAAAATAATCAGCAGCTCCCCAAGAATTGGATGATTGTCCAAGAGAGTTTAATCGACCAACGTTGAACGTTGTACAAGCCGTAAATTTGTCACATCAATACAATTCCAGGTTGGCCCTTTATCGTGAAGCATTTTTTCTAGTTTGCGCATATAATACGATAAGCTTTGGAAGGGTGAATCAATTTTTTTTTTACAATCCAATCCTATACAGAAATGCAACGTTTGAGTGTTTCATAAAAATACAGTTGTGTCGAATTAGCAATGTAGACATACCTAACTAAAAGAATGTCTCTTGTTTCTCAATTTTCCTTTTAAGGCCACTTGGGAATCTTGGTCTCCGTCTTATCCATCTTCTGGTGTCCTGTCAGGTCCCCCTGGCGTTAGAGACCATTTAAGAGAAAGCCTCCCTGTCTTCAACTGTCCTGAAGAAATTTCTCACAGTTCTCGGAGCGGCCCACTCACGAATGTTTCAGGGCCAAGAAATTTGCTTCCTTCCGACTCTTCAACGCCAGTCAATTTTCCCCTTCATCATACCTTGTATTTTTTACCTCTTATTATATGACCAAAATCTTACGAATCTTAATTGAGGTGAATTAATAATTATTGTCTAGTTGCGTTATCTGTGTTGGTGATCATGTCCCCATGCTGGCTGGCTATGACCTCCGCCCACCTATAAGGTGGTGTCCATATAGGCAGGTACCTCAGCTTTAGCTTCAAAGATGATACGATGAGGAAAATTAGTGGATCTCTCAGGACCTGAATAATCAAGAGATTTTAGCTTAGAAATACAAGCTTGGGAATAATTGACTAGTCCAGTGGTGCGCATCCCATGGTACGCGTAACAAAGGAGGTGATTAGTGGTTCGTGAAAAAAACTATAACATTGGACATAATATATAGAAGTAGTGAAATATTGGTACTACTCTTGACAATGATGGTCGTGCATTAATTTTTCAAACATATCTTCAAATGCAAATCTTTTCCTTTCCGTTCCTAACTTCCAAATCGAATTTTGTGATTTGTATATTTTTAACACTATGTACCATTTCATTGTTTTTTTTTATCTATTGGTTGGAAGAGATTGTTGTGCAATTAGTCTCTAGATTTTATAAAATTTATTTTTCATATAATTTCTGTATATTTTCTTGAAACTGAAATAAATGTAGGTTGTATTTTTTTTAATTTACAACCTAAAACCTGCGGCTCTATTGACGTTAGCATAAGCTATAAATAATTATTATCCATAGAAATTAGTAAAGCTATTTAAAAAAACAGCTTATTGGCTATTTTGTGCGTAACGCGCTTTCACGCTTGCGCTAACGCGTGTGCAGTCGCAGAATAAGATAGATTAATTTAATAAATTATGTATGTACTTAATTCGTAAAAAAAATTGTAGAAGTGCATTATTATAAAGGCAAAGAATGGTATTAGGTATACTTGAGAAAAAATGTACATAAAATAAAATTAGTGTGCATAAAATGTTTATTATTTACTTTTATTTTTATAAATTGCTACAAAACTTTACACTTGCTCTGACTGGCGAGAACTCAAAAAAAAAAATATTATTATTTTCTGTAAATGCCTAGAAGAGATGCCCTACTCTGTTTTTTAGTACATCTCCGAGTTTCGGCATCCCAGTCGAGGTCAATTTTCTACAGAGCTCACTTAAGGAAGACAAAAGAAATGTTGTTAAAATAATTTAGTATTATCAACTTTTACTCATGGTTATTTCGACCCCACGAGGCTCGCGAGCTGCGGGTTTGGTACCCCTGCCAAAGCGCATACCATTAGCACGGTTTCCTAGTTATTAATCACAAAAATAAGAAAATAATATCGACGGTGAAATACAAAAATGTTATAAGCGCCACTTTTAGGAAACATGGGATAAATACTTTGATCAGCAGATTTTTTACCGTCGACTTTATTTCAAAATTATTGACAAAATGGGATGTTTTAAGCAACTGTTGTTTTGGTGATTTTCCCGTTCCTTCGAAGTAAAGCTGAGGTATCTGGACAGGAGGTCATTGAAGCCGCACAAGATCGAGCGCGGTGGAGGGCTCTTGCTGCCTTCCTGTGCCCCTAAGTGGGGTCAGAGAGGGAGTTTTAATTCTTTTTATTTGATAAAATGAACAACGAAACAAAATACCCGAAACCCGGATTACGGATGGTTTAAGCTCGTAGCACTTACACATGATTTTTTCCATGCTTATAGGAAAGTATTTTTTAAAATGAATCTGGGGTCACCCAAAGTGAACACAAATAGGTACAATTTTGACATAGGTATGTATACCTAGGTTTTGTTTTATTACGTACATTAAATGCCTGACCTAATGAATCACTATACTGGTTAAAGTATATAACACTTTTCTATACAAAGGTGTCAGTATAGCCGGCGGAACTTATTGCCTGAGGCAATTTTTTCAAGTCAACCGGCCCCGTCCAATCTGAGACAGGCCAACCCCGGGTAGAAATTTCTTGTGAAAAAACACTTAGAAAAACTCTGACCCGACCGGGAATCGAACCCGGGACCCCGGATCCGAAGTCCACGCTTGTACAACTAGGCTACCGAGGTCGGTGTTATTTAAGCAGTTTAGTATTAGATACAATCAATATCTATAAAATACAAAAACATTTATATATCGACTATCAGGGGTTCCCAATATTTTTCAGCGCGCGGCGCCTTTAGTAGTTTAGTATTTTGTCACGGCGCCCTTCTTTAGTTAGCTATTGGGAATAGAAGACAACATATACATAAAGAAACCTATAGATACCTACAATAATAGTTGTTAGGTATATGACGTAAGTATCTTCTTCTTCAAGTGCCCTGTCGGGTCTCCCCAACGTTGGCGATCACTTCGGCGAATCTTTCTCTATCCTGCGCCGTCTGGAACAGCTCCTCCACACTTGGGATGCCGGTCCAGTCTCTAATGTTGCGCAGCCACGATGTCTGTCTCCGGCCAGGCCCTCGGCGTCCCTCAATTTTGCCCTTCAATATCAGGTGCAGAAGATGATATTTTTCCCCTCGCAGTACATGAACCAAGTATGAGATCTTGCGAACCTTGATAGTTGACAGCAACTCTCTGTCTACTCCAGCTCGCCTTAGGACTTCGGCATTTGTTATCAGGTCTGTCCAGAGTATTTTGAACATCCTGCGATGGATCCACATTTCGAATGCCTCCAGTCTGTTCATGGCATTGACTTTTAAGTATAGGCACAAAATTCAAAATATTCATAATATGAAACTGAGTTTTATTTGTTAAGAGTTTAAAAAGAGAACAATTTAAAAGACTTAAGAAAAAAATAAAATACGGCAATTATTCTTCTTCTTCCCCTGTCAACCTGGGTCCCCCCAACGTCGACTATCACTCGAGAGTATCTTTCCCTGTCCTGTGCAGCCGCAAAAAGCACTCCAACGGTTCTGATTCCAGTCCAATCCAGGATATTGCGGAGCCAGGAAATCTGTCTTCGGCCCATGCACGCTTCTCCGATCCTCTATTTTCCCCTTCAAAATACGCTAATTACTGAGTCAAATTAATGTGAGGGATGATCATGATGATTTCTACACAGTTTTTCAAAGCGGAGAATAAGACATGAGACTGCTAACCTCATTTCTTGCTCCATGCACATTGATCCTTGAGTTATATTTGTTCTTAATTCGCAGCTTCGCACAAATATGATGTGGCAAACGGAATGAAATTTTTTAATGCGTTTGAAGTTAAATTTGGATATTCATTTTGAATCGATAACCAACACTCCAAAAGATCACGGACATTGCAAATTAGTAGGAAGGAGATTTATCGGCGGCAGAATTAGTTTGTCTGAAACTACCTTTTTAGTTGCATCGATTCGACTAACTAAAAAGTTGGTTTCATACAAATTAATCTGCGGCCGATTAATCTCCTTCCAATTAATTTGCAACGCAAATATTTGTAGTTTCCGATGAAGATTGGTTTCGGATAATGACAGAAAATCGACTCGCGGCACCCCTCTTTATTATTTACGGCGCACCAGGGCGCCGCGGCGCACACTTTGGGAACCCCTGGGCTATACGGTATACCTACACTACTTGGAATAATTCCACGAATTATTCTTTTAACCGATGTACCTACCTATACTCCAAATTTGTTTCATTAGGTTGAAAGATATAATAGGTATGTAACACGAAAATGGTTTTCAAATCACTAAAACATAGTTTGACCCAGTTTGACCGCGTTATTTTGACTTTTAACGCAAAATACTGGATTTGTTCTTCCCATCAAAAAGTTATATCATTTCCGGTTATTGTGTCGATCATGTCAAACAATCGTAGTAGCACAGCCGATTAACGCTTGTACCTATCTAATATTTCTATTATTGATAAACTGCATAACGATGGTTTAGTTAGAGGACCGATGTTGTTAATACAATTTTTGTCGAAAATGAGTTATTGTGTTCGGGCAAATCTATACCTTACTAGCAGTGGCGTACCGTGGGTTTACGGCGCCCGGGGCGGGATTGCGGGATGGCGCCCCCCCCCCCTATAAAATTTGGCGCCCTCCCCCCTTATATAATTTGGACCCCCCCCCCCCCCTATATATAAATTGAAAAAAAAAATCAAAATAAAAAAGTCAGCATATTTATTATAATTCACATACTTACAGCACAACAATATAGAACAAAAATTCAATTTTAGGACAGAGTGGGACAGAGCAAGATTCTGACACAGATTTGTCTACCTGCAGATTCACCGCAGATGTTTTTTTTAAGACCTTAATCCGAAATTAAATGTTATTTTAGGTTAAAATAAAAATTCTGATTTTATCAATCTGATTGTCTATAATATAGCACAAGCAGATTTTGCCGCCCTCTCAATAGAGGCGCCCGGGGCGGTCCGCCCGTCCGCCTCCCCCCCCCCCTCGGTACGCCACTGCTTACTAGTTTTCCCGACAGACGTTGTCCTGTGGTTCTAGCCCGAAGTGGCCCGTTAATATGTACATAATGTGCACTGCGCCCCCACAAAAAATATATATATATATTTTTTTTAAATGAATCTGTGCTCACTCGAAGTGAACACAAATACACTTTTGACATCTTTCACAGTAAGCAAATTCTTGTGTCGTGAAAGCGGAAAATGGTCGACACGGCCGGGATTCGAACCCACGACCTCCGCACGAAACAGTGCGAAAGCCGGCGTCGTAACCGCTGGTCTATCAACCACCTCAATCACATCAATCAATATCAATCACATCAAATAATTAATTCGATTGAGTTAAGCTAATCTTCTATATAATAATTTAGAAATGTTTGTTTTTTTATTTGCCTTTTGTCGTTGCTTTACCGTATATGTGAGCATCACGCCTAAACGGCTGAACCGATTTCACTAATTCTTTTTTTGTCGTGTTGGCTTTTATCAGTAGAAGGTTCTTATGTAAGAAAAAATTAAGAAAGTTGCGTGGTAAATCTACATAATAATTCAGAAATGTTTTTTATTAGCTTTTTACCTAATGTCATCGCATCACGCCTAAACGGCTGAACCGATTTCACTAATTCTTTTTTTGTCGTGTTGGTTTTTATCAGTAGAGGGTTCTTATAAAAGAAAAAATTAAGAAAGTTGCGTGGTAAATCTACATAATAATTCAGAAATGTTTTTTTATTAGCTTTTTACCGTATGTCATAGCATCACGCTCGAATGCTACGTCAGATATGAATCTGCACAGAGCCGTACAAATTGCCGGAGAAGGTTCTTTAATACAATTTGCTGCATTAACTTTAATATATTTAGAGCTATTTAAAAAACCCTATTTTTTTAGGATCTTCATACAAAATTTTAATAAACATTAAAAGTGTCATTCTTCTTTTTCTGTGCTTATGTCAGTTATAGAGATCTACAAAGCAATGGGAAGCTAGACTAGAACCTGTTTAATTACCTACCGATCAAGCCTGACAATCGGAATCAAAAACGTAAAGCAAGACGGGTATAAGCTAGTAAAATAATAATATTCAAATATTTCTGAAACATCCATACATATTTCATTCGTATTCAAAGCTCTGGCGGAAACAACGTGACAATAATGCGCTCGAGCGCACACCCTACCTCGCCTATGAAATAAGTACTAATTCGAATGTGCCCGATAATATTGTTGACTTTGTATCAAAATTTTGCGGTGGAGTAAGTGAGATGCATGGGCTACTGTACTACAATCACGTATGCGAGAATGAGAGGGAACTACCCGCGATGGCCTGGGCGCGTCACAGGTTACCGCTCCATACTAACTTAAATATTGTAATTTACATCATTTCTTAACCATTTTTTCAACTTTTTATTAGTTATTCTGTTATCCGGAGCGGAGAAGAATCCAATAAATCAAACATCAGAAGAATCTGTTGAGCCGATCCCGAGTTATAAGTGTTCGCACTAACCCGACATTAATTTATATTAGAGATAAACAAAATAAATTTATCAATCTGAAACTGTACAAAAATAAATAAAGATTGCATTCAATAAACAAGGTATCAATGGTGAGTGATAAATTTGTTAAAATAACGTATGGATCTTTGTTATTATTTGTAAAATGATTACATACGTTAGAATAACAGTATTATCAATTAATTATTTTTGTAGTAGGTACCTTTACTTGTAAATAATGGAATTTGTCCAAAATATTTTATTTGCATAGATACATCACAACTTGATTATTTTAAATTAATTGTCAGATAATCTATCTTGAACGTAATGCGTTGTTATAATATTATTGTCGAATTGTCTGTAAATGATAATATGTAAACGATACCTTTATGCTTTACTTCCATCTGACGAAAATGTTCATAATTATTAATCTACTACGGAATAAAAGTTAAAACTTTGTATAAAAATGTTTAGTAAAATAAGTGCCAATAATTTACCAGCACAGTTAAAATTGCAGTAAATTTAGGAAAACAATAAAGTAAAGATCTAAAATCCTTATGTAAGTAAAAAAACTATTTAAAAAGAAACAAAATATTTTTTAAGTGTAAGTTTAATTATTATATTAAATATTTAAGCATTAAAACGGCTTTATTTTTGTTTACAATTTAACTTTTCAATATGTCAAAATGTAAGATTATCATTTTTTTACTGCATTTTTCCCCTACATGGCAACACCGCTCAGGTAACATGTTTTGACATTACAGCACAGCGATAAGGAACATTGTTGATAATGGGATTTTATATTGTTACGAATAATATACTTGTTTTATAAGTTGATTTATTAATTATGACGCGTTTTTGACTAGACTTTATACAATTATTTAACTGAAATTCCAGATTTTAAGGTAAGCACATTATTATTAATTTTTTTAATGCCGGGCGGTAATAATTTTAAATTACCCACCGCTAAATTTGAATTGAAATATGATTTTAATCTTACATTGTAGGTAGGATAACCTAAGTAACATTTTAAAGTGATAAATAAGTGCATATTATTATTTTCGATGATTACAAATATGTTTTTTTACATTTTTTATGCATAATGTCTGAGTGAGTGTATTTGTATGGATGCTTTTTACTTTGAAGTATCATGTTTCATCCATGCCCTATCGGTATGTTATTTTTCGCATAATAATGGTTATTATATAGTTTCTTGTCGCAATTGCGACATTTTGATTTTACGATCATATGTCTAACCATAGGATTTTTTTAACATATTAAATCTCTCTATTTAAAATAATGTAAAAATACTAATTTCTATAGATCATAGACATTCTAATTTTTAACAAAATACGAACCGAACAACTAATTCTGAAACCTGTATCATTCAAACTTCTTGCTTGCTTGTTTACATTGTAAATCAAAGATTATTTCAGAAACTATTCCTTTAGTGAACTAGTTAGCGATATATTTGAGAATACAGAGGAGTAAATCACATATGAAAAACAAATGACATAGAAGGCGATGTGAACAGGGACACTCATTTCAGTCTCTTTGTGATAGCGAGCATAATTCATTCCAGAGTCTTTCTCATTAAGTGAAACGATTTT
Source organism: Mystacides longicornis (assembly GCA_963576905.1). Taxonomy (NCBI): domain Eukaryota; kingdom Metazoa; phylum Arthropoda; class Insecta; order Trichoptera; family Leptoceridae; genus Mystacides; species Mystacides longicornis. The sequence goes on along the minus strand of OY756433.1, from coordinate 3,098,600 downwards.
TCCTATACAATATCTACAAAATACCACAATGTGTTCATACAGAAAAAAAAATGTTTTCGTAACAAATAAAATGACATATATTAAGGAACTCGGAATACAATGTATAATATAAAAGAAAGTCGGGTTAGTGCGAACACTTTTAACTCGAGATCGGCTGAACAGATTCTTCCGATGTTTGATTTATTGGATTCTTCTTCGCTCCGGATAACAGAATATTTATTAAAAAGTTGAAAAATGCATAAGAAATAATATAAAATATAATATTAAAGTTAGTGTGGAACGGATTTCCTGCGACGCCAATGCTATGTATGAAAAATTCTATAACAACAAAATTATTGTTTACCTTACAACCATTGACATAAAAATATTGGTGCGCAGATTTTTGATGGAATTTTTTTCGAGAAATATGAATTTATGACAAATAATTGTCGACTGTAAAATGGTTTAGTTGCCGACTTTAGGTGTGATGGTCGTGGATTCGATCCCCAGTACCGAGTATCTTCCTCTCTCATGACACAACTAAAAATTGTCGGAAGTGTATTTGTTGTCATTTCATGTCAGATTCATTTAATACAAATTAATCACTTTTAATTAGAAAACTGTCTAAAGACATTTATTTTAGCCAACGCTTCAATATTTTGTGAAAACATGTCACAGCGTTAGTATTGAATAAATTTGCCACCTCCTTATTAATATGGCTTTAATTTTACATTCAGTATATTCTTATAAGACATTTTTTTCAAGGGTAATTAGGCGGGTATTTTTTTTTCTCTCAGGGGATGTTTTGCGCTCCGACCTGTAGTGGTCTATTGTGCTTCCCCTACTTGCTCATGGTGTTACCCAATTAGAGCTTCCCCACCAATCCCAGACGCTTCAGAAAGTCAGCATTAGGAGGGGATCCAAGGTGGCGAGGTCCTCCACCTCTATCCTGTGTTTACCAAAACTTCTTGCTCTCGCATAAACTACTGCATCGCAGTCTGTAAGTAGGTGGTGAGGCGTTTCCACTCCTTCTTCACAGAATCTACAGGTTCCATCATCTTCGAGTCCCAGCTTCCTCAGGTGTTCCCTAAGTCTGCAGTGACCCGTCAAGAAGCCTGTTAGGGTTTTAAGACCTATTTTACTTAGGCTTAAACATATTTTGGTTCTTCTGGAGTCAAACCCACCAAGAAGATCCTTGGATTGCCTAAGTCCGGGGAGGTTGTTGCACTGTTCTTCTCTTTCTTCCCTAATTAGGCAGGTATACTTTGCATATAAATTTTTTTGAATAATATCTGAATACAAATTTGGAAATATCTTTGAGCGTAAAGAGCTCCTAACACAATCTAATGCGCTCTCATTAGTAAATTATGCAAAAAAATTGAATCATTTTAATGATTATTTATTATGTTTTCAAAACATTTCTGTCCCAAATAATGTGATCAATCTTTTACCATTTTTGGAATGGCTTAAAACAGGTCAGCATTTGTGTGACTGTTTGATTTTGAATTTCGTTATAAATCAATGTAGGTACAGTAAAGTATCTACATATTAATAAATTAATCTTTACAATAATTGTGGTCAGTGGGGGGAATTCTATAAGTATGGGATTGGGATTGATGAAGGATTTCTTTACAGTGAAACCTCTCATAATGACCACCTCGCATAACAAGTACGAAAATTCAGGTTTCACAAAAAGGAAATTCCCGTTTTCACATTTACTATGTCACGGATCTTTAATCTCATGAGCGAGATCAAGATATTTTATTATCTTGTCATGTTCCGCCTTTTTCATATTACCTTACCAGTCGTCGTCTTCATTGCTGAGGGTCGTGGGTGAATTTTCTCTCGAACCATTGCTCTCCAGGATGTTCTGTCCGCCGCCAGATGTACGGCTCTATGAAGTGTCGTCGCGTGGATATTTTGTTTTATTTGGTTGGTCCAGCGCATCGGCGATCTCCCCGTGGTCTTGCACCCGGCGCTCTTCCTACCATTATCATCTTTACAAGGCTGTCCTCCCCTCTACTAGCTATATGTCCAAAGACCTTTAATATTTGTTCGAGACAGAGAGACGACAGTCGCACCATGATGCGGAGTTCTTGAAGTATTGAGATCGTTCTTCTTGCTGTCCAGGGATTTCTCAGCATTCTTTTTCATATTATGTAGGACCGAAAGAAAGTATTAAAATAATTCATTTTTATCATTTTCTGAGCTATTTTAAAAATTCCAAATGTCTAGGAAACTAGTTAAACATTGATTATAAAATTTCTACCAGATCAAAAGAGTTAAAATTACATCTGCAGTAAAGAAATAGGTACCTAATTAACAAACCCCAATTCTTTACTTGTCAACATACTAACACATTTATTGCAGATATTGATTATTCTAGTTTTTTTTTATTGCACAATGATAACCCTTGACATAAATTAACCAGAATTAACTATTCTGTACGCACAAACACTTATTAAAATCATTGCGTATTCTGTATTAATCTAACTCATTAAATGGATTGATGGAACCAAGTTATAAAAGAGAAATGCAATCATGGTTTCGCTGATTTTTAAACTCAGGCCCACGAGCACAGATGATTAGAGCATCAATCAGAATAGGCGAGTCACACGGGCTTGCGACCATGTATGCGGGTTTAAGGGGCCCCTTTATGACTTAGTCACACTCACCACTCACCCACCAATCTCCAACTGATACTCCTCTCCTCTGCGCAACCAAATCCAATTAGATGCGGACAATGCAGTTTTTGATATCCTATCCAGAAATTCTTTTATTTTAGTTCTAGGAAGACCTAAATCCTTAAAATAACAATATAAAGATTTTGCGGATAGTCCTCTCGCTCCCACCTCTACAGCATATATATTTGTACTAAAGCCATTTTGAACTGTTTTATGTACAAGTTCTTTGTATTGGTGGTCATTTGGGATATTTGTGTCCCATGGGACAGTTAGCTCCACATAAATAACTCTTTTTAATGAAAGTGAGTATATAATTTTTTTAATGAAAGTGAGTATATAATTAAATCAGGTCTAAGAGATGAGATACAGATTTCTTTTGGAAGAGCATATCTTACATTTCTTGTATCCATTAGGATAATCCCATCGTTTGATTTTTTTATTATTGATATTGGTTTTACAACTATCTCGAGGTTCAAGACCTCTCTCAAAACCCATCTTTTTAGAAAATCATACCCTGCATCATCATTTTCATAAAATATTAATTTCCTTCAAAAAGCGCCCTTGAGGTGGTGTTACACCACAACGGCGCTATAGAAATCATCTTTTTATTGTAGACTATTATTCTGAAATGAAAAACAGACGATTGAGTTGCGTCGTATCCGATTTTTATTGGGACTTTTGACATTTCTGTATTCTGAAAATGTTTTATTCAATACATTAGATGCGTAACTACTGGCAACCGATTAAGTTCTAACCAAGAGCTTCTTGCATTGAGTTGGAACGTGAATTTGAGAATACCAGTCATTATCTTATATATAGAAATGGAGAGCTATTTCCCGATGTCATCGCATCACTCCTAAACGGCTGGACCGATTTCGCTAATTCTTTTTTTATTGTGTAGGCTTTTATCAGGAAAATGTCCTTTTAAAAGAAAAAAATTAAGAAAAATGCATGGAAAATTATAAAATTAAAGAAAACTCCAAGTAGACAACCTTATTAGTACTTTTTACCTTATAATTTTTATTCCAATTTTGAAATAGAAATTGTTTATTGGTGCGATTGACAGAATGCGGATGGAATATACATGGTTTAAAACAGACGCATCGTTCGGAATCAATACACAACACACAATTCTCCCTTTTACACCCCACTCAGGGGCATAGGGAGGCAACAAGAGCTCTCCATTACGCTCGATCTTGCGCAATGTTTATGACCTCCTCCCACACCATGTCCATGTCCCTCAGCTCTGCTTCGAAGGAGCGGAACACAGTGTGAGAGGGTCTTCCTCGTCTTCGTTCGGAATCACATTGGTCAAATGATACTTAATTCATCACCATACAAATTTGAATTCAATATTCATATTTAGGAACACAGGACAACGTCTGTCGGGAATCTAGTTATATTATAAACATTAGAAAGTAATGATCTTAAAGCAGGTCATCAACTGTAGAAGTGTGTTACCTTTTATCATTTTTTTATATACGAATGTCGCTGCAATGGGAAATGATAATGTGACGCTGCCTAGGTTCATAGGATCACTTCATTGATGAACTCATTTCAAAGTCACTCCTCCCGTGTTTTATGTTACAGCGTATTTCTTTGACCTCATAACGTTCTTTTCCAATATTTACTTTTTATAATAATTATCACACTCAATTAAAAGGAGATAAAAATGTAAACATTGCTAAGTATGCCACCGGCCCAATGAACTCAATCAATGGGTACAAAGACATCATTCTTTATTTTGTTTCCAGTATCACTCAACGGCAATATGGCTGACCCCACCATACAAACTTTTTGTTGCCATCAAAACAGAAACGGCACGGATTTGGCCAATTACGTAATCAGCGAATTTAACACGACTTCCTACAACTCTCTATGCCTTTCTTCCTCGATTATCGGCATGCTGGGGGCCTTGTATCAGGTGAGTCTTTAAAATACTAATCAGTTCTTGATTTGGTTCCAGCATGAAGAAGTTTAACTTTAAAACTTGTCAAATTCCCAATTTTTTGCACTTTTGATTTATCGATTTTACTTAATTATGGGTTGGCTGGCAGAGATCCAGATCCATGGTCAAAATTACTGTCGCCACACTGTACTTTTAAACAATAAGGTTATATTTAATTAATTATCCCGCAAGTCCTTAACAATCGAAACTGAATATTCTGTTTTATTGTAGAATTAATATTTCATACCTTTAACATCGCAACTAAAAAAGCAATATAAATTTAAAAAAAAAAGTCATAGTGTAAAAATTCACAGGGAAGAGAAAATAATTTTTATTGAAGGTATTGAAAACTCCTTATACTTAATAAATTTTTGGGAAATTCCTTTTTTCAAATAAGGTTTTCATATGCCGCTTAACTTTTTTATTTATTTATTTATTTATGCACTCCACCCGTTTCTTTATCCAAAAAAAAGTTTCTCAGTAAAAAAGGTAATTTTCGCTCAGAAAACCTGTATGTTCTTTACACTTTGTCAAGAAAAATTACCGATCTCTGTATTTAAAATTGCGGCATAATATTTCGTTACAATTGAAAATATTGATTTTTAAAATATAGTTTTGATCTGAATCAGCTATTAAAACAAAATATGATGTCTTAGGCTTCATGAAGGATGTCCTAGAAAGTTTTGAATCTTGGAATTGATTTTATACAATTTGAATTTGAATAAACTACTAAGAAAATTTATTTTTGAAGAAAGCACATTTTGTTTCAGTAATGTTGATCAATTTACAGATATTACCAAGGGAGAAAAACAGACATTTTGGCAATCGAGGGAGACAGATCATAATTTGGCTGGCAGTGGCGGATTTATTTGCATCTTTAGGTATGCAATTTGATTTTTTTATGCTCTCCCATTAACATTTGTGGCCCCTCGAGCTTAGTTCGTTAGTTTAGCCTGTATTTAAACATACTAGTGGTTGGCCAGTGCTCAAAATCCGACCAAAACTAATTTAGATTATATGTTAATTATTAAGATTCATAAGATTCCTTTATCAAAGAGTGAGCGAGCTATTTCACAATTTTCTTTCAAAAATAATGACGCGGATATGTCAAATTTGAAATGTACAAAGTTTTTACTATGGTTATTTAATACAAAAAAAAATTGTCTATTCTCAATTCGACCACAAATAAACCAAAGATCTGTGTCAAATAAGGTCAAACACATCGAAGTGTGTGTAAGTATGAAAAATACATACTACAGTAGTGTGTATAGTGCTTTTTTTTATTGATTTAATGTATTTTTATGCATAATTTAAAAAAAAATATTAGTATTCACCACCCCTTCTCTATAATATGAACTATAAGTGTGCGAAATTTCATACTTCTCAGTCCGCGCAATTTTCGTAAAAATAGTCACAAAGTTTTTCCTTCACGTATTATTATATAGATTTGTAGATGTTGGTAGAGTCCAGTCTGTTTTAACATAGAAATTGATTCTACAACCTCCTGTGGCGGTGAATTCCATCCCCAACCACTCGGTTTGTCAATAAATTCTTCTTAAAGTTTGTCAAGAAGGAAGTTGCTGACAGCTTCATTGTATATCCACGTACGTTAGTGTTCTCATTGAAGGTGAAAAGAGACGGAATGTTTGAAAAGGAGTAATGTCCATTCAAGATTTTGAATTAGATCCCCACGTTTACATCCTTCCTCCAGGGTGAGCAGTATCAGCAATCGGCCTCTCCTCGTATCAAGTCTTGAAAACCCAACTGGCATTTTGGTAGCCCTTCTCTGCACCCTCTCCAGCAGTTGGACATCCTTTCTAAAATAATATGGACTCCATATTTTGTGTATGTCATATAAATATACATTACTTAATGCTTTAAGACTTAATAAATATAAATGCTCTACAAAGAATATGTGGAAAGACTGTGGGATATGGAAAGGAATGAGAATATAAGTAAAGAATATGTGGAAAGACTGTGGGATATGGAAAGGAATGAGAATATAAGTAAAGAATATGTGGAAAGACTGTGGGATATGGAAAGGAATGAGAATATAAGTAAAGAATATGTGGAAAGACTGTGGGATATGGAAAGGAATGAGAATATAAGTAAAGAATATGTGGAAAGACTGTGGGATATGGAAAGGAATGAGAATATAAGTAAAGAATATGTGGAAAGACTGTGGGATATGGAAAGGAATGAGAATATAAGTAAAGAATATGTGGAAAGACTGTGGGATATGGAAAGGAATGAGAATATAAGTAAAGAATATGTTGAAAGACTGTGGGATATGGAAAGGAATGAGAATATAAGTAAAGAATATGTGGAAAGACTGTGGGATATGGAAAGGAATGAGAATATAAGTAAAGAATATGTGGAAAGACTGTGGGATATGGAAAGGAATGAGAATATAAGTAAAGAATATGAAGGAATAAGATGAAAGTCAATAAGTTGAGATGGTTTGGTTATGTGGAAAGAATTGATGAAAACAGAATGACAAAGAAAATTTTTAAGGCTGAAAGGAAAGGTGTAAGAAAGCGTGGCCTACCGAGAATGACGTGGATTGAACACATCGATTCTACCCTCAAAGAAGGCCAGGTAAGAAGTAGGAGGAATCTGAGAGGTTGTATGAGAAATGGTATGTCGTTGGAAGAAGCAAAAGAAGTGTGTGAAGTGTGTAGAAAAGAGTGGACCAGAGTGGAAGAGTATCTGCCTACCCCTTACGATACATGACTTGATGGGTAAAAAAAAAACTTAATGCTTTTTGAAAATACAGGGCTAACATTATAATTTAAACTGTGAACTTCTAATCTAAAATTTTTCACAAACCGTTTGTTGTATTTCAGGAGTGATGATAAGATCCATCATGTGGATAAACCTCAAAAAAATGGTGCCGGATAGCGATGATTCCTACAACGTCTTGTTCTGCTCCATAACGTCGGCGTGGACCCAATATTTTTACACGGCAACGTGGCTGTGGACTCTGTGCTACGCCGTGGACACCCGCTTCCTGCTGAAGGAGAGGGACGGACACCCCATCACGTACCACATGATCTCGTGGGGCGTCCCAGCGGCCCTCACAGCCACGGGACTATCCATCCTCTACTACCCAAATGCCAAGTTGGTTTTTTTTTCTTGCTTACTTTCCCCCAGTAATTGAATAATGCTCTCCCTCGCTATCGCAGTGTATGTATCATCAATCAGAGGGCACGAGAGCAGGTGAGAGACGTCATGCACAGAGGGGGAGCATGAAAGGAACTTCCACACAAGTTGGATTTTGTAAATTTCAAAAAAACAGTTGGGTGCCCCCCTGGAAACGGCTGAATTCCAGCTAATCCTTTCACCGTCAGATTTTTTTCTTTAAAACATTTTAAAAGTGAATACTTGTAAAGAATTTTGACAACCTCCATTGGTTCAGGTTAAATAATTTTTTTTAGGTAGGTACCTTGCAATTTTTACCTCAAAGTCGGAGTCGAAGACTCTGGACAAACGATTCTAAATCGTTCTTATCACTTGAAAAAAAAGTCGAAAAAAAGTAGAAAAAAAGCTTTATTTGTTGCTATGCAAAACACAAAGGAGGCAAAATTCGCAAAATCAAGGCATAATAAAATAATAGGCCCAAATGTCACAAGCTTGTTAAATGCTTTATCGAGTACAAAGCTCACGGTATTCCAAAAAATAGATAGTAAATTCAAATGGAAATAATCTTACATTTGTTTATTCAGGGAGTATTGATTGTTTATTCAAACACCAAAACAGGAAGATAGCTAGATTTTTAACAAAAGATATGAGATAGAAAATTTATTGAAACCGTCCTAATCAGAATCAAAGGCAATTTATTTCTGGAATGTAATTTTATTCAATAATTTCATGATAATTTTCAGCTGTCACGATTTGACTTCGTTGAAAGGTGCTTTGATAAGAATTTTGCCAAACTACTGCGCCACATACCTCCCGATCACGCTGGTGATGATCTGCAATCCAATCATCTACATCCTCTCGTCCAGGGACATCGAGAGCGCCATCTCCCGACCCTGCTCTCAAATAACAAACAAAGAAAGAAGCATGATGAGCTCTCTGAAAGTGAAATTTGCCTTGATCAATTTGAGCTTCTACTTTTGCTGGTTGCCCAACATCATCAATGGAATTTTATTATGGACCCTTTGGTATAATCTACCCGTTAATGTCATTGTGATTGTGTGGTATATTATGGTAAGTTGGTGTTGTATACATTTCGCATATTATTGTACTAGCTAATACCCGTATCGTTAAGATCTAGTCCTGAAAAAAGGTCACAAGAATCTAGACATAATTAGAACGTTGTGCACCAACAAAGCCAATAGGCAATAAAGATGAAACATTTACAAAAATGGATATAGTCATATCCTGGCGCCAAATACATGACAGCAGTCGCAGTCTTTAAATTTGGTTGCTCTCTTGTTCTCAATAATTTCCAACTTTTATCTCTATACTAGAAACGAATTTTCGACAATGTAGAGTAGGAAGAAAATTATACCGGATAGTAAAAAGAGACATGTTTGGATAACTCATTGATTTGTTTATTAAAGTATCACTTAAGAAATACACCTTATAATCACAAAATAAATTCTACAACTTAGAAAATTGATTATCAAGCATAAGGTAAATTATGGAGAGTAATTCTATATAATATTTCGTTATATAGACTATTAGACTATATAGAGGAAAACAGCAGCTTTGCTGGTCTTCGTAAGTAAGGGAAGTTTAATAAAACAACGTTTCGTCATATATCATCCTGGCTGAAGATGCAGATAGTTTCCGCGATTTTTGGAACAATAACGTTCCGGCAACGGAGTCAGTCCAATTTGTTTATACCGCCTACGTAAGCATAATTCATGCGTTGTACCCATGGTAATTTACGCACTGGCCGGGCTCTAGTAAGGACTTCTTTAGCATTCTACGAATTTTATAAATTTTTGAAAATAAAAACACCGATATTTTAAGGGGAGCGCTTTTCTTCCTCCCGCAAGGGTTCCGAAGATAAAGAAGATCTTCTCATACCGAGAGGGTCTTCCTCGTGTTCTGCTCCTTCGAAGCAGAGCTGAGGGATCTGGAAATGGTGTGTGAGGAGGTCATAATATCCGGCTAACTGCTATCCCTTTCGTCTCTATTTTTTATACGTTCCAGTGGACAGTTAATTTTTTCGCACTATACAGTGACGAAATGATATGGTCATTGACTTGCCAGTGTTTTCAAAACAATTATTTACGATCTATCCTAAAATGATGTGAGGATTTTGTAGATAATTTTAAAATTTAATATTTTGCACTTTTACTACATTTGATATAAAATAATTTACCTATTGACTTCATAATACTATTTACCTTTTTTCAACATAATATTATATCAACTTGCTATTCATGGTTTACGCAATAAATTCAAAGCAAGATTACTCACATAGTTTTTTTTTTGCTAGTGTTTTTATGAAATGGCTTCAAATATTTTGACAGATCAAGACATAAAGAATTGCAATACAATCCAGATTCTTTTCGTGAACTTACCGTAAATTATTTTAGTAGAGATAATAAATTACTAAAATAGGTAGGTACCTACATAATGATTTTAATGTCGATCGTAAAAAAAACAATTCATAATCGCTGTACAGGATGCATGGTACGAAAAATATATTGAAGTAGGTAGGTACGTAAAGTGTTTGTCTGAATTCACGGAAAGTGTATTATTTATCTCTTATATAAAAATGGAACGCTAATTTGCGCGGTCATCGTATGGGTAAGAACACGTTGAAAGCCGATTACGATCCGCGCCGACCAGCTCAAAGATTGTTGTCTATGGTTTCCATGCATTTAAATGGGCATCTCGGGAAGCGGGTTCCTGCTTTTTCTGTGGGTTTCCCCATTCAAATGCATAGTAACATTCTTTGCGCCGGTTGGCGCTAGTCAGAATCGGCATTCTACGTGTTTCTTACCCTATGAGAACAGCTGAACTTATATCGCCCATTTTTTTGTCGTGTTTGCTTTTGTCTGAAGGGTCTTATGAAAGAAAAAAGTTGCACGGAATAAAAATAAAACTTCCATATTATTATTAGATTTTTTCTAATTTTGAAATTAAATCAGGCGTTTGACAGGAATCAGTTGTTTGATGAATGATACGATTCACGGAATGCTTATAGTAAATAATATAATGATATGTTTTATAACAGATGCAGCGGTTACAGTAGTTAAAAAGGTAATAATGAATTGTATCATTATACTAATTCAAATTCAATAATATAAGGACCACGTCGTCGTCTGTGTTAAATAACTTTAAACTGAAATCAACTTAAAGTTATACATAAAATCTCGAACATATTATTTATATTCCAAGGCGGGACGAAGTTTGACGGGTCGGCTAGTTCAAAACTATATTATTATTATTATAGATTACGCAATAGTTTCGTCACGTGTATTGGAGAAAGTAGGTTGGGTTGGGTATACCTACCTACGTATATATTCATACACGCTGCACCGGACCAGCTCGCGGTGTATGTATGTTTATTGTATGAAACGATGTCGTCAATAAATTAAATTTTTACAAAAATTGTTAAGAAAAGTTTGAGATGTACTGCTATGATGTATGTATTTTTTATAGAAAAATAAATTATCTAGTTGTAGCATTTCGGCGTTTTTCGATATTTTTATAAAATTCTGAAATATAGGAACTGAAACTCGTAAATTTGTCATAAAAAAAATATTTTTCTTTATAAAAAAAGTTTGAGAAATCCTGGAACTTCTTCATTAAATTATATTTTAGATATTGTATTTTTCTATATACATACATAATTTTAGGGTTCTTGATTTTATGGTTTTCGAGATATATGGAAAAATTAAATAAAAATTCAAAGGTTGATAACCCCTGATTGAAAAAAAAATTCAAAATTCTGAGTATACAAATTTTGTATGCTTAAAGTATTCAATAGTTTCTGAAATTTTAGGATCTGTGCATCAAGCGAATCAAAAGTTATAAAGAGGGGACGGATACACACACATACACGTTGGAAAAGTGCCCCTCACCCCCTACCCTCTAATTAATGATATCTTTTGAAAACGAAATAGTATAATTTGACTCTTTCTGAAGAAATCATTTTTTTGAAATTTCGATAAAACCAGTTTTAAACTTTTTAGGAGACACTTAAAAATCATCCCTTTTTATATGTGCCCTTTTTCGTCCCTTTTAGTTAAATTTTGGAAAAATTGCCAAATACGCTAACACTCATTTCTATAGAAGAATTTATATGCCAAATCTCAAGTTCGTACCATGTCTAGTTTCCGAGATATTCGCATACTTTGAAAAACATTTAACCCTTATTTTCACCCCCTTAGGGGTGGAATTTCCAAAAATCCTTTCTTAGTGGAAGGTTTTGTATTGAGACCTACCTGATTTCCAAATTTCACTTCTCTACGATTAGCCGTTTGGGCTGTGCGTTGATGAGTCAGTCAGTCAGTCAATCAGTCAGTCAGTCAGTCAGGCACTTTCCTTTATTATTATAGATTTCATTAACTATTATTAAAATCTACTTTTTTCATACATGAGATTTTGTCGACATGTTAAGAATTCTCATGATTAGGAGTTTCAGAGACAAACATTACCACCTAATGGCGAACGTTGTTAACGTAAAGTGATCACACTAAGCCAGCCTTCGAAATAACAGTAGAAGACGGTTGTAAGCCCGTAGTGGTTTGTTCCATTTAAAAATCGAACATCAGTTATGAATTCTTAGAGATTTTTAGTTGTTAGATATTCGTTACTACCCGTATTGCTTTACGTTATTGATACGGATAGTTCCGTCTTTTTTTTTTTTTTTTTTTTTTTATTCTTTTTAAAAGATAGGCTAGGTCAGAAGTAAAAATAATAGGAGAAAAACATAATGATGGTAGAAGACGAAGTGAGAAAAGTGTGCTTGGATAGAGGAGGTTTATACTGTCTGCCTATCCCTTAAGGGACACAGCGTGATAGGTAATAAAAAACTTATTCAACGTGGTTTTTTTTTCAGGCATTCACAAATCCCCTGCAAGCATTGCTGAATGCTTTGATCTACAGAAGATGGACGCGAGGCGCTCAGAACATAAGACTGAACTTCATTCCAAACTGGATGAGTCCCAACTCCAAGAGCAGGCTAGTGATAGACGAGAGGGCCCCGCTGCTGGGGCACAGGCCCCCTTCACGCCTCAGACTGACGGACAACTCACAACGGAATAGTATAAACGGTTTCACCTCATTGTGATAGTGTTAGTAATATTCCTATTATACAGGGTGCATTTGTAAGTCATAGATAATTTTAGCTTTTGATCTTTTTATTAGCGAGAATGTAACAAAAGTGTTAAGACGAAGTAGTCACAATTAGGGATGTTATGGAGCTTCCTAACCGCAACCAAAATTATCCGATATTGGAATGTTCTATCCATAACCGAATCCAATATAAAAGATTCAAATAGTTTCGGATATAGAAATTACTTTTTAAAAGTATTATTTACCTTTTTCTCAGCAGGTGTATTCGCGAAAAAGTTTAGAAATAGTCAAATATTTGAGACTTAAGGGTGTGTTGACGTAATCACCCGATTCGATTTTACTTAATGATTCCGCGAGTTCTTAATGTACGAAACTGAAATTTATATTTTATTGTAAAATGAACTTCAATCAAATAATTTAGCTGGTTGAGTGCACTTTTAGTATTTTTTTCTGGAACATCTGAAAATTTTTCTCAATCTATAAGTGCAATATTTATAGAACTTAGAATATGTAAAAATGTGAAGATTAATCTCAATAATAATTGGAATTTGTCTCGTTTACCTTAAATGAGTATCCTTATGTAAAAGAAAATGCAGATTTGGCTATTAAAATTTAACAGTCATACTGAAAGAACTCTATCTACAGAAACTAATCCATAATTATTTAATATCCGAATGATACAGTAATATTTATATATCCGTTTTCACATCCATAACATCCCTAGTCACAATATTTATTGTAGTGCGTAGGTTAAACTATATAGTGATTGTCCACTTAAGGATAAGGAAGCACACAGTTTACTGCTAAAAATAAGAGGTATACATAAATAAAACTAATGTTTCTTTTTGTGCATTCTTAGAAGTGTGTTAATTGAAAATTTAACATTAAAAACAAAATAAATGACAATTTATAAAATAATGTCAAAGTCAAAAGTTGTAAAACATATAGTCCTGGCCCACCTTCAGGCAAAGATACAGTTATGGCCCACTTGTGACATTTATTATTATGCAATAGCTATATTTATCTCTACGATTACTTCAATTAGTATTTTTTGCCAAATCATATATTTCATTGTCATTCAAATCATCCGATTCCTCATTTTTCTCCTTTCTGAAATCGAACTCATCTTCCAATTTCTCAATTTCGTAGCAATAATGGCAAATGTTTAAACCATGCTTAATCTCTACTGGCACATGAATATTGTGAGAAACCGGGATGTACTTTTTATGTGCTATATTTTCGTTGACCTCAATGGCTTGATCCCTTTTCTTCGATGTTGATGGCATAAACAGTAGTTCACCTTTTTTATTTGGCATTAATGGTGCCAATGGCGATTGATCCTTATTATTAATGATAGTCAATAATGTTCTTGATTTCTCTTTTTATGATATTTTTAACCATAATTTAAAAAGAGCTGCAAATTCAGCCGAGTGCTCTTGTTCAATGCGTGAAGTACTCTTCAAGTCTTTCCCAACGATGTCCATAAACTGATCACAATTATTATTATTATAGTTGGTTATTAGACAGGCAGCTAAGCTGATATGTCTGATCTTAACACTACTGTCACAACAATAACAACAACCGTCAGGCACGGCAAAATCACAACACCAATGAGTCGTACAAATTTTTGAAAGCGTTCACATTTGGACGATTAACCAGCTCAGACGGCAAACCATTCCAACAGTCGACCACTCTATTGAACAAACAATGCTTCAATGGATTCTGCTTGGACCTGTAGCCATCCAATTTATATCCATGTCCCCTCAGGTGGACGTTCCGGTTGAACTTGAACATTGCTTGCAATTCCGGACAGCTATAGTTACCATGGAGTATTTTATAGGTTTCTATCATACTATCAATAGTAGTGCTTTCTTGCGTTGAGTTAATAGAATCGTGAACTTCACTTGTATTCTCACAATGTTTTAGGCTTGATCCTAGACATTTAGACTAGTCAAAATTGTTTTCTTCTAATGGAAGTAGCCCACAAGCTCCAAATCCATTTACTAACATTTCTTTACGAATACACTTATTGATTGACTCTTCTAATACAGGAGCAAATGTTGTAAATTTTGTGAGAATCTCTCCTTGGTGGGACATATGCCACTGTCGGACTGCATTTTTCACTGGCCGAAATACAGCATCATCTCCCGGCTGGAGAATTCTCTTCATGTTTGGGTACAGAGCAATGAAATGAATTTTCAACTTTGTGCACAACTCACTGATTTGAAAACTCAAGTGTGATTTGTGCCTGTCGACGAACAATATTACTGGGAATTTTATTCCTGCGTTCACAACATTTGGATAAAATACATAACTGATGTATTGTAAAAGTTTTTTGCAGTCATCCAACCATTATCACTGCTAGCGATTCCCCATTTGGGGCTGATGTTCAGGACAACTTTTTCAGGAATTCCCTGATACAATTATCACCATGGGGTCACATACCATTCCACTTGCTGAAAATGTAAACATTACAGTTACGTTTTATTTTGCACATCCTCTTTCTATTGAATATACGTTTTTTGATCCCTTTATGGCGAGAACTCTGCCCGTTGTTGGACAAATGTTAAATCCTGTTTCATGACCATTAAAAATCTAAAACTTGTTTGGATCTAAAACTGCTTCATGAAGGTTTTCCACATCGATGTATTCCTTGATTTCCTTAAACCATTTCTTTATATCTGCTTCACTTACGCATGAGCTAGCCGACGTCATACGTTCGCTGGTGAGATAAGTCAAGGCAGGATGGCGTTTTAAGAAGGCTTTTAACCAGCCATCTGCAGGTCTATTCTGTACGAAAGGATTTATCCTAGGGTTCTTGTCTAAAAATATTTTAACATTATGTTTCAAGTTGTCAGAAAATCTTTTTTAGCAGAATGAAATAACCGGTTGACTAAGCTAATATCTTCTTCAGTTGTAAGCACTGAAGCTGGCCTGAAAGACTTTTTTTCAAAGGATTTTTTACTCTTGACCGGAATGTAGTGCGAGGAATTTCAATTTTTTTGCAAATATCTCTTACTGAATAACCATTTTGTGAAAAATACACCAAGGCAAAAATGTTCAAATAAGCAATTTTCTTATCAAAAACATATGGTTCGATTCACACACAATAAATGTCACCTAACAAATAGTGACACACTGTGACAAATTGATGAACTAGATCGGTAAAATAGGGTCCTAGCTATTAGTTTTAATAATCAAAATAATTCACAGATGGCAGGTTTCCTTATTTTTTAAGTGGGCAATCACTATGAGGTGGGCCGTTACTATAATATGGTTTACCCTATTTCCTTTATTGAAGAATGTCAGTTAAATTTGACTGCAGTTTAAATTCAAATGTTGGCAATTACAAACATTCAATAAGTATTTTATTTATTTTTGAATTACATTATCGATGTGCAATCTGTAAGAAAAACAGCTCGAATATAAATTTAAAAAAAAACGAGGTGGTTGGTAGCCCAGTTGTATAAGTTGAAGGCTTTCGTACATACAGCGTACTGAAGATTGTGGGTTCGAATCCCACTGCCGACCATTCCTACTTTCACAACACAAGGTTTATTTTATGTGAAAAGTGTATTTATGTTCAGTGAGCCCAGATATTTTTTTTTTAACATATTCTGTTGTTGAAAAGTTTGTCTTAATATTATGGAGTATTTCTATTACAATATTGAATACATTCAGTTCACTTTTCAGTCAATATTTTCACTATGATTTTTTCAAACAAAAAAACTTTTTTCCTCCCATAGAAATCATTTTTATTCCTAGAAATTTTTAAGAGGCTATAGGCAGTATGGAAATAATAAATATAGTTTTAAAATTTATAAACTTCCTTGTATTTATTATCTTACCATAATAATTCAGTAAAATTTGGTTTGAGTGGGATCTATTCTTTCAACAATATAATATACAATAAGTTAACAGGTTTCACATGTGTGATTAATTTTCTACTACACCTCTTGGATTTTTTAAAAAGTAAAGCAATTATAGAAGAATTGTTTTGATTTCAAACTTATGACCCGTTGAATTTCATCCCGCATCCGAATCAACGATAACTATTACATAATGCAATAAATTATTATCTAAATTTAATTAAGTTTTAATGTCGTAAATCACATTTTATTCATGTAAATGTCAAAAATAATATTTTTTTGTTCGATTTTTTTATTAGGTTGACTTTTTACAAAATACAAAGATTTAAAGACAGAAGAAATCTTACATGTTTCTATCTTGAGCAATGGGATGTTTTTTTTCCTTTTTGTGCCGCTAGAGGCGCCCTTGCTAATCCGGTCTATTGTCAAATTCAGTGTTGCCAACGGGGGCGATTTACTTCTTCTTCTTCTTATGGTCGCTCACAATCTAACCTCCAAAATATCACTCTAGTTTATTTAAAATTAAACAACTTATATATTATTATACATGATAACTTACAATAGGTTTAGAGTAATCATTGTACATTTTTTACAAATAAAATTGTTCATCTTTTTTTATATACCTATTACCTACCTAAATACAAATTGAAAAATACAGAACAGCACCCCTGAGATTTATTCTCAAATTTATGCGCAACAAAATCAACAACTTCTTAGCAACTCAATCAACAACTTCTTAGCAACACAATAGAAAACAAACTTCCCGACGTTGGCATCACTGAAAAAAACATCTCTACGTTGGCAGCACTGAATTTGACAATAGACCTGATTAGAAGTTCTGCCACCTAGTGTGTATTGTCGGAAGCTCCCCAGAAAACTTCCCATTTGTATCCACTTTGAGTCAAGTTTTTACTTTCTACGCTAAATTTGGAATAATCGTAATGTCGATTTATCATTCAAGGATACTACCAAAGAATTTGCAACTGTTAAAATCTTTATTTCAGTATTTTATCAAATAGGTCTTAATAAAAGTATTTCTCAACATTGATCATTACAAAATATGATATGTTAATCTATTTACAATTTTTGGTAGTCAAGTTGTTTATTTATTTGAAACATATTATGTCTACAGTGGAAAAAAACAAATATGGTAGACTTTAATAAATTTATTTCTACCCCTTTGATTATGCATGCCTACGCATTTATATTTTTTATTCTTGATTTATGTGCTGTTTCTAATAATTTTTGAGTATTAGTTGGTAAATTATCTCGATTTTTAATCGACTCTTATTAGGATGTGGTGTTAAAAATAAATCTCAAATTTTGAATTACATACTTAATGCATAATTTATTATTTTTCGTAGGCATAATATTGTAATTTTATAATTTTAAAAATATCTATAAATTATTTTTTTAATACTCTTTAGTAGCAATGGTATTTTTAGTTAATTTTGTCCAAATGGGAAAAAATGTTGTGTGAAAAAATTAGCACACTAATAATTAGGTTAATATGAAATTAAATTAGATGAATATTGATTTTATAGTAAGTGTGTAAGATCGTTAGTTGTGATTCTTTTATACATAACAAATATTGTTTTTAAACATATTTGTAAAATTTTGTAATGAAATAAATAATATCCGAATTCATATTATTATTTTAAAAATTAAACGTTTTTTTTTTAAATAATCGGTGTATTTATTTTAGTGTTAAATAAACATGCTAGTTTTATATGACGGCTTCATTGCATGTTTAAAATAATAATGTGGCAATTTTTTTTCAAATTGAACACTGTTAGTACCTGAGAGGCAACTTGTCTTAATCCAAAAAAATAAAACAATTTTTCAGTGTTTTTTTTGTCTGGTTAATGCAGCGTATATTTTGAATATGTATTTAAGTCATTTTACCCAAGAAAACTGTCATAATTATATATATTATTTTTTGGTTATTCTCTCCAGAAATAAAGAAAATCCAGTGTCATTTTCCGTATCGAATGTACATCTCATTCCATTTTGGAAAAAAATTGACAAATGTGTCATTTTAAATATGCAACGTCTGCAATGCTAGTTAAGACTGATTTTTTTATCAAATATAAGGCTTTCATGGCTGACTTCTATAATATCAAAGTTATCCGGACTGTGGTATGCTGTTGTAGTTTCTTCTCGATATATGGTCACAAATGGCCTTTTATCACACAGACACTGAAGAGGTAGCCTACATACTGAAACCACAGAAAATTGGAACCTGTGAAATTCGCCACACTGTCTAGTTACAATCCCAACACCACCTATATAAGAAGGCCTTAGCGCTACGTCACAGCGGGAGGCCCAGCATTCACTCTTCTATATCTGTATGTGCTTACCTGTACGCTATGATATCTGTCTTCACGTGGGCAGCGGTGACGCGAGAGGCCAAAAATGGCCGCCAGCACTAAGGCCTTCTTATATAGGTGGTGTTGTTACAATCCTAGGTCTACTGTCTCTACTATCTCCATAACAAGCATACCGTCTCCAATCCATAATTCCACTTTAATAATATAATTTTTTGTGGCTTTTTCAACATATTGAATACTCTTACCTAGCTTAAAAAAAGAATGTTATGTGACTGGTAACTAAACCATGGAGAATGCTCCGTTAGAATTTATGTCATAGATATATTTTTAAAAGGAAAATATTCAGCGTAAATTGATGATATTTTTATGTTAAGAGCCGGACACTCGAAAATGGCTGTTTTTATATAAACGTTGTTCCCTTAATAGGTATCGTAGAACAACAAAAAAGGAAGTGTGCTTTAAGTTAGAGCTTTGGCTATCAAGTCTTCCAATTTGAATTTATATTTTCCAAATTTAGTTCGATAGAAAAAAAATTCAAAGTTTGCTCTATATTTTTATAAATCATAATGGTTTAGGCTATCTACTCAATAAAAAACGCTTTAAAATATACCAAAATGCGTGTCTTTTAATTTTCTTCAAAACCATCGTCTTTTTTTATTTCTATTTAATATAGTTTTGCAATTAATCGGTAATAAGTGATTGGGCGCCTTTAGAAACAAAAACTGTATACGCTCCATACAAATCCTAAAATTCTTCATTCGTGAGAGAACGTTGTGGCGGGCGGACGTGTCGCTCTGTGCTCTGTAGTTTTTTTCTGCAGAAACCTTCCACTTTCTAATGTTGATCATTTGGGGCTAAATGCAATATTTGTGAGAATCCATGGTTGTCAAAAATTTTATATTTATTTATTTTTTATATGTTTTTTTCCTTCTACATTTTTTTCTTTACAAATATTTATAAATTCAATATTTTTTTTCCATAAAATAATATAAAATTACGTTTTGACGTATTTTTTATCGTAATATCTTAATTAGATATAATAAGTTTTTACCACATAATTCTTGACTTTTATCGGTAGCTAAGTCAAAGAACCTATCATCAACAAAATTGCGTAAATAGTACGTTGATAATATAGTAATTGGTTTATAACTACATACGTACCTACAATATATTATATGAACAAAAAAGTTTTTATGTTACACAAAAATAAAAAGAAAATAAACTTAAATGAAGCCAACCTCTACTCGGGGTTTGAATCTTGTCTTAGATTAGACGGGACCGATTGATTGGTAGAAAATGCTTTAAGTTAACTTCCACCGGCTATACCTACCGAGAAGAGTGTACTTTAGTAAAACAAAACTCATGTGCGTTTATTCAATAAGCTATTAAAAAGTTGGTCTTATTAATGTCACTCAACTTCGTCGAAATACGCACTCAACGAATACGAACTCAAATAGTACTTATAGAACTTCATTATATTTAATTCTTCAAACACACTATTTTCAACTTTGTAATACCGAGTCATTATAAATATTTATAAATAAAACTAACTTTGCAGTATTACAATAGATTATATTTCGGATAAAAAATGTAATATATTGTAATACTGCAAAGTTAGTTTTATTTATAAATATTCATTATATTCAATTTGAAAAATATCCATTATTTGACATGACACAAACTTTTAAATGTATTAATTAACCTGATATTTATGGTTTGGCTGCCAACCCTGACTCCGATTGCATTTTGACTAAGGATAAAGAAATGAACATAATATCATTGTGTCAGCAGGGTAGTTAAGTGACAGAGACAGCGAGAAGAAAGTTCAACCTGTCTCACGCACAATATGACGAGGTGCGCGCGGAGAAGCGGGGACAAAACTCAGTTCGGTGATTTGAGTGTCCGGCTCTTAATGTTCTGTTTAGTCATACTTCACCTGAAAAAGAAAGCTGGATTTAAAGATTTCTAAAATCTTAGCCAGCGATAATTGCTTCTTCATCATTATGTCCACAAAATATAAGAAATCACCTGACGTCAGAGCAATAACTTCTTCTGTCCTCTTGCTCCTTCCGTGTCCCTTA
Source organism: Mystacides longicornis (assembly GCA_963576905.1). NCBI lineage: Eukaryota > Metazoa > Arthropoda > Insecta > Trichoptera > Leptoceridae > Mystacides > Mystacides longicornis. The sequence continues at coordinate 3,077,444 of OY756433.1, read as the reverse complement.
TTTCTATCCCCCACCCTTGACCTTCATCCCTTTACTTCTACCTAATTTTGTTGTCTGTAAAATTGTACAATTCTTTTTTGTATCATAACTGTCTATGTTTTTTAATTAATGTCACTTAAAATAAATACAAATACACTTTTGACATCTTTCACATAAAGTAAAGCTTGTGGTGTGAAATTGGAAATGGTCGACACAAGAGTTCGAAATCCCTAATGAGCAATGAATATAAAATTAAAAAAGAATATGCTACAAGAACTGAGTACCTATAGAGAATCTGTTCCCCGGAAAACTAATAAACTCAATAAAAATACTCATAAAACACTTTGTGAACTTTATTTAAAAAATATATACATCACGGTACATAGATCTTCAAAATCTAACTTACAGTACAAAATAAATATACAATTATAATAAAAAATTGTTAAATATAAAGACAAATCTTTACTACAAAATGTCATAGGGCTTACAAAGAGAATTTGATAGAATACACTTCAGCAATTCAAGACAAAATTGGAGAATCAGTATAATATACAATTAACAAGGAATGACTAAAAGGAATCGAGAAGACTGTCCTAGAATGACATGTGAGCGTTGCCAATGGTCTCAGGGTCAGTACTAAACTATAGGGTATTTTTCAAAATTTATAAAAACCATTCAGATATATTCTTTATTTAAAATAGTATTTGATGCAAATTTTTCATTAATATGTATGTTTGATTTTAATGTCGCTCTATTACCTGGACTGTACATTTTGGTGCCATCTTAAAAGAGGTTCGAGTCAAGAGTAGGAGAAAATGAATGTGAAAAATTATGCTGTTGAATAAAACGAACGATTTTTGTCTGGATAGGAAAGAATGAAAGTCCGTACTCTTTGCCTACCCCCTTCGGAAAAAAGCGTGATGGGTAAAAAAAAGACAAAAGGAATTGGAACCATTACAGGCTAACATTCATCAAAGGACTGTTTCCACTTTATTAAGTAGCAATAATTGTAAATTACAGCTGGGCTTAAGCCCCCTTGCGTTTAGGTCAATGGGTTGTATGAAGTTTTTTCACCACCGAGGGCAGCACTGAAAAAGTGCAAATAAATTGTTTAACTTTTACTGTGCTATACACAAATACTTTATCTTTTGAATGTATGTTATAAGGAACAATAATTAAGAAAGGTCAATAACAATGATGCCCAAAAAAAGAACTGTGATTGTTAATTTACGATATTTCTATTCAGTGTTCTAGAGATTATTGTGACTACAATCATAGCAATAAAATTATAAGGTTTTAGATATATTTGGTAGGTTATAAATATTGTTATATTATATTGAAAGAAATAAAATAGACATCAAATCTCTAAGTTTTATCCAGCCCAATATTAAGTTCTAAATAGTTTTTTTGTAAGCTAGAGAGACTAGTGCCCGAGATAATGTAAATGCTCTTTCATAGGAAATTGATGAATTGAGTATTTTAAATTACAAAAAAACTTGATACTTTTTTACAACTAAGCCTTTTAAAACAAGGTATGCTGAAAATAGAGGAAAAACTATTATTTAAAGGATAATTGTCATTTTAGTCTAAAATTGCATCATAATATTTTTTTCAATTTAAATTTGTCATTGTACCTATAATAATATATATATTTTTTAGTACAGTAATTAAATCAATATAAAAAAAAATATGTTGTGTTTTGTACCTTATAAACTCAATAGTTAAAGGCAACTTGAGCTTTGTTTTTACATTACAAAATGATGAAAAGTGCACTCCAAAATGTATGTATCAAGTAGATCTCCCCATTCTAAGAACATCATGACAATAACATCAAAATTAGAAAAAAAATTACCAGAAATCTAAGACTTGAATGTACATAACTTTTTTATCATCATTAACCCTAGAAGCCTAATCTACGTCTGCGAGGCGTACACGAAACCGAATATCGTTTGTCTCTTTCTAACGGTTGAAGCTAGCGCGTCGTGCTCTTTCGCCAACTCAGTGGCCGCCGGGAGCTAGCGTACGGTGCCCTTATCATTAAGGTAAGTCCCGCCATTTTTGATTTATAGAAGTATTGCACGCCTGCGAGACGTATGATTAGGCTTTGCGTAACTTTTAACTAGGTTTATATGATTTTACTTTTTTCTGTTTTTCGTTTATTCTGCGTTGTTTAAGATAATATAAAATATGTCACGGGTTCGAAGATTAGACGAAAACGATATTTTAGCAATCCTAAACGATGAAGATGATCCTTCTTTGGAAGATTCGGATTCCGAAGTTGAGGATGACCAGATTATCGACGACGTTCAAAGCGAAGACGAAAATAGTTATGTGACTGAGTATGTTTCGTCTTTACAAGAACCTGCTTCTTCTGAAAAAACCGACCCACCCCCTGTTACAAAAGATGGTCCATCATCTGACACTGACCGTGTTTCACCACCTCCCAACTTGGGGCGAATTTATCGTGTTCGTGGTAAGGGGGCGTTCAAGTATTACGTAACGCAATTTATGAAGTTTTTGTACCCCCCCTCCCCCCCATGTAACGCGCCGTAACGTTTTTCTGTACCCCCCCCTCCCCCCCCCTAAATGTTACGTAACACCCAAGGGACTATTTTTTTACTGAACTCTCGTAAAAAATAAAAGGGTTTCAAAGGGTTCCTTTACTAACTTCGGAGAAAAAAAATACTATTTATATGTTCCATAAATTTATCTTTATTTTTTCTTTTGCTGTTTTCCAAATTTTGGCATAGCTGCGTTGGCAAGTCAGCATGAGAGCCTTTATAGGCCAAGAACAGTTGATGATGTAAATGCCCCCTTTTGACCACTAACGAATGCTGACAATGAAAATAAAATAAAAATGATGTAAGTATAATACAGTCGAGGGATTCCCCGTAAAAAAATATAAAAGAAAAGGTTTGCTAATTTGGGAGGGCGAAATAAAAATTACATACAATGCAGTCGAGGTACTCCCCGTAAGACTTAAACGAAAAAGGTGCCCAACTTCGGAGAAAAAAAACAAAAATGACGTACAGTACAATCGAGGGATTCCCCGTAAAACATAAACGAAAAGGATTGCCCAACTTGGAAGATTTATTTACCAATTTTTTTTATTTAAAAAAAAAAATACCGTTACGTAACGAGTTGTTCGAACCCCCCCTCCCGCCCTTGTAACGCACAGTAACGTTTTGCAAGACCCCCCCCTCCCCCAAATTGCGTTACGTAATACTTGAACGCCCCCTAATACTCTCCGAGGTAAGAATAAGAATGGACATATTTGGTCGACTGTCAAAGCTCAAACATCTCACAGAACGCCAGCTATGAATATAGTTCGCACCTCTTGAGGTCCAGCTGGCATGTGCAATGTTTTTGATCCTGTGCAAATATTTAACTTATTCATTACTGATGAAATTATATCTGAAACTGTGAAATGGTTAATATTGAAATGATATCTAAACGCCAAAGGATAGGAAAAATTACAGCGACTCATAGAGATGTTAGTGATTTAGAAATTCGTGCATTTATTGGGTTATTGACTTTGACTGCAGTCATGAAGGATAATCATATTTCCATAGACGAGCTTTTTGATCCTACCTTTTCTGGTACACGATACGTATCAGTTATGAGCAAAGAAAGGTTTGTTCATAGTCAGATGCCTTAGGATGGATGATAAGATGTTGAGATCAACTTTCCGACCAAATGATGCCTTTAATTAGAGTTAAAAAAAGAAAATTTTCTATGAAAAAATAATATGTTTCTGTTGATTTTGAAGAAGTTGATTTTTTTGTTCCAATTTATTCACCTAGTTTTATTTTTGTAATAAATAACTGTGGTTATAGTAATTATTCATAAGAGTGTTGTTTTATTTTTAGCTTATATACCAAATTTAAATTTCCACTAAAAAAAAACAAAATAAGGCTATTTTTTACATAAAAAACTTGAATTATATGTGTACGTCTCTGAGACGTATGTTAAGGCTTTGTGTACTTCTGAAATAGATTAGGCTTCTAGGGTTAAACAAGCTTAAAATTAATGAAAACAAGCACTGTGACTCTTTGAAGTGGTTGGTTCGCACTGTGTCATGCGGAGGCCGTGGGTTCGATCCCAGGTGCCGACCATCTTCCTCTTTCACGACACAAGCTTTAAGTAGCTTACTGTGAAAGAGTCGATGAGTGTATTTGTGTTCACTTTGAGTGAGCACAGATTCATTTAAAAAAAAGAAAGAAGTTGTCTGACGTGAGATCAGATCGGGACCATGAGGTTGACCACCCCACGTCCTTAAACCTCAACTGGTCAGAAAAGGCACAAGAGCCTCGAACGCCTTCGAGAGCAATGGAGAGCTCTTGATGCCTCATGTTGGTTTGGGTGGGATCCGCGGCGGGCTTGATTTGTGTGGGGCCGGCTTTTCGGTTTGGTTGCTTTGATCGAGCTGGGGGGTCGGTTCGTGCGGGTCGGGTTTGCTGCGGATTGGTCTCCTCCGGACTGGCTTGCGTAGAGTGGGGGACCTTAACGGGAGTATTGTATGTCTGATGTAAGAAGTCATGGAGATAAAGTTGATGCTAAAAATCAATCGCCGAATTGAGAAAGATAAAATTAAAAAAAAAGAGTACATAAAAGTGGGACAAATACTGCTAATAAAGCTTGTGTGAGTGTTTTGAGGCAGCTCTAACAATATGGCTGCCACGCTGACAGTTCAACATGACCAAGTGTCAAACTCATATCTTTTGACTAGGAATTTGAAACAATATTGCTCATATCACGACATTGATTACAATGGAGATACCTTCAAAATATTAACAGTGCCAGACATTTTGCAACATTTCTGACATGGGCCCCTGATACGTTCAACAATGAGACTCGTCAAATCACTGCTGAACTAAGAGAACTCTGAACTGCAAGCAGACTTTAAGTTATACATTGCACTTTTGAAGCAAAATAAAATTTAGAAGATTCATATTTGATTCAAAATGAATTTTAAAACATAACATTAAATAAATAATAACTCATATTAAAATTTTACTATGTTAAAAATAATGGAGACTAAAAAAATATTATATAATTTATCAAAATAATGTCTATGGTTAACAACATTGTAATATACATCTACAACTAGTTTCTATTATTATGTATGATATTATCTATTTACACAATTAAAATATCATTGGTGATACTACAATTAATAGCGCATAAGGGATTTTAGACTATTTTGCAATAGAGGATGAAAATCGGACACATCTGGCCGCTAGTATTTATAGCTCAGATCAGAAGAATAAAAAGCCCTATTTTTCGTGATCATCACATTACGCATGAAGGCCTGGACCAATTTCGCTAATTCTATTTTTGTTTTGTTTGCTATTGTCAGGAGAAGGTTCTTAATTTAATTTATCATTATACAAATTGGAATTCAATATTCGCAGTTAGGAGCACAGGACAATGTCTGTCGGGAGAGCTAGTATTTTGATATTTTGCAATTACTCAATATTGCAGTATCACCGACGATACAATACATTCACAACATGTAGAATCTTTGATTAATTTGGTTTAATAAACATACGATCACACTCTCATACAATTATAAGCGGAATATTATTGATATTTTGACATCTGTGTATTCCCATTTCATCTTGTTTTATCCAAAACACAAATGAAAAAATGATCCACAAGTCAATGATAAATGATAAAAAAAAAACTAAATCAATTGTACGGATCATTTGGCATTTAAAATTTATTTTGTGCAAACATTACAGTTAAATGGTTCAATAAATTTTAAGCATTGTTTCAAGAGACCTATCAAGCGATGGGACTGAAAAGGTCCTACCTTTTACACAAAAGCAACGCATTCTTGAAGCCTGCTTCAAAGTTATGAAAAATATTTTGCTAGTCAAACATAATGTTTAATATATTCAAGTGTACTATTTTTTTCAATATTCTACTTGTACAAGTACGTGGATAATAAGTAGTGGTTGGTACCCAGTGGTTCAGATAATGACTTTCAATTTAAAGGTTGTAGGTTTGATCCCAGGGGCCAACCATCTTCTTATTTCACAACATAATATTCACTTAGAGTGAAAAATGTCAAAAGTGGATTTCGTGTTCGCTTTGGGTGAAAAAAAAAGAATAAATTGATAATATAGTTGTTAATTAGCATTATAATTTAACAACAAATTCCAAACGATGAATAAAATCTTATAGGTACTAAATTGTAAAATATTAGGGATAGTTTGTCTGCATCTCCGTATGAGCTATGGTGAAATAAATTGAGATTAGGAAACCATAATATGATTTAATACCAATTATCTGAGAACTAATACGGGACACAAAACTTGTTCATAATCTTTTGTTATATCTGTGTAAACTGTTACATTGTATTCAATAAATAAAAAATATAATGATAATTTATTATTCAAACCATTTAACTGCATTGTTTGCAAAAACTGAATAAAAAGTTTTGAATGCGCAAATAATTTCTTAAATATTTTCTCCTTCAAGTTGTACTGTCGAATAGAAATCTAAACAAATATCATAAGTTAGAATCAGGCATGCCCATGGTGACGTCGGTTACATCTTTCACAATCATATGAGCCACCTGCCACGCCAATTCTTCTTTAGCTTTCTCCTTCTCTCCGCTAACTAACCTATTCACCACACGTTTTATCACAGAAGAATCTTTCTTTTCGGGATCGGGTTCCATAGACGATTCAAACCTGCCTAAACTATTGATACGACCTAAACATAATCCTTTATCCGTCTTCCTCCTCCACAACAAGTCTCCGTTGTATAATTGTTTCGAGTCTATCCTCATGCTGGTGCTATGTCTCTTACGGTTGTCTTCCATGGCCAACAGCGTGTTCTTGACACTGACGCTTATTTCACTACTACAGTCCGAGTAAGACTTTTTATGTTTCATAGAATGTATACTCCCTTCTATGGTTCCTATCATTTCAGAAAGGTATTTGAAGTATAAACTAGAAGAAGTAAAAGAATCGATGCACTGCTGAAGAACAACGAGAGCTAATCTGAAGGGTTTGTGAAAACAGTTGGCTAGTGGTCCTCCGTCTCGACAGATGTTCTCCTCTACCTCCAATCTAATGCCACTTCCGAATCCTAAAGGACTGGTTGCTTGTAACGAAAAATACTTTTCATATAAAATAATGGCATCGTTTTGTATTTGTTCTACATCTTTGAGATCCACCAAATTTATCTGATCTTTAAAGTTAATAACGGCTAACACGAATTCCAATATGACACTCATTTGTTCTTGTTCTAAATACTCGGTAAAATAAAACAGAGCCATTTGATTGAACAGAATATCCTCAATCGTCAGAGAACCGCTCGTTAAAACGTCTATCTGATATTTACAGTAATATTCACTTTGCAAGAAATTATCAAAATGCTTCACTTGAATCTCTTTGCAGATAATATTTTGAACGTTTCTAAAAATGTTGGGATCCACATGACCTTCGGGGTGGCATATCGCCGATATTATTGAACTTCTAACATCGTCTGGAAGGTCGAGTCTTTGGGGCGACTCCAGCGCTATGAATTTTTTGAAAATCCTCACGGCCTCGGCCAAAAGATCTTCTTTAGAATTAATCACAGGGATGACAGAACACCATTCATCACTAGGTACGATATGAGAACAACTGGCACTGAATTGTGTCGACTGTCGCCATTCGTTGATAAATTTAACATCGGAATTATAATGTGACTCCTGAGCAAATCCATTCAACTTTTCAAAACCCTTATCAAATTTTTTCACTGACGAATCAAAACTAACTGTCCTATTAATGGTTGAATGCTGCTGGGGTTTTAGCTTCTGCTGATCCTTTAGCTTACTCTTTTCTTTGGAAAAGTTCTTGGCAACCGTGTGAAAATTTTCGGCTTGTATCCAAAATTCAATTAAATTGGAGAATGATATGGAATCTAAATACTGTCTCAAATATGACAGGGAATGTCTATCGATTAATACTTCATCAAAAGTCTTGGAAAGACGGGAGTTGTGAGATGATAAATCAACGATTTGACCTGAAATATAATAAATTAAATGAATTATAAGAAATGAAATGAAAAGAACATTATTTAAAATACTCGTTAGTATGATGAAGGAAATGTCAAACATGACAAAAACTCTACTGTTAGTTGTTTATTTAAAATATTCTCACCTCTTGTAATAACATCATCCCAGGAAACAGGATGTTTTGTTGGAGAGCAATTTAATTCATTCAAGTTATTTACAGATCCACTGCAAGCTAACTCTTCGTTTGTGGGTTCAGGAGGTCTCGGACAGTTTTTAGATTTTCCACGAGCTGTAATTTGCAAAAACACCAAACAATAAAACCCATAATCATAACTCTCTTCAAATTTGATACTATTGACTTTATTTACCTGAGCTCTTCCAAAATTTCAGCATGTTTAAAACGTGTTACATATTCAAAGTGGTCAGTATTCAATAATCTATCATATAATATAGCGTTTCGAAGCGTAAAAAATGCAAACACTTGTTCCAATCGAATAAAAGATCTAATTGATATATCACGTCACGATTTTCTACTGACCTTTTGACAGATAAACAGAAATAGAAAATGAAGAAGATCAAAATAATACACAAATGTTGCCATAGTGTAAAAATTGACGCCGGAATATTTTTGCACGATAGGAGTAAGCCACATTATTGTTGAAAATCTGTCGCAAAATCAAAATCCTCGATGAGCGTTTCGGTTTAATTCAATATCCATCAGTTAAAATTATACTTTGCGTTGTTGCTGAGTAATTGTGTGCTTCGTGGCGTTGTGAACATTGGAATTTATGCAAACTTTTTCCTCGTTTAAGTATTGTTAAAATTATCTCATAAGCTGAAGCACTATACATAAGAATATACTATGTGCCTGTAACAGAATAAATATTTTGTAAAGATACACAACTCAATTTCGTATAGCCAAGAGATCACCAACAACTTATAATATTAATATAGGACTTATGCTGGGTTGCCATTGAAAAATATTGTTATTTTGGCGGTAATTTTAAAATCATGTTCACAGGGCATTTAAACTTCAACGCAAACGCACGCACGTGTCCCGCGTGTTGATTTTCAAGTTTACTTACATAAGAAAAAAATCAAATTATTATTTTACTGTCGTATTGTTAACATACGTATTATATTCAATAACATAGAGACATTTAGTTTCCTTTATAATAAACAAGGGCTTACTCTTTACAATCGCCTAATATTTAAATATGTAGCTATGAAAAAGTACCACTGTTGCAGTATTACAATTATTAATGTAGACTCGTATTTCACTTTTAAGGCAATGAATAATATATACCACCAAGTACTTATTATACTTACTTAAAAACTATTTTGTGTTTTTCTCGGAATGAAAATAAGTAATGATATTATATTTGATCGGAACCATGCATATTTATCGACTTTTGTGTTTGAAATAATTCAGCTGGAACCAATAATAAATTCCTTACGACCGATTTCTCCATCTCTTCGAATGCACTCATAATTTGAATAAGAATTATCCACTAATCGTACCATTATAATTATTCGGTAAAATTTGAATTTAATCTAATTCATCCATCAACAACATACACAATAATGAAACACGCTTCACATATGTGACTTATTTCCTACTATACCGCCATTTTTTGCATTTTTTTCAAAGTTATGGAAGTATAGAGGAATTGTTTTTATTGCAAACTTATGACCCGTCGAACTTCATCCCGCATCCGAATCAACTATAATTATTATTATCATAAACTGAATTTAATTCAAGTATAACGAGTCAAATATTTTTTTTATTCTGGGTTAGGTCGAAGTTCGACGGGCGGGTCAGCTATAGTAAATAATAAATACTTAAATACCACCCTGGCCAGCCCTGGTTTTCGCAATATGATTTTCTTTGGCACTCTACTATTACTGGGTGTAGTTTTATCATTCATAACTTCTAAAAGAGCAACAGCGAGCAGCTTATTTTTTGATATGTTAAGGATATATATCTAGGCTATAATTTAACATAAATTTCAAAGCGTCGGAAGACGTCGGTAAAAGTGAAAATCTTCGACAAACTTATGGAAGAGATTTTTTTTAAATAATTTTACAGTATTATTAAGAAAAAACTTACAACAAATAGAATACCAAAAAATTTTATGGCTGAAATGTATCTATATAAAATAAGGTTTTCAAAAATATATAACACATACCATTAGTTGTTATTTGAATTTGAAATGTAACAAAATATAAAGTGGAAAATGTGTACCAGTGTACCTAAAAAACCATTAAATAATATTTGCAACTGTTCTACCATATTGCACAGTGCGGCGTTCCGGCACCTTTTTCACGTTTTTTTTTTAAATTTCAGCAACTTTTATTCTTAAAAAAAGCCCCGACATACCTAATAGTAAAGACAGAACAACGTATGTAGGGAAAGCCAAGGGCGTCGCCAAGGGGGGAGAGGGGGGCAGCCGCCCCCCCCACCCTAGAGATTTGAAAGTGTAGCCACTTCATATTCAGAAGTGGTTGGTGGTCTAGCGGTTACGACGTCGTACTGTTTCGTGCGGAGGCCGTGGGTTCGATCCCAGGTGCCGACCATCTTCCTCTTTCACGACACAAAGCTTTAAGTAGCTTACTGTGAAAGAGTCAATGAGTGTATTTGTGTTCACTTTGAGTGAGAATAGTCTATGAATGGGTCAAATTACCCCCCCCCCCCTATAGGAAAATTAAAAAACGTGCCAAGTAGGTATGTATACTTAAGTATAAAAAAGTTATTTTATCTTGCATCATTTAAATTTAACATTTTTTGGTCCACATCCACGCCACGTGATTCGCCGGCATAGTCTGGTAGGTACGTTAATATAATTAACCGTAAGAAGTCCAACATTGTCCCTAATTTATGATTTTGGTGACATAGTTATATTGTCTTAAGTACCTACTTATTAAATCTGTCTGCTCTGGCGAAAACACCATAACGGAATAAACTAGTTTATTTGAATTTAAAAATCGAACAACAACACTGCCTGACTGTCTCGTTGCCTCGTATAACACAAGACAATATATTACAAACCAACCAAAATATCTTAACCTGCATGGCTTTTAATTGCTTTTAACCATTTGTTAACCACTTCTCTGACGAATGACTTCTATATTACTGTTTAGTCACTGCCTTCTACATTACTTAAATAGAAGGCAGCGTGTAGTTCATGGCTATCATTCTTCTAAACCCTATAAAGTCAAAATTATCTGGGTACAATTTGATATCACGACACTTGATCAAACGAAATGGGCGAATAATAGACGAAAATTCATCGATAAAAATTCTATTTTTTTTGGAAAAAATCTCCATTTATACCTATCTTATTTTTTTCCAAAACTGAATATTATTATGTAATGCATATTTTGTGTGTTTATTTTCTCTTCAATTTAGCGGGCTATTTTCTTCCAATATATTCATTAGTCATTTTATTGCCAAAAAGTGCGTACGGTAGTACTAGGTAGGTACCTACTTTTATTTTTTTGTTTTTGGACTTTCATTTTTGGTCGTTGAGGTACCTTGATTTTTTGTACGTAGGTATTATAAATTTCTACCAATATACCATTATACAAATTCTTAAAAAATAATTTTGCGTCTATTTTTGTTGTTGTTTGTATAAGTTACCCTGTTTGCGCCCTTTTTCCCTATTCCTGTATTGTTTTTTGTCCTGGCAACACAATCCCAAAAATACTTTTATCCAAAATTTATCCTACCTACAACCTACAGTTCAAATAGAATCGCTACCCGCGCAACAAGTATTCTTACGCAAAATTCGCTGTAAAAATAACCAAATTATCTCAAATCAAAATAAACCTTATACAAAACCATATAAAATATTGTGAATTCACAAGTGTCAATATAGACGAGGATTAAATCAACGCGGGAAGGTCAAAGCAGGAGATCAACATCGAGGTAGGTTTCCTATTTTTCCTTTCCAATTAAAATTTACCGCAAATCCAGCAACCAACGCAAACATAAATGGTCCTTCAACGCCGATAATTAGTCCAAGGGGTTTTTTACAGTTGTTTTTTACAATTGTATTTAATCTTTAAATCCTTTCTATATTTGCATTTCATAATATTTTGTATATACCTACATATCTCCGCAATTATTTCGCTATTACAACAATACTACAACATTCTTGTACATTTCTATTTCATTGCCATACGAAAATAATTTTCTTCAGTTGATTCTAAATATTAAAATCGCACCGAAATAATTTGTCTATGATCAATAATCGCATCTGCAGCTCTTGTCTGTGGTCTATCTGTCATTCTCTGCGGTTTGACATTGACATTGTCAAAGCGTCGCAAACAAAGTCATTTTCATTGCGAGAAAGAACTTTGAATATTATTTTATGTTTTTCAGATATTATTAAATTGTTTTATTTATTAAGTGATACGTTTATCCATAACAATGCCGCTCTCAATCCAGGAAAGAAACGTTAAATTGTTCGAAAGTAAGTTGACGAGCTATTTGGATAAGATCAAAAGCATTCTTAATAAAGTAAGTCAGGCCGATAAATTAGGTTGTGTTGTGTTTATGGAGGAAGCAGAAAGCTTAAAGAATTTGTACTATGCAACTATGGATAAATATCAAGAAGCCAAACTTGAGTTGGACGAGACATATATTCCTAATTTTGCACAGGATGAGTTTGACGTAACCTATCAATCGATCAAATATATTTATTTCAAAAGTAAAACTACAAATGAAATCAAGGTGGAGCAAACAACGCAAATTAAGACTAGCCTTCCTAAACTGCCACCCCTTAAATTACCTGTGTTTAGTGGGAAAGTATCAGAATGGATTTTATTCTACGAGACATTCTCTAGGGTGATAGATAAAAATGATGAATTGTCTGACGCGGAAAAGGTGCAATATCTGGTAGGACAACTCTCAGGTAAAGCTCTCAAAACGATAGAAGGAGTTCCCCCAACCCCAGACAATTATTCTGTCATTTGGGAAATGTTAACGGATAAATACCAAGATGACAGAGTTATGGCTACATATTACATTGATCAATTGTTGACTCTTAGCAAAGTCAATGGTCCAAGTGATTTGGAAGTTTTTATGGATAAATTTCTGTCCTCAGTATCTGCGTTAAAGCAACTTAAATTGGAAAATGTGTTAGAGTTTTTCCTTATAAGACTAGGTACAAGTAAGCTGGACAAGCAAACCATTAATGGATTTGAGACATCACTGATGGGACAAAAAGGCATTCCTTCATTTGATGATTTTTCATCTTATATTAGCGAACGTGTAAAGTTATTAAGTAGAACATCCCAATCGGTAGATGTTTCAAATCAACGTAGGGCAGGCAGCAAAAATTATACGCAAGCATTTGTAAATTTAAATAATAATCACAAATTTCACACAAAATGTGTTAATTGCAATAATGATGATCACTTCTTAATATACAAATGTCCAGAATTTTTGAAATTGCAACCAAAAGCTCGATTAGATCTAGCAAGAAATAAAAAGCTTTGTATAAACTGTCTAAGTTCGTTTCACATGAAACAAAATTGTAGATCAAATTCTACTTGTCATATCTGCAAATTAAGCCACCACACTTTATTACACATACAATCGAATAGAACGCCTTCTGCAGTTGAACATATTGCAGATGTATCATTATGCAGTGTTGATGACCCTTCGCAGTACTGTCATAAACGCACCATTTTACTAAGTACAGCTGTACTTAAAGTTCGCAATGCTTCAGGTAGATGGGTAGCTGTAAGAGCATTAATTGATAATGGCTCGCAAAATGATTTTATATCTAAGGCTTGCAGTGAACGTCTAGGTTGCAACATATTTTCAAACACAGCTCAAGCCTCTGTACGAGGTATAGGCAACGCTACACACCCAGTATTAGGGGTGTCTAAGGTGCGACTCTATTCAAGACATTCATCTTATTCTATAGAGGTACGGCCTCTGGTGGTTGATAAAATCACTGATAAATTACCAACGACACAGGTAGATAGAAATGTCTTATCATACTTACAACATGTACCACTCGCTGATAGTCAATTTCAAATACCAAAGACTATTGATTTGGTATTGGGAGCTCAATGGTTCCCTGTGATTTTGAAACAAGGACGGGTAGACGGCCCGCCTGGATGTCCACACGCTTTAGAAACTTCATTGGGATTCATCGTAATGGGAACCGCCCCCGCAGCTGAAATTAGTGATTTGGGGAGAACATTTTGTGCAATCACTAATGAGCCTAGTATTGAAACGCTTATTGCTAAATTTTGGGAATTAGAAAAGATTCAAGATAAGCAATTTTTATCACCCGATGAACAAAAATGTGAAAATATTTATAATGATTCAACAACGCGCGACTCATGTGGTCGATACACAGTATCATTACCCTTTAATAAGGACCCTAAGTTATTAGGAGATTCATATTCATCTGCGGAACGCAGATTTTACGCATTGGAGAAACGCATTCTATCCACGCCTTTTATAAAGCAGGAGTACGATAATGTTATTATTGAATACCTTGATAAAGGTTATTTAACGCAGGTTACGGAAAGTACTCATTCTGGGTATTATATTCCACATCACGCAGTTGTCCGAGAGGATAAATCCACTACAAAGGTACGCATTGTATTAGACGCAAGTGCTAAATCTAAATCAGGATTCGCACTTAATGACATTTTATTTTCTGGGAAAAATTTACAATTTGAATTGTCAAATATTTTACTAAATTTACGATTTTATCCTATTATTCTATCAGCTGACGTCAAGCAGATGTATCTTCAGGTGATGGTTAAAGAAGAACATAGATGTTACCAACGTATTCTATATAGATTTAAACCACACGAAGAACTAAATACATATGAATTTACTCGCGTATGTTTTGGTTTAAAATGTAGCCCATTTTTGGCACTACGTACAATCCGTCAACTAGCATCTGATGAACTTCACAAATTTCCAAAGGCTTCAGAAATTGTCAACCGAGACATCTATATGGACGATATTGCTACAAGTGTGTCTACGGTAAGCGAAGCAGTAACATTATCAAAACAGTTAATTGATTTGTTCAAGGCAGGTGGTTTCGATTTGATGAAGTTTACCAGCAATTCATCAGAGGTGCTCAAAGAAATACCAGAATCTTCACGATTGTCGCATACTGTGCAGTTTGGAGAGAGTGATCTATTAAAGATTTTAGGTTTATGTTGGGATCCGATACAAGACATATTTACATTCCAAGTAAATGTGGAGTCACACAAATGTACAAAACGTAATATGCTATCCACTATAGCAAGATTATGGGATATAATGGGATTTGTAGCCCCGGTAATTTTGTACGCTAAGCTTTTGGTAAAACAGTTATGGCTGCTAAAAATAGACTGGGATGATTCCCCCCCGCAAGACATTCAATCAGCATGGGAACAATTTGTATCAGAGCTACCCATGTTGGAGCGTATCAGGATTCCGCGTCATGTTGGTGTTTTTCAAAGGAATTGCATATTGACAGTTGTGGGCTTTTCAGATGCAAGTGAAGCTGCTTATGGAGGAGTGGTGTATATACATGTTGAAAACAAGGATAATAATTCAATTTCAGTGAAGTTATTATGTGCAAAATCAAAGGTGGCTCCGGTGCAATCGGTAAGCCTCGCAAGACTGGAATTGTGCGCTGCGTTACTACTGTCGAATCTCATTCGAGCAGTGTATGAACTATATTCTAAACGGCATGAAATTAATAAAACTGTTGCATTTTCAGACTCAACAGTGACTCTAGGGTGGATACATTCTTCCCCGCACCGATGGCAAACATTTGTGGCCAATAGGGTAGCAAAAATCCAGGAAAATATGAACCCGGAGGATTTCTTTCACATCAGCGGAAAGCAAAATCCAGCGGATTGTTTGTCTCGCGGACTTACACCGTCGCAATTTCTTAGCCATCCATTGTGGATGGAGGGTCCACTGTGGCTCAAGCAAAGGGTACAAGATTGGCCGATGCAACAATTTAAGCAGGGAATAGAAAATCCACCGGAGGAGAAACCTGTTTGTTTTCTTGTGTCGCAATCAAAACCCTTCCCTTTTCTTTATGATTTGGCATTGCGAGTGTCTTCGTGGCCAAAACTCTTGCGCATCGTGGTATATGTATTGAAGTTCATTCGCAAATTACCTCGGTCTCACAAGATTGAGGTGGCTGATATGGAATTCGCTGAAAGTGAAATCATTAAAGCATTACAACATGTTCACTTCCAGGAATTTTTCCACAAGGGAAAATCATCCTCAGCAGCCTTTCGCAGTTTGTCTCCATTTATTCAAGATGGAGTGATTCGTGTTGGAGGCAGACTTTCAAACGCAAACATAGATTACGACAGTCAACACCCCATACTTTTGCCTGGAAAAGATTATGTCACTAATCTTATTATCGATTATTATCATCACAAGTACTTACATACTGGGCCACAATTATTGATGTCGCTACTGCGACAGAAATTTTGGATTTTGTCAGCCAGAGGAGTGGTGAGATCACGAATACACAAATGTGTCACGTGTTTTAAAGTTTCTCCCAAACCAACATTTCCATCAATGGCAGATTTGCCAAAATGTCGTGTGAACGAGTCGAAACCATTTGTACATACTGGTGTCGATTATGCTGGACACTTTTTTATAACTGCCAGCAGATATCGGGGTACGAGAAAGATGAAAGTCTATCTGTGCTTATTCGTGTGTATGGTAACACGAGCAGTACACATTGAGTTAGCTGTGGATCTTTCTACGCAATCATTCTTAAATGCATTTAAGCGATTTATAGCACGCCGCGGTCCATGTCTGAATTTATATTCAGATTGTGGAACCAATTTTTTAGGAGCCAAGGCACATCTTGATGCATTATATGAATTCCTAGCTTCAAATGAATTTAATAGTTCATTAAGACATGAACTACTGGAACACCGAATTAATTGGAGGATGAATTCTCCTGCCGCGCCACATTTCGGAGGAATTTGGGAGGGAAACATAAAAAGTTTCAAGACCCATATTTACAAAATAGTAGGCACTCAATTGTTGACTTACGAAGAGTTCAATACATTGTTAATACAAATTGAAGCCTTACTCAACTCGCGACCTATGTCAGCTCTTAGTTCTTCTCCTGAAGAACCTTTAGCTTTGACTCCTGCACATTTTTTGACATATACGCCTCTTAAAACTTTGCCAGCCATAGATACAACTGGTGAATCGCTTACTGCCGTTGGAAGAAAGTATCTATTGGATCATATGGTACAGTCATTCTGGAAACGATGGCGAATTGAGTATTTATCGACACTCCAGGCCCGAGGAAAATGGACTTCTCCTAGTAATCCAGTAAAGGTGGGAATGGTGGTCGTAGTGGTAGAGGAGAACACTCCTCCATTACAGTGGCCACTCGGACGGATAGAGGAGGTTTTTCCAGGAAAGGACGGTATTGTTCGAGTGGTCCAAGTAAGGACAAAAACTGGACTTTACAAGCGTCCAGTAGTCAAGATATGTCCACTACCTGTGGACTATTAATTCCTTTTTTTTGTTTAAATTTTGTTAGTTTTTCACATTTTTAATCTTTAATTTTTTAACATTGTTATTTTTCGCAATGAAAGACATACAGCGCTTTCTCCTTTTGATTTCGATTATTATTTTTTTTTTTGTTAAATCGCAGAGAATTGATGTGCCTTTCGCAGGCGATGTGTATTAAGTTATATTGATCATACTCTATTTTATTTTTTTTGTTTTCTTGTGGGTCACTCCATCTGTGACGCACCCAACTTTTCTTTTTTTTGTTGACAGTGGTCTGTCAAGGCGGGGGCCATGTTTGCGCCCTTTTTCCCTATTCCTGTATTGTTTTTTGTCCTGGCAACACAATCCCAAAAATACTTTTATCCAAAATTTATCCTACCTACAACCTACAGTTCAAATAGAATCGCTACCCGCGCAACAAGTATTCTTACGCAAAATTCGCTGTAAAAATAACCAAATTATCTCAAATCAAAATAAACCTTATACAAAACCATATAAAATATTGTGAATTCACAAGTGTCAATATAGACGAGGATTAAATCAACGCGGGAAGGTCAAAGCAGGAGATCAACATCGAGGTAGGTTTCCTATTTTTCCTTTCCAATTAAAATTTACCGCAAATCCAGCAACCAACGCAAACATACCCTTTGGAAAGCATATTTCTAGTGTCTCTCAAACTTTTAAATACCATTATAAAAAATAACGTATTTATGTATATGCTACAAGCTTTCCCGACAGCCGTTGTCCTGTGTTCCGAACTATGAATACTGAATTCGAATTTGTATGGTGATTATCATTTGACCAATGTGATTCCGACCGATGCGTCTTTTTAAACCATGTATATTCCATCCGCATTCTGTCAATCGCATCAACTATCTAACAATTGACAGTTTCTGTCAAAATTTCAAAATTGGAATAAAAATTATATGGACAAAGTACTAATAAGGTTGCCTACGTAGATTTTTCTTTAATTTTCTAATTTTTCACGCAACTTTCTTAATTTTTCTTTCATAAGAACCTTCTCCCGATAAAAGCCGATACGACAAAAAAGAATTAGCGAAATCGGTCCAGCCGTGATGCGATGAACACGGAAAATAGCTCTCCATTTAAGACATGCTATATACCAGGGGTTCCCAATCTTTTTCAGCCCGCGGCGCACTTAAAGTTTAGTATTTTCTCACGGCGCCCTACTTTTGTCAGCTATTAGGAATAAATATAGTGTTTATATATAAAATATATAGGTACATACAATAATAGTAGTTAGATAGAAAGGCACAAATACTAAATCATCAAAAATATGAAATTGAGTTGAGTTTTACTCTATTAGAAATCAAAATTGGGATGACATAAAAAAATACTTGAAATTAAAAAATAAAATACGACAGTTACTCAATCAAATTAATATGAGGGGTGAACTTGATGATTTCCGCACAGTTTTTCAAAGCGCGGGGAATAAGACAGGCTGCTCCACATTGATCTTTAATCGCAAAGCTGAAAATCAAGCTTCACATAGTGGCAAACGGAATGAAAAATTTTAAAACTCTCGAAACGCTCTAATCGATAACCAAAACTCACCAATCGGAAGTGGTCAATCTATTTTTGAGACTAATGTCGCAAGATTAAGTTTGATGAGACTCTCTTGCTCTTGTATTGTGAATCCTGCCGGAGCTTGTGCATGGAAATGATTACGGAACTACACAAATTTTTCGACATCATCATCTGCAAAGTGCTTTGATAACCATTCGGTGAGCTACGATAAGTGTTCCGTGAAAAAACTTTTTTTTTTTAAAAAAAGGTGTCGGAACTCACTTCGTGTCGAGCTTTTTATGTAATAAGATTACTTGGAACGTTCCACCGCATTAAATGAAAAAAAAAGTCTGGCTCTAATAAGACAACCAATTCATTAGATGCCGCATATTTATTATTTTCGAGAAGGAACCTTGTCCGCGCCTTCATTCTATATTATTTCACCCATAACTGAAGTTTCTTCCTAAACGCCGCAATTTTCTAGTTTCAGATTGTGCATGTTGTTGCCTTATAAATAAAGATTCAAATTATTTAATTAACAAATTATCACAGAAGCACCTACGCTAGTTATAGCAAAAAATCTAGTTCAGTTAAATATGACGCTTTCATGGCGTTCTTCTTGTAAAAAAGTGCGATTTTTTTTTCATTTAATTCGAATCAAAATAGTGACAGAAACAACGTAGTTATACATTTATTTATCTAAAAATGGATAACTGTGACAAAGTAAACCCAAAGACAATTATTGAAAAAAAGGATATTTTGGTTTATAAATACTCGCGAATATTTGTGACTTCGGATGATGATCGGTGGTTTCGGATAATGATAGGAGGATCGGCTCACGGCGCCCCTCTTTACTTTCCACGGCGCACCAGGGCGCCGCGGCGCACAATTTGGGAACCCCTGCTATATACAAATACCATTCCCGTGTGTGTGATTACAGAAAAAAATAATTGAAAAAAGTGATTAAAATACGTTTATTTACCCGTTGGCTTATCTATGATTAAAAAAAATAAAACAAAATAAATGAACTGTCAGTCAAACCTAATATTATTTTAAGCTTCGTTATATATTTTGTAGAAATAGGCATTCCGTTAATGAAAAACCGTTAAGCGAATTATCTTTTTGTCAAATTCGCAAATCGCGTGTTCGCTTGTAGGTAGGTAGGTACGTACCAAAAGGCCAAAGCTGCAGTGAACTTGAAACATAAAATTATATCAGAATTATTTATATGTGATGACTAGCTTTTGATGCCCTTCGATAAATTGTATTTTCTCTACATTTCCCTCTTAGTTCATCTAAATCTAAATTTAAAACATTTTATTTTTATGTAGGTACACGACACCACCGTAGGTTGGATAGTGTGAATGTGATTGGTGGCAAGAGAGTGCACCTATTTGTGTTCACTTTGAATGAGCCCAGATTCATTTAGTTAAAAATAAATATATTATTGTAGTACTGTAGAAAATATACACTGTAGAAAACGAAGTTATCCCTACATTATGAAAATACAATGGACGATAAGGTAAGTTTACTTGCGCTCTTGCGCATGGAACGCGACCTTACAAAAGATCTTCAAAAGACGAAGAAACATAATAATTACTCTAAATCTAGACTAAATTCAACCAACTCCGAGAGCGACAACAAGAGCGGGTGATTAGCTAATTCAAGTCTTTTGATCAGAAGATTAGCAGTCGTCTTCGGCTAGCGATAGGCATTTCATTACACTCAACTTGTAACGCATTTTGTTGGAGACGACTTCATAGCACCCAGGATTAAACTTAAACATTTGCAACACTATGTGGTGTCTCCAGGACAGCTTGTTATCGAGGGTCATTCCTAAGAATTAAATTTCCTTCGAAATAGGTACCTACAGGGGAGCCATCAATCAATATTGGAAGAGCCTGAAATTTTCATCGATTTGTGAAAACGATACTTTGACACTTAGACGGGGATAGCGACAGTCCAACTGAATGAAGCCATCATTTGTTTATGTTATTAGCGGACTTTATTCGCAATTTCGAGTGATTTGTGACAGGAATAAACCAATCGTCCGCATATTGCAGGAACTTACAATCTTGGCGCAGTAGGTAAATATTAAATAATATCGGACTTAAGACGGATCCTTGGGGAATTCCCTTGAATAATTTTCATTTGAGTAGGTACCTAACTTATCGTTCATTCCATAAGTCATAATTGACCGCTCTGAAAAAATATTATGAATAAGTTTGACTAGCAAAAGAAGTAGGGGGGGGCGTCAAAACCCGATAGTGCCTCTCCCAAGTTCTCCAAATGAAAAAAGATCCTTCCGAACATCAAAAGGCCGAATCACTCGAAAACGAGTGCAGAGTTATATAAAAAAAACATACAAAAGTACAGTCGTATTTATTATATAGGTAGTATTATGTAAATAGGTGATGGTATAGGTACGTGCGTAGAAGATGGTGATGGTGCTACGCGAAGTTTTCTATATTCCCTGTTAAGGCTTCGCGAAGAGAACCTCGCACCACTTGTGGAGCGAGCGACAACGTAATGATCAGAGTCCAAAGGCTATCGACCTGCCCCAGCCAATAATACTGGCGCTGGCTACCGGATAACTGTAAGTCTTGTGCAATACTCTGTGGGGGCGGATTATTGGCAACAACCAAGTTTCTGGAAATAATATTATTTCACGGATTCCTTTCAAGAAGATATCCTTGTAGATTTTTTTTTATTTATTTACTACACTTTCAAAAAGCATGCTGCAGTGGCGTGCGATACGCAATGTCAAAAAGCCTGGCTTACCGTATGACTTTGGTTTGGCTGGAAGAGATCCTTCGGGATAAGTCCGCCCTTTGAATCTTTAAATGTTTATATAAAAATTGTTTTTTTCTATTACACAATAAAGCTTTATTTATTATGATTTTTAACCATGAACTTTCTAAAAATAAGCTAGTTAAAATATTTTTCAAACACGTTATTTGTAACTTGTACTTTATCAATTCATTTTTTACCCATCACGCCGTGTAAACAGAGAAAACGAACCTCCACTCTTTTCTATCCAAGAACACTTCTTTCGCTTCTTACCATTAATTTCTCATACAACAAATTAATTCATTCTTCCTTTAAATCCCATTTAAGGGCATAGGGAGGCAACAAGAGCTGCCTGAACCCCCCCTCCCCTGAGGGAGTCTAGGCGTTCGACCTGTTGTGGTTTCAGGACACGAGGTGATCAACCTCACGGTCCCGATCTGATTTTTCGATTTCCTTCTTCTTACAAGATGTTAGTAAAATAGCTTTTACGAACTAATGAAACTTTAACTAATGCTCACAACTTATTATAAAGTAAACTATTCAATCTTGTATACATTCATGATTGACTACTCTGTGTAGATAATATTATCAATATCTAAGTATAAAATATATTGGGATTATTTAAAAAGTGATTGGCTAACACCATTATTTACATACGGTGACATTATTCTACATATTTACTACACTACTTTATTTTTGTGCCTATGAGCTTTGATTCAGAATGTACATCGTGAGCAAATCTGCTAAATGCTATTTTAATGATCTTGTTTTTTTTTTAGTTTTAGGCTTTTCTCCTCTATTAATAATGGTCACATTGATGAGAGCAGTCACTGTATATATTCATGAAATTCTTCAGAATCACGGCAAGTTTATTAAAATCAAATAAATACCTACACAAGCCATGGGATCCATAAACATAACATTATCTTCTTGTAGATGGTCTGCACTTGATGGTGTTTGGTTCATTCCATCCCATAACTTGATCAATATCAGATGTGGTCACTCTAGATCTCGCGAACTACTAAGCCCATGATAGTTCAATAGTGAATCGCATCAAAATGTTCAATAAAAATATTAGTGTGCTGTTGTTATTTGTGAATTTGATTTGTTGTATCAATGGGTTGCCTGCGTCAATTACTTACGACGAGAGGCAAACGGGAGACTATAATATTAGGATAAGTGTGAAGGATTTGAAAATTATCGCCCTCTTAGGCGAAGGAATCGGAGCTTTAGGAGTAAGTCGATATAAACTAATCGTCCTTTTACAGCTTTATATATAAACTAATCGTCCTTTTACAGCTTTATATATAAACTAATCGTCCTTTTACAGCTTTATATATAAACTAATCGTCCTTTTACAGCTTTATATATAAATTAATCGTCCTTTTACAGCTTTATATATAAGCTAATCGTCCTTTTACAGCTTTATATAATATAAACTAACCGTCCTTTTACAGCTTTATATATCGTATTTATTTTTAATGCTTTTGATAATCCTATGTTTTGTTATTAACGCTTCAATTTAATTTCATATTGACGATTTAAAAAAAAAACGTTTTCGGTATTTACGAAATTATACCACTAAATATCATGTTTAGGTAAATGAGACTAATTCCATTAATAATTATAAAGATCAATCTACGCATTTTTCCGAATCATACGTTTCTATAAATATTGTTTTTCTTTTGTTAATGATTGAGAAAAATTTGAGAGATGTTCCAGAAAAAAGAAAATTACTCAAAAAGCACCATAAACTATTTAATATATGTAAGTTCATTCAACATTAAAACATAAATTTCAGTTTCTTATGTTAACGACTCGCGCAATCATTGTAAAAGTTCAAAAAAGGGTGTTTAGCCTTACGTCTCAAATATTTGACCAGTTCTAAACTTTTTCGTGGATAGCCCTACTGTTCTGGATAATATAGCTCATGTAAAAGTATTTGAACGAATATTCTCTTACTCTTAGACAGATTTTTATGTAGGTATGGTCTGTGGCGTACCGAGGGGGGGGGGGGGGCGCCCCGGGCGTCTCTATTAGGAGGGCGGCAAAATTTGCTTGAGCTGTACTATACACGACGAGATTGATAAATAAAAAAAATAAAAACTGAAATTCATCTCGGGTTGAAGTCTTTAAAAAAATAACATTTCCCATGCGGCAAGTCTCGAGGTAGAGAAATCTGTGGGTCAGAAGTTGGCTCTGTCTCACACTGCGCGAATATTGAATTTTTAAACTATGTTGGTACCTCTACCATACATGCTGTTGTGCTGTACCTATGCATGAAGAATGAAATAAAATATTATATAGGCTTCTTTTTTAATATCTTATTTTGAAAATTTTCTGGCTGTTTTTTTTAAATTTATATAGGGGGGGGGGGGGGCTAAGGGGGTTTGGTTGCCGCCCCGGGCGGCGAAAACCCACGGTACGCTACTGAGTATGGTTTATTTTGCTGTTAGATTAGTGTTTATATTGTTATATTGTACAAAAAAGCATAATCAAAACTGGACCGTCAAGAAAACCAGCTCAGAGTAATTATTGTAATCCTATGTTTTATTATTGATGGTTTAAAATTAATCCTCCTTTTATTTTTGATGATTTTACAGTAATTCCATGTTTATTGATTTTCAAGATTTAAAATTTATTTTATTTAAATTTTTTTATTTCTGTATGTTCAAAATATTTCATTTTGAAAGTGATTAAGTAGGTAAAATGTTTATTATATTATTAAGCATATATTATATTAAAAATATACCGCCCCTCCAATGCTACCCGGACTTTTATGCACGCCACTGATCGTATAGTCTCCCCGAAATGAACTGGCAGGCGGGGTAATAAAACCAATACAAAAGGCATAATCGACTGGTATTATTTACATGCATTGAAAAGGGTTTAGGATCCCTGAATTTTTATGGCTACGGATGCCAGTTCATTCCGAGGCTACTATAGTATGTATGTAACTTTCTTCTGTTATGTTATGTTATGAAAACTGCAGTTTAGTATTCACGAAAAAGTTTATTTAGTTCGAACTAAAACTAAATACTTAATTATTTTCTTAACGCTTTTAAAAATCATGTTTAGGTAAATGAAACAAATTCTAATTAAGTATTATTAAGATTAATCTTAAAGCTTTAAAAATCATGTTTATGTAAATGAAACAAATTCTAATTAAGTATTATTAATATTAATCTTAAAGCTTTAAAAAATCATGTTTAGGCACCTAAATGAAACAAATTTTAATTAAGTTTTATTAAGATTAATCTTAACGCTTTAAAAAATCATATGTTTAGGTACCTAAATGAAACAAATTCTAATTTAAGTATTATTAAGATTGATCTTAACGCATTAAAAAATCATGTTTAGGTAAATGATACAAATTCTAATTAAGTATTATTAAGATTAATCTTAACATTTTCCCGCAATTTACGCACTTATGTAGGTTAATATTGCATTTTGTGAATTATGGATAGAGAAAAAATTTAGATACGTCCCAGAAAAAAAAACTCGAAAAACGCATGCTATTCAACTTTCTATAATCTCTAATATAAATTAAAGTCGGGTTAGTGCGAACACTTATAACTCGAGATTGACTCAACAAATTCTTCTGATGTGTGATTTATTGGAATCTTCTCCGTTCCGGATAACAGAATAACTAATAAAAAATTCAAAAATGGATAAGAAATAATATTAAAGTTAGTATTGGACGAATTATATGCGACGCCATGTTTGAAAAAATCTAACAACAAAATTATTGTCTTCTGCACCTGCACCCTCTCATTCTCGCATACGTAATTGCCACTCTTACAGCAGCCCATTTCACTTACTCCACCGTTTCGGGCTTTTTAGAAATTTTTCATACAAAGTCTACCAAATTGCGCGCATATAATTATATTCTCGCGTTGATCCCGTCTGAGCTTTGAATACGAATGAAATATGGACGGTTTAGAATTAATATTATGTTATTATTTAGTTAGTTTATTTTTGTTTCTGGAAGCGCAGTGCACAATGAACGGGCCGCCTCTGGTTAGGACCAAAGGGTCCACAGAACAAAGTCTGTCGGGAAAGCTAGTAAAACGTAAATTTCAGATTTAGTAAATGTGCCAAAAGCGGCTGTTTTCATCGCCTCAAATATTTAACTTGTTTTGTAAATAACCCTAAGTATCAAAAATTCTTTCAAATGATTATATTTTTCTTCCATTTGTTTCAGGATTATGACTACAACTATGACTATTCAGACATGACTGTCAAACCCAATGAGTCTTCCACGTCAACCACCACAACCCAAGCAACAACAACGAAGAAAGAAAACCTCCTGATAAATTTTGAACAGACTACAGAGAAAATCGTTGAAATTACCCCTGCACACTCGCCAATTCTTAAGCCCAACGTAACTCTACATCAAAATACGATTAAGCCAGATGCGGTTGTCAACAATGTTCCAAAACTTAACAGCACCAGCGATCAAAAACCAAATTCAACCATATTTCACATACCCACTTCTTCCAATTTCTTAGAAGAATCTGTAATAGCTGCTTTGCAGAGTCCGACGATTCAAACACCAATAAAGAATGTTATAGCAAACTTTACGTCGATTTTCAATGAATTAGTAGAATCGGGTTCGTTGGGATTCAAAAACAATAGTGAATCACCCACGGTCAATCCTGGAATTAACGCAAATAATATACCTGTTCGTGTTCTTCTAACTCCTGTCGAAGTCCACTATCATAGCGAAGTGAACTCTACAACGTCCAAACCGGAGAATTCAACTGTTAAAAGAGTACGACATGGAGATTGTTTGGAAGGTTACAGGAAGGATAAGCGGGGAGTTTGTCGACCGTTCTTAAGAAGACCAACCCAACCATCATTGTGAGTATCACAGGTAAAATCTATTCGTGGGTTTGTCAAAATCCTTTTTAGAGTAGGACATCAATAATTCTTATTTTACTGCAAGATTAACAAATGTGACTAAAATTTAAAGAATCATATGCTTCCTCTAGCTCTTTACGCCTCAAGTTAGCTCAGTCGAGTACAAGTCTTCTTCCAGCAATTGTCTTAATATGGTTACATCTCCTCACAGATGCTTAAATCCTACATCTTTCCAGAAAAACTGTTATTTTTTTTCAAAAGAAACTCAATAATCTGACTACAGATATTCTCTCAGATATGCTATCTTTTTGAGAAAATACCTTTGTATAGAAAAGCGTTATATTATGATAACGATAAAAGAAAGTATACTCTACTTCCAGCATTGGCACTATGTTTGTTTGGTTTAATAGCACCCTTATAAGGCAAAACATCTGTCACACATCGATTCTTGTAATTATCTTATTAATAAAAACAAAAGAAATGAATAATCGTAATCTAAATATATAAAATACAAAAATGTTTTGAATATTGTTTCAGATTAAAGAAACTTTTACAATTATCTCGCCGTTTGCAAAATAACAAGAAGAATGAAGAAAAGGAATCGCAAAACACGCATTACAATAAGGCATAGTTCAAATTTTAAATAATTGAATATAAATTTTTAGTGAATACAAAACTTTTTATTTTATTTCCCACTGTACATATTACCAAGTTTTTTAACCACTTTAATTTTATGAGAATTTAAAAAGAACAGAGAAATAATTCATTTCTTTCCTTAAAAATGTTAACGAACTGTTTTATGGCTAACAAAAAAAAATACAAAGTAATTCTGAATCAATTGGTCCGATCTAATCTGAAAAAGCCAAAAATGGGTAGAAATTTCAAGTAAAAACGCTTTTGAAAATTCTAGTTTGACCGGGAATCGAACCAGACACCGCCTGTTCAGAAGTTAGCGCCTATACCACTAAACTACCCAAGTTCTTTATATTTGTTGGGGATGCAGTGATAATAGTGTGTAAAATACCATTTAATAATATTTTACCTTCACGTAAGTTAACCACCTTATGAAATCTCAAGATTTGTTTAAATTAAGCTGCTATAATTACATACATACATCCTCAGTATGACAACCTTTGGCGGGTCTTGGCTGCATCCAAGAAACGGCTCCAAACCTTCCTGCCATCTTCCAGTTTCTTGCTCCAGAGCCCCGAAGTCTGCAACAACGTCATCTAACGGCGTCCAGTTTATTTTGTCCTGCTTGGTCAGTGTCCAGGCTTCTTGAAATATGCAATGTTCATTTTGAGAGAAAACACAAGTTCTTTAGAGGAAAGACATAAGCAATTGACACTTAATTAATCTGATGAACTGTTATAAACGGAGTTTAGAAATAAAACACAAGAGATCAAAAGAAAAACAATTTCATTTATCAGCCGATTATTTATAACATTTCAACATAAATCTATTGGTGCTTTATTGTATAACAAAAAAAAAAAATATACAAAATTACAAATAAAAACAAACTTCACATCTTTACAAAAAAAACACTGGTACATTAAAAATGTTTTAATAAATTTTATTGCTTGAATTTCTTAATATTAGAAATAACTTACGCAACAAAAAAAGGACAATAATTTACTCAAGTGCGTAAATTAATTTATTCCAAATGTACACATACATCAAAATTGGCTCTTAAATATATAATTATTATCATTCTATATTTTTTTCTACTTAATAAATAATATTTTAGTTTTTAATTGGCAGAAAATTTATTAAATAACGCTTGTTGATTGTAATAAAAACAAAGTTAAGAAAAAGGTGCAGTGAAAATCGAAAATGCTGTTGAAATTAGGTGGGATCACTAGGAGTAGTGGAATTACAAGACATCTATTGATAATTTGAGAAAACACTAAGCAACCAAATTTTATTAGATGTAGATGGCGCTAGTATAAGAACTATATCCACTTGTTTTAATGAGAAATGGTGTATCACTAGAAAAAATGAAGATATATAAGAAATGTATGGCGATGTGTTTTCTTATGGACTGCAAGGAGAACGAAGAGATATCATTTTGAAGATATTGTCAAATACCTCAATCATGCAGCTTGCAAAGGAGAGGAGAGCTTAGAAAAACTGAATATGGTCAGAAATCGAATGTAATATGTTGGTCTGACCGAATAAAGCAAAACATCACTTCAAATACCTTCTTTGTAATCTATCATAAAATATGTGTGATGTTTTGTAGTCTCTAAATCTTGTAATAACAAAATCTCTATAAAAAAATATTTGTGCATTAGGTACGTTTTCAAAAACTGAAAAATTGCCTTCATAAAAAAAAACGATTAACTTCAGATTTCAACTCAAAGACAGAGCAAATTTAAAATTTAGGTTAGACAAACATTTATATTCAAAGGACGAAATAAGATATTAGTTGAAATTATCAAATATAGCCGATAATTTAAACCGAGATCAAATGTGTAATTTATATAAAATTACTGGAACATATTAAGCATTTTATACCAATACTGATAGAAAAAACATATTTTATTAATATAGCTACTAGTTGGAAATTTTGCTAATGGCGTAGACAACAAAACATATTATCAATTTTGGCAAGTAGATCAATTTTTGTTTGAATTATTTCAAATTTGAATATGTTTAAGTTAAGTAAAGTTTTCAATAAATCTATATTAAAATAGCCCACAGCACAGAGAGATGGAATGACCAACTAACACCACCTGTCCAGCAATGTCCACACATACAGGTACACATCTGGTACTATCTAATGTAGTGGTGCATTAGTTTTGTTGTTTGAAACGGGCGTATGCACACACATAACTCATGCAGGTACCCCGTCAGTTCTGTTGGCTATTTTGTGTAGAGCCATCATTTATGCATCAAATCAAAATTTTTGTCACATTGTGACGGGTGATGCCTAGTTATGTTACGTTAACCAATTTTCGAATACAAATCATGGACTACGAGTTAGATAAAAAATAAATCAATACATTACAGTACATACATAATACTGTATATTATATCCTCATTATTTTGACAAACATCTACTAAATAAATGAAAGTCGGGTTAGTGCGAACACTTATAACTCGAGATCGGCCGAACAGATTCTTCCAACGATTGATTTATTGGATTCTTCTCCGCTCCGGATAACAGAATAACTAATAAAAAGTTGAATAAATGAATAAGAAAGATATAAAATATACATTTAAAGTTAGTATGGAAAGGATTTTCAGACCGGACTGCCACCGCTATCTATTGATGAAATTAGCGAAATATCTGGTAGAAATAGTAGTGATATTTTGGTAGAAAGATTCCATAGATCTATGTTTCGACAGATGGCAGTAATGATTTATTTTTTAATGATATATTTAGAAAATTTTCATACAAAGTCAACAATGTTATCGGGCACATTTGTGTTGGTACCTACTTCATAGGCGAGGTAGGGTGTGTGCGCAAGCGCATTATTCTTACGTTGCTTCCGCCAGAGCTTTGAATACGAATGAAATATGGATGTTTCAAAAATATTTTAGTGTTATTATTTTATTAGATTATGTAACTCAAACAAATTAATTTTGTATTGTTTCATGGGGGCGCAGTGCACATTATGAACATATTAACGGGCTAGAACCACAGGACAACGTCTTTCGGGAAAGCTAGTTGCAAAAAATTTAGTATTCAGATAAAAAAAATAAATCTACTAGATGTAATCATGAAACATGAACCAAATGATTTATCAAAGCTCCTTTAAAGAAGCCCATATCTGTCAAACAGATTATTATATCGCAATGTTTATCGTCAAAACAAATCTAACTCGCAAAAATATTAAATAAGATAAGTAACGATATCAATATTAATATGATTATCATAAAAAGTTTACGGTATTAAATAAATAATGATATTTTTCATCCAAATACTATCTTGGAACACAATGATTTAAATTTTTTCCACCATTCAATGGGTTAATTTAAAAAATAATATTGTAGGTCCAAATTGAGTTATTGATATAGTGTCATCGAGTCGAGTAATGGAGATTAACGAATATGTAACAACTAAGACTCTGACAATTCATTACTGATGTTCGATTTTTAAATGGAACAAACCACTACGGGCTTATGACCGTCTTCTACTGTTATTTCGGAGGCTGTCTTAGTGTGATCACTTTTCGTTAACAACGTTCGCCATTAGGTGGTAATGTTTAAGTCTCCGAAACTCCTTAACGTGAGAATTCTCGACTTGTTCAACATATGGAGATATTTATAAAATAATAATAAAAATAAATAAATAAAAATCAAACATTGCATGTTATAAAATTAATTTCTTAATGCATAAACATTTTATGAAATGTTTATGACAACGCAGGTAAAACTGTCAAGTTTAAGTTGAAGTTTTATGATGCGATTTCAAATAAAATATTTCATTTTAAATAAGATTTATGGAATATTGCAATAAAATAATGTTTAAAAAGTTGTAAAATAAACATGGTACGTCTAGTAACAAATAACTTTTTGATTCCAAACCAAAATATTGTACGTTCATTTTTTAACTTCACAAAACTGGATTGAAATTAGATATTTTTTTAATCTGTTTTTCTCACAACTATCCCAAACGTACATACAATGTTTTGGTATGGATGAAGGTGATAAGCGAATCGCTAATTTAGACTATAGACTCTTGCATGAAAGATTTTCCTGATACATAAGCTCCAAAAACTAGCCAAAACAAATTCTACTGAATGTATCATAAAACACACGATCCAGTCGCATAATGTATAGTTTACATTGTCAATTGAGGACTGGACATTACAGAGCTGCTAAACAACGAACAACTTGAAAGTGATTGAATTACATTGAGTAAATCAAATTTAATATTGAAGATGTCACTATGCACTAACTGTTTGGTGTTATGGTGCGTTCAACTGTTTTTCCCCTTTTATGTTTAGCACACTTAGCACCTTTGAAATGTACAGTCTCAATTATTTATGCTGGTTTCTGCTCCACGAAGATATCCGAAGTTCAGAATGGATGGCACCAAAATCTGACTCTTTTTGAGAAGGTCTTCGGAATAAATAAATTAATATAACATAAAAATCAATGATTCTTATGTATTTTATTCTGTTAAATATCAGTGAGCTTCAAAAAGCCATTGCGTCTATCACGCACACAAACATAGTCACGAAATAGAGCAATCTTAAGCTCCCAATTCAGGATCACTCTAAATTGTGAATCTTGAGTTTTTTTTTTCAATAATTACTACAAAATTTCACTACACGTAGGTATTTTGCTATTATTAAACTTAAAACAGTGGTACGTGTACCCTGATGGGAGTATGATAGTAAAATGAGAAAATATCGGACCAAGTTTTTAACACTGACAATCAAGTGATTTGACGACTTAGACCACGTCCACTCGAGTTTCCCCATTGACGAGCCGTTTGGAGTGACGTACGAATGGCTTGACACAATTGAATTTTGGACTGATGGATATCCGACTCACCTTAACACTCCACATCACTCATTAGGTTTTTCCTACTCATGGTTATTTTTTCGAATAAAATCGCTCCATTTGGACGGATAGTGATTGTAAATGGCGGGCTTTAGAGTGCATTTCATATTATCCGAAATTAAAGACAAAAACAGCTGATAAAGATGTTATGTCGTAAAATTATGAATATTTAACAAAAAAAAAAAAAACAAAATAATTTAAGCTATCTTCCGCCCTTCATGCAACAGCCAAGAAGGAAAGCCACTAAATCTTCAATGATATCATTGAACACAATAATAATGTACACTAGGCATGCAAAATAGTTTATTACTAATGGAAAAATAGTGTGATTGTCAAAATAAATGCATGGGTTCAAATTCATAAATGCAATTTAAAAGATGCATCCTCATAGACTAGATAAACTATTAGTTCCGACATACAAGATTATGGCAGAAATTTCATAATTATTATATTTTGATTGTTAATCTTTTAGAAATAGATAGGTATTTTTCGATAAGAAAAAAAAGTAAACTTAAAATCAGTCATTAGACACAGCATTTTCTGATAGTTATTAGCTGCACATAAATGAGATATTCAGAATGGTTTTATCAATCCATTGTTGATTCTACAGTGCTATAGTTTTGTAATGCTAGAAATTTTGAACCGTAATAATACGTGTGTGATATCTATGGTGATGAATCTATGGCAACGGGGCGGACTAGTCAGCAGTTGACGACAGAATAGAAACAGAGTCAATACGTGCCGGTTTACAGACTACTCCTTTATAGCTGTTCTTACATTATACAAGAATTAATAAAGTGTCGATACCTTTACAATGTGTATTATTCAATTACAATAACGTGTTCATAATCTTTGAGAGACAAGTTTTGTAAAAGTACATACGTGAGAACAATGATGAAGCTATCATCATTATATAAAACGAAACATCTACATTATAATTCTGTTATGTATGTATTTATTTTTGTACATTGTCATATCACGCATAAACTGCAGACTTAATGTTCGATTTTAACAGTCACCGATTCTTGCAGTTATAATTTAGGTAACGATTGACACAAATTATTCCATTTGCTTGAATATATTATTTAAAGTTTTTACAAGTTATTTGTGCTCAGGGATGTTGAGTACACCTTACTCCAACTCATTATGAAGAGGAAATAAAGAGGGGAGTTGAGGGGTTGGGAGAAGGCAGATGTCTTGGCTGCGAAATGAGACTGGACTGGATATGTGGGTAGCGCAATACAGGGAAGCTTACGCCAGAGTGATGACCTGATATGGCACATGAAGAAAAAGTTTCTTAAATTGTGGAATTTTTTGAAAATACATTTTGCTGAAGTAAAGTTGTTGTGGAACCGAAACTACAAGAATCGTCAACATAAAGCAAAACACGCATCAGCTAGTCAGTATTAATAGTCTTTAATTGAATCTGAAGTGGTTAAGAAGCTTAGCAGTATGTTACACCATTTATTTTTTCGCCAGGTTAAGTTGAAGTAATTCTCTAAAAATATCTTGTTAAAATTGAATGGTGACGCAATGGGTTAAAAGGTTTGAATTAGGTAAGATCGCAATTAGATTGCATTTCGACCATTTCATAAATACCCCTCTGGTACAGAATTTGATTACTTTCTTGCATACCATTAAAATGTATTTGTACATGCAACACAACCATATCTTATTTTTAAATTATTAGAGGAAATTAGCATAAAATTAATTGTTGACACAATCGATTGACATAATATTCAGAAATGTATAATAGCTCTTAAGAAGTTTAATAAACGAAATTCTATTTTGCTTAAACTACCAAACTCTGTGTTAATTGAAAAAAACTACACGTTATTTTAGAGGAGCTTTACTCAATTTTG
Source organism: Mystacides longicornis (assembly GCA_963576905.1). NCBI lineage: Eukaryota > Metazoa > Arthropoda > Insecta > Trichoptera > Leptoceridae > Mystacides > Mystacides longicornis. The sequence goes on along the minus strand of OY756433.1, from coordinate 3,043,366 downwards.
GACGCAAACATTTATTTAAACAGATTTTTTTTGCTAAATTGTAGCCAAGGTGAAAATCGTAAGTACAATTCATTTTGAAAAGCCCCTAACTTAACACCCATAAGATTGCTAAAATTGAGATGACAGACACAACCAGAAGCTACAGAATATTAGTGGAATGCCCATGGGAAGAAAAAAGTGGCCAGATTAAGACCAGTGGAAAGAAAAAGTTGGAGGAGGCTTCAGCCTGATTTGGTCTCTAGCGCCATTGAAGAAGAAGTAAAAAAAAAGTCTGAAATTAAGCCTCTCCGAATAGTAATATATTTGCACTTGTGTGAATAAAGTTAGAACACCATAGAGTAAGTAACTACGTATTTTTTTTAATAGTTAAAGAATTGATTATAACTAGCTTGAAGAATTCATTAAAAAAAAACTTTATGAATCAAAATTTTTGTGTTGAACTATTTGGACATTTTCATGATTATCAAATCCTGACTTTGTGACAGTGTCGATAATCATTTATATTTCAACAATTCCGATATTTCAATTTCCGCAGAATCATTTTGATGATAGATTCTTAAAGTTTACACAAACAAAACAATAATGGAATAAATGCACCGATAGCAACAAACACAGGCAGCATGATTGAGGAGTCATCCATTGAATACGGATCTGGTTGTTTTGGGCCACTGGGTCTCCTGTTCTTAGAAATTTTCTCCTCGAGTTCTTCTTTCACTTCCTCTTGATCCGGTTCAGCAAGTAATGGGGGCAGCATTGGAACATCTTCTAACTTTCCTCTCACAACAAACAACGCATTGATTTTGGGATTATCACGATACCCTTTGATAAATTCTACTCGTACTTTCCCACCACGAATGTCAGATTCCTCCTCATTATAATACAGTCTTCCCTTGCTAATACTGTAAGGAATGTATTCCTCATGCGCCACCCCTCTTCCCACTTTATCATAGATGTCTAAATCAGCTACGATTGTATGATCACCATTCAAAACTACATCAAAAACTTTCATGTTTGGGGCATTAAAATATACTTCACTAAATTTCAAAACTAAGACATAATCACCATCCGAATTAGCCGGAATATCGTATCCAAAAGTGCTGTGATGGTATCTTTCAGTTTGAAAGAGAATTTGATCATTTGGGTTAACTCTAGCGATCATAAGTAATTGTTTTCCATAATCAGAAGCTGTCCCCACTTTACCATGTAAAGGGTCTCTCTCATATCTGACACCATAACTGTCAGTGTGTGCGTCTCCGCCGGCATTTATCGCATATATTACTTCACCAATACTTGTTACTTTGTCAACATCTAACAGGAATATTAGTAAAATGGTTATAAATGTAAATAAATGCCATTCCATCGTATTGTATTCGGCAACTATTCCACATGTAAAACACTTTTGACTGTCAAATACACCCGCACAACACACTAAATACGAGCCTAGATTGTATAATAACGCACTTCAACATCAAAGTTTTTTATTTCTTTATTAAAAAAGCAAATAATAAAGATAAATTCAAAAATTATGACAACACAAATTATTGGTTACATCTACAACCAAAATTCATTGTGGATTGCAATTTCCATAAATTACCGGCATTGTCAAAATTAGAACCATAGACAATGTAATAACTTTACCAAAATACGTGGACGAGGAACCATAATAAATAAAATTATTATTTTCACTGTTACCGTTTACTTACAATGAAAATAATAATTTTATTAAATATATAGTTTTAAAGGAATTTGTTGTGCAGAATAAATGGTCCAAATTCCAATCTTCAGTGTAATCCCTAAAAATAGCATATTTGAGCATATAGCATCTCAGATTTTTTCTTTCCATTTTAAATGAAAAAAATTTCATTCCTATTCTACCTGTTTAACCGTTAAATAAACTCATTCTATACTTCTTTCAAAATAAAATAACCATTTTATTTATAAAATATTTAGTCTCATTTCATGAGGGTTAACAAATAGAGGCACTAGGAAGCATGGCGGATCCAGGGGGGTCATGTCCTCCCTCCCTGGGCTGAGTCTAAGCCCTTTATTTTTACATACATTTTAAATAAAACACCAGCTACTTTTCTATTATGATCAAAATAAAATTAATTGGAAATAACCTTTTTTTTTTAGGAAAAGTTTAGTTTCCAGATACCACATTTTGGAAATGACCTTTTTTTTACTATGTGACCCCCCCCTGGCGCCAAAGGTGAAGCCGTTCAAGTGGAACCTCTTAAAGAGCATAATTCGTTCAAGAGACTTACTTGTTATACAAAACATTCATTTCAAACTTTTTTTCGTAAGCTACGTTGTAGAATGCCATTTTAAATAAGGCTTAAAAATAAAAAAGAGGATCAACTTTGTAATTCCACTTTAATAATGTTATAAAGTTGATACTCTTTTTATTTTTAAGTGTTACAAAACATTCCTTAGCAAAAAAAATTCCCATGAAAATCAATGAAAAATACGATAATGCGTTCCATAACGAAAAATTTGTATTTTCTATAGTAGGTATATGTATAGTGTGTTCTATATTTTTATATATATATATAGCTTCCTTTTTTCTGTTGGATAACTTTTTGTAATTTAGTTAACATCTACTAGCCTGAAGAAGAAGTCGTTCGGTCTTCGAAAAACGGTTAGCTCAATAAATATTTTGTGGAAAAAACTAAATATTTTGTTTCTTTCAAATAAGTTAAGAGATTTACCTTTCACTGAAACTCTAATTTTGTACTCGTGTTAAATTTAACTTGTTATGGGAAAAACTTTTTCAGAGGTTCACTGTATTTATTACTATATTCCTATTTCTAATAAATGAAATCAATCAACTCTCCATTTAGGGTCCAATTTAGAGCATACGGAAGCAACAAGCTACCTCCTTTGGGCTTGTTTAAGCACAACATCTATGGTTTCCTCCCACATCATGTCCCTCAGCTCTTCCCTGGATCAATAGCTCTAATAAACCCTGATATACTTACTTACCAGTCGTCCTCATACAATGCAACTGATTGTGAGTAATAAAAACTACTTCGACTGGGTGGCTGCCCATCTTTAGTACCATCATACTGCTATCATTCATTTGTGATCTCAAGGAAACTCACATTGGGGGAAAAATAGACTAAATCAGTCACTCTTGCATCAAGACTTTCCATATTAGAGGATCTGCCAACAATATAGCTTATTGCCTTGTTGAGTAGAAACACAGAATGTATCACATTTTAATAAAATTTATTTTTTGGAATGATTTATTTTATATGGAATTATTAACTTATTTATAATACATTGACAGATTGTCATGAGGAACAATATATAATTATTTTAGCATTAACATTTTTTATCTAATGGTATCTTAATAATACGAGATTCATTTGTATAAAAACAATAATCATAGGTAAATTAACCCACTGAATGCTGACTATGTAATATTCCATAGTTGTCCCTTTGTATGGTGGCCCCACACTGCAGTATTTAAAACAACATTGTTATTCAATGGGTTAATGTAAAAAAATTGCAGCTAAAGTGTATTTATAGGTACATAAATAACATTGTTTATTCAAAAAGATTTCATCAGTTTTTCTTCTTCTTTTACCCCTTAGTTGTTCACTCTAAGTCTACTAAGCATGTTGTTTTAGCAGTTTATCATCTAGTTCAGTCACAAGATAAAATATAATGTCTCGTATGCCAACGTCGCAAAGGTGATTCATCTATATATGAATTTGTCAAATATTAGACTACCACCGCTATCTCTTGTATCCTGGATCAATCTATTTTCGATTAGCTTTCCCGACAGACGTTGTCCTGTGTACTATGAATATTGATATCAAATTTGTAATTTATACAAAAATTCGTTTAAAAATGTTTGAATGTAAAAAAATTATTTGAGAAATTCTATCAAGAATCTGCATACCAATGTTTTGAAACTCAATGGTTGTCAAGTAGGTAAATGAAAATTGTGTTGTTGGAATTTTTCACAGGTGGTGTTGTTGTCAGTAAATCCGTTCCATACTAACTTTAATATTATATTATTTGCTATCCATTTTTTGAACTTTTAATAATTATTCTGTTATCCGGAGTGGAGAAGAATCCAATAAACCAAGCATCATAAAAATCTGTTCAACCAATCTCGAGTTATAAGTTTAGTTACAACTTTCCTTTATATTATAGATGCATACATGGATTTATAAATATAGGACACACATCAGTTAGACGTGAACCATTTTCATTTTGTCGTGGCGTACGGGGTAGGGACCGTTCAAGTATTACGTAACGCATTTTTTTAACATTATTAACCCCCCCCTCCCCGAGATGCACCGTAACGCTCATTGTTACCCCTCTTCCCATTCTCTAAATGTTGCCTAACGCACATATTACAACTATGTATGCCTCAAATCATGATTATTACTGGAAAGTCACTAAATACCTTTATTGTGGCGCCGGTAATAGAGTAGTAACGTTTTACAAGAATACCCCCCCTCCCCCCCTTTTGCGTTACGTAATACTTGAACGCTCCCGTATGTCTCATGTCAAACACGGAATGAGGACGTTGGGTTATGCCAATTCTATTGTTTAGAATACTGGCTTAGTGTGATCACTTTAAGTTTAAAAACATTCACCATTAGGTGGTAAATTTCATTATAATACTTGTAGGTAAGAGAAGAAATAATATTAAGAGAATTTAAAAATATTGTTATGGGGGCGTTCAAGTATTACGTAACGCAATTTGGGGGGGAGGGGGGGTCTTGTCAAACGTTACTGTGCGTTACGAGGGCGGGAGGGGGGGTTTGAACAACTCGTTACGTAACGGTATTTTTTTCTTAAATAAAAAAAATTGGGAAATAAATCTTCCAAGTTGGGCAATCCTTTTCGTTTATGTTTTACGGGGAATCCCTCGACTGTATTATACTTACGTCATTTTTATTTTATTTTCGTTGTCAGAATTCGTTAGTGGTCAAAAGGGGGGATTTACATCATCAACTGGACTTGCCAACGCAGCTATGCCAAAATTTGGAAAACAGCAAAAGAAAAAATAAAGATAAATTTATGGAACATATACTTAAATAGTATTTTTTTTTCTCCGAAGTTAGCAAAGGAACCCTTTGAAAACCCTTTTATTTTTTTATGAGAGTTCAGTAAAAAAATAGTCTCTTGGGTGTTACGTAACATTTAGGGGGGGGAGGGGGGGGTACAGAAAAACGTTACGGTGCGTTACATGGGGGGGAGGGGGGGTCAAAAATCTTCAAAAATTGCGTTACGTAATACTTGATCGCCCCCTATGAATCTTCTGTTAATAAAATTTGTTATAAAAAACAATGGTTGTCATTTTTACAATTCATTATGCTGTAAGTTTTTGGCAACGATTCTATTAATAAAATTAACATCGTTCTTCTTAAACCACTTTTCATAAATGTCGATGGGATCAACCATCCAATGTCTGTGGAATGAAACAGGTCGGTGAGGAGCCAGATGTTCTAAGGAGTAGTCAATGGGTCGTCCCTGGAACAAAATACAATTATAAATAGATATTATAACTGGTTTTCGTCTGTAAATCAGTATTTTCTCAGGCAAAATATTTTCATACAAATGAAAAAACCAATCCGACTAGGGTAAATGTTTTCCATACTTATAATTTTCGTCTGTAAGTCTATGGTTTCTATGACAATTATAACAGCCATCCATCCATCCCAACATTATTGTTCCTACATTCAACTGTTGCTCGTGAAGAAAATGTGGGAATATTAGAAATGAATGTGGTATGGAAGTTAGTATTGTGACAAAGACAAAGTTGTACAAGAAATTAGATGCCAGTGAAAGAAGAAAAGGGAGTGTGCTTAGATAGAAAAGAGTGGACATCCATTCTCTCTGCATACCTCACAAGCGTCGCGGCTTGATAAGTAAAAATAAGTAATTTATTAGATTAAATTCTTAGTGTGAAATATGCGAGGTTAAAGATATAGTAAGATGGGGGAAGCAAAGAAGATACTGGTATGCACATGTGAAGAGAATGGACTCATCCCGACTCCCCACATTGCATTGCGCGCCCAACCCCATGGAAGACGACTCCCAGGCAAACAACTAAAGAGATAGATAGACAGCTGGGAGTCTGGGGCTAACCCCACCTCTTAAAAACAGGTCTTCAGGCCTAGAATAAGAAGATTCTTGGTGTGCATTTACACCAAACGAATGTAGAGCCGAATCTAGAAACACAGCATACTTTCTTGGTTGGAATATTAATTTTTTTTGATGATTGAGGGAAAAGATTTTATGATTAACAATTCTGTTTATTTTACACACATAATATTGTCCTTGCGGTGGCTTGATAGAGAAAGAGAGAGAGAAAAAAGCTTACATGTGAAATTAGTTGCAGAAGATTCAGTATGAAGTTAGGCACTAAAAGATTTTATATAAAACTAGCGCCACAGGTGGTAGAAATAATAATCAATAAAAATATTGGAGGGTAATTCAAATGCTTTACAATTGTCACCAGTGCCCATACCAACAATCAAGAAAATAAACTCTATTTTCCCGCTCTGGCTTTGTGTTCGTTTGATATAAACGCACCCTTATAAATTATAAAGTTCTTACCTGATGAAATAGGGGTGAATGGACTAGGGGTATTTTGAGTTTGGCCAAACAAACTCCGATCCACATGTCGTCTGGAGAGGATATGGAGGGACAGGTGCAGTTCGACAACTCTGCCACGACATCTCGGCTGAAGACAATGCCCCCTCCTCCCGTCAAGTAATCGTATCCGGAGCCATTTAACAAGCGATAGCCATACCTCTCTCCCAGTGCTATCTGTTTCACTCCGTAACAGGACACTAACTCGCAGATGCGGGACACACTAAAATCAAACATAAATCAATAATTACTTAATTTTGTTGATTTTTTTAATTAACTTTTTGTAGCAAAAGCAGTCAGATTACTTATGGTTTCTTCCGCCGTTTTCCAGAAAAAGTATTTGGTGTTATCTTTTCAAATTCGAACCACTACGGGCTTACGACAGTCTTCTTTTGCTGTTTAAAGGATTGGCTTAATGTGTTGACTTTATGTTAATAAAGTTCGCCATTTGGGTGATGATATGTGTCAAATATCCCATGATTTGGAGTTCGAAGTTTGTGCCGAGAGAAAATGTTAACTGTTTGATGCGTGTATATTGCCTATAATTCTCCTGTACGGGTGTGAGTCATGGCACCTGATCAAAGCTCAGACACAAAAAGTCTCCGCATTTGAAACACTCAAGAATTGCCTGGATATAAGATGCTACCACAATAGCAGGGTCCCGAAGATGACGAATTCCTGAGGAGCTGAGAGATCTGGACATATGTGGGAGGAGGTGATAACCATGCAAGATTGAGTGCAGTGAAGAGCTCTTGTTGCCTCCCTATGCCCCTTAGTGTTGTGAGCATTGATTGATAAATGACAGTTTGTGTAAAATATTACAATAATTGGACCCACCTTAAAATGGTGTCATTGTCTGCCAAAACAACCCAGTTGACTGAAGGATATTTTAGTGTTGTGAGCATTGATTGATAAATGACAGTTTGTGTAAAATATTACAATAATTGGACCCACCTTAAAATGGTGTCATCGTCTGCCAAAACAACCCAGTTGACTGAAGGATATTTTAGTGTTGTGAGCATTGATTGATAAATGACAGTTTGTGTAAAATATTACAATAATTGGACCCACCTTAAAATGGTGTCATCGTCTGCCAAAACAACCCAGTTGACTGAAGGATATTTTTCTAAATGTTTATTTAAATAACTTAAGATGGAAATACTTTTCTCACAATGGCCTTTGTCAGTATTTGGTACACCTATATCAACAGTCGGTATGTCATTATCTGAAAAATCATTAAAAAATGAATAATTTATGATTCTACATAAATGTCAACTACACAACAAGTTATTCAGGTATCCTTCAGAACATACAGGATGTTTGGTAGGACGTTAAGCAAACTGATAAAATAATCTAAGTTATTTTGATACTACACACTTTTCTAATTTTAAATTAAAACTGACGTTTGACATAAAATTTGAACATGCTGTCAATCAAACATAGTTTTAAACAGCTGCATCAGTCAGATTAATATTGGATTAATCAATATTCACATTTAAGACAGGACGACAGTCGGATCAGCTAGTTATATATAAAAATACATATATAGTTATTCCTCACCTTCTAGATCACTAAAATACATAATGTTGGAGGCATACGCTCCCCATGTTTTCTTAACTACAGGAACACGATCCTTATGGAATTTTTGGCACGTCTTTACAGCGAAGAATATAGATTCTAAATCCACAGGTCCTTTCTGAAATAAAAAAAATTGTTTTTGTTAAACTAATCTGTTTTTTTTTTACTTAAAGAACCAATTATTAGACATTATCATTAAATAATAATATAACGCTTTATTGGGTAAATATATACATAATAATCAAACAAAATTGGCGGGCTTATTGCCTAGAGCATCTTCAACCAACCTATAAAAGTTATTAAATCAATGGGAGTAAAATTTTTAAATGGTAGTTTTTTTCCAAATTTGTACTTTTACAGGTTTATGGCCGTCTTCTACAGCTGTTTCTTTCTCTTATTGAAACAATATTCTATAAAAATAAGAAAAAAAAATGGTTTATGGAGTATATTATTCTTACACACGCTGTATAAGTTCCGGGATATGTGGCGCACATATTAAAATTAACAACGCAGAAATGGGGAGAATGGGTCAGAACTGGTCCAGTCGCGTTGTTCCAGATGTACAAAGACAACTCGAAAGCCGGATCTATGGAAAAGTCTGTCAGAAATGGAATTTCGTTTAATGTGTAGTGTTGATTGACTCTGAAAAAGAAAAAAGAGTCGTCATTATCAAAGAGTTCTAAAATGGAATATAGAATGTTACTTTTTTGGAATTACCCAATTTGCATATTGAGGTATCAATCTGTCAAATAATATTGAAATATGTAGAAAATATTACTACCTAATTATTTAATAAAAAAAATATATACCTAATAAATTGTTTTTAAGGACTAAAAGATGCAATACAAGTATTGTCACTTTCGTTAACTTTTATTGTATAATTGGTGCAGTTTCTTATCAAACATTAGTACATTTAAGCAATTTATTATATAGTCATCACGATGCAACACCTAGCATCGTCTGTGACAGACTGAAAAATATGGAGTGGTTAATTGTGTCATTTTGAGGACTGATAAAATACAAGGCAAGTAAGCCATTCTAGTACGTAGTAGGTACATTAATTTCTCTGGTCATTATGCAAGTTTTATATTTTATTTAAACTAAGAACACACATCTACTAATCATATTTCAACAAGATATAAAGTATGCTTACTTCTTTACTAGAGGGATTGTCATAGCAAATCCAGATGCAAAATTGGGATAAACTAGGGTAGATCCTCTATCGTCAAACATGTAGTGGTGTATCACCGTGGGCTCCGTGTCTTTGAGGGAATGACCAACCCACATTTCCTGACAAATAAAAAAAAAATATAAAATTCACTAGGTGAACATGCGTTTTTTGGTGGAAATATTGGAAAATAATATTTAACTATTCCACAATTTTATATTTTGGAATAGCAAAATAAATTCTTTCATTAAAATATTATTTTTATTAAAAAAAAAAGTCATATTTCGATACATAATATGCACTAGCAACTGTTGATTACAAAAATTGCACTTGAAATGTTTAGTTTAGATCTCTATCTATAAATCTTCTACTACGATTTGAGACAGACAAATTAAAATTCAAATTGCAGTTATTAAAATCGAGCTCATCTTCCCGTCGAACGTCAACCCAGAATAAAAATAATTTGTTTTAACTTATTACATGAAATAAATATCGGCTTTGTTCATCGTGGGCCCGAGAAATATCTTCGAACATTTAAAAAGTAAGGACATCTACATAATAATTCAGAAATGTTTTTTTAATTGACTTTTACCGTATATGGGAGCATCACGACTAAACGGCTGAACCGATTTCACAAATTCTTTTTTTGTCGTGTTGGCTTTTATCAGTAGAAGGTTCTTATGAAAGAAAAAAATAAGAAAGTTGCGTGGTAAATCTACATAATAATTCAGAAATGTTTTTTTATTTGCTTTTTACCGTATGTCATAACATCACGCCTAAACGGCTGAACCGATTTCACTAATTCTTTTTTTGTCATGTTGGCTTTTATCAGTAGAAGGTTCTTTTGAAAGAAAAAATTAAGAAAGTTGCGTTGTAAATTGGGAAATTAAATAAAACTCACATTAGCCCCTCCTTCTCTATCTACAAAATAATTCAGAAATGTTTTTTATTTGCTTTTTACCATATGTCATAGCAGCACGCTCAAAATACAAATGCTACATCAGATATGAATCTGCACAGAGCCGTGCAAAATGCCGGAGAAGGTTCTTTAATACAATTTGCTGCATTAACTTTTCTATATTTAGAGCTATTTTAAAAAATTTTTTGGATCTTCATACAAAATTTTAATAAACATTAAAAGTGTCATTCTTCTCTCTTTTTATGAATTGTGAAAGTTTCATTCTTCTTCTTCATGTCAGTTATAGAGGTCTGCAAAGCAATGAGAAGCTAGACTAGAACCTGTTTAATTACCTACCGATCAAGCCTGACATTCGGAATCAAAAACGTAAAGCAAGACGGGTATAAGCTAGTTACAAATTTCTATTGATCCATATGGGACCCTGAGAATTCATTGGTGAAATCAAATGAAAATTATTTTATAAAGCACTTAGTTAAGTATGAAATGCAATGAAAACACAAAAATTTCAATTGTTTGTTTATCTTTTTTCATATTTATTGTAAAAATTAAATAACTTACCATGTTATGGTCGTAGACTTTGAGGGTATTTATTAAATTCTCTAACTTAAAAACAATGTGGTCATCACAGAAAACTACCCATTTTGTGTCGGAATGGATATTCTTAAGAATCTTTGAGAGTATTGGAAGAACTGTCCACGAGCCCTTGGAGTTAAAGGTAATCACCTTTAATTTGGAAGCACCCTGGAACACAAGAAAAAACCATTGAAATTAGTCCCAATATGACGGCTTAAGCATCGGCGTTAAGTGTCGAGATGAAATGTAAACTGTATGATGTGTGTGTGTTGTCCATTCTCCTGTATAGGTGTGAGTCCTGGCACCTGACCAAAGCCCAGGCACAAAAAGTCTCAACTTTCAAAATTAAGCTCATCAGGAAAATTTTGGGCGTAAGATGGTACCAACAACCCACCCACCACGAGCCTATCACTTCCACCATTATTGAGAGGAGATGGACTTGGCTGGGACTTGTGTTAAGGATGCCGAATAACAATTGGCCGAGAAGAGCGCTGTTCTTCCTCCCGTTAGGGTCCCAAAGACAAGGAAAATCCTCTTGTACTGTGTTCCGCACCTTCAAAGCAGAGCTAAGGAATCTGATAATGGCGTGGGAGGAGGTCAATCGAGCGCAATGGGGAGCTCTTGTTGCCTCCCTATGCCCCTAAGTGGGGCGTAAACGGGATTTGGATTGGATGTAAATCACAGCCTCATTATTACACTAGATGGTAATACAAAAATCATGAAACTAATCGAATATACAAGAATTTGCCTATAGCAGGATTCGAATTTAGGCCTACGCATGCAGTGCACTAAACTGTACATTTATAAGTGTGATGGCGTGTCTGATTTGAGTAGGTGCCTTATTTAAGTGAGTGCTCAATTCGAATAAGGACATCTATTGAGAATATCGTCGGACAGAATAGACGAAAGAAAAGATAAGGAAAAGTTCATTATGTTAATTAGAATCTTAAAAGGGAGAAAATGCAAATGGTCATAAACAACTTACATATAAATCTGAAGCCTGTTTCTTGAGGTCGGCTTCTATTTGCATAGATAAAGCGGAGTGATAGCGATGTTTCTGAGTAAGCACCACGAATAGAAGGTCTCCATAGTCTGAAAAAAATTAACATAATATATTAAGAAATTTAAAAAGGCTAAAATCGAAGTTTTTGTACTGTAGGTTCTTGTATTGTTTTATAACTTTAGTCCTTCCTTGAGGAGGCCAAGACCCGACCTGGGTTGTAGAGCCACTGATTAGATTAGTCCTTCCTTATGATATTGGATATACACGATGTAACAGAGATAGTGGATAGCCCGGAGCAGGGAGGTAGAGGACCTCAATACCTATTGAACCTATTGATTTAAGCCCCCATGTATGTTCAGCCATATTGGGCGGTTCAAAAGTTATTTACGTTTTTGTGAATTTTGAATAATATCCAGATTTTAGGTATTCAAAATTCACATACATACAAAGGAATTCAGTATTAGAAAGAATAAAACAAGCACTGAAAAAAATGAATGTTATTAAATTTAAATGGTTTTAGCATGTTGAAAGTATGAGTGCTAAAAGACTTTAGGTAAGTCAGAAGTCATGCATTAAGCGTCATCTTAGGTAAGAAAAAAGAGAAAGAAGTGTGTTTAGAGAGAAAACGAAGGTCCTTGTAAGGACCTTCGTTTACCTTTAGGTAGGTAGCTACAGCCATTAATGGCTGTCAACCACCCTGACAACGAGAGATTGTCATAACAAAGAATGCTATATATGTAAAACTAACGCCCCGGTGCGTTTGTGGGAGGTCGTGGGATCGATGCCAGGTGCTGACCATCCTCCTCTTTAAATACACAAGCTTTAAGAAGCTTACTGTGAAAGAGTCGATTTGTGTTCACTTTGAGTGAGCACAGATTCATATAGAATCGAAAATCGACGTAAAAACGGGCGGCGAAGTCTGTCATTTGGTGACGGGTAACCCCTAGTTTTTTTTTTATATTATTTTCCATCCAATATGTTGAATTATTAATACGAGGGGAAACGAGCCACAGGGAGTCTTAATGGTGATCTTATCATCCACAAGATAACTGTGTCTTTCAGCTTATTGGACCACACCTTCATATTGTGTTGAATGAGTAAGACCGCACATTTTGTAAAAATAATACAAGATAAAAAATAACTGTTTATAATATAACTAGCGGTCTGCCAAGGGTTGCCAGGTGTTCGGTATTTGACCGAACTGTTCGTTATTTTGGCCCATGTTCGGTATGAAAATATACCAAAATATAGAGTGTTCGGTATTTTTATTTTCGGAATGATTTTGTGATTTTTGGATAGCAAATTTTGGGAATGACCTTTTTTTAGTGGAAATTTCTACATTCCGGATAGCAAATTTTGGGAATGACTTTTTTTTGGGAACTTTCATCTTTTCGGATACCAAGCGGGAACACTGGTTCGGTACATTTAGAAAAAAAAATGTCTACCCTGGGTCTGCCCCGGCTTCGCACGGGAAATAGATACCTTTTAAAAAAAAAAGTTTTCAAGAAGATTCTTATTTTTTACAAAAAACATTCTACACTATTATTCTACAGGGTCCTTTCTCACTCGCTCGCGGGACACGGCGTGATGGGTAAAAATGGGTTGATTAGGTTAAAATAAGAATAGGTATATAATTTATTATTATAGTTGAACACGAGTATCCGCTAGTCGGCTAGTACATAAACATAATATGTTTGAAAGTATGTACCTACAATGTGAATACATAAATCAAGGCGAAAGAAGACGAATTCAGTTAGTTTTAGTAAAATGTATAAAAAGTAATGAAGAAAACTGACTGGTTCGATAGATTTTACCGACTCAAAAATACCGAACAGAGTCTCATGCTATGCCGAATTGAATGACCACGTTATAAACAAAAAATTACATTCCCAGCTTTCAAAATACCCAACATATTATTATCAATCTATGTAATTCTTTAGAGCAGTGATTCCCTAACTATGGTACGCGTACCACCACTGGAACGCGACAATTATTAAGGTGGTACGCAAGAATATTTAAAAAAAAGATTATTCGGAGTTCAACTGAATAAAGAACCCATTCGTTTCGGATCTCGATAGTGTTGGTGAAACTTTAAGTGTGAGTGAAAAGGAATCTCTGATAGAACTATCTTGCGATGGAGCTTTGCAAGCGAAGTTCAACAAAGTAGAGCTGTGTGAATTTTGGCTATGAATATCCATCGCTGTGCAGAAAAGCATTACTGTTTCTGATTCCATTTACAACCATGTATGTCTGTGAGAGCGGAATTTATGCTTTGTTGATAATAAAAAAAATATCGTATGTAATAAGCTTAATGTAGACCCCAATTTGCGCTTAAAATCAAGTATAACTGAGCCAGATATTTCCTATCTTGTCTCGAACATGCAGCACCATTTTTCCTATAATTAATAAATGATAATGTTGTCATACAGGAACGTATAAAAAAATAAAATAAACAAAAAAAACGCCCTCTGTACCTAAGTAGTTACCTACCCATTTATTATTTTTTTTAAGATATTTTCTGTGTATTTTTTTTTCTTTTGTGTGTTTTTTATAATCCATACTATGTAATAATTTGTCCATACTCGAACGACTCCAAGTGCTCGAAAGAAGCCTAAAGACGAGAATAATACATTAAAAAAATATCTTTTATTAAATGATAATTTCGAGTAGAAATACATCCTGATTTAATTACGTATCCGGATCTTCAGCTCAGAGCAACTGGTATCTAAATCACAATAGTATTTAAAATAAAGTAAGTGCGTATTATATTGTTGGAAAGTTTCGGTAAATCGGTAGCGGCAAAATAAGACCGGCGATACGTCCCAATACTTTGAAAACCTCGGTATAAATTCACAATACAACCCTTTTGTACAAGGATTTGCGGAAAAAAATGAAGGATGAATCGGACTGAATTCAAAATATAAAAAATAAAAATATTCCGTTACTTAAGGGTGATTAAATAAACGGGGAGAAATCTCGAGCGTCTTTCTTAAAAGAAAGAAAAAAAAAACAAAAGTAAAATTGTTTACTTATTTACGTTTCGAGTAAGCGTAACAAAACAGGAGTGACTGGCAGAAAATATTAAAACAGATAAAAAAAAAAGTAAATGGACGTTTTTGTTTTTTTTTTTCGGAATTTAATGATGTTACTTTTTATTAAATGAATTAAGTAAAAATTGTAAACAATATTGTTTTTAAAAATACCATCGAAACTCTTTTTGTATTGTATCAAAGAGATCTAGCTAGAATCGGCTCTAATATATTGTAATAACGAAAATATAAACTTACTAGCTTATACTCGTCTTGCTTTACGTTTTTGATTCCGATTATCAGGCTTGATCAGTAAAATTATAACAAATCAATCTCCAATTATTTTATTACATTTTCATACGGTAATACCAAGATTCCATTCAACGTTTACATGAGTAATTTTGTTTCCAAAAGATGGGTTACTGTCTTTTTTGAAAAATTT
Organism: Mystacides longicornis; assembly: GCA_963576905.1. Classification (NCBI taxonomy): domain Eukaryota; kingdom Metazoa; phylum Arthropoda; class Insecta; order Trichoptera; family Leptoceridae; genus Mystacides; species Mystacides longicornis. The sequence continues at coordinate 3,028,036 of OY756433.1, read as the reverse complement.
GTATGAATAAGATCCTAAAAAAATAGAGTTTTTTTAAATAGCTCTAAATATATTAAAGTTAATGCAGCAAATTGTATTTAAGAACCTTCTCCGGCATTTTGCACGGCTCTGCGCAGATTCATATCTGACGTAGCATTTGTATTTTGAGCGTGATGCTTCCACATAAGTAAATACATAACTGAATTATTATGTAGATTACAATAAATCTACTATATAAATTAAAGTCGGGTTAGTGCGAACACTTATAACTCGAGATTGGCTCAACAGATTCTTCTGATGTTTGATTTATTGGATTCTTCTTCGCTCCGGATAACAGAATATCTAATAAAAAGTTAAAAAATGTATAAAAAATGATGTAAAATACAATATTTAAGTTTGTATGGAAAGGTTACTGCGACGCGCCCACGACATCGCGGGTAGTTCACTCTCATTCTCGCATACGCTCTTACAGTAGCCCATCCCACTTACTCCACCGCACCGTTTCGATGGTTTTAGAAAAATTTTATAGAAAGTCAACAATATTATCGCGCACATTTGTGTTGGTAATAGGCGAGGTAGACTGTGTGCGCGAGCACATTTTTCTCAAGTTGTTTCCGCCAGAGCTTTGAATACGAATGAAATAGGGATGTTTCAGAAATAGTTTAATGTTATTATTTTATTAGCTTATCTAATCGAATTAATTTTGTATTGTTTAACGGGGGCGCAGTGCACATCATGTACATATTAACGGGCCACTTCGGGCTAGAACCACAGGACAACGTCTGTCGGGAAAGCTAGTTCAATAATAAATCAACATCAGCTCATCTTTGATATATGTACCAATTATTATGTGTTCGATCCATTTCATTATTTTTTTTTCACAATAATAGATGACATAAACAGGTATATTGGTCGGTAGCCTAGCGGGTCAGTCGGCGACTTTCATACTGAACGTTGTGGATTCGGTTCCCGGTGTCGACCATTTTCATCATTCGCAACAGAACAAGCTAAGTGTGAAAGATTTCAAAAGTGTATGTATTTGTATTGCCTTTGAGTGAGCCTAAAATTAATTAATTTATAATTAGGTAAGTATAAAAAAAAATTTCAAATAAATTTTTCATGACGGACACACTAACAAACTGAGAACTGTTTTATTTATAGATTAGGTATATGTATATACCAGATGTTGTTAAAACTAGTAACGAGGACGGGAAAGACATTTCGATGCTGAAAAATAGGAGCATGCTATGTGGGCACGGTGTCATCTTGAGAACCGCTTCTCAAACTGCAATATGGAAATGCTCTATTATGAAGGAATTTCAAACAAAAAAACACTGAAGACTTCTGATTTGTGATAAGTAACTTTTTTACAGTTTTAAGAACAACTTATTATGTAAGATGGCCAGGGATGTGGGTTCGAATCCTACCGGGGACAGGGGATTTTTCAGAACATGTTGAAAATACTCACGATGATTTTGGGATTTAAAAATTAGACAGTTTGCGAACGCTGTCTTAGGTTAAGTAGGTAATACGTGTACTACCTTTTCAAATTTCAAAAGCTGTATATCTTTTATTTGCACTTTTCTATTTTATTGCTTATGTTCTGTTGATTTTATTTCATTCTGCATCTGACGTATTGACTGTTTTTCTTTGATTTTATATATTTTTGTTGATGCTTTTACTATTCTATTTTATATACGTTTTAACACATTGACCACTTACTGCTTTTATCTGTTCCTGTTTAACCTACTTAATTAAATTTAATCAAATTATGCCGCTTCAACTATCTTATTTTATAGATGTTTAACACATTGACCTTTTTTTGCTTTTATCTGTTCCTGTTTGACCGTCTTAATAAAATTTAATCAATAATTGTTCCTATGTGTACTGTCTTTTTCGCACATATCCCGGGACATAAGAATATCCCTATTCTAGAATGTCCCCGGATATTCATAAGATATCTATGGGATATCCTGTGTTGTCTGGGTATTTAACCATTAAAAAATCGAACACGATTGGTGTAATGCTAGCATTGATAATTTAGTAACTTACTAGCGTGAATGAAAAAACACTTGTCTTATACGACACAAATTATTTATTGCAGAGACGCGTTTCGTCCTGTTAGAACATCGAAAATGTTCTAACAGGACGAAACGCGTCTCTGCAATAAATAATTTGTGTAGTATATATAAGACAAGTGTTTTTTCATTCACATTATGAATTACTACACGGTAAACACCAAAAATATTAATTAATAACTTACTAGCATTGATAATTTAGTAACTAAAGATATAATTCTGATATAGACAAAAGAATCTATTTTTTTTTAATACATATATGACATATATCTCGAGAGTTATCATTTTATCAGATAACAAGTCAGATAGAGAGCTTCCATCGCGAACCACCGTTTGAAAATACCCGGTAAAGATGCACAGTACACAATATAGTTGTAGACATACTAGCTCCATACACCCCAGATGATTTACGGTGCGCTCGCAAATCTAGTTATTATTACAGTCCACGGTATATACGGTACGGTATCGGTTACAGCGGTTAGAAGGTAATAGCGATCACGTCTCATGACAAAACCTCGCCACACGAACCCACCCACATTAGTATTTTATTAATATTATTGTGCCGGATATCAGCGGTTGTCAAACTTTTTAACTTCACGAATTGCTGGATTCAAATTTTCAATTTCGCGGACAGTTAAATTCTTCGTTTTGAAGTGAACTCGCCTTTGTTTTTTTTTGCAATTTTTATTAAACTGTAAATGAGTGCGAATCGTCAGGGGGCCTAGACAAAATACAGTTGGCGATCGACTACAAACGAATTCCTCGACAATGTAGAGTAGGAAGAAAATTAGCTGTCCACTTTTTATATTTTTATATAAGTGTCATTGCTTGATTTAAATAATTGTTTACATGTTCCAGTGGACAGATAATTTTTTCGCACTATACATTGGCGAAATCTTCGTTTGTAGTCGATCGCCAGTTTGAATTTGTCTACGGGGGCAGATGTAACAGAAAAAGCCGAAGTCACACTTGCCTACTTTACTAAACAGCTATCGAAGTAGCGGCTTCTATAAGTACTGCTATATTATAACGGTGGCGAACTTATCAAAATTCACTAGTATCAAAAATCGAACATGGTGTTTTGAGTCGTTTTCACTTTGCCGCTAATGCGGTGTTCACACGATGCGATATAAGGCCAGACGATTTTGCCTGCATAAAAAAAATATCGCTCGGTCGCCCATTGATCGTGTGATGTGTTCACACGAGTCCACCGGCATACATTCAATCTGTCAGGTGCGCTGATTGTTTTAAAAATGGCGGACGTCGAGGTAGAAGTCGCGAAGTGTTTGGGGTTAGTTGAAAATGTTGTTTTAGACGATATAAGGAGACTTCTTATTAAGGAAAAATCAAGAAAAAACGCAGATATTGGATGCGGAATTGGATTCTAAGGAGAAATAAATTTGGAGCACTGCTATCATCTGTCAAGAAACAGAACATACGCGCATGCGTGCATCGTTCCACCAGATACAAAAGTTGAAAGGTAGTCAACTTGAGGCGATATCGCTTTCAATCATTTTTATCGCTTCAGATTTATCGACAATCTGTTCACGAGGTTCAACTGGCTGGCGATATTTTGGTGTCCTGGCGATATTCGCCTCGTGTGAACACCGCATAGTAGCAACCTACTACGAGTTGCGAGGGATGTGCAAATGTTAACTTTTTTGCGAATAGCCTAGTCCCGCGCTTCTTTCCCACATGCGCAGCAAACCGTCAATAAAGGTCTACGCACCATGCACGTTTGTCGGCGCTGCCCCGGTGGTGAAAAAAAGAAAATAATTAACCTATGAGTAGCTTTGGACATATACCTACTTACAGTAAAGGTAAACTTTACACCTACACTTACAACTACCCTTGCTACTTAACAAAGAAGAGGAAAAGGCCTACAACCTAGTAGTAGAGTGACATTGAAAGTAGTACTTACTACCAGCATCGCGCTAGTTAAAATAAACATCACACAACTCTGAGTTTTTCAATAAAGAGTGGTTTAATGCTACACGACATACCACCATGTGACATGTGACACTATACATACACCGACAGTACGGAAGCAAAAATGACATCGAGTATTATAATCGCAACTTTTTTACGTATCAGCTACCGAGTAATATACACGTGATGACTTTATTTTATTAGCGGCTAATAAAAAGGCAATTGTGACTTACGCTTAACATGTATATAACTCTACGGTGGTAGCCATTTTTTAATGTTCCTATCAAATTATATGAATGAACATAATACACTTGTCTCAGATGAAATGATGTATCGAACCCGGGACCTCGGATCTGAAGTCGGTCGAGTTATAATGCAATGGCAATATGGCTCAAATTTTCATAATATAATAGGTTACTGAAACTGCGGAAGATAGAACGCAGTTGTTGCCACTCTATCTAATAAAAAAGATGACTGAATGAATGATTTTCGTAATATTCTAGAAACATCAGATGCCGATTTTCGGATCGGCAGGTGGTCGCGGACCCCGCATTGACGACCGCTGATATAGATCATAGGGGGTTGTCTATCGCGGTGGGAGGAGTGAAGACCCAGACGGAACGACTTCGGAAACAAGATTGAAAACAAATTAACTTATTTTTAAATGGAAATTTGGAAAGTTCCGGAAAGAAAAGTTTCCTCTTTAAATCCAGTTCAGACGATCATCACCAACGGAACAGCACGGAAATTTCACATTTTCACCTCGCATCAATGTCGGAGCGAATTTTTAAAGCAATTTCGAAAATACACGAAGTTTTAATCTGTGTGCTTAATCGAATTTCGAAAACACGTGATGGTGAAAGTGTCGAACGACCGTATAAATATACGCATTTATTTTTTAGCCCATCACGCCGCGGTCCGTAAAGGGATAGGCAGAAAGATCGGACCTCCACTCCTTCTTCCACCGAAATTAGACTACTAAAAATAGGATTACCCTAGAACAGGTCTTACCTAGTTGGGTAATCAGATGTGCTGTATAAAAATGATTGTATTTCTTTATATGAATAAATAAATGAAAAAAAAATAAAAATATAACTGCTCCTATTTGCTTTGCTTCTAACCTGCTGAGGTATTCATGAAAAAGTTAAGATCGAACTAATCTTTTATTTTCTAGGGCAATCAAGTAACACGAAAAAGAAATCGTGCTTAGGTAAATATGACTAATCCCAATTATTATTATTTATAAGATTAATCTTCACATTTTAACGCATTTATAAATATTGTAATTTTTTGAGTTATGGATCGAGAAAAAATTGAGAGGCATTTCAGAAAAAAACAAAATAACTGAAAAAGCACCCTAAACTATCCAATTAAAGTTCATTCTAGAATAAAACGTAAACGACTCTAGAACGAAATATTACCGTTATGAGAGGTTCCATTGTATGTAATTACGACAGTATTATCACAATAGCTATATTTTTCATATTGTCTACAATAGCAAGTAAGAAAAATTATTTAGTGGCAATAAAAAGACTATGAAAAATACACAGAATGTAATATGTATAAGGTTTTCCTCGTTTATCTAGTTGTAGAACGGTAGTATTAGGTATAGACAGAATATTCTCGTACTGTCATATTATTACCTCGTAATACTAACCGGTTAGCCGGTTTAAATCGTGACATTGGATAAGAACAAGAACACATAGAAAGCCGATTCCGACCCGCGCCGTATGGCTCAAATAATGTTTCTATGCATTTGAATGGGTATACGCACAACAAAAGCAGGAACCCGCTTTCCGGCATTCCCATTTAAATAATGCATTGAAACCATAGACAACATTCTTTGCGCCGGTCGGAATAGGCTTTCTACGTTTTCTTACCCATTCTCCGGTATACTTGAACTGCCGTTATACAACGAAAAATCAAATCTTCAATATTACCTACTAACTAATATTGAAGATTTGAGAAGACCTCATGTCTAGTGAGGCAGTAAAATTTCCAACCACTGTAACTGTTTAAATGTATTGTAATTGTAAATATTAATGGGGAAATAAATTTCATTCATAATATTGCATTTTTTTTTAAATTTAAACCTTAAGTTCATACATTTTATTGCAATGGGCGTATTATGGTATCCAAGCTACGCTTTATGACACTAGACGTCAAGCTTTACACTGTCCTTTTCGCGCTTTCATTATTTTAATGCAGAGAGTGAAAGATATATAATAAACGTAATGTCTTGTATCAAAGAACACAGCGTTCGTAGTGTTACGGCTCTAACGGTTTAAGTTTTGAGATTCTACCCCTCAATATGGAATACTATAAAAATGGATAATAAATATATAATGTATCTGTTGGACTGTTGGTATCCAAAGATTTCAAAGGATGTCGTTAAAAGTTTGGTACTTTGACGTTTCGTTCTGATGTGTTGCCATAACAAAATATTATAACTAGTTATTGCTATTTGATATGGCATTGGGCTGCCTATATTAAGAAAAGGATAATCCGGTTAACCGCGACATATTGTATCGCTCTGTCGGTGAGTAATGGACGTGTCGTTAAAAGTAAGTTATTATAAGTTATAAGACATGTATAAATAATAGAAGAGCACTACTTTTGACGTTTCATGTTGGGTTGCCATACCGCATATTATTGCCACACTATAAGATACACCTCTCGTCCACATCAAAATGTTTTATTGGCAGGGACCACACGAAATAAGACAGATTAATACAATCACCGAGCACATTTTTCATATCGCTATGGCAACATTTCTTGCGAAGCTTCTATTAATTTTATTGGCATTCCATTTGATTTGATCAATGCATATCTTTCTAAATCGTCCAAAACTTTTATCTCTTTTCCTTCTAGCCTCATTTTATATTCTTTTTATTGTTGTCTGACTCTTAAAGGGTATTGGATACTTGCATTTTTCCAGTACCTACCGACGGAGGGATACTGCCGAGCACACCATCTTTGAGTGTGATAGGTGGGAATGTGAAAGACAGGCAGCGTGGCAATCGATGAACAAACAGGTCCAACCAGATGACCTTATTAAGGTCATGCTGGAAGGAAGAGAGAGTTGGGAAGCCGGAAACCAACTTGTAAGTAATATAATGACCCAAAAAGAGAGGGATGAAAGGGCCCGAAAAAGAACAGGCTTATAAATGACCAGCACTGTACGCGAAGCAATATCCACGGATAGTACCGCTGCAGTGTGGATGAGGAGGAGGGGTTTTTAGTCGGTAGGTCTGCCTGCGTGCAGGAGTCCGGCACAACGTCCAAGGAGGATTTTCCCCTCCTCTAAAGAAAAAAAAAAAAAAAAAAAAAAAAAACCTACCGACATATGGTTTTGAAAATGCCACCTACACGATAGGAAATAGTCAAAAACTCCTTGTAAACGACACAATCAACGGGTTATAGACAAAGGGCACATGTGAAAGATGTGGCCAAAAAATCCGCATCCTTAAAATGGAACTGGGCTGGACAACGGATCACCCATGGACAAAAAGAACCTTGCGAGTGGCGTTACCCAGGAAGACCACAAAGAGTTCTGATGAAATAAAGAAAGTGGCTGGACAAATATACCATCAAAGGGATCATAACGAATGAAGAGACACACCGCAGAAGCAAACGAGGAAAGCCTGTGTGATTGGGTAAGAAACACATTATTCGAGATAACTGCGAGGTTGAAAATCGGCATCAACATGTGGAAATGGTGAACACAACAAGGATACCATATCTAGCCCTGCATGGAACATCAAATAGGCCGACCAGGAAAACCCTCAAAACGATGGAATGACAGCTGGAATTCAGCATCTCAAGTAGATAACTCTGACATAACAGACTCCTGAATCTAAGAAAAGGGAAAAATGATGGGAAATAAACGGATCAAAAGACGGTTTGAAGTACAAAAAGAAATAAATCTACAAAATAATCAAATAGTTGATACTGAAAAACTAAATGATCCTCAAAGAGTGATCAGGTATTATGGTGGTATATCATACAAAATAGTGTGCAATAAAATCGAATCGCTTCAGCTACAAGCGCCGAGCAGTGATGGGCCATCATCTAGTAGCACACAATAAGCAGAAACTACTCTTGCTACAACTATGTAGCAATAGGGCTGATTGGGACAACACACGCTATATTTGGAACCCCCCAAAAACGCAGACACAAAAAAGTACGAGTGAGAGCATTTGAAAAACAAGCGATGCAAATACGAATTTTTGGCCAATTTTAACGGTATCGTCGCAGACTTTATTTACTCAAGCGTCATTTTCTTCTTTTATGCTGCAAGCATTTTCTATTTTGTAAGATCTCGAGGTATATTTTTTATTTTGTAAGATCTCGAGGTATATTTTTTATTTTGTAAGATCTCGAGGTATATTTTTTATTTTGTAAGATCTCGAGGTATATTTTTTATTTTGTAAGATCTCGAGGTATATTTTTTTTTCTAGATTACCGGCGACGCATATGTCGAGGTGTATCTGTATTCACAAAATAAAACATTCTATTTTTATGGATTCTTGTGTCCCTTTCAGGACTTGATTTTAAGAAATGATAATTTTCCAAAAAAGTTTGGGCATGTGGAAAGAACGGATGAAAACAAAATGACAAAGAAAATTTACAAGGCTGGCCGACCGAGAATGAGGTGGATTGCACACATCGATTCCGTCCTCAAGGAAGGCCAGGTAAGAAGTACGCGGAATAGGAGAGGTTGTATGAGAAATGGTATTTTTTTTAATTTTTATTTTTACAATTTGAGAGGTCAGACAGTCATGACATGTCAATACATATAAATCAATAATATAGAAACAGATAATGGACCAGCGAAGACCCCAACATTACCTACAATATAATATAGGTATGTCGGTGGAAGAAGTGAAAGAGGTGTGAAAGAGGATAGAAAAAGTGGAGGTCCGTTCTCTCCGCCTACCCCTTAATACGGGACACGGCGTGATAGGTAAAAATAGTTTCGTGCTGTCATGTAAGTATATGAGACATTAACAAAAATGGATATATTCATATCCTGGCGCCAAATACATGACAGCAGTCACAGTATTTAAATTTGGTTGCTCTCTTGTTCTCGATAATTTCCAACTTTTATCTCTATATTTCATTAATTATTATTAAATATCTATTTGTTGCATACATGAGATTTTTCGACATGTTGAAGATTTCGAGATTTCTCATGATTAGGAGTTTGGAGACTCAAACATTACCACCTAATGGCGAACGTTGTTAACGTAAAGTGATCACACTAAGCCAGCCTTCGAAATAACAGTAGAAGACGGTCGTAAGCCCGTAGTGGTTTGTTCCATTTAAAAATCGAACATTAGTAATGAATTTTTAGAGTCATTAGTTGTTATTTTTTCTTTAAAAATAGTTTCCCTGTAAAAGTTTGATGCAGCCATTACACCAATCCTTTTCGAATTTTAAATGGCTAATTTGGACCAATACATTTTAATCAGTTTCATATAGCATTCAACAGATGACACCGTGTTTCCTAATCAATCAAATACAATATCCAACAACTTGACAGTTTCATATACCCAGTTGATAACCAGACCTGCTCGACACGACATGGCTAGGATCGCGGGTTGGAATCCTTACAAAGGCATGAGAAAAATCTTTAACATGTTGAGAAAACTCATGATGATTCAGAGATATGAAATTTGACAATCTAAATGTCAAATTTCACATCGAAACTGTAGAAGATTGCCTTAAGCCAAATTAATCATTAAAGTTTAAACAAAAAGGAAAAATGTTGGTACTTGGTAGTATATCATTAAGAAAATCATAGGTAACGAAGATTGTATGACGATGAGAGAATGGTTGCTTCCACGTAGGTAACTATCTTTCAAGCGGCGTCATCATAAGTTTGTTTTCATTGCAACTGTGGTTTTGCCGGACCGACATCGACCACGTACAGGTAGAAATATCGTTTAGAAGTTTGCAAACGTATGCGATTTCGAAGTTTGTCCTGCGGTTCGTACAAACCGAATGGACCAACTTTCGAAACAATGCCTTATACAGTAGGTACTGCAGCAAATTTAAAACAGTTACGATAAAATTACAGTACATAAAATCAGTTCACAATGCCAAAGCTTACACACAACTCTATTCAAATATTGAAGCACATCTGAAAAGAGATGATAGTTGTTATATTATTCTTCGTCTTGTTACAGGCTGGACTGCTGCCCCTTGGGTCCTGATGGACAGCTGTCATTTCAGCGTTTTTGGTGGTCTTCCTTTCATTTGACGACAATAATTTCCTTCCAGACGATTTTGGAGATTCGGTCTCCTCACCTCCCATTCTTTCCAAGAGTCCTCGCTCTTTACCTCATTGGACGATGTCATCGAAGTAACACGGCCTTCTTATCCGCCATTCGAAACTCTGTTCGTGAGAGTTCACACCGATAAAGAGGGCAGTATTATTAGTATTTCTGTGGTTCGGAGTTGTATTGAACAACAAAAAAAAACTAATTAAGACGTTAATTTGGAATATTCTATCGTTTGTTTACGAAATTTGTATGTAGTGTTACATTATATTGGACATATCTTTTCACGACTAACTTAGTGTCGAATAGGGCAGACACGAGGAAAATCCTGAAAAGAATCACGATGACATAAAAGGTGAAAATAGAGGACATCAAACAAACCAATAGCAGAGAATGTAATGTTAAAGAAGTATCATGGAGTGCATATAATATGAGAAGGTTTTACCTTATTGGTATCTAAGTTTAGTAAAGGGCAAAGAAATTGGAAGGCAGCAGGCAAGATCTAAGGGCCTTCCTTAGATGTAGCCAACGAGATGAAGAATTGACGTTGCAGATACACTGATATAAATTGTTACGGATACTCACTCAGAGAGGCCGCGATGGTTGCAGCTAAATAGGAGACCAGCAAAAGAACTGCAACAACAAAAATACAAGAATCAGGATTTGAGACTATTAATAATTAGGAAAGTATAAATAATACAAACCAATAGGATATGTCATACAGATTACTCAATAGGTTAAGTAAAACAGATTATAAAATAGGTTGTATCATACAGATTTATCTAATAGGTTATGTCATACAGATTATTCAATAGTTTATGTCATACATATTATTCAGTAGGTTATGTGATACATATTATTCAATAGTTTATGTCATACCTACATATTATGCAATAGGTTATGTCATACTAATTACTCAATAGGTTAAGTAAAACAGATTATACAATAGGTTGCATCGTACAGATTTATCTAATAGGTTATGCCATACTGATTATTCAATAGTTTATATTATTCAATAGGTTATGTCACACATATTATTTAATAGGTTATGTCATACATATTATTCAATAGGTTATGTCATACATATTATTCAATAGGTTATGTCATACATTATCCAATAGGTTATGTAATACATATTATTCAATAGGTTATGTCATACATATTATTCAATAGGTTATGTCACACTTTTTATTTAATAGGTTATGTCATACATATTATTCAATAGGTTATGTGATACCTATTATTCAATAGTTTATGTCACACATATTATTTAATAGGTTATGTCATACATATTATTTAATAGGTTATGTCACACATATTATTTAATAGGTTATGTGATACATATTATTCAATAGTTTATGTCATACATATTATCCAATAGGTTATGTCAGATTATTCAATAGGTTATTGATACATATTATTCAATAGTTTATGTCATACATATTATCCAATAGGTTATGTCAGATTATTCAATAGGTTATGTGATACATATTATTCAATAGTTTAACCCTGAACCCTGTGGTACACCTATAGTAGTTGATCTAGGTGAACTGATCGTAGTTCCATTTTTTGTTGACACCGTCCTTTCCTGAAGGTAGCTTTGCAATAATTTATTCGCATTTCCCCTAATTCCCAGTTTATGCAATGATTGGAGCAATGTCGAGTGATCGACTGTTTCAAAGACTTTTGACAGATCGACAAAAATGGCAACAACGTACCTTCCGATGTCTAGTTCATTATTGATGTGTTCAATTGCATCTGTTAGAGTCGATGTGGTATTACTTGCTTTTTGAAATCCATACTGGTTAGAGTCAATTCCTCCATTACTTTTTAGGAAATTGGTGAGCCGGTTATGAATGATTTTTTCCAGAATTTTACTTAATGTGCTTAGAATACTAATCGGTAGATAGTTTCCTTGTACATACATATTATTTAATAGGTTATGTCACACATATTATTTAATAGGTTATGTGATACATATTATTCAATAGTTTATGTCATACATATTATCCAATAGGTAATGTCAGATTATTCAATAGGTTATTGATACATATTATTCAATAGTTTATGTCATACATATTATCCAATAGGTTATGTCAGATTATTCAATAGGTTATGTGATACATATTATTCAATAGTTTATGTCACACATATTATTTAATAGGTTATGTCATACATATTATTCAATAGGTTATGTCATACATATTATCCAATAGGTTATGTCACACTTTTTATTTAATAGGTTATGTCATACATATTATTCAATAGGTTATGTCATACATATTATTCAATAGGTTATGTCACACATATTATTTAATAGGTTATGTCATACATATTATTTAATAGGTTATGTCACACATATTATTTAATAGGTTATGTGATACATATTATTCAATAGTTTATGTCATACATATTATCCAATAGGTAATGTCAGATTATTCAATAGGTTATTGATACATATTATTCAATAGTTTATGTCATACATATTATCCAATAGGTTATGTCAGATTATATTCAATAGGTTATGTGATACATATTATTCAATAGTTTATGTCATACATATTATCCAATAGGTAATGTCAGATTATTCAATAGGTTATTGATACATATTATTCAATAGTTTATGTCATACATATTATCCAATAGGTTATGTCAGATTATTCAATAGGTTATGTGATACATATTATTCAATAGTTTATGTCACACATATTATTTAATAGGTTATGTCATACATATTATCCAATAGGTTATGTCAGATTATTCAATAGGTTATGTCATACATATTATTTAATAGGTTATGTCACACATATTATTCAATAGTTTATGTCATACATATTATCCAATAGGTTATGTCAGATTATTCAATAGTTTATGTCATACATATTATCCAATAGGTTATGTCAGATTATTCAATAGGTTATGTGATACATATTATTCAATAGTTTATGTCACACATATTATTTAATAGGTTATGTCATACATATTATTCAATAGGTTATGTCATACATATTATCCAATAGGTTATGTCACACTTTTTATTTAATAGGTTATGTCATACATATTATTCAATAGGTTATGTCATACATATTATTCAATAGGTTATGTCACACATATTATTTAATAGGTTATGTCATACATATTATTTAATAGGTTATGTCACACATATTATTTAATAGGTTATGTGATACATATTATTCAATAGTTTATGTCATACATATTATCCAATAGGTAATGTCAGATTATTCAATAGGTTATTGATACATATTATTCAATAGTTTATGTCATACATATTATCCAATAGGTTATGTCAGATTATTCAATAGGTTATGTGATACATATTATTCAATAGTTTATGTCATACATATTATCCAATAGGTAATGTCAGATTATTCAATAGGTTATTGATACATATTATTCAATAGTTTATGTCATACATATTATCCAATAGGTTATGTCAGATTATTCAATAGGTTATGTCATACATATTATTCAATAGGTTATGTCAGATTATCCAATAGGTTATGTCATGCATATTATGCAATAGATTGTGTCATGCATATTATGCAATAGGTTTTGTCATGCATATTATGCAATAGGATATGTCATAAATATTATGCAATAGATTGTGGCATGCATATTATGCAATAGGTTTTGTCATGCATATTATGCAATAGGTTATGTCATACATATTATTCCATAGTTTGTGTCATACAGATTATGCAATTATAATATCATAATTGTAACATTAATTATATCGTGTATTGTAGAATATATGTTATGGTTATGAATCTCCTATAACTTTTTTTAATTTTGTCTTTTTTTATTATTATTTTCAGTATTTTGTAAAGAAATCTTGGGTTATTTAAAATGAATCAACAGTCAGTCGAAGATCGCGCCTAAAATTTCAAATTTTATTTTTTTAATCCAATCCAAACTCCCTTAAGGAATGGGGAGGCAACAAGAGCTCTCAATTGCGCTCGATCCTGCGCGACGTGATTCCTCAGCTCTGCTTCGAAGGAGCGGAACACAGTATGAGAGGGTCTTCCTCGTCTTTTTTTTAATTTTTTTAATCAACTGTTCATTATTTTTCTACGGTTCTTCGGTCACATTGCTAGAAGAGGTGAAGAGAGCCTGGAAAAATTGGTGGTCCTTGGTGGAGTCGAAGGTTCGAGAGGCAGAGGAAGAGCACCCACGAGATGGACAGACCGAATTAGGGCAGCTACAGGCACAACAGTTGTTGGAGCAGTGCGGATGGCGATGTGTCGGGAGAGATGGAGGACACTTATACACGATGTTGTTGCGGCAGAGAGAGTTCCAGGTCACGACCCTCAGTAATGAGGACAAACGACGATGATGATGTTCATTGTTTTGGCTCAGCGTACGTACAATCAAAACTTTCGCGAATTTAGATTTCAGTTACTGGCCTCCACGTTCACCGGTTTTAACAAATCCTGACCGTTTCCTTCGGGGATACTTAAGCGAAAAATTATAAAAAAAAATATCCTGAAATTATTAAAACACAAAATTCGCGCTGAAATCGCCACCAGAAAACTTGAAAATTTGCGAAAGCTTATGGAAAACACTTTGTAAATAGTTTGGATATGTGAAGCAGAAAACGGGAACCCCTGCTCGTTTTTCATTACGGACTCAAAAAATTCCACATTAACTGTATCGCATGAATAAAAAAAGCTTATAAAAAATTCAATCCGTATCTATCGTTGTGCGCCACCCTATATAGTTGGACGAGATCTTTGAAAAATAAATTGCGACATACTTTGGGATACGCGATTGAGATTTTTTTACTATCTGGTAATGCGATACATTTTAATAACAGTCCCCTAATAATTGACGAAAAAGTTTAGTTCGAATAAAACTTTATTGTTTACTTACTTAAGGTGTAGTTTCCTTAAAAAAAAAACGGTTTTAAGGTGAATGAAACAAATTTCTATCATTATTATTAAGATTTATTTTCACATTTTTCCCTCACATAAACTAGCTTTAATCATTCTGCATTCTACGAAAATTTCAATTTCGTATATTAAGAAATCTCGGAATCATTAAATAGGTATAATCGATTAACAAAAAAAGTGCAAAAAACGGCTATTTTGAGGAAATGTGCCCTTAATTTTCAAATATATGACTAGTTATAAACTTAAACATTTCCGTGAATTATCGTGCTGATCTTAGTGTGGGAATTTGGATATTATACCTTGCAAAAAATTACTCAAATATTTTAATTTAAGAAACACCTACCCGTTGATAAAATGCCGGTAACTTTCATTTTCAAACTAGCAAAGTCACGGTGATTTTTTACGATACACTTTTGAAACTTGTGAAATTGAGCTCAAAACCGTTCCACGTCTTAATGGACGAAGAGTTTTGCGGGAACTGACCGAGCCACGACGGAAGCTATACTGAAAGAAATCGCGCTTACAAACTGCACGGAATGCTCGAGCCAAGCTAAATAAATTATTATTGTATTGTGGAGTAAATTTAACACTTTTTGTTTGCGCGTTTAGAAAAGAATAAAGTCAAAATTTAAGCTTAAATTAACTAACTAGTGATGGAATTTCGTAATTATTATTAATGTTTCAACGTTTATTATTAATGTTTCATGTTTTTGTTTTAACACATATAATATACTCCTTGACTCTTTCACAGTAAGCTACTGAAAGCTTGTGTCGAGGAAGAGGAAGATGGTCGGCACCTGGGATCGAACCCACGACCTCCGAACGATACAGTGCGAAAGCCGGAGACGTAACCGCTGGGATACCAACTACTATTTTTAAGGGGCATTATAACGCTCTTTAAAAAAAATCATGAATGAGAAAAATCCATTCTCTGCCTGTCTCGCTGAACTATTTAATTAATGTTCATTCTACGATAAAACGTAAATTTCAATTTCGTAATTTCAAATTGTGTACCAGTGAGAGAGGGCGAACAGTTGCCCATTATAACCAATGAAGAGTTGTACATGTATCAAACCCCAAGCATCTCGACACGCATAAATCTCATCAGGTTAAAATAGGGTGACACATACAGCAAATGCCCAATTCACATGCCCTTAAGAGAATTTTGAGTGGATACCCAGAAGGATAGAGACAAATAGGCAGATCTCGGCTAAGGTGGGAAAACAAAGTCGTGCAGCGTGGATTATCCAGGTGGCGCGTCGAAGGATGGCACAGGAAGACAGGAGTTAGTAGTCGGAGGCGAATGTTAAGGTAGGCCAAGGCTCGATATGGGCTGTAGCTTTATAAGAGAGCCTTAAGGTAGACTCCCACACTATGGCAATATCGCCATATAATTATTGTCAATTTTCTATGATCATAGCGTGTGACTATCTACATATGTAGGCCAGTGTTCCGCAATATTTTTGTGTTCAAGGTACACCTACCAAATCAAGAAATTTCAGAGGTACACCAATGATTTTTTTTTGAGATTTGACCCCCTCCCCTCAATGAAATGAACCGTAACATTTCCTCCCCCCCACCTCCCTCCCCCTTCTCTAAACACCCACGTTGCTACTATATACAGGGTGACTGGTAATTCGATACCTTCCTTGAAAGGGGTTACACTAGAGCAAATTTGCAAGAATTTTGTTCCCATTAACCAGGGGTCCAATTTCAATGGTTTTCGAGTTATTTAACTTTTTAGAGTTGTCCACCTTTTGACATAAAATAAAAAATTGTGAACAAAGTACTCATTTTAGGAAACTAAAAATATATTTTTCCAAAAGCTGAAGATTAAAGGAATGGTTGAAGTACAAAATCAACAAGAAAATTTCAAAAACCTCAGAAATACAACGTTTAAAAATTACAGGTCAGTTTTTTTCATTTTTAATTTCAATTTTTCTAAGGGAGTTACTCCAAAAAAGTATAATATACTTGGCGTACAAACCACAGGAAAAACTTCCCCAACTAATAAGCTTTCCAAAAACGTATAAATGTTTTCCACTCTACTACGGTTTTGGAAAATAATCAATATTAAACGATCAGATGGTGCTATGAAAGCGTAAGCGTTTTCATACAAAAGGTTCTCCTTCGTCCAGAATTTTCATGGCGACGTTGAACTGATTCCGCACCTTTTGATCGTTTTATAAGATTTATTTTCCGAAACTGTGGTAAAATGGACAACATTCATACGTTTTCTGAAAGCTTATTAATTGTGGAAGTTTTTCCTTTATTTTGTACGCCAAGTATATTATACTTTTTTGGAGTAACTCCTATAGAAAAATTAGAAATGAAAAAAACTGACTTGTAATTTTAAAACGTTGTTTTTCTGAGGTTTTCAATATTTTCTTCTTGGTTTTTTACTTCAACCATTCCTTTAATTTTCAGCTATTGGAAAAATATATTTTTACTTTCCTAATGGAGTATGGAAAATTTTAGCTCTGTACGGTATATCTCCGAAGATAGTAAAAATGGTGCAGTCCCTGTATGAAGACTCCGAGTGTAGCGTCAAAACGCCAGGTGGTCCTACTGAAGCTTTCAGGATCACCACGGGAGTCAGACAGGGCTGCGTACTGGCTCCATTTATATTTATTATTGTCATGGACTTCCTCTTGAGAAAGTCCATGCAAGGAGCAAGAGGTATACCGATAACACAGAGAGATGGTCTAATGGGCGAACTGTGCGATCTGGAGTACGCGGACGACCTAGCGTTGTTCAGTACGACAGTGGAGGAATTACAGCGCAGTGTTTCAAGACTCTGCGACGAAACAGCACGCCTTGGCCTTCGAGTCAATGCCAGTATAAGACGGAGCTCATGGCGAGTAATGCCTGCCCCGATAAACAGCTACCGATAACCATAGACGGTCACCAGGTCTCCCGGGTGGATAAATTTAAATACCTGGGAGCAACCATTACCACCTCTGGTGACCTCGGGGCTGAGCTCCCGATACGTATCGGTATGGCAAGTGGCGCCTTTAACAACATGACCAAGATTTGGAAAGCGTCGGCGTTTAGTGTCGAGACGAAATGTAAACTGTTTGATGCGTGTGTGTTGCCCATTCTCCTCTATGGGTGTGAGTCCTGGCACCTGACCAAAGCCCAGGCACAAAAAGTCTCAGCTTTTGAAATGAAGTGCCTAAGGAGAATTCTGGGTGTAAGGTGGTACCACCGCATCACGAACGACGCTATACGCCGGCGCACCCAGCGTGAGCCCATCACCTCTACCATTGTGGGGAGGAGATGGACTTGGCTGGGACATGTGTTAAGGATGCCGAATGACAGTTGGCCGAGGAGAGCGCTGTTCTTCCTCCCATCAGGGTCCCGAAGACGAGGAAGACCCTCTCACACTGTGTTCCGCTCCTTCGAAGCAGAGCTGAGGGACATGGACATGGTGTGGGAGGAGGTCATAAACATTGCGCAAGATCGAGCGCAATGGAGAGCTCTTGTTGCCTCCCTATGCCCCTGAGTGGGGTGTAAAAGGGAGAATTGATTGATTGATTGAAATGGAGTACTTTGTTTACACAATTTTCAATTTTAGGTCAAAAGGTGGAAAATTTAAAAAAGCTCTGAAAAGTTAAATAACTCGAAAACCATTGGCATTTGACCCCTGGTTAATGGGAACAAAATTGTTGCAAATTTGCTCTAGTATAACCCCTTTCATGGAATGCATCGAATTACCAGTCACCCTGTATATACCTACCTACCGCAATTCGCATAAGTAGGTTGTGGCGAATGGTAATAGAATTACAACAGCATGCTTTCAATGCAGGGATACTTAGGCTCTTCTTCGGATTTTTTTATTTTAATATCCGATCAGTGTCCAAGATAAATAGTATCCGAGAAAGCATTTCGTACCCAGTCCATAAGTTGCAGATCACACTAAGGAAATTAAAAGATTTCTGATAATAGCTCCAAGGGTTTCATTATCAAACTGGCACCTTTTTTTCTGGATCGGTAGGCATGAGGCAACTTAATTCTTGTCTTCAATAATTCGCAATAATTTCTGTCTTACATATTCTGTTGAACTTATTTAAATGAGCGAATAATATATCCGGCAGTTTATACAAGTTTTACTTACAATTCTTTTCTTTTGAACACATTACCTAAGCCAAATCTGAATCATGAGCCTCGAAAAACTCTTAGGTCTCATTTTTTCACGGCACACCAGTGTGCTGCGACACACACTTTGCGGAACACTGATCTAGGTCATAACTAGACTATTTTTATTTTATTTATTTATTTTATTCATACTTTACTGTACATTGGTAGTAACACATAAAAACTTAACGTAACAAAGAAATCACAGGATCAACATACAGAGGGCGAGCTTACCACAACTTCGTTGTGGTCTCTAACAACTAACCCCAATATAAAGAAAAAAGAAGAATAAAGCAAAGAATACAAAAAAAACAAAACAAACTCAAACAAAAGAAAAAGGAGGTGGATGGGGTGGGAGAAAGGGAAGATAGATGGGATTTTAGGACACACAGACTCTATTTGAGGAGATCATCATCTCTTTAACTGCTTGCTTGAACTACGTCAGACTTGTTGCGCTGGCAGTCATCGATGGCACCATATAAATGTACTCTTGGCATATTACAATATCTATGTAGCATAGAAATATGGCATTATCGCCATAGCGTGGGAGTCTACCTTTACAACGTAATTTCCCCGTTAATGTGGTTGCTAATCTTGTTGGTTCGAACCATATTATCACCAATATCATCCGGAATTGCATGTTGCATATTCTCAAGGGTAATCTCTCCAATTTATTTTCCTTGCATTTCAGACTTCATGAACTAAAGGAGGTCTTATTCTGTCAGTAGGATATGGATAAAGCCTAGAAAGTCTTCCATTATAATGTTCAAGAATCCATTATCGAAGAGAAAATTGCTTTAAGTGGGTACAAATACACAGCCGCTGAAAGATTTTCTCTCTTTGTTTGCATGATACGATGAAACATCACTGATTTTCACAATACACCTGTATTTATTATTTTTAAAAAACATCTCGATGCACTGATAACGCCAAATACCGAGGAACCACTGTATATAAAATCCCAGCGCAGGGTCAGGTTTTCTGCTAGTCAGGTGCTTATGTCTATGGATATAGTAATGATCTATTTAGGTAGGCTTATCTCATATTTTATGACAAGGCAATTGCTGCTGCTACTTATTAGATGGAAAAAGGTTCGCTTTTACACGGACTCGAAAAGTAAGTAAGTATCTGTTTAGGTAGGCTTGCCAGATGTCCCGGTTTTCCGGCCGGTGTACTTCCTATCCCAGTAAAATAATATTTGAAACTTAAGACATAGCAGTGAAATAGGTAAACTTTGCTTACCACACAGAAAACGACGGCCTAAGTTTCAATTCAATTGTTGTTAATTAATCAAAATTCAAAGCCAAGCTTATTGAACTAAAATTCTCACCCGGAAAAAGTAAGAAAATAGTATGTATTTAACACTAATATCATAGACCCTTTTAACCAGAATTTTAAGCTTTTATTCATTTAATTCAGAAAGTGGGTAACGGAACCGCTAGGCAACCAAATTATGAATTTATATTTTATTAATTAAGAGTATTTAAACCTAACCTGTCAACCTCATCTTGATGAACAAAAATCTACATAATATTTCACAAACACTTTGACTTATTTACTTTTAAAATTCAAAATATAAAACTCATTTTTCAAAAACTCACTATACAAAAAATAAATTACTTCACATAGTAGGTATTCTTAAAAATAATTTCCAAAACTAAACTGTTTACTAACAAACCGGTCTTGAAAAAAAAACACCACGCGAACTTTTTTGTTTTTGACAGATAAAGTGACAGCTGCTGTCAAAAACCATCGACATTTGACATAAGTTTTCACAAAGTTTTGAACCTAAATGGTTTAGATTATTTTTCCCCAAAATTACCTTTGACTTCTGTATGAAATTAATGAATTCTATTAACTAGAAATAGTTGTTAACAATATAGCTATGTATGCATATTATTTTATGTTGTAATCATTATAATTTAATAGTGAAAAACCAGAAAACAGAAAAATTTATCGTTCACGTAAGTACCTAATACAAAAAGTTTTGATATACATACCTATCAATAAATAATAGTTTCGATAACGGGGGAATGGGAATTGGGAATTACTTCCTATGATTACTTCTTTTTAATAGCTCGTTGAGAACTCCATTCTTCAAATCTGTTTCGTTTTTTTAATTTTGGTTTTCATATTGAAACTGCAATGTTATGATTTCTTCAGTCCTGTTGTAGTTTTAGAAGTTACTTCTATATGTTTTTTTTGTAATACACACAAACATTCAGGTCATTAGCTTCTTGCCCTCGCTGTCACCTTAATTAAATTCATGATCAAGGTCGCAATTATGTTTTAAATAATTATACTTCGATTAAATTACAACAAAATTGACAGCTTATGAATAAGCATGCCTATTTATAGATCAACATAATATGATGTTACAAACAAAATTAACAACAATATTTCATTCAAAAGAATTGGATTCATTTATTATATTTTGAATACCGGCTAGATCCCACTTAGTGAGAATCATTGATAAACTTTGTACTTTGCTCTGCAAGATTAAGACCACAGAAGATTCTCAATAATTTATCTCTTGCTCTGGATTAATAGCATGACATATTAACATAACAGAACAATATAAGATTTTTTTTTACTTCTCAGCCACTTCTTTACTGCTGGATGTAGGCCTCTATCATAGCTTTCCACTTTTTTCTTTCCCCGTCCTTCGAAGCAACATTTAGTCAACAGGCCATCTCGTTCAAGAATGACCAATGCCTGTTATTCCTCTCATTTACTATGGTTTATTTAGTATTGTTTTTACTCCTCAAACTTTTGATACAAAACCTCTTTATTTCTCATAACGCATCTCAAACTTTTGATAATCATTAATATATTTTCATGGTCATCTCATTTTACATTTAGAGGTAGTTGTTAACAGTCAGTCTTTTGTCCATATTATGGCACACGGCCTTCAAATACTTTCTTTTTCAGGTACATGGGTTTCTGCTTAATAGAAAACATTATTTTGGATGGTATTATGAGAAAAACGGTCTTTAAATGTTTTAAAATGGAGACTAGAATAAACATCGAAAGACCCCCAAAAATTGGTTGTTGCTTAAAGCAAATGTAACTGGTAGCAAATATAATATGAAGTGGAGAGAAAAACGGAAAAAGTTTATATCCAGCAGTGAAATGATGAAAGTTTAGCAAGGAGAAGAAAATGGTATCTGCTTAGTTTTCCAAATAGATTTTTTCTCTCACCATAAATATTAAGATATATTCAAATGCAGTAGAGATGAAAGGATCTACAGGACATGGAAAGGAATGTGGTATGGACTATGGAGGTTAGTGTTGCTACAAATATGAAGGTTAATAAATTGATTGGTCGTGTTGAAAGAATGGATGATTAGAGGAAAACAAAATATTTGAAGGAAGGGTGTGAGAACTGGTGGCTGACAGAGATTGAACACATCAATTCAAGGTAGAAGAAATAGGAGAGGCTGTATGAGAAATAAAAGAAGACAGTATGCTTGAATACAAAGGAGTGGAGGTCCGTCCTCTCTACTTACCCCTTAAGGGACACATGAAAATATATTGCTAAAAAAAAACAAATTGAAATTCGATTTTTTGGTGAAATTATTTAAGCAAACAGATTTTTTTCTATACCTACCCCAATAGTTTTTAATTATTTTTTTTCAATATTATTAATTTCTGTTAGTTAGTTAACAAATTACTTATGTTATATATTTTTGTATGGGTAAACATTGTTTACATCAGCAAATTGTTTTGATTGCTTTTACAACAGCGATTGTGCAATAAATTTACTTTCATTTAATCACGCTTTTATTGTGATTCAAGAATCCCACTACCAGTATACTGTAGTGTTGTATTAGTTGATGGCATTATCTCTCTAAGGCAAAACTTGTTTGGAATACTTGTTGTGTTAAACACTACACTTTTTAGTTTGTATTGGAGATCTATGTAGTGAAGTAAACACCACAGAGTATTTGTTTGTTTATATTTAGAAATTTTTATACCACTGAGGTAAGATAATATTTATTTGCTAGATAATATATTATCTTTTTAATGTAATATGTAAAAAAATAAACATGTACCTACTTACTTACTTGAAAAAAATATGTTTAAAGTATGTATGTGAGATTACTGTTTGTTTAACTATACTGTATCTAAGTTAGTTTTGCAATTTCTGATTATTTAAAAAAAAATTAACTTATTCATCCAAATTTATTTTGTGTTTCGAGGGATATATTTTACTTCAATATATGGTCCTCAATAATATATTGAAGAAATATACAACTTTATAAGACCTACTTCAAATAAGTAGCCTATGTTTCTTTATGCCAAATTTCTTAACCAGAGAGTAAAAGTATTTAAGAGGCAATTCAGAATTCTTCTGTGTATTTTTTTTTCACAAAAACTTTCTATCCAGATTTGAAAGTCTCAGATTGGTGGGGATGTTTTTTTTTTACCCATCAAACCATGTCCCTTTAGGGATAGGCAGAGGGTATGGGCCTCCATGCTTTTCCACTATCGTAAAATTTTGCATAGCCCATGTATTTCTCCTAATTTTGACCTAGCCTACCTTGAGAATGGAATCACTTTATTCGTTGCATACCATTCTCAGTCGACCATGCCTTTTTACACCTTTCCTTTAAGCCTTAAATACTCCTTTTATCATCCTATTTGCATCCATTCTTTCAACATTCCCAAACTATCTCAACTTATTAATTGTCATATTTTTAACAACACTAACTTCCATACCACATTCCCTCCTAATATTCTCATTTCTTTCTATATCCCACAGGGTCTTTCACATATATTCTTCGTAGAGTTATCATTTCTACTGCATTTACATTGCATAGTAAATTAATAGGAGTTATAAATTTTTTTTAAACTAAAAATGCTATTCATTTGTTTTAGATAATTTCTTCAGAAAAATATGGAATATCTGGTTGACTTTCCCGTTGGTCCCTTAACATCATACAGAAAAAAAGCCTCTTTTGATTGGAGAAAACTGGCTTTGGAACTAAACAGTGAAGTTCATATTCGTTACAAGTTTGAAATCTGGAAAAAAATTCTGGAGAACAACATACAGAAGGATCATTTTGAGACCCAACCACTTGAAGAGCAGCGAAGGATTCTACAAGAGAGATTATGGGTGGCACGAGAACATTTCCCCTTCTATCGAGAAGATGTAAGTAGACCTATGAATAGCATTAAATTTAAAGCTCATGAGATATACTGGGTACCTATAGGTACCTACAACTCATGTAGAAAAGATTAATATACTTCTTCCTCTTTTTACAGTTAGATTAAGGTTCTTTTTAACAAATAGTGTATAGGCAGAGAGTACAGACATCCATTTTTTCCTAACTAGACAAACCTCATTTGCTTCTTTCAACAACACGATGTTCGGTACAAATTTTCTTCTTCTCCTCCTTTGAGATGGCACCAATATGTCATTCTAAGTTGGTCGTAACATTCATTCTTTCATATTTAAAATATCCTTTTTGTCATCCTCTCTACGTGCCAAAACACCAAAATTTATTCGCTTTATAACAACTCCTAGATTTATGGTCCATGTCCAAGTTTCACTCCCATACATCATAGACTTTTATACATATACCTAGACAGAGTACCTTGATATCTTTTCATAGCAGCGAAGTGAGGCAATCTTGAATTGTCTCTTTCGCACAGTTGGTAGGCAAGAACATTGCGATTTGTATGGGAAATGCGGAGTATGCTGTGTATTTTTCGCATTTATTCAACGAAAAAAGACGTAAAAATTGAAAACATTAATATATGAATCGATTAAGAAAGCAACTGAAATGTCTAGTAATATAAAATACTAGCACAATTTTTATTTTTCCTATATTTATGAGGTGGTTCTTACAATATTGTTGATAGGTTTGGTTCGTGAAGGTACTCAGTCTAATAAAATAAATCCTCAAGAATAGAATGTTTCTATTTTTCAGGTAATAATTTGCTTTGTTTAATATTTTATTAATGTGCATAATTAATAGTTGAGTTATTTAAATTAAATTTAATTTAATCTAAATTTGATATCTATCTGGAATTTAAACTTTTGATCCAGAGGGGGGTCACAACCCACAGGAAATTATTATAGAAAAATAGGTATTTTATTAATAAATGTAAGTACTGTACTTAAATATATAAGGTCTGTACCCAGCCCAGGGGGGGGTCATGACCCCCTGACCCCCCTTGGATTCAGCTTTGGCGCCAGGGGGAGTCACATAGTAAAAAAGGTCATTTCCAAAAGTTGGTATCTAGAAACTAAACTTTTCCTAAAAAAAAGGGCATTTCCTAAATTTGGAATCTTGAAACAACACTTTTCCTCCCAAAAAAATATAATTATAATAGAAAAGTAGGTATTTTATTATTAAATGTAAGTACTGTAATTAAAGATATAAGACCTGGAACTAGCCCAGATGGGGGGTCATGACCCCCCTGGATCCATCCTTGATCCAGATCAAGAAGTACTTTAAACCAAAATATATCGAAAATTTTAAAATATGCATCTCTGATCACATACACTATACTAGGTATTTGAGGTAGGTACATATACCTCTAGAAAGTCTTTTAACTATAATAATAATGTAAGTAATAGTTAAACCACGAATGTTAACAATAAAAATATTACCAAAACAGCTGTGACTAACTTAAAAATAGCTTAATATTAAAAATAGAAACTGTATAGATAATGTTTCAAAACTACACAAAACTTAAAATAAAAAGTAAAACCGGATTATAATTAATACAAAACACTAGACAAACCCTCAATATTATAAATACATCCATTGAACAGTATAAAACATAGTATAAATTAAGATTTTATAACGAAACATGAGGAACCGCCAAGAAAATGTATAGCAGAAACCAATGTCTTGCCAACCAGCTAACAAAAAAGGGCCGCGCAAATCGACACACTTTTCACGGCTACTACGCTGTCTAGGTATATAGTATAAAAGTCTATGCCATACATCAATGGTATCAGGGTTTATCTTTATCTTTATTCATCCCCCATAGGCCCCTTGCGAGACACTCGGGTTCTTTAAAAATATTTTACAATACACAATATATATCACATTTAACAACAGTACATCATCAATCAACAACAATACAATATGAGAAATAGAAAACAAAAAAAAATGGAATGGAATTCAATGTCAAAGGGGTGTAAAGGGTCCCATTGGCAACTCGTCAATGTACAAAAGTATCAATCATAGATGCAGTAGCGACAAGAACAAAGTCAAGAGAAAAGAAACAGAGACTATATTACATCTACGCATATAAAAGGTCAAAACTTTTTGACAGTTTTGTTAGTCTGTGCTCAATAGGCCTCAGTAGACTTTTGTTACGGGTGTCGTGGTATTCAAGCCTATCTCCTTTTTTAAAAACTGGAAAGACCCTAGCAAACTTCTGACTGTCTGGGAATATCCCATTATTAAAGCAAATATTAATTATATTCCTTAGCAGAGGTGATAAACAATCTATAATTTCTTTCAACAGTCGAAATGTGCCAAAGGTTAGCAGTATTTTTTTATTTTAATTGCTTGCATACCATTATGACAAATTAGCTATATTTACAAAATGATTATTTAAAAAATTGGCTATATCTAATGAGGTTAAGAGGTTAGTTTCCTTAAGCCTAATTTTCTTGTTGTAAAAACAATTGTCACTAACAGCTCTCCCAGTTTCCTGTTTAATAATATCCCAATGGGATGTTTTTCTTCCTTTCTGTGCTGCTAGAGGCGCCCTAGCTAATCCGGTCTATTGTCAAATTCAGTGTTGCCAAAGGGGGCGATTTACTGCCGTTTGGGCTATTTGGAACTTAGTTACTTACTTACCCTTTTAGCGAGTTTTCACCTTTCCGGATACTAAATGACCTTTTTTCAGTGAACTCCCACCTCTCTTCATTTTTGGTATGTTTGACAGATGTCATAATTTGACAATAGACCTGATTAGAAGTTCTGCCACCTAGTGTGTATTGTCGGAAGCTCCCCAGAAAACTTCCCATTAGTTTTTATTGGGTTTTTTGAGTTAAGTACCTATTTGTTCACATAAAAAAAATTGTTTGGCCTCTCTACAGACTCTTTTGAAGACAACGCTATAACTCCTTACATGGGCACCAATTGCTTCAGAATCATCATAGTTTCTTCTTTCATAGAGTTTGAAGAGTTTATCCTGTAAGATTTTTTGCCTTTTAGTGGCCCATGAATGAAATGATTGTCTTTGTTTGGGTTTTATCTTTTTTAATGGGAGACGATGTTCTAACTCAATCTGAAAAGTGTTAAGTACCTTTCCAATCGAGTCATTAATCTCTTATCCATTGGTGAGATTCTCTGTTTGTATCTGAGTTAGTGAGAACTTAAGGTTATCTATCCCTTTTTCACTGAGTATTCTCCTATAAATTGGCTTTTCTTCACAAATAATATTTTTTTGGGATACTACTTTTACAGTAACTGATTGACCATAATGGTCTGATTTTACGAGATTTATCAGTTCAGTATCATATCATCAGTCAGATCAGTAAATATATTATCTATACATATTGAAGAATTTTGTCAAAGTTGTTTATTGTTCTTGTCGCTTATCTTTGTCAGAATTTCATTCAAAATAAGTGGAAATGATTTAAAATTTCCAGGTGTGGGTCTATAGATGCATACAGTAATAACATTCTTAAGTTCTACACAGCTCAACACGGATCTATAGATGCATACAGTAATAACATTCTTAAGTTCTACACAGCTTAACACGGATCTATAGATGCATACAGTAATAACATTCTTAAGTTCTACACAGCTCAACACGGATCTATAGATGCATACAGTAATAACATTCTTAAGTTCTACACAGCTCAACACGGATCTATAGATGCATACAGTAATAACATTCTTAAGTTCTACACAGCTCAACTTACAAACTCCTTCTACAGAAGGAGTACTTTGCCTTCAGTCCAACTTCTCTTAGGTCCCAGGATTTAAGATAGTAGTCTCTTTTCAAAGGTGTCCAGCATCTCAGCATACTTTTGTGTAATTGGCCACATTTTAACAAAACTGCACAATGGAAATATTTAACAGTACAAAACTAATATATTGAATCATTTCAGATTGCTGCGGACAGACATTTATTCTTAGCTTGGTTGGAGGCAATCTCAATCTATGACGTCTCACTGCTACTGGCCTACACTGTCACTACAACTATGTTTCCGGGGGCCATCAAGTTCATTGGTACCGAAAGACATGATCAATTTTACAAAGACGCAAAAGAATACAGGATATTTGGGTGTTTCGCCCTGACGGAGGTTGCTCATGGATCAAACGCTAAAGGAATGCGAACTACAGCAACATATGATCCAGCAACGAAAGAGTTTGTCCTGCACTCACCAGATTTCGAAGCTGCTAAATGTTGGGTAGGATTATTAGGTTAGTAGAATCTTCTCTCTTAGTCAGGCATGAAAATTTATGGCATATGTGACGAGTTAAACATAAACTGATAATACAAACTATTAAAAATATTATTATGCGGGCTTAATGAGTTATTAGGTACTGTTTGTATCAATTGTTTTATCAGTTAAATCTACCTATTTAATTACTTTTATCAACTACAAATTATTTGATGCTAAATTTATGAACCCTTAGTTGCCCAAAGGAATTGTAAAAACACTCACTTTTAACTAACAGCACTTTCTAGTACCACCACTTTTGTGCCACTATGGAAAATTACATGTGATACTATTTGCATCTCTTGCCCCACGAGAATTTGAAAGAATATTTATCTCATTCAAAAAATATTTTTGACGAAAAATGGTATTTGCCGTTATTAGCTCACGAATGTCATCTGCTACTTTTTCTTAACTATGTTAAACAATCATACATATCCTGCAACTCGAATTCATTATTCATAGTTTGGAACACAGAACAACGTCTGTCGGGAAAGCTAGTAGGCAATAAAGATGGGACATTAACAAAAATGGATATATTCATATCCTGGCGCCAAATACATGACAGCAGTCGCTGTCTCTAAATTTGGTTGCTCTCTTGTTCTCAATAATTTCCAACTTTTATCTCTATATTTCATTAATTATTAAATATCTAGTTGTTGTATAAATGAGATTGTCATGATTAGGAGTTTCGTAGGCTTAAACATAACCACCTAATGGCGAACGTTGTTAACGTAAAATTATCACACTAAGCCAGCCTTCGAAATAACAGTAGAAGACGGTCGTAAGCCCGGAGTGGTTTGTTCCATTTAAAAATGGAACATCAGTAATGAATTGTTAGAGTCATTAGTTGTTACATATTCGTTGTTCTATTAGGACTAGTTTACTCTTTTCTATATTAAAATTGATACAATTTTTAACACAGGTCAGCGCGCCACCCATGCAAGTTTATTTGCTAAATTGATTACACCAGATGGAATAGACAATGGTCTCCATGCCTTCATTGTGCCCATAAGAGACCCCAACACTCACAAACCACACCCTGGCGTCATTGTTGGTGATATTGGAGAAAAAATGGCCATGAACGCTGTCGACAATGGGTAAAATTTTTTATTGTTAAATGAATCTGAGCTAACTACAATTTTGACATCTTACATATTAAACAATGCTTGGAGTCTTTGGACATGTCCAAGACAAAAAGAGAAAGCGGAGTTTGATAAAAAAAAGATCTACTTAGGATCGCGTGGTGCCGGCGATTTTCCAGACTTTTACAACACCTCCTCTTTCCCATGTTGGAAATGGTATGTGGTTGGAAGAATGAAAGGAAGATTTTCTGTATATAAAATAAATGGAGTCTCTCTGCCTACCATTAGGGAGATAGGAGTGAAGACAATAAAATTGTTTGCAGATATTGAATGAAACTGGTATTATATATACATTACAGTTTTACATGACAAATCTACTCGGCAATTTTAAACAGTGACCAAATTTAAATGATGTCCATATTTTTACTTATTAACTAAATTATGTAATTAAAAGAAGTAATAATTGGTAGCCTTGGGGTTCAGTCGTTGATTTTCATGCACAAGGTCTTAGGGTCGATCCCCACTGCTGATCATTTTCCTTTTTCACAACACAAGCTTTGTTTTTTGCGCAAGATGGCAACAGTGGATTTGTGTTCACTTTGAGTTTTCTCCTTAATTGTATTTTAACAGGTTGTTTTTATTTCTAGCTTTGTGATGTTTGATTCATATAGAATTCCCGCCGAAAACTTACTGAATAAATTTGGTGATGTGGATATAAATGGTAATTATGTGTCACCAATAAAAAATCCAAACACCAGATTTGCCATGACCTTCCACTTATTGTCTTTGGGACGAGTTGGCATAGCAAACCTTAGCTGTTGCAACATGGTGAAAGCCATCACGATCGCCGTGAGATATGCGGCTGTACGTAAACAATTTGGACCTGAGAATTCAGATGAGGAATACGCCATTTTGGAATATCAGAGTGTGGTAATTTTTTTCAATAGTAATAATATCGCCCCGATTCTATTACAATTCTGCTAAATCTATGATATGAAACAACATACACCTCCATATTCACACTAAAGTGGGAGAGTGGAGTAGTTGGTAGTCTAGCGGCTACGACGCTGGCTTTCATGCTGTTTCATATCGGAGGTCATGGGTTCGATCCCAGGTGCTGACCATCTTCCTCTTTCACGACACAAGCTTTAAGTAGCTTACTGTGGAAGAGTCAAAGAGTGTATTTGTGTTTACTTTGAGTGAGCGCAGATTCATTTAAAAAAAAATAAGATTTTGTTCTACCAAATAAAAAAATAATCCTTGTGTATACTAAAGTGTTGTTCAAAACGGCTATAAACGAATAACACGCTACAGACTATATGTTAAAAATATTTAGCATGCTATTTCATACCCTATTTTATAACGCGTTATTTTTTTATCAGAGGCCTAGTCGCATAACTGCTAAAAATATATTTTTTAAAGGAAACCAATGAACTTTTCTACATACTTTTCAGGCTTAATTATTACTGTCTATAGGCAGTTGAATTAAATGTTTGGTAGGTAGGTATTTAACATTATTATAAATTTTAAATTAATTATTATAGAGGTATTTAAAAGAAAAATTGTCTATGTATACTGTCGACTTGAGATTTTACTGGATGTCTTCCTTCCTTCTGTCTTAGTATAGTCCCCACTTGCCCTTTTCTTCTCTAAACACCTCTCTTGGTAGACTGAAGCTGGGGACCCTCGTTTCTCTTTGAAGTTCAATTGAGGCTCAGGAAGAATGATAGTAGAGTTCTATCGGTGACAGCAGGTCTCGGGAAAGAGACGATATGAAGAACAAATGTTTTTAAGAGATTTGACTAGCTCAGTAAAAACACGGAATTGTTTTTAAATAATAATTTTTACATGAGTACACCTCATACCTACACAAAGAGTTTTTTAACCTACATAAATTAACCAAGTCTACACATTATACCTACTCTGCCATGTAGTATCCTATTAGCAAAAACGCAATTTTAACAGAATAAATAAATAACGTCTCACACATGGACGTATTATAAGTCCATAGTCGCACACGATAATATAAAATAGTCTTAGCGGGCTGCAATAGAAACATAACGCGTCCGCATCTCACAGCATTCACGCGATGACTAATAGTCTAGTGTGGATTTCCAAATGCTATTTCATAACAACATAGCACGCTATGTGTGCTTTTTAAAAATAACGCGTTATAATAACATGCTATGCGCTAAATTAACCACCTCTATTTATGATGTATTCTCATACCCACCAAATATAACTATGAAAGTAATTTTGGAGGATTATGGTAACAAACACCTTGACGCATATTTTTATATATTGGATAAATGTTAAATGTGATCTATGCTTTCAGCATTGCAGATTAATGCCCTACCTAGCAGCGGCTTATTGTTCTTTGTTATCTACCAAATGGCTCATGTACATGCAGTATACTAATGGTACGTCAATTTTAAAATTATTTTTTACACTTATAAAAATGCATTTATTGTATTTTATTTTTGATGTACCTACTGATTAACTTTTTTCTACACCGCTTTAACATTGAAAATTTTCAGTCTTCGCTTCTGTTCTTTATTGATAACTAGCTTTCCCGACAGACGTTGTCCTTTAGTCCTTACTGTAAATATTGATTTCAAATTTGTAATTTATACAAAAATACGTTTAAAATATGTTTGTGTGTGAATAAATATTTCTGAAAGCTTGAAAGAAATTCTATTAAAAATCTGCGTACCAATGTTTTGAAACTCAATGGTTACATAAGGTACATAAAAATTGTGCTGCTATAGAATATTTCACACCGATGGCGTTGTTGTTAGTAAATCCGTTCCATACTTACTTTAATATTATATTTTATATTATTTGCTATCTATTTTTAATAATTATTCTGTTATCCGGAGCGGAGAAGAATCTAATAAACCAAGCATCATAAAAATCTGTTCAGCCGATCTCGAGTTATAAGTGTTCGCACTAACCCGACTTTCTTTTTCTTTTTTTTTTTAATGAATCTGTGCTCACTCAAAGTGAACACAAATACACTCTTTGACTCTTTCACAGTAAGCTACTTAAAGCTTGTGTCGTGAAAAAGGAAGATGGTCGGCACCTGGGATCGAACCCACGACCTCCGATACGAAATAGTACGAAAGCCGGCGTGGTAACCGCTAGTCTACCAACCACTTTTATATTATAAGATAGCTTTCCCGACAGACGTTGTCCTGTGGTCCTAACTACAAATATTGTATTCCAATTTGTATCTATACTTAATAATAAATTAATTACTTTTTAACCGATGCATCTGTTTTAAACCCTATATTTTCCATCCGCATCTGTCAATGCACCAGCTATCAATCAAATTACAGTTTCTGTCAAATGCCAATTTAATTTCAAAATTAGAATTATTAATCTTAAGTACCATATTCCTTCCACACCCTATCTGTATTGAAAATTTTTGATCCATGTGCAATAATAATAGAAAGTTCTCAGATAATTAAAATATGATATATCTTTTGTTGTTTCAGCATATATGCAAGAAGATCCCGATGAGTTTATAGAAGGCCATGGAATCTCATCATGCATCAAACCAGCGCTGTCGTGGATGGCCAGAGATTGTATTCAAGCTTGTAGAGAAACCTGCGGAGGTCATGGATATCTCAAAGGTTACTTTCATCAGACTGTAATGATATAAAGAAGAAGAAGATGATGAATATAGTTATGACATAGTTTGAGTCCTAAAAAAACTTAAACTTTACCGACTAGCACTTGCTGCTAAAATTTGGTAGCTAAAATATTCTCATCACTTTCCAACAGATATATCTGCATTGAATGAATGAATAATATAATTGCTACATGTATTAAAAAGGTATTATCGTTAGGTCAGATGACCATAACTTCTCTGTAAAGAACGACTAGGGATGCAAGTACGAATCCTGCCTAGGACATGCCATTTTTCAACATGTTGAAAGTTCTCATGACAAGGAGGTTTGGGGTTTTGAAAATAACCACCTAATGGCAAATGTTGTTAAATGTATAAAGTGATCACACTAAGCCAGCCTTCGAAACAACAGTAGAAGACGGTCATAAGCGTCGACAGTTAGAAATTGTCTGTGAAAAAGATTTGGATATCTTGTATTTTAAAAGTTTCTAAATACCCTGTGACCATGAAGGCCGTGTATTTTCGAAACATGTCAGGGAATTTAAATTTGTGGAAGTGTTAAATAGATTTTTCATTAAAATTTCACTGTTTTATATTTGCAGCGGCTGGGTTCAGTGAATTACGAGCAGAAAATGATGCCAACTGTACCTACGAGGGAGAGAACAGTCTTCTTCTACAGCAGACCAGCAACTGGCTTCTACATCTGCTTAAGAAATTGGATAATGGTCATATGATATCCACAACCTACGGCACAGCGAATTTCTTAAACAATTTCCACAACATACTCACACTGAAATTACAATTTACGTCAATGGAAGATTTCATGCAAATCGATAGTAAGAATTTTTTTAATTAATGGCAATATAGGTTAACAATATCCAGAAAGTGTCCTACATATTGTTACACAAAAAAAAAAACAGAAAATGCTACAAAATCATTTAAATTTTTGTATCAGCATTAGACTTAATAATGGCCACTTATTAATAGATGACATACCCCTGTATTCACCAAGAAAAACTGAGTGTAAGATCAGCTAAGCGAAAGATTAGCCTAATGTCTCCCTCAGCCTCCCTCAACGCTTATAGCTATTCATCAACGAAAACTTACAAAACTTAGCTGAGCCTAGACTGATCGTGTGTATCCATAGATAAAACTGTCATTTATTTACGGAAGCAGTCAAAAAAGTAACTAAAATGTATATTTTTGATTATTTATATAAATACAAATAATGTTTATCTATTAAAAAATATATATTTCATATAATTATGATTTCTTGTTTAGTTTAATTCAATGATAAAAATATTTTTTATAAATAAAATGTCAACGCGTTCTTTTCAGACACCATTAGCGCAGTCGTGATCAACGCCATCTATCGATTATAGGCCAAAGCTAAATGAAGTAGATAGTACTTTCTATTGTCAAAAAGTTAAAATACTTATATGTATATAAGCATTTTAACATGGAGAAAAAAAGGCAGCAGAACTTTTTGGTTATTGATTAGTGTCCATTTGTCGAGCTGATTAATTGACATATAAAATTATTACATGCCTGCTTACAAATATTGTATAAATTACGAAAAAAACGCAAAAAAATTGGAAGGAGGCGGCAACAAGTATGGCGGACGCTATATAATAATTTTGACAGATGGACGCTTAGCGTAATGTAAGCCAGCCTTATAGCCGATTAAAATTTGAGGGAAAGTTTCACTCAAATCACGCTGAGGGGGTGTATAATATTTTGGTGAATACCAATTTTGACATTGATCGTAATTTGAGCTGATAGTACGCTCAGTTTCTTTTGGTGAATACAGGCGTTAGAGCTAGATAGTTACAAAGATGAAATATTCAAATTGGTGTGCTTGAAAAAAAAATTGATCAGTTTTGTGGGCAAGGGGTTAAGTGGCAGATTATCGTTATGGAGGTCATGGGTTCAATCTCCGTTGTCAACCATATTAATCTTTCACAACACAAGCCTTACATTCTGTGAAAGATGTCAAAAAATTTTATTGTGTTCATCAAATAGAATATATTAATGGCTTACTGATAGTGTTCATTTTAGGCAAGCCCAGATTCATTTAATTTGAATATCAAATTTAAGCGTCAGCATTAAATATTTTGTTAAAAAAAGTACTATTTAAAAAATTACGTGATTTTTATGCATTAAAAAACAAATACCTAATGTCACAAGAATACATTTTTTTAGTTTCTGCTTTATCTTTGTTTTTTTTTTTTTTATATTTTTTTTTTTTGGCATTGCATCCATTTGGATGATTCATGCCACCAACAAATCAAAATTATAACAGCAAAAAAAAAATATAAGTATAAAGATAATAAAAAATGTTACGGATAACAAATTGAATACAAATATCTTTGTATTTTCTACATGACATTTTGTAGTAGGGGAATCCCTGGATCATATCAAATGTCAAATTTTTCACTTGTAACCATAGATAATATTATTTTGACATTTAGAAGTTTTGCACTTGTCTTGTTTGACATTTCATCATAAGTGTAATTTTATGCTGTAAACTTTTTAAAATCTCTTGCCAAACCGAAAATGACGATAAAAGTTCCATTTTCAGATATTTTGAAGTCTTTTGAGTGGCTTATTTGCTTCACAATGAAACAAACACGCGATAAGCTGACGAAGTTAAAAGAAAATGGCGCAGATGATGTTACAGCAAGAAATAATTCGCAGACATTTAATGCCAACGCGTTTTCCATTATGTTTGCTGAGGTGAGTTTGTTTTTAACTCACCCGTAATCAATATGATACCCCATCTGTCATAAATTGTGTCATAATTGCAGATATTTTGTTACAGTATTGTATTGTCAAAATAACAAAGGAATGCATAAAGAATGTGAAAGACGAAAAATCCAAAGAGATTCTTACTAAATTACTGAAATTGTTTGGTGCTTGGTGCCTTGAAAAGTATTTAGGACCATTGTATGCTGTAAGTATCACATAAAAATCTATTACAATCATATGTAACACACTCAACACATCTGTTTATTATACAACAATCTGTGTCCAGTAAAAGGTTGTATTTTCAAATATATTTTTTCTGCTATATTTCTGTTTAGATAGTTACCTTTATCAAAAATCACTAGAAAATACAAATAATATTTTTTTTAGCTCTGCACTCGTTTTCGAGTAATTTGGCTCAATTAAATTTTGTAATAATTGAAAATAATCTGGAAAGAGACAAAAACCGTTTGAACAAATATATTATGTAGCTCTGTCTTTTTCTTAAATTTTGGATAAAAAGGCACTTACCTAAGGAAGAAAAAACGTGGAATGCCGATTCCGACCCGCGCAAAGAATGTTAGCTATGGTTTCAATGCATTTAAATGGGCATGCCGGAAAGCGGGTTCCTGCTTTCTCTGTGGGTATCCCCATTCAAATGCATAGTAACATTCTTTGCGCCGGTCGGCGCGGATCGGAATCGGCTTTCTACGTGTTCTTACCCATAGACATCACTTTTTACCCGCTAATCTGTCACCTTGCTGTAATCGAATGGCATTATTATTCCCATGCCCTAAGTTTTCATTCCTTCTATGTTATATTTACTTTAAATGATCACCATTACAATCATAATGTAGAAGATTGCATTATCTTTTGTGTCTCTCAATTGTTAACCTGAATGAATCATTTATTTGTCTAATTACCTATATTTTCCAGGGAGGTCTCTTTTCTAATAAAGAAATGGACCTTTTAAGAGACGCCATCATAAAATTGTGTTCAATGCTGACACCTGAAGCAGTTTCTTTGGTGGACGTGATAGCTCCACCCGACTTTATTCTGAATTCTATTTTAGGACAATCTGATGGAAATGTAAGATTTTTCAATGAAACCTCTTTCAAATTATAAAAAAATTACCTCTTAAAAGTCAAACACAATTTAATGATTGCAATTTAATAGTTGGTTCTATATAATAATATTAATACTTAATTATTATTTTTTCAGGTTTATAAAAATCTGCAGTCTCTCATTTTTTCCACCCCTAACTCATTTGTACGTCCATCTTGGTGGAAGAATGTTCTTCATCGGCAGTATTCTAAGCTTTAGAGTTTTTCATTCTTTGTGTTACCATATCTATGAATTGTCTGTATATTAATGTTTGTAATTGTGATTAATAAAATTGTACAGAATATAATATATAAAATTTCTAATATATTCATAAAAAAACTTGATTCATAGAAATCCTGTGTTTTTATTTTCGACCCTTACCTTAGGTTTTCAGGATAACATTTAAGTAAAATCAACATTGGGCAAAGAAGATTTTCTGTTTTCAATGTTTTGCTTCTGTCAGATGTGTCGATAACCTTGACATAGTAAGAAGTTGCGTTTAATCAAATAGCCAAATTTTTGAGTCATTAGTAAAAAGAGATGGATTAGAAATTAATGAAAATAATCATACATACTCCCGCTAAGGTCCCCCACTCTACGCAAGCCAGCCCGGAGGAGACCAATCGGCAGAAAACCCGACCCGCACGAAACCGGCCCCCCAGCTTGATCAAAGCCCGCCGCGGATCCCCCCCAAACCAACCCACAATGCGGGAGGCCTAAGTCCCACTCAGGAGCATAGGGAAGCATCAAGAGATCAAATTAAAATAAACAAGGATAGTAAAACAATATGCAGCATTAAGTTAAATGATTTATTTGAACTTCACTGTACATTGATTGAAAAACAGGTAAAATTTGCAGTTGTATAAAAGCATAACATAAAAAAATCAACATACAGAGGACAAAGTTGCAGTCTCAAAATTAATTAGGTGCGATTTTGAAATGGTTGCAATACAAAGTTGTAGGAAAACTCCCTGTACACTATATTGAGGGTGATTGGAAGCTCAGTGTAGTACACAGCATACTGAAGGGCGTGGGTTCAAATCCCAGTGCTGGCCATTTTCCGCTTTTACAACACAAGCTTATTTGAAATATGTCTCTTTGAGCTCAGATTGATTTATAAAAAAATAGCCTGCATTAATATTAATAAACAGATTAATATATTATTTTTAAACAATTATTAATCTTATTTTTATACAAGCAAGCTTGGATAAAAATAAGATTTAAGTAGGTTTACTAAACTTTTAGTGTAGCTACTCTATCTCTGGAACAATTTGTTCATAAACCTCTTAATATGATAAATTAATATTATTATCAGAATACTCTGAGGTATCCTTGATGGTCATAAACATTGCGCAAGATCGAGCGCAATGGAGAGCTGTTGTTGCCTCTCTGTGTAAAAGGGAGTATTGATTGATCCTGATAGTGGATAGAGGCAATAGACCATAATGATGTCAGTTTGGTAGTTACCCGATATTGAATACCCGTTACTTTTTGTTATCGGAATATCGAACCGGTAGTGTTCAATATCCGTCGGTAGAGTATCGACTCGGTAGAAAAGTAATGACGGGTACTCTGTCGGTAGAAGTATCGACAAGGTTCTCGGTAGAAAAGTATCGACGGATACTCTGTTGGTAGAATTGTACTGTATGTTGGTATTGCAGGTAGATATCTACCGACTACCGAGCTCCGAGAAGTATCCTTACAGAGTTGTATTTTGGTTCTATGGAGGTGAGGTACTTGTTTTACACGTACGGTGTAGCAGTAAAAGTACCTACTACCTAGATACGAATATACAATCATGATGCAAACGTAGGTATCGTGGTTTATGGATGTTCTGCGTATTACTTTTAAATATAACTTTTTAGCTACATAGGTAGGTACATAGCTACATTCATACCTGCATAATTTATTTTATTATTTCGAGGCGTATATTACAGATATACCTAATATATTTTACAAACTAATAATTAAAAAATAATAAAATAACTAATATTTTTTGCATAATAACCTCGAAAACGAGTGCAGAGCTAAAAAATAAAAAAAAACCTGTAGTATCGTGTACTAGCTAGGACACCCTTAGAGCGCGCAAGGTCTCTTGAATTATAAATATACTTTTTTATATTTATAATTCAAGAGACCAATAAATAATTATTCAAAAATAATTAAATGTACCTAAAATAATTTGGCATAAAAATATACAACATTATAGATTATATATATTGTATTATATAGCTATCTAAAAACATGCGTAAAAAAATATTCAATAATACTAAACAAACCAACAAAAGTAATTTATTACAAAACCGAGGAATTCGTTAAATGTAATATTTGATTTGGGGGGGGGGGGGGGAGTATGAACCGGTATAAATACCCGTTACTTAATACCGGGTAATTTGCTGGAATTACCCTCCGGTACTCGGTATGAAATTGTATCCGGTTCTGACATCACTAATAGACCATTAACGGCCACGTGGATTTTGACATTAGCTGGGAGGAATAAACATAAACAAAAAGTTGGTATGAGTGTGTTTATACATAAACCCATCACTATGGTTTGTGTATGTGTCGCCATTTTGCATCCAGCCTAATGTCAGATGACGTCATCCTTTAATGGTCTGTCTATCTGACAATTTCTCTAAAATATCTTCAAAATAATGGTTTTCGATGAATTGATTTTCGATGAACTCGTTTTCGATGAATTGATTTTCGATGAACTCGTCGGTTACCGTCTATCTAGGTAAAGGTCAGTAAAGGTGCATATAAAAGATAAAAAATTGAGGTGTCTGTGATAAATCTTTCAACCATAGACAAAATAAAAACGGGTTTTTCTGTTGTATTGTGTTCTATGGTCCGGTCAAAAGTCAAAACCATATGATAATACAATTGAATACAATTACAATAATAATACTGTTTGTTTGTATGAGTTATGTCAACGAACAGTGACCTAACAAAAATTTAGGTAATAAATTATTTATGTATTGATTCCTAAAAAAAATGCTTGTGTAGAAGGTTTATTATATATGATTAAACGGATGAGATTAAATATGTATCTATGAGGATTACTTCATATTAAACAATTATCAATGTTAATTTTTGTCAGTTGCCCTTTGCATTATCAATTGTGAAAAGATTATTCAAATATCGTATTTTTATTAGCATTTAAGTTTTATTATCTTAAGTCCAAGCCACTTGTTATCTGTATAAATATTCCAAATCATTCACTGAATTGGACCAATTATTACATGTAAGTACCTATTTCATTATTTTAATTGTTTATATTATGTAAATGGTATGCAGCTGAGATTAGAAATGTTTCTTAAATCGAACATTCATGCCGTTTGACAATACAAGTTTATAATTTATGCGAAAACTCTTTGATATGTAAAGCAATCCTTTCACAATGTTGTTTAGACAATTATTTACTTCGCGGGCTTCTTCGGTTTTTTATATGAAACACATATCGTCGGCCTAATTATCAGAATGCTTAACTCCTTCTGGATGAACTTTACAGGAGCAAGTAAAAACTGTTTAATTTCACTATGCGTCGGAATTATTTTAATGCAATCATGAATCTAGTTGTAAAAATGCTCAATGAATTTAATTTTACATTTTATTTTTGGATTTGCGAACTAGATTAATAAAAAAATGGACTTACGAATTTTTCTTTGCTGCACTACGAAACCTTGTTTGGAGTTACGAAGTGCAAGTGGGTATTTTTATTCATAGAATGTAACATTATACAATTTATCACAAACAAATTATCCGTATTAAAAACTGAGTTATTTTTATTTTTATACTAAACTATCATTGTTCATTTAAGACCAAGTTTTAAACTTACTTGGAGTGGAAATATGTATTTTATTCCGTAACCTTATAAAATAGAATACAACAGAGATCTTTGATAAGTCTATATGAAGTTTTTAGAATCTATCTAATGGTTTAAGAATGAATTAATTAGGTATTTGACTACGCACCTGCTTGCGCTAGTTGCAATGGCAAAAAATCAGTCTCTTAAGTTTTATAAACTGCTGTTTATACACCAGTTCTTATAGAATATACTTAGAAAAATAATGTTTTTATTTTATTTTTGTATTTCTATTTTGGTATGTACAGCCTTCACTGTACAATATCAGTTCCTGATCACCACCTATCGGATTCTCGTTGATGAATTTACCTAGAGCAGTCATGATTATTTTTATAGTAGAAATATCGTTACATATAAGTTATACATAAGTTTTCCTTCAGATTCATTCCACACGTTCCCTTTTCCCATTCCATTTGTTTCGTTTGACATAGGAAATTTTATTTATTTATACTTTACCGTACATTTTTTACATATATACACATAAAAACTTAACATAACAAAGATATCACAGAATCAACATACAGAGGGCGAGCTTACCACAATAAAGTTGTGGTGTCTAATAACTATAACCCCATCATATAAGGTGAAATTGTGTACCTACTATTAATTTTGTTGTACTGACTGCAAGTCCATAGTCAACACTTGGTTGTTTGAGGCTGTGTCTTTACAAACTTCTGTTTTCATGTAATTATGGATCTTGTTTTTCGATTCAGTGATATTTCCAGTTTTAAACGACTCGAAAAACGTTGGAAAAACTTGTTATGCTCAGAGGTTCAGCTTTTTCTTTTCAACAGAAATCATCTTTAATTAGGTAGCTTGATTTCAATAATCGTAAATACTTGTGTGTAATTGAACTAAAAAGTAGAGTCCTTAAATAAGTATTCTGTTTCGATGTTTTCTGTATCCTATATTTAAATAAACCTTTCAATTGGTGAATGATCAGTTTAAAAGTGGATAATATAAAACAAAAAACTGCCTTATTACTCGATGAAAGTTTGTTAAAAACAACGTTTCTTCCTAATATTTATGATAAAAGGGCGTAATTTCTTACGAGAAATTGGCATTTTTGCTTTAAACAAAACAATAAAACTTCCTAACTCCAATATTTTCTTTTTGAAATTTGTTTACTGCATTGAAATTAATATTTTGATCTTGTTGTTGATAAATTACAATATACAATTACTTTTCAAAATGAAATATTGAATATTACTGCAATAAACATTGATTTTACTTAGTTTATTAGTAAAAACAGCTAGCGTCCTCATTACATGATAGGCGAAACCATACTGAAGTTAGGAGTTACGCATTCCGCGTATTACAAAATGGTGACTAGGAGATACGTAGTATTATTTTTAACTCATAACAAATTAGCAATATTTTTGTAGGATTTAAGAAGTAATCCAATAGATAGGTTTTAAAATACTCCACAAGATGGCATTAAAAGTCCAATTTCGATATTTTGTGGAGTTACGCATTCTGATAATTAGGCCGACGATATTAAATTTATATGTAGATTGGTAAATAAGCATGTTATGGATTCATTTGATAACATTTGAAGTATTTTATCAACCTATTTTAAGTAGGTACAAATCAATTTTAAAAATTGTCTATTTTCTCATACAAACTTCTTTCATGGAGTGACATTTTATTTTTTTTATTCTAAAATTGGTATTTTTGTCCGAAAAATGAAGATATTGTTGGTCATTGTCGTTTAGTTATTCAATTTGGATAAATTAGGGGATTTGATAACATCCTCGAATGATAACACTACGATTTGAATAGGTTAGTTTAAGGGTGGAACCGCCCATACCTCTTTGGACAC
Source organism: Mystacides longicornis (assembly GCA_963576905.1). Classification (NCBI taxonomy): domain Eukaryota; kingdom Metazoa; phylum Arthropoda; class Insecta; order Trichoptera; family Leptoceridae; genus Mystacides; species Mystacides longicornis. The sequence goes on along the minus strand of OY756433.1, from coordinate 2,985,043 downwards.
CTCCCCGAATGATAACACTACACTCTGTTACGTTGAAACATATTCATTTAGAAGGGTTTTTTTACGAAAATCAAAGAAGCCCGCGAAGTATTACCATTGTTTATTATTAATAAGAAAATGCTGTATATTTCTGTTTCAAAATGATGCTAGAAAAGATTTTAAAAATGATTTTGATTGGAAAATTATTGATCTTCATATTTTGAAGCATTATACATTTGCATTTACATGTTTATTTTGTTTTAAATCAAGCGTATAGAGTTATATATCATAACAGCAGCTAAACCTGTCGGACGACAGGCATATAGGAGGATCATTTGTTTATCGTCCCAATTTTATTTTCCCACGATGACCACTGCGAAAAACTTATCTTCCCTTAACAACAGTTGAAAGTAGGAACCTATGATTAAGAACACATCACATATTTCTTCAATATAATATTTCCTACATACATATTTTTATTAATTGTTATAGAAACTACAGACTTACTGACAAAAATTTTATGCAGGTGTGAAAAATATTTCGTGTAGTTCTATTGATTTTGTCATAACAATGATGTATATGAAGAATATTTCTCATAAGGTTAGATCAGAGTACCGAGTTATGGACAAACTTTCCAATTTTGTATAGGATTTACTTAAAAATTAATAATAATATATTATACAGCGTTTCTTCTCTCAAAGCTTGTAGAAGCTCCTGCAATACTAATATTCGGACAACTTTTATGGCGCCGTTTAGTGAAATATCTTCACCTCAAAGACGCCTCACATAAAAAAGAAAAGAGTCAATAATCACACCATTAGGTTCGTCAAAACATAGTAAAATAACAAAATGGCAATAATCCCACAAGGTTCGTCATGTTGTAAAATAGTGAAATCATCATGCAAAGAATGTATCGTTATTTAATATTGACATTCTTTTACGAAATAATCTGTTATTTTGAGTACATTTTAAGTACATTACAAGTACAATCATTTATCAATTGGGAAGGTCAATGCTATGATTATTTTATCATTTACTAGAGGTCCGCCCCAGCTTCGCACGGGTAGATAGATACTTAAAAATAATTTAGTTTTCATACAGATCCCTAACTTTTACAAAATATTTTATAGCATTTATGTTAATCTGGAATAATTGCATTGCAATGTATCGTGTCACGTCACTTTACCACCGTGACTAAAACTTTGCGCGGTATTTCTACTAAACTTGACACGACTCCCCTCAGCCCTCCCCGGCTCCCGTACGCACTCTGCATCGGATAAGTTGAGATGATAAGAGACTATGCTTTTTTTTCCAATACTCACATTTTTAAACTCGTGATAACTTTCGAATGGAATGTCCGAATTGAATAATTCAAAAAGTTATACAAACATATTGAAGCAGACTTGAATATGAACTAATTTATTTTAATAAGGAGTAATACCAAGATACCAATAAAGAGCCTTTTCTAGAGGTGACATTTTATTGGGTTTTTTTAAATAAAAAAACACTTATTGTGGCATAACTATAATAGTTAGACATATGCTGTCGCGATACTTTTTGTAAATAATGATGTCTTCTACAAAATTGTAGAACATTGTTTTATTCTATCATCATTAGTTTTCACAGCGTTCGCGATAAAAAGAATATTTTAGGTAAATTTTTTACACCTTGGGTTACATTATTGAAGTTTTCGTAGGTTACCCACTTTTTTTTGGAAATTAAATATAGCCTATGTTCACCGCCGATATTGTAGCTTCCCAAAAGTGAAAGAATTTTTCAAATCGGTTCAGTAGTTTTGGAGCCTATTCGAAGCAAACAAACAAACAAACAAACAAACAAAAAATCAAATCTTTCCTCTTTATATATTAGTATAGATTAATTAAAGTTGGGAATTTGTAAATATTTTTAGTCACAATTTCTGTCTTTTCGTTCAACATAGACTTTCGGGGTAGTTGCTTGTAAAATTTGGTAATTATTCGAATCTAATTTTTGTCAACCTACCTACTTCTGATTTTAACTTCCAGAATTGTCCATAGAAATTGCATTTTTTGATTTATGTCTTAAGTGCCCGTAAGTACCATCTTAACTAACCTTCCTCTATCTATCGCATCCAGATATTTTTCACTGTGGAAACTTCTTTATTTTCTCGGATTTTTGACTGGAGATCCAAGAATTTCTGCTGTTTCTAGTTTTCTAGCATAAGTGCCTAACATAGTCTAAGAATAAGAGCAGTAGTCTGAAAAATATGGCATAAATGAAGTAACACTTACAAGACATAGTCAATGACGGCTATTCTGAAATGAAAAACAGACGATTGAGTTGCGTCGTATCCAATTTTTATTGGGACTTTTGACATTTCTGTATTCTGAAAATATTTTATCCTATACATTAGTAACGTAACTACTGGCAACCGATTAAGTTCTAAGCAAGAGCTTCTTGCGTTGAGTTGGAACGTCAGTTTGAGAATACCAGTCAATATTATAATAACAGTGTAATTAGCAGTTGGAAAACTGGTTTTTTGCACTAAAGTATGTAGCTAAATATTTACTACGATGATGAAGGCTGGTAGTCATAATCGCTTATAATTGATCTAATGCAAAAGTACAAGTAATTAATAAAATTGTTAGTCGTAACAAATATTAATATTTATTTTATTTGCCAAAAAAACGAGGTATAGAACTCAGGCAAAATTATGCGGAATTTGTATTTCCAATAATAATTGTAAAAATGATGTAGTTTTGAACATAATATATATTGCTTAAAACAATGAAAAAAAGATTTTTCAACACCTTACTAGCCCAATATAATGGTCATTTTTTGACCATTTAGTTTCAGTAAAAAAAATCAACTCCAGGTAAATTGGGGGCTTAGCGCAGCAAGTCGGTACTATAATTGAATTGTATTTCCAATAATAATTGTAAAAATTATGTAGTTTTGAACATAATATATATTGCTTAAAACAATGAAAAAAAGCTTTTTCAATACCTTACTAGCCCAATATAATGGTCATTTTTTGACCATTTAGTTTCAGTAAAAAAAATCAACTCCAGGTAAATTGGGGGCTTAGCGCAGCAAGTCGGTACTATAATTGAATGTGAACTGTGTTTTTACTTTTCCGTTTTTTTTTTACGGAAAAGTAAAAACACAGTTCAATTTAAATAAAACAATAATTTATTTGTTATCCCACAAATTAAATAACCTGGGTTATTAAATTTGTGGAATAACAAATAAACTGTTTTATTTAAATAACCTTCTTTATGAATGTTTTTTTTTCGAAAGCTCTACAAAGAATATGAAAAAGACTCTGTGGGATATGGAAAGGAATGAGAATATTAGGAAGGAATGTAGAATGGTGTTGTGACAAAGATGAAAGTCAATATGCTGAGATTGGGCATGTGGAAAGAATGCATGCAAACAAAGAAAATTTATAAGGCTGAAAGGAAAGGTGTAAGAAAGCGTGGCCGACCCAGAATGACATGGATCGAACACATTGATTCCATCCTCAAGGAAGACCAGGTCAGAAATAGGAGGTTGTATGAGAATTGCTATGTCAGTAGAAGCGAAGTCTGTTTGGTGAAATAGAAGAGATTGGAGGTCCGTTCTACCTGCTGGGTAAGTATATTGCTTTCAGACTATTAGCGTAGCTTATGAATCTTAACAATAATAATTGTAGGTACAATGTAATATTAAAATGCAAATGAACACTGTTGATTGGCTTGAGTATTCATTATTAATATTAATTGGTTCAACTAATATATAAAGTTGTAAGTTTACGAATTACGACTGATGATATGGTCACAATGCAGTCTACAAGTTAAAGATTTAATCGAGCAAATTATGAACCAAGCACTCAAGTAGTTTTCAATCTGAACAGACTCACGAAAACAATGGAAATCTACGCACTGGCCAAAGTATATAATTCAGATGAACTGATTCAATCTGAGAAGGCAAAGATGGTTTATAATTTGAAAAACAAACTGATTAAGACAAACATGGCATTGATATCAAACAGTGATGTTCATGCGTACAGCACAAGACAGCGAAATCACTATAAAGTGGAAAATGTTCCAAGAACTGATAGGAACAGATATGGATTTCTTTATTCTGCTCTCCGGTTTTCTCTTTTTTCTCTCAGCTTGCTCAAACCACCCCAATTCTTTCACTTTCCTTCTAGTCACTACACTAACATTCCTTTCTAATATTATCATTCCTCATCTTATCAATTAGGATATTAATTTCGAAATTTTGATAAACGTTTTTCATTCAATTAGAATTTTTCTTCAGTGGCAGCTGGGTGTGGGATCGCAGCTAGTTCATAATATATTCTCAACTCAATTAGTGTTGTGTACAATTCCATTGTGTTTTAATTGAAGTTGCTATTTATAGGTACAGGAAGTTTTAAAAAATCCCGACAGCCCTATGTATGAAGGTCAATTTTAATAGCTTAATAGGGCAATGGTTAATGGATGTTATACTTTTTATGTGCTCCATTCCTAGTACTTATGTATGTTTTGAGTAGCTTTAGTTCTGTGTTAATTTAATGCGTTTCTTGAGTGAAGTGTTAAGTGAAAAAAAATTAACTTAACTGAATAAAATTTAACTTACTCCCTTATAAGCTTAACATACATCTTATATCAACCAAATATTTTATGCAAACAATTAATTAACGTTCTAATATTTTTTATTTGGAACATTATGGGCTTTCAACAATTGTCTTCTAATGCTGTATCAAAGGCTGGCTTAATGTGATTTTAAAATTTAACCAGTTCTAGGTAACATTGTTGCAGGTTTTAAGATGATCAGACTGAGAAATAAGAAAGGGTTTATAGAATTGAATTCGGTCTTGCAAAAAGTTTTATACTAACTTACAAAAATAAGGCGTATGATGAGATGAATTAAATTTTATTCAGTTAAAATGAAGTGTTATAAAGTTACTGCAAAAGACCTATGTGATATTAACTAACTTGGTTCAGTGAAAGTGTTGATTTGTTACATTAAATTAATAGTAATTTAAATATACTGACTCAGCTGGTATTTGAACCCAGTTTTGAAGACTGGTGTTGTAACTAGCATGGTTCGTTTTTCATAGACAAATAAAATTAAAACTGAGCAAATCACTGTCTCTTTGGAATACAAGGTATTTTTTTAATCCCATTGGGAATGCCCATGTTTTGTTTTTGTTAATTAATTTTAATTATTGCTTTTGACGTGAGCGTGAATGGGACCTTTACACCCAGGCATGACTCAAATATTACATCCATGATTTGAAAATAATTAGTGCCGTAATTTTGAAATGTTGTGAATTTTAATGTGAGTTCCATGTTTTATCTTTGTCTATTCTTGCTTTATTTTATATCTTTTGACTTGAGCGTGAATGGAATCTGTACATCCAGGCATGACTCAAATAGATAAATTTTCATTAAGAAGTAGGCACTTGCTCACTTACAAACACACTTTTCTCTCCTAATGTTCTTTCTGTGATCATTGTGATAACTTGACCTTGTATTGATCTGATTTGTCTCTATCTCTATATATTCTTAATTTATACATGTAAAATTGTGAAAATTTTGACGTCTCCAAGTGCCTGGAATGTGTCTATGGTGGAAAATGAAAAAAATAAATAAAAAATTTAATAGTGTTATTTTAAGCCTATTTGAACAACAGAAAACAATGAAAAACGGTGTTTCTTAGTTAGTTCTACTTGATTGAAACCATGACTTTTATTTATTAAAATCAAAATAAACCCCAAAAGTGTTTATTTGAATATAATAAAAACTCAATTTGATAACCTCTATTTAGCAAACTTCAGAATAATGGAAAAAATCTGGACAAATATAAGTTTAAAAAAAATAAAAACGCCCTGTTAATGTTATATTTCCTTAAATTATTTGAGTGTATGTTAGCAATTATTAGAATACAATATTATAATCACGCCAGAATCTTTGTATAGAAAAGTGTTTTTTTTTTATTTACATGTGGTAGATTTAATATAAGATTGTTTTTCTTTTATTTTAATGCTCTACTAATCTGTTACAACTCCAATCTTGACTTTTGTTTTCTTTTTTTCTTCAACAGAATGTCAACTACAACCGAAGTAAATAAAAAACCCATAATGGACATATTAAAAGACTGGCCAATAGGTCCGTTGACTAAGTACCGGGAGCAAGCCTTTTTTGACTGGAGGAAAATGAGAATATGCATCGAAGGGGAGGATACTATAAGATTTAAAGTTAGTATTAAAAATTTTTTTTAACAGTCACTTAGCAAGTTAAGGATGTTAGCTTGACTGTCTATAAGGCACTGCTGAAATTCTTAATTTGCCTTAAGAGAGGGACCCTTATGTGAACTTCTCTTTCTTCATCATGCGCCATGTTGCGTCCCCGGAACTTCAACTATCACCGGATAGTGTCTCTCCCTGTATTGAGCAGCTTCAAAAAGCACTACGACTATTCTAATTCCAGTGTCATCCTTGATATTATGGAGTCAGGAAACTGTCTTTGTTGCATGCCTCTTTACCCTTACAAGAAGCTCATTCTTCTCTCCCCTGAGCACATGTCCCTGATAGGACACCTTCCAGACATTGGTCAGCAACTGTCTATCCACTCCTGCTTTCTGGAGCACATTTGCAGTACTTACAATATCCGTCCATAGAATATGCAGCATTTGCCGATGTATCCACATTTCAAATGCGTCTAGCGGGTTCATAGTGCTCACCTTGAGGGTCCATGTCTCTACCCCATATAGAAACACTGACCAGACATAGCACTTTACCATTCCTGCCAAAGCTTTAGTTTGAGGTCATCATTGCAGAATATATTCCTCATCTGCATGAGCTGCCTCTATTCTAGATTTAACATCTTCTTAAATGTAAATCTTGTATATAAAAGTGGAGCCCTATTTCCTTTAGTCATGCATTATGTTTTGTTAATTTGCTATTGGCAGGAGTAGGTTCTTATGAAAGAGAAAAAACGGAAAGTTGCGTGAAATACTAGAAAATTTAAATAAACTTAATTTAGGGTATCCCTCTTAGTGCTATTCACAATATAAAATTATGTAAATGTTACTATTTTTTTTTAATTTAAATTGTCAGTTGTTTTATAGTTGGTGTGATTGAGAGAATGTACCATGGAAACACCTTTTAAAACAAATGCATGGTTGGAATTTTATTAGTTAAATACATAATTAATTGATTATATAGGAAAATTAATTTGTCATTATAAAAATTCGATATTCTTAGTAAGGATAGGACAACGTTTGTCGGGAAAGCTTATCGAACAATATACAGTAGGCGCTGGATATTGTGATCACGTGTGTTTTGATTCTATTAACCGGCGATTCTAATAAGCAGTGGCCATATAGATATATTACGTACTTAGTACATACCTACATATATATCACACAAACATAAGTACCTATGTATTATATACCCATGAAAGGTTTTTATGTCAAAAAAACGTTATCAGCCAGTCATAGCGCACATCAAAAGTGCTCACCGTTATTTGGTCTTCGAAGGTTCGAATTTTATATCACCGTACAATAAACAAACACACGCACAGCTGGAAACAGTTCAAAACTGACCTCGACTGAGCTATAAACCTTTTCTAATGCACAATAATTTGTCTATTGAGTCGAAATTGAAAAAAAAAATATAAAAAACGTTCACGTCAGTGGCTGAAATATAAGAAAGTGTTCTAAATTTTTGGAACAATTGATTCTATTAACCGAAAAACATTGTGATTCTATTATCCGATAAAAATTGTATGAAATTCTTCATTTTGAATCGGGACTTGGACTTTTGATTCTATAAAGCGGCTGATTCTATTAACCAGTGATCACAATAACCCCGCGCCTACTGTATATATATCTGCTTTACATTTCAACTAATTATTTAACATAATATTTTATTAAATTTTTTATAGGATAGAGTTTGGTCATTTTTTAAAAAACATGACGTATTCAGCTCTTCATTAGAAACTTTACCATTGGACGAACAAAGAAAAATTGCTCAGCGAAGGATGAGGGTCTTCAATACTGGAAAATTCATGTCTTTAGCAGAGGTCTGTAGTATATTTTATTTATTTACTAGCAGCATAAAAAGTTGAGAGTTAATATGCTGAGATAATTTGGGTGGAAATGCTGAGGTGCTGAAAGGAAAAGTGTAAGAAAGCGTGGCTGAGCAACAATCATGTGGATGAATACATTGATTCCGTGCGCAATGAAGGCGAGGTCAGAAGTAAAAGATTTTTTTTTAATAAAATGAATCTGTGCTCACTCAAAGTGAACACAAATATACTCTTTGACTCTTTCACAGTAAGCTACTTAAAGCTTGTGTTGTGAAAGAGGAAGATGGTCGGCACCTGGGATCGAACCCACGACCTCCGATACGAAACAGTACGAAAGCCGGTGTTGTAACCGCTAGTCTACTAACCACTTCAATAGGAGTTGTGTGAGAAATGTTATGTCAGTGGAAGAAACGAAAGAAGTGTGCTTTTTTTTTTTTTTTTATTTGTTTATTTTATTAAGTCGTAAAAATACAATAAATTTTACAACTTATAATAACCTTACAATTATATACAAACTCTTATATTCTATTAAATAATATACTTTAATAATAATGCGAAAAACAATAATTGATATCAAAAGACCAATAGAAAAGGTTCGGTTCTGCTTAGGTAGGTAGCATATCTAACAGAAAATTTACTGATAAAATCCAACAGTAACTTACAAGAAAAAAATGCTTGGATAGAAAAGAGTGGAGGTCCGTTCTTTCTACCTACCCCTTAAGCGAGAAGACGTGATGGAAAAAAGTATTATCGACTACGAAATCATATCCAAGCAACAAATATTCAGTTCCGGACAAAATCAACAAATTATGTTGGTATAAATATTGTTTGATCGATCCTTCGAAGCGGACGTGAGGGATTTGGTAATGGTATGGGAGGAGGTCATAAATATTGCGCAAGATCGATTGCAATGGAGAGCTCTTGTTGCCCCCCTATGCCCCTAAGTGGGGTCAGACAGGGAGAATAGAGATGGATAAAGAGTCTCTAAATTTAATTGAATCTCGTTTTCATCAAACTCACATAGACATTGTCAACAGATTCTACATGAAGCATAAGTAGGTATTTAAATTTTGATTAACTAAACCACAGTATTAACCAGTTGACCTTCACTGTGTCGTCCAATTCAATAAGGAAAAATAAATATACAAACATTACATCTAAAAAATGATACAATTAGTCTTTGATTTACACACAATTTACATGAATCGAAAAAGAACGCTTTTATGTCAAAAGTTACTTAAAAGACTGAGTTTATTTTGCTTGATAATGTGTATTTTTCAAAACAATAGATAAAAACAAAATGAATTTAGTGTTTTGTGATAATTGAAAAGCTACGAACTTATTAATGCTAACTGTCCACTAATTTTAATATTAAATCTGAGCATGATGAGCTCGTGACCGTCTTCTACTGCTGTTTCGAATGCTGGCTTAGTGTGACCACTACACCATTAGGTGGTCATATATCAAATTCCAAACCACTCATGAGTGTTTTCAACATATGCTGGTAGGACTCCAACTAACAACCCTAGTTAAACTTCAGACCACCAGCTGGCTTTATGAAACTCTCAGGACTCACCCAAAGTGAAAAGGGTCTTTTTTACCCATCACGCCGTGTCTCGTAAGGGGTAGGCAGAGAGAACGGACCTCCAAACTTTTCTATCCAAGCATACTTCTTTCGCTTCTTCCACCGACATAACATTTCTCATACACCCTCTCCTATTTCTCTTACTTCTGACCTGGTCTTCCTTGAGGATGTGTTCGATCTACGCCTTTCTTTTCAGCTTAATAAATTCTCTATGTCAATCTGTGTGCTTCCATTCTTTCCTTTTAACTTTCATCTTTGTCACACTAACTTCCTAACAACATGCCTTCCTAATATTCTCATTCCTTTCCACATCTCACAGAGTCTTTCCACATATTCTTGACCCTTTTGCATAGATTGATGGGTGGCCAGATTGATTCCTCTCAGGTGTTGTCTGTGGTAGAGCTTCATGTCGCTTCCAGGAGCATGTATAGTATACAGACCAACTCTTCAAACACATTATTTGTAAGAAGATGGAAGGTTTACTCCTTTTCACTGTGATGAATTCGACAGACTATGCTACTGCACTGGGCGATGGGCACAGCCTCGTCCCATATGCAAGTGCAGTAGCATAGTCTCTGCCGAATTCATCACAGTGAAAAGGAGTAAACCTTCCATCTTCATATTGTTTCCTGTGAAAAGCTGATTATCCTTTTTTGTCTTTCGGGGTGCATGTTGTTCACATGCATTTCGTGACAAATCTTGGGTTTTCACTTCCATTCACATTATTTGTAACTTTGCATAACAGACACAAAAATCTGGGCAAATTCCTAATGTGCCCAGATGATATCAAAGAGTTGAACAAAATCCTGCGCTTCCTCCAGGAGGCCGGGTTGAGCGATGAACTCTAGATACAGAGCCAGTCACAAAAGTTCCATTATGGTACGCAGTGACGAAGGCCTCCATGGAGGCTGCAGGCTAGTATACAAATAATAATAACTTTGTAATACTTAGTCATTATATCAATTTATAAAGAAAACAAACTTTGCAGTATTACTATAGATTATATTATTTCCAAAAAATATTTTAAGGCCGACTATGCGACCATCTTCAGCAGAGTTTTTTAAATAATAATAATCTTTATTTGTCTATAAAATATAGTATGGAACAGACAATAATGGAAGTGTACATTCGTCATAATTTTAATAAGAATATAAAAACAAATTAGCATCCCCACTAGGCAAAAGCCTGTAACGGGGAGTGCTTTCATAAAAATAATCAATATAAAAAAGTATCAAAACAGCATTAAAAAAATTAAAATTAATATACCTAATGTATAAATTCTTCTATATATTCCAAACAATAAAAAATATATATATTTATAAAAGATCTCTAAATACAATCAAATACAAAATACGATTTAAAATTGAACAATACCCACAACTCGTAAATTCGTCGAATGAATGTTTAAATAAGGGTAAAATAATGTCAGATACAGTCAAATGCAAGAATTACGTTAAAAGTCATTACCGTGTAAATTTAAATTTTAACGATTAAATAAATAAATGATAATTAATTAATAATCCAACTGTCGATTTGTTGAAGAGAAATTATTTCTCGAGACAGATCGGCAGTATCAAGCCAAGATCCGTGAGATTTGTATGGCCAGGTATACATTTTAAACGGTTTTTCAAACTTTGACGACAAAAAACACCAACTTAGAGGCTTCGCAGCATATATGTTCCATATATGGATTTACTCAGAATTGGGAGGAGAACATTTAGTGTGTCTGTGTGTGTGTGTGGGTGTGTCTGTGTGTGTGTGTGTGTCCGTCCCCCCCTTATAACTTTTGATTCGCTTGACGTACAGATCCTAAAATTTCAGAAAGTATTATATACTTTAATTCTACAAAACTTGTATACTCAGAATTTTGAAATTTTCTTTCAGTCAGGGGTAATCATCCTTTGAATGTTTTCTTAATTTTTGCATATATCTCGAAAACTATAAAAGCTAGAACCCTAAAAATTTGTATGTATATAGAAAAATACAATTTCTCAAATAGAATTTAATGAAAAAGTTCCAGGGTTTCTCAAACTTTTTTTTATAAAGAAAAATATATTTTTTATGACAAATTTACGAGTTTCCATGCCTATATTTCAGAATTTTAAAAAAATATAGAAAAACGCCGAAACACATCAACTAGATAATTTAATTTTCTATAAAAAATAGCTACATCATATCAGTACATCTCAAACTTTTCTTAACATTTTTTGTAAAAATTTAATTTATTGACGACATCGTTTCATACAATGAACATACCGACTCAGGCCATCGACAGTTGGATCTCATGTATACATGCAACTAGTAATTAAATAAATTTTTTGGACTAACATGTATTATATTTATATTAAAAAAAAAACTAACAAATGGATAAAACAAAGGGTCAAGACTTGTAAATCTTAGAAGACTTATTTGTTGGATGAAAATTATCAATTTTATTTGAATATTCTTTGTAGAGCTCTGTTATCTCTACTGCATTTAAGAAAATGTAGCAATCACCATAATTATTGTAATTTTAATATGTTTGAATTTCTATAGGCTGCGTTTGATCCAAAACTACCAGGTGCATTCATTGAATCAGTGATGGGCTACCAGGTGGACATGGCGGTGAAGTACTCTCTCAATTACAACATGTTCCCATCTGTGATTGCTGGATTGGGCACGGAGAGACATCAACAATACATCCAAGATATAAACGACGATAAAATATCGGGCTGTTTTGCATTGACTGAATTCTCTCACGGTTCCAACGCCAAGGGCATGCAGACGACAGCAACGCACGATGTAAAAACCAGGCAGTTCGTTCTTCATTCCAGCAGCTTCGAAGCGGCAAAATGTTGGGTGGGAAATCTGGGTAAGAAACTATAATGTCGCCTCAAATTCCAAAAAATCCAAATTGATTTTATTTCACCAATCGGTAGAACAAATAAAATAGAAATGAAGAGTCTTCTATAGTTCTATCACAAAATTAATAATTCAAATATGAACCGGTTTTCGGAGACTACTGTCTCCATTATCAAATGTTTAAGACTGAAACTGACTGACGGTAGTCTCCGAAAACCGGTTCTTGTTTGAATTATTAATTTTGTGATAGAACTATAGAAGACTCTTCATTTTTATTTTGCAATGGACTATCACCAAGCACCTTCTGCCCAAAACATCGAAGAAGGTAGAACAAATCTTTACCAATACTTCTTTGTCCAAAAGTGTGCCTATATAAGATGCTACCAAAGGTGAAAGATATCGTTTCTGAATGCCATAAAGTATTATTCTATAAATGTGACATCTATAATTTTTGTTGATATTATAAAAATGGTCTAGTTGAATGCATATGTTTCGTCATTTGATATCAAAATTAAATGATGTCATTTGATATCAAAATTAAATGATGTCATTTGATATCAAAATTAAATGATGTCATTTGATATCAAAATTAAATGATAAAAGGTGAAAAAAAACTCGTAATAGACATAGAATTTATACAAAAAATCACCTAAGAAGAGGATAGATGACTTTTGTATTAACTGTGCACATGCGTGAATACACATGTGTTTCGGTTTTTATATAAATATTACATATAAATAAAAAGCATTTATTTTTTTATATAGAAAATACTCTTTTTTAAGTAATTGCTCTTTTTCATTTTCATTATCATATGTTTACACCCCTATGTGCTCCCTACTATAAGTATTCCTTGACATTGATTGTTATGAAATCCTCATCAACCTCAGTGTATAATGTCGACCCATGCACCAATTGGCTTGGCCAGCATGGTATTGTGTTACCTCTTATGTATGTCAAATTCGAGTATTATGCAAGGATCATAATGTGGGTTGTGAAACTCCAATCTTTTACTTTCTTCGCTTCTTCTAGTCATACCTCCTGCTTCTTTTACTTCTTACCTGACTTTTTGTGAACAGAATCAATGTAACCGATCCATGCCATTCTTGGTCATACCTTACCTTACATTCCTCTTACTTCACTTTAAGCATTTCAAATATTTTTTTTTTTTTCTCCATTAAAGACATAAAAAGAGGACTTACTGTACTTCGGTGATAAAAATGATATTATCTAAGTTTAAAGTGTTAAATTTTCATCAATAATTTTGTTTATCCAATGCACTTTGATCTCTGATTTAATCTAATTGTTATTATTTTGTGTTTGTAATGATCTTACCATTCACAAACTCTTATTTTTTGTAGTTTTAATTAATTAAATTTCTCTCTTCCATTTGAAATGATCAACTCTCGATCTTCTATTGCCTGATTTTGCTTTGTAATAAGTAAAAAAAAAAAAATATATGAAATGTTTGACAATTTTCATCATAGATTATGGTATCTTTCAGGTAAATGCGCAACACACGCAATTGTCTATGCCAAGTTGATCACATCCGATGGTCAGGAGCATGGTTTGAATGCGTTTGTTGTGCCCATAAGGTGTCCCAAATCATTGAAGCCGTTCCCTGGGGTTATTGTTGGAGATCTTGGGGAGAAAATTGGACTCAACGGCATTGACAATGGGTAATTTATTGGACTTTTGTAGTATTACTCTACTTAGAAGCAACAAGAACACACTTCATTGCACTCTTATTTTGATGGCCATACTGACACAGACTTAAAAAAGAGACAAATGACAAGTTACTTATTGATGCGAGGCGTCTCCATGCCGATCGGTGAAGGCCAAAAACTGGAAAGCAAAAAAAGGAGAGAGAGTACGACTTACCCCTAAGATCTTTTTTCTTCTCCAGTTGCACAACAGAACAATGAACTGTATATTTTGAACTACGTTTGATGATTCACATTTCACTTGTTGTTCTTGATTGAACAATGCAATTCAACCTTCTCGCGGGAGATATCCAACTAACATTGACCCCGAAGCACAATAGACCAATTCAGGTCGGAGCGCAAAATATCCCCTAAGAAAAAAAAAAAAAAAAAACATTGACCCCGGTGACCCGTAAGTTGCACCAGAAGGGACTTCTAGGCGGGTATGGGTGACAACAAATTAGGCTGTAGGTAGGATTGGAACCATGGACTATAAAGGATGATCTACGTAGGTTCGCACCCAACACTAACCTTACACTCAAGTAACGGAAAATTCAAAATACTATGGCGTAAAACTGTCTTGTATTGTTATTTCGAAGGCTGGCTTAGTTTGATCACTTTACATTAACAACATTCCCCATTAGGTGGTCAAATTTCAAATCCATAATGCGTTTTTTGTTACATGTCAAACATCTTGAAAAATCCCATGCCTCTGCTAGGATTTGAACCTAAGACCCTAGATGTTCCACGTCGAGACACTAACCACCAGCCGAGTGTATGAAATTTGGATTATTTGGATATTTATTTATTTATTTTCAATTTTTCTTTCTTCAGCCGGCATTACAGTATTATGCACCGGCAGATGTCAACAAAATATATCAGCAAAAAAACACAATCAGATACTGATTAAACAATTCACTTAAGAACTACCCGAGGTTTCACATAAAGATCGCAAACATTCAATTAAGTATGAACAAATCCTTAACAAATACGAAAAAAAAAGAGAAAAACAATATGACATTCGAAATCGTACATAACGATTGCGCCCCATCAGCCGTCATTCGACAGTATTATAATTATTTAGTTTAGTGAAATGATTGAGACATCTATTGTATTTGGTGAAAACATTTGAAGTAACCAAGTTTTTGTTTAGTAACCACTTACACTAGATGGCGCTAGGAAAATATTACCATATCCATTTTTGGGCTGTCTCTATTTTATAAATAGAAGTTTGAGCTAATAAATATTTTCATTTTTAGATTCGTCATTTTCAACTCTTACCGAATCCCCGCTGAATGTCTTCTCAATCGTTTGGGCGATGTTGACAAGAATGGCAAATTCGTCACAAGTATCTCGGATCCCAACAAGAGGTTTGGGGCATCTCTTGGCATATTGTCGGGAGGAAGGGTGATGATCGGCATAATGGCCACAAATCAGTTGAGCAAAGCCCTGGTGATAGCCATCAGATACTCGGCTGTCCGGAAACAGTTTGGGCCTGAAAATTCCGACGAAGAATTCTCCGTCATTGAATATCAGCAACAGGTATGTATTTTACCATGTTTTTATCAGTTCAAATTGTTGTTTGTTTGTCATGGTGGATATGTGCAATCTATTTTTAATCAACTTCCCGAGTAGCTAATACAATGACAGTACTTTATTTTTATCTTTATGCCATCTTTAAGCCGAATTGGATTCATTATCAGTTATCGGAACATTGTTCAACTCTGTACTTTAAACAGTACACTAAAACCTCAATGTCTTTTATAAAAATAGGTTTAAAATATAATAATAATAATATAACTCCTTTATTGAGTATAATATAATACAAAATAAAAAATTGAGACAAAATCGCTATTAAGTATTGAAATTCTCCCCGAAAATGAGTAAAACTCGTGCTTCGGGGAGGAGAAAACATTATCTAAAAAACAATATTTACGAAGAATATGTGGAAGACTGTGGGATATGGAAAATAATGAGAATATTAGAAAAGAATGTGATTTGGAAGTTAGTGTTGTGACAAAGATGAAAGTTAAAAAGATGAGATGGTTTGGGCATGTAGAGAGAATGAATTGATTAAAAGGATATATAAATCTGAAAGAATGGGTGCACGCAGATGAGGCCGACCTCGGATGACATGGTCCGACCGTATCGGTGCCAACTTAGAGGGGGGCCAAGTCAGGAGCAAAAGGAATAGAAGAGCATGTATGCGGAATGTTATGCGTTTGGAGGAAGCGAAAGAGGTTTGTTTGGATAGGAAAGAATGGATTCTCTGCCTACCCCTTTCGGGAAATGCCATGATGGGTAAAAAAAAAAGTTTCTATCTATTGCGTCTTTTGTAACTTTAGACTAATATTTTACGTTTGTTACTTTCAGCAAGTGCGACTGTTCCCATATTTGGCTGCGTTATACGCTAACAAGCTTTTTACTTTGTGGTTGAGTGAAAATCATGTTAGATTCGTGACCGATTCTTTCGTTGGTAAGTTTTTCAACATTCCTTATTACGCAAATGTTTACAATAGGAAACTAAAACACTATAAAGTTGCTTAAAACAATAAAAACACAAGATTTTCTGAACAAATTAAACATTTTTGACTAAAGTTTCTAAGAGTAGATACATTTGAAATCACTACGACCTTTTATCAAACAAAATATTGCAACGTGACGGATGCTAGTCGACATTTTTTCCACTGACCCATTTTATAAGTAGATTCCGCTTCTAGTGTCACCTTATTAATTCAATGCTATGAATAGAGATTTTCAAATAAACATGACAAAATATGAGAGAGTTGTATTACCTAATTTTATTTTTTTTTTCAGAAAAAACCAGTGAAACTCCATTGAGAGCGTTGGAGATTCATGCAGTGTCTTCGTCGTCCAAGCCAGCTATCTCGTGGTCGAGTAGAGATGGTATTCAAGTATGCAGGGAAGCTTGTGGAGGCCATGGATATCTTAAAGGTTTAAACATTTTTTTTATAAAGAAGGTCAAAGGAAAATAATATGTCCCTTGTGTCACCGCGACCTATAGATCTATTGTGACATCTCATCAATTCATTCATGGAGCGCTGCCTCTTATTGAGCCTCGCCTCTAGAGGCCTCTCACCGGTTCCTGCCCTCATCCTTAATCGTCTTTTTGATGCTCCGTTAAGATAGGTCCCAACGGGATTCCCATCTTCCGGTCGCAACAATTGTTTTGGGTCATCCACCATATCAGCTCGACTCTACAAATATACCACGTACATTCACCATAGCCTAGAAATAAACGTCCGCTCCTACAGATCGCTTCATGTAGGGGTTAGGCAAAAAGTCACCCTGAGGTTGCCTGGTATCAGGGAGCTTCTAATATTTACTATCCTACCTGTTTGTTATGCATCCTTTGGCACGGGTCGAATGACACCTTGCATTGGGGGTTTTTGGACAAAACTCACAATTTCTCAATGGCCAACTTGAAGGGGTACCAAATCCTATCTATCTTTAAAGTGGCTACCTTTGTTTTTTGAAACGCAGGTAGTAACAATAGTTTATTAAAACGGCCAATGAAACATTTGCTAAGTTCGTCTGTAACTCTATTTATTGCTCAGATACAACATGCAGGTTAAACTACTGGTTTATAGTATTCTGTCTTTCATTTCAGCTGCTGGAATTGGCGATTTGAGAAATGACAACGACGCCAACTGCACATACGAAGGTGAAAACGGTATACTGACACAGCAAACCAGTAACTGGTTATTAGGACTATGGAAGAAGGTCAATAATGGTGAAAGAGTTGAGACTCCGTACGGCACCGTCGAGTTTTTGAATCATCAAAAGGCTTTACCGAAATCTGTGAAGATCACGACCACTGCTGAAGCTGTTAGTCCTGAAAGTTAGTCCAATGAAATTTCAATAAGAAAATACTGAATGTAGTGAGGTAAAATGAGACAAATGCGTCAAACAATTCCTACAACTTTCCTATGAATAGTAATAGAGCGCCATCTATCCAAAATATTAGTGAGCATAATGTTGTATAACACATGAATAGATGCTTCTTCTTCTTCTCAGCCTATTCCCGTCCACTGCTGGACAAAGGCCTCCTCCATCTCCTTCCTCTTCCACGCCACACTGTTTTGGGCTTTTTGGACCCAGTTGACCCCAGCGTATTTGACGAGGTTGTCTCTCCACCATAGTGGTGGTCTCCCGACGCTCCTGGCAGTCGTTCTGGGTCTCCAAGTTTCGACCCTCTTCGACCATTTTTCTGCCTGGTCTCTTGCTAATTGACCTGCCCACCGCCAAATAGATGCCACTCTATATAAAATTATTCACAGGAAGGTTGCAGGTATTTAATATAATATGGGTTCAAATTTAATGAGAACAAAAATTCCAATGATTCGTATGAAGGGATTTTTTGGCATTTTAATGAAATAGAAAAGATACAGCATAATTACAAACTGTTTTTAAGAAATTACGACCACTACGAAAGACAGTCTTGGTGGTGGCATCAAAAACGTAATATTTGCATTGAAAAGTTTGTAGTATACTTTTAGTATTATCTTTTTTAATATGCAGATGAGTACATGTTTTTTTACATTTTTCTTTTTTAATAATTCAGTCAGCCTAAATGCCTACAAGTGGCTTGTATTTTACTATCTCAAAATGACGAGCGACAAATTTGAACAGCTTTCCAAACTCGGCAAAGACAGTTTCTCAATCAGAAATGACACTCAGGCATATCACGCGGTCAGTCTCGCTTTAGCCTTTATCGAGGTGAGTTCTCATTTGTTTAAAAAAAAATTATACAATAAAATATTGTTAGAAACAAAATTAAACTAATTTAAATATCTGTTTTAGCTTACAATTCTTGACAATTTCTACAAGTTTGCACAAAAAGTTGAAGACAAGAATTGCAGGGATGTTTTATTGAAATTGGTTTCTCTCTACGGCGCTTGGAATGTGGAAAAACATTTAGGCACTTTATACATGGTGAGAATAAAACTATTATTTTTTTACCCATGCCGTGTCCCGTAAGGGGTAGGCTCCACTCTTTTCTATCCAAGCACACTTCTTTCGCTTCTTCCACCGTCATACCATTTCCCATACAACCTCTCCTATTTCTCGTACTTCTTACCTGGCCTTCCTTGAGGACGGAATCGATGTGTTCGATCCGCGTCATTCTCAGTCGGCTACCCTTTCTTACACCTCTCCTTTCAGCCTTGTAAATTTCTTTGTCTTTCTGTTTTCATCCATTCTTTCCACATGCCCAATCCATCTCAACTTATTGACTTTCATCTTTGTCACAACAATAACTTCCATACCATACCATAAAACTATTCCTTACCTTCCATTCCATAAAACTATCGTAGTGCAATTAAAATTGGATATGATATAAGGGACTGAGTGAGATTCCCCTAATTATATTCAGCTATTTGCTATCTACGAGCGGAAAGGCAATAGGAAAAGTGTCAGAAAATCAAACATTGATTCTAAATCATCCTTGAATAACCCGTAACACCAAACGTTTCAAATTCTAGAGATAGACGTATGCTGTGATTAGCATGGCTGATAAAAATTGTTCCAGTACAGCTACTCTTTGAATTTAAGCCTGTGTAATATTTTGTTTTTATATTTGAATAAATTTTTTTACAGGGCAAGTTTTTGAGCGGTGATGCTGGTCATCTTATCCGCGCTGGAATACTAGAATTATGTTCCAGTATAAAACCTGAAGCAGTTTCTTTAGTCGACGCTATCTGCTATCCCGATTTTGTGCTTAATTCTGTACTTGGGAACAGCGATGGGATGGTGAGTGTAAAATTCATTTCTCTTATTATGTACCTACATTATAAATGCTTTGGACGTCAATTTAAAACACGACTCAACCAACCGTCAAAGAGTCATTGAAAATTTGGATGTATAAACACTCCGTACGAACCCAATGGGACCCTTGAGAAAGTTTATGTGCGAAATATCGCGAGTATGAATCATTACGAATATTTCCGAAGGTCGATTAGATTCATTGGCAGGCAGACTTGTTCCAAGTTTGTTTTCATATGTTAAGTGTCAAAATATAAAGAGTGCAGTGGTAGTCTGTCTCATTAAACGTCGCTATCACTTGTTTATACCTGGGGGTAGCCAGGAATAAAGTTGGGATGGAAATTATTCTTGTTATAGCTTATTCCTTTGTTTTATTTGTAGCACTTTTGCATATTCTGTGTGTATTTGATAAATAACGTTCTATTAGTACGGTTGCATGTGATTTTGGGGGGGGAGGGTAATTCTGAAACCTCACCAAATATCATCAGAGGAGAAGGGGGGTGTAAAAATCTGTAAAAAAAAAACCTCACGTGATTAATGAATGAATCCTTCTCAAATCAACTCACAAAATATGTCAATCATAATTTTTCAACGACTATATTCTTGACGAAAATTTTTTGTATGTTTGCAGGTTTATCAAAATTTACAATCCAGTTTATTTTCGACTCCGGGAGTATTTTCAAGACCTAACTGGTGGAAGGAGACGATAGCTTATGATACATTTATGCCATCCAAATTATAATAGGTATAATTAAAAATAATATTAATCAAATACTTTATACAAAACATCACCATCGTGATTTTAGTTAAGAAAAAATAGGTGCAACTCATCTAAAGCCCGCCATTTACGATCACTCCAAATGGACGTTGTCCATTGTGCAAATGTAAATCTTGAGTTTTTTTTTGTATCATTATAAGGATATTTCACTACGTTAATACCACATAATTATTATTTTGCTATTAATAAATTTAAAACAGCAATACATGTACCCTGGTGGTAAGATGATGATAAAATGAAGCAAAGTTGGATCAAGTTTTTAACCCTGACGATCAAATGACGTGACCACTATCTTGACCAGGATGGACAGATTATTTGGGATGATATTAAAACACAACTTGACTAATTATCATGCGCCATCTTCTTTATTAAAACATAGATAATACACACACATAGACATTATCCTAACAACCACATGGACCACGTCCACTTGAATTTACTTCACTGACAAAGAACTTGATGTTATTGAATTTTGGACAGATGGATATCCGACTAGTCCTATCACTCCAAATCATCCATTTGGTTTTCCCTATTTATGGTCATTTTTTGGAGTGACATCGCTCCATTTGGTCGATTGAATGATCGCGAATGGAGGGCCTAAGAACCTGTGCAGATTTGGTAGTTCTATCCATGTAATATCTATTTTTAAAGGCATTTTTACTGCTTTGCAAATTATGAAAATTCCTTTGGTATCCCAATATATTGTGTGTAATTTGTCCTGTATGTTGTATTGTATATATATTTATTTTATCTAGTCAAAAAGGTTAATGGGAAGAATTTTACTATCCAGTGTTTTTATTACTACTTGTTGTTATAAAACTTCAGTTTTATTTTATCAAAATTCAAATTTATTTAAAAAAAAAGAAAGGAATTTGACAGCCATTAAGTTTTTACAATCATATATGTTGACCAAAGAGTTCCATAAATAGAGCGGCTTACTTGCCTTGTATTTTGTGTTCTCAATATGAGGCAGTTAACCGCTGCGTATTTTTTATGAATTCAGTCTGTCACAGACGTTGCTAGGTGACGCATCGTGTTGCTTACATAATAATTGCCCTCATGTGTAATGAGATACTGCACCAATTATGCAATAAGATAATAAAAGTGACAATATTGTATCTTTTAATCCTTAAAAACAATTTATTGTATGTTTTTTTCATTTAATAATTAATAATATTTTCTAAAATATATTTCAATATTATTTGACACATCGATACCTCAATATGCAAATTGGGTAACTCCAAAAAAATAACTTTTTTGGATGAAAAAACACGACATAATTTTGATACATAACGATTCTATAATTTGAAAAAAAAAAACCGCAAAGTGGAACCTGGAACGGGGCCCAGGTCTCGTAACCCTTAGGTTAGCAATCATAAGTGAAAGTAACAGAAAAAAATTCTTTCCTTCATATACATCTTCCTTCAAACTTATTAGATATGGAAAAACTTTTCAAGTCATAATTTAATGAAATCGTTGTTCATGTACCCTCATGCCCTTTTGTTTTTTTATCATTTTAATTTGTGAACCAAGGTTTGCTTTATTTCTGTTTTAAGTATAATTTTCTGCCCAAGTATTTCATATTTCTCTTTTTTCTGGTTTAAATTTGAGGCCCATGAAAATTTATGTGCTACATATTTTCCTTCTTTTAATTTTACAAGATTGATATCTCTCAGTTTTCATCAGAATCTGAGTATTCTGTTGACCGTAATGTTCTTGCAATCTCTTACAACATTAAAATAAAAAAAAACTTCCTTATTCTGTGCTTGTAATGATATTCAATCAAACGATTTTCTTAATCAATGTCATGAGTATACAGTTTCATCTTGAATTTATCCAAGACAATTCTCAATCTCAATCAATCAATCTCGGTCTGCATAGAGAATAGAGTTGCGCATTTTAAACGTTGTAATACTAACAAACTTTTCCCTATTTTTCTTATAGGTGTTATTAAGACATTTTATTATTATGTTGGATTTGCCGAAATCACCAAGAATGTGTATTTGAATACAGAATTTTTATACCATCATTAGGTAAATCGTTTTGTCAAAAATGCAGTTATCCATGTTGTATATCAATGTATCGACACCATAGCAACATAATAATAACATTGTTGCTTAGTAAACAGTTTGTTACTATAGTAAACAGTTTGTTACTATAGTAAACAAATATCTACTGAAATATAAACAATGCACTAAGTAAAAAGGTTGAATTCCATTACATTCGCAGTATAAGTCATTTATATCGAAAATTAAAATTTTCTAAGTCATCGTTATGAATGTTTTCGGCGCATTATTTAAACACAATTGGAACATCACCCGCACACCTCCCGTCCCTCCCACCAAACTGGACACAAATTTAAAGTGAATTTTCTTCCTATTAGCCCCTCTATTTATGGAACTCTTTGATGTTGACAATATTATGTATTTTCATGCAATAAAAATGTATGATTAGATATAAAATATTACCTTTTATCTTAACATTACCGAGTATTCAAGCTGTCAAATTGTAATTGTTATGTTTATTTTTTTTACAAATCCTTATATTGTAATAATATAAAAATATTCAAGCTAACTTCTCTTCAAAAGGTTGCACCTAGATTGTAAACATCTTGTAAATTTCACAAGTCAAAAACAATATTTTTATAACTTTTAGATTAATTAAGTAGGTACTTTTATATATTTTCAAAATATCTCTCTCAATGAATTATATACATTGATTTATATGTTGTACATACTAGAAGCAAACAAATCAAAACTTTTATGTCACATTTTTTGTTAAAAATCATCACAGATAATCTTAATAATCTCTATATATAAAAATGAAGTCCTATTTCTCTTGATTACTGCATTAATGGATAGACCGATTTCGCTAATTCTTTTTTGTTGTTTTCCCTATTGTCAGGAGAAGGTTCTCACGAAAGAAAAAATCATAAAGTTGCGCCGATCATTACCAAATTTAAGAAAAAAAAACGTGTAGGCTATCGTCAATATAAACACTCCTATTCTTGAATTTCGATTGGCGTTGTAAATAACTGTCAGTTGTTTGATAGTTGGTGCAATCATCAAAACATGCCCTGCAAACATCATTTAAAACAGATGCATGGATCGGAATTATATTGGTTTAGTATGTAATTAATAATAATTTATCATTAAACAAATTTAAATTTGATATTCATAGCTAGTAGGACTGGACGTCTGTTGGGAAAGCTAGTTAGGAATAATACGCAAGGCGAGTGCCTTATCACAGCGAATATAACAAGATAGCCATTTGAATAATCTTAATATAATAAGTTTCTAGAGAAATAAAGAATATACCAGATGGAGTATATTTTTGAAAATACGAAGAATTTTATCGAACAGACCTACTAAAAGTGACATTTAAGATGGAGATGTTGTTTCTAGTACTTTTTAATTCTATGCAATTCAATGATTACATGACAAAATTGATACAGACAATACTCAGTGTATTTCAAGTTTTGTATAGGTGAGGGTTGTTGCAATAGTTAATAATAAAGTTTTTTATCATTTTTAAAATGTCTTGTGTATTATTGCACCCTAAAACATGTCTTCCATCAGTCTTCGCCATGTTGCTGTATCCAAGTATAGTCCTCACACTGCATCCATGTATCCTACTACCGACAGCTTGTTCTGGACCCTACAACTCTAAATAGGATTCGGACTGGTCACGGTAGATATGGACACCTTTTACACAGGGATCGTTCCTCTTGTGAATGAGACCAGATCGAGACTGTTGGACACATTGTGCTGAGCTGTCTCATTACAAAATTGAAGGACTGCTGGAAGAAATTAGCAGGGTGACGCCTAGGGCAATTGAATTCAAAGTATTGACACAGCTCCAACAGAAGTGGCATGCATACGAAAGAAGAAGTACTGCAAATGCCTTATAAATTATAATGGGATGTTTTTTTCCTTTTTGTGCCACCATAGGCATGATAGATCAGCGGTTACGACGCCGGCTTTCGCACTGTTTCGTGCGGAGGTCGTGGGTTCGAATCCCGGCCGTGTCGACCATTTTTCGCTTTCACGACACAAGCATTTGCTTACTGTGAAAGATGTCAAAAGTGTATTTGTGTTCACTTCGAGTGAGCACAGATTCATTTATATAAAAAAAAAATAAAAAGAATAGGCGCCCTTGCTAACCCGGTCTAATGTCAAATTCAGTGTTGCCAACGTGGGCAATTTGGAACGAGAATCGGCTACAAAAAAATCTAAAAGGCGACAGGTCACTAATTGGGCTACTTTCCTTTCAGCAAATTTTCACCTTTCCATACTAAATGACCTTTTTTTAGTGAACTCCCGCCTTTTAGATTTTTTGGTCGCCGATTCTCGCTCCGAGTAGCCAAAATGGTGATAAATCGCCCACGTTGGCAACATTGATAACCAGCTGTCATAATATTTAGACCTCATTAGAAGTGCTGCCACCTAGTGTGTCTTGTCGAAAGCTCCCCAGAAAACATCCCATCCCATTATAGTCTTTGAATTATTTGGGGGGTTCTCCGCATCTTCTGTTGCCCTCTACCTGTACCTCTGAAGAATAAATGATTTTAATAAAATTTATAAGTTGAACAAGCATTTTCGTGGTGGAAGCAATTATTGAAATACCTAATCAAATTTAAATAAAAAACTTTTCAACACTTCCTTTCGCATGTTTCAATGAAATATGTCTATCATGGTCAAAGGTGTGTCCCTCTGCAACATATCAGGGAAATTAATTTGTGGAAGTGTGGAAGTTCTTTATTTTATAGAATAAAGGGTATGTACCTATACAACAAGTATTATCATATATACAAAGACCATTTTTCCAAAATTTGGTTGCTCTATAATTTCCAACTTTTATCTCTATATTTCATTAATTATTAAATATCTATTGTTGTACACATGGGATTTTTCGACATGTTGAACATGTCGAGAATTCTCATGATTAGGAGTTTTGGGGACATAAACATTACTACTTAATGGCGAACGTTGTTAACGTAAAGTGATCACACTAAGCTAGCCTTCGAAATAACAGTTGTAAGCTTGTAGTGGTTTGTTCCATTTAAAAATCAAACATCAGTAATGAATTGTTAGAGTCATTACTTGTTACATATTCGTTAAGATCTAGAACTGAAAAATGGTCACAAGGAAATGGGTGTGTTACGGAGAGCCAGTCTTCCTCACAGCACCGCCCTGGAGTATAGGAAGACCCTCTCATACTGTGTTCTACTCCTTCGAAGTAAACCTGAGGTATTTAGACATTGTATGGGTTAGAAAGGTCATTGAAGTTGTGTAAGTTCGAGCACAGTGGAGAGCTTTTATTGCCTTCCTAGGACCATAAGTGGGTTTAGAAACGAGTATAGATAGGTAAATGTTTCCATTTAAAAAATACTGTAAAGCTTGGGAGACAAACTTTGCGATTGATAAAGAGCCGAATTCTATTCTGAGAAGATAAAGGAATTTCAGTATTTTCAAACTACAAATTTTATACTTGTTTCTTTTCATAGTTGATCAGAGATATCAATATAAAAACAATTGATTATTTCCCAATTCTATATTACATAAAATTAGTTACATTTTTAACAATACTATGAATAAAAACAATCTCAATACATACATTTAATTATTTAGATTTACATCTAGTATTAGTAATGGCTGATGTCTGGTTAGATTAAAAGAAATGCTAAAAGCTATATACATACAATATCAATAATATTTTTTAACTATAGGTTACTCTATTATTTGCTCGAAATTAAAAATATTAAATAAATCCAAAGTATCTATATTTTTGAAATGACTTTAAGCTGGCGAGAAATACATGTACAATAAACTGCCAATCAAATTTTATGTTTGACATAAAAGATATTTTGCAGATTGTCCATGGTAAAACGCTTGTGTCATTCAAGTAAAATTGGACTAAACAAATAGTAAGGGCATAAGATTTTCCAGAAAAAACAATTTTTACATAGGTATACCAACAATATTAAAAAGCTTTTTTCAAGAATTAGAATATGAACTTCAAAAAGTTTTACAGATTAGGTATTATAGTTTGCTAATAACATGAATTTTGCAAACTAGTGATTTTGCGATCCATTTGAGTGAATTCATTATAAATAAAAAATAATTTCAGATGCTTAATAAGTTTGTCATATTATTATTGAAGATAAAAAAAGTACTGAAAGTAGATTACTATATTGTAGAGCTATATTAAATACAAAATCACAACACATTTTAATAAAATTTATCAAAATATCTCTAAAATTAACTATGTAGAAAAAAAGAGCATTATAATGCTAAATGGAATAAAAACATTTAAGAAAATTTGCCAGTCATTAAACAAAAATAATTATAATAAATACAGATCAGATCTCTGTGAAGCAAATAAATCTAATATTTTAAAGTCTTTTTGGAATAAAATTGAACTAGAAATACAAAAGATAAAAGTTATATGGCAAAATTGTATATCCGTCTGAAAAATGAACTTAATCCAATGCAACATTGTAAAATGAAATAAATTTTAAAAGAATTAAAGGTTTGTTTTACATAGAATTACGTTATTCATAGCACTAGATTGATCTGTCTCTTGTTTTATTCCGGAGAAACATAAGCAATTTTAAATAACGGCAACATCTTCGAACGATCCTCAGTCTCACAATTGACTATTGACTCTTAGTTGTAAGCGTATTCAAGCATCTTTTGCATTCTCCGTTATGAAGGGATGTTTGAGGACGTCTTCGAGCGGCAATCTCCCCTCTGGGTTGATAACAATTAACTTACTTATCAAATCTCTCGCATTTTGCTGTACGAAATTAGGATATCTGATATCGGCGGATAAAATTTTTCTATATGTTTGTCCGTATTCTTTAGCGTCGAATGGTGGTTGACCGACGAGCAATTCATAACATAAAACACCGACACTCCATAAATCTACCGTGTACGTATGTGCCTTGCCTTGGATCATCTCTGGAGAGAGATAGTCAACAGTTCCACACAGTGTGAATCTTCTGGAAGAAGGAGCGTGGACCGACCAACCAAAATCTCCAATTTTTATCTCCCCGTTGCTTCCCAATAATATATTTTCAGGTTTGATATCCCTGTGAATTACTTTCTTACCGTGACAATAAATCAGCGCTCTGGACAGATCTCTTATGTAAACGGCAGTTGTTTTTTCATCAAATCTCTTATTGGGTTGCTCCATCATGTGTTTGTATAGAGCTCCGTTACGAGCGTATTCTAGTATCAAATAAACCCTTTTCTCATCATGGAAGTATCCGTACATTCTCAATATATTGGGATGACGGAGATGAGTCTGAATTTCTACTTCTCTTCTGACTTGATGCTCCACTTGCGCATCCAGAATTTGATTTTTGAATAAAACTTTTATAGCCACGACGAATTTAGACTGTTTCTCTCTGGCCAAGTAAACATTTCCGAATTTTCCTTTGCCCAATGGCTTGCCGAGATCAAAATTATCCAAACACCACATTTGTTTTTCACTCTTGTTCTCATTCATTTGAGCATTAGAATTGGCAGTTTTGTTTTCCGTCGCCTGTACATTTGTATGAGACGTAGGTTGACTTGGCTGAGTTGCAGATTGATTTGGATGAGTTGTAGCCTGATTTGGATGAGTTGCAGCCTGATTTGGATGAGCTGCAACCTGATTTGGATGTGTGGTAGCCTGATTTGGATGTGTTGTAGATTGATGCGGTTGTGTCGAAGAATGAGAAGTTTGCACAGTATTTGTTAAAGCAGTCTGTAGAGGAACGACAGCAGAATCGCTTGTCTGATCATTTTCTTTTATCTGTTGTGTTGGTTCTGTGTTTGAACTACCAATAGTTGCAGTGGTGTATGTAGATTGAACTTTTGAATGCATATTTTTATGGAGAGATTGGGTTGTAGAGTTAATGTGACTAACAGGAGTAGTATAATTAACAGGACGAGGACGAACTAGTTGACATTTAGTATGGATTGGCAATGGTTTTGTACTTGATGGAAACACTGGGTAGAAAGGTTGAATTGTTTTAGACACCTGCTGACATGGATGATTTGCAAGATTAGCTGACCGAGATCTTGATGAAGCGCTTTTTACTGGAACTCCCTCACATTTCATTGTTGGAGCTTGAGAACTATTGGTTTTTGCTTTGGATTGCACGGTTGATTCTGCACATTTTACGTTTGAAGAACTGACACGTCTCGGCAAATTCTGCACTTTATTCTCCACTCTTGAAGGATTAGAAGACGTAGTTTTCATATTCAACGGCGGAGAAATGGTTCTAGATTGCCTCACAGCTTTAGAATCGTCTTTTTTAATCACAGAAACGGTTTTCATTGTAGTCGCAGAAGGACATTTTGTTTGGCTTTGTTGCATTAACTTCAGTGAATTTTGAGTCAACAATGGTTTATACAGGTTATTCTGTTGAGATAGCACATTAAATTTTGGCAAAGAATTCGCGTTTGAGCCAGTTTTTATATTTAAATTCTTATCACCTACGGTTGTCTTCATGAGTTTATATTGTTCCGTGATGATGTTTTCTTTGTTATCTGTTTTATTCACACGATCCATGTTTTTGAAATATTCGGTGAATAATCATAAAACAGTAAAATATGAACACCACTTAATAATATTTAGTCAATACACTTTTTAGTTTCTCGATTATAAATGAATATTACTTCAAATGTTTAAAAATCGCAACGGTTGCCGTTTCGGTTCGGTCTCACCATAGATACACCATAGACACTGACAGTAAAACAATTTTGACTTTCGACTGACACAAGAAATCGCAGCTACGCACTCGCACACACTCGCACCTCGTTTTACGAAGAAAAATTTGGCACTGTTACTCAAGGGAGTTTGTCAAAAAAAGGTGGGTATTGTTATCATGGATGTAAGAAGTAAGTTACTCTCAATACGTCCATGATTGTTATAGAATGATTCAATTGTTTGAATAGTCCGAGTTTATACAACAAAATAAAATCACATTTTTTAATAAAACATTTAACCAAAACATACAAACAATACTTGCTACGATGTTACAACTGCGCATGTTCCGGTTGAGCTATAAATTGAAAAACTAAACAACGTTGACTTCATTGCATAATATAAAACTCGCTAAAATGCATTTAAAGAAATCGTTTTTAATAGTTATATCTGTTTTCATCTGTTCAGCTGTTTCAACGAAAAAAATCAGGTGAATAATTATTTTTAGTTCAACAATATGGTTTTAAGTGAGTAGTAAAATGGCCTATTTCAAAAGTTTTTGCTTTATTTTTAGCGATAAATTCATTGGCAGTCTATATGAAAGAAGAAATTTGGAAGAACTTCTTAGTGGCGTTATAAATCATTTGTTATTACAGAATAAAATTAATTGTATGAGTATTTTATGTGATACGAATTATTTAAATATGTTTAGTGGTCAATGGTTCTTGAGAACAAATTCTACTCCCGCTATTATGGTATGTATTGAAGCAGCTTTTAAATTATTACAATTCGAACTAACAAAACTATCAAAACGTTATCATAAATTATCATCATTTATAAAATAAAAAAATCTAAGATGTAAGCATTATGCGAAAAGAGGAGACTCACAGCGGATTTCTCATTATTGTAGATTGTTGTTGAAGAACCCGAAGACTTGCTTTCGCCAAATTACGACACTCTGGAGTCACTTCGTCAAACTAGAAAAGATGGTTGCAAATTATACATCATACTGTTAGCTAATGGATTTCAAGTAGCCCGCTTTCTAAAATTTGGTGAAAAGTTAGTTTACTCTTAACATACTAGTACTTGCTGTCATATTATTTTTATCTGATTATGTTAGAGAAATTTCTAACATCTAAACATCTAAACATCATCCTAACCATATCGCCGTATATATATTTTTTCAAATATATAAATACATACAAGCCAGCCCGGAGGAGACAAATCCGCAGCAAACCCGACCCGCCCGAAACCAACCCTCTAGCCCGATCGAAGCAATCAAATCCAAGAGAAATTTCTACAAGATTTTTTTTTAATGAATTTGTGCTGACTCGAAGTGAACACAAATACACTTTTGACATCTTTCACACTAAGCAAAGGCTTGTGTCGTGAAAGCGGAAATGGTCGGCATGGCCGGGATTCGAACCTACGACCTCCAATACGCTGTGCGCATGAAAGCCGGCAATTGATACCACTCGACTACCAACCATTTGGTTAGATAGATCATCGTTTAACCAATCTTTAGCCTACTCTTAGCTCAGTTCATTAACTTCGGATTTAATTAGGTATTATTTAAAAATAAGCTAGATCATTCACTCTCGGATTATTTAATTTCGATAAAATAACTTCTTACACTGTCTACAGATTTCACTTTGTTATAATTACATAAGGGCTCTTGTTGCCTCCTATATACACGGTGTTAAGTTGGTAGTGGATAATCCGAAGCAGGGAGGTAAAAGACCTCAATACCTATCGATTTGATCGCCATGTATGTTCAGCGATATTGGGTGGTTCAAAACTTATTAACGTTTTTGTGAAATTTGAATAAAAACCGGATTTCTGACTAAACAACGTAACTGTGGCTAAACTATTTAGATTACCATCATGATTTTTTTTCTGGACATAGTTCGATAGTGACCTTTATGCAAGGTATTATTGCTATGAGTCAGCACCCCTTGAATGATTTTAGAGTCACCTAATGATTCAAAGGGACCACATTGAGAATCAATAAGTGAGAACATTTTTTGACATAATTTACCCATGCCGATGGAGTGGCCACGGGGGTCCAAAAGCTAGCCTCTAAGGTCCCCAGCTTAAATCCGATGGACTTTCGTCTCTGGAAGTTCTAATTAAGAGCTATTTTATTAAAATAAATACCTTATATTATTGAACAATAACGGGAAATATTGGTTTCAGGCTAAACAAAGGAACCATCAGTTTATTCTAAAGTACTACAATTTTAATTATAGGTTTAAGAGTGTATAACAATATTTTTATCTTTATTTCAATAAATAATTTATTTTATTTAAATATCACATCAAATTATGCATTTAGGTACCTCAAATAATTTAAAAACTGGCTTTTATCACCCGTATAACAAAGCTGTGTGTTAATGATAAAATGTTGAATATTGATACTTGCACAAGTTATGAGAGCGTTTTAGCATGATCCCATTATACCAGCCAAATGAAATTGAATAGTAGAAGTTTTTAAGATAGTTTCTAAAAAAAAATGTTCCGTGAATTTTTTTGTCTAGAGCCTATGAAAGATTTTAGAAAATTTTTGCTTGGAAAAAATTTCTGAAAAAAATTTTTTTGAACAAAAGCTATCGGGTGCTGACTCATAGCAATAATATCTTGCGTAAGGGTCACTATCGGACTATTTCCAGAAAAAAAATCATGATCGTAATCTAAATAGTTTAGCCACAGTTACGTAGTTTAGTCAGAAATCCGGTTTTTATTCAAATTTCACAAAAAGGTAAATAACTTTTGAACCATCCAATATCGCTGAACATACTCGTACATGGGGGTCAAATCGATAGGTATTGAGGTGTTCTACTTCCCTGCTTCGGATTTTCCACTACCAACTTAACACCGTGTATAAAGGGAGTATGTCTGTACAGTGTACATACAATATACATACACATACATAGCAAATTTTTGAGCGAACCTCTCATTAATTTTCTTCTAAATATTTTTTTATGTATGTATAAGAAAATAAATGAGAAATTAAATAAACAAAGTTAATTATTGTTTAAGGTACCGACTGATCGACACCCGGGCTAATTTTATCATGCTCCATGATTTGAGGATATTTGTACCCAAATATCACTATATTTGGAAGAGGATTATTAACGTTATTTTCATACGCAGTCATCACCAAAAAGATCACTCTAAAAACTCAACACATTGGTATGAACTTAGCACAGTGCCATTTCCATATCCCATAAGAGATGTTCTGATACCCAAACGTATTCAGTCGTGGAAGGTCAATACTTTATTTAAATCAACGTCACTATTTCCTGAGAAGACGTTTAATTTAAAAGGTCACACGATCAATATAGTGACATTTCAGCATGTTCCTGCAGTGGTAAAAGTTCAGCTCTCCAGTAGTAAGAATAATTTATTCAACGGTATGGAAATCGAGGTAAGTATGTGTGAATTGAGGGGTCGTTTGGATGTGTGAGATATATTATTTATGTATCATTGGGTTCACGATTTAGATAATTGGTTTCTGGAAAACATGCAACCATTTCAACACGAAAACTTGCACAAAATTTTTAATCTTATTTTGGTTAATAATAATTTAATTTACCATAAATAATTAATCATAAACGTTATAATACCTATTTTTTTTTATTTAATACCTACGGTATTTTAGATAGTGAAAACAATAGCCAAAGTCATAAATTTCAAACCAAATGTTTACGAACCGACGAATTCAAATGTAGAAAAATGGGGACGAAAACTGCTCAACGGATCTTTCACAGGATTG
This sequence comes from Mystacides longicornis, assembly GCA_963576905.1. Classification (NCBI taxonomy): domain Eukaryota; kingdom Metazoa; phylum Arthropoda; class Insecta; order Trichoptera; family Leptoceridae; genus Mystacides; species Mystacides longicornis. The sequence continues at coordinate 2,951,842 of OY756433.1, read as the reverse complement.
TTTGGAGAAATAGTCAATGGTAATTCAGATCTAGCTCTAGGGAATCTTCATTATACTCCCTATAATTTACAATTGACTGATTTGACTATTCCATATATTTCGGAATGCTTAACATTTTTGACGCCAGAAGCATTAAGCGACAATTCTTGGAAAACTTTGATTTTACCGTTTAAGTAAGAAACTTTTTTAATTGAATACTTAGTTTAAATAGCTTTACAACATATTACGTTAAAAATATAAAAATATTATGTTTTAGGCTTTACATGTGGGTAGCAGTGCTACTTGTCTTGATGATGAGTGGTTTCATATTTTATCTACTTGCACAGTTCCATAAGCGGCTTCAAAATCCCGATGTACAAGAAATAAATAAAGATACTAATCTTAAAGTATTTTGTTACGACCAAAATTCTGAAAATGGTATTACCTATGTTACTCTCTGATTAATAATTATTTTCGCTAAAACCATTTTCGGGTACAGTTAACAAGACAAATACATAATAAATTATGATATTTTTTAGATGAAGATGGTGAAAATAAAAAACCCTATGGACTTTACTTATTTGAAGAACTAACCAATAGCATTCTGTATACGTATGGAATGTTATTGGTCATATCATTACCAAGACTTCCCCCGGCTTGGTCAATGAGGATGTTGACTGGATGCTATTGGCTGTACTGCGTGTTGGTTGTAACTTCTTATCGAGCCAGTATGACTGCTATTTTAGCCAATCCAGCGCCTAGGTAACAATACCAGCTTTTTCAGGATAAATGGTTATTTTACTGTTCATAACAAAATAAATCGTTTGGTATTTTTATTCTTCAGAGTTACTATTGACACGATGGTGCAATTGGCAGAAAATTCAATAACATGTGCAGGTTGGGGAGAACAGACAAAAGAATTTTTCACAAAATCTTCCGATGAAGTAGGACAGAGAATCGGCAAAAAATTTGAAATTGTTAAAAATCCTATAAAAGCTATACAAAAAATCATTAAAGGCGAGTTGGCATATTATGAAAACAAGTACTTCTTGAAATATTTAATGGCTCGACAAGAACTTAACAATAAACAAAAAAAGGAAATGGCTGACGATAAAAGATCTAACACCTCGCATTCCGAAGAAGAAGAAAGTGAAGGCGATAGAAATTTACACATAATGAAAGAATGTGCCATTCAAATGCCTATATCTGTAGGACTGCAAAAGAACTCTCCATTGAAGCATAGAATAGATAAGCTTTTAAGAAGACTCATCGAAGCCGGTTTGATAGAAAAATGGCTGAAAGATGTAATGGTTCCAATAAATGCTGTAACAATGGGAGATGAGGAAAATATAAAGGCCGAAATAAATTTGAAAAAATTATACGTTGGTTTCGTTGCTCTTGGAATTGGTTATGGAGTCAGTTTTTTAGCGTTCATAGGCGAAATTTTACACTGGAGATACGTTGTACTACGAGATCCGAAATTTGATTACTACTCACAATACGATTATTTTAAGAACAAAAAAGAAAAAAAGTCGATCCCTTTTCTTCACTAGCGACATTGCCATTTAGTCAGTGTTGAAATTACTTATAAGGAACAAAAACTATCTTAAGCACCATGTAATCCACATACATTAATTCCATTTCAATTCACAAAGTAAAACAAATTCACAACGTAAAAAAAGCTCTTACAATCAATAACATTATTTAAGATGGGCAGACAAATATATTATAATATTTGTCTTGAACACTGACTCACTGACTGACTGACTGACTGACTGCCTGCCTGACTGACTGATGTCATTAACGCCGCTAGATGGCGCGCCACTCGCACCCTCAAACAAGTTTTGATCCAGCGGATCGGGGATGCTTCTGAGTAACCAATAGCGTTTTGCCGTTATGCGCACGCGCGTTGAACATACAGGTATACTAACTAATATTATTAAGTGTTGCCAACGTGGGCGATTTATCGCCATTTGGGCTACTCGGAACGAGAATTGGCGACGACAAAATGCCCTTTTTTTGGTGAACTTTCACCTCTCCGGCCAGGGGCGCCACGGGCGCCTTTAAAAAACTAGTTATTGATATTTGGACAGAGGCTATTTCTATTTCGAACGCTTGCAAGGCAAGTTGAATATTCATTATCTGTGGTTTACCATATGATTGTCATTTGCAATTTGTCATTTGTCACTTTATCTGTCACAAGTAATTTTTCAGGCTTTGACGTTTGTTAGTTCACGAGGCTAATTTGGTAAATTTGGATAAGGTCTGTTGTTATTTATGAAGTATTGTTTTGTTATTCGACAAATCGTATAAGAGGTGAGACTGTGCTATTTTTGGAAATATCAACGATTTGATTTTCGAATAAGCACCATAATATGAAATGGTTCAAAAATGCTTTCGTTGCAGATATGACGGATGCCGAGTTACAAGCAGAAGAAAGGGAAGTTTTGTCATCGATATACGATGGAGATGAAGCATTCAAACAAATATCATCAACCTGCTATCAATACAAGGTTTATTAAACAATTCACAATATGAAAATAATCTAATTTATTCCATCTAGTATCAATTCTATAAAATTTGTATTCTAAACAAAGATTTTATTCTTTACAGTATGGCGAAAACGAAGATACAAAATCATTTTTATTAGAAATATCATGGGGCCCAACTTATCCCACGGAAAAACCCTCAATAAATTTGGATACATTTTATAATAGAAATATGTGAGTTATTTCAATACAATAATTTGTAAATAAAGGAGAATAATTTCCGGTAAAAAGGAGTTTTAGCGTCGTGAACATTTCTATTCGAATTATCCACAACTGTCATTTCTTATGACGTTTGGCGTTTCCATGGATTTTTATATAAAGGCATTTTTAATGTAATATTGTATTACTTTGAATAAATTCGGGGGAAAACGTGATGAGGCTAACCCCCCGGTAAACTTGAGTTTTAGCATCGTGAACATTTCTATTCGAATTATCCACAACTGTCATTTCTTATGACGTTTGTCGTTTCCATAGATTTTTTATTGTATTAGTGTTCAATTTTATGTTAGCGTTAGCAAGCTTTGTATTATTTTATATTGTGGAAGTGGTTGGTGACCCAGCGGTTACAACGTCGGCTTTCGTACTGCGGACGTCGTGGTTCGATCCCAGGTGCCGACCATCTTCCTCTTTCATGACACAAGCTTTCGGTAGCTTACTGTGAAAGAGTCAAGGAGTGTATTTGTGTTCACTTTGAGTGAGCACAGATTCATGATGAGGTATGGGGGGCAGAGCCCCCCATACCTCATCACGTTTTCCCCCGAATTTATTCAAAGTAATACAATATTATATTAAAAATGCCTTTATATAAAAATCCATAAACGTCATAAGAAATGACAGTTGTGGATAATTCGAATAGAAATGTTCACGACGCTAAAACTCATTTTTACCAACCCCCCTTATAATTATAACCTAACCTAACCTAACCCAATTATATAAAATAATACAAAGCTTGCTAACGCTAACATAAAATTGAACACTAATACAATAAAAAATCTATGGAAACGCTAAACGTCATAAGAAATGACAGTTGTGGATAATTCGAATAGAAATGTTCACGACGCTAAAACTCAAGTTTACCTAATTTCCTTGTTCCATGTTTATATATTTATTTTTTGACATAAATACACAAACAGCGAATAAAGTAAAGATAAATAAAGCATAGATAATATCCATAAACAAAATAATTTATACTATAATAATTATTTATAGTTATTTATACAGGTGTAAATTCGTTGTTTAGAGACCTCTAGCGCTGCGCTCCACGAAGCTATCTGACATTTCAAATCCCATATAAATGAAATTCGGTGTTTTGTTTAATTTTTTTTAACCACATACAATGTTTCTAAGATGTTTTTTGCCCCTGTTTGTTTCCATTACAATGATTAGCATTAATTAAATTTTTTTGGTCTGTCTAAGATGTTTTTTTTTTGTGGAACTAATTCCATACAAAATGTATGGAGGATTGGAGCGCAAAGCTGTCAAATTTGGTCAAATGACGTCACACTTTACATGCGTATTAAAACACCATTGTTAAATAAACTTCAAACCCGGGACATCTTGATCTGAAGTCGGAACCTTTGCCACTAGGCTACCAATGTCGGTCGGTCATTAATGTTGAAATTAATATTTAATTTTGGAACATAACTCAAAGAGATTGTACAATTTCTTTTGTATGCTTTTTGCTAACCTTCATTCTTTGTTTGTCTCTTAGTTTACAGTGCGTGAAAGACAAGATAATCAGCACCGTCCAAGAAGAAGCCGACCAGTGGCTGGGATGCGCCATGACGTACACCCTGTTTGAGTGCCTCAAAGAGAAGATCAATGAATTGATGGAGGAGCAGACTCAGGTGCAGGCAGTCCAAGTCGTAGCTGATGATGTTGAAAAAATTTCTTTAGATAACACTCAAGTGAGAACTATTCAATAATGCATACATCCTTAGCGTCACAACCTTTGGTGGGTCTTAGCTGCCTCCAAGAAATGTCTCCAAAACTCCCTTTCACCGGCTGCCATCTTCCATTTCCTTTGCCTTAGAGCCCTGCAGTTTGCAACGACATCATCCAACCATCGCAGCTTTGGTCTTCCAACTCGATATTCAATCATAGATTGTTTAAAATAAGTATAGGATAACAGTAAAACATGTATATAATGAACTTCTATTAAAAATTTATAAACATCCTGTTGTTATTATAGGTATGGTCTCTTTGAAATCTGAACGAGAATCACTGTTGTATTGATGAAATTAGACTTTATACATACACACAATTGTGTATAGATGTAGGGATAGCTGCCTGCCCTGTCGGTACGGGTAACTAACTAAGAAGTATACATATATTATCAGTGAACATACTTTTACATAACTATGTATTTCACTTCTATTAAGAAACGAAAAATCTGACAGCAATTTTGTGTTGTGGTCACCCCACCACATTTTATTTATTCACTGCCTTCTAGGTCGCCATCACTGCGTCCCCTTATGGAGCTATTGTGACTTTCCCTGTTTTTAGAGTTCGTCGTTCAGTCCAGCCTCCTAAAAGAATCCGAGGACCTTATTGGTGTGCAACTCTTTTCTTAAATTTACACCCCACCAGTACACATGCATTTCTCACTCAGGAAACAAATAAACTATACATGCTTCTGTTTCACTTTGCAGGAGGAGAGTAAAAAGGGTCCGAAAAAGGAACAAATGACAAAGGCGCAAAAGAGAAGAGCGTGGGACAGAGCAGAAGGGGGGAAAGGAGGGGAGAGACCCAGAGGATACGATTGGGTCGACATTGTGAAGCATCTCTCACAAGCACCACATCCTAAACAAGCAACTGCCTCGTCCTAATATTCAGAATAGAATTTATCCAATTGAGTTTGATTTTGAAAATTTATTCAACATCTGTCAAGAGATTTGTCTTATATTTAAAAAAAAAAGTGTATTTAGTTGACTCGTTCGACCTGTAAGACTGTTTAGCTCTGCGGATTCATTTTTATCTAAAAACAAGTCCATAATCATGAAATTCAGCATAAATATGATTTACAATAAGAAAGTGCCTGTAATTTTCATTTTGAGCATTGCAAGTGTGTTCATAAAATTTACAAGACTGTATAAATAACTAGCCATTTTTTGCAATGAAATTTGCTCTAAATTCGATGAGTGTTTTCGTTATTAAATATTGACTTAGCTGTACTATGTTTTTGATCGGTTATGATGAACTAAGACTGATTTGTGGATATTATTGATTGCGGCTGGATCAGTCTGATGTGATTGCAAAGAATAAGTGATTGGTATGTTGGGAAAGACAAGAAAAGTTTAGAAATTTATTTATGTAAAGCGTTTGATTGTATCATGTTATCTTAAAAGAAAAAGACAAAATGTGTATATTTCGTTACACAATCTCTCAAATCTGGCACGTTTTTACTTTTTCTTTTATAAAATAATATTTTATATTCTTCGAAAGTGTAAATAAAATTGAATCGAATGAATTGTAATAAAGTATTTAATTTTTCATAAAAAAAAGTATTATGAAATCTTTAATGATGTGGTTTTATTATGAAACTTCCCAGCAACGCATTGAAGAATTTTATTATTGACTAGCAGCTTTCTCGACAGACGTTGTCTTGTGGTCTTAACTATAGAAATATTGAATTAGAGATAGATGAAAAATATATAGGGTAATTTTTCTAAAAAAAAACATTTTATTTTATATTTTTAGAATATAATATTTACACATTTCCATCATTTTATAACAACTTTTAAATTGGAGTTAGCAGAAGTGAATTAAACTTTATTCGTGTTAACGTCATTTGTGTTATTGGTGGGCATCGTCCTTCACTCATACTTCTGCTTCCATTGTCCTCTCCATTCGTCACAAATGAGCAGATTTTTATCAAACCTCCAACCTGGCAAGAAACAAAATATTTAACGTCACTGATTTTTATTGGTGAAAATTCATATTTCGTCGTCGTACAGGAGAAAGTGACCAACTGTCGATGTATTAATTTTACAGGAGAGCGATTTTAAACATTTTTCATTTTTATGTATTACTTAAAAAAGGTATTAACGTATTCACATAGGTGATTTTTTTTATATGTATAGAATTATTTAATACCTTTTGAATGATATAATAAACATTTCAAAAAAATTAACACCTATTTTTAAAAAAATATATAAAGCAGATAGTCACTTTTACCTGTAAGAAAATTGCTGTTCTTTTTATACATTAGTTTACTTTTGGTTATTGAAGATGGTGAAAAAAAAGATAGTTTAGAACACAATTTTCTTTTAAAAATACTTTTATTATCATTTTAAAAATAAAAAGAAAAAATAATGAGAAAAAGTTTAAGACATAAAAATATTATTCTGTTTCTGATTCAGAATCAAGACTTGGTTCTGGCAGTCTGTCTTTTTTATTAATTGTGTTTATAGAGATTTGTACCATCCGTAAAACTCACGAGGAATAGTTCCTCTATCGCACAGCTTGATTAAACCATTTTTTTCCTTGCTTATACTCATTGGATACCTATACCTATTGCATATAGTCATTTTTAATTGTTAAGAATATTGTCATCAACGCAGTTGGTCAATTTTACCATGTCTAGATTTCATTTATACCAGTGAAAATCAACTTGGTCATTTTTTCCAGGGCATTGTTATGTTAGTTGTACAACAGATAGTCATTTATTACAATTTTGCAAAAATTGCACTTGGTCACTTTTTCTTGTACGACGACGATTTATGTAATTAAATCAAATATGTAATTGCACTTTTACAATTCTAGTGTTCTCCTTAGGTTTGCAACTTAAGTGTTTTCAGCATGAAACTGACAAAGACGCGTTAGCTCAAAATAAATGTTCTGAAAGACGTTACCTTACTTTGAAGCTTTTTTAATTTACATTTTCAGCAAAAATGACTTAAATCATGTGGAGTGGTTTTTATTGAAGTAAGAACCATTTTATGTTCCTATATCAAAAACTGATCTTTGCTTAAAAATTTTGTTGTAACCTGCATAAATTAGCTAAAATTCAACTCACCTGCTATTTCTGCCTTTTGTTTAAAAATTTCCCATGTTTTTGTAACAGTGTTATTTAAATCTTTCCCAAATTCTAATGATGGGGAGAAAACTTTATTTTTAGTATCATGTTTAATGGAAAGTTCTTTACATAAACTTGTGATTGAGGTTTTATCTTCTTTGCATTGCTGGAATAAAATGATAAATAGTTATAAAATTATATAATTATCTGTATAACTAGCTGACCCGCCCGTCGAACTTCGACCTAACTCAGAATAAAATAATAAATTTTGACATATGAATTAAATACAGTTTACGACATTAAAACTGAATTGAATTAGCTAAAAATGTATAGCATTATGCAATAATTATGGTTGATTCGGATGCGGGATGAAGTACGACATGTCATAACTATAAGTTTATAATAAAAACAATGATTTCTCTATTTGCGAAACTTTTAAAAAAATCCAACCGTCAATTTAAATGAAAAATACCAGAAATATTTAGAAAAAAAATTTTTTATAACAATTATTATTAAAAAGTAGGGTACAAAATCAGCTATTTCAGAAACTGTCAGGGAATGTGTTGAGAATGAATACTTTTATAAAAGATTCCACGCACAAAGGGACCGTTCAAGTATTACGTAACGCATTTTTTTAATATTATTGACCCCCCCCCCCCGCCGAGATGCATCGTAACGCTCTTTGTTACCCCTCTTCCCATTCTCTAAACGTTGCCTAACGCACATATTACACCTATGTATGCCTCAAATCACAATTATTACTGGAAAGTCACTAAGTACCTTTGTTGCGGTGCCGGTAATACAATAGTAACGTTTTACAAGAATAACCCCCCCTCCCCCCATATTGCGTTATGTAATACTTGAACCCTCCCTAACAGTGCTCGACAATGGTGCCTTTGTCAAAATGACAATTGTATATTTTGAAGTAAGAAGACGGATTTGTGTATTCCGCATTGAAAGTGTTAAATTAGATAAAAAATTTTACCAGTAATCCATTTTCATGGTCGTTTGTGACGATAATCCCATAAAGAAGGGCGTGGTAATAGGACAGTAAGACATCAGTGGACGAAGCTGATTCTTCCAACACTATATGAATCATTCTATCCTCGAGAGACATTGCTAGGAAATATTTTTCATTACCAAAAGCCCCAATAGCCAATTTAAGTGCTCTGTAATCCATTTTGTTTGATCGAAGAAACTTTTTTATAGACGATCCAATTTTGATTCGAAAACCACATAGAGTTTTATCTAAAAAAATAAACGAAGTAAACAAAATAAGTATTCATTATGTACTTAGTATTCTTGTGTAGGAAAAAATTTAAGAAATTGCACATAACATGAAAATTTAAGAAAACTTTAGTCTAGGTCTTAAAAAAAGTCTAGGTAACCTTTTTAGTACTTTTTACAATATAATTTAATTATAATTTTGTGAATTAAATTGGCGTTAAACAGAAACTGTCTAGTAACAGATAAAATCGTAAAATGAATTTGCTTACCATTTATTTGATTCCTTAAAAATGTAACTGACTCTGCTTTGTTAACTGTTTCTGGGCCCAATACTTGACTTGTGTTTAAATAATATGTAAAAAAGTTAATATATCTTATAGAGTTAAAAGTGTTGAGGCAGACGGATGAAACGGCTTTGTAGTTAGAAAACAGATGCAAGGATGTGAAAATGAAGAACACGGGCCAAATGTTCCTGAAAGTAAATAAATAAATTAATTAATTTAACCAACTTATTACCTTACCTACGCAGCTCTACCAATCATGCCATCCAAACTGAGAAAGGATAATAACTTTGAGTGAAAAAACACTTTGAAAGTTTAGACCTGAGAGGAAATCGAGCTCAGGAACTATTGTTTAGAAGCGGTGGCCAGACAAAAAAGCCAAGGTCGATGTAGAAGTAATAGTTTATGACAGCACAGAGCTCACCTCACATAATGATATCTACTTTAATTTCGAGTCGTTTCCACTTTGTGAAGAAACAAGTGTAAAGTGAGTGTCCTTCTCTGTTAAGTGAGAGTCTCAATTTGCTCCATTCAGTTCAATGCGTTGTTTTTTTCACCACCTGGGATACCGCTGACAAACGTGGTATGCAAACCTTCACTTGGAGTATACCATGCAAGTGAGGAAGGAGTGGAGGATGAGGCTACCCGCAAAAAGTATAATCCGCTTCCATCACTGTCAACACCTGCAGTTTCTGTCCACAAGTGTTTATTATTGTTACTTTGAAACCACACTTGCTACTTTGCAAAGTGGAAACGGACGATCACTAAATATTATTTTATTAGTATAAAAGTAGACATTCAATTAAATAAAGCAAGAAATCAACATACTCTCCAACAAGTGAAATAATAAATACGGCCACAAACGAAGCAATCAAATTCACAGCTGTTTCTTGAGAACCATCTTTAGCTGCCACGTCAGCCAGATTCCCTCTGATGGCCTGGTGTTGCGTCAATGCAGCTCTTGTAGCTCCTCCTGGAAAATATACCAACGGTTAATTTCTGACCAGACCAAAACTTACAGTTCTGTTTATAGAATTGTTTAGAACAGAAAAGAAGTTTAGAAGGATCAACTGTATCCACCTAATCAACAAGTAAAATATAAATTTACATACCAGCAACTCCGACTATAGATTTCATAGCCGTAGAAAGGCAAAGTACATATGTTGTATAGCCATGAAAAAATGGCAGGGCAACTTCTAGACAAATTGCAGCATCATTCAAGATATCGGCAACCAGTCTCCACTTCTTGCTGTCAGCATCGAGAGATGTTCTGCAAATTTTAACAGTTATAAGAAAATAAGTATAAGTGCTATTATTACTGTCCATAGGCATTTCAAACATTCAGTACTGGAACTTGGGCATTCTAAACATTCAGTATAGAATCGTAAAATTCAAATTGATTGTTATCTGATCGTGAAATATTGATTATGCCTGTGTTTAAGATCATTCTTCATAGGAAGAGATTTTATCAGAAAATCATTAGTTATTCATATAGCATTTTTTTTTATGTAAACAAGTGTTAGGTTGAGCATGTAGATGACTTTAATACCCTTTCCACCAAGCAAAAACAATTCGTCCAATGTTTCCCGTTCCTTCCTTCAAAACCCAAGTGATGGTGGCCGCTAAAGGAGTGGCTGCCGTGTCTCCAACTCCCACACCTTTCATTACTGCGTGAGTGGAGAGGGTTCCTTAAATAATGAATATTTCAAAAATTAATATTAAATGACATTTGTAACCCAATAGAAGAGTTACATGGTTTTCTCAATAGACTAACCAAGAGAGAAATGCTAAAGTTGATATTTTATACTAGCCAAGTAACTCTAAACTGGAGGTTCAAGGTTTGATCAAATCAATGGGGTAGGCAGAGAGCATGGCCCTCACTCCCTTCTATCCATATCCAAAGACACTTCTTCCACCGACATAACATTTCTCTCACAACCACTTCTATTTCTTTTGTTTCTGACCTGGCCTGCTTGAGGACAGAATCGAAGTGTTTGATTCACACCATACTCACTCGACCATGCCTTAGTACACCTTTTCTTTCAGCCTTATAAATTCTCTTTCTTTGTTTTATATTTGCAACCATTCTTTCAATATTTCAAATCCATCTTGACTTATTTACTTTCATCTTTGTAACAACACTTACTTCCATACCACATTCTGTCCTAATATTCTCTAACCTTTCAAAAACTTGATAAACAATACTTAGACACATTACTGTACCTTTCACCTTTTCTTTAAGCCTAATAAGTTTGCCTTTATAATACGTTCTTCTTCTTTTGTTTCACAGCCATACATTATTGATGGCAACAGGATGCGTTATGCACTAGTTTTTTAGCTTTCAGTGAGACATTGCTCTTTCTTATAATGGGTCTTAGTGCACCGTTCACCCTGATACCAGCCACTTTCCAACATTCGATTTCAATTTCACATTTTTCATCCCACTTCAACATACATAAATAAACTTGTTTGCTTGCTGATGGAATTTATTTTCTTTAGTTAAATTTACAATTCCTTTTTGCTTCATCTATTTCAAAAACCAAAACCTTTGTTTTTTAGAGATTCAACAGTTTATTTAAAGGAATCAAAGTAAACATCAGTGGAACCAACTTTCACTTTATTCCATAAGAAGCTCTCAGACCATTCACTCGTTCAAAAAGTCGCTGACGAAACAATGAAATATTATTCCAATTTTAAACAGGATCCCCTCCCTCCTTTTTTCGGTCTGCTCTGTTATTTATATCTTATGTATCTATTTTACTATCAATATTTACTTGTTTGAAAAGACATTTCACTCACTCTATTATGTGTGATTTGTTGAATTTCTGTATCTTATAGAATTATATTTTTAACTAGATTGGTTGGCACAGATATTTTAAGATAAGTCCGCCCTTTGAATTGTAGCAATAAAGTTTTATTTAAGCATGAATATAACCTGTTATTGTGCTGCAGAAAGCCTGGGCTGTGTCCCATATTTGATATTTTGTGTAGTCTGAACTGACACTTGCTGGATATCCTTGTGGTAAGAATATTTCTTGAAAAAATGTCTTAAAACTCTGAACTACATTGTGCGATAAGGTGTCCTTTTTCGAAACAATTTTCACCAGGTCGGAATCTGGAAATTTTTCATATAAATAAATCAAACTTACATATAAACAAGAGATCATAAAATTACAAACATAGGCGCATGAATACCTGGTGTTTTGACAAAACTTATTGTTTTTTCAAAAGTGCTATATTTTTCAACGTAAATTGTCTCATATTTGCTTTCATCCATTGTTTTATAATTACTGTAAATAGTTTAATTTAGTAAGTAAATAAGTTTTGTTTTCAAATCATGACTTTAAACCACGTCAACAAAGTCATGTAAATAAACAGCTGATGATTTTGACAGCCGGTGTCGTTTTTTTGACGTTTTGTATATTGCCATATTAAAAAAAAATTACACCAATATTTTTGATCAAATGCATAAAATTTTTAATTGTAACGACCACTTGTACGACCAAGATTATCTTTTTTCTTCTATTATCTTTTTCTTCTAAAAGTATTTTTTCTATTTTCTTCAATAAAAAATAGCTTAACATCCGCCACCATTGCTTTTTACTATCTTCAAAATGGCTTGTACTAGATGAAGACAAAAAGCTGACATAAAACAGGGAGATCTCGAGAAAGACTGGTGCTTGGGACTATCTTGGGACAGACCAATCGAGAGATCAAGCTTCTACTAAAAAGGAAGATTAATAGTTTTGGCTATTGCTGATGTATAAGTAACTTATAAGTCTAGGTAGGCAGGTAAGCCTACTTACTAGGATTTTATGCAAATAACACTCTCGGATTGTCTTTTATTTCAATCATACGTCAAAACATAAAAGTACAAGAATGATTGTTTACCAATCTTTTGAACAATGATAATAATATAGGCAGTGATAATATGAGAAAATGTGTACGGAAGTTGCTCAACGTTGGTTTTTACCTTCTGAGGTAGTTGTGCATAACAAAATCGATGATTTGTGGGTTGTCATCCATTCTGTGGTCTACAATCTCACCGAATTGATGTTACAAGAGCAGGGGAATAAGGTATTATTTCAAAACGTTTATTTTATACAATCGAAAATAGGTGACGGGGACTTCGTACTAATTGCCACATTTTAGGAGTCATTGGGAAACAAGAGCTCTCTCTCTTATATTTCCATATTTAAGTTGGGCAAAAAGGGTAATTATTTACTTCGCGGGCTTCTTCGAATTTTGTGGTCAACCTAACAGGGTGTAGGGGGTTCCCAGCCCGGAGAGGTATGCCCTTAAATACCACGTTCCAGCCTTAACCTAATCTATTCAAATCGTAGTGTTATCATTCGAGGATGTTATCAAATCCCCTAATCTATCCAAATTGACTAACTAAGCGACAATGACCAACAATATCTTCATTTTTCAGACAAAAACACCAATTTTAGAATAAAAAAAAAATAAAATGTCACTCCATGAAAGAAAAGTTTGTATGAGAAAATAGGCAACTTTTAAAATTGATTTTTACTTAAAATAGGTTGATAAAATACTTCAAATGTTATCAAATCAATCCATAACATGCTTATTTATCAATCTGCATATAGGTACATTTTCTGCTATGTGTTTCATATAAAAAATCGTGAAAAATTGAAGAAGCCCGCGAAGTATTATAATTTCCAAAAAATAATCTAATTAATAAAGATTTTTGAGAATTTTGGTGGCGGATAAATGCGGCTGATGCAGGACAGGGATAATATGTGGAAATCTAAGACAGAGGAAATCTAAGATGGCTATAATGAAGAAAATGTAAATGTTGGGATAAGCAAGCATTAATGTTAATGATAATAAATCGCTTTGCAGGAAATTCTCCCGATTTTGGCATTTGCTGGCAAAGACATATCATGGTGGTTTGAGCCCGAGAGAAGATTCAAAACTCACATCCACCCCAAAACGGGACAAAGAGTCCCTTACATGCCGTATGGGCCCGTTCTCCATGTCTTTGAGTATTATTACAGAAACCATTTGGATCTTCCCAACTTCCTACCTTGGTGGAGGAACGGGAGGTATATTGTGGGAATGGTCACCAAGAATCCAAGACCTATAAAAATTTTGAATACACTGTCAGGTGAGCAGCATGATACATAAATGGCCCAATGGCCTCATGGCCCTCATGCTCTGTTTGCGATGCCTTAATTGATGATTCGATTAGGTGGCATCCTATACTTAGAACCCAGCCTTATTTTGCCCATTTTTCGACTTTATCTGTCACGAATATGAAACAGGCATTGACACAATATTTTTCACACCGTATCGATCAGTAGCATCAAAAATAAAAATAATATGTACACCCTTTACTGGACTTTAATGGCCAGATCATGACACGGAAGCAAGGTTTGTCACTGTGTAGAGAATGCACACTTTTGCAATCTTCGATGTGGTTTCGGAATGCTTATTCTAGATTGGGCGCCTCCTTGAAAAAAAAACGCATATTAGGTACGTCTCTGATGTAGGTTTTTCTTTACTACTACTGGTACCTACCTAAGAGCATGAAGGTTTTTCTAGATTACTCGTACTGTACATGGTCGTAATAGTATGACTTCTATCTTATTTCTGAGTTTAAAGAAAATTGCTTCGATGAGATGAATGATCAATCAAGGATGAATATTAAAAATAAAATAAATAAAACATTATTTTAAAACCTGTTGATTAAAATAAAATAAATAAAACCTGTTGACTCTATGTGACAATGCAATTAGCTCTGGGTCTTCTAAAATCCTATCATCAAACTGAAAGTCCCAAACGCCCCTCAATTTTCTTCGACTCTCTGACAGCCCACCCCGCTGAATGTATCTATCGTGCACGAGGAGGCGATAGCGCCCCGTTGGGAGCCTATGTATGAATTAGAAGAAGAATTTTGTGCAAACGTTGCAATCATAGCCTACTTTCTATTAATTGGTAAAGATTTCATTTGGACGATTATTGTTTAACGTTAGTTTGAAAATCTAAGATTGATCTTTAATTTGGACCACTACGGGCAACCAAAATCGCCCTCTCTTCTCTTTTTTCGAGTGTGTGATAAATTTTTCCTCTAGTTTTAGTTTGATACTTAATGATTTACAAGTGTTTAAATTCTTATCGATGGTATGGATAAGTAGTGTGGAATTATCAGACATGTATGTGCTTCGTCCTCTTAGCAAGGCTAGTGTTTTCCGACGACGACTTTCTTACATTATTATTGTGTCAAGTTTAGTAGAAGGATGGTATAGTTGGTATTACTAGTCGCGAATAGCTCACAAAGAAGAAGGATTTCAATAATTTTTGTTTTGTTTTTTGCAGATCTCACTCTTTCAATTACCGTTTGCGAAGAAAACACCATTTTAGAAATCTCGGAACGGTACAAGAAGTACGATTTGTTGTGCTTGGAGTATACCTGGTACCATCTGGACAAGAAGTTGGATATGTGCGACACTCTGACCGACAATGGTATTGTGGATCAGAGGGAGCTGTTCTGGGATTTGAACCTGCCCTACGACTACTTTGTGCCGACCTTGCTCCTCAAGTATGATGACAAATGCTCCAGCGATACATGCGGAATGGTTGCCCCATATCACAGACTCACTAAATACGATTGCGACTGCTTCCCTAAACTTTGTGAGTAGTGATGTTGTGGAAAATTAAACGTTTTTCTTTATTATTAGTTTGTTTTTATACTATGTAAAATTACTTCTATTACTTGCAACTTTTTTCTTTTTTTTTACCCATCACGCCGTGTCCCGTAAGGGGTAGGAAGAGAGAACGGACTCCGCTCTTCTCTATCCAAGCACACTTCTTTCGCTTCTTCCACAGACATACGGTTTTTCATAAACCTTTCCTATTTCTCGTAGGTACTTCTTACCTGACCTTCCTTGAGGGTGGAATCGATGTGTTTGATCCACGCTATTCTCGGTCGGCCACGCTTTCTTACACCTTTCCTTTCGGCCTTGCAAATTAAACTTTCTTGTCCTTGTAAAAGCAACTTTCTCAATAATCTAAATAAATTAACACTTTTCTATAAAATGGTATCAATAAGCCCAATGGAACTTATATGAGGCGTTCTGAAAATTGGAATCAGAAACGGTCCCATGGATTGAACCCGCAAGAGGGAATTAAAGTTTGCGAACATCTGCTATGCCCTCTGCGGAGGAGCGGAGGGTCCTTAATAGACTGAGACTGATGGGTGTCATGACATGCAGAAGGAACATCCAAAAATGGGGTTACCTTTCTACATCAGATGAAGTTCGATGTGAATGTCGGAGCAATCAAGGACAGCTGTCACTCCTGAACTGCCCACTGATGGAAAAGAGCTGTAGTCTTGATGACCCAAGGCCGTAGCCAGAAAATAGTTTTAGAGAGGGTTTGAAAAAAATCTGATGTACCTATTAAGGGAGCCTCTACAAAATCAGGTATTTTCAGGAAGCTGCAAACTGAATAAGGTTGTGGGACCCTCTGGATTAAAACGTCTTCGAACAACCGTCCATCTTCAAACTAAACAATACTTGTATTGTACAAAGTTTTTGTTTATTCAAATTAATTATTCTTCAAAGCTAGTTGTTCTCGACAAAAAGTTTGAAGATTTGTTGCACATTTTATTCCGAAATACATATCGCATCGAGTTAGCTTTGGTATAAATCAAAATGTTGTAGCGGGATCGTCGGTCATCATTATGACAGTGTGTTGTTTTGAAGTATCTTTATGGATCACGAAGCCCGGAGTATCATAAAAAGAAAAACAATATGGTCCACATGCGATAAAGGAAGCACGCGCCAGTGGCCGCAGCTACTCCGACGTCACGGCCCAGAGCTTCGGAGACTCTACTGGTGGAGTCCAACCGTTGGTCTTGCAGCGGCTTGGTTGTGGTCATACCAGACCACTCAAAACAACATGGTGGTGCATTATTTTTACTTTATGAAACGTATGAGATTTTAAAGAAGAATAGTAAAAATGATGAGGTAGTAGGTATGTGAATTTCCACAAATTAAAGAAAAATCCCTCGATTTCAACAAACTCTTTTTTTTTGTTTCGTGGACTTAATCAAGGCCTTCGACAGAGGCTGTCAAAGGGATTTTGACAGAATATAGCACATCATAATTTATCATAAAATGAAATAATCAGTCAGTGTGTCAGAATTGGAAAGCAATCTCCAAAAACTTGTGCAAAACGAGTCTACAGAGACCCTGAAAGACTGATAAAAATGGCAGCAGATTATATAATATAGCAACAGGCATTCGACAGGCAGACCATCCAAGAGATGCGATGGATGAGCAAGAGCTATTCTATTTCCGATGGCTCTAAAACGCTATATTTGAGGATTCTTCCTATTTTGTCGTACTTCTATTCTGATCTTCTTGAGTGGCCAGATGGAGGCAGGATTTTCGTTGGGATGTTCAATATTACCTTGTGTCTTCTTCGCTGTGCAGAGACTGCACATATTATGTATGTGCATTGTGCAGTCTCTGCACAGCGAAGAATAACTATGCAGGATTCTGATTCTGCCATCTTTCAGAAGAATAACTATGTAGAATTGTTTTTCATTTTCATGCCACATTTTGCCCAAAATATCAATAAGTATAGACTCTATAATAAGGTGGGTAAGAATTATTATACGCAATGAACGATAATGTTATAAATTGTAAGCGTACATATATAGATCATCCTGTACTTAGTAAATTTTGCTAGGTGGTTATATAATATTAAAATATTATATTCTGGCCAAACTATACATAACCAGGTTGTACATATTTCATGAATTATTCATTAAAATGTTATGTGAAAAAAAAAAACGGTGTGCAGTGCATCTGGCGCAAACAATATACCAAGAGCAGCCACATAATTCTCATTTTTGATTTCGATGCCAATAATTCACAGTGGATTTCGTACACAGTTAAAATATTTTAAAATTCTTTGGTTGCTTCGCGACGATTTGATGGTGTTGATCCGACTTGCGTTTTCAATTTCTGCTTAATTGGCTTTTTACGTTAAGTATATACATGCCGCTCGTAATACATATCATAAAATTCTAGGATTGTCTCAAGCATTTCTCATTTATTTTGGACCATCTCAAGCATTCTCATTAACTAATTCTTAAATCATTTCCAGCATTGTCAACAATTTTCGGAACATCTCAAACTTTCGGAATATTCTAATTAATTCTTGGATCAATTCAAGCATCCTCATTAATTCTTGGATCATTTCAAACATTTTTCCTTTTTTTTCGTTTCTAAAGAAGGGTCAGTAGTTAAGAGTTTATCGTCCAGGCGATTGCTGAAAGATTGAGAGTTCTGGGATAGGAAGTTACCTATGATGAGAATCGCAGAATTTGGAGACAACAAAAAAGCATTGATAAATGGAGCATTTTATACCACGATCTCTGTGTGTTGCAAAATCATAGTATATTATTAAGGCTTTCTCTAGATAGCTATCAAGGAATATTCATAGTGATCTACATTTTAAATGCTCCTATAGCTTCGATACCAAAACATCGTCAAAATTGGAGACTTCGAGAATTGAATTAAGGAAAGGTACCTACGGCGATGGGCCAGCAGCCCGATTCACGGAAAAGTTTAAGTCTAAGCTTAGTTCGAAGTTCGAACGAAGTTCGATTCAAACTTTTCCGTGAATAGGGCTGCTGGTAATAATAATTGTAGGCGGCGACTATCTACAGTCTATGTACCTATTCACGGAGGGATTGAATCGAACTTCGTTCGAACTTCGAACTAAACTTAGACTTAAACTTTTCCGTGAATCGGGCTGCTGTTCCTGTCAGCAAAATATATGTAGTTCTCTTTACATCAACAAATACGCACTTATGTTGTACGTTGTTTTTCCACAAATTTTATTGATGTATAGGTCGTTTTTCCACAATATGAATAATTATTATTCTTGGTATAAAAAGTGTAATAATTACTAAACTTGTTGGTCTACTGATTGTTTTGATTAGAATTCTGGATTTAATAAGGAAAATACTCATTCAAAATTTATAGTTTCATTGTATCATGCGCTGATGTCCTATTCAATATTAATATACCTACCTAAAAGCAATAATTAGTTATGTAAATGAACGGTAATATATAATTAATTCAAAAACTATAAATACATATACATAGGTACGGATTTTAAATGGGCATAAGAGATACTATCTATACCTACTGCATCAGGATCCATTGCATATATATATATAGGTACAAAACTAGCATTTTTGCATTATGTCATGGACGTGCGTTAAGTATGGCAAAAAAACAAATGTTTCTCCTTTGTCGATAATAAAGCTCATTTCAAATTGTGTGCTTACCTACTCCTGTAAAGCAGAGCTGAGAGATTTGGATAATATTATGATGTGGGAAAAGTTGATTGAAATGTGCGTATTGAGTTTGGTGAAGAGTTCTTGTGCCTCCATTAAGTATCCCTACTTTATTCTATCCCTTGTTTGAGTACGTGGGTACCACAAAAACTCGCTTAATATTACTGTCCTGGGATTGATCCAGGGTGTCGTTCCAATCCAAGCCTGAAGGTTTCCATGCATCTTACGCTATTTCGATGGTGATTGTTGGTTTGCCACTTCTTCTTGTACTACCCGATGTTTAAAATAGGCTTCCATTATCTATGAACCTAGAGGACATACGTATAGGGATGACAGTTATTTTTTGTTGTTATTTCAACCATATCAACAAACAAGAAAATATACATAGGTACTCCAATTCCAACTCTGGCTCTATGTTCATTTCGTTTAAATGTTTAAAGCTTTAAATGCACCCTAAAGGATTTGTTTTCCATGTTTAGAAGTTTATTTTTAGGTTATAAGTTTTTGTAAAATGCCAAATTTCACAGCCGTATAACCGTGTTCCGCTCCTTCGAAGCAGAGCTGAGGGACATGGACATGGTGTGGGAGGAGGTCATCACCGTTGCGCAAGATCGAGCGCAATGGAGAGCTCTTGTTGCCTCCCTATGCCCCTAAGTGGGGTCTAAAGGGAGTTTGGATTTGGATTGGATAACCGTTATTAAACTAGCATGAGTGGAGGACATTTTTGATCCTATTTGACTATCCTAGGTTCTTGACGAAAATATCCGACAAGATCCTCAACAACCTATTTGAATATTTCATAAGAATTTAGAATTATGAACCTTCCTATGTAGTTTCATTTCTTTCCGTTCCGGTATGTTAACATATTATGGATTGTTAAAAAAAATTGTTCGCCATTGTCGGACGTGTTTCCCTGAATCCAATTAAAGTCACGGCGTGTGTTTTAATGATAAAAGAACAATTGGTGTTGTCTTAAGGAGGAGTAAAGCACCTGGCAATGGATGAGCAGACAGAAAGGCACGCGTTGGTATTCCCCTGCTGCCTGATCATAGTATGCCCCAGGCTGTAAAAGATTGGGGTGTGCGATATGCGTGACCTATCAAACCAAAAAAAATACTAGTGCGTATTTGAATTATTGAAGCTTAGTATGGATACAATTGAAGATGTTAGTGGTTGAAGGTTTAATGTCTAAATATGATTCTTTTGTTATTCCTTTCATGTTTCCTTATGTTAAAAGTACATGCTTTCTGATCTTTTCACTGAAAATAATAATGAATTATTGTGGACTATTATTTTGATTTTAATTCTCCTGTATTTTACTTGAATGTTTATTTACTTGTTTTATTCTGTACATTGTTGCTCAAATATTTCAAATTGTATTTATAATAAGACAAATTGACGAACCCAAGAGTATAAATTCGAAAAGATGCAATAAGTTGTTTAATTTTTTTTTCGTAGATTATTACTTCTCTCTCCTTAGGATCTGACATAATATTATGGTGTTATACTACTTACACACATTATTGTTTAAAAATAGATAAAAATGATCTCACGCAAAGATGAGTAAGAAAGTGTAGCACAAGTCTCCAAGAATATTAATTATTATTACTATTATTAACCAAAATGCCACATAGTCAGTTTTATTTTTGTACGATACAGTGTGTTCTAATAATCCAAAATTGTTTTTGTTTTATTTATCAACAAAACATTTCGTTCTTGAGTTGTCCTACGTTTTGGAAGACAGAATTTTTCTGAAATGGGACAGAATTCGAAATAACAGTTTAAGATAGTCGAAAGCGCGAAGAGATTCAGTTGAATTTCAAATGTTTGAAATTCGAACATTTTCATAAATAATATGAAAGAAAATTTTAAATGTAGGAACGTAGAATGTTGTTGTCAACACACACATAAAAATACAAAAAAAAATATTAGTCCTCTTTTAAACGTTTTCGGTGTTTTAAATTGAGTAAAAATAGTCATCTTAATTGCAGCACCCTGTTGTAAATTAGACAACGCTGGATGAACATTGTACAGGATTATGATTTGTTTTATTTTTGTGTTAGTAATGTACAACAGTATTGTTTGAAAAGTCATATGTGAATAGACTCCTACGTTTTTTCAGTAGTTCGCGAACATCCATCCTTAATAATTTAAAATGTATCTTCGAACGTGCGAATATTTTGAGGTTATGTGATCATTATTTTGATGGTTTAAAGTTTGAATTATTATAATGTTTAAAAGTGATTATTTTTGCTTTTGATAGTTAATAATTATTATCATAAACCCGCTGTGTGCGCAAGTGTGCGGCAAGTGGAACGCTTGTATTGTTGCTAATGCGATATGTTCCTAATGTTTTTACTTAATTGTTATCTTTGTGCGGTGACTTTTTATAAAAAAAACACGTTTTTTAATTATTAATATTCCGGTTTTGTATTTATAGTGTTTCCAAAATATAAACATTACAATACAGTTGTAGTACTATTTCATTTTAAGTGTGCGAGTGGAATATTTTGACGCCTTGAAACAAATTGACAACAAGGCGGGAAAAAAATGATTGTCAAAGTCAAATAATTTAAAAAATCTATGGTTATATTCTTCGAGTTTCGATGTTAATAAATAGGTAAGTATGTTCCTATTTTATTGTTATATTTTACAAGATTTAATTCCCTACAAGGCGGGAAAAACATTGTCAAATTCAAGTAATAAAAGAAAATCCTCTATATGGCAATATTTTAATATGACGTCTGCTATCGTCAACTTGTTTGCATATTATTAAAATATTTAAAAATAGGTAGGTGCCTACTTTGGTATTAGATTTGAAATTGTCGCTGGCTGATTCCCTCACATTATTATACTAAACGTATAGAAAGAAGCATAATTACCTACTCATTTATCCTCTTGATAAATAATTATTATCAAAATATTGTAGATATTATAGTGTTAATAGTTTGACATTTTAAAGACATACATAATAGAAAAGGCGGGAAAAGGTTGTCACAGTTAAAAAACTGAAAGAAAATCTCTATGGTGGTCAATTTACATTGTATTTGTGGTATGTAGGTATAAGGTTTTCTAATTATCGATGGTATTAAAATACGATTGTACTAACTAAGGTAGGTGCCTATTTTGCAAAATCGGAATAGTTTCAGACTAGCTGATACCCGTTTTGCTTTACGTTGTCGATTCTTATAGTCAGACTCGATCAGTAAAGGTTATTGATAAACTTCAAGATTTAGCAAATGAAATCTAACAATGTAACATTATTACGAGTACAATTGCAAGGGACTGCGATGATTGTTGAATGTCTGTATCTATTTGAATTTCAGTATTGCCAGTTTAAAAAATTTCTAGAACTAACATAATGGGAAACGCTATTATTTGTTTAAGGAACGATCTTTTGTTTAATAGTTTGTTTTCAAATTCCCCGTTTAATTTATTTAACGAGTGAAATTAGCCTTTATGGGGCAATTAGGGATTCTTTTGTAGAAATTAGTGAGTCATTAAAGTCTCAATAAGTAATATTGATTAGTCTAAACTAATAAGTCTAAGTCTTCTAATGAATACTCTCATCATTATTCACACACTGTCAATGTGTCTAGATTTTTAGAACAGGAGTAGTCAACACGTGGATCGCGGGTCACGCTTGGCCCGCCAACCATGTTCTTGTGGCCCGCGAAACATAAGATGCACGCGTTTTTTTGTTTAATTACTTGAACATGAAACGGAATACTGTATTAAGTTGATTCCAAAATTAAGGGACCGCTCGTACAAAGAATTAGATAAGTTTTTTTTTCAATTTTTTTTTGAAAGGTTCTTTTAAATTCATTAGAAAAAATAAATACAGGTAATTTTCTTACTCGACCCCCCCCCCTTCCCCTATGTGATATTTCGTGATTTTTTTACCGGACCACCCCTCCCCACTTTTGAGCTCAAGTGATAACATGGGTTGGCCCCGCTAAAATGTGTTGTGATGTTCAGTCAAAGTTGGCTTGGAAAAGTGTTACAAAACATATTATTTGAACAAAATTAAAAATATCATTTGTTTAACCCAATCTTCGCTACTGCCCCAGCATATGGGACACTATAAGCCGTGGCGCGTACGCGGCCGTCCCACCAAGTGGGGCGGCTCGTATTACACGGCGATACTGTAGGTACTAAGGACCTCACGGCTGTGATATTTCGTAAGTGTGTTCCCAAAATGGTACTGCCAATGACATCTGTCGATATTTTTCAATATTTCTGTTAGTTCCTTAGAAATTTTCAATATTCAAATCTGGGTCGATCTCATAAAGCTTCGATGAAATTTCAAATAGTGGCGGGTCCTACTGAGTACATGCGCGTTCAACAGCTAATTGCGTCATCGAACAGTTTGATACAAACCCGTGCGCCAACTCGCTGTTTTTCTCTAAATTCGCGATATTCGGGAAGTTTGGTTTATTCAAAAATTATTTATTTTATAATATTTTTTTTTTACTATATAACATAATATATTTTGATCATAACTCATAGTTTAAGTGCTAAAGTACGCCAATTAGTGAATTATTTAGTGTTTTTAGTGGTGTCATTGTTTTTTATACTGTTTTTTTTTTTTAATTTTGTTATTCTCTAAAATGGCTCGTAATCTGAATGAAAGTGAGATTAATGAAATGGTTTCCGTATTAGATTCGGATTATGAAATATCAGAAGACGAATCAGATCCATGTGACGTAATGGAAAATGTTGATGATAACGAAGAAATAAATTTGGAACCTACACCTGCTGAAGAGGTGTTCATTAATTTGAATAATTGGTCTTCAGGACCACACATTCCGGTTGTTCACCAGTTCGAAAATTTTTCTTCTGGCATTTCATCCAACACTTTAAACGAAAATTGTAAACCTGTCGATTTTTTTATTCATTTTCTAAATGAAGAAATAGTGTCACAAATTGTAGATGAAACCAATAAATATCACGACTTTTTCAAGTCTTCAAAAAGTTTTGGACCAAAGTCACGTATTCATGCATGGAAAAATACTAATAATTCAGAGTTTTACGTTTTCATTGCAGTGACAATGTTAATGACGAGATCTCGTCATTTGAAAGTTGAAGAATATTGGAGTACAGACATTTTTCTTTCGACTCCAATATTTGGAATGTTGATGTCAAGAGACAGATACGAACTTTTATTGCAAATGTTACATTTTAGTGACTCTGTAGTTTCTAGTAATGATAAGTTGGTTAAAATTAGGTTAATTTATGAACATACACGTAAAATTTTTAAAGACACATTAATTCCTCACGAAAATTTGTGTATTGATGAGAGCATCATAGTTTTTAAGGGTCGGCTGATGATAAAGCAATATATACCATCTAAAAGACACAGATTTGGTATAAAATTATTTGTTTTAGTGGATGTGCTAACAGGGTATATATTAGACTTTATTATTTATTGCGGTGAAGGGACAGACGTCAGGGATGACCAAAATCTCGGAATGTCTGGCGCAGTCGTAACGACGTTACTCCAGGACTATATAGGCAAGGGTCACAACTTATGGTGCGATAATTGGTACACTAGTCCTCAACTGTTTAAATTTCTACACGAAAATAAAACAAATGCTTGTGGAACAGTTAGGAAAACTAGAAAAACCATGCCAGTTTTTAACAAATTAAAGAAAGGAGAAACTGAAGCCAAAAGTTGTGGCCCTCTGTTGGCTTTAAAGTGGTGTGACAAGAGAGATGTACACATGCTCACCACTATCCACGATAACACCATGCAAGAAACAGGTAAAATCAATTATAAAACTAAAGAAAACATTATTAAGCCTGCTTGCATTGTGGACTATAATAAAAATATGGGAGCTGTGGACAAAACCGACATGATGCTCAGTTCTTTGTCATGCATGAGAAAAATGCTCAAGTGGTATAAGAAAGTTTTTTTCCACATGATAGATTTTTATTTATTAAATGCTCATGCATTATATACACACGTGACAAACAAAAAACAACCACTTGCAGACTTCCAGTTAATTGTAATTAAGCAAATAATCGAAATCCATGGCTCGATTACAAAATCCTCCCAGCCAACTACATCCTCAGACACGTCAACAATATCACGAATTATTTCTAAGCCAAGTGCCGACCACATGCCAGAAAAAATTCCATCTACTCCATCAATTAAAAATCCTAGAAGAAGATGTAGAGTTTGCAGTTTGAAATGTAAGAAAAAAATCAATACGCGATATTATTGTAAAAAATGTAATGTTTCGTTATGTCTGCAACCCTGTTTTAGAGTGTATCATACCTCAAAGAACATCACTTAAAAGTTTGTTTATTAAAAATAGTTATAATTGATTTGTTTAAGAGTTTGTTTATTTAAAATAAGTAATAATAGTGCCTGTTAACATGAGACCATAGAATAATATACATACTATACAAAAGTGCTTAGTGCAGTGATGATTGACACGGGTTTTGTGATCAGCGCACAGCTCTGCCGACAGCGGTGACACACGACACTCACTATACATACGTACGTAGATATGTATGTGGCAGTATGGCGGCACTAACTTGAAGTAAGGATTTCATAATGTTTCTTTTATTTGATAGATTTATGACAAATGGATGAGATTTGAGATTTGTTTATACAGTCAAATTGATCTCTGATATTTCTAGATTATTATGATACATAAACCATATCTTTCCATGTACAAATAAGGTCATATTTTATCGATTAATCACTACATGTCTTTTTATCCAAATTGCGTCGCGCAATATATACCTGCAGTACAATCAGCTCCGCGAACATTGGGTTAAAAAAATAAGCCATTTTATTGATGAATTCGCAATTTCGAAACACCTTTCTTACTTACCTCACTTGTGCGAACAGCTTTTTTAGTCCAATGGAGCATGTTTAATCTCAAATGAGAATTATTACTGATTAGCATTTGGCAAACAGTTTATCATTTTTCACGACGCAAGCTTTAAGTAGCATACTTCTAACAAACCACGACATTTTCATAGTACGAGATTTAAACTGAAAGACGGATACAGTGTTCCTCAATTTAATAATAAATACGGTAAAAGAAGGTTAGAGTATAGTGTGCGGAAGCTGCTTAATATGATTCCCGCATCTATTAAGAGGTGCTCGAGCAAAGATGGACTAAAGAAACTTATCAAGGAGTGGTTGCAGAAATGTGGATTTATTTATAACTGATATATGTATATAATGCCTGTATATAATGTGTAAATAGTCATAATATGTTAAGTGTTTGTATATTTTTGTAACGATGTAAGTGATTCATTATTGTTATTTCGAATTTATAAGTGTGTATATATAAGTGAACACGCCGACACAATACCTAGTGCAATTGTATATTTTTATGATATTTTCTTTAATAAATAAAAAAAAAACTTATGCTGTGACAGAGTCAAAGAGTGTATTTGTGTTCACTTAGGGTGAATAAACATTTTATAAGGCAGTTTTTATTATTTTAATGACTTATTGGATTGGTTATAAATACTTACATACGCATCAACCAAATCAATAAGACGTGTTGATTTCACCCATAGATTCCACAGTGTTCTAACCTAACCCCATCTTCAGACTGTCAACGAAGTGTCGCGTTTCATTTGTCATAGAGTCTGTTTTGTTTATATCAGTGTCAACGAGTCCGTGAGGTATAACTCTATTTGTATTTATTTTTATACCAAAGTGCTCCCTTTGAAGATTTCTTACCTAAGCTAAAGCTAAATGATTTTTTTTATTAGAATTACTTATCTATAAAGTCTATATATTCATTTTAGAAAACTCATACTGTATTATGTATACCTCTGATCAATTATCAAAATTAATATTATTCTTTGATACAATATTTAACTTCTTATTGTCAAAGCAACGAATATCGACGAGGGGAATAATGTCAGTACGAAAAATATTTTCCGTATTTTGATTCATTTGATAATGTCATAAGTAGGTATGTATTTATTTTCTGTTATTGGAGCACTCGAAATTCTATGTTTTTGTTTTACGATTTGTTTTGTATGTGTTTTCAGTTTTCTCTTGGTATCTCTAATAAATCTCACACTGTGTTCCGCTCCTTTGAAGCAGAGCTGAGGAATTTGGACATGGTGAGGGAGGAGGTCATAAACATTGCGCAATGGAGAGCTCTTGTTGCCTCCCTATGCCCCTGAGTGGGGTGTAAAAGGGAAAATTGGATTGGATTGGATTTCTAATAAATAAAAAACGTATGGAACGTGTGGGGTTAAGGTGTTTCCAACAAAAATAGTAAAGAGTTACGGACGAACTAGACAATTATTATATAGGATGTTAGACCATCAAATTTGTACGTTTGTAATGCATTTGCTATAGGATAGGTATATACAATATAACAAGTGGCTTCGTGCGGTAAAAAAGGGGTGAAAATCAAACAAGATCATTCTCAATCACCCTAAAAGATTTCATATTTTTAGGGGTGTATGATGTACCATGTATGTATGTAGTTGAGCTTACTCCCTGATTCCAAACGATAATAATTGCGCAATTATACGACAGAGTAATTTAAATTTTTAGAGCAGATTCTCCCTCTACTCGTTAATTTGAATTTAGTTTCATTTCGCTGACGACAGGGGTCACACTTGTCGAGTGATTAAAAAAATGGCCGACGGTTTTGTCAAAGTATTAAACTACATAATATCTTTAGGTGTGTGAAACCAATTACGTATCCTTTTTGAGTGATGTTACTGGAATTGAATTCAAGACAGGAAGATTTAAACACAGTAATTAATTGTACCTAAGGTAAAAAAAAAAACTTAAGTTTACTTCATATTGACAACACAAAATCTTACATATTACATTACTTTAAGAACCATTTAAAACATTACTAGAAAGTACTAGAATGAAACGATGAGTTTCGTTGTATACGCACATATGCACTGAGTACAAAAATATTGGAGAACTTTTGTGGATGCGCAGAACCGAAAATTGGTTCCTTTATTTAACAGTCACGTGACTGAAGATAAATTACCAATAATAATTCATTACATTCATCCATAGGCAAATCACTACCTTTAACTAAACCCATAGGTACATCGTTTAACTAATTATTATTAGATAAAAAACAAAATTTCTCTGTGTTAACGAAAAAATAAAAAAATGGAATGTCACAAACCACTAGCGACGAACGTCATCACAGTTTGCATGAGTTTAACAACAGTCACGTGGTACTTGTTGGGACCATGCGCAGTAGCGCGTTATTTCTCTAAAATTATTTCTTCTCAAAGGTAGCTATACGAGCAGTCAAATATAGGTAGGTGTATCTGTGTAGAAAAAAGGTAGTAGGTAGGTACTTATTTATAACGAATTCATAGCAGGATATTAGAAATCTACATAATAATTCAGAAATGTTTTTTTATTTGCTTTTTACCGTATGTCATCGCATCACGCCTAAACGGCTGAACCGATTTCACTAATTCTTTTTTTGTCGTGTTGGCTTTTATCAGTAGAAGGTTCTTATGAAAGAAAAAAATAAGAAAGTTGCGTGGTAAATCTACATAATAATTCAGAAATGTTTTTTATTGGCTTTTTACCGTATGTCAAAGCATCACGCTCAAAATACAAATAATGCTACGTCAGATATGAATCTGCACAGAGCCGTGCAAAATGCCGGAGAAGGTCCTTTAATACAATTTGCTGCATTAACTTTCCTATATTTAGAGCTATTTTAAAAACCCTATTTTTTAGAATCTTCATACAAAATTTTAATAAACATTAAAAGTGTCATTCTTCTTTTTCTGTCTACAAAGCAATGGGAAGCTAGACTAGAACCTGTTTAATTACCTACCGATCAAGCCTGACAATCGGAATCAAAAACGTAAAGCAAGACGGGTATATGCTATAGTCCATAATAATTCTTTACAGCTCCAAATGGTTTCCCTCAATTTGTCAGTTTTCAGGAACATGCATTTTTGGTGCAATTATTGAAATATTCAAATTTGAAGCTTGAAATTTGAGCTTTTCTAAATCAAGATTTTATTTATTCTGACTAGTTCTTTAGGTAGATACATACCCTTCATAGGGGCTACTCTTGAAATTCAATTATTGAGATTTTAATGTCGATTGCTCGCGTTTGTAATTGTCGTGGTGTCAGAATACTCAATCGAGAACTAGTAAACTTTTTCGTGTTGTAGCTAACCATTTATAATTATTACTAAATAGTGGTCAGCAAGTGCTCGAAATTCGACCATAACTAGTTTAGATTATAAGTTTGAACATTATTTAGGTTCCTTTGTCAAAGACTGAGTGAATGCAATTTCACTTTTTTTTTTTTCAAAAATAATGACATCGATGCAATGCCTTCTATAGATAAAGCCGTGAAATAGAATCCAAGATGGCGGGCGAGTGGGCCTACTTTCTTGGACTATCGAAATTTTGAATGCATAGTAGCTATAATAGTCCTGTTTGGTCCTGTTTTGGTACTGTTGGCGTGCTGTTGTTTTGGTGTCAGTAGTCAGTTTGTGTTATCGTTTAACCTATTTTAAATGCTTTTTAAGCAATAATAAGTAGTTTTAATTATCAAATCATTGTTTAACAACGTCACAAATTGTTTTAAATATACTATTCGGCTGATTTCGAGATTATTATTTGCGAGGGAAAATTCAAAGGTAAGTTGAAGTGACACGTGTTTACTAAAAAGTTTTGTCAAAATACTCGTGTGTTAGTTTTATTGCTTTGTTAAAGTGTGAAGTCTGACATACTTATCTATATAATATTTGACTTGAACACTGACATAGAGTTCATAGAGTTCTATTATCAAGTGCTTTAAAGTCTGACATATGAATTCGGCCATAAGAAAGCAAATGTTTGCCTGAAAAAGTTTACCAAATCATAAGTTTAACGC
Source organism: Mystacides longicornis (assembly GCA_963576905.1). Classification (NCBI taxonomy): domain Eukaryota; kingdom Metazoa; phylum Arthropoda; class Insecta; order Trichoptera; family Leptoceridae; genus Mystacides; species Mystacides longicornis. The sequence continues at coordinate 2,921,579 of OY756433.1, read as the reverse complement.
ACAGACGCGACATGATAAAGGAGATAAGCCTTACTAATGCTATGTTTGAAATAAAAAGTTTACACACTAAAGTATTTTTTTTTAAGATTTTCATGTGAATTGATAGCGTTGAAAAACCATTTGAATGCAAGGTTTGTTATAAAAAGTTATTTATTTTTTTAAATTTTCATAGTATATTATCAAGTGCTTTAAAGTCTGACATATGAATTCGGCCATAAGAAAGTAATGTTTGCATAAAAAAGTTTAATCAATCAAATAGTTAAATACCCACATGTTAAAAGCTATTTGAATGGAAAGTTTGTAATTAAAAGTTTTTGTTTTTGAGTTAATAAAGAATTGAATCAACCAAGTGTTTTGAAGTCTCACATGTGAATGCTCACAGCTATCAGAAAGTAAGGTTTGCATAAAAAAAAGGCCTTAGGTGGGCGCCACGGGCGCCTTTAAAAATCTAGTTTAGAATAACACTTTTAAATGTCGCATTTTACTAAAAAAATAAATAAATTTAAATTTTAAAGCCTTGTTTCGAATTATACTTTTTAGGTTATGTGTAGGTAGCAGTACCTATATATTTTTTTTACCCATCACGCCGTGTCCCGTAAGGGGTAGGCAGAGAGAACGGACCTCCACTCTTTTCTATCTAAGCATACTTCTTTCGCTTCTTCCACCGACATAACATTTCTCATACACTCTCTCCTATTTCTCTTACTTCTTACCGGGCCTTCCTTGAGGACGGAATCGATGTGTTTGATCCACGTCATTCTCGGTCGGCTACGCTTTCTTGCACCTTTCCTTTCAGCCTTATAAATTCTCTTTGTCATTCTGTTTGCATCCATTATTTCCACATGCCCAAACCATCTCAACCTCAACTTATTAACTTTCATCTTTGTTACAACACTTACTTCCATACCACATTCCTTCCTAATATTTTCATTCCTTTCCATATCCCATAAAGTTTTTCCACATATTCTTCGTAGAGATTTCATCTCTTCTGCATTTATACTACATTCTTATTTTTTCGTCCATCTCCACGTTTCACATCCATACATTATCAATGTTAACAGGATTGCGTTATGCACTAGTTTCTTTGCTTGTAGTGAGACGTTGTTGTTTCTCATTATAGGTCTTAGTGCACCGCCCACCCTGCAACCAGCAACTTTCCTACGTTCGATTTCTTTTTCACACTTTCCATCCCTACTAAACATGCTTCCTAAATATAAATACTAATTCTCTTGCTCAAGACATTCATTTTCTACGGTTATTTAACAATTCGTTCTTGATTCAACCCTTTCAAATACTTAAACCTTTGTTTTGCTGACATTCATTTTTAGACCGTTTTTTGCACAATTTTCAAACACACTCGACACAAGTTCTTGCAAATCATTTTCACACTCAGCCATAAGTACTAATCATCTGCATACATAAGCGCACATACCTTTAAACCATTCAATTCAACCCCTATATTTATATCTGACTACCCACTGACGCAAAACTCAAAAAACAAATTGAACAACCAGGGTGACATGACGCACCCTTGCTTCACGCCCTTCGTAAGACAGAACTCCGCTGAAAGGTGACTGTTTACCTTCACACACGCAGTACTTTCCGAATAAAGCGAAGCAATGCCACGAATCAACCGGTTGTTCACTCCATAAATTGATAGAACCTCCCATAGTTTACCCCTATCTACCCTATCATATGCCTTTTCCAAATCTACGAATGCACAGAAAAGCTTCAGCTGATGTTTACTCAAAAGCTTCTCCGTTTTCATCTTGGTAATTGAGCATTTCTCAATAAATGATTAATATATATTTTGTTGCTAATACAATATACGCTATGTACTTAGTTTGAAGTCGCAATTTATATGTGTAGTATTACTGATCGATTTAAAATAGCTTCAATCTTTTCAGATGCCGATGAAATGTTGTATTCCTGGATGCAAATCCAACTATGCCAGCACTCTTAAGTCGGAGTCTGCAAAACGTAAATTTTCTTTTCCCAAGGAGGAAGATATGAAAAAGGCATGGCTGCGTGTTATTCCTAGAAAGAATTGGACTCCCACAAGCTACTCTGTAGTGTGCATAAAGCACTTTCACAACGATGATATTACTAAAACTCTTACGTATGTAGATGGTGATGGGTGTGTTAAATACATTGATCTGAAAGTTTTTCGTCTTGAAAGGAGCTGTAGGTACCCAAAAATTTTTCCAACGTCCCATCGTATCTTTCTAAGAAACCAGTGAAAGAGAGACAGAATCCAGAGAGGAGAAGATTGTTAGTGGAACAAAAGCATGATGAAGATTTGTTGTGAAATTTATGTAGGCAGACATGATTCCGAATTATGATATATTCGTCGCAAAATTCAATTTGAAATTGGAAAAACAAATAAAAGTGGACTGCTGGAATGTTCATCGTGTAAAGTGTGGTGTATATTTTTATCAATTAAATGACTGTGATTCTGCTGACTATGATTTAAAAATATTGACATCCGTTTTAGTGTCAAGTGAAATGTGTATTAAAGTGTGTGTCAAAACAAAAAAACTATCACCCTATTAATTGCAATGGCTAAACCTTAAAGATTTAAAACTAGAACGTTGGTCTCAGATTGAAAATCTTTTGAATCGATATAAATATTGTGATGACATTGAAAGTGACTCTGGTGATGCGATGTTTTTTCTTTCAAAAGCTCTCTACTTTGTCCAAATGTGTATACAGGGTTCAGAATTTGATGGAGAGTTAAATACGAAAAACTTGGAGCTGGTAGCTGACCAAATTAAACTGCTCTCGTCAAAACGAAAAATTTACAATCCATCAACCATCATATTTGCATTCACAATGTACTCACATTCTGCATTAGCATACATGTAATTTGTTAAGAGATTTTTTGTTTTACCCACTAAACGGTATCTACAAAATATAAGTGCATCAATTCATATTTCTCCGACAAGTGTAGAAAACAATGAAAATTATTTAAAATTGGCATCAGCTGCTGATTTATCCACCAACGATAAATGTGTCAGTCTTTTGATTGATGAAATATATTTAAATTCCAAAGTAGATTATAAATGTGAAAGTCTCCATGGATATGCCGAGAATCCAGACACAATAACCTCTACGCGAATTGCGAAAACAATTCGAATTTCGGAAGTTACAAGGATGTTTTCAGGTTGTTACCGGTGAGTGCACTCTCTTCCAAGGAGTTAAAGGATATCACACTCAAAGTGATTAAAGTGGTGCAAAAATATGGATTTTTGGTGACTTGCAACATAACGGATAATAATAGGGTAAATCAGGGACTATTTAAGGAGCTTTCATCCAATACGTGGTTCCCTAATCCAAATAATTCTAGTGCTAAAATATTATTATTATTTGACACTGTACATTTGTTTAAAAATATAAGGAAGAATTGGATTGGGTTGAAAAATAAAGATAAAAGTTTTCAATGGCCAGATTTTGATAGCGATAAGGTGTTGGTAGCTAAGTTTAAAGACATACAAGAGTTATATGAATCTGAAGCAAACAATGTTAGTAAGAAAGCTTTCAAATTGAATAACAAAATTTGCTACCCCAACAATTTGGAAAAGCAGAATGTTCTTTTAGTGGATAATCTGTTTCATCCATCTATTATTGCCGGATCGCAGTGTTTTGAAAAGTACAGGGGTACTTCCCAATACTTGGAAATCATCCGTCGCTGGTGGGATGTAATGAACGTCAAAAGTTTTTTAAAAGGTACGGAACGAATACAGATCACCCATTTTTTCCTGCTCGGATAAACAAGTGGAGTTCCTAAAACAAATTTTGCAGTGGCTGCATAAATGGAATGGGATGCCTGAAGGAACTTATTTCTCAAGAGATACGTTTTTTGCTCTTACACATAGCATATCTACCTTCATTCAATTTATTGAATATTCTTTTGAAAAGTTCCAAATAAATTATATTTTATCTGGGAAATTGCAAACAGATAAGTTAGAGGATAGGTATATTATAGGTGGCATTGCATCGATGCGTCAAACTTGAAATGTTGATATTTTCAAAGTTTTTTCTTTGGTTATTTAATACAAAAAGTTTTTCCGTCACATTAATATATAGATGAAAAAAAAATCCGTAACATTGAAACTACTATTATTGTCGGTAACGTTGAAACTACTATTGTCGCCGGTAACGTAGAAACTACTATTGTTGTCGGTAACGTTGAAACTACTATTATTGTCGGTAACGTTGAAACTACTATTGTCGCCGGTAACGTTGAAACTACTATTATTGTCGGTAACGTTGAAACTACTATTGTTGTCGGTAACGTTGAAACTACTATTATTGTCGGTAACGTTGAAACTACTATTATTGTCGGTAACGTTGAAACTACTATTGTCGTCGGTAACGTTGAAACTATTATTGTCGTCGGTAACGTAGAAACTACTATTGTTGTCCGTAACGTTGAAACTACTATTGTTGTCCGTAACGTAGAACCAGAGGTCAAAGGAATGGGATTATCAATTGACGAAGACAAGACAAAAAATATGCAGCAACCCAGAAGCCAAAGAAATGATTCTTGACGTAACGTAAATTTCAAAGATATATATGTACATGTATTATGTAGGTATCTAACTTTGAGGTTGTTTATATGTTTATTACAAAAGAAAATTAAGATCAAAGTGGAACTGAGAATCGCAACTGGAATTAGATCATTCTTTTCTTCCTACCAATGCTCAAATCCAGAAATGTCCGCAGAAAGATCAAAGTAATCCCGTATAAAACAGTTATAAGGACATTTATTATTATTTATCGTATGGTCATATGTACATCACAAAATGTTTACAGATAGAAACAATGCAGATAATTATATTGTATATTAAAATATATCATAAGGACATTAGTAAGTAGTAACACATGGGTGAAAAGAATGGACGATGATGGAAAAAATCTGCCAAGATGCTGGTTGGGTACTGTCGACACGCGTCGCTGTACCCAACCAAGAGGATCCTCGAGGGTCATCCGAGCGGAAGACGACGAGTCTGAAGACCTAGGCTGAGATGGGAGGAGGAAGATAGGAAAATGCTGCACCACTTCGGCAGGTGATAGATTAGCGGACCGTAGAGGAGGACAGGAGGAGATGGAGGCGTTGTCTAACTAAAGGACGCCTAGGCCCGATTTCAGCCGTAGCGCCATCGAAGAAGAAGAAGCACTGATTACGAAATAGAAGTGTAATAGTTTCCAAGAATAGTTTTAAATAATAATTATTAAAAATAATACAGGATATCTTAAAGACGAATAATTATTGCTAAAAAATGTATTTTGAGTAATATTGAACAAACTTGACCTTCTTGACTAAAAGGAAAATATACAATTTAATTTAACAAACAATAGACACTTAATCAACAATTTCGCACGAATTTCATTTGATTATTATTATAGGATAAACGATATGGTTAACCATATCCATCTGATTATTGACAAAAACATGTTTAAACATCCGCAAATTTTCCAGGTGATAATTATTCGTTTTGGGTTAAATTCCTGATCTTATTAATTGTTGTCTTTTATATTTCACTAGGTCACCCGGTTAATTCGTATTTACCGCATCCTAAGACTGTCTATTTTATTTCAAGCCACTTAACCCAAAAAAAAACACATTCTTGCGACACATTTGTCAAGCAGATTACTTTGTTTTTTGGAATTTTCTCAAGTTTTCTCACCGTAAATCGGTTCCGCCGTTCTCGACTTTTAGCTACACACGCGCACAGCTAAGCGCGATTTCTTTTATTTATTATATATGTAGATAATACTAGCTTTCCCGACAGACGTTGTCCTGTTGTAATCCTTACTATATGAATATTGATTTCAAAATTGTAGTTTATACAAAAATACGTTTAAAATATATTATTTCTGAAAGCTCGAAAGAAATTCTATCAAAAATCTGCATACCAATGTTTTATAACGCGATGGTTGTCAAGTGGGTAAAGAAAAATTTCTTTGTTATGGAATTTTTCACAGATGGCGTTGTTGTCAGTAAATCCGTTCCATACTAACTTTAATATTATATTTTATATTATTTGCTATACATTTTTCGAACTTTTAATCTCCGGAGCGGAGAGGAATCCAATAAAACAAGCATCATAAAAATCTATTCAGCTGATCTGGAGTTATAAGTGTTCGCACTGACCCGACTTTCTTTTATAACACCTACTTGATTATTGGTAGCTACCTATAGATACTCAGTTTCAAATTCAGAAATATTTGGAAGTGGTTACGACGCCGACTTTCATATTGTTTCATAAAAGAGGTCGCGCATGGGTTGAGATCGGGATTGAGTCTCCAAAGTAGCCCCCCATCTCAGGTGCCGACCATCTTTTTCTTTTACGACACAAGCTTTTAAGTATGTAGCTTACTGTGAAAGAATCAAAGCTTGTAGCTTACTGTGAAAGATTCAAAGAGTGTGCTTGTGTTTACTTTGAATGAGGACACATCCGTTAAAAAAAAATCAACAACTGATAATAATTTCATACTTTATTGTTTTTTTTTTCGCAGGGTTTAAATGAAGAACTTCTTGAAGGTGACGAATTTCAAATATGGCGACCCTTCCACTTTTCGTATCATTGGATGGGTAAGTACCACTCTCAACATATGTATTTCCTCTAATTAATCATTTCATATATTCTCAATATAAATGGTTTTTATCAGCATAATATACCTACCTATTTTTCTTTCTAACGTAAACAGTAAGGTTTTTAATTTCGTAATTCTTTTGAATATTCAACCACTCAAAAAAAAACCATTTCTACCATTCGATACCGGTGAAAAAGTTTTACGTATTTTAAATAGTGTTTATTTGACATTTAAGGTTTGAAAAATATAAATATGCTTCCTTGCAAGAAAATATTTTTGTTTTAAGTCCACGAATAACCGAGTATGTGTCACCAGCTCAAATTTGACATTATTTATCTGTGAGCTAGTAAATCTTTCAGTTTCACATTTCAACCAGTCAACCATGCACCGATACGTACGCGGAATGTCAAACCAATACTATACAGGTACCTACTAGAATCGTTCTTACATGGGTATACTTTGACTTCATAAGTACAGAGATGTATTAGGAAGAATTTCAATATTTTCATTTCGCCCAAGCCGGTTTCATTTGAAAAGTCCAGCGATGGTCTCAGGCTATTGTCTATATAAATAAAACTAAAAAAAAACCATTTTTAACCACCCAACCAATGTTTCGTAATTGCCCAACCTAAGTTTTTCATTTTCGGTATAAGTATGCGAGTAACGTCGGCTTTTGATCAGGTTGTATGCTATCAATTCTACATGTCATTGTCATTGTGCTATATACGCTAATGAAATAATTTTTCATTTTAGTGGTCTAGGGCCCAACGCATCAATATGTAGATAAATGATCTTGGTAGCCATCTATAAGATAAAGTTATGGAAAGAATCTGACGGTCGCATCAATTGAAAACTATCCAATAGATGGATATCTAGAAGATAACAGTGTTGCTATGCTGAAATCTATTGATTTTTATGGAAATTTCTGTGGATTCCATGGAAATTTCTATGGATTTGCTCTTTCGCGCCAGATTTGATGTCAGATGAAGTCTTGTTTTGACAATTAATGCGTATTGAAACGAATATTTAGGTTAGGTTCTAATGTTGTTTTTTGTTTGGCATATTATATTTTTGCCATATTATTTCTAAAACATGAAGTTTTACAATGATTTAACAGAATGTTTGAGAATATGAGTATAACAACATTTCGATCACTATTTATATTTTTTATTATTAGATCGTTTGTTTGATAACCGTTAAATTGGTACCTTTTGTCGATCGAAATTGCAGAAAAATATGATTTGTTCAAAGCTTCAAAATGATATTTTTCTGCAATATTATTATGCATATTTTCTCGAAGATGTACATAATGTATACATACATAATTATTATTTCGAGAACTCGAGACCAGCTCGAGACCTCTTGTTTATGAATCGAACCGTAAGCAATTAAAATACATACTTTTGTGTTCAAACTTTGCTTCTTTTGCCAGATAAATAGGCATTAATTTATTTTTGTTCGATTTTGAGTGCTACCCTGTTGTTTCTCTTTTGTCAGCTTGCGTAAGGGTTAGAGACAGGGGTGATTATGTTTTCTGTAAGTGTGACACGATACTTGGTTGAATCTCTGGGGACTAATTAGTGAAATTTATAGGGTTGTTCTCAACGCGCTGTTGATTTGATATTTTCTTGTACGAACAGAAATAATATTCCCAAAGCATTTGAAATATTATTGATCCATGTGTGTATGTTATTCCCTTAATTGAATATCTACAACTGCCTATTACCTACGTGTTTTCGATACTTATTACCGAATAGATATATTATGTAAAAACTTAAGTATAAGTTTGCTTATGGATTATGTATGGTCGAGAAAAGCCTTTTCAAACAATAACACTTGTATAAAAAGTGGACGGTTAATTTTCTTCCTATACTCTACATTTCGTATGCCCAGATCAAGGATGCCACATCTCCAAATGTGTCAAACAGAGAAAATCATGATTGAAGTTTTTGATTTGAGAACAATCTAGACAAACCTAGAGTGCCATATATCCTTACAATTTTGTATGTGTTAGTTTTAGACTAGTGGCACTTTACCACAATGTTCGGCACATAATATACTATCAATTGGCATTCTTAACTAAATATCCATAATTTTTGACTTGTGGCACCCTTGATCTGGGAATACGATTTGCAAACAATTCAAATTCTCTAGAGTCAGTGGGTCGTATTCGATTTGTGGGTGCCACAAGATCCCACCGAAAGAAACATAATGAACCGTGTACCTACTCATTTGCGTTTCTTCATTGTCTCTTTCTATTAACCTAGGATATACTTAGAAAGCGCAAATTCTACCATAAATCTTCTATATGGACTTTATTGGTAAGATGATATCAATAAACCGGTAGTCTAGTGGCAAACGCTCCGACTTCAGATCAAGAGGTCCCGGGTTCGATTCCCGGTCGGGTTAGAAATTTTCAATGTATTTTTTTCACTTGAAATTTTTACTCGGGGTTGGAGTCCTGTCTCAGATTGGACGGGACCGATTGACTGGTAGAGAATGCTTCAAAAAATTTAGTTCCGCCGGCTATACTGACACCTATGTATATAATAGTGTTATTTATTTATTTATTTAAAACTGTTTATGTACCTACTCCAGTTGAGTTCTAATAAATATCTTAATGTAGGTTTGAAAAACATAATGGCTAAATTATTTCGATAGTACAATTTGAAAAAAAAAAATGGAAATACAACGAAAGTGCTTTTAGCGACAGTTGGCAAATAAGAAAGTTAATATCCTTGAGTATTTGTGTTTATTATGTACCTTTAATATGTTTAGATATTTTAACATTTTTATATTCCTAGGCATGTTCATTGTTCACTTCAAGATGATAACAAAACGACAGATGTTGGCGTCTTTTGAAATCTCATTCACCTAAGTAGGTATATTATCCTTTTTTCCGAATTTCGATAAAATCATTATTTACCGTCAATATTTTTTTTGTAGTAAAGTTAAGAGTGCTTCGTGCCCGAATTTAGCAGTGTTTTCAAAACTACTAATCAATAGTTGAATGTAAGAGATCGGAGTTAACCGTCGTAAATCTTTGTTGGTATCACTTTTATTATATTATGTTACCCAACCCTTTAACATTTATAATGTCTAAGTATTACAAAGTTGAAAATAATGTGTTTGAAGACTTAATTATTGATTTAATAATTGCATAAAATAAGTTGGTTCTATATTATGTAACATAAAATTTAGGTTTAGGGTGGTAAGGCGCCTTAGAAATGAACAGTTTAAGAAGCAGCGCTTTTTAAGATTGATGCAGTTTCGGGGTGTGGGTAGGGCCCACGTGCAAGACGCGTGCCACCTGCCTTAGCAGGTAGGTTGGGAGCCCAATCAGACCCCGGATGGAACATGGGATCCTATAGAGATTTATTGACAGATTATTGTAGATGACTTGAACTGTTTTGCCTTATGCTTCTTTATAAGGGAAAGTAACTAATTCAACAATAAAATATGCCATTATTGTTTTTTCCCGAAATGTATGGAGACATTTCCGTCATATGTTGTCTTTTTATGTGTGATTATGCCTTTTTTTAAAGGCACTATTATAAAAGAGTCAACTGACAATTAAGTTTAGAATATGTATATGAAAAAAGTGAGTTTTATATTTTCAAAGTTTCGTCAACAGCTGGTTAATGAAAGAGAAAAGATATCAAATACAAAACAATGTTTATTTATTTATATATTTATTTATTCACACAATATACGGTGTTAATTACCGTTTACATGTAAGTTTGAATAAAAAAAGTTAAAATAATAATTGCAATATTATTACGTGAAGGAAAAAATTTGTACATAGCGCTCGCTCATTCTTTGACAATGGAACCTTAATAATGGTCAAACATATAATTTAAATAAGCTATGGTTTAATTCCGAGCAGTGGTCGACCAACTAGTAAAAAAAATACACCACGACCACAAATAAAACAACGAAAAAAAACATGCTGAATAAATGCACCAAACATAGTACATATGTAATGTCCTTTATAGAAGCAAAAGTGTGAGAGACGAAGTAAGAAAGGGAAAAAGCAATACAACAATCATTGCAAGCTGAATCCCAGGAATTAGAATAAATTATGTCAGTTTATCGTTCGAAATATGAATTAAAAATATGATTACGAACAAATAAACAAACATTACAAGCAAAACAAGAGAAAACATTAACAATATATCCAATATACCCAAACAGTTAATTATACATTAGTCAAGAGAGGGATTGTATATAGGCTAAAAAATGTTAAATATGTTGTAAAAGTACAAATTTTGTTCAACATGTCAAAAAATCTAAATAACAAGTAGATATTCAATTTCAATCAAGTTGGAAATTATTGAGAACTAGCTTTCCCGACAGACGTTGTCCTGTGTTCCTAACTAAGAATATTGAATTCGAATTTGTATGGTGATGAATTAATTATCATTTGACCAATGTAATTCCGACTGATGCGTCTGTTTTAAACTATGTATATTCCATCCGCATTCTGTCAATCGCACCAATTGACAATTTCTGTCAAAATTTCAAAATTGGAATAAAAATTATAAGGTAAAAAGTACCAGTAAGGTTGTTTACGTAGAGTTTTCTTTAATTTTCCACGCTTTTTTCTTATTTTTTTCTTCTAAAAGGACATTCTCCTGATAAAAGCCTACACGACAATAAAAAAGAATTAGCGAAATCGGTCCAGCCGTTTAGGCGTGATGCGATGACATCGGGAAATAGCTCTCCATTTTTATATATATAAGATATAAGACAAGACAAGAGAGCAAAGAAAAATGAGATAAAATTTAAAGACTATTATAATATATATTATACGACTGCTGTCATGTATTTGGCGCCAGGATATGAATAGGTATATCCATTTTTGTTAATGTCTCATCTTTATTGCCTATTGGCTTGATATATGTACTCTTGTTGTATGTTTTACTTAATTATTTTTATTCTTCTGATTATTAAATTTTTGTATTTGGATGATATTTTATGACATTATAAAAGTTCGAGATTCCACTATAGGTATTGCGTTCAAATCGCAGTAATCAAAAGCAACTGCCGGTAAAGATTTGAGTATTACGTACGTTGTTATTCTTTTAATTACAAATCTTGATTTTTTAAAATTTAAATTTGCCCGAAATATATGTTTTTTTTATTCAGTTTAGCCTTAAAGATACGAAAATGTTATTTATGTAGGTAGGTATGAAAATAAACAATATTAAATTGATAAGTTACTTAAATGTTATGTAATCATTATAACAAGATTAAAAAACTTTTAATGTTATCATTTTTTCTTGTATACCACTATTAGTGACATCTGCCGTGAAAATAACACTCGAACAAAATCATTATCAATTTTACGGATGTCACATTTTTGGTATTTTATTGGTACGGTATTAGGTATATACCTTAATGTAAAGGAAATAATGTTATAATTATTTAGGTAGGTTTATGTCTATATCTACCTAGTGTCTTTATGGGTAGGATGACATATGGGACATGTATGAACAAATCAAATAATTACTAACCAGGGGACTTACTCTGCATTATATCGCGATTCCGATCCAATTTCAATGACATTTACGGCTGGTTTAAAAAAAGCGGCTAAAGAACACTTTAGCTAAAGGAACATTTAAAAAGTCTCCTTTAAGTTGACGCGTTTCATAAAAAAAATGTTTGAAAGTTGGTAGCAGTTGATAGTGTCACCATGGAAATCTATAGAAAACATAGGTTGTTTACTAATATTTTCGCGGAATTTCTGTTAATCTGTCAATTTCGTTTCTCAATAAAGCATCAGTGTGTAGTTATTGTTGTTAATTTATTCTTCTTCTTCTCAGCCTATTCCCGTCGACTGCTGGACAAAGGCCTCGTCCATCTCCTTCCACACCGCTCTGTTTTGGCCTTTTTGGACCCAGTTGACCCCAGCGTATTTGACGAGGTCGTCTCTCCAACGTAGTGGTGGTCTCCCGACGCTCCTGGCAGTCGTTCTGGGTCTCCAAGTTTCGACCCTCTTCGACCATTTCTCTGCCTGGTCTCTTGCCAAGTGACCTGCCCACCGCCATTTGAGGGAAGCGATACGTTGGGCAATATCTGCAACCTTGGTTCTTTGTCGTATCACTTTGTTTCTCACTCTATCTCTCAGGGTGATACCCAGCATGGCTCTTTCCATGGATCTTTGGGTAACCCTTATCTTCTCTGTACTCAGCTTGGTCAGCGTCACTGTTTCCAGGCCATATATGTTGCAACCGGCATTATGCACATCTCATAAACTCTGCGTTTAAGGTTCATGAGGATTTTATGGTTTTTGAGTATGTGACTCATTTTCCCGAAGGCTGCCCAACTTAATCCAATACGTCTTTTGACTTCGGCGGTTTGGTTTATGAATTAGTAAATGAAATCAGTAAACAATAATATTCTTCCCGTTTTGCCATGTTTTCCACCCTATATTGGTCATTTTTGTCCACAGTGTCACCGTATACGAATCTTCATAATTTGTGACAGTTAAAGCGCCACGAAATTTTCTATGGAACTAAACTATAGCCGACTTTAGTGCCAATAACGGGACTTTACCATAAAGTCGGCTTAAGTGTCATTTTGTTGTTATGAAACGCGTTATAAGTCTCCTTTATTTTTTTATGAAACCGGCTGTTAGATTTTGGTTGCTAAGCATTAAAAAAAGTTTTCACGTAAGTTGTAGGTTCCTTCTTTTAGTATTTAAAGAGAACAAGATGGACGACATTGAAATCGGGATTAAATTTCAAGAGTAGCTTGTGGTCTCTTATTGTCCCTTGGTCTCCTCCACTCTAGCAGTCTCTTTTCATCCAATCTTGAAATGTATCCCGCTCAACTAAACTTCCGCACAGCTTACGTCTCAACCACATCATCTCTAATATAAATTGAAGTCGGGTTAGTGCGAACACTTATAACTCGACATCGGCTCAACAGATTCTTTCAATGTTTGATTTATTGGATTCTTCTCCGCTCCGGATAACAGAATAACTAATAAAAAGTTGTAAAAAAAATGGATAAGAAATGATGTAAAATATAATATTTAAGTTAGTATGGAACGGCTACCTGCGACGCGCCCACGCCATCGCGGGTAGTTCCCTCTCATTCCCGCATACGTGATTGTGGTACAGTAGCCCATCCCACTTACTCCACCGCACCGTTTCGAGCGTTTTAGAAAATATTCATACAAAGTCAACGATATTATCGGGCAAATTCGTCTTGGTACCTACTTCATAGGCGAGGTAGGGTGTGTGCGCGAGCGCAGTATTCTCACATTGTTCCCGCCAGAGCTTTGAATACGAATGAAATATGGATGTTCCAGAAATATTGTAATGTAATTATTTTATTAGCTTAACTCAATCGAATAATTTTTTTATCGTTTTATGGAGGCGCAGTGCACATTATGTACATATTAAGGGCCCTCTTTGGGCTAGAACCACAGGACAACGTCTGTCGGGAAAGCTAGTAAAATATAAAATAGTTTGTATAGCAGAACAACATTGCCGAATCAGCTGTAGATACCCCATTTCCCTATCTGATTCGCTAATATTTAGCATCAACTAAAATTTAGAATTTCGCGGGCAATGTCAAAAGTGAATTCAACCAATCCGAGAGATATTCCGTAAGAAATCTATCGAAGTGAATATAGCTGCAAGTGGTTTCAAACGAATGATTTCCCCATGTCAAAATCATCATCATGGCCGCCAAATTTCCATTTTCTCAAACAAATTCATCTTGATCAAGAAGTATAACTACTATTAACGCATCTTTTATGATGAGAACGAGAGTAAAATAATATTTTTACTGAAAATAATAAATTATTTTGTTTTAAAGAGTAGTTTTGACATAACAGTGGTTCCTCTAAAATTTTGGCGGGTCTTTCCAAATGCGTCGCTCAAGTTGATCAAATAGCGAGTCATTTTAGAGGAATTATGATAATTATTTAAGTAGAACAGTCAGTTAAAATTTACTTTTTTCATACCTATATTTTTGGGGGCATTCGATATCTAAGTTTTAGCGAAGATAAAAGGGAATCGGGGTGTCTAAAATAAATATTAAAATAAATAAACCAAATATTAAAATAAACCAAAATTTAATCTTTGAGAACCTTTGGATCGAGATCTCCTCGTATTTGGGCGTAAGGCTGTTACGGAGAACAAACAAGAGTGAATGCGGTCCGGCAGATGTTTTAGGACATCTGTTCATCGGTGAGCAGGTAGCTACCTTCATCACAGCACACCTTACATCTCGCGCCACTTGCCACCTTGCTGAAGATTAGCGCCTTAAGTATGTAGTCCTGTAGTACAAGCCAATAGAATGTTGCTCTCCGTGGAAGACAACCTTGATCAGCAACTAATTATGTCCAATCATTTTTTAGCCTGACAACTTGCAATTAGCAAATCTTGTTGGCGAGATCCCTATATGATCATTTACACCTTTCCTTTCCGTCTCACATAGAGGATAGGGAGAGAGAGAAACTTCAATTTCTTTAAACAGTTTTTCGAAATTATTAAACCGTCTCCTCTGTCTTCCCCGCCATACAACGTCCTCGACTTCGCAGATCCATAAACCATCCCAACTTGTTGATTTTCGTCTTTGTCACATCACTAACATCCATATCACATTCATTCCTAAAAATATTCTAAGTCATTTTAGACTCTTCCACAATACATTATTGTTCCATCCAGGCCATGGTTTCATGGGACCGGTCTCTCGAGGTTTGATATTTCACGTCTGCGCAGAATGCGATTCAATCATCATCGACTGAATTCGCACCTGTTGAGGTTCAATAGGGTGGATTCACCGTATTGTGACTGTGGCCTAGACCTGGAGACACTGGATCATGTCTTCCTTGGTTGTCCTCTGCGAGATGCCTATGACCTTTGCTCGGCTCTTCCTAACCAATGTGTATGGAATATCTTCTATCAATTAATGATGCAGCGGTGCGCTTGGCGTTGCTTAAATTTATTAATATAAATATTATCG
Source organism: Mystacides longicornis (assembly GCA_963576905.1). Lineage (NCBI taxonomy): Eukaryota > Metazoa > Arthropoda > Insecta > Trichoptera > Leptoceridae > Mystacides > Mystacides longicornis. The sequence goes on along the minus strand of OY756433.1, from coordinate 2,905,997 downwards.
TGTTATGGTTATATGTATATACTCTATATTATATATATTTTATATGTTTATTTTTTCTATTGTTACTTTTAATGTTTATAATGTGATTTCTATTATTTCTCTACAAAGACTAAATAAAATAAAATAAATAAAAATAAATATTTATGTAAAAATTCCCCGGGCTTTTTGCCATTTAAATATTTTGTATAATTAATTTTGTATTGGTCATATTTCTTGATTTGATAGGCACAAATCGTCCCTAGATGGACGCTTTGCCAATAATTAAAAAAAACACATCGTTGCAGGTATTATTATTTATCTTTTGTTTATTTTCTATTTGTTTAGGGATTATCATCCTTTACGAAAATACCTGAGAGCATTGCTACGGCTGCTGTAGTCCTACATACTTTTATTTGATTTTAATGATGATTTAACCATTGCTTTTTCGTTACTTATTTTTATTTATTTTGACTTGAAATTATCGCATTTAGTTATTTTTTTATCCAATTTTCTTGGCATTTTTAATTATTTTGTTACTGTTTTTTAATTGTTTTGAAATTACTTTGTATTGATTGAACTGAATGTACTTATCTGTAGTCTATCCTGTGTTAAATTTTTATTTTATAATTATTATTATTACAGCTTTACTGTTACCTAGTTTAAGAATACTGAGCATATATTATTTGTGAATCTTATTATTTGTTCTACTGTTGTCCATTATGATGTATTTATTGTTCAAGCGTTTACGCCGTTTACGTTTAAAGAAATAAATAAATATTCTTCCACACATCACCTGGATAAAATAAGAAAAAAGAAATGAAGTTATGCCTGTTACCAAAAGTTTACTGACTTAATTAAGGGTTAAAGATTTATTATAAACTGACCCCTTTTTAAAATAAAAGCAGCCTTATTTTTAGGTATGTATATTTATTGTCAATATAAGGATAATAAGGTATGTTTATGCTGTATCCATCCCCGATATCGATCCACCTGGCGAAAAGGAATGCAGCGTGAGCCAAAACATTGGGCAGATGTCTTGTGTTTACGATGATAAGCTGTAGATGTCGTTATGGTTGGATGTTTTAAGATGTTGTTACCTTTAATGAAGTGTTTTAACCGTAATAATAATATTAAACAACAGCAAAACCTATAGAATAGATATAGGAAAGGGTTCTAAGCCGATTTATAGAGGTACCTATTCTATTTTATAATTGGTTAAGTTCGGCTGGGACATGTGTTAAAGATGCCGAATGACAGTTGGCCGAGGAGAGCGCTGTTCTTCCTCTCATCTGGGTCCTGAAAACGAGGAAGACCTTCTCATACTGTGTTCCACTCCTTCGAAGCAGATCTGAGGAATCTGGACATGGTGTGGGCGAGGTCATAAACGTTGCGCAAGATCGAGCGCAATGGAGAGCTCTTGTTGCCTCCCTATGCCCCTAAGTGGGGCCTTAAGGGAGTTTGGATTCGATTTGTATATAGTATAGAAGCATTTTTATGTCTGTTTTCCTCATCAACGAATATCGCAAAATACGTTCCACAACTTAGTAACAAACCAATACATATTTTTTTATTCCACGATGAATATTGACGGGTTGAAAGTTTGTAATAAAAACATCTCCTTTATTGTTGCTTAACTTAAAAAAAAAATCCAAGAGATGACGGTGTAGTAGGAAATAAGTCACGTATGAAACACGTTACGTTATTGCATACCTATTTTGCTGAAAGAGTAGACTTAAATAAGACTAAATTTCACCGAATTATTACGGTAAGATGTCATTCGATTAGTTTTAACTGTTTAAGTAGGCACCTAGGTAGACTCTGACCAAAGTGGACACGGAACACTGTGTGTGAATGCTTTTCTAATTCCCATTCAAAGTAAGTTCATACAATAATATACACAAACTATTATCGAGGCAAATTAGCCCACGCGCGCCTTCTAATTCGCGATTTGAATGAAAACTCTAAAGCTTCCCATTCACGATCACTCAATCCGTAACAAATGGAGCGAAGTCACTTCAAAAAATGTCAGTGAGTGGGGAAACCAAATGTGGAGTGATAGGGTGAGTCGGATATCCATCAGTCCAGAATTTAACAAGCCATTCGTCCATCTCTCCAAATGGATCGTCAATGGGAAAATTCGTGTGGACGTAATTCAAGTTGCCACGTCACTTGATTGGCAGTGTAAAAAACCTAACCAGCAGTTTTTACATCTCACTGTTTGACAGATTAATAGGGTCTTGCGATCTTGCAAAATGTGAGAATGCGTCGAATACTGTCGTGATGGCAAAATCGAAATTTGAAAATCTTATAATATAATCAAAATAAGCGGTTGGTAGTCTAGCTACTCAGTCGCCGATATTTGTAGTGGAGGTCGTTGGTTCGATCACCAGTGCCGACCCGAAAACCTTTTTGTAAACAAATGTCAAATGTATTTATGTTCACATTGGGTGAGCCCTAATTCATAAAAAGGCAAACCATTGAACTGAAGTTAAATGAAGTTCTGATAAATAGTCACAAGAATCTAGACATAATTAGAACGTTGTGCACCAACAAAGGCAATAAAGATGAGACATAAACAAAATTGGATATATGTATTCATATCCTGGCGCCAAATACATGACAGCAATCGCAGTCTTTAAATTTGGTTGCCCTCTTGTTCTCAATAATTTTCAACTTTATTTTCTCAAAACCTATCTCATTAATTATTAAATATCTACTTGTTGTATACATGTTGAACATGTCGAGAATTCTCATGATTAGGAGTTAATGGCGAATATTGTTAACGTAAAGCGATCACACTAAGCCAGCCTTCGAAATAACGGTAGAAGACGGTCGTAAGCCCGTAGTGGTTTGTTCCATTTAAAAATCGAACATCAGTAATGAATTGTTAGAGTCATTAGTTGTTACATATTCAAACAAACGAATCCTAGAAATATAATCGTATGAAAAACCGTATTTAGTGTTGATAAATTATTGACAATTTACCACATTTTTGCTACTGTATTATTTTAATGAACATTATTCACTTATCAACGATAAGTGAACACGCAGATATTTTCTGTAGTGGCGGTTTTCACGGAATCATACAACACAATATTCGCGGAGGTTCATAATATTGATCGTGTATTCGGAGTCCATTATCCTCATAATTATTCATTAGGTGTTTGGATTCCTCAAGTTCTTTCAACCGTGGAAGAGTCGCGGCTTCCTGCCCCCTGCGCTGTGACCTCGACCTTTCCCTCAACCATCAACCAGGATCCCTCCGGACCTGGCAGATGGCCGTTGCAACAGGTTTCCACCCCTTCTTTGATATCATCGTCGATAGGAAGATTCTATCGAAATGTATCATGGTAATAATCATTAATGCTTTTATGCTAGGGAGACATTTGAATGCTTTTATGAATAGCCAGGCTCGGTTGACTAGCTTCCTTTGTTGTACATTGTTCTGTGAAGTTTTGAGTAGTTTCATTATTCGGTTTAACCAATCTGATATTCCCATGGTTTTTTACTTCCTCTCTTCTTCTTTGCCCTCACCTTTTTCGCATTATGTATTAATGCTTTGGCTTTGCTAGTCCTTCTACAATCTACACCATGCACATTTTCCATGCACTTCTCTATCCTTATTAAGATCCCTGGCAATCAAGTGGCTGGCAGTCGGTTTTGCCTTCTGACCTGACTGGAGTTTCTTCTAATAATAGCTCTCCTGGAGTTGTCTTCAAAATATGCCTATTGCTGATAACATCTTGGTTCGCATGTTTAGTAACTGTCAATATGTTCCTGATGTAAGACGTAATTTTTTATTTATTTTGTTTATTTTAATCTCTATCCTTATTCTTTTAGTCATATAATATACTCTGCTATCAATCATACATATTGTAATACGTACAATTATTAGCGACCTCGGTAGATTACTGGTATAAGCGCAGACTTCAAATCAAGAGGTCCCGCGGGTTCTCTCGGATTCCCGGTTGTATCAGAGCTTTCTGTCACTTGAATGTGTTATTTTTTTTCTTTCTTTTTAGGCTTTTTTTGTCACGTGAAATTTCCACTCGGAGTTGGCCTGTTCCAGATTGGACGGGACCGGTTGATTGGAAAAAAATGTTTCAGGTAATAAATTCCGCCCGCTATAATGACACCATTGTACACAGAAGTGTTAACTTATTTTAATTATTTATAATTAAAAAATGAAATAAATGGCTGGAATTCTTTCGTAGAAATAGTTGAAGAGCTAGATATTGGAGTAAGAAAAGACTGAGTGCCCTGAAAGATTATTCAAAATAAGGATAAGGCAAAAACGTATATAGGTAGCGAATTTTCGAGAATTTCCGAGTTTAATAATCAGTTATGTACTTATAGTATCTGTCTCAGATTGGATAGGTCAGGTTTCCCATTAATACCCGAAGCATTAAATACTTTAAAAAAAGTGAGAGCTAATTTATATAGGTACATATAACCTATATTGAGCAGCATTATAAGGGTTAGAATGAAAAAGATATTGTATCTGAAATCTAACTGTTAGTTTGTTCACAAGTAAATTTAGATATTATTTAAAACTAAGTTGAGATATTTCTGTACGGTTAACTGTTATGTTTGCACTCAGTTAAAATAAACGAACTAAGAAAAAAAGTAAAAATAAAACAAATCGTAATAATATAAATTGTATTTCAGTCAAAGCGTAATGGTTATGATATTGTAGACGAGTGGATAATATATTTGTAGGAGACTCCCCAGTGAAGGGATGTTTGTATTATTATCGATGATTCGAAAAAAAAACATCGATTTTAAATGAAATAAAACTAGTGAAGATTCGCTGAGGGAGTTGGACATGGTGTGGGAAGAGTTCATACGCATTGCGCAAGATCGAGCGCAGTGGAGTACACTCTTGTTGCCTCCTGAGTGGGGTTCAAAGGGAGTTTTGATTTGATTAATTATTGAGTGAAGATTCGAACAAAACATATTTTTCTTCGGTTTCGATCGATAAAAGACACTAATTCGTTATCTGTAATTAAAATGATCCAAATATTGTTATATTTTTTGTGAACTGTATATAATGTTTGCCCTAGTACAGGCTTGGCCTATTTGGGCAGCAGTTAAATTTGTTATCCATTATCATTGTATTATTATGTTTGAATAAATAAATAAATAAAATAAATAAATAAATTCTTGTCACTTTTTGTTAAATAATTGAAAAATTTCAAGTTTTAGGAGTTACTTTAAATTATTATAACATCAAATCTGGCGCAAAAAACTAATCCATAGAAATTTGCATAGAAATCAATAGATTTCATCATAGCAACACTGTTATCTTTTATAAGTATATCCATCTATTGGATAGTTTTCAATTGATTTGGCTGTCAGATTCTTTCCATCTTCTCTTCATCCACTAGAAAACTTTATATATTATAGATGGCTACCAAGAATATTTATCCACACATTGATGCGTTGGGCCCAGTGGCGGATTGTACTTTAGGCGGACTAGGCGGCCGCCTAGGGGCGCCAGTGTCATAGGGGCGCCGCGCTGCGCAACCCGTGTTTTTAAGAAATATTAGTAAAGAAACAAGTCAACAGTTGATGTTTCCGCCATCCCTTCAGTTGCCGGCGCAAGTCTTTGGAACTCTCGTTAGATTGTTTTTTTTTTGCTGACTTATTTGTTCAAAACAGCCTTATTTACCCCGCTGCGGTAATAGCCGTTGCGTCCCTGGATGTTCAAATATGCGACGTATATGGACAAAACGGCTATTGTCGCACGCATTTTTTTTTGTTTAGAAATATTTTTTTTTTCAAAGTATAATTTATTTATTTATTTATTTAGGACAACTATACATTAAAAGTAGAAACAGAATTAATTTATGACCTTAAACTAAGTTGACCTCCATCGAGATGTGTCACATGTTACATTATTTATTGAAACAGGTACAACATGTTCCAGAGAGTGAAACAGGTACAACATGTTCCAGAGAGAAAAAAAAATATATCAATAGGAATACTACTATAGTGTAAGCGAAATATGAAAATAGCTAGAGGTAAACGCAAACACAAATGGAGAGTGCAAGAAGAAGGGAAGGAAAAAAGGGAGGAAGGGGTGTGGGAAAAGAATAATCAACAAGCTATCGCGAAGTAGTAGAATTGCTTAAAATTGCTCTGGAGATCTGTTTCTTGAAGACATGATGTGGAGTGCCAAGTATATCTAGAGAGCACTGCAGGGAATCATAACCTCCGGCCATTCGATACAGAGGCCTCCTCAAGCCCACGTTTGTCCTTGGTGTGGACAACCGAAAAATATTAGTTGATCTGGTTAAGGTCGGAACACGGAAGCTGAGAATAGATAGTAGTTCTGGAGTATCGAATTCCGACCTGCATATTTTACCCAGAGTACAAATCTCCTGCAGCTCACGTCTGAGCTCAAGAGCGGGCAGAGAACCACACCATGGCGCACCACCAAAACGTTTGCGTGTCCTACGTATAAAGGTGTTCTGGATCTTTTCGAGTTGCGTCTTGTATTTTTCGTAATAAGGATTCCATATAGGCGCACAATATTCCAATCTTGATCTCACAAGCGACTTATATAGTGTCATTATAGATTTAATGCTTTTAAATTTTTTAGTTGCTCGCGTTATGAAGCCCAAGGTTCGGTAGCACTGCGTCGCTATTTGTTCCACGTGGTTGTTAAAATTTAATTTTGAGTCAAAAATCACCCCCAAATCTTGAGCAGTATCAACTTCTTTGAGAGTTTGGTCAAAAAGTCTATAATCATATCTGACCTTATTCCGATTTTTGGTAAAAGAAATTTTAAAGCATTTATTGACATTCAACTCTATCTTGTTGCATTTACAATAGTCACACAATCTTGAGAGATCCTCCTCCAGTTTGATACAGTCAGCTGGAGATTCTATGCGGCGGTAGATTTTGAGATCATCAGCAAACAGTAGGAATTTGGAATTTAAGAAGCATTTGGAGATGTCGTTTATAAAGGTAGTGAAGAGTAAAGGGCCCAAGACAGAACCCTGCGGCACTCCTGATGCATAATAATAATAAAACACAACTTGAGATGATGTTAGGAATCAAAACGCATTATAAAAATAAGTGTGTTTTTTCGAGCCTACCTCACATTGTGTCCGCGAACGTGTTTGAATCCGCGTTTCGACTGCTGTAACCTGTAACCTTAACTGCAGCGGTGAGCGGAGCTTTTCTTGTCTAAAGAGTGTCAACGATGTCAGATAACCGACTTAATTCGCTTGCAATGCAACATCGAATCAAAGTTGGTGGTTTCTTTGGACTATGATGATATCATTAACAGTTTCGCAAGACAGAAATGTAGACGGCGAGAATTTTAAAATGTGTACATAATAAATACTAACCTCATTGAAACGTTTTTTGCCCATTACCTACTCCTCAATCATTGCACTCAGATGGGCGCTGTTGACAGTTAATCCGCCACTGGTTGGGCCTCAAATGTCCTTAAATACATGTAACTCAGTAATCCCCCATCGAGATGAGTGTTACTTACATCTTGAAAAAAGAATCGATGAAATATTTTTAGATGATCATACGAATCCCTAGTTTTGGGTGATGTTAAAAAGCTTTGGTGATGTTTTTTAAGGAGTAGGTACACACGTGCAAACGATACAATATAGAAAATTTATTGACATAAAAGATCATAATAATGGTTCAAATGTGACGTTTCTATTCTGAGACTAAACTTGTCTACATCTTCAGAGGCACTGTGTACTGTGTGCTCCCTAAATACAATACTGCACTTCACTAGATTTAGGATGAGTTTGTTACAACACAATTAATTTTTTTCTTCTGATCGAAGTAAAATCTCTACAAAAATGGACGCTTATTTACTGTTGTCACGCATCATACGTGAACTGATGAACCGATTTTGCTAATTCTTTTTTTGCTATGTTTGATATTGTCTGGGAAAGGTTTTTATGATAGAAAAGATTAGGAAAGTTGCTCGAAACATTTGAAAATGGAAGAAAACCGTTTTATTAATGCAATTTTTAGACCCCCCCCCCATCCTTGTAGTGATTTTTCAGAATACTCCCCCTAGTCTCCCTCTGATATCACTTGTACTTTTTTGTACAAAGGATGTATATTATCAACTTTTAGTGAATATGTAACAACTAATGACTAACAATTCATTACTTCTGTTCGATTTTTAAATTTTAAATGGAACAAGCCACTACGGACTTACGAACGTCTTCTACTGTTATTTTCAAGGCTGGTTTAGTGTGATCACTTTACGATAACAACGTTCGCCATTAGGTGGTAATGTTGTTTAAGTCTCCGAAACTCCTAATCACGAGAATTCTTGACATGTTCAACATGTCGAAAAATCCCATGTGTACAACAAGTAGATATTTAATAATTAATGAAATATAGAGATAAAAGTTGGAAATTATTGAGAACTAGAGAGCAACCAAATTTAAAGACTGCGACTGTTGTCATGGATTTGGCGCCAGGATATGAATATATCCATTTTTGTTAATGTCTCATCTTTATTGCCCATTTGCTTCGTTGGTGAACAAGGTTCTAATTATGTCTATGTAGATTCTTGTGATCATTTTACAGAACGAATATTCGTTAAGATCTAGTCCTGAAAATTGGTTACAAGAATCAACTTTTAGTCTTCATTAACTTTGAAAGTGCAACTGTGTTTTTTTTTAATTCATCAGAAAACTTACGTGCACGTGATTTTCTTACTAGCCCCCCTTCTCCGTACGTCATCTCTTGTGATTTTTTACCAGACCCCGTTCACCCTTTTTGAACCCACGTTTATAATGGACGCTCCTTTGGAAATCAACCATTTATACACCATAGATCATGATTGGTCTCATAGTGTCATATTTTTATTCAGTACCTACTTAATGTGTGTTGTTGTTTTATAAAGTAAATATGCCACCAATTTTAAAACATGCCGTATGAATATGTAGGTACAGAGGAAATCTATTCTGTCTATGTGGGTAGGTACCCTTCCAACCCTGTTACTAGATGCTGTCGTGTTGACGGTTGACTATTTTAGAAGCAATTAATGTCTTTAAAAAGTAAAAAGCAATTCATGATTTTTTTCTTGTTTTAATAATATAAATTATCTATGGATGCAGTCGAACCAACCAACTTGTAATAATAGATTTGAGTTATGGAATCGTCTGTCAAAATGAAGAAAAATAGTGAAACCCCTACAACTTGGCTTACTTATTTTTGTTTTCATTTTTAATTAATTACCTACGACCAAAGTCTTTTACAAAAATACCTATAATCTGTTTTGTAAATCTTGATGAATAATGGTGATTCATTAAATAAAATGCACTTTCTTTATCTATTCTTCGTTTATCATCGGACCACAAAATCATACGTATTTTACTATACAGAGAACGAACAGGTAGAGGTTACATAGACAATAATTTGTTACAAACCAACGTAATCAAAAGTAATTTCGTTTCGGTTGATTTGACTTTTCATGCTTTAACATATAAAACGCCTATTCGCTGTGTTGCAGCCAGGTTGCAGCACCAATTGTTTGTCTGGGGTAGACCACTAGGAGATCGACAAATAAAACAAAGTCGAGTGATATTGACGTGATTTTATAATTTTAACTTTTAGAGCTCCTGACAACCATTATATTAGAATCAAAAGTAACAGAATGAATGGCAATACAAAATACATGTAAATTTATATCAAAAGGAATTTTAGTAAAGAGATGTAGAATATACCTAATAAAATTATTTTAATTTTAAATTTAAAAAAATCAATTTTTTAAGACTGTAATAATAAAAATATACATTGATACATATAACATGAGATATATATATATATATATAGAGTATTTTTTAGTTAAAAGAGTAATACAGGTAAAAAGATGCAGATTGCAGACTCTGGTGAGTGCAAGCGTACTTGCGTACACGGTAGTTATATGCAGACAATTTCATGGATATATTTTTTTTTAATTTGTCAGATTTGTTTTCACTTTACTTTCGTTAATTCTTTCAGGTTTTTTCAATCTCCTCAGTTCTCCTGATCATTTTTTCCCGGGTCGCATCACTGGCATCGTACCTATAATGCCCATAGCATTTTCGACTGTTTTCCGTTCGAGCTTCTGCGGGATTACGTCATCTTCCTTTAGTGTCCCTTTTATAAGTGCTTTTACTCCTTGTCGTTCTTTCTTGTTCCACCTTTTTCTACCTATTCTCGTTCTTCTCTTACTTACCAATATCATTTTTAGAGAAATGTAATGCTGCTGGAAGAAGTCCGTTGTCTGCATATCCCTTCAGGACCCAGCGTGTTGGCTTAATAAATTAAAACATTGGGTTTAAAAATATTATTAGGTTTAAAACTTAATATAGGTACTTAAACAACATTTACTTGTACCTGGGCCCTGTTCCACCATCAGGTCCTTATTTTACTCGCTGAACTCTGCTTCTTGGGATTTGGAAATCTTCTGAAAGTTTTTTTAATGTTTACAGGCTTCATTATTGCTCTGGGAAGATTTTTTAAGTTTTTGGCCTATTAAGTTTTTTTTAACTCCTTAACGCTTCTGCCCTGTACCATGTCCCAATCTTAATTCAACATTTCAAATTTCTAAATAAAGTAATGCCACTGAGCCAAGCTAAGGGTGTTGTCACGTAAAGCTTGTACGTATATATGGTACAATAATAAAATGACGTAAAAGCAATATTGAGTTACAAGTTAAACATTTCAATGTTGGTTTTTATTTCTTTTTTTTCTTCTCAATCTATTTTTAATTACCATCTAATAAAATTATATTTTTACTTATATTATATGCAACATAAGACAATTTCCAGAGTGGTAATTTTCACATTTCAAAAGAAAGTCGGGTTAGTGCGAACACTTATAAGTGTGTTAATCTTTAGTTATAACTAAAGATCGGCAGATCAGATTTTTATGATGCTTGATTTATTGGATTCACTCCGCTCCGAATAATAGAATAATCATTCAAATTTCGAAAAATGGACAGCAAATAATTAAAAAAATAATATTAAAGATACTATGGAACGGATTTACTGACAACAACAACAACTGTGAAAATTATGATTTGACAACACAATTTTCACTTCCAACAACATTGAGTTTCAAAACGCAGATTTTTGATAGAAGAATCAAGACTCAAGCATTTTTTAAAAGTATTTTTGTATAAATCACAAACTGAAATTCAATATCCATAGTAAGGACTACTTTGGAAGGGTAGTTTAGAATATACCTAATGAAATTAAAAATATTATATACACATGGGTGTATATTGTCAAGTTGGCGTAACTCGATGAATTTAGTAGGTACCTTCTTTAGTTTTTGTCAGTGTTTGCGGTTCCATTCAATCTGAGACAGTAGTTTTGTATGTAGGTTTTCAAGTAAGTTCCTACATAACAAGTTTGAGAGAGAGATCAGCATCCAATCTTGTGATTAATTTTGAGAAAAGGTGATAAATAAAGATTATAGTTATTACAGCTTTGGAATCTTCTTATATATATAAAAATGGAGAGCTATATTTTCCGTGGTCATCGTATCACGCCTAAACGACTGGACCGATTTCGCTACTTCGTTTTTTGTCGTGTTGGATTTTTATCAGGATAAGGTTCTTATGGAAGAAAAAATTAAGAAAGTTGCGTGGAAAATTAGAAAATTAAAGAAAACTCTAAGTATGTAGGTAACCTTCTTGGTACATTTAAGAATATTTTTTATTCCAATTTTCAAAAAATGAAATGCAATTAAAGTTTGACAGGAATTTAGTTTGTTGGTGCGATTGACAGAATGGCGATGGAAAATATATGGTTTGAAACAGATGCATCGATCTTAATTACATTGGTTAAAAGCTTATCATTATCTTCTTCTTCTTTGTCAGCCGTCCCTCCACTGCTGGATGTAGGCATCTTCCAAAGTTTTCCACCTCTTTCTGTCCTGCGCAGTTTTCAACCAGTTTTTCCCCGCGACAGGAACCACATCATCGACCCATCTCTTTTGCGGTCTCCCAATTGGTCTTTTATTTTCATAGGGGCGCCATTTTGTAATACTGGGTGTCCATCTTTCATTTCCCTGTCTCGCCACATGTCCTACCCATTGCCATTTCTGTCTTGCCACACGGTCAACTATGTCTGCGACTTTTGTTCGTCGTCTTATCTCTTCATTTCTTATTTTGTCTCTAAGACTTACCTACTCCTAACATTTGTCGCTCCATAGCTCTTTGTGCGCATCTTAATTTACGTATTGTGTTGGCTGTAAGTGACATTGTTTCCATTCCATATGTCATCACCGGGAGGGTGCATGTTTCGAAGACTTTCCTTTTCAGGTTCATTGGGATGTCCTTGTCTTTAAAGATATGTTCCAGTTTGCCGAAGGCTGCCCAGCCCAATCCGATTCTTCTAGGTATTTCTCCTGTTTGGTTTTCTTTCCCCAATCTAATTTTATGTCCCAAATATATATATTCTTCAACAGCTTCAACTGTCTTGTTGCTTATTTTCAAGATACTGTTGTTTGGACTCAGTATTTTAGTTTTGGAGATATTCATTTCTAGACCCACTTTTAGGGAAGCGTCATGCAGTTCTTTTATCATATCATTCAATTCTTCCCGGTCACCGCTAATGAGAACAATATCATCTGCGAAACGAAGGTGACTCAGGAACATACCATCAATCTTAATTCCCTTTTGATCCCAATCCAAAGTCTTAAAGATATTTTCTAGGGTTAGAGTGAATAATTTAGGTGAAATAGTGTCACCTTGTCTAACTCCCTTTTTGATTTAGATTTTTTTCCGTTTTTGTGTCATCGTCGATTCTTACATCTAGAGTGGCATGATCGTAAATAAATTTAATCAGTCTGGTATATTTTATCATTATACAAATTCGAATTCAATATATAGGAACACAGGACAACGTCTGTCGGGAAAGCTAGTTTTTCCATAAAATAACATCGTATTATTGCTTTATTTTTGGTTAAAGTGAATTGTGGCTTGCTATTGTTAGCCGATATGCAAATTAATAATAATATGTGATATCATTATGTATCACAATATCATGTACATATTGTGTTTTATGTAAATAGTCCTGTCCTGGTGTTGAATACTCCTGTGTACATCCTATATCCGGTGGGCGACACTTTCCGAGCTTTGGACACAATATCCACTGTTCGACAGGGACTCTCAACCGGGACACATATTAGGTACCTACATCAAAATAAAAAATAATTATGTAAGTTTTAGACTTGAAACAATCCTACCGATTTGCACCTAGCCAGTTTGATTATAGAAAAAATAACTATGTGTTTTTTTTCTTTTTAGCGTAGTATCGATTGTTCATAAATCATAACCTCATATCATATTACCTACTCGTATGTATCACTCGCGTGATACAGAATAAAAATCATAATTTTGCGCATCAATTTTTTTACCGTATTGGTGTGAAGATGGTACATAATACCTACATATTGTTAGTAAAAATTACACATATCTTTCATTTTTATAAGAAAGTTTCAACATTTTTAATTTGAGCATGTTTATCACGTCCTAGAACACTGTGTCGTTCGACAGAACATAATTCAGATAAACAGTATCCGCTTCTAAACCGTCTAAAATCCAGAAATCCCAATTCGCCAGCTGCTGCTACAATAGTAGATTGCTCGATGGAAGACAAATGGAGACAAATATGGACCGAATCATCAGTTAGCAACCAGAACCTTATAGCTAATCCGACAAAAGATCTGCCTGGCTGAACGCAACCCTGGAATAAAGATAATATGTTGTAGGTAGAGTCAATCGAATAAAATGTGACGTAGGTTGCACCTCTTCAAACCTACATAATAGGTGGGGATGAATGGAATCACCAGCATGCGCGTGTTTGATAGTACAAACAATAATTATTGATCATCTGATAAACGAGTGCTCCATTCAAAGTGGGACTGCAGGACTAGAGATGGGCATTATAACGACAGCTGATAAAAAATAACGCATATAACGTTATTAATATTTATCGATATTTATAAATAATAGTTGAATAAAAATAATAGCCGACCCTTATTATTAGCCGAATGAAATTACCAAATTTTGGAAACGACCTTTTTTTTTAGGAAAAAGTTAAGTTTCCAGATACCAAATTTTGGAAACTACCTTTTGTTTTTTTTTAGGAAAAAGTTAAGATTCCAGATACCAAATTTTGGAAACGACCTTTTGTTTATTTTTTAGGAAAAAGCTAAGTTTCCAGATACCAAATTTGGAAACGACTTTTTTTTTTTGGAAAAAGTTAAGTTTCCAGATACCAAATTTTGGAAACGACCTTTTGTTTTTTTTTTTTTTTTTTAGGAAAAGTTATGCTTCAAGATACCAAATGTTTAAAATAGCTTTCAGCTTTTAATATTAACGTTATTTTCAATTAACGAAATGGCTATAACGTTTTTGAATTTAAGCCGTTAGTCCCATCTCTATGCAGGACTTGCACGCTGACGGATGATGCGATCCAATGTGTTCGGTCTCTGGAGGTCAGATTGTGAGCGACCATAAGAAGAAGATAACTAATTATTTTTTTTGTCCTAGGGCAGATGAAAATCTGAATTTTTTTTTTAAACAATAAAAAGCCAAAGAATTTCTTAACAGGCCTTGTAATTAAAACATCTGCAACAAAGGTTAAAACGCGTCGTTTATGAATCTCCTATGACGCGTTCAGAATACTTAATTGGTCATTTCACGAACTTTACGCGTACAGAATGTTATCACGGTGGATGGTTATTAGCCACGAGATCCCATCGCATCCTGGTCACACGACCGACTCTTCCCAAATTCTTGCATAAACCTCTCATCCGTTTTTTTTGCCATAAGGAAACATCCGGTACCTATACCTACTGATATTTTATGCATCGAATACAAAACATCCTTTTGCGTCGGAAATTCGACTACTCTATTTTAGCAGTAGATAATATACAATGTGTATCCTTGATACTTGATCAAACTACTTTTTTTTTACCCATTATGCTGTTTCCCGAAGGGGGTAGGCAGAAAGTATGGACTTCCAATCATTGGGTGAAAACACGCAGAACGCCGATTCCGACCCGCGCCAACCGGGGCATAGAATGTTGTCTATGGTTTCAAAGTATTTAAATGGGCAGCCGGAAAGCTGGTTCCTGCTTTTGCTGCGCCAATTTCCATTCAAATTCATAGTAACAATCTTTACACCGGTCGGCACGGGTCGGAATGGCGTTCTACGTGTTTTCACCCTTTCCCATCCAAACATACCTCTTTCGCTTCTTCCAAACGCATAACATTCCGCATACATGCTCTTCTATTCCTTTTGCTCCTCATTTGGCCCTCATGTAAGACGGCACCGATATGGTCAGACCATGTCATTCGAGGTCAGCATCGTTTGCGTGCACCCATTCTTTCAGATTTATATATCCTTTTAGTCATTCTCTCTACATGCATGCTCAAACTACCGTAATTTATATGTGCGAATAAAATATTAAAAAATTCACGAACACAAAGGATGAAACATTTTGATTTCATAAAAATAAAGTGTCCTTATGTAAAGTAAACAGAATACATTTTCGTCGCTAAATTGTCGCGAAATTCTTCAAGACAGCGCGTTACATACACGGTGTAACAGCGGTAGTGGATAACCCGAAGCAGGTAGATATAGGACCTCTATCTTTTGAATTAACCCACATGTATCTAATATTATGTTCAGCGATATTGGGTGGTTCGAAAGTTATTTACGTTTTTGCGAATTTCGAATAAAATCCGGATTTCTTCATCATTTGACCATAATTCTCTGCTTGCCATATAAGTTCAACAGTAATTATATATTTTTTCGGACTGATGGGACAATCACCTCTATGAAAACAAATAAAAGTTTTTATGGTTTATTTATTTATACCTACAGTTTATTACCGGAAATATGAAATACTAAGCTCACATTTTTTTAATAAATATAATTTACGATGCCATAAAATAGATAGGTAGGTACCTACATTTTATTTTTGTTTTAGAGGGTGACATTAAATTTTCTTTTCTTTTAGAATCGTAATAGAAATTAAATAATATTTATTTATGTTTGCTTCAAAGGAACATAACACACTATGAGATGTTTATCCTTTTATTTTTTTTTATTTAATTAATTCTTTGTACAGAAATAATAGAAATCACATTATAAACATTAAAAGTAACAATAGAAAAAATAAACGTTGTTTCTCTCCCGATAGAGTCGAAGACTCGTGTTCGAGAGAGAAGCACCGCTAACATTGACATTAATAAAATATTTAACAACAATTTTGGATTTCTTTCTATGATTCTAGCTTTTATAATGATTTTAATACTACCGATCTCGGTAGCGTAGTCGTGTAGGCGTGGACTTCAGATCACGAGGTCCGGGTTCGATGCCTGGTCGGGTCAGGGTTTTCTAAGTGTTTTTTCACTTGAAATTCTACCCGATTGGTCTGTCTCGGATGGGTCGGGTCGGGACCGGTTAACAGGAAAAAATGCCTCAGGCAATATGTTCCGCCGGCTATACTGTCACCTTTGTATAGAAAAGTATTAATGAATAAATTAATTGATTTAATACCTAATATTTCGTTAATATAACTGAATAGTTTTGTAGTGTATACTCTTTATGTATTAATATATTCTGCTCGTGTGTATGTGGCCAAGCATCTTAATAGTTAGACAGATTTTCATGAAAGTAATGGTGACTTTCACGAACGGTTCCTAACTTTTAGGAAACATATAAAACGCTACGCTACGTGTAGAACGTTAATAGCTACCGTAAAGCTAGGAACCTTTGGTTAAAGTGACAATAAGAATCACAATTTGATCTGATCTTTATTTGGTACTAAAATTATTTCAATAAAATTTCAATAAACATACCTTGCTTAAAAACTATCTAGAAACCACTTATGAGTTTAAAGTTGAGCGGTCTTTGTTCCAAATCTTATTTTTATTTATTTATTTATTCATTCTTTATTTATTTATTTAATAGAGACTCCAACAGAAAAAAAATATTTACTGTAGTTGCATTGGTAGCATAAGAAACAAGACATAAAATTTGATATAAAAAAGACATAACAGAATCAACATACAGAGGACGAGCTAAACATATGTAACTTCGTTGTGGTCTATAACAATTAACTCAAAAAATCTTTTGACAGAAAGCCTTCTGTCGTGTCAGCTGGTATTTGTATGATATCGAACATTAAGGTACAATTCTTACAGTTACGTATGTCCAATCTCCATAATTATAATCTATCTACGCATGTCAGAACTCATTTTGACATATTCGGACAATATCATTCAAATACGAACATACGTACATGTAGGCATTCGTAATTTGCAATACTCGAGTGTTTGACATTCAAGTGTTTCGCAGTTACTGAATGCATTTTTAGATATAGGAATTCACACTTCGCTTCCATATTGGTATAACCATTAAATACCTTATTTGTCTTCACAGCTTGTGTGTAGGTAGTATGCTAGTATATATTGACTAATTCATCATTGGAATTCTTCAAAACGATGCAGTTTCTTTCGTTGCCCATAAACGATGTTTTAAAAGTAGTATAAACCTATCAAAATTACGTTGAGTTATACACTTTGTAACAGCGGTGGTGGATAACCGTAGAGGACCTCAAAACATATTGATTTAACCATAATTATTTATATTATGTTTAGCGATTTGGGTGGTTCAAAAGTTTTTGACGTTTTCGTGAATTTTAATAAAATCCGGATTTCAGAATAAAATACAAAACTGGGACCAAACTATTAATTTTATAATCATTTTTTTCTTTTTGAAATTAATTCGATCGTAGCCCTAATAAATGTTGTGTAATATCTTTGTAAGTATTTTTTAAGCGAACATACGCCTTTTCAGATATCAAATTTTCAGAATGACCTTTTTTTTAAATTTGTGTTCGGATCAAAAATAGTACAGGGGTGGCAGCACTGCAGGTACTTACCTACCTAGCATATTCATTAATTAAGACTGAAGTGAATTTTGTACAAGTTACATATTTTCTTCCCTTTTCTCGACGTTCCTTCATCTCAATGTAAGATCTTTATGACTTGTTAGTGTTTGATGTTCTTCTATAATTGGGTTATATTATAGTGATTTATTGTAAATAAAATATGTTCTGTAATTATAATACCCGTTGAAGAACTAAATAAAATAAAAATAAATCTCCGAACTTCAGAAATCAAAATATCCATTAAATAAAGTTTTGATATTGCTGTTCGAAATGCCGCTACTATATAATGTGCAATTTCGATACATTTGTACGAAAAAAGATCATCAGTACTTATTCAACTTGTTCTTGTAAATGTAAACACATCGATTGAATCATTGCAGGAATACCTATGAAAATTGGTCTAAAAACTGTACAGAGCACGCGACAGACTGCCAATGGAAAGAATTTCTTGATCGTTTCAAACTGTTTACAATAAGTAATGGTGTTAAATGGTACCTACTTCGATTTTACGTTGCGATCTTCTTCTTCTATGGCCGGATATTTATTTTTTTAAAGTGATCACACTAAGCCATAATATAAGTATTCTTTATTTAAAATTTTATTCGATTTCTTTTGAATCTGGTAAACGAATGCTAGCGGCCAAGCTGGGGATGTGGAGGGGACTAGTAAGTGTGTGCAAGGAGACTACTTTGAAGTGGATTAAAATTTTGTTGCTCTTGTTCAAGAACTGATGCACTTTTAATGAGCAAGATACTTTTTGAACGTAAATACTTATAACTAAATTTGTTTTAAACTGCTGACAACAATTTTCTGTAAACTTTGTTATTTTTCATATTTTAATAATTATTAATGAGTCTTTGGACACCTACACGTATCTTTTTCAAGATCAAACACTCGATACCTTATTCTCGATGACGCAATACTTGCAGTTGATGCAATCCGCATGTAATCAGAATTGATGCAATTGGTATTTATGTACCTGCCAATTATTTATTAAAGTAGTTATCTAATTGGTTATTTAAAAATTAAACTATTTGAATGCTTAAGTTAGAATAAAAAGTTTAACCGAAGTGCACATGGTTTGGTACACTCTGTTTCGAATAGTTTTTTTTACTTCAATTGGACATTTTTCGGATTAAAATTGAAATTTTCCAATCAAACAGAAGATTTTCAAATCATAAGGTGAATTTTTCAACTTTAATCGGACATTTTTAAAATAAAATATCGGATTCTAAACAAATGAAAATTCTTCTTCTTTGCAATGTGGCAATTCACTCTCTCTCTCTCGAGAGAAATTGACGCAATATTATTTTATTCAAACTTAAACCGCTACAGGTCTCCGACAGTCATTTACACCCGCTTTGAAACTTTACAGTATAAAATTAAGTCGATTATGTATTTACTTAGTTTACTTCCCTTCGTTAGCAAAACCCTTTTTTCGGATGATACTCCTAAGCCTAAATGACGTTTTTCTACAATTTACTGCATTCAATAGGATAATGTCTAATTTTTAATATTTGCACTTATGTTTTTCAATCCGTTTTCAGTTACAAATAAGTATCTATAGATCCCTATTTGGTTGTAAGCTTTTTCATACTTCAATTTAAATTGCGTTTCTATAGGTATACCTCGGATATTCAATATCCGTGGAATTATCCTTGAATGTGAGAATTTGGTTAAAGCTAGATAAGAAGTTGACCTGCATAATTAATTGTATGAGTGGGGTTTTAATATAGCAAGAAAATCCGCATTCTGCAATAAACTTGCTGAATCAACTGTTCATTATGTACACAGTATCTAACAACGATGATCTAATGCAATTTGTGGAGCGTGTGGGCAAGCCTATCAGCAAAATATACCCATTTTGTGATCAAAAAGGCTATCTCAAGGGCACATTACCAATCCTCATTACAATAAACACAAATCTAGAAACAGCTTTAATATAGGTATTTTTCTCCGTCGACTCCTCGCAGCAATAGACAAAGATGAACTTTAAATTGGAGATAGGATTAGTCAGATAGATGCACTGGAGAA
Source organism: Mystacides longicornis (assembly GCA_963576905.1). Lineage (NCBI taxonomy): Eukaryota > Metazoa > Arthropoda > Insecta > Trichoptera > Leptoceridae > Mystacides > Mystacides longicornis. The sequence goes on along the minus strand of OY756433.1, from coordinate 2,886,029 downwards.
TGTTGCTATCATCTGCAATACCCCATCTAGAAATCCGTCAAAAGACCGAGCATGTCGTGTCATTGTTTACAGGAACAACCTCTGAAATGGCCATTCTTTTCATCATCTGACGACATTCTAAGTAAGTATGATCGTTTTGTGTAGTTACGGCCCATATTGGTTGGACTCCCCGTCTAAAACTCAAAGACTTTTAATGAAATAAGTGAGGTTAAGGAAATTAAGGAGGTGAGTGTTGTAATTTGAGGAGTAACTAACGAATTGATGAAGAAAAAAAAAGAGAATCATCCAAATTGATTTTATAATTTTATTATTTTAGAAGGGTGTTGTGACTGTGGGGTCATGCTTTGTTTGTGGACTGTACGTAGCTGAGTTGGTGGTTGTGATGTGGTTCGTGTTTGTATGTTCCTTTGAATATTCTTTTTTATGAACTGTTAAGATGTTTGCCCTAGTACAGGCTTGGCCTGTTTGGGCAGCATTTCTATTTGTTATCTATTATCACTGTACCGAGGTATCTGAAAATATAGAAGATTACTAAGCCTGATGGAGGAGATGTCTCCTCATATCATTTGATTATCCACCCAGAACCTTAGAATTACAGAACAGAAGGCAGATGAGTTACAGCTTCAACAGCGGAAAATCAGTGAGCAGCAGATTGTCCAGCAGAACAGTTAAGAAAAAGTGAAATGACATCTCTAGAATTCTATTAAATCTACAATGACGCTGTCCGAGACGTTTCTTGATCTATTCAGTCAGATGTCTCCATCCTGATTGTAAAACAACAAATCCTGTTGCGTTAACAAAACCATAAATCATCGTTGAGTTTCCAGGATTCTGACTCTTGTCATATTGCCGATGGTTATCTAACCAGAGACTCACAATTCCATGTCACGGGGAGAACAACACCGGTGCGTCTTTTGCCAATTATTATGGTCTTTCTACGAACGGCATTTGGTAAAATAGATTTGACCAAATGCCGAATGTTTTTTTTTTTAATTAGAACGATTCAATACAGCGGTGTCTTTTGCCAATCGTTATTTTTCTTTAAAAAAAAAAAAAAGATTCACATAGTCTTGTAAACAAATACAATATGTGGCAAGTCTTTGGCAGCTAGGCCAACATTTTTTTCAAGTATTTACAATGTTTTGCTGTTGAAAACTTCTGCCTCCGTATTTAAGAAAGTTCCGCCTTGGTTATAAATCTTATTTATTGACTTCATACACGTTCATTTCCTGTGTGAAGTTTGGTTGTTTCAAAGCCTCACCACGCATTTCTGTTCCGTACTAGATCCAGGTCATCATTCCATCCTAAGCCAGCATCCTGAAGGTCTCAATCGCTTATTTTGATGGCGAGTCCTAGACTCGGGGTACATACGCAAGACATGACCGAGCCCTGGCTCGGTCAACGATGAAGGACAACTATCATCTCAAGGGATTGAAATGTTCGTGATCAGGCGGTTTCATCGGATACAAAATCGAACCATCTTATCACTAGGATCATTTTTTATTTCATAAAAAGAAATCATTTTACCAAATGCCGTATTACTATTTGACTAAAAGCCTGACATGTGTTTTACCAAACGCCATATTTCTCATCCAGCTAGCTAACTAGTTAGTTACACTCGCGATAATATGACAGGTCAACGTCTCCTCTCGCCGGCAATCGGCATAGCCATTCAGCGTGTGGCCACGCAACAAGCGTTGCAATTATTCCACACATACTTTACACTTGGCGTCTGGCAAATCATTAGCATATTAGGCTTTAAGTATAACACAGGCATTATCGCCTCTATTACTAAAACTAACAACGGCTATTTTTGGACCATGCGTATTTTTACCACTTGCCACTTGTGAAAGATCATTTATTTTTATTTAATTTAACTAAAATACCTTTAAATTATTTTTTTCGGATGAAAAAAATAATACAATTTACATTCCACATAAGTACGTTTTTTGCTCTTGTAAAAATGTGATGGTCTTAAATGAATAAATATACTTATGTAAATGTTCTTAATAAAAAAAATGTTCTTCTTGCACACCATATCCAAATCTTTAAGTCGTGTTTCGTAGGAGCGTAAGACAGTGTAAGAAGGGTTTCCTAGTCTTTTGAAAAAAAAAGACTTTGCATATAAACGTCCACATGTAGAGTAAAAAAGACAGAAGAGATATCACTATAAGCTTTACTTACCTACAATTGAAATATAATATTCAAAACGCACATCATAGGAAAAACCATACTTAAAAACAGTACCTATGTATTTAGTATTTAGTGGGATAAAATGTGTAGATATAAGATATTTTGTGGGATGAAATGTGTAGATATAAGATGTATAAAATATAATATATTTTGTTAATGTTCGCAACCACGGTGGAGGGCTCTAGTTGCCTCCCCATGCCCCATAAATGGGGTCTCAAAGACTGTTTGAATGTAAGTATGTCAATGTTCGTTACTTTTTTCTCTAATGTGGTAAGTGTTACATGAGCAGGGGGAAGTAAGGGGTGATTGCGAGGGACACCTTACGGACTCACATCTCAATCTCATCTGCATGCACGTTGTAGCCCTTGCTAGAAAACAAACGAGGCTCTAGGGACGGAGCATATAACCTTAAAGTCTACATTTTAGTAGGTAAAAAGAAAGAAAACTTGTGTCAAATCATACCAACTCTCGGACAGCGTGATATGATGTCAGTTTTATTAACTGTCCAATACATCACTAAAATCAGATTAGGAAGAGGTCGTAGTTCAGCACTCAGCAGTGGACAAAATGGGCTAAAAAGAAGAAGAAGGAGAAGATTATCTTGTAACTGGTAACACCATTCATTGAAAGCCCAATAGTTATGATAATATTTGTATTCATTAGTATCTATATGGCAACAATAATATTATAATACCTACTCACCAACAGCCAGTTGTAGATTACACCTTGCAGTTTTGCATAGCGCATTTAAAATTGCGCCATGTCGTTAATAATTATTGTCGATGGTAAAATTATGCAATATTATTATTTTGTAGAGACGACGTGCATACAATTATACGACTCCTTCAAGTTACACTTGTTGCTTTTTATAGCTATTCGCTATTGGCTGGATATTTAGTGCTTCAGCCCTGCTCGTCGTCCATCATTAAAATAACCACGAACACTGACTGAATAATTAAATGATCGACTATAGCCGCCTACCCAGCAATTTTTCGATTAGCCTTCCACTCATTATTGAGTGATTTAGTACCTACCCAGCGATTAACCATGGGCAACACATACACAGATCCATGAAGTGGTGCGCGAGTTTTGTTGTTTGAAAATATACATAGGTACATAACCTCTACCGCAACGAGAAATTTAGATGTTTACAGCCATTAATATCTGTCATCATCCACCCTGGCAACGAGAGAAAGCAAGCTGCTGCCCCGGTGGTAGAATATTGAACTAAGACGGGAAATTCGAATGAAGAGTTCTTTACAATAAGTTTTCATCATATTGGCAAGAATTTTAGGTATTTCCAGCCATTAGAGGTTGACACCACCCTGGCAAAGAGAGAATGTAATGACAATGCAAGCTACTGTCCCGGTGGTAGAATAGTGAACTGATACAGGAAATTCGAATGAAGAGTTCTTTACAATAAGTTCTCATCATATTGGTAAGAATTTGAGGTAGTACATGCAGCCATTAGTGGCTGATACTATCCTGGCAACGAGAGAAACAAATTAAAACAAAGCAAGCTATGATCATAAAACTCACGCCCTGGTGATAGAAAAGTGAACTAATACAGGAAATATGGAAAGAGGTCTCGTAGATAAGATCCTATGTTCCTATTCACAGCTTTAAGTATTTTATCTAAATTGTATTTGCGTCACATAGTGATGGGTTACCTCTACTATATAATAAAGCTAACAACAAACGGTGTGGAAAAGTCGGTAGGTACCCACGAATAATAATCTACATAATAATTCAGTAATGTATGTATATTTATTTATTTATTTATTTATTTATTTATTTGTTTCACTCCAACTGTATGTAAGAGCATCACGCTAAAACCGTAGGTTCTGCGTTGAATATTTTTCTTCGCAGTTTTTCGCAAATACAATTGTGGTAATCTGAGATACAAATATTTACATTTCATTAAATATATTTTAAATTATTTACAAATTTCTAAAAATTTAAAATCTTCATACAAAAATGAGAAAGTCATGTTTTAAAAGTAAAATTATACGTCTAAATTTTGTGTAGAACTGTAGCATTACGGTATGAAAATGTACAAAATCGATCGAAGTTTGATTTGAAATACAAAAAATATAAGTAGAAGTCTTTTAATTCTTATTTTATAAAGATTTTCACCGAAACTTCTTATAAAATATGTACGCCATGACAGATGACTATAGCCGGTAAAGCAGAGTTCGCTTGCACCCTCTCTCTCCTAAGGTACCTCATTAAATTTATCACTACAGTCATAAGTAGGTCAACTATACATAATATAATACTAGGTAGGTAGGTACCTATATCTACACACAGGTTTTCATTAGGAACAACTACACGTATTATAATACTAGGTAGGTAGGTACCTATGTATAACTACATTCTTCTTTTAATTTTTTCGCGTATTCAACAGTGAGTATTAATTTTTCCTCATCTTCTATTTTTTTATAAATATTGAAAGTGACATTAGTTTTTCAAATTTTTCGCATATTTAGCAGTGACTCTTATTTTTTCCTTTTTTGAAACATTAGCTGGGTACACATTCTAAATCTTGGCGTGAAAAATTTTGAAAATGATAGATTATCAGCTATAACATTTTTAAATTTGACCGATAATCGCTCATTTTTAAAATCTTAGCGAAATTTTTTTTTGAAAATGAGCGATTATCGGTCAAATCTTAAAGATAAATCGTTACGTGTGTACTCAGTTATTAAGATAATATATACTCCTGCCGTCGTAGACAAATTCAAATTGGCGTTCGACTACAAACAAAGATATCGCTAATGTATAGTGCGAAAAAATTAACTGTCCACTGTAACATATAAACATTTATTCAAACCGAACAATGATCCTTATAATATAAAATATAAAAAGTGGACAGTTAATTTTCTTCCTCTACATTGTCGAAGTCGTTTGTAGTCGATTGCCAAATGCATTTTGTCTAGGCCTACTGGTCCTGAGAAGGGGAAAGCTGCATACAAAACCTGTTCAATAACCTACAGCTCAAGTCTGACTAGCCAAATCAACAACGTAAAGCAAGACGGGTATCAGCTAGTAATAATAATATAATCACAATATTATTACCTCCATAGAGCAACGTGTGTCTGTACATGCGGTGTCAGTACAATATACAGGTGACTCAACTGTCAGAAGATTGAACGTTGCGACTGCGCGCGGCCGCAAGCTCATTATTTTAAAGCGATAATAATAATTAAATATTTTACCTGTTTTGTTTTTTTTTTTAATTTAAATCTATTCAACAATTTAAATAATACAATCTAACGTTTTGTTAAAATTAAACAGTGCTTGACTCTTTCGTGTACGCCGCGTACGTCGAACGATTTGACATTTGATAATTTAAAAAGGCGGTAAACTTTATTCGGTGTTCTATCGTTTGAATTTTCAATCATAGATAAAAAATAATAGTTTTGCCATTCGTAAAAATCAACAGTAATAAAAACAAATCAGATTCGATTCGAAAATATATAATTAAAAAATTGTGTTTATGTCTTATTTTGAATGACATTGTTTTGTGTTATTGTCTTATTTTGAAACAATCTTAAAGGATTTTCCCGAATTGAAGAAAAATGACACCTGTTGGACTGTTGTTCAAAGTTAATAGGTAATTTTTATCTTTTTCTATAATTGAGTACATGTATTTATTTGTAAAAATTGCGCTCATTCACTCTTCCTTCAAATCCCACTTAGGGAGGCATTAAGAGCTCCACTGCACTCGATCTTGCGCAACGCTCATGACAACCCTCCAAATCCCTCAGCTCTGCTTCAAAGGAGCGATGAGATGAGCGTATTAGAGGGTCTTCCTTGTCTTCGTATAAAAAATTAAACATGATTAAATTTGATAAGCACCTATTTTATAAACCTATATTTTACTCAAGTATTTTCATGTTTGATTTGTAGCAATGAAATTGAATGAAAAGGCATCCCTTTAAACCAAATTAAAGGCTTATAAATAATTTATAAATCATACCTTGGTTTTTTCTATTTTTAATTTAGCTCTTTTGCACTCGTTTTTGTATTTTATATGGAAGTAAAGCTTTATTACTTCAATGAATCATTAAGCTTTTTTATAAGATTTTTCTGCATTTTTTATTCTTTAGTAAACGATAAAACAGTTAAAAAATTACTGTACTTTGGTCAAAGTTGTCATAAAAACATTTTTTGTCGAACTTATGATCCAAGGTTGAAAAAAACGTGTAGACTCATTGATAGGAATAAATTAAAATATTAATGTAGGTACATAATGACGTGTTATTAAAGTTTAAATGCAAAATACCGGCTTAGAAATGTGTCTTCATTATTATTATTGTTTATATATATCTAAATGAATTTGTGTTCAAAGTGTTATGTATATATTCAAAGTATTATGTATATATTAATAGGTAGGTATTGTTTGTGAGTACATAGTAGGTACATAATATTACAAATTTCGGAAGTGTCAAGTAGTCGAAATTTCAAACAATCCAGCACTTCATGAAAACTCATCTGTTCCGATAAAGAATGTGCATACGAATTACACAGTTTCTGCTAGACAACCAGTCCCGTCGAATTTGAGACATTCATCTTCAGCGTTACAACCTGTGATGGGCTGCCTCTAAAAAGCTTCTCCATCCTGATCTGTCACTGGCTAAAACCTTTCAGTTATGCTGCCCCAGAATCCGCGACAATTCTATCCAGTCATCTTAGCTCTGGTCTTCCAACGTTTCTTCTGCCGATTTTTTGGGAGCTCCAGATCCACCATACGGTACAAATGACCCAGCCAGCGCAGTCTGTTAATCTCAATGAACCTGACTACGCTGATTTCCTGGTAGAGATCATAGAGCTCCGTGTTGTATCTTCTGCTCCAAATTTGACCATCATTTTTTATAGGGCCGTAAATTCTGCGTAGGATTTTCCTTTGCGTCCAGCCAGCTTCGTCGTGCTTAGTCAGTGTCCAGGTCTTTGAGGCATATTTTAAGACTGGTCTAATTAATGTCTTGTATGGAGTGGCTTTAGTCTTCCTGAATATAAGGCGCGACTTTAACTGTCCAGTGAGACTGAAATAGCTGCGGTTAGCTGGAAAAAAATGTCTCTGAATCACCACACTCATATCATTATCATTAGTGCCAACAGAGCCAAGATATGTGAACTGAATCTGAGACAGGATGTATGGGCTTAAATTTCAAGTGAGAAAACATTTTGATCGAATCCGGGTTCCTTGATCAGAAGTCGGCGCCTAAGCAACCAAGATCTGTGCATAAATTAAAATGACACATTATTTACAGCACTGTTGGCAGAGGATATCGGATTTATGCACTGATCGATTATCCTACGGATCTATCAAGAGAAATTACATATGATCATGATAGTCACTGAGTAGTGGATGGATATGTCCGGAGAACACGTTAAACCAGGTATCGGACGGATATTGTCCAACTCAACAAAAAAAAACATAGGATAAGGAAGATATTCTCCTTAGTAAACACAGTGCGTCAAGTTCTCAGCATAACTCTTTCGATAGTTTATAAAAGTAACGTGGTGGATTTCTGTGTGTGCGTCCCCTCAATTTCTTTAATTGTATTTTCTTCTTTGTCAAATCGTTCGCACTTCTCAACGTACGAGGTAAATTGGGAGCCTGTAAAGGACGATAAGAACTGATTTTAAGGATAATCAAACAATTGATTAACCTTTCCTGTGCTTGTCGTTCGACAGGATTTGATGCTAAGAAGAAATAAATGTATTTATTTATTGTGCCAGGTGATACTGCAATCGGACCTTTCGGATCCCTTCCTAACATTCAATGGCCTGCGTCAGGTGACGCACTTCCCTGCTGCTATTTAATAATGCCCTCGAAAGGGATTCACGGGAATCGACACATCGAGTACGATATTTCAGGGCCCTGTGCAGTTGCTAGCTTATGCAGATGAGATAGATATTATGACTAGAGTCGAAGATACCCTGAAAGAGACGATTAGGCGCCTAGAGAGTACGGCAAAGAGTCTAGGATTAACTGTAAACGAAGGGAAAGCAAAGTACCTCATATCCGATCCCATCGACTCCCTCTCTGTGGAAAGTTACACATTTGAGAAAGTGGACAGATTCACTTATTTTGAGTCACTGATAACAGATACTAATGAAATCATCTTTGAAATTAGCCAAAGAATTGTCTCAGCCAATTGATACTGGCTAGTTCAGTAGTTAAGTTCAGTACTTCAAAAGCTCTTTAGATCTAAACTGCTCTCCAGAAAGTCAAAGGAGCACCTGCATAAAACCATGATCCAACCGGTACTTACACACTCCTCGGAGACCTGGCGCTGAGTAAACGTGACGCGCAAAGCTTGACATCTTTGAACGGAAAATACTGCAAAAACTCTACGGACCAGTCAGAGATGGTGAACACTGGCGCATTCGGTTTAATCGCGAACTTTATGATTTGTATGATGTTATCAACACCGCAAAATTCATAAAGCTTAGCCGTCTCCGCTGGCTGGGCCATGTTCAAATATCGAGCGAACCATCCGTTCTCAAGGGAGTTTTCTGTGGGAGACCCGCTGGAAGGAAAAGCATTGGAAGACCCAAACAGAGACTGCTGGATGGAGCGGAGGAGACCTCAGACTTCTGAAGAAGTATGGCAGAGGACAGGGTGCAATGGAGAAATCTTTTGGAGGAGGCCAAGACCTACGCAGGGTTGTAGTGCCACGGATGTATGTATGTTATTTATTTTCAAATGTTCTTCATTAGCCGACAGTATTCACCTATGCGTTGGTGGATGTCAGTCAAGTATACAATAATATAAGCTAAGGGAATTATTTTGAGGCTAAAGTTTCGACAACCTCATGAGACGTACCATAAAAACTGGAGAAGAAATGGCAGAAAAAGAGAAAGTTTATCATTGTATGAATAAAATAAACTATAATGAGGCAACCAAACACCCGTTCACGCCCGGGCTACCTTAGGGTCCACAATATACAGGAGTTACACATGAGTGCACATTATCGGGTCACTTGGTTGTGGAGTTGTGGATGCTAACACAGGTTACCTCAGTGCCTGTATAATAATATTATAGCCCCTACACTCGGCGTCAATATTACTTGTCTTGTAATCATAATTACCATTAGTACTACATTTACTCTACGTAACAAGAATTTCAACTTTTATACACTTTTAATAATCAACCATTTTTTTACGTGCAAACAAATATGGAGGGGTGTTCATGAAGCGATCTTAATACGATCTAGTTGTGATCTTATTCAAATCTTAACCCTTTCCGACACAATTTATATTTATATAAATATTATTAGAAAATCACTCGAACTAAAATGTATATCGGTTGCGAATTGCTTTTAACATATGTCAAAGTGCTGTAAAAAGTGCCACATTCTTCAAAAACTACATGAATATTCACTAAGCCAACAAATCTTACCATAATAATTCGGTAAAATTTGGATTCAATGGAGTCTGTTCTTGCAACAAGATATGTATAAAAACGTACCATATTTCACATGTGACTTATTTCCTATACTACACCGCCATCTCTTGGATTTTTTAAACGTTACACAACTATAGAGGACTTATTGTTTTGTTAAAAACTTATCGTCATGACCTGTAGAACGTCATACCGCATCCGAATCAACAATATTAATTATTCCATAATGCAATACAATATTTTTAGCTAATTTAATTTAGTTTTAATGTCGTAAACTGTATTTAATTCATGTAATAAGTCAAAATTATTTTTATTTATTCTGGGTTGCGCTCGATCTTGCGCAATGTGTATGACCTCCTCCCACACCATGTCCATGTCCCTCAGCTCTGCTTCGAAGGAGCGGAACACAGTGTGAGAGGGTCTTCCTCGTCTTCGGGACCCTGATGGGAGGAAGAACAATAAATAAATACTCTAATAAATATTTCGTCATAATTCAGTGGTATCGGAATGGGTTAAAATTTGAATTAGATCAGAACTAGATCGGATTAAGATCGTTCCATGAATACCTCTCCTGTTTCATTTTTCCACGTTTTTATAAGGTCTTATTTTTGGTTCTTTCTCCGGGCGGAATCTTGGAATCGATTTTTAAACCAACTTCCCGAGTAGCTAGGCACTTGAAACTTTCATAATACCTCAGAGCACATTACAGTGAAAATGTATTATTTTAACTCTTCAAGACATATTTCAGCTGGATTGTATTCATTTTCAGTAAATTTTGTTTTGTATGGAACATGATAGTTGATGACAGCAGCATTTAATACCCAAACTTTTTAGCTTTGGGCTATTTTACATCACGTCCCGACTCTAACATTAGTTAATTTATTATGAAAAGGTCGTATAAGTGCACAATCTATGTGCAGTGTGTCCCAGTAAGTCCACCTCGAACGATAATGGAAGAAATGAAGGGCCTGTGATGAGTGCGTCGACGTATATGATGCGATGGTACCTACCATCACTTATATCCACAAAATTAAAAAAAAAAAACTCATAAAACCATACGGTATGAAATCAAATTGAATGTGCCCCAGTGTGATTGGGCTCATATTTCTGTGTCATTTCTTGTCAAAACTTGGTATCTGCCACGCGGAACGATAGTGGTCGGGATCCAACCGGCTTCCCCCGCCGGATCCACATTATAACCCGTCATCTTCCGGCCCATTTTTTATCCATTGTTTGACATTCAAATTACGGCCACCTTTGGGAGATCTCATCTGCAACTAATTCACCTTTTCCTCTTTTCGAAAATCTATGGTTTTAGTCTAAAAAACAGTTTGTAGTATTTTTTTGTAGTTAGTCGGCATCTGCACGATTTAATGCTACTTGCATCCCTGCTCTTTAGCAATTATGCCCTGATTTTAGAGAAAAGTTTGTTTCGAGTTTCTTGAAGTGAGATTTTTAAGGTTTACTTGGGTAATTTGATGTTTCTTAGGAATGAACTTCGTAGGTAGATTTGGCATACTTTGAGATTTCTAAGGAATATTATCATAGTTTTGTTTGGAGTTTCTTACGAGTGAGATAACAGGGTTTATATTGGGTATTAGGATTTTAACAGTTATTTATTAAGTCTATTTGAGTTAGTTCCAAGTCCTTATAAGTGAGTTTTTTTTATTTATTAAATTTTATTATAAGCGATTTTTAGAAGTCTTTCGCCATTTATATGTCCTAAGACGCTATCACCAGAATTGTTAGGTCTATTTTTTGTAGGTAGGTACTTTTTTAAGATAACGACAATTTGACCAGCTAAATACCGTTTAAGTTAAGAAAATATGCCAAGAATTAGGTAGGTGTTTGATTCAGGAGCCCAAATGCTACCAATTTTGAAGGCGACGTAGGTACTAGACCAGTGGCTACCAAGAGGTCTATATTATCAACCTATGGGGTTCCCTTAGATGTCTCTATGACATAGGGTTCCATGGAATTACATAGAATGGGAATACCAGTATGATAAATTCAAATTGTCTGTTTTAACTAATTCACGCTATATCTTCTTCTTCTTATAGTCGCTCACAATCAGACCTCCAGAGACCGAAGCCATTGGATCATGTCATCCGTTAGCGTAAACACCGACAAACATGACAAAGCGTCTACTACAGATAAAATGTTTGGGAACCTCTGTACTGGACCTTAAATTGCATCATTTATTATATGAATAATCAACATTTTAATGCAAATATTATGTTTGATTGATATTAAATCAAACTATTATGGGCGTACGATCATCTCCTACTTTTTTTAATAAGCTTATTATTAAACATAGCTTTTGAGCTTTTTTCACTTTTGAGAAATTTATTCCCCGAACCAACCGATTTAAACCTGTTGAAAAATCTCCGGTAGGATTCGAATCCGCATCTCATGTAATGCAGATGTACCTACCGCAAACCTATAGATAATATTAATATTATATTGGTATCGATTTCGTGTGGAATGCCTCATTAAATAAAAATAAAAAAAATATACCAAAAACATGGTATTGAGATTATAGAGCCATGCAAGATTTCTCAACATTATAAAAAAGTCTACGTTTTATTTTGTTTTATTTTTTTCCGATTGTTTCAAATATGAAGAATTATCTTATCGTACAATCTGCACATTGCCAGGTCAAACATATTCCGCGATGTCAAGTTCAACTATTTCTACACCACAAGGCATGCCTTTCTATCCGATGGAATTCAGGCAATGGAATTTACGACCTATTGAGTGTTTTGAACTGGTTAATATTAGTTACATAGTTCTCCGGAACGAATCGCCATTGCACTGAAATTTGAGTCATGTGAGAATTATAAGTGAGATACACCAAATTGTTCAGGATGAAATCTACATATAATTGATATTGATACGCGAAGGGAAATCTTTGTGACTATTTTTAAGGAAATTTCGCACACTAATAGTTTATTTAGTTTCTTAATATTTTTTAAAACAATACATTAAAATAGATTAAATTAATAAAAAAGACCTAGCAAACACTACTGTAAAGTTATGTACATATTTGATAATCACACACACTTCCACAGACTACTTCTAAAGATCATCAACTTCATTGAAACAAATGTAAAATGAAAAGCGCCTCTTAATGGTCGCAGAAAGCTTTTTGAAGACTGTATATATATTCAAATGGTGGAGCTGGAAATGGCGGGATTCAAATTGAGAATAGATTAATAGTGTTTGTCTTTAATAATAATAGAAAAAATTTTGTTTTGTTTGTTTGAAATGTCATTGTTTTTTAAAGAAAATTTTGAAATAGCGCTCGTTCATTATTTGATAATGAAACCTTAGTAATATTTAAGCTCAAGTTATGGTCGAATTTCGAGCACTGGTCAACCACTAGTTATAATAATATGGTCAACAGTTTTCGTTTGCTTTCTGTGAAATAAGTCAAAAATGTATTTCTTTTCACTTTTATTTCTGAATCTGTTCAATCTTTATTTTTAGTACAGATTCATTAAAAAAGGCATTGGGTACGCCAGTATTTGAATAATCTTTACAATAATACGGTTATTGTATTGTACTTACTTATTTTATTGTGTCATCGCATGAATCGTATATAGACTGTAGCATGACGGGTATCAGCTAGTAACTATTCAATAATAGTAATACACCAAAGTGTATCAGACAAAAATTTATGAAATACGCACATAAGTTTTATATTGCGTCAAAATGTATTTTCACATAAGTCTTATTTCGCGTGCAACGACAGTATATTGTGACGGATCGCAGTGCATCGAATAGGCTCATATGATTGAGTAGGTACCCATTGGTACCATCATTACCTCTCCTTCATTGAACTCAATCACAAGAACTCCGTCCATACCTACATCGAGCACTGGTGGTCATTGACGCGAGCAAGGAAAAGCCAACCAAGTATTATAATAATGTTATCTATATAGGTACAGTATTAATATATTGAACTGTAATAAACCATAGAAAATAGATTTAGTATTATACAATATAGGTACATACATAAAGCCTGAAGTATCACAAAAACAAAAATCCCTGTTTTGAGAAAAATTGATACCTACGTAGGAAATATGACAGAAAAATCGAAACTAGGTAGGTAGTAAATTTTTTTGATGCAAACATTACACTTGCCATGTTTCTTTTTTGAATGTCAATTTCAAATTTGAACAACGTGTTTGGACGTATTTGGAGGATGGATGGGCTTGTTCGTGTATGAATGGCCGGCATAACATTATTTAGAGTACTGTGATTTCGCCTTTTGGCGTACCTCAGGGTTCAGTCTTGGGTCCTATACTATTTACCAAAAACAACATCAGTAATAATCAATTAATTATTGATAGCCGTGTTTCTTAAAAAATACAATATACCTCTATATAATAAGTAAAGCTTGTTGGTGTCAATATTTATTTATATGTAGTTTTTTACGATCTGTATAATTCCTTATTTCATGGAAATTTTTCCCGTCATCCATGGTTTATCGCCGCAGCACATCTATACTGTGCTACTAATTATCATGAACTTGTCTATAAATAGAGGTTCGAGGGGGGAACCAGTTTACGACCTGCCACTGACTAATTATTACTTATAGAAAAAAATAAGTTAAGTTATCTATCTCTAGACGCAGGTTTTTCAGTTTATTTTTGCCATAAAAAAAGAAATAATGTAATCATTACTCTGAGAAAAGAGATGCTATGTATGCATGGAAACTTTTATGGGTTATTAAAATAATATATTACGCTATTATAGTATTCTTTTACATGTCTGTATAAGCAAAACAAAGTGAATAACATTGGCCAAAAAAAAACAGACAGAAATCAACGTGACAATCGATGGAACACCAGTCGAACAAGTCACCAAGTTCAAATATCTTGGCGTCAGCATGGCATCCAGCATTGACATTTATAGGGAAGTAGGTTTTGGAGCAGACACAAAAAGCTGCAGCCATATCAGGATTCCTTAGGGACTTAGAGAAGCAATATGGAAAAACCATCATAAGAATATCCCATGTAAGGTCAGAAGAATATATTATAAAACATTCGTCCGTCCAATTATATCGTGTTATTTTCAAACATGATTAGTAAACCTTCCACAAAATTTATTGGAATCAAGTTGCTCCAAATTCGGCTCACTGTATATGGGTAGCTGCTCACTGAATAAAGGGCAGCTGCACATGGCTGCTAGATAGCTTGTGCAATGGTTTTCAAGAAAAGAGGACCCCCTATTGAACGGCCGTTATACAAAGAAAAATCAAATTTTCAATATCACTAACTAATATTGCAAAAGTTTTTGAATTGAACCTTTTTGCTTAGTTCATGCATTTTATTTCAGTGGGCGTCTTGTTTCCAAGCTGCGCTCATTACACCAAACGTCGAGCTTACACTACTGTCTCTTTCGCGCTTTCATTATTTTATTGCAGGCAGTGAAAGAGATAAACATACGGTACTTTTCTCAAAGAATACTGCGTTCGTAGTGTTATGGCCGCTCTAAGCATTACAGTGTTGCTAGTCTCATTAATTTTCTGCCACACTGAGTATATTTTAAAAGTAACTATTATTAACATCAAGAAACTGTAAAATACAAAGTGTACCGTAAAATGCTGGAAAATAATAATGAGAGTAGTTTTGTAAAGCCCGATAACATAAGGGAAACACAACATGGTAACAATAAAGTTGTAAGTACATTGATACTAAAACGCACAACTCCACCGTCCAAGTCCCCTATTGTTGATCATTTACTAATTATTATTGTATATTTATATGAGTGGTTCGTTTTACGTTCATCAGCTGTTCACATGGCTTCGAGTTACACTCGTAAAACGTGTTTGCTCACTTGGTACCTACATCTCTGCCGTATAATACCACTCGGAAACACATTTGGTCTATGGGTTTCCAATGGAAAGCACTAACGCCTCTTGTGATCCATTTTTATCAAAAACGTACAACAGAGATTAATATTCTTCTCTAGTCTTTTCCCGTCTACTCCTGGACGAATGCTCCTCCATCTGCATCCAGTTCATCTCAATATTCCGTTCCGCATCTTCTCTCCATCTTAATTGTGGTAATGCTATGCTACATTTTGTTAATTATTGAGGTCTTTATTTTTCAGCTAAACTTATACCCACATGTCCTCCCCACTGCCACCTTGATCCAGGTGCCGCCAAACCTTATAATAATTATTATTACAATTCATAATCTTTAAAATTGATATTTTTAAGGGTGAAAATGCTAAAATCTACTGCAAAATCTTTCTATATATCAAACATATCTTTTATGTCTACTTATGAAAAGCTTTAGGGTATTAATTGTATAAGATATTTTTCAAAAGGGGCTATAAAATCATTTTGATTTTTATTTCTTTTTCATATGAGTATGTGGATATTTCAGTTTTAAGCACCAATAATTTCCTTATCAATATATTATTTGAAGGAAATGTCACTTTAAAAAATGGTAAAAGAAACTGGTCTCTAAAATCGGAAACAGCAGCTGTCAAAATAATTAACAGAAAGGTTTATCGTTCAAGAAAGAATGATGAAACTATTAATGGTGTGCGAGAGATCGTCGAATTAATTTGTTGATATATTGGTGAAATATTACTAGTGATAAAAAATGTTGAAGAAGCGAAAGAATGCGGAAATAGAAGAGAAACCACGTTAGTGGCATATCATTAAAAAAGGATTGTCGGGACATAACAAAAAGTTAACAATCATAAACGACCCTGGGTTGTTAGAGAAAATGGCTAAAAGAAATTAATACTTTTATGTAGACAGAGGAAATATGAAATAAAACTTAACGACTTCTCATGTTAGAGCCACTAATGAGGTCTTTTACCATTCTAGAATTTCCAACACTCAATACTCACTCATATACAGACCAGAACATTAATTAATTCAATATGCCGTGATGCGCCAGCTTATAAGCTAGCATTGAAAGCTGTCATAACATTATTTAGAGAACTGTAAGATACTCTCCTAGATTAATTATTTTAATCAATTTTGGCATACCCCAGGGGTCTATCTTGGGTCCTATACTATTCACATATCAGAAAATAGATCAAAATTGTTGATTTTTGATAGCCGTGTTTAAAGCATAGAGAAGAACGTATCTAATGAAATTGCTTCAATTATTTGCTAGACCCTGTGGAGGTTTGATACAAACCTAAATTCATGGAGTGTTGATAAAAACCGCTTTATGGCTTTTTTTCATTTGTCCAGGTGAAAAATGTCAATGAAATAGTGTTGAAGATGAATCAAAAGCCTTGAGAGCAATTGTAGTTCCGTTGATGTTGACGCATAGATCATCTTCAAAACTTGTTTTATGGAAGTTTTTTCTTCATGCCCACTTGCTTTTTTTAAGCATATTAATTTGTAAATCCAACATTTTTATCATCGTCCGCAGACATCAATTTGCTTTATAATCCGCAGCATAGAGCTGTCAGGACTAGTTGACAAATATGGACATGTTATCTGCAACACGTTGGAGTGCTATGCAAATATTGATTCTAAGAAAAAAATTGTGTCTTTTTTATTTGGAATGACGGAATCATTTTCAACGCCGACATTATCATCAATTCTATGTTTATTTTATTTTTGATTTCAATTCAATAACATTCTTGATATTTTTATTTCATGACACAAGGCTGAAAAATACTCAGAACTCTAAAAACGGTATTATTCTATTTCTTCTTTAGTTATGAATGTGATTGACTAAAAAATAATTTTACTTAGTAAATAAGCTATACCCTTTCGGATGCGGATCTGATATTGATAATATCATCCGAAAGGCAAAAAATGTCATAAAATATCATAGCAATGGCAAAAAAGTCTCAGCTAACAACGCTGTATAAGTTTCTAATACCTAACTGTTTCGTATTTGCAGATATAACCAAAATAGATGATGCGAATTGAAAAAAAATTGCAGTATCGGCCATAAATGGTTTATTTTTTATTATCGTATACACACTTAAATCGGTTTTATCCGTCCTTAATGGGTCTCAATTATTTTACACTTCTACGTTGAGAACTGCGGACGTTTCGACAATTTCTTCCTGTAGCAGTGGTTGTACGTAGGAACCTCTAATCACATATTTATTCGCTGTGATATTTCCTGCGAATGTCTGTTGAAGCAACTGGCGACTTACTTTTGAAAAATGTCTCCCGCGCGGCCGCGGTTTGATTGGTTTTGTCATTTGTTTGTAGAGAGTTTCGCGAGGGTTTAGTTAAGAGTATTTCTACCTTAATACTGCGTTACGGACGAACTTACCAATTATTATATGTATTTGATGAACGTATGCTCAAGCATCTTGTAAACGATGCAACCACTTTCTGAAATTGTGACTGACCATTACCACCAAAAGAAACAAAACGATGATACTTATCCAGATTGTTTCACCCAACATATAAAATGGCTAATTTAATCTATTTGTTTCAGCGAAGGATTATTCACTTGTCCGGTGAACGCCTCCCCTATCGACTACGCTAAGGTAAGCACCACACCTCATTTAATTCCACATTTGAATTTTGGCCGTATAATTGCAGCTTGAATTTTTATAGGTAGGTACTACCAACGTTTGTTAAGATGTTTCGCGAGGTTTGGAGACTAGAAGTAAGATTCTGTAAAAAAACTTTGTTCCAATCCTGCCGTGTTCTTGAGATCTTTCACCATATTTGTTTATCAATCAATTCTCACTTTTTTACTCCGTTTAAGGGCATAACAAGAGCTCTCCACTATGCTCGATTTCATGCAGTTTCGATGAACACAAGATGCTCTTTTTTATATTGAAGATTGATTTCTTCAGGCTGCGTCGTCACAAGCACCTATAACCTCGGCTCCAGCGCTGCAAGCCAAGCCACCCCTCCGGTTTCCCCTCGTGAATGTCCTGGATACTCCCCGAGAACTTTCTAGTTTGGCACTTCTCCACCAAATATGTCATTGAAGTGTGTTCATGATGGGTATTGAGTTGTTAAGTTGTCAAAAGAATGTAACACCGTGTAAACTACCACACTATCACACAATTAACTTTACTTTCCAGCTCTGGCTCTATGTTCTCTAGTATAAAGGCACCCTGAGATTAATATTTCTCCCACTTTTAAAGGTATATGTAACTATTTGTCCGAATAAATAATCATTTAATTCACATAAAAAGATACATCGACAATCTTATTATGGAATAGCTCAGTTACAAAGATATCTAGTATATTAAATGTCATTTTACTTTATATGCGGCTGCTATTTCTACCGCAAACATATCCGCCCGTATGATCTATATTATAGATTGTGATGTTTTGGGGTCTTTAAATGTTTAATTTACTAATTATGCTGGTAGATCATAAAAGTAAATTAAACTATATTAAATGCTCGCACGAAAATCTATCATTTATTTTGTTTTTGTTGTTTCAATTCATTAAAATGAATGTAATGATAACTTAATAATATAACATGGGGTATACATTAGTGCCGGCGCACCCAGCGTGAGCCCATCACCTCTACTATTATGTGGAGGAGATGGACTTGGCTGGGACATGTGTTAAGGATGCCCAATGACAGTTGGCCGAGGAGAGCGCTGTTTTTCCTCCCATCAGGGTCCCGGAGACGAGGAAGACCCTCTCATACTGTGTTCCGCTCCTTCGAGGCAGAGCTGAGGAATCTGGACATGGTGTGGGAGGAGGTCATTAACGTTGCGCAGGATCGAGCGCAATGGAGAGCTCTTGTTGCCTCCCTATGCCCCTAAGTGGGGTCTAAAGGGAGTTTGGATTTGGATACATTAGTGATTTATGACTTCATTTAAGATTTTTCCGATAGATGTCACAATTATAACGGTAATAGATTTAATTAGTATAAACTCAGCTACCCTCGCAATTCGAGCAGGACATAATAATACTAAACTAACCCAAAAACACTCTTCTTTTACCATCCGGCAGTCACCATGGACGTCGACTTTCAAAGAATGGCGGGAAAGTTTGACACATCTATGAACATTCCAAAAACAAAAATAAACATATCAAAGTGGAAGAAGAAAATTACTGTAAAAAAAACTCGAATAATGCCGTAGAGTTTCAGAAGTCCGCTATAAGTTCTGTTAAAATATAATATTTACATTTAACATTTCTTTTAAAAATGAGAACTGTCAAAATTGTAGAAAACAAAACAAGCATAATCAATCCACACCTTTAAACGATAGTAATTAACGTAACCACAGACAAAAGAATAATTTATCATTTTCAATTAGAATATTTTCTTCGTCAAGTTTAATATTTTCAAACAATATTCCATTCATTAGCGGCAAAGATTCCTTTATTTACCAGTAATTATCATTAACTATGAGATGAGAATGTTAAAATATCACCGTCTCTTTCTAACTAAGTACTTAATGCTCTCCTCAATATTAAAAACTAGTTTTTTAAAGGCGCCCGTGGCGCCCACCTATGGCCTTTTTATGCAAACTTTACTTTCTCATAGCATAGCTGTGAGCATTCACATGTGATACTTCAAAATACTTGGTTGATTCAACTCTCTTCATGAAAACTCAAAAAACAACGTGAACTTTTTATAACAAACTTTACATATGTATGGCTTTTCAACGCTACGAATTCACATGAAAATCTTTAAAAAATTACTCTAGGTGTGTAAACTTTTTATTGAAAACATGGCATTCGTATGGTTTTTCTCCGCTATGATCTCGTGTGTGTGGATTAAAGATTCGTGATTTGGTAAACTTTTTCATGGAAACTTTGTTTTCTTATGGGCGAATTCATTTGTGTGACTGTAAAGCACTCGATGATAGGTTATAACTATTCATGATAATATAACTATTATTTATAAAAATGCAAAAAAAAAACTTTTTATTACACACATTGCATTAGTAAGGGTTTTCTTGGCAATGAAATCGCGTCTGTGAATCTGATTTGGTAAACTTTTTCAGACTTTAAAGCACTTGATATATTTTTTTTATAACAAATTTGGAACTTTTTCTAACAAAATATGCATTTAAATGGCTTTTATCATGATTTATCATTTGATTGATTAAAATTTTTATCGCAATGGTTGCATTCGTATGGCTTTTCTCCGCTATGAGTTCACAAACTTTTTATTGCACACATTGCATTAGTAAAGCCAAGTCCGGCTGTGGGGAAAAGTTTTTTTTGGCCGAATACTTAAGTGATACTTTACAGCACACGGTTGATTGAACTATTTATGCAAACTTAAAAAAGAAAAAACTTTTTATTGCAAACTTACCATTCAAATAGCTTTTAGCATGTCATTGGTTGTTTAAATTATTTGATTGATTGAACTTTTTATTTCAATTATTGCACTCGTATGGCTTTTCTCCGCTATGAGTTCGCATGTGATTCTTTAAATTACTTGAAACCGCAAACTTTTTAGACTTTAAAGCACTTGATATATTTTTTTTATAACAAATTTGGAACTTTTTCTAACAAAATATGCATTTAAATGGCTTTTATCGTGATTTATCATTTGATTGATTAAACTTTTTATCGCAATGGTTGCATTCGTATGGCTTTTCTCCGCTATGAGTTCACAAACTTTTTATTGCACACATTGCATTAGTAAAGCGAAGTCCGGCTGTGCGGAAAAGTTTCCTGATTTGTCAATTTTTTGGCCAAATACTTAAGTGATACTTTACAGCACACGGTTGATTGAACTATTTATGCAAACTTAAAAAAGAAATTAAACTTTTTATTGCAAACTTACCATTCAAATAGCTTTTAGCATGTCATTGGTTGTTTAAATTATTTGATTGATAGAACTTTTTATTTCAATTATTGCACTCGTATGGCTTTTCTCCGCTATGAGTTATGTCATTCTTTTAATTACTTGAAACCGCAAACTTTTTATTGCACTCATGGCATTAGTGAGGCTTTTCTTCACTATGAAGTCCCGCTGTGCGTAAAAGTTTCCTAATTTGGTACACTTTGCTTTCTTATGAATGACTTCGCATGTGAGTTTTTAAATAACCCGAAAAATTGTTTTTTTCTACGTCAAGACCTTTATAAAAAGTGCTCAGCCACCAGGCATACCTAATAATATTATTATGTCACTGTCAGCTGTCAGCCGTATTAATAGAACAAAATTTGTCTTTGTTTTTATTTTTCTCTTTTTGCGAGTGGCGTGCCATCTAGCGGCGTTAATGACATCAGTCAGTCAGTCAGGCAATCAGTCAGTCAGTCAGTCAGTCAGTCAGTGAGTCAGTGTTCAAGACAAATATTATATAGATTGTCATACAGTCGATTACTGTACTATATTGTTTCCGCATTCTTCACAGTTAAAACATGAAATTGGTGGGATGTCGCGTGCAACTTAATGGTACCAATATTACGAAGAAGAAAAAACAAGAGAGACGTTTTCACCAATTTTACTGAAATTTAATTGAAAGTTTGCCTATTACAGCGCGACAATAGTAATAATAATCTGTAAGTAATCTAATAGCACTAATTTAATGTTCTGTTAATTATTTTTCATTTGTTACAAATACAGCACTCTTATTCCATTAATAATCTCAATGTTGTTTATTATAATTATTGCAAGTGGCAACTCTGATAATAATTGAAAGAACAATAAACATTCTTCAGCGCGTGTGTTCCACCTCTGACGTTACTTCCTTGAAGCTATTTATGGGAATCAACAAACGGAATGCGTGAATACACGCCATTTTAATAACAATTTTGTTCTTTTTCATAGAAAGCCTCTCCATTGTTCTTCGCCATAAACCATAGACTAACTAAAATTCTTTAAGTAAAATCATTAATAGTATCGAGCTCTAACTTAGTTAAGTGAAACTTGTGAAATCGGTTCGAAGAAAATGTTCGAATTTTTTTAAATTTGGATAAAATAACTACTGTTCCATCCCTAAAATAATTAATCTCTGTTCGTAAACTCAGATAATTAGCGCGCTTTAACTAGTTGTTTTGTTTGTTTTTTTATGGAGTTTCATAATTGATGGTACGATTTCTTTAATCTATGGAAAGTAATTTCGACAGTTATTTGACAATTGAACGAACAGCTTTTTCGAAAACACGAAACTTGTACGTTTGAATAGATTAGAACTGCTCATTAGACGTCTATTTTTATGGTACTCATCAATAAAAACATATTTCTTGAAATGGTTACATGGACCAGATTGATTAGGGAAATCGCCAAGCACATAAAACTAAGGAACGTATATTTTTCAACAAGACAAAGTTAATGAGAATTTGAGACAATATCTACTTATGAATTTCTACCAGCCAACCGGTCCCATTATTTATAAAACAAATAAATATTTACAAATATAACAAATTAGAGTCACGCCAAATCTTATAAGATTTGTCGGCGTGTTCTCTTTCTATGTTCATTTTAAAATATAAACTCAATAATATACTACATTAAAATAACCTAAAATTAAATATTCAGTTTTTAGTTTAAAAACTAATTATACAAAAACCCACACTTTATTAACCATTCCTTGACTAACTTTTTTGCAATATTTTTACTTTTGCACTCCTTAATAGATGCCGGCATCATATTAAGTATCTTTGGCACGTTATACTCGAATGTTCTTTTACCGTATTTATTATTAAATTTGGGGACCACATACCCGTCATTAAACTTAAATCTAGTGTGGTGCATATGTCGCGGTTTATCTTTATATTCGGTTTTTGAAAACTGGTCAAGGACCATTCTCTGCCAGAACAAGCCTTTAGCTGATAACACATTCAATTTTTTAAAATATAACGAAATATTATTACGAAATATAAATAAATAAATGAAATTCTTCTATACCTACTTAGGTTTTAGCCCGCGGATTATAATGTTTAACGCAATCTCTACCAGTCAACCGGTCCTGTCCAATCTGTAACAGGATCCCGAACCCGAGTAGAAATTCATGTGAAAAAACACATCGAAAATTCATAACTGGGATTGAAACTCGGTACCCCTTGGTAAAAAGTCAGCGCATATATCGCAAGGCTATTGAGGTCGGTGACGGCATACTAATCCTTGAATTACAAGATTTTTAAAGATCTTCTCAACATGAATTTCAGTAAATTCTGACACTACAAGGAAAAAAGCCGGGACTTATTTTCGAAGTTATAGAAGTCTATAAACCACGGTGCAATACGTTCCCAATAGAATGAGTCGCCGGTAATCCAGGAAAAAAATCTATAGAAGTCCCAGAATTTATCAAGCAAAGAATATATAACTTGAAGAAAGGATTTTAGGCGTTTCTTTCACGTAAGCAAGCATAGTAGATACCTACTCGAGATCACGCTCACAAGGATTTGAACCCTATAATCTTCCTATGCTATATGATTAGATAGTTTCCATTATAATTGTTTCGAAAAGTCCATGGGTTGCGTTGGTTCAGGCATAGATTATGTGTGCATAAATGCAGGTAGGTATAGAGTTCGCCCTGTTTGCGCATCTAACTGTTGCAGAGGCTGTTGGGTAAATGACTTCTCCGCGACCTTGCCGCACTAACGGGTTCTGGACAGCCAGCGTCTTGAGAGTAACCAGTACCTAACCACATTCGCCAACTTTCTACACACAGTTTTGCGAAATTATATTATTATTGTTCCTTCCAGTCCGGTTTAGTTACAATTATTGTAATCTTAAGTCCGATCTTTACGGCTGTCGTTACATTTGCATTTTTTCGAATGAATAAAATGTTTATATCGTCATTGCTTACAATGTTTCATTTGTTTGTGCTCGCAAATGTAGACAAAATCGATTGTGTTTTTATTTTTGTGTTGAATGTGTATGCTGTTTGTCTAATGCCGACCATACAACATCAAGGCTTCTTGCCTGCTGCGTGTTTCAGTCAGTTATACTTGATGGCGTATGGCTAACAATTTGGCATGGGAGGCCTAACCATAATTTCACCTTACGGCTTATCAGTTTTTCAGCGCTGCAGGCACGGCGATAGGGCTGATTGTGTGTGGCAGGGCAAGGATTGCATTGATAAAAACATCAAAAATTGATCCCAATATACATAATATATCCAGTATATTGTTCAAAATAAAAAACTATGTTCGCGGTGTTTCTAGTAAAAAATATTAGAACAAAGTCGATTCTGTAACAGTTCCTTCTATGGCGTAGACTAAAAAAATGAAGCTTTATGGAAAGGTCAAAGGGTAGACTTATCCCGAAAAATCTCTTGCCAACCAATAGAATCTTCTAAAAAAACCCTTTTAAAATAATTCTTTAACTGACAGACGTTCCAAAATTATCATATTATTTCCTTTAGATTGACTCGCTATTCGATCAATTTGCAATAAAATCAACGCACCTGTGCAATTAGTGTGCATGTCCCGCTAAAAATTTAGAGGCTACTGTTTTTATGCTAAAATTACACAATTCAAAAATGTTTTTCAAAATTTTCTAAAATAAAAAACATTACACACAGAAAGAATATAATTGAACTCAATCAACTTGATCACGGTAAATATGCGAAAAACATTTTTGGCGACCATTACGAAAATTTTAACATTTTGAACATGCCATACCTGAAAACACCTTCAAATTGGTCAATTTCTTGTGGAATATGGCTCGGGTCATGTTATATAGGTTGACATCACTCGACATTACCCGTGATGTTATTTTTTTTGCTTAAAGCTTGATTTAAGCGTAAATGACCCGTTCTATGTATAAAATTGAAATAAATTTATACGTGTTGTTCATGGAGAAATTTTGTTTGCCTCCCTATGGTCCTCTATGGAGTGTGTAGCGTGTATGATGGGGTATTCATTAGTTCCATCAGCTAATCATGATGATAGAACAGCTGTACGTTTGGAACATCTTTCCATTGTTTGGGCGTTCATTTGTCATGTTAGGGTGACCATAAGCCCACTGATACTGATGGAACACTTTTACTCAGTTATGTACTTACTTATTTTTGTATGTCATCGCATCAAGCGTATAAAGCAGACTTTATGTTAGATTTTTATCATCCTTGATACTTGCACTTATTATTGGAGTAATGTTAGATACTAATGATTTCATTTTCTCGAATAAATTCAATCTACAATACTAAGAGCTTCATGGTAAAATGTTAGTTAAAGGGATCTATCAGAGAGATGGTAATTCATGTTGGGTTTATTATTTTATTTATTTTTATTTTACTAAACAAATATACAAACAGTGATATTATTACAAACAATTACACAAATAGTATGGACAACAAAAACACCAGTAAAGTATGTATGTAGACATTAACAGCGAGTGGCTTAAAAGTAAGACAAACAACAGAAAAAAGGAAGAAAAAAAACTTGTAGATATAAATAAATTAAATATGTGCAGGCTCAGCTGGGAATAATGGGAAGAAGGAAAAGAGTGAGGGATAGGAATAAGGGACATGGAAAAAGCAAGAAGATAAAGAAGTTATTGCTCTGACGTGAGGTGTGTTCTCACGTTATAAACTATAAATTAGCTTTCCCGACAGACGTTCTCCTGTAGTCCTTACAATGAATATCGATTTAAAAATTTGTTATTTATACAAAAATACGTATAAAATGTGTTTGAATATTTAAAACAATATTTATGAAAGCTCGAACAAAATGCCATCAAAAATCTTTCGGTGCGGTGGATTCGAGCGCAGGTGCCGACCATCTTCCTCTTTTCTAAGCGTGGGAGTGTTTTTTTATTCACTTTAAGCGAACCGTGACAGTTTGATTAAACAGGCCTGCTGATTAAATACTGCTGCCAAATAGTTAACCAATTTTTTAGATGCTTTTTAAAAAAATATTATCCAAAAAGGATAAATTTCTTAATATTTAATGATATCTGAAAAACCTTAGGTATCCTTTCTGTATTAAACGTGTATTTTAACTAAGAATTTATTTATTTCTAGTAAAATTCATCACTCATCATAAGAGATTTCTCCTTTGCGATGAGATTTATTCAATTCTTGTGATCGTTAGGTATAACAACTTTACTGTCGTCATACTGAATTTATTTTGTGATTGTTGTACGAGTATGTGTGTATAATATGTATATCTTTTCCACTATTGTATATTTTTAATCTTGGTCAAATTGTTCTTATGATTAACCATATTATTTGTTTTAAAGACTCTGGCCGTATATTTTGTGCAAAAAAAAAAATAAACAATCGATGGTCACACTACTCATATTTAAGTGCAAGGTGTTTCGCCCATCCTATAACAATACAATAAACCTGAGTTAAAATTAAATGTTTTTTTTTCACTCCACTCCGTGTTCAAATCAGCTATTCTCCGAGTATCTTTCGGGGTTGGCTGCAAGGACAAAACATATCAGAGGGAATTATTTTGTATCAATCAATATACTATTCAATATTGATAGATTCTTTGTAAAGGTTATTGCACGCCTTAAATGGTTGTCCAACGTGCAAACCATATCCTCACTTCTATCGTATTCTCATACCTTTGAAAAATGTCCACTATTATTCATTACCCAAATGGGAACTAGCGGAGGCTCCCTGATAATGTACCAGGCAAATTCATCAGGGTGAATCATCATAGCCTTACTTTATAGAACACAATAGAACTAATAGGTTGAGACGAGCGGCATATTTTGGTTTCTTAACCTGTTACGGAATAAAAAGTTCTTTAGTTCAAGGCAAGGCCTCATTCTCCAAGTTCTTTCTTTTTCACTTACTGTTCTTCTTATGGTCGCTCACAATTTGACCTCCAGAGACCATAGCCATTGGATAGCGTCATCCATCAGTGCGTGCAAGTCCTGCTGGCAGTTCCTCTTTGAATGCGTGCATATTATGGGACACTTGTTTATCAGATGATCGATTGTTTGTTTCAACTCATATGCGAGTGGTGGTGAATCCATCCATCTTCATATAATTAATGTAGGTTTGAAGCGGTGGAGCCTACTCAAATCTTAAAGACGAACGAATTTTCTTCTAATATAACATAAATCTTAACCATATATTATGACCACATATTTTAACCATAATAAGAGCTATCTACCAAAATCTAAAAAAAAACCTTGACTTTGAAGTTTAGTGATAGGCGCCAACAATCAAACATCCTACCACAAAAATCATACCACAAAAAAAAACAAGGAACATCTGCTCGTCAGACAGGATTTATTCCTTATATCCTTTTTGATTATTATTATTTTTATTTCTAAAGTTGCGCAGTAAAAAAAAAACAAGAGTTTTTTATCGCGTTTGCAGCAACGGGGTCAAAAGCCGGCCCGCAACAGATCGACTTCTTAAAAAACTATCTATATAAATATTTTTTCAATTTTATTATAGTTATTATGTGTGCGTGTTCTTTTGTATATTATTTTCACAATTTGTTTGATCAAGTAGTTACGAAATAAGACATTGTAAATGCCGGTTTGCATCATTCATTTCTATAGCCTTTGTCTCACAGCTGTTCAAAAGAACTGGCTACAAAACACAAAGTCACATTAATGTTAGATATATATTTTTACCTATATCCTTTATCGTCGTTGCGCATAAAAAAAATTCCAAATCTCTAAGTAAGTTGAAGCTCTCTACCAGTCAACCGGTCCCGTCCAATCTGAGACAGAATTCCAACCAAAAGAAATTTCATGTGAAAAAACACAGAAAATTTTTGACCCCACCGGGACCTCTTGATCTGAAAAGTCGACGCCTATGCTACTTGGCTTCCGACTCGTTAAATGTGCTTATTAAAGCGCGTTTAGATACTTTGTTTTTTTTAGTTGTGCTTAAGTGCAATTTTTAATCAAATTAAGGAGTGTGCACAATTTTGTTAAATTTACACTTAAACCTTAAGCTTTGCATGAGCATAAGTGTCATATTTTATGTGCAACAGCGATAATGTTGTAGAGAGTTTCTTTTTAAAAAAAATCTTAGATTATTCTAGTGATAATGTCTACGCGAGACGGTCGAAAGTTCTTCAGCTCATTAAAAAAATCGTTTAAAACGCAACTAAATTACTAAAATTAATTTTCACTACCTATGTGTATTTTAAACACACTTATTAATTTAAAAATGTAAAATTGGTGTATAATGTAAATTCGCTCACCAAATAACATGAGACAGTGTTGCTAGTAAACAGATGCACATAATGGAAGGTATCTACACATTTTAATTTACAACAAATATATTCAAATATTATACTTGGCCATCACGACATATTCTTATTCAAAAGATATGCCGATTGTTTGATACAGAAAAAACTAACCTCTACACCTACAGGTAGGTATATTATAGTAGGTAGGTATATACCTGCCTACTTGACTCTGTAAGAACTTTGGCACATTTGGGTGCGGCAAACAGTCTTTTAATGGATGTAAGCCATCATCTGAGAGATTGCGAGAGTATGAGAGTATTCAGGATGTCTCTGACTAAATGGTTGATGATGATTGGAAGGGAAAAATCACAGACTGAACTATTTCACACATTAGTATAGATAGAGTGAAAGATGAATGTTAATTTAAATTAAATTGATTCAGTATATGTATTGTGCTCAAACCGCCTCAACACAGGCATACGCCTAGTGAGGCTATCAAATATGTTTTATATCATCATGTAATGTTGTATTGAATTTTGTATAAATATGTAAACGAATGAATAAATAAATAAAAAAAAAAAAAAAAAAAAAAAAAAAAATGTAATCTTGTGTCTAAGCTTTTGAGAAAACCAAGGTGTCAAGTCCATTTTTTGTTTACTTAAAATTGGTCTTACGAAGAAGCAAAATTGGTTAATCAAAATCATCGAATAAACCATCAGCTTTGACAAATGCTAATATTTTATCAAGATTCCCGATCTGATAAATCGCATTTCTAAGCTTAAATTAATCAATCAATACTCCCTGTCTGACCCCACTCAGGGGCATTGGAAGGCAACAAGAGCCCTCCACCGCACTCGATCTTGCGCGGCTTCAATGACCTCCTCCCACACCATATCCAAATCCCTCAGCTGTGATTGAAAGGTAAGATTGAGCAATGGCGGACTTCTTTGATAGGCACGTAACCCAAGCGACAAAACGGACGAAACTTATCTTTGTTTGGCGCCCTTGAAAATCCCAGAGAAACCCCAGCGAGTCGAACATCTGTATGGAAAGGTGATCTGGTAATCTTTGTGGGCAGGGAATGGATGGAGAAGGCGTAAGATAGATATCAGGAGTGGATGAAAATGTAGGAGTGCTACGTTCAGGAGTGGACGGTGTCAGGCTGGAAGAAGTAGACCTCAATGTGATAGCTACAAACAACGGTTATAGAGAGAAAATTAGAATCAACCTCTGAATATGCTAGTTTGGGTATTTTCAGAGAATGCAATCTTCACGGGTACCGAATAGAATCTAGGAGGTTCATCCGAACGCAAGGAGAATAGTATGCAGACCCAGAATAAGTACTTTAGAAAGACGAGGTTAAGATGAAGGTTGCATAGTTCCTGCCGCTGACAT
This sequence comes from Mystacides longicornis, assembly GCA_963576905.1. Classification (NCBI taxonomy): domain Eukaryota; kingdom Metazoa; phylum Arthropoda; class Insecta; order Trichoptera; family Leptoceridae; genus Mystacides; species Mystacides longicornis. The sequence goes on along the minus strand of OY756433.1, from coordinate 2,856,024 downwards.
CCTGGAGAGCTGCATGAGAAGACAGACCGAGTCGCAGGCAAAGATTAAAGATCTAGTCCTGAAAAAAAGGTCACAAGAATCTAGACATAATTAGAACGTTGTGCAGCAACAAAGCCAATAGGCAATAAAGATGAGACATTTACAAAAATGGATATAGTCATATCCTGACGCCAAATACCCGACAGCAGTCGCAGTCCTTAAATTTGGTTGCTCTCTTGTTCTCAATATTTTCCAACTTTTATCTACTTGTTGCATACATGAGATTTTTCGACATGTTGAGAATTCTCATGATTAGGAGTTTTGGAGACTTAAATATTACCACCTAATGGCGAACGTTGTTAACGAAAAGTGATCACACTAAGCCAGCCTTCAAAATAACAGTAGAAGACGGTCGTAAGTCCGTAGTGGTTTGTTCCATTAAAAAATCGAACATCAGTAATGAATTCTTAGATTTTTTAGTTGTTACATATTCATAGATTAAAGAGACCCGTTAAAGCTTCTGCCAATGCTGTTTTGTGGAGTGGAGGTTTGAATCCTTAGTGTCAACCATGCATAGAATTGAGGCGTTTGAACTCTCTCCTTACCAAAGAATGCTCCGGTTCCATGAATGGATCGCGTTACTAATAAAGAACTCCTGAGGGTAATGAATAATGAGTGTGAATTGCCGAAAACTTTGGCTATGTTATCTTCCAAGTTGAAAAATATGCTGATACAGTAAAACAATTGTAGAAGGACAAATACATATAAAACCTGTTTGGTATCCAGTCAATGGTTCTGCTGTTGATATCTTGTGTCTTTGATTGTGGTACGGCGCTTTTGAGTTCGCTGCTTGTCCACGAGCCGGTCTGTGCAAGTCCAAACAAGTGTTCCGCATCCTGCAGGTATTTGGGTTAAGTTGGATTAGGATGAGGCGTGCTAATATACAGCCGGATACAGAACACAATAGAGGTTAACGACTTCTTTATTCTTGTGTCTGCGTCGGTTCTCATTTTTTTTATGTAAAGTAAAGTGACACGACATCTTGATGGGGGACCATTTAGTTACAAGGACACTAAACACATGTGTAAGTATAGATATTATTGTCACCTGTTTTTTTCATTGAATAAAAATGTTTGGCAAAAGTTGTTCAATGGCTAACATGAAATAATTGTTAATAAGTACCTAGTAGAAAAGTGCGTTGTTCTTTCTCCCATCAGGGTCTCAAAGACGAAGAATACCCTGTCATACTGTGTTTAGTTTCTCCCATCAGGGTCTCAAAGACGAAGAATACCCTGTCATACTGTGTTTAGTTTCTCCCATCAGGGTCTCAAAGACGAAGAATACCCTGTCATACTGTGTTTAGTTTCTCCCATCAGGGTCTCAAAGACGAAGAATACCCTGTCATACTGTATTTAGTTTTTCCCATCAGGGTCTCAAAGACGAAGAATACCCTGTCATACTGTGTTTAGTTTCTCCCATCAGGGTCTCAAAGACGAAGAATACCCTGTCATACTGTGTTTAGTTTCTCCCATCAGGGTCTCAAAGACGAAGAATACCCTGTCATACTGTGTTTAGTTTCTCCCATCAGGGTCTCAAAGATGAATGATGAAAGATGATCTTTGAGCATAGAGTTTTGGATATGATTTAAGAGGAAGTTAGACACTGCATAAGACCGAGCGGTTATTGCCTTCCTATCTAGGGTTGTTTGCCAATTGCCGTATATCAGGAATTCTCCGAGTGTCCGAAATCAAAGGTTTTTCCCGGAATGTGGAGGATTCCACAATTATTCATCAAAAAGGCAACTTAACTCACTGATTTTGATTTTGTCTACATTTGTCTTGAATTGGCAGTACCCTCTATGTATTTTGGTTTTGGTTCGAACTGAAATAAGAACGTTTCAAAATTTAATAATTAAGTTCACAACTGGTTCACGTGAATTAAAATGATTTGAATATTAGTCTCATTAGTAGGGAATCCAATCCCGCATCAAATTCACGATCCCGCAAGCCTGCGGGATTGGTGACCTCAATCCCGCGGATCCCGCGGGATCAGCGGGATTGACATTTATTTGTTTGAAGTAGGTTATTATTATTAAGAAAACAATGAAATAAAAATAAGTAGGTACACATTTTTTTAATTATTAGAAGTGTTAGCAATTGAAAATAATGATATTTTAGAGGTGGGTATAAAAAATCCGCTTCTTTTAGGGAACGATATAATACAACATTTGGACGTTTAAGCTTTTAACATTGTGATTCGTATTGACAAATGAACACATTTATTGATTTAAGAGGCACAAAAACTAGTGATTTTTTTCTGATAATACTACCGAAGAAATCATAAAGTGTCTAAACGTTGTAGACGGAATTGACTTTACATAATTGTGAGCAGTTTCCAAGTAGAGGTGTGCGTTATAACGAAAGCTGATAAAGATATTCGATAAATAAAAATAACTTATTGTCGTTATTCGTATTAAACGATATTTGTAAATATATCAGTGTTATGACTTTACTGAATGACTTTTTTTGCGAAATTATACCTTACCGCCAACGGACATGATTTTTTTTGTAGGAAAGTCTTTCCGGATACTAATGAAATAAATAAGCTTTAAGCCTTTAAAAATAACGTTCTTTAAAATTTATGAAACTGCTATAAAGTTTATGAATTTAAGCCGCTAATCCCACCTCTACACACATCCAAGTGCTTTCCTCTATTCCCTCCACATCAGATCAAGAGAATTATCTCGAGTGGGAACGGATAGAGGTACAACATGTCTAGACTCAGCTATCCATTCGATACGGAGACTAAGTTCTCATTCATTTTCTAGTGTAAGCAAAGGATCATCATTTAACAGATTCGTTAAAGGTATGCCTTTTTCATCGTCGTTGATGTCGTTATCATCAACTTGCTGGTGTTCAGTTTCTGGTTAGACCCGCGCGTCTGACAGCATCCTCTCTATTCAACACACACATTTCAATTCTTACTTTGCTCAGATAAAAGAATGTATCGTCCACCACATTTGTAGAACCTGAATCTTTTTCTCGATATTTTTATGGCAGTCATTGATGTACTTACTTACTTAATCCACGATCGCTACCAGTGTGGAGCATGTGGATGCCACGAATTTCCTCCAAGCCTCTCTATCTTGCGCCAGTTGCACAGCTCCATCCCAGCTCAGTCCAGCATCTCGTAGAACCGCAGTGAATGCCCGCATCATTGTTAATTTCGGCCTGCCTAGCCTTCTTGTCCCATCTGGATTGTAGTAAAGACTTGCATATTCAAGACTCTCGGGAGACATGCGGAGAACATGGCCAAGTCAGCTCAATTTGCGATTCTGGATCACTGAGGTGATTCGCTGTTGTGACATAGTGGTACCATCCAGTCCCCAAAATCTGTCGCAGAAATCTATTTTTAACACTAAGGATCTTCTTCTGTTCAGGCTTCGACAGATGCCAGGATTGACAACCATATAACGGCCATTGATGTACGGCGTTCTTTTATCCGACGAGATAGCGCCACTATAAGTTCCTGGCTTATCCTGGTATTTTGTCGATCAATTTGGTTTCTGCATTAACTAACATTACATCACGCAGTAACCTTCTTTGACAATTTACTACGCTTGATACTGAATCCCCTACCGTGGTAGAATCCCTAGCCATAGAGATTCAAATGACATTAATCTTGTTCCGTTCCGATACAGGATTCACAGAACACAAAATATAAATTCAAAACTTACTTAGTTGTAACTTAAAAACTGAAAGAATAATTATTTTCCATATGAATTTCAAAGAAAAGTCCCGTTTTTCCAGCGAAAGTTGATAAATATTTCATTAATAAAGTTGTACAGGATCTAATAAATAATCAGAACTTCATCTGAGCCCATTCGTATTGTTTATTATTTTTTCCTTTTCAGTCCCGCAAACGTGCGGGATCCCGCATGAGAAATCCCGCATATCTGATCCCGCAAAAAAGGTGCGGGATCCCGCATTTGCGGGATCCGCGGTTTGCGGGATTGGATTCCCTACTCATTAGGAACTTTCTTAATTTTTATAGAATACCAATGTGCTGCACTAACTAAAATTGTAACGTTCTAATTTTAGTTAGTGCACATTGAAATTGAAATAGAATCGGGCGTATTATTTGCTCGAGTAACTCTTTCCTTATACCCCTTGGTGGGGTCATAAATGAAATAATAGATAGATAGGGGTAAGAAGAAATTGACCCTTCACACAATTTGATGTGAATGATGATAAGACAACTCCTGAGGGTTGAGTATATAAAGGGACCTTTTGAGCAATTTCAAGAGATGCAAGCCTCATATTTTGGACACAATATACCGAGCAGCCCTTTTTCGAATCTTGGTGTAAGGAAGAACCAAGGAAAAGAGTGTCGTGGTTAAATAATCTGCAGTGGTTTGGAGTAATTGACATAACTGTTTGCTTACCAGATTTCGAAGACGAATGTCTCCGTTTTACAATGTTCAAGGTTTCACATTCCCTTCAAACTATTTGTCGTGAGCAACTTTTTGTTCAAACTTGTCTCAAATCACACTCCAACAAAGATTGGTTATTATGGATAAAGATAGATTTCTATCACAGGAGCTTTTAGTTTTAAATTTTCTGAATGAAACCTCCAAAATAACAAACCTATAAACAATAATTAAAATCAGTTTAATGGTATCTAATGCGTTTCGGAATCGGCGTGTCAGGTGTGTTTCGTCATCGTTATAAATAGTATTTTCTCTCCAGACGGACGAAACCGGTTTCACATATCCGATAATAATCCATAATATTATTAGCAGTTTATAATTATTATCCGGTTGTCACCGGTTGTGTGGGCGGGTCGCAATGGCCGGTTGTTTTGTGATTAGCTTGTGGCTGAGGTCGCTACCACTACTCACCTAATGGGTTTTATTCCAGATCACAACTCAATCATGTTTGTCCATTTTTGTATCATGGTTAATGATAAATGGTTGATGCAAAACATTATTTTATATCGAATTTAAACATTTTATCAGTATCTATCAATTTTTTAAAAATTTTATTACTTATATTAGCTACTTTGGCACCGTATTTGAAGAAGAAAGTCTTAAGTGGAAGGAATTTATCTTGTATATATCCTCGAAGATTGAAGACTAGATTTTTATTCTAGACTAGGTAATCAAACCAATGTGCTATTGGGAAATAATCTCAAAAGACAATGATTCTATTAGATCTTGGACAACAGAGTTGTGGGCTTACAACCACGTATGACAGGTTAAAAACGCTTTCCACTCCTAGGAAACATTCGCTGTTCTTTGTTGGCATTTGTAATTTCATTGAAACTTGTATAGGATACAGTGAGTGGGGTATCACAAATCATCATCAAATTTTAAAGGTTATTCTGTGGGCTTGCAGATTTCAGCATTTCCGTCACTATCATCTCGAAAACCTGTTATCTCTGCCATTCTGGATACGTTTTCGTTCCAGAACCTTCTTCTCTATCGTCCCAAATGTCACGATGTCTTCAAATTTGCACATAATTTTTATTTGAATGTTCCGTAAGTATTCTGTCTGTTAGATGGAAGAACTAAAATGATAGTTGGCCAAGGAGAGCGTTGTTCTTCTTCCCAAGAGAGTCCCGAAGACACAGAAGACATTCTTATACTGTGTTCCATTCTATCTCAGAACACAGGGATTTGGGAATGGTTTAAGCAAGCTGATGATGCGTTTAAATTGTAGAGACTACTAACATGCGGCAAACATAGAGTTCAGAGCCGATAAAGTAAGAAGCAATGAGATAGATCTGAACCTTTCCGCCTAATGGCGAACGTTGTTAACGTAAAGCTATCACACAAATGTAATGACTTCCTAAAGAGTCGTCCGTCGTCTGACATGTCTAATTAATGCTACAATGTTTTTTGTTGCTTCATAGGTAGGCAATAATTATTCAACGCTGTTTATGATGTCCTCTAAATAGCGGTACCGCTTTTTCCTATAGGAAAACAGATTATAAGCTAGCTATCGAGACAACAAGTCTCAGGTTTCGAAATGAAGTGCCTCAGGAGAATTTTGGGTGTATGATGGTACCACCGCATCACGAACGACGCTATACGTCGGCGCACCCAGCATCACTTCTACCGTTATGTGGAGGAGATGGTCATGGCTGGGACATGTGTTAAGGATGCCGAATGACATCAGTTGGCCGAGGAGAGCGCTGTTCTTCCTCCCATCAGGGTCCCGAAGACGAGGAAGACCCTGTCATACTGTTTTCCGCGCTCCTTCGAAGCAGAGCTGAGGAATCTGGACATGGTGTGGGAGGAGGTCATAAACATTGCGCAAGATCGAGTGCAATGGAGAGCTCTTGTTGCACCCCTATGCCCCTAAGTGGGGCTTTAAGGGAGTTTGGATTGGATCGAGACAACAGTATAAGACGGTATTTTATTTTAATTCATTTTAATTCATTTTTTTTATTTTAGTTTAATTCAAATATTTCTTCTCCCATCATCGGAGCATGCAATAAAAATATAATGTTGGTAGGTATAGCGCATTATTGAATATTCCTTTGTGAAGGGTCAACACTGCAAATAATAAGAAGTTGGTATTGAATCCCACACCCGATGGTAATAAAATGAGGATGAATCCCATGCAGAAGTGTGGTGAAGAATCCCTTCATGGGATATTCACACGATTAATTCTGATGTTGAGTATACAGTCAGCTTCCAATAATTATTGTAAATAATCACATTTTATTACACATGTCAACCAGTATACAGAGTGCAACGTCACAAGGCAACATTCCAAACATTTTTTTATATGAATCTGTGCTCACTCTAGATGAACTCACTCACTCTTTCACAGCGAGCTACTTAAAAGCTTGTGTCGTGAAAGAGGAAGATGGTCGGCACCTGGAATAGAACCACTTTGATTTTTTTTTACATATTTGTTTATTTTTTAGCAAATTGTAATGATCGATCGCATATAATGGCCGGTCGGAAATAAAATAAATTATAGAATGATTTGTATGAGAAATATAGAAAAATTCGATTCTGAGAAAATATAAACATCAAAGGAGTGGTTGGTAGACTAGCGGTTACAACGCCGGCTTTCGTACTGTTTGGTGCGGACGTCGTGGTTCGATCCCAGATGCTGACCATCTTCCTCTTTCACGACACAAGCTTTAAGTAGCTTACTGTGAAAGAGTCAAAGAGTGTATTTGTGTTCACTTTGAGTGAGCACAGATTCATTTTTTAAAATAAAAAAATTACATAAATTCTGGTACTTAAAATTTGAATTTTGTATTCATAAGTAACATTAATTTATTAAACTATTTTTAAAGATGAGTATTGCTCACCATTACAGTGTTTGACCTTTTCGGTGAGCAGTGGAACAGAAAGATTACATACATATCAAATGAAATAAAAATGAAATCTGAGTAAACGATATACAAGAATATGCACTATACCAGTACTATCTTAGCACTATCAATTATTCGCTGATCTTCTTATACATATGGGTAAGTTCAACCACTCGGGTCAACTACTCGTCACCTCTACCATAAGGTCCCGCCGACTGACCTGGCTGGGCCACGTCTTGAGGAAGCCTACGGATGACATCACGCGCCTGAGCCTCGACTACCACCCGGAAGGCAACTCAGAAGGCGCGGTAGGCCCCTCCACACGATCAGTAGGCCTAGACAAAATGCATTTGGCGATCGACTACAAACGAATTCTTCGAAAATGTAGAAAAAGAAGAAAATTAACCGTGCACTTTTTATATTTTCATATAAGTGTCTTTGTTTGGTTTAAATAATTGTTTACATGTTCCAGTGGACAGTTAATTTTTTCGTACTATACATTGGCGAAATCTTCGTTTGTAGTCGAACGCCAATTTGAATTTGTCTACTGGGGCAGGAGGCTATACGAGGCCGATCTCCGGGGTGCTACAATCGACTGAGATGAGGCGGCGAGGACCGCAGGGAACAGGGTGGCTTGGCGAGGACTTGTGGAGTCCATATGCTCCAACTAGAAAGCGGACATGGTCGAAGAAGAATGGCAAGTTGTGCCTTTAACAACATTACCGAAATATGGAAAGCGTATTGGCGTTTAGTGTCAATGTTAATAAATGTGAGTTCTGGCACCCGAGCAAAGCCCAGGTACAAAAGGTAAAAGCAAAACTGATGAATAAATCTCCATCAACCTTCAGTATATGAAAACGAAAGACAGTTACACCGGTAAACATACACCCTGTACAACTGAACAATTTTAATACATACGTTCGGAATGTCAGTCCATAAAATGCGCACTCGGTGTTCATTTTTGCTGCGAATCTTGCGCATGTTTGAGTGGCAAACAATCGGCCATAAAACGTCCGTTGAAAAATTAATTCATTCTCCGCAGATTATAGGATATTGCAGATCTTATCGACACCAAAGAATCATATTGCTGCGGACATTGTTAACAAGAATGTAATGAAAAAGACTTGTATGTAATAATATTGCTGGATCATGAAATGAACACCATTTTAGGGAAGTCATATACTTACTCTATTACTTTGCAGACAGTTTGCCAATAGCTTTGTCAATAAAACGAGTTGTTGCGAAGCAATGTTGGCAAACGCCTTGGCGTGTGTTTTTTTTTCAAGAAAAATAATATAGAGTAAGGTGCATGGTGAGTGTTAATTTGGCGTATATGCAAATTAAGCCAAATTCAGAGAAAATTTGCATAAAAGGTCTTACGCCCTGTTCGATCTTACCCCAACCCATCTTAGTACAAATATAATGTTTTCGAGTTAAAGTTTAAAAAAATTTCAAATTTAATGTCTAAAGCTTCCACTATCGATATTTTGGTGAACAGAAACACTCGAACATCTTTATATTGGCGAACGTTGTTAACGTAGAAGTGACCACACTAATTAGCTTTTTAGCATTTGTAGGTGATGATCTTAAGCACTTAGGGGTCCAAATTGAAAAAAAAAATACTATAAGGGAAAGTGGGGCTACTTTGTACACTTTTCAGTTTTCATGATCATAATTCGGACACTATATTATTTTGATTTTGGTATTCTATGAAAATAATATTTGGTATACCAATGACATGTCGTTATTTATGTAAAAAATTAGGAAAACGTTCTATGAAATATGATGGTTTTGTGAAAAAGAAGATTCAGTACGAAAGCCCTACGCGTGTGGTACATTCGAACACTGCGAGACACTTTTAAACAATGAAATTATTGGTTCTAAAAAATGTGCACAATAATTATTGTAAGTTATAAGAACGCACTAATTTCACTGTAAAAACCGATGAGATAGTTCAGTGCGGTGGTGGGGTTCGCCACCCACCATGTCGTGTCAAAAGGGGGAGGCGCAAGAGGAGAGCGGACGAGTGTAGGTTTGGTGTGTGGAATATCAGGAGGATGAATGGTTGCTAAAATTATGTCGGTGGAAAAAGTGAAAGAATTGTGCTTGGCTTGCTGTTCTTTCTGCTTACCCCTTACGGAACATGGCGTGATGGTTAAAAAAAAATCAGTGTAAAAATCGACAAGAAACCTCGTGTACAAAGTTATCCGATTTTCCCCTACCATTAAAATTCCTTTTTTTCCTTTTTCTCCAATCGTTTCCTCCATGATGAAGTTAGTGATATATGGTAGCGTGAATGAGTGAGCGGAACGCCTTCGATCCTACCTTTACTCCGCATCCCGCACTAATGAATTCAAGTCGTCGTCGCAGATTATACAAACACAAAAATGCTACATTACGTCATAAGACATGCTGTAAGTATAATTAATTAAAAAGATCTCTTTGATTACCTCCTGGACGGCGCGTGGCATGTCATAGGCCATCGCAGACATTGGACTGTCAGAGCATTCAACCCGCCGCTCTCGGCATTTTAAAGACTTTTTGTATGTTTATGAGGTTTCTGAATGTGAATCAATGATAAGCAGGTACCTATATCTTACAACATTATAGTCAGTTCGACCTTCAAAAGTATCCGCTTGTTGTTATGAAATTATTCTTGCCTTTACGTGGTTACACGTCAACGGAAATGCCGTGAATTACATTTGTCTAAAAATACATGAAACATACAGGTGTGTCATGATGGTAATTTGTATAGGTAAATTAGTTTTATTAAGCTTTTGTCAGATGGATGGATGATAGAATCCCACAGGTATGGCAGCCCACATTTACCATACCGATGGGATATCGCCAATCCTGGAGGAGATCTTCAAAGAGATGGCGAAACAGACGTAGTATATACGGTGTCCCATGCATGAATCCGCTATTCAAATTTGATCCGCCATGGGCTTTCGACCATCTTCAACTGCTGTTTCGAAGGCTGACTCAGTAAGATAACTTTCCGTACACCATATTATGAGTGATAAAATTCGTAAAATCTACTAAATTGCCATCATGAAAATCTTTGACATTTTGAACATGACGAAAATGCCATGCTCGGTGGTTCAAACATCGAACGTAAAAAAGAACAATGAAAATCAAATTTGAAAATTTGTTCAGTTATTCGTCCTTATAAATCAGTATTTTCGTTGAAACACTCAAACCTAAACCGTACCTAAATTTAGGTCCTTTAAGTAACGATATAACTAATATACTTACAGGACAACAAACAACAACAAAAACAAAACTCCCATTCAGGAGCATAGGGAGGCAACAAAAGTTCTCCATTGCGCTCGATCTTGCGCAATGCTTATGACCTTCTCCCACATCATATGCAACTCCCTCTGCTCTCCCTCTAAGGAACGGAACAATGGTATGAGAGGATCTTCCACGTCTTAGAGACCCTTTGGGAGGAAAAATAGCGCTCTCCTCGGCCAACTGTCATTCGGCATCCTAACACATGTCCCAGCCATATCCATCTCCTCTCCACAATGGTAAAAGTGAGCATCGTTCGTGATGCGTTGGTACCATGTTTTTTTTTTTTCTTAAAAAATGAATCTGTGCTCACTCAAAGTGAACACAAATACACTCCTTGACTCTTTCACAGTAAGCTACTTAAAGCTTGTGTCGTGAAAGAGGAAGATGGTCGGCACCTGGGATCGAACCACGACGTCCGCAGTACGAAAGCCGGCGTTTTAACCGCTGGGTCACCAACCACTTCGCACCACTTCCATGTTATACCCAAGATTCTCCTGAAGCACTTCGTTACAAATGTGCCTTCTGTGCCTGGGCTTTGGTCAGGTGCCAAGACTCACACCCATAGAGGAGAATGGGCAAAACACATACCTACATCAAATACAAACCACTACGAGCTTACGACCGTTTCGAAGGCTGGCTTAGTGTAATCACTATACGCTAACAACGTTCGCCATTAGGTGGTAATGTTTAAGTCTCCGAAACTTCTAATCATGAAAATTCTTGACATGTTCAACATGTCAAAAAATCCCATGTATACAACAAGTAGATATTTAATAATTATTATTGAGATAAAGAGAGAAAAGTTGAAAATTATTGAGAACATGAGAACAACCAAATTAATTAAAGACTGCGACTGCTGTCGTGTATTTGTTGCCAGGATATGAACATATCAATTTTTCTTAATTGTCGAAAAATCCCATGTATACAACATCGTTAAGATCTAGTCCTGAAATAGGTAGGTCCCTCTAGGTCACAAGAATCTGGACATATAGTTTACATTTCGTCTACAATCTTTTACATCAGGACCTGAGATCCTGGTAAACGGCACAAGAATTCATAAATATTTGGAACGTTGCATTTTGTTCGAAAAAAAACACATGGACCATTGAGGAAATCATCGTAATTTAATGACATGATATGAATAGAAAATATGCCCTTGATTCGTGAGACGATGATTTGGTCGCAGGATCGCTGGTTACACGTGGTAGGTATGTCGCGTCTATACTGAGAGTGGAAGACCGTGTGAACTGCACTGAGACATGTGTGTTCCATTTGACATCATACAGTAAGTATGCCCCAATACAGTATCCTAATTAACCGTTCCTTGCACGCTTAACTTTGATAAAATTTTGATTAGTGTCTAAACTGAGGTAATAATTTGCTAACGTCACCTCTATTGGTTGCTAGGATGATGCTTACTGTTGCTTTGCGGTGACTTAAAAAGCAGTCCGCAGGAAATGTTCCTTTATCATTATTCTTAATTTTCTCGGTTTGTTTGTAGCTCCACCATCACCACTGCTTGGATATATCAAAGAGAACAAAATACCTAATTTATGAATTTCATGAGTCAATAATAATTATTGATCACATGAAATTCATTTTACAATATCATGTCATTTTGACCATTCTTCTTTTTCACAACACAAGCTTCGCTTTCTGTGTGAAAGATGTCAAAAGTGTATTTGTGTTCACTTTGAGTCTAGATTCATTGTTTTTGCTTGTAAGCTTGTTACCTAATTTACGAGAATATTTATAAATTGAAATTTAAACACACACCGATTCTGTTATAAGTTCGACAGTGTGTAACTTTTTAGAGAAGGGTTTCTTTTGAAGGAATATCAGGCAGACCTGACTCTTAACCAAGAAGTGTTACATTGCGATTACGATAATTTTTTTAATGTTTTTAGTGAAGTTACTTATTCGTTCGTATTGGACAAAAACATCCATAAAAAAAAACAATTGCAATGTATAACACTTGGCTAGGAGCGCTTTATATAGAGGTTCAAGAAGTACCTAATGCCAATCTTACAAATCGATCGATACATAGTGTAGTATTGAGTACCTTTGTGAACTATGATTTTCTAAGCTGACTGGATCTTTTCTTTCAGCTATTCTTTCAATCTCATGCGTCACGTCACACACAAATATCATGAAACTTGCGGATAATTTAGCATATTTCCCAAGTCTTGACTAGTATCGAAGCGAGTGACGTCATCTTCATACTTTTGACATAATATAACTAACTGCATTCTTTGTAGTGAACATGTGTTTAAACTATTTATTTTTAATTAAATACGTTTTTGAATAATGTTGAATGTGTGTTAATTATATCAATAATTAAGTATCCGATATACTTAATTAATAATACTGCTTCTAAAATTATGTGGACCGATGTAGTAGGTATATTTTTATAAATTCTTGTCCATTTTTGGTCTATTTTGATTTTAGATTATTTCAGAGATTCCACTAGAAGGCATTTGTTAGTGAGAGACGTACTGATTTAATGGCCATTTATTGAAGAATATGTGGATAATATAACATTGTTATATCGTCCACATATTCTACTATATCATAACTGTTATCTGTTAAGATGGAAGGTTTACTCCTTTTTTTTTTTTTTTGTTTTTGTTGAGGCCTTCCACCCGATATCGAGTGATTTTGGACAGGTTTACTCCTTTTCACTGTGATGAATTCGGCAGAGACTATGCTACTGCACTTGCATATGGGACGAGGCTGTGCACTGTGCATCACAGTGAAAAGGAGTACCTAAACCTTCCATCTTCATATTGTTTCCTGTGAAAAGCTGATTATCCCTTTTTGTCTTTCGAGGTGCATGTTGTTCACATGCATTTCGTGACAAATCTTGGGTTTTCACTTCCATTCATGTTATCTGTTAAGTTTGTGCATTAAACATGAATAAATAAAATAAAAAAATCTTAAAGATCTGTAATAGTTTACCTAAGTACCTATAAAGATTTGTAAAATTTGATCGTGTAAGTGAATTTTTGTTGTGGTTTTTTATGTAATTATTTTAAACAAGACGACATACAAGGAAAATAATATATTAAAATGAAATAATTACTTTACTTATATATACATTAATGTAGGTATATTTGGTATGTCCACAGTGAATCTGTTCTCACAGGACCGGTTTGCGATTTAATTTTTTCCCATTGACTCCAGCTAGCATGTCACAACGCGCTGAAGGTAGTGCCATGCCAGGGATATTCTTGATTTGCAGTTTTAGTAAACTATAAAATCTTCTTAATTGAGAGGATTTTTTTTTGCTTCAATCTATGTATGTTATACCGTATTTGGCTGGGAAATGTGTTGAGGATGCCGCATGACAGTTGACCGAGGAGTACGTTGTTCTTCCTGCCATCAATTCCTTAAGAATGGAGAGATCCTTTCATACCGTGTTCCGGTATTTCGAAGCAGAGCTGAGGGACTTGGGTGTGGTTTGGGAGGTCATTGATATTGCGCGAGATCAAGCGCAATGGAGGGCTGTTGTTACTTGTCTATATGCGCCAAGTAGGGTAAAAAAGGAGAGAATTATTGATTGATCAATTGATACCATGTTTAAAATTCGGCATTTAACCATTATAGAAACAGGTGAAAGTACCTACTCAATTCAAAGTTCCTAACGAGGTCATACTCTTTGTGGAGTATATTTGAATGTGTGTTTTGAATTTGAATACGTTAAAGTAAAGTGATCACACTAAGCAAGCCTTCGAAACAGTAGTAGAAGAAGATCGAAAGCCCGTAGTGGTTCATATTTGAAAAAAAAAATTAGAAATCGAACATTCATAATTTTAAATGAAAGCTGCATAATTCTTGGACCTTGTTGAAACAACTTGCTTGTAGTTTAATCAAATGATGTAGATTTTTAGTTTAGTTTAAGCCAGTGTAACACATTATGCTGAAAATGTTAATTTCGAAGAGAAGATAGATGTTTGCTGGACCAGCGGTATAATTTGGCGTACTGTAGGTCGTGGGCTCGAATCCCGGTCCCGACCATTTCCACATTTACAACATAATTAGTTTTGCTCTATGTGAATAGTGTATGTAATGTTCTCTTTGGTTGAGCCCTGTTTCATTAAAAAATATGGAGAGAATATTCTACCTCTTTTAGTCTTTTGTGATAAATAATTTATATGTGATGCAAATTAACCGACAAACGACGAGATTTGTTGCAGACAAACTCTTTAAATCGAGATTAAGCTCAAATATCTATTGTTTGAATAATTGAACATAGTTACAAGTTTTATTCAACGCACATTGTAAAATTGTCTTCTTCATATCCAATGTCTTGGAAATTACTTTACAACAAACTCTTTAGATTTGTTCACCTTTGCCGGTTCTTCAGATGCCTTCAGGTGTTTTCTCTGATATTTTAAACCCAATGTTTTCTCATCCTATGCCTGAAGGTGATTTTGTATAATAAAAATACAGAAAGTAGGTATGTAATACAAATTAAAGGAATTTTTTTTACCACAGACAAATTCATACCCCCAGATCTAAAGTGCCTCAAGTAAAAAATTTGGTGTTTTGAGTTAAATATGACATTTGATAAAATTTTGAATGTACTTATTACGGGGTAAACTGTCATTACTGTAATACGCTATGAGCACAAAACTGGACACTATTTTGATAGCACTCTAACATGAAAACAAAATGTGTGTTTTAAACCATAACAGCCACAACACTATGGCCCATCGCATCAATCGTGGATAGATAAATATATCATACAGAAAAGCCTTTCTATGAGATATTTGCCGCATCAATGTGTAGATATCGCTTATGTATAGGATATACGACGCCATTTTTAACAAACGGTACCCTCTGTTGGATAAAGATTTATCTCTAGGATGGCTGTCAAAATAGCATTCACTGACGTTTATAAACTCCCGTAACGCCGTGAATGTGATGAACTTTCGACTTGTTTTTCCATTAACCAAAATGATAATTATATACATCATCATTAAACATAACGAGAAAATATATGTACATATTACAAATAATTATAATTTTGAAGCTTCGAACAAATCATATTTTCTTCAATTTCGATCGACATAAGATACCAATTTGCCGGTTTTCAAACAAACGATCTGGAATAAAAAAATCTAAATTTTGATCGAAATATTGTTATATTCTCAAACTTTCTGTTAAATCATTGTAAAGTTTCATGCTTTAGAAATAATATAAGGTACAAAATTATAATATGCGAAACAAAAAACAACACCAGAACCTAACCTAAAAATTTGATTGAATAAACATTAATTGTCATAACAAGACTTCATCTGACATCAAATCTGGAGCCAAAAAGCAAATCCATAAATTTCCATGGAATCCATGCAAATTTCCATAGAAATCAATAGATTTCAACATAGCAACACTGTTATCTTCTAGATATCCATCTATTGGATAGTTTTCAATTGATGCGGTAGTCAGATTCTTTCCATCATTTTATCCACTACATAACTTTATTTTATAGATGGCTACCAAGAATTTTTATCTACATATTGATGCGTTGGGCCTATATGAGACAATTTAGTAGTGCTGCATGCTGCTATGGAAAACCGTCCAAAGTGCCAAAACTTCATTCGAAATACTTGAAAAATGGGTAATTAAAAAAAAAAAAAACTTCACGCTCATTTTTCTCAGTTCGACATATTATTACTATGACATGTCATTGATTTGAAGATAGGTACGAATAGAATTGGTCGAATATTCCCATGGTTGGCCATTTGAATCTGACTACCTATTATTTTTTTTAACTAACGGCACACGTTGTTGAAGTAACAGTGGTCAGTCTTCGAAACTGTGGGTTAAGAAGATTGTAATTCGTATAAGCTCGAAGTTGTCAAATTCAACATGTCGAAAGATGCCGTGCATCTGGCAGAATTTGAGAGCAAATCTTTTTTCGTCTCAAGCTAGCCACTGGGCTAAACGAACTGAACGAACCACCTTCGCAGTATTTCATACCTTTGGTTAAGAACACGTAGAAAGCCGATTCCGACCCGCGCCGACCGGCTCATAGATTATTATCTATGTATGGTTTCAATGCATTTAAATGGGCACGCCGGAAAGCGGGTTCCTGCTTTTTCTGTGGGTATCCCCATTCAAATGCATAGTAACATTCTTTGCGACGGTCGGCGCGGATCGGAATCGGCTTTCTACGTGTTCTTACCCTTTGAAATGAAGCCGGTTTGGGTCACATCGGTTTCGAACTCTATACCTAACGAAAATAAGTAGATTTTTTTGTTACATAGATTATTTGATATTCAATAATTACTTTACTAACTATTAAAAATCCAGAATATTTTCAAATCGTCCAATTAGTGTGATCTAACGGAACAGGCCGGTGCCGGTGATACTCTCTTTGATATAAATATTGTATTATACCTGAGTAGGTAACTTAATATTTATATCATAACTACTTAATCAGTCGGTTTAATACCAGTGTGAATCATACCATAGATACAGACAGGTCACACACACGATTATCTTGTATGATATTCTTGTGTCAAAGATACAATATAGGCAACATAATAATGATAATCATAAAAAAGCCTGCGTTGAAAAAAAATACTTGAAAGTCAACTTTCTTATTTTTTTCATTCATAAGAACCTTCTCCTGATAAAAGCCAAAACGACAAAAAAGAATTCGCGAAATCGGTCCAGCTGTTTAGGCGTGATGCGATTACCACGGAAAATAGCTCTCCATTTTTATATATAAGATACCTAATTGATTTAAAAAAAGTGTCAAAAACGGCTGTTTTGAGAGAATGGACCCTTATAATTTTCAAATATTTGACTTGTTCTAAAATTTTTCTTACCTTTTATCTTTTTTTAACCCCGCTGAACACATTGACTTGAGACTTGACTAATATTTCATGAACAATCACATGAGTCATATTATCTCGTGTACAATGAAGAATGCATCTGTTTTAAACTATCTTCCTTTTAAACCAAACATGACTAATGTGTTGTATCAATTTTAGTTGTACTTTCACGGAAATATTTGCAATCAAACGTTAAAGGAATTTAAAAACTCCTAAAATGACTCATTGTATAATGATATTGATATTATTTTCAAATACTTCATGGAATGTATTCTAGATTTAAATTTTTGTTCCATCAAAACAATTGAATCTCAATTCGAAAGCTGGCTACATTGATTGATTGCTAGATAACGCTGCGTCACAGGCATGTATGAATGTGACCTTGTATGTACCCCGGAGAGTAATCCTAGAGCGGGCACAGCGATGGGGCATTCAGATAGAGGGCATTGTGTTAGCTACTCGTATTATCATAATGACAGTTATGTGTGATCGGAATAATGAGAGGACGCCGGTAAGAAGGAATCTGTTTGACCCGCGCTTTTGACATCTCTACGCACTGAAGAAGTTTCACATAACAAATGACTATGGGCAGGACCGCAATTGGAATCGATATGACATGATTTTTTATAACTCAACTAGCTTTCCCGACAGAGGTTGTCCCGTAGTCCTATGAATATTGATTTCGAATTTGTAATTTATACAAAAATATGTTTGAATGTTAAAAAAAATATTTCTAAAAGCTCGAAAGAAATTCTATCAATAATCTGCGTGCTAGTTTTTGAAACAAAAATGGTTGTCAGGTAAATAAAAATTGTGTTGTTATGGAATTTTCATAGATGTCGTTGGCGTCGCAGGAAATCCGTTGCATTATTACATTAATATTATATTTTATATAATTTCTTATGCATTTTTCAACTTTTTAATAGTTAGTCTGTTATCCGGAGCGGAGGAAAATCCAATAAATCAAACATCGGTAAAATCTGTTCTGCCGATCACGAGTTATAAGTGTTCCCACTAAATTTGCACCACAATAATAAAACAGTAAAAAGCTTTAACTGTTCCTTAGTCTGTCTAAATTCTTTCATATATTATGTATTTTCCATTTTTTGTTGTGCAAATATCTGGCTAATTCTAATTAGGTAACTGCCAATTGTTTTTAACAATGAATTTTTTTCTGTTTCAGGTAATTACATCAAATTTTCATCTGTGACAACTGTCATTAAATTTGTAAGTAAAATTATATTTCCTAACAACTTAACGTTTTCGCCCTATGTATTACCAAATACGCTTCTGTTTATTATGTTTAAACGCATTCTTAATTTGAATCTTTTTAAATTTGAAGAATGTGTGTTGCCAGCTTCAAAGTGTTTACTTACTTAAAAATTATTGTCGTATTATTATTATCTTCGTGGCGAGCTAGACAGGTAAGTACCTACCTCATAATATAATGATTGTATGAACCAACACCACCTATATAAGATGAACGGAGATGCTTTATGTATGAACTCACCTAAGTAATCCTATTGTATCACAAATATTTACATACGAATTATTTTAATATTCGTCATAATAACCTAAGAGTGAATGACCGCTTCTTTTTACTTCTAAAGAGATGATAATAACACGATAATCATTCCAAAGTATTGTGAATACTGCGCGTCACACATTACGCTCTCATTGATTTATCTTGTTTATGGACTGAAATATCTCTGTTATCTATGGAACGTCAAAGTACGCGATGAAAATGGCGGTTTGTTTTTTTTTTGTCTAATTATCAACCATTATGCTAATTAGTTTCTTCATATTAAAACGGTATTTTCCACCAAATGAATGCCCTTTGGTGAGGCTAAGATAAGACGAGATTTATATCAGATTAATATTTTAGAACGAAATCTGGTTTAGTTCAACATAAGATCTAAGTTTTTTAGACTTTTTGCTCAACATATTTTATTATCTTAAGGAGTTTAACTTCATGTGAAGCGAACGCAGCATAAATTTAACAGGAAAACAGCTAGTAGGGAAACAGCTAGTAGGAATCTTGTATCTAGGGAAAGAAAAAAGAGGAAGAAGTACAATACCAACGTCGAATTTTTAAATGCATACTGCGAAAGAGTCAGAGAGTGTATTTGTGTTCACTTTGAGTGAGTAGTGAGCACAGATTCATTTTTTGAAATTAAATTATTGGTAGTCTACCCGTCGACTCTTGTGTTGATTCGAAAACCGATACTGGTCATTTCTTCTTTTACTATACTAGCTTTTCTTTCCTGGTGTAAAATAATACGTCAATTTTATGAATTCACATAAATGGGCTCAGATTTATTAGTAACAGTTTTATATACTTATATTAAATCATCAAAATATTATGGTTATCCCAAAGCATATCTTTCAGTAATACAGGGTGTGGCTGAATGGACTCCTTAGTTTCAAACACTCACTGTAGAGCGCGCAGGTGGGTTAGCGGAGTGGAAGTAGTAACGTAAGGTGGGGGAAGCAACGCCATTTTAATTTCGTAAGCTATCGTTGTTTTTAAAGAACGTTTCTACGACAAAGCCTCGATGCTCACCGGACCACTGCATGTGACTACTGAAATGAATATGGCGTCGCTTCCCCCACCTTACGTTACTACTTCCACTCCGCTAACCCATCTGCGCGCTCTACAGTTACAGTGCTTGAAACTGGGGAGTCCATTCTGCCTGTTCTAATCTCACCTCCAAAATAACAAAAGAAGAAAGTCGTCCGCTCCTATTTATTTGTTAGAATGGGCTTATTATTAACTCTGATTGAAATGGCCAAACTATCAATCTCATCTATATTAAATTTACTGTTATCAATAATCCGATGACTTTTCGATATCAACGGATTAAAATAATTGTAGTTGTTAGTAAAGGTTTCCCAAAATCTTCCTCTAGGAGGAGAGTCCGGACAATGGATTGATCCCAAATGAAGATATCTCTTATGACAACAATATGATTGATTGTGATGTCGACCTTGCGATAATCTCTGATCTCTTTCCCCGGCAGCGGGCAGGACCACCGTTCGGAGATACCAAGCATTCTTTCACATTGAATGAGTAACATATTAATATGGTGTGACGTTTTGACAAATCCGAATCAAAAGAAATGCTAAGAGGTTCGTTGCTCTAAGGTTTAACAACTAAAGAACCACTATCCCATTTTTATAGGCGGAGAGAACGGACCTCCACTGTTTTCTATCCCAACCCAACACACTTCTTTTGCTTTTTTCACCAACATAACATTTCTCATACAACCTCTCCCATTTCTCTTAGTTTTGACCTGGTCTTCCTTGAGAATGGAATCTATGTATTCCAGCACCCATCCTGCTACCAGACACTTTTCTTCATTCAATTTCTCTTTCACACTTTCCGTCTTTACTAAACATACTTTCTTACTTCCTAAATCGCATACTTACTCATTCACTTTGCTCGAGACATTCATTTTCCACGGTTAATTTTAAAATTCGTTCTTGCTTCATCCCTTTTGCTTCGCTGACATTCATTTTAAGACCGTTTTTTGCACAATTTTTAAAAACACTCGACACAAGTTCTTACAAATCATTTTCATACACACACTAGAACTAGATCATCTGAATAGCCCACATACCATCAACGGAATATGTTGTCAAATATTTGCCTGTGAAGTCTTTACTTTGACTTGAATATGTCGTCTTTTTGCTTTGTATCGAGGGTGGAATAACCTTATGGACTTTAGCTATGCGGCAAATCTACCATACCATTTTCCGTTAGCTTGGCATTGCAACTCTATGTTTTTTTTCAAACTTTTTCTTCATCATTAGTTCTCGGAATATTCAAATAATTATCTAAGAGGCTGTTATGTCTGTCTCTCAAAAACTGTGTTCGTGGCAGTTTATCTTATTTTCGAACACGTTGGTTCTCTTAATGTCTGCAGTCTTTGGCTGCCAAAAAAAGAGTTTCGTTTTTTCCTTAGTAGGTCACTATTTGGCTTCATGCAAGCTTTAAAGAAGGAAGCACTAATGTTACGAAAAAAAAAATAAAAAGGAATCTCCAAATTCTTGTAATACTCCGGTGGCGGAGGGTCTTATTCAA
Source organism: Mystacides longicornis (assembly GCA_963576905.1). Lineage (NCBI taxonomy): Eukaryota > Metazoa > Arthropoda > Insecta > Trichoptera > Leptoceridae > Mystacides > Mystacides longicornis. Next base: position 2,834,487 of record OY756433.1, on the reverse strand, counting down.
TAACACAATGTCATGTTATGATGTAGCATGTTTCTCAGATTTTCTGTTCAATAAAGGTTATTTGCCTGGGATGAGTTTAAGATTAATTTCTCTATTTTTTACAATCCTTCAATTTTCCTATTATACAATTTTCGTGTAGCTTCGACCGCTTTTACTCTGCAGAAGTAATAGCACTGTTTTTACACATACTGTAGGTACACTCAAAAACAACCAAATTATAAAGAACAAAGATTATCGGATAACAATGAGTGCAAGTGGTAGAGAAATCCGATATGCAAAAGTGTGAAAGTAATTTTAATGAACCAATTATTAATGCACAATGAGGCAGTGATTTCGTTACATTCGCATAATTAATTATAGGTGTGAAGAATATTGTTGCAAGATACAAAATTCATGGTTCTTATTAATTTGGAAATCTTACCAACAAACAATCGATCATAGAGGATTAAGATGAGGGTTTTTATTATATTCTTCCGGAGCACCTCAACATTGAACAGGAAAGGACGGAATTCTCACCACGGTGATTTCCTGATGAATAAACTAGAGTGGTTTCCCGTTACATTCCCTGAACATTAAAATATCCACATTTATTGTATCACTGATTAAAAATTACCTGCTGTCAAAAATTGTCACATTGTTGAAACCTGTAAAAGACGATTCCCAGATATTTTTCACTTTCTAAAGTGATTTTCTATGCTAGAAGAGGCATCTATTGATTATTGATAAATATGTCGGTTCAGTGCATAGAAAAACATCCACCAAACAAAATATTTTATACAAATTCATAAAATACTTTACCTATGATTTGTCACAATCACACAATGTTAACAAGTTGATGTTTTTAAAATCTTGCAAACCCAATTTCAACAGCTGCCATTTTAATAACCTAAGTTTACCTCAACTTGGATGGCAACTCGTTGGTACCAACCAGCTTGCGTCTGATAATGTCTTTAAAAACCATTCGAAAGTCAACCTTCTAAAGCGGTTATTATGTGGGACAACACTGTTTCATATACGAAAAACGTCATTGCGATTCGTACTAGTGTAGTGCAATAAGTCTGCAACAACCTTGGAAAGGTGTTCTGGTCTGCAAACCTGTTTGAACACGTCCATCCGTCTTGCAGCGACCTGCTGGATTGGCCACCGGCCCGACTCAGCATCTGATCACCCGAGGCTACAACAGCAAGACTTTACCTGTACACCGATAGTTTCTCAATGAATGAGTTTTTTGTGTATTTATCGTGTGCTGGCAAAGATTATCATAAAAAAATATACCTGGAGGCTGGAGGTTTATAGGATCTGTTAATTTAGTGTCTATTTTTAGATGATAGTTGTTGGTTTTTGATAAAGTTGTTATATCTTTTTTTGTTTGTTTATTTTTATTTGTGTGATTTTGCTTTTGTTTAAACTTGATTTTTAGCCACTATAGCCCGTAACTATTTTCCCGTTGTTTCGTCGATTGCTGTGTTCTATGTTTTAAGCATCCGTTTTTTATGTTTGACTAAAGTTTGTACGTAGTTTTTCAAATTCTCCATTGTTTTTGAGACTTCAACTCATTTAACGAAGTTTCTTTTAAACCTTCTATTTGACCACATTCTGGGTATTGCTGAGTTCTCTTTAAAAGGTATTTTTCCGAAAATTTCTTGTTTGTTTTGATTGGCCTTCTTCCTCACGATTTTCAAATGCCCCAGCTCTGCTTTGAAGGAACGATACAGATCAGAGTATGAGAGGGTTTTTCTCATCTTCGGGACCATGATAAGAGGAAGAACAGGCGTTCTTTTAGGGCATTTACAGAGTCGTATTTTGTGCGTTAGGACTTGTATCCCGTCAAAAATTTGAAAGTGAAATGAAGTTACGATACTGTTCGAAAGTTCTCTCTAGTTTTGGCCTCCAGTAGGTACTGATCGCCTTCAAATAATGCCCTGTTTTTGCCGTCGATATCGTGCAATCTATCATCCGCAGAAGTTGACAAAAAATACTATACATCCTCTTGGATATCTATTAGATTTCTTGGGTAAGCAAAAAATCAGAAAATATTTCACACGCCCTTGAAGATCCTAATTAAAATTTCACAGTTAGATAATTTATTTTTACGGTGACAATCTCAATTCAAACAATAATAATTCACCATTAGTTTACAAACAATACTTTTTTTGTTTACAAACAATACAAAATGTTATCAAAAACTCACCTCACCGTTGAAAGTATTGATGCTCTTCCTTGAATTCAAAGATTCAGTATAATTGACTACTTAGAATGTCCTTTTGAAGTCTCCATTTTAACAGTAGGCATCATTCTACCATTGTCATTATTTGAATTATTCACTGTTCTTTTTTGAACAGTGGCGTTTCTAACGGATACTATTCTTTCTTTTTTTTTTGCTAAATATCGATAACTAACCAACTACTCCTTTTTTGACCCCACTTACCCCGTGAAAAGAGCCATCCAGGGAGTTATCTTGCACGCCTTCAATCACCTTCTCCCACATCATAACATAGTATGAGTAGATCTTCCTCGTCTTGTCCGACCCTGTTTGGAGGAGGAACTCTCTCCTCGGCCAACTGTCATTTATTTTAACTCCTTCGATCCAATGAGAGAAAGATCAGAAAGAATACCTATCATAATAATGGTCTAGCGCGGTTTTGACGCCGATTTTCATACTGTTTCGGGCGGAGGTCATGGGTTCGATCCCAGGTGTCGACCATCTTCCTCTTTCACGACTCAAATTCATTATTAAAATAAAAAAACATAATATTTAAAACAACAATATGGAGACATATATACAAGAACCGAGATATTATTTATTTACTCTCTCTTTCGTCAATGCGATTGAGAGAGACAGTAATAACGATGGTCACGCAAGAACCATTCAACCATCCAAATAAACATTTATTTAATTTTTTTTATAGGGGATTTACTGCGCTCCTGTCTGTTGTGGTCTATTGTGCTCCTAACCTAACTTAACCCATAGGTACATACTTTAACTAATTATAGATTATAAAACACAACATTTAATTGTGTTAACGCAAAAATATTAAAAATAAAAAAAAAGCAATGTCAAAAATCGCTACCGACAGACGTCACAATTTGTATGGGTTTAACAACAGTCACGTGGTACTTGTTGGGACCATACGGACGAACCTACAAATTATATAAGTGCAGGAGAATTTTATAATAATTCGATATTTTAATTTTCGTTCCGCCACTGTTGGAAACTGTCAAATAAATAATTGACAGATGTTTGTAAGTATTGGACAGTGTTTTGCACAACCCATCTATCACCCAGGTAAGGGCCCTTTGTCGGGTGATCCAGAATAAAGATCCTGAGCGGTGGTCCCTCATAAAACTTATTGATTGTAAACAAAGACCTCCTTACATTGTTTAGTTTGAAAAGTTCGGTAAACCATTGAGATGCTCTTCAAATACCAACTTTCCTACCTGTGTTGTCCTACTGATGATTGGCCCTATTCTTTATACATTTTACCAAATTTAAGTACGGTATTGTTGTATTGTTTTGAAAAATATTAGCCATGTAATGAAAGCTGCAGCCATATCAGGATACCCTAGAGCAGTGTTCCGCAAACGGTGTCATCAGTTAGTGAGCCGCGAAAAATTGAGACCCAAATATTTTTAGAGGCTCGTGATTCAGATTTTGTCTTCTGTGTTCAAAAGAAAAGAATGGGTGGTAAAACTTGTTATCTGCCGAATATATTCGCCCATTTAAATGAGCTTAACAGAAAAATGCAAGGCAGGAATTCTAATATTTTAACGTCTCCTGGACAAAATTGAAAGCTTTCGCGCTAAGTTAGTGTATGTATATCATCAGGAACGCTGTCAATGATGGTACGTTATGAAAAGTTTCCAAACGTCATGTTTGCCGTTATGAAAATGGTGCCGGCATTGATAGTGAAACACTTGGAGCTATTAGCAGAAAAAATGAACTGTTATTTTCCTATGTGTGACCTGCAAACCTATGGACTGGGTACGAAATGCATTCTCGGGTTGGTACTATTTCTCTTGGACACTGATCGGATATTAAAATTAAAAAAATACGAAGTGGAGCTGGCCCTAATCCTAACTGCATTCAAACCTGCTGTTGCAATGCTATCACTATTTCCCATAACTTACCAATGTGAATTGCGATTTTCATCTCGGAAATCGCAATCGAAAAAAAGAATGGCTTAGGACGATCAATAAAGATAGGAGGAACAGCATTATCAATGTTGTCCTCAGTTAAAAAGCCTCACTTTTCTCATTTAAAAACATTTAAAAATTTAAATGAATTTTCAGTCTTCTTCTTAAGCCTTCAGTTATCCACTGCTGGACATAGGCCTCTTCGATGTTCTTCCATTCCTTCCTGTTTGCTGCTATTTGCGGCCAGTTTTCCCCCCCACAGCGGCTATGTCGTCGGACCATATTTTTTGAGGAATTTTCAGTATGTAGCGCAAATTAGAAAATAATTGTGATTTTCAGGTAGGTATACAATAGAGCTACATGGGCGTTTAAGGAAAGGAAAGGGGGAGTGGGGGGGGGGTTCACAAAAAACATAACGTTACAGCGTGTTAATGGGTGGGGGGGGGGGGGGGACAAAAAAAATCATTGGTGTACCTCTGAATTTTTTGATTTAGTAGGTGTACCTTGAACACAAAAAGTTTGCGGAACACTGCCCTAGAGAGCCGATATGGAAAAATGACCATATGAATATCCCTAGCAAGGTCAGGATATACAAAACATGCGTCCGTCCAATTATGACCTACGGTATAGAATCCAGAGCCGATACTGTCCGAACCAAGAACCTCCTTCGTACGAGTGAGATGAAGATCCTGAGAAACATATCCGGAAAAAACCCTTCGCGATAGAGTGAGAAACACAGAGATCCGATGGATCTGCGAAGTCGAGGACGTTGTAAAGTGGGAAAGACAGAGGAGACGGTTTTGGAACGAGCACGTTTCAAGAATGGAAGACACAAGAGCCGCAAAATCGCCAGGGACAACAAACCACAAGGAAGCAGACCTCCAGGACTACCACCTAAACGCTGGAGGGACAGTTGGCACTCAGCTTCCCGAGCAGACAACATAACATATAGCATCCCGAGCAGACAACATATCGCTTTTTCTTTGTACTTGTATGTACCGAGTTATTGATAATAGTGCATTATTATAACGTAGGTAGGTACCTACTGATGTGGATAAAAACAATGTTCTTTTGACATTTCATCGGAGTATTTTATTGTCATAATGTCTTCTGCTCTAGATACCACGTGGTCATAATTTTGTTTTATTTAACAATCATCTTTGATTATTACTTTTATAGGTTAGTTGTTATATTATAAAATACAATTGTATCAATGAATTAAACAAACCATCTTCAAAGAAGCCATTTTTTAAAATGCTTATTAAAAATCGGTCATTTTATTGAAATTATTATCTATTTGGATAGTCTTGATCTAGATTTTGATAATTTTGTTAAAATGTGAAAATTTTTTAAATGGCCTCTGCCATTAACAAAAAATCGTTGGCTCGCATCTTTAATGAGATAACTCGGATTTCGTTTATGTTTAGATTACACTAAATTCCTAAAACACACATTTATTCAAAATGTCAATCAATCAAATGGAGTGGTTGGTAGCCTGACGGGTGCATGGGATTGTGGATTCGATCCTAGGTGCCTACCATCTACTCCTTTCATGACACAAGTTAAAACTAGTTTACTGTGAAAGAGTGTATTTGTGTTCGCCTTGAATGAGCAGAGATTCAATTTAAAAAAAAATATCTACTAAATGTGGCCTATTTTGAACCCACTCAGAGGCATAGGGATGCAACAAGAGCTTTTCATTTTCGCTCAATCTCGAGTAGTTTCAATGACCTCTCTCCAAACTATATCCAAATTCCCCGGTTTTGCCTCGATGGAACGGTGGACTGTATGAGGGTTTAACTCGTCTTCGTGAACTTTACCGCATGCTCCAGCCAAGTCCAACTCCTCCCACAATGATGATGGGCCTGCGCTGGGTGCGTTGGAGTAAAGCGGAGAAAGACTTATAAAAATTGAGGTAGATTTAGATAAAAGGACAGCTTAACGTCTTCGGAAAATTAGCTAGAAGAGAGAAAACTTCAAAAAGATTAGTATGTAGAAGGTTTATTACCTATTTATTGTTTGGAATATATAGAAGAATTTATTCATTACATTAATTTTAATTTTATTAATGCTGTTTTGATACTTTTTATATTGATTATTTTTTTATGATAGCACTCCCCGTTACAGGCTTTTGCCTAGTGAGGATGCTAATTTGTTTTTAAATTCTTACTAAAATTATGACGAATGTACACTTCCATTATTGTCTGTTATATCATATTATACACGAATAAAGAAAGTTATATTATTAAAGTTATTAAAAGAAATAATATACATAAAACCGAAATATCGAAAAAACAGTCGAACAGTCGAACAAACGTCGATCTAAAAATAATTTCCTAAAAATGTGTAATTTAAGATAGTCAGTTTTATCATTTCATTTACGAATTATTTATTTTATGAATCCAAAAAAGCAATAGCAATTATTGAAGTCATAACATTAATAATTTTGTTATTAATGTTGTGTTTAACTTTTACGAGTTTAACTTCATGTATTTTCATGGCGATTTGAACGGTAAGCGCGGAATACAATACGCAGTTTAACGGTTAATCTAGTTAACCAGCGGTAGTCTGGTGATGCATAGACATAACCCCTTGGTTAACAATGACTTGGGAAGAATTAATTAAGAAATACCATAATATTAATGGTATTATCACCATAGCTTTTCACAGAACATATCAAAGACAATTAAAATAAACATTGCGAACACATCTCTATCATGAATGTAGGCAAAGTCAACATCTTCTTCCCCCCTTTTTTAGGGTGTGCTGTTTCAGGTGTTTGAACAATTGATCATCCACTATCGCCCCGACAAACCTTCTGAATTTTAAATGATTCATTATAATTTCGACTTTTTAGTCTAAAAAAAGTTATAAAAACTATTAGTTATATTATTACTCCTTCCCCAACTAATAAGCTTTCCGAAATAGGTAGTATGAATGTTTTTCGTTTAACTACAGTTTCGGAAAAAAAACTTATAAAATGATCAATTTTGAGTTCTATGCCAAAAGATGGAAAATGGAAAAAAAACTCTTAAAAGATAAATAACTCAATAACCACAGGCATTTTACCCCTGGTTAATTGGAACAAAATTGTTGCAAATTTGCTCTAGTATAACCCCTTGCAAGGAATGTATACAATTACCAGTCACCTTGTATGCATAAGAACCTTAAAGATGTTTACGACATATTTCTTAAAAAAAAAAATCTGGAAATTATAATATTATGTAGGTACTCCTATTTTCAATGCAGGGGGTTCGAATCTCGCTCGATTTTTACCCAGTAAAACCACCATCACGGTATGATACTATGAAGCAACAATGAAATATTAGCGTAATATTTTTTAAAATGTCACCTAAAAAACTGGTAGGACATCTAATAAAAAGGGTTAATAATTATTTTTTTAAGATATAATTATTGTCTTTTTAAAGATAAAACCCCAGTTATAAAAAACAAACGGGGTACTTATTTAATTTTTGGAATTATTGTTTGTGATATTATATAAAAAAATCGAAATAATACAAATTAATTATAATGGTAGCCCAGTTTGACAGTTGTGTGCCATAAATTTATAAATAATACGTCGTTTTTTTTTTATCCCAAATTACAAAAAATACGAACGTAGAATATTAATTTATTCTAGTTGTCTACCCTTATAAGGGACATGATAAAAATACAGTGAACGGTCAACATTGTTGGAACAATATTTTATTATCTGCAGCTTGAAATTGAACTTTTTTTTTCTTGCTCTTTTTTATTGTGATATCTATATTATACTTATTATTTTTATATTGTATTTCCCAACTGTTATGTAACTATTTTGAAATCCATTTGTTTATTGTTATTATTTGGACGATGGATGTTATTGTTTATAATTGTTTTAAAATTTGTACCTGATACTAAATGTTAACCATATTCATAACCATTTCTGTAAAAGGCTTTAGCCGTTGATCTGATGAATAAATAAATAACTTAATTTAACTATAAGTTTTAGCATTATCAAGGTTCCATTGTCAGCGAGCGAGCACAATTATTCACAATTCACAATTATTCACAATTATTCACAATTCACAATTATTCACAATTCACAATTATTCACAATTCACAATTATTCACAATTCACAATTATTCACAATTCACAATTATTCACAATTCACAATTATTCACAATTCACAATTATTCACAATTCACAATTATTCACAATTCACAATTATTCATAATTCACAATTAATCACAATTCACAATTATTCACAATTCACAATTATTCACAATTCACAATTATTCACAATTCACAATTATTCTTTCAAAAACGATGACACGGATATTGGATACATCAAATTTCAAATGTTGATATATTTTTTCTATTACAAAGTTCTGTTTTTTTCAATTATTATTGAAGACAAACAATATTAATCTATTCTCAATTTGACTACATATAAACAAACATATATATTATTATGCGTCTGTGAATCTAAGTGTGTGTGTGAGTATCAAATACACAAACTTACAGTAATGTTTTGTTTTTTTTTATTGTTTTTTATGTCCCAGCCATGCCCATCTCCTCTCTGTGATGGTTGGTGTTTTGTGCCTGCGCTGAGTGTGCCGGCGTATAGTGTCGTTCGTGATGCGGCGGTACCATGTTATACCTAAGATTCTCCCGACGTGTTTCGTTTCAAATGCAGATACTTTTTTGTGCCTGGGCTTTGGTCAGGTGCCAGGACTAACAGCCATACAGGAGAATATTATAAGTAGATACTGAATACATAAATGAATAAACAGTGTAATTTTTTTTTCGTTTTAAAGTCAGAAATCATATACCTACTCGTATTTTAAAATAATCCGAAGATGGTATAAAAATGCATTTTTATTTATGAAGATCCTAATGTTGTCAGTGTTACCCATAACTGTTCAAAAACGTCCTCAATTCAAGACTTAGTGATGGGTTTGATTTTATGGTATTTTTTGTTTATTTTTGATAATCACATAATTGCTACAGAATAAGAAACTGTCGACCGCACGCTGTGTCCAGGGTCCTGCCCTAATGGACGCGGAGGACCGTTTTAGAGAACATCCAATTACATTAAATTTTAAATGTTGGGCACAAAATAATCTGACAAAGGTACTAAATTACTTTAATTTAGATTTAGAGAACATTCTATTTTTTATCCATCATTCCGTGTCCCTAAGACAGTGCAGTAAGACATTCCCACAATTTTATGTCCACACATATTTTCTTCACGAAGGAAAAACGTTGTGACTATTTTGTTGCTATTTTTACGGAAAATGCGCAGACGGAGGAGTATGAAATTTAGCACACTAAGCGTGTAACTTATAAAAAATTCGTCAATCGTAAGATTATCGTAATCGTAATATATAATCGTAAGATACTCACTGATCAGTTTTTACTTGATTTATAAAAATATATTTTATCCGAGTTTGTTATGTATGAAGATGAGATTTCATACAAAATTTTGTAAACAAACAAATATAGTAGCTGGGCAACGCGAATGGTAACTACCAATATTAGCTATGTCAGATTTGAATGATTTCGAGTAGGTCAGAATAGGTGCCAGACCTTATTTTTTAATTTTTTTATTTTATCTTATCAAAATATTGTTAAGTCCTTATAAAGTCGCACGAAACCTTTATGTTTTGGCCAAAATGAACTGATTTATGTTTGATCACTTCAATTTTAATATTTGTACCTACTTTAAAAGTACTCTTTGAATATTTTCTTCAAAACGTCATTATATTTATCATAAATTAAGTTGGTGCATCATGGTTGTAAGACCTCGATGATTACGGGAATGCAATATTTGTTTAAAATTTCTATTATCAAAATGATAAACCAAAACAAAATGGACCAAAATATGAAGGGAGCACCTAATTGGACGGGAAAAAACTTAAAAACAGTAGGTATATTTATTACAGAACCATTGTCAGTTGACATAAAATCCAAGATGGCGGGCTAAAATCTACAGAGATCAGCTCGCAATCAATCGATATGGGTTAAACTACCTCGACGACGCGACGGCTTGATCGCAAATTTTCTACCACTGAACTCTTATTTTCCACTGATCAGAGTTTTTAAATAAAGCAGTTATAGTTTACTTATTTGATGCTCACACACACTTCCACAGACTCATATTATAAAGAAGATCAAGTTCATAGAAAAAAAAATGTAAAGCGCCTCATAATGGGCGCAGAAAGCTTTTTGAAGGCGGTATATTCAAACGGAAGTTGGAGCTGGAAATAGCGAGATATTCAAACTCACTCAATAGTTGAAATTCATAATTTACCTGCGAAATAACATGTAAAAGAAGTGGATTAAAAGAATGTACCTACATATATGCGATGGCTTCACTTTCATGAATCTGAGATAAGATATTCGATTTTTTAACAAGTTTGGGGCTCTTAATCTCAAAACTTGTTGAGGCTATGAACATTTTGATTTGAAAAAATGTGAGAACAATTAATATTTACCTATTACCAATACTACCTTACAGTTTTTAAAAACTATAACTTTTATAATATACGTTTATAAAAAAAGTCTGTTTCATAAACTCAAAATTAGGGTGTGTAATTTTTTTAAGCTAACATTTTTTAAAACTATCTAAACTGTTATTTTATTAAAAAGAGAAATGTAGATAAGTGAAGGGTTTTCGTATTTTCAGCCTAGGGTGTGCGAGGGTACACCCCTACTTTCGATTTTATGAAATATGCTTTTATATATATATATATATATAAGATATTTTGTTAATAAATTCAATACAGTTTATTGTTTCTTTCTCTGAAAAGAGAATAAATATTTATTGATATAATTAATTGTTCTACTAATATAATGTTTACAAATAATAAAATAACAAAACAAACCTGAAAAGAAACGACATTAAAAGTAATGAATTTAATAAATTGAAATAAAATAACTATTGATAAACAACAATTGTACGAATGTCATATTTGTCATTTGTTTGTAAAATTTTGAATATGTTCCAAATCAATTAAAATTATAATTTTCTTTACATCTTCCCCCCCTCGGAAAGAACATAGTACAATTATTACACAGTTACAGTTTCAATTTCAGGGGATGGAGTTAATTTGGATTTATGGAAATAATTTGATTCTGATTTCCTATGTCCGGTGTTTATTTTGTAAATAGAGTTTGATATTTTTTCCACGATTTTGAAAGGTCCTATTCTTAATTCATCCAGCTTTTTCCTATTTAGTTTATTTCCATTCTCCACAAAAACAGTATCACCAACTTCAAAGTCCACATCTTTCCGATTTTTATCGTAAATTGTCTTGTTGTAATTATGTGATTTGATTGTGTTTTCAAATGCTTTTTGCCTGTTTTTAACTATATTGGGCTTAGTATTCTTAAGTTTCAGCTCATTCGGCAAAATCGTAACATCTGTTCCATCTAGTAAATACTTTGGTGCAAATCCAGTGACAGTGTGCTCAGTTTCATTATAACTTTTTACACAGTTTTGTGCTATAGTTGTCCATGCAATTTTTTTATTTTTTTCGTTTATTTTACATCTGATCTTATTCACCAATGTTTGGTTCAGTCTTTCGTTTAACCCATTTGAGAAGGGCGAGTTCACTGCTGTAAAAACTATTGGTATATTTCTTTCATCCAAAAATCGTTTAAATTCTATAGAATTGATTCCTGGGTATTGATCTGAGAGAATCATGCCAATGTCCTCATGCTCATCACATTTTTTTTATCAGTTTTATAAAATCGTTTGCATTTTGAGTACTTGAAGTTAAAATATATGCATATCTAGTAAAGTGATCTGATAACAGATGCAGGTATCTTTTTGTTGACCTCGAGCCTCCAAAGCCTCCAATGGTATCAATAGAACATATCTCAAAAGGTTTTGTTGCGGGACCCAAGTGGGACATCAATCCATATTTATTTTGACCTCTTGATTTGTTCTTTATACATACTATGCAATTCTCACAGATTCTTTTAATATTTTTCGTCAAATTTTCTGCAGTATATATTGAGCTGATCATTTTTTGCATTTGTGTGATTCCTATATGACATAGTTCTGTATGCACATTTTTGATTAGTCCTACACTGCATTTCTCTGATAGTATAATTTTATCTTTTTTATTTACTTTCTTGTAGTAAATATTGTCTTTTTTTATAAACTTTTCTTTTCTGCATTGTATTACTTTATTTCCATCTTGATCTCTCACAATGTCTTCTAACTTTATTATGTTTACTATTTTCAACTGTTCTTCATGATTTTCATTTTGTTCTAAGACTGGATTCCTGCTAAGGCAATCAGCTTCGATATTGTATTTTCCCGGAGAGTATTTAATTTGGAAATCATATTGTGACAAATAATATGTTAAATCTCCCAATTCCTCATCCGTTCTCGACTTGATATTCATATTCTCCAACGGTTTATGATCTGAGAAGACTGTGAATTTTCTACCAATCAAAAGATGCTGCCAATATTTTACACACTCTTTAATTGCGAGGCATTCCATGTAAATAGCTTTCTTCCTTTTTTGGACTTCATTCAATTTTTTTGAAAAGTATGCAACCGGTTTTTCTTCATTATTTTCTTGCGGTTGTTTTAATACCGCTCCTATTCCTAGTATGCTGGCATCTGTATATATGTGAATGGGCAATTTGTGATCAAAAATTATTGTTAATATTGGTTGAGAGCATAATATGTCTTTCATTTCATCAAAAGATTTTTGACATCCTTCAGTCCAGTTGAAGATTTGCCCTTTTCTTAAAAGCTTATGCAAAGGTTCCAATTTTACTGCTATATTTGGTACATATTTGTGATAAAAGTTTATTTTTCCTAAAAATTGTCTGATGTTTTTTTGTGTTTTTGGAGTAGGGAAGTTTCTGATTGATATCAAGTTGTCTTTCAATGGTCTAACTGAATTGTGCTGTATTATATGGCCTAGATATTTAACAGAATCTGCTGCGAATATGCATTTTGAAAATTTCAGTCTTAGGCCTTCACTTTTGATTGCTTTGAAAAGCTGCTTGAGATGTGTGACATGTTCTGAGAACGTTCTTGAAAATAATAAGATATCGTCAATGTAACATACTGTGAATTCTGAAAGATTGTGTTTTCGTATTATGTTACACATTATTCGTTGAAATATTGCTGGTGAGGTTTTTAAGCCGAATGGTAAACAAGTCCATTGGTAGTGACCCTCCTGTGTGACAAACGCTGTTCTTTATCTGTCTGTGACACGCATCGGAATTGACCAAAATGCAGAATTTAAGTCTAGAGTTGAATAAAACTTGCAATCTCTTGTTTTGACTATAAGGTCCTCTATGAGAGGGAATGGCTGTGATTGGGGAATAACAATTTTGTTAAGGTCTCGAAAATCTATGCATAATCTTGATTTTTTATTTTCATTTCTTTTATAAGCTAATGTAACCGGAGCTGCAAATGGACTATATGATTCTTCTATTAATTTTTTTTCCAATAATTTTGCAATCTGATTTTCAATTTCTTTTTTATCATCAATTGTGCAACGATATGGCCTTTTACTGCAATATTTATCTACTAATAGATCAACGTGTGCTTCATAATCACTTACCATTCCAATGTCATATTTGTCCTTTGCAAATACAGATTTATTCTGAAATATCAACTCATCAATTACTTGTTGATTCTGATGTTCCAAATGGTTTATCTTGATTTCAAAATATTCACTTGTAACGTTTTCTTTGAAATTTACAAAATTAACAGGATTTATTTCCTTAGAAATATCGTTATCTGATTCAATTCTTTGAGTATAAACTTTTTTTTGTTCGATTTCTAATTTTTCATTTTGGATTAGGTAAAAGTTTTTAATACAATCCAGCCCAATTAAGAAATCGTAATTGAAGTTTTCATTGTCTACTACAAAGACATTAATTTCTTTTTCAACATTAAAAATGGTTATATTTAATGTTATAATACCTTGTGCCTGTTTAACGCCATTAATTGTTTTTAAATTGGTATTTTTAGAATAGCTCAATTCTTTATTGTTTATTTTTAACAATTTTGAATTTATCAATGAAACATTAGACCCTGAGTCATATATTCCATCAACTTCTACCTTTCTATTCAATACTAGTTTTATTTTAATCAATGGCGGCACTATCAGTTTTTTTGAACCTCGGATTGCAATTCACATTCCAATTCTGCACTGTTGATGATCTTTACTTGTTTCATATCTTTTTCATTAAATTTTTTCTTAAACCAACATGAATCTTCTGAATGATATCGTATACCTTTATTTAATTTTTCACAAATATTACATTTTCCTTTAATCGGTGTCGTATCGTCATTTTTCCTTATAAATTTCTTCCTTGTTACTATGTGTTCTAACTTTCCAAGTTCATTAAATAGATCCTTTGTTTGTATAATTTCTTCTTTATTAATTCTGTCTGTTATGAAATCTGGTAAACCAGCAGCTATAATGTCTATCAACGTCCCTTGATCTATTGTATCCCTTAATTCAAGTAATAGTTTTTCTTTTCTAATAGCGTAATCTAATAAAGAACCTGTTTGATATTTGTACGATAATGCATACTTAGTATTGCCCCATCCTATATTATTGTATGTACGTAAAAAATTTGCTTTCCACTCGGACCACTTAGACTGTAGACCATGCTTTATATTCATTGAAGAGTACCACTCACTTGCTGACTTCTCTAAAAATAATCTGAATATTTCTATTTTTTCTTCATCATTTACTACCTCAAATCTTTCACATTCATTTTCAAATATTTTCATCCACTGACATGGACTTGTATTTTTTCCATTAAATTTTTCAATCAAAAACCTCTCAGCTAGCTTTTTAATATTTATTTTTTTATTATTTTGTTTACTTTCAACTAATTTTTCCAAAATTTTCAAAATATTTTCATCTGAATTTATTATATCGTAAATCTCAGATTTTTCCTCCGTATGTTCTTCAAGGAATTGGTCTTGAAAAATTGCGTTATCATCCTCATCAAAGTATGTATGTAGCATATCCTCGGTGGTTGGTACCCATATATTCCTATTTTCATGTCTTTTTTTCAATGTTTTTTTTACAGTCTCATAAGCTTTAGATTTTTCAACATGCTTGTGAAGCGATACTGCTTGATACTCTTCAGGAATAAGAAACACTTTGTTATCTTGCGTGGTTATTGTCGTTACTGCAATGAAGTTCGACTTTGCACATTCTAAAGATTCTTTAACTTGAAATCTAAATCTTAGTTTCTTCATTTTATGACAGATAATGTCGTTTTATAAGATATTTTGTTAATAAATTCAATACAGTTTATTGTTTCTTTCTCTGAAAAGAGAATAAATATTTATTGATATAATTAATTGTTCTACTAATATAATGTTTACAAATAATAAAATAACAAAACAAACCTGAAAAGAAACGACATTAAAAGTAATGAATTTAATAAATTGAATTAAATAACTATTGATAAACAACAATTGTACGAATATGACAGCCGATGTCATATTTGTCATTTGTTTGTAAAATTTTGAATATGTTCCAAATCAATGAAAATTATAATTTTCTTTACATATACAATATTGTTTTGAACTTTTTAAATAGTAAAAAATTAGTATTAGTAGTTATGTAAATCTGCTTTCATATTTTTTACAAATTAAAATGTTTAAAGTCTCATCGAGTTTTGAGATCAAGATCCCCAATCTTGCTAAACAATACATGATCAGGGTCTCTTTTCATATCCTTCAAGGAACGTAAGCTTTTTATCTTGATAAAATAATACTGTACCAGCGTATGAGGTGAATAGCTTGATAAGCAACAGTATTATGAAATCAATAATTTCTATGAAAAATGACAGCTGTTTGTGTTTACACCAATAGAAAAAAAATATAATATAATATCTATCAAGTATCAATGTTAACACATCTTATTTATTATCTAAAAATTCATATTATATTCTGACTAACTTTTATCATATTTACAAATACTTAATAATCGACTCGTTATCAACTTTAGAGAGTATAAACGCTCTTCAATGCAATGTACCTATATCACTATGAAAAAAAGTTCTTATAATCTTACTAAAATAAAAAATCAGTGTATTGCAAGTAAGAAAAGTGGAGTCCAACCATAATCTACCAATCCATCTTGATGTAGATAATCCGCCTCCATGCCGTCTGAACTCCCGACATCCGTACTGGCCAGTTGCTGCTACAAGTGAAGATTGCTCGATGGAAGACAAATGTGGACCGAATCCTCAGTAAGGAACCAGATAACCTAGTAGCTGATCCGACACAAGAACAATGCCTGGCTCAACACCATTATAGGTGCATCTTTATACAGTGTAAAGAGTTTAACTTTCCAGTCGCTTGTCGCTTCATAGATTTTGGAAAGGCCTTCTATAGTCCACATAGTCCATCAATATGGTAAATAATAACTATATGAATTGTATAGTTCCGAAGATAGTTAAAATGGTGCAGTTCCTGTATGAACACTCCAAATGTAGCTACAGTTCGTCCTACTTTCAAGAGGCCGAATCGACGGCACTAGCAGATTCACAGGAAAAAGAAGAAGAGGACCTTCATCCTTCTCTTCTTCTTCTTAATTAAGGCATTGTGGCCTGTAATACAAGAGGTGGGGTTGGCCTCCTGCGAGGTCGACTCCCAGCTGTCCTTCCACCTTTTTAGTGATCTACCTGGGAGCCGTGAGCCGTCTTTCATGGTGTTGTCAGTGCAATGCCATGTGAGAGAGTCTGGTTGTGACCAGAACCTCCATCATACAGGATATAAACCCATCCACTTAGAAAAAAAAGGGATTGAATTCTTTGAACAATATTTATAGCATACTTATTGACAGATGATAAAAATAACTTAAACAAACAATGAATTGACGGCAATTGAACAGCAATTCACAGAATATCATCATCATCTGCAGGCGAACACTTTGGTTATCTGAAGCGTATCGATATGGCAACACAGAGGTAAAGGAGATAAAACCTTTTATTATACACGCATAACGCGATTAAACCTGATGATGACGCGCTCGTTTCCTGTGTAAAGAGTCGAAACCGGTTTTGATTCGCGAAAGATAATATCATTATTAAGTAGGTACCTACTATAAGTTTTATTGTGTTTGAAATAATACGGATTTTATGGCATCCTTTTTTTCGTATTGCTTATTTTTTAAAACACTTTTTATTCATGAGTTACTCTGCATTTCAATCACAATACCGATCCAATTTCAATCTTAATACAGATGTCATTTTCATACTTAGATGTTGGTTGCTATGCATAAAAATAGTCCACGTAGGTCTATTCTTATTCCGGTATTACTGTAATAGGGTGAGAACACGTAGAAAGCCGATTCCGGCTCAAAGATTGTTGTCTATGGTTTCAATGCATCTAAATTGGCGTGCCAGAAAACGGGTTCCTGCTTTTACAGATCCCCATTCAAATGCATAGAAACATGCGCCGGTCGGCGCGGGTCGGAATCCGCTTTCTACGTGTTCTTACCCATATAATATGATATCCATGGGCAGTCAATATGGCAGGGTGGCAACACAGAGGACTGCCCAGTACATGGTATGCCATGACGGCACTTTCCCAGACTGTTATAGAATAAGACAAGTAGTAGAGTACTGACAGACAGAGCAATAGACTACATTCGAGAGCTGGATTTGACCATCTGACAAGCAGGAAAATTTTCCCTGCGCCCCAAACCTCTTTATAATATTGACTGATTAACAAAAACAAAAATGTACTTATAAACATACATACATACATACTCCTTTTATGGCCCCCCGCACAACGAAAGCCAGCCCGGAAGAGATCAATCCGCAGCAAACCCGACCCGCATGAAACCGACCTCCTATAGCTCGATCGAAGAAATCAAACCGAAAAGCCGGCCCCACACAAATCAAGCCCAAAGCGGATCCCCTCCAAACCAACAATGCGGGAGGCCTAAGCCCCACTCAGGAGCATAGGGAGGCATCAAGAGCTCTCCATTGCGCTCAAAGGCGTTCAAGGTTCATTGTGCCTTTTCTGACCGGTTGAAGTGTAAGGACGTGAGGTGGTCAACCTATCTGATTTTTCGATTTCCTGCCTCTTACAGGATGCTCGAAAAACCAGCAAAAAGAGCAGAGGTGCTATTCTTAGCCGGCAACCCCGCGGAAAATAAAGTACTTATAAAATTATATGTAAATTATGAAGAAATGGCCATACGCTAAATAAATAAGTAGTAGAGTTTGTGTTTAGATTTAACTGATTAATAATTAATAATAAGATTTAAAAGGAAGTTTTTGTAATACCTATACCAAAAACAATACATCGTTCCCCGGATTGATCGAAACATTTAACTACGATGAATACTAATTACTACAATACTAGGCTACCGAGGTCGGCGGTTACATTGGTCGTAAGGTAAAGAGTTTATCATTAAATAAATAACGAAATTAAGTTTTACAAAAATGACGGCGAACTGTCGCGAAGATGGGGATCTTCAAGACGAGGTTAGATCTACAATTAACCTACAATTAAATGAAAAACCAAAAGCCCTGCAAGTCGATAAATATCTAATTGTCGTGAATTTATAACAACTTAACTAAAAAATAGAAATAGCAGCGCGTGTTTGGTGACATATTATTATGAAGAGGTTTTACACGTCTATGAAGAATACTGTCAGCCGTTAAAATATAAAACAACACAGTGGAGATATTAATTAAATACACTAATTTAAAACAAAGTCCAAATCACAGAATAACTGATTTCATACAGGATTTAACAAAACAGGCAGGAAAATGTAAATTTGTGTGTACAAAATGCAGTGAAAGATTTAGGAAGCTGGGTATTATTCTTGGAATGTACCTAGATGTCCAGCTACACCTAAAATAATAAGGATATTAAAGGTTGAAAATAGGCTATTTTATATACAAAAATGCCTAATAGTGTCCTCCGTGGGTGCAGGAGACAAGAAAGCTTTTGACTATATTATAAAGAATCAGAAAGTCAGAGTATTTAACTTACATACTTACCTACTCTCCCTTTTACGCCCCACTCAGGGGTATGGGGACTAGGGAGGCAACAAGATCTCTCTATTGCGCTCAATCTAGCGCAACGTTTATGACCTCCTCCCATATTTAACATAGGAAAAACAAATTGATTGACTTTATTTATAAAAGTTTATTCAATTGACCTATATAGTTATTATTACAACAAACAAAAAGTTCTCGTGTGAAAGCGAACCCAATCATTATAATAAGTTGATCATTCGTGACTTCTGAGAAATGATAATTTAATTCGTCGGGTTTGTGTCGCACGCTGCTAGCTGTCAGGTCTTGGACAAACCAGTTGATGGAGGCTGGGACAGTGCGAGCACCGGACATAGCAGCCACCGGAGCCAATTAGGCGACGTTGCATAAAAAATGAAATCGAAAACTACCGGGCATTGGTATTCAGTGGGATTATGTATATTGCTACCTGACAATTGATTATAATTAATAAAGGTGTGAGAAAAAATACGCACAGTTCTTGATCTGTGAAACTGAAATTAGTTCTTACCTACGTATTAATCTGTTGCTATTGCGCAAGATCGATCGCAATAATTGTGGGCACTTGGCTGCCTATCCTCTCTAGATAAATAAAAATGTATATAATATAAAGTATTTATTTGACACCCAGAGAAACAGAACACTGAACAACACAAAACATATCATGAAACAAAAACATAGAATTTCCAGTGCTCCAATAATAGGTATCTTCCGCATAGCTATTGTAGATACCTAGGTAGGGGGGAATGTTTTGATTTGCCCAGCGTTGTTTGAATACGTATTTGATAAAACTATAGCTTTCTTCACACACTATGAAGCTCGGCACCGTAGTGGTATTATATAGGTGTGGGTTCAATTCCCGGTCGGATTAGAGTTTTTCATTTCAGAGAAAATCGAAAACCGAATTGTGGTTCTCTGGTTACTTATTATATCCGATAGATCGGGTCGCCATCAGTATCTAGTAAAGATTTGAGTTTTTTGTAACTGATCTCTCACAAAACACTAAAAAATCCACAAAAGAATGACTTGTTTTTTAATTTTCTTCATTTCTTTGCGTTATAAAAAATCAATATCTATGTATGTATTGTATTATATTGATAGCAACAATAACGGTCGAAGAATTTCTTCGTTTGTAAGGTGTAAGCTGTTGTATGTATCTACATCGATGTAATAATTCTATACATCATAATATTCTTTTCATAATCATGCAAACACCACATATTATAATAATGAATTGTATATTTTTATTGTATGTATTTAATAGTTTCCTGGATTAAAATTTTACTGACTACATAATATAACGAAAAATAACAATTCTTGAATTATTAGGGGCAAACAGATAAAATTACATATAGTTATTATAATGTGATGTAAGATTATGTATGATAACATATACATATATTTTATATCAACATCTTTGTCCTTCAACTTTATTGTATTATTTTTTTATTTTCTGTTATTATTAAGTGAGGAACATAGAAACACGCAGACAACGCACATAGAATACATAATTAGACATCGGGAACATAATAGTATTCTTTTTTAAGGCTCATGTTAAGGCTGCTTCATGCATTGATTATAAATATCAGTAATTTTATATTAATTTTTTTATGTTTCTCACATTATCCCTGCAATTTTACATTTCGACAGACCTACCAGCCTTTTCAAATATGTGATGTTTTTTCTTAAAAAAAAACAGTATACAAAAAAATAAAACAAAATTATACATCTTACTAAAAATAAGGTTTACAATAAATAAAACAGAGGATTTTTTTTTCGTTATCAACACTATTTTCCATCTTTACACATTAAAAAAGTTAAAAAAAAATTGTAGTAACAAGTATTTGATCCAATGAATCAATGAAATTTTGATTTTTACGGGGTATTTTGATGAATGGATAATTTTCGTAGTGAAAAAGGAGGGTCAAGTCAGGAGTACAAGAAAAAGGAGCCAATTCATGCGGAAAGTTATTTAAATAGTACTGTAAGCTGTTTCGAAGGTTGTTTTTTTTATCAGTTTTAAGTGGAAGAATTACAAATCCAAATTCATTATTTTGAATATTATGTTAAAAGAGTGGCAAAATTTCTTTTGTTACTTAAATCACATTTTTCTAACAACAAAACTCGGTTTTCTTAGTTTTATATAAATCCTTATTTCATATAAATTACTCCGATCATGGCGTGGTTGGTAGCCCAGCGGTTACGACGCCGGCTTTCGTATTGTTTCGTGCGGAGATCGTGGGTTCGATCCCAGGTGCCGACCATCTTCCTCTTTCACGACACAAGCTTTCAGTAGCTTACCGTGAAAGAGTCAAAGGGTGTATTTGTGTTCACTTTGAGCGAGCAAAGATTCATTTTTTTAATAAAAACGAAAAAAAAACACGGAATAAAAAGGACGAATGGCATCCTTAAATCAAACTTCACTTGATAAATTATTTAAATAATTTTATTCCTCTGTTTTGTTATCCCTTCTATTTGTTGGTATAGATAGATCATCTTCGTAAGATATCTTTTGTCTGTTCTTGGTCCCTAAATAACATAAATAAATAGATAGGTACTCAAAGTCCTTTGTTGGAAAAGATTCTCCCAACCAACCAGACCATTGATGGTCAATCACTTGTGATTGAAGGAACATAATACACTTACCTAATCCTGAAACCTTTACTACTGTCACAATGCGCGATGACCCCGAGATTCTTAATCTGAAACTCTTTATATTGTTTAAAATGAAGACACAATGAAAAAGTCTTGTATATATAAAAGAGCTACTTATTTATGAGACCTAGGGGTGTTGTGTCTTTGTTTGAAAATCAGTATGTCGGATTTACCTATAGTAATAGGTAGTAGAGAACGGATTTTATGGCTTTGTATATTCACAATATGTTTTGTATTTGCATATTCGTATGTTTTGTATATGCATATTTTAAATGTTGATAAAATAAGAGTTAAATTATTATTATAATCAGCGATTTAGCAATGCAATGATTTTAAGGTATGCGATAGACACCCGTTATTGGAAAATTGAGGTTTTTATGTGTTTGTAATAATATGCAGGTACATAATATTATTTATCATAATATTGCTGTATCATAATGTTGAAAATTATAACTTAAAAGTCAATAGGTTTTTTTTTCAGTCAAATTTTAAACGTTATAAATCGAATTGAATTCATGTAATGTTCGTACTCAAAAATTGATAGAATAACGGCAAGACAAATTTGGTTTATACTTTTTTTTTTGCATACCCCCCCCCCCCCATCCCCCCCGAAAATCACGTGTACTTTTTTAGTACAAAGAATTACGAAACTAATGATTTTAATTTTCGTCAATTTTTCAATTTTCCTAAAATGCAACTTTTTTTTTCAAATTTATCGTAAAAATAAATGCACGTGATTTTCTCACTAGACCTCCCCCCCTCCCCCTACGTGATCTTTCGTGATTTTTTTCCAGACCCCCCCCCCTCCCCCTTTTGGGCTCACGTGATTAATGGACGCCCCCTAACGTAGCGTAGGTTTTATAATTATTATTATTTGTTCTCCTTGTAATTTCTATAAAATTATTGCTTAACTTTAGATATAAGATTGTTCTAATATTCGAACATAAATTTTCTATTATTCCTTAAAACTCTTAAAAGATTTTACCCATTCTCGCGAAGTCCCTTGTGATGGGATCCCCCATCCGCAAATGCTATCACTAACTAGATTTCCTCTAAACTAAACTACCTAACCTCGGAAACTACACCTAATCTTGCTAAATCAACGTTTAACAAAACCGTGTAAACCGAGTCGACTGAAAGAGTGCATCAATGTACCTATATAATAGGTAGATGACTCTAAGACGAATATCTACGAACCCAAGATGAAGGGGTTAACAACCTTCATGATACGCACCTGAAATCACGGTTAAGTAAAACGTATGTGTTTTCAAGAAGACTTCTGATCGCTACGTGGAATCTAATGGCCATGATGATATTGTGATCGTCTAGTAACCTAAATTTAAGGACCCAGTACGTTGTGTACGAAATTAATTATAACAATTATTCAACTATATAAACCTGTAAACATTTGGTCAACTCTGAAATAAAGGTGATAAAAGAACACATTTACGTAAACAAATCAAACGCAGGATACCCCACCATTTGTGATGTTAGTAATAATGAGATGAAAGAGCTACTTACCTTACATCCTCGGTTCTGTGGAATGACATGAGAAATATTCAAAACAAGATGAAACAAAATATTCGACAGTTTATAACATTATTGAAAGTTTTCACAAATGGTGGTCGTCGATAACTGAAATATTAGTAGATAAGCATGCAATCAACCCTAGCCTACCATGATCTCATAAAACTTTACCAACCCCCCCTCCCCCCCCCTGAAATCAAGATAGAACCATTACGGGCTTACGACCGTCTTCTACTTGGTTTCGAAGGCTGGCTTAATGCGCTTTATGTTAACCACGTTCGCCATTACACTTTGAAGTGAACGGTTCTACTCGATAATACACAAATCCCTCCCCAAACTAAGCAAACAAATTAAAATAGATAATAAAATAAAGTAAGACTTATCAATGATCCAGAGTTGCTATTTCTTTCTTGAATACACTGACTCTATGTTTTAAAAGATTCTAATTCAAATCGGTTCCCAGATAACACTTAATTATGTAAAATATTAATTAAAAATGCAACACTGAATTTAATTTTATGCTTGAATCTAGAAGGAATTTACTACAAATATATTTCACCACCCAGTAGCACACAAAATTAATATCTTATAAAATGTTCAATAAAATAATCAATAAAAATCACTAACTGAAAACAGGGCTATCCAAAGGATTTCGTACGAGAACGAGCCTCTACACCCCCGTCGACGATGCAAACCGAACTGTCCCGAGATGAACTCAGGCGCATAATTTATCTAATACAAAATCCTTCGTATCCCATCTTCAGTCAATGTTTCATGACTCTATCCAAAAGCGTTCCAAACAATCAAGAGTATTGGTATGTGAAGTGTTCGAATCATTTCTCCACATATAAATTGGAAGACTTCGATCCCTAATTAAGTAAAATATGTCACTACTAATATTAGACTAACATAAAATAATTTATAAAATAAACTACAATATTTCAATAAAATGAATGGCCACGACAATCCTCCCCTTGAAAGAACAATCATGGGCTTGCCAAGAATGGCCAAAGATTCATGATTTTCTTTCACAAACTAAAAAAAAAATAAAATATTAATTCAAAATGAATATAAATTTATAATTTCTATGTCCAACCCTATCTTATTTGCACCTACCATGTGAGCCTATCTCAAAACGCTATGGATATAGGTTCTCAATCATACAAGTACCTACCCTCTTACCAATCAACCATTCGGTACAACCACCAGCCGAAGTCCCTTCTATGAATCGTCAATGTAAAATATGTTAGTGCCAGGGCCGTATCCAGTACCTAATGTTATTTGTATCGTGAAGGAATTTAAATTTTTGTATAAAGAATTATTTTCTGAATCATTTTGTTGACTTGATTTTAGAATTGTATAAAAATATATATATATATATTTTCATGCTATATAGCAGCCCCCACGTCCCGCTGCTTTTAGATCTCGACCGGCCTGTTCGGATGTCGAGTCCCTCATGCGATTAGACTAACCTTCAACGCGCACGCGAAATATATAAACTAAGATACGAGTACAAAGCATGCTTAAATACATAAACTAAGGGTTTACAATAGGCATTGAATCAATCACCCCCGAAACCGACCCAAATATGGTCACAACTTTAACCACACCTCGGTCGCCCTCTCATAATGACAGATTCAATTTATGGTGTTAAGCAATGACCCATATTAGGACCTTAGCGGCGATGACACAAGGGATTGTCCTTCGAGCCTTTCCTAGGATCATATACGAAGAATGGAACTTTCCCCCAGACAAAGTTTGAGGCAAGGACTGGAGTTGTTAAAAATATGTATAATATTTTGTATATAATAAATTCATGCATTATTGTAAAATAAATCATAATAAATACAAGGTTGTGAATCATTTTCGCCTTAAGTTACGAAAAGAAAGGAAGAGGAGTTTGTTAAGATACAATAAAATAATGATAAATACATAAATACGATAATTCATGCAAGGCGTCGTTAGTAAACTACCGGGTGTCGAGCCCCTCATGCGGTTAGGCTAAACTTTAACGCGAAATATAATAAACTAAGATACGTGTACAAAGCATGCTTAAATACATAAACTAAGGTTTTCAATAGGCATTGAATCAATCACCCCCGAAACCGACCCAAATATGGTCACAACTTTAACCACACCTCGGTCGCCCTCTCATAATGACAGACTCAATTTATGGTGTTAAGCAATGACCCATATTAGGACCTTAGCGGCGATGACACAAGGGATTGTCCTTCGAGCCTTTCCTAGGATCATATACGAAGAATGGAACTTTCCCCCAGACAAAGTTTGAGGCAAGGACTGGAGTTGTTAAAAATATGTATAATATTTTGTATATAATAAATTCATGCAATATTGTAAAATAAATCATAATAAATACAAGGTTGTGAGTCATTTTCGCCTAAAGTTACGAAAAGAAAGGAAAAAGAGTTTGTTAAGATACAATAAAATAAGGATAAATACATAAATACGATAAATTATGCAAGGGAGTCGTTAGTAAATTACGATAGTCAACACATTTTATAAATTATTGAAGTATCACAAAGCTTGATAAAGTATTCAGTTCCTTCAAAATACAGAATAATAAAAAAAAATATAAAGATAAATTATGTTAAATTCAAGTCTTAGCTGAATCCGGTCCTGCTACAATGATTTGGTAACTGCAACTTGTTTAATTTAATCGAATTGAGAATGATTATCTTAAAATAACTAAAACTTTAATTATATAGTCCTGATTTTAAAACCAAAGTCTATAACCAGGGACACAGATCACAATTCATTCACCCAAACTCATACTAAATTATAAAAAATATAAAAAAAAATACTTTAATAAATATCCCCTAAATAAGGCCCTGTCGACTAAGATTATAGAAACAAACCAAAGACACAATTACGACTCAAATCCTGAAGTAGGTACCTCACCAAACCGAGGTAAAGCTCGACCGAACACTCAATAATAAAATACTGTAGTGACATATAGTGCTTGACAAAAAAAAACACCATAATAAACAAAAACAAAATATACCTATATCAAATACAAACAGACAAAAAATATCTCTCTCAACCATAAGATACCCTAGGACCTAGAAGACACACTTAACATTTCATAAATTTAATAATAATATTTCACAGTTCAATAATGAAAGCCCATAGTAATAAATCGAAAAACACAGTGAGACCTAAAACATTATTATTATTATTGAACCCTGAAATACAATCTATCCACCTAATACAAATATGATGACGACCGCGGACAAAAAAGTACCTATCACAAAAAAATATTCATATTAGAAAGACGAAAACATTTACCTACTTAATCTTTATTTCTCTATGATAAAAATTTTGAAAAATTAATATATAGGCTTCCCCAAGGAATGGAGTGTTTGAAGAAGAAATATACCTACTTAAATTAAACTCGAACATAACTAATTATTATAATTATCTTACACACAAAACAACCTTTCCTTTTGGAATATTAAACTGTACCAAGCAGAAAAGAATACGACCTTTAACTTCAGTCCCAAATATTTATAAGCAATGATAAATCATAGAAAACACATACCTTGCAAAAGCACCAAGTATCTCTTTTACAAAAAATAATGAATCTGGGTTCATACAAAGTGAACAAAAAAAAAAACATGACACCCCACTGACCTGAATTGGTGTAAAAGGAGAAGAGAAAAAAAAATGTCGGCATCGGGAATCGAACCCACGACCAGCATAATATGATACGACCTCCTGAGCGGATACCAACCATATTTAATCTAAAATTCTAATAACTTACAATTCATATTCCATCATACCTTGCAAAAACTCTTATGTATAAACAAAACCGACCAAAGTCCACTTTATAATATGCCCATCATTCACCCTTACAACTCTTTTTCTCAATATTACTACAAACCAACCCACTCGGTCAAAAAGTACCTAACCATAATAATCGAGAACGTTAAAAGTTATTTTGACAAAACAAAATAGACTTATTAACCTGATCTATATTTAATTTCAACAT
Source organism: Mystacides longicornis (assembly GCA_963576905.1). Classification (NCBI taxonomy): domain Eukaryota; kingdom Metazoa; phylum Arthropoda; class Insecta; order Trichoptera; family Leptoceridae; genus Mystacides; species Mystacides longicornis. The sequence goes on along the minus strand of OY756433.1, from coordinate 2,807,137 downwards.
TCTCCAATAAAATAACCGGCGAGACTTAACGCTTGAAGCATTCTCTACCAGTCTGCCGGTCCCATCCAAACTAAGACAGGATTCAAACCCCGAATTGAAATTTCAAAATATAGAAAAAAACCCTTAGAGAGTTTCTGATCACGACCGGGAATCGAACCCGAGAGCTTCTGATCAGAAGTCGGAAGTCAGCGTCTTTGCCACTGAACTACCATGTTCGTTAACAAAATAATTATATTGCTATTATTACAAGAAATAAAAAACTACGTGACACCCAAGTAACAGCTGAATTAGTTAAATATTAACAGAGCTTTAGAAATGCATTAAAACAGTATAATATCAAACCTCAACATACAAAACTCTAGGTACCTACATTCAATTCAACAACAAAAAACTGTGACTTTATTTTATTATTATTTCTGACAAACTAATAATATTTAACATCTTGACTCTGGTGCACACACAAATAAATTAATATCCCTACTCTAAAGAAACCACTTCACAGTTCACGCATTCCTGAAATGTGACCATAAATCTCCATCTTTATTAGTCTCCATTCCTAACACAATACTTTCCAAAGACAACCTCTAGGACCAAACAAAAATAATACCAGAAAAACATCGATCTAGGTACCACCTGAAGAACAGCGAAGAAAAATACAGGGTACACACGAACACACAACCGTGTCTCGTCTTGCAGAAAATTAAAATAATATAAATATGTTAGTCGGATGATATTATCAATTAATTGATGTCTTCCAATCAACCGACTTTGTCTCCAAATACAATAGAAAGAAAAGTACCTAAAGCTAAACTACCCTAAAATACCTAATGATTTTATAAATATATCCCTTTCATAACAAGTTATGAGTTAAACCGGTAGAACTTATCGCCTGAGGCAATTTTTTCTAGTCACCCGGTTTCGTCTAATCTGAAACAATGCAACCATGGTCAGGAATTTCGTGTGAAACGAAAGGATCTGACAGAGAGAAGAAAAAAAAATAAAAAATAGAAGTCGAAAATGTGAGCCGACCAGGAATCGAACCCGGGACCCCAAAATGAGAATAAATATATTCGAATTAAAATATTTCCCTTCCCGAAACAGTACCTAACAAACTTACATATAATTCGATTCCAATTACCCTACACACTACCAAACAATTACCACAAACCAAAAGCAAAAGAATTTCTTAAACAGTAAAACTGTTCAGAAGATCACATCCTTACGAAAAAGAACGCCCTGTATAAAACATGTGACCCTATTCAAGGTACCTACATTCAGAATGTATGTAATAATTCATGTGTATAGTGGATACATGTCGGATCCACTATACACATGTCGATGCCCCGAAATGTCAAGTGGCTTACCCAAAAGTACGGACAAACCCTGATCATTTCACACCTAGAGACACTTAATACATTTGGAGAGCCAAACAATATAAATATTATTTGTCTCTCACAAACAACCAAAGAATATTATTGAAAATTTAACCTGAACTATTTAAAACAAAACACCTAAATTTACCTCATCATTCACGCTTATTTTTCGACATCGCACATTCGAAATTCTTTCATTAACACATTTCCTTGCTGAACAAAATATCAAATAAAACCCTGCATTCTCTAGAAAATAATTTACTTCAATCCTACAAAATTACCAAAAGAGACCTCCCCTCGAGGTTAACAAAATATTTAATATTATTATTAAATCCAAAACAACAGCAACAAAAATCCTAAAATACCTAAGTAAAACAAGACCTCCCCTCGACGTTAACAAAATATTAAATATTATCATTAAATCCAAAACAACAGCAACAAAAATCCTAAAATACCTAAGTAAAACAAGACCTCCCCTCGACGTTAACAAAATATTTAATATTATTATTGAATCCAAAACAACAGCAACAAAAATCCTAAAATACCTAAGTAAAACAAGACCTCCCCTCGACGTTAACAAAATATTTAAAATTATTATTAAATCTAAATCAAACAACGAAATCATAAAATACCTAAATAAAACAAGACCTCCCCTACCTACTCTTTAAGATTAATGTTATACAGTTTAATAAGACGATCTTTCTAATTCTAACTCTTGAGACTAAAACTTCTTCCAATAAACTGTTTAGAACTTTCAACCATTTATTCAACCAACCATAGAATTTTTTCTACCTCCCCTGCTCTGCTAATCAAATTTCTGACCAAAATTTCCTGAACCTCCCCTAGATGACAACTCCATAATAACGATAAACAAGAGAAAGAAAAAAAAACGTAGTAAATCAGGTTTGTCTTTACAGGAGTAAAGACAAGAATCCTACGGTCACGAGGCACCATTCTGTGATGGGATCCCCCATCCGCAAGGGCTACTACTACTAGATTTCCTCTAATTAAGCTACCTAACTTCGGAACTACACCTACTCTGGCTAAATCAACGTTTAACAAAACCGTGTAAACCGAGTCGACTGAAAGAGTGCATCAATGTACCTATATAATAGGTAGATGACTCTAAGACGAATATCTACGAACCCAAGATGAAGGGGTTAACAACCTTCATGATACGCACCTGAAATCACGGTTAAGTAAAACGTATGTGTTTTCAAGAAGACTTCTGATCGCTACGTGGAATCTAATGGCCATGATGATATTGTGATCGTCTAGTAACCTAAATTTAAGGACCCAGTACGTTGTGTACGAAATTAATTATAACAATTATTCAACTATATAAACCTGTAAACATTTGGTCAACTCTGAAATAAAGGTGATAAAAGAACACATTTACGTAAACAAATCAAACGCAGGATACCCCACCATTTGTGATGTTAGTAATAATGAGATGAAAGAGCTACTTACCTTACATCCTCGGTTCTGTGGAATGACATGAGAAATATTCAAAACAAGATGAAACAAAATATTCGACAGTTTATAACATTATTGAAAGTTTTCACAAATGGTGGACGTCGATAACTGAAATATTAGTAGATAAGCATGCAATCAACCCTAGCCTACCATGATCTCATAAAACTTTACCAACCCCCCCTCCCCCCCCCTGAAATCAAGATAGAACCATTACGGGCTTACGACCGTCTTCTACTTGGTTTCGAAGGCTGGCTTAATGCGCTTTATGTTAACCACGTTCGCCATTACACTTTGAAGTGAACGGTTCTACTCGATAATACACAAATCCCTCCCCAAACTAAGCAAACAAATTAAAATAGATAATAAAATAAAGTAAGACTTATCAATGATCCAGAGTTGCTATTTCTTTCTTGAATACACTGACTCTATGTTTTAAAAGATTCTAATTCAAATCGGTTCCCAGATAACACTTAATTATGTAAAATATTAATTAAAAATGCAACACTGAATTTAATTTTATGCTTGAATCTAGAAGGAATTTACTACAAATATATTTCACCACCCAGTAGCACACAAAATTAATATCTTATAAAATGTTCAATAAAATAATCAATAAAAATCACTAACTGAAAACAGGGCTATCCAAAGGATTTCGTACGAGAACGAGCCTCTACACCCCCGTCGACGATGCAAACCGAACTGTCCCGAGATGAACTCAGGCGCATAATTTATCTAATACAAAATCCTTCGTATCCCATCTTCAGTCAATGTTTCATGACTCTATCCAAAAGCGTTCCAAACAATCAAGAGTATTGGTATGTGAAGTGTTCGAATCATTTCTCCACATATAAATTGGAAGACTTCGATCCCTAATTAAGTAAAATATGTCACTACTAATATTAGACTAACATAAAATAATTTATAAAATAAACTACAATATTTCAATAAAATGAATGGCCACGACACCCTGTATAAAAGTATAAATCGTACAATTATTTTACGCTGTTTCGGATTTCATTATTATATTATTATGTAAACCAAAGGGTCGTTCTGTTCGTTGAAAGGAATAATGAATGTTTCTTTTGTGTCCAGGCTTCCTTATATAACTGACAGCTTCTTGGATTTCACTATGATACATTCCGCATAAAAGGCCATCCATTCAAACAATCTAACACTTCATTTACATATGTAATAATAGGTCATTTTTTTTCATTTGAAGATATAAAATAGACAAATGGTTAACATTTTTATGGGGGTTATTATAGTACTGTGATAGGACTTTGTGTTCCCATGAAATTGAGAATGGACACGGCTGAAATATTATAATGAATATGGTTACCGGATTTGATTACATTCTTGGATGAATACGAGGGTAAATTTTTTGAACGTGGTCATATGATTTTATATGTTCTTCATACGTTTTTATACAAAGGAATCACTTAAATCTAAACTTGACCCGGAATAAAAAGAAATCACTTAATCTTTATTTGACCCTGCGCATATTTTATTTTAATATCTACCTTTTTTCGTTTTTAATTTAGCATATACATAAGTGCACATTTCAATTTTCAATAACCGTATTCTAATTTTTCAAAGAAACGTTTGAATAAAATATAATGGTCTCTAGTTCGACTATTGAACGAATGATTTTCTCCGAAGTGTTCATCGATCAATCAATACACCCGTTTTTGACCCCATAGGGAGGCACCAAGAGCCCTCCATCGCCCTCGATCTTGCGTGGATTTAATGACCTCCTCCAAAATCATGTCCAAATTCCTCAGCTCTGCTTAGAAGGAATCGAACACGGTGTGAGAGGGTTTTCCTCGTCAAGTGTTTATAGTTGAAAATTTTCTAAATATGTTGGAAACCTTTCTCGGGCTACGTTCGATCAGATGCCAATGCTAAGTTGATATATTATGTATTTCACTTCCTAGGGGTATGAACCTAGAAGAAGTTTTGTCAAAAGGTGTAATTACAGTAGAATAAAACAGGCAAGAGGGTGCAGTAACACAACTTGGATTATTCTGCAGATTTGGTATCAGCCGTCACCACAGCAAACACTAAAAATGACAAGAACTGGTGCTTAATAAATGTGACAGGAACTGGTGCTTAATAAATTTGACCGATCTGACCAGTCTTGGTTTTACATTTCAGGGTGGCACGTGCCTGGACTTAAGATAAGATACCAGCTTTATGACACATTGTGTAATTATTACACACTTCAATCGTAATTACATAGGTACTTGACATACGAACATCTCATTATCATCTAACCAGCTTAGTTCTTACCCGCGTTGATATCTATTAGTTCGGGATTTTAAAGTTGTTATGAAACCTACGCGTTGGAGTCTATTTTTTAAATTAACCAATTTTATACCCGATAGTTAGAACTGAGACTAAGATTAATCATTGGAAGTTGACTCCAGTAACTATTTTTATCACATACAATCAATACTGTCTTTTAGGTCAAGCTTAGAGCAAAGAAAGACAGGAGAACCTTCCAATGTACTCAACATTGCTTAAAGTCAAATAACTCAGCGCTCTTTCGAAGAAACGGAACAAATAATAAAGTTTTTCTCATTGATGATATACCTAACGAAAGCAAAGCCCTTTTCCATATTTCTATTATGATGGAAGTGACGTGTTTTTTTGCTTCAGATGCGATGTTTCAAAAGACTCTTCAAAAGATCAAAAACGGTAATTTTTATTGTGCATGTATTTTAGTTTTAGTACAGTGATGCGTTCCAAAAAGAATACAAAGTTGTCGGTAGTCTATGGTGTTAAATATTTTGGTTTTCGAATAAGTTCGAACACCAGACCAATCAGTGGATTGACAATATTTTTGTTTGTATTCATCAATATTGATATGGAAAAATGAACCGACACTGCCCGAACGAACCGTCTTCGTATGAGCGAGATGAAGATTCTCAGAAATATCTTCGGAAAAAAACCCTTCTTGATAGAATTGGAAACACGGGGATCTGAAGGATCTGCGAAGTCGAGGATGTTGTAAGGCGGGGAAGACAGAGAAACGACCACGTTTCAAGAATGGAGAAGACAAGAGACGCAAGAATCGCCAGACAGAATATACCTACCAAAAGGAAGCAGACCTCCAGGTCGACTCCCTGAATGCTGGAGGGACAATTGGTAGTCAGCGTTCCAAGAGACCAACATAGCAACATGCCAGAAGGCCTTATCAAAGAGGAAGAAGATCAATATTCAGTTCATACATTCGAACAAAATGCTTGATTTAAATAATTCCAACGATCATAGATGATAAGTAAAATAGAATGCATAAATCCACACTTCATCTATGGAAATAACACATCATAACTATAATTCTTTTCTTTTTTTCCCGCTGGTCGTAATATGGTGTCACAGAGCTGATTGACCACTAGCTCATTGTCGTTAGCGCGTCTCTGTCACGACCACCTTCGGCCACGTGCCACGAATGAGAACAAAGACCACCAAACATGAACCACTCCATCCGCATCATTGACACTTCTTTATCGAATGTTGAAACAACAGAATGTGGATTATGTGTATATTATTATGAGTATGTGGCACGTCGTCGCGCCAATGGAGATTAAGATTAAAAAAACCGGAAGTCTCAGGTTCGAAATACTTACCATATATTTTTTATTCGGTTGTTCGTTTGATGGAAGAAACAGTTTTTATCGTTTATTTCAGTGATTCCCAAACTGTGGTACGCGTACCACCAGTGGAACGCGACAATTATTAAGGTGGTCCGCAAGAATATTAAAAAAAAAAGATTGTTCGGAGTTCAATTGGATAAGGAAGCCATTCGTTTCGGATCTGGATAGTGTTGGTGAAAATTTAAGTGTGAGTGAAAAGGAATCTCTGATAGAACTATCTTGCGATGGAGGTTTGCAAGCAAAGTTCAACAAAGTAGAGCTGTGTGAATTACGGCTAAAAGTTAAAAATGAATATCCATCGCTATCCAGAAAAGCATTACTGTTTCTGATTCCATTTACAACCACATATATCTGTGAAAGCGTGATTTATGCTATGTTGATAATAAAAAACAAATATCGTATGTAATAAAATTAACGTAGACCCCAATTTGCGCTTAAAATCAAGTATAACTGAGCCAGATATTTCCTATCTTGTCTCGAACATCCAGCACCATTTTTCGCACTAAGACTATTGCATTTTTTTCCTATAATTATTAAATGATAATGTTGTCATACAGTTGTTGCAGTTTTTAATACTTTACCATTTTGAAGTTTTTTTTAACGGTTACAGTTCTGTGGTACGCTACTGAATTATAATTTCGCGTGTGGTACGCGAAATTAAAAGTTTGGGAACCACTGGTTTATTTTATATTCATTGTCTATGCTTACGTAGGGGATTTTAACGGTTTTGTCTATGTATCGGCAATTTCGTTTATTTAAAGAGATGACACAAGTTTCAAAGCTTTTACTTCTCGGCATATAATAATAATTTACTAGTGGTTGACTAGTGGCTCGAAATTTGACCATAACTTATTTAAATTATAAGCTTAAAATAAATAAGGTTCCATTGTCTAAGGGTGAAAACACGTAGAACGCAGATTCCGACCGGCGCAAAGAATGTTGTCTATGGTTTCAAAGTTTCAATGCATTTAAATGGGCATACTGGAAAGCGGGTTCCTGCTTTTGCTGTGCGCATCCCCATTCAAATTCATAGAAACATTCATGGGACTGGGACTGGGCGATCGATATTTCACGATTTATTCGGCTCTTGTGTCTTCCATTCTTGAAACGTGGTCGTTCCTCTGCCTTCCCCACCTTACAACGTCCTCGACTTCGCAGATCCTTCCGATCTCTGTATTTCTGACTCTATCGCGAAGGGTTTTTCCGGAGATGTTTCTCAGAATCTTCATTCTTCATCTCACTCGTACAAAGGTGGTTCTTCGTTTTTTTCCTTAATAATACAGGTACTCTTTACTCTTTATAGCGAATACCGAAGTAATGAAATTTCCAGTATAACGAATCGCCAATTTGTCCCCGAAAAACTTCCATATAAAATGTACTGAACCAAAATTCGTTGTAACTAAATCGATCTCAGTATAGCGAACCATTTTGCTATAAAATTTTAAAATCATGTTACAATAATAATTAGGCAATAAAATTTCTCCGGCTTCAGTTTATCCTTGGCATTGCTGGGTTCGCGGCGTACCTGACGTGATTGATAAGTCCATGAAATTTGTTTTTATTCTCACTTAATAATAGTTTATTTGACATCATATGTCGACAGGGCGACATAAAAAATTAAAAATGTATCATAATTTTTTTTTATGAAAATGCGTGGAACATTTTCATAAGCCCACCCTAATTGCGTGAATTTCTCACTGACGTAGATAAGTGAAAAATATTATAGAATAGGGGTGAAGTTAGTAAGTAAATCAGAAGCAAGTACATAGTTAGCGAGCAAGTTAAGTTGGAATATTAACAACCGTCATTCGAGCATTATTTAAATACTTTTTTTTTTACATAAATAAGCCATGAATCAAAGTTCTCTTTTCGGTGGTTCTGGTCCTATGTTTATCGTAAGTAAAGGTCATTGGCTGGATGTGAACCTAACTTAATATGTAAGCAGTTAGTTTTATATGAATTTGTTTTGAATGAATGTTTTATTAAGTCAATAAAAACCAACCTGAACTTGTATTAACACAGCACGAATACAATATTATTGTTATGGTGTTAAATGTTTTGTGTTGTTTTAAAAACCGTTTTTATTATTGTCTATCTATGTTTTAGGAAAACGACAGATATTATAATATTTGCGGTGACTTTTAAACAAAAGGTCCTGTAGCCTTGTATAAGTTTTCGATGATCGAAAATCGAAACGATCATCGAAAGAGTTTCGGAAAATTTTCATACTAAAATGATCGAATGATTCGATCGTTTGATTTACGTACAATCAGCTTCCGATAAAACTCGTACTAGCCCCACTGGTTTTAATTCCCCATGGCTTTATTTTACTCGAAAACTATATTCTTCTAACTTGTAATCCTCTCTCAAATTGAAAGGGACCGGTTGAATAAAACAAATTGAATAAAGAAAGAAGTATTTTTTAAACTAAGCAATCATTATACTGTGCTTTCTTAAGTAAGCAAAGTTTGTTTTCTGAAAAAAATAATTGGTCGTTTCTAGGGATCGAATTTACGATCTTGGAACTGTTGCTCTCAATAATTGAGTTAACCAGCTGATTTCAGCTTTGTTACATTTGTTTAAAATGTTTATAAATAATAATCCGGCTCGAAGGACCAAAAAAATTAATACGAAACATCACCGTTACTTAATTAATTCAACAAGTTAAATTTCTTCTTCTTCTTTTTTATTGTAACATAATTTTTCAAAGAAATACTAAAAACGAACTTGTAAACTAGGTAGGTACCTAAAGAAAAGTTAACTACCTAAACATATTACGAATTTCAAGATATACTTACATATAGTTACAAAAATATTTAAACATGTAAATTTGAAATGGCTCATGGGAAATGCTTTATATTCTTCTTCTCTTAAAGGGCTATGTTTATCTTTCATTTGTTTAGAATCCTGTAAGGACTTGAAAGTTGAAAGTCCAGTATTTCGTTTATTTTTGGGCATTCTCGTATGACAAGAACCCAAACAAACTCCCGATTAATTTCAAAATTATTGACTCAACATTTTTACAACAATTGGGAAGCATTATTCTTAATCTTTTGAAAAATAAAACATACTCGTACATACAAGTAAGATAGGATGCTGGGTGACCTCTCATATGTCATGGGAGATTATCAGATGAGAGAAATCAATCCTGTAGGCCTTATTACCATAATGACAAAACCCCATACTCGTGTTATTAATCGACCAGTTTAATTCTTCTCTCTGACTCGACAATAGACAAATACACATTTTATAATGGTGTGTAATATGTACAGTAAGACCTCTAGAAACGACCTTTATTGTTTTTTTTTCTGTTGTTAGGGCTATGTTCTGTCTCTGTTAGGGTATTCTTGTTTTTGTTATATTTATGTCCAAGTATCCTTGCCGAATTAATCGAAAACGAATGTAGAGCTAAAAAATATATGTTTAGAGGATATCCTTCATTGTATTGAGCCTGCTGATAATGTGTTTCAGACATTTGCAACCAGCTCTCTCTCTCTATAACTATAAGTACAACATGTTATCTCCAGAAGAAGTTATAACTCTTCGCCCAACACCCTCAATTACATTGTGATTTCTGCTAATATAATTCATATTGTATACTTACCACTTTTTACCTTAGACATTTGCAATCAGCTCTCTCTCTCTCTCTCTCTCTCTCTCTCTGTACGAAATTGTCGACTGGTATCACTGATGGTATACCAACCACTTTATTTCTATGGAGCGTAGGAAGTCTGCGTCCTTGCTGTATTCCGATACTCCAAGGCCATCTATCCAGACATCTTTTTAAGGAAAATATAAGTAATAATAAAAATATCAACACAAATGAAATCGTTAGTTGTAGCGAAATTAGAGTAGGTATTACCCAAAATATTTTTTTTTGCAAACACAAATGAATCTGTGCTCACTCAAAGTGAGCACAAATACACTCTTTGACTCTTTCACAGTAAGCTACTTAAAGCTTGTGTCGTAAAAGAGGAAGATGGTCGGCACCTGGGATCGAGCCCACGACCTCCGAACGAAACAGTACGAAAGCCGGCGTCGTAGCCGCTAGACTACCAACCACTTCAAATAGCATCAGTTAGTAGTAGTATCTTGATTTGCTATACTAAATCGTGTTAAAGTAATATATTAAACGTTGTAATAGGTCCCACTGTACTGACATACATAATATTTCTTTTCATCTTCCTCGATGTGAACTATTTTTTCCAAGCAACAAAAGGTCTTGAATCTTTTCAATCCTTTCTCCCAACTGTCCGGAATGTATTCCCGTGTCTGTGAGGTATGTATTATTATTTAAATGCTGTCCGGGACAGTGACCCTGTGGAAGTGACCCGTGATTTCACACATGTCATTAATTCTGTCCCGCTATACCCGCCACTATTTATGTATTACAATAATCTCACTAATGTCCCATTGTATTGTTCACTTATTTTAAGGTGGCCTGTTTTATAGTTTTTTTTATGCCCATCTGTATTTGTAACCCTTTTCTCATTTCATGAGATTTTCTCTTGTTTTTCGCGGCGCTCTATGTATATAATTTGTTGACGTCTTAATACAATCATCAAAATGAGATCCAAAAGAGATCATATACCACAGTTTCCAAAGCTTGAAAGCAATAATAAATATGAAAAATAAGCAATATTAAGTAAAACAAAATCAATGTTAAACATGAAAAAAAAAACATACTAGCGAAAAAAATTATTAAAAAGAAACCAAGTACAAGTAGGTTCATCAAAATATTAAAATAATTTTGGAAATGGTGTACCTACCTACTTACAGCCTGTGTACGGTAGTCGGGAATGGGTTAATGGAAAAATAATCGTCCTCTTATTACCACACACAAATCACTCTTATAATGTCCTGAAAAAATCCCATTATGTAGGGCAGTAACGCGAGTCCAGAACACCTACTTGAAATTGTTCCCCTGAGTTCAAGAAGGCAGATAGAACGGTCCTTCCCTCTTTTATTTAAATACACGCTTCTATTACCGACCTCGGTAGCCTAGTTGTACTTGCGTGGACTAGATTCAAATCACGAGGTCCCGGGTTCGATTCCCGGTCGGGTCAGAGTTTTTATAAGTGTTTTTTCACTTGAAATTTCTACCCGGGGTTGACCTGTCTCAGATTGGCAAGACCGGTTGACTGGAAAAAATTAAAACAATAAGTTCCGCCGGCTATACCTGACACCTATGTATATAAAAATGTTATATTATTATTATTTTTCTTTCTGCGAAACGCTTTATCCTGCGACTTCTTTCCTTGAAGATGGTATGGAAAAAATCAATCGCACTACATTGACTCAAATTGTCCCAACTGTCATCTCGTGTGACTAACTATACACAAAAGCAATGCGGAAGATACCTGTCGTTGGAGCACTGGAGATTCTATGTTTTTGTTTCATGATTTTTTTATGAATTTAACGATAGATTATTGCTTTATTTTAGTAGGTAGGTGCTGAGTAGGTACTTATAGTAAATTTGACGTAGGTAGGTACCTACTCATAAAATAAGATCTTCTCAAAGAATTGCCATTGACGTTTCTAAATTGACATCTCCACGCCATAGACAAGATTAATGTAAGCAATTTGTTCCTCTCCAATAGAAACAGAGTAAATAACATAGGTTCACAATATGTCACCGAACTGAAATGAGCCGGTACGCGGTGTGATCGATATAGATCATAGTTCAACTGCTGGAAGATCTAGGGGGATCTACAAAGAAACTGGAAATCATTATCTATGGGATCCAATAAGGGTGCTGAACGCTTGGGAGAATAAGTTTTATTGTTCTGACAAGATGTTATCATATATATTATATTTTATTGAATGTTTTCTGTATCTACATATATTTTTTTCTTTTTGTTGTTCGTAAGTTGTCTGTAGTGAACCCGTTTCGTGTCAATTGAATACTTTATTTTAATCCGACATTCTCACCATGTGGACCAACCGGCGAGAAATGGAAGCACAATATTTTTTGTGGAAAAAAAACCAATCTGGGCTCATACTTCACAGAAAGCAAGGCTTGTGTTGAAAAAGAGGAAGGTGGTCGGCACCTGGGTTGGAACCTATGACCTAAACATCGAAATTCGATGACTGAACCGCTAAGCTACCAATCACTTGAAAACTGTATTTTTAATATAAAAGAACAATATTTATCGTGATAAGAATTTCTTTTGAAAACTATATCAGGAATTGGTCCGTTCTCTCTTCCTACCCATTTGGGGACAGGGCACAGTGAGCATAAAAATAAAATGAAATGAAATATTTTTTTTTCGTTATGCTTATTTACTCTATTATCAAATTAAGGGGAAATTTTCTTCCAAATTGTAAGTCACTTATATCAATTTCTGTTAACATTTTAATTGATAGGTTCTTATGCATTCTTAAAAAGAGAACTGAATTGTTCTAAATTCGAATTTAATGCCACGTTCATTTTGATATGAGGTTGTCAGTTGTTCATATGCTTATTATTTAAAACTAGCTTATACCCGTTTTGCTTTACGTTTTTGATTCCGATTGTCAGGCTTGATCGGTAGGTAATTAAACAGGTTCTAGTCTAGCTTCCCATTGCTTAACAGTCCTCTATAACTGACATAAGCACAGAAAAAGAAGAATGACACTTTTACAATTTTTGTTTTACCGACCTCATAATATTATACGAACCTACCGACATAATTTGCAAGTTTTCATAGAGAGCTCTGTGGTTTGAATCTTAGCTACATTCACTACTTTGATAATTAATTGGGCATTCCACCCATAGAGGGTGATTTGTACCTGTCAAACTTCAAAATCAAACTGCAAATTTTTTCATTAAATCTTTATTTATTGAGAATAATAAGATTTGAATAACATTTATATGTATAACAAATCAATCTACAATTATTTTATTACATTTTCATACCGTAATACCAAGATTCCATTCAACGTTTACATGAGTAATTTTGTTTCCAAAAGTTTTTTTGAGAAATTTGTATGAAGATCCTAAAAAAATAGATTTTTTTAAATAGCTCTAAATATATTAAAGTTAATGCAGCAAATTGTATTTAAGAACCTTCTCCAACATTTTGTACTGCTCTGGGCATATTAATATCTGACGTAGCATTTGTATTTTGAGCGTGATGCTCGGACATAACGGTAAAGTATTGTCAAAGGCAAATAAAAAAACAAACATTTCTAAAATATTATGTAGATGCATCTAAATGGGGTTTGAGTATATCGTCACATCAATAACAATGATTTATTATATTATTATTCTATAGTGCATGGAAAAAAGTCCTTAATAAAAAAACAACATATCAAATTTAATAAAACGTTTTATAAAAAAAAATCTCATTTTTCAAACATTCAACTCTTCAGCGTTCCTTTTTTAAAAAAAATTAGAACAAAACCAAATATTTTGATATTAATAGAATTCTATTGTGATTTAAAAATCGAGGAACATATTTTTTATTCAAATAAAAGAAATCCATCCATAGACAAAGAACGCATTCATTTCTATTAAAAATGGGTAGGTTTTTTAAACTAGCGATGCAGTTCGAAAAAATAATATAATATTTTTCAAGTAGTGTTGCCACAATGCTTCCGCCGATGTTATGTATTATTGTTGCCATACATAAAAAAAAATGAACGTAAGTACCTGCTTGATGATTTTCAATGTTTTTTTTTTGTTTGGCAGTTGATGTAATATGAGAGGAATGAAGTCTCAAGTACGTCCTTACAGTTCGGAGCTATATTACGGGCAGACCACCCTTTCTGAATGTAACATGAATCGTTTCAATGCACCCTCAGATTCGTGAATGTTTTATTGTTTTTATGAACTAAGTCTTCAAACAAAATGGCATTTTTAAAACAATAAATACTTAATTATTAACACGAGATTTTCTTTCAACATTAAATTTATTTAAGAAACATTATTTTTTTTATGCTCCCGTATGAGTGTGTTCAGAGTCTTGAGACTTTAATATGGACTTTAAATGCACGCACGTATACTAATATTTTTTTCTCGCTTGTTCCAGGTACGTACCTACTCTTCAAAATCCATAGAAAATGTTTTCGAACGCAAAATTAAAAATAAAAGGTAAAGCATGAACTAATTAAAATCCTAACTATGCTCCACCAGAAAAAAATTAATACGAAACATTTTCCAAAATGAAGATAATATGTGTGTATCCCGCAAAAAAGGTGTGAGATTGGATTCCCTACTAGTTAGTAGTTAGAATAATATAAACTTCTTATGTAAAAAAATCAATTTGAACCATTTTGAAATCAAGATCCATCCCAGGTTTTGGGGAATTTGCCTAACATGGTATTGTTGATTTATTATTTAAAAAGTGGGCTGTTTGTAAACGGCATATTGTTAATATTAGAGATGCATTTCCGAAGACTGTTCGGTTCATCTTGCAGCCCCCACATTTGAATTTGGGATTATACGTGTTTCTAAATGGCAATAAAAAATACTCAAGATGTTTTGGATCTTCTAGAGATATAAGTAGATTATGAGCATCGTTTCCGGACTATATTATTTAGGGATTCAGTTTCTTAAATTATGAGTAAAAAAGAAAAAAAAATATATTTCAAATTTGGTTCAATTAATCAAGTTATCAATTCGATAAACATTCAGAATTGAGTAAATACTCACACCAAAATGTTTGTATGTATGTCTATTTAACCTTCAGAATATTATAAGCATAGATAGAATATGGGCTATAGGTTCTAGAATAGTAAGAGGACACAAGAATCCAATTAAAATACAGAATTTTATTTCGAAAATGCTTCGGTATCTTCTTCGTTTCGAGACAAATCATTTCAACAGAAAAAGTAATTGCGCATTTAACCTCTATTTCTGTACAGAAAAACCAAAAATTATACGTCGTATTAGGTACTTTTTGCGCAATTAAAAGTCATACCCATCGTTGATATCTGATTGTTTTGTTTCTAGTTACAAACCTAGGATTGGTCTGTACCAAGCATACTGAATCCTTTCCTCCACTCGTCCCTGGCATCTTCAGTTCCTGGAAGGTGTTGCAGCGCATGTCCCCGAGCACTTGGTTCGCGTAGTATATCGGGTTATTGGGCAACTCTTTTTAGGAGTTGCTTTGTTTCCCCGACTCTTCTCAGTACCTCGTAATTTATTTGTTCTAGATCTGACCAATGGACTCTAGATGCGTCTGAAGTACCACATTTCGAAAATTGCTAGACGCTCGGACTCGCTCTTCATGTCCCGCTACCACAAAGCAGTACACTTCATCAGATAAGAGTATTGATTAAATTCTAGACCAGATGGATTCTACTCTTTATCGTTGAGCAGACATCATAATAGCTATTCTGTTGCCCAAACATGCAAATTTTTACTCCTACCGGATAGAAAATATGTCATACATGAAAACATTTCAGGAAACTTCGTCCATTCCTAGAAAAATGGATTCAGTTTAGTTTTTTCAAATTAAAACAAATAAATTCTTCTTCTAGGATTTAAGCAGTATTTTATTTGGGAAACGCTGTTCAAAAGAGTGTATGTAAATAGCTCCGTACATCGTTTCGTTATGTCAGTTGAGATTTATGTGTTGTCAATACTAATATTATTTGTGTAGGAGCTGTGAAGTTGGCAATATTGATTCCAGGCTATAAATCAACCAGAGGATTACGGAAATAGTCCCTTCCTCTTTTATCACCAGGGATGACACTTAAACAAACAATAACTTCTTATTCTTTGACAAGCTTCCAACTGAAAAAGGTTTTTTTCATTGCCGTTCCATGCCGAATGCACATATTACAGACTACTTCAATATATCTTGGTACATTATTAAATAGAGAGAGGTGTGGGGCAATGCATTGCTATTTTTGGGAATCCTGGACATTATCTAAGTAATTCAGTGATGCTGCTTACTAGTTCATCTTATTACAAAATTCGTGTAATAAATTATGGAATATGAGTTCCTTCGTGGCAGAAACGCCTACGGAGAGAACTTTACCACAGGCTCAGCACCAAAATAATGCACTAAACGAAAAATGACCCCTATGGAAAGGTTATGGTCACTGTTTGGTGGTCTAGTGCCGGTGTAATTCTTCACGGCTTTTTAAAAAACAGCATGAGCATGCACTATTGCAGATGTGTCTTGTGGAGAAATGAAGAAGTCAATGATGGAGAACTCACACAACTGCAACCAGCTTTAGTCAATCGACAACGCGCGACCCCATACTGCAGGAGTTGGGGTTGGAGGCTCGTTCCTCATCCGCCATACCCACCATAAATAAAAAATTTAGTTCATACAAAACGACACTTTAACAGGTAGAGTAATGTAGTGGGTTCCTAGGGAGCGGCCGTCTTTAGCGACCGTATATAACGGCAGCTTACGACGGCGATCTTTACGGCGACATTTGGAAAGTTCTATGCCCGTATTTGTGTGTTGTGTGTCAGAACGTGAAAATTTACTATCTTGATTTTGCTTTAGTTATTTGTTTGGAGGATGACCAGGAATCAGAGTAGGATGAATATCATATGGGAGAAGACAATTTATATAAATGTCTTAGCACAGAAGGTGTTTTTTTTTAATCATTTCCCCTAATTATTCACGCCACCAACCGTTTTTCTGTATTATTTATTTTTAACATTAAGTATATGTAGCTTCATGATTACGTACGAAATCTATAAAAATTTCGTCAACTTCAACACTTTTCCAAATGGAGCTGGAACTCATTGTGTGCAGCCCAACAAATAAACTAAAAGCAAGAATAGATAGTTTAATATATAAAATAATTCAGTAAAGAAAGCGTTCACGAATCATCTGACACTGACAAGACGGCGGCCGTTTTTGAAAATAACAATGTTTTTTGTAACTACGCACAGTAAGAAAATAAACAACGTTCTACTCAGGCCGTTCTCTGAAACGTCGCATTCTTAGGAAAACAACCCATTGAGACCGAATATTATAAGGATTACATAGTTTTCTACTTACACGTATATAGGTAGAGTAAGTTGTTCAAATATTTATCCCAATACTTCTTTCATAATAATTGCTAGGGTGGGTTCATATGAGGGTAAACCCACCCTCTTAGCTGTTCCAGATATTATTTATCGCGTGCGTGTGTGGAGGATATAGCACACTATTTATTGCGGGGATGTAATGAACAAATATTTAGCATCTCTCGCATACACTATGACCACGATTATCGTGTAACTAGCAGTAAACCCTGTCGGACGACAGGCATAGAAAAGTCATTAGTTGTTTGAATATCCTGTAAATTAGTTTTATCCTCCCTCAAAGGGTTCTTATTATACTTTACCACCTCGGAGACTATGGACAATTTGACATTTCCTCCCGTAACAACAGTTGCATGTAGGACCCTCTCATCGAGTATTTATTTAAATTTACATGCTGCAATACAATGTTTAACTCTTTTATCAACAAAAAAGCTTTGAAAGACAGATGGGAGTGTAAAATATTTATCAAGAGTGTAAAATCGCATCGTTAGTATATAATATCACATAATGTTTTGTCGATGTAATATTTTCTGCAGACATCTGTGATTGTTGCTATTGTCATTGCAACGAATATTGACAAACAGATGTATAATAAAAGTATACAATATTTACCGTAGGTACATACTTGGATTGGTATTTTCATATGTATGAAAAATTATTGTCGTGGGGTTAAGAGTTTAAGTTTATATAAAAATAGAGATTTACGAACGAACTTACCAATTATAATATGTGATTTTTGTGAATTAAGAATCGAATCGAACCAAAAATTAAGGGCATAGTTAGGCAACAAGACCTCTCCATGTGCTCCACCCACACCATGTCCAAATCTCTCAGCTCTGCTTCGAAGGAGCGGAACACGGAATGAGAAGGTGATTTAAGACAGAGCTCTTTTTAAATCTTCCCTCCTCAATGGTAGAATTTAAAGGTATGCGTGCGATAGGTGCGTCGTTCGTTATGCGGTGGTGCCAACCACCCTAAAAATACACATAGAATTCATTGCTATAAAATCTTTGAAGGAATGCATCCAGAGATAATTGGATAGAACTACATACCTATGTATGTTTGACATGAATTCAATAAATAATAAATGGCGTCAAACGGGGATGGCCTGTGGTAATCGTGTATGAAACCAAATCCCCGCATTCTCCACTTACGCAAACACTCGAGAGTGTCGTGTGCCCCCGACGACGCATGGTCTAAGCGTGCTGCTCTACACATCCTCACACCCGACATCCTCTCCAGTATCCAATCTGTAGGCAGACACCCTTATGTTACAACAAGCACCTACCTTTATTATGTAACACTACATTGTTATATCCATAGTCGAACCTATTTACTAAACATCATAATAATTCCTGTGATTTGAAGTACGTACCACGCTTCGAACTCATCCATTCCAGTTTCGCCGGGCTGGATCTGGAGGTATTGGAGAATAAACTCTCCCTTAAGAGACATATAATATGCATTGTATAAAACTTGAAAATTCTGGATTGGTATGAATCTCCTTTGGCTATTAAGTCTGGCGGACACTTAACACCATTATTTTTTTTAAGCTCTGCACTAGTTTTCGAGTGATTCGGAAACACCAATCATGAATTATTGCCAAGTTTCTTAAAGACAGTCTTGAAAAACTGGGTATCTGTTGAGATTCCAAATAAACCATGCAAAAGGCAGGTTTTTTAAGCTTACTCCGATAATATATATTATAAATTCAACATAAAATATAATTTATATTGTATCAAATCATTACAATTGATATGATAATTTCTACCTTCATACATACTTAAAATACAGACGTTTTACGATGGTATTAGCGTCGGGTCGATTGGCCTACACTTACAAGCTTCTCTGCTTGGGGTGGCTAGAGATGCGGGTTCAAGTCCTGCCGGGAGCACAACATTGTTCTTTACCACTTTAAAAGGCAAACTTGTGAGTTCAAAATGACCACAGCCAAAAAACAGCAGTAGCTGTTAAAGACGGTCGTACAACTCTGTATTAGTTCAAATTTGAAACATTTACCATTGATACGTTGATCTTATTCTACAGAGATGGATTATTCTTTGTGTCTAAAACAATATTACGAGTTTTTGACCAAACATTGATCTTCTGTAGATCTAGATCTTGGTATCTACCCAAGTAATCTTCCAATATTTACACAACTAAGTTTGACAACCTCATGCATGTTCTTATGTCAACACCATTATTTATCTATTATGTATGTACAATTTATACTACACTTAAGCCAGATAGAGCATAGTCGAGCTAGATAATTTGTGTATGCTATGTCCAGAATTGTTTGCTTTGTGATTACTGAGGGTTTCTGTACTCCTGTGTGGGTGAGATATTGTATTTGGGTGTCAAAAAAAAAATAATCGGTTATATGTTTGAATAAGATATTAAGAACGAAATAAAGTAAAAGGTACACAATCACTTACAAACATCAATTACTATTGTGAATAGATAATGTGTTTTATATAATATTTCGTCCAAGTACTTACCTAACTAAGGCTATCTATGTACTTTGGTTATACTGTATCAGAGTGTCTACCGCAAATTCGTAACTGATTGAAAGTAGAAATCAACTTTGTGCCTCTGACACAGACTTTTGTTTTGTAAAGCGAGATGTTCGAAATTTGCTAATAATGCGCGAAAGCGCTAGATGATAACAGTTTGGTGAACATAATTTTCTTGTGACAACAAACATTTTGCTTAAAACTAAAAACGAACTCTAAAAACATTAATTATTGTTGATATTTTCATATATATTCGCAGTATACGCATCTAGCGTGTCATATGGAGAAGACAAAAGGCTTGATGATTTTTTAACCATATTATCTGTGGAATCAAATTTTGATGTTATGCAGGAATTGACCAATTGCATATTTGAAGAGCCTGTGGATACGGAAGCCTTGGGCCGTTCAAGGAGCTGCGAACAACAAAATTGTTCCTTCTTGTCGTACAAGATACTCGAAGCATACCATCTCAACTCTACAGCCTAATATTACCAGGGAAAAGATGTAGATGATCCGCCTCAAAGCTGTCTAAAATCCCGACATCCGTACTAACTAGCTGCTGCTACAAGTGCAGATTATTGAATGGAAGACAAATGTGGTGACCGCATCGTCAGTAAGGAACCAGAACCTAAAAGCTGACCCAACAGAAGAGCTGCCTCCTTCAACATAACCCAGAATGATAATATGGTGTAGAGTCAACCGACTAAGATGTGATGTCGGTTGCATCGCTTCAAACCTTCATAAATGGGGATAGATGGACTCACCAGCATGTATACATGAGAGAGGACAAGCAATCAATCATCTGATAAATTTCCGAATGCCCCATGTACGCATTTAAGGATTGCAGGAAATGTATATGCACTGGCGGATGATGCGATGCAATGGGCTCTATCTCTGAAGTCCAAGTTTTGAAGTACCATAAGAAGAAGACCTAAGCTGCATGAGTTCTCATGTCGTCACCGTAAAAGAATATGGGGAAGACAAAAAGTCCAGTAAATCACATCTGGGAAACACAATTTCGATGGTTCTTGAAAACGTGTTTGAAAATAAAAACAATGGGTCTATTCTATTATCTGCTCATAAAAATGTCTTCACACTATTGTGCGTCGCATTCCGTGCAGGATCTGAGCGCTATCATATTGCACTTTGGTCGGGATTGAAAAAAACCTTTTTTGTGTGTCCTAATGGGGCCCGGGCATGTTATTACAATTCCGCCCGCAGCAGCAGCTGTTCCTTGGTCCCGGTATGCGCTGGTGGTTGTTAGGCTCCGCTGGGTGCAGATGTGAACCCGGCATCATTGTATTTGCTCCAAAGTGGGTGTCACACATTTTATTCCAATCACATGTGGATTTTTTTCTAGTCATAAACGATCGTCGTATCGAACGTCCTATATGTTGTTTTTATAAAATTAATTCAAGGTCAGTTGTGAAAATAATTGATTTCTCGTCATTTTTAATGGTTATACGTCTTCTACTTCTTTGATCCCCGTTATTTAGAAAGACGACAAACTTATACGCGACAACACTTCATAGAGCCGCGGACAGAACATCCTGGAGAGCAACGGTTCGAGAAAGGATTCGTAATGGCCACAACCCTCAGCGACGACGACTGGTAAGATAATTTAGAGAGACTCCATAAGTCTTCACCGTGCTGACATGTCCTCAGCAACCGTTGCAACTTAATTCCAGTCTGTATTTATACAAAATTAATATTATATTTTCACAATTTGATCATATAATACGGATCTCAAAGGAAATGTAAAATAAATACACTCTTGACATCTTTCACACATAGCAAAGTTTTTGTCGCGAAGAGAAGGTAAGATGTTTGGCATCAGTCCACGACCTTCGTTAGATTTAAGTAAATTAAACCTTAGTCCAACATTAATACTAATATGCGGGATATTATTAAAAAGCAATTCCTTTTTCTTATGGCTTAGAGAGACATAAAGTAATTTGAGAAGCATTCAAATACGACACGCACATATTTTGTACAAATACGATATTTCTCAAAACCATCGACCTATAGTCAATCATCTTAGCTATTTTAGACTCAAACACAATAATAATAATATATCGCCTAAAACAGCTGTTACCCATAACAATTTTATGGTGTTTTTGCAGCCTCTATTACTGATTGATAGCTCCACACTCCGCATAGATCTTACTATTTCTATAATACGCACACAACGGTTTTCTGCGGAGCCCGTGAAGATCCCATTCATTCACCAGCTTTTGTTATGGCTCTTTTGTCCTCTTGGGGGTAGAATGGATTCTTGCACATGAGCGCACACATTGCCTTTATCTTCACCAAGTTGTTACATAATAACGTATGAAGTAGAGTGTAAACATTTTGGAGATAGGAAATGCGGATTTTGAAAACCTTGTTTGATGAGATATCAACCATACAATAGATACCATTATAATACTTAATTTATGAGCTTACAGATTAGATAAAATCAACATTTCGTTTACTAGATTTTTTCCCTAGCCATCAGAATCTATAATGTTTATAATATGATTCCGTCTCCAAATACAAGATTGGTAATAGCTATGGGTGTACACAGAATGATCTCACTGATACCAATGACAGGGCCATACATGTGGCCAACCACTGGAGATTCTTGGTCTGACGATCTGCACTCGGAAAGCAAGTAATTATTGGTATTTGGTATCCTTGTTGTTAAGTTGCCAACTTTCTAACTGAAGGTCCTTGGTTCGATCATGTTGCCGACCATCTTCTTCTTTAACTATACTAGCATTCAATCAATCAAAACTCCCTTTGAACTCCACTCAGGAGCATAGGGAGGCAACAAGAGCTCTCCATTGAGCTCGATCTTGCGCAATGCTTATGACTTTCTCCCACACCATTTCCATGCACTCTCTCAGCTCTGCCTCGAATGAACGGAACACGGTATGAGAGGGTCTTCCACGTCTTCGTGACCCTGATGGGAGGAAGAAACCCTTTACTTTTTGTAAAATTTGTCAAAAGTGTATTTGTGTTCGATTTTAGTAGGCACAGGTACATTTTCATTCAAAAAACTCGAAATTATTCAGTGTCTATGGGAAATCGAACTAATTTTCAGCGGTTTTAAAGGCACAAACAGAATTTATATCCTTTTTCAATAGGATAATAATTATGGTATATTATAAGGTATTACGACAACCATATGCTATGTCTTGCGGTGAATAGAGGGAAATTAAGATAGAAATGCCCAATTTAGGAAAGTTCATAAGTACCAATGATGATAAACTTTATAAGAATGCGAGATTTGTTTTCAAACAGGATAGCTGCGGTATAGGTAAAAAAAAACTCAACGGACAAAGAATTTGTATTTTCTCAGACATTGGTATTGACTTCTGTTCCAATTCAAGCAGAGAATTATATCATATTCCACAAGGACAACATTCGACAAAAGGGAAACTGGGATTATTATGAAAATCTTGCGTAACCCTTAAAAATATAACATTACTGTCTGAGACTTGTTATAATACAACATATCACTGTTTATGGCAAGGCTCTTTAAGCTTCTAGAAGTACCACAAATTTCAAAGTAAAATTGACCTGAGTAGAAAAAATAAGTTGATATAAATTGTAGTTCTTCTCAGAAGGTTAAAATCAGACGAATTCGTACTATCAACAACTCAAAGAGATTAGCCGAAGTTCTTTAAATAAACGACAATAATGCATTCACAATGTATATGATTTGATTCAAATTTATAGGCAATATTATCTCAAATGTTATCAATATAGCAGCGGTGTCTTTACACAGAAACGCGTCAAGCACTTTATTTCGGTAAGTCCAAGAATTTGATAAATGATTCCAGTAATTATGACTTGTGCTCATGGTGTGGTCCTTTCTATGGCTGGTGTAAAAACATTTAAAAGCTTCCGAATACCTTCAAATGATTTGTGGCATTATGCTATTGATCTTTTAACCGTTTCTTGTTATCATTAGTTTGTGGTTTTTTTTTTCAAGTTTACCAATATTGGTTCAAATTTTGTATTGCACAAGGTTAAAGCTATTTGAAATATTCAAACTCCGTCTTTTCATGTTTGCGAAAAGTTAAAAAAGGATGTTACCTGAAGTTTTTGATGTGCTGTCTTATAAAACCCGTCATATTTTGTAACATATAATCTAATATCTATTAAATTAACAACCATTCTTCGTTGAATAGAAATAATTTGGCTAAAATAATGCCTTGAATGACCAAGATATTCTGGAAATGGATGGATATTTACTGTCCCTTATTTATAGGGCTAGTGGCTTTTTGATTTTTAAGCTAACATCCAAATTTGCGATTCACTTATTCGGTAACAGAATTTTGGTGAAATATGTACTTAACTAAGTACTTCCAATTGCTGTCCTTAACGTTTGACTACATTGACTACGCATTGTTTTGTAGCGTTAGTGCCTTGCTACACATCTCCAACATCATACTGATTGAGTATGTGCATCATAAACCATTGTGACGGACTTTGATAAATGATTATCCATCTTGGACTACGGTTGGGCAGTTTTCCTTTTGTCCAAGTCTTTTGGTAGCACTTTCCAAAGTTGCCATACTTGAGTGCACAGCGCGCATTCTTCTTCGGAGCAGCAACCTTAGGCGATCAGGTCCGATGGTTTTACTGCAACTTACCAAGTCTCAACCCACATAATACAACATGTTATTAGTAACGCATTAGATAAGATTATAAAAACAATGGGGTTGTTTGGATATTTAGTATGATTCCTATACGTTTTAAGGGGAATTTGACAAGAACATTAACGCTATTCAATATGGCGATTTATATGGAGATGTCGTTAACTCCCGGGAAATGTGAATCTTCGCCAAAATACTATATATCTTTTAAAGTAGGGTTGCATCAGGGGTCAGTTCTTGGCCCACTCGTTTTAGAAATTGATTAGAAATATCTAGCAATACATAACAGAAGAGGCTTGATGAAGTTTGAAACTGTGAGGGATGATTCATGGTAATAATGTATTTGTTCAAACAATGATATTATATTCTGTGGATTGCTAACCTGAGTTTCTGGTAATATCAAAATGACGAAGAGGCCAAACAACATTTATGACAATAATTAATGATAGGCAAATCATTGATGTAACAGTAAAATGTTTTTTTTTTCCTACAAAAATCCAACAGAATTCGGGTTGAAAGGATTACGAGTACCTACATTTTGACAGTTGATAACCTCAAGTTGACAGTTCACGTTAGCAGCCCATAGATATAGAAGGTCTATGTATTCAAATTATAGAATAGATCTAGTAGATACAAAATTGAAGAAACAAATGTGTACTTTGGCTCACAAAATGAAATAAACTATATTCTTGGCAGAGTTTTCTAAACTGCAATGCATGCAAAATTATGAATAGTCCATATCATGGGTGCGTTCTGGTATAACCTCTGTTGACTCGTTTCACCCTTATGTGCTTAGTGCTTTCGCCCTTGTTATTATCATATTTACACGTGGCAGTGTGTTGCGGTGCACGTGCGCGGAGTTCAAGATAATGGAGTTTCCGTGCGCATGTACCGTGGATTTGGCTCATACGAGTACTACCATCGAAGCGAAATGAATACATTGTAATAGCATTTGCCATGAGTAATCGAATACTAGTATATTGATAGCAAATATTACTCTGTATTGAATGGGTTAATAGGATTGGTGCTTTTGATTATGAGGAATGATGTAGAAGGCCAAATTAGAAGTCTACGAAGTCTAGAGGTAGGTTACCTTAATTTTCTACAGTAACGTGGAAGATTAAACTCTCTATGATATGAACACTTGGTTGTAGAGTCTTTGGTGCTATCTATTAGGACGTGATCCTTTTAGGGTTTGTTATGCCCAACGTTTCGTCTCCTAACTGGGGCGTTGTGGCAGACATTTTCATCGGGTCTATAGCGTTTGCTCCTGGTGGCTGGTGGACGATTGCGGCTGACGTTCCTGCTGCGGCGGCGTTCATATTATGTATGATATCTTTTAAAGATGATTGGATTTATAGTGTCATGCCATTCCAAAGAATCCGTTGTTTATTAAGACAATTCGTACTCGATAAGAGAAACATCTTTTTGATTGAGGTTTTAATTTCTGCTCTTATTGTTGGCTAAAGCTATGCTTTGTAGCATATTATGTATTTCCCTTGATGTAATAATGTCAAATTTACGAAAATCCTAACTGTCTTAAGTCACAGTTATTCGAAGATCCAGATTGGTCATCCAACTCACCAACTTGGCGAAGAATGGTCATTATGAGGGGTAAAACCTACAATCGGAGCGGAACCACTATGTTGTGTTCTATACAGGCTGTTTTTCTACATCCCTCCTAATAATTATTGTAATATTTTCACACCTATCGATTATTGTTAATTTGAATCGAACCTAAGGCTGACTGTTTGCAGCTGCACATACAAAACAATGAGACTGCGTCCACGGTGTAGCAGCGATGGGCTATCGTCGCATCGTGTAGGATGCATGCAGGCTGCTTGTTGAATTGCATGTTGCAGCGAGTGAATTTTGGGCTTGTCTTAAGTAAACACAAATAAACTTTTGACATCTTTATTGAAAGCAAAACTAGTGGCGCAAAACAGTAAAATGGTCGGCACCGGTGATCGAACCAATGATACTGTACGAAAATCGGCGACTGAGCAGCTATAGGCTACCACCATATTCTGGTGGTTATTTTTCATTCGAAACCTAACAAGTATGTAAAATGAAGTATAGGTCACCAATCAAGTGACAGTAAGATTCTTAAGCTCTCATCTATAATGCCTTGTTGCCATAATATATCGGCTATCACATACCGATGAATTACTATCACATAGTCACTTTGAAATTTTTGATCACTATCCATTTTACCATAATAATTCGGTAAGATTTGAGTTTAATGGAGTCTATTCATCCAACAACATATGAAATAATGTAACATGCTTCAAATGTGACTTATTTTCTACTACACCGCCATCTCTTGGATTTTTAAAAAAGTTATGCAACTATTTCATAGAGGAATTATTGTTTTTATACAAACTTATGTACCTACGTCTGTCCGTCCGTCGAACTTCATCCCGCATCCGAATCAACTTATTTCATAATGCAACATATAAGTTAAATTTAATTAAGTTTTTATGTCATAAACTATATTTAATTCATGTAATAGGTCGAAATTATTATTTTTTATTCTGGGTTAGGTCGAAGTTCCATGGGCGGATCAGCTAATTATAGAATAATGCGGTGTTCAGACGGGGCGAATATCGCCAGGACACCAAAATATCGCCAGCTAATTGAACCGGGTGAACAGATTGGCGATAAATCTGAAACGATAAAAATGATTGAAAGCGATATCGCCTCAAGTTGAACGCCTTTCAACTTTTGTATCTGGTGGAACGATTCACGCATGCGCAGATATGCGCGGCGTCCGTATGTTCTGTTTCTTGACAGTTGACAGCACTGCTCTAAATTTATTTCTCCTTAGAATCCAATTCCGCACCCAATATCTGCGTTTTTTTTTATTTTTCCTCAATTAGGAGTCTTTTTATATCGTCTAAAACAATATTTTCAACTAACTCCAATTACTCCGCGACTTCTACCTCGACGTCCGCCATTTTTAAAACAATCAGCGCACCTGACAGATTGAATGTATGGCGGTGGACTCGTGTGAACACATCAGACGATCAATGGGCGACCGAACGATATTTTTTTTATGCAAGCGATATCGTCTGGCCTTATATCGCCCCGTCTGAACACCGCATAAGGGACATTCTTAAAGAAAACATCAAATTCGTAATTTATAAATCTTCGCAAATATACAGTTCTTTACATAATGAGACCGTCATACTTATCGAGGAACGCCCTGTATTACTACAAATATGTATCATATCGGTAATTTAGAGTTCAGTTATATAAATATTAATTACAACTCCGTGTATTGAAATGAAGCGGTTATAACTACTACGTACTACACGTTTTTTTTTTTATTATTTAATATTTATCTTTTTGTAGATACTCACAGCTGCGCACAGCTGTCGAATTAGATACGGTCTTGTTCTACGCTACCCAGCGGTACTAGATAAGATTAGGACTGAGTAAGTACCGGCAGAATGGCATTGTTATAGTTAGTGATTCAAGCTCTTTATATATCATAACAAAGAAAAGGCAACACATGATTATTTGATTAATGTGCTGTAACGACTGTTGAACTCTCTATGTAAAATGAAAAGCGTTAAAGTGAGCTAACAGCTTGTAATCATGCTTGATTTAATAAAGAAGAGAATTGAGTGGGCATGGATAAGAAAAGAAGAATGTTGTAGAGATTAGTGCTCTATGAAGAGTACGTGGAAAGACTCTGTGGTACTTACATGGAAAGCAGTGAGAATATTAAGAAGAAATGTGGTATGGCGTATGGAATATGAATGTTAGTGCTGAGACAAAATAAATATGAAAGATAGCGAGTTGTGATGGTTTGGGCATGTCGAGAGAATGGATGCAAATAGAATACCTTACAAACCTTACAAAAAAAAAACAAAAACAATCCTGCTAAGAGGAAATATTTTGCATACTTATATTATTCGTATATAAGTCGTTACTCGGTGCTATGACAGTAATAGTGTATTCGGGAAATATTATATCGACGAAATTGCTGATACTTGATCAGAGGTTCCTACATACAACAGTTGTTGCTACAGGAAGAAATGTCAAACCGTAAACTTGTATTTTTTTTCTATTTATTCCTCTCATCCGATTGTTTTTGCTGCTTGTTACAGATTATTTGAGCACGGTCATGGATTGGTCTCTCGAAAAAGGGTTATAATAATATGTAATGGCAGTTTTTGATAGCTTTTATCGTATGCTATTTTGTTCAACCCGTCAAATTTTTTTTTCGCGTTCTGATTTTTTGTTGTTAACATGTGTGCACTGTAGGTACAGTATTTAAACACGTGCAACATCCTGGTTTTGGTATCCTTCCACCCATCAACCAAAACACTACTCTCTGGCCTGTGTGTAGGCATACCGTCCGGATGTTGAAAAAAGGGTTGAGCGAATCTTACAAAAATGCTGAACAAAAACAGCAAAATTCAACAATCTGTTTTAGAAAAACGCAGTCCTGTTTGTCTCGAATGCACAGAAATATTATTTTTTGGATGTGGTGTTCCTCAAGGATCAGTTTTGAGGCCGTAACTAATCAATGAAATTTCGGGATATGGAAAGGAATGAGAATATGTGGTATGGAAGGTAGTGTTGTGAAAAAGATGAAAGATAAGAAGATATGATTTTGGAATTAATTATAATTGAATTAATGTTGATAGAATAACAAAGAGATTTTATAATGCTGAAAGGAAAGTGTGAGTACCCAAGAAAGTATATATGGCCGACCGAGAATGACGTGGATCTAACATTCTAACACACCGATTCTGTACTCAATTAAGGAAGGCTAGGTCAAAAGAACAGAGACAGGAAGGTTTTAATGACAAAAATGTAAATAATCCCGGTGGAAAGATTGAAATGGATTGAAATAAATGAAGCGGTTGGTAGCATAGCGGTTTAGACGTCTCCGTACTGGAGGTTGTGGAATCGATTCCCGGTATTGACAATTTTTATAGGTACAAGTAAGTACAACAAAATTATTCCTTTCAATAAATCACTCAATTGTGAGTGGAATGGCAGAAAATTAAACCAATTGTGAATTAAAATGTTTAATTTGAATGCTCATGCATGAGAAGTTGATATATTTGTGAGGGAGATATCTGTTATTGGAGCACTCGAGTTTCTATATTTTGGTTTCAAATGATTTTTTTGTTTGTGTTGTTCAGTTGGTGTATTATATTAAAAAATGAAACCTAGGATAATGTTCATCAAATCGACATTTTAAGTGCAAGAAGTGGTTGGTATAGCTCAGCGATTCCGACGCCGATTTTTGTACCGCTTCGAACTTGAGGTCGTGGGTTCGATTCCAGGTATCGACCGTCTTTCTCTTACATAACAATAAACTTTACTTTCCGTGGAATATGTAAAAAAATGTAGGTATTACTCATAGTATATGGAATATACATGAGTCTTGTGATCTGAACCGCTATTCTCGTTCTTTTTTTCCTTAATTAAGGAGAGTGTTAAGGATATTATCCCTACGTAAGGATAATTGCTATTCTCGTTCTAAACCTTTTGACAGATGCCATCCTTCCGCTGTTAGGGATAGTATCCTTTAGAGCAGCGATGCACATACCGCGGCCCGCGGGCCGCATGCGGCCCGCCGCCAGTTTTTCTGCGGCCCGCCGACGAATTATAATATTGAAAAATGAAAAGAATATTTAAAATATACCGAAGTAAATAATTTTGTACGTTTACCTCACTGCCGTGCCGGGGAGACGCCAGAATTGCGCACTTACGATCGGAACTATTCGGGTAGAACGCAGGCGCAGGTCCTGCATGGTCACAGGTGACTTAGAAACTATTTCTAGTCAAATCAAAAAGAAATGTGTCTAAGTCACCTGTAACCATGCAGGACCTGTGCCTGCGAAACTAGTCGGGTTATTAAATTTGTGAAAAAATACAAATAAATAATTGTTTTATTTAAATTACGATATTAAAATAAATAAGTCCACCAAGAATGCACGTTCAAATCGTTAATTTTAATAATGATCACAATTTGTTTGTGTTTACGCTAGGGAGAAGATGTGGCGAGAGTGTGCATTGTTGCTAACCTTTGTAGCTTTTGGAAGGATTATTAAACAATTGTTTGTTTAATTTTTTTTCGTTTCTTGCGTGAAATGTCGACTGCGTTACTACGTGCCTATTCTACTCGTCGTACCAAGCACATCAATTTCGATATGGATAAGCCAGGAACTAGTAAAAACGTAAAGGGCACTTTCTTGAGCCCAACTTTGTGTAATGTCTTATAGGACGATATAATGGATATTAAGGTATGCGGGGTGTTGGTTTGATCGGCTATGTCGACGATCTTTCAGTGTCCTTAAAACCTTTCCTTCCCTGTGTTGTGTAGGCACTACGCATTGCTCCTTTTAACCTTCAATATCTTTATAAATATAATTTATACGGGGCTGAGGTTTTGGGTATTCCTCCATCATACATTTACCTATCGAATAAGAAAATAATACAGAGAAGAATCATTACTTATGGGGTGCATCCATAGGATTTTGTAAGCATCGGTAGCGAATTTACTAATACCATCAAAGGTGTACTCCACTACAGTCAATGTTGGGTAGGTACCTACCTACATCCACGGGAGCTATGTTAGTAGCTACATGCGCGAACATTTACAAATCACGTGATCAATAGCATGACGTCTCACTCGCGCGCACTCACTTCTCCTAGAGTGACGATGAAAAAACACTTCTACCTTCAGTGGTGCAAAACTAATTATTTACGATCTATAATAAAATTATTATTTTAGTATTTTTATCTCTTTTTATAATATAAATATATTATTTGTATGTAATTGTGTATTTATTTATAGAAGTGCTTTATTCATATGTAATTACGTTGTGAATCTTTTACACCTACCGTATTTCACAATACTTAAAAAAAAATCAACTTAGAAATATATATTTTTATATAACCAATTGTTACTAAGATTTTGTAGAAAGCTCTGTGTATGTCTTTGGGGAAAATGGTTGACAGATGAAGAGAAAGCGAGTAATAATAATACTGCAGACTATTTCCATTACATTCATACGGTCAAAAATTAATACACAAGATTTTATCGACAAAATGTGTGGGGTACAAGCCGCCAATAAAACAAGAAAACAAAATTTGCAGCATTAAATTTTTAACCTTTTATCCCTACTCCTAAAATATGTATTTATTGAAGTTGGTTTATTTTTAACAATTTTGTTTTACTTTTTGGTAATTGTTACACTGTAAAATAACAAATTGTATTTGTTAATAAATTTTGTTTGTTTTCAATTCAATGACAAAATAAAGGTAAAAAAAAATAATAAATAAATAAATTTAGGTAAAAAAATAATATAATAGTTTTAAACCACTGTCATTCTCTGTGTTCGCCAAACGGCACTCACACAAACACAACCCAGTAGCTCCTGGACTTCCGTACGTGTGTGCTGTGTAACTTGTATAGACAAGCCGCCAAATGTATGGGAGAATACCTATGTTTGTTTTTTTCAGATTTTTAATATTTAAAGCAATTATAGATAAAATATTTTTATTTTGAGGCTTCATTAAAAGATGTAAGAATATAATTATCATAGTTTGAAAATGATTGCCTTGTTTTTTGGGACTAAAATAGCTAATTTAAAAATGTGTAGTGACTACACAGCACCGTAACGCGCGGAAGTTTTTTAGCACAGTAAGGGAAAGGTTTTAACTGCGACTACAAAAAAGAGCTCATTTGAAATCTAATGCAGCTCTTCACGCTGCAGATCTGTGGATGAAAATAAATTACTTGTAAGTTCCCCTTGAGAAGGCCTAACCAGTTGTATTGATCAGTAGAAATATGGAAGTCATCCAGTTTTATATTGATGAAACTACTGTAAAACCGACGAACCACGTGATATACCTCGGAGTCATTATATACAGAAGACTCACAGAGAGGTCATGGCAAAGTGAGTGAAAAAGCTCAAAATACCAACAGAACAATACTACCAAGAAGTCCAAGCTCATGCAAAAGGAAGATACAGGCAATGTCCATGTACGCCGCACCAATTTGGGCTCACGCCATGGAAACTGCGAAATACAGACAAGATTGTTCGTAGCACATATAGAACTATGGCGTTGCGAGTGTGAAGCGCATACAGGACAGTGTCAGCAGGAACGGCGCTGGTGATTGCCGGTCTGGTGCCCATCGACCTGCGTTTTCTACAAACAGCATCAATGTCAGAGTCTGCAGGCTGCTTATACTGCAATGACCCTTCGGGTACTGCTGAGCATACCGTGTTCTCCTACCCGAGGTGGGAGAAGAAACGGAGAGATATGGAACGAAGCCTGGAGGTCCTGAGGCTGACTCCGGGAAAAATGGTCTCGAAAATGCTGAAAGATCAGAGGAAGCGGTCAATTATTGGTGACTTTTTGGAAGGTATCATAAAGACCAAAGAGATTGACAAAATTAATATGAAAGGCTAGGAGAGAAAAAAGAAAGGCGAAGACAATAATATGTGACAAGGCCCTAGAGCAGGGGGTACTCGGCGGTTGTCAGGAAGAAAGCGAGGGAGTTTTACCCGGTAAGAGTGTCCGTGAAAGATCACCCCCCCCCCAAGTAAAAAAACGTAAGGTTAATTTAGTGTTATTTTACTTGTAGCGGCCCGTCCTTGGCTCATAATCTTCAAGTGGCCCCTGCTCCCTATAAGTCTGTGTACCCCTGCTTTAGAGTGTCTTTAACTAGCGCCGCCATTTTAGCCAGCCTTAACTAGTAAGGATAGCATCTTTCAATATAAAATCGATAAAAATAAGTGTTTTTATAAAATATAGTATGCGATATTTATTTTTATCTATCACTTTTTTTGTTTTTTTTTGTATCGATATCAGCTTTGCGTCGAAAAGCAAGCAAGCTAGCTAGCAAGCAAGCAAGCAAGCTAGCTAGCTAGCAAGCGCTTGCTAGCTAGCAAGCAAGCAAGCAAGCAAGCAAGCAAGCTAGCAAGCAAGCGAGCGAGCAAGCTAGCAAGGAAGCGAGCGAGCAAGCGAGCGAGCAAGCAAGCGAGCAAGCAAGCGAGCAAGCAAGCGAGCAAGCAAGCAAGCAAAATCTGACACACTCCGTTCAGTTGATGTCAATTTGCATGGTTAAATTGCGGCGTTGCCGTTTATTTTTATCCTTCGTAAAGGATATATCCTTGGAGTGAATTGTAAAGACAATCCTTAACAACAAAAGATCGAGAATACCGATTTATTTAGAGATGTCCTTCGCAAGGGATACTATCCTTTCAAAAGGTATCCTTTACTAGAGACGGTAAAAGAACGAGAATAGCGGTTCAGATTTCAAAAAAAAATAGACTTCGATGAAATTAATTTTCTCGACGTTTTCGAGGGTGTAGATTCCAAAAAAGAAAAAAAATTTTTTTTTTAAACGCCACGCCAACGTATGCCAAAAATGTGTGCGCACCCATAACTCATAGTAATTCTTATCCGATTTGATTGAAATTTGGTAGAACGGTTAGCCCCTCGATGTAGATGACTCAGTAAAATGTTGAGATCTGTACCTTCAGGGCAATCCTCTTAAAGTATCCAAAGAAAATTTCACTTGTTCTAGAAAAAGGGCTAAAAAAGAAAAAATATCTTTGATTTCCATAAAATTTGGTATACGGGTTGGTCTTATGCTCCTACAAACACAAGCACGTAAAATTTGAGGTCCGTAACTTCAGTGGGTCCCCCTTAAAGTACCGATTAATATTGAATATGTAGTTCTAAAGCAGATAATAAAAAGCTCCAATAGTCGATATCATTTTATAGTTTCTATAATAATTCCTAGGATAAATTCATTTTAATCGTAAAATTATGAATTTTTATGCAAAGATATGTTTTACACGAAAAGGCTGTTATACTATACTATGAGTTCTGGGCTACCCTAGGTTGGCAGCTTTTTTATCTGTGTTCACGATAAGTTAGGCCAATTTATTTAAAAGATTAACAAAAAAATCCCAAAAAAAAAAACTACCTATCTGTAATTTTAAAAGTAAAATTGATCCAATTTCTCGTCATGATTGTCAAGCAAAATCAAAATGCAGAAAAAATAATCAACATCACTGTCGGTCAAAGTTGTTGTTAAAAAAGATACATACACACTACTTACTTAGGATGCATTGGGGAAAATCTAAATCAATGGCACGTAATAAAAGTTTAGTTTAATAAGAATAAACGTGTATAGAAATACATCGTCTTTTCGATGAGCGTTGTAGAATTTATCATCCATTGTCACATGTGTTGTTTACATTTTTGTAGCTGAACTAGCAGCTGACTGCTTTGTGGAGCTTTCGTCGCGTCCGGTTCGGTCTTTAGTTTGAAAAATCAGTCATTCTTCCATAGAATAAATAATGGATAACATTCTTCAACGGAGCGTCTATGCTGAAGGTTGCGTGTCGGTCGTTGTGAATTCGTTCTACGTAAGAACAGCTGATCGCGTCGTATTTATAAAAATTGACAAGTTTGCTAAAAGAATTATTTAGAGAAAACTGTGCCTTTTTAAATACTACTGTGTGAATATATTAATAGTGCTTTTTTGTGATTTTATTTTTATAAATTCTGTCAAAGTGAGTCGAAGAGGCAAAAAAATGGTCCGGAGTCTGTCGCAATGGACAAAAACTCTGAGTTTCCCCTCTCGTTTGTCTCCGAACAGGAGTTCAAAGGAGAGCGTCATCAATATGCAACCAGGAAATCTCGGAGTGTCTCCAACTCCTAGTTCAGGATCCATACCGAGACAGTCACCGGATCAAAAGAGCTCATCTCCAATCCCAATCACGGAAATAAGCCAAATTGTAAGTTTGCATTATTTTTTGTACTAATAAACAAGGAAATAACACACACTATGGTTAAAACAATTAGTAACGATTATCTTATTGCATGCAATAGTGCAGTTTTTTTGCGCAATCGTGATGCAATTGCTTGTATTTTTTTCCTTTTGCCTTTTTTGATGATGTAAGATGAACAATCCAGCCTTAACAACTAATGAGAGGATTGTTCTTCTTTCAATTTCATCATTACTACTATTGTTTTGTTTGTTTGTACGGCTTAGAAATTTCTTTGCAACTCGGTTACCTGTGTTATATCGTTGCACACATACATACTATGTTAGTTGTTGTGACCCGTGCTGGTTCATAATGACAGGTTTTTGAACGGAGCCTGGGTTCGTTCAGGCGGATATTGTCCGTATCAACAGGTTGAAACTTGTCCAATCTCCTCGCAAGCATTTAATATTGTTTCTTGCGTTATATTATTAATCGAATATCGAACAAAAGAAAATATTTGTTCCAATTTTGAATAATACTTACCTTGGGTCATATTTGAACTTTTATAGTAACAGGATAGAATATACTGTTTTTAAAGTTATTTACATATTTCGGGTTAGGTAGGTATATTTGGACTCTATGATATGTGTTAAAAAATTGTTCCAATTTTGACTTTTTATAACATTTTAATTAGAACTGTGTTCCAATTTTTAAATTATTTAGGTAAGTACCTACCTACTTATTTAGTTTGGGTCACATTTGCACTATTGTAACAGGGGTTGGCTAATTTTTACAATTTCAAACTGTTCAAATTTTGAGTTTGTTACTTTGGGTTACGTTTGGACTTTATACCAGGAGCGAGAATTGTTTTACTATTGTGTTATTATATATGTATTTGACTATTGTGTTCCAGTGGTATTTTGTTTACTTTGGGTCACATTTGGTCTCATCAAAAGTAATATGTATTGTCAAATCTAAAGGTAGGTTTGACAATACATATTACCTATAATTATTTTAAATTCAGTTATACCAGGAATGGACTGTATTCATTTTTTCAATCATTCGTTATACACAGTAAGATTCGAATTTAGAACACTTTCAAATCCATTATACAAAAATATTATGCACCCTTTTAATTTTAGTTTATGGTTCGTTTATTAAACCATAGACCACGTTATGTTAATTTATTATAAGTACTAAAGCGTTCTAACCATCAGCAATGTAGCCAAATACAGTGCCTTCATATTATACTCTCTTAAGAATCAATATATCGGAACATTTGGGTAGTAATAATCCTCTATGTTTTCAAAGCAATAAAATGCGCATTCTTTCTTTAAAAGCATTCAAACATTAAACTTTATATTGATGGCATCATTACAACAATAAAATGTCATAAACCAGAACATTTTGAGCACTGTTTAAACACATCCACTTATGCTCTTAAAGGGTTAAGTAGTGTCAAATTGATTTCTTTCTAAACCTTGGCCGTAAGCCCGTAAATCTCTGCAAATTCACATACATGTGTATACCTACTACATGCTTTTGGAAGTTTTTAACCACATAATTATCCAAAATTATTATAGCTATACTAGCTGACCCGACCGACATTCTCCTCTCCTAACTATGTATATTGAATTCAAATTGATAGGTATGATTAATTTCAGGTCAGCTAACAAAATTTACAAAACTCTATATTGTATAATTGGCCATTAAATATTATGCGTGATTGCTTTGAACTTACCGTGATGAACATACAATATGTGAACCGCGATTAAAAAACATTTCTCAAAAAACTCACTGCACAGTTGAATGGACGGTGAAATGTGCATTAAAATTTAAAAAAAAAAATCTATTTTATTCCGATCGATGCATCTGTTTTAAACGATATTTGCAGCGTGCACTCTTTCATTCGTGCAAACTTTCAAACACCTTACTAGTTGTTGTGTCAAACCCCAATTTAATTTCAAAAATGGAACAGTCAAAAGTACTAAAGATGGCGACGTTAGAAATGTTCTTCATGCGTGATCAAGAGAAACAGGGAGTCATATTTTTGTACACTTAAAATTATACAGATATAATTTGGGTTTTCTTCCAAGCACTTTATCTTGGAGGTCGCTAACAGAACCACATTTCGCGCAGCTGATGTCCGTCTGATCATCAGAGGTGTTGTAGCACATCTGTTGCCCATCATTAATGGTCGCTAATCGAGGGCCATTCTATGGTGCTCAATAAAGGCCGACCATCAGTTGCTTGAATTCTTGAGATAATTATACTCAAAAACCCCAACAGTTGTGGATCCCAAACCAGCTGTTACGTTTGACGACCTCAAACTCTTCCATTCAAAGGTTTTTCACCCACTATACACTAGACGTTTCGAAAACCAGTGTTGACTGTGTGTTTTGTCGTATAACTTAGGACACTTAGGTTATCAACCCAAAGTATTGAGGAACACTTTCGAGAGAAAATGATTTCAAATCTTGGACACTAAAATATGGGCTTTACAATAAGCATTTGTACGCTTTTAAAGGGTCCTTTTAAAATGTCACAATTTACTATTTCGCTCATTTAATGTGATGTCAATTCGTGAAAAGTAGTTTATCTATCCAAGTTATCCAGATATGTAGTTATTATTGTTAGTTTTGATCCATTTTCTATGCATACAACATCTGTTGCTACACTATACTGCATAATTATATTTTTGATTTGACCATGATTTTATATGCTAGCGATATCTATATTGGTGGACTGTATTTCCATCCATTAGAAACTGTGCTTTTTTGTGTATCCTCAGATTATTGCAGACATTTTATATTTAAGACCAGTATCACAATTTTGAACTATGTTGTGAATTGCAGACCTGATGAATAATGTTTTTTTTTAAATATCATATGAGAACGAATCATAATATGGCGTACGTTTTTATGAAACATTTGTATGATCCCAAACAGGCATAATATCACAATGATTAACAAATTTCTTGAACCATAGACGATTCGGTCCGTTGAACACCGAGACCCTCTGGTGCGCGCAATCTGATGAAGACAATACCAGGAATTTCCGCGGGAAGTAGAGGAATTTAACCACATTTCCTCTTTATGATTAATTGATTCTAAAAAACCTTATACCCAAATTGATAGTATCAGATTAAAAAGAACTTTGTCTGGCCAAAATTAAAACATTTCACTCGATTATTGTGGTCATTAGGCAATCCACTGAAGCACTAGGCTACAACCACGTTCAATAGACTGTTTGTCAATACTTATTCCTTGGAAACAGCGAGATGAAGACAGTGATACCTACAAAATAAATATATGTCAAAACCCTCTGAGATCGACTGTGACAACAAACCCTCAAGACCTAACCTAACGTAACGACAAAAACACCGAAAAGACAGCAGAAAGCTTTCATGATGGAAGCAATCTAACAAGCATAGATGCAAAACAAGAAATCATTATCTGTGATTCTTATAAGATCCGAAAGAATCTCTTGGTTCATGTCAGTAAGCCATAATATAATTTCAAGAATGTTTTCTTCACATATTAAGAATTATTTTCAGTATCTTCTGTGTAAACAGTCTGATGTTATCCAGAACGAGGCGATCAGTTCAGTTCGCAAGGGAGGGACCCCGAGTGCATAGAATCATCGAACATGAGTGTTATATAAATAAAACATCGAAGATTGTATACAACAATAGCTTTATCAGTGTTATCTTTATAAATAAATATTGATAATTTTCGTTATCTGAAAGTTATACCGATATTCTGAAAGTCAATATTTTTTAACTAAATATTTAAATTCTTCAAACTGTCTAAATCATTCATTTTCAATAAATCTGGGGCCTTGATACAAACACATTTTTTTACATTTCCGTATTAAACAATGCTCGTGTAATGAAAGAGGATGATCATCGCCACCGGAATTCGAACCGACGGTCTTCAATATAAAATACGAAAGTCATCGATCGAACGACTAGGCTACCAAACAATTAAACGATTCCTGTACATTCGTATCTTCTTAACAAAACAAAAATGCAAATATTTTACGTGTAATAAATACCCACATCAAAAAGACCAGTATTGAAAAAATGCACAATTTTATATACAAAACAAACGTGGTTGCAAAGATTGTCATATTGATACACATTATCTCAACGTCTAATACTTGCCGCCAGTCTTTGCTGGTTCAAACCTACTATTTTCTACATTTATACATTGTAAAAAGATTCATCGTCTTCCACCGGACATCCAGAGAAGCTGTCTTCACTATTTGTTTGATTTTACTATTTGTCTATTTATGTATTTTGTGAT
The DNA here is from genome assembly GCA_963576905.1 of Mystacides longicornis. Classification (NCBI taxonomy): domain Eukaryota; kingdom Metazoa; phylum Arthropoda; class Insecta; order Trichoptera; family Leptoceridae; genus Mystacides; species Mystacides longicornis. The sequence goes on along the minus strand of OY756433.1, from coordinate 2,767,431 downwards.
ATGAGCATGTATGTAGATACGCGCTCCGTTGTGAGCATCCCAGAACAAATAGGATCTATTTTCATAACACGATATCTCTCTAATATTGAAGAAACTATTTAGTACATCGACCGATTTTACGTATGAGATTTATTATTCAAAAGTCACTGGCCTGTTATATGCTTCAGTCATCACACTTTTTATGGATTTTTGCCAAAATTCCATACATAATTATTATGATGTATTCATATTGTATAACGCGTAACGTTTGATTCTCTATGAACTAACAATATAGAAAGAATAGTGTTCTAAAATCAATTTTGGCGGAAAACACTTGACAATCAAGCTGCGGTAGTAACACATTGTTAAAATTGTATATATTATGTACATTTCGTTCGAAAATAGACAAATTTTAGGCTTGGATGAAATGAAGTGTGTAGAAAATATCCTGTACAATGTTTTTATTCTTAATGTGTGCAAATAAAAGTCACTTTCATAGAGAAATATCTCGTATTTACGCTAAAAGTTTTTATCATAACCTCCAAATAAGTGTCGCGTGGTTTGACTTTGACAGCAGCGTATTATTGTATTCCCGCGCTTCGTCTTAATTGTTTTTTGTCTATGGTCTCTTAGAACCATAAGTAAAAATGTAATATTGTTTTAAACAACGTCTATGAAACTGTTATAGCTTTAAAAGTCATGTTGTTTGTCGATGAATGAATTTAATAACGGGTACAGTTATTTTTGCTAATTCATTTATTCGCTCATTTAGTATTACAATATACCGGCCATGTTTATTCAATAGAATATGATGATTATGTATAGGCAGCTTTGAAAGAAACAGTAACCAGGTCAAACAAGATATTTATTTAAAGTATAGAGCCGTGCAAATCAGGGTACCCACAGATAACCAGCTTATTATAAATAGTTGTAATTAGTTTTCACGCGCTGTTTATTTGTTTGTTCGATTGTTTTTAATATATATGCTTTATTTACACTCTTTCTTGCACTCACTTTATTCTTGATAACCATCATATACTTAAATACTTTGTTGCTTTGTCCCAACTCGCTTAACGCCAATGCCGGCTCATTTTGACTTAACACTTTTCCATTTAACACCTCTCCAGTGTCAAAGTGTATAAGTAGTGTTGTTTTTCATAATAATATTTTTTTATTCACCCACCCACTATTACAAACGTATTAGGTATATTATTGTTTTATAAAATAATTTACAATTTATCTGTGGCGAATTTTGGCAGTTTGTTAACAAACGGACCCATAAATTTGACGTTTCCCAAGAAGAAATAACAATTTACCATCGCGCCATTATGCATCGTAACACCTTTTAAACCGTGTTAAAAGTTTATTGTACTCCCGGGTCGTAAAGAGAACTCTCCGCATTCTACATTATCATCATCATCATTATTATATTTTAAGTTTCAAAAAACATCCATTATTGCTACTTGTAATAGGCGCCATAAATAAAACGAAAACGTTTTCGACTTTGGTACGAAATTTATTGAATCGCTTTGTAAACAGTTATTATTGTGACTTGGTTATACCTAAGCATGTTAACTGCCGCAGCGTGAGCACTCACTTAAATCCAACATACACACAGATCTGAACCTTTTAAGCGAGTTAAACTGATTGAGTTAAATGCTTAAAATACCAATCGTACTATCACATATTACCTTAACTCATTAAGAGGTTGCTTTCGAGATGCAAGCAAGCGAACGTCATCAAAGTCAAACAGATAAATATTTTGATATTTAATCAAGCTCTGTACTCTTACACCAATTAATATAATTGCGAAGATTAATCTTTATTTAAATCTTAACAGGTTGAATCACTATCCAGGTAAGTATGTGTCTTACAACACTTAAACATGTTTGTTTTTTTTAACAATCTTCTATTGTAATTGCTATAATTTAAAATCCTATGAGTTTGAAATAAAAATTGCTCATTTTTGGAGGTTATGTTGTGTAGAAGAAATTATACGGAAGATCGTGAGCAGAAACAGTCTGAAGTCTGTTATTATATCGTCAGCTATTCAATAAACGGAAGAAAGTTCTCAAGTCCGCCGAGAGGCTGCAATTATTTGTTATTCTTTACTTTAATCGAAAAAGGAAGGAATTGAAAAATTTACGAATGAAACAACAATATAACGTATTGTATAAGAAAGAAAGAGATGATAAATACTTTTATTACTAACAATTTGAAAATTGTTCCAATTGATAGTCTGCCCACGCTTGCAGTACCTGTTGCAATAATCATAAACAAGTAAGTACCTGTTGGCTATCTTAGTACGGAATAACTCCGTCACGAATTATCTCGGAAATATTTGTTACACACAAGCGATTTGTCGCCTCAGCAATTTGAGGTTATTTTTTATCTTGAAATGTTATGTTCATTTTTGTAAGAACGTCACATTTTTTAAAAAGAAACTGCTTTTGCTGGCTTCACTATTAAAAAAAAATGAAGCGAAATATTTCGCCTCGAATGCCCAAAAGAGAAACCTTGCTTGTCGTTTTTAGATGTTCGCCTTGTTGTACTATAATCATGGTGTAAATAATTTTCTTTTATTCGAATTAGAGATAAAGATTCGACAGATTTCATATAGGTTTTTTTTTATTGTGATGTGATTTTTAGACGTCAGTGTATCTCTGCCCTAACAGTTTGAATTAAGAAGACGACGGTAGTTAGCCATTAGGTGATTCGTCATGTGTGGATGCTAATCATGCACTCATTGTTTGTCAGAGAGGGAGAAAGATAATAGTTATCTCTGTCAAAACAGAAAAAGACAGACAATGTTCTTTTATAGGATAATCTGTGTAGAATTTATTTGACCCAACCTGTCAAAACTTGCGCAATACAAAATTGTTTCTTTTTTATATGGCAACACATTAAACTTATATTATTCCTTTATTAAGACGGCTATAGATTGTCCTTGTTGATTTCCCTCATCGCTTTGGATTTTATGAATCTTGGTCTTTCTTGGCACTGTTGGCACATAGCGTTCAAGACATTTTTTCTAGTTAACTAGGGTCATTCAAAATGATACAGGACGCCACTGTGGGCAGAAATTTCAAAGAAGAAAAGAAAAAATCTTTTTACCCGACTGAGAATTGAACGCAACTGAAAACGAATTTTACCTTGATTGACACAGAAACACATAAATAAAATGTGACACTTAATTCATTTTGACATTAGGGATATCTTTTTTCTGTGTATTCCTAAATTCTTTTTTTTTGACTTCTGTGCATTGTTCGCTACTGAAGATCCCTTTCACCGTAGATAAAAATTGTTTGACTTAAAATAGGTCTTATGGATAATTTGTCAATAGTCAACACAAAGAAAAAAAAACTTGGTGACATAATGGTTAACAGAAAAAACCCTAAATAGGGGACTCTACCTGCCTTTACATTGTAGATAGAGTCAACAAGGTTGTTTATTTATTTTTTATAATAACTATTCATTGATATTCCGAATAAGGGCAATAAAGAAAACGGTGCAATAAGGGGTCCAAATGTAAACAAAAGTGATACGTTATTTTGAATTTAATTTTGTATTTTTCTCTTGTTGTGGTTGCCTCCCTATGCCCCAAAGTGTAAAGGGAGTTTGAATTTTTCTCGATTTTGGTATACATAAGACGATTAGATGATAATATGAGACATCTATCGAGATATATGAAAAATATTTAGCAACCTTATAATTATCAACTTTAAAAAATAACCGTGAATTGTCAAAATTATTGTTGATAAGAATAGTATAATTCTGTAACTTACACACATTAATTGATTAAGCAAATACCGCAAAAATAAAAATGTGTTATATAGAAAGTTAAAATGGTAGGTATATCAAAACGCAAATCTATCCCTGTTTGACGCTGTCAAAACTTGTGGTTTATTATCTATGCTTTTATGTCGCCATATTGTTTGCTCACCAACCCTCAGAGACGTCCGTAGAAAGGGGAAGCTACAATAATATAAATTGATGAACGACTTTGATAAAAAAAGCATTTATACATTTAGGGTGTGCGTACCTACCTACATATCGTGAGAACTGTATAGATAACACTTGGGGCGAAACGTTTGCTTTGATTGAAGTATGGGGGTCTTTTATGGGAGCGTCTATTTGTTTAATGATTAAGTTCACGTTATGATTGATGTCTGAGTTCATTATTATTTTTATTTGACATCTTTATTTCTAACGTATGTTGTCATTGAACCGTTCGCCTGATGAAGTTGTGGCTTTATCTGAGACATGGTAACAACCCTTATGTTCATATTCAAGAACCTACAATATCCTTGTAAATTTAATACGAAATCGTCTTCATTTTTCGTGAATCTTTGATACACTTTCAATTACAGGTTTCTCAGGACATATTGTTATATAATGGAACATTGGAGTTAACTTTTACGAGTTTGTGTATGTTTTCTATAATAAAGAAAAACAAACTCGAAAATATTATTGAATTCAATATTATAACTGACTTGATTACTTTGTATCGTAATGTGATATATTGTTATTAAATTAATTAATTTTCACCAATGTCTTAATGGTGTTTTGATATATTATTTGTTTTTATTAATTACTTTATGAGTCATTATGAATTGGTGAGGGCATACGGTAATTTTAATTTCGTATAGTATACGGGACCCCATAGTTAATTATGATTTTTAAATTGAATTGAATAAAAATATTAAGGCGATGTTGTTTTAGCTTGTGACGTGTACCTACTGAAGTACATATTGTATATGACTCAGATACTCAGAACAGACCTGCGTCTAGTGAGGCAATAAATTCCATTATGTATTGTGTTGATTTGTAATTGAAATGTATATTATGTTGTTGGAATAATAAAAAAAATAAAAAAAATAAAAAAAATACCGGACTAAAAAAGTGTCGTCTTTCATATAAAGTTTTATAAAGTCTCAGTTTAAATATTGACTGGTATTCTCAAATTCACGTTCCAACTCAACGCATGAAGCTCTTGCTTAGAACTTAATCGGTTGCCAGTAGTTACGCAACTAATGTATTGGATAAAACGTTTTCAGAATACAGAAATTTCAAAAGTCTCAATAAAAATTGGATACGACGCAACTCAATCGTCTGTTTTTCATTTCAGAATAATAGTCATTGTGTGATTTTGTGTAAAGATGTCCATTTTTTCCTTTTATGTAAGTATTCTGAAAATCTTTCCTTTAAGACAGACCATAAGCCAGGATGAATCTTGGAGTCTATATCAGTTTTTGAAATGTAGTGCTAGGGATCCATTGGTCGGATCATACCATAATAGACGCTTATGTTACCCCAAAATTCAACCTTCAAGAGTGTGTATGATGTAAATATAAATAGTCTTGTTACAGAATTTTTACTTTGTATTAATTACATTCTTGGTTTACTTACGGTTTCTTGATAAAGAGGTTTAATGTGATTGATAAGCATGACGGCCAATCAGCCGTTAAAACGATCCGTAAATAGCGTCCGTTATCAATCAACTCATCTAGTTAACGGGAGATCCATAGATCATGGTGGATCAAGAATTACCAATGTAATGTGTTACACCGGAACTTTTTTCTTTATTTATAACCCATAAGTCTCTTAAGGGGTATAGGCATAAGAACGGCTTCCCAGTTTATACATTTCTTTCGCTTCTTCAACCGACATAGGTACCATTTCTCAAACAACCTCTCCTATTTCTCTTGTGAGATAATTATTAAAATTTAAGCCCCCACATTTGCCCGTTTCTTGCCCATTTAACGATATCTTATAATACTGCGCAAGCCAATTTATGAAGATTGCACTACAGGCGAGTTATCTTCCCATCTTGTTCATAGTAAAAACACTATGCAACAAGATTCAATAAATCGATGAATGCAGAAAACAAGAGTTGTGAAATTTGCTTTGTGGTTGCGTCAGAAAGGCCAGACCGGAAGTGAAAGAAACCGGGGACACTAAGTAAAATGAGTGATATGACAAAAAGTAAAAGAAGTGTATCTTGAAACAGGAGTCGAGGTCAGTTTTCTCTGTCTGTATGATGACTGATGAGTGAAAAATAATATTTAGAAAATGTATGAAGGTAGGTACCTATAATAATCCTGAAAGCTCCCGTTGCTTTTAAGTCGGGCGTATTGGATGGTTCCCACAACTTGATGGTAGAGATACCAGCGACGAAGACTAAAAATTTTCGATGGTATAAGTGTGTGACGAAAAAAGTTAATCAGTACATCGTAAACCAACACAATTTTTTTACTAAAACATTACAACTTTTTCTGATTATCAGTTCATTGAATATACACACATATAAACGTATTTTTTAATTGAAAAAAATATCACTACATTTTCTGATTAATGGGTAAAGCTGTGAGGAATGTATATAATATGCCTATAATACGCCCGAAAGCTCCCGTCGCTTATAAATCAGACGTACGGGATGGTTCCCACAACTTGTTAGTATGAACTTAAATTTGCCGAACAATTGAAATTCCTAGTAGTTTTTGTTTCACGGTGTTCATTACGCCAACAACTACTCGCAGAACTTATTCCTCAGAGTTCCGTTACGTCCTTGCAAACACAATAATAACACGAATACCCACAACAATAATAACATGCATAATATAGATAGAAAACATTACTTGAGTGAAACCGTGAAGTCTGCATGTGAAACTTCATATACTTACCTGCGACTCGACAATGAGGTTATACAACGCTATAATATTCAATACAGTATCCATCCAATGGATTATGCAACCCGAGAAGCGCACCTATAGCTGGTATCTTCCGTGGATTCGAATTTAATAGCACAATAAAAAAAAATACGTGGGTCTGTTTTTACGTCCGAACACATTTGTCTATAGTTTTGGAGGTGTTGAAACCTGTCAAATATATTATAAATAAACGCCAATTACCTATTATGATTCTTAAAACGCGAATTTTGCAAGAAGAACTGCTGTGTTTTTTTTTTATGAAGTGCTCTAGGGCATATTTTCTGATTGTTAGAATCAATTTCGATAACAATCGACGACGTGAAAAAAAAATAGAAATATTCTTCAAGTATATCCGATTTATAAATTGATTTGGGCAGAATTTTTACCTAAAATTTATATATGTGGTGTGAATTACACAATTAATTGCCTAAGCCAATAATCTATTTCCAAAGAAGCAATAGAACACTTATTAACAATTATTTGATTTATTGAAAAAAAAATTGGTGCCATTCTCTATAAAATAAAATGAATATTACTAAGCTTCAAATTGTAAATTGTTACCCAAAAAAACTACAAAATTTTATAAAATTAACCAATTTAACGTGCACTCCTGGTGGAATTATTTAAATACGGTAATTTAAATGAAACAATTTATTATTTAATAACCTGACCTGACCTGACTAGTTTCGCAGGCACAGGTCCTGCACGTTCACAGGTGACTTAGAAACATTTTACTAAGTCACCTGTGACCATGCAGGACCTGTGCCTGCGAAACTAGTCAGGGTATTAGATTTGTGGAACAGCAAATAAATTGTTTTATTTAAATTACCTACAAAATTTAACTATGAAAATGCTAAAACATGTTTCAAATCCAATACAATTCCATAAAAAAACACTTATTAAAGAAGCTATTATACGGATAAAGATTATAAAAATTCAACAGAAAAAAATCATGGTTCACGGAGAACTAAGATAATATAAGATAACCAAGATAAGATCTAAAGTCTAAACAATCTGCAGTGGATATTTACCCATGATGGTATCAGGTTTGGGGCTTCTAAAGACAATAATATTCTCCGGTTGCATAACGGTCATGTGCATTCCTGGCATGACCAATGACCATTGGTTCCGAAATGACCAATAACGATAATGTGTATTAACAGTGACCTTAATTACTTTGGTCTCAGCTGTCTTTTTATTTGAATAGGCCATAAATATTGTGTCTTTCGTTCAAGCTCTAATACTAGGTATTTTGATGCAAACATTACACCTTTTTACGTTTGAGACCAATTGAAAAAGTAGTACAGCGCAGACTTTGACACCTGATGCCGGAAACCTGATCAAACTATTCCTAATCATGCCGTTAATGTGTCTTTTTAATCAATTAACAGGCAAATCGTAATTTAATTACGATGAATTTAACATAATTTATTCATGATGGCAATTAAAAATGATTTTCACTTGAAGTACATACAGATTAGATTAATATTAGTAGGTATACTAATATGCAATTTTTTGCACATATTCGTGTAAAAAATAATGGCGAAATCGAAAACAGTCAATTAGCCCAATTTTTTTCTCCTTTTTTGTCGTAACAATATTGGCAAGTATTTGGAATAATGTCATTTTTTTTTCAATATCTTAAATGAGTGTCGTTTTCACTAGCCTCTTTTAACCATGTAATATAAGTATCTAAAGTTTAACTAAAAAATGGATAAATAATCGGTATTTTTTCGCAAACTTTTCGTCTAAATCTATTGAGGACCGTTTTTTTTGTAAGTACCTACCTCTTACGAAAAAAGCAATCAAAATACATTCGTAAATTACCTAAATAATGTGGCTTTTTGTATTAGAATGTACTATGAAAGAAAGATGAATGTTAACAGGTCGAAATGTTTTGGGCGAAATTTTCTGAATTTTCGAAATTTTCTGTCTTTAAAAAGCACTATAATAGATCCGAAAATCATGGCACTGCATTCTTTCAATAGGTAATTCTAGCCTTCTTAAATTTGCAGTAAAATATTTTCTATGACGTGTTATTTCTGAAAGAATTCAAAAGATGGCACTGTCGGCGTCTGAAAACAATTTATTTTTAACAAACGGAAAATTCAAAATTTAACTTTGATATCTTTCAATTTATCTTGTAAAATGACCTCGAAAGATATCTAAAAATATGGAAGTAAAGAATTCAGAAACGTTTAGAGTTTAAACATTATTTGCACGCTCCGTGAAGCAATATATCCAAAACAATAACAATTATTATCTATATAATGTTTATAATGTTTATTACTTCAATTATTTTTGGAATAAATTGTTTTTTATTCCTATTAATCTTCCCACGTACAAGCTTTCTCCTTCGAGCGTTTTTTGCCTTGCCTATTTATTACTCTAATTAAATCATTTTTTTAATTTAAATAATTAACGAAAATACAACATTTGTTATAATCGACACCTGATTTTAAAACCACCCACCACATTCCATTCAACATTTTATATATTACAAATCAATTAATATATTTTTATCCATTTATCAATGACATTATTATTTATATTGTAATATGGCAACATTGAGTCGTGATGTGGACGTCAGCCATGTTTCATATTTACAGCAATGTCAATCTTGACTTTTTGTCTATGATTGAGAACTATTTGAATACGTAGCCGAATTAAAGAGATCATTCACAACCCTTTTAAATTTAAAGATAAAAAAACTGTTTGTCGGCTTCTATAGACATGTTTGTAAACAGTTGATTTGACAGTTAACACATGGCAACATTCTGAAGAAACAACGTCTTTATTCTTTCTATCCATCCAAGGGCATGTTTGCGCCTAATCTGGCGAAAGACCAGGATATGATACCTACTTTTAAATTTAGGATCCTTAAATATTGGAGTTTTTAATCATCTTATTCGTTTTAAGTGTTGATCATATAAGTTCCTTTAATTTGATACATGTTTTAAACCTATACCCTCACATAATATGTTTGTTGAATTCATTTTTATTGAAATTTACCCTAAATTTGAGGAAGTTTTTTTTTTGGTTTCTGCAAAACGCTTGGTAGGTATAACAAAAATCGAGATTTAGTCTGATCCAACGGAGTCCACTTTTTTCCATCTCCACCCCCTAATCTTATGATTTATCTTCAGAGAAAAGTCACATTAATTGTAAACATAATCATAGAAATATAAGCTTCACTAAAACGTGAAGGCAAATACAAGGAAAGAATAAAGGAGAATTTGAATAAGAATTTTAACAGTAAACAAACCTAGATACTGATTAAGGCTTAACAGAAGGTTAGACTTGATGAAGAATCTTCTTGCTTAACAGTAAAGGACACAACAACAAAAAAGCAATTGTAGCAAATCAATACGCACTTATAAAGGCAACTATGTTCTCAGAAACCTGGCTAATGCCAGAGTAAAAAATCCGATCAATCCAGTAAATCTATGGATGTATGAAGCTTCTCTACAAGCTCTACAAGTCCATGTCGAAATCCCAGAAGGACTTTGATGTTTGTCTTCATATTAGGCTCCTTTATGAAGTTGTTCAAGGAGTATGTTAGCGTATTCTTGAAGATGTTTAGATCAACAACACCATTCATTGTTTGCATCTTCTCGGACGAGTGTTGTTTGTGTTGTGTCCTGCGCTGTCAAGAATCTCGTTAAAGACCCGCCGGGCTTCCGGCTGTTGAGTGTTAAACCAAACCCATCGACGAAACAACAAAAAATAACTACATCTCCTCTCTCGTTATTTATGTTTACCGAATGTTCGGTAAATGTAAACATCCCATAAATAATATCAGGATTCTGGAGAACGACTACACCATCTGGAGTGAGATGGGAGTGGTCGATTTCTTCACTCATAACGTCGTTGATATGTCGAATCTATATATTTCTTCTGTGCCGGTTGTTAGGTGCCGTATTCCTTAACGGCTGGATTTTAATCAAACAAATGGTTGTGATAAAGGTGGTTTAAGGATGGTTTAATTAGATATACAATTTTATCCAATAAGATAGTTAATAATTAACCTATCTCAAATGTTAGGTATGAAATAACCGATTAAAAAGTTAATGCCCAAAGCTTTGGTCGAGCGAGAAGTCTCCGATATTTCGAATAGCACACAGAAAAGAAACATTTTTTTCTTTAATTTGTATTTTGTGATTATGAACCAAAAATGTTTTTATTGACACATAAATTTGAGTAAAATAATTAGTTATTCCTATGTTATTTTTTTACATACTTCTGTAAAGAAGTCGGACCGTGTGAAACAAGCGGAAAACCCAGGTCCGGCAACACACAATGGTCTGCCACTGGTTTGTTCCTTTTTAGGAAAACGGCCTTAATCAGGAATAGCAAAAAACACTCTTCTTAATTGCTAATCTTTATAATGTATGGACGAGCTGTTCAGCACGGGGAGCTCTTTTGTAGCTTTCATTTGTTATTATCAATCATAGTGCCTTACTTCTGCATTTCTGGAGCTCAGAATCCTTCAATTCTAAACCACGCCCCCGAATTTCATTGGTTATTTTTTAACCGATCAAAAATTGTCCAATTTCAAAATATGATTACCAACGCCAATCAAGAAATGATTCAAATAGGTAAATAGATCATTTACAAATTTTGAAATGCAAAGAGAAACTTACGTTATATTTAGATATATTTGCTGCCTCCCTAGATAAACTCTGTTCTGGTAATAGAAATGATAGAGTTCTTAAATGGTATAAATGTACATAACATTTTTAAATGGTACTTCCTTAAAATATAAGGAAGTAGGTACTTATATTGAAATTTTGTCTGTTATGATGTTGGCGCTCTTTGATTTAAGAAAGGATTGATCAATAAAATCTGTTGGCAGATAAACGTTTTTAAAATAAAATTTAGACGACTTCTAAACTCATAGATACTAGGAACAAAACATACTGTTAAAGTCAAAGACAAAAATTGACGAATGTGGAAATTCCACGCAAAAATAAACATCGCTGCAAAAATTTCGAAGGTTAACGAAAATCATTACAGACATATTAACAATGTGACATTTTATTTGTTGTGAATTTAGCAAAAGTTTGTTTTATAGACAATCTTTTGTATAATCCAGCCGTGGTATGTGGTCGCGTGGGTTTTCGATTGAATAAATAAGCTTTGGATACTGTTAAAACAGATTATACACCGTTTCCAAATATCCTTATGTCGTGTCAATCTTTATAGAATTTCCGACAGGTCCTCTCGACGTATAAATACATAATTTTTCATCAATGCGAAGTGAGATATAAATATAAATCAACGTCTCAAACTCTATGGTCGTCTATTTCAATTTTAATTAATCTTACATTGTGCCATTTTGTCTGTGATAATAATGCTGCTATAAAATTTAAAAATAGAATACATTTTTTTTCAGTTTAAAATAATTTGAATTGAATTAAGAATGCTCTGTGAGATAAAACCACAGATAAAACGATCGTTATGCTTTGTTGTCATTTCTAAAAAAAAATCTAGGAATCTATCTATAACTATTAGGATGAAACTTGTACGAATCAAAATTGTTCGAATACTTCATTCTTCTAACCTAATGTTTATCCAAATGAGAAATAGGTATAACTACTAAATCCATGCCTCTTTTTCTCATATTTTCGCTTAAACATGACATTTGTCTTTTTTTTACTTTGTTTACGGTAGAAGAAATGATTTCCTTTCCTAGTAAATGTAAACTAATATTTAGTATTCGAATAATTTGCTTTCGAACAAAAATGTGAATCGAATAATGGTAATTATTGTCATTTGAAACATTGTAATAACCAAGGTGTGACATATTTGCGTTGGCGCAGCGATTAAACACGTGACCCACCATAGACTATGCATAAAACGTTATTTTGATAATCACTCCGATTATCTCTGGTAGCTGACAGTTAAGGCTGTTTAATGTTTAAACGTTTGGGCGCCAGAACGGTGAACACACATAACAAATTCCTAAAAATTAAAATACTTAATTGCGTGTAATTTTACACTTATTTCAAATTATGTAATCATCTTTGTATTTGGAACGTCTTCTATTTCAAATTGAATTTTAAAAGCTGTTTAAACGTCACAGACAAATATAATATGCTAGTAATTCTGATAAGTATACAGTTTTCTTTTATCAAGAGGAAAATTTTTATTCTTTTTTCTCTTTAATAATTTTGTTTGTGTCTTCTAGCAAAAATGTCATTTTTGACAAATTAAAATATTAATTTTTATGAATTTTCGTACATTTATTATTTTACTATTATTATTTCGGCGTATAAGGTTAGTTGTAATTAAAATTCTTTAGTAAAATAATATTTTTCGCTACTAACCGGATTTGGGTATCTAAAACTCATTTTTCTTATCTATGCCTAGAATGTAATGCTAAATGAGGAGATAACTAATAGAGCCTGATCTAGAAACTGCGCATAATGACAATTATATTATGTAATTTATTTATAATTCACCATATTTGGATTCGTGTAAACAACTTGTTAATCTCTTAAGTAAATAAATAAATTAATGATTTCAAATATTTTAAATAATTTTATTTAAATCCTAATTCCTAATGTGTTTTATGTAATAAATAAGTTTTTGAGCGCCTTAACAATATATTGGCGTTGGCTATTTATATTATACCTTATATGTGATTTTTCGAACTGATTCCTATTTTTGTGCGAATTTTCGAACAGGCAACAGTTTTTTGAGATATTATTATATTCCTAAGAAATAACTTTACCTGTATGCCTGTATCTACTAATGCTACAGTAGGCCTGTATAAGATGTACACACGTTTCACACACATGGAAGAATCATAAAAATTTACAACAGCCAATCAAATTTTACGATTTCATGTCACCGAACTGTTAACAGCCAATAATTACTCAGTTTATAAAATTACGACGTATTATTTTGATAATTTTCAGTTTATATTTTTATCTATGACAACACTCGATTCTAAATTGAATACAGATGATTCTAAATTCAAATATTTAGCAAACACATGTATTGAAATGTTGAAATCCTTTCGCATACGAATAATTATTTGGAAATTGTTTAATGAGTTCGTCTTGTAGTATTGGACTACCCCAAGGCCCCTAACTTGTCCTTCAAAATTCTTGTATTACCGGTTGTTACCGGCTTCATCAAAAGTCTTAAAATCTGCATTTTCTTTTAGATTCGTTTAATTAATAGGTACTTATAATAAAACTATTATTATTTTAAATAAAACACTGTTTATTTCAATAAAAAAGTCGTCTATGATTTTAGGCTATGGAAATACGATTCTCTTATAAATTCCTTCTTGAAAATGCAACTAAACTAGTAGGTAACCGAAGTTATCCTTTAAATGACTGACAATGTTCTTGGGTACCCATATTTTGCATCATTATAGTGCAATATAATCCTTGATAAGTATGCTTCTTTTAAAAGGTAAATAATGTATTCGGACATCCGTTTCAATAGCGAATGAGGCTTTATAAATAATTAAGATCGTATTCAAAGATTAGCCAAACACTGAAGCTCCAAGCCTTTTTAAAATGGCCACAATAATCTGGTGTAACTATAATCAAGAATTATTACAAAATTAGTATAGGTAATAATAATAATTATAGTAGGTTATACATTAATAATATAATCATTTACCAGTTATAATTCGAGATAAGACTGTACATATTCACACCCACAATTTGTTTTCTAACACCTTTTTGTCCGCAGGTTATTAAAAGGCTTTTAATGGAACTAACGTAATAAAACCTTCGTACTCGAGACTCGCGTGACTCGCCACACTTCGTAACTGGACATGGGAGTACTCTGAAATTATCCGAGAACAAGAAGATGCGTTTGTGTGCTTAGAAAAAATAATAAAACGGTGGTCCCTCAGGGATCGGTAACCGGTCCGTTGTTGTTTTAACTATGTGACGAGGCTACTTTGTATTAAATTTTAATTTACTTTGTTGGATCTGTACAAGCATATCATTTTCTTTCACAAGGCATACTGTTCTAAACTCAATCTACCAAATGCATGATTATTATTATCTTAGAAAATATATAATTCTCCAGTCATTATCTTCAATAGTATTAGTAACTAGTTCTCATGTCATTTGGGAGATTTTAATAATTTTGATTTTAAATTTTATAAAAGCTGGTTGTTTTTGCCAACTCGTGACATCTTTTCCGTAATATTTAGAAAAACCCTTTAAAATCATGAGAACTCAAAGACACTGCTGGTTAAATAATCTTTCTAATTTTATATGACCACAGGAAATGTTATCAACATCTGCCCGATGTGTACACAAAACAAGTTGAAGGAAAAAAAAACCAAACAAAACCCAAGTAAGTGCAGTTGGGACCAGGTGTTTAATAATAATTTGTTTTGTTGACCTCAAGGTGCTGATCCCAGTATTTTCAGCTTTTGTCTGGATTGTATAAAAAGAAGTGTAGATATAGAGGGAGTCCATCTAGTTCTTATAATAATAATATGTTATTACCTACAGTAATGTACTTATGAACCAGATAGACTCAAAGCATCGTTTACTATTGTAAGTCACTAAGTATAGTAATTACTATTCAAGTAGTTTGTACCTTAACGTGTATTTCAAAGTTTTATGAGAACGATCAAGTTACTTCAATCTCATCGATTCACTTACCTATGTATCTAATTCAGTCAAATTATTTCATTGTCAACCTTAATGTAGGAGTATAGAGCTGTTGATTTTTCTTCGTTAAATTCTCTCCATTATTTTTTATCGATTGGTTTCCTTGTTTACAACATTTTCTGTTTGATTATACACATCTTATGCCTTAATTGTATGCATTTTGGAGTTCTTTTCATGGATACAATAACTCAATTCCTTACGTTCGCAAAATTCCGCCTTTTATAATATCTGAAAAATACAAGCATTTCAGTTTTAATTTTTCACAGATAGGTTTCCTCCATTCTTCTTTCCTGATGATTTCATAATATTTTTAATTGAAAGGGACTTCATTTGAGTTTCGTCTTTCTCTAAATTATGTAATATAACAAGTATAACATTGTTATGGAATCAGCTGCTAATGTAAAATCCGTTTGCTATATTTTCAAAACAATTGTATAAAATATCTGTATCATTATTTTGACCAAGCATTATTCATAAAGTCACTGTTTCTTTATAAAATATATTAATAACTACCTTTAAATTTAATTTATGTTCAATAATCTTAATAATGTTTTTTAATTTAACGCAGACTGGTTACTCTCACGAATCAACGCCTCGGGCCATCGAGTCCTCAATCCTTTTTTTTTTGGTCCATCATCATACCACGTAATGTTTGGGTTTTTGTATTTTAATAGCTCCGATCCATATTTCTGCCACACCCCCAAGGTTCGAAGGATTTTATTACTAATCATTTACTTTCTTATGTGTATCCGTATTGCAAGAGATTTAATATTTTTAGGTCTAATTTAAAACGCCTACTCAAAAGCTCTACCGAGTACATCATAAAGATTCTTCAAATATTGAGAGTTTATCAAAAATTCTTCAAATATATTTATGATTCTTTACATTTTTCATGTTTTACATCTAAAGAGTTACGACAAAAAAAATGGTGACATGTTTTTTTTTTGTTTTTCAAGGTATAGATGAGTTTATGCTCTATATATTGTTAATGACAAATATAAAATGGAATTGACCCATTACACATCCCTGTGGGATTCCATGTTTAAATATTTTTCATATTTAAATATGGATATTATTGAATTTTGATTCACTCTTTGTAGTGCCCATTTTAATTATAATTGTCAAACTCTCTACAATTATTCCTGCATTAAATTTTATTACCGAATTAAATCTTTAGAAATGATGTTTTATTTCAAAACAATTATAGGTTTTGTGATATCTTCCACAAACGACAACCATTATTTTATCGATCTAAATAACAGCATCAAACTTTATATCCCGTGATCCATGGATATCAGATCCATTAATCACATCAGTCGAAACGTAGGTAGATAATAATGTAGAAATGATACGCAAGTTAAATGCAACAATTTTAAAGGATTATGGATCCTGCCTCGGGGCATTCGTCCCAAATAGCTTCCCAGGCAGGTTGTCCTTAGGAGTGAGAGTACACTGGTTCAGTGGCGTGTTGAGGACTCTTGTGTGCTCCCACGGTAAAAATAACAATGTTCACTCTTCAGATAGCATCTACTACCTACTTACTGTCGGGGCAGGATGTGGCCATTAACCGAATTTCGGTTGATATTATACAACCTCTTAAAAAACCCTATTATTATTTTTTATGTTGTTGTTTTCGGATCCGTCGGGATGTTTTGCATACCAACAAATTGATGTTCCGTAAACTTTTGTTTTGGTTCCGTTTTGGTCTCTTACTTATTTTTAAAAGACGTAGGAAAATTATGCGGCTTAAGTTATTGGCATTTTAGGATCATCACTTCATTGAATCTTTCCGCTCGAGACCCAATTGCAATCAATTTTGCTGCATTTGCTCTACTGGTCTCTCACGAGATCTTGTTGTGTAATGCGATCTAAAAAGTCTGGTTTTGTCCTTCATTTATTTATTATATGGTTATATCATTCCCTTCTTTGCTTCCTTTTCCATGCCAGGATATATTTGCTTAACACATCTCATGCCCTCTCGTATTTCTTACACGGTTCTTTAGACTTATGCTTGCTTTATTTTTCAGCCACTTAATCTCGACTTTTATCGTGTTCAGATTTTATGAATGTTAAAAAAAACAATAAAGAATGGAAGACGAACGCCTCCACCCTATTGAAATGCCTAATTGACGTCAGGTTTGGAGGAATTTGTCCGAAAATTTTCCTTTTTGGTGGACGGTTATTTGGTTTATTATTAAATTTTTCAATTCTACCTTTTTTAAGGCATTTGAGAGCCTCCTGTTTAAAAATAATTACTTTAATAGCCTTATTTATTTCAACTGATTTTTTTTTAAAGATTTTTGGCATCTGTTATTTTTGCCATCACGACTTATCTTGGAAAGCATTTTACCAAGAAAAGAGATTAGTCTTCGTGAATTCGCAAGGTCTCATCGCGTTCCCTGAACTTTTAATACCTTGGAACATATTATTCTTCCAACAGACATTTTTTGCTGATAAACCACCGAAAACCGAGATAATCGTCTTTCTCTATAACAGACTGTGCAGAATTATGAAAAAGTCTCTTGTTGGGGAAGCGTGCATGTAAATTCTTGGCAAATTGAAAACCACTAGGCGTGGGATTTAGATGTTAATATTAACCAACCGCGTCGCCTATCTAGGTAAATTCTCAAAGAGATTTCTTCAGAAAATGATAAAATATGCTGGGAATAAAATAAAACGCTACTAGTGTGATAAATATTCACAATAGACGGTGATTCCGTGAATTATAAAAGTCCTGTGCCTGTGTCATTCCACGAATTGCTGAATAAGGATATACTCGTACATACGTCATTAATGCAAATGATAAAAAAGCCCGGAATAACTTCTAAAAATATCGATTGACACGTTGAAAAAGAACAACTTTACAAAGGTAGACGTGTAGCAGCATGCGGGACTTATTGCCTAAGGCAATTTTTTCCAGTCCCGATATCGTCCAATTTGAGACAGGCAAGCCTAGGGACGAAATTTCAGAAAATGATATTGATATTTTTAATGTCAATAGAGTTTCAATTTTGTTCGTTTTGTCTTAACAATATCCGACAACACAAATTTAACTTTTACTAGCCACACTATTAAGGCTGTTAGCACACCTCCGCCGCGAATCACGGAACACGAAACTGCAGAAAGCGAAATCGCAGGTAGTGTTAGTACACTAGCGGGTAAACGAGTAGCGAAAGAGAAAAATACACATAAGTAAGTATTCTATGGTTATGTTTTGTTGGGAAATATAAATAATTAAAACCACAATATTATTTCACATTTCATATATATTTTTAAATATTACAACATCAACAACGTTTTTACTTACAATTTAGAAAATATGCACATCCAACTTCTGCAAACCATCCCATAACAAAACGCAATTAACGTTTCCATCTTTGATTTCTATGGAAAACATGACGTTCGCTTCAATTTCGCTCCAAAATTCTGTCGATTTTGACAACTTC
This sequence comes from Mystacides longicornis, assembly GCA_963576905.1. NCBI lineage: Eukaryota > Metazoa > Arthropoda > Insecta > Trichoptera > Leptoceridae > Mystacides > Mystacides longicornis. The sequence continues at coordinate 2,748,642 of OY756433.1, read as the reverse complement.
AAAAGCGGGCGGAATGAGAAACACACGGATCCGCGAAATATCAGGCGGAGATGTGAATACAATTTGAAGTAATCTATGGCGAAACACCGCAAGAGAGAGATGAATGTATAGAAAACAGTACGGGTTTGAGCATGCTATCTCACTCTCAACATGACGCGCAGAAACTGACAGATGTGACCGTCGTCGCTTCGGCTAATCCGCAGCGGAGGTGTGCTAACGGGGTAACGATAGGAAAGGAGTATGGATTTCTTCTCTCTTCAACCAGACACTTCATTTGACCATTTTTCGGCCACTTTCATATCCCTATGAATTTCCTTCGGCTTCCCAAATTTAATAAGTAGGTACCTCACCTGCAAATTATCGCAGGTGGGAAATCCAACGGATCCTAAAAAAAATACTTAAGATGAACAAGACGAAACGATGAACCATAGAGTATAAAATAATAACATCGAAACGTGACCCAACTGACAAGTAGTACAAGGAAATATCGTTGAAATAATAAATGTGTGTGTTGTCTAGTGTCTATGGTTGTGTGTATTGCGATATTCACACAGATTCAGCGATGGCCGATTGGATCATTCTTGATTTGCAACTTTCTCATTGCATTACTCACATTAATACCCAGTACAGCTGATGATGCTACCACACATACACATGCCCATAACGCTCCGTCACTGCAAAACAATCGCAACCTAAAAGTGTCAACTTTATAACGTTCCAATTTTAAATTTGGCATATTATCTGCAATGTCAATTGAATATTCGAATTTCAAATTTCGCGCCGGCTTAAACTATTATAATAACAGGGAGATTTTTAATTATATTATTTTTGATACTTACTTCTAATCGGCATAGGTCATGTTCTTATCGAAACACAGGTCATGTTTTGTGTTAATTCAATACATTTTAATTATTCTACATATTGTGAGTTTTTTTTTTATTTTTTTATATAAAAATGACATTTTGATATAAATATTTTATACTTATTTATTTATTTAATGGAATATAAACTTGTATTTGATGACATATATCACTAAAAAGAATGAAACAAACATTTTTATAAAAAAAAAATATATATATGACAAAAGTACCTCCTCCTATAACAATTTAATCTCAATTTAACAGCTTCAATACGTCGAAAATTACGTATAAACATTTGTTTTAAAAAAATGTTTTTTTATATAGCGCAGTACCTCACTACACTAGCGTTACTCTAAACACAGTTTGCAGAAAATGTAATAATATTGAGCATACTTCGATACTAGCGTCACCCTGCGACAAAATGGGCTACGTACAAAAACGTCATCATGTCTTCAATGCGCGCTAAAATCATTTCAAAGATTAGCTCAACCGCGGTGAATGCGTTGTGTGTACCTGTCATCAAAATCGTCGAGTTATTGTTTTTAATCTTTTATCAATTACTGTCGACTCACAATATAAAATAATAAATTAATTTTTTTAAATTAATTTGAAACTAAACTAGTGTACCTACTTCTTTTGGTGGTTTTCAATTTGTGTATAAATTTGTTAAATTGTTCTCTCTGCAAATTTAACATGTAAACAACTTTTGTGTACCTATGTTTTCAAGTGTACATTCACATCAAATCAATCCCATTTCAACATAATTTATTTATTTCGAAATAAATTTATCGAAATTACAAAGCGTTTGCGGAAGACGAATTATTTATCTGATGTGACCCGCTTTTTTCCGAAGAAAGTTTAATGGAAGTTTATAAAAATAATAATATGTGTTCCAATTTCAAATTTGACAATCAGTGCTGTCATCACAGACAATCACAAAACGACGTTCATGTAAGTAGACACCTCGTAATAGATCGAATTATTGGTATATTGTTAAACCATAGATTAACTGTTAATAAAATGAAAGTGTTCCATATAGATGGTTCTAAATTTAATTTAAAATAATTGCTTCTTCAGTGTTGCCATATAGGTATAAAAGAGCTGCTATCACTAAACCAAAAACTGAGATTAACTCAATATGTTTCTTCTTTATATTTTTTTATTTTATTTGAACATAAATTAGATCCATTATTCTCCAGAACCTGTTATAGTCATCACAAAGTTGTCTAGTTTTTAATTTAATGACTTTCTGGAATCAAAACACGAAACACGTGAGCGCATCTGGGTTTGTTTACATTTTGTTTTCTTTGTACCATAAGTACTCGTATGATATATTGTTATCTCTATGGTTTTGTAGGTTTGTACCGTTCGATAATATTATTCTTGGTGTTCCTACTATCTTCAAAGAAAAAAATAGACTGTTCGATATTCAAAACAAATCACCAAGCTGTCAAATCCATTAGGATCATTAGGGTGACAATTGTTTCAATACAAAGGGTTCTTTATTAAACTTTATTATGAAGATTTCTATGCAAACTGTCAATCCCTGTCACTTGTTAGGCTTTGGAAATTCATTGGTTATGGAATTCAAATTTGGAAGTTTTCATAATTAGAATTATTTTTAGACGACCAATAGGGTTTTGAGGGCGTATTTAACGAAATGTTCCTTAAACAATGTTGTTCAAAATTTTTGTGTACCTACTAACAGATAAATTACAATATTTATGTTTTTGTGCACTTTTGTAATTATGTTTTTTTTTTGTTACAGGTGAGTACCTTCTTCTTCTTCTCCCTCCTCATACATTCAAAGGAAATGCGGTAAATTTAAAAGAACATTCTAGAACCTATGCACTATAGAATAATTTTAATTTTAAAATTTCTCCCTACAATGGCCCCACTTACATAGTGGTATGGAAAAGAAATTAAGGCTTCCTGGGTATTTGGCTTAAAATTTATGGTCTGGGTTCGGTGTCACTTTTCAGACATTGCATTTCACCCATTTTTGTCATTGTGCCGAAATTCTTAAGACACTACACGACCAATTGTTAATATAAAGGGACGCGTTTAATCTGTACAAGCATGCTGTTTATAAGATGAGAAACATTGTTTATATAATTAGGTGCCTAGTGTGTTGTAAAGTTTTGTATCTATGTATCTAAATACGAGTTAAGAGTATATACATGAACAAGATATAAGTTGAAACTTAATAGATTTAACATATTGTGTACATATACCTACTCTAATATACTAAACAATCTTTACAGATGCATCTTGTATAAAGACTGGTTCACACATGTCGACCAAAATATTTGAATTTATTTAAATATAGAGAGCAATTCATTCGTGGAGATCAGAATTCGATTCCCGTTTTTTGGAATATGTTTTTAAATTAGAAATTTCTCCACGGATTTGGTTGTGTCTCATATTGGACAAGGCCGCAAGAATGTGTCTTTGGATGTTTAGTTTTCTCTTTTATACTATTTATATTGAAAAAAAAAACTCTTAAAGGAATGTATTATAATAAACATTTTTAGCAGCAAACGTACCATTACGTTGGTTTTGTTTTAATACGAACCACTTCGAGCTTACGACTAACTTCCTGCTTTTTAAAAGGTTGGTTTTGTGTGATCACTTAAACTTTGTCCCATTCAGCATTACCTACCCATAACGGTAATTGAATAAATTGAATTATACACTAATAATTTAGAAGGCATTAGAGAAATAGTATTTTTGGCCTTGCAAGTGACAGAGATTCATTTGTTTAAGTGATCAAGGATCACAAAATACGACTTCACAATTCATACATCTGTCAAAATCAGAACAAACCCGCGTGTGAACAGGATAGATCGTCTGCCTTTGTTATGGTGTGGTGCAGCCATCTTCCCCATGGTAATTACATAAACAAATGACTCTTGTGCGTCCTCACACATAGCACTTGCACCATAGCGCTAGCTAATGCACTGTTCCGTCTACATGAGTATCTGGGACCAACCAGTTCCTTCACCATACTACAGACCTTTATGCACCTAAGCCAGGTCTCACAAACCTTTTGTTTCGGAAACGTGAAAAAAGGCAATATGATTTGATCACATCTGGGTTATGGATTCGACAAAGCATTTGATAGTGTTAGTCTTGCGTGTAAAATAGCATACATATTATAAAGATGAAAAAAAAGGGTTGAAACGTTCCACTAAGATTCATGGCGTCAATTAATTACGTATTGGGAAAGGCAAGAAATAAATAATGTAACAGGGGTAGTTTTGATATAATCAAAGAATGTGTTTCTGTATAGGAAAAAATGAGGCTTGTTCTCCACTTACCACTTTATGATTGAGATCGACCGCCGTTATACAAGTTTACTGGTTACCTCATCCAAAATAATATAATTTATCAAAACATTCATTCATTCGTTAATTATAAAGATCAATTAATTTAAAATAAGAACAAAACGGCAAATTTGAAAATCGAACAAACTGTTTAATTTTCAAATATAAAAAGTGTTGCCACACCTGAAGAGTGTTGCCAGAGCTCACGCAAGGAACACATTATTTACTCTAATCACCATCTCTGTACTAATCTTCGTCCTGTTTTTTTTTTCATCTTGTTGTCTATGGCTATATAACCTGTTGATACGCATCTAATTTCATTATGTATTTAAGGTACTGCTATCGCTTCCTATTATTATAATGGTCCTCCCGTGGGTACCCCTGAAGCTCTGCGTGACGTCCATGCTTCACAACCCGTCAGACCCAGAAATCAAAACCATAAAATGTACAGTTTTATCGTGTTATGATAATAATATTATGAGGATTAGACATCCATAGACAAAAAAAACGTAATATACAGATCTACGTAATCAATTTCGGTAGCCGGTTGATGTTTTTTTTAACGTTTTTGTAATTCGTTTTTTTTCTACTGTTTTAATACAGAATTAAGTACAAACATATAAAAATAACGAATCTCAGAAACATTATGAAGTTTATTTATTTGTTAAGAAGTTATATTCATTTTTAATCTTCTTTAAAATGATTAGATTTTTTCAATGCATTGAATTTTAACTCAATCCAAAATCACAAATATACCTATGTACACATTTAAGAACACCTACACAAATCTTTAAAATAATGTATCCATATCTTTAGGTAATGTATAATATGTATATAGCGGTAGGTACTTCTTTTTGACACATCTGATACGTAGAAAGATTGTATTTTCCTCGCCATTTTTCCACACTTTCTTACCGATTAAATATACCCTGCGCTTTTACGAATATTTTAAAACCAATAATAACAAAATCGGTTCAACCATTCTCGAGCATTAGTAAAACCAAATATTTTCAAAAATGTAACAATCGAAAATTATATTTTTTACTACAATCTACAAATTAGCTATCTGTAAGAATCGTAGATTTTTGTCAGATTACTTTTCCACTGTAACAACGAGTACCTACCTGCTGAATTCGGAAAATGAGATTAGGTACATATTTTTTTTCATGCTAGGCCGAAAGACGAGGATTAAAATGTAATTTTCATTGTTGAACCCTTTTTTATTACAAGGTGTCATTTGATACCTAGTAAGGATAAATATATACATACATGGTTAATAATTATTGTTATTAATATGTGCAAGATGATCCTCAAGGATGTATGTATTCAAATTGTGGAGTATAAAAACGCCAACACCTGGCATAAGTATAAGGCGACCTCGCCAACAGGTGAAACATCACATAATAATAATTACCATTTAATGTGTATTGCATTTATTTTAATTTAAACAATACGTATAAACTAAGAAAACTGCGAATTTGTAGCCATATTTAATTCACGAAATTTTTTTTTGATGTGATTGTTGTAATTATTTGATGTGGTTGATATCCTAGTGATACGATAGAAGCTTTTGAATCATGGTATACTCTGTCAAAAGCTTTTGCGAAATTTCGGTGAACGAAGAAATTTCTTTCTTATCGTATTTGATTGTCAATCATAACTAGAGTGACCTCCAATGCGATGGACGTTTTGAATCATGGTATATATACTGTCAAAAGCCTTTGTGAAATCTTGCTCATCAGATACATATTGGCTGAAGGAAATTTGTATACCAACGTACTAACACCAATGTTTTTCTCAATTGTGTACCATATAGAGCTACGTTTTTAATAGTTTGGCATGTTGACAACGTATATAAGTGGACTTAACAAGTGTAATATTTGCGTTAAAAATGAATTGTTATGGCGTAATGAGATGGTGATAAGAGATGTATCTCTTCTCGGAGATAAACACCTCTGGTCTTGTTTTGCCTTATTATTATTGCCCAAGCGATTACTCGGTTTTATTGGTTGTAGGACCAGGTGGGCGACAGGGCTGGGCAGGTGCGCCGTATAAGGCTGTCGACAGTCTCTGGGCGAATACCTGCCCGCTAAAGACACCATTATCAGCTTTAGCCGACATAAACATCCACACACATGGATAGTATTACTACATAGTATCTATTTTGAAATTCCTCGTTCATTCTTATAACGAACGCAAAAATATCGATCTTTGAGAAATTTTACACTTTTCTGTAATATATAACGGTGTTAGTGTGAAAGGTGACGGAACTTATGAGACAGGCCAACCTTATAGAATGATAGCTAACGGAACTTATGAGACAGGAAAACCCTTGATAGAAATTCCAAATTTTTAAAATTCAACGCATTAAAAATTCTTCTCCGATTGGAAATCTAATTCGGGACCTCTTTTAATACTAGAGGTAATATGGAGCCGTTCTTCTAATTTTTATGCCTCCCTTTCCTTTTTGACATGACATGATGGATGGTGAGCCCCTCCACGGTTATGTTTTTTCAAAACGATTTTACTTACTTCATTAATTACTATTGGCTGTTTTTCTCTGTCTATCACATTAAAGACACAGGGTGATGGTTTAAAATATGGGTATAACAGCTAATACCACCGACTCTCTCTCTCTGCTTTCCCTTTCAAAGAGACTTCCTTAAGGGCTAAACAAGGAATTAAGGAAAAAGCATAGGTAGAGGCGCGACTTTGTATTTGGAGCAAATGTATTATTTATATCTTGTCTCTCTTACTCAAATTTTGCTGCTAGGCATCTCTTACTCCAGATAGCATAGCTTTCAAGACGTGGGTAAGTCCATTCTATGAACCAGACTTTTCAACACATATCTGACTCACGCAACACCACTGTTGAAAATAGATTGATATCTGTCAATTTTGTCAAATTACGGCAAATTCTAAGTACAATCACATCGACAATACAAATAGTAGTGACAAATGAGTGTCATTCCTAAACATTGACACTAGAGTGTTGGTCGGAATGTCATTAGCATCACTCTCAATTACCGCGGACTACCTGCGGAGCCAACATTTGGGAGTATTGGGACACCCACTCTTGAAATAAATGAACTCGATTCACAGAATCGGTAACGATGCAGTATGCTAATAATATCAGTATTTCTATCTGAAATAATTGTATAACAGATAACTTGTTGTATAAATTAAAAGTAAAAATGTTAGCGACATAATAACTACAGTGGTACCCCGACTTACGTCCATAATCAGTTTCAGATCATTGGACTTCATATCGAACAGGACGTATATATAATAAACGTATTTTTCCGGAATGAAAGAACAATTTGTGTTTTAATGCGAAAAAATAATCACATTATTATTGTTCTTCTATTCTATTTTGAACTCCCATCTATCCTTCGAAATTTTTGGTGGGCGTTCTGAAAGTCTGCCAGTTGCTGATTGCTTATAGTCGCCCTTACGTCACAAGAGCTGTATGTTGCTATTGGATATCGCTATTCAAAGTACTGAATTAAATAATAATTCAAACTGCAAAAAGAACAAGGGTGAAAAAAATTAAAAATACTCCCTAAATTGACCTTGATGATCAGAGTCAGTAATTAAGTACCTGCCATGATGGTGCTGAGGAGACATTATTGTTTGAGAGGAGATTTCACTTCCAAGAAATCCTTCAGGAATATGACATTCTGTTGTTTTTTTTTTTCTTTTCTGTCTCTTAATTTTGGTTAAAACCGTGTTTGAGACTTCTAGAAGATTTGATTTTTCCACCCAAAGTTTTTGAAATATGTAGCCACTTTGCATAGATTTTCTTCATTGACAATCTGTAACTTTTTCAAATTCTAAACGATATCTTACTTACCTACTTAATCCACTTTCGCTCCCTAGGTGGAGCATGTGGTCGCCACAAAGCCTCGCCAAGCATCTCTATCCTGGACTAGATCCAGGGCGTCATTCCAACTTAAGTCGGTATATCCCGAAGGTCTTCATCGTAAGTATTCGTAAGCTCTCATCTCTATCTACACGTCATATTTATCGTATTCAAATTAGAGTCTTAACCTAGCAAGATGTTTCACTTCTAAACTGGTGTAAATCGAGTTGGACATACCTATTTAAAGCGGGCGTATACCGAGGTATCAGTGTATTTCCAACTTCAATACTTATTGGTTTTGTATATTAGAATTATGTACATGTTTTTAAATGTTAGCAATAAAAATATAATTAATTACTTACCTTAGATTTGTCAATGTTCGATAATTATGTATTAACAACGATGTACAACGTAGCGTAGGATACATACAGCCTAGAAAATTATAAAAAAATATTAAAAATAATTTATCAACAAAAATCTAAAATTTATTCGTATCGCTGACCTTTGCAACTATCCTTGTAGTAATGTAAGGTACAAATTATCATATTCTCTCTACATCAAATGGATTCCTAAAATGATAGAATCTTCTTTAGTAAAATTTCAGTAGGAATAAGAGATTTATAGCTAGAGAGACGAATCAACTGATGGTTAAATAAAGATATTAAGTACAATTTCAATGAAGCTACTTAATTTAACCTATGTAGGTAGGTACTAATAAAACCTTAAAAACAGAAACAATACTTAGTGACTCATGACTCATGTTCGAGGTAAAAACTTAAATGCAAGTTCAGTAATTTGGTAGTTTAACTATTAGGGTGCGTTTACACCAAACGAACATAGAGCCAATAATGGAAAAAAGAGTATATTTTCTTGACCGTTGATATATCACCAAGGTAACAACAACGAGAAAGAACCAGAACTCTTGCGCGCGTATTCGGTCTTACAGCCGGTTTCATAAAAAGCTTCAAAAGAACACTTTAGTTAAAGTTCCTTTTAAAATTTAAAGACTCCTTTAAGCTGACGCGTTTCATAAAAAGTATTCCAGCTAAAATTTGAAATGTCAAAAAAAAATTTAAAGTTGGTTGCAGTTGGTAGTGTTACCATGGAAATCTATGGAAAACATAGGATGTTTACTAATATTTTCGCGGAATTTCTGTTGTTCTGTCAATTTCATTTCTCAATAGAGCATCAAAGTGCCGTTTTTTTGTGTTAATTTATTATTATTGTTTATGAATAATTAGTAAACGAAATCTGTAAACAATAATATTCTTCCCGTTTTGCTATGTTTTCCGCCCTATTTTAGTCATTTTTGTCCACTGCGTCACCGCATACAAAATGTTTATCTTTGTGACAGAGAAAGCGCCACGAAATTTTCTTTGAACTCCTGTGGTAAAAATTTGAACTACCTAAAGTCGACTTTAACTAAAAATAATAATCAACCGGCCGTTAGTTCTTGCTCGTTGTTGTTTCCATGGTGTCCATTAACAACGACGAAAAAGTATGCTCTATTCTTGCTCTGGCTTTATGTTCGTTTAGTCTAAACGCACACTAAGGCAAATACATGCTTACTATAGCATTTTCATAACCAATTTATTCTGAATTTTGTCTCTCTTTTATTTTCTTTCAGCGCAGCATAAAAGATTTTAAATTTTAAAAAGGAAATACATGTACCTAAATGTTACTAAAAAACCATAGATCACTAAAACAGCCCCCAAAACAAAATGTCAAACGTCAAAAATGACATTAAGAATTCGGTTAATGATTCATTACGGTACGATCGTACAGTTTGCTTGTGAGCTACTCGATACATAATCTAATGTAAATATGAAACTCGACACCATGCTCTGACATATTTACGTTTTAATAATAATTTAAATAACTATGCTATACTTCCATGTTTTGATTTAATTACGTTCATGTGTTTTAAAGCAGTTAGTTTTAAATACATCTTGTAGAATAACCCTACACAGTTTAAAAGGTAGGTGGGTACCTACCTACTATTTGAATAATAATTAGAATAAAACACCAACGTGTAAATGGACCTTTATGATCTACTAAATGTCAATCTAACCCGTTAACCATACTCTTAACGACTTGACTGTCATTTTGGGGAAACCATCAGCGAAAGTTTGAACATCATTAATGTGTATACTTTTTTCATCATTGTAATAATAATTAGAGGTTTAGTAAATTGGCAGTTCGAGTATAGTAAATATGAACCCAATTAGTTTTGTTATATACGATTTTTAGCGGTTTAATTTGAACCCCTAAGAGCAAACGTACATCTATTGCTTAGTGTATCATTTTTTATTTTTTATTTAAACGTCTTACATTTATTTTAGTCCCACACTAGGGTAGTAGGTTAGGGTAGGCAGAGAGAACGGTCCATCATTCTTTTCTATCCAACATCTTCCAATGGCGTACCATTTTTCTAATAAAGATTACCTTTTTTCTTTTACTTATGACCTGGCTTTTTTGAAGTTGACTTTTTTTGTATCGTTCTGCTTAACTCTTGACATTCCTTCTCATATTGTATTATATTCTATCAGCATTGATTTTCTAAAAGTTTTCAAACCACCCCTATTCTTCAAGCCGCATCTTACTAACAACGCTAATTCCATCATACCCCTGTGTATTTATTTTATATCTAACGAACTTCCTTATTATCCATTTAATACTATTTTAAAATAACCCTTCATATTATTTCTTTCCGATGACCGCACATCAAGTCTTGACGTTTTGAAAACATTGTCTCCAACCCGTCCTATCCTCAGCTGCAACCTTCAACCTCATTCTTCATCAATCAATATTTCCTTTCAGACCCCATTTAAGCACATAGAGAGGCATAAAGAACTCTCCGATGTGTTCTGTCTTGTGCAGTTCCAATGACCTCTTCTCACAGTGTGCCCAAGGGGGTCTTCCTCATTGAGTCCCTGATGGGAGGATGAACAGCGCTCTCCTCGGCCAATCGTTATTCGGCATCCTTTACACAACATGTCCCAGCAATGGTAGACGTGAAAGACCTTCATACCTACAGAGAGTTGAGTGTTAGGTAAATAAGGAATTTCAACAATTTTTTTTATAATTTCCTACTTAATAACGTATTTTATTATTAAAACCAATTATTTCTAATGCTGTGGGCGTCGGTCATTTTACAATCTATTAAAATTATTATTCGAAATTTATAATAAATTTTATTTGGTAACTTCTTGTAGGATTATGTTTCAATTAAAGCGTTTTATTGTCGCTTTTAAAAAGACAGATGTAGAAAAGGTCAATTTTTTTTTTAAATTTAAAATACCTACGCAAAAAAGTTTTTTTTTTGGTTGTAGTAAACAAACAGTCAAAATACCTACTAATATCTTTCTATCTACATACAATCCCATTTTGATCCTTTTTAGGGGCATAGGGAGGCAAATAAATCTAACTTGTATAATTCTTCTGTTAGGTATTCTTCTATGCCTTATTGCTTGGAAACGCCGCAGATAAGTACCTAGATAAATAAAAAAGCGCTGAACTGCTTATCGAGAGAAATGTGTAACTGAAGGATCTGCTCCCTAATTCAGGAAAAAGTTAAGTTTGATCTAAACTTAACTTTTTACTTACTTTGTCGTTTCCTTAAAAAAAATTGACGCGAATGAAACGAAACCCAATCATTATTAAGATTAAGATTTATTTTCGCGTTTTTCCGCAACAAAACTAGCCAAATAATTTAATCAAAGTTCATACTACAATAAAACGTAAATTACAGTTTCATATGTCAAGAAATGGCGGAATTATTAAGTACCTATAATCGGAAAAAGTTCCAAAAACGGCTATTTTGAGAGAATGTGCCTGAATTTTCAAAATTTTGATTTGTTCTAAATTTAAAACTTTTTCGTGAATTACCCTGCTGATGATTTTTAGGTACTTTGTTCCAAAATTTGAAATAATTTATGGAGACCTTATATAGGAACGCGACCCTACATTGAACACATGGGTTTTGAACGATTCTCCAAAGAAGTCTCATAATACACTTCTTGTTGATATTTCACCAAATTAAAAACTTATAAGTTGGTACCTACTGCTTGGTGTTGACAGAAAATTTTATTCGATTTTTATTCCCCATATAAATTCCATAAAATAGTGGAATTTCGAGCGATGCTATGAAGTTATCATAAAATAGGTAATCTTCAAATAATAGTGTCATTAAGATCACGTTTTTATGGAATTTTGGTTTTTTTATAGTGGCAACATTTCGTTATCATACCATTTTTGGCAGACTTGAGAGACAAAATAACCTTTAAGTACCTATATCATAGTCGGTTAACATTATACCATCTATATTCTAAGCTAAGCCTATCTACATACTTTACTTCCATCAGTCACTCACAACCAAAAAGATAACAATTCCAGTCAACAATCTTTTAACGAATATGTAACAACTAATGACTAACAATACTTTTACATAGAATACGTACCATGTATATTAGAATAGTCCAGAACATTAACTGATTGAATGACCGATAAACGCCGTCTACCTAGCAATTCCCAGCGGGTCACACATATGTACATCTATGTAATGGTGTATGAGCTCTGTTTTTTAGAATACACACACCCTATACACCAGGTACTGTGTCAGTTAATTGGCAATTTGTGACTGATAACCACCCTTGAAACGAGAGAATGTTATAATAATGCTATATTACCATCTTACGCCCCGGTGTGGATGAAAAGAATAATTATTTAAAATAAATCTGTATAAACAAGAACTTTATGTACCTACCTATAGTGAATGAAAATATTAGATACCATAATGCAAAACTAGAAGTGCATCCATCACAGAATTTCAAATATCTAGAACTCTGTACTAGATTAAACTGAGGTTGTGACTAGTTACGAACCAAAACTAGAATTTCTGGTCCTCGGAATATTCTAAGATTTCACCTTTTATAGAAAGAGACACTATGGGAATAGTACAACTCGTCGCGAAAGCACATAGTGAGTTTAGAAACATAAAATCTGTGAATAGAACCGTATATGGTAATTGAACCTAAGCGGGTTCCTTCATTATTATTACTATTAATTTGTTGTCGATTGATAAAAAAAATATTATCGCAGTATCTTTGAAGTAATACAATCTATGTAGCCTCATATTAATGGTCAAATTATTTCTATACCTGTGTGTAATATTAATAGCTGGCCGTTTATAAGTCGAGCTCAAACATCAATAAAGAACCTGGGTATATTCTCATATTATTATGAAAACTTTGAGCGTAGGTGGGACAAGTATGGAAAAAAATCAAATTTCCTCTTACGTTGCGTAGTACTTGATCATTTATTCGCCATTAAAAAAGAACTTTACCATTCATTACAAGTATTATTATATAATCACATCTTATTCATAAACGACGCTCAGTTGTTTATTCAAAATAAAACGAACAACACCTCGTAGGTTCCAATTTTTAAAATAAGAATCGTGTATATTTTTTTAAAATTTAAATTCTAAATAAATTACATTCTATCGAACGTTTTTAAAATAATAATAATAGTAGTTTGACGTTTGAGTTTTCATTGTTTTCTATGCCGTATCGGTATTCAATTGACGCCTCTAAGTGTTAACAGTTAAAAAAAAACAATATCAAGTGTATGAATTACCCCCCACATGGATATAAAGACTAATTATTTATTGGTAAATCTTATTTTTATATTATTATTATTATTTTGAAATCTTCTTTTGTTTACATTTTACTTATATTGAGGTACCTACTCGGGTTCATTTTGTTTCGTGTGAATAAAATTATGATATTCGTAAAGATAAAAAATACTATTACTCGCGTGGGCTGTTTTTTTTTTGTATGTAGATTTTTAAAAGCATAAATAAATAGCTGTTTTATTAGTTTGTAACCATGTTAGTACGTAATTACATTTGATTATTGTCTATTATTATAAAACATTTACGTCACTTTCTCTATGATCTATTATTCGATTTCAATTTGAATACGAACGTTCGGAATTTGAAAAATGTAACGTTCTATAAAGTTGTGGGTGTAACGCATTATCTATTTAGTTGATTTTTTTCATGTGAAACGTTTTTAATTAGGTGCATTAAAATTCCACAGTGATTGCACATCACCCTTAGGTGCAAATTACAAGTTATTCATAATGTCCTTCAGTTTGTTAACGATTGAGCTTTTCAGATTCCAAAACCATAGACAAGGCAATTTACTCCGTATGTTATTTTGAATACTTAGATTCATTAAAAATATCACCTGTGGGTGTGTCAAATCTTTTCGGAAATACATAACCTTATTTCATAGATCCATCTTGCAAAGTATTTCGAAAATTGGCTCAAATAAAAGCATTCAAATTTTTAAAGTAGGTATTTAAATTTCACCATGTTATTTATGGAAATAAAATGCAATGTTTTGACATAAATGTGTTTGTTTATAAATGAAAGAAATATATGTACCTACCCATATATTATACAAAACGGTACAAAAAATCTAAACCAGTATGTCACATTAAAATCATTATCCCGCGTTTTTTGTCTATGATGTTTTAAAAACCCTAGATGATAAAATCGCAATCAAAATGGCGTATTATTACTATTTTGCTTTCTTCATTAAAACTCCGCCGTATTACGTATCATGACGATGAGTTAAATCTTTCAACTGATAAAAATGAAAAACAATAGGACAATAGGTGCGGTAATGATCGTATCGCCGCCATTTTATCAGTGTTGCCCGTGTAATTAAAACATCGTAAACATGGAAGCTAGCGGTGTTTGAATCCTATTCTTGCATAATCATCTTTGGATAAATACTTATTTAAACAATTGTTATATTGTTACTTGTGAAACTGACGGAAATCCTGTAGTATGAATATATTAGCACTTGTCGCGAATAAAAATATTATTATGTTGTTTTTCCTCTTCTCGTGGTTGTCTTAACGAAGATTGGCGACCATTAAACTCTTCAAGGTTAGTCTTATCAGGAATACAGCCTTCTGTAATCTTCTTAGATTCTTCAACCACGACGCCTTTCTTATATCTTCTATATTCTGCTTTTCCTGTATTATTCCGCTAAGAGTCTAAGCAGGGCAAATAATGTGATTTTAAGCCTCTTCATAGTGGTCAAGAACTTCCGCTAATTTTCTGTACCTACACAGGTGTCAAGCAATACATATGTATTTGTATTAAAAACCAATATAGGGTAATAAACTCTTAGTACGGGATTGATCAAATCAAAGGAAGTATGCTTGGATTTTAATAATTTGAAAACCGTTATCTCTGTTTACCCAGTTAGAGACGCGAAACCCAATGGATGAAAAAATCAATTCGCTTAAGTGCTTGTAAAAATATAGACGCCATAAGTGCGAAATTAACATAGGTTCTGAATGAATTTCAAATAATTATCCATTCATCTTTTCAATTATCTATGAAAAATATTAATCATAGACAATAATGACTCTTCACCGGATGTGATGGTTTATTTCATTCGTTCTCTCATTTTATAAAATTGATTCATATTGTTAATAATAATTGGCCGGAATATCGGCACTGCGACATATGGCCAGCGTGAAAACCTACAAATTATTTTAGAATAATATTATTCAACGTTGTTTTTTTTGTGCTTGTCGGGAAGTTCATTGTCATTTTAACCGCCATTTTTTAATCAGGGCTGTGAAAGGGGAGTGACAATTTAACGCTACTATTTCGGGGGCTGTGTTAATATTATTAAAGGTAATCAAAAAGCGGCCTATAATTTTACTCAAGAGACAAAAAATGACTATATCAATTTGTAAATAAAGTTGTATAAAGGCGTGGTCAAAAGAGAATGACTTGGACCAAAAAGGTCGATTCCTTCCTCAAGGAAGGCCAGGTCAGAAGCAAAAAAAATTGGAGAAGTTGTCCGTGTTCTGTTCCATTAAAATTTGTCCATGTTGTGGGGATAGGTCATATATTGACTGTGTCTTCCTACGCATAAAGGAAGAAAGGATCATGATGAATTCTGTGATTCAACAAGGTATTTAAAAGTAGTGATTCGTAGCCTGGCGGTTCAGTTACTGACATTCGTTCTAAACTTCGTGGGTTCGTTCCCCGACCATCTTCCCCTTTCACAAGACAAGCTTTGCTTTCTGTGATAGATGTCAAGATTGTAGTTGTGTTCACTTTTCCAGATTCAAATTTTTAATGTTGTTTTTTTTGCTGAATTTTGGTTCCTATTGGTTATTATCCTAATGCGCCTTGGCATAACGGGCAAAAAAACTCTTATTTCTGTCCAAATTGACAGGATCTTTGACCAAGAACGTCATGCTTCCAATGACTCAAACTAAAATATGGTACCTGCCTTTAATGGACCCCAAATAGAAAATTATTTCAGCTCAGATTTACCACACGCATTTCGTTCTAATATTGGAACTAAAACAGCACGTGTTTCACCAAGATGCTCTCGAAGACTCAATCTTCAAGACTCTTCAAGACTCCCGCCGAGATTTTATTTATGACCCAACAACAAATTGATCAATTGATTGTTAACTAGCAGATGATGACCGTCTTGCTGTACATTTTCAAAACACGATTCATTCCCTACAGATAGCTATTTCTTTTACGTCTTATGGTCGCTCACTGAATCATTGGATCGCATCATCCATCAATGCTTGCAAGTCCTTCAGTCACTCTTTGAATGGGTACATGAAGCACTCGTTTATCAGATGTTCGATTGTTTTTGACATCCCAATTAAGTATGCTGGTGAGTCCATCCATCCCCATTTATGTAGATTTGAAGCGATGCAGCCTACATCACATCTTATTCGATTGACTATCCCCCATGTTTTTAAAGGGGTTTTCTTGGGATAATCAGTTCTTTTGTCTAATCAGCCACTAAGTTCTGGTTCCTTACTGACGATGCAGTCTATGGTTTTCTCTATTTAAATTCCATCGAGCTATCTGGACTTGTAGCAGTCGCTAATCAATCCGGATTTCAGACGGCTTGGAGACGGGTTATCGATAAATCAATTTTACTGATATCTTACTATGACGATACTGCAATTTTAGAAACTTATAAAACTTTAAAAATATATTCGAGAATGTATTGCCATATAAAAAAATATATAATTAAATTATTATAGATAAATCAAACCAGGACGAAGTAAGTAAGTACTAAAAGCCAAGCGCACGTGTGAGGACTAATTGCATGCTCATATTGTTTTGCGCAAAAATAAACTTTGTACGGGGTTATCCTCGATTTGCGCTCTTTTTTTAGACCAACTGTGTAAACGCATTAGCAGTTTTGACAGTGACATGACCTAATCTCGATTTGAGTCATATTTTTACGCAAATTTAAATTTAAGTAATTTGTTGGCGTCTTGTTAGGGTCGGTTGATTGATTTTTTGATTATCCGTTTTTATATTATAAACAATGCTCTCGTTTCTGAGCGATCCCGCAAGTTTTTCCTGTAGTATTTAATTCGTGATGGAATCAAGGATAACCCATTTTTAATGGACGATCACCAAGCATCTTAATATTATGTCCAAAAATATCGGAAGATCTTCATCCGCCTCAGATTCGGCGGGATCCTTTTTTTTTCTAATTTAGATACTTCATCCAACAATTAACACCTTCTAATTAAGTGACTAGATAAATTAACTTAAATCATTTGTTCAAATAATAAACTTCGTTATTTGATTAAAACTATCAAACTCTCAAAAAAAAGTAGAAAATTTAGGGTTACCTAAGACTTGCGGTTAGTTTAAACTACCTTCTATCAATAGTTGTGAATATTTTGCTATTGAATTGTTAACGTCTAATCTATTTATTTCTAATACTCCTATATTATGATTTGCTTAAATGTTTGGTACTGTGTATTATTGATAAATCTATTATGTATAACGTATAACGTTCTACTAACTCAGACCCATATCTAATCGAGACGTATAGAAAAGTCTCAATCCTCATTCTCGCTATAGGCAGGTAACCGTAGGTACAGCATACAATGACCGGATCATTTAGAATGAATAGATCATTACTATTCACAATGTCTTTTTTTATTTGTTTGCCTTTACAAAGTTAGGTAAGTAAGTAAATCGTCAACGACTTTTTATTTATATTTATTTATTTTTGTCTATGCCTAACGCCCGTAACGAATCTATGGAACTTGGCGTAACTTGTAGAGTTTATTTTTATATATTATCGCCTCTTTGTTATTGGTTATAGTTAAAGAATATCAAGGTTAATAAATCAAACGAGGCGATTTTGCTTTTTTCTTATTAAATGGCTGACATTTCTCTCAAAAAGTCTTCGTAATTCGCCGAACAGCGCATTGGATGGACACAAATTTCCCCTTTAAAATATTGAATTATTAAGTAGGGTCGACAGAGGCTATAGCGTTTGAGGGGTAAATGCGACAAACAGCCCCTACAACGTCACTACAAAAGATGGCATACTTTATAGTAGTCTTGATTTTTATTCTAGTACTGTTGCGTGTTTCTTATTATAGTTCTTGTTTTTCTTTTCTTTTTGCAATTAAATAGAATTTGTTCCCTGATGGGAATACTCGAAGGAAAAAAATAATACTAACGTTTTAGGAATCGTTTGACGCATTTGCCCCACAATTGCCTCAGTTGTCCATACTGCTTACTAGAAGCGGCATTTGGAACAAAAATGGCACAAATTTATGTCATATCAATTTTCTTTGTTTATTCAAATTGTTCTTGTCTTCTTTTTGTTTTAAATTGAGGTAGCAAAAAATAACAATATTTTGTAATATGTACATATTTGTTTTCTAGAGACTTTCAAAAAAGTTAAATAAATAAAAATGCCTCAGAAAAAAATCATTTGAAAATGCAACGACTTTACCATTGCCGAACACATATCATTTCGTTGCATTCTAAAAGCATAGGTGAAAGCATAGGTGAACAAACGGCTTCCTTTTCATAGACATATTTTAGAGAATTGATTGATTGAATATTTTAATACAGTCTTGTCTTGATTGATTGAATATTAAAATACAATCTTGTATGTTTATCCGCTTGTTATAGCAGAGTAAATAAAAACAATTATTGAGATTCTGCTTTTAAAGACTGTAAAGAGAATCAAATACCGTGTTACGCCCAAAAGAATCTAAAAACACGCCCCTATATTAGATTTAAAACAATCATAATTGATTACTGTCATTTTTCTCTGTTGACGTTTACTCGTATTTTACAAGTCATAGACAAAAGAATTTCCAATTTTAGAGAAAAAAAAATTTAAACGCCGCTGGAATGATCGTCGTGTCTCTCATAATAATTCCCGCATTTGGGTCCTGTCCAACCACATAAATCTTCGTCACCGCGATCCCTAATTACGGGCATCCACTCGAGCTATGACAGTTCTGACATCTTTCACGCTCGAAGGCACAAACGTCATCGAATCGTCACTTAGCAAATTCATTTGTGCTCGAATTCCATTTGCGGTATTTCCTATCAAATCATTTAAAATATAAACAAGTATAAATAGGTTTTTGATTTATAATAATCATTATTTTTATTGTAATGATTATGTACTCACAGTTTCTTCCCAAAATCGAATGTATTTTTAATCATTTCCTTGCCATTGTTTTGAAAAAGTTTATAAAATTCAAGACGAAGGGCATGCCGCTGGCATCTATCAATTTATTTAAAGTTGTATGCTTACCTATTCCTTTTTTATTGTTAATTTTGACGTTTTGTTGTTTTTTGTACATATTAATTCCTGTTAATGTTTATAATTGATTTGAAATGTGTACCTGATTCTGATTGTTAACCATATTTATAACCATTTCTGTAAAAGGCTTTAGCCGTTGATCTAATAAATAAATATAACCGTAAGTAAATAAAAAAAAAAACATAATTGGCTGAAAATCGTTGGGCGTTTTCTACTTCGATTTCGAAGGCAATGTTCCCCGGAATCTTTCGTCGCATTCTTAGATACAGAAACGAAAATGCTACGGTCATCAAAGAAATCATGTGTTGCCAATGTGTTATATTATTAGTTTTTGTGTGAATTGAGTCTTGATAAAAAAAATTCCCAAACCTTTTGTCTTTCTCTGTTTTTATTCGCTGCGTGGGGTATCGAAATGTTTTTATTTTGCTATCTGCCGACATCTCGCCCCATGTCTTTGTCATCACTGTGCACAACAGTTTCTTGGCTGCACATGGCACCATGCAGGAGATCCCCGATTCATCCACAAGAGTTCTTTATTTAACTCCGAAGACACCCTACAGAGTTCTTGTACGTGTTTATTTTAAATCAAACATATCTGCTTTAGTGGGTGGTATGATTTTGTTACAATGTGTATTTTTGTATAGAAAACCGACAGTATAAATCCAAATACATACTTTTACTGTGATTGATTTAGTATGACTTTAGTATAAGATAAAAAGATTTTTTTTCAACCTGCAACGTTTTTCAATTTTCCGTTGCATCACATTTGACAGTTTGTTCGATATTTAAAAATACGCTTAAATTCGAACGAAACACCAACTGATTTTTTAAAAAAGATATGGAAAACCAGTAACGTATATCGAAAGTAGAAGTACCTACAGGAGAATCTTTGGTACCTAATAGTTTATGTAGACTCGGCTTGGGTAGAGGGATGGAGGCCAAGGTTGAGGAACAGAAATAAGGGATTTGAAAGTACAAGGAAGAAGTAACTGCTAAAGTCTGTTCTCCGGTTTGCTAACAGTTTCTGGTTCCTTACCTGACAATGCCGTTCGTAACTCTTCAAAAACTATTGTCTCAAATCGAACAATCTGCAATTTCAGCATCAGCTGCTCGCTTGGATGTATTTTCGCAAGGTTTGAAAACGAAAATGATTTTGTTGGGTTCAAAACATTTCGAATTGTGATTCTTTCGAATAAAAGAAATAGCCGAATAATGGAGAAATTTACAATACAAACACATGTTTGAAAGGATATTGTTTACTTAACCGAATGTAAAATATGCGAAACACATTTTTATACATAGGTACCTACTTAGTATTCTTTGTGTCAAAATAATAGGTTTTGTATTGTCAGGTTTGACACCTCAATAGTGTTGCCTGAAGATAAATTTCGAAAAAAAAAATTTGAGCATGTGTTTGTGACAGTCTTATTAAAAACATCCGCATCTGAATATTTTGTCGGCATTTTATTGTGAAATATTATCTGAAATGTGGAGTGACAAAGATTCGTGACGGTTTTTTTTGGGTGTTCCGTAAGGGCTAAGTAATCAAAAGTTCTTCTTTTCTCACATCAACCGATCGGCTCTGTTCAGATAATCAGTTGTCAACTCTCTTTCGGGCATTTTTCTACTTTCGCATGATTCTTTCAATGTCTTTGTCCACTTCTGCTAATTAAAACACTTTTAATTTAGGAATTTCATCGAATGACTTTGGTTTCTGGAGGTTAGTGATAATGATCATGTAAAGATGAAAGGCGTGATCGACCGAAAATGACATCGACTTCTTTCTCAAGGAAGGACAGGACAGTAGCAAAAGATATAGGAGAGGTTGTTTGAGAAATTATATTGGTGAAAAAAGAGAAAGAAGTAGATATATACTTGGATAGAAACGATGGGAGGTCCGTTCTTTCTGCCTACTATTTTTTAGGGAATGAAAACGGCATTATGGATAAAAAAATGCGACCATAGAAAGAAGAAAATATACACCGAATATTTAACCATGTAATAATTAAAAAAAACTAAATAAGTATGTACCTATAATTATCACTGTTCAATCTCACGCCAAAACAGCAC
This sequence comes from Mystacides longicornis, assembly GCA_963576905.1. Lineage (NCBI taxonomy): Eukaryota > Metazoa > Arthropoda > Insecta > Trichoptera > Leptoceridae > Mystacides > Mystacides longicornis. Next base: position 2,726,858 of record OY756433.1, on the reverse strand, counting down.
GTACAACATCATTGATTTAACGTTTAGTTAGTACATTTTAAATTTAAACAAAGGAAATGGACATTGTTATACATAATGTTATGACTTTTATATTGTTATATACCTACGGCACGATTCGATTCGGCCCCTGTGTCCGGTCACAGTTTGGGAACGTCCCGGTCATGTCTGGTAGAACGCGTGGGTGCCTACCGATCGAAAATATCCCATAACTTAGTAGATAATAAATAAATTTGACTAAATTAATAAAACAATAAATTATTTTAATATTTACTAATGAACTTCTATTTGACATTTTATTTAATTCAGAACGATTCCTGTTGATTTGAATTTTAGCATGAACAATGAACATCCAGCTGTCACCTCGTTCGATAAGAGATAGCATTCGATTTAAAAGAATTTCCTTCGTTCTATTTTTTCTTCTTCTCACAATATTTCTAGCTTCAAACATTGTTATATTCTTTATACTAGGTGTTTCAAAATTAGTTTGCTCTACCCCTGCTTCTGCACTTCACGTCCTCAAACTTAGTTTAAAATCTGAGGAATTGCCTAGTTCCTACCACTTCTAAATTTAACAATAATTATTGTTCTGCTACGAGAATCAAGCTGCCGCAAATCAAGACTATTAATTGGATAGTTATTTATTGAACCAACGCTTAAACAGGAAAAAAAACTTCGCTGGTTACAAAGAATATTTAAAAGATCCTTCTGTATACCACTAATCATGACATTAACACTGTCTTAGCAGATTCAATTGAGATTCCTCTAAGACATCTGCGTTTTTGCAATCTAAATGTAATTAGAAATTCCAATCCAAATCCAAACTCCCTTTAGACCCCACTTAGGGGCATAGGGAGGCAACAAGAGCTCTCCATTGCGCTCGATCTTGCGCAACGTTAATGACCTCCTCCCACACCATGTCCAGATTCCTCAGCTCTGCCTCGAAGGAGCGGAACACAGTATGAGAGGGTCTTCCTCGTCTCCGGGACCCTGATGGGAGGAAGAACAGCGCTCTCCTCGGCCAACTGTCATTCGGCATCCTTAACACATGTCCCAGCCAAGTCCATCTCCTCCACATAATAGTAGAGGTGATGGGCTCACGCTGGGTGCGCCGGCGTATAGCGTCGTTCGTGATGCGGTGGTACCATCTTATACCCAAAATTCTCCTGAGGCACTTCGTTTCGAATGCAGATACTTTTTGTGCCTGGGCCAGAGTCAGGTGCCAGGACTCACACCCATACAGGAGAATGGGCAACACACACGCATCAAACAGTTTACATTTCGTCTCGACACTAAACGCCGACGCCTTCCATATCTTGGTCATGTTGTTGAAGGCGCCACTTGCCATACCGATACGTATCGGGAGCTCAGCCCCGAGGTCACCAGTGGTGGTAATGGTTGCTCCCAGGTACTTAAATTTATCCACCCGGGAGACCTGGTGACCATCGATGGTTATCGGTAGCTGTTTATCGGGGCAGGCATTATTCGCCATGAGCTCCGTCTTACTGGCATTGACTCGAAGGCCGAGGCGTGCTGTTTCATCGCAGAGTCTTGAAACACTGCGCTGTAATTCCTCCACTGTCGTACTGAACAACGCTAGGTCGTCCGCGTACTCCAGATCGCACAGTTCGCCCATTAGACCATCTCTCTGTGTTATCGGTATACCTCTTGCTCCTTGCATGGACTTTCTCAACAGGAAGTCCATGACAATTATGAATATAAAAGGAGCTAGTACGCAGCCCTGTCTGACTCCCGTGGTGATCCTAAAAGCTTCAGTAGGACCACCTGGCGTTTTCACGCTACACTCGGAGTCTTCATACAGGGACTGCACCATTTTAACTATCTTCGGAGGTATACCGTACAGAGCTAAAATTTTCCATATCGATGGTCTATGTGGGCTGTCGAAGGCCTTTTCAAAATCTATAAAGCAACAAGCGACTGGAGAGTTAAACTCCTTGCACTGCTGAAAGATGCACCTGGCACAGAAAATTGGGTCCGTGCAGGACCTTCCAGGTACAAAGCCGCATTGTTGCTCTCTCAGGACAGCCATGACAGGCCCCCGAATGCGGTGTAGTAATATCTGAGATAATACCTTACCGGGAACACTCAGCAGAGTAATTCCACGGTAGTTTCCGCATTCAAGGGGGTCCCCCTTTTTAAATATTGCGACGATGGATCCATTCCGCCAATCTTTTGGGCACCTCTCCTCTTCCCACGCCATTTTAAATATATCTAATAGTGGTTGGCCAAGGGTGTCTATGCCTTGTTTGAGGAGCTCTGCGTGAATTCCATCGTCTCCTGGCGCTTTGTTGTTCTTAAGTCTCATCACGGCCAGCACCATCTCACTGTATGTCGGCGGGTCCTCACATATCCCAGTTGCCTGAGGTATATTCAGACCAGTCAACTCCTCCTCAAAGTTGTAAGGTGAGGAGGGCTCGGGACGGTTTAATATTGACTCAAAGTACTCCCTCCATCTCCCTTTAATCAGTTCGGGGGCAGTGACAGTGGCTCCACGAGAGTCTCGTATTGCCGTCACGGGTCTTTTTTGACCCCTGCCCCCGACCTCCCGGGTGATTTCGAAAAGTGTCCTTGAGTCATTTCCGAGTGCAGCAGACTGCGCTCGCCGTATCTGAGAGTCCAGGTGTCTTCTCTTATCTGTTCGTACAGAGTGCTTCACCTTGCGGCTCAGCTCTCTGTACTCAGACACCAAAGCAGCCAGTTTTAGAAATTATGTAAGTTTAATTTTATTCAAAGCATACCTACTTAACCTCAAAATCTGTTTGATATATCACTACTATACAACCTCTACAATCTACATATTATAATTATATCACATGTTTCCATAGATAAATTTAATAACACGAAATTCGAATGTGATAAAGCATAGATAAACAAATAATGTAAAATTGCACAACCTAATGAATATTCTAATAATGAAGACAGCCAACGCCACCTGATTATATAATTTATATTTTTCTCACGTTTAAAAGACGGTCTGAATATAAATCAAATAAGGTTCTAACGCGCCTTTACATACAATGAAATACTAATTTATTATTTTCTTATCTTGTATCCCATTGTTCTCCATCGGATGTGTCATTCTTAAATTTTGCTGGCCATACTTAAACAAAATCAAAATATAAAATGACAGATTGATCTGTCATTTTCCATGCGATTTCAAATTTTATAAGAATTTTATGTGACCCACTTTTTGTTCGATTTTGAATGTGATTTTTTCCAATTGGAATATTCATCGAAATTCTCACATGTCATTTTCTTCCACTTTGCATTGGCAGCAATTTTTTGATAATTATTACATAATATATTCAATGAATCTTGTCTCACTCAAAAGTGAAAACAGACTCACTTTCGACTACGCTTAAACATGGCCAAGGGTGTTTTGTGGAAATTTAAAGATTAAATAACCCTTTGAACCAGTTTTTTGGAGGCCCCGATCCCCCAAACAGCATTTTTACCAATATATACTGTTAATAGTAATTTGGATATCAACTTTATACGACTGATTTTTTTTAAACATCAATAATTATGTCTTATAAAATTAAAAATTAATTTTTAATAAGTAATGACTATTAATAAAAACATAAACAACAAAAAATAATTACAATAATAATAAAATTAACATAATACAAATTCTAACTTCCATAGACAAGGTGTCTGTTGCGTAATTTATGGTTTGTCATTTCGTTAAAATTTAGTTTCCATTATGAAAAAAAAAACTTACTTCGGACAAGATTACCCACGCCATTATTTCATTAATTCGTTCCTAATAAAAAATGCGAATAATATGTCATTGGACTCAAAATAAGTATATTTTCTAAGCAGGGGTGTGTTTTACACAAGATTTCAAGTTACAACAAATACCAAAGTGTTAGGACAAATTGCATGTTCTGTATCTTTTAATTCATATACCTAATGTAGAGATATTTAAATAAAACATTTACGACATTCTTGCGGTTAGCAAACTGCGAAATCTCATTTTTATCGATTCTTGGAATAAACTGCAGCCCGATTCACGGAAAAGTTTAAGTCTAAGTTTAGTTCGAAGTTCGAACGAAGTTCGATTCAAACTTTTGTGAATAGGGCTGCTGGTAATAATAATTATTGTAGGCGGCGACTATCTACAGTCTATGTACCTATTCACGGAGGGTTTGAATCGAACTTCGTTCGAACTTCGAACTAAACTTAGACTTAAACTTTTCCGTGAATCGGGCTGCAGATTCGTCATATACCTACCTATTATACAAGTTAGGTTAATTCCCGCCATTTTATTAAATCTTCAAAATGTCATCAACCGATTCGTCCCGAGTGTGTGACAGGAGGGAGGCAAAATGGATTCCTGCACAGTGTCAATCACCTCCAAATATTTTCAAATCATTTCGAAGAAACGAAACACAGAATGGAAGGGACTTTTTCATCTTCAAAATCTCCTTCTCCGCATGCACTCCTCTCGGTTCTCAACTATTCTGTTCAGTTCTATGTATGAACTGCACTCCATGTCCTGGCATATCTGTTGCAAATATTCCTGACCTGATGCGGGCGTCCTCTACCAATGGAACCCTTGACCATTCCCTCCAATATTGTACCCAGTAAATTTTCGTGTCCAATTACATGCCCCAGTCATCTGGCGCGTTTTTCTGATATTATGGTGTTCAATATGTGCCTTTCCTCCCGAACTCTCGCAAGAACCTCTACGTTCGTGATATTATGTTCCCTCCAAGATTTCCCTCATTTCAAACGCCTCCAATATTTTCTGTTCTCTTTCTCAAGACTTCCTACAACGAAATCCCTGTGTGATCTTGTCAGATTCATCTTATAAAAATATAATCATTACCTATACTGTTTTATGGTTATAATATTTTTGTCTATGGTCATCCCTATTCCTATACGATCTATCTACTCTTAATAAAATTTCGGTAAGTAAAAGTTGTAATGAACGCGAACATTTTATTTATGCTCTCAATAAAATAGACAAAATTAACAACCTGCCTCGTTATACAAAATAATACAAACCTATTATTGGTGTGTGGGCTGCTTGATGTCTGTGTACATATTAGATTGTAATGTTAATATTTAATAATGATATATGACTTGCTTTTTTTTCACGAAATATTACGTAGCTAATTAAGTCACTACCATTATTATTAAAATTATGTTTTGTCATCTTATGATAAATTGTTGTACGCTTTCAAAATATTTGACATTAGAATTGTCAAACGATGTTCGATTTTTTAAAAAAAGGCGGTAAAAACTTTTACTCAACCAAAGTTCATTGATTCGCCATAGAATTATAACCATAGTTTTTTTTTTATCTTTTTCTCAAAGCTTATCTGTTTATTTTTTTTATCCCACATGTAATCGCTTCTTTATCTCTAAAAAGCAGCTGATGTGAAAATGTAAATAAACACTTTATAGTCAATGGTCTTTGAACTGTTACTAAAAAGAGCAAAGTTTATATAAAAGATTTTTTTTTACCAACAAGAAAACCATGATAGTTTAATATTACGTACAATCACTTTTATGAACAGTTTTTTTTGCATATATCAACTTTTTATATTAAATACACTGCAACAAAAAAACTCAATTTATTGAGGGTTATTAATTTTTATAATACTTAGTGGTATAAATTACATATTATTATCATATCAAGTCGGTAATTATTATTATTCTTTAAAGCTGTTTACGTTATACCTAAAACAAATTAGTAAGGTTTTCCCCAAAAATGCTAAGTTTAATCCCAGGAAATAATGTATTCCTCAATTTTATAAATAAATCGAATTAGGCATTTCCTTTTTTTACAAGAAAAAATATTTTATTCAAATGTATTATGTACTATTATAGTTAGCAGGTATATTTTTGTGAGTGTCCTGTTCCTGTTACCTAGTAAGGCAATCAAAATCTCGAAATAAATTTTGTACTTGCCGAAAGTTCACATTTTTTTTACTTTAGTTATGAGCCACAGGCCACAGGAGCTGGTTAGTGACAAGACGATCACATCTTGTAATTTCTCATCACCCGTCTCTAATGACTCTTTGTTTGTGGCAGATCTACATAATATCAGGCTGTTTATTTTCAGTGGATGTGTAACATTCACAAAGTATAACACCATCGCATATTTGAACAGTGAATATTTTATAAAACTTAGGCAAAGCGCCTAGAATCCTACAAGTTCAAAGAAAACCAGCTTGAATGCAGTAGAGATACTCTACAAAGAATATCTGGAAAGGTTCTGTGGGATATGGAAAGAAATGAGAATATTAGGAAGGAATGTGGTATCGAAGTTACCTACTGTTGTTACAAAGATAAAAGTCAATATGTTGAGATGGTTTAGTTAGGCATTTTGAAATAATGAATGCAAAAAGAAATAATATATAAGTAAAAAAAAAACTAGAACATTTGAAATGCTTTGAGTTAGATTGTCAGAAAAGATACAATCATAGTTTTAGTACCTACATTTCTTTTTATCTTATCAAAAAACTAAACTACATAGTTATTCTCAAACAACTAAATTTTAATTCATTTATTATCCAGCTGCATGCGCTACTCATACTGTGTGATAACGGATCCACTTTTTCGTTCTAAATAGGATATTTAGTAATAATTAATTTTAAACCAAAGATTGCTGTGGTTTCCGTTGTTATAATACAACTTGTTAATCTTATAGATTCTTCCAATGGTGACGTGATTCATAACACAAGAGGATCTAAACCTAAACCAATGTTTTTTTTTCCTGTTATTAATCGCATTTGTGTTATGATTTTCACAACAAACGGATCATTAATGGTTTAATTGATTGTTTTGTTATAAAAAAGTGAAAATATCATGCTGAATTTTCTGTTTAATAGTATGAGAAAATCTAAAAAACGTGAAAGATATAGTTGCATACCAAACGTGAGTTTCATTATTCTTCTTTTTTATGGTGATTTTATATAGGTAAATAAATAAATTATTATAGTACCACAAATAACATTAAATCAATTAGTGTTATGGTCCTCCATCCACCACCATCTTCTACTGATGTTTCAATGGCTGGCTTATTGTGAACACTTTACGTTAAAAACGTTTTCCAATAAGGAGTCAAATTCTTCGAAATTACTGAAATTTAATGCTGAGACATTTATTTGAGAGTGGGAAAACATTTAGCTACCAATCTTTATTTGCAACTGTTAATCGGTAGATGGCGCTAGGCTATTAACTAAATCCATTTTAAAATGTTGTTTAATTTATTTGTTTTGAAGTAGGTACCATAATGACAATAATTTGAAAAAATCTTTGATAACTAATTTTTGTTTTTCTTCATTGTTTCAGATCTATCCAGATCCCGACTCAGAAAAGGCCATAATGGGTTCCGTTGTGTACTGCATCCATCATAAAGAAGGATGCAAGTGGTCGGATGAGCTTAGAAAGCTTAAAGCCCATCTGAACACTTGCAAGCACGATGCGGTACCTTGTGCCAGCCATTGTGGTGCCATGATACCCAGAGTCTTGATGCAAGATCATCTCCGATACACCTGTCCACAGAGGAGGGCTAATTGCGAATTTTGTGGTAAAGAGTTCACCGGACATACGCTCGAGGTAAGCAATTGATGTGTACAAGCAGTATTTTCTCTTTTTTTATAGTCGGATCAATCTATCTATACTTCATTTAAGACTCCATTTAGGGAGGCAGCAACCACTTTCCGATCTGCGATCAATCTTGGCCAGTTACAATGACCTCCTCCCACACAATTTCCAACTCCCTCAGCTCCGCTTCGAATGAATGGAATAGTGTGAAAGGGTCTTCCTTGTCTTCAGGACTCTAATGGGAGGAAGAATAGCGCTTTTGGCCAACTGTTATTTGGCATCCTTATCACATGACCCAGCCTTGTCCTCCCTCCTCTCCATAATGAAATAAATCCCTGCATATAACAGTGGTACCATCTTATGAAGAAAATTGATTTGAAAATAATATACAGTAGGTATTAATAAAAAAATTATTTGTTTCAGAATCACTCTGGCAACTGTGGGTACGAGCCAACATATTGCGAAAACAAATGCGGAATAAAAATCCAGAGACGCCTTCTTGCTCAACACAAATCAAACGATTGCATTAAGCGCTTGGTGGCTTGCAGACACTGTGGCAAAGAGTTTGTTGCTGACACTTTGGGTGCTCATCACACAGCTTGCTCGAGGATCCCGGTCGCATGTCCTCACCGCTGCGATGCTGTTGCAATGCCAAGAGAAGACTTAGACGCTCATCTGAGGGACCAGTGTACAGCATTAGTCATTCCTTGCACTTACAAGGAAGCAGGATGCAGATATAAGGTAAATTTCTTCAAATATTGGTTTATTGTTCTATATTATTGTCAACAGTTGAACTAGTTTTCCTCATGGACATTGTCTTGTCTTTATTATGAATATTGAATTATAATTTGTATAATGATAAATTAATTTGCATTTTAACCATATGTATTTCAACACTTTTAACTATGAAAAAAAAAACTGACAGTTATGTCAAAACCTTTATCCATCATAAGAATAAAAGATTTGAATTTAAAAAAGTTAGCATCAATCAGTCGGTAACTTATTATATTTACATTATATTATTATTTCAGGGTTCAAGAATTTCCGTTGAACGTCATTTAGAAGAAAACTGTTCTCAACACTTGTCATTAGTCGGAGCATTGGCTGCTCGTCAACAACAGCAACTAGCAACACTGAAAGCCGCCTTAGCCCGTCTCTCCCTTAACTACACAGGCACTCTTATATGGAAAATCAACGAATGGTCCTGTAAAATGCAAGAGGCAAAATCCAAGGACGGCATGGAGCTGGTTTCTCCGCCTTTCTACACCAGTCAATATGGATATAAATTGCAGGTAAGAATAGATGTTTGTTAAGCTATGAAAATAAATGGTTATAATCAATTTTAAATATGAACTAATGATTTTATTTCTTGTTTCAGGCGTCAGTCTTTTTAAATGGCAATGGAGCTGGGGAAGGTACGCATGTTTCAGTTTACATAAAGATCCTACCCGGAGAATACGATGCGCTTTTAAGATGGCCGTTCTCTCATTCCGTTTCATTCACTCTGTTCGATCAAACATCCTGTCCCGAGAAATCTTGTAATATAGTCGAAAGTTTCATACCAGATCCAACGTGGAAAAACTTCCAGAGACCGAGCAAAGAACCAGATACGCTGGGATTCGGATTCCCAAGATTCGTCTCTCACGACATGATAAAGAAACGCCATTTTGTAAAGGATGATGTCATGTTTATTAGAGTGAAAGTAGACCCAAGTAAAATTGTTGCCGTATAAAAAAATAATAATTTAAAAATAATTAAAATGACCAATATTGTATGTATACTGAAAGAATAAATTGATGTGTACTTAATTTTAAGATAATTATTTAATGTGGAATCAGTCAGTTCTTTATAAATCTATAAAATACTAATATGTACATATTTTTATCCATTGACCAAGAATTTAATATTTTTTATTTATCCATTGATATTGTTGTCATGTTTCATTTTTATTAATCTAAATATCTTATCAAAGAAATGCGTACATTTATATTACATAAATATTAATAAGGTAACATTATAACAAATAAATACCTAAGCTCATTAAAAAATTTTAATATTAAAAGTATGTTATGTTAACCATAATAATTCTGCCAGTTAATGTACTAATCGTTTATATCTAGTTAAGTTCATATATTTTTGCATTATAACACAAAACTTACTATTTTTATCTGTTTTGTAAATATTTACCTACTCTACAAATCTACTAAAAAAATAAACAAACATTATTTTTTGTATATTGGTAACACTGTTCTTGTGTTACAGTAATGTCAACGTCTGTTTTGACAATTTGATAATACTTAGGTAATTGTTATTGAAAAGAATTAACATTTTTCAAATACCCTGTACATAATTTATATAATTGTTAGAAAGTGTGGATACATTATGGAAGGTATGAAAAAAAGAAAGCTATCGAGATCTCTTTTAGGATAAGCAAACACGCATACAAACTTCACCTTTGTACAGTATGACTGTATTTAATTTTGCATGCGGTGGAAACGGTTATGTTGTAAATAAACTGTAAATATTTTATTTTCTAAGCTTATTCCATTTTAATTCTTAGTTAGAAATATAAGATCGACGAATTTAAATATGACCTAGTTACAAACTTCGACTTAACCTTACAATAGATTTTATGGGATGTATTTCACCGACTAATAGATCACGATATGAGAGGGTCTTTCTTTCATGAGAGAAAGAACTTCAATGACTTTCGTTCGACATTCTCAATACATAATATCCATCTCCATCAGATTGTGGTAGAGGTGTTAAATAATAATATTTCATTTTAATATAGTTGAAAAACGTTTCTTTCCACTTTTTTAAAAGTTCACCCTTATTGATATGTATAAATTCGCCATATTAAATCTACATGCTCAAGAGAATAAAAATAATTTAATATGTATATCAATAATCAACTGTTTTTTAACCCATTGAATGACGACTGTGTAATAGTCCGTACCTATAATTTATGTCGGATGCCAACTAAAGAATTTTTCGAAGTACTTTAATTTATTACCAATACATAATAAGAGGAATGAGTCACGCAGAAACTGCATTTATGGCTTCCTAAATAAAACGCAAATTAAAAACAAATCATAACTTTATTGGTTATTTTTCTATCAGCTATGGCACGTACTTAGTATTCCGTAGCTAACACTTTGCATAGTGGCCACACACTTTGATATACAAAACTATGTTGGCATTCAAAGGGTTAAGATATAAATATTATGAAAATTGTCGAAATGTTGTTAATTTTTATTTACGATGAAGCTGGAACCAAACCAAAGATTGTTTTTGATTACTTTGCTTTAAAATAAAACTATTTGTAAAAAATATTTATACGCAAAGTTATCTATAATCAGTCATATTATTATTGTTTTTTTTTTGTATCCTTGAATAAGAATTAGAGTCCGAATTTCACAGGAGCGTGAAATATAACCGAAAGAAAATATAAAATATTGTAAAATTTGTTTCGACGGATCTCTAATATGTTAAAATATCTAACAATTAAGACTGTATATTTTTTTAAATAAAATCAATGTGTATTTATGTATCGTTTTATATTCAGGTCAAATCTGTGGTAATGTAATTTTCAGTACTAATCTTTATTATAAAGAAATCTTTTTCAGTATTATCATTGAATTTTCTCGAATGTATTAAAAAAATGAATCTCCATAGTAAAATATCATTCACCATAAGTAACAAATTTTCAATAAGTTTTATGTTTCTCAAGCCTTAATTTTTTTTGTACTTTTGATTTGATCTGTATAGTAAACTTGAGTTCAAATGATAAAAAAAAACATTCATTAAAATAAAAATAAATTGTATAAGTATCTAAGTACCTACATGATAGTTTTGTGTATTTTGCTACATAGGTATGTTTTTCTATTCTGTGTAAGTAGGTATATGATTATAATGTCAACATTAAGTATATTTTTTCTACAACATGTTTATTATAATATTTTTATATTTAGATAATACAATCCAATAAAAATAATAACCTTATAAATATATTTTTTGAATTTTAATAATTCCTATTTTCTGATACTTCTTAATTCAACTCTCCCAGTACGTTTTGCAGTGGGTGTAACCATTGCTATGAAAGTAAGTGTTTAGTTAATGTAAGGCTTAAGGACAAATTAATTATTCTTATTCGCCCCTTAAGTACAGATGCAAAAACTGATCAAATCCAGAGTTAACACAAATAAGTACCTCCGATGTTGAAATACTCAAATCTTATTAAAGCTATGAAACGATAAAAGAAATACTGAAATCTAATTCAAGAAATGAAAAGGTTGGCCAGTAACAGGGAGGAATGGAGAAGAAGAGTCAGCATGCTTGGTGCAGACCAATCCTAGGATTGTGACTCGAAAGAAGAAGAATTAAAGCTGCGACTTGAAAAAAGAAGATAATCAGTAAGGTGGTTTGAAACTGTTATTAAAATGCAGAATTGATGGAAATGTTTTATTTAAACTATATAATTAAACAGAGCAATTGGTTGATGTTTTAAGAGCAAGCAAAATCTTATAAAGTGAGTTGAACATCAAGAAAAACAAAAAGACATTCAAATTTGGAACAAAAAGAAAATTCACACTTCCATAGACAACAAGATCACACTTTTTTAACAGAAACCATAGAATTCTGTGACAGAAACCCATGACCGTCTACTCAGTATTGATACCAGTCCCTTCAAAGCGCTAGATATTTTCTTTTGTCTCTACATTATTTGATTTTTGTAGCGCATATGGACACTTAAAATTCAACATAATGGCTAGACGAGATAATCTATACCAGTAGCCAAGATTATACAAAATTATCATGAGAGGGTAAAATTGCATAGTATCATGGACTATAAACAGTTTATGTGGGCAGACTCATCTCAAAAGATTTAGGTGTGTATGTCGACATTTAGCCCCTAATGGTAAATAAATAAATTTGTACTTTTGCTCACATAGGTTTCAATATAGTCAGCGGAAGTAATCGCTAAAGAATTTTTTTTAATCTGATACAGGAAATTACAAGTGATGAACACTGAAAAATTCCAAGCTGACCTCAGAAATTGAAACTGAGACCTCTCAATCAGAAGTTAACGCCTATACCAGTTACCTAAATTTTACTCAAAAAATCTTCATATCTCTCTCTACTCTATCAAGCCAGTTATTTAAAGGAAAACCAGAGACTAGAATAAAAAATGAAATAAAAGCGGTAAGTAGGCACTTCCTGCTCTTATTTAGAATTTTGTTTTCATGGTAGGTAAACATAATCCTTACTATTGATTATCCATAATAAATTATCTTTCAATAAGGTGTAAGTATAAAAATAATTGAAACTGATATGAGGCAGAGAAACCTAATAATATTTTTTCTAAGTCGTCACCCAGATGTTGGCTATCACTTCGACGAAATTTTCCTTTTCGAAACTCCTCCATGCTTCTTATTCCGTTCCAGTCTCACATTTCGCAGTCAAGACATCTGTCTTCTCCCAACACTTCTGCTTATCTCTATTTTTCCCTTCATGATAAGATGGAGTAAGGATCTAAAAATTAAAAAGAAAAACAATTACTTACGTAAGACAAAGATAGGTATTTGAAACTTTGAAACAAAAGTACATACCAAAGTAATGACGTCTTCCACCCCCCAGGTTGAGTGATTTTGGACAGAGTGCACAAATTTTATGAGACAGACACCGCCATCTTTTGCAATATACTAAAAGCTTTACGGTGTTGAACAATATCAAGCAAATGATATCAATACACCTTGTACAGGTACTTGCAAAAACAGGTCTAATGCAAACTAATTTTATGGTACAAAGTTCATTACAACCAAGAATTTATTATAATACATTTTCACTTAATTAAATAGTGGCGTGCCGGCTTGACGTCTCCTGTCACTGTCAGTTGAGCAAAGGCGGCTTCTGCTTGTGAATCTCATTTAATTTTGGTTGTCTTTTCTGAAAATTGTAAGTAATATTCAACAATTTTTATATAAATAGATTGTGTTGACGAAAGAATGGATATTAAATAACCATATTTTATTTCCGTGCAACGAAACCATTGCCATGTCAGCAGCGAATAGCTGTTTTTATACTCTCACACCTTAACACTTTCACGTCTTTCGACTGCATTTTTGTCATAATGATTACAATAATAATTATTATCTAAAAAAAACTGTTGTTTGTGTCCGGTCAATTTTACGATTAAAAAATTTAAACTTGACCTTTGATTTCATTGAATTGATTTTAATTTATTCATTATTTTGTTGAACCGGATTGACATACCCACAGCTTCAAATTTAACTATTAATTTTTAAACAGGCGTAAACATATTTCCTTATCACATAGTTTATAATCAGAGTAGATCATTTTTCGTATTAAATAGTTGAACATTATTATTGTGATAACATTATGTAGGCCAATATTATAGACATGTTGAGAATTCTGTTTTCAAGTAGGTACATAGTACCTGTCTATTGGATAATCTTGATTCCTTTCTTAAAGTTCCTTATCCAAACTGGCATATTCTTTATACTTAAGATACTTCGGAGTGTGTAGTGTCTAAAAATGATCTGAAAACCTTCCAATTTTTTCATTTTGTTAATATCTTACGATTTGTGGTTTCTGTAATCCGTCAAAAATTGTTTCGAATAACGAGTAAGAATCTGAAACGAATTATACTCCTAATTCCAGCCTAACTCACATTCTCATACATCCTCTCATTCATTTATATTTCAAGTAAACACGCTATTTTTAATTAATTGCAGTCCCACTTAACTTTCTATTAACCGTTTGGTTATACTTCATCATCACAGATATGACGAGAAAAAAGTTTTTATGTTTTGTTTTGATTTATTGGTTCTGGACAGTCTGTCTACTTGTCTGACTTATTATCGAGAGGTCTGGGGTTTTATTCCTGTGAATTTACTGCCTCAGGAAATAAGTTCTAACAGCTGTACTGACATTTTTCTATACAAAAAGTTCATTTTTTATTTTTTGAGGAAATCAATAATAGCTGAGAAAATAGTTAAAATTTTGTTTCACATTTAAAGTAGTTAGCCTAGTGGTTCTATCTCTGATTTTCATTCAAAAGGTTCCGGGTTCGATCCCCGATGCCGACCATCTTCCTCTTTTACAACATAAGCTTTGCTGTGTATTTTCGTAACACAAAAAAAAAACAGATTTCCCTTTTTATTAGGTTACAACGAAATATAATTATGAATAACTAATTACAATTTGTGAAATTAAAATCTCAAGTAAAAATGAATGATGGAATCAAATCTGCAAACAACAAAAATACCTATAGTTTAAATCAATAATTAGCATATTTTTGATATAGCAAACGTTTTCATTTGTAATGGAGACAGTGAAATTAGCTAACACAACACATTTACAATGTTTTGTCTATTGTTCTCATTACGTGTGAGAAAACTTCAATGTTGGGAACACAAAGTCCTTATGAATAATTTGTTTAACCTTTGTAATGTCGTTGTATTCATGACTGTTGACTTAACACACAACATATTATTTTTGATTGTTTTTCTGCCAACACTATCTGCAAATAATATCTTAATTTCTTACATAATTAATGCATAATAAGTTATCGTTATTAAATAATTTTGTCACGTTTATATAGGTACTTGTATCAAATTTTTTACTGGAAATATTTCATGATAGTTTGAATTGAATTGACTGACCCATAATGAAGATATTTAATGTGTAAATTTAGAAAAATCTCATGCCTTTATGTGTGCATATTTAGCGTTTTTTATGAATATAAAAATAGTTTGCCCAAATCAAATTTGAATGCAACTTTAGAATGATTGTTTTGTTGCAGTGGTTCAATTTAAAGATGAATTGTGTGAATACATCAACATCAAAGAATCATTAACCAAAACTATAGGCCTATAAATCATTAATTGATTTATAAGCCTAGAGTTTCACAAATAATACATTATTTTGTTTTTATTTCATTAAATTTTCAATAGATGTAATAATCTACAAAATTAATAAAAGAATATGAATGAACTGTAAAAGACAGAAAAAAAATATATTTAAAGATACGGGAAAATGATTGTTGTCTAGTTAGGTGTATCAATTAATTATTATTTATCTAAATTATAACTAGTAAGACATAGAGAAAACTGCGTATGATATAAGAATATTCTACTATCTTTGTGCTGAGTGTTTTCTAACTTTATCTAATCTCAATCATTATTGAATAGTCACGCAGATAACTCAAAACAATTTTATTTTAAACGTTTCAAACTAAATCAATATTTGGATTAATCTTTGTAGACATTAAGGAGAATATTATTTAGGGATCATATTTGATCAACACAAATAAAAATTTATGTATAGGGTAATTGTTAAAGCTACGGCTACACTATGGCCCATGCTGGTCCAGGATGGCCAAATAGTGGCTCTGGCCAAGCATTGGCAAGTAGCAACATTTGGCAAATATACTTGTACACCTGGCTACACTATTGGCCCAACTCTGACAGCTGGCACGAGGCTAGACTGCTACACAATGTTTCTATCACTGATTTATTGATTAATTCTTGCTTTCATTCATCATTTTACATTCTAATCTCCAATTATTCACTGTATACTCCTATCTGAGTGGGGAATTTCAAGAGAGTTTATCTCCCTGGCAAAAAGGATACTTTAATATAATTTCCAATTCACAAATATACACAATAAAACATTCATAATTTTATTAAACGTAACCTTCAATTTTTATTGATGTTTATTGTTTTGCAATAGGTATATATTTACCTAGCTCTTACAGGTTGATTTGGACTATAACATAAATGAAAATAAAAGATATTGATAAAAAAAAAACAAGAATCATGGGTACATTACATACATACTCGAGTGGTTTAAAGAAAGCATCAACCACCGTCTTTGCCGTTTGCGTTTTTCATTATTTTAAATAACAGAAAAGCAGATGCCGCATGATCACTGTATAGGATGCTGCAATTAATGCCATAATATGATATTATCATTGTCAACTTTCATTATTTTATCAGGATTATAAAGAAAATGTACAAAACACTATGAAAATAACAACATGGAAGACATGACAGCTGTCAACATTGTTCCAATATTGGTGAATATTTGCGAACTCGATCGACAAGTAAACAAGTAACGGCCAATGTCAAATATTTGGTGATATTGGTCATTGGTGGAGCGGCCACACTATTTGCCCATGATGGGCCAGAGCCTCTATTTGGCCAGCATGGCCCATAGTCTAGCCGTGGCTTAACAAAAGCATTTCATTGCCATAGAATCATTCAAGTTCGGGTGGCTCTACTGTACATTAATTTTTTACAGTTTATATTGTGTAATCTATGTATTGTGCATTTCCGTATCCTCCTTCTTTAGCCATGTCGAAATAAAGCAGTATTGCCACCTGTCCGGGGGTCATAAGTTTACTGAACATCCTTTTTTTAGTGAACTGTCCGGATACCAAATTTTCGGAATAACCTTTTTTTAAGGCTGTATACGGGTCAAAATTTTATGTGCAAGTTCTAAAGTTTTTTTGTGACGGTCATCTCTTGTTGGTTCCGGCATTACGTAGTAAATAAAATAGTTAGGTAGTCACCAAGGTCAGAACTAGAATTATAAGCACTAAATTAAGAAAAACTTTTTATTATTATTTACAGATCAAAATGGGTAAGATAAAGGCTGGACCAGTTGTCGACGTTCTCGGAGACGAGATGACCAGAATTATTTGGGACCTCATCAAAGACAAGCTCATCCTACCTTTCTTGGATATCGAACTCCACACATACGATTTGGGCATTGAATACAGGGACAAAACCGACGATCAAGTCACCATTGATTGTGCCAATGCCATCAAGAAGTACAACGTAGGCATCAAGTGTGCCACCATCACTCCAGACGAGAAGAGAGTGGAGGAGTTCAAACTTAAGAAGATGTGGAAGTCTCCCAATGGAACCATCCGTAACATCTTGGGCGGTACCGTCTTCAGAGAAGCTATCATCTGCAAGAACATTCCTCGCTTGGTTCCAGGTTGGGAGAAGCCCATCATTATCGGCCGTCACGCTCATGGTGACCAATACAAAGCCACTGATTTTGTCGTACCGGGACCAGGTAAGCTCGAACTCAAGTGGGTATCCGACGAATGCAAAGATGAGGTCATCTCTTATACCGTCCATGACTACAAGGGACCCGGTATTGCACTTGCAATGTACAACACAGACGAATCAATCATTGATTTTGCTCATTCGTCAATGAAGTTTGCTTTGGATAGGAAATATCCTCTCTATTTGAGCACTAAAAATACTATTTTGAAGAAGTACGATGGTAGATTCAAGGATATTTTCCAAGAAATTTACGATAAGCAGTATAAATCTCAATATGAAGCTGTTGGTATTTGGTACGAACATCGTCTCATTGATGACATGGTGGCGTACTCGATGAAATCCGAGGGGGGTTTTGTTTGGGCTTGTAAAAATTACGACGGTGATGTCCAGTCCGATTCCGTCGCACAAGGGTACGGTTCTTTGGGTATGATGACTTCAGTTCTTATTTGTCCCGATGGAAAAACTGTAGAAGCCGAAGCTGCCCACGGCACCGTGACTCGTCATTTCAGATTCTATCAGCAAGGAAAAGAAACATCCACCAATCCTATTGCATCTATCTTCGCTTGGACAAGAGGTTTATTGCACCGTGCCAAGTTAGACTCCAACCAACCACTCCAGAAATTCGCCGAAGCATTGGAGGCCGTCTGTATTGAAACAATTGAATCTGGTTTTATGACCAAAGACTTGGCTATTTGTATTAAAGGAATGAACAATGTCAAGCCTGGTGACTATTTGGAAACATTTGCCTTCATGGATAAGTTGGCTGAAAACCTGAAGAAGAAGCTGTCTATGTGACTAGATAAACACAAAAGTTTACTCTGATAATTATTTTTGTCACAAGGGCATTTTAAATTATTTATTTGTTATAAACCAACTTGTTTGTTATTTTTCATATAAATTTGTATAATCGAAATTAAAATCTCTTTTATATAAACCAATATTTATTATAACTGGTTGTTTTTTTTACACTCATTATCTAAAACTGTCAAAAGTTTCTTCCACCATTTCTCTGTGGCAGTTTTAAAAAATATCTCTGGTTTGTCCATATTTATTACATTCATACATCCGTGGTGCCACAACCCTGTGTGGGTCTTGGCCTCCTCCAAAAGATTTCTCCATGCCACCCCGTCGTCCACCCCCAGCAGTCTGAGGTCTCTCTCCTCTCCGCCCAGCCATCTCAGTCTTCCAATAATTCTTCTCCCAGCAGGTCTCCCACAGAAAACTTCCTTCAGGATGGACGGTTCATTTGATATTTGAACATGTCCAAGCCAGCAGAGTTGGCTAAGCTTTATGAATTTTGCAGCCGTATTCATTGCTCAGATAAATAAATGTGCTCATTTAAAAATCTGTCGATCTCTCATGATGGTAATATCAGAACTAATTTTTTGTTCAATAACGGCATTACATAAAAAAAAAATGTTGATCAGAAATAAATTGTAGTAAGGATATTATTTATCAAAGGAGCCAATAATTGTTCAGGGAATTTTAAAGAGGGAAAAATATTAGTTTTTTCCAATTGTGTGTTGGCAACGATTGAACATATTTTATATCAATTTATTGTTTTTTCCGAATAAATTAGAATCATTTGCATATTATGTGAACGACATACTAATGTGATTCTGGTCTGACCAGTCTTGACCTTCAGTGAAACGAAAAAAACACAGTAACTTTATAAAATCTATTTATAACATACCAACATAATGTATAAAATTGTTACAAAAAATGGTCAAAATGGTGAAATACATTGATTCATTCACAGATATACAGTCCAGTGGGGCAATCCAATATCAACATTCATGGTGAACACATCGCTGGTGTTTCTCTCTTATGGGTTTGGGTATGAGGTCATGGGCGAAGGATGAATGTCAATATTTTAGCTGCAATTTAGAGGCAAATCTCCAGGGATGTCTTAATTTGTGATCGCTGTCCTTTTTGATCATGATTTTATAAAAACTTTCGACTCAAAGTGGGCTTAGGGCTTTCTTTTATTGCTAATTGAAAGAAGGCTTATTTTGATCACTTAACAACTCCATGGGGCATAAAAGGCACGCAGTGAACCAAATCATGTCCAAGTGAGCTCTTCGAATTTACGAGGGTACCTTCACCGATTTTATGATCCCGAAGAGGGGGACAAAATTTTTTGACATAAAGAAACATGTTAAACAACATCTCTATATTGTGTATTGACATATTATTATCTTTCAGATCAACTAGTTAATTTGTCCCTGATAAATATTTCTATAATGTTTCAGAATTTATAGTTTGCAACAAAATACTTTTGCTAATCTATATTGAGATGGACCCTATATTCTTGTAGTTTGTGACATATTTAGGGTTTTTCTTAAAATAATATTCAGAAATTAGTAATTAGCTATGTGAGAACAACACAAATGATGTTTGTAAGAGAAATGGAATGACTTTTTAAGTCAAATAGCTGCTACTTGAAACCTTTTGTCAGCGATAGATGGAAGGTTTAACTCTAGGCAAAGTTTAACGGTGGGTTTATACAAATTGGAGAAAAGGTATTCGTTTTAAAAGTTTATAAATAAATGGGCATTCATTTTTAACAGCATCTAAATTTTCACAAATACTAGTTTTAGTTTTAACAATAACTCTGTATTGCCTCAAGCAATCAGAGCTAAGAGGTAACAACTGCAAATTGTCATCTTGCGTGTTCTTTTGACAATCATTGGAACATAAATCATCGTGGCGTAACAATATTTTCTCAACATTATACATATCTGAATAATAATACAAAGCTAAGTAACAAGCGTTTATAAAATATAGCTGTGTTACTTCATTTACTTCCAACATTGTGTTGTCGTTCGACGCTTCACTATTGAACGAGGAGCGTTTGTTTAAATAAGTCTTAAGCTTTAAATAAGATTTATCTGTGGCATTTTTTAAATTAGACCCGTGTTGCGGCAACACTAAGCATTTTATGTCGAATTCTTTGCTGTCTGTTTTGAATCTGTTCCATAGACACGCTTTGAATATAGAACTGGCCAAAGCCATGAAATCATTTTCAGGAGATTTCAACAAATATTTTACCAGATGTACAGATAAAAGACAACGTAGCTGTTTCGGTTTTATAAGTGTTATAAAATCTAGCACAAATTTGAGCCTTTCAGATTTGATGAATGTGAATAATTCGCTCGCAAATACATCACATTTCTTTCCAGCTTCTGGGTAATTTGAAACGATGTTACCGTTGCAAAGATAAAATGTGTGAAATAAAATGTTCATTAATCTTATTCCAATATTGATATGAGTCAGTGGGTATTCAAATTTAATCAAGTCACAAACTAATTTGAATACGTCCCTGCAAAAATTGTTGACCATTCCATAGTGTAATATTTTAGATTGCCAAATTAACCAGACAATCAATGGTTTACGAGGGCGTACAATGTGCTTGAGGGGGTTATTACAATACTTATTAATCCAAATATGTAAATCTTTTTCTAGTAAATCAACCATGAGTTCTAAAACGATAAACAAACGTTTGATACGATCACTTTTCGGAAATTCCTCAAACACAGAGAAGTCTTCTAGTGAATTTGAAAACTTGAATGTTTCTTCTGAAGATTTTCGAGGTTTTCTGTTTACACTACTAGTATTATCGGAGTTTTCCACAGAGCTAAACTCTTTGAACAACATGTGTAGGACTGATTTAAAAATATTTTCTTTCAAAGATAAAATCTCCCGAAAATGCCCGCTGCTTTCAAAATTCTTGAAGGATGAGAGCAAAAAGTCTTTGTAACATGTTCTCACAACTTCCACACAAGGAGGATGTATTTCCAAGGCTAATTTAAACACATACTGACATTTTTTGATAATGTAAGTGTCGGAAAATATCTGATCTTCAGTTACCGCACATAGAATCATATGAATAACATCACTTAACATATCTACGGCTGGGAATTTATTACATTTGGTGACACTTTTAAATACATCCAATGCCTCATTCCACATTCCCGACTTAACATCGATTTTAAAAGCTTCATGTTCGTATGGCAAAACTTGCAGTGATTCTTTGTCATGCATGATGCACATGTTGTTTACTAATTTACACTCAAGTTTTGATTTGAATTCCAATCTAGTTTTGATATCATTGAATTCGTTTGTGAGAATTTGTTGACACGCAGTGAAAAAATGGTGCCCTTTTTTCGATCTCGTTTCCTTCGATGGAGAATTGCTGTTATCATTCGTTGAACTCCCATTTTCTGTTGAAATTTTCAATCGTTTTAGTGGCGATAGTGTCTCGCTCATGCAAGGATCCCTGGTCCTTTTCATAGTGGAAAACGCAGGATAAAAAACTGTTTAAAACGTATTTTTGAAACAAAAAAGGCACAAACACAAAAAGTAAAAATGCATATTTTTTTACATTGAAATTATAACCACTTTGACGTTTGTAGTATTTTGTTTAGATTTTTCCAATTTGAAGTTTGTGACATGTAATGGCGCGAAATTTGTTGAAGTTGTCGCTAGTAGGTTAACCATAGATTTATCAATGTTACATCTTATTTCATGGTAAAACTGATCAAATGCAGTTAGATATTAACATTTTCATTAGAAAATGAGTTATAAATAATCAATTTAATCATTTAAAACTTTTGTTTTTGTTTTTTTTTCATAAAATAAGGAACCTTGATTATTATTTTTTGTACATGGTATCATATTTCGTTTTCATTCCTTATGGTATAAATTTTCATAGATAAATTAACAACTTTGTGTTGTGCGAAAGGGAGAAGCGGTTGGAAATGTATTAATTACAAACGAATATTTACATAATATAATGAATTAAAGATGTTTTGTTGTTATATTTTTATTTTGTTTTGAAATGTGAAGAAATGTTAGGTGTATGTATAAACTTGGCGCGCTCGCCCCGTATTGTATTCAACAATAGTTGAGAGTTGGGAGGTAAACAATATAACATCGGAGAAGGTGGCCGTTGGTGGATCCTGTTTGGATCATGGTAATTCAGAGGAATTGGAAGGGATCCGCATCGGATGGAGTATTACAGCACTCCTCCTCTGAAGATTCAAGCGGATCTTGGCAATTGCAATCAGGACGAGGCGTGCCCAACGCAGCACCCAGTATGCAGAATGTAAATATCCCGATTAACAGACCTATTTCAATAAAAAACATAACTATCGGTTTGAATCATTGTTGTACCTAAATCGTTTGTTATAATTTTCAGAGAAGTGGCATAAGCAGGCAAGCTGCTCTAAACACATTGAGTGCTATGCACCGTAGATACAACCTTCCAGGCGTGCTACATGGCGGAAGCAGATCTTCAGCAGAATATAGAGCAAGTGCAAACAAAAGCTTGGATATACTAAGACAAACGATACAGGGCGCAGTCACTAAAGAGATTGATGAAGTTATCAAAAAGTATTTAGAGGTACGTCGCTTATTAATCCTGATTTGATATCAATAATACAGCATGTTGTGCAGTTGATGTTTTTTGAAATCAAAATTCAAACGTCTTTTTATAAACTGTACTATATATAGGTCTTACTCACATTTTGGATTTTGTTTTTAGAAATTTTTTGTTCCTGCTGTCAAAAACATTAGAACCAATCTGGGCGAAGAATCTGTCGGAGAAGACCAGGTAAATTCTGCAATACTCTCGGATTTGTTGACCATGAACTCCTATTAAAAAAACTTGTTTGTTTATATTTGAAACTGTTGTGGATATTGTGTTGAAGGTGCGTGCGGTATGTCGAGCAATGTTAGACGGAGCAAGATGTTTGTACGCAGCACAACCCAGGGTTCCTCCAACAAGGCGTGCTGTGTCTCCAAGTGAACTGAGTGATTCTGAGTCGAGCAACGGAGCTGATTCAAGATTTGGTCGGCCTAGCAGTGTAAGTAATAATGGGCATGAAATTTCTGGACTGGATTGAATTGTAAATTAATCAGCTTATTTCAACCCTCAAACAGCAAATATGTTGGGTAGCCTAGCAATTACGACCCCGGCTTTCGTACTGGAGGTTGAGGGTTTGATCCCAGGTGCCGACCATCTTTTCCTCTTTCACGATACAAGTTTTAAGTAGCTTACTGTAGAAGAGTCAAAGAGTGTTTTTGTGTTCACTTTGAGTGAGCACGTGATTTTCTTATTAGACCCTCCCTCCCTAATTTAGGAGACAACTGTCGGCGATGGGGCCGCTAAAAACAACTTCAAAAATATTATTATTTGTTGTAGCAGAGTCCTAAACGAAAAGAATCCGACACTGATTCTGATATGGGGATGAGGAGAAAGCGGAGAATTGAAGGTTCCATCTGTCCATCGCACAAGTGGGATCCCGCACGGCTGAACCAGAACACCCAGTTCATTATGGGATCAGTGGCCAATAAGGTTTGTAGACTGTATCTATATTTGGGTGTTAAGTTCTTGCCCATCTTTATTAAATTTGCCCTGACGTAAAACAATATATTCTAGGTACTGGGCTTAGGGCAATCCAGAGGTCGGCTGTACAGCAAACACTCCAGTCTGGTTAGGTATCCCGCTGATTCTGCTGACAAAGAATGGATTGCAAATCAAAATATGAACACCCCAATGGGAGGCAAGACTTACATCATGGTTTTGGAAGATATCGAAGAGTTAGTATTGAGCGAAGGATACAGAAACAGCCCGTCTCTCAGACTGAATGAGTTATCCGGATTTCGGGCTCCTCCCTTCATGTTGAGGAAGATACAGGCGTACTTCAGTCGGCACAGTGATATGAGCGAGGAGTGTATGTCCAGTACTCCAACACCTACCCCGCCTCCGTTGGATCCTTTGATGTCCAAATCGGATATAAAAGGCGAAAATAAAACTCTTGACGATGTCGTTATTAAAGTGGAAAGGAATGAGAATCAGTATCGCACAGAGGGAGTGCTGGTCAAGTTAGAGAATAGAATGGATGACTCACAACTGCATTATCCAGTTGGCGGCAATGAAAGAGTCAAACTGGAGAAAGTAGAAGACAATCAACAAATAAAATTTGGCACAAGTCACGCGTTAAACACAAATTCTCCCGGAACGTACACGTCTATTGTTTCTTCAGGCGTGTCTAACAGTGTAGATCCGTCTAACTATTGGAGATGTTCTGGAAATAATCAACAGCTGAATGACTCCACAGTTCGTGTTGATTTGACCACAGCCAATGAATTTATCGATACCGATATAGAATTCCTAAGTAGTGACTTCTGCACCTATGTTGAGAGCGAGGCTGAAGTGAAGAAGAGTTTTGATAAGATATCCGACGGAGGAGGAGGGGATCTGTATATTCCAGGAGATAGCACCTTGTTAACTGCTGGAACTTTGACTGGAACTAACATCACACACGTGAGTACAACAACTGATCTTACTTAAATCATAAAGTCTCTCCAAGCAGCTTTACCTGACCAGGATTGTGCAAATCTGTGTCAGATGTCTTTGGATAACCAATCTATCTTGTCTTTTGTCTTTCGAAGGGTGTGTAACTTACGCGTTAGTTAGTAAGGAAGCAACCTCAAGGTGACTTAACGCCTTACTGTACATGCTTAGCTCTGGCTATAGAGGATGCCCCTGGCACCTCTGTAGAGAATATGCAAGTGGAATGTCCTTCTAGTTCCTCCATAGAGACAGCCTAATGTGGAAGGTGCACAGAGTTAGGTCACAAAAACAATGGTTGCAATCGGAAGGTGGGAATTCTGTTAATACTTATCTTTCGGTGGCATCAAAAATTGATTGAAGAGATTTTTCAGGGTAGGAGCTTGGGAAAGGCACGTCACTCTGCAAGAAGCCTCTCAAACGAGGTATAATAAGAATCCCTGCTTGCATTGAAGGATGACCAATAGACCTTGTTTATGAAAGAAAAAAAAACTGTTACTAAAACTTAGTCTGCCATTGATAATGACTGGTCATTTAGGGTTGCACATTTCACATTGGGACACACTCATTCATAAGAAATGATACAATATAATCCTCAACATTTTACATTTTTTTCATATTTGCCTTTCTGTGAAATACTCCAAAATCACAACAAAGGACTGACTGGATAATCTCTAACCCTTTTTGTGCCACTAAATGATGTAATTGTGATATTTTTACTTTCAGTTGAACTACAGTAAACCTAATGCAGAATCCAGTGCGTCTAGAGCGGGGATCGTGACGTCGTTTGTGAGAAGCGCCGAACTGCCTGGCGCTCAGCAGTCCAATATCGTTCATACGTATGTCACCGCTACTGGAACTTCCCCCGTTTTGAAGACATCCACGCCTCAACAACCGTCTTCCTCACCCATGTTCTCAGTACCCAATAGTACCACAAATCACTCACAGTTTTCTCAAAACATCAACACTATGACACAGTCCCAAGTTATAACCCAGATTCCTACGAGTAGTTCAAACATTTTGACGTTACCCTCAAATGTTATGCAGCCAACGACACGAACTGTTTATAGGTGAAAACAATTAATATTACTATTTTTCCATGATTATTAAGTGGTTTCAATAATATCTGTAATAATCTGTAATTCTCTCCATTTATTTACCATGGTTCATCTACCGCTCCCCCCGTTTCTACATATAAACAAAGGTAGCCACTCTGAAGAATGGTAGAATTTCTATCTGCTATCACTCGGAGTTGTCATTGAAACTGTATATTTTGTATGAATATAGGTCAGATAGCTATGACCTATAATGGTATAATGGTTAGGTTAAGTATCTTGAAAATATTACTCACAAATTTGCCATTCATAGTTATTTTATAATGACAAAACATAATTTATTTGTGAAGTTCTATCTGGAAAATCCGTCCTTGAAGGTAGAGTCAAAAACTATGGTACCATTTAATTATATATTGCTCTCATCACTTGAAAAAGCCGTTTTAGTTGCTATATAAAACACGAAAGTGACACAAAACTATCAAAATTTGCAGATAGCAAAACCATAGAGATAGGTTATTGAAATCGGTCGTAGAAAGTGAGTTTTTGTTTTTTTATTCATACTTGTTTGTATGTTACAGTTTGGCGAATACTCCAAAGGCTCTGGGCAATGTGATATCAACCGGACCAACAATCATCGGATTTGGAACTCGCCCCGCGGTCGCCGGTAACTTTATTAACATATCAACCAAAAATTTTTCTTCAGGGAACGTTCTACATAACGCCATCGTCTCAAGAAACATGATCAACAGAGGAATCAATGTCGCCAGAGCTGAATTATCCAAAACAAACATCATGACAGCTAACGTCAAAACTTCCAACACGGCTCAGAATGTGACGGGTACTTTATATCGAAGTACAGTACCCGTCGTGACGAAAGTAGAGGAAGATAGTTCTATCACCACCACTAAATCTATGATAGACAACACTTGTAATTCTTCGGCGATGCTTAAAAAAGTCTTGACTCTAGGCAGTGCCGGGGTGAATAGAACATTTTTAACGCCACCTGTACAAAAAATCAATCCGTCTAGAACCAACATTTCCGCTACAAACGCATCTCCATCCAGTAATTTAAGCGCTTCGCACGCTACTTTATCCGCCTTGCTGTCGAGCGGCACTGACTCCAGTTCATTGGGTCAGGACAAAAAGTCGACGAGCAACTTTCCAAATAATCAAATTGAGAAGTGACTTATTTGAGTATACTCTTGTATGTATTTGTACCTGGTTAATATTATTACTATACCATATTATTATTATTCTGTTTTGATGTTGTAATATTTTTTATAATATACATATAATTATTGATGTTTTATAAAAAAAAGGAACTATATGTACGTACGTAATAAAATTCGTGTATCAATGTATAGTATAATATAATCTAATATTTACGTATTTCGATGTGAGTCAAATTTATATTTACGTTTAAATCGAGTATATGTAAGTCATATTTTATACGCACTGATATATTTTATCTTCTTAAACTTATATATAAATAGATTCATCGTGGTAGTTGTGACTTTTATCTGGTTAGTGATGAATATATATTCTATATTTTGGGTTTGAGGTGATTAATACTTTCTTCTTGGTTATGTATATTATCTTTATAAAAAAAATTGAAGTCTTTCTACTTATTTAAAACAAAATCAGTTATGAAGGTTAAGCTTGTAGGGCTTTGGCAGTTTATCTTAATAAGAATTAAGATAATTTTCTATGTTCTTATATTTTAATAAAATATTAAAATTCTACTTTTTTGCGATAACTTCGTGAAAGAATATTTTTCGAGGTAGTTCAAACATTGTGAAAAATTATCGGCCTTTGACGGTTATGTATACAAGGTGAAAAGAGGATGAAAAAATAGTGTTATAAATTGAATACCATTGTACTAATAGTAATATATATATGGCTGACAAAGTATATTTTTATAATCATTCCTATTGTAATGTTTTTACATTATGAAATTATTATTTTTTGATTACAGCTAAATAGTTTGAGATTCATGATAGCTTTTAGATTTTTAAATAATTCTTTCACCTCAAAGTCACATTACACGGAATTCTTTCGCCTCAAGGTCACAATACACTTATATTTTAAATAATTCTTTCACCTCAAGGTCACAATACACTTCTATTTTAAATAATTCTTTCACCTCAAGGTCGCATTACACGGAATTCTTTTGCCTCAAGGTCACCATACATTTTCTATTTTTAAATAATTCCTTCACCTCAAGGCCACCTTCCACCAATTTAAATGTAATTTATTTACTTCAAAACAATGTATGAAATTTGGGTAATATTGTTTTCGTGAATGTAGAGTACCTACATAGATAAAAAAAAGCAATTATGTGTGTCAATTATGATGAAAAAAAATCTTCAATTTATTACAATTTTTTTGTTGTAGAAAAGTGGGAACAACTGAGTTCGTTTGGAGTCAATTGATATTGTTAATCCTAAAAAAAATATATAATATTATTATGTTTTTAGTATTTCGTAGCTGTCAATGTTTCAATATGTCCGAGTTACCCCGTATATATAAGCATGATTCTGATGGGTGAGATTTCTTATATATTATATTAAAATTTGTTTTTAATGTGTACTTAATTTTATTGTTTGTGATTCTGACTAGATTTAAGAGAAGTTAGTCAATCAGAGATTAAATAAATATACCAAAACTTGTGCCAAAATATACATTTTCTTAACGTCTATCAGATACGAATGTATATGGTAGGGTACCTATAACAGGAATTGTTCGAATAATCAAAAAGTTTTACCAAATATTTTTCATTATATTATTTATTTTATTATGTATTTAGCCAGTGAGATTTATGTTGTACAAAATAATCAAATTTTTATAAAATAAGTGTTTATTTATTGTCTCATTATTAGATACATAAGACTGTTTTGATTTTTTTTTAATGTAACTGTCAAAATATTAAGTTACGAATGAATTGAACTTTCTACTATATTATGATTTTTGCATATACCTAGCCTCAATCTTTCTCATACTTACCTAATCTTTCATGTTATTTTTGATACTATAATTTTAAAACATTTCTTTCAAAAATAAATTCACATAACTGATAGAAATGTTTTCAATATTGTGTTCAAACGATTCTGATAGTTTTAAGAACATTTTTTATAATACTGATCTTTATCTATTGACTACTGTTAAGTTATATTTTTTTATTATTATTATTTCAACTGAAATTAATTGTTTTAGTATTAAGATACGTAATATATTATTATAAAATATACATACTTTTTTTTATAATTATAATATTTTACGCTATTTACTAATGTTTGTGCGCTCTATCTACTTTATGCTTATAAAAATTTACTGCTTTGCTGTGATTTCGCGACTTTATTTTTTATTTCGCTTATGCTTTAAGAAATTACTGTGATTTTGATTGTTTTTTTTTCAAAGTAATTTGTGCTTTATTTTATTTACGCAATTTTATATTACAAAATTTATTTTAGTAATTTTAAGAAATATCTGTTGCTTTATATTGTTAAATTGCTTTTATACTGTTATCGCTTATTTGTTGCTTATAAAATGTTTATTTTTCTTGCGAACATTTGCTTTTGTTTTATGCTTTGTTTCTTGCTGTTATATTTTATTCAAAATTTTAATGCTATCGCTATATAAATTTGTTACATTTTGCATATTTTTTTTATCGCTTATTTGTTTTGTTTTATATAATTACTTACCATTAATTATTATTATCACTTTGTTATTATTTATTAAATGTATTGCTGTTATAATTAAGTTTTCTTATATCAAAACTATTAATTATTATATGTTTGATTGAACATTCACTATTTACATAACTCTAAAATAAAAAAATAAAACTTTCTTCCATACTATTTAAATAGTTTTTATGTATGAAATAGTTACCATGTATGACAATAAAATAGATTTTTTTTATTAAAAATTTGTTCATCTTAAATTTTATTTTACTATGAACAAAATGGTTCCTGACGTTATCTGCCTTATTTCAGATGTTTCATAAAATATCTTTTGTATTTTACTTAGGTTACCATTTAATTTTTACATTGCCTCTCTTAAGTATTTAAATGATTATTAAATTTGAATTTAATTTTGTCTTATAATATAAACATTTCAGATAATTTCTTAAAATATTTTTATCATTTGTAAAATAATATTTCCGATCATTTGTGAAATATTTCTGAGTGTTTGGGAAATATTTCTGATCATTTGTGAAATATATCTGATTATTTGAGAAATATATTTGATTATTTGTGAAATATTTTTGAGCATTTGGGAAATATATCTGATTATTTGAGATATATATTATATGATTATTTGTGAAATATTTCTGAGCATTTGTGAAATATTTCTGATCATTTGTGAAATATTTTTGAGCATTTGTGAAATATATCTGATTATTTGAGATATATATTATATGATTATTTGTGAAATATTTCTGAGCAATTGTGAAATATTTCTGATCCTTTGTGAAATATTTCTGGGCATTTGAGAAATTTATCTGATCATTTATTAAACTTTTCTGATCTTTTAAATAAAAAGTTTTTGATCTTTTTAAACTAAACTCTTGGTTGTGTTTTAATCAAACTTTTAACATTTGATAATCGTTAAATGTTGTTATTATTCTAGCATCGATAAGAGTTTTTTCCGTGTTGTGATCTCATATAAAATTACTTATATACGTATGTGTCTATTCCATTATCTGATAATTTTATAAATACAGAACTATTAAAATTGTGTATTCCTTAATTTCGCATTGTGTTTCATTTTTGATTTGAAAGACAAGGATATTCCTAAGTATTTATAGAGTCCAAAAAGTGAAAAATGTATAAAAACTCTATTTGAAATAAATTATTTTTGACTAAAAAATCATAGAAGTAATATTTATACTTAAATTTATATTTTTCAAATCAGCAAATCAGTCCTTCCAAATCTTTCAGGTTGAATATGAACCACTGCGTCTGATATTTCCATGATATTGTGATTATAAAATAAAGTTTGACATTCTTTATACATTTCCGTATGTGTTGTATTGTTGAAATATACAAAAATAAAACATAATTTTATCTGTATGTCTACATATTTATATATAACATAAAGTGATAATAAATATATTTGACTTAAAATATATAACCTCTTGTTTTGTTGTCCCTTTTTACTTAAAACCATCTCGATGGTGCCCTCGAAAGTGAAAAAAAATCAAATATCGTAATGTTATAAAAATAATATGTTGGCTTTGGGTACATATAACTTCCTATTGAACTATTAAAACTCCCCTTTCTACAGATTTCCATAATTTTTTAATACATTAAGATCGAATCTGCAAAAAGTACCCAATGAATGAAATAGAAAGTGGCATATACGATATAACCCTCTGAAGTGATTACGAAGTAATTATATTTTTATTAAGTACTAGATTTACTATTTAAAAAAAAGAAAACTAGGCCTACTGCCTCCAGGGAGGTCGCTGTCACTGCGTCCCATAATGGAACTATGAATTTAAAATGTTAAAGAGTATGTTGAAAAAAGGATGATAAAGTATTAAAAAAACGTGATGCGATGACCACGCAAATAATATGGCTGAGAGAAAAAATTGCGAGATAGAGGGGTCGATTGAGAATGACATGGATGGAACACCATCAATGAAGGAAGGCCCGGTCAGAAGTAAAAGAAACAATAGAAGCTGCATGAATTTCCTTACAAAAAATAAAAGAATTTATTATGTCTGGATCTGGATAAAGAGAGTGGAAGTTCTTTTTGAGGTAGTCTCATGCTACATTTACACGCTTGCCACGGCCTGGCCACCACAAACGTTTGGACGCCATTTACATGTTGGCGTGCGCGTCGGTATGTTAATACGTTTGCCGCAAATTTCCTTTGATCTGTGTTGAAAACAGAGGCTCGCCCAGATTAGGGACAAGCCACGGCAAACACCCCATTTACACGTTCGTGTTTGTGGTGGCTTTCCAAGCCGTGACAAGCGCGTAAATGTAGCATCACATACCCAGACAGACAACCATTTAGTGCTTTAGTGGGTAGGAAAAGAGAGTGCACAGACAGTATACCTAATGGATATAAAAATCAATCAATCAAGAATTAGAGTTCGAGAATCACGTTGATACATTCCTTCCTCGAGAAAGGCCATAGCAGAGAAGGAAATAGTAGAAGTGCAGCTGCGTATGGAAATGTAATGTAATATCGCTTGAAAATGCGAAAGGAATGACGTGTTTGGGTGAAAAGATTGAACTTTTTTCTCAGTCTACCGCTTTACGGACATTTTTTACATATAATATGCTACTTATCCTAATTTAATCTACATAATAATTCAGTAATGTATGTATATTTATTTATTTATTTGTTTGTTTCACTCCAATTATATGTTGGAGCATCACGCTAAAACCGTAGGATCTGAGTTGATTTTTTTTCTCCGCAGTTTTTTGCAAATACAATTGTGGTAATCTGAGATACAAATATTTCTATTTCATCAAATATATTTTGAGTTATTAATAAATTTCTAAAATTATGAAATCTTCATAGTAAAATTTCACTAAACAAGGATAGCCATCTTTTGAAAACAAAATTACTCATCTAAATATTACACGGAATCGTAGTAATGCGGTATGAAAATGTATAAAAATGAGGGAAGATTGATTTGAAATACAAAAAATGTATGTACAAAAGTCTCATAATTCTTATTTACTAAAGATTTTCATAGAACAATATAAAAAATAAAATGCGCCATGAGAGGAGGGTAAAACAGGAAGAAGTATTGGTGTCTATGATTTGCTTGGAGAGAACCAGAGAGAATGTAGCATAAGTAGGTCAAACAACATAACTATAAGTAAGTAGGTAGGTACCTATATTTTATATAGAGGTCTTCTTCTGTATGAAACAAAGATAATATATTGACTCCTGAGTAGGGGAAATCTAGATAAAAACCTGTTCAATAACCTACTGCTCAAGCTGACTATCCGAATAAACAATTTTAAGCAAGACGGGTATCAGCTAGTTCAAAATAAGAGTAAAAATTCTTGTAGTATGTAGGTACCTACTTATCGAAAGTGCAGACGGATAAACCTTCAAGTCAGACAAAGTTTCTACTTTCTCAGTCAGACAAGTAAGACCTATTCAAAGATACCTCTCGACAAATTACCTAAATGCTGCTTTCTCAGTCAGACAAGACAGTAAGACCTATTCAAAGATACCTCTCAACAAATTACCTAAATGCTGCTAAAGTCTTATGCTACATTTACACGCTTGCCACGGTTTGGCAAGCCACCTCAAACACCAACGTGTAAATGGGGTGTTTGCCGTGGCTTGTGTGAGCCAAGTGTGAACTTGCCAACGCTTGTCCCGATCCGGGCAAGTGTCGGTTTTTCGACACAGATCAAAGGAATTTTCGGCAAACGTATTAAAATAACGGCGCGCACGCCAACGTGTAAATGGCGTCCGAGCGTTTGTGAAGGCTCGGAATTTGTGGTGGCTTGCCAAACCGTGGCAAGCGTACCGATTACTGTAACCCTTTAAATTCACCAGATTGATCGTTTCTCACATATTATATCTACCTATAACGCCTCTAACGTTATTTATATTAAACGATACTTTTAAAAATATTAGTTGAACAAAAATAATAGTAACGCTAATATTATTAAGCAATAATAGCCTCTCATTTATGATAGTTAATATTCCAATCCAAATCCAAACTCCCTTTACGCTACAAGAGGAAAGTTAGTATAATAATAATAATGTTTGCTCGATTTTGAAGTATGTACCTTTTACAGGTACACCCCAATTTCGGTAATGCAAAACAATAATATAAAGTTGTATTGGCATATACCCAATACAAACTGACCGAACGATTAACGCAAATCGTCCGGACATTGTATTGGTTGATCGTAGGAACGAGATAACGTATTTCGTGGATATCACTATACCGTATGACGAAAATTTGAAAATAGCCGAGCAAGACAAGATAATTAAATATCTTGATCTTGCTCACGAAATCAAGGATATGTGGCATACACCAACCACCCACATAATACCTATAGTGATATCGACGAATGGAGTTATTCCTAAGTCTCTTAAAGACAATCTAGGGAAACTTGGCATTTGTCGTAGTCTCAGATATGCCATCCAAAAGGCAGTTATGTTGTCCTGATGTAGGATGTTAAGAAAGTTCCTTTCTCTGTAGTTCGAAGATCTCTCATGATTACATTACATCGTGATGTATCATTAGAGAAAATACCTATATTTTTATATTTAGTATATAGCATTGTATTTAATTTTAATTTAATTTTTTTATTAATTTTTATACAATGATCTATGCTTTATGATATATTGTGTTTTAATGAATAAATGATTTGAAATAATAATAGGTAATAATAATATAACACTTTTCTATACAAAGGTCTTATAGCTGGCGGAACTTATTGCGTGAGGCTATTTTTCCAGTTAACCGGTCCCATCCAATCTGAGGCTCGCGATGACTTTTACTCAATGACCTTTATTTTTGGAGAAACCGTACCTTCTCGGATACCTACCATATTCTTATGGAAATGACCTTTTTTTTAGGAAAATGTTAACTTTCCGGGAACCCAAGTAATTTTCGAAATGACCTTTTTTTAGCTTTTAAAAATAACTTTATTTACCAATTAATGAGACAGTCTGCTATAACGTTTTTGAATTTAAGCTGTTATTCCCACCTCTAATTATATCAGCAACACTTGAGTACAAACTTTCAAAGGCTGAAAAGTCCAGAAAGTATAGAATTTAGATTATGTCTCCACGGGCCTTCTTTATAATTATGGAGCTCTGACTCTATGTTTGTTTAGTATGTATAAACGCACCCTTAGAAGTATAGAGAATATTTTTATTAATGACAAAATAAACTTGAAAACTCATTTATTTTGGAAATTGTATTCAGATTGTTCTTCAAATGTTCAAAACTCTCCTACGTAACATTACGTCTACGTTATTATTTATTGTGTATTGTGTGTGTATAACATTTGGTGTATGTTATACTAAACTTATTAATTTTGTAATATTTTTTACATTTATAAGTGTTTTTTTTTTATATTCTATGTACCTAAGTAATTTACTTTTTTATTTAGCCGTATGTAAATTTTATCGAATTTTCTTTTTGTTTCGGGAACTGTAAGCGCCCTTGAGGTGGCCACTTTTTGTCACTAAACGGCGTATTATAAATTGTCTTTTTTATTTTAATCTATATATTAATACGTGAAGCAAAAACTTTGTGACCATTTTTACGAAAATTGCGCGGACGGAGGAGTACCTATTTATAGTTAATATAGACAAGGAGTGGCGAATGCTGCTTTTTTAAATTATATATAAAAATTCATTAAAATAACAAAAAATATTATGAACAATACTGTAATGTTATGTATTTCATACTCACCTACACTTCGATGTATTTGACATTGACGTGTATATATTATTTTGTTTATAGGTATGTGGTCAAATTGAGAATAGATTAATATTGTCTGTCTTTGATAATAATAGAAAAAACTTTGTACATAATATCAACATTTCAAATTTGACGAATTCATATTATCATTGTTTTTAAAAGAAAATAATTAACTGTGAAATAGCGCTCGCTCAGTCTTTGACAATGGAATCTTAATAATGTTGAAACTCCTAAATTAGTTACGGTCGAATTTCGAACACTGGCGACCACTAGTAATTATTATTAGGTATACTAAACACATCGGATAAAATATAAAAGGCAAAAGCCGTATATTGTGTAAAAAAATGAAAAAATCGGGCAATTCTTTGCTATAAAAGTTGTATATAAACAGGAGTAAATCATAATTGAAATGCTTACAAAGCTAATACGTTTGCCTAAAATCAGGAATAACGCTAAAGGCATCGGGATCTACATAATATTGGGTACGTATAAAGATATCAGCTTACATCACCTGTCACAATCAGCTGTTTGGCAGGTAGGCAGTGTAGGCACCCCCATGATTGATTTCAAAATTATTATTATTATTAGCCTGAGGGTGAACATGAAAACTGTGACGACCCCAGGTGGGTACCTAAATATTTACTCTGAATGAAAGTGGAAAAAAAATTGGCTTACTTCTTTTACCTCCATAATACTCAGCGTTTTACGGATCGATATTTCTTTACCAACAGATAATTTAACCAAATATTACTATAAAAATGTTTAAATATAGGTAAAATATCTTTTTCATTTCATTGTAAAACAGCGTTTAATCTGACTTCGGAAGCCTAGTGGTATAGGCGTAGACTTCAGATCACAAGGTCCCGGGTGCGATTCCTTGTCGGGTCAAAGATTTTGTCTTTTTTCACTGTAAATTTCTACCCGAGGTTGGCCTGTCTCAGATTGGACGGGACCGGTTGACTGGAAAAAATAGCCGCCAGTGTTATACTGACACTTTTGTATAGAAAAGTGTTAATTAATTAAATTATTATTCTTCTGTAAAAATATTCTCGTTAATGTTTAAGAACTAACTCTTATTAATACTATACGCACTACGAGCGGTTGAAATATTTTTAATAAACGATTCAATGTTCTGTTATTTTTTTACATACCTATAATCATCATCATCAATCAATCGAATATAATAATTGGTTACGTTCGTCAGTAACCCAGTTTTTTCGTTGTTAGACTCAAATCAAAATATTTGACATACAATTGACGTGACCACTGACCAATCCACCTAAGGGAAACATTATTCATTTTGTCTGTAAGTTATGATGATAATACATCTCCGTGGGAAATATTGCTGCTACGACAGTAAATAACCATTTTGAACGCAGTTTTCAAAAGTGTCGTGAAAGAGAAACGGTCGGAACCCGAAATCGTACCCGCGACGTCCAGTACGAAAGTCAGCGACGGAACCGCTAAGCTACCAATCACAATTATTCATTCATTCTTTAGTATAAACAATAATTTTATTGCTATAGATTTTTCATAAATGGCGTTGGCGTCGCAGGAAATCCGTTCCATACTAACCTTAATATTATTTTTATGCATTTTACAACTTTTTAATAGTTATTATGTTATCCGGACCAGAGAAGAATCAAACATCAGAAGAATCTGTTGAGCCGATCTCGAGTTATAAGTGTTCGCACTAACCCGACTTTCTTTTATATTAGAGATGTAAGTAGACAACAAGAGTTCACCACCACCTCCTCCCATTTATTTTATTTATTTTATTTATCATTCTCATCCCTAGGCCTTTTCAGGCACTTGGAGTTGTCAAAATTATACAAAATTTTACATTAATGAATAAACAAAAAGCATACAAACAATAAAAAAAAACAAAAATTGCATATGAAACAATCTTCAAAAGTATACAACAAAATAAACAAATGAATACGAAGGCGAGGCTGAAAAGGTGTAAATGGCCCTCTCAGTCTCCTGTCAGAAAATGTAATTAAAAATAAATAGGTATATATAAACATCTTGAAAATCTCAAAAGGGTGATGTCATATGTCCAAATCCCTCAGCTCTACTTAAAAGGAACGTAACACAGCATGACATCAAATGAATCTATAATATAAATTAAAGTCGGGTTAGTGCGAACACTTATAACTCGAGATCGGCTGATACGTTTCGATCGGCGTACTCGTTTATAGCTCTCCACACATATTTGATTAAAGAGAGGGTGATCTCCGAAAAACGGTTCAATTAGGGGTAGTTGGTAGACCAGTGGTATCAGTCGACAGCCTTCGTACTTACAGTGTACCTACTGACGGTCGTGGGTTCGAATCTCGATGCCGACTATTTAACACTTTCACAACAAATGCTTTGCTTTATGTGAAAGGTCTCGAAAGTGTATTTGTGTTCAAATTGGGTGAACCCAGATTCGTTTAAAAACTACTTTAACACTTTTCTTTGGATTAGCTGTGAATAAAAATGTATGTACCGCGGCGCATAAAAATATTTCTATATACCTACTTTAAAAATTTGAATATTTTATCTGCTAAAGGCTTGTTTTGGCAATGGTTAGTCCTTGACCAGTTTTTGAAGGATGAATATAAAACAAGACCGAGACACGCTCATATTAGGTACTAGATTTAAATTAAATGAAGGATATAGTATCAAAACATAATAATAAATATCTACGGTAAGAGAACTTTGGAATATAATGAATGTGCCTAAATTGCTCAATATGATGCCGACATCTATTAATAAAATATGGTAAGTAGTAAAAGTGCAACAAAAGACTTGTCAAGGAATGGCTCTTGAAATGTGGACTTGTTTAAAATTAAAATTTTGTTAAGTTTAGTAATAGTTAAGTTTTGTTTGCTCCTATTGGTATGGTTTTAAGCTACCTAGGTAGGTACTTATATTTTATTATTTTTTTTTTTGTAGAAGAACGCGCCGACAAAATCCATTTGTATGAATTTGGCGCGACTTTGTTATTGTTTAATTAACTATGTTATATTTATTCTAATAAAAAAAATAGGTTTTAATAGTCGGTGAAACTTATTGCTTAAAGCATTCTCTAACAGTCAACCGATCCCAAACAATCTGACA
Organism: Mystacides longicornis; assembly: GCA_963576905.1. Taxonomy (NCBI): domain Eukaryota; kingdom Metazoa; phylum Arthropoda; class Insecta; order Trichoptera; family Leptoceridae; genus Mystacides; species Mystacides longicornis. Next base: position 2,688,236 of record OY756433.1, on the reverse strand, counting down.
CAGGACTCCAACCCCGTGTAGAAATTTCAAGTGAAAAAAAAAAACACTTGGAAAATCTGTTTTGTACGGATTGCGATCTTAAATGTTTTCTATTATTTTTTTTAAAGGTAGAGTTATGTGAATATTTTACGTTTAACTTTGAAACGTCTAAATCTCAACACGTACCTATCTCATTTAATTTTCTAACTTATTATTATTTTAGACCTTCTAAATAGTAGGTAAATGATGTAACATTATTAATAAAACAATATGTATTTTTTTGTTAAAAATGAATCTGGTTTCACTCATACTGAACACAAATACACTCTTTGACACTTTCACACCAGTAAGCTACTTAAAACTTGCGTCGTGAAAGAGGAAGATGCAAGATTTTTTTCCTACAATAATAGATATTTAACTTCTTCATTAAAATATTCTATCAAACTACATTAATATATTGTCTTGTAGGTACCTATCTGAATGAATGTATACAATAAAAAATAATGTTTTTGATGTTATTATTGTCATAATATCACACCATTAAAATAGATTCATACTTAGTTCCCATTGTTAATAAAACAGATAGAAAAAAAATGTTGGTTTATAAAAATAATATTATGTTATTATGAATATAATAATAATAATAACATTAATAACAGCCACGTGAGTTGGAGCACATGGTCGGGCCAGAGGCGGGACGGGGCGGTTGGAGCGGGCCAGATGAGTAACTCAACATTATCAGTGATAAGAGAGTGGGGCGGGCCGTCAGCTGATAACCCCGCGCGGGCGGGGGGTGACGATGAGACTATACTGTCTATCGATGTACTGCTTATACCGGGTGTCGATGTACTACTTATATACTAGGTGCAAGACGGAAGAATAGTATTTTCTCTCTCATGGTGCGTTATCAATGTACGCTATTGAAAAGCTTCGGAGGTGGGATTGCGCGCGCACTTCGTCTCGACGCTGCCCGCCAGTATTGTACCGGTAGTTCGCTAGCGTGGCCGTTCCATAGCCGCTTCCTGTTAGTTTGTAGTAGCGTGTAGTGTGTCGAATCAGTGGTGTTTCAGTGATCAACCTCTCTTCCGGTTATTTTTTGTCTTGACCGTTTCACACTCCAACAAAACAAAAAACAACCCTTTCGTTAATTTTTTCCAAAAAATACAAAAAAAAAGTTCAGTTTTGTTTTTTTTTTCTAAATTTAAAAATAACTCGAAAAAAAATTGATAAAATGGAATCTCAAAGTCAAGATTCAGGCTCACCCGCCGAAGTACCCAACGATCCAGGGTATGTTTTAGTCATGAGAGTGTTTTAATATTGAAATTAGAAAAAAAAAAATTTGGACGACGTCATTCATTGAACCTGCCTCAATATTTGGGATGGGGAGGGGGGAGGGGATAGCCACCCTAAAGCCACGTGGTCTATACTTCCCCCACCCCTACTACCACCACCTCTTCACCCTCGTCCAGCAGAAACCATCAACAAAGCACCCTAATCACTTGACAATTCTATTTGCAGGAAGATGTTCGTCGGAGGATTGAGTTGGCAAACAAGTCCAGGTAGATTAATTCATTAAAACATTATTTAAATAGTTTAATTTAATCCTACACAAACAAAAAAATAATGTAAACATACACAAACAAAATGAGAAAATTTTCTTTTCAGGAATTGATAATCCTAAAAAAGATTTATAAACGACAATCCTTAATGAAAAAAATGAATCACAATTTGTAAATAATGCTTTATTCAATTCTGTTGAGCGTAAATACGGTGTTTTATGTAAAACTTCTCAGTGAAAATGGTCCCGATTAGGGTGAACCTAATAATTCAGATGTATTTCAATATTTTCCTCAGAAGAATCGAATTAAGTGTTGAATTAAATTTGATTAAAGATTATAACAAATAGCTAATTCAATTCAAGTGTTGTCTATAATAGTTGCAGCATTCTCAGTGAAAATTCTTGTACCGGTTGTAGTTGAACTTTTAAGTTGGTTTTTATTTCAAAGTAGTGTTGATAACGTTCCTGCGAAGAATCGATAAAGCGTTGGAAAAGTATAAACCTTCAAAATACACGTTTATTACTCAAACGCATAACCTACATCACAATATAGTGATGTAGGTTATGTGTATACTATTTTGATTATTCATATACTTAGCTCTGGGCATGCGCATTCGGACTTCCGTATTTTACGAAACCTCTGCGTACCTACCTACCTACTCACGTATTTTCTAAACTTTCAGATGTGTATAATACAATACCGGCGTTTTCATGATGAAAATTCTTCGCTGTTTTCTCAAAGAGTTTTTATATTTATAAAAACATTTATACCTAGTTAACTGTTATTATTTCAAGTAAAATCTATGCTGTTAAATAAGCAGTATATTCTATACCGAACTGCAGTAGATATAAGTTTGAATGTCTTAAGTAGGTACCTACCTATAAAAAGAAATATCTTTTTAAGATTTTTTTTTCTAGATTACCGGCGACTCATCTTTTTTAAGTTTACTTGTGTAACATAATATGAGAAGTAAAATAAATATTAGTTGTCATATTTTTTATAATTAATTAGGCATTCCACCCATAGAGGGTGATTTGTGAAAATTCATTTATTTATTGACATTAATCATTTCTTTTAATTAAAGCCTTATAAACATTATGGGAGTATTCTTAACGTAGTTTTTTTTTAATTGACAATATTTATATAAAAATATGGTAGCTAATTGTATTATACTAGTAGTATTATGAATTTATATTGAGTTAGTTAAAACTCGATTGTCCCAAAATAACATTCGCACATGTTGTTCCTTAAACGCAGGGACATAAAAAAATACCAAAAATGTACCTAAGTGTATATTTTTCAAAAATATTTTTTTTTACGATACATGCAATATTTAAATTATGATTAAATAGAGAATTTCAGTAGTAGGTACTATATTATTGTAGTACAGTTATTCCATACATCCTTTTGTCAGGCTAGTTTTTGTAGTCACACATCTGAAATGGTCACGAATTCTTGTCAGAGAATTTTCTCTTACATGACGAAAATGTGCCGACGAAATAATAATATGATAGAAAGCTAGAGTAAAGATATTGAATAGAAATAAAGTATGTAAAAAATTTGTTCTTGATGCACCTACCTTAATCAAATAGCCGTCATAAGGCGCCAGATTAATTATTGTATGTTTCTTGGTTCGATTCCTTATCTATACAAATTTTTTTCTGTAGGTATTATCACCTGAATTTGCTAACCATTGTTGGTCTGGTCAGATCAGTTGAATAGTAAAATTTGCCTCAAGTAATAAGTTTCCCAGGTAAACTGACATCTTTGTACAGAAAAGAGCTAATTTATAATATTAAGAAAGATCTGAGAAGAAAAGATTGAAGCAGATGAGAAGATACCAGCGTGTCTAGACAAATTCAAATTGGCGTACGACGACAAACGAAGATTTCGCCAATGTATAGTGCGAAAAAATTAACTGTCCACTGGAACATATAAACAATTATTTAAACCAGCCAAAGACACTTATGTAGGTATATAAAAATATAAAAAATGGACGATAAATTTTTTTCCTACTCTACATTGTCGAAGAATTCGTTTGTAGTCGATCGCCAAATTCATTTTGTCTAGGCCCACAATTAAGCATAAGTTTAAAAACATGAACAACTTACGATTTTGGTAAGTGCTACCACCCAAGTACTTATCAATCAATCAATTCTCCCTTTTACACCCCACTCAGGGGCATAGGGAGGCAACAAGAGCTCTCCATTGCGCTCGATCTTGCGCAATGTTTATGACCTCCTCCCACACCATGTCCATGTCCCAAGTACTTATAGGAAAAGGTTGATGACATTTCGAAAGGTTGTCAAAGTTTTTATGGTGCCGCTTATTGCTATAAAGTGCACCCTTAAATTGAATGTTTAGGAAGGTACTTACCTACACAAATGTTTAGGGTAGATACAAGGATTATTTTTGGATAACTGTAAAATTTCTCATAATCAATAGAACAGAGTTAATTGCTACTTAGAACATTTTGTTTTGTTAAGCATATCGTTAAAAGTTTTGAAAGAGAAGAAAAAATGAATAAATACGCCAGATGTAACTATTTAAATGAAAAAACATACACAAAAATAATTAATCTTAACAAAACAATAAAAATACACCGCGTTCTATTCAGATTTAATTAAAAATGTTCAGTATCATTTTTAATAATAATTATACACAGCTTTTGAAGTAGTGACACACGTGATATTTTTATTATTAATGAGTGTTTTTGTCGAGAGAAAATGTTTATTTAACTAAATAGAATTAGATTAAACAAAGTCGCATCTTGTTAAAACTTAACATGTCTTCCTGAGTTCTCATTCTAAATTTGTCTGTTATAAATAGTAAAATTAAAATATATTTTATGATTAACTTTTTTCTTCCAAGGAACTTCGTAGAAAAAGATCTACTTTACCTATTTTAAATGTTAGCAAAAAGTAAATACCTAATTGTATTTTGCAAAATAAATATTACCTAGATCAAATAATATTTTTACTAAATCATTGGTTGATATCATTAGGTACTATTATTTATTTAAACATGTAGATATTTCGGCTTTCAAAGGCAGTTAAATTTAAACAAGTCTGACAAAAAAGTGTATGAGAGCTTTTATGCTTGATAGAAATAGGTACCTATAAGAAATTTACCCATATATTTTCTTTTTGTCTATTATTGGCATATTTCGTATGGTCAGTGTCAAGATAACATAATATCCTATATTATATTTTCAACAATACTACGTAAAGTAATTGAATTTTCCGTATTTGTACATCAGACCCAAAAAAGCGTTGTACCTATAGTTTAAGTTTGGTTCTATACCTTTAGTATCACCATTTAAGAATGCATTGTAGGTATTTCTAAATTATTATTTTTTTATTTACAAAAACATCTTTGATATCTTTTAGACTTAACAAAGTGGTGTGCCGTGAAAGTGGAATTAATGGTCGGCACTGGGGCTTGAACCCACGACCTTCAGTACTCTGTGCGCACGAAAGCAGTCGGCTGATACCACTAAGCTTCCAACCACTTTCATTCTTTCTTTTCTAATTTTTTAAAGCCGTATTTTCACTATTTTATTCTTACAGAAACAACGTCATTGAAAGTTTCGGCTACTGATTAACCTCAGATCAAACTATTGTTCCGCTTGATCAAATCGGTGAAAAATTGTTTTAATAAACCTTGAACAGACCTGGACCTGCGCAATCTAGAAAAGTTGACAGTTGAAAAAATAAGAAAGACAGTTTGTTGAGTATTACTTGCAATGACATCAGAGATTCATTAGTTTGAATCGTAATTTAGATGTTCTATAATATAAACAAAAAGTTGTTTTAGTGCGAACACTTATAACTCTAGATCGGCTGAACAGATTTTTATGATGATTGGTTTATTGGATTCTTCTGCGCTCCGGATAAGAGAATAATTATTAAAATTTCGAAAAATGTATAGCAAATAATATAAAATATAGTATCAAAGTTAGTACGAAACGGATTTACCGACAACAACGCCATCTGTGAAAATTTCTATAACAACATAATTTTTATTTACATTTATTGACAACCATTGAGTTTCAAAACATTAGTGCCTACACAGATTTTTGATAGAATTTCCTTCCTGCTTTCAGAAATAATTGTTTAACATTCAAACAAATTATTTTAACGTTTTTTTGTATAAATTACAAATTTGAAATCAATATTCATAGTAAGGACTACTGGAGAACGTCTGTCGGGAAGGCTAGTTATTGATATCAATTGATTTATTTTCACCCATATAGGCACCTTTGATGTCTGCTTTATTTATTTTCATCAAACAAATTTATTATTAATAAATAAATAAATAAAATTAATGTCCCACATAAGAATCTACATCATAATATTATATAAGGTACCTACTTAATGAATAATACTTAAGTTATGTGCGAGAATTTCAAGTATAAATATAAACATTGATATCCTCTTTTGTTTATTTATCTGGGCATTGAGGGATAGAATATACCGCCATATATGATTTCTGTAACACTGAAAACCTTGAAGGATAGGGCAGAAAAGAAGGTGCGCTTGGTACGACCATGTAGAAAGAATGGAAGGCTATAGATTCGCACGGGTAGCAGGTCACAACATACCAATGGAAAATCGCCAATCTGGAAGACAATCAAAGATATTATGGAGATAAGAGCTTGGTAAATGAATGTTTTATTTCTCTCTGTACATACGCGTTTGTTGCAACGATTGAAACTGTTTTATTACGAAACTAGCTTTCCCGACAGACGTTGTCGTGTGATCAAACTATGAATATTATATATAATATAAGAGAATGATAAAAATGACTTTTAACCAATGTCATTCCTACCGATGCATCTGTTTTAAACCATATATTTTCCATCGGCGTTCTGTCAATCGCACCAACTATCAAACAACTGACAGTTTGTGTCAAACGACAATTTGATTTCGAAATTTGATTTAAGTATTCACTTTTTGCGTTTTTATTCATAAAAAAAAATACGTTTCAATGTTAACAAATTACAAAAAAGCTTCATCAAAAATCTGCGTGCCAATATTTTTAATGTCAATGGTTGTCAGGTAGGTAAATAAAATTGTGTTTATATAGAATTTTTCACAGACGGCGTTGTTGTATCGAAATTAGTTCCATACTAACTTTATTTTATATAATTTGCCATCCGTTTTGATGTTTTATTAGTTATTCTATTATCCGGAGCGGAGAAGAATCCGATAAACCAAAAATGATAAAAATCTGTTCAGCTGATCTCGGGTTATAAGTGTTCGAACTAACCCGACATTCTTTTATATCTTTAGAGATGTTGATGAACCCAAGTGTCTTGCGAGAGACCTAGGGGGGATAATAAAGAAATTATCTGAAAAAGAATTACCTACATACAAGGGATTAGAGTGTTTCAATGAATACACTAGACATGTACAAATATAGGATTTTGTTTGATAACTATGTCTTTTTTATAAATATTATATTATATGAATATGTGCTCTTCAAACTCTAAATGGACTAAGACAGGGGGATGCATTAGCCTGTGTGCTATTTAACATGGCATTGGAAAAGACTATTCGAGACGCAGGGGTGCAAACGACTGGTCACATATTCAACAAATCTGTGCAACTCCTGGCATATGCTGATGATATAGATATAATCGCGAGATCAGTAAACGACCTTAAAACGGCATTTAGAGCGTTGGCCTCATCAGCGAAAAACATGGGATTGGAAGTCAATGGGGCGAAGACCAAATACATGCCAATAAATGGGCGACAAAACCCTTCAAGCTTAACCATCGATGAATACTGCTTCGAAACTGTCACCGAGTTTGTGTACCTAGGCACTGTGGTAGCAAATAACAATGATGTATCTACCGAAATAAAACGTAGAATAGTAGCTGCAAACCGGTGTTACTTTGGGCTCCAGGGGCAGATGAGATCACGACATCTTTCTAGAAAAACCAAACTGCTTTTATATAAAACCCTGGTTCGGCCAGTTTTGACATATGGTTCAGAGTGTTGGACTATAAGTAAGTCAGACGAGGGAGCATTGGAAAGGTTTGAAAGAAAGGTGCTCCGCAGAATCTTTGGTCCCATCTGTGATAGTGGAGAATGGCGGATAAGGCGTAATGATGAGCTGTATTGCCTCTATAAAGACCCAACCATCACTGCAGATATAAGAATTGGCAGACTACGATGGGCTGGACACATCCAAAGAATGGCTGAACAGGAGATGCCGAAGAAGATTTTGGACGGCATGCCGAGCGGAAGACGAAGACCAGGAAGGCCGAAGCTTCGGTGGCTGGATGGTGTAGTGCGGGATGCCCGACAGATTGGAATTTGCTGGATCGTCAGGCGTGGAGGCAAGCTCTTGAGGAGGCCAAGACCCGACCTGGGTTGTAGAGCCACTGATTAGATTAGATGAATCTGTGCTCACTCGAAGTGAACACAAATACACTCTTTGACTCTTTCACAGTAAGCTACTTAAAGCTTGTGTCGTGAAAGAGGAAGATGGTCAGCATCTGGGATCGAACCTATAACCTCAGCGCTGCAACAGTAAGAACATAAGCCGAAAGCCGGCATCGTAACAGCTGTAACCTGCAACCATTTCATACTCTATGTAGTTAAGTATCTTACTTAGCACATTTAGTATGTGAAGATTGGTTGTTACCATTTATTTTCTTTTGGCTTATTCTATTGCTAGACGGATTGAATACAAAAATTCTTTTCTTCTAGATGCTTTTTATTTCATTGATTCTCATCAGTTGGGACGAAGTTTGACGGGTAGATAGTAATTAGAAAAAAGTCTATGTTCTCATCTGAAAGGAAACAGACGTTAGAATAAAAAAAATCTTTCTTTTAATGAATTTATTCGTTCAGTGACAGTGAAAATGTCAAAGTGTTAGCATATCTATTCACTAGTGATGTATTGCGTAAAGGTAAACGTATGTCGGACAGCTCTCGGTTGACTAATTTAGCTGTGGATGTATGCGAGACGAGCTGTGTTGTATGATTTGTGAATGACTCGAGTATTCAGCTATAAATACTTCTCAAGTACTGGGAAATATAATGTGTATAACGTGTGTCAGGCCCAGACTCGATCTAATCAGGTACCTATAACTATAGCAGGTATATACCTAATACTTATCTGTTTATATTGTTATTAAAAGATAGACAGGTATACGAAAAAGTTTAAGTACATAAGTAAATACGATTAAGTGCCCTCGAAAGTGGTTGTATAGAATAAATAATGCTGCGCCTCTCTTGGGTCGATAGGGTGTCTAATGAGAGAGACCTAGATATGGAGATTTGCTGTTTCTTTCGCATGGCAGGATCATAGTGACGTCACACACGCAGAGGGCTTTTCGTAGGCTATCGTTGTTTTTAAATAACGTTTCTAAGACAAAGCCTCAATGCTCACCGGACCACTCCATGGCGACTACTTGAAATGAAAATGGCGTTGCTTCCCCCACCTAAAGTTACTACTCTCACTCCGCTAACCCACCTGCGCGCTCTACAGTGAGTGTTTGAAACAAGGGAGTCCATTCTGCTCCACCTTGTATATCGACATAAGTTGGGATCCGTTTACTCTGCTTACCTCTTCAAATACACCATAATACACAAATACAAAATACAAAACATACCCACAGAAAAACGCAAATCTCACAAAAGGAACTTTTTTAAACAAAAATATTTTCATAGTGATAGACGAATAGTTGAGCAACTTCAAATGTATGTACAAAAGGTATTTACTTCAGACCTAAAGTATCATAGGCCTGTAGGACGAATTCACAAATTCAATACTTAGACTTACGTAAATAACCCGTTCAAAATATTTTTTCAGGTGCTCAAAATTCGACCATAACTTATAATTATAAGTTTGAACATTATAAAGGTTCCATTGTCAAAGACTGAGCGAGCGCTATTTCAAAAGAATTATTTTATTAACAATGACATTGAACACCCCACTTAGGGGTGGTAAGCCAAAAATAGAAGAAGAAGAAGAAGAACATTGACATGGATACGTCAAATTTGAAATTTTAATTTGTACCAACCAAGTTAATTCTATTATCACTTTTTTTTTTAAATGAATATGTGTTTACTTAAAGCCAGCTATCGCACTGTTTCATGCGGTGGTCGTGAGTTCGATCCCAGGTGCCGACCATCTTCCACTTTCACGACACAAACCCTTAACCCTTATTATATTACTACACTACCTAGGTAGGTGTTGAACGTGTTGAAGATTTCTATGGTAAGTTTCGCAAAATTCCACCTATAAATGGCAAACGTTATTCACGTAAAATGAACACGCAAGCTTTTATTGGTTTTAATTTGAAAAAGCTACCATCAATATTCTCTGTCTGACCCCACTTAGGGGCATAGGGAGGCAAGAAGAGCCCTACACCGCGCTCTACCTGCTCGGCTTTAAAGACCTTCTCCCACACCATGTCCAAATCCCTCAGCTCTGCTTCGAAGGAACGGAACACGGTGTGAGAGGGTCTTCCTCGTCTTCGTTACCCTGATGGGAGGAAGAACAACGAAAACTATGTCACTAACTTTTATTCCTCTTAGCTCATCAGAATAAGCAGTAAACCACATTTCTGAACTAATAACTTGATGTATTTTCATAACAACATACATATCTACAAGCACAGTTTTATCTGTCTGGCTGTGTTTACATATGCGCGCGCAGCCTTGCGCAGCCTAGCAGGTAGTTAGGTACGAAGGTACATACTTCCGGTGACTGCTAGAAGTCTTAGCATTACGCAACTCTTGTGGTAGGCTTTCTGAGAAACTTGAAATAACTTTCTGTTTTTAAGTCCATCACGAATGTTGGTCTTGAAAATCTAACACAGTAAAATTTTGACATAACAGACTATAAAAACCTATAGGTACATAAAGTTTATATCTAATACACTCTTTGACTCTTTCACAGTAAGCTACTTAAAGCTTGTGTCGTGAAAGAGGGAAACGTATTTCCGGTTATAGATCGGACAGTTTTCATATCTGAAGTTCGTAGCCGAGATTTTGTTCTGGAAGTATCAGCCCTTGCCTCAATTCCATAAGTGGCTATTGGTCGAACACACATGTTTTGTATATCTTCTGGGTTGGCTGGCAGAGATCCTTCGGGATAAATCCGCCCTTTAGACTGTCAAAATTACTGTCGCCACACTGTACTTTTAAACAATAAAGTTATATTTATTTATCTTCATCTTAATTTCTGTCCTCATGTGGTTGGTGCTTCACACTGAATTTCTAAGCCAACCGGCTGCAGCCTTATTGATCTGTTTGAGGGTTTCGTTATAAAGTGCAGCTTTGCTACTAATCTCGACTTCAAGATGAAACTGACCAAGACAATATGATTTGCAGGCTTACCTGCCACCTCTTTATTTATTTATTTATTTATTATATTGACGGCAGAATGCATTGAACAGTAAATGATACATTTTGTATATTATAATACAAATACCTATATATCTATATAATTTTTTTTATCTAATTTATTTGAAAAGAAATAAATGAAATTTGTTGACAATAGTTCTTATGTAAATACATTTTTCATTTCAAACTTATAACTTCGTTATAACCCCCTTAAAAAGTGTAAACACTTGTGTAAAGGGGGAGTATATATTATATAGGTACATATATTTTATAGAAGGTTGTTGATTTTTTGTGAAAAAACTTTGCTTAGTGTCATAAAAATGATACTTTTTTTACTATACCATAAGAAGTAACAACACGTATTATGTAGGCAAATCACAATCATAAAATTCGTATCTACATTATTGTATTGTTCTGAGCCTATTGTAATTATTATTATTCTTTCGAGTTAAATTAAACAATAGGGAATTGAAAAAAAAAGATTTATAATTAATTAATTAGTGAATTAATTAATCGATAAACTGAGTAAGTGTGAAGCTGTGAAATAACAATATGATTAAATTAATTTACACTGATCATGTAGATTAAGTTTATAATCTTATAAATGTGTTATTTTGACACTTTGTCCTATCATAATAATATCTTCTATATTATAAAAATGGAGAGCTATTTTGCATGGTCTTCGCATCACGCCTAAACGGCTGGACCGATTTTGCTAATTCTTTTTTTGTCGTGTCGGCTTTTATCAGTAGAAGGTTCTTATGTAAGAAAAAATAAAGAAAGTTGCGTGGAAAGCTAGAAAATCAAAGAAAGGTCAAAGTAGGTAATCTTCTCAGTGCTTTTTACAGTACCTATTATTATCTGTATAGCTTAAAACAGATCCATCTATCTATAGGAACAATATTTTTGATTGAAGGTACCTAATGAATTTATCATTAGGTACCTATACAAATTCGAATTCAATATTCATATTATTGTATAGTAAAGACCACAGGACAACGTCTGTCGGGAAAGCTTGTAGGTAGGTATTAATATTTTTTAATAGCATGATTGTGTGAATAAAATTAATTATAAATACATAATAAGCCATCAGCGTACAAAGATCGCGGTGACGCTATGAAGAACTGAATAATAATAATTTAATACATACAGAGGCATTCTTAAAACTGCAAAATAAAAAAGTGCAAACATTATAATATTGTGCCGTTTTGTTGTATTCTCACGCTCGTTAGGTGCAGAAAAAAAAAACTATTCGACGAATGTCTGAATGAATGAGTGAATTGTGAATGAATCTGAAGACAGTGCCGTAACTGTAGGGTGGTAGGGCTAGCACAATTCCAAGGGCCCCCGGTTCAAAGGCTGCGGCCTCGGAAATATATCCAAAAACATCTTTATTAAACAATATTGTCTATAAAGGTATCTACTTTCATATTTTTTTTTCAAATAAGTAGGTAGGTACTTTAAGATTTCAATAATTTCAAAACAAAAGTTCTTTATTTTTTACTTTGCAATGTGGCGATATACCCTCTCTCTAGCAAGAGTGATCTATGCCAAAATCCAAATTCTACGTACCTTCCATTAAAATGTACATCAATAGATTATTTTAGAAAATATCCATTGGTCGCTTCATTTTGAGTCAACTCAGCAACGCTAGCAGTACCTACCTACTAAAGGATGTCAACTCAGCAACGCTAGCAGTACCTACCTACTAAAGGATGTCAATTCAGCAACGCTAGCAGTACCTACCTACTAAAGGATGTCAACTCAGCAACGCTAGCAGTACCTACTTACTAAAGGATGTCAACTCAGCAACGCTAGCAGTACCTACCTACTAAAGGATGTAAAGGTTCTATATAATTAAAAATTTCAACTTTTCTCTCTATATTTCATTAATTATCCCATTGTTGTATAAATGGAATTTTTCGACACGTTGAACATGTTCAGAATTCTCATGATTAGGAGTTTCGGAGACAAACATTACCACCTAATGGCGAACGTTGTTAACGTAAAGTGATAAAACATAATGTCTAAAACATAAAACATTTTTATAAGCAAGAAACATTTATTATTATTATTATTATTGTTTTATTATTTTGTACTGACGAATGCATTAGTGGCCCTTTACACCACGCAGGATTTATGTTAATCTCTTATTTATTAAGCTCTTATTTTGTACTTAGTGTGAAACTATAAAATGTTGTATTGTGTATTATTTGTTGACAATTCCGAGTGCCCTATGGGGCATATGGACAATGAAGAATTTGAATTTGAATTTGATCACACTAAGCCAGCCTTCGAAATAACAGTAGAAGACGGTCGTAAGCCCGTAGTGATGTGTTCCATTTAAAATGGAACATCAGTATTGAATGGTTAGAGTCATTAGTTGTTACATACATATGCTTCATTTTGAGTCAACTTAGCAACGCTAGCAGAAGGTACCTACTGAGGTACTGCTAAGTAAAGATTCTATATTATTTCACTGACATGCACACAATTTATGGTGTCGGTTATACATATTATAATATCTGATTTTGTTTATCGGGAGGGCCTGAAAGGTAGAGTTACGCCACTGCCTGGAGGTTATCATAACGTTTCATTGAGGACGGATCACTCATTGTTGCCGTAATTCTCATCAACAATAGATCTCCCGATAGCATATATCTAGTAGTGGTTAATTCACCATTTTGTATCGTATCAAATTAATTGAAGCTCATAAAAGGCTAATTACGCCGATTGAAAGCATTAAGGTCGATAATCAGGGCGTAACAGCGCCTGTCACATTATAACGAATGACATGCGCACGAAAATGCGTGTTGACATATTATCATGTTGTGCTAAGATCATTGATTTATAATATTACGTACTAGAAGCAGTATCTCATCTTGATAGCCATGCGGGAGATACCTGTTTTTGGAGCATTGGAGGTTGTTTTTGTTTCATGTGTTTTTTCGTCATTTCTTGTTCAGTGTTAAGTTGGTGTCTCTAATAAAAAAATAAAATAATATGTCTATGGGCTGGATGGTCATCTATTAAGTAGATATGCGACGCGACGGAATGTGTTCCATAAAAGGTCACTTGCCTTTCTAAAAAGGTCCTCCTTCTCCTCGACGTCCCTTTAACAAACTTCTCAAATCAAAATCTATAATATAAAAGAAAGACGGGTTAGTGCGAACACTTATAACTCGAGATCGGCTGAAAATATTCTTCCGATGTTTGATTTATTGGATTTTTCTCTGCCCCGGATAACATAATGACTATTAAAAAGTTAAAAAATACATAAAAAATAATATTAGATATACCTAAGTTAGAATGGAACGGATTTCCTGCGACGCCAATACCATAAATGAAAAATTATACAACAACAAAATGAAATTATTACATATTATACATGTCAACCATTGACATTGAAAATATTGGTACGCAGAGTTTTTATAGATTTTTATTTCGAGCTTTCAGAAATATTTTTTTTAACATTCAAACATATTTAACGGTATTTTTTGTATAAATTATAAATCAATATTCTTAGTAAGGACTATACAGGACAACATTACGTCTGTCGAGAAAGCTAGTATGACATAAAATTTTGTTTCGAATACCGTTTCAAGTAGGCAGTTTATAGGTAAAATAACCACAAAATATTGGTATTTCCCAGCATTGTCGAAAGTGTATTTGTGTTCACTTTGAGTGAGCCCAGATTCATTAAAAAATAAAAAAAGTGTCTTTCTTCAACTTCATCTAAGGAGAGTGGAATTTTTCTTAACATCTCGAAATTCGAAGGATTGATGTTTGGAGATGTCTGCTTCGTCTTATACTATCTGTATTCGCTGTAAACTGGGCATCTTCTCTCACTTGTCCACTAAATGCGAGTTGCGTATCCTTTGCTTCCTATGACCTATCAAAGGCCACAATCCCTAAACAGGAGCATCCTGGTGAGGATTCTCTGCAGCAGGATAAAAATATGACGATTTACTTTGAAATGGTCCAATCCAATGCCATTGGATTGTTTCTAATACCATGGAAAAAAATCATAGCGGGCATTTTCCACATGGTTTTCCTATTTTAAGTTTATGTAGGTAATCTCAAGTTTTTCAAAATATAAATGTAAAATATACGTGGGTTGATTATATTATATTATAATGTACGCAACTCGAAAAGATTCAAAGTAACCGACACCCAAAAAGTTTTGCCAAAATTCTAACGCATTACTTTAAGTAATTCTGAAGAGAAGAGAAAAAATATATTCAAATGAATTCGTAACAAACAATCCAAAATAAATGATAAACAAAATATTTCAATTCTTGAATCTTCTCCGCTCTTATATATTATTATCTTTATTATTATATTTTATAAATAATAATAAGCATATAACTAATAATAATAAGAATATTTACTGTCATTTAAATACCTAATTTGGAATTTTTATGGCAGTCCGGATGGGGAGAGGCCTACGTGATCTTCGTTTCATTTCTTTTTTACATTCATATTATTATAACATATCGTTATTTTATCTTTTTGGCTTACATTATTATTGTTTTAGCTCTTTTTTTATTTTTTTTTGTGTTGCTGCTGTGACGACTTATTGGAGTTATTTTAGCTTTTTTTTTGACACAATAATATATCTTATTTTAGTACCTACCCAAGCTTATCGTCTATTATGGATTGAAGTCGAAATCGGCATAATTACTAAAGTAGACAAAAGCTTCGTTTGCACGTCCATTAGATTATTCAATCAATTACCTGAAAATTTGAAATCTGACAATTTAAAGATCTTTAGGGGACAGGTGAAATCGTACCTACCTAATAAGTAAATCATATTATACAATTATTGACGAAATGCTGAATGGATAACTCATGTGAGAGATTTTTTTATTTTATTGTGTTCTTGTTTCCACTCAAATGCAATAATATCGGCCAAAATTAGATGATGGTCTTTGCATATCCAACACCTCATAGTTAAAATTCATTTTTTTTTGTTTTTATTATCTATGACAAAATGTGATATTGGACCCTTTACATCTGGTATCACATGGCTATTATTGATGTTATTATGTACCTATTGTATTTAAAATGCTTTTTATATTTATATTTTTTACAAAACAACGTGATGCTTTGATGTATTGTTTTGACAAGTTTAAGTGCCCAAATTTGGTCCTAGAAACGAGAATAAAGAATTAAGAATTAATCTCCAGGGGAATCCAAAACAAGACGAAAGGCGGCAAAAAAAATTGATTGCATAAAATTATCATATGAGGTTTATTATTTTTATTTTTATAGTCCTGGAAACGAGACCGACCTCGGTAGCCTAGTTGTACTAGCGTGGACTTCAGATCCAAGGTCCCGGGTTCGATTCCCGGTCGGGTCAGAGTTTTTCTAAGTGTTTTTTCACTTGGAATTTCTAC
Source organism: Mystacides longicornis (assembly GCA_963576905.1). Classification (NCBI taxonomy): domain Eukaryota; kingdom Metazoa; phylum Arthropoda; class Insecta; order Trichoptera; family Leptoceridae; genus Mystacides; species Mystacides longicornis. Next base: position 2,671,934 of record OY756433.1, on the reverse strand, counting down.
CCGGGGTTGGCCCGTCTCAGATCGGACGGGACCGGTTGACTGGAAAAAATTGCCTCAGGCAATAAGTTCCGCCGGCTATACTTACTGACACCGTTGTATAGAAAAGTGTTATATTATTATTATTATTATAAAAAAACGAGAAAAGCGTGTTAATGATAATTCTAATATTATGTATTGTAAACAAGATATTATATTCTAAACTAGCTTTCCCGACAGACGTTGTCGTGTGGATCTTTTGTTCCTAACCAGAGGCGGCCCGTTCATTGTGCACTGCGCCTCCAGAAATAAAAATAAACTAATTAAATAATAACATTAAAATACTAATTCTAAAACGTCCATATTTCATTCGTATTCAAACTAAGACGGAATATAATTATATGCGCGCAATTGTGTTGACTTTGTATGAAAAAATTCTAAAACGCCCGAAACGGTGGAGTAAGTGAAATGGGCTACTGTAAGGCCCCGTCCGCACTGCAATATTTCACCGCACGGATTTTTTTTCGCAATTCACATTTAATCTTATGGGAGGGTTCGCACTTGAATTGAACGCGATTATTAATTTCGATCACGGAATATCATAAAATTCGTGCGGTGAAAAATCGCTGTGTGGACAGAGCCTTAGAGTGGCAATTACGTGTGCGTGAATGAGAGGGTGCAGGTGCAGAAGACAATAATTTTGTTGTTAGTTTTTTTCAAAGATGGCGTCGCATGAAATTCGTTCCATACTAACTTAAATATTATATTTTATATCATTTCTTATCCATTTTTTTAAACTTTTTATTAGTTTTTCTGTTATCCGGATCGGAGAAGAATCTAATAAATCGCACATCGGAAGAATCTGTTGAGCCAATCTCGAGTTATAAGTGTTCGCACTAACCCGACTTTAATTTATATTAGAGATTCGCGCACGGAAAAAAAAGAATTTATCGTATTCCTGGGAAAACCTTTCACCAGCTCTGAGCTGTCATCATTTGTATGCCGAGAGATGAGAATGCTGTGAGTGACGTCACCGTACTTCAAGCTTCAGCCTCGGGGTTCCCATCCCATCCTCCTCGAGGCCGTTAAGGGACCACCAACCCTCAGAAAACAAAATGATAATAAAGAAATCGCGCTCCGGAATTGAGAACAGCAATTATTTATTTTGAACGAACGAATTGCCCGAATAATTAACACCTCTATTATTATTACTGTAATGTTGTTTTCGGTATGTTTATTATAACAAAATTGTTTTTTTTTTTACCCGTCACGCCATGCTCCTTAAAGGGGTAGACAGAGAGAACGTTCCTCTACTCTTATCTATCCAATCATACTCCTATTGACATATGATTTTTTATACAACCTCTCCTATATCATTTGATTATGACCAGGAAGTAACTCTGCATTTCAATCACAATACCGATCCAAATCCAATTTCTTCTTATTAACGATGTCTGTGGTTGATAGCCCAGCGGTTACGACGCCGGCTTTCGTACTGTTTCGTGCGGAGGTCGTGGGTTCGATCCCAGGTGCCGACCATCTTCCTCTTTCACCACACATGTAATAAGTAGCTTACTGTGAAAGGGTCAAAGAGTGTATTTGTTATGTATTATTAAAAAAATAAATAAAAATGTCTCTTTTAAATGGTATTGGTTTATGAAATAAGTGATATTAATAATGATTTGACAAGTATTTATTAGCACTAAAGGTATTGTAGGTCGAGATTGCGATTGGGATCGAGTTTCAAGAGTGTAGCCGTCCAGGCCTTCCTTGAGGACGGAATCGATACATTCGATCCACATCGGTTGCTTACGTCTTCTTAAACCTTTTCTTCCAGCCTTATAAATTCATTTTGTAATTCTATTCGCATCCATTCTTTCAAAATGACCAAATCATCACAATTTATCAACATTCATCAGCAGTGATACAAATCAATGTACCACCGAGACGTTACAGATTTTCTTCGCAGAGCTCTTTTATTTCTAATGCATTTATACAATACTAGTGGTGGACCATCAGTGCTCGAAATTCGACTACAACTTATTTAAATAATAATTGTAAGTTTAAACATGATTTAAGTTCCATTGTCAATGAATGAGTGAGAGCTATTTTAAAAAAGACATGGATTTAAGTTTTTTCTATTATTATCAATGACAAACAATGATATATTCTCAATTTGACCACAGATAAACAAAATAATATATGCGTCTGTGTCAATGTCAAATACATTAAAGTGTGTAAATATCAAATGCATAACATTACAGAAGTGTTTGTAATTTTTTTTTATTGATTTAATCTATTTTTAAGCTTAATTTTAACAAAATATTAGCATTCGCCACTCCTTCTCTATATAAACTATAAGTGAGTTTTAAATGAGTGAAATTTCATATTCCTCCTTTTCCTTCACGTATTAATATTATATAGATTCTTATTTTTTGTCCGTGTCCAAATTTCACAGCCATACATCATCCATAGTGACAAGATTGCATTATGATTTAGCGATTATTAATATTTTAGAATGCAGTTTCTATTATGATTTATTGTTAACAAAAATGGTAAGCAATATGAGTATTAGAATAGGTATTTATTGTATAATTAATACACAGAAACATACTCACAAATCGATAAAAAAAAAAAAAAATTTTTTTTTAAATAAATGTGTTTAAATTGATTAATTACCTGAAGATTTCAAGTGGCAAAAAATAAGTCCATTATTATTATTAAATTTCCTATCAAATTTGACGGGTAACCTGTCTTAAATTATTATGTCATGCGATAAAAAGATTAGAGCGATTATATAGGTCAACACGGCGTAGCAATGCATAGATTCTTCCCTTCTGATAACATCGCATTAGTAATGTGTTTATAATAATAATAACGGTCATGTTTCAACGACCTGAACATAGATACTACTACAAATTATATACACACTATGATTACTTCCGTTAAAAATACTATTTTTGATGACAGTTTTATTTTACACACATTTTCAGTACAGTAGTTTGAAGAACTGTCGAACTACTTTAGGATTTTAACGAATATGTAAGAACTAATGACTAACAATTCATTACTGATGTTCGATTTTTAAATGGAACAAACCACTACGGGGTTACGACCGTCTTCTACTGTTATTACGAAGGCTGGCTTAGTGAGATCACTTTACGTTAACAACGTTCGCCGTTAAGTGGTAATATTTAAGTCTCCGAGACTCCTAATCATGAGAATTCTCGACATGTTCAACATGTCTTAAAATAGTGGCAATGGCGGGATTATGGCCGAAGCAATCTCTAACATCCAACCACATTTAAATTAGTATAATGACAAAGTTTACTTCTACTAAATCTTTTAGAAGAATCATATACCTATTAAAGTTTTTTACTGCGTTCGCATTGAAAGAATGTGAAATCATTTTTACAAGAATAAACGAGTTAACTCAATTCTTATTACTTCTCAGCGAATGAAATGAGAAAAAAAATAGAAAGAAATGAGAATTATTGTTCTATGATTGTTAGTGTCATAAAATAGTTTGCTAAAGTATTGTATGAAACAAACTATCGATTAGTTCTTCGTTCGTTTTAGACCCGCTGTCTGGTATGACGGGAGACCTATGTACGTACGTATAGAGACATGTGCACGGTACCTACCTACCTATCTTCCCTCATCACTAGGGTTTCCATAACTTTAAGGAGCTAAAACGGGGCATTTTGCGATGTCAAAAACTAATAATACGATCAATGTCGACACGCGGTTTTCAAATATACCTAGACGAAAGCTTGTGTACATATTTTACTTTTACAATAACATATTTTTCTTTTCTTTTTATATAAAAATGGACAAAAGAATCTAGACAGAACGTTGTCTAAAAATTAAGCCAATAGGCAATGAAGATGAGACATCAACAAAAATGGATATACCTAGTCATATCATGGCGCCAACTACATGACAGCGAAAGTTATATACCTAGTTCTAGTATCTATAAAAAGTTGGTTGCTCTAGTTGTTCTCAAAAAATTCCAAGAGATGGCTCTATCTATATATCATTAACATCTACTTGTTATATACATGTATTATGAAGGAATTAGCGTTGGATGAGTTGGCTCAGTGGCTATAGTCTCTGCATGGGACGACGAAGGACGCAGGTTCGAATCCTGCCCGGGCATGAAATTAATCCACATGTTGAAAATTCTCAATAATTATTAGGATTTTCGGAGATTTGAACATTACCGACTAATGCCAAACTTGTGAACGTTAAGTGATTAGATACACTAAGCCAGTCATCGAAATAAGAGTAGAAGACGATCGTAAGCCCGTAGTGGTTTGTAACTACCATTTAAAAATGGAACAGTATTAGTGAGTCATTAGTTGTTGCGTTCTTTTAGATAATCATATAATCATATCATCATGATAATCATCATTTTGGAACTTCATTGCCAGTAAGAGGAACGTTAGTCAGTTTCCCAAAGAAATGTCTTATAATAATGTAACATATTCGGAGCCACAACAAATATCGCAGGTTTTTTCAGAGTATTTTTCGTCTATTTATAATCAAACTCCCCCAGACTTGGAACCAGATTATTGTAATTTCAAGCATTCATTTTTTGATATACCGGAAATATCTTTTGAAGAAATAGACTACAGTTTGTCTAAACTTAAGTCGAAACGCTCATCGGGACCTGATTTAATCCCATCTTTCATTATTAAGCAATCAGGTCAAGAGCTAAAAAACGTATTGTATTATATATTTAATTTGTCAATACAAACAAAAGTCTTTCCAACAAATTGGAAAATTACCAAGATAACTCCTATCCATAAGAAAGGGGATAAATCTGCTATTAAAAATTATAGACCAGTTGCAATTCTGTCTGCACCTGCGAAGTTGCTGGAAATTATAATTCACAAAAGAATTTGGGATAGCATAAATCATGTTATTGTTGACGAACAGCATGGATTTAGGCCTGCAAGATCCACAGTTACTAACTTATTGTCTTTTGGTGTAAACGTTACAAGAAGTCTCGATGGAAATACTCAGTGTGATGTAGTCTATACAGATTTCGAAAAGGCGTTTGACAAGGTGGACCACGATATTTTGCTGTCAAAACTTAATGGTTATGGATTGTCAAATGGATTAATTGAATATATAACTAGTTATTTACGTGATAGGCAGCAATATGTATCATTTCAGTGTTATGACTCGGAAACATTTTTTACATACTCGGGAGTTCCACAAGGATCTAATCTTGGACCCTTATTGTTCACTTTGTTTATAAACGATATTGGATCATGTATTCAACACTCTAACTATTTATTGTACGCAGACGACCTTAAAATTTTTCGGGAAATCAGGTGTCAAGGTGACGCGAATCAGTTGCAAAGGGACATTGATTCATTGGTGTCATGGTCATTTGAAAATAGGCTTCATTTTAGTCCCCCTAAATGTCATATTATGTCGTACAGTAGATCTCGTAACCCCATCCTAACGGAATACACAATGAACAATACAACGTTGATACGAGTGACCGAAATCAAGGATTTGGGAGTAATATACAGAGCGGATTTGTCTTTCAGGGAGCATATTATCACTATCGTGAATAAAGCTTCTAAGACATTGGGCTTCGTATTGCGTAATGCTGCTTGTTTCAAAGAACCTCGTACATTAAATTTACTATATGAAACGCTGGTACGCACCATTTTGGAATCTGCATCCATAATATGGGCACCGCACCAAATGTTATACGAACTTATGATCGAAAAGGTTCATAAGAAATTCGCCAGACACCTATACAGGGTCACATACGGATATTATCCATATTTGTTTCCATCGCTTTTTGTTATGGGTTGCCTGGGGATATCCACTTTGCGGAAGCGTAGGGACGAATATCTCTGTAGACATTTCTTTAAATTGATCAATGGCATAATTTATAATCCCGTTATTTTGCGGGAGATGAACTTGTACGTCCCGGATGCCTACACTAGATCACGTTCACATGATTTATTTTATCCTCCTAGGGGCCGAACCAATCTTGTCTCGAGCTCACCGGTAGGAAAGGCTATAATGTTGCTTAATATTTTGTCTATCAATGTCGATTTGTTTAATATTAGTTATAACGAGTTTATTAAAAGTATCGAATATATTTTGTTGTAAATATTATAAATACCTATATATGCATAATCTGAAGGCTGTTTGTCGATAAGGAGACTGATTTTCTTGTTTTATTTTTTGTTATTGTAGTACATAAGCATATTTTGTCGATGTGTCGATGAATTTTTGTTTTTGGTGCGATGGTACACTCACTATACCGGCGCGCGACTCGACAGTATTGTTGACGTCTGTGCGTGTGTGTGTGTGTGTATCTGACTGTCGGCGAAGTAAACTGTCCATGTTATGTTATTATAATATTATTGTCTATGGATTGTCCATTTTTTTTCTCTCTTTGTATGGATTTTGATTTTATTTTAGTTTAAGAAAATATTGTTGTTGTTTTGTATTGTATGTGCATTGTTCACCGCAAAGGATTATTCTGTAATGGTGAACAATGCTTAATTTTTGACAGAAAATAAATAAATAAAATAGAAATGAAGAATGCCGTTTTAAAATTGAAATAACAAATCAAAATGGATTCAAATTAATTTTTCGTTCCTCCATTCAGCCGTCATCAGCGAAATTATTGTCTGAAGAGGAAATACATAACACAGCTTTATTAAACATGACTCATTTCCAAAAAAAATAACACTTTTCTTCCTCGCTTAATCCTTTTGGTCGTCTTTCTTCGGTATTTTTTTTAATGCCTGTCACAGATTTTATGTCAACTGCTGGTAATAACGATAGCCATAAGACAATAAGTTTTTGTAGGTTATTTCTGTACATTCACAAAACTCCTTCAGTTTTTCCAACCTCGCAGCATAAATTTGGGGTGGTTGCTAGACTAGGGACCGTTAAAGTATTACGTAACGCCTTTTTTGTAACATTATTGACCCCCTCCCCCCCGGAATGCATCGTAACGCTCTTTGTTACCCCTCTTCCCATTCTCTAAACGTTGCCTAACGCACATATTACAACTATGTATGCCTCAAATCACAATTATCACTGGAAATTCACTAAATACCTTTGTTGCGGCGCCGGTAATACAATAGTAACGTTTTACAAGACTAACCCCCCTCCCCCCATATTGCGTTACGTAATACTTGAACGCTCCCCTAGCGGTTACGATGCCGGCTTTCGCGCGGAGGTTGTCGATACGATCCCAGGTGCCGATCATCTTCCTTTTTATACACCCAAGCTTTAAGTAGCTTACTGTGAAAGAGTGTATTTGGGCTCACTCAAAGTGAAATGCTCACTCAGCTGAAATCTTGATCACTTTCGAATCAGCGGCGGCAGCAAAAATGTCAGCAGCTTGCTGTTGACAGAGTATTATAAAGAACATTATTGTGTTGGCCTACACCTTCAATATCTCTTTCCAAATCAATTTTTAGTCTCGTAAAACACATACGGGACTTGTAGTAGATAGTAATACGGGACGGGATGATCAAAATAAATATGGTGACAGTCCCGTATATAACACGGGACGTATGGTAACCTTACTCATCATACTACTTATAATAATGTACTCCCCTATAAATGATAATATAGGTATACATAGTGAGGATGGTCTCACAGTTTGTCTGGTCATACATCCACATTGTGAAAATATTTCAGCAAATGCATTTATTTTAATATTTCGATGCAATAGGATATTTAAGTTTTATGATCATGGAACGAAATCGAAATTTAAATCGGTATTTAGCACCCACTAGATGACTCAGTAAATATTTTATATCACCTACATTCCTTAGCTAATTATTATTGTAGTATAAATTCAGTAGAGATGAAATCTCTACGAAGTGTGGAATATGTGGAAAAACTTTATGGAATGTGGTATGTAAGTAAGTGTTGTTACAAAGATGAAAGTCAGGATGTTGAGATGGTTTGGGCGTGTAAAAAGAATGACAAAGATAATTTATAAGCTAACAGGAAAGATTTAGGAAAGCATGGCCGATCGAGAATGATATGGATCGAACACATCGATTCCGCCCTCAAGCAAGGCCAGATCAGAAGTAAGAGAAATGGGAGAGGTTGTATGAGAAATTGTATGTCGGTGGAAGAAGAGAAAGAAGTGTGCTTGGATAGAAAAGAGTGGAGGTCCGTTCTTTCTGCCTACCTCTTACGGGACACGGCGTTATGATTAATAAATTCTAAGCAATATGCATATCTATAGTTACTCAAAAAAAAAAAAAAACGATTTTTGTTGTGAAACATTTTTGTATGGAAAAACATAATTGATTTTTTTATATTTTTCTCGCAATTTTTACATATTATCTCATCGTTAAAACTAAAATGTATGCAGCGATCCATGGAAAGATCCATGCTTGGTATAACCCTAAGAGATAAAATAAGAAATGAAGAAATTAGGAATAGAACCAGAGTGGTAGACATCATGGATCGCATAGCAAGACTTAAGTGGCAATGGGCAGGACATGTTGCAAGACAGGATCCCACAAGATGGACTCCAAAGATTTTGAGATGGAGACCCTGGGAGAATAAGAGAGGCGTCGGAAGACCTCAAAAAAGATGGTCCGATGATATAGCCGCTGTGGGGGGGAAAAACTGGCTGCAAATGGCAGCAAATAGGAAGAGATGGAAGAGTATGGAAGAGGCCTACGTCCAGCAGTGGATAAATACAGGCTGAAAAGAAGAAGAAGAAGAATCTCATCGTTCAAAAATCCCCTGAGCTTAGCAACCAAAATAAGCTAAATCGGTCCAGAGAAGAATAATTATTAGTTTTATACACAAATAGCTCTCCCAACAGACGTTGTCCTGTAGTCCTTACTATGAGTATTGATATCGAATTTTTAATTTATACAGAAAGATTGAAAGAAATTATATTTAAAAATCTGCGTACCCGATTGCGTACCCAATGTTTTGAAACCCAATGGCTGTCAAGTAAATAAAAATTGTGTTTTTATGAAAATTTTCACAGATGGCGGTATTTCGTTTGTTCCATACTAACTTTAATATTATTTTTTAACCATTTTTTTTCAACTTTTTATTAGTTATTCTGTTATCCGGAGCGGAAAAGAATCCAATAAAACAAACATCGAAAGAATCTGTTTCGGCCGATCTCAAGTTATAAGTGTTCGCACTAACCCGACTTTCATTTATATTATAGATTTGTTATCATGAACTCGTACATTATAGGATTGATTTATTTTTTATAAATGAAAAAACAACTCTTTTTCTTTCTTATTTATCGCGTTTATACGTCTTAATCTCATGTCTTCTGTGTAGGAACTTACGTATATACCTAATGTCTAAATAATGACGTGTTTCTTATTTTTCCTACAACATTTTTTTTGTCAAAGGAACGTGGTTCTCTTAAGCATATTATTTAACTTAAAACTTTTACATAAATAAAAAAGAGTAATCTAGAGAGACGCGAGTTCCAATCCTGACAGAAGGATGTAATTTTTGACCTTCCCAAGACGCTGTTAAACTATCATGATTTCAGCAACCATCTATTATCAGAGAAAATATTAATTTTATAATCTGTGATTCTTTATAATATGTCCACTGTGCGCAAACTCCCGTTAAACTAAGAACTACCCTGATATATGATAATAATAATAATATGTCTAGGAATAGGTAATTGAAAGGGGGAAAGATCAACCCTTGCATAAGGCTTTGTGGTATACCAGTAAATGTGTGCATACTGTAATACTCTTGTCACAGACTGGTGATGTCCATTTTCCATACTACTATGGTGAAGATTTTTGCAAGGTTTCTTTGATAATTCGAGCTTCATGGTAGCTCAATGGTATAAGTTACATATTAAATCTTCAGATTGTTATAATGATTATTACCTGAACAAAACGGCCGGTTTCATAAAGGAGACTTTAAACTCCCTTTAAAAATAACGGGTTTCATAACAATAAAACGACATTTAAAACCGACTTTTAGCTAAAGTACCGTTATTGATTATTCTTTTTAGTTAACGTCGACTTTAGTGAGTTCAAATTTTTACCACCAGAGTTCATAGAAAATTTCGTGGCGCTTTCTCTGTCACAAAGATAAACATATTGTATGCGGTGACACTGTGGACAAAAATGACTAAAATAGGGCGGAAAACATAGCAAAACGGGAAGAATATTATTGTTTACAGATTTCGTTTATTAATTCATAAACCATAATAATAAATTAACACAAAAAACGGAACTTTGATGCTCTACTGAGAAATGTAATTGACAGATCATCAGAAATTCCGCGAAAATATTAGTAAACAACTATGCTTTCCATAGATTTCCATGGTAACACTACCAACTTTAAAAGTTAATTTTTTATGACATTTCAAATTTTAGCTGGAATATATTTTAATAAAACGCGTCAGCTTAAAGGAGTCTTTAAATTTTAAAAGGAACTTTAACTAAAGTGTTCTTTTGACGCTTTTTATGAAACCGGCTGTTAGTTCCATAACTCTTATTTTCAAAAAACTCTTCAAAGTTAAAAAAAAACGAAGATAATTATTGTTTTCTTCTGAACTTTATCGAGCAATATTTTTAAGCTGTCAACAGAAGTTTCAGCTTTTGTTGATCTTCTGATTTTGTTGATTGTAAAATATTGCCTCAGGCAATAAGCCCCGCCGGCTATACTGACACATTTGTATAGAAAAGTGTTATATTATTATTATTTGTTTGTATGACGAGATATATTATTTTGTTCATGTATGCAGGTTAAAAAATAGTACCTGGTTACTTAAAAATTTATTTAACAGATCAGATATATTATTTTATGTTTTTGGATATATAACATGTTTTCGGTATTATTTAACTGACATTTTTATGAATAAATCTAACGAAAAATAAACTTACCTTGTCTTTCAGATTGTCTGAGGCAATTGTCATAACTACGGAAATATTATATTGCAACGCAACCTTGTTAATTAAATGTACAAACAAACATGCAACGGCAAATTTTATTTAAGATCGTACCTATCCATCATCGTTTACTTTCGTTTTGAGATCAGTGTTGATTATTTGCTTAAGCAGTATATTATTTTGGTAAAACAAATTCAAACGTCACGCGAAATCGAGATTCTTCTGTTTCAAACGTCACTTGTTTGCTTATACAATCTGTCAACCGAGACCGTGGCAACATATTATTGGACCGACTAAATAAAATGTCGTGCACGTTGTTCGCAATAGGTGATTGTAGACATTTTGCAGAATGCTCGGGTTCTTGGAAGTGATCAGCCATCCATGATATCTTCACGCTGATCCGGCCCCAATAATGGGACAATCAGCAATGGTACTGGGTTGAAACAAATCAAGATAATGCCACGATTTTGAGGCAAGAACTCCATCATCAGTCCTGTTTTGGCTTTATCTGAGAATGTTATGATATGGGGTTTTGAATTTACATTCCTTGATTTATCATAATGATATTTAAAAGTGATATCTTCATCTTTAAAGCGTCTATGAATAGGGAGTTAAATAATCTTATATATAAAAATGGAGAGCTATTTCCCGATGTCATCGCATCACGCCTAAACGGCTGGACCGATTTCGCTAATTCTTTTTTCGTCGTGTAGGCTTTTGTCAGGAGAATGTCCTTTTAGAAGATAAAATTAAGAAAAATGCATGGAAAATGAGAAAATTAAAGAAAACTCTACGTAGACAACCTTATTTTTATTCCAATTTTGAAATTTCGACGGAAATTGTCAATTGACAGAATGCGGATGGAATATACATGCTTTAAAACAGACGCATCGTTCGGAATCACATTGGTCAAATGATAATTCATTCATCACCATACAAATTCGAATTCAATATTCATAATTAGGAACACAGGACAAAGTCTGTCGGGAAACTAGTAATTTAATTATTCTTATAAAAAAGTCAACCATAACAGCCTAATTTAGAAGTTACAGAAAAAAAGAAATTAAAAATAATTCAATTTCACAAATATTAACATCAATATTATTTTTTACCGATTTTCCTGACTTGTTTTTTATTTTTGTAGATATTTTTGTAGGTAGAGATTATTACTAAAGAAAACATGCCCTAAACCTAAACCAATTAAGAAAAAAATAAATAAAAAAACAAACAATGGATGAATTTTTAAATTTCAAAACGTTTAAGTGCCGTTATAAAAGAAGAGGAACAAATTTTCCTAGAAATTTTCAAATTTTCATAGATGTATTTTTGCCTATCACACGCACCCTTCATTTGAGCAAGACTTGAAATGAATAACACATTGTTTATGATTATTCTTCTTCCTTTTCCTCTTAATCTAGATCTAGCATCTGTTTTCTTGGGATCAGCCTGGTTCTTGGGTATATGATTCAATGATAAAAATAATTGATGATCGAAAAATTGAAGGATTGCATTACACTGCAGTAAGATATACGGCAAGGGTATACATTTGCCAGGAGTACCTATAATTAATAATTGGTTGTACGATATTAATAATAATATGCTAAGCTATTTTTAGTAACACGTATGGAAGTCGTAAATAAAAATGCGCGATTTTATTTGATTAGAATAAGATAGGTAATACATAATAATATGTCAATGTCAGATATCAATGACGTTTCGTAAAAATGCACACAGATAATATCTATGGATTTGATAATACTTACATTATTTATTTAACGTGTGTTAACATTTTATTTAACAATTGATAAAGGTTATGAAACTCAATTAAGGAAATGGTAAAAAAAATAAAGGTAAATTTTGGTCCACAAACTTATTTACTTTCCACGTTCCCTCTTATTGTAGAGCGTGTGGTAGTCACGAATGAAAGCCTCTTTATCTTGCATTAGTTGCACAACAGCTTTATTCCAATCTTGTAAAACCGCAGTGAATGCCCGCTTGATTGATAATTTTGGTCTGCCTCGTCTTCTTGTACTATCTGGAATGTAACAAAGGCTTGCATATCCAAGACTTTTGGCAAGCATGCGGATAAATTATTGCCCAAGCCATCTCAATCTGCGGTTAAGTCGGTCTCATTTGAGACATAATTGTGCTATTTAATCTCCAAAATTTATCACAAGAATCTTTTTTTTATGTTTGTGTTAAAAAATCACCTAGTAAATGCCGGTGCAAAACAAAATGCATCGCTTTCCAGGAGAAAAAAAAGTAAAGGCAATGGTTAACTTCGAGATAGTACCTAGTTGAGCTGTCTTTAACCAACACTTTGTTTAACCGTATAGGTAGCTATTTACGTATACATGCAAATAATAGTTTTTGTACTATATTCAAATTTGATTAAATGTAAGTCTAAAACGATTTATCATTTTTAATTAAAACAAAAATGTTTAGATAATAAAATGAACTATTAAATCAACACCTCCGTGAGCAGTAAATAAGTTAATTTTTTATTTTTCATTTATTGTCAGAGTTAAAAATAAAAACTATGCATGTTGCGTGTAGTTACAATGGTTAACTTAACACGAATTTAAATGCAACACGGAGAGTTACTATGTAATTGTTCATAATGTGCATGACGATATCAAATTTTAGTTAAACTAAGGTTAAGTTTAGCCATGGTTAATTACCTTTATTCAAAGCTAAGTTATATATTTTGCATTTATGAAATTTACAATAATTGAAACGTCTTTCTTTGTAATGTGACAAAGTAGGAAATAGTTTAAATCCATTGTATTTCGCATTGGTTAACTTGTGAATAAACGTACGTTGTTAATAAAGTTTGAGACTATTAAATACTGGTTAACTATTCTAGGTTTAAGTCTAATTTAACTCGTAAAGAAATTATTTTTTGAATTCTAAAAAAGCCATCGTTGGGTGGTGATGTTTAAAATCCATTATTGAACACAATGACATAATAGTGAATTTAGTTAAGCATTAAATTATTGCACTTAGCCAGCTTTCAAAATATCAGTAGTAGAACATTTTTAGATCCACTGGTTTAGATTTTCAGCCTTCATAACCGAAGTTTAACTTACCACTGATATACTTGTCCAAGCATAACTATTTAAGACGTATTTTAACATAATAATTCAGAAAATTTAGTTTAAATGTAGTTTAATCTTGCAACAACATAATATACAATAACATAACACTTTTCACATGTGACACATTTCCTACTACACCGCCATCTCTTGAATTTTTCCAAAGTTACGCAACTATAAAGGAATTACAAACTTATAGTCCGTCGAACTTCATCCTGAATTCGAATCAACAGTTATTGTTGCATAATGCAACAAATTGAAATCAGTTTATGCGTGAAGTTCGACAGGTAGGTGAGCTAGTAAAAAATATACCTACGTACTTATGACAATTCAATTTTACAACCATTATAATTTAATTATTAAGTAAACATTTGATATCGAAAAACATAAATGACAGCAGTCGCAGTCTTTAAATTTGGTTGCTCTCTTGTTCTCAATAATTTCAAACTTTTATCTCTATATCTCATTAATTATTAAATATCCCATTGTTGTATACATGGGATTTGTCGACATGTTGAACATGTCGAGAATTCTCATAATCGGAAGTTTCGAAACTTAAACATGACCATGCACCAATTGGCGAACGTTGTTAACGTAAAGTGATCACCCTAAGCCAGCCTTCGAAATAACAGTAGAAGACGGTCGTAAGCCCGTGTAGTGGTTTGTTCCATTTAAAAATAGAAAATCAGTAATGAGTCATTAGTTGTTACATATTTATTAAAATCACCGTGCTAGTTTAACTCTAGGTTAACTAAGTTCTGTGAACATGTGGTTAACTCCATTATAAAACAATAACACTGATATCACCGTCCAAAGTGCGGTATGTTAGGATGATTACAAGTTCCACTTGGTTTCACCGTTATTGCTCGGTATGAATTACATACACCATTTTGTTCTTTGTCAAGTTAATTGGCGAGCGTATAAATCAAATATTCAGTAAGGGGTTGTTTTTAAATAACAGGAAAAAAAAAACGGCAACTAATTTTTCATATGCACGATACGGGGCGAGCTAAAGTGAACATAATATAATTGTGAGTCCCATTGTTGGTTCAGAAAAATTAATCATGGAACGATCTGGTTGCGATCTGATCCAAATCATACCCCATTCTAACGTTGTTCATTTAATTTTAACACATTTTTTTTTGAGAATCCCTTCTTCTCATTCGTTGAAAGACGAAGTAAAACAAGTGGAAGTTCGCTCTGCCTAGCCGTTAAAGACTTGAAGTGATGAGCGAAAACGGATTCACGCCTATTACTTTCAAAAAGATCATTTAAAATCTCTATATATAAAAATGGAGCCCTATTTTACGTGGTCCACACATCACGCGTGATGGTTGGACCGACCGATTTCGTAATACTTAATATTAAAGAAAAAAAAGAGATATTTGCGCGGAGCTTTAAAAATTTAATCAAACATAGAGAATGTAATCTTTGTAGTGTTTTTTTTTGCAATATAATTTTGAAATTAAATCGGCGTTTAACATAAACTGTCAGTTATTTGATAGTTGGTGCGATTGAAAGAGTGTGGATTTAAAATAAGATATGGTTTAAAACAAATGCATCTTTCAGAATCACATTTTTGTTAAATAGTAGGTGGGTGTAATAAGCGCTTATTGCCCGCTAATAAGCGCTTATAAACTTATAAAGGTGCATTTTTACCAAACAAACAAAGACCCAGAGCTTGAAAAAGTATATTTTCCTAATGGTTGATAAGGTCACCAAGGAAATATAACCACAAAGAACTGTCATCGCCTACTAATAAGTTGTTGTTTCCATGGTATCCACTATTAACCATTAGGAAAATATACTCTATTTTCAAGCTCTGGGTGTTTGTTCGTTTGGAAAAATGCACCTTTAGCGTATGGACACATATAAATACATAGTATACTAACAGCAAATGATCGAGTCGTTCGACATTCAATCGTCGAAAATTTATACTAGGGGTTAAAAGAAATTTGAATTCAATATTTTATAGTTAGGAACACAGAACAACGTCTGTCGGGAAAGCTAGTTTACAATAGATCTTTAAATATTTTTGACGAATTGATAATATTTTAAACAAAAGTAAAGATATTGTCTACAAAGTTTGACTATGCCTCGCCATCATAATAAAATTCCTACAATATGTCTTGGCCAGAGAACTATCGGATGTATTTCAAAGCTTAAACTTCGTACGTATTATTTGTCTCATTCTTCTTCCCATAAAATTCCCCCCATTTCCTCTCATTCCTACTCGCAACATGAAACGTGTTGTACTGAAAATAATACTCTTCTCGTATTGGAATGATTCACTAAAGAAATAATGCCAAATACTTACGTATGAAATTTCTTTTACCGATTGAATCTGATATTGCGTTGCATGCACACAGACGATTATTTTCATTTTATCAAACGTATGACCGGAAATATACTTACAACCGAGAAGATCGATTTGACGTTTCATTTGAAAAGGACCTTTTTCTTAAATTTCATGTTTCTGACTTAGCAAAATATACTAGATACATCTTTAAAAGACAAGGAAAAATTCTTTATAAAGAACTCCTGATTATTTTATTAGTATTAAACTAGCCGATATCTCTAAAATATATATGAAAAAAAACTGGTGATTATATAGACGAAATGTAAGCTGTTTGATGCGTGTGTGTTGCCCATTCTCATGTATAGGTGTGATTCCTGGCACCTGACCAAAGCCCAGGCGCAAAAACTATCTGGATTTGAAACGAAGTGCCTCAGGAGTATCTTGGGTATAAGATGGTACCGCCGCATCATGAACGATGCTATACGCCGCACTGTGAACAAAAAACCGGGTCTGGCTTTACGAAAATCTATAACTCTTTTATTTGTGAAGATATTTTTTTCAAAATTTGTACAATTATTATAGCAATATGTTTGTTTATTATGATCATATGGAAAAAATAAGTTTTTTTATGTAGGTACAGTTATATTAACTTATGTAAATAAAAATCATTCTCTCTTTAATTCGATTTTAAAGTTCGTAAAAGTATTTTTGTACTTAGCAGACAGATTAAATAAACTAAAAATGTTCTATAAAGGGTTTATAAATGTTCAAAATGTAGAAATTTGATATCATATTAATGGTTCTAAACTTATTTTGATTCTGCTTTTTAAAGCCTGTAGGTGCCTGAAATTTAAAGTAAATAAACATTTGAAAATCGTATTATTATAGTGTTGTCAAAGTTCAAAATAACATCATTATTTTCTTGGAAATATTATTACTATTATTATTATTTTGGAAACTTACGTTCAGAGTTGGTCCTATTTTGTATCTCAGACAGTTATTTAACTCTATTGTAAAGTTTTCGACAAATAATCCGGTTTATTTTGACATTCTCCGCAGCTAAATTAAATTCTTTTTGGATATTTCAACAGATACCGAGATTTCATTGTGGCAGTTTTAGTTGAAGCTTCATTGTAATATTTTTGAGATTATTTGCATCCTTATCTTGTATAGGTACTTAGTTTATTTTTAACTTGTTTATAATCGGTAAAGATCCCAGTTGATTTTTTTAAATGAAAACTTTTGAACAAACGGCCGTTACACTGCGAGTTCTTTGAGACAAGTAAAAACATTGTATGTTTATCTCTTTCAGATACAGAGTAAGCTTGAAGTTAGTGTCATCGAACGAAGCTTGGATACCATAGTAAACAGTACAAAATGAACATTATGAATTAGGTATAAAGTATAGTTATTTTGAAAAATAGATTTTTCTTTGATATGGAGAGCCTTAAGAAAACAAAATGTGCCAGAATTTTACATAGATACTAGATGTCCCGTCGAACTTCGTCCCTCCTCTGAACCCATGAGTATTTTTTATTTATTAGCTAAATTGCATTCAGTTTAATGAGTGTTCAACAGATAGTACATACCTACCTATATCTTTCTCTCAATATAAAAAAAACCTTAACATAATACCTGCTTAGAAAACGAACGACAATTTTATGACGTTTTAAAAAAAACACAAACGATTCCTAGGTCTTATGTACGCTCTTTAGAAATAAAATCACCCTTTTTACGAACGTAGTTGTTTTACACGATCGTGTTTTGACATAAAAGTTGAAATGGGAGCAAAAAACGCAAAAACTAAAAACATTAATTAATACAGAAATATAGCATCTAGAAAGCCCCTGTTTTCATCTAAACCATCCTTGGATAACCCTCGACATCTCCAATTTTTTTCATCGAAATCCGTCCGGCAATAAAGGAGGAGTTAGGTAACAAAGTAAACGGCTAGATTTTTATAGAGTAAGATTATAAAGGACATGTACACTGTAATAGAGACCAAAGTTAGTACTGTGGCGGGCACAAGCGAGTCATTCAGCATAGAAGTTGGAGTACACCAGGGTTCGGTTCTTAGCCCACTCCTATTTAATCTTGTGATGAATGATCTGACTGAGGATATACAGAGGCCATCACCATGGAATATATTATATGCCGACGATATTGTGCTGATGGGTGAGAATGTTGCAGATGTGCAGAATATGATGAATGATTGGCGAAGAGCTTTAGAGGACAACGGGTTGAGAATAAGTCGAGCAAAAACAGAACATATGCCATGCTATTTCTCCAATAACTTAACAGACACAGGACAACGTATTTACCTCCAAAACACACCATTACCCCAAACAACATCCTTTAAATACCTGGGCAGCGTGATAACACCTCAATGTGATGCGGATGAAGATGTCACCCACCGCATTAACACAGGATGGCTAAAATGGAGGTCCCTCTCTGGAGTACTGTGTGATGCAAAAATGCCAGTGAGAGTAAAGGGTCAAGTATACAAGACCGCAGTGAGACCCGCAATGACATATGGCTATGAATATTGGGCATTAAAACAGAAACACCAACAAAGCATGCACACTGCAGAGATGAAGATGTTCAGGCTCCAGCCGGAGGAGTAACCAGACTCGATAGTTAGAAATGTCCATGTCCGAGGATGTTTCAAGGTCTCACCCATAACCGAAAAGATAACGGAAAACAGGCTTAGATGGTATGGACATGTTATGAGACGACCACAAGACAACATGATCCAGAGAGCCATGGACATTGAAACTCCAGCCAGGAGACCAGGCAGACCACCCGCCACATGGTTGTCGAGCATCAATAGGGGCCTACATAAAAGAATGCGAAGTGGAGCCAGAGATGGCGTTGGAAATAAAATCTTGGCACAACAGGACACGGAGAGCCGACCCCAAATAATGGGACAAAGGCGAGGGCGAAGAAGAAGAAGATTTTTCTTTGGGGCCATCCATTAACCATGTGATGATTTTTTTGTAACTTTTAAGACCCCTTCCACCCCCCCGTGGTGATATTTAATAATGTTTCAAAATACCTTCCTCCCCCTGAAATCATGTGTACTTTTTAATTAGGTACAAAGACAGAATAGATTTGGCTTTTAGTTTACGTCGTTTTTTATTTTGGAAATGCAACAGTGTATTTCTTTGAATTCTTCAGAAAAAATAAATGCACGTGATTTTCTTACTAGCACCCCCCCCCCCCACCCGCCCCCCACCCTCCCCTACGTGAACTTTCGTATTTAGTGAAATATGGAAGGCCCTGAATTTTTTCGATCTTTATTTTATGTTTGTTTGAATGTTAATATTACATCATATTTTAACGTATCCTTTTAGTGTTCTCTGCAAGGTTATCATCGTTTCTTTTTTACTTCAACCATTTCTGGCTTCATTTTTATAACTTAAGCGGCCTTGATAACAACTAATAAAATACGCAATAGATACCAATTATTATTGCGATATATTTTTTTGGTTATTGAATCTGAGTTTCCTCCTCTAGATTATTCAATTTTGACCGTTGTTGTATGGCTTGAGATTACGTTTACGGAAAAAATCTGTTCCCATGTTTAAAGAATGGGTAAATATTGACTCAAGATAAAAATTGGAAAAAATTGTTATTACGATAAGGAGATAGTGTGTTGGTATAACTAAATATTTAAATTATTCACCGTATAATTGTAACTGCTGCATTTTTTGTCCATTAGTATGTGTGTTTGTTTAATTTATCTTATTTTTACTTTATCTTAATACAGGGTGTTTCAAAATTTGTGTTTATACTTCGCGAGTCGATGAAATAAAAAAAATATGATATCTATAAAAAAATGTACAGTGTTTGGGATGATGTTCCTTAAAATATCGTTGTGTATGAGGCTTCGTGTTTACGGCATTAGTGGAACGGTAAAATTTCCAACGACGGACAGATTTGGATTCTTACAAGCAGAATGGTTTACACTGTTTACGTTTTCTGTCTTTTTGACTACCTTCGCCGACCAGATTTTAATTTTGCTAGTGTTGAACCGGTTTCTTTAATGTTTGTCATCCATTTTCTAATGACAAAGATGCTAGGCGCATCGAATTGGCAAAATCTCAAGGATACTTCAAAATCTTCTACGCGCTGCAGTCACTGAATCGACGTTTTTGTAAAACTTTCGCAAGTACGGCGCACGATCCTCTCCCGAGAAATGCTCCATATAAACGGAATTTTCTAGAGTCAGGCTGCCTACTCCCTCAGATTTGATGCGTTCATGCAGTCAGCTAAACAAATATGTAAAATTTCTTTTGAGGCACCTTGTATATTGATATCTTCTTTACCTCATTAGAGAGTTTTCTAAAACAATCAATGAACCCTTTATGATCCTACTCCAGGGTAAGAAAGGCAACAAGTATGTGCTTGGTAGTCTAGCCTTGACTTTCATAGTGGAGATCGTAGGTTTGATTCTTGGTGCCAACCATCTTCCTCTTTCAAAACACAAGCTTTTTTTCTGTGAAAGATTTCCAAAGTGTATTTGTGTTCACTTTGAGTGGGACTAGTTTAATTTCTTAAAATAAAAAAGAGGTTTTAACTGCTCTCGATCTTGAGTTATGGCTGTGAAATTTTACCATACCAATCATCTTTAGATCAAAATTTTAACCAATTGTTTGCTTTTCGAACCTTTCATAGAGAGATTAACAGCTGCAAGAAATAAAAGAGGTCGTCATCCTTCATTTATACATAATAGATTCATTAGGCTAAAAAATAATCTGCTAATGTAAGGCTTTGACGAAGTTAAGTCGTCGACATAATTAAAAAAAAAGGAGTCATGGGTAGAGTTGCTAGTATTTTCTATTCTTATATTATTTTAAAAAGTACCCAAACAGACTAACACAAAATGTAGGTATATTGTAATTGGTTGGTTATCTTTGAAAACACGCGCCGTTATCAGAACCATCCGTATTGCGTACGTCTTATCATAGCAACGACCACGTGTTGCCAAGAAGCCGTTTCTTGCAGTCAACCGGCACCGGGTATGGCTTAAGAATGAAGATTTTTTCTTTTGTTTGAGAATTTTGACCAAAATATTTTGTAGCATCAAAATTATTGTGTGCAAGCTTTTGCTTATAAAAAAATAGTGAATTTTTCATCATGAACTCAGATAATTTATATTGCGCCGTTTTGTGGTGAAACGATACCTCAAAGAAGCTTAAACGGGTAAAATGCAACATTTTTCCCCAATTCGCATATTGATCAAAACTAGTGGTAAAATTAAAAAAATCTACTCGAAAACCATTAACTATTAGAGAATAACCGACCTCGGTAGCCTAGTGGCAAAAGCTTCGACCTCAGATCGAGAAGTCCCGAGTTCGATTCCCGGGTTGGTCAGAAATTTTCAATGTGTTTTTCACTTGAAATTTCTACTCGGGGTTGTAATCCTGTCTCAGATTGGACGGGACCGGTTGACTGGTAGAGAATGCTTCAAGTATTAAGTTCCGCCGGCTATACTGACACCTTATGTATAGAAGAGTGTTATTTTTTTATTTTTATTTATTAGATATCTAGTACCTTACTAAAACTGGTGGTTTATTTGGACCCATGGGTCACTGTAAAAGCACTTCCTCAATGATCCATGCTGGGCGTTTTTGTGCCAATTTACCCTCGAACATAATCTGGAATTCCCAAGCAATTGGAGTCATCACTCAAATATTATTATAAATTTGCTCATAATAATAGGTTCCTACCTACTCAAATCAAATATTTCCTTTAATTTGAAGTAAACCGGTGAGCAGTGAATTTTTATATATTATATCACGGCAATACCAATAGAAGAATGGCCTCAAATCTCTCACCAAGAATCAATATTTACCCATAGTATAATCTAATAGATGCTTTAGTAAGTCGGCAACCTTTGAGGTTCAAACGGTTATTTGCTGAAAACAATCTTTGTTTTGGCACAACATATTTTTGTATTGGCACAACACTAACAGGAGTGACGGGACACTATCATAGATTGTTGTGTATCTATTTCCCTTATCAGTAATCAAAATTGATATTGGTTGAATCAAACTAGTACCTTCCTACTTTAGCTTGTTTGCTTTATAGTTTTTAGAGGCGTTTCTTTGATCTATGTATTTTTTTTTCTCTTTGGCGCATCTACGAAACGAAAATTGAGAAACCGACGAATTTTATATCTATTGATGCTTCTTTTGTAATCCCGCTCTGTTCTGCTTCGACAGGATAAAATAAAGTTGGAGAGGCGTTCCTCCTCTTCTAAGCTTTGATGGGAGATCGGAACGAAGAACTTCCTAACCCTCACTCTCTAGAAAAACCACGTGTATTTATTAATTTGGTCCAATATTAAAATAACTAGCTGACTCGCCCGTTAATCTTCAACCTAACTCAGAATGAAAAAATACATTTCGACTTTTTACATGAGTTATTATTATAATGATAATAATTATTTTATTTTGTTACAGTTTATTACATAAAAACTGAATTAAATTTAGTTAATAATTTATTGCACTATGATAATTATTGTTGACACGGATACGTGATGAAGTTCGACGGGTCGTAATGATAAAAACAATTCCTATTTTATTGCGTAACTTAAAAAATCCAAGAGATGGCGGTGTAGTAGGAAATAAGTCACATATGAAACATGTTACGTTATTGTATATATATTGTTGCAGGAATAGACTCCATTTTAGTACCATATTTTACCGAATTACTGTGGTAAGATAATCGCACCTGACAGCCGACTTATTTTAACTACGCAAAAACCTTTCTATGTTTTTATCGCCCTGAGAGAATATGTGGCATATAATTTCGAATATATGAAATGAAAATGAAGATGAAATTATTCTCAATAAACCCTATTCGACTGAATGTTATAAACCGTATTTTATTAAATTTTATTTGTTTTAAATCTGTATCGATTGCATAATCATATACATATCATGTAAGTGCGTTGGATATGTAGAGTGCGTCACACAAAGGCAGGTCTTGCAAACGTCACCATGTATATAGCGTGACATATAGTGCATCCGACATTATGGTGATGAGATGTCTCTCTGTAATTGTTCACCTGTATACCTGGTCAGGCGGAACTCCGAGCACACATAATAACTCACGGTCTCGCTGCACCAGAAGGTGCAAACAATACCTAATAACATGTCACAGTACTAGCTGATAAAGTCCTATAATTTTAAAAGTCTTCATTTGTACGGAGTCAAATTTTGGTATGAAGTAAATTACGAGTGGAAGGCTAATAAAATAGGAAACTACGGTAAAATACCAGAATATTTGAATATCTAAAAGTTAGATTTTAAAAGGGCTAATTTTTTTCAAATAAAAAAAATAACCACTTCGAACTAAACAAGAAAGTAAAGACAGGCCAAAATCAATTATCAGGTGGGCATTTATAGCGGATTTACAAAATGCTGACCTAAAGCTAGGGTTAAGTTATGCAATTGGCGTAAGATAGAGAGGCTTGGAGAAATTTCTAGGCGTCCACACGCTAAAAAAAATAGAAAAAAAAAAATGCTTTAAAAACACTGTTCATTTTATAATTTTGATCGAAATACTAAGTCACATATTGAAATAGACTGTGCTACGACTAATAGTTAGACCGAAGTCAAGTGCAATAAAATTCCGCAAACAGTATCGCTTAGTCGGTGTTCCCATCGTAACAACGTGAAAGTCTGTCGTTTGTAAGCTGTTACCATGAGAATGTTGGCGGCCATTTTAATGCACTTGACTTAAGCCCCTAGTATGATAGTGACGGACAAATGGAGGGATCATCATTAATACTCATAATTTTATCATTTTTACACATTACCCCCTATTCGAATTTTAGAACGTTCTTATTAAGAACGTTCCAAATGATTTAGAATTAAGTTCACTCGAACTAAAATTCGTATTCGGAATTATGCCGTGTTCTAAAAACCAATATTAGTTCACCATAAATATTTTTTTGAATTATAATTGTCTATGGATCGAGCATGCGCCTTATTGGTTGATGCTGACAAGCGGACAGCCAATCGAAGAAAACAAATTCAAACGAGCTCCATGTTCCAAGTAACATGGTCGCCGGAAACTGCCGAACCAACCCGAAGTGTAACGAAGACGACTGTATGATTGCATTGGTGTTCAATGATAATAATTTGTGATGCTATTATTTGTATTACTTATAATAAATTCGGGGGAAAAGCTTAATATTTTTAATAAAAATAAACTTGTTTTATAATTATTTGGTTAAAAAAACGTTTATCATAAAAATATCATCAGATATCTTTTTAAACGCATACAATTAGGTGTGAACTACGATTAGGAACGTTTTGACAGATAAACGCACTAAAATTGACTTAAATACGAAATCCGAATACCAAAATGAACTAATTTCAAACTAAAGTCTAATTAGGAACAAATAGGAACGTTCTAAAATTTCTCGAATACCAATCAGGCTAACTAAAATAGGAACGTTCTTATTTTAGTTTAGTGCACACTTAATTTGAATTGGAATAGGGGGTAGTATCGACTAAACTGCGCTCAGATTAATTATCTAAAATAAAATAAAGATATAATAAGCATCTTTACACCTACACATTTAAATTTAAAAAAATAAAGTGATTTAAAAAAGAAAGTAAAAAAATATCTTTTGTACTCAATTTCTTTATTATTATCCTACGGCAGACAATTTCACAGATCAACGACGAACAATAGCAATATAAACCCTCTTATTCTCAAGCATACGTCTTTATCAGAAAATATCTATTAAAATAAGATTTCGAAACATTTTGACTTAAGTTAAGGCATCTTTGAATATACTTTTTGAAAATTAGCTTGATATATTAATATTGTATCAATCAATCAATCAATCAAATCTCCCTTGGAACTCCATTTAGGAGCATAGGGAGGCAACAAGAGCTCTCCATTGCGCTCGATCTTGCGCAATGCTTATGACATCCTCCCACACCAAGTCCATTTCCCTCAGCTCTGCCTCGAAGGAACGGAACACGATATGAGAGGGTCTTCCACGTCTTCGAGACCCTGATGGGAGGAAAAACAGCCCTCTCCTCGGCCAACTGTCATTCGGCATCTTCAACACATGTCCCAGCCAAGTCCATCTCCTCCCCATAATGGTAGAGGTGATGGGCTCACGCTGGGTGCGCCGGCGTATAGCGTCGTTCGTGATGCGGTGGTACCATCGTACACCCAGAATTCTCCTTAGGCACTTCATTTCAAAAGCTGAGACTTTTGTGCCTGGGCTTTGGTCAGGTGCCAGGACTCACACCCATAGAGGAGAATGGGCCACACACATATTGTATAGGACGTTTTAAATTTTGATAATCTTACCTGGTAGTAAAGTAAGCACAGTTGAATGAAAATTAGAAGTGCGCTTTATATATTATTCTCCCTAGTAAACAAAAAGGCACCCACTTAACTTAATATACACATTGTCATGTTTAATTTTTTTTGCTGAAAAGATAATGAAAAAAATACAAAAAAGAAAAGCACTGCGCATAAATGGGTTGGTATTGTTATTGAGTCTTCGTTTCATGTCCGTACGTAATCTTGGATTTTATTTTTTTATTTGAATCCTACGGCGCATTATATAGCCAAAGTATTGTGCTCGAACAATACATTGTAATCGTTGACGGGTCACTGCTTTGCGACTAAAGAAATGCATGTATTTATCAGAGGCGTATTCAGATTTAATCTTTTATTTTTTTTATGTCGGGCAAGAATATTTAAATATTAAAATAACTTCAGTTTCAGCGCATTCAGATTGTGAGTTCAGTAAAGCTTTCTATCATTCATTTTATATTCACTTGTTCCATATAGATTGCGTCTTTGTACGCCACCGTTTCCTGAATAAACGATTATTTTTAAGACAAATGAACTCGTGTATACAACGACAAAAATAAAGGTAAGTGTATCGCATTTTTAGAATGACCCACAAATATTTTTTTATTTTATTTTTATTCAAACAAACTTACAGTCATTAAATAAAATATTACAAATTTCATTGAATATGAATAATAGATCATTTCATTATGTTAAGTAATGATTCTTTCTCTGTATTTATACACACTGGCAACAAAGTATCCAAGGCGTATTAGAGGAGCACCTATTTCCAACAGGGAACATGGGTGTCGGAAACTGCCGAACCAACCCGAAGTGTAACGAAGACGACTGTATGATTCATTAGTGTACAATGATAATTGGATGCTATTTGTATTACTTTAAATCGATTCGGGAAAAAAACTGAAAAGATATGGGGGCCCCGTCCCCCAAACCCCCCCTTTAATTATGACCTAACCTAACCTAACTTGTTTGTATCTAGCTGTTATTTTATTTTTCTCAATTTTATAAAATGATTACCTATCAATACAGAAAATTTTCGCGATTATTAGAGTAAATGTGGCGTTTTTTTTTTTAAATACATACTTATATTTTATTGAATTTGCTTTTTTATTTTATGTTCTAAAATCTTTAGAGTTTGCCCATAATATGTTAAACTAAAAATTGCAGTTGAATAAAATTCACTCTTTTAAACTACAATATTAAAAAAGCACACGAAGATAAAAGATCCGACCGCGACCCCTCGAAATAAATCGTGTTCAATTTGGGTGTTATTCATTTAAAGCTTAAAAATTCATATATTTTTAAAAAAATTCAGTAGTAGATTTTTGGGCATATACGGGTTAAAACGCCTAGGAACGTTCGACTAAGGAGGAAAATGCCCACCGTCCGAAGATGCTGTGAATTCGGGTGGGGCGATTAACCTCGTTTTTTAATGACACGCTGTACCTATTCTTCCTGTAATACGCCTCAGATGTCCTCAACAAAAGGAAGGAACAAAATTTAACATCAAAGGAGACATTTTTTCAAGAATTTTTACTTCATTATCCTACGTCAAGTCAAATTTGAATATGAATGTGGATTTTTACCTTTTTTAGGATTGGCAGTTCTTGTGATTCCTATCGATATAAATTTAGAGTGGTCAAAAAATATATCAGTATCAAATTTTTGAATGGTCACAGAATCCTTCATAATCATGAATAGTATTCTTCTTCTTCTCTTTATAGATTAAATAAATAAATCTTTATTGGACACAATAAAATACAGTGTTATTACAATTTTAAAAAAACTACCAAAAGGCAGACTTATTGCTGCAAAGCAATGTCTTACAGCCAACCTAGATTATTCATATTTGTTTGTACCGCCGGTTCAGCTTGATGAAGATTGATTATATTAAATCTAATTTTGATAGGTTTTTTCCGATTTGACTACCACGGGCTTACACCCGCCATTTACTGCTATTTTGAAGGCCTGAACTTCTTTGTTTTAATAAGACGAATTGACTGAATCTAAACATTGAAAGCTATATTCTTCTTTTTCTTCTCTCTTTTTTATGAATTGTGAAAGTAAGATTCTTCTTTTTCGGTATGTATGACAGTTACATAGATAAGCAAGCTAGACTAGAACCTGTTTAATTAACTACCAATCAAGCCTGAAAATTCGAATCAA
Source organism: Mystacides longicornis (assembly GCA_963576905.1). NCBI lineage: Eukaryota > Metazoa > Arthropoda > Insecta > Trichoptera > Leptoceridae > Mystacides > Mystacides longicornis. Next base: position 2,644,137 of record OY756433.1, on the reverse strand, counting down.
TAACGTAAAGCAAGACGGGTATTAGCTAGTTAAAAATAGTTGCTTTGAAAATTTTTGCAAAGTTGTATAATATTCAAAAAAAGTATACCGACAATTTTGTTAAAAATAATAAAACTATGAATAGAAACTACTAAAAATCATAAGTGGTAAATAAAATATAATCCGAGCGTCAACTTCTTTGAACTCGTGTCAAAAATGCCTTGGCGTAAAATTTCCAGGGTCAGGATACATTAAAGTCCTCCATTATGCATTTCCACGTAGAGAAAGAGTGCCGAGTCCCTTAAGGGAGCATCGAGATATTAATATTTTGTGTGAAGGAATCTTATAACGTTCATCTAGTTATGTAAAAAGGATGCCTGTAAAGTGTCCGTATATTTTTATGTAATGGCCCAATAATTTTTAATTTTCGCCCGGAATTTGCGAATTTTATATAATATTATGACTCTTTTACAGCTTGGATGCTTCATTTTCTTGTTCTTAAGCTGAATTCATTTAGATACAACCGAATTTTGACAAAATATCGCTCACTTTTCCTGCCGGAACTTTTGACTCTTTACTAGAAAGGCTATTTTTATTTATCGTATATACTTACCATGTAAGAAGTAAGAGAAATAGGAGAGGGTGTATGAGAAATATTATGTCGGTGGATGAAGCGAAAGAAGTATGCTTGGATAGAAAAGAGTGGAGGTCCGTTCTCTCTGCCTACCCCTTACGGGACACGGCGTGATGGGTAAAAAAAAAAAAAAAAAAAGTATATACTTACCTTAATCTGCTTTCGTTATTAGGTACGCTCACCCTTTTTTGTAGATTTGAATGTTGTATAGGATCATCAGAAGTTGATTTTTAAATTTCTTTTCCATTTTTTTTTTCAATAATTATAATTATGGGCTCACTCGTAGTGATCGCAAATACATTTTAGACATACATATTTTTTATTTTCTCTCTTTCTTTAATAATTTTCGTATGGTTTTTTTGCTGTCCCAATTTGTTGTACTTATAGTAGATACCTTTCTATTACAAATGATTTTGGTTGTAACTCTTAGATTTGTAAGATAACAGACCGACCCCTCTTATTGGAGCATTGAGGGATGTAAGTAATTATTGGATTGTGTTATGTTGATTTTCATTCGTGTTCTTATTGTTCTGTTGGTGTCTTTTTGTAAATAAATAAATATTTCGCACTTATCAAAACATTATAATACTCGAATATGTAATAACTAATGGCTAACAATTTATTACTGATGTTCAATTTTTAAATGGAACAAACCACTACGGACTTACGACCGTCTTCTACTGTTATTTCGAAGGCTGGTTTAGTGTGATCACTTCACTTTAACAACGTTCGCCATTGTGTGTTAATGTTTCACTCTGCGAAACTCCTAATCATGAAAATTCTCGACAGGTTCAAAATGTCAAAAAATCCCATGTATACAGCAAGGAGATTTTTAATAATTAATGAGATAAAGATGTAAAAGTGGAAAATTATTGAAAACAAGAGAGCAACCAAATTTCAATACTGCGACTGCTGTCATGTATTTGGCGCCAGAATATGAATATATCAATAATTAATTTTATTAAAACACAAGAAACTTTGTATGTTCTACTTTATTTATGAATAATTATGCTAGAACGTTTTCGGGTGACCTGCACCCATCATCAGTAGCTTATTTTTTTTTAACTGACTTTTTCATAAATTTTATTTTCTATTAACTGCCATTCTACTACATGCAAATCTGATGCTAGATGTGTATGTAGAAACATTATATATTGTTTAATATTATTTTGTATTGAGAAAGCGCGTTTGATCTCGTTTTTAATCTATAAAATTTGAGCCGATTTAATACATTTTTGAGCTGATATTGATTTATTTTTACACTTTATTGAACAATATTTTGGTATGACTTTATTTTTGGTGTAGGTCACCCGAAAATGTTCTAGCATAATTATTCATAAATAAAGTAGAACATACAAAGTTTCTTGTGTTTTAATAAAATTAATTATTAATATGTCGTTCTACAAAGTTCCTCACGAATCACAGTTTAAAGTGTTAATGAATATATCAATTTTAGTTTATGTCTCATCTTTATTGACTATTGGCTTTGTTGGTGCACAAGGTGCTTAAACTATTATACTCAATTGGGAAGCTTAATGATATGACACACACACAAGCACACACTCCTTTTTACACCCCCCTCAGGGGCATAGGGAGGCAATAAGAGTTCTCCATTGCGCTCGATCTTGCGCAATGTTTATGTCCTCCTCCCACACCATGTCCATGTCCCTCAGCTCTGCTTCGAAGTAGCGGAACACAGTGTGAGAGGGTCTTCCTCGTCTTCGGGACCCTGATGGGAGGAAGAACAGCGCTCTCCTCGGCCAACTGTCATTCGGCATCCTTGACATGATGATATGAGTATACTATTAATACTTGACCGTTCTTAAATGCTTGAAATAAAAATAGGTAATAGACAATACAAATGTCAATGAATCGGAAGCCATTGATAGTGTGTTCGACCGTGAAACCATCGTACTATAGCACCAGCACAGACGTACGTCACAGTAGGATTACGTAAACAGAGTGATGGCAGTCTAGTTTAACGACCTTTCGCACGAATCACACTTGACCCGTGACGAGACGACACTGCGCACTCCGCTATGTTACGTCTTACCGCCACACTTTAAGCGGCTGACTATATCCGATACTTACTGAGTAATTTTATTCAGTAGCGGCGTGTCACGCAACGTCTACCTAAGAGCGTTTGAAAATAATACACGCAATTTTTTTTAACGATACTTTTCAAAGTTTTTCCATATTTCTTTTCAAACTATTCACAATGTTTTAATATTGGAAGTCCTTGAATTGAAAAGTAGGCAAAATCTGTATGAATATAATAACAACTAATGACTCTAACAATTCATGTACGATTTTTAAATGGAACAAACCACTACGGGCTTAAGACCGTCTTCTACTGTACTGGCATAGTGTGATCACTTTACGTTAACAACGTTCGCCATTAGGTGGTAATGTTTATGTCCCCGAAACTCCTAATCATGAGAATTCTCAACATGTTCAACATGTCGAAAAATCTCATGTATACAACAAGTAGATATTTAATAATTAAAGATAAAAGTTGGAAATTATTGAAAACAAGAGAGCAACCAAATTTAAAGACTGCGACTGCTGTCATGTATTTGGCGCCAGTTTGGCAGGTTTTTTCATTTATGTATCCATCTGTGAAAAATTCCATAACAACACAATTTTTATTTACGTGACAACCATTGAGTTTCAAAACATTGGTACGCAGTTTTTTGATAGAATTTCTTTCACGCTTTCAGAAATATTTTTTTAACATTCAAACATATTTTAAACGTATTTTTTGTATAAACTAAAAATTCGAAATCAATATTCATAGTAAGGACTACAGGACAACGTCTGTCGGGAAAGCTAGTTATAAATAAATAAAAAAAATAAATAAATATAAATATACCTACATGGTGTTATTTTTCTGTATAAGAAAATTTTCTTTGTTATCGACCTATTTCTTTAAATAAATCTCAATTAAGATTTAGGATGTCAACCAATCCACGAAAATAAACCAAAGTAACGATACCTACCAAACGGAAACTTTCTTACAACTAATATAATAAAATATAGGTATTTTTTTACTTTTTTTGAGAGGGAAGTCACTGGGTAAATGTTGGTATTTCAATGAAAAATATGTAGATAAACGTCAATGTCAAAAACACTGCAGATCCATAGACTATTGTGTACGGAAATAATATTTTATTGCATAGAGTATAAAATAAAATATGATATGTAAGCAGACGTAGTATTTTTTTTAACCTTTTATGCTTAAAATATTTCAATATTTACACAATACAATTATTATAAAAAGGTTGTTTACCTATAACAACACAAATATTTCAATTCATATATTAAATTACAATGATAAACGTGGAAATTGTCGACATTTTTTCGTAATACATCACAGTCTATATTGCCACCTAACTGGGTTTGACCTGGACACTCGGGGATTCGCAAAGTACGACCGGGTGTCCGGGCAAAACCTTCAACGTTCGGGTCGTAACTTTACTCAATGACCTTTTTTTAGTGAACTTTCACCTCTCCGAATACCAGATGTCCAGAATGACCTTTTTTTGGCAAAACTCTCAACCTTCCGGATACCAAATTTTCGGTTTGACCTTTTTAAATGTTGTGTTGCAAAGATGGCAACACTGGTCTCGGTGTTATTCCACAGGATCTAAATCCAAAAAGGCAAATCTTAGAATCCCCTTAAAAAATTGAGATTATGTAGAGATATTTTCGAAAAGTTCATACGTAATTTGATGATGAGATTAGCGATAATACTAACAGCACAGCAAATCGAACTATTTGTCAAGTTTATTATTAACTAAGAGGCTTAATAAATAAAAATTTCTTTAAAAAAATACCCAGGTACCTTAGTTATAGGTAGTTTTAAAAATGTATCAGACGCTTGTATCAAATTCCTTATTTTTATGAAAAAAAAATGTGGGTGAAGTATTTTTATAAGCGACTAAGCTTTTTATTAATAATTTTGTTTATGGCGAACCCATGAATCGAATAGGAGTTACATACAAAATTAGCAAGTTATTGTGAAGATAGATGAAATTAATAATACTGTTTGACATATAAAGCCGTTAAATAAATAAAAAAAACGATTCGTGTAATTTTGCCTACGCCAAAATACATCTTAATCGCAAATTGCGTGTAATAGACCAAATAGGGTATTTGACACTATGAAAAATAAGCTACAGATTGTGGTCATCCTGTTTGAAAATGGCCCAAGAAAGCTTATTTCTTTTATTTTACAACTTAAATAGGCTTATTTTTTATAAAAAACACGTAATAAAAATCCAAATATTTCTATGGAACTAGTCACCGATGAAAACGCCTTGTGATTAGTTGTGTCAAGGTGACGTCACACTATAGTAAATGACAGTCATCAACACGTTAGCAAACTTATACCAATACTATGGTGTGACGTAAAATGCACCACGTGACCAGCGCCATTATACAAGACAGCGTTTACGCGCGTTTTTTTGATATTTAAACTTTAAACGTGATATTCATATAAAATATGACATATCTTCAGAAAATATAAAGATAATGTGCTTATAATGTATCGTAGAATAATTTAAAACGGTTTCTGGAAATTAGTCAAATACCCTATTGTAGATAATATAGAAGTGAAAAATTACTTATGCATTATTTTTTTTTCAAATTTGCTCATAAGTTTGACTGAACGTGCTCACAAATTTACGACTTTATATTATAAGGTAACCAATTGACGTAAAAATATTATTGAAAATGAAATTAACATTTTTTTAAACTCAATTGTGCATAGTTAACGGAGCGAAATTCCACTGATATCAAATAGCGCAACGCCTCACCTGCGTTCAAACTGACGTTTTGTTTGGTGACGTTTCCCGCCATAGATAAAAGAATGAAACTATTTTTAAATATTATTCTAACTCTATAATAATAATATACTGAATGAATTCTCGGAATGTGTTGATAACATTCTAAGCCATAACTAAATAAACGGATACGCAATCATTTGCGATATCGCTCTAAATGTAGGTTGTACACTATTGCATCTTGTTAACGTAAAGAAAATTATGTAATGTACCTACCTAATGTCGTTGAAATTGATCGGAAAACGAACATCTATAGTTGCAAAATTGTAATAAATTAAAGGAGTATACGAATAAATAATATTGTGTGTATTATGCCGTGTTATATTCCTTCGAGGCAGAGCTGAAGGATCTGGATATGGTGTGAGAGGAGGTCATAAGAATTGCGCAAGATCGGAGAAAAATAATATAGAGATTTTGTTGCCTCTCTGTGTCCCTAGATAGGATGTAAAGAGATATTTGATTGATTGATTGTATAATGTTTTAACGATGCTATACTAACTTTTTCCATTTTGGAGAGGAGATGGACTTGGCTGGGACATGTGTTAAGGATGCCGAACGACAGTTGGCCGAGGAGAGCAATGTTCTTCGAGGAAGATCCTCTCACACCGTGTTCCGCTCCTTAGAGGCGGAGCTGAAGGATCTGGATATGGATCTCGTTACCGCAGCTGCCCAAGATCAAGTTGCCCGTACGTGTAGTCTTATGTTGACTATTGGCTGACTTTGTTTTTTAGTGAAAATCTCTGAGACACTTTGACGAAACTCCCCATAAACTCAAAGATATTGCCCAAGATACTGTTATTGTACGATAGAATCTAGTATCTAGAGACCACGCTGAGAAAGCAGATTAAGAAAACCTGATTTGCAGATAAAAAAGTGCTTAGAGTGCCAGTTACTAATTTTATTAGCATGACAATAAAAAAAACATAATTTATTTATTTATTATATATTATAACACTAATAAAAATAAATAATAAAAATAAAAAGAGTTAAAAGAGAAACAATAGGTACGAATACAGTTTTAAACATTTTGACGTTGGCTACTTTCTCAAGAGTGGGTTGCCATATTAAAAAAGAAGAAGAAGAAGGACACTCTTTCAGTGATTTGAAAACAGGTTTAATAATCTTTGTAAACCTAATCTCTATGCAAATAATACGTGGCTTATCACATTTCACTATGCATTCTATTTCCATAGAGAAATGAAGTATTAAGTTCGCAAATATTTATAAATTTCTTATTTTACGAGTATTATGCATTCTCTCTTGATATTTTAAATGTTTATCGACAAAGGATTATTTTCGTTATCTAACTATGGTACGGTATCGCACTGAATAAATAAAACCATAGACAACCATTTAAAGAGTGACAGTTTGAAGAAATTATTTTAATATTTATCTATGAATGATGCTTGCCCAAATAAACGAACAGGTAAATAATAATACTTGGTAAGTGAACAAATTGTCAGATTCGAAATTTAAAAAATTGATAGAGAATCCTAGTGTTTTGAATTTCGAATCTGACAATCAAATATCAAAATTGAGATAGGCAATAAAATTATCGGATATTTGATTTATGTAGATAAATTAATTTCTTCGGCAGATGTTTCTAGCTGCCTACCAAGTGCGTAAGGCTTTGTTTTAGCTCAACATAATTTATTACATAAATTACATTTATTGTAAATACATGTTATTACTGAAGCAACCAATTTTTACTTATAGAAACCTGTTTATTAGCATTTATATACATATGTACATCCAATCCAAATCCAAACTCCCCACTTAGGGGCATAGGGAGGCAACAAGAGCTCTCCATTGCACTCGATCTTGCGCAACGTTTATGACCTCCTCCCACACCATGTCCAGATTCCTCAGCTATGCTTCGAAGGAGCGGAACACAGTATGAGAGGGTCTTCTTCGTCTTCGGGACCCTAACGGGAGGTAGAACAGCGCTCTCCTCGGCCAACTGTCATTCGGCATCCTTAACACATGTCCCAGCCAAGTCCATCTCCTCCACATAATGGTAGAAGTGATGGGCTCACGCTGGGTGCGCCGACGTATAGCGTCGTTCGTGATGCGGTGGTACCATCTTATACCCAAAATTCTCCTGAGGCACTTCGTTTCGAATGCAGATACTTTTTGTGCCTGGGCTTTGGTCAGGTGCCAGGACTCACACCCATACAGGCAACACACACGCATCAAACAGTATACATTTCGTCTCGACACTGAATGCCGACGCCTTCCATATTTTGGTCATATTGTTGAAGGCGCCACTTGCCATACCCATACGTATCGGGAGCTCAGCCCCGAGGTCATCAGTGGTGGTAATGGTTGCTCCCAGGTACTTAAACTTATCCACCCGGGAGACCTGGTGACCATCGATGGTTATCGGCACCTGTTTATCGGGGCAGGTATTATTCGCCATGAGCTCCGTCTTTTGCCCCTACCACACGCTCCGTCTTACCTGTGGTCTTGCCTGCGCAAGCCTGGCTTGTCAGGTAAGACGGAGCGTGCGGTGTACTGTTTTATACCAACCACACGCTCCGTCTTACCTGACAAGCCAGGCTTGCGCAGGCAAGACCACAGGTAAGACGGAGCGTGTGGTAGGGGCATTACTGGCATTGACTCCAAGGCCAAGGCGTGCTGTTTCATCTCAGAGTCTTGAAACACTGCGCTGTAATTCCTCCAATGTCGTACTGAACAACGCTAGGTCGTCCGCGTACTCCAGATCGCACAGTTCGCCTATTAGACCATATACATACATAATTGTATTTTTTTTTCATATTAGATCACAAAAAAACCATATCACAAAACTTACTTATCTTTAGTGCTCCAATAAGAGGTATCTCCTGCTAATCTTTTGTACAATGTTAGGGAGGTAGGTACAATCAATGTATTTTTGAGCATTTAAATTTTATTTATGTGTAAATAAAAATCTTGAATAATCGAATCTCCACCAAAAACACAGTGATATATAGGTATATAAGGAATTGTGAGATACTCTATCGAAAGCCTTTGAATAATCGCGAAACTTTATCTTTGCCGACTAAGAGAACATGCTATAGATATCCGTTGTATTATTGTTTATGGTTTTTATCAACAGTTTGACATAGAAAGTTTTATTCTTGTTTCTGCATAAACTCCATATTATAATAATTATACCTTACCAAGATAAGTGAATAATATGTCATTATTTTGCTCGCGCGTGTGTGCTAGGTAAACCTTGAAAATGGCAGTGCATTGCTCTGATGCAATAGAAACGACAAAACTCTAATTCATTTATCAGAAAGGGACAGAAATCCTCTGCCATTTTTTCGCTAAACATTTTATTTTCTTTTTTTCTCGGGAATGTACCATGCGCAATTGAAAAAGGCCTCATTAAGTAATTATTTGAATCAAGGGATAGTTTACAAAATTAACAGTAGGTGGCGCGCATATCGTAGTATACCATAAACAATCGGCAATGGAAAATCAGCATACTCATACGAAGTATTCCATAGACCATACGTTTTGTCAAAATGTCTAAGCCGTTGTTTTTGTGTGAATATTTTTTTGACCTGCTATCCTGTCAGCTTGCGAATATTGAACGTTGTTGAACTTAATCGAATGGCTCTATGGTTCCCATAGCAAGTACACAGTAATTTCCTTTATATCATACTTAATTTAAGCCAGAACACGTCAAAATAGCCCATGACATTCGCAGTTTATTGTCTGTGTACTTTTTCTCGAATGTTTTTAAATTAAACCGTCCTCCGTTTGTCCGTTCAAAGTGAACACTAATACACTTTTTGACTCTTTCACTACTAATAGCTTGTGTTGTGAAAGCTAAAGATGGTCGGCACCTGGGTTCGAACCCACAATCTCCAATAAAACGTTTTTCACCAAGCACATACCAGCGACGGATTCTAGCTTATTTATTAACATTACAAAACAAAGATTCCTTTGTAGAAAAATCTTCAATGGTTGACTAAAACAATATGTTAATTTGATAAAAACAAATTTAAAGGGTAGGGTTGCCAGAAGCTAACAGAATTAAACACAGAGAGAAAAAAAGTGAAAAACAAATACGTAAGTACGTAGATAGCCGTGTATCTGAATAATTTATACGAAAAGCCAGCGGTTTTCAGTGGCTTAGCGTGACTGACACACATGTTTTACGTCTAGCATAGGACGTAAAATGCTAACAACCTCTAACATTAGGCACAATACTAACACTGCCTTTTTATTTACTTTGACGATTGGACTTTAAATGATAAACTACCAACTGTTAAATGCGACCATTAAGTAAACGGGTAATGTTAAAAAATTTTAACTACTTCCGAGCGTCAACTGCTATTATCAGCAAATATGAAAGCTGCCAAAGGTAACTTTTTTTCTTTATTGAAGACTGGCTTTTCCGTTTTCTGTGGTCCTAACTAGGAATTTTTATTTATATTAACTAAATATAATTTTTAAATACGAACTATAATTATTATGATACGAATTTCTGTACCTTAGAGCATAAAGTGTGGGAGTCACATTTTAGTAATTTTGCAGGAGAGAGGATTTAGTGAAACTTGAAATTTCAAAACGCGAACTTTTTTTCTATATGAAAAATATTAAATCTGAAAATATTTTTTTTTCACCAATTAGACCATGTTTTATGTTTAATTAATACAATTTTCAATATTCTTTATAATAAGAAATATAATGGACTCCCACACTTTATGGTCTAACAAAAATTGGACTTAAACATATTTTTAATTTCAAAAGTCACCTTTTTTAACAAGTGGTGACTTCAATATTTTGACCACTTATAGAACCTTCAATTTCGAATAAAACTGTATCATTAAGTCAAAATCGCAAAAAAGTGGACTCCCACACTTTATGCTCTAAGGTACAGATTTGTAAAGTGATAAATTATTTAGGCACTTTTTACCCCGTTAGCACACCTCCGCCGCGGATTAGCCGATGCGACGACGGTCACATCTGTCAGTTTCTGCGCGCCATGTTGAGAGTGAGATAGCATGCTCAAACACGTAATATTTTCTATACATTCATCTCTCTCTTGCGGTGTTTCGCCATAGATTACTTCAAATTGTATTCACACCTTCGCCTATTATTTCGCGGACCCGTGTGTTTCACATTCCGCCCGCTTTTGAAGTTGTCAAAATCGACAGAATTTTGGAGCGAAATTGAAGCGAACGTCATGTTTTCCATAGAAATCACAGATGGAAAACGTTAATTGCGTTTTGTTGTGGGATGGTTTGGAGAAGTTGGATGTGCAAATTTTCTAAATTTTAAGTAAAAACGTTGTTTATGTTTAAATATATAAAAAAGTATATGAAATGTGAAATAATATTGTGGTTTTAATTATTTATATTTCCCAACAAAACATAACCATAGAATACTTAGTTATGTGCATTTTTCTCTTTCGCTACTCGTTTACCCGCTAGTGTACTAACACTACCTGCGATTTCGCTTTCTGCAGTTTCGTGTGCCGCGATTCGCGGCGGAGGTGTGGTAACAGCCTCCATCAATGTAATTCCTACTGATGCACCTGTTTTAAACCACGTATTTTCCAACTGCATACTGTTATAATAATAACCGAGAGTGTCTTACTGTCAAATGCCAATTAAATTTCAAAATTAGAATTATAGAAGAGAAGATTAGGTATGTGTTTCAAGTTTTTGCTAATATCCCGGACAACTTTCTTAATTTTTTCATTCATTAGAATATTCTACTAACAAAAGCAAACATGACAAAAAGATAATTAGAAAGATGGTTCTGCCATTTACCACAGAAAATAGTGGTCCTTTTTGTATATACATACATAGGTATTATTGGGAAATGCTTAAAGAATCGCCAAATGCTCATTATAATATTGTGTTATGTCAGTGCCCTTTTGTATCATGACAAACCTCTCAACTTTGCTACATACAAAGGAACTTAACTAGGTATTTAATTTTATTACACCTTTTTTTCAATCAGCTAATTTCCCATCACTTTTTTTTCTACTCATATTGTGAAGATTATCTCTACGATTTACAGTGGTTAATTTATATTATCTAAACTTTATTGATCATCCATTACTATAGCATGAATTGACATAGATAATGGGACATTATCACCACGTGTTGCGCTTGGTATTATTGTTTCAATGCAACTAAAGTTTATTGCTGGAAATATCATGAATTAATTGTCATCATCGTGAATACAGTGTGATACAGTTATAGAAAAGAATTTCTTCTGTGATACAGTTATAGAATAGAATTTCTTCTGTGCTACAGTTATAGAATAGAATTTCTTCTGTGATACAGTTATAGAATATACTTATTCTATGATTTAATGTAACCTAAATTTCCTTTTTTTGGGCTGTTATTTTTCTGTTTTAACTGACACAATCAGTTAAAAAACTATAATCTCAATAGAAAATACCGATATCATTACATATATTATCAAGTAGTCCACATTTTTAAAGAAAGATGTAAACTTTGGTTCGAGATTTGGCAGTCTATTTCGACGCTTATACATCCAACAGATAGCCTAATATGCATATAGGTTAGTGTGTATGTACATATGTATGTAATACCTCGTAAAGATCAGGGAAGACGAAACAGACACCGCGGTCTCTTCATTGTCATTATAATATGTACACATGAAGCCATATTGATTCACGAAGCATTTCAGTACTGTCACATATAATAAACGAGCGAATCTCTGTTTGTGTGTCGTGTTTTGGAACCCATGGTACCGAATCTTGGTTTGTGTGCCGTGTTTTGGAACCGATGTTAAAAATTAGGACGTTGACGCTTCTGTTCCCCACTGTTTTGTGAAAGCACTATTTATTATTTGTGTCCGATGTAAAAAAATCTTTGCTAGATAGATTTGACCAGGCTCTATATTATAAAACCAGTTTTTGAAAGACGCCCGTGGCGCCCACTTCTGGCTTTTCCTTGCAAACTTAGATTGGGTAAAGAGAATGCTGGTCGTGTTTCATTTCTATCACCAGCATCAGCCACCTTAGGAGGATCACCAAAGAGGCCTTCTGATGGTCCATCCTTTACTTATCGGGGTCTGCATCTTGTAATAGCCCTTCCTCCCTGTCTTACTCTTTAGACTTAGAAATTCGCTGTGTCTCTTAATCGCTGGTCTATTTGAATCAATTCTTGTTTTTTATAATTAATTAATGCAGTAATCAGATTATCCATATCAAAAACTCTAAGAATAGTGCCAAACCACATTAGTAGAAAAAAAAATCTCTTTAGTTGCGAGAGGCGCCATCTTGAGGTAAACCTTAATGACATCAGTCAGTGGGGCAGTGAAAAGGCCAATAATATTATAGCCAGCAAATCACGATGCATTCGAAACCGGCAGTAATTAAGAGCATTTGCAACTTCAAAGGCATTATTTTCAATTTCAATAGCAACCCACTGGTTCAAAAACTATTAATAACCGGTTGATATAATCAATTTCACAGTACACAGTCGATATAATTTTATATTTTTATGACTTTCGTATATTCTCTTAAGGAACTCATACGAAAGTCATAAAAATTCTATTAGAAAACCCATCGATCGATATTAGACAATAGGATCCCAGCATGATATACTCTATCAAATGCTTTCCTGAAATCTACAAAACAGGAAAGCATACAAATATTACGTTGACATTATCGCGTATTTAGGGGTTATTATGGATTTCGATGCATATGCTTGAAGGTGTTTTTTGGTCATTAGAGAATAAAAATGAAACAGAAAAAGCGGTGTAAAAGTAGAACATTTCATAATTATTTTTGTAGTAGTTAAACAATTTGCGGTCATTATGAGCTAGTATTGTGCACTGTCCGTATGAAACAACGCCGCCTGCTCTATGCCGATCTGTGGGCCTAGACAAAATCGCATTTGGCGATCGACTACAAACGAACTTTACGCCAATGGGTCAATTTGGTAGACAAAACCACATAATGACAGTTCATTAGAAACGATATTTCGATTTCGCTTCCATGACGTCACGTTTTCTTTCGACGCTCGACGACGCCATACATTTTGTACGTTCTTCGTAGACAAACACATTTATTTTGACACTTTGGCGAAATCTTCGACAAATCGCCGCCATCTTTGCGACGATAAGAATTATTTGTAGAAAAATAATATGTTGTTTTTTCAGCATTCGAGACATATTTATTAAATTATTTTAAATTGAAAATATGTAATAATATATAATTTATATTTTATACTTCCATTTATCGACGCTTTATTAAAAAAAATAACGTCAGTTTGTATTTTTTTGGCATTTACTATATACTTAGTAGTTTTAATCCACAACTAGCTGACCCATCGAACTTCATCCTGGCTTATAATCATGAAATGATTTTCAAAGAACTCGTCGTGAATCATCAATAACATATTGTTGGAAAAAATCAGGGTTATCAGGTTTTTTTCCCAAAAAATAGCGAACCAGTGTTCCCACTTGGTATATCTAAAAAGAATGAAAGTTCACCATAAAAAAGTGATTCTCAAGATTTGGTATCTCCAGAAAGATGAAAATTCAGTAAAAAAAGAAAAACGTTATTCCGAAAATTTCGGAAAGGACTGGTTGGAAAATTACTTGGAAAAATATACCGTAAAATTTTCTTCATACCGAACGCCGAACATGGTTCTAAAATACCGAAAAAATTCGGTAAAATGCCGAACACCTGGCAACCCTGATTAAGAGATGAAAGATGTCAACGGTGTACTTTTTTATATTCACTTAATTTTAATTTTTATAAATATAACATTCCTGACATAATATGCACCATTGTCGAGAGTCACCATAGATTTTTATATATAAATACTTTCATTTCGCATGGAATTTGTTTATCAGCGAACGCTTTGTTTCCTTGACAATATTAGAAAACGAGTAAATTATTATCGCCACGACGAAATCTTCGAAAACGAAGTACAGTTTCGTAGACAAACAGACTTCGTTATCTACTTTCGAATTTTTCTCTTTGGCGATGCATCGGCAGCGTCGATTCGACACATTACGTCAGACAGCGTCGTTTTTCTGAATGTTTTTTTGATTCTTACGTTGGTACCACTCGCGTTGCCGAGCTACTATTTGTTTGTTTACAAAATTTTGTATGAAATGTCATCTTCATACAAAACAAACGCAGATTCAATATTTTTTTTATAATTGAAGTAAAAACTTATCAGTGATTTATACGTAATCTTACGATGAACCATTTTTTCAGAAGTAAGACGGTTAGTGTTTGGATTTTTATTTAAATTGATATTGTTGAAAGTTCCGTTCAATATGAAAAATAATTTGATATGACGTAAACAACCACGTATTTTTACAAAAACAATATCACTACTGCTAAAAAATCGTTAAAAATAAAATGTATTATTTTTTTACAAATTTTTACGTGGTGCATTAGAATGCTAAATGGAACAATCAATAAAATCGGGACATCCAAAGACAACGGATAAATTGGAATTTATTAAACATTTCCACTTCCAATGTCCGTCAGAATTGAGCCAGATCAAGGTTGTAGCATTTTCATTAGCAAGCATTTTCTGTACAATAATATTTTCTTCTTATTTTGCAGATCAGTCAATACCACATCCATGTGCTCTTCTGTGATCATTTTATTTATTTCAAATTCAATATGTACAATATTAGTAAACACAACACAATAATAAAGCTATAGAACATTATCTAATTGTTTTATTTATTTATTGATTCTTTACTGTACATTAATAAGCATAAGAAACAATATCTGTGCATCCATGAGGTTTTCGAAGAAGGTCTAGAAGCTTTTCAGATTTTGATAGGGCTAACAAGAAAGTTTGCGACAGTGGAAAACTGTAGCTTGCATTTATAATAAGATAGGAATAGAAGGGAATATGAATGGAAAATGGCGCACCTGGATATTTAGCGAAAACAACTATAGACATTTACGCAATTTAATACACACATAGGTATGCTATCAACATCTTTCAAGAAAATAACAGATGTTCTTGTGAAACAAAATAGAGAACAGCATCATAAATGGATTAGTTGTTGCTAGTTCATTTATTAATCTTTTTACAACTGTTTTGATTTTCAAGAACATTAATTATTATCTCTTAAGTGTCGCTGTTAAAAGAATTAGTAAAGTGTTCATTGTTCCTCCTACATGTTCTGATTGTGAACTTCTATCTTTAGCTCTTTGGAATAGAACAGAGTTCCACCTATAAAGAGTCGATGGACCGTGGCGAAAGCAATCAGACGGCTTCCGTTATTATGTATTACCCCATGACGCCTGGTCCATACTGGGGGTCGTCAGGACCGTCAGTGTTTCGCCTGTCATCTTGAAGGACGCACTCATCAGGCGGTCAGAAACAGGTTCCCAATCAAGAAGGCGAGTGAAGGCATATTTACTTAAAAGTAGAGCGACGCCACGCATCCGTGCAGTTCGGTGACCAGAGTGCAGCATGACAAAGTTGCCAGCGTCTCTCTGCCCCGCCCTAGGTTGCAGGCTAGCTCAGCCCCAGGATACCCAGTCCATAGTCTCCCACCAACTTGGCAGCAACAAGCTCCCCGGCCGCCCTCGAGTGCGGAGTGCGGATATTCAGGGCTCCGATCATTACGCCCTTGTTTTTTAAACGATCCGGGGTCATTTCTGGGGGAAACGAGCTACCTGAACCCCCCCCCTGGTGGGGTCCAGGCAATGGGGTGGGATTTCTGAACAATGGGGTGTATAATTTATTACCTTTATTTTATTGTAAAACATAATTAAAATGTTAGTAAATATTTTATTTTAGAAAATTTCCTTTCAAAGTGTCGAATTTTTAACAAACGAATTATTTTTCTTCGTTATCTACAAAGATTTCTTATCGTCAAAAAGATGGCGGCGAAGTCGAAGAATTCGACAAATATTGACGAAGAATTCGCCGAACTGTCAAAATTAAATGGGTTTGTCTACGCATTACATATATGATTTCATAATATATATGGCGTCGGCGCGCGTCGAAAAATATGGTGAAGTCATGAGATATCGTTTCTAATGAATTAATTAGTCTATGATTCGTGATAAGTAGGGCCAGGATTAATATGTAAATACATATTATTATTTTCCATATTTCATGGTTGAGTCCATATTTCACAAAAATATCACAACCGTCCATATTTAATGATTTTTTCACAATCTCACAAGATAAAAGCACTAGAAAATCCTTCAACATCGGTAAATGAAAACCTGAAGATTATATTGAATGAATATTGTATTGCTAGTGCGGTGGTACCGAAGACCTAAATCATTTATTTATTTGAATATCCAATAATAATTCCTGACAGGTTCCCATTATTGTTTTTTTTCGAATCCGATCTATACTTTGCCACAACAGTAAGCAGCGACAGTCATCGCCTTGTCGTTTGCCAGGACAAAGTATTGCAGGCAACAACTTCCCCCATCAATGGGCCCATTATTGAATGAACTAAGATGCCGCGTAGAATTCCGATCTAATATTTCTATTCTATTATCAACCGACAATACAATCCTTCTTAAAATTTTATTATCTTGCATTAAGGCCAATATTAAATAGTTACGCATCTTATTCTGTACGTATTTTTCTAAATCTAACTTTAATAAAATATAAACACAGCAATTACTATAAACAAAGATTTTGATATTTTTCATAATTAATATACAAGAGATCATGGCATGAACACCCTATTTTTAGGAGTAATATGCTAAATTAAAGAAGAAGAAGAATAATATAATGACATATCGACCATAGATCAACGACAATAAATGAAATGGCTGCCAACGTAACAATTAAAAATCATAGAAAAAAACGACGCTGTCTGACGTCATGTGTCGAATCGACGCTTTGCGTCTTATCGCCACGGCGATATAGAAACGAAGTGTGTTTGTCTACGAAACCGTACTTCGTTATCGAAGAATTCGCTTTGTCGATTCGAATTTACGATTCGCTTTCTAATGTGTTTTGTCTAGGCCCACTGAACATTATTTATGTGCCAATACTAGGTACATTCTAATACATGCGTACCGCAGTACACACGCGCTTTGATTCTCTCATTCAACTCTTGCGCTAAAAATACATCCCGGTTATAATGCATTCACAACTACCTACTGATAATACGAAGACGAGCGCGTTGTGTTTTGAACTGAGGATTGCTGGGTGAAAAATTGGCAAGCGAGATGGGCAATTTGCATTGTGAATGGATTACTGCCGTTAGAGAATTCGTGAAATATCTTCTTCTTCTTACAGCCGAGCAGATCGAGATCTCAATATTTACTTCAAATTGCATAATTGTTATACCTACCTATATTTTTTTCTCAAAAATGGATTAAATTTAAAAAATAATGGTCCCTACAACAACCACAATACGTTGTGTTGTTGCGAAACATGTTGCGAAAACAAAAAAAATGAAAATACCTAATGTTGTATAAAATAGTTCTATCCTGGAATACTTTTTATTCGTAGAGATGACACATTGTATCCATATCCAATAATTGTTTCCTGCTTGTTATCATTAAAATCTATAGCGATTCATCAAAAACTAAAATGATAATATGATAAGAAATAAATTAATTGTTTTATGATTTATGATTGGATTTAAATACTCATAATGGAATAGCGTTATTGGCTCTTCATCATTCTTTTTGGATGTAATGCTATTATAAAAAAAAAATAGTTCTATCAGACAATTTTATTGTCCAAACATGAACCATTTTTTGGTGACAACCGTCTCCATCATCAATACTCGTTCTTCTAATATACTCCCTTTTTGACCCCACTCAGGGGCATAGGGAGGTAACAAGTAACAAGAACTGAATGATATAACTCGACTTACATATGACTTTAACCCTTAATAAGGCCGCAGGTACCTACCCACGGGAAAAACATGATATTGAAGACATATATAACTGATGGATCAAAAAAGCATTCTGCATTCTTAGTTTTTTCAATTTCTTCTTCTTCTTCTTTTAAAAGCATGTGGTCACTATTAGGCCACTGCCTTATTGCGTAATCAGTGTATAGAAGTATGTGGTCACTATATTGCCATTGCCTTAACAGCTATTCACTATTAGTCAACAAATAATTTGGAATATGATATATAAAACAATCACAATATATTGTAGAACCTACACAATATCTTATTGTTGACCAGTTTTAGGTATGCAATACATCTATTCTCAAGATGATTCAAAATCTAACTCAAAATGAAAAAAAAAATATATATATATTTTTTTTAATTCACTTTTATTACTAAAAAATATAAAAAAAACAAAGGAAATACAATATATAAAAGAAATATAAAATGGTAATTATACATGTAACTATCAAGTAAAAAGCATTTTAAAAATTATTGAAAATAAAAGAGAAACTACACCAATTCATGATTTTCAGCATGAAAATTCTCAAAATCCAACCAATCCAAAATCTCTTGAATAAGTGTTTCGTCCAACCGTGGATCAATTGCTTGAATTAATTCCAGCCTATTGCTTATATCAGGTGTAGGGTAGTCCTCATCTAGGCACGTTCCAAAGAGTTCATCTTCGTCCTCTGAAGAATCTCCCATCATTTGGTGTAACACCTACTAAATCTCTCAAAGGCACCTAAAATTACAAAAAAATACGAATAATTAAATAAATGAAGTACATAATACATGTTTATATACTAACCTATAATTTATTTCTTTATTTGATACGTGCTTACATTATAATTGAAATATATAATTAAACTATATATAAGTTTCTTTAATGGGCCAATGTCAAATAATAACCACATAGAAAACACAACAAGTATGCAAACGGGCAATGGTCGAATATGAACCACATTATTCGAGTACATTTTTTCCCCATCAAATAATAATATTTTACATAAAAACCATTTTATTATTATGTAAAAACTCAAATACTATAAAATAACACCAAAAAATATCACTTATTTGTCTACGCTCTTGTAATAATTGTGGTCACGATAAAGCATTTGCCTGTTAAGAAATTTGTATTTTTATATGTGGTCTCTATGGAGTCACTGCCTTATTAAGGGTTAAAGTTGTTAACGTGACCGTCCAGACCAGGCAAAGAATGTTCATTTGACGATGTTAATTATTTTCATAATTATTTGCTCTAGCGCACCGATTTGTGTTTCAATATTGATTTAGGTCGGTGGTCGGAAACAAACTAGCATCTCCAACTACCATCGTAAAAACTTTATTATTATTTACTTCGTGATAAATGTTGGGTAAATATTTAAACTAAATGTTAGTGTAACATTTAACTTATCCAGTTCGCTCGTGATATTTAATGAAAACCCTTAAACAACGGGAGTCGGTGATCACGCGTAGAATACACAACCAATGAAACAATAGAAATTAAAAATTACAAAATTTTTAATGCCAAAATTGCATTAATAATAATGCGATGTTTAGACAAGTCATAAGCTCCAAAGAATTGTGCAACAGAGGACATCCAATAGAGGCCACAATATCCGGCACCCAAGTCTGCTTCTTTGGTTCGTGATGCATGGTTCGTTAGTTACCTAATGCCTAATGTCTCCAATCGTCTATGTCATCCGCATCATCCGCAGCCCAGATGACTGAGTATAGGTATCTGTATGCCCTGCCCCTGCCACTTTTGCCCAGAACCCTCAAGTCCTTTTCTGCCTGAAAATTCGGAGACGTTCCCCTCTTATGCGGTTTATAGTTGTTGTTGGTCGTGTATTGCGTTATAATGGAGTCTCGTTGTATCCATGCATTGAATGTGTGTGTCCATTCATACCACTTTCTGCGTCAATTTCTACTTCTTCTTACAATATCCGCACATACCTCTCTTAATTGGGTGTTTCTCTTACGATATCTTAGTGGTTTGCCAGCTATACCGACTAAGTATCTCTTTAATGATCATTGATAATAATACTTTTTTCCAGATTAGCTGATTTCCTTCAAGCGAAGTGATCGAAGATACCTTTGAAAGTAGAGTAGTAGCCTTTCCGTGATTCTAAGCCTAAGTGCATTGAAGATCGATTCATTAGTGTTTTTGGCAGTCGATCAATCGGGCAATCCTTTAAATGGCATTTAAAAAACGTTAGGTAATAGTTTTTGTCAGTGAATTCCATTGTCCAGGATCCAACTGCGTAGACAATTATTTTTATTTTTTTTTATTTATTTATTTCAACACACGGCGTAAAGCCATTTACATGTTAATACAGTTTGGTATACAAATTATTAACAACAACAAAAATTTGGACAGATCAAAGTGGGTGGTACACATTATAATGATAATCAGGAGTATAAAATCGCATCGCCAGTCATTTTGGACCAATGCGATTCTATATCCACCGTCAATTAGGATTAGATTATCTATGAGCACAACTGTGATGCATGTTTTTATTAATTTTATTTTTTGTTGACGAACTGGTAAAGGGATTATTGACTATAATTTTAAAATTCTTTGACGAGCCTACTGGGTGATATTAAATATTGTATGTACAGTGCCCTTGAAGTGCAATGCACTAAACGGCGCTATATAAATTGTCATGTTATTATTATTATTATTATTTGTAACACATAAAAAAATAATAACGATATAATCAACAACAAATACATAGTCTCCAGTTTTAATTATCACAGTTTAACAAATGAAATAAATAGAAAGTCAATGTGGTGAAGTTTTAGTCAGGTCAAGTCAGAAATAAAATGAGAACAGTCAGTCAGAGTTAAACTTATAATGATGAGTCAGAGGGAATAATATGGTAAGATGATTTTTATACAATTAAATAAAAATTGTTCATTTTAAGTGATTTCACAAAAAAAAAAATTATACTAAATAAATTCAAGCATGTGTCAATAAAAATTATCGAGAATATAAGGGTGCAAATTAGTTTGATTTTACTGTAATTAATAGGTTTCTACTTTATATAAATGTATTTATTTATGTATTAATTTCCTATTGTTAATGTTTTAAAGCAGTTTTTTTACTTCAATTTTAGCGCCATCCGTTGGCATTATAGTGTGACATTTATTTAGTACGATACACCTTCTCGGTATAAACTTAATTCCTATAACGGAAAACGGAAGTTTACGAACCTACCTACACAAATATGCAGGTGTCAACTACATAGGTATTTGTATTATATTTATGTAAACACTGATTAAAAATAAACACAACAATGCAATTATTATATGTTTAGTTTGTTCAGTTATCAAAAAAAAAATATATACCTATATATATAAAAAAAACTCAACACCATTATCTTTCGAACTTATTTTAAAGAAACAAAATATTTAGTTTTTTTTCCACAATTTTATTCAGCTAACCGGTTTTCGAAGACCGTACGTCTTCTTCGTCAGGCTAGTAGATGTTAACTAAATTACAAAAAGTGATCCAACAGAAAATAGAAGCTATATAAATCAAAATTAGAGAGACAAAACAATATTATTCTTACACACTAGAAAGAAACAGAAACAATACGGGTGGTCAAACAAAGGCAAGTAAAGATGTTATTAAGTGCTCCAAAACAAATTTTTAAACAGAGAGAGTTAATAATAACAAAAGACATTGTCGTTAATACATAGTACCTAATCCATACCTCGAAAACTGATTCTATATTATTATTATATTTAAAAGAGAAAGTTTTTGTTTATATTTTTTTTTCCCGAACCTAGATACATAGCTGTATGACAAAGAATGTAATAAGAAAGAGGAGACAGGGGTGGAGAACTGATACAACAAAAAAAATAATAATAATAATATTGAATAATCTAGCATAGACCTCCGAATAAAAAATATATATTATAACAAAACTATAAAATTATTTTATCTTGTACAGAGACTTAATATGTAATGTATTATACATGACATGGAGCAAAAAAAAAAAAAAAATAATAATAATATTATCAGTATTATATAGGTAGGCATATTATGTAAATTATAGAAATGTTTTATCGTCTACAAAACAATAGGCAATTTATTATACAGGGTTTAAAACTACTATCCAAAAGCAACCTATTATACAAGACCATTTTATTGTACAAAAAAAAAAATATAATAATAATAGGTATATAGGCCATAGGTATATTATGTAAATTAATGGAGATATTTTATCGTGTACAAAACAAAGGCAATTTAATATACTGGACATAAATTTAATGTACAAGGGTTAAAGTAATAATAATAATAGTAATAAATATATAGGACATAGGTTTATTGTGTAAATTAATGGAGATATTTTATCGTATTAATTTACACAATAAACCTATGTCCTATATATTTATTACTATTATTATTATTACTTTAAGCCTTGTACATTAAATTTATGTCCAGTATATTAAATTGCCTTTGTTTTGTACACGATAAAATATCTCCATTAATTTACATAATATACCTATGGCCTATATACCTATTATTATATTTTTTTTTTTGTACAATAAAATGGTCTTGTATAATAGGTTGCTTTTGGATAGTAGTTTTAAACCCTGTATAATAAATTGCCTATTGTTTTGTAGACGATAAAACATTTCTATAATTTACATAATATGCCTACCTATATAATACTGATAATATTATTATTATTTTTTTTTTTTTTGCTCCATGTCATGTATAATACATTACATATTAAGTCTCTGTACAAGATAAAATAATTTTATAGTTTTGTTATAATAATATATTTTTTATTCGGAGGTCTATGCTAGATTATTCAATATTATTATTATTATTTTTTTTGTTGTATCAGTTCTCCACCCCTGTCTCCTCTTTCTTATTACATTCTTTGTCATACAGCTATGTATCTAGGTTCGGGAAAAAAAAAATATAAACAAAAACTTTCTCTTTTAAATATAATAATAATATAGAATCAGTTTTCGAGGTATGGATTAGGTACTATGTATTAACGACAATGTCTTTTGTTATTATTAACTCTCTCTGTTTAAAAATTTGTTTTGGAGCACTTAATAACATCTTTACTTGCCTTTGTTTGACCACCCGTATTGTTTCTGTTTCTTTCTAGTGTGTAAGAATAATATTGTTTTGTCTCTCTAATTTTGATTTATATAGCTTCTATTTTCTGTTGGATCACTTTTTGTAATTTAGTTAACATCTACTAGCCTGACGAAGAAGACGTACAGTCTTCGAAAACCGGTTAGCTGAATAAAATTGTGGAAAAAACTAAATATTTTGTTTCTTTAAAATAAGTTCGAAGTATGTTCCACCAAGTAGCCACGGTCGAAAAGATAAATTACCATTATCTTTTATTATCACAATGTTCCTGTTTACATTTCTATACCGCTCTCACTTTGTGTTGGAGAACCCGCACTTCTCTAAACTTCTCATGATCCCGGGGCCCCAGACCACGGTCTCTTAAGATTCTTGAGGCATGATGCTTCATTGTCTCCCCTTTCTCCATCCTTCTTTAGAGATAATAACATTCTCTTTCCTAAGTAAATGTGGCCAAAATGTTATGTGAACAAAACGCAAACCAAACCTTGTTTTGGAATGCTCTACATAGTGTATTTTACTATGAAATAATAGGTAATAGGTATTATTATAATCACAGTTTTTCTATACCGAAAAAAAAAATCTTTTTTTTTTTTAAGAAGTGATTTCAGAGTCATTCTTGTAACGTGTCCGAACTATCTCAATTTTGATATTTGCTGCGATGGTTACTTTATTGCCAGATTCCTTTTTATATCCTCAATTCTTTCTATGTGCCAAAATTATGCCACATTCACTCGAAAACTCACTTCACTGTATTTATTCTACAATTATTATTATTCTCTTTTCACTCCGTCCATGGTTCGTCTTTGAGAATCGCGACAATCTTTTTTTGTTGCTACGGTAACTCCATAGACAACGTTATACTAGCTTCATTTTTTTTTCTTCAATTAATGAATCTTTGCTCACTCAAAGTGAACCCAAATACACTCTTTGATTATTTTACAGAAAGCCGCTTAAAGCTTGTGTCGTTAAAGAGGAAGATGGTCGGCACCTGATGGGATCGAATCCACGACCTCCAGAACGAAACTGTACGAAAGCCGGCGTCGTAAATACTAGGCTACCAAGTACCAACCACTTCGATAATATAATAAAGTAATGTAACGTGTAACTAGGATGCTAGTATATGTAGAATTATTTGCGTCCGTGCCTGAGACAGAACCGTGTAGAGTTACACTCGATGTCAATCATTGTACCCACTGTTTACCCGGATCTACACAACACTCAGTAGTAATTATTATTATAATAATGTAGAATATTTCGAGGTTTCTGGAAATAGCGAATGGAATGGTTCGCTAATTATTGTTCTATAACAACTGTCATCAGTTAAGAATAATATCTAGAATTTTATTATTCTTAATCTAGAATCTAGAAGAAAAGATATCACCATAGAGATCATTTCTAAGTATCCCTACAAATTTATTTGCAAGTTAATCATAGGCTTTCAAATTATGCAAAAAAACTAAAAAAGAAAATAAAGTAGGTACTTACTTACTAAGTACCTATCTGAAACTACAAAACTGTGTACTATAACATTTTCAGAATAAAATAGACTAAGTTTTGTTTAAACTATTTTTAATTTTTACAAACTTAATTTATTTGGCATAGATACTTACTTACGATCCGGTGTAAAGTTTAAAATAAAAAGGCCCTTGAAATAACACAAGGAGACGGCCGAAAATATGAATAAAATTGTTTCAATTGACCATTGAAAAATTGAACAAGTTTGTTGTAATGTTGGCTTCAAAAAGTTAAAGGAATCTTATCATTATCTATATCTAGATCTGAAAACACTAGATTGTATTAAACATTTAGAATGAAAAGAATGCTCACTCAAAGTGAACACAAATACACTCTTTGACTCTTTCACAGTAAGCTACTTAAAGCTTGTGAGACCAAAAATAAACCATCAATAACTTTAGATATAACATAACCTATACTCAATTCATCGAATTTGTTGGCATCCTGCAGATACGCCTTCCTTCTAAGTGGCTTTAGAAGATCTCAGAAAGACAAAATAATGAAGAGTTATTAACTAGGTATTCATGGCTGAATCTGCTTTCTCCATTTGCATTTACGGCAACTATAGACTAGGTACAGCCCACCTTTGTTTGCAATATAACACAGCTTAAACCAAATTTGAAAGGAGTTCAAAACCATTTCACCGCGTATTCATTTCTTTATTTATAATTTACAAGCTGACCCGTCAAACTTCGTCCAACATCTTCCTACGATAATTCTTTCCAAAATATCTGCTTACTTTCTGAAACATCATGGGGAATAAAAATTCCTTCATCAAAAAAAATTATAAAAAATAAAAATAAATTTACAAACCTCTTAACATATTACTAAGCAAACTTAACTCACCTCTTTTTATTCACTTTTCGCGTTCCAATTTGTAATCAAACTAAAATCATCTATTTTTTTTTCACTTAATGCGTTTTAATTTATAAAATAAAGCGCTTAAATAATGTTTGAATGTAAAAAAATATTTCTCAAAGCTTGAAATAAATTCCATGAATAATGTTCATATCGGTGTTTTGAAACTCAATGCTTGTCAGGTAAATAAAAATTGTGTTGTTATGGAATTTTCACAGATGGCGTTGTCGTGAGGAAGGCCGTACCATACTAACTGTAGTATTATAATTTATATTATTTCTCATGCATTTTTTCAACTTTGTATTATTTTTTTTCTGTTTTGTTTTTTAATATTCTGTTATCCAGAGCGGAGATGAATCCAATAATCCAAGCATCATAAAAATCTGTTAAGCCGATCTCGAGTTATAAGTGTTCGCAATAACCCGACTTTCTTTTATTTATAGATTTTATTTTTGTAATATCTATAGTCACTGATGTTGTATCTCTGCTGACATTCCTAATAGTTTCAAGTGATTTATCATTTCGTTGACGGAAGAGCGAATTAGTACTTGTACCGGACGTAGCTTAGTTTACAAAATATCTTAATAATTTTCCTTTGGAATAAAAATATTCATTATTGGAATGCGTTTCTTTTTGACAATGCTCACCGTTGTGCGTTTGAAACTGGAGACATGATTAATTAACACACGTCTAAAGAGTTTTTTTTTTTCTGTAGGAAACGTCGAATTGATGATGAACTGGGGCAAGATTTGGCACGTGTTTAGATTGTTTCACTCCACTGATTGGGACGTACCTACCGCCACGCTCAACCGGATAGTTTGTGGGTACACTCCGAAGAATATTATTTCAAGCGTTTCGAGTTGAAATGCTTTGATCAGAAGAACAGAAATTGTCCTGTCGATATGTTCTTTCTCAAATGATTGATGTGTGATCTGAACATTTCTCATCGATATTACTTTCTTACGTTCTTGTTAAAAATATGTCAACTTTCTAAACATAACTTTTGGCAGAAATTTCTTGAAGGGAGTCTATTCGTGCATGTTATAGTACGCTAATATTAGCATGTCTTGGCGATGGACCATAGTCTAGCACCCTAATATACAGGGACATATATATATGAACAGGTTTCATTCCATCAATATTTTCAAATTTTGAAGATTTAAGAACGGTTCATTCATAACTAGGCAAATTATTATTTAAAAAAAATGTAGTTGAAATATACATAATACTAGATGTCCCGTCGAACTTCGTCCCTCTGAACCCATGATTATTTTTTATTTATTAGCTAAATTGCATTCACTTTATTGAGTATTCAAGAGATAGTACATACATACCTATATCTTTCTCTCAATATAAAAAAAAAACTTAACATAATACCTGCTTAGAAAACGAACAAACAATTTTATGACGTTTTAAATAAAACTCAAACGATTCTTAGGTCTTATGTACGCTCTTTAGAAATAAAATCACCCTTTTTACGAACGTTGTTGTTATCAGTTGAAATGGGAGCAAAAAAAGCAAAAACTAAAAACTTAAATTAAACCCGAAATATAGTAGCTAGAAAGCCTCTGTTTTCATCTAAACCATCCTTGGGTAACCCTCGACATCTCCAATTTTTTTCATCGAAATCCGTCCAGTAATAAAGGAGGAGTTAGGTAACAAAGAAAACGGCTAGATTTTTATAGAATAAGATGTTGTAAGTTCCATTGTTTTTCTACTCATGGAAAGTCGATCGTTTGGTTGAATATCAATATTTTTACCATACTTATTTAGTTTTTTACCCTTGCTCAATAATTCTCGCTTTATTGCTCATATTTGGGAAACGCTGAGGCGGTTTGCATAAATAAACTCGGTTGAAAGAAGCAAAAGTTAACAAAAAAAAAATCTTCCTAAAATAACACAAAAATATTCATAGTGTTACAGAATGTGCTAAGTGTTGTATCGGTGTTTGTTTTTTATTGTAAAAAAAAACGTTGTTTATTTTGGATCCAACGTTCTGTCGCTACCCTGACATATGGGAAATTGAATATCAAATGGACGGACGGTCGCATACAAAGGTATACAGGGAGTATGGATACACGGAAAGTGACGATATAAAAACGTAAAAAACTTGTTTTGTAAAATATGTAAAATGTAGAATTAATTTCTTTAACGAACTGGGCTGGATGTTGTTTTATCAAAAAAAAAAATAAATGTTAAAGTTTGTAATTAGAATACTGTATATCTAATTTGATTGTAATATGTTCTGTTTTTTTTTTAAGTATTAATTATAGTCCGTAATATCTTACCCTAATATTTCGGTAAAATTTGGTTCTAATGGAGTGTTTCAACAACATGTATACAATAACGTAACGTGTTTCATATGTGACTTATTTTCTACTACACCGCCATCTCTTGGATTTTTTTTAAAGTAACGCAAAAATAATAGAGGAATTGTTTTTATTACAAACTTGTGACTCGTCGAACTTCATCCCCCATCCGAATCAACAATAATTATCACATAATGCAATAAATTATTTGATATATTTAATTAAGTTTTTATGTCGTAAACTGTATTTAATTCAGGTAATAAGTCAAAATTGTTTTTTTATTCTGGGTTTGGTCGAAGTTCGACAGGCGGGTCAGCTAGTTTAATGATAAATTTTGGCATTTTTCATATTACTCACTGAAGTGGTTGGATGCCTGGTGGTTCTGTCACCGACTTTTGTACTGGAGGTTATGAGATCGATTTACGTTCAATTTCTCTGACCATCTTCCTCTTTATATCTCATCTCAGGGCAATGGGGGTGACTAACTGGAGGAGGCGGGCGATGGACAGGGGAGAATGGCAGAGAATTCTGGAGGAGGCCGAGGCTCACAATGGGCTGTAGTGCCAATGATGATGATGATCTTCCTCTTTAACGACACAAACGTATATTTGCTTACTGTGAAAGAGTCAAAGAGTGTATTTGTGTTCACTTTGAACGAGCAAAGATTCATTAAAAGAAGTAAGAGATTCATTAATGAAGTTGCGTAAAACAGTGAGTTTTTAAAGCTTTCCATATAACAACCTCTTTTATAACTCCACTTAGGGAAATAAGGATGTCACAAAAGCCATAAATTAGCCCAATCTGGAAAAGTATCATACAAATATAAAAATAAGAAAAAAATACACATCAATTTTTTAAATTACTCTTTTACTTTAATTTATAACATTTTTTATTTCGTTTATATTTCATTTATTCATTCTGGTCTCTAGGCCTTTTCAGACACCCGGAGTCGTCAAAGTTTACACAATAAACACACATTATGTAAATCAAAACAATCAAAACATTAACAACTACAAGTAGTATATCAACATTAAAATCCCTCCTAGGTATTTGTAGTATTAATTAAAAGAAATCGAGAGATGTCATTCTTACATACAAACTCCCTGTATATTATTCTGTTTACCTAACTAATATCTAAATAGGGCAACTGAAAAGCCAGAGAAATTCTATCACTTAGTGTCATTTCATATTAGAGAGAAATAACCATGTTTTTTTGTTTTTTATTTTAAGTTAAATCCTCAATTAGTTAATACACGTTGGCTCCTTAGGTGGAAATTATGACAGACACAAACCGTCTTACCTATAAAAGAATCGTTAATCGTAAGATTACGTATAACTCACCGATCAGTTTTTACTTGATTTATAAAAATATATTTTATTCGAGTTTGTTATGTATGAAGATGACATACAAAATTTTGTAAACAAACAAAATAGTAGCCCGGCAACGCGAGTGCTTACAACCGAGATGGGCTATGTAAGATTTGAATGATTTCCAGTAGGTGCAGAATAGGTGCCAGACCTTTTTTTTAATTTTTTATGTTATATTATCAAAATATTGTTAAGTCCTTATAAAATCACACGAAACCTTTATGTTTTAGCCAAAATGAACTAATTTATGTTTGATCACTTTGAATATTTTCTTCAAAACGTCATTATATTTATCATAAATTTAGTTGATGCATCATGGTTGCAAGACTTGCTTTATTTGTTTAAAATTTCTATTATTAAAATGATAAACCAAAATAAAATGGACCAAAATATGAAGGTAGAACGTGATTGGACGGAAAAAAAACTTAAAAACAGTATATTTATTACAGAAAGCGTTGTTGTACACTCGAAACCATTGTCAGTAGACATAAAATCGAACATGGCGGGCTAAAATCTACAGAGATCAGCTCGCAACCAATCGATATGGGTTAAACTATCTCGACGACGGCTTGATCGCAAATTTTCTACCGCTGAGCTCTTTTTTTTCACTGATCAGAGTTTTTAAATAATGCAGAAAGTGTCTCCAAACTAGGATTACCATATAAAGAAATCAGGATTTTCTTTTAGAATAAAGAATATTGAATTTATTAGATTTTTTTTATTTATTTTCTACCATAAAATTCGCAGACATTTCTGATGTCATAGAATTCCATTTTCATTCTAGAAGAGGCTTATTTTCATTGTATCAAAAATAAGTTATATCTATATATTTCATCAAACTTAATATTCTTATGTATTGTATAATTTCGTAAAGTTTTCGGTCTTGTAATGTATATGCAGAACTTTTTATCAAATATCGTGATAGGAGGCATTAAATCACAGCCTTCCATACATCACAGAGCGTGACCGCAATGTAGCACAGTATAAAACAGCCTTATCAAAAAGCTTCAGGTTACTGAAAATAAAATTTCACCAAGTTTCAAAGACTTCCGATTAATTGGGATAAGAATTATACCAGTATAAGGGTTGAACTTTGTTGCTTATACATATATTTTTTGATTTACTGCTACAACCTTCATTTTTTATAGTTAGGCATATCATAAACGTTTTTTGATTTATTTGTACGAAAAAGGATAAAATTTCCGTCCCAAGTCCCTTAAATTGCATTAGGTACTCAATTAGACACACGGAACTCGATCTCCTTATGATTGAAAGACTTATGGGATCCACGTTCCAAGCATGGGAACTGAAAAACAGGCCAACGTGGCCGTAATCAAGGAAAAAGTAGTTTGGTTGCGAACACTTATAATTCGAGATCGGCTGAACAGATTTTTTTTATCGTTTTGTATTTATTGGATTCTTTTAGATTCCGGATAACAGAATAACTACCTATTAACAGTTTGAAAAATTCATAAAAATAATATAAAATATAATATTTAAGTTAGCATGGAACGCATTTCCTGCGACGCCAACGCCCTCCATGAAAAATTCTATAACAACAAAATTATTGTTTACCTGTCAACCATTGACATCAAACATATTGATACGCAGATTTTTGATGGAAGTTTTTTCGAGCTTTCAGAAATATTATTTTAACATTCAAACATATTTTTGTGTAAATTACAAATTTGACTTCAATATTCATTCACAGAAAGGACTACAGGACAACGTCTGTCGGGAAAGCTAGTATTAGATAAAATCAAAACTTTCATACTTAACATAATTCATTGTGTACGAGGCTGTAAGCTTCAAATCGTCTTTGAGTAGATATTATAATATTATTTTGCATTTGGACAACAGGGATGCAGGTTCCTATTTTGTCTAGAGCAGTGGTTCTTAACCGGGGGTGCCCGCACCCCTGGGGGTGCGGGAATGTATTTTTGGGGGTGCGGTAGAAGCCCCTACCTAACCATAAAAATGATTAAATTTATAATTTTTAAATTTCTTGTAATAAAATATTTGAAATCTGCAATAGTCTCCCTAATATTGAAGCTCATAAAAATTATGTATACCTACCAGTCGAGAGTCGGCTGGCTCTCCTGTCTGCCACCGCGGCAGCACCGTCGGCGGTGTTGTTTTGAGATCGCACTTCATAATATAATAAATCAGTTGCATTTGAAAACGCATCGTCGGCGCGTGTCGCAGTCAGCTGATCCATTACGCCACTGTTTACAGGGCTTAAGCCTTGCCGGAAGTAATAAAAAATCGTTTTGATACAAGTTCGTTGAGCGAGAATCATCCCGCGATCTTGAGACTAAAGGATTCAGTGATATTACAAACGTAAGAACATTATACATATTATTATATTACATTATTTCTAAATAATTAAATCGATTATAGTGAACCTCACTATGTCAAAAAAACGACAATGGAACGATAAGTATGCTGGTTATGGATTTACCTGCACAACCGAAAAAGATGGCACACAACGACCGCAATGCATCCTGTGTTCCAAGATATTTTCAAACAGCAATCTCAAACCATCAAAATTATTAGAGCATTTCAACAATCTGCATGGTGGCGAAAAAGCGCATAGCATGAATAGCCTGAAGTCAAAGAAGGCTCGGTTTGATACCAGTGGAACTATCCAAAAATTGTGCGGACCAAAAATTCAAAAACCTTTATTAGAAGCGTCATATCAAGTGGCATATTTATGTGCAAAAAAAAAGAAACCTCACACGATCGCTGAAGAGTTGATTAAACCTTCTGCTTTAATTATTGCTAAAACAGTATTAGATTCGGAAGCACATAAAAAAATCCAACAGATTCCATTATCGAATGATATTATACGATCGCGAATACAAGATCTCAGTGAAGATATTTTAATGCAAGTAATTGAAGACATAAAAATCAGTCCACTAAAAATAAGCATGCAACTGGATGAGTCAACTGATGTTGATAATTGTAGCCAACTTTTGGTATTTGTCAGGTATGTGAAGGAAAAAGAGGTGATAGAAGAATTTCTATTTTGTGAGCCACTGGAGGTGAATACGAGAGGAATTGATGTTTTCAATCGCATCAAAGATTTTTTTACTAAATATCAATTATCAATGAATGTGATCGGCTCAATATGCACTGATGGAGCCCCAGCAATGTTAGGCAAAAATTCAGGATTTTTTGCACACATGAGAAGAGAATTACCGGAAGTTATAATAACGCATTGCATGTTGCATCGTCATGCACTTGCGTCGAAAGCATTGCC
The DNA here is from genome assembly GCA_963576905.1 of Mystacides longicornis. NCBI lineage: Eukaryota > Metazoa > Arthropoda > Insecta > Trichoptera > Leptoceridae > Mystacides > Mystacides longicornis. The sequence goes on along the minus strand of OY756433.1, from coordinate 2,611,397 downwards.
TGAAATATTTAAACAACATCTAACTACAGCAGTAAATGTAGTAAAATACATCCGAGGGCGAGCGCTTAATCATCGCATTTTTCGTGCATTTTGCGAAGAAATTGGTGCTGATCATACCGTGCTCCTATATCACACTGAAATACGATGGCTATCTAAGGGTCGCATGCTTAACAGAGTTTTTGAATTGCGTGAGGAAATTATTCAATTACTGACTAGTCAAAACTGTTATTTAGTAAAAGATTTTGAGAGTAATGATGCAATGCTGAGGCTGGCCTACTTAGCAGACATATTTAGCCATTTAAATGAATTGAATCTATCGATGCAAGGATTTGGTATAAATATAATAATATCTAGTGAAAAATTATCTTCATTTATTGCAAAATTAGAAATTTGGATACGTCGAGTAAAAAATGGGAATTTTGCAAACTTTCCCTTGCTTGATTCTGTTATTGCGGAAAATGAAAAGGATACAATTATACCCGACATTGTAATACATTTGAGACGATTGAGCGAATCATTCAATGGATATTTTTCTACCGGAAATATTACAAAAACTCAGAGATGGATACTGGATCCATTTCTATTTGACTTAAATGTGATGGATGATAGTGATCTGAAAAAAGATCAACTTATTGAAATGCGAGCAAGTGGACATGTTCAAATGGAATTCGAACAATTAGAATTGCAACAATTCTGGTGTTCACAGTTACAGCGTTATCCAGAGTTGGCGAACGAAGCACTGCAGTTACTCTTACCCTTTGCTACCACCTACTTGTGCGAAATGGGATTTTCATCGCTTTTACATGTAAAAACTAAAGCGAGAAATCGCTTAAATGCAAGTGATGACTTACGCGTATGCCTTTCAAAGAAGGAACCTCGCTTCGCCAGTATAATAATGAACAAACAACAACAGACTAGTCATTAATAAAAATAATATTGTTTTGTATAAATTTTATATAATGTTTTTCAATAAACAATAACTTTCGCAAAAAAAGCAATTTTTCTAGACTAATAAATTAAACCATATTTTTCAATGGGGTGCGGAGATATATTTTCAGATTCAAAGGGGTGCGACTCGCTAGAAAGGTTAAGAAACACTGAGAGATTTGAAGAGGTTCACTGAATCAAATTTTAAAGAGCAGTATTTGAAGGTTTTTGTGAATATAAAAAAAGTTAAGTAATTAAAAAAAAAAAAACTTGATGATTGATTGAAAAACCACAAAAAAAAGAATGGCAGGTACCTTTATTTGCGAGGAAATTACTTTTATTTAATGTTCTCTGAATTTGTCTTGATTGGTTGATAGCATAGCTATTCAGTATCCGAATTTTGTTCTAGAGGTCGCGCGTTATTCCGGCTGCCAACCACCTTCTCTTCTCAAAACAAAAGTTTTGCTTTTTGTGAAAGATTTTTTTTTATTTACATTTTATTTGGTTTATGATTTAAAGATGTCAAAAATGTCTTTGTATCCACTTTGGGTAAACTCAAAATATTTTTTTTTTCTCAATACGGCTCATAACTCTCTATAGTATTACATACTATTTTAGTAGTATTAATGTGGTAATGTATGATAATTGTGGCTATGTTAATACGTACTTTAAAATGGTCTCTTTGAGCGATGCATAAATTACTGTACTTGCATGTTCCCTTCAACCGCTGTCATCGCACAAGCGGTTGACTCGACTAATTTGTACGGAATGTGGCGAAGATGTAATATAATAATTGTTGCATGTCCAAACATAACACTGAATTCGTACATTGATTCCTAAATCACTCACTGATGAGTGGAGGACCAATAAAATGAAATTGTGGATAGTTAAAATGTTTTAGGCATGTGGGAAGAATGAATTTACATAGGTTGTTGTCTTTAGCAACTTTTTAGACCGCCAACCTCCCCTTAATAAACACGAAAATTCGATACAAAAAATAAATACACGTAATAATCTTACAATACTTACTCCCCATGTGATTTTTACAACTCCCTCCGGTCATTTTATCCTCATAAAATATTAAAGAATTTTCAGTTAATTATTGATGGTTAATTCGATTAGATGGAGCATCAATGGATGTTCGATTTTTAAATGGTTAATTTTTACAAATCTGAACTGTATACGAGCTCACGACCATCTTCTACAGCAGTTTTGAGGACTCTTCTAATCACTGACCACTTTTTTTATGAGTAAATGAATCTTGCCTCACACAATGTCTATAAATACAATACACTTCAGATATTTTTACAGAAAGCTTGTGTTGTGAAAGTGGAAATGGTTCGTTCGTAATGTATAAAAGCCGTGGACTGAACCTCTGGGCTAATAACCAATTCAACAACGTTCGCGATAAAGGTGGTCAAATTATAATCCATTAAGGGATTTTCGTCATTTTTTTAGAGTTTTACAGAAAAAATAATCATGAATGGATAAAGATTACAATAAATCACGCCTCGGAACATTGGTGTTTTGTTAAGTGTATCTACCAACAAAAAAACACTCACATAATAAAAAACAAGAGCCAAACATAACATCCATGGCCACATAACCCACAGCACTTGCTGCAGTATGTAATTGTAGTTGCTTTCTTTTTGTGTTATAGACATCAATTCTATTACATTTTAAATAATTTCATTTATTATTTATTTATTTAATTTATATATGTAATAATGATTACATTTAACTGTACTTACTTTTTTTATTTTTTTATTTATTTCAACATACGGCGTAAAGCCATTTACATGTTAATACAGTTTGGTATACAAATTATTAACAACAACAAAAATCTGGACAGATTAAAGTGGGTGATACACATTAATGATAATCAGGAGTATAAAATCGCATCGCCAGTCATTTTGGACCAATGCGATTCTATATCCATCGTAAATTAGGATTAGATTTGTAACACATAAAAAATAATAACGATATAATCAACAACAAATACATAGTCTCCAGTTTTAATTATCACAGTTTAACAAATGAAATAAATAGAAAGTCAATGTGGTGAAGTTTTAGTCAGATCAAGTCAGAAATAAAATGAGAACAGTCAGAGTTAAATTTATAATGATGAGTCAGAGGGAATATGGTAAGATGATTTTTATACAATTAAGTGATTTCACAAAAAAAAAATAACAAATAAATTCAAGCATGCGTCAATAAAAACAAATGGGATAAAGAGCGTTGAAGCGGGTTATCGATTTGCCCATTGTCAATTATACAATGAGTGAAAGAAGATAATTATGTCAGATTTGAATTTGAGGAAACTGTCGGCAACGATGTCCGCACAACCATCCATCAGATTTCCAAGTCTATGAATACGGATCATAGGAGAATGGAACATATAATTATTACTAGTTGTCTGCTCCCGAAACAGAGACGTCTGTCGAGTAGATCTAGCTGGGATGCGGAAATGAATAAGTGCGAGAAGTTCCGGGGAGTTTATGACACCATTGATCAGCTTATGAAGGAAACAGAGGTCTGATATGTCTCTGCGATTTCGCAGGCTGAGCAATCCAAGTTCATTCATAAGGGCAGAATAATCTATTTTAATCTAATAGGATGCCTTTTCTGAAGTTGACCAGCCTCAAGAACTTTCTCTGCACTCTCTCCAAACTATTTACATGAATGGTGTAGTTCGGAGACCACACCGCAGAGTTGTATTCAAGCAGTGGCCTAACTAGGGAAACAAATAAAAGCTATTGAGATAATGTAGTGTTTATAATATGTGTTGGAGGGAAGAGGCACATTATCATTATAATGACGAAGGAGTGTGAAACATTATAATTTCAAAGGAATAGCCGTAGCGATAATAAATATTAGAGGTATGCCCAGCTGGTATCGTCTTAGGGATGTCAATAAACACATCGAAACATCGATGTGATCGTTTGTGTCATTAATTTAAGAATGTTTTAATCGTTATAATATACTTGTTCTTGTTCTTTGAAATCCGGACATTTTTAATCCTCATTTTGCATCTGCGTTCTCTTACAAGCAAAGCCTTACCATGAGTCAGTATTAAACTGCTTTCAGTTGTCCGCTTAAATTTGATTCATGTGTTCGAGAGTGTATGGATCATATTTTTGTAATCATTTTATACTATGTACCTACCTACTACTGATATTTTTATGGTTATACTAGCTTTCCCAACAATCTAGTTGTAGTAGTAGACTAGCGGTTACAACGCCGGCTTTCGTACTGTTTGGTGCGGACGTCGTGGTTCGATCCCAGGTGCCGACCATCTTCCTCTTTCACGACACAAGCTTTCAGTAGCTTACTGTGAAAGAGTCGAGGAGGGTATTTGTATTCACTTTGAGTGAGCACAGATTCATTTAAAAAAAAAAAAAAACTTTTTCCTGTCTTAACTATGAATATTATGTTCCAATTTGTGTAATGATAAATTCATTACCAAATAGGTACCAGGTAGACATCACACATACCACTGTGATGTTAATAGGTGACACGCTGATAATCGCACAAATTATCAAACAAATTCAAGAATTGAAAAGTTTATTTTGTCAAAAGCACTCAGAAGGTTAACTACGTTAAATTTTCTAATGTTTGCGCAAATTTCTTTTTTTTTCCTTTAATTAGAACCTTCTCCTGACAAAAAACAAAAAAAAAAACGATATTGCTCTAAACGTTCATGCCTAATGCTATAACCAAGGATAATAGGGCACCATTTTTGAAAATAGACATTTGAAATTGAATCACACTTAAAAAATACGAGCGATTTTACTGAAATTTCGAAGGCTGACTGTATCATAATTGTGACTTTAACAATCTTCAACGTAAGATAGTCTGTCATTGCGATTTCCGGACATGCGTCTCCAAACACATTTTATCCTCGATGATTTTTATAAACATCGACGTGCAGCGTACATCCCTTTTCATGTTTCCGTGCCTAGCTACTGTCTTGCTCCGACATTTCAACTGACAAATTAACTACAGCTTCTAACCGACACATAAACCACATTTTAAACCAACTCCAAACATATTATTACGTCACTTCAAAGTAACATTCGCCTACTTGAATATCAGAATTCACAATAATTCATAAGCTCCTTATTTATTTATCTTCATATATTATCATCGCATGATCTATCTACGGTTTCTTTATCATACGTAGCTCAAGTCTTAAGAACAGAAGGGCAATATGAACTTTCGATACACTCGATCTTGCTCAATATCAATTCTTCGCTTCGCTGCTAGTCGGACTCTGTTCATAGACCATTGTTCTCCAGTGTTGTCTGTACAGTGTACACAGACAGATGTTTGACACAATATATTATAGTTGGACCAACGAATCAGTCTCATTCCCGGTGCTTTTGCGACCAATATTAGCTTTTGACCAAACATGATCAAAGTATTTGAGTAACTTCTTATATCTACGCTAAAGACAAATATTATCAGAATTGTTTAGCTCAGTTTTGAGGGTGCGTTTCGGAACTGTAAAAAGAACTAAGTGCGTTTTTCTCCCAAATGCTTCCTTAAAGTATACTATTTATTATTTAACACTCCTTTTCTGTATTTTTATTACTTCTCACACCGTGTCCCGTAAGTGGAAAGCAGAGTGAACCTACCTCAACTCTTTTATATCCAAGCAAATTTCTTTCGCTTCTACCACTAACATCTTCTTCTTCGTGTCCCGTATCAGGTCACTCCGACGTTGGCGATCACTTCTGCGAAAGCTTATCTGTCTTGCGCTACCCGGAACAACTCCTCCACGCTTCTCATTCCGGTCCAGTCTCGAACATTTCGTAACCAAGACATCAGCCTTCTCCCAACCCCTCTGCTCCTCTCAATCTTCCCCTTCATAATTAGCTGGAGTAAGGTGTATTTATCACCCCTCAGCACATGACCCAGATATGAGATCTTAAGCGTCTTAATTGTCATGAGTAGCTCACGGTCAACTCCGGCTCTGCGCAGGAACTCCGAGTTTGTAACCTCTGACCTGGTTTTGCTTCAGGATGGAATCGATGTGTTCGATCCACGTCTTTCTCAATCGGCCACACTTTCCTACAGCTTTCCTTTCAGCTTATAAAATATCTTTGTCATTCTGTTTGCTTCCAAGCCCAAACCATCTCAACTTACTGACTTTCATCTTTGTCGTAACACTAACTTCCATACCACATTCCTTCCTTATATTCCTATTCCCTTCCATATCTCACAGTCTTAAAAGTGCAATTAGAAACTGGCGTCGCAGGCAGCTGACAGAGCGGAATTTTGACGACTGCTTGAGGAGCCAAAGACCCATAATTCATGAGTTGTAATACCATGGATGTATTCGTGGATGGAAAAAATTGATAGCTTGAAATTTTTTTTTACCAAAGTATTTTTTTTCTAAGGTTGATTTTTAACAGCGTATGTGAAAAATCTTAAGGAAAAGGTTTATCAGATCATGAAGATCAAGGTTGAGAGCCGATGACCTCTTTTGATTCGCGTTTAAAGATCCCCTTATAGATTGATAACATCTCTAGTTTTTGTACCCATTAAGACGATTCCTTTAATCATCAGTAGGCAGAACTCCTCTTTTTCATCTAGAAAAAATGTCTTCATTTCTTCCAGCGATTTACATACCATTTTGCATACAGCTTCTTTTGTTTTTTTATTTTAACTGTTGACCTGCCCTTTTACAAATAAAACTGATAAGATCAATCAAGATTGGGGCACGCCCTTAACAATTTCTATCATCGATTTTATTTGTTATTCTGTAAGAATGAGATAACTGCGTAGGATATGCGGAAAGAGACTGATTGATAAGATGAGGAATGATATTATTATAAAGGAATGTGGAGTTAGGGTAGTGACTAGTATGAGACTGAATAAATAAAGGTGGTTTGGGCATGAAGAGAGTATGAACGAGGAGAGAATGACTAAAGAATTTACAAATCTGAAGAATGGGTGCACGCAGACGAGGCCGACCTCGAATGACATGGACCGACCACATCGGTGCTGTCTTACAGGAAGGCCGAGTCAGGAGCAAAAGGAATAGAAGAGCATGTTATGCGTTTGTAGAAAGCGAAAGAGGTTTGTTTGGATAGGAAAGAATGGGAGTCCATTCTCTCTGCCTTCTCCCTTCGGGATACGGCGTGATGGGCAAAAAAATCTGTTTTACATAGATTCGATGGTACAATACCTTAAAACATACATTGTTTGTAATACGTTTACGTTACCATAGAGTTTTTACATTAAATTATGAAAAAAGGTAACAAAAAATGACTCAGAACAAAAAACTTAGTATACCTATAGGTTAAAGGTGAGAATATATCTCATCAAACTTCACAATTTAAAAAAAATATATGTTGAAAACTTTTTCTGTTCTCCAATCGTTTAAGTTTCAAGTGATCATTATTGAAGACTTGTCAGCGAGATCGATTTATTAGACTAAATCTTCACACTTTAACACTTTTAAAGTTGTACAAAGGTACATATTAACTTCTGTAATAGTTTAACACATTTTATTTATACAATGTTGAAGCATTAATTCAAACAATCACACTATTAGGAACGTAGGTAGGTATATATATTTTTTTGATACAACCATTACATTTTAAGAGATTAATAATAAATTATTTTAGTAAACTAGCTGACCCGCCCGTCGACCTTCGACCTAACCCAGAATAAAAGAATAATATTGACTTATTACACGAATAAAATATAGTTTACGACATAAAACTGAATTCAATTTACCTAATAATTTTATGCATTATGAATTAATTTCGTTGATTCGGATGCAGGGTGAAATTCGATGGACCATAAAGTTTGTAATCAAAACAATTCCTCTACAATTGCTTTAATTTAAAAAAATCTAAGAGATGGCGGTGTACTAGGAAATAAATCACAATGACATGTGAAACCTGTTAGCTTATTGTATATACTTATTGTTGAACGAATAGATCCCATTGAAACCAAATTTGACTGAATTATTATATGGTAAATGTCGTATTATCTAACAGTACATTTTTTTTGTTTCAGGTATGTTGTGATTCTGTACAATAAACTTTACAAAAGGAAACTGCAGAAATGCATAGTTGGCAAGTTGTTTTATCTATCTACTACCTATATATTGTACATAGCAATTTTTAACCTATAACAGTTATTAATAGACGATGAAACCATCCAATGATGTGACACAAACTGCTTTCGTTAATTTAATGGTTTAAGACCACATACATTATTTAATGGTTTAAGACCACGTACATTCAATGGTTTAAGACCACCAAAATAATGAAAAAAAAAAACGTAAACTTTTTTCTCGTGCCGGGTATCCGCGGCTTAAAAAATAAAATTGTGTTTCACAAACATCCACATTACAAAAACCACTTTAAAAACAAACTAAAATAAAAATTAATAACCTAACTGTGTGAAACATTTAAATAAAATAAAATGTAATAGTTCTGCTACCCGTATAGCATAGTAGATTAAACGATCACACAGTGGCGTACGACCGCCAGTGGCTTAGAGGGATTTTACGACTAGACATAAATTATTTATATTGTATTCACTTTTATTAGTTTTTTTTCTCGTCATTTACGAGCTTTTTACTAGACAATTCAGCTTTTTTGATATTCTACAACAGTGTGTTTATTCACGTCTATGTGTGTAGATTTAGTCGTTGTACAAAATCCATTAGAATTTTATTTACTGAATATAATATTATCAATCATATATTATAATATTATAAATTACTGTCTTTCTACCCATCACACATCAATGTCATTTTTACTCTTTTATAGCACCAGATGTGTGTGTGGTCCACGGGTATAGCTTCGAGAAGGCGGCGTTAGTCTATTAGTCATTGAGTTGAGTCTAGCTCTTGAGCTGCCGATATTTTGTTCTCAAGTTACTGGTTTCAATTCCCGATATCGAACAACTTCCTATTTCACAGCACAAGATTTGCTTGATGTGAGGTATTTATTCATATATTGTTATTCAAAATATTGTTAAGTCATTATTTGAAAGTTTGGGAGCGCGATGGTAAACAGTTTGAAAAACAGTTGCTTGTTTGTTTATGCCGGATTAGAAAGGTTGGAATTTTTACGCACTGAAGATATGTCCAGGAAACCATTAAAATTTTCATTGTTTACAGCGATTAGTATAGAAGGCAAATTCTCCCGTTTTGAGGTGAATGCTTTGATTTTTTTTGACTTCAGTTCAATATTAGATCTCGTTCAGAAAACATCTCTCCATAGTTTATTGCAATTTTGTTTCCTTGTTAATCAATTTATAATTATTTTCGTCGCGTTTTATAGTTTCTGTAGTAATTTGCGAGTGCTTGACGATTGAGCTATGGTGGGTCACATATCTAGAGTTTTGTTTAGAGTCCCGCGATTGTTTATTAAACCTTCCGTTTAATTGTGATCATTACTCTGGAAGATTCCCGATCTGAGCGGGGTGGCGTGGCGTGGTTGGAAAGGGACAAGTGACAGACCATACCTCATATGTGTGAATGTGACGTGTTTATTTTCTTTTGTGCTGTGTGCTTTTATTTTGAAGGTATGCTGAATTTCGGGTGAGTGGCCATATTTTTATTAGAGTGTTTTTGTTTCGTCGCTGGCAGCTACCCCCAGGACGATGATAGGGCACAGAGATATATTTTTATGTTGTATTTTGTTTGTTGCTTGGTTGCCCCCCGCCAAGCATGCTTATGAGCAAATTGCTCGATGTGGTTTTTTAGATGAGAGATATATGGCCGACGCGATACGGCATATTTATGAATATTTGTGATCTCTGTGTGCCAATGGATTTATTGTATTGCAGCATGTACCTCCCTGTATTGTTTTCACACGTCACATGTCAAGCACACGTCGCGAATTGTTATCTGTCATTCGCGGGTTACCCCATTTTCCGATACCAGTGGTGTGACCTATCTTTAATGTTTATTTTTTAATCCGGTTAAGAATTTCATATTTAGAACCTTCTAGTAAGCTTAGTGTAGAATTTTCATTTGTAAAAGTAGGTACATTGGTGTGTTTGTTACCCGTGAGAGTAATTTTATTCAGTCGAGCTATGAATGAGTTTACTAAAAGTTCGCGTCTGTCCGCGCACATGTAGAGTTTGTATTTTAGTTTTCGCCGCCGTGATAAACGTAATGTTATAAAACCGGTATGTGTAGGAGGGCTGTTGGCGCAAGCTGAAGACCTTCCCCACATGACTGTCTATGAGAATGGGCTGTTGCTGATTTGGACGCTTTTCAGCTCAGTTCATGAGGTTCACTGGCGAAAAGGTCGCGCGCTAAGACCGAAGCAGTTGAGCGATTTGGAATTCCAATGAGGAAGGACTTGCGGTTTAATGACAGCCTGTACGAAATTTGACTAGAAGGTTGATTGGTTCGTTTATAAAGTAATTGAACGTTTATTTTGATATTGAGATCGATAATAATTAAATGCACGCGAGATAGACATTGAAAAAATTGTTAATAGGCAGGATCGTTTTGACTGCAGCTAGTCGTGGCATAATTTTCGCGTAGTAAAATCCTGTCCTATTTTGAGTCTCTGCCGAAAGTACATTTAGGTATTTAGAGTCAAGAGTTAGATAGTTAAAACATAGCTTTCAGCCCCTGTAGTCTGTACACCATCAGGAACCTTTTCCGTTTGTCTATATACACTATATCTGATAGCCGAATTTCGGCCCCCTTTTTGGTACCTGTTCGAGGCGTGACGTCGCATCGAATTGGGCCAGTCTCGGACCTTCGGAGTTTTTTTTTTTGCCTGAATTTTGGCAAGAAGGTTCGTTTGACATGGAAGGCCCTCTTTCGGTGGCTAATTCCTCCCATGGACCTCGATCATGCTTATCAAATGGCGCCCAACGATAGTTCTGTTATATCACAGAGCATATTTAAAGAACCTTAAGACCCTGATAAATTTTAATTTTTTTTAAATGTTTGTGTTTGAAAAAAAAATTTTTCGAAATTTTCTTTTGTTGAAAATTCCTGAGCTAGTTAGTCTGATGTGAAAGTATATTTTTTTTTATATTTAATAATATTTAATATGATTTGAGTAGTGTTATAGAATTCAAGCAATTTTTGTAGATATGAGGAATAATTATTAGTTATCGAGCTCTCGATGTTAAACGTGGTTGAGAAGAGAAATTGTATGTAAATATTTGAATATTTTGTAATGTTAGAGGTTGCGATAGCTTATGTTAAGCCGATACTATAAATATGGTAGATAAATAATTATTATAAGGCCAATGATAGAGAGTTTTAAGTTATAGGTATAATTTTTAATATACATGATAAGCTAATATGAGTAATTATTATAAAGAAATTAAGTTTTAAGGTATGAATAGCGATGTATTAAGAAATAGACGTAGGATATTAATGGATTTTAAATAATTAAGTTAAATGTGACCAGGAAAGATAAGACTTGTAGAGATATTATAATTTATAAGTACTTAGATTATTTACGCAGTTGGCATTTCAATAGATAATTAGAATTATTAATGTTATTAAATTTGTGACAATGTCTATAATCAATTAGGTGGCTTCAAAGTTTATGAACCGTCTGAAATTTTTTTGAGGAATCACTTCAAGTAGGTATGTAGTTTAAAAAAAAAGGCATTGTTTTATAATAGACATAAATTACAGGATTTGTTGTAGCGCATAATATCTGGTTGTAAATAATAATCATAGTATTTTTATGATTTTAAAGTTGATAATAACGAATGGTGGTTTACCCTCATAATAATTGACAAATCCGAGAATTTTGGACATACCTAGTTACAATAATAATATCATATTGTGTACAATAACGATGTTTCTTAAAATGTTTTAGCAAAAGTAGTTTATTTTAGTAGCAGAGAATTTTTTGGGATTTACTTATAAAAATGTCAAGGAAATGAATGGATTAGAATTTACAGTAGTTTTGGATTATGAATATTGAAATATTTGGCAACCTTTTTTATATTTAATATCTGTTGTGTGAAAGTTGATTTTTTATAAATTATTTGATTTTGAGTGTTTTGATTAGAGCCTAGGAATATTATGGTGAAGGTTAGATAAGAACTGTAAATATCTGAGGATTTTAGCATAATAATAGTGTTTTAAGTGTCAATCAGCCAATTTGCGCATAGATTTTTGATATGCTTATCGGCGTAACAATTTAAATAATTATTATAATAAATACTAACAGCACGGATTATGGGTGGATAGGAAAAAAATATTGTACAATCGTTAAAGAGAGGGTGGAATTGTTTTATTTTTTTGTAATGATCGATTGGTACAATGTATTTTTTTATGTTGAAATTAAAGAAACAATATTTTGAATAAAAAAAGGATTGGCGAATTGATGTGAGGTATTTATTCATATATTGTTATTCAAAATATTGTTAAGTCATTATTTGAAAGTTTGGGAGCGCGATGGTAAACAGTTTGAAAAACAGTTGCTTGTTTGTTTATGCCGGATTAGAAAGGTTGGAATTTTTACGCACTGAAGATATGTCCAGGAAACCATTAAAATTTTCATTGTTTACAGCGATTAGTATAGAAGGCAAATTCTCCCGTTTTGAGGTGAATGCTTTGATTTTTTTTGACTTCAGTTCAATATTAGATCTCGTTCAGAAAACATCTCTCCATAGTTTATTGCAATTTTGTTTCCTTGTTAATCAATTTATAATTATTTTCGTCGCGTTTTATAGTTTCTGTAGTAATTTGCGAGTGCTTGACGATTGAGCTATGGTGGGTCACATATCTAGAGTTTTGTTTAGAGTCCCGCGATTGTTTATTAAACCTTCCGTTTAATTGTGATCATTACTCTGGAAGATTCCCGATCTGAGCGGGGTGGCGTGGCGTGGTTGGAAAGGGACAAGTGACAGACCATACCTCATATGTGTGAATGTGACGTGTTTATTTTCTTTTGTGCTGTGTGCTTTTATTTTGAAGGTATGCTGAATTTCGGGTGAGTGGCCATATTTTTATTAGAGTGTTTTTGTTTCGTCGCTGGCAGCTACCCCCAGGACGATGATAGGGCACAGAGATATATTTTTATGTTGTATTTTGTTTGTTGCTTGGTTGCCCCCCGCCAAGCATGCTTATGAGCAAATTGCTCGATGTGGTTTTTTAGATGAGAGATATATGGCCGACGCGATACGGCATATTTATGAATATTTGTGATCTCTGTGTGCCAATGGATTTATTGTATTGCAGCATGTACCTCCCTGTATTGTTTTCACACGTCACATGTCAAGCACACGTCGCGAATTGTTATCTGTCATTCGCGGGTTACCCCATTTTCCGATACCAGTGGTGTGACCTATCTTTAATGTTTATTTTTTAATCCGGTTAAGAATTTCATATTTAGAACCTTCTAGTAAGCTTAGTGTAGAATTTTCATTTGTAAAAGTAGGTACATTGGTGTGTTTGTTACCCGTGAGAGTAATTTTATTCAGTCGAGCTATGAATGAGTTTACTAAAAGTTCGCGTCTGTCCGCGCACATGTAGAGTTTGTATTTTAGTTTTCGCCGCCGTGATAAACGTAATGTTATAAAACCGGTATGTGTAGGAGGGCTGTTGGCGCAAGCTGAAGACCTTCCCCACATGACTGTCTATGAGAATGGGCTGTTGCTGATTTGGACGCTTTTCAGCTCAGTTCATGAGGTTCACTGGCGAAAAGGTCGCGCGCTAAGACCGAAGCAGTTGAGCGATTTGGAATTCCAATGAGGAAGGACTTGCGGTTTAATGACAGCCTGTACGAAATTTGACTAGAAGGTTGATTGGTTCGTTTATAAAGTAATTGAACGTTTATTTTGATATTGAGATCGATAATAATTAAATGCACGCGAGATAGACATTGAAAAAATTGTTAATAGGCAGGATCGTTTTGACTGCAGCTAGTCGTGGCATAATTTTCGCGTAGTAAAATCCTGTCCTATTTTGAGTCTCTGCCGAAAGTACATTTAGGTATTTAGAGTCAAGAGTTAGATAGTTAAAACATAGCTTTCAGCCCCTGTAGTCTGTACACCATCAGGAACCTTTTCCGTTTGTCTATATACACTATATCTGATAGCCGAATTTCGGCCCCCTTTTTGGTACCTGTTCGAGGCGTGACGTCGCATCGAATTGGGCCAGTCTCGGACCTTCGGAGTTTTTTTTTTTTTGCCTGAATTTTGGCAAGAAGGTTCGTTTGACATGGAAGGCCCTCTTTCGGTGGCTAATTCCTCCCATGGACCTCGATCATGCTTATCATGCTATCTTTGATTTCAAAAGTGTATTTGTGATCATTCTGGGTAAGCACAGAATCATTTGAAAAATGTTAAACAATTATTGTATTGGTAGCCTTGTGGCAATAATACTCCATCTTAAGATCAAGAGGTGCCGGGTACGATCCCGGTCGGGTTTATTTCACTTGAAATTTCTGCTCGGTGTTGGAATACTGTCTTAGATTGGATGGGACTGGTTGACTGATAGAGAATGCTGGAAAGTGTTAAGTTACGCCGGCTTATGTATATAGTAGTGTTATTTATTTATATTTATGTTATAATTTGTATACCTAGAGTTTTTTAAGGTATAAAAAAGACTACTGAAAGAGTTAAATACATTTAACCTTTGACTGGACCAAATACCATTGCAGTCACCCACCTTTCCCATAGGTATTGAGAGAGTTCCGCCGGATATGAAACAAAAAGGATTTAAAGATTATACCTTTCGGATGGGGGTTAAGAGGAAAAATCCGAGGCAACGACCCCTATCATAATATGATGGTCGGGTCAGACCTTAATCCAGCTCAGATATTATATTGGGGTAGTGATGTTTTATTTTTTAAACTATACGTAAAATAATGAGAGATATTATACAAGAAAACAAGTTTTTAACAACACGCGTACCTACATCACCTTTTGCAACTATAATAAATTTAAATGTCAAGCTAATGCATAATATAATGGTTGAATATTGTTGAATATTACGCGTGGTCGGTGCTTCTATACAGAGCTGAAACGTGGATGCTCAAGGTAAATACGATGAACAATATTAAAACTACTCTGACAGCAGTCGCAGTCTTTAAGTTTGGTTGCTCTCTTATTCTCAATAATTTCCAACTTTTATCTCTGTATCTCATTAATTATTATACGTATTATATCAATTTGTTGTATACATGAGATTTTTCGACATGTTCGAACTGTCGAGAATTCTCATGATCGGGAGTTTCGGAGACTCAAATTTATATTGTTACCACCTAATGGCGAACGTTGTTAACGTTAAGTGATCACACTAAGCCAACCATCGAAACAATAATAGAAGACGGTCGTAAGCCCGTAGTGGGTTGTTCCATTTAAAAATCGAACATCAGTAATGAATTGTTAGAGTCATTAGTTGTTACATATTCGTTAAAAATACTCCTTGAATGTTCTCTCCAATTAGTAAAAATTCAATTGTACAACAGGAATAAAAATTTCGATAGTTAAATTCAGAACGGTATTTCGTAATTGTATAAAAATTGTAACTATAATACAAAAAAAAATGTTCCAAATATTTTGAAATAACAACGAACAAAATTGTATACTGGAAATAAGAAACGCACTAAGTATCAGAAAATTCATATTGAGATAATCGAATTAAACTGATTTCCCCCCTTTATGGTACCATGAAGATTTTTGGATTTGTTTTTTTTAAGCTTTTAGATCATGGATACGAAGTATTGCGCAATGTTTGGGTTTTTGCCAATGGTTAAAAGAACATTTCCTCATACTCAACTCATTTTTTTATTTTTGGTACTTAGTATGTATTTTGGAAGGAAGACCCTTTCATACTGTGTTCCGCTCCTTCGAAGCAGAGCTGAGGGATTTGGACATGATGTGGGAGAAGACATGGAGAGTTGCGCAAGATCGAGCGCAATGGAGAGCTCTTGTTCCCTCCCTATGCTCCTGAGTGGGGTGTAAAAGAGACAATTGATTGATTGAGTGCGTATTTTATTTCCAGTATACCAATAATTGAAATGTTTGTTGTTATTGTAAAAAGTACCTATAAATTGAAACGACAATGCGGAGCAATAAATCAATGAAAATTAAAAAAAAAGTCAATACAGAAGGAAATAATGTAGTATTAAAATTCAGAAAGAAAAATTTTCTTTAGAAATATATGTAATAAAATGTTCAAAAGTAAAAGTTCGGAACGTTGATTTTAATAGTGATTTTCCGAATAGTAAAAGTATGTTATTTATACGTCATCTGATCTTATATTTAATATACCTACATATTTCAAAGCACGTGTGGCCGCCACGGGCAATTTCCCATATCTCGTTATTCGATAAAATATCTGGGAGCCGCTCGACATGTCGCATGGCTGCTGACCCATTTACACGCAGAGACATCCGTCAAACGGATCAAGATTCTTATTTCTGTGGAGTGATTGTCTAGAAGCAGCTGGGTATTGAAGATCAAGTCGTAGACAGTCTCTCTAATCAGACCAAACTTCAATTTTCCGTTTTTTTTTTTTTTACATGACGTATGGTTTTTATTGTAATCATATTTTGTTTGTCAGTGTTGTGCGCTTACTTATGAGATGACTCAATCAAATTTCATGATTTCTCTTTCTTCTTCTAATCTTCTTTCTCGGTTAGTATACCTGTAGTCTAGTGGTATTGGCGTCGACTTTAGATTAAGAGGCACAGATTTCATTCCCAATCCGGGCAAAAAAATTCTGTGTTTTTTTTTACACTTTAACATTTAAATTACAAACAAAAACTATATAATTGCATGAAAATAGTACAGTAATTTTACATTTTTATATTATCCCAGTGTTCCAAAAAATGGAATGGTTAGGAAAATGGACATGAAAATACCTACTTATAGTCATCTTGATTTTTATCGTTTTTTACAATCAATGTTGTTTTTTACAATTATTCGAAAGCCAAATACATGACAGCAGTCACAGTCTTTAAATTTGGCTGCTCTCTTGTTCTCAATAATTTCCAACTTTTATCTCTATATTTCATTAACTATTATTAAATATCTACTTGTTGTATACATGCATTTTTCGACATGTTGAACATGTCGAGAATTCTCATGATTAGGAGTTTCGGAGACTTAAACATTACCACTTAATGGGGAACGTTATTAACGTAAAGCCAGCATTCGAAATAACAGTAGAGGACGGTCGTAAGCCCGTAGTGGTTTGTTCCATTAAAAAATCGGACATCTGTAATGAATTATTAGTCACGAGTTGTTACATATTCGTTAAGATCTAGTCCTGAAAAAAGGTCACTAGAATTTACGCATAATTGTAACATTTAGAGTCTGTAACATTCAGCGATCTATTCAGAAATCCGGTTCACGGCATGATGTGACATATCTCGTGTGTATTGCAGTAGAAAAAAATATGATGCAAACTTAAATTTGATTGTTTCATCATTTCTTCCTTAAAAAAATAAATTCTCTTTTGATTGCGTACGTTTGACACAACATAATATTACTGCGCATGTCTTTGAATCAAATCGTTTGTTCAGTTGACTGAAATAATAAATAAATAATGTTACGAAATTACGACTTGGTGTTATTTTTAAAATTTCTAGAAAAAACTAATCATAGAAAATCCTAGGATTAACCCTCATACAAAAGTTCGGGATTGAGTTGATTGATATTGTTCATTATAAACGTACATACAAAAAGTTTAAAATATTTTGTCATATATTAGGAATACGGTATTGATATAAACAACAGTACATGTATCAGTAGAACATTGTTGTTGTTGTTACCTTTGGGACAAAAAACATTGGCGCAATTGTCAAAGACAGCCATCTTGTCAGACGGTGGAATGCTCCCTAAATCCCATTCCATTATATCAAAATATATATTCTTGCCGTATTTTTACCAATTACCTACCAATTTAATCTGACCAATGCATCTGTTTTAAACAATGTTTACTTTTAAGCGCCTCACAGGTGTCAAACGCCAATTAAAATAAAAAAAAAGAAAAGTTTATGTAGTCAAAATCACTAAAGCTTTTTGGGTTGGCTGTAAGAGATCCTGCGGGATAAGTCCGCCCTTTGATTCTCATGAATGAATTGTATCACGGCTGCATTTTTAGTAACAATAAAGCGTTATTTATTTATTTAAAGCTATGCCCCTTTCATTGTGCCCGTTTCATCTTCAACTTTCCCTTCATCATTCTATTCAACTTTCCTTTAGGACAAGCAACTGTTGAATGCATCATGTCCGTGCGTCATCCGACCGCAGTCGTTAATTATCCTCCAGTATAACGCATAATATGCGACGAGATGATTCTACTATGTGCGGCCTACTTGATTATAAGAAAACCCCACTCACTCAAAGTGAACACAAATACACTCCTTGACTCTTTCACAGTAAGCTACTTAAAGCTTGTGTCGTGAAAGAGGAAGATGGTCGGCACCTGGGATCGAACCACGACGTCCGCAGTACGAAAGCCGGCGTTGTAACCGCTGGGTCACCAACCACTTCGATTTGCGTAAAACTTGTTTTGGTCCCAAAGTTTTGGAAAATTTCTGTAGTCTTCAATAAACTGTGAAGTATTATCGCCCGCCATCTTGATGTTGAAAGCGATGTTGCACAGAAATCCACGGACCGCGGGAACGCGTGCGTCGCTGGGCGCGCTACGCTTTCAACCGATTTGAGGCATGCCTCACGTGCGTTTTCAACCGATTTGAGGCATGCCTCACGTGCGCTGTTGACTGCGCTATGACGCATGCCCTTGTTGAACGAAAAAAGGCACAGTGTGGACATAGTTTAAAAGGTTGATATAGATTGGTTTCTCTTTACCCTCCGATTATACCTCTTAATCGGGAGGGCCGGTGGATAAAGGTCCTCTTCTTCCCTTCTGCCCCGGCCTAGCTCAGCCAAAATCTGACCTATCCACCGCTTTATCTCACTATATCTCTTTCTCTCTCTGTGAAGTCTTATGCATGCAGTATGGTGGTACTAACTACTTCTTTGTTAAATTAAACCCTCG
Organism: Mystacides longicornis; assembly: GCA_963576905.1. Lineage (NCBI taxonomy): Eukaryota > Metazoa > Arthropoda > Insecta > Trichoptera > Leptoceridae > Mystacides > Mystacides longicornis. Next base: position 2,592,493 of record OY756433.1, on the reverse strand, counting down.
TAATTTAAACAAAATAACAAATTTATTGCAAACCAAATAAAAACTAACATACATTGGTGCGATGAACAAAATAGAACAAACTATAACTATTGGTCGATACGCGACACATTATTAATAATTATTCATTTACCCACTTATAAATTTAAATCATCATCTCTCTTCGAGAAAAAAAAAATAATACATGTACAAATTATCGAAACAAAGAATGCACTCTTTCAACGGTTCTACCAGCTGATGTTTGGGATACAGAAATAAGCTATAACGGGAACGAAATACTTTCCCTTTCGTTCTCAGACATCTGGGAGAAGCGTTGAACAGAGACACAGAAAAAAATTAATAAATAAAAAAAAAAAAAATGTCATAAAAAAAATATTCTCTAAAGGTAGGGAAAAAAAATAAGGTTCTCTGGACACTGACCACAATTATAGTAATAAAATGACAATGCAAAAAAAAACGAGGGGCGCAATAAATCCTAATATTGGTCTTCAAGTGAAAGTCCTTGTCGAGTCAGCTGTGCTCCCTTTCGTATCCAAAAAAAAATAATAACGACTTACGAATTACGTTCCGTTTGATTGAGTTGTGTCCTCTCCCTCGTTCGAATATCAGCTTCGTACAATTTCACACACCTAGGTACCAGTAAGGTTGTTATTGTCTGTATTCACTATTTATATTGTTTGTGCAATGTTAAATTGTTTATCTTCACCACTTAAAAGAAACTAACGGGCTTTCTCGCCTTGCAACTCACTGTTGGCGGTTCTCCAAAATCTCTGCCGAAACCTGACTCGGCGCGGTTCTCCAAAACCTCTCGTAACTGAGCTCGTCGTAAAAAGACTCTACCGTAAACTACGTCTCTCGTGATCTGAATCGCGCGTGAACTCTCCCTTCGTCCCTCGTAAGTCACTTCTCTCGTGAACTCCTCGCGGTAACCTCTCCCGTAAATTCTCGCAAACAACAACGCGTTAACCAACTCCTCGCAAAACAACCCGCAGAACAACAACCTCACTTGCCTAAGAGTAGGGCTGTTTTTATACCCTTCAGCAAATTCATCCCCGACATGTCTCTCTCCACTCTGACATGTAGGCGTGGTATGTGAATCTGCAGTCTTGATTCGTCATTGTCCATGATGTCCTCAAACCATATGTCAAAAAGGGTCGTCCTTCACACAATGATTTATGCATTTGACACACGGTCCCTTGATGAGCGTGTGTCTATCGCCTCTTCCGAAGATGACTATTTTAATAATTAAAATCATTGATTATTTACACGGAGTTTTAAGACTCTATTATTAATTAATTATCATTACTGTCAGTGTCCAGTTTTACAATACATACATATATTTTCGTCAGTGTCCAGTTTACTATTTAAATATAATTTTACTATATCGAACCCATAGTACATATATACATTTAGATAATTTATCATCAGAAGATTTGCATTATTCATTTTTATAACATGAACTTTAGGTATACTATGCCTTAGGATCTGTCTTCCCAAGGAGTCAAAATTCTATAATACTCATCAGTACAAATTTATAATTCCATAGGTACATTGTTACCTATTTACTCATTTTACCTACATAATTTCGATTATCTCAACATTTCCATTATTTATTAATCCAATTAGATTCTTACCCCCATTTTATAATATTTGCATTTATTTACTCATTACAAAAATATTAATCACTCTTTCAATTAGCGCTTGTTATATATTAATTACAATCTTTTGAGGCAGCAATATAAAAAGAAAGCAAATGAGATTAGTCTGATATTATATTTTCCTATCAATGATCAATCAACTCTACATTTAATTACACTAAGACAATTACAATATTCATCTGCCTACATCTATGTATTTAGGTATACAACCTCGTAAAATTTTGCTGTCATTTTATCAATTATGACTTTCTTACACCATTATTGTCCATACAAAAATTAATACATTAATCAATAATCACATAGATATGCGCTCGATGGGATACCTATGCTATTTTAAACATCTACAACAACCTATCTCATATGATTATAAACTAATTAATCTAGTTCTATTCGAGACAATTTACATACATAAAATCTTAATATTGTTTTCGAGAGATGACGATTTCGTAAAGAATTTCATAACAACTACATATTAAACAAAATTTAATTATATCTAACTATGTAGGTACCTACCTACGCAATTCTTTTTATTTCATCCTCCAGTACTAAAGTACACATGTGTTGACCAGAGATGCACTTATCGCGAGGGTGGTCGATTCTTTGGGTAGACAATACGCACTATAGTATTGTTTATTATTTTATTGTCTCCTTACTACAGGTCCTTGAAACTTACCACGTGCGGGTATCTATACATATATTTAGGAGCTGATGCCAAATTGTGAAATGGTGTGTCATTTAGTAAGAGATGTCACCCACCTAGTTCAATCTACCTACATACCAACAATCACTAGCTGTGCTTTTCTAAATGCTTCCAAAGCATGCCGTTCATATTCTTGTACACGATATAGGCTCTCATGTCCGCGAAGGTAGCAGTACATGGCGTTTCGTGCGGTCTCTACGTTATTATATAACATCCTAAGCTCAAACAACTATCGATCCAAGATTACTATCATCTACCTACGTAAGTGTAGCGATTATTTATCTCCTTTTCTACTGTCCCTGTAGATCATCTTATCTAAAGGACCTGAGCGCGCACGGGGTGGGTGTTGCTAGTATAGTATAGCCCTGAATGAAGTGGTCAATAAAATCATTCTATTATTGTCACCCTCATTGACTCGTCTGTTTCTCATAAATTAAAAATTTAACCCTGTCAATTCACACAAAACCCTTGGTCTATTCACATCCTCATAAATTAAAGACAAAAGTAGTTTCGCACATGTATCGCATTTCATTCTCACAACCCGTTCAATAGATGACCATTTCTAAAGAGTCAGGATTTAAATTTATTGCTTCCTTACACGATAATGGGTTTCTGTCGTAATCACAAAAAATCCTCATCAAGGTTTTCTTGGATTTTCTGCTGTCTTGTTCTAACCGTCTTGATTTTTTTTTCGTAAGAACCTTCTCCTGACAGATCAAGAATGTTGCGTGGAAAATTTGAAAATTAAAGAAAACTCTAAGTACCTAGTACCTTTTTACTACATTTTACAATATAAGTATTATACCATTATTGAAATTTTGACATGAACTGTCAGTTGTTAGATCTAGTTGATTTGATTGCATTTTTATTTACGTGTATGCAATGGAGTTTAAGAACGTAAACCGATATTTTTGAAAGATTTTTTTTTTTTTTTTTTTTGTTATTTATAAAACAAATAAATATTTACAAATATAACAAATTAGAGTCACGCCAAATCTTATGAGATTTGTCGGCGTGTTCTCTTTCTATGTTCATTTTAAAATATAAACTCAATAATATACTACATTAAAATAACCTAAAATTAAATATTCAGTTTTTAGTTTAAAAACTAATTATACAAAAACCCACACTTTATTAACCATTCCTTGACTAACCTTTTTGCAATATTTTTACTTTTGCACTCCTTAATAGATGATTTGTTTTTGTTATCGTTAAAATTTAAATCATATTATTTGTCAAAAAAAAAAAAATTGGAAAGCTAAAAGTAAATACTGCTTGACACCGGAAATGTTGAATTGTTTGTTCGTTTCATTACCCGTGCAAATGACAATCTGCAAGAAGTGATCCTTGACAATGCCACGATCTAGAAGATGACATCAAACCAGTAATGTGACTAAACTTCTGAATATTGCCAATCAATTAACTGCAGATGAACAAAAAATATCAAGGGAAAGAAGAACGGCCCGTTAGAATGGCAGAATTAAGAGCATCCCAAACAAAATATCAAGCGATGTTAAATATATGGTTTGAAACAGATGCATCGATCTAAATAACATTGGTTAAAAGGTAATAAGCTTATCATTATACAAATTCGAATTCAAATTCGGTAAAAATGTACTTTAGAGAGAGAGGGTAAAATGGATTCGGGGGTACATGTGAAGAGGTACGGGGGGCTCCGCCCCCCAAACGCCCCTAAATAATTATGTTCTAACCTAACCTAACCTATTTTCATGACTAACAGTCATGAAAATAGGTTAGGTTAGAAAACGTGCTAACGAACCTAATTTTTTTAATGAATTGGTAGTAATGTCAAAGTACGAGTAGATCTCTAAAGTGCATTTCAACCCAATATTCATAGTGAGGAACACAGGACAACGTCTGTCAGGAAAGCTAGTTGGTTATAATTTGTTGAGTCGAACTTATAAAAATGATAATATCATTTTTATAAGTTCAACATATTATGTTTTATCGATAATTCACATTATGATTGCAGTATATTAGTTTTCAGGCCCCGGAATAATATATTCAAAATTATTATCCAACTTATCCAATAAAATTGAAATTGAAATTATTATTATTACTAAAGGTAGTATGGCCTAGTATAATACTTCTTCACCATCACTTCCTATCGACATCACGTGAAAATACCTTATTTCTAATATCAGCCTCATATTATGTCCCTACCTACATACTTCGTCTTGTGTATGGGTATAGGTAAGATGATGGATAAAATTTAATCAAGGGGAAAATTATTATGGTAATATCTTAAACGGGTAAAACTTTGTTCTATTTTAGTTGACGAATTCTTTTTTTAAAATTTGGATGCTTGATATTTCTCGCTTTTTCCGAAAGGTGTCCCTTAAGTCGTGTCATATCAAGTTTACATTTAGGGCACCGTCATAGATTGTGACACAACTAAGAAATTTTAACTGTAATAATTTTGAAAATTCCTAAAAATGCAAGCTTAATAATATTAGGTACATTAATTTTTTATTTTTTCTTCGTGTAAATTGACAGATTGTATAAAATATATTTTTTTATTTAGTTAGGTACTACTTTCTGCTTTTTGAGACCAATAAACTCCATATTATACACCTACGTTTTTTTTTTCTCATAAAGAAATATTGCTGAAATACATCGAATGTAATCTAAAATCCCTTTACGCCCCACTCAGGGGCATAGGGAGACAACAAGAGCTCTCCATTGCGCTCGATCTTACGCAATGTTCATGACCTCCTCCCATACCATGTCCAACTCCCTCAGCTACATATACTTCGAAGGCGCTTCTTCGGTATGAGAGGGTGTTCCTCGTCTTCAGGGCCCCGATATGGGAGGAAGAACAGTGTTCTCCTCGGCTAACTGTCATTCGACATCCTTAACACATGCCCCGGCCAAGTCCATTTTCTCTCCATAAAAGGAGAAGTGATGGGCATACGCTGGGTGGGCTGGCGTATAAAAGCGTCGTTTATACAAACTCACTGTCGGCTTTTTAAAGTCGAGTTGTGCGGACGTGTTTCCCGTGCCGAATTTGTAATTACTAAACTACCCAAACAATAATCGTAGATTGCACCGTATCGAAATATCGATTGAGATCGTCTAAAGAATCATTCAAGAGAGATTGATTTGTCGTCTAGGACTTACCTAGTATTCAAGAATCTCTGGTTTCTAATCCACAGAAATGTGGCAAAACCTTCACTTTCGGTAAACATCACATCAAACGTCATCCGTCGTAGATCATTATTATTTTATCTATGGAAATCGCAAAGGCCGTCCGCAGTATCCATTTATCTCGTAGAGTGATGGGCTGTTATTTATTCAAGTCATAGATCCAAACGATCGCATCACTTAAATAAAGGCGGGATGCACGCTACTTGACACATATGCATCTTATTATTATTGTAGATTATTGTCTATGTCATGCAGCGTGCACAAAGATCTAAGTGATTAATGATATATAGAGAGTCATTCAGTAGCAACTGACGACAATAATTATGGTAGGTATGTGTCATCTGTGTGAGTATTGATTTATTACTTTGTACGCCAGACTATTAGCTTCTAGATCGGATCTACGCAATTTGGATCTATATTAATAAATTTGTTCCTATTAGTATGAACAGACATAAAAACAATATTTCGTACGAAGATATCATTAAAATCCTATTGACTGTGATGCATAAAAATTGTACTTACTGCTGAATATTTTGTGGCTTAAAATACTCTCCATAATAATATTATTTTTCTTCTTATGGTCTCTCACAATTTGAGGTCCATAAACCGAAACCGATTGAGCCATCCGTCAGTGCGTGCACGTCCTGCAATCGTTTTTTGAATACGTAAGTACGTGGGACACTATAAATTGTTTATCAGATGATCGATTGTTTGTGTCATCCCATATGCATCCATCCCCATCTCGTGATCAACTCATCCCTATATCGTTTGATGAAATAGAATCTTCCCTCAAAGCCACTAAATCTGGCAAAGCAACTGGCAAAGATGGAATACTTCTTGAAATCCTCAAATATGCAAATGGCTAGACTCTGGCTAGCTGATTTCTTTACCTCAGGCTTAGAGACTGGCAGCATTCCTAAATAATGGAAACAAAAGAAGTCACCAGATGATCCCAAGAAAAGCCGTTCTATAATGTCTCTTAGCACGGTCATAAACTCTAAGAAAGAGTACTGCTGGGAAGAATATACCATATAATCTGTAGTTGACTCCAAAATATCAACGGAACTAGGTAACTCTTGCGATCAAGTCTTAACCTTGACAACGCATATTGAAGCTGGTTTTCAAGAAGGAAAGAAAACTATAGCTGCCTTTTTGGATCTGTCAGCTGCTTACGATACGGTATGGGAAAAGAGGCTAATACCTTAAGCATATGGAACATAGCAGTGTCCATTTACAACAGGATTGGTGATATCCATGCTTCACTATGTTCCACTGTTATCCGATCCAATCCAAACTCCCTTAAGACCAAAATTAGGGGCATAGGGTGGCAACAAGAGCTCTCCATTGCGCTCGATCTTTCGCAACGTTAATGACCTCCTCCCACACCATGTCCAGATTCCTCGGCTCTGCTTCGAAGGAGCGGAACACAGTATGAGAGGGTCTTCCACTGTTATAAGTATTTTAAATTATAATATCTTTATTAGCTCGTATAATAATTTAATTAATGTCAGATATTTTATGTATTGGTTTGTCTCTGGTGTGTTCTTGACCGACCATCGATAATTGAGACAAAATGATTTTCATTATGATCAATCAATAGAATAGCCATCGATGACCGTCGGATGTTGTCTTTATACTGAAACAAATTCATCGATACTATTAGTGTGCGTGAGTCGCTCACATCACACATATTTGTATGTTACTATTTATCTACCTATATTAATATTGTGTGTTTCATTGTTTCAGTGTTTCATTTTTCTTTTGTTTGTGTTTTTTTTTTACCCACGCCGTGTCCCGTAAGGGGTAGGCAGAGAGAACGAATCTCCACTCTTTTCTATCCAAGCACATATTCCTCGCTTCTTCCATCGACATACCATTTCTCATGCAAACTCTCCTATTTCGCGTACTTCTTACCTGGCCTTCCTTGAGGACGGAATGAATGTGTTAGATCCATGTTATTCTAGGTCGGCCACGCTTTCTTACACCTTTCCATTCAGCCTTGTAAATTTTCTATGTCATTATTTTCACATCCATTCTTTCCACATAACCAAACTCAATCTCAACTTATTGACATTCATCTTTGTCACAATAATTACTCCGTCATTTTTTCTCTCAAGCACTAACTTAGCAACAATGAATGGAATTCGCCAGAATTATCAATTGAATATATTTAGTTTTATAGTCTGAATAATAAAATAATACATAATGTAAGTATAATATTATTGTATTTGTTTGTACAGACGCACGTAGAAATACGTTGACGAAGTATTTTGACGCGTCATTAAGAGTTCTGCCCAATAAAACCCCAATGTAATGGCGTCCAACTAGTTGAGATTGCCATTAATACGTTCGCCTGCCCCATTCTTGTCCGTGTCTGATTAATGGCATCCAAACTGCCTTCTATTTTCTTTCTATTGTTTTTTGTTTCTTTCCTTCGAGCTAGCCGTAAGTTGCACAGAAAGTACCTCCCTACTCGAATGCCGTTTTTATTTGCATATTATTCTATTTTTTGTCTCTTAAGTTAGTGGTAAGAAATAAAATACTTTTGATTCTAAAGGTGAGGAACTTGACGTGCATTTTCAATGGAATTATTTAAATTAATTCACTATTTTGTATATTTTTTCACATATTATTATTTGTTTCCCTGATGACCAGTTGCTTAGATGGACATCCATTGACGATCGAAATATTCTAATAGAACGAAACGCGTCTCTGCAAAAAAAATAATTTGCGTAAACAAGATTTTTTCCATATTCGTTATTCATTGACGATTTTGGAATTTTTACGTAACACCAAACCTTAAGCACTTTAAAAGGTACAAATATAAGGTGAGGTAAGGTATGGTACTTTAGTAAGGTACTTTACTCCTTTTTTTTGCGTTCAGAGCCATTATCATGTTAGGAATAGGTATGTAACAATCATTGTGATCTCAAAATAATCTTGTGTCGGTGTTAAGTAATAAATAAATAATAATTATTACAAAAAAATATATATACAAAAATATTCAATATAAACCAATGTACTTAAATAGTTACCTACCCATTACAGCAAAGCTCGTGTAAAATCATGTGAATTTTGATTTATAAAAATACTTTAAATAATTTTTTTTTTCAGTTTTGTTTTTTTGGCATGTTTCGTTGGTACACACCCGACATGATTACATGACATTTTGAAACAAGTTAAGAAAAATTAATTGAAGTTTTGTAAAAATGCGTAAAATTTCTTATTTATCATTTTTTAAATGTTTAGATGTTTTCTTATTTATAAATATAAATATTTATAAATGAAAATGCTCTTGTTGTATCCCTATGCCCCTGAGTGGGGTGTAAAAGGGAGTATTGTTGTTGTATTGCATTGTTGTATAAATGAAAATGATTTTATTATTAAAAAAAAAACTTTTTTAAACTATTTCACAGACATCAAGTCTTTAATAAATAAAATTTTAATAATACCTCCGCTCAAGCATTTAGTTGCTTATGGAGGAATACCGTGTCTTGTGTTATTAATTGTTGTTTAATTGATTGTTGTATTTTAAATGTTTATTATTTAAATAAAAAAAAAAAAAAATTAAAAAAAAATAACATAAAAATAAAATAACACGTATTGCAAAGAGCCAAAGGGCGAACCTATCCCTTAAAATCTCTTCCAGCCAAACCATAATATGGATTTTGGATGTTTCAACCACAATATCTCAAAGTTTCCCGCTTATCAAAATGTATGTGTCTTCCACACAATATTGTTCGTCACACACATATAACAAAATGGGTCGTAGCTCTTGTTGTTCCGACGCCAGCTTGTTACATTGACTTATAAATTAATGGATGTTTCCTAGAGAGAAGGTGGTACCCCTTGACTAATTGACTGTCCAGGATCGCATATAATTCAATTCGCTACACTTGCAAATAGCAGATAAAGTTCTCCAGTTCCTATATCCATACAAAGTATCCACATAAAACTTTGGGAAACATTAATACAGTTAACTAAGGCCAGTTTGAAATTTTTAAACATAGCATTTGGTTAAAGGTATTCATAAATACCGTTGTCACACGCAGTATCTGTAACTCATATTATTGCTTTGATTCAAGCTTTAGACGTTCTGAAAGATTTTGCACGGCTCTGCACAGAACAATATCTAACCTATCATATATACAGGGTTACAGGGAAAGTCGTGCAGAATATTAAAGGGGGTTATTATTCTGGTCATTTCTGATGGATTTGACCCTATAATAAATGTGGTGTCCGAAACTTGACCGTTACGGGGATATTATTGAATTTTAAAGAATTTTTGAAAAATCCTTTATTTTTGGCTTTTTATCAATTTTCTTTCATATTAGAGCTCTTAGGGTCCTTTTTATATATCTAGTTAGAGCATATGTCAATTAACAAAAGCTCAAATTTCTGTTAACAGCTTAAAAATATTGCTCGATAAAGGCTAGAATTAAAAAATGTTCACTTGCAGCCGGTTTCATAAGGTCGACTTTAGGGTAGTTCAATCTTTTACCACCGGAGTCCATAGCAAATTTCATGGCGCTTTAACTGTCACAGAAATGATGAATATTTATATATGGTGACACTGTGGACAAAAATGACCAAAATATTGTGAAAAACATGGCAAAACGGGAAGATTTTTTCTATACTAATTTCGTTTACTAATTCGTAAACCATAATAATAAATTAACAACAATAACGGCACATTGATGCTCTATTGAGAAACGAAATCGACAGAACAGGAATTCCGCGAAAATATAATAATAATAATAAACACTCAATTGGTAAACCAAAATTGGCGAGCTTATTGCCTGGGGCAATTTCTTCCAACCAACCTATTATAAATTACATTTTAACTGGTGATGCTTTCTATATATACAGATATAAATAAAATACATACACATACATAGACAAATACATACATAAAATAAATATTAGTAAACAACCTATGTTTTCCATAGATTTCCACTATCAACTGCTACCAACTTTCAAATATTCTTTTATGAAACGCGTCAACTTAAAGGAGACTTTAAATTTTAAAAGTTCCTTTAGCTAAACAGTTTATTAGTCGCTTTTTTTGAAACCGGCCGTAGTGTTTTCAACTTAGATGCGTTTTTTTTTTTAAAAAAAAGTTAAGGAACTTATTCTGTAGATAATTTCAAAAACTTCTTCGTCTGTTTAGCTATTCAAAAAGGTATAACACTTGCTATTAAATACCCTCTACTCTACTGCATTAGCTGTTCAATGTTTTGCCACTTGTACTTCTCTCACTGGTTGCCCCGCACTTAAAACGCTATTGATAGCAACAGTATTTGTATCATTATTTTAAGTAAGTATCAATTACTTTCGAAATCAGTAAGGCTTCCTTCAGTATTTAGAGTCACGCTGTCAATCCTGAAGGTTAAGCCAGTATATTTGGGGAATGAAAATGTGTGTTTCTGGTTACGGTGTGTGAAGGTAAATGGTCGACTTCCGAATTGTCCAGAAATCTCTCGCAGCGTTAGAAGAAGTGTTCTGTTTTTTATTATGAGGCGTAAGTAAATCCATTGCGGGGCCGAATTGGTAGTTTTACAAAATCAATCTAAAAAAATCAAAGCATGTTAAAAACAACAAACAGCTCATTATTGAAAATTTGTAGAATGTGGAATTATATTAGTGTACCTACATTTACACCAAAGCTTGCTGTTATGGTTGTTATTGGACACTATGGAAATAATAAAAATAAGCAATAACCAATAATTAATGAGCGATGACAGCCCATATCAATAAAATGTACTCTACTTTCAGCTCTGGCTTTGTGTTCGTTTGGTTCAAATGTACCCTTCCAATTCCCTTTGATAAAGAGCTGGCGATATTATGATAAACAAATAGTTTGTTCACAAAAAAAGAAGTGACAAGAAAACTGAAACATTTAGACACAATATGGAAAAAAAAACCATTTTGTTTCCGAGGCATTCATTTTGCAATTTGATTGCAGTGTAGTCAAAAACTGAAGGATTAAAAATTAAAAGAAAAATGAACAAAGATTTAAATAGTCAAGATGATCTCAACAAATCCACAAAAACTAGAAATGCTTATGAAATCACAGATGTAAATACAATATATGAGATTTTGAGGAAATGGGTTTACACCAAACGAAGATAGTGCCAGAACTATAACACAGTATTTAATCTTAATCTTTGCGGAAAGAAATGCTCGTTTTCATCGTTTACAGCAACGAGCAAGAATGAATACCAAAAACTAGAATTCTGGCGCGTATCATCGTCCGTTGTTGATAAGTTCAAAACAAATTGATTTCTTCTGCTAACCGTATTTAACCATTTATTTCGCAGATTGCGAATGAGTAGTCATCAAAATGGTTTGCAAGAAGTCGCTAGAACGCTTGAAAAAAATACTTTACGAACTTAGTATGTCCGAACACCACAGAAGGCAACGAGCATTCTATAGAGTTTTGTCGAACAAATTTAGAGGAATCAAAGAATGATCTACGTCTATTTATATGGCAAGAATTTGATAGAATCCGTCAGTTTGATGTGAGTCCACCGTCAGAATCAAACTTTTGACAAATAAAAGGGGAAATTATGAATAGAAACAAAAGCAATCCGCCTCTGCGTACTGAAATAGTAACAGTGACGTACTAACGAAGACTCTAAATAATTCCTCGTGTCTTGCGTATGTAGCAAGATCGTAGTGGATCGTCTGCCACGTGAGAAAACATGTGATTTCGGCGATAAAAATGTGCGAATGTCAATTGTCACTTGTCTGTCCGGTATTGAGGGACGTGTATGGCCGGTTTTAGGGTAATTAGGTGTACTTTGATTGTAATCTTTGTGTAAAAAGGTCAAACTATGTCTGGAGCTATCTTTACACTCACTTACAATGAAAAATTGATTTATTTTTCAGCATTTTATTACATTACTACTTAGTCTCGTCGATTTTTTACCACCACCCCGTGAGGGGTAGGCAGAATGAAAAGACTACAAATCTTTTCCATCCAAATATATATCTTTTGCTTCACTACTCCTTGTACAGAATCACTTCTCACCGGGTCTTCCACATTGTGCTCGGTCGAAAACGCGATTTCAGCCTTTTTAATTTTTTATAAATCGTAGTTTGTCAACATTTAGTCTTTCTCAAATACACAAACCATCCGAATTTGTTAACATTCATTTTTGAAACAATATTCTCTTCCATAACATATTCATTCCTAATACCTACTCCCATTCATTTCCATATCCCACATATTCTACGTATAGCTCTCATTTCTACTGCAGTTATACCACATTTCTCTTTTTGCGTGCTCGTCCATGTCCACGTTTCACATTCATACATCATGCACTAGTTTTTTTTTGCTTGTAGTGAGACGTTGTTAATTCTCATTATATAGGTCGTGCCTTCACCAAACCTGCTTTCAACCTTTTTTCCTAAGATCTATTTATTTTCCACACTCTCCATCCCTACTAAACATGCTTCCTAAATACACATACTCATTCACTTGCTCAAGACTTCAAGATACAGTTATTTTACAATTCGTTCTTGCTGCATATCGACCTGTCAGAGACCAAAATCTTTGTAGTGCAGATATTCATGTAACGAACGTTTTTTGTACAATAAGTGTAATTTACCTTTTCAACCGTAACTAAATAGTCCATCAAATGATGGAACATTTTTCGAAACTTATGACAATAAGTAATGCAACATTAAATTTTACTTTACCGATAGATAGTTTACATCAAAAAGCCTGATGAACAAGAAGTTTAGTCTTCAAAAACCTGTAAGCTTAGTAATAAATTGTGAAAAAAAATACTACTTATTTTAATGAGTCAAGTATTGTTTAGAGTGGAATAATTGCAGAAAAAAAGTGTTGTTAATTTTAATATCCTTTGAAGAATTACCCAAAACATCCCTCCATATCTATCAATGATATCTTGCATTCATGCATTGTTTCAAATAGGTACCTACCATTAGCAGAACTTTTTTCTGTTTATTTTTATATAGAAAAATGATAATCAGACAAAATAATAAACAGATTGCGTCCCTAGCCGCGCCATCTGTCTTTCTGTTCCTGATGTGTTTATTTTCGGATCGAGACGAAAATTTTGTCCCGACTATTAATAGACTCGTCACGGTACTAGACCAGTGTCCACAATATTCACGGGAGATCTTTATGTTTTAGTTTCTATCATTCACTCCTAATTTATGTTTAATTTTCTGTGAATTTTTCATTACATTTTTTTTCTTTATTGGAAACTAGCTTTTCCGACAGACGTTGTCCTGTGGTCCTTACTATTGTTATTGAAGTAGAATTTTTGTAAAGATAAATTAATTATCTATTTTAGCAATGTAATTATTCCGATTGATGCATCTGTTTTAAATCATATATTTTGCAAAATCACGCCATGTAAGCCCATCGTTTTCACAACAATTATTGTGAGGCGATGACCACGGAAAATAGGGTTTTATGTAAAGAGACATCTTTAGATTTTTAATTATCCTTCAAGTACGGACGTGTAGTCTCACAGGCTCCGCGATATTTCGGGTTTCTTCTTTTCGTACACCTCTCCCCTCTCCTTGGGACCCAGCGGCTCAGTAGCTTCAGTTTTAGTAGTGAAATGACCGGCAAGCATAAAAGACAAATCGTGGGTTGCATAGTAGGTATATATATCGAAAATTTGACCGGAGCCTGTTTGACTCCATGTCTATAGCTGTCATACAAAATATTTGTAGTCAGTTTTTATTTTTGTATTTGATTTTTGTGCAAAATGGCAGAATATGCTAAGGAAAATTATTGTTCTCATACAAAACCACCCTCCCAAAGTTCACGTGAGCAACCTGCAAAAAAAATACGATCTTTCTTTTGAGGAAGAATTGACCAAGTTGCTGTTAGCTGCAGATCAATCGGACAATGAGGAGGCTATTGAGTATACGAGTTTTTTTTATATCAGACTGAATTTATACAGCGTCAAGACAATGACGAAGAAGACATAGGTGATGTTCAAGATTAATACTCGTAAGTGTGTAACACGTAAATTAGATAGCATACACAGATGATACGAAAATTGTTCGAAATTCAATTTCTCGAATGGCAATTGTTCGACAATAACGACGAGGTAATATGACAAAAAAAAATATAACATCACGAAACTAGATTCGACTTGACAGCACACGTCGGATTAAAATCTAGTATGACAATCATTTTATATTTCTAGTTGATGATCAATTAACATTCTTTGGGGTACTGGTTGATAACACGACATTGATTTTTTTCCTTCTCAAAACACCTTCTGACCTACCTCAAACATTTTAAAGCTATTTTTGAAAATGGAATAACACGATGGATGATTTTTAACTGCGATGAATCTCGGAAATACAGACTTACTAACAAAACTACACGGTTTGTTTTTTTATATATAATATTTCAATACACTATACCTAACTAGTTTTCGCGTCATTAAAATGACTAATAACCATAGAGTTATGGCTACATTGGAATTATTATTGTTTGTTGTCTATGGTAAGCACAGAAGAAAGATGATAAACCATAGGTACTTAGATTAATCTATGTAGCAATGGGATCAAAATGCTTTAATTGTTTCTCTTCTCAGATCTTTCTGTTACTGTGATACGAACGTCCAGCGATCTTTAATCTTTTGGGTGTGTCGCGGACGTAGAAATAGTATTAAAAATTTGAAAATATAGAATCATTTTTTGTTTGTAAGAAAAAACTGTTTCAATAATTTTCATGTAATATTTTTCAGTATCGAAATATAATCTAACGATGTTCTCCACAACAATGGTGCTTGGGATATATCTATAAAAGAATAAATCAGTTTTCTATGCTCTTCTTCTCAAATTGCCCAATCAAATCTCCCGATGTTGGCTATCTATCACTTGGCCCAGAGCTACATGTCTCTAGCTGTATGAATCAGTTAACCGTCAAGTTTACAAATTTCACTCCACACTCCTATACGAATACTTTTAAAGGCTGCCAGATCTTCAGTTAAGCTCTTAATTTAGGCGTTCGAAAAAAATATTATGATCTCTAAGATCACAAAATTGGTGGATATAAAACTCAAAACATCTTTAAATGATCTAGCTAGACATTGAGATTCGTAACAGAAAACTTTGCATCGTTGGGGTACAGAAGATCAATAATACGAGAATAGAGTAATAGGATCTTCCTACAACATGCATAAACACATTACTTCTCTATGCCAAAAATAATAATTTGCGAGACATATGTGTTGGAAAATGAATGTGCATATTGTATGAAATATCCATGAAGCGGATAACAATGCGGAGACAAGTCGTCTCGAAAGATGACACACTGCGAATTGAAATATGATCACATGGTTCCCCCCCATAAACCCCGTTGACATTTCCATAATAATTTCGAAATGATTGAACATTTACATACCTAAAAAACTAAGCATACTTCATATGTGATTTATTTTCTACTACACCACCATCTCTTGATTTTTTTTAAAGTTATGCAATCGTACCCAAACTTCGTCTCGCCTCAGAATCACAAATAATAATTGTGTTAACTTTTTAGCTTAATTTAATTATGTATTTTATTAGATTAACATAAGTCATCGCCTACTGGGATAACTGGAACCAGAAAATAATTCCTTCTTCATATTGGGTACAAGATATTATGTCATTTATCAGAAAAAACTGCTGGCTGGTATTTATTATTTTTGTGATTCCCTTACTTTAGATGCTGGAAATCGGGACCTACTGAAGTTAACACATATTTTTTTATTCATGAGTGGTTCGAAGTTCGACGGATGGATCAGCTAGTATTCATTATATGATAGTTCAATCCATAGGTAACAGTCTTATTTCGATGATTCAATTTTATCAAAAGAAACAAAATATATTGCATTTCTTATTAGATGTTCATATTTTTAACTGCGACTTCGTATAGGAGCACAGGGAGGCAACAAGAGCCCACCATTGCACTTGATTCTAAACTATGTCCAAGCCCATCAGTTCGCATTCTTATACATTTTTTCTCAGATTGTTTTATTTTTATTTTTTGTTATCCAATTAGCGTTCATTCTTTCACCAAGTCCAAATAATAATAAATAAATAAATATCACTCTTCTATAGCCGGCGGAACTTAATGCTTGAAACATTCTCTACCAGTCAACCGGTCACCATCCAATCTGAGACAGTATTCCAATCATGTCAACTTATTAACTTTCATCTTTGTTATAATACTCACTTCTAAACCACATCCTTTCCTTATTTCATTCATTGCCATATTTTAAAGATTTCTACATAGATTTTAATGCTGTTATAAGAACTACTATTAAATCCATTAAATTAAATCGTAAAAAATAAAGAATAAATATCTTTCTTTATCTTATGTCGTACTTTCAAAGAACATAAATACGTGCATCGAGCAATTTTTTACTAACAAAATTCTACCACAGACAATAAATTTCAAAAACATTCCACACATCTATTAAACGTCATTTGTTTTCACAAGAGCGTGTGACGTTAAATAGTCGATCGTAAAAATGTCAATACAAGATTATAAACTAATCCGAAACTATTTCAAGATTTTTGTCTATTGTTTTTTTTTTCTGTCGTCGAATTGATCTATGCGCATACGTCATAGATCCTTCAGTTGTTAATAACGTGCGCATTAATCTGCGAGATCTAGGGAGGAATTCTCGCTGTCAAACATTCTTAATCTTGTCACTGAAGTATTTTTAACTCAATCGTATTGTTTACTTTGTGTTTTGTGGATGGACTTGTCAAAATGCCGCAAGCGCGCTAAAGAATTCACATTTTTTCGCGATGTTTTGTTTTACTGTTTTTTTTTTAATTCCTCTGTTTTTAAATGTTTGCAACTAGCGTCTATCCGGAGGAAAAAATAACAACTAATGACTCTAACAATTCATTGCTAATGTTCGATTTTTAAATGGAACAAACCACTACGGGCTTACGACCGTCTTCTACTGTTATTTCGAAGGCTGGCTTAGTGTGATCACTTTACATTAACAAATACATGACAGCAATCGCAGTTTTTAAATTTGGTTGCTCTCTTGTTCTCAATAATTTCCAACTTTTGTCTCTATGTCTCATTAATTATTAAATATCTACTTGTTGTATAGGTACATGAGATTTTTTGACATGTTGAACATTTTAAGAATTCTCATGATTAGGAGTTTCGGAGACTTAAACATTACCACCTAATGACGAACGTTGTTAACGAAAAATGATCACACTAAGCCAGCCTTCGAAATAACAGTTGAAGACGGTCGTAAGCTTGCAGTGGTTTGTTCCATTGAAAAATCGAACATCAGTAATGAATTGTTAGAGTCATTACTTACTTACTTTACTTAATCCACGTTCGCTCACAGTGTGGAGCATGTGGAAGCCACGAAGTTCCTCCAAGCCTCTCTATCTTGCGCCAGCTGCACAGCTTCATCCCAGCTTAGTCCAGCATCTTGTAGAACCGCAGTGAATGCCAGCTTGATTGTTAATATCGGCCTGCCTCGCCTTCTTGTCCCATCCGGATTGTAGAAAAGACTTGCATATTCAAGTCTCTCGGGGGACATGCGGAGAAGATGGCCAACCCAGCTCAATCTGCGATTCTGGATTACTGAAGTGATTGGCTGTATAAATTAAAAATTTAGAGTCATTAGTTGTTACATATTCGTTGAACTGAATTTTCCCCCAAACCATTTAAAACTGTATGATAGCGCATAACGTTAAACGATCTAACAACTTTTTAATAAAATTGTGTTGCATATCACAAAATATTAGTTTGCGCAATTTTTGTAATCCGTTGATATTTTTTTCAAATAGCGATTGTTTGTTTAGCCGCATAGTGGCCAATGTCACATCTATTTTTCGGCCCATTAATTTCTGCACATATTAAAACGATAATTTATAATGCATAGTATGTATACTTAATGACATTTTTTTTAAATTATGCCGACGGTTGTCAAATAAAGATATTTATTTTTTTATTATTTTATTAACTTTTCACACATTACTAAGTTATTTTAGAAACAAGTCATTTTAAAATAATACATAAAAATAATAATAAAAATGAAATAAGTTTAGTCCACTATGAAACGGAAAAAATCGATAGGTCTCTTCCATCTCTTCTTAATAATAGTCCGAGTCATTGGCCCTGTAACTTAACCAGGTTTGCTGGTTGTCCCTAATCAAATATTTATTTCAGTGTTTCTCAAACTTTCTTCTTAAACCATGCTGTTTTGATATCTCTTCTTAGTTACCTACAAATTTGAATATCGTAACAAATAATTATCAGTGTTTCTCAAACTTTTTTCAGTGTTTCTCAAACTATTTTTCTTGACCATGCTGTTTTAATATCTCTGCTTAGTTACCTACAAATTTGAATATCGTAACAAATATTTATATCAGTGTTTCTCAACCTTTTTTACTTAACCATGCTGTTTTGATATCTCTGCTTAGTTACCTCCAAATTTGCTAAAGCGTGAAATATTTAATCTTAAGATATAAAATAGAAAATGTAATGAACCTCGGATTATAGGTTCACCTTAAAAAAAAAACATTATTGGACATTTGCTTGCTGTGACCTCGTAAGTACCGGGTTGCTTTCTCAAATGAAGTTTCGAGAAACGCTGCCATACGCTATTTTGTGGTCGATATCCAGTCCACTAGTCGGATTACTTTACTAAGCAAAATTTATCGTACATAGCTTTTGTATGGAAATGGAAATATAAGTACAACCCGAAAATCCAACACATTCGTTTTATTTTAATTTTGTGTAAATAAAATGGTAAATATTTGGATTAAAAAATTACAGTTTACCTTAAATAAAATATTTTTCTATTTCGTAAAGAAATTACAATAATTATTGTCCAACCATTGGAATTTGTGGCTATTGCAATTGATGTCTGCAGCAAAACTTCAAACTAAATTTAGCGAAATTCTCAGGTGACTATTTCAGAATAGTTTATCAAAAGGTTTGCATGATAGTATACCAAAATATTAAGCAATTCATATATACCTACAGTATCGAACAGCTTAATTGAAAAGTGAAAAGTTTTTTTTTTACTGAAATGCTAATAGCCGTGCTGGTATGGCCAGGAAATTCGTCAGATGTAAACTCTATAGAGAATTTATGGGCAATTTGTAAAAAAAAACTGCTCTTCAACGTGATTGTACCTCAGCTAATTCCCTCAGCGAAAAGCAATGATTGAGGTGTGGTCTCGTGATGAAAAAATGGCAATTAGTTGTGAACATGCCAAAACTGTATTATATCGACGCCAAGAAGATTGAAATCCTTAATAGAGGCCTCAGGAGGTCATAACAACAACAACACTCCCTTTTACACCCCACTCAGGGCATAGGGAGGCAACAAGAGCTCTCCATTGCGCTCGATCTTGCGCAATGTTTATGACCTCCTCCCACACCATGTCCATGTCCCTCAGCTCTGTTTCGAAGGAGCGGAACACAGTGTGAGAGGGTCTTACTCGTCTTCGGGACCCTGATGGGAGGAAGAACAGCGCTCTCCTCGGCCAACTGTCATTCGGCATCCTTAACACATGTCCCAGCCAAGTCCATCTTCTCCCCACAATGGTAGAGGTGATGGACTCACGCTGGGTGCGCCGGCGTATAGCGTCGTTCGTGATTCGGTGGTACCATTTTACGCCCAGAATTCTTCTTAGGCACTTCATTTCAAAAGCTGAGACTTTTTGTGCCTGGGCTTTGGTCAGGTGCCAGGACTCACTCCCATAGAGGAGAAATGGGCAACACACACGCATCAAACAGTTTACATTTCGTCTCGACACTAAACGCCGACGCTTTCCAAATCTTGATCATGTTGTTAAAGGCGCCATTTGCCATACCGATACGTATCGGGAGCTCAGCCCCGAGGTCACCAAAGGTGGTAATGGTTGCTCCCAGGTACTTAAAAGAGGCCTCAAGAGGTCATATAAAATATTAATTTGTAACGTGTAGTTTAAATCATATTTTTTAATATCATGTATATATATACTAATTATTTTTTTTTACCTTGTTTTAATTCATCTGTTCGCAACTATTTACAAGCTTAGAATTTCGTTACACGGGGTAAGCTCCATTTAAATAAATGACTTAATCTTTCCGGTTGAGCGTGGCGCACGGTAGACGGAACACCCAATAACATTAGCGGAACGAACATTAATTTGACATTAACGTCAGCACGGAACGGGTAATGAACTCGCAGAGAAAAAACAAAACGCACTCACTAGTAAGTATTACAATACAGGTCAGTATCGGTAGGTTTGAATATCTGGTCTATTTATACGTCAAAACACGCCTAGACTAGGTGGTGGTTATACATGGCGCGTTCTACCTTATTCCTATAAACAATATTGTTCGAGGCTCTTTTTTCAATACTACATAATTGTTAACAAAATGTGCCAGGCTCTTAATCAATATATTAATACGGGAAGCAAAAACTTTATACACCTTTTTACGAAAATCGTGCGGACGGAGGATTATGAAATTTCGCACACTTTGGGTTTATATAAAGAAGGAGTAGCGAATGTGAATATTTTTTTTAAATTATGCATAAAAATAGATTAAATCAATAAAAAAAAAAACACTACTATTATGTTATGTATTTGATACTCACACACACTTCGATGTATTTGCCATTGACACAGACCGATATATTCTTTTGTTTTTCTGTGGAAAATCGGAATGGAAAGATATACCTACTTTTTTAGAAAAATATATCCAAAAATTCTACCGAGCATCATTTAATTGCTTACATTTCAATTAAATGTAAAACAAACATGAAGAAATAATTTATTAGTTGTGTCTTGTGTCTTCCCCATGGTGTGAATGTGGCCAGGACTGTGGCCCTTAGATCTGGTGTTTTTTGGCTGCCTCTGAGGGATGTCTCTCCCTTATATCGCGTTTTAGATGTTTTATATCTGGTTAGTATTCTTCTTAAGTCTCCTTCTCTATTAAGTCTCCATTTTCTTAAAATAAATAGACAGTTCTTATCTTTTCTTGAAAATAATTAAGGCCTTATTTGACTTTATTCTTTCTCTTGTGGGATGCGATTGTCGGTAATTTCGAAAAAAAATATCTACCTACTGTTTATTCAAATTGGCGGTTTTATCCATCTCACTATCGTGTCGTTTCCGATGCAACTCGATCGGGTCGGATATTCAGAATTGCCGTCATGTGCATTTGACCATATTTTTCTCACTCCAATACGACGCCATTATTTTTTTCTTATCCAATAACAACATAGTTTTTCTTCAAATCTATACTGATTTTTATTTAAAACTAGAGGTCCGCTCCAGCTTCGCACGGGTAGATAGATACTTAAAAATAATTTAGTTTTCATACAGATCCCTAACTTTTTCAAAATATTTTATAGCATTATGTTAATCTGGAATAATAATTGCATTGCAATGTATCGTGTCACGTCACTTTACCACCGTGACTACTTTGCGCGGTATTTCTACTAAATTGACATGACTCCCCTCAGTCCCCTCCCCGATCCCTTACGCACTCTGCATCGGATAAGTTGAGATGATAAGAGACTATGCTTTTTTTTCCAATACTCACATTTTTAAACTCGTGATAACTTTCGAATGGAATGTCTGAATTGAATAATTCAAAAAGTTATACATACATATTGAAGCAGACTTGAATATAAACTAATTTATTTTAATAAGGAGTAATACCAAGATACCAATAAAGAGCTTTTTCTAGAGGTGACATTTTATTGATTTTTTTAAAATAAAAAAACACTTATTGTGGCATAACTATAATAGTTAGATATATGCTGTCGCGATACTTTTTGTAAATAATGATGTCTTCTACAAAATTGTAGTAAATTGTTTTATTCTATCATCATTAGTTTTCACAGCGTTCGCGATAAAAAGAATATTTTAAGTAAATTTTTTACACCTTGGGTTACATTATTGAAGTTTTCGTAGGTTACCCAATTTTTTTTTGGAAATTAAATATAGCCTATGTTCACCGCCGATATTGTAGCTTCCCAAAAGTGAAAGAATTTTTCAAATCGGTTCAGTAGTTTTGGAGCCTATTCGATGCAAACAAACAAACAAACAAACAAACAAACAAACAAACAAAAAATCAAATCTTTCCTCTTTATATATTAGTATAGATATAGATAACGTACATTCCGTTAGTCAAACAAACCAATTGCTAAACTAATTGCTATGAACACAAAAGTGTATTATTATGTAACACCACATCATTTCTCTTTTAAGATTCTATCATCAACAAAAAAGTGTTAATAAATCATGATAATTTTGTAGTATTATGGATGTTCGAGGTTTGGTCACGTCTTAAGACATTGTGATGAGATATTTAAAAAAAATGTAGAATAATGAAGAGATTTGTCATTTAAATTCTACACATGTTAGAAAATTTACGGAATATATAATTATTTTTTCTACACAAAAGATTAAATAAATTGTTATGGTAATTTTTATCTCAAACCTGTGTCATAGAAGTGTAATAATACTAGGTATTCTTGCCTGTTTGTACATTGTGTTATCTCGACACTTGATCAAACGAATTGTGCGAGAAATAGACGCAAATTATCGTCTTATTTTATGTGGGCACTTAAAATTATTGAAATCAAAAAAATTCATCTTCTTCCTCAAGTGCCATGTCAGGTTCTCCCGACGTCGACTACCACTATGGCGTAGGCTTCTCTGTCCTGGGATAAGCGGAACAGTTCCTCCACTCGCTGGATTCCGGTCCATTGTCTGATATTTCTCAGCCAGGACATCTGCCGTCTACCCACACCTCGAGTTCCATCTATTTTACCCTTCATTATTAGGTGATGCAACTTGTATTTGGTGTTGCGAAGTATGTGTCCCAGCTAGGACTTATTTCTCAGCCAGGACATCTGCCGTCTACCTAAATCTCGACTTTCATCTATTTTCGCCTTCATTATTAGGTGATGCAGCTTGTATTTGGTGTTGCGAAGAATGTGTCCCAGCCCAGGTAGGACATTTTCCTTTTCTTGACGCTGGTTAACAATTCTCTCTCAAGAGCAGCTCTTCCCAACACCTCCGTGTTAGTCACCATATCGGTCCACGGAATATGGAGCATTCTGCGGTGGAGCCACATGTCAAATGCCTCTATACGGTTCATCATATTGACTTCAAGGGTCTAAGTTTCTACACCATATAGTAATGTGACCAAATAATCATCGTATCATCGCAGAAGAGTGATCTCATGTTATTAAACGTGGCTGTCGCTATCTTTATTCTGCACTTCACCTCTTTTTTCGGATCTATTATGTTATCTGTTATCACAATTCATACTTTGTGTTTTTATTTATTTTCTCTTCAATTATGTTAGCAGCATATTATTTTCTTCAAATTATAGTCTGATTTGAAAGCCAAAAAATCTACTTATTTTTAAATTAATCCTAACGATATCAAAATAAAAAGTATGTTATGTATATATAATATAACTAGAGGTCCGCCCCAGCTTCGCACGGGTAGATAGATACTTAAAAATAATTTAGTTTTCATACAGATCCCTAACTTTTACAAAATATTTTATAGCATTTATGTTAATCTGGAATAATTGCATTGCAATGTATCGTGTCACGTCACTTTACCACCGTGACTACAACTTTGCGCGGTATTTCTACTAAACTTGACACGACTCCCCTCAGCCCTCCCCGGCTCCCATACGCACTCTGCATCGGATAAGTTGAGATGAGAAGAGACTATGCTTTTTTTTCCAATACTCACATTTTTAAACTCGTGATAACATTCGAATGGAATGTCCGAATTGAATAATTCAAAAAGTTATACAAACATATTGAAGCAGACTTGAATATGAACTAATTTATTTTAATAAGGAGTAATACCAAGATACCAATAAAGAGCCTTTTCTAGAGGTGACATTTTATTGGGTTTTTTTAAATAAAAAAACACTTATTGTGGCATAACTATAATAGTTAGACATATGCTGTCGCGATACTTTTTGTAAATAATGATGTCTTCTACAAAATTGTAGAACATTGTTTTATTCTATCATCATTAGTTTTCACAGCGTTCGCGATAAAAATAATATTTTAGGTAAATTTTTTACACCTTGGGTTACATTATTGAAGTTTTCGTAGGTTACCCACTTTTTTTTGGAAATTAAATATAGCCTATGTTCACCGCCGATATTGTAGCTTCCCAAAAGTGAAAGAATTTTTCAAATCGGTTCAGTAGTTTTGGAGCCTATTCGAAGCAAACAAACAAACAAACAAACAAACAAAAAATCAAATCTTTCCTCTTTATATATTAGTATAGAAATACCTATCCGATTTGAAATTTGTGAAATAAAAATATTATATTTTTTTTTTGGTTTTTGTTGCTGTTAAATTCCGTCATTAAGATAATATACTTTTTTTGTGTGTATTATTAAAATTCATAGTTTATTTTTCGTCTCTAATAATTTTGGGTAAGTAAATTTGAATGGATAAATTTGTGTGTATTTTTCGCACAGTTCGTTTGATCAAGTGTTGAAATAACACATTGTATACGAGTTGGATGTTTGTTAGAGAATATAATATTGATTTTTGAACTACCTAGTTGGTTTTTTTTTCGACGATATCTCTATTCTATTCTATATTATCCTAAATCCATACGAATGTACACACTGGCATACACACCCTACTTTATTTATACGAAAGTGGTAGATTTTGGCTAAACTAAACTAGGAATAATAATATGTATATGAGACATTTAATTTGAACGATGAAACCTTCCGGTATCCATGAATCAGTGCACCACGCCATTTCTGTTATTGTTAGCACGATACCATTACTCTGTCTGATGACCGTAATAATATTATGTTAGATGAGGATGATGCACATCACTACACTTGTCAAGTCGTTCTGCTCGACATACATACATCTCCATTTTATAGTGATGTCAATTTTCTTTCGATGACTTTTATATTTTTCTTGGACAGATGTCTTGAATATAGTATTGTCCATCCTGGAGATGAAAAACGGTTGGCAAAAGTTGATAAAATTAAAGCCAACTGAGAAGCATACCTTTTAACCATGGTTTGCCAGAAAATCTGATTGATTCTCGTATCATTGCAAGTTTAGTTAGTTAAGGCAACAGCAGTCGCAGTCTTTAAATTTGATTGCTCTCTTGTTCTCAATAATTTCCAACTTTTATCTCTATATTTCATTAATTATTGAATATCTACTTGTTGCATACATGAGATTATTCGACATGTTGAACATGTCGAGAATTCTCATGATTAGGAGTTTCGGAGACTTAAACATTACCACCTAATGGCGAACATTGTTAACGTAAAGTGATCACACTAAGCCAGCCTTCCAAATAACAGTAGAAGACAGTCGTAAGCCCTTAGTGGTGTGTTCCATTTAAAATCGTAATGAATGTAGCAATGTAGTAATGAATTGTTAGAGTCATTAGTTGTTACATATTAATTCATTAATCATTGCATTAATCACTTCCACAATTACGAAGAGGAGATGGGCATGGCTGAGACATGTGTTGAGGATGTCGAATGACAGTTGGCTAGTTTCTTTCTGCAAAAATTTTCTCTGTGGGTTTCTTTCATATCGGTGACGTCTTAAATACCTAATGGTCAAGTCAGGCTACGTATGCGGAACATTATGCTGTTGAATGAAGCGCTAGTGGTTTTTCTGGATAGGAAAGAGTGGAAGTCTGTACTTTCTGCGTATCCCCTTCAGGAAACGGCGTGATGGGTACGATTCTTTCAGTAGAATTTTCTAAACGGAGCTACTTGCATATTTTTTTCATACACCTTATGTTTTTAAAGTATTATCATTTTTAAACCACAGTGAATGCTCCTCTCCCATTTTTATCCTTATTGTTGCGCAGATATCCAAAACAAAAAAATATGCACATCACCCTTAGTGTATACTTTTCAAATATAAGGCTTTACTCCTATTTCGTAGATTCTCCCGAACATCCCGTTTGCTCTATACCTACGACAAATTCTGAAGAAACATACTGGAGTAGGTACCCTTTTCTACCATATAACCCACGCGTATTACCCATTTCAGCGTGGTCCGCTACATTTAACTCGGGCACTTAATAATGCGAACGCCCATGTAATTCTGTGGAGTCACGTTATCTCAATGACCTGCCACACAAATAATGAGATGGCTATATGTATCTGTCTCTCTTAATATTTTGGAATTTATTAGTATTTTGAAATAATTTGTTGAAGAGACCGAGTCTTGAATTCTCAGCGATACGCTGCAGAATCAAAGCATGCTTACATAAGAGCAATTATAACTTAACTACCATCCAGCCATCCATGGCGCTACAACCCATTGTGGGTCTTGGCCTCCTCAAGCAGTCGTCGCCATTCCTCCCTGTCAGCCGTCCTGCGACGCCAGTTCCGTATTCCCAAAGATTGCAGATCACTACTCACCCCAACTTCGGTCTGCCAATATTCGTTCTTCCAGTCTGGCTCTCAATGCGAAGTTTTTTAGTGTAAAGTAGTCGCCCATTTTCTCCATGTGCCCCAGCCAGCTGAGACGGCATATTTTGATGAATTTGCTGATGTTAATATGATCATATAATCGGTACAGTTCGCCATCTTCCGCCTTCATTATTGGATCTATAGATTCGACGCAAGATTTTCCTCTCGAACGCATCTGGTCGCTCATCATCACGCCTTGTTAACGCCCAGGTTTCGCAGGAGTACCTATGTAAGGACAGGTCTTATTAAGGTCTTATAAACCCGAGTCTTGGATTTCGTTGGCATATGGTCCACCATATTGCAAGTAAACAGTCATTAATAATGAAGCTAATATTTTTTTAGGTATAAATGCAGTAGAAATGCGAGCTTTAAGACGAAAATGTGGAAAGACTCTAGGGGACGTGGAAATGAATCAGAATATGAGGAAGGAATATGCTATAGAAGTTAGTGTTGATGAAAATCAATACATTGAGATGGTTTGGGCATGTTAAAAGAATGCATGCAAATAGGACAACAAGAAATAAAGCTGAATGAAAAAGTGTAAGATAGCGTAGTCAATAGAGAATAAATGGATTCAACATATCGTTAGGCCAGGTCAGAAGCAAAAGAAATAGGAGAGGTTGTGTGGGAAGTGTTATGTCGGAAGAACTTCGTCGCCTATAAACGGTTTTACTATATGTAAGTAATAATCTAAAATTATTGTCTGAATAAAATTGACATATTATCTAACTTAAAATTGGATAGTGCAAATTGAAAGCTTTATATACATAGTTGATAGGTACAGGATATTTTTAACATCAAATAGTATTGCCTCAGTACAGACTCTCGTCTAGTGAGGTAATAAACCCTATACACACATTTTATATTATTATACATAGATTATAAAATGCTAATATTGTTAGTATTATTGTTGTGTTAAATAAAAAAACAGAACTTTCGCGGCACCTGTATGGGTTTGTGTGTAACTCTCATGGACCGTGGGTGTCGCTTTGGGTGGGCGGCTTTAGTCGATCAGTAAATTCTCTGTTCTATTCTATGTTAGGTTTTAACTTCTTTCAGAAAATAAACCGTTTGAGTCGTATTTCCATTGATTAATATGAAATTTAACTTCGCTTGTTTTTAATTAAGAATATAACCTTCTTCAGTGAGGTGTTCTCGTAATTATATTCTCATATTTGCAGTCAGGCTGTTGAAAAGTTAGCAAATAAACAAGGGTTATGGGGTTGATTTAGAAGGCATTCTGTTTCGCTCATAGAGACCTGTTTTAATGCTATAACTTTTATTAGTTTATTGTTATAAAGATTGTACAATAAATTATAACATGTGTGTTATTATTAAAGTTATTCAAACGTGTTTTAATGATTCATTAATTTAAGGGTAGAATGTTGAAAATTCCATTCTCAACCCGTCACTTCTATCTTGCTTTAGTTTTTTCGCAAATAATCCTTTATTATAATTGATTAAGTTCGTCCGTAAGACATTGTAACATTCTAACCCTTCTCAATTTTTCTTCAAACACAAACAAAACCAATCCAATCTTTTTCACACTTATATTATACTGATAAAAGCTAATATCTGCAAAGAGTTAAAAAAACCATTAAGATTAGATAAATATCTTATCTGGGACACATTTTGCGTGGGGATGAAAATATGAAATCATCCAACTCTTGCCGATGGGAAAAGTGGCTGGTCGAAAGGTACTGGCCGAAGGCAAATATCTTGGATGAGAATAGATCGAAATAGGAACGGTGGAAGAGTTGCTTCAGCTGGTGCGGGACCGAAAAGCTTTCGCAGAAGTGGTTCCCAGCGTCGGGGACACCTCATACGACACAAGAAAAAAGAAGATAATTTTTATTCGTCTGTAAATCGTTATTCGTTACATTGTCAATTTTTATAATCAGAGGTGTCACATTTTCAAGGCATATAAGGAAAAGATAGGTAATATCAGTTAAAGAAATTTACTACTGTAAAAATCAACCTGTGTTAGTAATGCAGCTAAGCCTTTGAAAAAAATTCAAAAGAAATTATAAAACATCAACTTCAATAAAATTTGTGTATTTCGGAAACGGAAATGTAAGTTTGATTAAACGGTAGTTTCCAAGCAACAAATAACAAGTTGTAGATAAAATAGCATTTATTAGTAGATGTTGCGAAAAGCTGGACTTGAGATGGAATAATTGTTAGCCGGCAACAAGAAAAAGAAAATGACTGGTATTCTCAAATTCACATTCCAACTTAACGCAAGAAGCTCTTGCTTAGAACTTAATCGGTTGCCAGTAGTTACGCATCTAATGTATTGATTAAAATATTTTCAGAATACAGAAATGTTGAAAGTCTCAATAAAAATTGGATACGACGCAACTCAATCGTCTGTTTTTCATTTCAGAATAAAATTCATTGTCCTACCTGGGAAGCATACTTCAAAACATGCATTTAATATAAATTGCTTCACCCGATAATAAAAGGGAAAATTGATGGAAGTCAAGGAGTGGGAAGACGGCAGATGTCGTTGCTGAGAAATTTCACAGTAGATCGGAATCCAGCGGGTGGAAGAACACTTCTGAGTAGCCCAGGAGAGAGAAGCCTACGCCATACCGACGATGTCGAGGGAACCTGACATGGCACAGGAAGAAGGAGCCGATGCATTTCAAGATTAATGCCCTAGAACAGGCAACAAATTCCTTCCATCAGGGTCCCGAAGACGAGAAAGATCCTCAATTACCGTGTTACGTTCCTTTTAAAGCAGATATGAGGGATTCGGACACGGTGTGACAGGCAAGTCATTTGAATTTGGCAAGACCGAGTGCAATGGAGAGCCCTTGTTGCCTCACTATACCCCTAAGCGGGGTCTCAAAAGGAAGTATTCATTGAGCGATAAAATAAAAAAAAATACACATTAGTTATTTCTCAATGTGATTTTTGCTGTTGTACATTCGATGATAATTTCTTAATGTCTGATTCATATTTCATCACTTGATAATACACACGACCAACTGAATTCATCAGTCATTCTAATTCTTGAATTACATTTTATGAAATTCATTTCCGAAAATATAATGACTCACAAACATAATGTAGATGAGAAAATTGATAATATTGCTCTCACTAGTTTTTTTTTTCAAATCGTTGAAAATATCTGGAATGGCGTTCCAAGTTCTTATTATTGTTTCTTCTGCATTTTTTATTTCAAAATTGTTATTTAAAAAAAATGAACCTGGAAATCGTTCACGTGCCATTTAAATTATCAAACGTGCCCTAGGTTCGCCATGCCTGCCCTAGAACAGGTCTTACTTAGGTGGGTAATCAGATATGCTGTGTAAAAATGATTGTATTTCTTTATAAAAATAAATAAATAAATAATAAATGAGAACCTGTTTTAGCTTAACTATTTTCAGCATTTAACTGAAAGACATGAAACATATTCAATAACAATTCAAACAAAGTTATAACAATAAAATAATAATAATTAAAATAATTACTGCATTATGTTGCAATAAACTGAGTCAGAATTGATGTTGGCCACTGCATTGTTATTGTCATCCACACTGATTTATGACGTGTTAATATATCGCTGATCCGGAAGAAAAACGTCACAATTCAAAAAAACTTATATTTTCAGGAAAGCCATTTGAGTTTTGGCTAGGACCTTCAACCTCCACATATTATAATATGTTGGAATAAGGATGTCTCCAAGTAAATTGTTAGTTCTGAGAGTAATTTATATTTTTTTCGTTTTTTTAAGCAAGAAAAAAGTCATTAATTTCTCGAATTGTGTCATTTTTTATCTTAAAATAACAACAATAATAACACCTTTTTTAACACTTTTGCACTCGTCATCGAGTGATTTGTGTAATAATAACAGTTTTGGTTAAAAAAAATAATGCTAACTTGACCATTTTTACCGAGAATTGACGTTTTTTGCGACATCGCAACAGAAAAGCACAAAATTACTTGTTCTGTCTTTTCGAAAAAATAAGTACCTAGGCAGTTTTTTTTAATTTTCTGCAATTCCACTCACAATAATTATTGAGCTATTTATTAGTAAGCAGTTAGGACAGTAGAAAAACTACACTTTCTCCCTCTGTTGAATTACAATTTTTGTCACTTTCCAAGAACACAGAGGACCGTATTTTAATCATTGCTGCAAACAACTAAAAATTGGTGTTTTAGATTTGTGACGTTTTTCTTTCAGAGCAGCGCCATTCTGTTCCTTGTTTCTGTTTTGGATGCTGAAATATCCATCATTATCACGGTTTAAAGGGCCCTTTACTGTCCATTGTCACGCATTGTGTTAAATAAATAATTACTCTGCGTCTCCTATTCGGATGGTATCAATATGGTCGAGCCAGGTCTGTCCAATTTTGTATAAGGTGGTAGAAATTTAACATAATATGTACATACGTAGAGGAATTATTGGAATGAGGAGACAATTATTGGAAAGTGGTTGGTTACCTAGAGGCTTAGAAACCGACTTTTGTTATGGTGATCGTGGGTTCGATTCTCGATATCGACCTTCCTTCTCACTGATAATAGATCAGACATCTTGAGGAGTTCATACTTATTGGCAATACAACGCCATAATATTTGGTGGACGACTAGACGACGTCGTTCTTCCACATTGGCCCATACAGATTCAAATCCATCGATGTGATGTCGAGGAGGTCTCAGTTTAGCTACACTTGAGATCAAAAACCTGCCTATAGCATGCCATCAAAATTATGGCGATTTACGGTCCTATGTTAATCACATGATACCTTTATATCTCTCTTTAAACTATTTATACTAGAAACTGAACTCGAAAGTTCTGCTTCACCAGTTTGTTTTACTTATATTGAAATCTTTAAAATCAAGTCATACTACATTAAACGTTGTTGTGTATATAGTAAGATTAATGTGTAGAGTTGTATGGGCCTATTGTGGGCCTATCTCCCCGCACAAGCCGACACCATGAAACATGAAGGAACTTTTTGTCTGGTTTTATCACTGAAACATTCATAACAAGGCGAGTCTAGACTTCCAATCTTATCAACACAAAGCGGACTTCCTGGTACCCACCTACCTAGCTACCCGCCTCACTCCCAACAGGGTTTTGGCCACAACTATCAACTACCTTCATAGCAACACAACAAACTTTGTTCCTGTGTATGTATTTTTGTATGATATGGCAAAGGGTACCTTTAACGAAATGACTTAAAGTTATGGTTAGGTTGGCCCAGACTGAAATGGCGTCACCATCCTATTTATACCAGGGTTACCTAGCAGAAGAGAGTACGGGGTGCCTTGCATGGCTATCTTACATGCGGGGGCATATCCTACACCTGAATCTCATTACCCTGCCTTGAGCCCTCCCATTCATACTCTCCTAGTCCTATCATTCCGGAAGGATTAAACCTTTCTGCACAAAAATCACCAATCCAAGGTCTCATTCGACCTGCTCTTTGCTCCAATGCTCCTCAAAGAATTGAAAGGATGTCACTAGAGATCTAATTTGGTCACGGTGAAACAAGAGACATACACAACAGGTTCCTTGGTCTTTTTTATAAAAAAGCTATGGAAAGCGTCCGCGTTTATTGACCAGAATGAAAACTGTTAGATTCGTTTGTTACCAATTCTTCGGTACGAATCTGTCCTGGCACTAGACATAAAATGTCTTTTCTTTCGAAACAAAGTGCCTCAAAAGAGTTATGGGTATAAGGTGATTAAATCATAATAATTAATATACTATCAATTCTACCATTTTGGAGAAGAGATGGACTGAATGTGACATGTTTTAAAGATGCCGAATGACAGTTGGCGGATGTATGCTCTTGGACTCTATTCTCAAATGTCGATCGATGGGCATTCTAATAGAATTTTAATGACTTTCATAATAAAATATTACGAGTTCTTTTAGAAAACATACGAAAGTCATAAAAAAATATAGAATCCCATCAATGGATTTTCGAGAATAGGGTCCCTTGTAATCCTCAAAAGACAGAGTTAAAAAGACGGGGAAGACCCTCACTCTGTGTTCCGCTTCGTCTAAGCAGAGTTGACGAATTTGAGTTTGGTGTGGTAGTACGTCATTAAAGCTGCGCAGGATAGTGCAGTAGAGAGCTCTTGTAGCCTCCATTTGCCCTTAAGTAACGTTTTAAAGGGAGTATATATTGATTGATTGATGGGGCCAATAGTGTTTGGTAAAAGCCGTAGATGAGTGCTACAGTTTTGTCTGTTTTCGAGTATTTTTATACAGCTAGAAATAGTTTTTAGCTACAGTTTTTGTTTTCTATACTATCCACAGCTTTGCACTTCCCCGTTGATGGAGTCCGGACGTAGGTTTATCCATCTGACCCCGTCAAAGGACTCATTGTTCATCTCGTGACGATCAAAATTGATTACCAAGAAATAAAAAAAATATGGTTAGAGATTAACAGTAGTGCTCGGGTTGTTAAGCTAGTACGAAGTCAGTAGAGTATGCTTTATTATTGTTTGAACTACAAAACAGTACGTGCAGAGGAGCTACGTGGAACCTGAAAGTAATATGTCTCCAAGTAGCGCTGCACCATGAAGTATGGCTACCTCACATTCTGCATGTCTCTTGATTATCACAGCGGAGTCATTGTTCTGGCAACATACACACACTGCGGAGACAACACAATTTTGTACATACTAACTGACAGCAGACGCGACGTTCTGTCAAAATATGCTGTTGAAACATTGGATTCTCATTATCCAAAATCAAAGATAATCCACTCTCATTGACATTTACGTATTGCATCGCCAAAAATGAAAACTCTGTTACAATAATATTATTGTTTACCTGATAACCATTAACATATTGGTACCTACTCAGATTTTTGATGGGTTTTTTTTCGAGCTTTCGTTTTTTTGCAGTTTCATCATATTTATAAAATGCGGAGGTGAACGTCTGCCAACTTTTCTAAGACAATACACAATGACAGCCAGCTAAGACGAAAGCTGTTCGTCTTCCCATCAGGGTTGCGAATATAACGATGACTCCTCGAACTGCAAGTTGTTCGGTTTTCATAAGGTTAATAGGGGTTTACATCACAATGAGGCGAAAACACAGTTGAGAATTATACTGTGCAGAGCCGTGCAAAACATATTGGAGCGTTCTTAAATACATTACACTTTCTATCTTAACAAGGTATGTGGGACTAGAACACTCCACAACTAAGACTACGAAAATATTCACAAATAAGTTTATTTTGTTTTGTTGTACATACATAAAAATAAACAACGTCAAGTTGAAGTGGTTAGAACAGAATGCATGCCTAATAATATTGTAATCTATTGTGTTTAGTAAACTGTGTTTAGTCAACACAGTTTACTAAACACAATAGATTGAGGCGGCTCAGACAAGTACAAATAAAATCCACGCCACTGTTTACAGAGACAATATTTGTATCTATCTACCAGATTACCATTAGTTAGTGGGGTTAACATACTAAAACTACATAAGATCTAATATTATGTATTGGGAGGTTCGTTTGTAGCTCGTTATTTTCGTTTAACCCTTAATTAGGCGCATGGGGTCAACGCACTTTTGTGTTTAAAAAAAAAAGTACTTCCTGTGTTCCGAATTTCCCCATGCCCCCGCTAGCTTCCTAGCTCGTATCAAAGTTTTCATTTTAATAGCAATCAAGTCACGGGAGTGAAAGGAGGCCTCTCTGCTCTCTTGCGCAGTGACCCCATGCAACTAGTTACGTAACTTCGGAAAAGCTATGGCAAAGTGGCAACAAGGTGTAAAAATGCGCAAATTTAGTGTGCAATGACCACTCACACATATTGAAATCATTGTGATATATTTTATTTATAGAGATCCTAAATTTATTAAAATTTTTAATATTTATGTCTCCATGAGTACAAAATGTTATTTTTTGCTAGTTAGTTTACTTCAATTTGTTTTATCTCTAAATATATTATATTGATTCATACTGTTTCTTGAAAATATTATTATATAAATAAAGCATTTTAAGAATAACGTAGTTTTATTTACATACATATTAATTAAGTATAAAATTAATTCCTACAATTTGGGGTCAGTAGTGAGCCCATGCGACCATTTGTGTGAATTTCTTTATGCGCCTAATTAAGGGTGAAACACGCTTTAATTTTTCATACATAGGTACATACAATCTCCTTTTGAACCCCAATCAGGGGCATAAAAAGGGCAACAAGACCTCCTCCCACACCATGTCCAATTCCCCCAGCTCTATTTGAAGTAACGGATCACGGTACGAGAGGGTCCTTCGAGACCCTGATGGGAGGAAGAACAGCGCTCTCCTAGGCCAACAGTCATTCGGCATCCTTTACACGCATGTCACAGCCATGTCCAATGTCCTCTGCGTAATGGTGGAAGTGATGGGGCTGCGCTGGGTGTGCTGACGTATAGCTTCGTTCGTGATGCGGCGATACCATGTTATAGGTACCCAAGACTCTCTTGAGGCACATCGTTGTTTCAAATGCATATATTTTTTGTGCCTGGGCTTTGGTCAGGTGCCAGGACTCACACCCATACAGGAGAATGGACAACACACATGCATCAAACAGTTCAAGATTGAAATGTATAGAAAGGTCAATCTCTATATGTATAAAATATGATGAACTTATGTCGCCCAATTCAAGAACTATAATCGTAGCAATATAAATAAAATAAATAAATATATAAAAAAAGAAAAATGTGAACCAAGTTATATAAGATGACCATCAATACAGCTTATCTTTCTGAAGAGCACTTGGTTGTGGCGCTTACAAAGTTGTGCCTATATCGATCGTTCTTTTCTATAGTCATTTGTTTGAGTGTTTGTTGTATAAAGGGTGTATGTCTGCATTAAACACATATTTCTTTTGTTCTACTAGTGAATTTAGTGTTATTTTTTGCTATATATTTTTATTCAATTGCTTTCACTGTTTTAATGCTTTTGATTTATTTATATTTCACGTCCTTAAACCTCAACTGGTCAGAAAAGGCACAATAAGCCTCGGACGCCTACAAGCGCAATGGAGAACTCTTGATGCCTCCCTATGCTCCCGAGTGGGGCTTAGGCCCCCGCATTGCTGGTTGGTTTGGGGGAAATTCGCGGCGGGCTTGATTTGTCCGGGGCCGGCTTTTTGGTTTGGTTGCTTCGATCGAGCTAAGAGGTCGGTTTCGTTCGGGTTGGGTTTGCTGCGGATTGGTCACCACCGGGCTGGCTTGTGGTGTGCGGGGTGCCTTAAAGGGAGAATGTATGTATGTATGTATATTTATATGCGATGGAAAGTAAAGTGAAGACATGTTTTGTGAAAAAGTAAATAAGTATCTTGATGATAATGAATTCAATTCTGTTGACGACATGTTGAATGAAGCCATATGTAACATTTTACATTAATATGTTGTAACGAGACTTTTTCTTGAATAAAGCAGTGGCGAGTTTAACTTGACATACGCAGTAGGGTGAGAAAGGGAGAGCGTTATACGCGAGAAAGAGAGGGGTACTGGTGGGGTTATGTATCGCTGGAACACGAGAATTTTGTTCTGCAAGACAGAGGAAAGGTCACACTTTTGTGTTACTGCCGTAGTTTTTAATCTTTATATATTATAATGGTAAATTAAAACCAGTAATTCGTCATGGATTAATAGTGAAAATCATTTAAAGTGCTGTTAGTTATAAAATAATCATATTCCGGAATCTTTCGTACCGCAATTACAAATAAGGTATGTGAACTCTCATTTTTTATTTCGACGAGTTAGAGAATGTGACATATTGTACTTTAGACAAATTTTTTCACATGAGATTGTTAAAAGTTATTAATTTTATTCGAATGTATTGAAAGTATTTCTAAAATTTACATTTTAGAAATGCGGTCCTAGTACCGGGGAGATGCTAGACCCTTAGACAAGGAGATTATGTTTAATTCAATATGTCGAGAGATATCACTTCAATTAATATTGGGGAATACAAGGACGTTATGGTTGCGGCGAAATATAATATACTTGATATCCATAAGTGAGAGGGAAGACGGCATGCAGTCCTCTGAGGAATACTATCATCACTCTATGCGTCGATTGGTATATCGAAGCCTGGATGACCCTCATTTCATAATTTCTTCTGCAGAAAAGGATTCCTAGATAGCAGCGATTGAGTCTGTTAAGCTGAGTAAATTTTTATAACTTTCTTTTTACCATTTTAATGTTTGGTGCGCTCATGTTGATTAGTTGGGGTGATAATGAAAGATTAATTTTGTTTTAAAGGAAAGAATTTATTTTACCAAGTTGTTTAGTCACCTTTGTGTAAAAAAATTGTTTATGTGAAACGATTTTCAGTTGAGATATAAAATTTGAGAAACTAAGGAATATTAGTTCGGTTGTGGAAGATTATGAAAAATCTTCAATCTTTGTATTTTGTTACAATGCCTGGTAAATAGTATGTAATAGAATAAAATTAGGAATTTGGATTCCTATACTTTTGTTTCTTTAATTCATAATGTAACTTGCTTGGAGAAATTATCTAAAAAGGTTTTATGTTAATAAAAGATTTTTATTAAATTTTCGATAAGTCAAATAATCTTTGAGTTTAACTTTTATATTCCCATTTATAAAGAAGGAACTAAGCTCAGTTAGTTTATAACCCCCCTGAAGAGAGTCTCAAAAGCTGTGGCACACTTATTTAAAAAAATAGAATTTTATCTTGAGTCTTTCTGATGGCCATAAAAGGAGTCTCCCAACTTATTAGAGAGTCTGGGAGGACTCAGTGATTCTCTCCCTCTTTCCCCAGAGGAGTAGACATTACAATGTATTCAATTATAATTTGTATGACAATAAATAATTGTTTGTTAATTCTACTGATACTAGAATATGATGTGATAATAATTATGGTTATATCTTTATTTTTTGTATGCTTGATGAAATACAATTCTGGACCATTTACCTACATCTAGAATGGCATTAAATATTCCATATTATTACGTATACCGGCCTCAGTAGTTATACTAGTTTTACTGGCGTGGACTTCAGATCCGAGGTCCCGGGTTCGATTCCCGATCGGGTCAGAATTTTTCTAAGTGTTTTTTCACTTGAAATTTTCTACCCGGGGCGCGGTTGGTGTGTCTCAGATTGGACGGGACCGGTTGACTAGAAAAAAATTATCACAGGCAATAAGTTCCGCCGGCAATAATGACACCTTTGTATAGAAAAGTATAAAAGAATATCGGGTTAGTGCGAACACTTATAACTCAAGATCGGCTGTACAGATTCTTCCAATGTTTAATTTATTGGATTCTTATCCGCCCCGGATAACAGAATAACTAATGAAAAGTTGAAAAATGTATAAGAAATACGCAGATTTTTGATAGAATTTCTTTAAGCTTTCAGAAATTATACTTTTTTAACACTCAAACATATTTTTTACGTATTTTTGTATAAATTTCAAATTCGAAATCAATATTCATAGTAAGGACTACAGCTCACTTAATAAATAGTTGAGATTTCATGGCCGGCTTGGCTGCGATGTTACTCTCTGTATAACGCAACCTATGAAAGTCGCGGTGTCTTGTTCGAAACTTTTCGAAAGAATCCTCCGAAACTCTAGACACTAAAAGTAATGGATTTTCTCCGTCTTCCGTCGAATTTTTCGAAAAGTTATTCCTTATAAATAATATTAATAAATCAAAATATAAAACTGTAAACTTTGCCAAAACGAAAACTGAAAACATCGAAATTCAACCTATGACAAGCTTGCATTGTATACCTGATATTAAATTTTCAAAACATAAAATGTTAGTAAAAATTTATTAATTTATGCTAACCTTTAGTGCGTTTTTTTTATTTTTTCTTTCATAATACGATATAATAATAATATAACAAAAAGAATTAGCGTAATTGATCCAACTGTGATGTAATGACTAAGAGAAATATCAATTATAAACTCAGGCAGTTTCGTCGCAAAATGTAAAAATTTCAAGGCGGAGCTATGTTTATTAGAACGATTTTTGTCTGTTTTTTTCAAGAAGATGCCGCTTTTAGCACGAAGTACAAAGAAAAAAATTCAACGACATTATGAATTATGAGTTATGACGTATCGTGTCAAGTTAGACAGCGATTCAGAAATTTAGGAGGTACAAAGTTCGCTGGGTCACCTTGTACAATGCAATACTCTTGTCATATTCAAAATGTTTGAAAATGGAATATTTTGCAGAATGGAACTCTGTTTCACTTATTTTCAAATCCAAAGACCAGAGACTGACGGAGTTTCAAACACAATTTTAAAAAAATCTCATCAAAGTTATTTTGAATTTCGAATTCGATTCTCTTGTTGGTAAATATTTAGGAAGAAAATGTTCAACAAATTAGGTCAACGCATTACATTGCCACGTTGCCAAACTGCAGAGCGCTGTATTGGCAGCAGTGTTGCCAACTTGTGGTGCTTACTGCTTGTTTGACGGTATCATCTTTTGGCGCAAAATTCGTACAATAATCGTATATTGCAATACTGTTTTGATTACATTCGGCACAGAACATCGTGTTACTCACTTGTAACCATAGACAAGATAATAATAAAATGAGAACCACAGACAAAATGGAACGATTTAGGTGAGTTTCTACCGCCTACCATAGAGGTTGATGATATTTAACAATATGAACAGGCTGTAGAATGACGCAATTCGTGTATGACCTTACTAACATAAACTTAACTATAGTGTCCATTATAGATTAAAAGCCCCTCGATTGGATCTTATTTTACTAACTATATTATTTAACATTTAAACTTTTAAATAATTCTTTAGTAAGTGTTAATCTGAATGTGAAATTTAATCAAACTTCATCAGCAACTGCTGACATTAGATGGTGCCAATAAACATTTTCATTTCTAAGCAGTCTTTATTCATTATGTTTTGAAATTATACAAACAAAACCTAACAAAATTTAAAATTTTTGTATTGTTGACGTCTGATATTTCTTTTATACGACCCAATAGAGACCATTAAAGGATGACGTCATCTGACATTAGGCTGGATGCAAAATGGCGGCCATGGCGACACACACACACCACACATACACAAACCATAGTGATGGGTTTATAGGATAAACACACTCATACCAACTCTTAAACTTTTTGTTTATGTTTATGCCTCCCGACTAATGTCAAAATTCACGTGGCCGTTAATGGTCTATTCTGTATCGGTTTCGCTAAAATTTACCATAAACTAAGAAATCGACCAAAGATTCGCTTCGATCGAATTTACTTGCAAATCCCTATCTGCAA
Organism: Mystacides longicornis; assembly: GCA_963576905.1. Lineage (NCBI taxonomy): Eukaryota > Metazoa > Arthropoda > Insecta > Trichoptera > Leptoceridae > Mystacides > Mystacides longicornis. The sequence goes on along the minus strand of OY756433.1, from coordinate 2,552,243 downwards.
TTGATTTCAAGCGAATGAATTCCAAATGTCAAAACTCTCAAAATGGCCGCTAAATTTTCTTTTTCTAACACACACTCACCTTTATTAAGAAATATATCACAATAATCGCATCTTTTATGATAAAAACTAAGAGTAAAATAATATTATTACTTAAAAAATTGTTTTGATTGTTGTTTTTAAGAGAGGTATCTAAGAAAAAAAAATATTCGAGTAGTTTTGACATAAAATCGGTTTCTCTCAAAATTTGGCGGGTTTTTCTAAAGTGACGCTTAAATTGATCGAATATAATATACACAAGGAATAATGAAAATTTAAGTTGAAATATACTTTTTTCATATATTATTTTTTACAGCGGATCTGAAAGAGAATCTGGGTGATATGTTTTTTGGTCTATTTCATTGAAGCAATTGTTCTGTGTTTGAGCATAAAGGTTGTGTTTCTGAAAAATTAGGTTAACGCCACCCCTGTATGTCTGAAAGAAGAAATAAAGCCCACGATTTACTGTCGTTTAATCCCCACTCTATAGTGAGGGCTGATTGTCATTCGCCGCCAGAGAAGAAAACAAATAAATATCCCTTAATGGAGAATGATAGACATGGGCGTGGGCAGCTCTGGGCAGGCCTTGGGCGATTTTCTGGAAATAGAGTAGGTACCCATACAGTGGAACCAAGATATAACGGACTTATTGGGAGTACGGATTTTAATACTGGAATCTTATTAGTCTTGTTATTTAGTAAATACATTATTATTTGTACTTTTATTTATTACTATTATTTTTTTTCTTCACTGTAGGTATTATGCTTTTTTTGTAAGATGATTGGTTGGTTACATGATTGATTTGTTACATGAAGAACAGACGTTGTCTAGTGGGGCAGTAAATTCCAACAATTAAATATGTAAACTGTTTGTTGTGTAATTGCTAATGGAAAATAAAATAAATAAATAAATAATAAAGCCCGAATTTCCTTTGTCATTTCATCGCGCGTGCGGCGTGACCAATTTCGCTAATTCTTTATTTTATTTTTACGTTTGCTAGTAGTTATCGTCAGGACAAGGTTCTTATGAAAGACAAAAAATAAGAAAGTTTCGCGGAATTTTACAAAATTTTAGATGTAGAGGTTTAAGAAAATTTTAGGTGTATTAAATCTTGGCGCTTTTTACAATATTATATAATTTAATTCTAATTTTGAATTTAAATTGACGTTTGACAGAAACTGTTAGTTGTTTGACAGTTGGTGCGATGTGTAGAACCTGTTTTTTTTTTTAAAATATACCTATAAATGAAAGATGTAAATTACAATGCATCAAAAATGATATTGATCGCTTATAACGTACACACATAACTAATATCATAATAGATATGGAGACCGTTAGCTATTACGTGAATTGAAACTGTAAACAATGGAGGGTGCCTAAGTACAATGTCCAAGTGGTAATTATTTTAATATGCGTCCCCATTTGTAGCACCTGGATCAGGTATCTTCAGAGCACTGGTACCTACCTAACGGACGACGCATACTGCGTGGACTGTATTGATTCAAACAATTTTCTGAGATAAGTTAGATTGAAATTTATTTATTGTTTGTGTCTATGATTCACTAATCATAGACACAAAAATGCCACCAAAACATTTAAATTAGGAACACTAATTTAAACGTTCTATTTCGAACAATCATTCAAAACCTCAAAATGGAAAAAGACAGATCTACATAATAATTCAGTTATGTATTTACGCTTGTGGAAGCATCACGCTCAAAATACAAATGCTACGTTAGATATGAATCTGCGCAGAGCCGTGCAAAATGCCGGAGAAGGTTCTTAAATACAATTTGCTGCATTAACTTTAATATATTTAGAGATATTTAAAAAAACTCTATTTTTTAGGATCTTCATACAAATTTTTCAAAAAAGACAGAAAGCCATCTTTTGGAAACAAAATTACTCATGTAAACGTTGAATGGAATCTTGGTATTACGGTATGAAAATGTAATAAAATAATTGGAGATTGATTTGTTATACATATAAATGTTATTCAAATCTTATTATTCTCAATAAATAAAGATTTAATGAAAAAAAATTGCAAAATAATTCCTCCATTTTGAAGTTTGACATAAAGGTCGGTAAAACAGCTGCCTTTATCACACATAGAGGTTGTAGGGAATGTAGCTAAGATTCAAACCATAGAGAGAGAGTAAAAATTGCAAATTATGTAGTTAGGTTCGTATAATATTATTTTGGTCGGTAAAACAGCTGCCTTCATCATTAGTCAATCACCTTAAATTTGTACCATTCCACACATAGAGGGATGTAGCTAAGATTCAAACCATAGAGTGAAACTAGCATAATATTATGTAGGTAGGTTCGATTGAACAGTGAAATTAAATCAAGTGTGAGATGTAACATATTATTATACATGCAGTTTTTTTTCATGTGAGTGGCAAACTATAATATTTTTCTTCGTTCTTTTTAATAAACATTAAAAGTGTCATTCTTATCTCTTTTTATGAATTATGAAAGTGTCATTCTTCTTTTCCTGTGCTTATGTAAGTTATAGAGGTCTGTTAAGCAATGGGAAGCTAGACTAGAACCTGTTTAATTACCTACCGATCAAGCCTGACAATCGGAATCAAAAACGTAAAGCAAGACGGGTATAAGCTAGTGAAAAAATATAGAGAAACCGTTCATATGAATTTGCCTCCGCCCATTTGTATTCGCAACAAAAGGGTGCTTATCTAGCATAGTAATTATTATATCTAATTATCTCTTTATCACCGTATCTCATAAAACAAAAATATGGCGTAATATTTTGAAAATATTGTCCCGGATGTCATATCTAGTACATAGAATATTGAAATCATTTGAAGTACGTCACTTTCCCATTTAGCCGACGATGTGATGTCATAATTATTATCTTGAATTTATAAGATGGGGAATGACATCTTTCAAACCAAACCGGAAGTAAGTGCTATTTTGTCACCCTTTTTTCATCCTCTCTTCTCCAGCACATGGTGACGTAACGCAAACATCGTTCGTTCAAGGTCGCCAGACTGTTTGTCTGCTCTCGTGTCCCTACAGGGCGCATCCCCATACATCATACCCCACACCAGCCCTGGATGCACGTTTAAGGGTGAAATGCAGACAGACCCTTTCATACAGATAAACATTATAACATTAATTCTGTTATAAGCAGCTATTATCATTATGTTTTTAACAGAAGTCGCACTTTTCAATTTATTAAAAAAAATGTCATGAAGAAATCAGACATACATTTTCTGCTCTTTGAATTGTTCAAAATGTTCCTTGTTGTGTTGTATTTATATTTTGGGTAACTTTATGAAATACAAGAGATGGCGGTGTAGTAGGAAAGAAGTCACATATTATGAAACGTGTTACGTTAATGTATATTATGTTGTTGCAGTTTCGAAACAAAGTGGCGTTTTCACAAAATCTTGTCATACTGCAAATGTTTTTTCTTTTGACATTCATTAAAATGAACTTTTATGACCGTTTACACCCCAATTAGGGGCATAGGGATGCAACAAGAGTTCTCCATTCGGCTCGATCTTGCGCAATGTTTTCGACTACCACACAAACCTTATAAATTGTATGTCTTGATTCTTTCTTTTTACTATGATTGCTTTGTGAGTATCCGGTATGATCCTACCTGTCTTCATTTTCTTTGGTTTCAATCCTAAGTTGGTTTGTTGAAAACACAATTATTTTCTCCACTTATTTTGGTTTCCTCTAACTGCTCCTAGTCATATAATATTAAGATTTTAGAAAACTACAACGGTTCATTAGATATAGAAATTAAGAAAATAATTTTCTAGTTTTGCAGAGTAGGTGTATATAAAGAAGTTTGCGTGTCATTTTAAGATACCTTTATATTATAGTTAAACAAATTTCTAGTTACCGGTTATTTTATGTATTTATTCAATTATAGACAAACTATTGAGCAAGTAGAAATGTCTGAAAGGTCTGATTTTGATGTTGTTTTAAACAATTATTTTGAATTTTGCTGATTCTGCTAGCCTCGCAACGTAAGGTAACAGGGTCATCATTTATAACCAAACAAATAAGTAAGTAATTTATTTTTGAAAAATTTCAATGTGAGTTTTTTTTGCATTATTTGTATGTATGTACCCAAAGTACGATATAAAACGACACGAAATGGAAAATAAAAATGAAAGAACCTTCCATAGTTCTATCACATATAATTGTTTATTCAAACATGAATCGGTTTTCAGAGACTACCGTCTCGATTCCTGCTTTACTAGTAAATTTTGCGAAAACATGTACATAGTTCATTTAAAAAATATTTCTAACATGTTTTCGCAAAATTTATAAGTCAAACCCAGGGGGAGAGCAGTTGTTCCGGCTGGGGTGACCGAAAAGTAGTGATGAAACCATTGTCAGAGAGACCTGATACAGCACAAGCAGAAGAAGAAGAAATTTATTCACACTAATCAAATATTATCAATTCGATTATTAATGCTTAACTGCGTACAACAATATTTGATATTAATCTCATACTGAGTTACTTAAAGCTTACCTACTTCTTTAAATTAAAACATTTTTAGATCTCAATATTGTTCAAATAACAATATTCTATTGTGTTAGCCCTGCTTTGAGTCATTCATCTAGAGCTTGTCTGTTTCAGACTCAAATAACACCCGTCTGTATTATTCCCACCCCATACACTGCTACCCCCGACTTAAGCGCATTATTATTATTATTAAAGACCAGATTATAATATGCAGTTAAAAATGGCTGAAATATACATGAAAATAATATGCAACATCTGATTTAGATACTTACCTACAACTAATTTGCGAAATTACCTAAGTACATGTTTTAATTTAAATAAATCAGAATAATAATAAATCTAAAACAATTTAATGTGTTTGATAATATATTTAAATATTTTTTTATCTTAATTTTACAATGATTGACTGTGGTGATTTATATACTTACGTGTCACACCAATTGGTTGCATCTACAGCTATGTTCTGTTTTCATCTAAATGCTACTATCCTTGATGTAAGTTCATATATATTTCATGTACAATAATTGTTAGTAGATATTTTTTCTCAAATGTGTTTCATCTAGTAGGTATATTCTGATATAAATATGTATCACTATGTTCAGAGACTTTTGGAACGATGGATTAGAAAGTCAACTCCTAAATACTTAATGAATATGTAACAATTACCTAATGACTCTAACAACTCATTACTGATGTTCGAAATTCTCGACATGAATTCTCATGATTAGGAGTTCGGAGACTTAAATATTACCACCTAATGGCGAACGTTGTTAACATAAAGTGATCACACTAGGCCAGCCTTCGAAATAACTGTAGAAGACGGTCGTAAGCCCGTAGTGGTTTGTTCCATTTAAAAATCGAACATCAGTTATGAATTGTTAGTCATTCGTAAATACTTAATACCTACAGAAAGGCGTCGAAACGCCTTATGCTTTGTTTTCCTAGAAAAGAAAAACGGCCGTAACATATTACAAACGAAGTTTTCTTCGAGACAAGAACAAAGCATTCAATGTTTAGCTCATTCACTGACTGCAGAAAAATATCAAAGGGCGAAAGAGGTAGTGTAAGCCGTATCTTTAGTCTCATTGCGTGTAGCTTGGATATCACAGTAAACATGACGGGCACTGAATTAATTATTATAATTAGATTTTTTTATGTTTTACTGGATCCGCCTTTGTAGGAAACCATTGCAAATGAACATAGAGCCGAATCTAGAAAAAGAGCATATTTTCTTTTATGGTTGATACTGGACACCATAGAAACAATAGCAAGCAAGAACTATTAATAATTGGACGATGACAGATTAGTGTCCATATAAATGATCAAGAAAATAATTATCAATCAATCAATCAATTCTCCCTTTTACACCCCACTCAGGGGCAGAGGGAGGCAACAAGAGCTGTCCATTGCGCTCGATCCTGCGTAATGTTTATGAACTCCTCCCACACCATGTCCATGTCCCTCAGCTCTGCTTCGAAGGAGCGGAACACAGTGTGAGAGGGTCTTTCTCGTCTTCGGGACCCTGATGGGAGGAAGAACAGCGCTCTCCTCGGCCAACTGTCATTCGGCATCCTTAACACATGTCCCAGCCAAGTCCATCTCCTCCGCACAATGGTAGAGGTAATGGGCTCACCCTGGGTGCGTCGGCGTATAGCGTCGTTCGTGATGCGGTGGTACCATCTTACGCCCAGAATTCTCCTTAGGCACTTCATTTCAAAGGATGAGACTTTTTCTGCCTGGGCCTTGGTCAGGTGCCAGGACTCACACCCATAAAGGAGAATGGGCAACACACACGCATCAAACAGTTTACATTTCGTCTCGACACTAAACGCCGACGCCTTCCATATCTTGGTCATATTGTTGAAGGCGCCACTTGCCATACCGATACGTATCGGGAGCTCAGCCCCGAGCTCCGTCTTACTGGCATTGACTCGAAGGCCGAGGCGTGCTGTTTCGTCGCAGAGTCTTGAAACACTGCGCTGTAATTCCTCCACTGTCGTACTGAATAACGCTAGGTCAACCGCGTACTCCAGATCGCACAGTTCGCCCATTAGACCATCTCTCTGTGTTATCGGTATACCTCTTGCTCCTTGGATAGACTTTCTCAGCAGGAAGTCCATGATAATAATGAATATGAAAGGAGCTAGTACGCAGCCCTGTCTGATTACCGTGGTGATCCTAAAAGCTTCAGTAGGACCACCTGGCGTTTTCACGCTACACTCGGAGTCTTCATACGGGGACTGCACCATTTTAACTATTTTCGGAGGTATATCATAAAGAGCAAGTATTTTCCATATTGATGGTCTATGTGGGCTGTCGAAGGCCTTTTCAAAATCTATAAAGCAACAAGCGACTGGAGAGTTAAACTCTTTGCACTGCTGAAAGATGCACCTGGCACAGAAAATTGGGTCCATGCAGGACTTGCCAGGTACAAAGCCGCATTGTTGCTCTCTCAGGACAGCCATGACAGGCCCCCGAATGCGGTGTAGTAATATCTGAGATAATACCTTACCGGGAACACTCAGTAGAGTAATTCCACGGTAGTTTCCGAATTCAAGGGGTCCCCCTTTTTAAATATTGCGACGATGGATCCATTCCGCCAATCTTTTGGGCACCTCTCCTCTTCCCACGCCATTTTAAATATATCGAGAAGTGGTTGGCCAAGGGTGTATATGCCTTGTTTGAAGAGCTCTGCGTGGATTCCATCGTCTCCTGGCGCTTTGTTGTTCTTCAATCTCATCACGGCCAGCACCATCTCGCTGTAGGTCGGCGGATCTTCACATATCCCAGTCGCCTGGGGTATATTCAGACCCGCCAACTCCTCCTCAAAGTTGTAAGGTGAGGAGGGTTCGGGGCGGTTCAATATTGACTCAAAGTACTCCCTCCATCTCCCTTTAACCAGTTCGGGGGCAGTGACAGTGGCCCCACGTATTGCCGTCACGGGTCTTTTTATTACTATACTATACATATACGCTACATTTATCTCTGGCTCAATGTTCATTTGGTTTAAATGCACCCTTACACAGCTTACAGCGCCGTGTTTGAAGAGCCAAGTTTTTTTTTAAATAAATACTTGTATGCACGATAACAAAATAGTCAAAATATGCAATGCATATAATTATGTCTCTAATTATTATCATGTTTAACCCTACTCTTTTTAGAGCTGGTGATATTTGCAGCTTCGCGCGCTCAGATCTCGAAACTCCAGCAATTAAATGCAGTTACTCAAGCTTCATCATTGAAATGTTTTCTTAGCTTCATTATCATCTTCTCTTAGAAGCGTTCACGAACTATGTAAACGTTTCTTTTATTTCTCAACGTCGACCTGTATACAGGGAGGTTAAGGATGCAAAAAAATACAGGGCGCTTTTAAATAAAACGCACGGTAGCTTATTTTAATAATATTAGTGATAATGTAAGTGATAATATTGTTTAGTGAAACGTGTTACGTTTTTTGTTTCATTTTATTTTTGGTAGTAAACAAATTGATGACCGCAATTTTCTATCTCTGCATTTTAAGTTATTTTAGTGATATATCGAAGAAAAAGACCAAGGTTCAAATCCTGCAGGGGAATGTGATGTTTTTCAGTATGTTGAATGTGCGAGAGAGATTCCAACAATTTAAGGGTAAAGTAATCACAAGAGAAGCTTTCATTTATTCTTTTCTTTGGTTCATAGTTTTTGTTTATTGGCATTGGCAAACTTTGCTTAAGCTGTTGCATTATTTTGTAAATATTTCATTCGTAAGGATCTGATACACATAATACTATATAGGTACTAAGAAAGGTTAAATGATTTTTTTTTTACTTTTTGTAAAAATACCGACTTTTTGAGATTTATTAAAAACGAATTTGGATCACCCAAAGTGATTAAAAAGCACCTAAATTTTCTAGACTAAGGTAAAAGTTCAGGTAAACCATACAGTCTGAAGCTCACCGCGCACCATAAAGGAAAATAATCAAAGGGAAATTGACAATCCAAATGTTTAAAAGATAGATGGAATTAATTTGATATAGCAAATAATATATTCCTAATTATACATTTTGTGATTCAAGCCAAAAATAAAAGGTACGAGCTTTATATTCAGCGATTTTTAATTATTTAAAAAAAAATACGAATAAAGAAAAAAAAACAAGAACAAAAACATTTTAAAAGTTCTAATAAAAGTTTAATTCGAAAGTATTCAATTTTCCGAACGTAATTTAATATTTTTCGAGAAATAAAAAAAAATCCCAAGTCAGATTCTTGCAAATTGAAATTCAAATCCACATTATGTACATTCTGGGGATTAAAGTAGGTGCGGCTGTGCGTCGTGTGCATTGAGAAGCAATTTATTCGAGGCGCAACAACCTAGATGAGTTCTTATTTCTGTCAAAGGTCAATAACGATTTATGGCTACGGAGACAGAAAGTGGTGGTGGGCTGCGGAGGATCAAGGTGCGGAAGTAAGGGGTGGGAAAGATGAAGACAGACTGGTTGGGGGAGGATGTCGTCGGGAATTTCTAGCTTCTCATTTTATTAAATTACGGGGATGCCATTATTGAGAAATTTAAATAAAATCTAAGTTAATAGTTTTTATTGAGTTCGATTAAAAAAAACGGAAATAATGGTTTCTGATTATAATTGATTTGAACTCTGTTGAAGATGATAATATTAGGTGTATTTGACTGAATTCAGTCTACATGGACTTCAGTAAGGCCTTCGATAGAGTGAACAATGCTATTTATTTTCAAAGCTTTGACAAACAGTTGGCAAGTTTGATGAGTTCACATGAATACACATTCATTAGCGACCTCGGTAGCCTAGTTGTACTAATGTGGACTTCAGATCCGAGGTCTCGTGTTCGATTCCCGGTCGGGTCAGAGTTTTTCATAGTGTTTTTTCACTTGAAATTTTCTACCCGGGGTTGGCCTGTGTCAGATTGGACAGGACCGGTTGACTGGAAAAATTGCCTAAGGCAATAAGTTCCACCAGCTATACTGACACCTTTGGGGCCCACTTAGGGGCATATGGGGTAACAAGACATCTCGACTGCGCTGGATATCACGCAACTTCGATGACCAACATCATATCCAAATCCCTTAACTCTGAGGAACGGAACATGATGTGAGAGGTTCTTTTCCTCCCGGAACTCGGGACCTTAATGGGAAGAAGAACAGTGCTCTCCTCGGCCAACTGTCATTTGGCATTCTTTATACATGTCACAGCTATATCCATTTCCAATCCGCAATGGTGGAAGTGATGAACTGGGTGCGCCGGCGTTATAACGTCGTTCGTTATGCGATGGTACCATCTTATTTATACCCAAGATTATCATAAGGCACTTATATTCTCCTGTTTTAACATTATATTTGGTAACAAAATTAAAGAAAAATAAACATGAGAAAAAGTAGGTACAATAGAGAAAGAAATTTACCTTCATGTGTCAAAACATGACAGGTTGACATTATGCAATACTTACTAGTAAGTCAACTTCCAACTTTTACATTCTGACTATTGTCTTCATTTTTCATGTCCGGTTCTGTAACTTTCCAGTCTATTCATGACTGACTTCTTTACTTCCCCGTATTTCAGGGACGTACAAATAACAACTGAACGCGTAAATCTATACCAAAGTTATAACGTTTCTCTTGTATTTACGTTTGTAGGTACTAAGCTGCAAACATTCCGTTTTCTTTCATACTTAATCTATTGTTGAATTTGTTTTCAAACAAATTATTAAATAACAAAAGGTTTTAAAAGAGTTGTATTGTGTCCGCTTATTCATTCACTTACAATTTGAAAAGGTACACAATTGATATTGTCTTGCGTTCTTGGTGAAATTGTTGCAATAAAAATTTAACCTTTTTCACGGGTTCGATTGTCTCAGATTGGACGGGACCGGTTGACTGAAAAAAATTGCCTCAGGCGATAAGTTCCGACGGCTATACTGAAACCTTTGTATAGAAAAGTATTAATTTATTTATTAACCAATCATTTTTTGCGTTTCAATATCCTGACTAGTTTCGCAGGCACTCGATCAATACGTTCCCAGCAGGCATGTAGATACAGAGTTTTAAATAAACAAGCTGTAACACGTATCGCTTTTCCATCTTCAATATATTTTTTTTATTAAATATAATATTCCCCCCTTCAAAAATGCATAGGCATTTGTGTGAAGGTGAGGAGATACATAACTCTAAGTAGGTAATACATATCATTTTCAAACATTACCCTATACATAGGTATAACATAATACAGTATTCTTATCAACTTTTCAGTAAGCAAAATAGAAGTAAAATATTTTTTTAGAAAACATTTTCTATATAGGTACATATAGGTAAGTATATTATAAACATGATTAAACTTCATCTTCATGATTCATTTTCAATCAACATTTCCCATCAACGAAAGTTGGAGGATTTCATTTTTATACCAACAAAAAATTTAACAAAAAAAAAATTAAACAATGTAGTGGTTCTGTCGTCAACTTTTGTAGATTGTGGGTTCGATCCCAGGTGCCATCTTCCTCTTTGATAACGCAATCTTTAAGAAGCTTGCTGTGAAAGAGTGTATTTGTGTTACTTTTTAGTGAGCGCAAAATCAGTTATTTAAAAAAAATCCGCCTAAAGCTAGCTGTATAGTTTAAGTATTAACGAAATGTTGGTCACAATGTTCTGTAGAGTCGTTTTTTTCAAAGTTTTAGAAATGTAGGCACATATCGGAAATTCAGTTAAAATACATCACCTAACAAGATTTTCAAGGGATGAACGCACTCAGAAACAAACAAATAAAAAAAAACTAGCAAAACAAGTTGAAATCTGCCGAGAAAAATGATTTCTAGATTAATTTTAAATCTTATTTGCTTGTCAACGTCTGAATTGATTTTATTCCAACCGGCGCCTCCAATTTTCCGCCAAATTACATTTGTCTATGTTTTTGTCGTGATTTAGGAAACCGGAAATAGGTTGTCTATGGCTTCGATTATTATCGTTTATTATTGCCGGAAGTAGGCTCCAAAGTTTATTTCAAAGGAAATAAAGTAGCTACCGGCATTGACTAAAGGCACAACACCCTTCATAGATTTTGTTATATTGTAATTCTATTAAACGCCCCATTAATTATTAAATACATCCAATCCAATCCAATCCAAACTCCCTTTAGACCCCACTTAGGGGCATAGGGAGGCAACAAGAGCTCTCCATTGCGCTCGATCTTGCGCAACGGTGATGACCTCCTCCCACACCATGTCCATGTCCCCGCGCACCCAGCGTGAGCCCATCACCTCCACCATTGTGGCGAGGAGATGGACTTGGCTGGGACATGTGTTAAGGATGCCGAATGACAGTTGGCCGAGGAGAGCGCTGTTCTTCCTCCCATCAGGGTCCCGAAGACGAGGAAGACCCTCTCACACTGTGTTCCGCTCCTTCGAAGCAGAGCTGAGGGACATTAAATACATAGTTGATTATTATTTAAAAATGTGTTTTTTGTATTTAACAAGACTCTCGGAAATGATTAAGCAAATTTTTTGAATATTGCCTTTGGGAATTTTTTTTTCTGTTTTTCTGTGTAAATATTACTACTTAATCATTGTTTACTTACATATATCGTTATGAAGGCTGAATTACTTTAAACGCTAGTAACATTCGGTTCATTTTTGTACATGTTATGCTAATTTTTGTCTTTTTATTTTGTTTCAGGTATGTCGCCACCATATTTTTATAAAAAAAATATCGATTCAAAGAAAGTAGAAAGAAAATATGTATGTATGAACTTCCATTAGCTTCTCGTTTTTGTATAAAAATGTATGCTACTGCTAACCATAATAATTATCTCTTTTTTTCTATAATATGTAGCGTTCAAATGTTGTGAAGGATATTTTGAAAATTAGGATAGATTTTTCAAATATCAATCAACATTATGAATTAAATAAACACAGTTACACTTTCGCAAAATTAATATCGAATCTCCAGCGCTTTCGTCCAACTCACGCAGATATTACTGTCAAGAAACTAAAATAAAATAACAAAAATCAAAGAGAAGACAAATATAGTACCACGGTTGTGGGAGAGGATACTTACAGCTGACATACATTATTATTATTATACGAGATATACAATAATATACATATTGTTGGGTGGGATCATTAGAAAGTAAAATGATTCATTGGAAATGTGTGACCGAAGTTTTATGAATTTTGAAGTTGATTAGTAATTATAGGATTAAAACAATACATTTGAAAAAAATGTTCACAAGTAGGTAGAGTTTCACTGTCCTGCGTGTTACCAAGTGTGAATAAAAAAGATTCTTGACCTTGGTCGTAGATTTTATAAATAAACTAGAGGTCCGCCCCAGCTTCGCACGGGTAGATAGATACTTAAAAATAATTTAGTTTTCATACAGATCCCTAACTTTTTCAAAATATTTTATAGCATATTATGTTAATCTGGAATAATTGCATTGCAAATATTGCAATGTATCGTGTCACGTCACTTTACCACCGTGACAGCAGCGCCATCTATTGATTACTTACTCAACCCAGTCGAAAGGTATCGACATCTGTTAGAATCATTTGGAGTTAACAGATAATTGTGACTGTCAAATAATAACAGACAAATAATTAGCAATAAATTAAAATTGCGACTATAATTTGAGATTTAAACTATCCTATCTCTCAAGTTGGATCGAACTGCACATGGTGTGCGAATTTTATTATAATCGGTTAAGTGGTTTAGGAGTCCATTGAGGACAAACATCGTGACACGAGATTTATATATATTAAGATTATGTAGTACCTACACAGTACACTGTCAACAATTTTCTTCCATTATCCTATAACATATAGGAACAATTGTCAAACCGATTATTAAATAGCTGGGAATCGATGATTCTGTTTTACAAAGGTTTGACGAAAAATTTCATATTCAATCAGTTTGTATTGCCAGCGAAGTCAATTATTATTACTTTATTAATTAGGTACAATTATTAATACTTTATTATTTAGGTACAATTATTAATACTTTATTAATTAGGTACAATTATTAATACTTTATTAATTAGGTACAATTATTATTACTTTATTATTTAGGTACAATTATTAATACTTTATTAATTAGGTACAATTATTAATACTTTAGTATTTAGGTACAATTATTAATACTTTATTATTTAGGTACAATTATTAATACTTTATTAATTAGGTACAATTATTAATACTTTATTAATTAGGTACAATTATTATTACTTTATTATTTAGGTACAATTATTAATACTTTATTATTTAGGTACAATTATTAATACTTTATTATTTAGGTACAATTATTAATACTTTATTAATTAGGTACAATTATTAATACTTTATTAATTAGGTACAATTATTATTACTTTATTATTTAGGTACAATTATTAATACTTTATTATTTAGGTACAATTATTAATACTTTATTATTTAGGTACAATTATTAATACTTTATTAATTAGGTACAATTATTATTACTTTATTATTTAGGTACAATTATTAATACTTTATTAATTAGGTACAATTATTAATACTTTAGTATTTTGATGCAAATAACAAGAAAACAAAATGCATGTAAAGTTAAACAAATTCTGTTTAAATCGTTATCGAACCTGGGGTTTTTGTTTTGAAGTCAGCGCTGAGACAAATGAGCTATTGAGGTGAATGAAGAATCTAAGTTTTCACAAACAAGTGGGTATATCTTAATATTAAAATAGTACTGATCTTTAGATTTGTACTTGTAGGTAGTTTGTATTCGTTAAGGTTATGTTAACTAAGAAACACACTCCTAATAGTCGAAGTCAGAAGTTTACTTTTGCAGCGCGAAGTGTAGCTAACTTCGGTTAATAGGTTATCTTCCGCCAAGAGAATTACCTCAAACGAAAGTAAAGTAGCTGTTATATATATAGGTAGGTATATCACATTGGTATAAGTTATATTTTAGTTTTACGATTACAGAGTTTATTGTTATAAAATCATATTAATAGAAATCACAAGTATTATTAGATATTATATCTCTTGGTGATGACATAGTTCATTTGGTGAAAAAAAAACCTAATATAATTTTAATATTGTTTGTAAAGTGCATAACTCAATTCACCATTATCCATTTTTCCTTTCACTCTACAACATGTTATACAATAAGTTAACATGTTTTACATGTGACTTATTTCCTACTACACCGCCATCTCTTGAATTATTTTTAAAGTTGCGCACCTATCGAGGAAGTGGTTGGTGACCCAGCGGTTACAACGCCGGCTTTCGTACTGCGGACGTCGTGGTTCGATCCCAGGTGCCGACCATCTTCCTCTTTCACGACACAAGCTTTAAGTAGCTTACTGTGAAAGAGTCAAGGAGTGTATTTGTGTTCCACTTTGAGTGAGCACAGATTCATTTCAAAAAAAAAAAACAAATTGTTTTTATTACAAACTTATCGCCCGTCGAACTTCATTTCATCCGAATCAACATTAATTTTTATTAGATACATAATGCAGTAAAATAAAGCCAATTTTAATTCAGTTTTTATTTAATTCATGTAATGAGTCCATATTATTTTTTTATTCTGGGTAAGGTCGAAGTTTGACGGGTGGGTCAGCTAGTTATTGATATTTTTGTCAGCGTATGGTGAACTGATAGAAATAATAGCCGATTTTCATACATAATGTTTTTCTAGAAAGACGACGTGTTTGATACTATTTAGCTTAGAATTTGCAAGAGTTCTTACACTAGAATCTTCAACTGGGGGCTGGAGAAGCGTTTCAGATTGTATTAGACCTAATTGAAAACACCTGAAATCAAGAAAGAGTGATTTTATGTTCTTTTAAATAAATAAGTAAAAAAATGTGCTTTAAAACTCATTTCAATATTTTAATTGATGAAATAACTGTCCAAATCAGCTAGAATATAAAGACATTTTATCATCTCATAGGGAGAAATATTTTGGTAGATTGATTGAAAGTTTTAAATAACGTTTAAGTAAACTCTTAATAATTATGACAAACTTATGATTTAAAAAAGCAATGCTTATGCAAAAAAAAAGTAAATAATTTGATTGAGACCAAACCTAGAGAATGACACCAAAAGTTTCCAGTTCCAAAATCTCGTAATGTTTTTTTGCATCTTTAAATAAACACCCAAAGTGTCATTTGGATATTTTTGTTATACCTACCTAGGTACTCTTGTCTAGGACATGCGGGAAAAAAAACCCCAAACAAAATAACAAGGTTATTGAATAAAAATGTCGGAATAGAGTCTGGTAATTGTTTTCCGATACGTTCTTTATTTGAGGCGAACAAGCATTAGCGTGTACTGAGCTCCTCGGATGTTCTTATGTCTGTTTCCAAATGCGTAGGAATTCCCTAGTAGCTTGCTTTTAAAATATCATTGCTTTTATCCCAAATTTTTTGACATTGGGATACACGGACAAATGGCGATATAAAAATGTAAATGATATATTGAATATTGTAAACTTAAAAAAGCTGTCTGTATATAAATAAAGGAAAAAAAATAATAACATAACACTTTATTGGATAAAAACAAACATAATAATTAACCAAAATAGGCGGGCTAATTGCCTAATAGGGCAATTTCTTCCAACCAACATAATATTATAGACAACATTTAAATTGTTTGTTGTTATATAAAAAATACATACACATACACTTATTAATTTTATATATGTTTTGATATTGTACATTAATTAAATGGTACTATCTTGAATTGTTTATATTATTTATTTTAATTTAATAGAATTATTAATATTGTTTTATTGATTGTGTGTCTGTTCGTTATGTAGACGAACGGTGGGGTGAATGGGTCCTATTGACAAGCCGTTTAAATGGCTTAATGGGGCCCATTTCACTTGCTGCAATTGTTGTTCTCTATGTATAGTTGTATATTCCTTTATTTTGTGTGTATTATGTATCTTATTGTTTATTATGTTTTATTATTATTATTTTTTTTTTTTTTTAAATAATTAATCATTATAAGGATTACTCCATTTTAAGTTTTTATCTCTTTAATTTTATATGTGTTTTGATATTCTATATTGATTAAATAGTATTATTTTATTTGTTTTAGAATTGTTATATTATTTGATTTAACTTAAGAGAATTATTAATATTGTTTTAACATCAAAGGATTGTTGTTTTTATTATTTTATTGATGAAATCATTATAAGGATGCCCCATTTTAAGTTTCTATCCTATTGATTTGTATATGTTATTGTGTATTGATTGAATGATATTATATTATTGTTTTAGAAAAATGAACCCCTCCCTTAACACGAGACTTGTCTCTACTAGGGAGGTTACTAATTTAAGAATTTTTTACTGTGATTGATGTATTGAATGTATTGTAAAGGAAAGGAAAATGTAAGAAAAAGAAAAAATAAAGTATTATTATTATTATTATTATTATTATTATATATAAACAAATACATAAGTCATTGAAATACATACATATACAAAAATACAGTCATATAAGTATATAAAAAATAAAACGTAATACATAATCAATAATCAAGCATAGCGAGGAAGGAGAGGATCAGGAGACAGGAGCAGGAGTAGAAGAAAGGAAATGACGTTTTTGAAAGAGAACAACGTTGGAGAGAGTCTGATGTCATCAGGTAGTTGGTTCCATAACCTGGGCGCCTGTGCAGTGAAAGATGATGTGAAAAATGAAGAACGATGTGTAGGGATTTGTAGGACGCCACGCGCAGCAGACCGCAGAGGAAGGCCATGAAATGCTAATGGAGTGAATAAAGACCTCATAATGTACATACAATTCGTGTCCTATGTATGTAAGTACGTGTATCTACATGTCACAAAAAGTATAACAATAGTTTTGTTGTGGATTTTTTCATAGATGGAGTTGGCGTTGCAGGAAATCCATACAAACTTTAATATTCTATATTATTTTATTTCTTATGCAGTCTTCAACTTTTTAATAGTTTGTTTATCTGTTATCCGGAGCGGAGAAGAATGCAATTAATCTTCTCTACTACAGATAACAGAATAACTCAAAAAAATCGAAAAATGGATAATAATTAATAATGGAAAATATAGTAGTAAAGTTAGTATGGAGGAAATTTCGATATATCAACGTCGTCTGTGAAAAATTATAAAGAAACACAATTTTTATTTACCTAACTGACATTGAAATTAAAAATATTGCCACGCAGATTTTATTATGGATTTTTTTCAAGCTTTTAAACATTGAAGGGCATATTTTTTATAAAATAAAACGCAGTGAATAAATATAATTTTGAAATCAAAATGTTGTTTGACACAAGCTGTTTGTTAGTTGTTGTTATTGACGGAGTTCGGATGGAAAATATGTGGTTTAAAACAGATGCATAGGTTGGAATAACATTGGTTTAAAGTCATATTAATTATTCTTTTAAATTTGAATTCAATATTCATAGTTAGATCACAGATGTTTATGGGTATAAAAAATAGAGTTATACCCCGACCATCGCCCGGTGAGCAAGTGTCAATGTACTAAACCACAGACAACAACAATAATAATAGTATTTTGTATGTCTATTGTCATGTCAGACGCAGACTAGTGGGTACCTACGCAGGATACAGCCTTCGTGTAGATCCTATTAACGGGGTAAGCCTTTCTCTAGTAGGGGTAAGTACCTACCTACGTGAGCGTAGGGGAAATATTTTTCATAAAACCTTCAACATACTGGGGTACTTACGCTATGAGTATATTACCAAGTATGTATTATTTTATGAAAGAAAGCTCGAGTGATAATATAAAAGTTTTAATGTAGGATATATGTAGCGCTGTTCAGTACGACAGTGGAGGAATTACAGCGCAGTGTTACAAGACTCTGCGACGAAACAGCACGCCTCGGCCTTCGAGACAATGCCAGTAAGAAGGAGCTCATGGCGAATAATGCCTGCCACCATAAACTGCTACCGATAACCATCGACGGTCATCAGGTCTCCTGGGTGGATAAATTTAAGTACCTGGGAGTAACCTTTACCACCTCTGGTGACCTCGGGGTCGAGCTCCCGATACGTATTGGTATGGCAAGCGGCGCCTTTAACAACATGACCAAGAAAGTTTAGTGTCGAGACGAAATGTAAACTGTTTGATGCGCGTGTGTTGCCCATTCTCCTGAATGGGTGTGAGTCCTGGGACCTGACCAAGGCCCAGGCACAGAAAGTCTCTGCATTCGAAACGAAGTGCCTCAGGAGAATTTTGGGTATAAGATGGTACCACCGCATCACGAACGACGCTATACGCTGGCGCACCCAGCGCAGGCACATCACTTTCACCATTACTGAGAGGAGATGGGCAATGGGCATGGCTGGGACATGTGTTGAGGATGCCGAATGACAGTTGACCGAGGAGAGCGCTGTTTTTCCTCCCATCAGGGTCTCGAAGACGTGGAAGACCCTGTCATACCGTGTTCCGTTCCTTTGAGGCAGAGCTGATGGAGCTGGACATGGTGTGGGAGGAAGTCATAAGCACTGCGCAAGATCTAGCGCAGTGGAGAGCTCTTGTTGCATTCTTATGCCGTGTGTGGATTTCAAAGGGAGTTTTGATTTGATTTGATTGATATGTATTGCAAATGTGTCATATTTTCTTGTTGTTTCTATTCTTATTGTTAGAATAAAATATTATAAAACATTTTTATGTATAAAATGGAGCCCCTTTTCCGTGATCAACGTATCACGCGCGAACAACTGGACTAATTTCACATTTTTTATGTTGTCGTTGCTGTTGTCAAGGGAAATTTCTTATGAAAGATAAAAATAATAAAGTTGCGCGAAACATAAGATAATTTAAGAAAACTCATAATAGGTAATTTTTCTTGCATATTCATTCTGGCCAAGTTACACTTGTATCATTGTAAACTTGTAAATATCCTTTCGCGAGTCTGTGTAACATCTATGTAAGTACAATCAAATATTATGATTGGTTATTTTCGTTCGTAACTTACTATATTCTGTTGAAAAAACTCAAAACCTACGCGGAATATTTTTCAAAAACTTATCCAATTATGGAAGATATTTTTCATGCGTGTAAATTTATCCGCAGCAAATAATAAGTAAGTATATTAATTATATATATATATATCCTTTAATGGACAATATACTTATTTACCTTCTTTTTCTGCTTGTGCACTATTATCGTATTTGGCAATCACTTCTTTAAATAAGCCTTCTATCTCTTGCTACTCTGAACGGCTCCTGCACTCGCCCTATTCGGGTCCGAGAGATCTTCCTTCTACCCAGCCAACGGTGTCCATCAATCTTGCCAATCAAAATAAATTGGAGGATTTCATATTTCTCCCCACGCAAATTTTACAGCATTTCTGTGTTGCAATCAGCTCTCCTCAGTACCTACCTGTGAATTACCAACTTAATCTGTCTAGGGTATTTATATGAAGCATTCTTCTGTGAAACCACATCTTGAATGCCTTCAACCGGTTCATAGTGCATTGTTTCAGCATCCAGATTTTTGAGCCATAGATCAGAGCCGACCATACACGTTATGTAGCACCTCAACAATATCTGCCTTAATTTTTTGATTTATAGTACAATCAAATAATTAAAAATATGTAAGAACTGATGATTCTAACAATAATTCATTACTGATTTTGGATTTTTAAATGAAACAAACCACTACGGGCTTACGACCGTCTTCTACTGTTATTTCGAAGGCTGGCTTAGTGTGATCACTTTACGTTAACAACGTTCGCCATTAGGTAGTAATGTTTATGTCTCCGAAACTTCAAACTCAACATGTTCAACATGTCGTAAAATCTCATGTATGCAACAAGTACCTAGATATTTAATAATTAATGAAATAAAGAGATAAAAGTTGGAAATTATTGAGAACAAAAGAGTGACTAAATTTAAAGACTGGGACTGCAGCCGTGTATTTGGCGCCAGGATATGACTATATCCATTTTTGTTAATGTCTCATCTTTATTGCCTATTGGTTTTGTTGGTGCGTAACGTTCTAATTATGTCTAGATACTTGTGACCTTTTTTCAGGACTAGATCTTAACGAATATGTAAATAATTCATGGCCTGATGTCCGACAGGTTTTGCTGCTAGTTTATAAATAATGCATCGTGGCGTAGGGTCATGGGTCGTCGTTTAGTGTGTTCTAGTGAATTATACCAGTAACTGACTGCATACACCAGTATTATGTACTTACCAGCAGTTCAGTCTGTGTAAGATGAATAGGAAACTCGCTCGCTTGTTCTAATGGCAGTTAATTGTGAAGCCCTACAGTCGGTCTTTGTATTTACGCAAGTAACTAAACAAATTTTTTTTTGCACTCTTTGTTGTACAAGTGTAAAGTTGAGGAAGTCGATAGGTAGGTACTAATTGTGTCTTTAACTCATAACAAAAAAAAATTACGTGTTATGATTAGAGATGACAATATTATGATTAGAGATGGGCATTTCAACGATGGCTGATAAAAATATTAGATAATATAAAAATAACGCCGAAAACGTTATTCATATTAAACGATATTTTTCTAAATATTAAAAATTAAGGTAAACCGTATTATATTTACAATTTTCCCTTCCCGTCTTTAATGTATTTTTGTGGTTCAAAACAGCATGTGCGTGTTGCGGCCTTGTAGATCCGTCAGTAAACACACTTTAAGCTCACCAGCCCCCGTAGACAAATTCAAACTGGCGATCGACTACAAACGAATTCTTCGACAATGTAGAGTAGGAAGAAAATTAGCTGTCCACTTTTTATAATTTTATATAAGTGTCATTGGCCATTGCTTGGTTTTAATAATTGTTTATATGTTCCAGCGGACAGTTAATTTTGTCGCACTATACATTGGCGAAATCTTCGTTTTTTTTTTTTTATTATATATTATATATAATTTGTAGTCGAACGCCAGTTTGAATTTGTTTACGGGGGCTGGAGTAATTTTTCGTTTATAATCTCAAAATGTGACGGGAATTTCGAAGAACTTAATATTTTGTCACTGAATTTTATGAAATTTTACATTAAAAAAATATACAAGATCAAGGCTTATGATGGAATATTAAAAGAAGGGTACCAATTGCATAAATTCACTATTGAAGATGAAAATCTTCGGAGCAAGTCTTATCATTAGGTGTAAATGATTCCATAGCCGTGCTGCATGTGCAGTGAAAGAGGAAAACACAATTATTTATTACCCGTTTTACGATTATATTGAGGTATTACCAACGACCGTTAACCGTAGTTTAACTGCCTAGCCAACATCCACATGATACAAATAGTATGAACTGGTTATTCTGTTTGGCTTATTAGTTAATTATGTGTTATTAGCCCCATTTCTTGATACGCTCCGTTCAGCCATTGTTCTCAGTTTACTTTTGTTTATAACCGCTTGACATTAGTTTGAAATTCAATTTCAGAATAGAACTGCATATTAATAATAATATGAATAAATTCGCGGTGACATATTATTATTTCATTTGTTCAGTGTGTTTGAATCAATTGTGTGGTTATAATATGAGAAAACAATAATTATTTCATTCTCACTCTGTTACCAAACTTAGGATTGGTTTGCATCTATACTAATCCATTTTCTTATTTTATCCTATCCATTCCCTGGGAGTTTCTCGTAGAAATAATAGAGCACATTTAACATCAGCAGCGCAAATATATCCATATTTATTTACTTATTTTATTGATTCCACTCAACCACAATGTTGGTTTTACAAAACATATTATATAAAAATTTAATCATTGACAATATATATAAACAAAATATGTACAAAATTGAATGTGTCACAAGCAATACAAATAAATAATATTAAAAAAAAAAAACACAGCAAGTAATAAAATGACCAATAAAACCATAATCAATATAAAATATATATTATATATTACTTTTGCTTCACGTATTAATATATATATACAACAATACAATACAATTCTCCCTTTTACACCCCACTCAGGGGCATAGGGAGGCAACAAGAGCTCTCCATTGCGCTCGATCTTGCGCAATGTTTATGACAATAATATATATATTATATATTAATATATATATTATATAATAATATGCGCAATAATATATATTATATATTAATACGCTTTGCAACCATTTTTACGAAAATTCTGCGGACGGAGGAGTATGAAATATAGCACACTTATCTGTACTTCTATATAAAGAGGAAAGATTTGATTGTTTGTTTGATTATCTGGAGATATTTTTAGGATATCCCATGGACGAGAGCAACCGAATAATGTTTTCCTTCTATCTACCTAATACATATTAATTATACTTATTAATTATATATTATACTTTAAATATAAATTTAAAGTATAATATATAATTATATAATTAAAACAACACTAAGCATATTATTTATCAAAGTAAATGACATTTTTAGTATTCGTATTCGTTCACATTTTTTTAGGTATTTCACATAATGCACGATCAGAATTTGATGAAATTTTACGAACCTACTTTATTTTTCAGTGTCACTATTAATGTAGTGTTTCTTTTTTTTTTTTTTTAATAAACATTGAAAAAAATATATGTATTTATAACTTTCAACCTGTTTCAACCCTCATATCTCATTACAACAATTTTCGGATATAGTGCATAATTATCAATCCTCAGCAAGCGACATGGTGATTATCCTTCATTCTATTGCTGGTAAGTTTGAGTAAGGAATATGAAAATAGTTTATCATACGTATGATTTACATCCAATAATAATAAATTTCAAACTTTTTCATAATAACCAAATTCGCAAAATTGAAATAGCGAGAATTGATCAGGCGTGAGGCAGAAAACATCCGATACAATTCTACTCCACTTACCACCGGATTGATTTGTGATTCCATTTTCAATACGGTTATTGAAGTTTTTTTCGTTTATATTATTTTTTGTTCGTTATATAAATTTCGATGAAATAAATGGCAATGTACCTAATTGAAAAAAAATATTGGCTAAACACAAAAAAAATAATCTATCAATTCAACAAAAAAAACAAAATGGAACGATCACATTCTAACAAAAATAACTGAAAAACATCAATCTGTTACAATCGATGATGTGTGGATATTAAACGTGGACATGGACGAAAAAAGAAAAATGAATGTAGTAGAAATAAGAGCTCTACGAAGAATATTTGGAAAGACTCTGTGGGATGTATGGCCGGCAAAACTCTTAGGGACCGAGTTAGGAATACAAGAGTGCGAGAGATGTAAGAAGCTGAAGATATCGTCAGATGGTACAGAAGACGAAGGAGGGAATCGTATAATCATGTACAGAGACTCTCATACAGCGCATTACATAACCACCCTCGAACTCGTGGAAGACCCCCGAAAAGATGGAATGACAGTTAAGGATAAACGGTAGAGGATGAATAACTCTGAACTGGCAGAAAAAGAAGACTCTGTGGGATAAGGATTGAGAATAGGATATGGAAAGGATTGAGAATTTATATGAAAGAATGTGGTATGGATGTTAGTGTTGTGACAAAATATGAGGATGAAAAGGTATGCTGAAAGGAAAGGTGTAAGAAGGCGTGGCCGACCGAGAGTCTATAAAATTTCAGAAAGCATAATTATTGAGTTTATAAAATCAATTTACCTATCACAAAGATAATAATATCATGTAAAATCTCTATCGATTGATGTAGTGAGTATCAAGAAAAGGAGTGACTCATAATAATTTATAAACTTGGACACTGATGCTTTCCGTGTTTGGTATTTTTGATGCAATAAAATATTCAATGAATTTCCAATACGGAGTGAAACAGCCATATTGATCCGTCTACTTGCGCTGCTATGATGATAGTAAATTGATACTGCTAGCTTCTAACACCTGTAGGCAGTAGGTACTGGCTTGAATTATAGAAATATTTCTATGGCATTGGATCGAAATAAGAATTTGTGGAAAACACATTGACATATTATCTTCTTGTCGAAATATAAGGAGTGGTTGACAATTAAAAAAAAATTCCTTCTGTTTTTTTGTTAATAATAATATTATGTTTATTATCTCCACCTTGATTTGCTGCTCTCGTCTCTCGAACCAAGTCTCTCTAAGCGCTCGTGCTCAAAAGGAGACCGCTCGCCATCTCAATCTGATGGCCTACTCTTGAAATTCAGTTTCGATTTTAATGTCAATCGATCGTGTTTAAAATTGTCGAGCTGTCAGAATACTCAATCCAAAGGCAAACTAGCATGCTTTTTCGTAGTGAAAAAAAAAACTCAGAGATATCAAATATTGTCAAAATATTATATTGCTGTCGAGCACGCTACAGCACGATAATAATATCAACATATTATATTTTAAAATTGATAAATAAATAGTAGGTACATTTTTCTATTTTGAGTGCATTTTTATACCATTCATGAAATAATGTAAATAAAATGCATAGGTACCTACTAATATATTTCGGAAATAAAAATATAATCTATTATAGTAACACTGCAAAATTTGTTTTCGTTATAAATTGGTAGACAACCACGGAATTCTTTTCACGCTAGCAACCAAAATCTATGAATTTTTCAATCGGTTGATTTTATATCCTTTTTTTCGTTTTTTTTTTGATATTATTAATATATAATAAAAATGACTTTTTAATTACAAACTCATTAACTATGATATGTGTCTTTAAACAATGGAAATTTCTTTCCTCTAAAAACAAATTTAATTAATTGGAATACCTACTTCTTATTTATTAATTGTTGTGTTAATTAATTAGCAAATAATTAATGTGTATGAAGTAATTAATCATATTCTAACTAAGGTCGGCATTCTTGATGTGTCTTGTTATTATAGTATTAATTATAAGTAATCTGTTTGTCAATTTGATAATTACAAGGGATTTTATACTCGACATACTTACATAAGTTTAATAATATCTACATGCCCAAGGAATTCTTGTTTATTGTAGAAGAATGTCTTCCATTCAGGCCCCCCACATTATTTCCTGGGCCCCGTTGCTAAGTCATGATGCCCCCCCCCCTCTCACTACCAAAAAAAGAATTTTCGACCCTTTTTTACAATATACATTTTTCAACTTTTATTAGATACAATTATTTTTCATCAAATCAAACACACCGTAAATTTATTTTAAATACTGGTAAAAACATAATTGAATAAATAAAATCTTAAATATTTTTGTTTGCTTGATTATTCACACATATAAAATAATAACTGTCGTAGGAAATTGGTGGTTACATTATAAACCATGGATTAATACCTAACCATACATTACGAACAATGGTTACATTTATTTATTAACGAACTGACCATGCACACACTTCGTACCGCCTCACAATTAATCATAATGTTCTAATATTATAAGCATTGATACACATAAATCTAGTCCTAGTGATTTTATTTTGGTTTTATTTCTATGATTTATTAAAAATGTTCTACTTTTTAATTTATTCCCCCGTCCTTGCGGGCCCCCTTGGCCCACGGGCCCCGTTGCCGTAGCATCAGTAGCACCGGGCATGTGGGGGCCCTGCTTCCATTTATCCAGTCTTAAAAACTAGAAACCTCTTCAACTGCTTTATTTGTAAAGAAAATAAAGGGATCGTATACGCATTATGTCACTGCCACCAAAATAGGTCTATCATCATTCAACTCGTTCCAGATATCCAGAAGCCTCTTTCAGAGTGTCAGTGCATCTTAATTGTTCTTTTGCTGTCCCCGTAAGAAAGGTCCTAAAGGATTCCCATCCTTCCAGTGTTTTAACTATGTATTTATCCTTGTGACCGAATGTCGTCTTTGATCACGTAAAGTTATTGAGTATCTCCTCCACCCTTGGCTACAAGGTGTACCTACTCTCCACCACAATATTCTGTAAACAGATACCAAGTGCATCCTCCATAGCCAAATTCTTCGTTTCTTTAACACGTTTAATTACAAAATGCCCATCTTTTCTAGGAAGAGCTTGATGTCCATCCCTGATAAGGTTATAAGGCACATTGAGGTTGCTTGGTATAAGGGATTCTAAGTAAGTTACTAATCTACCAATAGCCACACAACTTTCGGCTCGCGTCGAATGATATAATGTTTGGGGATATTCGGGCAAAGAGGTGTGCTGCTTCAGGAATGATAGGAATGGGTGATTGTGGATTGGAGGACTTTTAGAAGGAATGTGAATATAATAAAGGTATAGGATAAGTTCTGCATTTTGGAAAGTCATGCAAGGCATCCCCTATTCTCGTCTTCAAATCGACCCTTTAAGCATCTTCTGGGAAAATTTTTTATGTTTTCAGCCTGGGTCGGCAAAACAGTGTCCATTAAGAGTAGTTGAGAGTGCAGTTGAAATGAGGCTCTTATATTAGAAATTTCCATGTACCTACCCCTATTATGGAAATCCTGTAATACAATACAGGTACTTAATTAATAAAGTAAGGAACGAAACGATGACAATACAATATTTTTCCATGATGCGTTGCAATGTGGAGTGAGCGTTGAGCAGGTACTCTAAAGGTATCTTCCACTTCAGGAAACGGATGTGAACAATAAATGGAGTTAATGAGAGACAGCGCACGAATACAGCGCCATCTAGACGACTCTCACATATATCTACTTGAGAACGGCATGGAATTGTCATTTTTATGTACACTCTATTACATTCTTTTACCTTAGTACATTTACCTCACATAAACACGCATATTATTTTTACATAACGCCATATTTCTCTTATGGGGTAAGTAGGGAGAATGGATTACAATCTTTTCTTTCCAAGCACACTTTTTCGCTCCTTACATTTCCATACAAACTCTCCTTTTTCATTTAATCATAACCTGCTCTTTCATCCTTTCTGAAGAGAAAATCCGTCAAGGGACACCAAGACTGGGTAGTACTAGATTTCTAAAAAATATTCTCATTTCTTTCCATGCTTTACAGAGTATTTCCAAAATATATTATTCGTAGAGCCTTCATTACGCATTTTAACTGACTTGGTATTTTATTTTAATAATATCTTGTTTATCTTGGGTAGGTACAAGATGGTTCAACCGTGTCACAAACGACGCTTTTCGTCGGCACACCCAGCGCAGGACCATAACTTCCACCATTATGGATAGGAGATGAACATATGTTAAGGATGCCGATTGACAGTTGGCCGAGGGGAGCGCTGTTTGTCCAGACAGCGGGGAATGGAAGACGTGGAAGACCTCCTCATACCGTGTTACGTTCCTTCGTTCCGCTGAGGGAGTTGGTCATGGTGTGGGAGGAGGCTATAAACATTGCGCAAGATTGCGAAATGGAGAGCTTTTGTTGCCTCCCTATATGCCTCTGAGTGAGGTTGAAAGGAAAATTGTAATGCTGTGTAGTATAAAATGTATATTTTTAAGGTCTAACCCTAAGGTTTACAAAAAATCTCATTGCGTTTTAGTTGTTGCAGCCTACTTCTATCATACTCTTTCGTAATATTCGAATTCCTGTCCTACGCATTAATATTTACAGAGATTTTCCACTACAAACAAATTTTCGATATGTAGAAAAATCTTTCAATTTTTGACTCAACATAATAAATGTCTTGAATACAAGATTCGTGGGTGTTTCTCGGAGACATCTCGTAGGAAGAAGAAGTAGAAAGAACAGTCTCTAAGAAAATCTCTTTGATTCACGTCCTGAAACAAAAATCTTTTATTCTCATCAAAGGATATTTTTCCTCTCCAAGAATCTTCCAGGACTGTCTGTCTAAATAAACTACTCAAATCCTTGATAGGTACTTCTTCTACTGATGTGAGCATAGATTTTCACGCCACTAGCTTGATACCCGCTTTTAACACGGACCACCACAAATTTTTGACAAAATAAATACAAGGTTCTTGAGGTTTCTAATTTATTGCAACGTTGTATGATTGTGAAGCAAACAGCTTCAATTCTTATGGTCTCTCCTCAAGGAATGATGGACAAAGCTTAAAAAATAAAACGTCAATTATTATCTCGAACGCAAGTTTACTGAGCTTTCTGTACGAAGATTCAATACGAATTTGCCAAAAAACGCTATGAAAAATCGTCGATAACCACATGAAAAACCGATTATTATTTAAAACCAGTAAGTCCTGAAAAAGTCCTGAAAAAAGGGTCACAAGAATCTAGACATAATTAGAACGTTGCGCACCAACAAAGGCAATAAAGATGAGACAGTAACAAAAATGGATATAGTCATATCCTGGCGCCAAATACATGACAGCAGTCGCAGTCTATAAATTTGGTTGCTCTCTTGTTATCAATAATATCCAACTTTTATCTCTATATTTCATTTATTATCAAATTTCTACTTGTTGTATACATGAGCTTTTTCGACATATTGAACATGTTGAGAATAACAGTAGAAGACGGTCGTAAACCCGTAGTGGTTTGTTCCGTTTAAAAATCGAACATTAGTAATGAATTGTTAGAGTCATTAGTTGTTATTTTTTCTTTGAAACCAGGATTTCAGACTATTATGAATTCTCTAAACAAACTTTGCTTCGAAGTATACCTACAGATTAAGTTTTGGCTGTGTCATATTTTTGCCAACATTTTTATGGGACGCTTTTATAGAGACCGTTTTGAAAGAACCAATCCCAGCAGAGTGATAAAAACAACAGGGCATTTGATGTCAGCAAGAAGATGAACTACAAGGAAACCACCATAAGTACCTACTGAACAACCATCACCAAGGAGCAGGAAAAAATGCGAGAGATCTTACTTCTGTCATACTCCGACCTTCTAAGATCAGCATTTCGATAACAGTGTTACTTATTCCTTACAGGATCTTCTTGCATAATGCCACCCGTGTATCTTGGTTTTGATCTGGCCCGGTAGTTATCACCCATGTGCTCATCATAAAAAATATGCTTACAAATTTTTACCTTAAGGGGGTCATTCTCATGCTATCAATTCATTTTATCATAAGTAAAAAAATATTATCTTTGCCCATTCAGTGCTCAGTGCAAAAAGAGTCTGCTCATGAGAATTTCAGGACACACACAGAGACAAAGGCACGAATGCAACTTTTATTTTTAAAACAAAGCCTATTGACGGCGGGAGGGTGGTGGTGTTTGAAGGGTGCGGACGCTGACGTTTGCAAAGTATCGACAGCAGCGTCTCTCTCTCAATAGACCGACGCTGCGGTGTGCCAGTCTCAAGCCTCCTCTACAGTCTACACATTCTTCCACGATTCTCTCCAGTGCCTATTTAGCGCTGCCTCAAGTATTATTGGCTTTGTGGCTCGCGTGTGGGGAAGATTTACTTATTCGCTGCACTTAACTTTCCACAAAGATATTTGCAGAGCTTGTTAGTTTTAGAGTAGGTACCGAGTTTCTTAAAATTTCACAAAAAATATCATTTTCGCACTTGACAATCTTGGGAGTCTTGTTTGCTGTTAAAATTTTCAGTTGTTTGATCGAGGTTTGATTTTGATATCAAATATGAATGAATAATTGATATCAACTTTAATTTACGTACTTGGACACTTCTCCTCCCGTTAGCCCTATTTCTGCTTGGTGGATTTTCCTGATTCTCCATCTCTTGGGTGGTCTGCTTAGTATTCAACTGTTGATATATAATCTGTTGTTTTCTTCTGTTTTCCTCTACATGGTTACTCCAGAATCGTATCTAGTATAAATATCATCTCATAACATCCTCAGCATACTAGTCTCGTTTTTTATAATACCTAATATAGGAAGAGAAAGGGGGATCATTACATTATTAACTCTTTTTAAGGAGCATGAAGATGCCATCATTTTTGGTGTCCGTGCTGTACGCGGGGTACCTATCCATATCCTTCTACTACTATTGACTTTTCTTTTGATAGCTTAAAATTTTTCATCCAGTGACCGACATGCTTTGATCGATTATCTACTTGATTATTTAATGGTCGATAAATTGTTCTATCTCTTATGTTAGTAGGGGTTTGTCGTTGAACTGTCAATATTTGGTTTAAATTGCCTATTCGAATGGTCCTTCCGGTTTTGTCATGCCAGAAGGTTCTTTTATGTCGTTGTTCCTTTTTTCTTTTTCCTTCCTATTGTTCAGAGTCATTTTGATATTACCTCAATCGACGGATCTTTCCTTGATGATTATACAATCACCGCTTCTGTTGATTTTTCTTAATAATTATTGTTTATGATAAGGATATTTCTGGACAAAATGACGTCGTTTTAGTAAAAGCGTGTCTTGATTCTGGTTATTAACTCTCCTTTGGCCACGATATCATAATATCGGGTTTATTGGTGACTATAAACCGATAAATATGTTCCAAATAATCGTACGTGTGTTCCATGGACTCCACCTACCAGAGGACCACCTCGTAAAACTTATAATCGATCGTAAAATGCATGATATGTGCAGCTTGTGAGAAAATTTTATTAGCAAGGGCTGTGAATTGTGTTACTCCATTTATATTTATATGATTATAGTGTGGATAGGTATTTATTTTATTAATATCACCCCGACTGCATTGAAATTTATATACTCTCTCAATAATTTTCCCTTCAGCTATTATATTATTTGACGCGCCAACTTTGATACCAAGTTTAATAATTCTGTATTTGATTCTCATTTACAAAAATAGTTTATGAGTTGGTAATTTGATGTTACGGAAAAAAAAATGTTTTTTGTATTTTATTATTGGTAACCGGCTTAAAATTTAAAAAAAATCAGTACCTTTAAAAAGTGTATTTTTCCTAATGCCGAAATGTTGTGAAACTGTTACAATATAGAGATGAAAATTCGCCGCCTCATTGTAGGAACATTTTCTCGGTAAGGGTAAGGAACTCCGATATCGGGAGGACCTGCGATATTCATGATGTTATGTGATCGAGTAGAACTAGAAGGTATTCCTGGAGATATCACGTAGAGAGAGCAGATCCTGAAAGTTTAATAAAATAGCAGGTGATTATTTACCAGCAGGCAGAGGATTTGGAAGGCGTTTCTGGAGAGATTTTGTAGAGGTAGCAGATCCTAAAAAGATTATAAAATTTCATTTATTTTGCTACTGTAACTTAATTTTTAGGCATTCCCTAACAGTCAACCGGTTCCGTCATAATTGAGACAGAATTCGAACAACACGTGGTTAAAAATTTAATGTGAAAATGAGTCGAAAATTCTGACCCAAAAAGCGAATCATTTTAGGGATCTCTTGATTTAATGTGAATTTATACGTCATTATAGTTATTAGACGATTTAAAGGATATTTCTCTTTTCCATTCTGGAACTTCTGAATGCTTTTGGTTGCATGGTTCAACTCAATATAATTTTTGGCGCGACTTCCGCTGCTTAACGTTAAGCCTCGTTTCCAGAGGTTAATAATATATTCACAGTTTAAACTGGGCTTAAAATAAAAATTCTATTAAATTCTTAACCGTATCAAGCCAGAGATTCTTTATAATACCGGCTTCCACTTTAACGTTAATAATTAAAAAGTAATCTGGAAATCCAAAAAGGGGCCAAAACCCACGTTTTTAATTCCGTGAATTCATTCAACGGTTAAATCCGTGGACAGGCTTAAATCCGAGGTTTTAAATTAAACTAGCAGCTAAACCTGTCGGACGACAGACATAGAAAAGGGTTGTTATTTGTCTGAATGTGAGTTAAATCGTGCATTAAATTTTACTTACCATCTTGGGGACAATGGACATTTTGATATTTTCTTCCCGTAGCAACTGTTGTAGGTAGGAGCCTTTGATCAAGAATCATATATTTCGTAGCAATTATATTTTTCGCGCACACTTATCATTGTTATTATTGCCATAGCAACGAATGTCGGCTTTCAGACGAATAATATTATGGTGTAGTTGCATTAAATTTTACGTCGTATATTTTTCTTTTAAGACCAGACTGTTAATAGTTTATTTTTCGGAAGACTCGAGTATCTGTGGTGAGGTTCCTCAGACTAGATATTAAATCAATAATTAATTGTTATCCTTTCTTCTTCAAGTATAAATATCACCTTATGGTGCTAATGCTATTTCATAACCATCTCTCCTTATCCCTAGGAGGAAGAGATGGCTATGAAATAGAATTAGTTAAGAGTGTTTCAACAAAAATACTGATTTACGGACGAACTTGAGCAGTTATACGAGCTTAGGTTCATAATATAAGATAGACATAGCGCGAGATCGAGCGCGAAGGAGAGCTCTTGTTGCCTCCTTATGCCCTAAAGTGGGGTTCAAAGTCAGATTGATTCATAGAGGGGTCCAATTTAAAAAAAAAAACTCTTTTATAAGAAGTCACTTTAAAAAATCTAACAGTTTGCTGACTACAGGTTTATCCGATTACTTTTTAAGGGTAGGTACCCGTTAATATGATCAGATCTTGTGAAAATCTTTCGAGTTTTTAAAATGTTTCTTTAGGTCTGTTGATTGTAAAAAGAAAATATTTGCTTTCCATTTTGTATGTAACCTTTCGAATCAAGTCCCTCGAGACACAGCCAGATATAACTGGCCTTCTTTCCCTTGCTTTCTTCAACACTACTTTATTTATCTTTTGGCATTTTTTTTTCGAAACATTCTTTTCGCTTCTTTTCTTTCTTTCTTTCGGTCCTTCTGAAAAAAACATCTTAGAAAATCTAATTTAATTTTTTTATCCCCGACGCTTTCTTTCTTATGCTTTCATAATGTGCGCTAATTTCACAATATTTTTCATCATTTTTTTTATAACAAATGGAAGTAGAACGACTTTTCCTTAATTGATTTGTATATAAAACGTTAAAAGTTTATTAAGATTCTTGGTCTTCTGTTCTTAACATGTTCATGCTCTTAACAAATGTAGGATTACCTACAAAAAATATTAAGTCCTGAAATATGGGAACTAGAATCTAGATACCTAGCATGAGCATCAATCAAGCCAATAGACAATAAACATGAGACATCAACAAAAATTGATATATTTAAATCCTGGCACTAACTACATGACAGCAGTCGCATTCTATAAGTTTGATTGCTCTTGTTCTTAAAAAAAATCCAACTAATGCCTTTATACCTCATTAATTTTTTAAATATTAATCTTCTTTTTATGTACGCGTATTAGGAAATAAAATAGATATTGGGCCAGTTGGCCCAGTGGCTAGCGTCTCGTCAAAGAATGACTAGGGATGCAGGTTCGTATCCTTCCGGGGCCTGGGGTTTGTCGACATTTAGAACATATTTGGCCGTTTGGAACAGCCTCTTAAGAATTCTCGCAGGGGGCACCAATTTTATTCTTTTCAAAATATTCATATTTTCTATACTTCGAAAGTAAAATACTAAAATTCCCTTTAATGGGACAACATTTTATTAAGTATCTACTAGCTTTCCCGCCAGACGTTGTCCTGTAATTCTAACTATGAATATTGATTTCAAATTTGTAATAGGTATATACCTACATACAAAAATACGTTTAAAATATATTTGAATGTTAAAAAAAAATCGAAAAAATTCCATAAAAATTCTGCGTAGGTACCAATATTTATAACGTCAATGTTTTTTTTTCAATATTAGCAATCCAGGAAAACAATAATTTTGTTGTAATAGAACTTTTCATATATGGCGTTAGCGTCGCAGGAAATCTACATTTAATATTATAGGTATATTATGTTATTTCTTATGCATTTTCAACTTTTTAATAGTAATTCTGTTTTCCGTAGCGGAGAAGAATCCAATAAATCAAAGACTGGAAGAATCTATTCAGCCGATCTCCAGTTATATGTGTTCACACTAACCCGACTTTCTTTTATATGTTACAGAGATGTATGTAATGAGTTTGAACCCATTTAATTCCCTTACATCATAGATGTAGGTGCTTTCTCTGATGTCAATATCAGCTGAGAGCCTACATGCACAGTGACATAAATAAATCCGCTTAAAAAATCTGAATCTATTTTTCACGTAGGTATAACAGGTATTTTTCCAATCCAATATACAGGAATACTGTTGAATCTGAGCATCCCTATAATTCAATTATAAATCCATCAAATCAACAGGTTGAAAAATTTCCGTTTTGCACGACGCTCCTGTCAAATTATTCTATATATGTACTGATTATACAGGGAGCCACAACACCGAAAGGAAATCTTTCAATTTTTATAATTTTGTTAAATGTGAGCCTACAATTCGTTTTATCTAATCTAATATATAAAGAGGAAAGATTTAATTTGATTGTTTGTTTGTTTGCATTGAATAGGCTCCGAAACTACTGACCGATTTGAAAAACATAGGCTATATTGAATTTTCACAAATATTTGTGATCCTTACTAAAACTCCAATAATGTAACCCAATGTGTAAAAAATGACTTAAAATATTCTATAAATCGCGTGCGCTGTGAAAACTATTGATGATAGAATAAAATAATGCACTACGACTTTGTAGAAGACATCAATATTTACAAAAAATGTTGCAACATCATATTATTATGTCTAACTTTTATAGTTACGTTTTTATAGTTTATGTCTTTTATAACAAGTTTCCTTTTATTTAAAAAAAAAACAATTGAAATGCGGCAGAAATATAGCGTCACTGAGGTACGAGCCGGACGGGAGGGGACAATTAGAATGCTACATTATTCCAGATTAACATAGCCTATAGAATATTTTGTTAAAGTTAGGGATCTATAAAGAAAACTGTTTTTTTTTTAAATACCTATCTACCCTTGCGAAACTGGGACAGAACGCTAGTATTAAGGGCTGTAAATTGAATGCTTATTGGTTTGGTCTTCGACTTTCATACAGTGTTCCGATGATCTTGCATTCATGTCTTGATTTTGAAATTTGCTTCGCAGTTTGCTGATAACATAGTGTTGTTAGTTTTCTGCAACCCCACTTAATTTATTCATTTATTCAACAAACGGCAAGGCCATGTACAAGTTTATTAGTAGCTAAACACGTAAATAAAATAAAATATGACAGACAAAATCAAAATACCTACATAAAACAAACTTTAAATTTTATTCACATCTGATTAGATAATCAAAATAACAAAAATGAACACAAAAACTGCTTACATACACCTAAATGAAATAATATAAAACTAAGACAATAAAATAAATCAACGATATATTACCGAAATATTTGTAAACTGTTAAAGGTTTTACCAACAAATTTCGAAGTTCATTGTCATAAAATCTATAATATAATATTGATGTTTTTTTGTTTTTATTTTTCTGAGTTGTGTCTCCAAGTCCAGTTTCGGGCTGTATAGCCAGAACCTATTATTAGGAAAATCAATACTACCTGTATGTTTGTTCATGTGAAGCATTTTGGAAATAGGCTCTGAAATGTTTCCTTTTCCAACTGAGCAGACACGGGTGTGTGACGGGGGAATAGGTGCGAGGGTGGGGTTTCAATATCAATTGCTATCAAAATATTTTTAGCCACTCCACTAATCCAACTAAAAGTTTCTAAGAATAATGCTCTTACGTATAACATACAGTATAATTTAAAATAGGTAGGTACGCCACCTTTATTTTCAAAAACAAGTTGCTACGTGACTCCTTCCATGTCTCTTGAGAAGTGTAAATTTTTGGTTTGTATAAAATATGGAGCATTTTTTTCCATTGTCATCGCATCATGCGAGAACGGCTGGACCGATTTCGCTGATATTTTTTATTGTGTATCTATTTTCAGGAGAAGAATCTAATGAAAACACGAAATCACGAAAGTTGCATGGAATATTAGAAAATTTTGGAATCTTATATCTTTCTTAGTGATTTTTACAGTATAATTTGATTATAATTTTGAAATTACATTGGCGCATGACTGAAACTGTCAGTTGTTTGATAGTTGGTGCGATTGACAGAATGTGGATGGAAAATATAATATGGTTTAAAACAGATGCATCGGCCGGAATTACATTATTTAAAAGGTTATTGAGTGATCATTATACAAATTTGTATATTAACACGTAAAGTTTTGTGACCAATTTTACGAAAACTGCGCGGACGGAGGAGTATGAAATTTCGCACATTTGGCCCTATCCTAGCTGATCGCATGAACGCCGACGCGACGCCCTGTTCAAACATAATATAACATTGTATGAACGTGTCCTAACTGGACAGACGGACAGACGTAAATTCGATCGTCCGATCGGTGCCTTGTTTGCAATGATCGCGCGTCGCTTATAATATTGTTCTGTTGTATCGATAATTATTAATAGGACATCGAGTCATTAGCGGCACACTAAAACCAACTCCTGTGCCGTGGCTATGTGTGCTTTCTATTATAGCACCTCCACACCTTAGACGAGAGGAGTTCAAGAAGTAAGAAAAGTGGAGTCCAACCATAATCTACCAATCCATCTTGATGTAGATAATCCGCCTCCATGCCGTCTGAACTCCCGAAACCCGTCCTGGTTAGCTGCCGCTACAACTACGGATTACTCGATCCAAGACAAATGGAGACTAGTATGGACCGCATCGTCAGTAAGGAACCAGAACCTCGTAGCTGACCCGACAAAAGAACTGCCTGGCTCAACGCAACCCAGAAATATATGGTGTAGAGTTAGCCGAATAAGATGTGATGTAGGCTGCACCGCTTCCAACTTACATAAATGGGGATGGATGGACTCACCAGCATGAGCATGTGGGATTACACAAACAATCGACCATCTGATTAACGAGTGCCCCATATACGCATTTGAAGAAGGACTACAGAACTTGCACGCACTGACGGATGACGCGATCCAATGGCTTCGATCTCTGAAGGTCAGATTGTGAGCGAGCATAAGAAGAAGAAGAAGACTAGGACACTTACTTGCTATAAGTTCTTAGGTACTTACTAACATTCATATTTATTTGTTTGTGTTGTCAAGTAGGGTGGACGCGCGATCATGCGAGTTAGTGCGAACACTTATAACTCGAGATCGGATGAACAGATTGTTATCATTCTTGGTTTATTGGATTTTTCATACTCCGGATAACAGAGTAACTAATAAAAAAAAATCGAAAAATAGATAGCAAATAATAGAAAATAAGCTAATGTTATATTAAAGAAACTAAAACTAAAAAATCCATAGAATATGTACCTAGGTATTAAAAAAAAATATTGTTGTGTGCATTGTTAACCCATTATTTCACAACACTCTTAATAATTTTAATACTCTTAATCTTAGTAATTTCTTTTTTGTTTACAACTACATAACTATGTTTTCCAGTTCTTGGAACAAAATAATAAGCATAAAAATTGCTGTCTATCTTTTGCCTTCATAAACGAAATGATGAGGATATAATAAAAAATAGTGCTGTGGATGATTCTGTATTTAATATTACTTTTATTGACCGAACTAATCCGTTTATATAAATATGAAATGCTGTACATATAAATGTGCGAAATTAATTTCAGACATATTATTTTAACATAATACCTAATAAAATTGTTAGTCTTCTTGATTAAACTCGAACATCTTGCTTATATGTTATGAAGAATATGAAGAAATTCGAAGCAATCTTTTTTACAAGATGTTGATTTTAAGTTAGAACAATAATAGGTTGGGAGATTTAAATAATATCGAATTATGTTCCATATTTAAATCACTGAGTAATAATATTATTAGGTAGATAACTAAACAAAAATTTGGTTCCTTTATTCAACAGTCACGTGACTGAAGATAAAATATCAATAATACTTAAATCATTTTGACAACACACCAAAGCCTATAGATACTTCCTCTAACTAATTATAATATGATTGAAACATAAAAATCCGTGTCAAAGCTAAAATATTGAAAAAAAAAAAAGAATGTCACCCAACGCTACCGACAAACGTCGCAGTTTGTATGAGTTTGACAGCAGTCACATGGTACTTGTTGGAACTATGCGCATTAGCACATTATTTCTCTAATAATTAGGTATTATTTCTTCTCAAAGATGTAAATCGCCTAATTTTATTTATATTACTTAGTTTGATATGTTGATAGTAGGAAAGATTATTGATCTTCACCCACAGAGGGTCGAGTCCTATCCGCATATACTATAGTCTTAGCTTCAACGCCATCAGCCAGTCCACAGCATACAATTGTTTGTTTGCATCACGCATATTTTGGAGGCTTCATGAAAATTTGATGAGCTGGCAGTTTATCACAATGTGTTTCACATTTTAAACACTTCCGCACTAATTCATAGTTGGTCCGTAGTTGGAGAACCTGTGTTACAATTTTATGGATAAAGGTGCCATCGATTGGATATTGGATACGACGGCTCAATAAGATTAGACTAGTTGAGGGAAATGACTGTGGAAAACTTTTCTGGGGCACTGCAGTTGGCAGGAAACCGCAGTGAGTGGAGGGATATGGCTTATGATGTTAGTATTGACAAACACGGTCGTCAGCACTGATGAAGTGACAAAGAAGTGGTTGAAGTAGTTGATAGATCCACAGTAGGCATCAGTCGATGCCTTTCGTACGTACAACGTACCAACTGAAGGTCGTGGGATCGCATCCTGTTGTCGATCATTTTCTTTTCTTTTAGCTTTGTTTTATGTGAAAGTGTATTTGCGTTCACTTTTTGTGAGCCTAGCTAGATTCACAGGGTTGTGAAAAACAGTTCATTACAAGTCTATGGACTGTATTATTTCTTTTCATATTTTTTCCGTCTCTGATTTTTCGGATTCCATTATCCATATGGGTTTTAAAAAAAAATAGAATTTTAGACGTA
The DNA here is from genome assembly GCA_963576905.1 of Mystacides longicornis. NCBI lineage: Eukaryota > Metazoa > Arthropoda > Insecta > Trichoptera > Leptoceridae > Mystacides > Mystacides longicornis. The sequence goes on along the minus strand of OY756433.1, from coordinate 2,513,113 downwards.
AGTGGCGAGGGTGCGTCGCTGGTGTGGATGTTAAGAGATTCCCCTTGGAGAGTTGCCAGCAGCGTGGTGGCGGGGTACACAACTTCTACATCATCATTACACCATTAATAGTTGCTGCTGCGGGTCGGTACAAACGAGAGCCCCATCAACTTTACGCCGATCTAAGACGTATTTATCGCCCAACATTATAATACTCACCGTGGACCTTCATAAAAATCTTGTTGTGTTCACACCCCAATATCACGCTCATAATACCAACTCATTCCTTTTTGTCTTATTTGAATACTCAGCGTGATGTTGTTTTGATGTAAAATGTCAGTATTTTTGACAGTGTCATCGTAGAAGGGTGTAACTGCTTACATATCATTTTGCCTTTCAATAATAATTATCATTATTACTTTTTCATACGGCATACATATAAGAAAGTCGGGTTAGTGCGAACACTTTCATATAACTCGAGATCGTCTGAAGAGATTCTTCCGATGTTTGATTTATGTGATTATTCTCCGCTTCGGATAACATAATAACTATAAAAAATTGAAAAAGGCATAAGAAATAATATAAATTATATTATTAAAGTTAATATGGAACGGATTTCCTGCGACGCCAACGCCATCAATGAAAAATTCTATAACGACACAATTATTGTTTAACCTGACATTGATATAAAAAAAAATACTGGTACGTAGACACGTATGATCCTGATTGGAGCAAAAACGTAGTATTTATATACATTATTTAAAGAGATATTGCACAACACATTACTCTTATTAAGAAAAACATTCCTAATAATTACAAAAAATCGTTACTTCTGTCAAAAAGACCAAATAAATTCCAGAAGCAATACCCGTATTAAAAAAAATAAGTCAGTGAGTGAAAAAAATGACGGACAATTTACCACGCAGCAAAATAAAATTAAAACATCATGCGTAAATATATTTAAAAAATGTACAGGATATAATAATATTATATCATATCTGCATTAATTCTCGAATTTGTCTTCGTAATAATTTACAGATCGAAATCGATTATCGAGTATATATATTTTAACGAACACTAAAATGATTTCTGTATCATTTTTTTCCACGATAAATCCAGTAAGTAGATAATATGTAGAAATTTTCATACCGAAATATACTCAAGATTGTATCTTCTCTGTCACGTGAATAATGTTGGACGTCTAGGAGTGGTCTGCGCTAAGACAAACAATCTAGAGTCCACCAGTTTATTAAAAACAGAACAGTCTAACTGTTTCAGTGTATGTTTGTCCGTAAAAGTTATATCATGCATTCTTTATGTAGATTCAGGAAATTACCGTATTTACGTAATTATTGTGTATTATGATAAAAACCTTATCATTTGAAACATAAAATGAATTTATAATACCTTTTTCGAGAATCCGGACCGCTATGAGCTTACGCTCTTCTACTGTTGTTTAAAGGTTAGCTTTGACAAACCTCTTACATCAACGGCTGAATTAATCTAACCTAACGTTTACCTTTTCATGGCCTATTTAAAATTCCCGAAATTCTCACCAAGGAAATCATTGAATTATGTAAAAATGAACTACTACCAAGCACCCTCGGCCGAAACTATCAAATCATTGACGTTCAAATGGTTTGAAATTCTCATGGCCCTTGCAGAACTCGAACCCGCATCATCAGCCGTTCAATGCAAAGTCGCTACCCTTGGGTCAACTGATCAGTGTTAATTCCTTTAATATGTAATAAATATGTGTAAATGAAGCATGCAGGTAAGGTATAATGTATTATAATGCAATGCTAAGATATCCGTTAAAAATTGACAAACAATATTTTTCAAACAGATTTGATCAGAAGCTACTTTGGTACTATGAATAAGTTGATGGCAGAACAATATTTACAGCTGTATCCAATAAACACATAATTGTCTATTTCTTTGCCTTTTTACAATGTTAAATCAAATTAATCAATCCAATGTCTCTTTGTATCCCACTCAGGGGCATAAGGGGGCAACAAGATCTCTCCATTGCGGCCCGTTCCTAAGCATTGTGAAATACAAAGTTCAAAGTTTTTATACGTTAATTGCTATTTTCCAGAAAAAAATCTAAACAATATTACACAGATTGTAATAAATAAATATTATTTTAAGATTCTGAATCAGTCCTTATATAAAAATTATCTCGTTATCTGGAATCATTTATTGAAAAACGTTGGATTTTTTTTTTAATTCCCAAAACGTTTAATTTTAACGACCACCATAAAAACTTATATCACCATAAAAAATATGACAACGAAAGAAAATCTGAAAGTGATAAAAATAAAACAAATTCTAGAGTTGATTGTAAAACAATAATGATGTAATGCACAATTTGTAAAAATAAAAAAGTCATAGAGTCAATCAACCGGATGGTTCCCGTTGAAAGCTCCCGACTAGTGCCACTTCGGAACTTACTTTGATTTATTACAGTCACGCGCTCACAAAAATACACAACTTCATAATATATATCGCGGGCATCAAGCCAGAAGGGCGTATGAACGAAATGACTACTTTACAGGAGGGACAAAAAACTATTTATTTCCGTAACGAATGAATTTATCAATGTTATTATTTTTTACGAAATTAAGCAAAAAATAATCACAATCAAAGGGTGCCACCCAAATTCAATTTTTTAATTATTTACGCATAGATTCTGCACATACGCCCTTCTGGTTCGTTTATATGCGTGAATATGGACTCAATATTTCTACATGAAATTATAAGAAAACTGAAGGGCGTAAAAACAAGTGTCGGAAACAGCTATATTTTATAGATAAAAATTATTGAGCTTATTTATTACTAATATTTAAGCCCCTAGATTCAGAAATTGAGCCAATTTTTCTAAAGCTTATACGATTTTTAATGTCTGTTCGCCCTTCTGGCTTGACAGATTTCAGTGTTACCGTGCCATTTTAACAGGAGGTCGTATATACTTTTTCTTATAATCTTCGTAATTATCACTCTCCAATTCAAAATAGTTGTAATTTTAAAATGATTTTTTTTACAAAATAGATTTTGATAATAAATTAAAATATATTATGATTAACAATTATTCCATAACCTAAAATGAAAAGACTAATAACATTTTATTGTTCCTAATTTCAAGTTCTATCAATGAGTATTCCTGAAATAAAACAGAATATAGCCAACACGATCACACTTACAAGTGTCAATTTTGAATAAAATAATCATTTTATAGTAGAGACATAAAACAAGCACTCTCATTTACCTACAGTGTTTTTCTCTAAGGTCATTAAGGGATTTTCAATAGGGATTCAATTAAAAAAGTACAAAATACTATTGGTACGCATAGTACTCAAAACTTTCTTTAAAAGAAATTTTAGTAGGTAGGTACATAATATTTGTAATAGGTAAAAAAAACAGAAATGGATATGACATCAATTTTTTGAAAGTTTTACTTAAATAGTAAAAAAAAATCATAATTAAACAAAACAGATTTAAAAACCTTTATATTTATTTACATAAAAAAACAAAGAACTTCTTATTTTCTTATAGAGACAATAAAACTCTTCACTATTTAAATTACCATTGTCATTCAGATCAACCGATAGGCTTTCGTTATAATTCTGATGACTCCTTGAATAGTCCCCAGTTGACACAAATTCCTGAAATCTTTATACTAGCTTTAATAGGCACCTATTTTTCTAAAATAAGCCTGATCGACGTTCCTGCAAGATCCAGATCGATTTGTTATGCTCGATATTACCGCCTGCTTAAATTCCTACCAATAATTTGTTTTTGAAAAAGTGAGTTTGGTTCATCTTTCTTAAAAGGTGGCTACCTCACATTGTTCCATTATTATATTTACGTGTGAATTACAAGCATTTGGGCATTTTAATATTCCAGAATATCTTAGTAATAGAAAGCTTTATGGTTCATAATTTTGAGCTTATCTTTAATCAAGGCATATCTTTACGTGCCAAATTGATTACATTATGTCAGTCCTTTGGTACATAAATTTTGGCATATTCGGATTCACGTTCAATTGTCTAATGCTTTATGTCGCACTTCATGATTAAGCTATGGTCCAGTTCCAAAATTGTATGATCCAGGACATCTATTTCACAGTCTTGTGCAGCAATTATGTGGTGTAATATTGATACCATTACGGAATTTATTATTTCTTCAGAACACTAGTTAAGAAATTACAGCGCAGTGTTTCAAGACTCTGCGACGAAGCAGCACGCTTTGACCTTCGAGTCAATGCCAGAAAGATGGAGCTCATGGCGAAAAATGCCTACCCTGATAAACAGCTACCGATAACCATCGACGGTCACTAGGTCTCCCGGGTAGATAAATTTAAAGAACTAGGAGCAAAAAATACCACCTCTGGTGACCTAGGGGCTAAGCTCCTGCTACGTATCGGTATGACAAGTGGCGCCATTAACAACATGACCAAGATATGGAAAATGTCGGCGTTTAGTGCCGAGACGAAATGCGTGTGTGTTCTCATTCTGGATGGGTGAGTAGTCCTGGCACTTGACCAAAGCCCTGGCTCAAAAAATCTCCGCATCCAATTGAAGTGCCTTTGGAGAATTTTGGGTATAAAATGATGCCATCGCATCACGAACGACGCTATACGCTGGATACGCTGGCACACCCATCGCGGGACCATCATCTCTACCATTGTGGAGAGGAGAGGGAAGTCCCTCTCATCCTGACCACATGACCCCGCCAACTGGCTGGGTCATGTCTCAGGATGATGAATGACAGTTGGCCTAGGAGAGCGTTGTTCTTCCTCCCATCAGGGTCCCGAAGACAAGGAAGACTCTCTCACTGTGTTCCGCTCCTTCGAAGCAGAGCTGAGGGATTTGGATATGGTGTAGGAGGAGGTCATAAACATTACGCAAGATTGATCGCAATGGAGAGCTCTTGTTGCCTCCATAAATGCCCCTGAGTGAGTGTAAAAGGGAGAGTTAGTTATTTAGCTGGGATGTAACCAGTGTAACCAACAAAAATACAAACGTCCGTTCGTTAGTAGGTTGATACGTATAGGTACTGAGATGGTGTTCGCCCGGTGTTTAGGAAATATATTACATGCACGCATCAAAATTACAGGGCGTATGTACGTTCGCCTTTATGGCACGACAATATTACACAAACATATTCTGTTAAGTCTGCGGCGTATGTTCATACGCCCTTCTGGATCGACAATATTACACAAACATATTCTCTCAAGTCTACGGCGTATGTTCATACGCCCTTCTGGCTCGACAATATTACACAAACATATTCTGTCAAGTCCACGGCGTATGTTCATACGCCCTTCTGGCTCAACATGATCGACAATACCATAGCATATGCCCATAATAATTTTTTTCAAAATCTTAAAATATACTAAATGGAATGCCTTTATTTTTTTAGGAGAGGTGGAGATGATGTTCAGGCATCGAATGGCATTAAAAACGAAAAATCGCATTTTTGCATGTTCGCCCTTCTGGCTTGATGCCCGCGATATTATATTGGTGTGTTGGTACAAACTTACACCGGTACATAATAAAATGTTATATCAATACTGCCAAACCGTGGTCCATAGTTATCCTGTACATAATCATTATGTTTTGAAATATTTCTATTTTAATTTCTCTACTAGTAAAGTTTTTGTTGATGTCCTTTTTTTTTCGTAAGAGAAAATTTTGTTTTCTGTCCAATAAAATGATGAACAGTCTATATTTTAAAAATATGTAACAACTAATGACTTTAACAATTAATTACTGATGTTCGATTTTTAAATGGAACAAACCACTACGGGCTTACGACCGTCTTCTACTGTTATTTCGAAGGCTGGCTTAGTGCGATCACTTTACGTTAACAACGTTCGTCGTTAGGTGGTAATGTTTAAGTCTCCGAAACTCCTAATCATGCGAATTCTCAACTAATTCAACATGTCGAAAAATCTCATGTATGTATACAACAAGTAGATATTTAATAATTAATGAAATATAGAGATAAAAGTTGGAAATTATATATCAACCAAATTTAAAGACTGCGACTGCCGTCATGTATTTGGCTCCAGGATATGACTATATCCATTTTTGTTAATGTCTCATCAGCTCTATTGCTTAGTGGTTTTGTTGGTTTACAACCTATATTTTGTAATTATATCAGAATGATGAGTTATTTCAGATGTGATTTGAATCCTTAATATAGAATAAAAAATGGTTAGAATATGATCGTAGAGTGAGTGTTTTTTTTAGAAAGTAGTAAAATGTTATGACGAATATAATCATTGAAAATAAATTGCATGCAACCACATTGATAGTGTTGTATAGAAAAATTTGTAAGTTTAGCTGCTAAGAAAATTTAATGATAAGTAATTATTCACAATAGCTATGCGGGAGATACCTTTTATTGGTGCACTGCAGGTTCTATGTGTTTGTTTCATGTTTTTTTTTTGTTTGTATTGTTCAGTGTTCTATTGGTGGTCAAATAATAAATAAAAAAAATAATAAACTTTTGTAAGGTTTGTGTATTCACATAGTGAAAGTTCATTTTGATGATTAAAATGATAACACAGTTGCACTTTCACAGTGTCTGCGTGAGTCGGACGAAAGCGCTCGAGATTCATAAAAATTTTGTGAAAACTGTTTTATTATTTTAATTATAAAAAAGAAAGTAGAAATTTATTGTTTAGCAAAAAAAAAACATACAATGGAACCGATCGATGAAATTTTATTTTTGCTTATTGGCATGCCTGAGTACATCAAAATGAATAATTAATTTGTATCGTAGTAAATGACGTTATGTACAAAACGCGTTGACGTAAATGAAACACACCTCTCAAATTAATAGAATTTATTTACACATGATACGTAATAATGTTAGGACTATGCGAAAAAACTATAAATTTGGGAAGTGTATACATATTATATTATCTTAGCCGGATATCAGAAATAAGAAATGCTGATTAAAAAGAAAACATTATAGTAAGTAAGAAGTTTTAGGAACTCTGAACTAGAGGTCCCGGCGGACTCAGAAACCTACCCCCGTAGAAAAATATAAAAAGTGAACAGTCAGTTATCTTCCTACTCCACAATTGCGATAAATTCGTTAGCAAAATTCAAATGATTGTCTAAGGCCACTACTGGTAAGGTTAGGTTAGGTAAAACTTCAGATTTAGAAAGCTGAGTCTTCTTCTTCCTTTATTAGGCAATCCACCCAGGAGGGTGATGTGTGCCATTATCAAGATTAATAATATACTAGTTTTTTAAAGGCGCCCGTGGCGCCCACCTCTGGCCTTTTTTATGCAAACTTTACTTTCTCATTGCATAGCTGTGAGCATTCACATGTGAGACTTCAGAATACTTGGTTGATTCAACTCTTTATGAAAACTCAAATACCTACAACTTAAACTTTTAATTACAAACTGTACATTCAAATACCTTTTGGCATGTGGGTATTTACCGATTTGATTGATTAAACTTTTTCATATTATAAACTTTGCATTCGTATTGCCGAATTCTTATATGAGACTTTAAAACACTTGATTAATTGAATTCTTCATGAAAACTCAAAAAACAACATGAACTTTTTATAACAAACTTTACATATGTTTGGCTTTTCAACGTTATGAATTCATATGAAAATCTTTAAAAAATTACTCTAGGTGTGTAAACTTTTTATTGAAAACATGGCATTCGTATGGTTTTTCTCCGCTATGATCTCGTGTGTGTGGATTAAAGATTCGTGATTTGGTAAACTTTTTCATGGAAACTTTGTTTTCTTATAGCCGAATTCATTTGTGTGACTGTAAAGCACTCGATGATGGATTATAACTATTCATGATACTATAACTATTTATAAAAATGCAAAAAAAAAACTTTTTTTTACACACATTGTATTAGTAAGAGTTTTCTTGGCAATGAAATCGCGTCTGTGAGTTAAAGATCTGATTTGGTAAACTTTTTCATACAAACTATGCTTTCTTTTGGCCGAATTCATATGTCAGACTTTAAAGCACTTGATATTTTTTTTATAACAAATTTTGAACCTTTTCTAACAAAATATGCATTTAAATGGCTTTTATCATGATTTATCATTTGATTAATTAAACTTTTTATCGCAATGGTTGCATTCGTATGGCTTTTCTCCGCTAGTGTGCAAAATTTTTATTTCAAACATTGCATTAGTAAGGCTTTTTCTCTGCTATGATATCGTGTCTATGGGATAAATTATTTATGATTTAGTAAAATTTTCATGCAAAGTTTGCTTTCTTATGGCCGAATTCATATGTCAGACTTTAAACCACTTGATAATAGAACTCAATGAAAATTTAAAAAAAACTTGTACTTTTTATAACAAACGGCTTTTCAACGCTACAAATTCACATGAAAATCTCTAAAAAAATTACTCTAGGTGTGTAAACTTTTTATTGAAAACATGGCATTCGTATGGTTTTTCTCCGCTATGATCTCGTGTGTGTGGATTAAAGATTCGTGATTTGGTAAACTTTTTCATGGAAACATTTGTGTGACTGTAAAGCACTCGACGATAGATTATAACTATACATGATACTATAACTATTTATAAAAATGCAAAAAAAAACTTTTTATTACACACATTGCATTAGTAAGAGTTTTCTTGGCAATGAAATCGTGTCTGTGATTTAAAGATCTGATTTGGTAAACTTTTTCATACAAACTATGCTTTCTTTTGGCCGAATTCATATGTCAGACTTTAAACAAATTTCGAACTTTTTCTAGCAAAATATGCATTTAAATGGCTTTTATCATGATTTTATCATTTGATTGATTAAACTTTTTATCGCAATGGTTGCGTTCGTATGGCTTTTCTCCGCTATGAGTTCACAAACTTTTTATTGCACACATTGCATTAGTAAAGCGAAGTCCGGCTGTGCGTAAAAGTTTCCTGATTTGTCATTTTTTTGGCCGACGCAAGTGAAACTTTACAGCACACGGTTGATTGAACTATTTATGCAAACTTAAAAATGAAATTAAACTTTTTATTGCAAACTTACCATTCAAATAGCTTTTAGCATGTCATTGGTTGTTTAAATTATTTGATTGATTGAACTTTTTATTGCAATTATTGCATTCGTATGGCTTTTCTCCACTATGAGTTCGCATGTCATTCTTTAAATTACTTGAAACCGCAAACTTTTTATTGCACTCATGACATTAGAAAGGCTTTTCTTCACTATGAAGTCCCGCTGTGCGTAAAAGTTTCCTGATTTGTCATTTTTTTGGCCGACGCAAGTGAAACTTTACAGCACACGGTTGATTGAACTATTTATGCAAACTTAAAAATGAAATTAAACTTTTTATTGCAAACTTACCATTCAAATTGCTTTTAGCATGTCATTGGTTGTTTAAATTATTTGATTGATTGAACTTTTTATTGCAATTATTGCATTCGTATGGCTTTTCTCCACTATGAGTTCGCATGTCATTCTTTAAATTACTTGAAACCGCAAACTTTTTATTGCACTCATGACATTAGAAAGGCTTTTCTTCACTATGAAGTCCCGCTGTGCGTAAAAGTTTCCTGATTTGTCATTTTTTTGGCCGACGCAAGTGAAACTTTACAGCACACGGTTGATTGAACTATTTATGCAAACTTAAAAATGAAATTAAACTTTTTATTGCAAACTTACCATTCAAATTGCTTTTAGCATGTCATTGGTTGTTTAAATTATTTGATTGATTGAACTTTTTATTGCAATTATTGCATTCGTATGGCTTTTCTCCACTATGAGTTCGCATGTCATTCTTTAAATAACTTGAAACCGCAAACTTTTTATTGCACTCATGACATTAGAAAGGCTTTTCCTCACTATGAAGTCCCGCTGTGCGTAAAAGTTTCCTGATTTGTCAATTTTTTGGCCGACGCAAGTGAAACTTTACAGCACACGGTTGATTGAACTATTTATGCAAACTTAAAAATGAAATTAAACTTTTTATTGCAAACTTACCATTCAAATAGCTTTTAGCATGTCATTGGTTGTTTAAATTATTTGATTGATTGAACTTTTTATTGCAATTATTGCATTCGTATGGCTTTTCTCCACTATGAGTTCGCATGTCATTCTTTAAATTACTTGAAACCGCAAACTTTTTATTGCACTCATGACATTAGAAAGGCTTTTCTTCACTATGAAGTCCCGCTGTGCGTAAAAGTTTCCTAATTTGGTACACTTTGTTTTCTTATGGCTGACTTCGCATGTGAGTTTTTTAATAACCCAAAAATTGTTTTCTCTACGTCAAGACCTTTAAAAAAAGTGCTCAGCCACCAGGCATAATAAAAATAATATCATTATGTTACTGTCAGTTGTCACTGCTGTCAGCCATATTGTATTAGAAGAACAATATTATTTTGTCTTTAGTTGCGAGTGGCGCGCCATCTAGCGGCGTTAATGACATCAGTCAGTCAGTCAGTCAGGCAGTCAGTCAGTCAGTCAGTCAGTCAGTCAGTCAGTGAGTCAGTGTTCAAGGCAAATATTATATAGATAAGAGTTCATAGGACAAATCTATAAACAAATAAGATAAAAAAAGAAAAGAAAAAAAAACAAAACAATGTCATATCTTAAGGTTGTTCATTAACATCAACATGCTTCCTACCAAAGACGATATTATTCAGAGGAGTTCTAAGCGAGCAATCGAAAAATATATGGTCTAACGTCTCCTCATCTTCCCCGCACTCGCACAAGGGACTGTTTTTAACGTTAATTTTAACCAAGTGATTCGAGAGGCAATTGTGACCAAGACGCATTCTGCAAATCGTGCTAATGTAAGTAGATTGAGCTACCGCTTGTATTACATATTTTTGTAATGAAAACTACTTTTTATCTATAATGGCAGTAGCCCATTAAGTATAGAAATATAATGTAAATCATCAGTAACATAATATACATAAGATTATGAAAAAAGAAAACTTGCGCAATTTCTTTTTCACTATTTTTACTATTATAATAAAGATTGTCTAAGGTGGAATGACAGAGGAATGCGAGGAATGTTGTGGAACTGTCGATGATGTAGATGTGACGTTTGGGAATCCGTTGGAATGATGGATGGAAGGTTCCCATGGTTGGGGAGGCACTGGAATGCCGCACATAACATGGGTACCAAGTAATAATAATACTGCGATGGAATCCTGGAGACGATTATAATTAAAAGTTGTCATATGTGCCTACCCCTCTCACAGCTCTGTTGTGCTTTTTTTTTTAATTATTTCATATCCTATCTGTCATTCATCCCTTGTATTAATTAACTCCTGTTTCACACGTCGTCAATGTTATATCAGCAGATGTGATTCACGGTAAACAAAAAAAATTGATAATTTAAAAAATATCGAGTGCAAGATTTAAGATAAAAGTCGAAAGTACTGTATCTGATCCAGCAAACATAATGTTCATTTAAATGTAGTTAAATAAAATATTTTTTTTTAGATCGAAGTGTCAACTAAAAAATTGAAATTTCTTGATGATTATTCTTCTTATTTTCTTCGCCACAATCAATACCCATAATTTTAGATGGAATCACCACCTTCTATCATACATTTAAGTTGAAACCACATTAACAAGTTTGATTGGTTTTCTGGATTTCAATTTCAATATGACCCAGATATATAGACGACTGCCAGAAGCGTTGGGAGACCACCACTACGGTGGAGAGACGACCTCGTCAAATACGCTGGGGTCAACTGGGTCCAAAAAGCCCAAAAAGAGCGGTTTGGAAGGAGATGGAGGTGGCCTTTGTCTATGAATGGACGGGAATATGCTGAGAAGAGAGAGAGAAGATAATAAATCCTATGTCCTATCCATGTTTTCTCCCAAGTTGGCATGTGAAAAGAATGGAAGCAAACAGACTACTAAAGAGAATTTGAGAGAAGGCTGAGAGAAAATATGTAAGAAGTTGTGATCGACCGTGAGTGGATCGAACACATCGATTCTGTCGTTAAAGAAGGCCAGGTCACAAGCAAAAGAGATAGGAGAAATTGTATGAGAAACGGTATGTCGGTGGACGAAGTGAAAGGAGTGTGCTAGAAAAGAAGAAAGTGAAGGTCCGTTATCCGTTACAAAACACGGCGTGATGGGTAAAAAAGAAATACAAAACCACCGTAACTGAATTATTTTATACAAAACTTCTATTTTATCAGAGAACTTAGTATCGCCTAACTATCTAAAAAAAAAAGAAAACAATTCAATTCGTTCATTTCAAATCAAAATTCACCCTGGATAATTTCGTTTTTCTTATTGTATTTATTTAAATATGATTTATACTGAATTTACCGAATACCATTTTATACTTCTTATAAACTTTGCGTCGTGGATCTGAAATTCAAAGTATGGCCGTCAGATATTACGATACAATATACAGCTGATACCAGCCTACGCGTTCTTTATAAACCACCACAAAGATGTCTGTCTGTCTGGCTTTGCCTACAGGGGGGAAACTCATAATAACTATTCATCTTTCATTTCTACACTCCCTGTCTGATAGTGAAAAAAAAAACTAGGGAACAGAGGGAATGTTTTCTTAGATAAAAGTAGATATACTTAAAGAAACTAGTTTTAATCTATTGTACGATATTTTTATTTCCTCGAAGACATTATGTTTTTCAAGAGACACATTTTTATATTAATTCGTCTATTACTGCTTGGATACAGAGGAAAGAAATAACTGAGAAAGCGTTCACTCGCCAAGGGTTTTCCCAGGAGTATGGCACTGCTAAAAACAGCTGTGAATGTGTCAATTTAGAACATTGTCAATAATGTTTAACGTGGTAACAAAAACATTGTCATACTTTTCAAAGACCGTCTTGTCAGAGGATGGACCTCTCCCTAGGAACCCAGTGCATACGGTCTATGTATGTTAAGATCAGCAAATTGTTCATAGTGTCATTGTCAAGATTATTGAGATATCTTACAAAAACCTTGAAGAATCTGTAATGTTGCTGCCTCGGAAACATAGCCGACTTATAGTGTCCCAAGTTCGATTCCCGGTCACAATATTTCTAGTAGCTTTCAAATTCAAATTTATTAACCTCTCGCAGATTTAATGGGATTGCTTGACTTTGTATTTTTTTGTTTTCCTGTTACATACTTATAGTGAATCGATGATCAAGTATTTATTTAAAAACACGAGTAAATACGTAGTATATTATGTTTTTTTTTTAAATAAAGTTTTATAAAGTTAATTGTGGATTTTGTGACCCCACTTAGAGGAATGAAGAAACACCAAGAACACTTTAAGCCACTCTATATTTTGCAATATCAACGATCTTCTCCAGCAAATGCTCTGTTCCTTCGACGTGGGTAGTATTATGAGCCTCGTCTTCGGGATTTTCTTATGAGGAAGAACAACCTTCTTCTCTGTTAACTATCATTTGAAATTTATAACAAATCTCCAAGCTATATCCAAATCATCTTCAAATTGGAAAAAAGTGTCAGTAATTCTTAATCTTCTCATCCTGCGTCGTTCCTTCTTTTACTCAACTGCCAAGATCTTTTGTCCTGGGTTGTCGATTAAGGGACAACCTGTGCTGCCAACTCCATCTTGATTGCTGACCACCAATTTTCTCAAGATCTTCATTGCGCTCCCGGTTTTATGGGTAAATTCAGAGCTGTTCTTACACAAAATGGGATTTTTTATAGTAAAAAATAAACTTATCCTTGAAAACAATAGGTACCTACTTTAAAAAGATTTTTATAATAGTTATAACACCTACATATTCATTTGTATTTCTGTATTCTATTTCCTAATAATAATAAGGAATAATATTAGGTATATTATCAACGAGACGGGTCGAATAGTCTCTGGATGCCTGCAGCCTACTCGAGTGAGCGAAATTTATCCAATCATAGGCATTGCTCCTCCGAACATCAGGAGGAAGGTTGCAGCGGACTATGAGAGACAAAAACAGGAGACGGACCCAAGACACCCTCTGTTTGGCCACACGCCACCGACAGTCTGGCGTGTGGCCGTGTGGCGTTAAATCCAGGAAAAGTTTCCTGAGAACAACATCTCCCCTAAAACTACCACCGGACAAGGCAAGGAAAGATCTCTGGCACACACAGTATAATGGAAGCCAGCTAGAACTGTCGGAAAGCTTGGGACCGGGACACCAACTACCGTACCCAAACTGGAAGACACTCAACAGATTACGAGAGGGTGTCACCAGATGCAAGGAAAACATGCACAGGTGGGGTTTTAGTGTGGAAGGGGATGTCTCCTGTAGCTGCGGTGAGACTCAAAATGACGAACACCTCCTCGCTTGCCGAGAAAAGCCTGTGAGGTGTGATACTCAAGACCTTATCATAGGTAATGACAATGCTGTTGCGGCTGCCGGGTATTGGAGTGGAGTGGTCTAGTGGATGGGTGATCGGACTCGTTAAGTAAGTAAGGTATATTTATTAATAGAATATTATGCTTTCTATAAATAGCAGACAGAAAGCAAAATATATCTCCTTTTAGTTCGGATACATACAGGAGCAGGTAAATCGTTAGTGAAACTATAGGCAACAACTACTGGCATTGTCAGGATACATCAGCATCATCAAGACTGGGTGTTTTGTTATTTAGTGTACAGACTAATTTTAGACAGGAGTCTCCAAGGGGTGGGTGGAGGAATCGGAGGGGATGCGGGAACGGGATGGATGGAAGTGGATGTGGCAGGACAGAGAGGGATGGAGTAATGAATGAGTTGTCTCCGCGTGACATGGAAGTAACGAACGGTGAAAAAGCTAGCTTCCAGGGCTGAATCTAAAGAAAAAAAACTATTCCATTTTTTTTTTTAAATAAAGTTCAAATAAAAAAAAGTCTCCCATCTCCTGTGACCATGTAGGACGTGTGCCTACGAAACTAGTCAGGATGATAAAAATTTGTGGAAAAGTTATACAATCCAAACTCCCTTAAGGCCCCGCTTAGGAGCATAGAGAGACAACAAGAGCTCTGAGAGGAAAAGTTATAAAAAAATTTATTTGAACTTTATTTTCAAATAAACTCCAACAAGAAATGCATGTTCCATCTTTTAATTTGAAAATTCCTACCTAAGATATAATATGTTTTGAGCTTGTGATGAACAGTCAACGGAAAGATAGGTACCTACTGCTGTATCGGGTATCACTCGACTCCACTTAACATCAAACGGATCTAAATTGGATATAACAAAATGGATGACACATTAACGGCCCAACGTGATTAACTGTCAAATTTATATCGGAATATTTGAAAACTCCCATAAGCTAAATATTTTGAGCTTTTGATGAACAGTCAACGTTACTAAGGCGGATGTAACAAAATGGATACCAAATTAATGGTTCAACGTGATAAACTGTCAAGTTTATATTATGTTTTTTATCTTGTGTGAAACGAGGCATTATATGAAACAGAATTGCGCAATCGCATCACGACATGACGTTCTAGATCACATCAAAATGTTCTCTGTTGCAACCATTTTATTACGTCTAACTTAGGCTCCTCAGTGACAAAAGTAAAAATATATTTTAATACCCAGTCTATATATAAACTATTTTACCTATTCATCATATTTATTCATT
The DNA here is from genome assembly GCA_963576905.1 of Mystacides longicornis. NCBI lineage: Eukaryota > Metazoa > Arthropoda > Insecta > Trichoptera > Leptoceridae > Mystacides > Mystacides longicornis. Next base: position 2,497,557 of record OY756433.1, on the reverse strand, counting down.
TATTTATTTATTATAAAGACACCAACAGAGCATTGAAAACACATACAAAGATAAACATATTAAAAAAACACATGCACCCCCCAATGCTCCAATAACAAGCGTCTGTAACATAATTAATGTAATCCTGCGAATATATCAGTAGTATCAAAAGTAATTTGGAATATAGGTATGTATCATTTAAGTAAGCTTTATTTATTTTAATTATTTAATTAGTCATTATGATTCATAGGTATAGTTTATCACAAAAAAATAATGAAATTAGCGAATTAACAAAATTTTGATTAACGAAGCCGTTTATTTTACAGGGTTTACATAATTGCAGTTAAAAGAGCAATTATTAACATAATGAAAACCAAAGTTCTTCATTTCCACATTTTTACTTAAAAAAATAAATAAATTTGAAGTTATTACCAAGCCGTCCCTGTTCGATTCCGAAATTCCAACAACACTTTGACAAATTATCAATACAGTACAATGCGACTACTCAAAATGACGTAATTAACCATTTGAGACGTATTTGTTTGTTTATAATAAAACCTCGTCACTTTTGTCTCGTTTGCATAATTTGACCGTTTACCTGTCCAAAGCACTATTGTCATCGAGACTTACTAAGTTAATAATATTATTAATTTGTTTCGGTACACAAATTTATTTATAGATTTCTTACAATTTTAGAAGTTAGTTCTATGCATGTACCTAGCTTTAGACTTAAACTATGTTTTGTTAAAAATAACAACATCAATATTCATCATGCATATTTTTCTTAATTATGTATGTGTGACAGAAAAACGTTGACATCAAGTACCTACAGAACTATGAATAGGGAATACATTTTACAGATAGAAAAAAGTCTGTTCTGACCAGATGACTATATTTGTATAGTTTTGGGATAGAATGTTAACCATTATGGTACTTAGCCTAGAAATGACAATAGGTACTGGATTCGAATGGCTCATCGGGTCACAATTTCTGAAACTACGTGTATTTCGTAATTCTACTGATCGAAAGAGGTGCTTGGTTTGGTTAAAGAGTTACTTGAATCTTTAATTATAAACTATTATGATAAATGTAATCATGTATTGATAATATAAAAATATGACTTATGGAGTAGAAACAATGCTCACACCGCGGTTGTTAACAATACAACTTAATCGATAAGAATCTTTGAATGTTTTTATAAAAATTATAAAGCTTTATTTATTTATTTATTTATTTATAAGAAGAGCAACACAATATTCCCTCAATAAAATCATAATATTTTGAGTACAAGCTATTTTGTTTGAGATAATTTCATCCAGTGTTTGATATTTTGTGGAGCATTTACCATTTGAATAAAAATCACATCATAATATTATTAATATTAAGTATGATTTATATTTATTATACCGTATTCACGCAAACATCAAACATTCCACGCATATAAGATAAATGACGCACTTTAAACTTGACCCATATGGCTAGAAATACATAGTATGAAAGTACCTAATTTCTTTCTTTTTCGTTTTTAATGTTTTTTTTTCAAACCTCACCAATTGTGCGAATTGTCAACAAAGGTGAAAAATTTATTATTTTCTTGGATATAATTCACCATGAACAAATACTGCGGCGTTTCGTTTCGAAACCACGTTCTTTGGTACGGGGTACCTCGAGACCAATCAAATCCACGGCGCCACAAGCCAGTGTGGATCTTGTTGTTCTTCAGAAAAATACTCCATCTGTTCCTGTCCGCTGCCAATAATGAGCTATGAAAAATTAGCTTCAATAAATCTTCTTGTTTTAGTAGGCCCCGTCTTTGCTTGAATCTTTCTGTTTGTTGAATGCGGGCGAATGTCCAGTCCATCAGTCCCTTCACCTCTTGTGTGGTCGGCCTGGAGAACATCCGCCTATTATTTAATAATCAGCTATTTTCATCAGCCTTTTGGTGTCAACCCCATCTATAGCATCATCCAATCCAACCTCCTTTTAAATCATGGGCTCTCTAAGCTGGAGTTAATCTCTACGTATGTGGATCGGAAAGTCTTCATCTACATATTATGCAATACTTTGGAGGTTTCTTGTTCTTCCTGTATCGCCACTTGATTATAATATAAACCGTATGTCAGGATAGGTCTGATGCAGTCGTTTTGTATTCTTACCTTGGTTTTTTTTTCAACAAGTGTTTTTATTTTTCTATTTCTGCTTTCAATCATCTGCTACAATAGTGGTAGCTTTATTTACTTGACTTTTGACTTCTTCGTAAAAATCACTATAAATATTTACTTATGTTGGGTTACTTGTTTTTATTTCATAATCTATATTATTCTGTTTGCTTTGTATCTGCTGTTTTGGAGCTATCATGATTTTTGCTTTTTGTGTACAAAAAACACCAAATCTAGTATGCCTATTAGACCAGGTAATAACTCAAGATCGTAAAACAATCCTTTTTATTTTTGCCATATCATTCGTTGGATGATGGTGATCATTACCAACACTTTTTTGCAGTTTTGTTAACAAAATTGATGATTTTTTTGTCTTTAAGTTAATTTGTATCATTGTTTTATTTCTTCTTTATGATTTTTGTTTCGGTTTTTCTTTATCCATGTTCTTAATTTTATAAGCTCTTTCTTAGCAAATTACTCCACATGTCAAGACTAGTTCAAATCATTTTAGTTTCACTGTTTTTCGAGAATTCTTCGTACTCCAACTTTACAGCATGAGAATGACACAATATGTCTCGGATTGTTTCACACGCTTGGAAATGTAATAATTCTTACCCTTTTGAAGTGACCATAGATTAATGACTAGATTCAGTCTGGATATTCCAAGTGTGACAGTTTCTGGGAAGATCTTGATGAAAAAATGCGACCACGTCAGTTGTCTGTCATTGGGGAGCCACATACATAGAGCATGTGCACATTGTTGAGTAGTGGGTGTCTATTTATAATATCTCTAAGAACAACTCCGTCTGTTGGTACTTTGTAGTGAGATACTTATCGTCATCGCATTAACTCCTGTTACCACATTGTAAGATATCTGATTTATTTCTCTACTTATTCTTGTCCACTTCGTCCATTGCTGAACAACCTCCCCTTTATCAGAATTCAGGCGGTAGTTGGACAGTTATGGTTTGGTAAACCTGGTTTTGATTCCTGTTAATTCAACTTGAAATAGAATGTTAACCATGAAAAAAACACATAGAAAGTCGGGGCCAAACATTAAGCCTTCTTGTGTTCCCTTCTCACCTGCCTAAATCGTCGCCATCTCTCTCGTTTGTGCTTTCCTTATTCAGCCGAAATTAGCACAAGCCACGATCATCATTGGCCTGTCCTTGCTTCTCTTTCCCATCCATGGACGTCCTGGATGAGACGCACGCGGTGTAAATTGATTTTGGTCCATCTGCCATATGTCATTCTTGCCACATGCTCAGTCCAGGACAACTTCGGTTCTGTAACTCTCTGGACAATATTTGTAACCCTTGTTTCCGTGTCTCTGATCCACTAGATCACTTCGGTCAGTACATTTTGTAATTAAAAGGATAACTTATAGATACCTACCTAGGAGACAAATATTTTTTTAACTTCACAAAACTATAATTTATTTATTTTGATACGAGGGGAATGTTGGGATCATTAATAATTCATAAAATATGTGATGTTTATAAAAATACATGGCACAGATAAAAGCGCGATTGTGAACAGTTTTATTTTGACACAGGAATTTCTACAATTTTAGGTATCAAACATTTATAATTTTTTAAACACAATTATAAATTGCGAGGTCTTTCCTTCACTAATAAATTCAGAACCCGCTCTCCCAAATCTCAATTAATAAGATTGGTAATGTTACAGCGTCACTGTCTAAAATCATTGCTATGTACGCATTATTGTTCAAAGCTCATACATTCGCAATGGCCTCATTATTTGTCCAGCGAGGGTACCATATTACAGAAAGATCTAATTCACCCCTTAGTGCTCAATAGAGTCAGAGTGAACTATGAACAAATGAACCAAATTATTTAAAAACGATTAGCATTTATGTATGAAGCTGGCATGGAAGTACTACCGTCTAAAATTTGGAGTCAATAATACAGAGAAATATAAAATTTGACAGTGTCATAACACAAAGCAGAAACATTATATGAAGAAACTCTTGGAATTATTTCGATTGAGTAAAATATGACAGTAATTTAAAGTTAGCAAAATAAGATTGCTGATTTAATAGAAGACTGCAATTCAGAGCTTCCACAACGTGAAAAGCGTCAGATTTTGCCACAGCTTTTCCTCCACAGAACAAAATAAAAGAGTTTCAAGCTAGATTTGACTGGACGACAACAAACGAGGTCATGGGTTCAAATCTCGGCGCCGATCATTTCCACTTTCATAACACACGCTTTTTTTTATGTGAAAGATGTCGAAATCGTATTTGTGTTCACATTGGATGAGCCCAGAATCATTTTACTATCTAAAAAAGAAAAATAGTCCCAACTCCGAGTCACTCGTTCGCCACTCTCAGCAGCATCAACAACAGCTTCAGCCGTCCACCCACCAACAGTCAAACTTGTCGTCGAGGGTGTCTCCCATAATAGGCCCCAAGGCAGGAGACGAAACGCTGGATGCTCACCAAAACCCCACACGCGCTACGGCCTAAGAGACTTGAAAACTCTGCCACCGAGATTGAAGAGTGTTTCAGGATCTGAAGAGTTGAAATTTCTTTAAAATAGGTTTTCCCGGAAATCGCATAAATAGAAACCCATGGCCGCCTGTGACAAAACACATTACTACACTATGTATTTCTATAATCGATTAGTTTTATGGGGTGTACTGGTTGTAATATAATATTTATATGGTGTACTAAAATCACGTTTAACGATAGCTCTAACGATATTCACCGTCCACCTGATATTATCCTCTTGAAGTTTATCAACTGTCTTGAATAACTATACTTGGATCCCATAATATGTTACTGTTCTTGAATCACACTGTTTCTTCAATAAAGCAAAAAATATAAAAGAAACGATTGTTAGAGATCTTATGAAAGAATGGATATTAAGCCCGATAATGTTCTTCGTATTCATTTTTTTCTCCAAAGTGGGTACAGGCCAGCGAGGTCTCCCCAACGTTAGCCATCACTTGGGCAAACATCCTGACTATTTGGATTCCAGTCCATGTCCTCGAATTGCGAAGCCATAGCACCTGTCGTTTACTCACACCACGTCTTGCAGATGGTTGGCTGCAGGAACCCGGTGCAGACATATTTTCATAGTTTACTTTGCTTTTAATGAAATTGGCAAAAATGTTCAAAAGCACACAGTATAACTCAACAACAAGAAGAAGAAATTGGCCCAGCTTTATTTATAAAAAAAAAACAATTCGCAAATCCTAGATATTTCCTCAACTATTAATCTTTATCAAGGACCTTGTCGCCCTCAAATGACAATTATTATCCTTGTTAAATATTTTTAACAGGCAAAAATATCAAATAGACCCTGCAATTATTCATAAATGTTCCCTAGATGTTTAGGTGCGCTGGGCGTGTGAAAATAAACAAGCATTAGGTATTATAATGAGCGGTCCTATTAACAGCGGCACATCTGCTTCCAGAAAACATTAAATGCTTTCAATAATGGCACGAGCCAATGGTTTTACTGTTATTAATGTCCTGTTTGTATGTGTCTTTACCGTTGTACTATTTTATTTTAATGCCGTTATTAATATAATGGCGCTCTAATTAAAACGGCACATAAATCTTTCGTCGCTGCATTTGATCAAAACGCTTTAAAGAATCGTCATTTGGAAGGTACAAATTTACTATTATTACCATGTTGACAGTAAATTATTTTTTGTGATGGAAGTTGGGACGAGTAAATTCTGGAACGGCACTGAATTTGAAAGTGCTGCCAGTAAATTATTTATTATGACCGTTTTAGTCTAACACTATGGTGGAGGGACAAACCCTTGTGAAACACATTGGTGTCGGTTCCAAAGAGCCAAAGATAGAGCGTCGTGGAAGGACATGGTGAAGTCCTTTATCTAATTGCGGACGGCAACAAAATGCATTTGGTATCGATAAAACCAACATACATACCTACATTTTCCTTATTTTGACCCACCCAGCTCTTCACTTCTGAACCAACCGTAAAAGTATGCCGAACAACTTTTTTTTCTTTTCAGTAATAATGACGTTGGTTATAACAGTGTACCTACCTAACTATGCACAACAGCCATTCGGAAGAAACCTTTTATTGTATCTGCCTATATAAGGCTGCCATATTAAAAAAAAGAAGAAAAAAGACGTATAATGAATACTGTCGGTCAGTAAGCAATTAGCACTAGAAATTTAACAAAAACAGATTCTCTTTAATAATTATTATCACCTAAGTATTATTTATTTTGTCCTGAGTAAACAAGGATTTCACAGTGCCGTTTAGCGATGTGCCGCTTCAGTAAAAAAAGCAAAGCTAATATGCGCTGTACTGTGATGTGCGATGATTTATAATCTACGGCGGCTTTTATGGGATTTAATGTAGAATTTGATATTTCACCTGCAATTAGATTTATTTAATTTCATCTGTCTGTTATTACACCTCGGCAATTTATCATGTCGTCTCGACGTTTTAAGTTAAAATAAAAGTACCTACAGGTTCCGCTATTTCCTCGGTGCCATTATCACTATAATATGGATGTTTTGAGTTAAATTTGTTTGGTTGTCTTTTAAAGTCATCAAGAGGACGATGACGTAATAAATCTGTAAAAGCATAAAATGTTGTTTAAAAAAGTTTCTTTAGAAGAATTTGATCCGATATTCGATACTTGGCAGCCGTAAGTGTCCCTACCAAAATTTGAGATGAATTTGTATTTAATGTCGTAATTTTTTTTGATATTTCACCTGCAATTAGATTTATTTAATTTCATCTGTCTGTTATTACACCTCGGCAATTTATCATGTCGTCTCGACGTTTTAAGTTAAAATAAAAGTACCTACAGGTTCCGCTATTTCCTCGGTGCCATTATCACTATAATATGGATGTTTTGAGTTAAATTTGTTTGGTTGTCTTTTAAAGTCATCAAGAGGACGATGACGTAATAAATCTGTAAAAGCATAAAATGTTGTTTAAAAAAGTTTCTTTAGAAGAATTTGATCCGATATTCGATACTTGGCAGCCGTAAGTGTCCCTACCAAAATTTGAGATGAATTTGTATTTAATGTCGTAATTTTTTTTGATATTTCACCTGCAATTAGATTTATTTAATTTCATCTGTCTGTTATTACACCTCGGCAATTTATCATGTCGTCTCGACGTTTTAAGTTAAAATAAAAGTACCTACAGGTTCCGCTATTTCCTCGGTGCCATTATCACTATAATATGGATGTTTTGAGTTAAATTTGTTTGGTTGTCTTTTAAAGTCATCAAGAGGACGATGACGTAATAAATCTGTAAAAGCATAAAATGTTGTTTAAAAAAGTTTCTTTAGAAGAATTTGATCCGATATTCGATACTTGGCAGCCGTAAGTGTCCCTACCAAAATTTGAGATGAATTTGTATTTAATGTCGTAATTTTTTTTTTTTGACGATTTGTATTTCAGCGACAGTACACTATTATTGATTATTCAATGAGGATACTATTGTAGTCGATCAAATTCTTTATAGAAAGTATATTATTTGAAAGTCGAAATGATTCACCCGTGTTAATTTCATAATAAGAAAAAATACATGAAATTACCTACCTGCGAAATTCAAAATCTTAGTCGAAGCTAAGTTTTAACGGAACTCTTATAGAATCGACCTCCAAATAATAATAATATGCTCTTATTTGAGATGTTTCTTTCAGGCCTTGTCCTAGCTGGTCGCATAATCATACGATTGCGATGATCGCATGAACAAGTTTGTGATTGCACGATGAAAAATTGTGTGTTATAACTGCTATCGCATGATCGCGCGTCCACTTTCCTTGACAACGCAAACAAATAAATAGGTATGAATGTTAGTAAGTAAGAACTTTTTGGTGTCGCATTAATTATGTGGAAGAGATGGACTTGGCTGGGACATGTGTTAAGGATGCCGAATGACAGTTGGCCGAGGAGAGCGCTGTTCTTCCTCCCATCAGAGGGTTCCGAGGACGAGGAAGACCTTCTCATGCTATGTTCCGCTCCTTCGAAGCAGAGCTGAGGAATCTGGACATGGTGTGGGAGGAGGTCATAAACATTGCGCAAGATCGAGCGCAATGGAGAGCTCTTGTTGCCTCCCTATGCCCCTAAGTCGGGTCTAAAGAGAGTTTGGATTGAATTGGATTGGATTAATTTATCGATACAACATCACGCGCTATCGTTTTAATCAAGGCACCGATCGGAGAATTTGCGTCTGTTTGTTTGCCCAGTTAGGACACGTTTATACAATGTTATACTTTTGAACAGGGCGTCCGCGTTATGCGATCATCGCAATCGCACGTTCGTGCGACCAGCTAGGACAGGATCCAAATCGCAGGTCTCAAAGCAGAAAATATGCAAGTTGAATGAAAAAATTAACTATTGACAATCTGTACCTACTCTATTTTTACACTAAAAAGGTATAAAAGTATAACGAGATACATAAAAACAAAAAAAATATAAAACCTAAAATGACCAAAACAGCCGTTGGTAAACTTAAGCTTAAAACTGATATAAAAAATGCGAGTACTGCTTATTCTGTAGCTATGTTCTTGGATGTTAATTTAGAAAAATATATCGCTGAATTCTGTGACGTTAATGTCGTTGTAATTTGTTTCTTTCTATTGCTGTTACTTACTTAACTTTGTTTTAACTTACTCGGTCCTTCTCAATCTCTCCCTCTGTACTTCCTTCTCACTTTTATTAGTGCCACGGTTACTCTTTTTATGACCTCGTAAACGTTTCTTTCTGAAAGTAATAATCCGGCTGAACACCTGTCTTTCGCCTGAAATCACTTCGGTTTTTAGATTTATACCTTCTGGCATTTTGTGTTTGTGCTCTGAAATTGAAAAGTCCGTCTGTATATGGACAGTGTGTTACTTGTATTACGCCGAAAAATTCGACGTAAAGTTTATTTCTATTTAATGAAAAAAAAGTCATATGTTTAAATTAAATTTTAAACTGGGAGATGTTGATTCCGAAATTCGTTTTTACCCCCTTTTGATTTAATAATATCTATTTACATATTTCTAATCCAATCCAAACTTCCTTTACGCCCCACTTAGGGGCATAGGGAGGCAACAAGAGCTCTATTTACTATCTAGTATTCCTCTTTTTCTTTAAAAAGGTCTGATGACTTCTTCTTATTGTAGAGAGGTTTCTTGGGACACCGAACTCCAACTGTGTCGCCATCTCTTGGAGGGTCGAAATGGTGGTGCCAAAAGGGCATTTTTTGTCCGGACGATGTCTTCACTGGTCACTGATGACGGTTTTCCGTGTTCGATCCCTGAATATTTTTTACCCGGCCCAGCACGTTTAATGTCTTCATCTCCGCAGAATGTAGGTACGAGTACAGCTTACTGAAGGTCGTCTTATCGGTGCCAACCAATTCCACTAGCTTTGTTTTTTGTGAAAGATCCCAATCATAATTGTGGTTTTTTGTGTACTTTATGTGAACCCTTTGGGAAAAACAGATAATCCAAAGACTTGAATTTATGTTTGGACAACTTTAATGAACAAAAAAAAAACAACAAATTACAAGTAAAGAAAAGAACGTATTTTGTTATTTGAAGTGTAGTAATAGAACACTTTTATTTCAAATTCTATTACAATAATAAAACTATGAACATTGAAATAAGTAAGAACCCTATTTTCTTCAACAAAATCTAGATTCATTGAAAAATAATAAAATAAAAAGAGAATAATTAACCGTCTACTTGAATTGAACACCTTAATTATTTCATCCAAGAATGATTAGGTCACGGGTAAAATGAAAAGAAACAGAGGGGTAAAAATGAAGAAATTCTGAGAGAAAACATTTGAGGTTTGTTTTCTTAGCCTACCCTTTAATAGACACGGCATGATGGGAAAAATAAGTCTATGCGTACCTGACAGATAAAATATACAAGCACATAACTGATTATTATTTAAAACATAGGTATATTTTATGAAGCACTCTGCGTCTTACGTAAGCAAGGGCGAGAATATTACGTCATTCTGTGATCAGCTGAAGACCACCTGCTACCCACATCCAGACTTTAGAAGTAGTTTGGCAGAGGCTGAATCCCCTCTTCAGCCTATCCACGTCACTAAGAAGTGTTCACCCAGCGCCAAAATTTTACCAGCCGCCCACGAAAGTTATCGGAGTTGAAAGTACTTTTGTTATTTGATTTTGTATTAAACACCTGATTTCTGACACACGTAGGCCAAAATCCCTCGAATATATTATCACATATTTGATTAGACCTCGAAAACAAAGTTGTTTTTGGGTTTTTATCTATTATCGTAGGTTCATTGGATGGTAAGTGGTTTCAAGTGAATGATGAAGACTAAACATGTCCAAGAAAACGGTCTTTTCATCCTCTCAGAAATATATAGAAGGGAAATTTCCTGTATAAATAAAGGATTGTTATAAATTCATATGTGGAAAATTGCCTTCATATTATACCCTTTAATGGGCTGAAAATGGAAAAACCAAAACTTATTAGAACCTTATAGCTGACCTAGCAAAAATACTACCTTGCTATATATACGGAAACCAATAAGATGCGATTTTGGCCTCAGACTAACATGTTTGTGGATGAGAAGACTCACCAGCACGCTTTTTTGAGAAAAAAAAAAAACAAACCACTGACAAACGGTGCTCCATATACCTAAGCAGTCTAAAATTTCATGTACGACAAGTAGGTACAGTGCGATCCAATTTTGTAGGCCTTTGGAATATGTTGAATATTTCATTTTATATGCACATTCCTTAAATAATAATTTGGAAATATCATGATGACGTGTCGTATAAAGGCGCAGAAATCAAAAGGCAATAAAAAAAACGATTTATCGAACTCCACACTACGTAACGCACGTCTCTTTTGAAACATTCAACTGTATAACGTTAGGTACTTTATTATTACTATTATCTCTACTCATTTTACGGCCTGTAATATTTTGACATTTATTTTCAGGCCATAAACACTCAAGATGGTTTTTTTTTATTCTCTATGCTTCACATTTCACTCATCCACCATTTTGATAGACGATGGATCGTAAAATGGACGAAAATAATAATATAACGTTATGTAAATGTAATAAAACCGGAATATTTATAGAAACATTCATTGACTTCCTATGCCGATTTCCAATAAGATGACTTAATTGATTTCGATAATGAAATTCAAATAAAAGTAAAAAGCACTTTTACATCATAAATAGACCTTTAGATTAGCAAAAATAAAATCAATTACCTACTCACTTTTCTCTCAACACCCCCATGCGAAGATTACTCAGGTGTGGTGAAGATCTTGGTGAAATTGATATCAATCAATCAATCAATTCTCCCTTTTACACCCCACTCAGGGGCATAGGGAGGCAACAAGAGCTCTCCATTGCGTTCGATCTTGCGCAATGTTTATGACCTCCTCCCACACCATGTCCATATCCCTCAGCTCTGCTTCGAAGGAGCGGAACACAGTGTGAGAGGGTCTTCCTCGTCTTCGGGAGCCTGATGGGAGGAAATTTTTTTTTTTTTTTTTTTTTTATTTATAAAAAAACAAGATAAATATTTACAAATATATCAAATTAGAGTCACGCCAAATCTTATAAGATTTGTCGGCGTGTTCTCTTTCTATGTTCATTTTAAAATATAAACTCAATAATAATATACTACATTAAAATAACCTAAAATTAAATATTCAGTTTTTAGTTTAAAAACTAATTATACAAAAACCCACACTTTATTAACCATTCCTTGACTAACTTCTTTGCAATATTTTTACTTTTGCATTCCTTAATAGATGCCGGCATCATATTAAGTATCTTTGGCACGTTATACTCTAATGTTCTTTTACCGTATTTATTATTAAATTTGGGGACCACATACCCGTCATTAAACTTAAATCTAGTGTGATGATATAACTAGGTATTTTTTTTTTTTTTAAATGAATCTGTGCTCACTCAAAGTGAACACAAATACACTCCTTGACTCTTTCACAGTAAGCTACTGAAAGCTTGTGTCGTGAAAGAGGAAGATGGTCGGCACCTGGGATCGAACCACGACGTCCGTAGTACGAAAGCCGGCGCGGCGTTGTAACCGCTGGGTCACCAACCACTTCATTATTATTTTGTATAGTTTTAAAAGAAAAGATACTGCGTCATGATTCGTTAAATTCTTGAGTTAATTAAGTACGTACGTGTATGCGTAAAAGTAACCATTGGTTGCGTGTAATGTTTTTTTTACCCTTCACGCCGTGTCCCGTTAGGGGAGGCAGAGAGAACGGACCTCCACTCTTTTCTATCCAAACATTCTTCTTTCGCTTCTTCCAACGACATAAAATTTCTCATACAACCTCTCCTATATCGCGCACTTCTTACCTGGCGTTTCTTGAGGACGGAATCGATGTGTTCGATCCACGTCATTCTCGGTCGGCCACGCTTACTTACACCTTTCCTTTAAGCCTTGTAAATTTTCTTTGTCATTCTGTTTACATCCATTTTTTCCACATACCCAAACCATCTCAACTTATCGACTTTCATCTTTGTCACAACACTAACTTCCATACCACATTCCTTCCTTATATTCTCATTCCTTTCCATATCCCACAGAATCTTTCCACATACCTATTCTTGCGAGGAATTCAAAATAAATAAATAAATATCCATTCGACAGTAAAACAACATGCTTAGTACACATTCAAAATTGATAAACTACAGTGGAACCTCTGATAAAGAGCAATTCGCATAGCGAGTTAAAAGAAATCTGAGTGACATTTCGAGTTTCACATAAAGTCCCGTTTTCACGTTGTTTACCTACTTGTGAGCCGCGACTTCCGCGCCAGCGTGTTATTCTGTGTTTAGTTCCAAATTTGAATTTAGTGCAGACAGACGTTGACATGGCTTGGCTATGAATTCGTCTGTGTATAATGATATGTACATAAATTGATTACCTTCTTTACCAATTTACTTATTCCAATCCATGTTTTTTGTTTTAAATTATGTTTACAGGACTGACAACCCCACCAACTGTCAACATCGGATACATGTTACAAAATTTGAAAATAGAAATGTTTAAATTGTTTAAACATACATTATCTATGTAAGAATTTAAGAAAACTGAACGAAGTTTACCTATTTTCTATGCAACTTTCTTTATTTTTTTTTCATACACAAATAAAAACTTTAGCAAACACAAAAAAATAAAGAATTAGTGAAGTAATTGGTTCAGTCATTGACGCATGATTAGATGACCAATGCTCCAATTTTATAGATAGAGATTTATACATAATTATTTTTATGTAAAGTCAAAAACTAAATGATATAATAAGAAGTAAATTTATTGTTCTATGATTTCTAATCGAATTTGAATACTCATAATGGAATAGCGTCATTGGCTTCATCATCTTTTTGGATGTAATGCCAATAAAAAAAAAAAAAAATATACCTATCTAATAAAGTGTGAAAAATGTGTGTTGTGATAAATTTTCGTCAATAATTATTGAAGATTCTGCAAAAAATAATGTTCTTGTTAAAAATATTATTTTATATAAATCTAGGTTCCACTATATAATTTATTTTTTAACCTTTTCGAACTTGTAATACCTAATCCTCAATTATTTTATTTGAATAAATGTTACCTACCTGTAAATACTTATATTTTTTTCCGTATGGAACGCGTTATCGCATTTTAGATTAATTTTTATAATGATGATGTAGGATAATTTGTTAAGCGCCATTTAATGGAACTCCATCACAAGGGCGCGCGGAAAGCTCTGTGGGAAAAGCAGTTTGCTCCTGATTGCGCTGATGGGCTGGTCCTTTCTTAGTTCTTCTGGAAGTCGGTTCCACGTGACGGGTCCTGCTACGCTGAAAGCCCTGTCGTGCAAGTTCGACTTGTTTTATTTTATTTTAACATTAATATACAGACAGTGAAATTGATACAAAAATAAGACAGTATACATAAACAATTACGAAACACACACCAGTTAAGTATATACATTTAAACTTATACACCAATGAAGTACACACATTAAATGTAAAAATATAAAGTACCTAAATTTTAAGTACTCGGCTCAGATACTGGGAAAGGGAAAAGGGGAAAAGAGGACAGGCTTATTGCTCCTGTTGATCTCATTTAGCATGTTTGTGGATTTCATAGCTGAACGTAAGGGTCTTGTTGCTGGTTCCTTGGTGATGCAGATTTCAGAGAGTGTATGGGGTGCCATGTCGTTTATGGCCTTGTATACCATGAGGCACAATTCCAAATGGATTCAGCTCTTATCCTCGCGGAAAATAAGCCTTGCAGCGCAGTTAAAAGCCATCTGTACGCGATTCAGCTGTATTTCTGTGAGAAAAAATGTTTCGTATAACGCGTGTTTCGAAACGATACGAATTATTATTGTTATAAGGGGTTTCACTGTGTTATCCTTTGTAAAATGCGCCGACGGAACTGAGTGGCTGGAAGAGCTAGTATTGTTTGTTAGTCCAATGATTAACAGCTGTCAGTGCTAACAAGCCAACGGCGACTGCGTCACATTTAAAATATTAATTAACATATTAGACGCGTTAAATATTTACAAATCGTGTCCTCCTCATTCTGACACTAAAACACCTTTTTTTACTAACGCTGTTATTATGGGACCTCGCTCTTTGACCATTAAAGACAGGTAGAAATGATTATTTATTCATTTTAATTTCGACGCCAGCATTTTTAGACACAACTCGCTTATTTACTTTTTTATTGGCTTTGTTGGTGCACAACGTTCTAATTATGTCTAGATTCTTGTGACCATTTTTCAGGACTAGATCTTAACGAATATTGTATAACAATTTAGTAAATATGTAATATTATCCAGTTGCGAAATTATACCGTCTAGGTCTAATGGCTATTTTTGCATAGTCCTCCCCGCCTACTAAAAATCGATGACGATGCCCCCCCCCCCTTCTTGACGAGTATTTTTGGTATAAAATGAGGGAAATCCCCGTACCATTAGCACTACCAATACTTTTTAAAATTTATTTATTTATTTTGTCTCTATTTTTTTGTGTAATTTAATACTGTGTACCTACTTATGGTTTGATTTGTTAATTCTTTCTTTTTTGTTAAAGGACTTTGCGCCGTTTATGATGATAAATAAATGCCTAACATATTTTTGTTTTAACTGTGTTGAAATCTTGAGGATTAAGTATTATTTATTTATTTTCGATTTTCTCTTTCATCAGCCGGCATTACAGTTTACAGTATTCACCTATGCACCGGCAGATATGTATGTATTGTAATGTATCTCACTGTGATCGATTAAAATAATGAAGCAATTTGTGCATAAAATGGTTATTTCTGAGCTCGAAACCTCTCGGATCGGGGCCGGGGGCTCGTAGGGTTTGGCCACATAATTTCACTTTAATACGTCGAGCACCACAGATTATTTGTTACTTAGAAACATCTAAACAAGAATCACATGTTATTTTTTCGATATAGGAAATATTTTATATTTATTAATATATTATGTACTTTACAACCATTCTATTAAAGTTTCTGAAAGAAAGATAATGTAGTATAAATGCAGTAGGTAAAGATAAAAGTTCTACAGAGGATATGTGGAAAGACTGAGGGACATGGATAGGAATTGGAATATTAGGAAGGAATGTGTTATAGAAGTCAGTTCGGTTACAAAGATGAATGTAAATCAGACGAGATGATTGATAATATAATATCCCTTATAAGGCTAAAAGGAAAGAATTGACAATATTTCGAAAATATCGATTTCTTCCTCAATGAAAGCCAAGCCAGAAATAATAGAAATATTTGAAGTTGTTTGAAAAGTTTACCGTGTGCAAAAGAAATGAAAGAATTGTGTTTGAATCGAAAAAAACACAAGGTCCATTCTATTTGCTTACCTGCAAAGAACACAACGTATAGAAAACTGTGGACAAATTTTGAAGCAGGTACTCAAGAAACCCTCTTGGCAAGTGTGGCGATGCAATGACATTTAGTACCTAGTGGACTTGCACATTTTGCATCCGATATTGAGGGACACTGAGGACCTGTCCGGAGACAAACATCATAGTTGTGCAACATAAGAAACTGGACCAGCGTCGTAAGTGTAGAGAAGCTGTTCCAGTCGGCGCAGGATAGACAAAGATTCAACAACGTTAGGGAAATCTGACAGGGCACTTAAGGAAGAAAAAATAGTGGACTAAATGATTGAAGAAAGAGATGGTCTTTTCACTCAATTCTCTTTTTCGGCAAAATAAAGATATTATTATCTCCACTCTGCAAAATCAATAATTATTTCGCGCCCCATACCTATACAAAATTGACAGCTCTGCTTTGAAAGAACGGAATACACTGTGAGTACCTAGATTATCTCGTTTGGCGGTAGATGCTTTGAAAATGATCTGTGAGCTCGTTTATATTGGTTGTCATACAAATATAACACATATTTTATATTGTTTGTAAACATTGCGTCTAAATGTGTGAAGTGCTTTCAGGGCGCTGCCCCTAGACATGTTAATAGTAACAGTGGGTGATAATTTATTGGTAATAGTTGCTACTTATCACAGCTCAGCTGTTAATATTTTTCATCGGAGGAGGATGTGACGAACATAATATTATAATACGAGAAAGTGTACGTTTCTGTTGTGACGAAATGAGTTCGTTTTGACAGTTATGTCACACATATCAAAATTTGTTTTAAAAGAAATGATGTTGTTTGGGTTGAAGAGATAGTAATAAACTGGTAGTAAAATATGTAGGTAAACTTACAAAGCGGTGTATAAATTTTATGTTTGTTTAAACGTGATCTAAGAAGAAATACACTTTATATTACTACCATATTTGTTGCGTCCTTTAAGGGTAGGTTGAGAGGAAAGTTTTCCATTTTTTATATAAAGGCAAACTTGTAAGACTTTGTATTATTGTATCTCCTTTTTTTACATCTTATCTGACCTTATTTGATGACTAATGTTATTATCAGTATCTTTCTTCAGAAATATCATCTTTGTTTGATCATGGTTGTTCTAGTGAATAGTTATATCGGCAGAATTATATGCTGTCCTAATTAACAGCGGTTAGATACATATGAATTGATGAGGAAAGAGCAACGGTTAGCAACCATAACTATAGTAATACAAGTTTTAATCTTAACGTTTTTTATTTCAAACATTTAAATGATTTTTATCCTTTAATTGCTTATTCATACATTACCCAATTGTGGTTAAATGCCAAGGGATACTTGTTTATTTAGGATTATGGAAGTAAACCTAGACGCAATAATTTAGTAAATAATTCAATATTAATTGTCTTTATAAATCGTCCGGGTGAAAGGAATGACGAGGATCGAACACACGATTCCGTCCTCAAGGAAGGTCAGGTTAGAAGTACGAGAAATAGAAGAGGTTGTTTGAGAAATGGTATGTCGTTGGAATGAGATAGAAGTGTGTTTGGATAGAAAAGAGTGGAGGTCCGTTCTCTCTACCTACCGTTTACGGAACACGGCGTGATGGGTAAAAAAATCGTGTATTCGGAGTAATTAAGTTTAATGTGCAACGTGTGTCGTGGAACATCGGCTGTGCATCACTGGTTTTAATTTTAATACCGATACAGAACATTAAAAATAACAGCTTTTTTCTTGTAAATCACGTCATCTTCCGCAGACTAAAATGGAATTGTTACTGTTAATATTTTACATCAGGTCGTCTCATTATTATTTTAATAACTCTGTATTATAATATTATCCACTTTAGAATGACGGAAGGAAACAAAATACTCTTATATGCATTCGTTGCAATGAAGTCTTGCAGCTGTTTCAATCTTCCTCTCAACTGGTTTAAAATGACCCATAAAATTCTTTTGGTTCAATCAAACTTAATGTTGAGAACATTACGTTCTTTTAGCCATCTGAAGATAGTAGGTTGTTAATAGGTAGACAAAAATTTATTTGATTAAAAGTTCTTACATGGTATTGAGCCCGTAGTCGTTCTAATAAAAAAAATAAGCAAGAATAATCATACCTACTTTTTTTTATTTTTTTTTATTTGGAATCATATTTACAGAGTTATAACAATATATTATATTTACATGAAACATCAATAATAATAAAATACAACATTTCCTCTCTCTTAAAGCTTGTAGAAGCTTGTGCAAAGAGAGGGAAACTTGGTGAAAAAATATGTTGTTTTCATTCTGCTCTGCCATTATTACCCTTCTACTTATTTAATCAATTATTTTTTATTTATTTTCCTTTATATATTTTGAAGATGATATTTATTATATATACATAAATGACAGGGACACAACACAAGGTCACACCAGATTGATAAGTGAATTAATGAGGTAGTTTAATGGAATATTAGATAATATTATGGATTCACATAAGTACTACCTACTAGTATTGTATTTTTTTTTAATTTTTAAATATATTATTGATATAACATAATTTTGAATTTATAATTTGAATTTGCCCTTAATATTTTATGTAAATTTTGATACCTTTGTTTTGTTTCATTTAAAATTTTGTTTGTTTTTATTTTTTTATAAAAATACATAAATGTTATTTTGATTTTAAACTTTAATCAATTACCTGTTTCCTTAAATGAAATA
This sequence comes from Mystacides longicornis, assembly GCA_963576905.1. Taxonomy (NCBI): domain Eukaryota; kingdom Metazoa; phylum Arthropoda; class Insecta; order Trichoptera; family Leptoceridae; genus Mystacides; species Mystacides longicornis. The sequence continues at coordinate 2,478,848 of OY756433.1, read as the reverse complement.
AAAATAAAGATTAGTTGTAGCAGTGTGATAGTTCATTATGACTGTAGATATTATTACAGTGTTAATGAACTATCGTAAAAAAACTGGCTAGTTTTTGCGAACAAACAAACGATTTCGGACAAACAAATGAAAATCGAAAATAGCGAAATGAAGTTCGAATAAAATAAGTCGTCTGTTTGTGTTTCAGTTGCGGACTGACTAGTCGCAGTTGTGAAGGATTTATCGCTATTCGCAACACATGTTTATTGTCTGTTTATTATTATTCTGATTGACTGGAAGAAAACGACAGGAGAAACGTTCGGACAATAAGAGAAACAAGCGTTAAAGATTTCACTTAAAAACATTTTCTCTGTTGAAAGCAAAATACAGTGGAATGAAATTTATTCGTATTCTTTTCGGTCGGTTTTCTTAACAAAATTTTAGCATCAATAAATAGGCCACGAAATTGGATTAGTATTAGTTTTCGCATTATAACATATTGCATTTTACGAAAGCTGGATCAATGTGATAAAAATCTTTTATCACTCCTTCATGTCCTAGCTTCAAGCTGAATTATATTCTGCAACCCTGGAGATCGCTTTTAGAAAGATATTTTTTCTACAGGTGTTTTATCTTGACTTTAAACAATCTGTGACAATTTCTAATGACAATATGATTCAATGCCGACGGAGTTTAAAAAAGGTCACATTGGCATTTCGTCTATGAGCAAAACTAAAGTCATTGGGTTGACGATATATCAACAACTATGTAGGTACTGATGATTTACTATACTGTTCGATGTTTAAATGGTATCATTTAAATTCATAGTTTACTATTTAAAAATCGAACAGTATTCTTCTTCTTCGATGGCGCTATGGCTCAAATCGAGCCTTTGCCTCCTGTAGACAACACCTCCAACTGCGGTCCTCCAATCCGTCACCTGCAGAACTTGTGCCGCATCCTTCCTAACTTCGTCTTCCCATCTGAGGCTAGGTCTTCCGACTCGTCGTCTTCCGCCTGGGTGATCCTCGAGGATCCTCATAGTGACCCGTGAGGATGGCATTCTCTGCAGATGCCCGGCCCATCTCAGCCTGGCATGTACAGAGAGCCTGGGAGCCTTGTAGATGTTATATTATAGCTCTTCGTTGAATCTAATTCTCCAGGTTTCTCCATCATTCACGGGCCCCAAAATTTTACCCAACACTCTCCTCTTAAATGTATCCAGCATCTCAGCAGATTTTGCCGTCATCGTCCATGCTTCACATCCATATGTTACCACTGTTGTTGATCGTTTTATACAGGGTTATTTTGGTCAATCTTTGGTAAATCGAACAGTTAACAATAATTGTTGATATATCAGAAAAACTAAGAACGTTGATATATTGGATAAACTTAGAACGTTGTGTGACATTTGGTTGATTTTAATATTATGTTATACCATAGTTGCATCTTCAAACGCTATAACTGTCCCATTTTGCTTTAAGATGAACTTTTAACAAGAAGAAAACAACAAGACTGCAAACGCTGCATATCTCGTGGACTAATAAGATAATTTACATAAAGAGATTTATATTAATTCCTCTAAACAAGATAATTTACATAAAGAGATTTTTATTAATTCCTCTAAACAAGATAATTTACATAAAGAGATTTTTATTAATTCCTCTAAACAAGATAATTTACATAAAGAGATTTTTATTAATTACTCTAAACAGAAAACCGTTTACTTGGGATGTATGTTATGTTACAGTTGGCTCGGGTGTAAGAAAAAATGTGTCAAATAGTATTGGAAAGAGAGCTCAAGTAAAAGAGCTATATGCAAGAGAACCCACCTTCCACATTCTTGGAAAAGAAGGCTGTTTGCTTCACACGTTGCCGAAGCCCTTTCAGCTAACGTGATCAGCAGGAAAGTGAAAAGTGGACTGTGATTGGATTGCAATGCGCTTACCCCAAATCCAATGTTCTCCAAATATGTATGATGGAATCCCTTGTTTTCTGGTAGCACTGCACATTGTTAAACTAATATAAAATAAATGTGGATGCACAAAATGTAAATGTAACTGATGACGAGCGATATGTCCGATGTGTTCTACACTTCCGAATATGTAGCGGCGGTAAAAGCGGTTTATTCCGTGTGTGTGTGTTCCCGAGATGCGGTGAGTACCAACTACAAAAGTGCACTGCTTAGGAAGGGCCCAAAAAAGAATAGGTAACAATACATGCCCTGCAATGCGAATCACGGATTGTGACATTTGACCCATGTACCTATACATAATTATGTAGGTACCCATATAATATAACATGTTCAATTAATAATATTGAACACAGGCCTTTATTGTTCAGAACTTATACTATAGAAACATTTACCTAAGTTGCATTTTTTAGTACGGATAATTGGATGTCCACTGTGATCGCACTTAAGCTGACCAGACACTGTGGCATTTCTGTGTATGTTAGTTTATTTATATCAAACAAGACGAATCAATCATGACGCCATTGGAAATCGCCCTGAAAATTGCTAACTCATCTCAATAATACAATGTGCAAGCGGGATTCGAACCCTATATTTAGATGTTGGTTGGCGAGTCAATGTTTTCATTGCACATCGAATGAATGCAGTATATATTTGTGTTGAAAGATCTATTATTTTATTGTTATCATAATATTGGCATAGAAACGAACATGGTAGATTGGATGTAGGACGAAGAAGAACACACAAGACGTTATAACAGGAAGTTTTGTGAATTGGGCATTGACAGAAGACAAATCAATACAAATCATTGTCCCTTAGTTTGGTTGAATACACAATGACTATTTCGAAATTAAACTGGTATTCTGGGTGGTATTTGATCAGGAAAAATAAACGTATGGAATGTGCATAAAAGTTTTCTTTTTACATTGACTGCAGACGCAGAACTCTTCCTTTTCCCAGTTCCTACCTCTTTCCCTTGTGTGACCTACATATTTTTATTTTGAACATTATTAATTGTCTATGATAAAATTATTACCAGTGTTTTTGAAAATTGAATTTATGATATTTTTTAATTGTCGTAGTGTTGTTTTTGGACATTTAAATATTTTAATTATTTCATTTACATAAATATCACATCAAATTATGCATTTAGATACCACAAATGGTTTTTACCACCCGTTTAATAAGGCTGTGTGTTAATGAAAAAATGTTGAATATTGATACTTGCACAAGTTATGAGAGCGTTTTAGCATGATCCCATTATACCAGCCAGATGAAATTTGCAGTGATGATTCTCCATGAATAAAAGAAGCTTTTAAGATAGTTTGTAGAAAAAAATTTACCGTGAAAAAAAAATTTTGCTTAGAAAAAATTTAAAGAAAATAATTTTTTTGAACAAAAGCTAGCAGGTGCTGACTCATAGCAATAATACCTTGCATAAGGGTCACTATCGGACTATTTCCAGAAAAAAAATCATGGTCTTAATCTAAATAGTTTAGCCACAGTTACGTAGTTTAGTCAGAAATCCGGTTTTTATTCAAATTTTATTTATTCTACCATCTGCAATAAGAATGATAGAGAGGTACGAAAGATACAAGGCCGCAGTCCAGGTTTGGATTATCAGTGTGGATGTATGATTGTGTGAGATTTCCTTGTTGTGAGCGAATCTGAAGATGCGTTTATCTTGGAGGGTGTGAAGTAACACACAGGGAGAGAAAGAAGAATGTTTGTATTGTCTTGTATGTATTAATATTGTGTAAGTAAGTTGTGATGTCTGTTGGTTGTGCTCCTCTGTCGAACACGAGCTTTGCTCTATCGACAGAGTTATTGTATTTAAATATTATGTACCTATTGTGTCATGTGAATTTTATATACTTTGTAAATCTTTAATTTTAATAAATAAAAAAAAAAAAAAAAAAAAAAAAAAATTTCACAAAAAGGTAAATAATTTTTGAACCACCCAATATCGCTGAACATACATGGGAATCAAATGAATAGGTATTGAGGTATCCTCTACCTCCTTGCTTTGGTTTATCCACCAACTTAACACCGTGTATAATGTAAAAAATGTTAATGCATATAAACGTAATAACCCAATTACAAAAAGTTTACACCGTACTTGAATATTTTGCAAAATTCATTATTGCGTAATGTTATTACTAGAGATCTTTAGGAACCTTCTCAACATTCTGCAAGAAACATCAAGACTGCTCTGAGATCTCTACACCGCGCACCGTACAGATGTCCAGCTTTAAAAAGACTTTGGAATTTGCATTATTAGTAGGTACTATGATTGTGATAGGTTATAATATATTAGCCATATTTCTTTCATTTCGTGAGCAAGCTTATTTGATCATCTGATCTTATCTGGATCATCTGTTATGATGTATCTATGTTAATAATAATTTATCACTTCACACGTCAAAACAGTTAATACAAATAATTTTCAATATTCCTTGGTACTCTATTGATACTTATTTAGATTTCAAAGTTTCTTTTCTAAGCGTCACACATCTACCGAAGAAATTGTATAGGTCACATAAATATGGTTAACAAGCAACTATTAGGTATTATTGTTGTCGCTGTCAAAAGAACATGGTGATGTAACGATACGTCAAGTTAGTGAGGCACAGGCCATACTAACGAAATCATCGTTGTTACTCTAAACAGTCTTAAATTTAATAATAATAATTACTTTAAAAGTTATTTTAACTCACTGATTTCGTTGTGTTGTATGTTTTTATTTTCAGACCCTCAATTATGTATGACTGTTACTAAGTTTCCACTTTCGAAATGGAATGAGTTAGATACATGGGTTTTTCCTGTTATGGAGAGACCCAAAAAAGGTGATAATATCAAAATGACGATGCTCGGTCGCCAGACCCTTGTTAGCTTTCTAGCGGGGGCTACCTCATGCAGGTGAGACTAAAACTTGGGTCGACTAGATGTTTTTTACCCATAACATCTGGAGGGCTATTATTCTCGTAATCAATCGCTTTTAAAAATCACTTAACGATAAGATTAAGACACGATCGCAAGCAGTCGTTTTCACAAAACTATCGGAATCTAATGGTAATCCTATCTTGAACTGGATCATTTTCATACTGATATTTCAAACATAACGAATTTTTAAGATATCTACTAGATATCTTGTTTTGTGAATACCAATCCGCCATTTTATGATTGTCAATCAAGATAAGAGCGTATTAAGACCGCTACGAGAATAAGGGCACAGATTCCACCAAAAAACAAAGCCGCTTAGATTAAAATTTAAGTTCTTGTACAGATTGAGCTTATTGTGATCTTCTGTAGTTCGGTTTTGTCATGATAATTTTTGCATTATTATTTTGTTGAAGAACAAAGTAAGACTTTTTTTACATAGGTAAATACGAACGAAAGAAATTTATCTATACTAGTTGCATGTATACATGAGATCCAACTGTCGATGGCCTGAGTCGGTATGTTTATTGTATGAAACAATGTCGTCAATAAATTAAATTTTTACAAAAATTGTTAAGAAAAGTTTGAGATGTACTGATATAATGTACACATTTTTTATAGAAAAATTAATTATCTAGTTGGGGTGTTTCGGTGTTTTTCGATATTTTTATAAAATTCTGAAATATAGGCACTGAAACTCGTAAATTTGTCATAAAAAAAATATTTTTCTTTTTAAAAAAAGTTTGAGAAATTCTGGAACTTTTTCATTAAATTTAATTTGAGATATTGTATTTTTCTATATACATACAAAATTTAAGGGTTCTAGCTTTTATAGTTTTCGAGATATATGAAAAAAATTTGTAAAAATTCAAAGGTTGATTACCCCTGACTGAAAGAAAATTTAAAAATTCTGAGTATACAAATTTTGTAGGCTTATAGTATTCAATATTTTCTGAAATTTTAGGATCTGTGCATCAAGCGAATCAAAAGTTATAAGGGGGGGACGGACACACAGACACACACACAGACACACACACACACAGACACACTAAATGTTCTCCTCCGAATCCTGAGTAAATCCATATATGGAACATATATGCTGCGAAGCCTCTAAGTTGGTGTTTTTTGTCGTCAAAGTTTGAAAAACCGTTTAAAATCTAGACCTGGCCATACAAATCTCACGTATCTTGGCTTGATACTGCCGATCTGTATCGAGAAATAATTTCTTTTCAACAAATCGACAGTTGGACTACTAGTTGCATGTAAACATGAGATCCAACTGTCGATGGACTAAGTCGGTATGTCTATTGTATGAAACGATGTCGTCAATAAATTACATTTTTACAAAAATTGTTAAGAAAAGTTTGAGATGTACTGATATAATACAGACATTTTTTATAGAAAAATTAATTATCTAGTTGGGGTGTTTCGGTGTTTTTCGATATTTTTATAAAATTCTGAAATATAGGCACTGAAACTCGTAAATTTGTCATAAAAAATATATTTTTCTTTTTAAAAAAAGTTTGAGAAATTCTGGAACTTTTTCATTAAATTTAATTTGAGATATTGTATTTTTCTATATACATACAAAATTTAAGGGTTCTAGCTTTTATAGTTTTCGAGATATATGAAAAAAATTAGTAAAAATTCAAAGGTTGATTACCCCTGACTGAAAGAAAATTTCAAAATTCTGAGTATACAAGTTTTGTAGGCTTAAAGTATTCAATATTTTCTGAAATTAAAGGATCTGTGCATCAAGCGAATCAAAAGTTATAAGGGGGGGACGGACACACAGACACACACACAGACACACACACAGACACACACACAGACACACGCACACACACACAGACACACTAAATGTTCTCCTCCGAATCCTGAGTAAATCCGTATATGGAACATATATGCTGCGAAGCCTCTAAGTTGGTGTTTTTTGTCGTCAAAGTTTGAAAAACCGTTTAAAATGTAGACCTGGCCATACAAATCTCACGTATCTTGGCTTGATACTGCCGATCTGTCTCGAGAAATAATTTCTCTTCAACAAATCGACAGTTGGAATATATAAAGAGGAAAGATTTGATTTTTTGTTTGTTTGTTTGTTTGTTTGTTTGTTTGTTTGTTTGTTTGCATCGAATAGGCTCCAAAACTACCGAACCGATTTGAAAAATTCTTTTACTTTTGGGAAGCTACAATATCGGCAGTGAACATAGGCTATATTTAATTTCCAAAAAAAATTGGGTAACCTACGAAAACTTCAATAATGTAACCCAAGGTGTAAAAAAATTACCAAAAATATTCTTTTTAGCGCGAACGCTGTGAAAACTATTGATGATAGAATAAAACAATGTACTACAATTTTGTAGAAGACATCATTATTTACAAAAAGTATCGCGACAGCATATGTCTAACTATTATAGTTATGCCACAATAAGTGTTTTTTTATTTTAAAAAAATCAATAAAATGTCACCTCTAGAAAAGGCTCTTTATTGGTATCTTGGTATTACTCCTTATTAAAATAAATTAGTTCATATTCAAGTCTGCTTCAATATGTTTGTATAACTTTTTGAATTATTCAATTCGGACATTCCATTCGAAAGTTATCACGAGTTTAAAAATGTGAGTATTGGAAAAAAAAAGCAGTCTCTTATCATCTCAACTTATCCGATGCAGAGTGCGTACGGGAGCGGGGAGGGGTCATGTCAAGTTTAGTAGAAATACCGCGCAAAGTAGTCACGGTGGTAAAGTGACGTGACACGATACATTGCAATGCAATTATTCCAGATTAACATATTATGCTATAAAATATTTTGAAAAAGTTAGGGATCTGTTGAAAACTAAATTATTTTTAAGTATCTATCTACCCGTGCGAAGCTGGGGCGGACCTCTAGTATATTATAAAGATCGCTACTTGGTAGTCAATCGAGTCATCAGAGCTCCCGGATGAATGTACTAGCAGCTCAGCTAGTGATATAATACCTAATTATTTTCGTGTATCGTTTGTTCGCTTCACTCTGTCACGACATGGTTCTGTGTAAAATGTCGCTTGTTCGTCATAACTCAATTAGTTCCATCACACGTGCGTGTCGGGTGTGTTATGTGGGGTGGTTAGTGCATGTATGAGGGGGGGGGGGTGCATAGTGGATGTTCTACTGTAGGAATGGTAGGGAGGGGTCTTATTAAACAATAAGATTGAACCACTTCGATGAAGGAGTCGTCAAGTGGTTTTTCTTTCTAGAAACTCTTTTGCTGCTCGGTTAGGCGCTCCTATGTAAGGCCTTCATATTATCTGATTAGACAGAACTCCTTCTGTCAAAAGCTATTGGAACGCCTGTAATTTCACAACAAAAACTTTGGGATTGCAACCATTCTCGAATCAACCTTCTCACAAAAACAAAATCGTATAATTACTCAATTCGTTCAGGTGAAGTTCATCGATTAGTACCTACAGACGGATCTTTATACATAACTACAGTCTGGCTAAAAAGAGTAGAAATTAATTATTGATGAACTAAAATGTTATCACTCTGGCAACATTGAACATAGATTATTGTCTGACATTACAAATGTTTACGAATTGACAGCAATTCTAACTTGTAAATACAACATCCAATTCATTTAAAAAATTATAAACTACCTTTTACTAATTTGGATATTTTCCGACATATTTTTCTTTTTATATTCTTATAATATTCACTTACAAATAAATTATAGGTTATGTTTAAACATTTTGACATTTGTATAATTGAAATTCGGCCATAGAATAGTAAGCAGTTGTAAGCACCATTTTGTGGATTACAGCACACGTTATTATCTTATTATCTCTTGTTTTTTGACTCGTTTTGCGTAGATTTTTTTTCCATCTCGTTTTTAATGCCGTGGCTGGTACAGTTCGTTATTAAATTCTTTTAAATAACCTCTACAAAGCATTTCATATGATACCACATTGAATAGTATTTTTTTTTAATATTTTGGCGGTTACAATACTTTACTTTATAAATGTAGAGTAGGTACTTATTAAATGTTGCCATACAAACGACTGCAGCGCCCTAAATTATTTTCTACTCTTTTTAGCCAGACTGTAGCTTTCCCAACAAACGTTGTCCTGTTGTTCTTACTATGAATACCTACTAAATTCGAATTTGTAATTTATACAAAAAAATGTTTAAATGTTAAAAAAATTATTTCTGAAAGATTGACAAAAATTCTATCAAAAATCTGCGTATTAATGTTTTGAAACTCAATGGTAAATAAAAATTGTGTTGATATAGAATTTTTCATACACGGCGTTGGCGTCGCAGGAAATCCGTTACATATTAACTTTAATATCATATTTTGTATTACTTATTTCTAATGCATTTTTTTTTCAACTTTTTTATATCAACGTTATTCGGTTATCCGGAGTGGAGAAGAATCCAATGAATCAAACATCGGGAGAATCTGTTCAGCCGATCTCGGGTTATGAGTGTTCGTGCTTACACGACTTTTTTTATATTATAGATAGAGAGCCACGAACTTTTTTACAATTCAAGATTCAACTATTTTTAATTTGTTTTATCCCCAATTTGTTTGATTAATTATGTTTTTGTTATAAAAACCTATGCAAATTGTGATCCGATATCTAATACATTTTTTTTAATTTTGTTCCAGGTAGGAACCTATTTTGGAAGATAAAGAATACGTCTGCTTAGATTAAAACTTACAGACCATGTAAGTATCACATGCTCTCAAAAACAAGCTGTGTTGTGTAGCTCGAATCTTTTTTCCATTTAGTTCTAGATTCATTTTCAACTAAACCATATCTAAATGTATGTGGGAAACCATACATTTAGATATGGTTTAGTTGAAAATGAAAAAAAAAAACAATGTCTGAACAAAATAATAATAGGTACCTACATACAAAGAAGAGAATACCTTTTACACTTTTAATACCGACCGGATAAAAATCATACGTTTTTTTCTGGCAAGGAAAATTCTTTCTTTTTTATTAGCACTTAACATTCTTAACCCCCCTCTCAAGCCGTATGATAAATTTAAATCTCTTATATAAATCGCCTTACTCCACTCGCGTTTGCCTCCGTACAACAAAAGCACACAATATAAACCTATGTACATATCTACATAATAATTCAGAAATGTTTTTTTATTTTCTTTTTACCGTATGTCATAACATCACGCTCAAAATACAAATGCTACGTCAGATATGAATCTGCACAGAGCCGTGCAAAATGCCGGAGAAGGTTCTTTAATACAATTTGCTGCATTAACTTTAATATATTTAGAGCTATTTAAAAAACCCTATTTTTTAGGATCTTCATACAAAATTTTAATAAACATTAAAAGTGTCATTCTTCTTTTTCTGTGCTTATGTCAGTTATAGAGGTCTACAAAGCAATGGGAAGCTAGACTAGAACCTGTTTAATTACCTACCGATCAAGCCTGACAATCGGAATCAAAAACGTAAAGCAAGACGGGTATAAGCTAGTTAAGAATATGTTTGTTTGTAAGTAAGGGTAGCGGCTACAAATCTACACACCTCAATATTGTAATAATATGGCTGCTTTAAATGGGTTCCTGTACGGAAACATCCCAACTTTTCAACCGTTTTGGATTAGAAAATAGTTTTTTTTTTTAATTTTTCGTACTGAAATCGAAACCCAATAGTTTAAAATTGCAGCATCTGTACATAACTGATGATATCTTTTCATAGATAGTGATACTGTTCTGTGAATTTGAAATTTATTACAATTCACTCAGGGGATGATAAATCTGCTGACATGATACGGGATTCCCATCAGGCTTCAGAAAGCTCGAAAAATACACGTCTTCTTGCTACAACTACTATTGAAAGAAGTTTTTTTGAAACACCAGAAAGCGATCCCCCTGTTCTGAGTTTCGGTGACATTTGAACTGGTGTGAAGTAACGAAAAATGATATGCAAACGTGCATAGCGCCTCTGAAGAACACTGAGGAAATCTCAGCAGTCCATGCAAAGTTCCCAACATTTTCTTACTTAGGGTATTGAGCAAAAGTGGTGGTAACACTGATTTAGAGAAGGCGCGAAATTTTTGTACGGTGAAAATAAATCGTTTAATGTGGTGTTTCATGGTGAGAAATTTGCGACGGATATAAAATTTGCTGACCGGTTAAACTCTGATGGCAACAGGCTATTTTCTTTTGATGGAAGCCAGCGGATCGTGCTAAAAAGAACAGTTCAAATCACCTGATGACAGCAGCTTTGTGAAAAAAAAATTGTGTCTCGCTCGCACACTTGCGTCACCTATAGGAAAGAGCGAGAAGGGGTGACATTGCCGCAATTTTTTTTTAATACAATTGATTCGCTTCGAGGACGAAAGCTGATATCTGGTAAGAGTAATCAAAGGAATATCATTTAAGTTACCTGATACTGGCGCAATTCTGGTTTTTGTCGGCTGTTCACTTTCACGCACACATACGCACCCTCTCACACTTCTATACAAAACACTAACCTAACTATTGTTGAGCTGTCACCTCAATCAACTGATGTTGTTGTGAAAAACATACTCTGCACTGCACTGACGGAAACACACAGCTTGCCACATTTCAACAGGAGTCGTCTATATTGAGAAGAAAACTGCATTGCATTACACTGCCGAAATTTATCACTGATGACATTTTATTGCACTGAGAGAGAAATCACTGGGGCTCATTTCACCTTCACATATAGCTGTATAATTCACTTATCATAAGGTACGGGGCTGCCGACATAGCACTTATTATTACAATATTCGGAGCCATCGTCTGCTCTTTCATCGCTCTGTACAGGAGAATTGGGTGCGCGCGCGCTGTTTTGTTTACTGCAGCTGTCAAATGCGCTTGCAAATCTTCTGAGTGGTGCGCAGTCTCAGAGCGATAACACGCTACTATTGGCTGTGGACAACCATAGAGAACATTAATGATTGCAACCTTCTGAAATTATTATATTTTTAATTATCGTCTGGGGTGAAATCACATCGTATTTATTCCCTTATCTTGGCCGTGACGTCATCTTCAACTGTGGAGCAGTGGCAGCGTTGGCTTGTACGGACCCGCGGAACGTGGTTCAAGTCCCCGGCGTTGCTCTGTTAAATTTTTATTTTTTGTTACTTGTTTTCTTTTTTCAATTTGTTTTTTTTTCTTTCTTCCTCTTCTTCAATTATTATTATTAAAGGATAATAAAATAACAGTTCTTTTTGGTGACATATATTAATTTTACACTATACTAACTTAAAAATTTATTTATGTACCTGGTCATTATTTTACTTTTTCAACAATCTTTTATTTGATTTAATTTATTAATATTATGCAACAAACTCTTATTTTTTTTTTTATTTTTTAACATCCTATGTTTATTGTTATTTTCGTTAATGTTCAGTCAATGTCAATCTATTTTTATCAATTTAATGTCTAGTATTAATGTGTTATATTCTGTTATAAGTATTTCAATCAATTATTAATTTGATATCTTTTTATTATATTTTTATTTTTCATTAATTCAATATCTCAAACTATTATAATATATGTTATACTTCAATTAATCAATGCACTAATTTCATATCTATTCTTCTGTTAATTCCATTTCTAGTATTATTTTATTATTACATATTACTATTGATATTTTTTATTTAAAAGATAATTTACTTATTGATATTTTTATCTATTTAGCGTGATTTAATTCTTGTTTTTGACTTAAATCTTGTTCATACTTCATACTTATAAATTCTGAATAATCTTTGCATTTTCATGAAATTTTTATTTATTATAACTTACCTATTGATATTTTTATATTTTTAACGTTTTTTCTCTTTTTACTGCTTTTTCTTAATTTTCATATTTTGTTTTCTATGACTTTAGTCTTGTTTCATTCCTAGATACCTATAAATTGGAATTGTCATTTTCATGCTATTTTTATTTAATATAATTTAACCTATTGATATTATTATCTATTAACGTTTTTTACTCTATATCTTATTTTAATATTTTATTTTTTCGACTTAAATACTTTACTGATATATTCTACTATTTAATATTTTTATCTCTGACTATAGTTTTGTTTTTAATTTATTTCATATTTATGTTTTATCGCTTGCAGAAATTAGATTACAACAGTTTATTAGTATACCTATTATCTCCTAGTTGATTGGGCATTTTCAGGTTACATGTGAGGATTTAATTGTGTAGAATTGTTTATCACTGATTGTTGAAGCGTGGCATGCACCAGTGAGTATTTGATTCTGTCTTAGGGCACTCATATCTGGAATATCTTCTTCTGACCACTGATATTTTTTCCGTCAGCTCTTTGTATCTGAAATCATTATACATTTCATGCTGTTGTAAGTCATAACAATTCATACTGTTTCAGTGCTGTTGTTGTTGGTCCTTGTGGATGCTTGCTTTTCAGTAACCTGCACACCACTAATATCACATTTTTTACTTCTCACAACACTAAATTTTTGCTATAAAAAAATCCAAGAAGACCCTTATAGTTATGGATTCCCAGAAATACTTGGCGGCTACCACTGAATCGGTGCAGAAGCTGACATCACTTGTGATGAGTCCGAGCTCCAAATTGAGCAAGGATCAAATTGCCAAATTCATGACTACGATTAATGTAATTATGTCCGCCAACAGTCAGGCTGCAATTCTTCTAGCCAGCCTTGAGGGCGAGAACGCTTCTTATAAAAACATTTTAGCAACAAAAAGGGATGAAGCACCGGCGCAGCCTCCAGCTCAGATAGTTGAGACCCTTAATGAAATGGAAGAAAGGAAAATACGGTCCAGGAATGTTATATTGTTCGATGTTCCGGAAAGCTCTTCGGATCTTTCCTTTAACGGAATGAGTGAAGACATGAGCACTGTGGCAAATGTATTCAAGGAAATGGAGGGGGGAAACGATCTTCAGATTTCGAAAGTATATAGATTGGGCAGAAAAGTTTCAGACAAGGTACGCCCACTGAAGGTGGAATTTAGAAGTAGCGACCAGGCGAAGTACGTTATGATAAATAAGAGGAAGATATCGAAGGATATCAAAATAAAGCGCGATCTTACTCTGAGTCAGCGCAGGGAAATAGCTGAACTCTGGAAGCAGATAGACGAAAGAAGAAAAAAGGGTGAGAACAACCTTACGGTGAGATTTGTGAATTCCTTCCCTAAGATAGCTAAAGTTCACCACGGATCTTCAAAAAACTGAGCACTGGACTGCATTTCTATTATCAGAATGTTAGAGGGATGAAAACTAAATTGTCGGACTTGAAACTGAACATCTCAGTATTTACTCAGGATGTGATCCTGATTAGCGAAACATGGCTGGACGAGAATATTCATACACGGGAGCTTGGATTTGATGACTTTGTTGTGTACCGACAGGATCGTGATCTTGAGGGGAGTGGAAAGGCTAGAGGAGGAGGGGTCCTTATAGCAGTTAGAAAGAGGTTAAAGTCAAAGAGAATAGCAATACCTGTTAACTCCTTGGAACAGATATTTGTGTACGTTAATACCCCATCTAAAAAGTTTCTTATCGGATGCCTTTACATGCCACCTGGGTCAGATGTGCTGAAATATAAGCAACATTGTGAGGATGTAGAGATGCTCAGAGGAATGTTCCCTGGAGCCAGGATCATCTTGATGGGCGACTACAACCTTCCCCACATTCAATGGCAACTATCTTCTAATGAAGGTATGGAGGTGGTAATTGACAGGGAAATGTTGGTTCGGGATCGCTCCAGCCTTGCTGGCGCCACGTGTTTGCGTGAGTGCCCAATGTCCAGAGAAGTGTTGGAGATGGTAAATTTTCTGGGTCTTCTTCAGAATAACCATATTCCAAATTGCAACAATTGTCAACTTGATTTAATATTTTCCAGTGATTCCGGGGTGCATGTTGAGGCATCGGAGGAATATTTGCTGCCTGTGGATAGGTATCATCCCCCACTATGTGTGCATGCTCTTTGTGATGTCGCTGAGTATAAGTCGGATGAAACAAGATTCCTCAATTTCCAGAAAGCCGATTATATGTCTATAAATGATTATCTTCAGGATTGTGACTGGTCATTTTTGAGCACTAGTAATGATCTCGAATCCAAACTGGAGTTTTTTTATGGTATAGTACAGACTGCGATAAAGCTTTATGTCCCTGAAACCTCCATCAGATCTTATGGTTACCCTTCTTGGTTTAGTAGCGAGTTAAAGCAGGCTATTACAGAGAAAAAAATGGCGCATGTGCGGTTCAAGGAATCCAGGGCGCCCTCCGACTATCATGCATTCTCTATGATTCGTAAAAAGTGTAAGGACTTATCGAGAAATTGTTATCAAGCCTACTTGTCTGATATTGAGGGCGCGATCCCGAATGATTCTGGAGCCATCTGGCGATTTGCAAAGTCTCAGAGGAAAGACGACGGTCATATTCCCAATACAATGTTATATGGCGGTAGCAGTAGTCAGGATGCCAAAGTAATTGCTGGTTATTTCAAACACTACTTTTCGAGCGCTTATCTTCCTGTCACCGAGGATGATTCTGTAGTTGACTTCCATCCCAAATCAGTTATTTCACTGGGTGAGCACTATTTGCAGCTATCTGATGTTGTTAAGAAGCTTGAGAACTTAGATGTTAAAAAGCCCCCAGGGCCGGATGGTATATCTAATTTGTTCCTGAAGAGCTGTGGTGGTTCTTTGTCCCATCCGTTGCATGTATTGTTCAACGAATCGTTGACGCTGGGTTTGTTTCCGGAGCGATGGAAAGTGAGTTTCATCGTTCCCGTCCATAAGAAAGGTGATAAGGCTAATGTATGCAACTACAGGCCGATTTGCCTACTCTCAGCTATACCTAAAATGTTTGAAGCTTTGGTGTTGGAGGGAATCTCTCATTGTCTTAATAGTCTCATGGTACCATCCCAGCATGGATTTGTCAGCGGTAGATCTACGCTGACAAACCTTGCAGTTTTTCAGGAAACGATAACGAGGGCCTTGTCTGAAAGATCTCAGATGGATTCTATTTATACCGACTTTAGTAAGGCGTTTGACAGGGTGCCTCATGATATATTATTATACAAACTCAGAACTTTGGGTGTTTATGGTCCAATGCTTGATTGGTTCTCCTCTTATCTCTGTTCGCGAAGTTTGATAGTTCGAGTCGAAGGCATTGAGGCTGACCCATTCATGGCTACCAGTGGGGTGCCACAAGGTAGCCACTTGGGACCAATTCTTTTTCTTTTATTCATAGGTGATATCGTGGACTCATTTGAAGGAGTCGAATTCCTGCTGTTTGCCGATGACTTAAAGCTTTTTAAGCGTATCCGTGACATAAATGATTGTTTGATCCTACAAAGAAATTTAGATGCCTTGTGCGAATGGTGTAATGGTAACAAGTTGTATTTGAATGTACAGAAGTGCCAGGTGATCACTTTTCATAAAAACAAGAAACCAATCAAGTATGGCTACATGCTACACGACACTTCGCTTCAACGAGTTACATCTGTGAATGATTTGGGTGTGATTTTTGATGAAAAGTTTACATTTGTTCCTCACATCGAAGCTATAGTTGAAAAGGCCCTTAAGATGTTGGGCTTTTTGACAAGATTGACCAAGGAGTTCAGGGGCTTGGATGCATTGAGATTGTTGTACACATCTCTTGTGAGGGTCCAGTTGGAGTACTGCTCTCCAATTTGGTCTCCATATTACGCGGTTCATTCTTACTCCATAGAGCGCGTCCAACACAAGTTTCTGAGATTGATCAATTTTAAATTAAACATTCCCATTCACGATATAAACTACGATTATCTTTTGTTTTTGTTGAGATTGCAGAAACTTTCTGATAGAAGAACGGTTACGGATCTTGTGATGCTGTACAAGATAGTGAACAGTATTTTTCATTCCCCTGATCTTTTACATTTGATAAAGTTTCATGTTCCAACAAGATCCACGCGCCAGAGCATATCATTTCAGGTCGAAAGTGTGAGCACTAATTATTTGTATAATGCCACGATACGAAGACTCCATAAATTGGGTAATGACTATGCGTTTTGTGCGGATGTATTTGGTGATTCCCTTGTATCATTTAAGCGCTCAATCTCCCACCACTTTAATCCGAACATGTATTGAGATTCTTCTGCTTTGTAAATTCTTTGATATGATGGTTCGCATTTTGTATTGTTGGGGACTTGTGCTTGCTGGTGTGTGTGCGTTTGTGGTTATGGGTTGAGGGTTGACAATATTATATATGACGTATATTTTTTTATTTTTGCTTTTATTTTTACTGACTTTTACTGTTGTATAATTTCTGTCTGCATCAACTGTTTTTGTACCGACTGATTGTATGATTCTCACTGGCTGACTTTTCTTTTCTTTGGTTTTTTGTTGTGTATGTGTTGATTTAGCCTTTTTGTATGTGTTTTCTTTTTGCTTCATATATTGTATATTATGTAATAATGTTAATGGCCTATGGCCGTATATGATTTAATAAATAAATAAATAAATAAATACTCGGAATAGGTGGTTGTAGACTGGTGGTTACAACGCTGGCTTTCGTACTGTTTTGTCTAGGGTTCGATCCCACAGGCTGACCATCTTAATCTATCACGACACAAGCTTTAAGTAGCTTATTGTGAAAAAGTCCAAGAGTATATTTGTGTTCACTTTGATTGAGCACAGGTTAATTTAAAATTGGGGTAGGTAGTGATAAAAATTTATTTTAGTACTGAGTACGTTTGTAAAATTAATCACTTAAGTTCGGGTACTTACTAACTTTACGTTTTCGGTTATACTTTGCTACACCAGTAAGCAGCGACAGTCATCGCCTTGTCTTTCAAAAGGACAAGGTCTTGCAGGTTACATGTTTCGCCAATCAGCGGACATTTCAAGAGGTGGTTGTCGTCTTGGAGCTCACCACATCCATAGTCTGTTTCGTCAGCAGAGAGGTGCCCCATCTATGTAAGTATTTCTTACATCTGTTGGACACCAACCCTAAGTCTATTGAGGGCAGTCCATAAAGAGTACGGTAGGTGTTCACCCGTACTGATGCCTTCACGTGGGACCATCCACTGCGTTTCTTCCAAGTCCTCTTGCAACAATTCTTCTCTGCGTTGCTGTGACGATATAACAGGAGAGGTGGTCTTAGTAAAACTAATTCTTCATTCAACGCATTTTTGATGTGGGAGAACCATCTAAGGTAAGCTACACCATGGACTCAACCATTATACGATACTTATACAAAATTGGGTATAACAAAATGAAATAAATTTAACATTATTGTAATATAAAAGTATACTTTAAGCCGACTTAAAGGAGGTTCTAAAATCTAGACCCTTAGAACCTGAATTTCTGGCTGTGCAACATTGAGAAGTTAGGCCTTGTTTAAAAAAGCTGTCTGTCAACTTTCAATCACCATCAAGTAAACCTTTTCAGTTTATCACGAATTGTATTCTTTCTTTTACTGAAAAATGACACAGACTGTATAAGTATAATAATGCACAATATAGTGTGATTACTTCAAGTTAATGTGTTAAACTTTATATTAAGTTTGTTAAAAAGTACAACAATTATTTTTTAACGAAAATCGACACATCTCAAAGCTCGTAATATTATTACCTTGGGCAAGAGCGTTACATAACGAGCTTAATCAAAACGGCATATTCGTTGCCAAATGACGACAATAAAGGCTAATAGGCAGGCGGCTCACCCACTAATGGGTTATAAGAAGAGCAGCCCAGAATAGCCTATTCTAATAATGGCCTCTCTATATGGGACGATGATGTAAGAACATAATAATAACTACCTGTAAGCTTTATAGAAATAGCTTGACTTACGAATTTGACTGGAAAGTGTATCTTTTAATTTTTGAAAATGTCAGTCTTTGAAGATCCTCATAGCTGATTGCGAAGAAAACCTCCAAAGATTCCTGCGCAAACCCATATAATATATTGGCAGAAGATTGCCAGAAGATTGATCCCCCAAAGCACGAGCTCTGCTCAATTTTGGGGGTAAAAAGTATATATTAAAAAAAAATGTCTAAATTTATTATTGTGAATGTATTTTTTAATGTTTTTTATTTCCTCAATAAAAATATTTGAATTTGAATTGCAACATTAAAATATCCTTAGATACGAAAATAAGCCTGTACGCTGAATACTTGAAGCGGAAAATAAGAAAATATAACTTAAAGGCGTTGAAGTATCAAGCATCAGTAGTGACCTTGAGGAATAAGTCAGGTATGAAGGCTGACATAGTGATAGCTGCTATTTGGTGACCTCTTAAGGACATCAGTAATAGCCCAACCACTATCTTTGTCTTCCGTATGAAGGCTGACATGTCAACCACTATCTTTGTCTTCCGTATGAAGGCTGACATATGTAGTGATAACTGCTAACTGATGGTGACCTCTTAAGGACATCGGTAATAGCCCAACCTCTATCTTTGTCTTCCGTATGAAAGCTGACATAGTGATCACCTCTAACTGGTGACCTCTTAAGGACATCGGTAATAGCCCAACCACTATCTTTGTCTTCCGTATGAAGGCTGACATAGTGATCACCTCTAACTGGTGACCTCTTAAGGACATCGGTAATAGCCCAACCACTATCTTTGTCTTCCGTATGAAGGCTGACATAGTGATCACCTCTAACTGGTGACCTCTTAAGGACATCGGTAATAGCCCAACCACTATCTTTGTCTTCCGTATGAAGGCTGACATAGTGATCACCTCTAACTGGTGACCTCTTAAGGAAATCGGTAATAGCCCAACCACTATCTTTGTCTTCCGTATGAAGGCTGACATAGTGATCACCTCTAACTGGTGACCTCTTAAGGACATCGGTAATAGCCCAACCACTATCTTTGTCTTCCGTATGAAGGCTGACATAGTGATCACCTCTAACTGGTGACCTCTTAAGGAAATCGGTAATAGCCCAACCACTTTCTTTGTCTTCCGTATGTAGGCTGACATAGTGATCACCTCTAACTGGTGACCTCTTAAGGAAATCGGTAATATCCCAACCACTTTCTTTGTCTTCCGTATGAAGGCTGACATAGTGATCACCTCTAACTGGTGAACTATTAAGGAAATCGGTAATAGCCCAACCACTTTCTTTGTCTTCCGTATGAAGGCTGACATAGTGATCACCTCTAACTGGTGACCTCTTAAGGAAATCGGTAATAGCCCAACCACTTTCTTTGTCTTCCGTATGAAGGCTGACATAGTGATCACCTCTAACTGGTGACCTCTTAAGGAAATCGGTAATAGCCCAACCACTTTCTTTGTCTTCCGTATGAAGGCTGACATAGTGATCACCTCTAACTGGTGACCTCTTAAGGACATCGGTAATAGCCCAACCACTTTCTTTGTCTTCCGTATGAAGGCTGACATAGTGATCACCTCTAACTGGTGACCTCTTAAGGACATCGGTAATAGCCCAACCACTTTCTTTGTCTTCCGTATGAAGGCTGACATAGTGATCACCTCTAACTGGTGACCTCTTAAGGAAATCGGTAATAGCCCAACCACTATCTTTGTCTTCCGTATGAAGGCTGACATAGTGATCACCTCTAACTGGTGACCTCTTAAGGACATCGGTAATAGCCCAACCACTATCTTTGTCTTCCGTATGAAGGCTGACATAGTGATCACCTCTAACTGGTGACCTCTTAAGGACATCGGTAATAGCCCAACCACTATCTTTGTCTTCCGTATGAAGGCTGACATAGTGATCACCTCTAACTGGTGACCTCTTAAGGACATCGGTAATAGCCCAACCACTATCTTTGTCTTCCGTATGAAGGCTGACATGTCAACCACTATCTTTGTCTTCCGTATGAAGGCTGACATATGTAGTGATAACTGCTAACTGATGGTGACCTCTTAAGGACATCGGTAATAGCCCAACCACTATCTTTGTCTTCCGTATGAAGGCTGACATGTCAACCACTATCTTTGTCTTCCGTATGAAGGCTGACATATGTAGTGATAACTGCTAACTGATGGTGACCTCTTAAGGACATCGGTAATAGCCCAACCACTATCTTTGTCTTCCGTATGAAGGCTGACATAGTGATCACCTCTAACTGGTGACCTCTTAAGGACATCGGTAATAGCCCAACCACTATCTTTGTCTTCCGTATGAAGGCTGACATAGTGATAGCTGCTATTTGGTGACCTCTTAAGGACATCAGTAATAGCCCAACCACTATCTTTGTCTTCCGTATGAAGGCTGACATGTCAACCACTATCTTTGTCTTCCGTATGAAGGCTGACATATGTAGTGATAACTGCTAACTGATGGTGACCTCTTAAGGACATCGGTAATAGCCCAACCACTATCTTTGTCTTCCGTATGAAGGCTGACATAGTGATCACCTCTAACTGGTGACCTCTTAAGGACATCGGTAATAGCCCAACCACTATCTTTGTCTTCCGTATGAAGGCTGACATAGTGATCACCTCTAACTGGTGACCTCTTAAGGACATCGGTAATAGCCCAACCACTATCTTTGTCTTCCGTATGAAGGCTGACATAGTGATCACCTCTAACTGGTGACCTCTTAAGGAAATCGGTAATAGCCCAACCACTATCTTTGTCTTCCGTATGAAGGCTGACATAGTGATCACCTCTAACTGGTGACCTCTTAAGGACATCGGTAATAGCCCAACCACTATCTTTGTCTTCCGTATGAAGGCTGACATAGTGTTCACCTCTAACTGGTGACCTCTTAAGGACATCGGTAATAGCCCAACCACTATCTTTGTCTTCCGTATGAAGGCTGACATAGTGATCACCTCTAACTGGTGACCTCTTAAGGACATCGGTAATAGCCCAACCACTATCTTTGTCTTCCGTATGAAGGCTGACATAGTGATCACCTCTAACTGGTGACCTCTTAAGGACATCGGTAATAGCCCAACCACTATCTTTGTCTTCCGTATGAAGGCTGACATAGTGATCACCTCTAACTGGTGACCTCTTAAGGACATCGGTAATAGCCCAACCACTATCTTTGTCTTCCGTATGAAGGCTGACATAGTGATCACCTCTAACTGGTGACCTCTTAAGGACATCGGTAATAGCCCAACCACTATCTTTGTCTTCCGTATGAAGGCTGACATGTCAACCACTATCTTTGTCTTCCGTATGAAGGCTGACATATGTAGTGATAACTGCTAACTGATGGTGACCTCTTAAGGACATCGGTAATAGCCCAACCACTATCTTTGTTTTCCGTATGAAGGCTGACATAGTGATCACCTCTAACTGGTGACCTCTTAAGGACATCGGTAATAGCCCAACCACTATCTTTGTCTTCCGTATGAAGGCTGACATAGTGATCACCTCTAACTGGTGACCTCTTAAGGACATCGGTAATAGCCCAACCACTATCTTTGTCTTCCGTATGAAGGCTGACATAGTGATCACCTCTAACTGGTGACCTCTTAAGGAAATCGGTAATAGCCCAACCACTATCTTTGTCTTCCGTATGAAGGCTGACATAGTGATCACCTCTAACTGGTGACCTCTTAAGGACATCGGTAATAGCCCAACCACTATCTTTGTCTTCCGTATGAAGGCTGACATAGTGATCACCTCTAACTGGTGACCTCTTAAGGACATCGGTAATAGCCCAACCACTATCTTTGTCTTCCGTATGAAGGCTGACATAGTGATCACCTCTAACTGGTGACCTCTTAAGGACATCGGTAATAGCCCAACCACTATCTTTGTCTTCCGTATGAAGGCTGACATAGTGATCACCTCTAACTGGTGACCTCTTAAGGACATCGGTAATAGCCCAACCACTATCTTTGTCTTCCGTATGAAGGCTGACATAGTGATCACCTCTAACTGGTGACCTCTTAAGGACATCGGTAATAATAATATGGTAATATTCAAAACTCCTATATATATGGTTTCTTTTTATTGTCCTTGTTAATCAAAAAATCAAAATTCCAGGCTGAAATATCTAGTATCTTTGACCGATTTTTTATTACTCTTGATTCAGTAGGCTTTGCAGAAAATATAAAGGAACATTATTAAACCAATACGATTTTCATTTGAACTTCGTATTTATTTTCTTTGAAGTTAATACCAAACTAATGGTATTTTTCTTCATAAATATTGTGATCATTTCCTTTAATATTTTCTGTAGGGGATTCTCAAATCCTTTTTTATGTATAGGTATAACAAAAGATGTATACCGCTACATATTATGTTTTCTCATCAATAATTCTCACGCATACTATCAACGAAATAGTGTGTAATATGCGCGGTAGTACCACTACACTCAAAGTCGAGAGTTCCATTCATGAAAACGTGGCAGGGTAGGTAGGTACAGTATATAGCGACTGTGAGAACCAAAGCCGGCACCGTCTCTCAACCAGTTGTATCAATACAAAACTTTATTGTATTTTCAAGAGATGTCTCAATACACTGACTGCAACTCTATTCTAAAAGGAGCAATATATTATTTGATTTCTTATAAAAAAAATCATAGTTTTAATATTTTTATTGTAAACTTTTTGTTTGAAGTACCTTTTTTTTTACTTCGGTAATAAAGTTGTCTATGCGCAGACTTCAAAAGGTCCCATGTTCGATTATCGGTTGGGTTAGATTTTTTAATAAATACTTGAAGTGTCTTCTTGAGGCTGGCGTTCTTTCTCAGCTTGGACGGAACGGTTGATCGGAAGAAACTATGTCAGCTGAAGGATCATAATATGAAAGAAAAACTGAAAGTTGCGCGGATCATTTGAAATTTGAAGATAACTAAACTTAAGGTAGGTTCCATTCGCTTTTTACAATTTAATTTAATTTAATTCTAATTGTTTGCGTTAGACACAAACTGTCAGATGTTTGATAGTTCTTGCGATTGACAAAATGGAGATGGAATATAATATATATCTAGTTTAAAATAGATGCTTCCGTCGGAACTACATTGGTAATGGTAAAAAAAATATTAAGCGATGTTAAAAATCCCTTATTAGCGTGCAATAATTATTGTTCGTATATAAAGCATCGTACTCACTTGCGCCGCGAACGTGTGACATTGCATCAATTTAATGGAAGTGTATACGTGATACGAAAAAGCGAACGCGAGCGGAACACGTGCATCCTTTTGATGAAATTGATGTAACGATACACGTTCGCGGCGCAAGTGAGTACCGAGCTTTATAAACGATCAAAAAATCATTCAATCATTCTGAATGGATTTTTTTTCGAAATTGTTTTGATGATCTTTTCGATAGTCGATCATCAAAACCTTTGACTATAATGGTTGTAGTTCTTAATGCTAGGAATTTTGTTTTATTTCATCGTTTAGAATAATGCATTTTTCCCGTATATTTTTTAGAATTCAAGGCGATGGGCATCTAATGTTAGAAAAAAATAACATAACATAATTAAGTAGTAGTAGGTATTGAAAAATCAAGTATGAAAGGGATATATTTTAGAAAGTTTTCTCACAAAATAGGCAAAATATGCCCCTGTAATTATTATTGAAATTGAGCATGTTATTTTTTTCAAAATCAAAAAATTTTTTTTCAAAATCAAAAATAATTTTTTCAAAATCAAAAATAATTTTTTCACAATCAAAAATATTTTTTCCAAAATCAAAAATAATTTTTTCAAAATCAAAAATAATTTTTTCAATATCAAAAATATTTTTTTCAATATCAAAAATATTTTTTTCAAAATCAAAAATAATAAATGACAAAAATTTCAGCACATGAGCATCGTATATAATAAACAATACAATAAATTGAGTCCATACGTGACCTGGGCCTCACTACTGTTTTTTTTTACCCTTTTCTAAAACTCCTTCCACGTTACTATTATTTGTTATGTCTTGACACTAGGTGAATTCCTACGACTGTCACGTTCGCTCTAACGACACCAGCCTACAGCGTCGTCCCGCTCGCACACCTAGATCTAATACCAAACGACGTGAAAATCAATATCGCAAATAACGGAGAATGTCTCCCGACTCTAATGATATCCTCCGTTTATTTGCAGTTTCCCAATGTGAGACGGTTACATCGATTTAAGTTTTCTAATCTTAAAACCATCGTTTTTTTCCACAATACCTAATATTTTTATGAAACGGCTGAAATATAAAAAAAACATTTCTTCTTCTATGTTTCTTCTTCGCTCTTGCAGGCTGCATCGTCACAAGCACCTATAACCTCGGCTCCAGCGCTGCGAGCCAAGCCACGACCTCTGGTTTCTCCTTGTTGAAATCCTGGATGCTCCCCGCTTTCTTTCTAGCTTGGAATTCAATCGAAAGCAATCAGGATTAGCCCTCTTCCCCCGCCTCCAGAGCAAGAAGTTGCAGCACCGTGTTACGTTCTTATCCTGTTTTGCTGTACCCAAACCTTGGATGTGTGATGAGCTCATCTTTCTTTCCATTTGGTTTCCAGGTCTCTAACGTCCAGAAAGGTTTTCGGGATTTCAATATTTTTTGAGGTGGGTTGAAGATATGCCTAAAAGTTGGAAAATGCGGATTGCTTTGAATTTTTGTCTTTTCCCTGACCGTGACACGGGTTCTCTTTGGGGCTGGGGGTGTAGGTACTTTCTGACAAAATCGGTAGCCATGGGGTCGGGGTGGCCTGATGATACCAGATTTGACCATAAAATAGAATAGTCAATAGGCAAGTACGTTATACAATTTGATATCTGGCTGCTTGTTCAAATTAGGTACCAATAGTGTGTATAATAGACAAAAAAATCGTCATATTAACACATCGCCAAAAAGATGAGAAAGTGATAAAAATATTCAATATGGTTTTTTATAGAATATTTTTTTTACGCATACCTATATTCCAAGGAGTACAAAAGATGCTGGGTTGAATATGAACAAGAATATGAAGAACAACGGTCAATATCAACTGGACCCTTCGAAATATTCTCATTCTATCAACTATTTCCTTCTAAGTCTTCTCATTCCGACATTAATTATCGTAGATTAAAAAACCGATGATTCAGTCAAGTGTAAACCGTTTCACTCTATCAAATGGACGAGTTTACCGCTCGAATCTAAAAACTCATCAAAATAAGGTTTTATCAAAGTCCGACAATATTGTTTCGTCAAAAACACTTTCTACTTTAAAAAAGTTTTTCTAAAAAAACCTTGTTGGTAAAATAAGGACAAAAATTTACTAAAGTTTGAACCGTCTGTGTACCGCAATGTAATCTCTTTGGCAGCGAATAATTTGTTTTTAAGAGGAATTTTGTTTAAAGTAAACAGAGCTATTATTATGAAATCGTTGTTGAAGTGCAAAACTGCGGTATCAAAAACATAATAACTTAAGCTTTTAAAATCAAAAGAAAATAAATGTGGTTGCTTCTTTTTTTTCGTTAATTAGGTATTGATATCTTTTTACTTTTTACTTATTTTAAAGAATTATTTAATGAATAATATTTAATATGTAATCTATCTATTATTGCTGTTGAATATAAATTAAAATTCTATACTTACTTATATATAAATAAAAAAATAAATAAATAAAACTCTTCTATTATACATAGGTGTCAGTAAAGCCGGCAGAACTTAATGCTGGAAGCATTCTCTACCCGTCCAATCTAAGACAGGATTCCAACCCCGAGTAGAAATTTCAAATGAAAAAATGCATTAAAAAGTTCTGATCCGACCGGGAATTGAACCCGGAACCTCTTGATCTGAAGCCGGAAGCTTTTCCCACTAGACTACTGAGGTCGGTAACATGTACCTACTTAATTCAAAATCAATTCAGACCTGCCGTTTAAATTGTTTGTTTATGGTGCTATACAGGTTTCGATACAAAATTTTGTTAATTCACGCCAGCGTTAATGTCACGGAATCTTAGAATAGGGTTGTTACCTATATCATATTGGAACAATTTGGGAGCGCACATTTAAACACATTATTCGTATTTTAATTGAGAAAATACAATGCAAAGACAGCACAAAAATATTATCAGTACCAACACACCGCCATGATAGAAGGATTGAAAATGGCAGAGATTAGAATTCATATGGTTCTATTAGAGTGTATGATTTTGTGTCCAGATTCCCTAGAGATAAATAACAGTATAATGAAAATAGATGTGATAAATGGATAAAAGTTACCTATTCATTGTTTTAGCATACCAAAACAAACAACGCATGGATGGAAATATAAAATATAGTTAGGAATCATCGTCCTCTTAATTTAGATCTAGGATCTGTTTTTTTTAATCATCCTGGTTCTTGGAATGCTGATGACCAGCTTTTTCTCCATCTCTTTAATGGTCTCCCCGGTGGTCTGCGTCCCTCTGGTATTTCCTCCGTTATAAATTTTGGGAGTCTCTCTGGACCCATTCTGCCAACGTGGTCTCTCCAGTATCGTCTCCTCTCTACAACATCTTGAATGTTGCAAGTCCTGCGGATTTCCTCATTTGGGATTCTATCTCTGAGTGTTTTTCAAAGGATAGGTTTAAAGGTTTTCATTTCCGCTGTACGGAGTAGCTACTTCGTCTTTACCGTTTCCGCCCTCGTCTCGACTCGAGTTTGGAATTCTGTTGCATTTTTTTTCAGGGACTTAAGTAATGTTTAGATGTAGCACAGTTTCGCATTATCGTTGCGTTGATATCATACATATTATTTGTATATCTTAGAATCATTATTGTTCTTATAAAGGCTTTAGTAAAAGAGTAATAAATCTATTTGCTTACAAAGCAAATCGGACATTCAGAATCTACTTATTCCACTCCATTCCTAAACACGTCACATACAGTCATGTGCGGTGCTAATCTGATTGTGCTTATCCGATCCAACATCGCTGTGAATTATTATTGAGTCTAGTGGGATATTATGGGGAGCAGACGAATGGGTAAATTAATTTAAAAATAGCAGTAACATTATTGTTCAAAGGGTGTTGTTGTTTGATTGTGTTAATAAGATCCATTTTATGGCTTTTGTTTGACATTGATTAACGTGTGTAACGTAAAACGGTGACTTATTGAGCTCAGTTAACACTGAACAGCAAAGAAATTGGCAACATATTATTGACAATACGATGTTGTCAACATCACCTAGCAACATTTTGCTACTTGTTGTGGTTGTTTGTGGCCTACGTCAAAGAGATTTGTTGCTTGTATCCCTGTGGACTGGACAGTGGACAGTGTTATTAATTATTTATCTATTTTCGGTTTTTCTTTCATCAGCCGGCATTACAGTATTCACATATGCACCGGCATAATTTTGACAACATTTTGTGTGAATTCTAATAGTTGAGCTTTGATTTGTGCATATTTTTGTGTACCTTTTGATTGTGTTTTTTTTTTTGAGTTTTCCACAAGTTTTCATGTTTTCAATAGTTATTTTTTATTTTATTTTATATTGAATCTCTTACATGGTTCTGACCTGGAGCCCAGTTCTGATCTTTGGTGATCCCATTGTAATAACAACTTAGAAATGACAGCTTTTTACGTTGTTACCATGGAAACAAACACCGATCGAAATCGTTGGCGGCCATTTTATTACACATGACTTTCTTGAGGGCGGAATCGATATGTTTGATCTACGTCGTTCTCGGTCGATCACCCTTTCAAACACCTTTCCTTTCAGCCTTTTAACTTCATTTTGTAATCCTGCTTGCGCCATTCATCAACGTGCCCAAACATCTCATCATTCAGATTCAAAGAACATCAACAGTTTAAATGCAATGTAAAAATATCACAAAGTGCACCTTGTTTTCTACACGTACCTACATCTCAAAATGATTTTCAATTCTTCTTTGTATAAAATTGATTTCTTATTCAAAGGTAAAAATCATAAATTCTAAAGTTTCGTTTTGTTCAAACGTTCTTTTATTTCGTGCGCTTTTATTTTGTAACGGAGCGTTCAATCTTAAGATGTTTGCAGCAGGGAATACTCAGAAAGAAGTGAGGGTGCAATGTATCATCCGATATGGGGATGAAGTGCAAATAATAATATCATATGCATCAATATTTATTCTGATGATGCTTTAGAATTTCTCAACAATAAAACAACACACAATCACGGTATTATATAGCTATTTTTTTGAATACCGATATTCAAAACTACACCATTAGAGCTCACGTAAAAACTCAAGTGTTCCAATTACAGGTATCCATCGCAATTTGTATTAATTATAAATTAATTCGGAGGTCAAGTATCAATCAAATCAAATCAAAATTCACTTTGAACTCCAGTCAGGAGCAAAGGGAGGCAACAAGAGCTCTCCATTGCGCTTGATCTTGTGCAATGCTTGTGACCTCCTTGCACACCTAGTCGGAACACGGTATGACAGGGTCTTCCACGTCTTCGATACCCTGATGGGAGGAAAAACAGCGCTCTTCTCGGCCAACTGTAATTTGGCACCTTCACACATGTCCTAGCCATGCCTATCTCCTCTGCGTAATGATGAAAGCGATAGACCCGCGCTGGATGCGCTGACCTATAGCGTCGTTCATGATGCAGTGGTTCCATCTTATACCCAAGATTCTCCTGAAGTTCTTCATTTCAAATAATGCAGATACTTTTTTATGCCTGGGCTTTGGTCAGGTTCCAGGATTCAGGCAACACACACGTACACGCATCAAACAGTTTACTTTTCATCTCGACACTAAACGCCGACGATTTCCATATCTTGGTTATGTATAAAGATCAAAATATTAAAATGGCATTGCTAACAAACATTGAGATCGCGTAATACCTTCTGAGATTATCATCGATGGCAAAATCGAAGGATGAAGTGGATTGGGTAGAAGAATGTAATTGTCATGGTTCCACATTATAAGGGCGTGGACTGGATCCCAAATTGGAGAAATGATTTATGTAGCTAGATACATGGGCCTTCTTTTTGGGAAAACCCATAGGAGGAGCAAGAGACAATAACACAGAAGGTTTATCGGCCAAAAGTGCAATTTGGAGTAGGTACTCAGACGACCTAGCGTAGTTCAATACAACAGGGGAGGAATTACAGTACAGTGTTTCAAGACTCTGCAACGAAACAGCACGCCATGGCCTTTGAGTCAATGCCAGTAAGGCGGAGTTCGTGACAAATAACGCCTGTCACAATAAACAGTAACCAAAATAGATATCGTCGATGTTCTCCAGGTCTCCTGGGTGAACAATTTCAATTAAACAAGAGCACGCTTATACCTCTTGTGACCTCGAGACTGGGCTTCCGATGATCAAGTCAATATGGAAAGCGTCGGCGTTTAGTTTCGACAACAAATTTAACATAATACATTAAACTGTTCAATGCTTGTATTTTCATTACATGGACTAAAAGACACGAAGAGTAAAAAGATAAAGTAAAACGGTAAATAAGAAAAAGTATAATAAAATCTAAACGAACTCCAAGTTTTGATTGAAACTATTTCCAATCCGATTCCGATAAAATACACACTTTGATTCTCTCATTGAGACGGTTCGATAGATTCTTTAGCGCGAATTAGTTTTATTTTTCTCTCGAGTGAGAAGAAAGAGAAAGTGTCAACCCGAAGGCGTTTCAGAGAGTAGACGGGAGTTGGGAAAGGAAGTGGAGGGCCGTCTTCCTTGGAAGAAGGAAGGGTGGGATGAGGCTTTCAGGATGTTGTTAGCCGATGATAGAGTACTTTAAATTAACTCCATAAACAGTCTGTGATACAGTTGTAAGCTCAGTATTTTTTATTTTATTTATTTTTTTATTCTTAAAACAACTTCTATATTATAATAGGTACTTCAAATTCTTCTTGAATTTTGTGTTCTTCCTTCAATAGCTGTTATCTATACACTCGTCTTGAAACTCGATCAAACAAAATGTGAGAATTAAATTAAAATAAAAAAATTAAAGTGTAGGTATCAATGAAAATGTGAACATTTTCCGAAAAAAATCTACTTTTCCATTTATATGGGGCAACATCGGCACTTAATTTGTTTGAAGTTATAAAAAAAATCTATTTTCATGTTTTTCTTTATTTTATCTTCAAGTAAGCAACGTATTTTCGTCAAATTAATCTTATTTTAAAGCCGAAAAGTTTATCTACCTACCTATAAAAAATATATAAAAGTAGCGATATTAAACAGAAATTTAGTAAAAAATAATAATGTATTTAAAAAAAAATGTAGTAAAAATATATATTTTTTAGTTTTTTGTCTGTACCGTTTAAATTAGGTAATTGAGGTAATTTTTATGCGTTTAATTGATTTCTTGATGGGAGGAAGAACAGCGTTCCCCTCGGCCAACTGTCATTTAGCATCCTTAACATATGTCCCAGCCAAGTCCACATAATAGTAGAAGTGATGGGCTCACTGCGGTGGTATACCATCTTATGCCCTGAATTCTCCTTAGGCACTTCATTTCAAAAGCTGAGACTTTTTGTGCCTGGGCTTTGGTCAGGTGCCAGGACTCAAACCCATAGAGAAGAATGGGCAACACGCACGCATCAAACAGTTTACATTTCGTCTCGACACTAAACGCCGACGCCTTCCATATTCTGGTCATGTTGTTAAGGCGCCACTTACCATACCGATACGTATCGGGAGCTCAGCCCCGAGGTCACCAGAGGTGGTAATGGTTGCTCCCAGGTATTTAAATTTATCCACCCGGGAGACCTGGTGACCGTCGATGGTTATCGGTAGCTGTTTATCGGGGCAGGCATTACTCGCCATGAGCTCCGTCTTACTGGCATTGACTCGAAGGCCAAGGCGTGCTGTTTCATCGCAGAGTCTTGAAACACTGCGCTGTAATTTCTCCACTGTCGTACTGAACAACGCTAGGTCGTCCGCGTGAGTGTAAATTTTGTGTAAATTTGAAAACGTGAAAAAACGTGTAAATTTTGTCAAGATCATTGAAATGTGCATTTAATAAAACCAGTAAATGTACGCATCTAAGGGTGAATTTAAAACTATTCAATTTGTATGCTAAACAGATTTGACTGGGTGTTGACCTCCTCATTCAGCTGCTCTCCTATCCCATATCCCACTTTATTAGTTCGGATCTTCCTACATTATTCTAAATAATGGTCAAACTATCTCTACTCTTATCCCGTTTGATTAGACTTCGATATATTTAGGTACCTATTATATCCATCCATCTATTCTAATTCTGGCTCTTTCTACTAAAATAACAATTATTAAATTAGATGGTCTTCTGAGAACTTATACATTCTAAGAATGCGTAGAAATTAATTATGATAAAAGAAAGATATCTATTCATTTCGAGAAGTGAAATGCTGCTGAAAGAAGTGAAAAGTGCGTGTTGTATTGATAAAAAGAAGGTCAACCTTTTTGCTTGTCTCTTACGTAGGACGTGTAATTTTGAAAAAAAAAATACGTTTAAAGGGAACTGTGAACTTGACTAAATTCTCCTAGTAGGTAGTATATTTTTTCGTATTTTACGATCATGTGGTTGTAAAGTAGATATGTACCTACAACCTACATGTTTCATGTTATATTCGTACTAGCTTTCC
The DNA here is from genome assembly GCA_963576905.1 of Mystacides longicornis. Taxonomy (NCBI): domain Eukaryota; kingdom Metazoa; phylum Arthropoda; class Insecta; order Trichoptera; family Leptoceridae; genus Mystacides; species Mystacides longicornis. The sequence continues at coordinate 2,446,535 of OY756433.1, read as the reverse complement.
CGACAGACGTTGTCCTGTGCTTCAACTAGATATGAATCCAATCCAAATCCACCCACAATTAAACTATCCATCCAATCCAAACTCCCTTAAGACCCCACTTAGGGGCATAGGGAGGCAACAAGAGCTCTCCATTGCGCTCGATCTTGCGCAATGTTTATGACCTCCTCCCTGTGCTTCAACTATATGAATAGCTAATGAATAAGAATTTAAAAGAATGATAAAAAGATTTTTAATGAAATCTGTCAATTGTATTAACTATTTTTATTTTATTCCATGCATACTTACAGTCATGTAACATGTATATTATAATTTTAAAATTTGGTATAACAATAATTCGCCCAATTAGAATAAAAAAGAAAAAGAACCTATTAAACAATTGGTTTAAAAAGTTGTGTGAACGACAATTTTTGATTTCAAAATTAGATTTATTGACTTTTCGCGATTTAAATTATAAAAAAATACCTATTAGCTTCAATGTTATCAAATTGGAAAAAAAACTTGAAAAAAAAACCCATTCACAAAAACTGCGTGCCAATATTTTTAATGTGAATGGTTATCATACATAGGTAAATAAGAATTGTGTTTCTGTAGAATTATTCATAGATGGCGTTGTTGTATCGAAATTCGTTCAATACTTACTTTAATATTAGGTAGGTACCTAAATTTTATATTATTTGATATCCTATGTTTTATTAGTTATTCTGTTATCCGGAGCGGAGAAGAATCCAATAAACCAAAAAATGATAAAAATCTGTTCAGCCGATCTCGAGTTATAAGCCCTTTCGGCTAACGTGATCAACAGGAAAGAGAAAAATGGACTGAGAATGGATGCAATGCACTTACCCCAAATCCACGTTATCCAAAATGTGTATGATTGATCTCCTTTGTCTTCTGACAGCACTGCACTTTTGTTAAAACTATATTAAAATAAATGTTTGGATGCACAAGATGTAATATGTAATTGATGAAAATTGATATGTCCCGATGTATATATCTTCCGAATTTGCAGCGGCAATAACGAGCGGTTGGTCCGTGTGTGCGTTCCCGAGATGCGGTAAGTACCTACTGCTGAAGTGCACTGCAGGGATGGGCCCAAGGAAACAAAAAAGTGACAATATTATTATTTGCCCAGCAACGCGACCCACCCATTGTGACATTTGACCTACGTACTTATAGATAAATATGTAGGTACCCATATACTATAAACATGTTCAATCTATTAATATTGAACAATGTGTTCGCACCTAGGCCCATCGCGCACGCGCCTGGCTCCAGTAAAACATAATAATATTATTACGTTGGAACATTGATGGATAGATATAAATATTATTGTGATGTTAATTTTGCGTGTTTTATTTTCAATGCAACGTTAGCATTAAAAGGGGATGAGATTAAAATGCTATTAAAAGAGAAACCTTTACAACATTCTATCCACAAAACGACCACATGATTGAATGGCATATCCAAGACCTCTTCTAATATCCATTATTCGAATATTATGCTCTGAAACCATCCTTGATATCATTACACTTACTTTTTTTTGTGTTGGTCATTGGAAAATTTTCTTTCAACCATGAGCAGGATAAAGATATTGTTGATTAACATGCATAGCTTTGCCTTTTTTTTAAATCCGATGACATAAGGTATAGTGATATCAAGATAAGATTTCTATTATAATAATGGAACGTTGATAATATTTTTTCGAAAATGTTGATATATTTTAGATGCAGGGTATAAAATAATGATGATATAAAGTGTTTGTACCTACGTCCTATGTACACGGTTGCATTAGTCACGGTCTATTCGCCGCACAAGACCAAACTGGAGATAAGAAATGGATTACTCCGGACTTAGGATATATCCGGAATACTCTCTCTATCTCGTATGAAGTTAGGCTCTCGCTACATTTCCATACTGGACACGATAAGAGACCATTATATAGGGACTCCAAAAATATCAACATCGATTGATTTTACTACTCATTTACAACTATTGCTTTTAGCCCACCATGACTGGTACCTAAAGGGCTTTTTTTTTTATCAAGCATCACTTCTTTTACCGAATTTTTTATACTTACTTTTTAACATAAACAATAACAAAGTATTTAGTTTTTAAAATTGTAGGTATAACAATGAATTTGGGCTCACTGTAGTTTTCGAGAACTTTTACATAAAGGAAAGCTTTTTTACTAGCCTTCCACTCATCATTGAGCGATTTAGGCTTAAAGCAAAGCTTGTGTTTTGAAATTGGAAACTCTCGGCACTGGGATACGGATCCACGATTTTCAGTATGCAGTACGTACAAATGCCGTCGACTGATATTGATTGCCTTTCATTCGTTCCAAAATCAATTATTATCATATTTCCCAATGATAGACATGTGTTCAATTATTGTTTAATGTAAAGATTTTAACATATCAAAAAATACCATTTATAAAACAAGTAGATATATAATAATTAATGAGATATAGAGCCAACTGTTAGAAATTTTTGAGACCAAGAGAGCAATCAAATTTAAAGACTGTGACTGCTGTCAAATATTTGGCGCCAGGATATGAATATATAAATTTTTGCCTATTGGCTTTGTTGGTACACAACGTTCTATATAAAGATTCTAAGTATCAATCCGTGTGAAGTATAAATAAGTCCTATTGAAAACCCTTTTAAACTTTTTACTCTGTTTGTTTTGAGTAGGGATTGCAATCCGGTGTCATTTTGAATCCGGCCGGATCCAACCGGATTAAACCAACGTTGATTAGTTAACATGTATAACAATAATGAAGCCTTAAAATATAACAGCACGTATACAAAATTATGCCCTATGCCCCTGAGTGGGGTTTAGGCCCCTTCGCATTGCGGATTGGTTTGGGGGGGGGGGGGGGTGTCCGCGGCTTGCTTGATTTGTGTGGGCTCGGCTTTCTGGTTTGATTGCTTCGATCGAACTAGGGGGTTGGTTTCGTCGGATTGGTCTCCTCTGGTCTGGCTTGTTCGTGTTCGGGGGGCCTTAAAGGGAGAATGTATGTATACAAAATTAATTAAATTAGGTACGACTACTTTTAAACGGAGAAAACTATAAAAATTTTAGTTTCAAAACAAATAAAATTACAAATTAGATTACCTTCGTATCATAAAAGTCAAATTGAAATTTAACGAAAATAAATACCATATTTATATGACCTGCTTGATTGATCATGATTTACGATAGGCAAACCAGTACCGACACCACGAAAAAGAAAGATTATCGAAAACTCTCCAACCCATTGTGGAAGAAACCATTCGAGGCAGAGTTATAAACTCTGTATTCGGAGGTTCTGCGATATCGAGGACATCAGGCAAGGGATAGAAATAGAAACAAAATAGATAAAAAGGCATTACTGAAAAGATCACGTCAACAGAACGGATCCGATGATTCCGGTAAATATAAGATGATGAAATAACATCGACCAGCAGACCCTTGGACGAGCACCAATGAGATGGATTGGCAGTTGGACATCCCCATCCCAGGAGTAATACCTATAACCGAGAATAATCTGAGACACTCCTTTATCAAGAATAAGTGTTTGAGAAATGATTTCAGTTTTTAGTTTCACATTATGACAGATTACCAAACTAATCTAATGAATAGCAGAAAATTATCACAATAATTTTGCTTTTAAATAGGTTGATATACATTTTATTGGCTATTTTTATTGCGCAATGCATTCCATTTTTCCAACAGAAGTCTTTTCATTCGATAGCCAATACGATCAGTCAACGCTACCTTTAAAAGCCCACCTTGGGCACAGGCAGGCAAAAGCAGCATTCCACTGCGCTAAATGTTACACATTTGCCTCCTCTTCTCTTTGTATCTTTATGGGTACCTACAAATTTACTTAAAATAATTACCCTGTTGAATTGCTAGCGGTATGGGTTCGAGTCCGGTCCATGTTGAGTAAGTCGAAAAATACTTTGATATGATTAACCGGATCCGATCTTCGGGAAGATTTCATCCTCAGAATCACCCACCAGGATCCGATATGAGCATTTTGATGCCGGATCCGGTTTTCCGGATTGCAACCCCTAGTTTTGACATTGTTTTTGTTTATTGTCTATTTTTATTCATTTTATTTCAAAATTAAAATTCTATGACTCGATGCGCGACCTTGTATCCCTCTGAAATCGCCCATGTATATTTTACTCAAAGAAGCGTAAGGAATTATCTGGAGTAAATCGGATCATGGGACTCTATCAAAATATTTTTTCTTTTAGCAGAAGAATGCCTCAGACGTGTTTTTCTTTCTCGGCAAATCCTGGCTGTGCGAGTGGGAGTCCGGGAAGATTTCAAACTCAGAATCACCCACCAGGATATCTTACATAATACCACCGACTACGTTTTATGTCCCTTCTCAGTTTGATTTCTTTTGATACACGATATACAGGAATTCTTGTAATTGCTTGCTTATAGCTTGTTATTATTGTGCTCCTTCATTAAATTTTCAACCATGTCGTTTATTTCGCCTACACTCGATTTATTTTATTTTTTAAGGTAGGTTCTTCAAAAGGTTATACGTATTACACATTTTTGTTGTACAAAATTCAATCTAAATCCAAACTTCCTTTACTCCTCACTTAGGAGCATAGGGAGGCAATACAGAATGTGAGGCTCTTCCTCATCATTGGGACTCCTGATGGGAGAAAGAACAGTGATCTCCTCGGACAACTGTCATTCAGCGTCATGAGCACATGTCCCAGCCAAGTCCATCTCCTCTCCCTATGGTAAAAATTTATGGGTCTACGCTGGGTAAGTCGGCGGATAGCGTTGTTCGTGATGCGATGGTACCATCTTATACCCAACGTTCTGTTGAGTCACTTCGTTTCGAAAGTGGATACTTTTTGCGTCTGGGCTTTGATCCAGGTGCCAGTAGCCCTAGTATAGGTACGTTTTCGATGATCGAATAACGAAACGATCATTGAAAGAGAACTAATGATTCGATCGTTTGATTTTAGAACACAAATTGCACGCTAATAAGCGCTTATTAGCGTGCAAAAATTGCTTATTAGCGTGTAATTAGCTTTCGATAAAACTCGTACTAGCTCCACAGACTCACAACTAGAGGTGGAAATATCGGCTTTAACTCAAAAACGTTATAGCAGCTTCATTACATTTAAATAACGTTATTTTTAAAAGCTTAAAGTTATTTTATTCAACAAACCTAATTGAAGATTTTTTCGAAAATTTGGTAGGTATGTGGAAAGTTACAGTTTCCCTAAAAAATCCAAATGAGTGTAGGGTATTATTGCTTAATGTTAGCATGACTATTATTTTTTTGTTCGACTAATATTTACAAATAGGTATCGTATGATGTGGTTGGTAGACTAGCGGTTACGACACCGGCTTTCGTACTCTGTTTCGTGGGGAGGTCGTGGGTTCGATCCCAGGTGTCGACCATCTTCCTCTTTCACGACACAAGTTTTAAGTAGTTTACTGTAAAAGATTCAAATAGTGTATTTGTGTTCACTTTATGTGAGCACAGATTCATTTTAATAAAATAAATTATAATAACGATAGAGGCATTATTTTTTATGTAAATTTATCAGCTATCGTTATAATGCCCATCTCTACACAACCATACCTACAGGAGAAAATAGTCCTAATAAATCCCAATATTAAAGAATTCAATTTACAATTCCTGCTTTTGTTTAGATGTGGTTTTGATGGCAGATTTGTGGTTGGATGTTAGAGATTGCTTCGGCTATAATCCCGCCATTGCCACTTGTTTATATACACTATTTTTAATAGGTATGCATAAGAATAAAAAAAAAATTAGTTGGCGCTGCAGAAATGAAGTAGGTAGGTACCTTACTAGAATGATTTCGATGCTCTGTATCTTGAATATAAGTACAATTAATTATTTCTCATACGAATTCCCTTGTTGATGACAATAAATAAAAGTGTCATGGTCCGAATTAGATTTTCCGTGACGGTGTAATAATTATTTAGTTGAAACTCTTGGACGCATCTCATGGACGTGGTATTAAAGGGATTATTTGTGACGTTAGTTTGATAATAAAGTTGATTGATACCAGCAATAACTTCAGAAAGATTCTGAGGTAAATATTAAATACTTGATTTAATTATTAATTGTTATTAGTTTAACATTTGTGGTTGCAGTGACGAAGAGAGACAGTCATATTCATAATACTGGCTGAGTTATCTATGTACAATAATTTCACAATAGATTATAAGTCCGCAAATCTTAAGCCTTAAATTCATTATTGTTGACACTATTTTTATCGTATTTGAGAATATTGATGTCCAAAGGAAAAACTGTTTTTATACAATTATCTGTTATGTATAAAAACAGTTTTTCTTTTAGACATCAATGTTCTCAAATACCATAAAAACAGGGCCAACTTTGTGACCTTTTTTTACAAAAAATGCGCAGACGGAGGAGTATGAAATTTCACACATTTATGGTTTATATAGAGAAGGAGTGGCAAAAGCTAATTTATTTTTAAAAATAATGCATAAAAATAGATAAAAACATAACAAACAATACTGTAATGTTATGTATTTGCTACTCACGCACACTTCGATGTATTTGACATTGACACAGACGCATACGTTTTTTTTTAACTGTGGTCAAATTGAGAATAGATTCATAGGTATTGTTTGTCTTTAATAATAATAGAAAAAAACTTTGTACCTACGTATAAACATTTCAAGTGCCGATTTGGAGTGATGGACGAATGGCTCGATGCGATTGGTTATTTTACTTTTTGGCACAAAAATTCTCTAAAAAAGTAGGAATCTTAAATTTACTCTCCCAATTAAGCGGAATGTTGACAGCTGTCATGTCTTTCATGTTGTTATTTTCATAGTGTTTTATACATTTTTTAAAAAATTCAGATAAAATAATGAAAGTTGACAATAATAATATCATATTATGGCATTAATTGCAGCATCCTATACAGTGATACATGCGGCATCTGCTTTTCTGTTATTAAAAATAATGAAAAAACGCAAACGGCAAAGATGGTGGTGGATGCTTTCTTTAAACCACTCGAGTATGTATGTAATGTACCCATGATTCTTGTTTTTTTGTTATCAATATTTTTTATTTTCATTTATGTTATAGTCCAAATCAACCTGTAAAGGCTAAATAAATATATACCTATTGCAAAACAATAGGTAAACATCAATAAAAATTAATGGTTAGGTTTAATAAAATTATGAATGTTTTTATTGTGTAGGTATATTTGTGAATTGGAAAATTATTTTAAAATATCCTTTTTGCCCAGGGAGAAAAACTCTCTTGAAATTCCCCACTCAGATAGGAGTATTGGAGATTAGAATGTAGAATGATGAATAAAAGCAAGAATTATTCAATAAAATCAGTGATAGAAACATTGTGTAGCAGTCTAGCATCGTGCCAGCTGTCAGAGTTGGGCCAATAGTGTAGCCAGGTGTACTAGTGTATTTGGCAAATGTTGCTACTTGCCAATGCTTGGCCAGAGCCACTATTTGGCCATCCTGAACCAGCATGGGCCATAGTGTAGCCGTAGCTTTACTATAGTGACTAATAATTTTTATTATAGTGCAGTTTTGAGGCGATAATAAATTGGAAGAAAAGCATTGTATAACTATGTAAAAATTAAGCTATACAATGCATAGAGCAAAGTAACTAATTGGTTATGCCACACTATCGGATTTGCCGAGATTAGCAATAGATATGAATAAGAAAATAATTGGGTAGGTATATGAAAAAATAACAAACATCAGTTACATTTATGGTTTGATTCAGCTACATACTTACAGAGATACCTACAAATAAAAAGAAAAATCTCTATACATGGAAGTGAGTAGAACCATTACACGTAATTGAATAGCTTCAGTTAAACTCTTCCTATAAAGTATCGGAGGGAATCTCCTAATCCAACTTATTTTCTCTTTCACAATGAAGCTCTCTATAATAATACTTATTCCTCTACATTTATACCTTTATATTTTTATTTCTTAATCTATTCTTTGATGCTCTTTTTTATTGTTAATAGCCAAAGCAACTATGATAATGGAAAATAATATTAAATTATAGGATTTGGTATCGACTAGAATATTATTGAATCGCTAGCGATTTTTTCAAATTAAACAGTAAAAGGTTTTAAATTGATGACGATATTTGCCGATTGCGACAGTAGAATTTTATGAATTGGATTATTCAGAGTTGCCCGAAGACTAAGAATAATACAATAGAAATTGAGACAGCCAAATATTCAAAAGCTATGAAATCATCAATGTGCTAATGTAATCAGTTCTGTTGTTGTTCCAGTGCCAAGCGTCTCTACTTAGAAGAGAGATGCGGGTTGAAGTCCTGCTGAGGGCATTGGACATTTCGATTCGGATGATTCCAATTTCGGAAACTCTACGATTTTGACCACTTAAATAGCGAACGTCTTTAATAGCATACCTGGGGCCCTATTCTCCAATCTCGATTGATGGATGTCGAATGCGTCATTTTATTACATTCGATCGATTTCATAAAAACCCTATTCTTGAATCTCGCAATGTCGACCGAAATCTTGCGACATTATTTATTTATTTATTTTATTATTAACTAAAAAAAAAAGTCATAATTCAGCATAACAGGTTTGCACCCTTTTCGCTGAAGGATCGGATTTTTCCTTGTCGGATGGTGTAGGTAATACCATTCGAGATGAATGTCGCAGCGATCAAAATGTCAAAAATTTATCACAATGGTCGCCGTGAATCATTCGTTTGTTAGCTAGATTCACGTGCGATATGAAAATAAACTTCTAAAGTCATTTTATTGTATGTATTTACAGCGTGTTTGTCTTCAGCGGCTTTTTTCTGTCATTATGACTAGCTTGAACTGTGTCTGGAGAATTTGACAGAGAGTCGACGAGCACACGTTAAATAATTGACTCTTTTGAGTAGAGTAATTAATTCCGGATTATTTGCCATAGTCTCGACTAACAGTCTTTTTTGTTCTTGACTACAGTAATCCATATTTATTTAATTAATTATTATGAATCAACCAAAAACAACCAATGAACGAACAAGGATGGTTATTCAACAACAAAACAGCAATAATGACACTTGTGACATAATATGGCCATAGATTACGACAAATTGTATGAAAAATTCATAGAGAAATGTCATTTTTCCCTGCCCATAGGCGAAAAACATACATAAAATGCGACGTTGCCGTTACACGTCGAATGTGTACAGATTTAGATCTCGAATGGCTTCAAGAATAAGGTCACCGATTGACAATCGACTTTCCGTGCGACTTTTTCGATCGAAATGTCTCGCATGCGACATTAATTTATCAATCGAGATTGGAGAATAGAGCTCCTAATAAAGAAAACTTTAACCTTACCACTATCCACGTTCAATCCCAAAAAGGAGCATGTGGTCACTTCTGTCTTATGCCAGTCGCTCCACCTACTCCCAAGTCAGTCCGATGCTCTGTAGGTCCGCACGATACGCTTATCAGTAGAGTGGTCCGCTGTTTTAACGAAATGGCGCCTAATATTGACATGTTCGATGCTACATAATATAAGGAATTTGTTAAGTTTCTTGATGACAACCTCTGATTTATTATTCTTATTATATTTTGTTTGTGCCATATTTGTGTTTTTGGTACTGTTATCTATTGATTTTTTTTTTTACATAATATAATGTTCTCGTAAATATTTCAAATATGTTTGTGGTATTGATTATCGCACTGCCCATCACTATCGGCGAATGACTGGTATGGGTATCATGATGGCTAACAATATTTTTGTCTATGACTCAATGTAATGTCAACACTTAAAAAGGCGTACTTGTCATTTGTCATGTCGTATGCATTGTTTGTATTATTTTCAGTTGAACCTATTCTGTTTTATAATGTTTCAGTTATGTGTTTGTCTTCTTAGTGGTAAATTAATTGTTGATTTTGTAATAATATTTGAACACCATAAGCGCAAAGGCGAAAGCTGTCATGCTGATGGTGTTATATTGTAATTTTGTAAAATAAAATAAAATATTGTACAATGCCAGTCTTCCTCTCCTTTTTGTGCCGCCCGGATTTTAAAACAAGCCAGGACTCGCAGCCGTTTAAACTTTTGGAACAATAATTTTATAAATTTTATTTAAAGTTTTTTATAGTAGCATTACTAATTTTAAGATTAATGAAAATATTCTAACGAACAGTTAATTTTATCCGAGATGAGTTGCTGTTATTAGCAGTCACCTCACCTCGTTTTTTGTTTTCACCAACAAAATAACAAAAGATGTCACACGCTAGCTTTTTTCATTCAAAGTACGTCTTTCGATTCTGCTCGTCTCCTTTGAAACCAATGAGAAGAACATAAAAAGCACACAACATAAAACAAGCGAATACGTTATTGAACAAAAGAACACTACCCCATAGCTTGGCACGCGTAAAAAACCTTTGATTGCGAAAGCAGAAGAGTGTTTGCTTGCTCTACCTATCTTCCTTGGCTTGCAGCGTCAATATTGCTCTGGAGCTATAATACTTCAGGTACCTATACAACCTTCGCTGCGACTCGAGTACCCACTAAACAACGTACAAATCAAACCGTATAACCTTCAGGGAATGTCATATGTCGAATAAAGAAATCAACCACCTTGTTCATATATGCTGTTTGCAAGGAACTTTGACATTTTGATACAGTGCGACCTCGATTTAACGAAAAAATTAGCGGAAGGGCGAGTCCATCAAAATCGAAAGTACATAATATGAAAAATATCATTTTCCCTCTATTTCCTTCTCAAATTAGACCCAAGTGTTGCTGGATTTAAGAACCAAGCATTAGTCCTTCGATTCTCTCTTTTCATCGTGGCTCGTTTGACCGAAAATAGGTCTATAATTCTGTTAATTTTCGATACAATTTTTTCATCAAGTTACACAACTTTGAAGGTACCCTGCCACTCTGATTTTCATTCGGAATATGTTACAACACTGCGCAACACACGATATCACTTTCATACGTTTACCAGCAAACCTGGTACAGGTAATTATATCTCAGGGGGGTTCAGAGCAAAAGGAAAGTAAAAACTGATCAGTGAGTCATACGTAATCTTACGATTAACATTTTTATTATAAGGTAGGAAGAAAAAGGTGTACTGTATTTAAATAAAATTCTCTAAATAAAATTGAACCAAATTCTTTTGAATTATCTTGGAAAACTCATCGTTAAGTAACATTGTTAGTTATTTTGATATCGACGCGCTTGCTTTGAAAAAAATCTTGCGAATCGAATGCCCGCTTGAAATTGTTCACATACGGCGACTCTTTAGTTTATAGATTCATGTTTGAACAAATATTTTGTCTGTTATATTAGAAGTCCGTTAAATAGAGATCCGCTGTATCGAGGATTTATTGTACCTGTATGACTTTCAACATCTTATAAATCTTACGTTTTGCTTGCTTATTAGTTGACTTAAGCGTTCTGAAAAAGATTCTACACTGTTTTAAATGGATGATATTATACTTGGCTTGTTTCAGACTTTTTTTTATGATTTTCCACCAGACACTACTTTTTATTTTATTAAAGCTATGCGAGATTGATTGGTTGATGGCAAACGCCTCACATCCTTGAAACCCAAAGGGTCAGAAAAGGCGCGAGAACGAAGCCTTGGACGCCCGGACTCCATCAGAGGGAAAGGAATTAGGCAGCTGGTGTCCCTCCTGTGGTGGCGCAAGATCAGGCACAATGGAGCTCTTGTTGCCTCCCTATGCCACTAAATATAGCAATAAAACAGAATGAATGAATGAATGAATGCGAAATAAATAATCTTTTGAGCTCGTTACTACTTACTATTGAAAGGAAACAAAACGGGTAGATTTTTAAATAAAAAAATGAAAAAGTAGAAAATATACGGTCTAGTTTTTAAGCTAGGACCTTCATGCCTTTGAAAACCGGTTACATACCTTTCATGGTTAAAATGTGTGAAAAAAAAAACATAAATAAAAAAATGTTTAATTCAAATTTATTCCAAAAATATGTACTTACACTGAACGAGGCTGCCGTATAACGAAGATATTGTTTTATTATATCGAAGTAAAGTACTTCCCTTAATCATGACCCCATAAAATAAATCGCTTATTAATGGTTAATGTCTTATACAAAACGCCACTAAATTTTAGCTCTGTAATCCCAAAGATCGCCGTATCCTCTTTTAAAATTACCCTCCAGAAAAAGAGCTCCGAAGGAACGTGTGTTATTAAAGCCCGTAATAGGTAATTATAAAAGGACCCTGAAACGGGGGCGAAAAGGGGACGGGGCTGAAAGTAATACCCCTTCTACCCCCAGAACAACAACAACATGGAGCGATTTAAATACCCGTACATGTGGAATATTCTGGGACACCAACATACATGAGGCAATAACAATAATTATTCGGAAAACGTATTACCTTAATCAAGTGTAGAAATAGGACCACAAGATTAGCTCATCCGCCGTTTCTCCACATCTATTTTTGCCGCTTCCCAACTCCGTGTGACAGTCTTTTGGTGACGATCTCAAGAAATAGTCAGAATATAGAAAAGCCGACTAACGATTCTCAGAGTACTTTAGAGTCTAATATTCCTTAATGTTTGTTTCCAACACACGTCTGCTGATGCCACGTTTGACACATTCATTTGTACAAATATGAAGCAACATAAGTACTTATTAGTTAAAAGTACAATCTTCTTCTAAATCAGCCCTCTGTGGTCCACGGCCAGACAATATACTCAGGGGCATAAGGAGACAACACGAGCTCATCAACATGGTATGAGAGAGTCTTCCACAATTTAGTTGCCGAATGGGAGGAAGAACAGCGCTGTCGTCGGCCAACTGTCATTTATGTGAAAGTGATGGGCGTGCGCTAGGTACACCGGCATATACAGTCGTTCACGTTGCGGTGGTACCATCTAATACTTAAGATTCTCCTGAGGCACTTCATTTCAAATGCAGATGCTTTTTGTGTCTCAGCATTAGTCACTTGCCTGGACTCGCAGCCATACAGGAGAATAGGCAACACACACGTATCAAACAGTTTACATTACGAAATTTTCGAATAGACCTCGCGAAATCTTCCCATTCCTTAGGTCTGATCCATCCCAATTGCAGCCACCTATTTCCACCCACGACAGCGATGCTATCAACCAATCTTTTCTGAAGTCTCCTGACGATTTTTCCATGGTCTCCACATCGGTACAGTTTGAGTCCACCTGTCCTGCCCTGTCACTTGAAACCAACTACCAGAACCATGGCATAAGTACACTTTTCCGGCATTATAACTACTTCGTTTCTTATTATTTTATCTCGAAGATTGATGCCGTGCATGTGTTTTTCCTAAGATCGTTGCGTTACCCTCAGCTTTTGCACATTATCCTCTATTAAAAAATAAATAATTTATGTAGCGTTTCACAAACAAAACATGTTAAAATGACAATAATTTCACGAAGATTTGTCATGTAAAATACGTAGTTATGAAATTTTTTTTTCGTCCATAAATACCGAAAATTTAGGGGCATAAAATATACATACTTATTATACTACTTCTCATGAGTCCCGCCTTGACTTTATGATGCGAGTGGAAAAGAAAATCGAATTTCTAGGAGAGTACCTACCTTTCCCTTTAAAATAATATTTGCATGAAATCTAAAATTTTCGCCCTTGCTTGTCATAGAGAATAACGTCGAGTGCCGTATTATTTGAAGATACCACGAGTTTAAGAGCGCATTAAAATCTAACAATTCTAAACACCTCCGTTAGTAGTAACTAGAGAATTAAGTGAAACCTTGGAACAAATCCACATTGGGTCCGTGTGTGGTGTTAGTGTGTGCGCGACTGTACTATGAAATGTCATACGCTTAGGCCTAATGTCCACTACTTCACCCACACTCCTTATGTGTGATTATCTTCCTTCTTATCAGTGTTTCTTTTCAATCTGCTTAACTACTTGTCTCTGTAGACCATATTCTAATGCTATTTAAAGCAAAGCAAGAGTTGCTTCATCTACACAGAGGGATTAAAAATCATTACCCATCAGACTTTTGTGTAGAAATCGGCTTCGTCAAAGTTCTATTTTTTTTCTCAATTATTTTTCAATTCATTTTTTTCTCGGTTTTATGCAACATTTTAACGGTTTTCTAAAATCATTCTTTTCAGCATCAGAAACGCCATCACAAGGAGCTTAGCCTATTACTAATACTCTCATAATGCCTGAAAAAAAAAACAAAAAAAAAAAAAAACAGTGAACCAGATCCAAATAAGTCTGAGACTAACAAATTTCAAATATTTCATACATTCATTCATTTTCTTTGATAAGACTGCCCCCACACATTGCTCCGACTCCGATTCACTTGACCACTAAACATTCAACCCATTTTTTGATTCCACAAATTCAAGCATACCACACATTTTCCCCTTGGTTCAAACATACTCCATCAAGAACTTTTTCATTCATAACATCGTTAATTTCTTTAATTTTAGCATTCGTGCATCTTCTGAAATTCCGCAACTGAACCTACTCTTAACGCCTTCCCTTTTTGGCACGACATGATGGGTGGCGAGCCTCACTTCTGGTGGGAGAGTTCAATCGGAGTTTACTTCTAACTACTTATATTTCAAATAAAAAAATCATCACACCTTATCCTTAAAACTAACTTTATCAATTGGCAACTTACCTAGGCAAAATAAGTCACTTAATTTGTTCAAAACATTTCTGTGTTAAAAAAGGTCTGTAAAACTGAGCCAAATGATATTTTTGGTCCTTTGCCTTACTGATCAAAGTCTGACAGAAACATTTGACTGATTTTTATATTTTTTTCAATCAATTGAATTGACATTCTTATAAAAGTTTCAAAATGGTAGACGCGAGCTTTAAAACTAACAAGGGAGTGTCCCTTCAATAAGGGATGGAGCATAGTCGGGTCGTGGATCATCCCTTTTAGCTGCGTGATACTAAGTAAAGTGAGCGTAAGGGAGTGGAGAGCCTTATACATACACAGACAATGGGGTGAAAGGTTAATCTTTTGATTCTAACACAACCACTCAAACGGTAAGTACATATAGTCCGACATTTGGATTAACTGGGTACAAAAGGAGAAATAATTCAGAGGCAAAAAGGTTGTAGTTATTGACTATTTATACCGGAGGAAGACTAGTGGAAGATTTGTTCCGGGCCATCGTGGTGATGGGAGGAAAAATAGCGCTCTTCTCGGCCAACTGTCATTCGACATCCTCAACACATGTCCCATCCATGCCCATTTCCTCTCCGTAATGGTGGAAGTGATAAAAAACATAGTCAGATATTTTTTTGCACTCCATCTAAGTAAGATAAAATTCTTTATTGAAACCCTGATTTTTTGCAAGACAGGAGATTTTTAGAGAAAGCCCAACAACCATCATACAGGGCTACACAATACTCCTTTATTTTTTGTGCACCTATCTTTCCCACATCAAAGATTTTCTACCTGATTTCTGCAAACGATTGTCCAAAAAATCGTTGGACGCTAAAATGTACTTTAATTTTTTTCCGTTTTAAGTTTTCTAGAAACTCTGCTTCTGTTCTTTGTCGGCCTTTCTAAATATCCAAGATTCATGTTTTCTTTTGTTTTCACATTGCTTAATTCTTAGATAATGTTTTATTCCTTAATGCAGAGGTGTGCAAAATTTTTGGTATGGAAGGCCAAATTCAAAAAGTATATCAGTGGTGGATTGCAAATTAGAAAAAAAGTAGAGACAGAAGGAAAAAACCACCAATTTATCAAATTTGTTTAATCATTGTAACATTAAACTTTCTCTTTGACAATGGCTTTGCCTACTACCATACGATATTTATACTACTTTAACGATTACAAATGCCTGAAAAGGCCTAGGGACGATAATGAATAAATAAATAAGTAACATTTTCAAGAACAATGCTGTAACAGAAAGGAAAAACTGTGATTGAAACACTTTGGGCTCACGACCATTTTCTAATCTTGTCTTCGTGAGATGCCAAATGTATAATATTATTTGCCACAATATGAAATATACCTACTGTTGCCTATTTTAAGTCAGTGCTACCAAGTGAATACTAGCTACTAGATTCCAGAACAGTGTCTCAAAGTACGATAATATAATCATTTTCAAAATTGTTTGCATTCGAAATATTATTATACAAAGATGAAGATAGGACGTGGTATGGCTCCGACGAAACCAGGTAAGTAGATACTAAAATTATATAAGCACTTGTGCCAGCTTCACAAATAATACTAATAATACTGAAGTATCAAGAGTGGAACCAGCTCTAGATTTCTGCTTACGAAGTTTTTAAAATGACGTTTTAACTTTAGAACTAAGTCGATATTACGTTGAAAATAGAATTGTCTATAGCTGAGATAATTTAAATTTTAAATCAGCGTCTGCTTTTGTTTCGCCGCGTATCCAATTCTCCGCCGCGGCTATATTGTTTGGACTAGGTACCTACTTAGAAACACTTGGACCAGTCTTAGTACCTGCATGTATACCGAGTCCAATGCACATGCAGTGAATCCTTGAGACACGAGCTTAATTCGTTCCGTAAACCTGCTCGTATTTTAACGCAAAATATCGTTGTTTGACTGCACGTATCTCAAATTATCGTATGTACAAGTATTTGACACAAATTTCCATTTCTTAAAATTGAAAGCTTTCGCGCTAAGCTGGTGAAGATTAGGCACGCTGTCAACGGTAGGTAGAAGGTTCCTTATGAAATGTTTCCACGCGTCATGCCTACCGATAGGTGCGATAACGAAACCTGATTGCGACCTACAACACTTATGGTCTGGGTACGAAGCGCATTCTCGGATATTAAAATAAAAAAATCTGAAGAAGAGCCTAAGCCTAAGCCTTAGTACCCCTGCGTTCAAAGCATGCTGTTGCAATTCTAGTACCATTTGCCACAACCTACTTATGCGAATTGCAGTGAATATATACAATATAGCCACATGGGTGTTTATGGAAGGGGGACGGGGGTATGTGGTATGTTACGGTGTGTTTAGTTGCGGGGGGGGGGGGGGGGTCTAAAAAGAAATTCATTGGTGTACCTCTGAAATTTCTTGATTTGGTAGGTGTTCCTTGAACACAAAAAGTTTGCGGAACAATGGTTTATTGGATTCTTCTCCGCTCCGGATAACAGAATAATAATTATTGAAAATTCGAAAAATGCATAGAAAATAATATAAAATATAATATTAAATTTAGTATGGAACGGATTTACTGACAAAAACGCCATCTGTGAAAAGCTCAAATTTTTATTTACTAACCGTTGAAATTAAAAACATTATAGTAGGGTTTAACTTCAAATATGAAATTAATTTTCATAGTAATAAGGACTACAGGACAACGTCTGTCGGGAAAGTTAAAACTTCAGATAAACGAATGAAGTCGATCTAATTTTAAGAATAATACGATCCAATGCCACTTTTTTTATTAAGAGCTTAGATCTATAAAAAAATAAGTTCCTCTGTGTAAGAAAGCAAATCATTTTTGAATTGTCTAATAAGTTATTTTTTCATTTGTTTCAGGTAAGGAAAAATATTACCATTATAGTGACGTCCATCTTATTATACTCGATACTGCATACATAAATGTAAGTGAAATTGTCATGTCTCCTCCGAATTTTTAAAAATAATGAACAAACATTTATTCTGACCCGTATTTATTTATTTATTTATGTTGAGTTAAAACAAACGTTCGTATCAATTTTCCGTTACGAATAAATTCCCCAGATAGTGTTCTTTTCGTGACCTTAACATTGATTTTAACGCGATCAATATAATGTTATACAAAGTTGACTTGCAAATCTACACGATTCCGGGAAACCGAAATTATCGTTTCTTATCTAATTTTCCTTGTTGTTTCGCTACTCAACACGTGACACCCACATTCAAATGAATTTGGTTATTCTGTTAAACAAATCCGATGGTTCATGAATTATTTAAGAAACGAATTACACAAATTTATGCTAACAGGGATTTTATTTAATAAAAAAAAATATTCTAATTTTACGAACGATCCGAATACCTACCTATCTAACACAGTTTCTTTGTTATATTTTTCAAAAATTATTCAACCTCATGGTGAATAATAATTATTTGTAATCGTTTTTGACAAAAAAAGGCCATTATACCTTTTAAGGCAAAAACATCCCATAAAGGAAGAGTCTTAGAAACATGACTATTACCAGTAACAACATGATAAATCAATCAATACTCCTTGAATGACCTCATTTAGGGGTAGAGTGTCAACAAGAGTCCTCCACTGCACCCAATCTTGCTCGTCTTCAATGAATTCCTCCTCATATTATGTCCTCAGTTAAACCCAAAATTCTCCCGAGGCACGTATGTTTGTGTTGTCTTATTAAATAATTAAATTTTAAATGTGGATTTTCTAAGTTTAATATTCAGATTTATTGTGTAAGAATTAACTATAATCATGTGTTCAAGTTTTATATAGTATATTACTTTCTTTTCGTTTGTGCATTTTGGAAATAAATAAAAAAAAAAATACTAACCTCGATTCTAATTTTGCTCAATGAATTGCTTGCACAAACTGAATTTACAAAGTGCCTGTGCATAAAGAAACAGTTATTATTTTGTAGTATAATATAACGAGTTAAAAGCCGTTTCTATTTGTTAAGTAGCAGGTGTAATTCGCAGGTCAAAAGTAAGTGTCGAATGCTGTAAAGTGTGAATGCAAAGTGACTTCGTTCAGATCAATGTATTGGGTCTTTATATCGCTCTATACACAGGGCGCGCGAATCTTCATTTGCGGTATATGAGGCTACTCGCATAATATATATTCCGCTTATATTATCATTGTTAACACCTGCATTTCACTACACTTATTATATTACTTCGCACTCGCACATATTTCACACATTATAAAGAAGCAAGTCAAGTTATTTTGCGAATGAACTTAACAGTTGTTATAGAAGCGAGTTCTATTTTTTGCGAGTGGTCTCAGTCTCTTTTCATACACGCACAGCATTCTTGCGCGCACCCTGTTAGACTGTGCTGCCCTCGGTGGCCAAAAGAGAAACTAAACAATGCATTGAAATTGGCGGAGTTACTAACATTGGACTCGCATTGACTTGCACTTCCTATGACATGCAATTTTTTACTCGCACATACACATTCTAATTAAGAATACATTCGTGAACGACCATAATATACCTACTTATTACTTTGCAAAGTGGAAACGGCCTTTTATACTTAGTAACTTAGTTCGCAAGTCGCACACTATACCTAAATTACACGCAAGAGGGATCAAGCATTGCGCCGTGTAATAATCCAGATTGGAGATATCCTCAAAAATATACTTCACTCTGCAAACGCGCATACACTGTAATTAATATAATTTTTTGCAATAAAGAGTGTTTGGAATCGCGTGGATCAGTATTGGAGTTTACTGAATTTAGGTTTCCGAATAATTTTCAAAATGTTATACTCAGATGTCTCATATCGTTGTATTTAAAAAATATCATTCCTTCTCCCTTTAAACCACACTCAGGGGCATAGGGAGGCTACACGAGTTCTCCATTGTGCTCGATCTTGCGCCATCACAGAGGGGACACCATCTGTCTGAACCCCTTCCGCTGATGCCGTCCAAGCATCAAGGTTTATTTATTACGCCTTTTTTGACTTGTTGAGGTTTAAATATCAACCTCAGCTTTAATGAAGCTTCACCCACCAACCTACATAGCTGTTAGCCAAAAACGTTTTTGCCTACTCTAACTTATAAAATTGCCCTTTTACACCTCACTCAGGATCATAGGGAGACATGAGTTTATGCATTTTTGGCTTCTCAACTAATTTTAATAATATTTTTGGGATATTATTGACGTAAAACTGGAATTTGGCCATCTTTTGGTGAACAACAAAGCTATCGTATTCAGTTTCTTATGGATACAGTGCTTAAGATGACTCGTGCATATTCCTGCCTGATCCGGCAAAGGCTATTAAGCAATATAAAATTGTTTAATTTTATTCCTATTATTATTTTATTCTATTTCTATTTATTTTATACAAAGCGTATAAAGATATTTAATATGAATCCAGCGGCGTACCGTAGCCGACAGAACTCATTAACTGAGGCAAGTTTTATAGACAACCGGTACCGTACAGGTTGGCCTGTCTCAGATTGGACGGGACCGGTTGAAAAACTCTGACACGACCGGGAATCAAACCCGGGACCTCGTGATTGAAATCCATGCCATTACCTTCAACTAGGCTACCGAGGTCCGCAAAAACTGTCCAATTTGAAAAAATAATTATTTTACAAGAAAATAGTAAAAAACAAGTAGACCATATTTAAAAAAAGCAAAATATACCTAGGTACTTAAGGAAAAATTGTTGTTTGAGTCATATTTTTTTTTAACACGAGAAGTTGATTTCCAGATGCGGCGTAAAATTTCAAATCATTTGATGTATAAAATCTGAATTTCGATAAAAATGTCCCACAAATTTCTTTTAATAAAACAAAAAAATCACATGTTTTATTAAAAAAAAATCATATTTTATCAATTTGGTCGTATTTAGTATCTATAGCGTAAGCAAGTTTTGCCGCCCTCCAAATGTGGGCGCCCGGGGCGATTAGCCCCTCCACCCCCCCCCCTCGGTACGCCACTGAATTAAGCGAATTCGAAAAATTTATCTTTCGAAGGTTTTTCGAGATAATGTAATAAAAAAAGATTGTTATGTTTCACACTGTATGCCTCCACATAGTCAATTACACACAAACAGCCATCCCGTTGTCCCATGGACACGCCATATGATACAAGTCAACTATCACTATTGGATACCATTGATGGTATCTTGGCTGTATATAACGCGAACCTCAAACGCGTGAAGCTACTGGAATTGAATATCTCTCATTTATATGATTTCATTTGTACGCTTGTATGCCTGTTAAATGCCTATTAACTGTTTGTCGACGATTGAAAATTTGTGAGGCTCCATTACTTTCAGTTTCTACATATATTAAGGAGAGGAGATGGGCATGGCTGGGACATGTGTTAAGGATACTGAATGACATTTGGTCGAGGAGAGCGCTGTTTTTCTTCCCAGATGGGGTTCCAGAAGTCGAGGAAGGCAACTCATAACGTTTTCCTTTCCTTCGTAGCAGAGCTGATACATATGGCACAAGAGGAGGAGTGTGAAGGGTTGTTTTAGCCTCCCTATGCCCCATAGTGGAAATGTTAAGGGGAGTTTGTATGAATGTTGTTTAGTGAAAGTGGTGAATGTCCATTATTTGACATATTTAAACAACGTAGATGCATTTTCATGATAAAAATGTTATTTTTTGTTAGGTTTGTGTATTTACGTAGTGAAAGTTCATTATAATGAATTAAAACAAACACAGTTACACTTTCACGATATTTTATTGAGGCTCGAGCGCTTTCGTCTATCTCATGTAGACATTATCAAGAGACTAAAGATACATAAAATTTGTAAAAATAAATTGAAGACATGGTACAATATTGGTAGGAGAAGATAATACTACTACCAGATGACAAAGTAGTATTATCTTCTCCTACCAATATTGTACCATGTCTTCAATATATTTTTACAAATTTTATGTATCTTTAGTCTCTTGATAATGTGTCTACATGAGATAGACGAAAGCGCTCGAGCCTCAATAAAATATCGTGAAAGTGCAACTGTGTTTGTTTTAATTCATTATAAAAATGTTATTTCAAGCGAGCGCTTTCGTCAATTGAGACCCTAAGTTTACCTACAAGATTATTGGTTCTAAATTTTTTAAGTTAAAAAAAAAATTAATCACAGAAAGATATGTCAATGAAGCGGTTTATCATTGATTTCACAGCTCGTGGTACTCATAAAGCTAGATACAAAATTTGGATCAATAATAAAAATAGATCGAGTTTAATTCATAAAAGACAGGAGATGAGGTCTTTTAAATGTGTGCATTTCACGTTCTTGATAATATTTCACAATATCTTTGATTTTCAATATTTCATTCAGATATTGTAAATAATAAACATTTACGGTATTATTGTAAGTTTTGTATCCTAAATATAATTTTCTTCACATTATTGTTCTACGTCCATTTATGATAAGCTATTACCTACCGAGTGGTCCCAAGTCATTATTGATATGTTCTTTATAAGGAAGCATTATTATGCATCTGCAGCTATACGTATTCAAAGATTAAAAAAGAACATACTTATCCATTTTGCTTTGTTCAATTAGATTCTAACTTTCTGAGTTAAGACCTCATATTATAAGTATGTAATAGTTCCCTCATTATAATCCAAGAAACATTTCCCGTCAACAGATTCCTTCTAAGTATGGTAGCTACCTACTTATTTTGTTTCATGTTCTGGCAATTTCAAGAATAAGAATGAACGAGAACTTATAGATTATAATAATTTGAAATAATGTAGAATAAACTATATTCCAACTAAATTATTATTATCATTAAGAAGACGTCTTTTTGATAACTAGCTGTAAAACCTCATTTTTAAAATTCATCTATAGCATTCAAAAATTTATAATTTGATCGAAATAGTTTCAGTGTTTCATTTTAAGGCATTTTCAAAGATAAGATTATTATTTTATAACTTTCAGATAATGTTTACTGAAAGGAAATCATAGGTATGTGAAGATGGAATCTATCTGTCAGTTAATAATCCCACTGACACCCCACAAAGGGTCTAATAATTCTGCACTCGATCCTACGTAGTTGAGATGACATTATTAAGATGGAATAGATGAAAATATTGATCGATAATAGATGAAAATATTGAGCCGGTTTCAAAAAAGAGGCTAAAGAACCCTTTACCTAAAGGAGCTTTTAAAATAATTTAAAGTCTTCTTTAAGTTGACACGTTTCATAACAAAATATTCCCGCTTACTTTAGCTAAAGTTTGAAATGTCGAAAAATATTTGAAATTTGCTAGTATTACCATGGAAATCTATGGAAAACATACCTAGGTTGTTTACTAATATTTTCGCGGAATTTCTGTTAATCCGTCAATTTCATTTCTCAATACAGCATCAAAGTGTCGTTATCTATGTAAATTTATTATTATGGTTTATGAATTAGTAAACGAAATCTGTAAACAATAATATTCTATACATTTTGCTATAATATTTTCCTGCCTATTTTTATCATTTTTGTCCACAGTGTCACCGTATCCAAATGTTCATCATTTGTAACAGAGAGAGCACAATTTTTTTATGAACTTCGGTGGCAAAAGATTGAAACTACACTAAAGCCGACTTTAAGTCCCAACAACGGGACTTTAACATAAAGCGTAATTATTTTGTTGTTATGAAACACATTATTTTAAAACTCTCCTTCATTTTTTATGAAACCGGTTGTGAGTTGAATAACCGTATTCGTTGGTTTCCCAAAATGAGACGAAAATTAAGTCTATTCTTCTTGTTTTTTATGCCTTCTTCTGCTGGTTACTTAGACATAAAAAAAATAATACCCAATCAAACTAAAATTATAAATTAAGTAGGTATAAATATAAATTTCCCATCATGCATTGTGATGAGGAGATCGCTCGTTTCTTAAAATAAAAGAGCTCAATCATTTGAAGAAAATACACAAGTTTTATGCCAAAGACATTGTTATATACGAGTGTGTTTTGTAAAAATTTTATTTTATCAGAAATTGTTATATATTTTCCAGTAGCTATTCTAGTTTTACGCTTTTTGTTTTCTAGATTTCTTGATTGAAAGTTTTGCATTTAATTTTCCAGGTATTTTGTTGTAAGTTTTATCCTTTATTTTCTTGGCATTCGATCGAAGGCACACTTTTTTTCGTTTCTCAGGTATTTTATTAAAAGTTTTACATTATTTTCCAGGTATTTGGTTGCAAGTTTTATTGTTGCTCTTAATTTTCTTGGTATATATGGTTGAAATTTTCGTTTTTTTTTTTTACCAAGTTAGAGTATTTTAATGTTGTTGACATAATTTATCTATTCAATTGAATATATTTTTTGTTTGATAATTTAGTTAGGTTAGGATTTTTGTATGAAAATGTTGTAATTTTTAGTAATTCGTTACTAAAATGCTTTTTGTTTCTGATATTTCATTGTGTTTTTCGAAATATGAATCCTCTTGTACTTTTGAAAATGGTGACACTTGGTTCGTTTTTGGTACATAATGGGTGCTTTAAAGTTTCGTTAAAAATTACACCATTTTATAAATCAAATTTGTTTTCTTAACTACTTGTATCAGGCATTTTCTGTGATTTTACGCAGTGCTCCAGTCGAATTTTGAAATGGATGACCATCCAAGTTAGAAAATTTATCTTATCGATTCGAGAAGACTCGACCGAGAATCGGGCATATACATACATTAACAGGCAATGGTTAAAGACAAGTTATTAGTGCAGATAGCTGGTGTATGTAATTCGGCTGACAATAATGTGTGTTACGAGTGCTTTAGTGACTTATCACTTCCTTTGATTCTCTACGCGATTATTTCATATCACCATCACCTCCTTGTATGCTCATATTCGACAGGAAACTTTCGCCAACTTTGAACCATTATAGCTCTTATCTTATATTACATATTTTAAAAAGGTTAATTCTTTGCGAAAGGTAAATCACAATAGTATATCAAGAAACGCCCCCAATTTCTATTGGTTATCTTAAACGATTTCTGAAAAAAGAATTTAAATTTGAAATTTCGAAATTTCACGTAGAACATCAAATTGACATCATGTTGAAAATACAATATCGAGCGCAAGCTTTAGGGTTGGACCCTAAGGAAGTTTTGATTAATCGATTGATCTTAATATCAGTCATTCTGTAATGCTCATTTTAGACAACCATCAACCAAGTTGAGGATACTTTCTTCACATTTGTTTCTTATTTCTGGTTACAATCCTAGGTTTGATATGTTATTCTGTTCCTCCTTGTCAATTGCCAGCATCTTCAGTTCCTGCTAGATGTCAATGCGTATATCCTCGATTGCCTGGTCAATAATATAGTCATACATATCCAGGATCGCCTATGTGGTTTCTGCCCTCAACTATTTCTTCCTTTGGCTTATTTTTTTTATCTAATTTGACTTCTTGACTTTTTATTATTTTACTGTTTATTTTTTTTATCCAATTTGACTTCTTCAATTTTTATTATTTTAATGTTATATTTATATCTAATTTGAAATTTTAACTATTTACTATTTTGATGTTATGAATTTTTATTAGAGATGTTCTATATATTGTAGGGAATGTTGATGGGGTCTTTGCTGGTCCATAATATATGATTGGTTTATAAAATGAATTGTCAATAAAATAAAAATAAAATAACGAGCAGGTCGGGGTCCCCGATATCACGAACTACCAATTTAGCACCTTATTTTGCAATTGTTTTTAGGAATTGCCTCTTTTTCCCGGCTCTACTCAGTGCCTCATGGATTGTTGTATGATCCGTCCAATTGTCTATAGTACCATATTTTAAAAAATTGCTGGACGCCTAAACTCCCTCTGGCTTATGATCATGTTTTGCTGCCATAAAGCAGTATACCTACACTCCAGACAACAGCTTTGATAAAATTCTTTCTCACCTTGATGCCAATTTTTTTGGTTGAAAAATTATGTAAATCTTCAATGTAAAAATGAAAGAGTTTTGTATAGTTCTGTCACAAAATTTATAAATCAAACATGAACCGGTTTTTGGAGACTACCGTCTCCATTATCAAATGTTTAAGACTAATGCACCTTCTGCCCAAAATATCGAAGATCTTTAAATTTTCAATGTTTTTTTTTCGGATTCAAAATTCAGACTTTGGAAGTTTTTTCTAACCTCTGCTTGGAGGCGTTAAGCGTTAAGGATGGGAAATATTTTGGGCGCAAGTCGAGTCGACTGTGTTCCTCGAGAAGTTTATTTGCCGGCTGGATTTCGTTGGAGGAACCTTCTTTCTTATCTCCTCACATGTCTCATACCAGAGATATCAAAAGTTTTCGTATTAATTTAAAGTTTGAGGACAAGGGGTTCCGGTGCCAGCTCTAGGAGATCCTCCGTACGTACCTACTTAGCCCTACAACTAAGCACTCTGCATCATCACTAATTTATTAGTACTATTATTATTGTTTTGCTCTTACACGTTTATTCTACTTTACGAATGCCAAATAAATAGTTCTTCTATATTTTCTGATTGATATCATCACAGGACATATATTTGTGTTGCCAGTAGCTGAGACACTAAATTCTATACCTGCTAACCTGCACGTTTTGAAAGAGAATTAAGTACCTACCTAACCTATTTTATTATAGGTATTTGGACAAAATATCGTAGACAAACAATATAATCAGATAATTTGTATATAACTCTCTAATTATCTAATTATTTAAAAATAAAACTTCAGTTTATTCACTCCTAATGATTTCTAGGTTATTTTATATGCGTTTTGAATAGGTTAGGTCAAGGTTGGAACGTAGTTAAAAAGGGGGGGTTTGTCAAAATTCTAATAAAAGATTGTATAACTTTTCCACAATTTTTATAATCCTGACTATTTTCACAGGAGGCACACGCCCTACATGGTCACAGGAGACTAAAAAACTTGAACATTATCTTCAAATAAACTCCACCAAGAAAATGCATGTTCATTATTTATGTAGTGAATTTTATTATGTCAAAATTGCCCGCCATCTTTAATTAATAGGAGTGACTAAACTTTAGGAGCTTTACCTTATTTTTAGGTCATAAACAATTTGACAGTCAACAATATAGATTTATGAATTGTTCGTGATGAATTGTTCGCGATGAATTTTCCTAGATCCCAAAGTTCGATTTCTCTATACTTAGTTTCTTTCTTATCTTCTCCTTCGCTAGCATTGAAGGCTTCCTCCATCTGCTTCTATGTCGTGCCTTGTTTCTGTTCGAGGTCTCCACTGCTTTTTTACCCATTTTTCATCCAAGACACATGATCCGTCCGCTGCCACTTTACAGTTGAATCTCGGTGGATAATTTTGTATGTTTTGGGCAGAAGGTGCTTGATCATAGTCCGTTTAAAAGTAAACAGGACATGTTTAAGACTTTTTAAACCAAGAATGGTTTCGGTAGTCTCCGAAAACCGGTTCATAGAACTTTTTAAGACTTACATCACTATGAACGAAAATCAAACTCAAGCCATACAAAAAAATTGTTGTCGTAAAATGAACAACCGTTTAACCTGATATGAACTGTAAAATATCTAGACAGTAAATTATTATATATTATTATCTGAGCTAACAAGAAAATCATCAGTGGAGTCCTTTCAGGCTTCGCAGGATGATGCTTGTCTTGATGACCCTATATTAGCCTCAAGGACCCCCCTATAATATCCTCTTTTACCCAATATATCGCCGAATGAAAGGTAGTGATTGATATACGAGGTGTCGATAATACATCAGCTCATCCTTAACAGACAGGATAATGAATACAAGGATATCCTGAATCCTGACGTTAGGCAACCCTGATATCATAAATATTATCAGCTGATGTAATGTCTACGAACCCATATTAAGAAATGATCTATGTGGTATTATTGCAACTAGATATTGAAGAACTCCTGCTTAGGTCAAATAAAATCAAATCAAATCTCCCTTTGAACTCCACTTAGGAGCATAGGGAGGCAACAAGAGCTCTCCATTGTGCTCGATCTTGCGCAATGCTTATGACCTCCTCCCACACCAAGTCCATTTCCCTCAGCTCTGCCTCGAAGGAACGGAACACGGTATGAGAGGGTCTTCCACGTCTTCGAGACCCTGATGGGAGGAAAAACAGCGCTCTCCTCGGCAAACTGTCATTCGGCATCCTCAACACATGTCCCAGCCATGCCCATCTCCTCTCCGTAATGGTGGAAGTGACGGGCCTGCGCCGGGTGCGCCGACGTATAGCGTCGTTCTTGATGCGGTGGTACAATCTTAAACCCAAAATTAGGTATTTAAGACATAATATTTTTTAGTTATTACAAGCGTTCTTTTTTTCAAAATTGGAATGAACTGAATTTTTCGTAACTCTCATTGATAATTTAAACTAATATTTTTTACAAACATGCCTACCTACATGGAATCTAAAAAAAATGTGAAGGTATATTCTCTTGACAATATCTGTGTCCGTAGTCTAGCGGTTCAGCCCTGACTTTAGTTCTGAAAGTCGTGAGTTTGTTTCCCGGTGTCGATCAGCTTTCCCTTTCACAACAAAAACTTCGCTTTCTGTGATAGATGTCAATAGTCGATGAAAAAATCTTTACTATACAAGAATGCTTTTCGTAATAAAGGCACTGCATTTAAGTTTTTCCCCGTCCAAATAATATGTGCTCCCTTCTCATATTTTGGTCCATTGTATTTTGGTTTATCATTTTGATAATAGGAAATTTAATGAAATAAAGCAAATATGCATTCTCGTAATCATTCGAGGGCTCACAACCATGATGAACCAACTAAATTTATAAGAAATATTTTGAAGAAAATATTCATAGAATACTTTTCAAGTAGGTACAAAAATATTAAAATTGAAGTGATCAAACATAAATTACTACATTTTGGCTGAAACATAAAGGTTTCGTATGATTTAATAAGGACTTAAATATATTTTGATTTAAAATGAATAATTAAAAAATAAGGTACCTATTCTGCATCAATAACTCTAAATCATTCAAATTTGACATAGTGCATCTTGGTTGTAAACACTCGCGTTGCTCGGCTACTATTTTGTTTGTTTACAAAATTTAAGCGTGCGAAATTTCATACCCCTTCATCCGTACAATTTTATAGTAAAACTAGCATTCCCGACAGACGTTGTCCTGTGTTCCTAACTATGAATATTGAATTCGAATAATGATAACCTTTTAACTAATGTAATTTAGATCGATGCATCTGTTTCAAACCATTATACTTTCCATCGACATTCTGAGAATTGCACCAAATATCAAACAACTGACAGCTCCTGTCAAAGTTTAATTTATTTTTTTCAAATTTGATAATATATTGTTAAAAGTACTAAGAAGGTTACCTACTTAGAGTTTTCTTTTTGGTTTTCTAATTATTCACACAACTTTTTTAATTTTTTCTTTCCTAGTCTAGTACATTCGTTAGAAGTTGCACACGTTTTTGAACCAAAATATCTCTCAAACAATTTCAGTACACGTGCATGCAGCTGTTTCAGTTCACACATTGTGGCTGTGAACAGTTCGTGGAAAATCCGCATACACACTTTTAAGAGCATTCACTGGTTTATGCAAACTTACAGTTTATGTAGGTACCTACCCAGTTGACAGCAGTAATTGACTTTCAATGTACGCGTACTGCTAAAACCTCAATCTATTCGACACCACTTCTTGGTGACGGTAAATTCCCTATGGTTTTGCCAATTTCCAAAATGTTTCTATTGGATAATGGATTCCTATTTTGAGTTCATTTAGTTAAGGTATGCACATGAATTATTGTGTGAAAGAAAGAATTATTGTTGTTGAAATTCCTATAGCTTTTCGAGTTGTGGTGATCTTGGACTAAATCGACAAGTGTGTCTTAAAAAGAAGGCATTCAATCAACACCAGGATTTGAACTCTTGATTACCCAAAAATAAAATCGTAGTCACATAAATAATACGCGTTAAATAGATCCAAATCTAATCCAAACTCCGTTTACACTTCACTTAGGAGCATAGGGAGGCAACAAAAACTCTTGGTCTTGCATAATGTTTGTGATCTCCTTCCGCACCAATTCAAAATCCCTCAGCTCTGCTTCGAAAGAACGAAACACGGTAGATATATAAATTATGTGAATTCTGATCTGTGCAGTGAGCACGTGAGAAGAATGGATTCATCATTCAGATTCCTTTATAATATATTGTCATAGAAACCCTGGTAAGCCAAACTGAGGTGGTTTGACGATATTAGGAGAGTGACCGAAAGTCAATGGCACGAAATGGCATAATGCAGAGAATGGTGGTACAATTGAAAGCTTTGGTTGATGACCTAAAAGAAGAAGAATATTTGACAACCACCAAAGACAAGGTAAGATTCTAAATTGGGAGATATCACCACAAGAAATAAATCCCATTAAAGTTCTAAGCCTTAAACAAAAATGAAAGAACAGAAAATAATAAAAAAATAGTTCGGATTCATCTATAAAACATTAGCGAATGAGTCTATACAACTAGGTAAAAAGGATACTATCACATAATAATAATAATGTGTATTTATTTCATGTTGAACACAATCGATGAATCGAAAAGAAATTACGATGTGATTTCCCCAAGGCTATGTTGCTCCTCCATCACTTAATATCGAACTTATCTACCGCAAACTATGTAAGTGTATCCCAAGTTCTAGATAGACCGCTTTATCTCATAACGCCGGCCATACACGGTCACGTCTATCGTCATGCCTGCAGCGAGCTTGAGGCGTCTTCAGTTATTTGATGGGATATGGAATTACAAGCCTTTCCATCACACCAAATGAAGGAAATTCTGCCGGGCCAGTTGCTAGAATTTCTGCAAAGGACATCTAGGGATGCAGGTTCGAATCTTGCGGGGGACATGGGATTTTTCTACATATTGAACATGTGGATCGATAAGTGAATTATTAGAATAACTAGTTATAAGTATTCATAAATTTTTTCCACTTCTTTAATATCCCTGGCGAAAGAAATCGGATTTTTTTTTATTCGTCCTTCATGTGTTAAATAGCATTTTTTCTCATCACAGTATCTTTTTTTTTAATTGGATGTCACCGAAAATAGAAATCCTTTGTTCATTCGTTTAAAATTATTACAAAAATTTTGGCTATTTTCGATTCTTTCAGAAAGTTTATGAAATATTTTGTGTCATTAACCAACCCCCGTAGACAAAAATTGAAAATGGCGTTCGACTACAAACGAAGATTTCGCCAATGCATAGTGCGAAAAAATTAACTGTCCACTGGAACATAATATTATAAACAATTATTTAAACCTAAAAAATAAAACATGACACTTTTATAAAATCCTACTTTACATCGATGAATTCGTTTGTAGTCGATCGCCAATTTGAATTTTTCTAGGCCTACAGCTCTTTCACCACTCGCGGGACGACATTTTATTTCTGTTTTCTGTATTCTATCTAGAATTGATAAGGTCTCTTCTTCCGTTACTGGTAACGCCACGGTTTTTACTGGTTTATGACTATTTTAGATTGATGGTGAATTTGTGACCTGTGTAGACGTACAACTGCAAATTGGACAGTGGACACATCGTCATCCTCGCTGCAGGTTTGATGGATAGGTTTGACCGTATATGGCCGGCATTATACACTTTTATCTAGCTATAGGTAGACGGACCGCTCTATGTTGTGTTATATATACTTTTATCTTTTTATGATTTATTCCACCGAAGATAATCTGTGTCTCAGGCTCTATATCCTCGATGGTAAAGCAATAACAACAGCAACCTCGTTAACATTATAGGATCGATGTAACATCCAACCATTAGCAATCCCCAAAGATTAATAATAACATCATGAAGGGGGTAGTTTTTATAAAAATCAAAGATCGCTTACGATATCGAAAAAAAAATGCAATCCTTTGTTTAATTTTATTTATTTATTGCTTTTAGAAGTAAATAAAACAACTGAAAATTCATATTTTATTAGTGTCAAATCATACCAAAACCAAGTAGATCAAGACGAAATAAATGTTATCAATCCACGCTTTTGAATGTGAAAGTGAATGTGCAAAAATATGTGTTGTCTCTTAAATTTATGAGAGCGTATAGCGTCGTCCGTGCATTCCGTTGCTAACATGGAGAATTTGTGCCTGGGATTTATAGGGATGCCGAATAATAATTGGCCGAGGAAAGAGTTGTATCAGGTTTCCAAGAAAAAGGGAGATCCTCTAAAAATGTGTTACGTTCTTCGAAGCGGGGCTGAGGGATTTAGACAATTTAGAGATGGTCTTTGAAACTGCTGAAAACCGATATCAATGGTTTAAAGCCTCTCCATGCTCCTCAGTTGATTGATTTAGCATCATTAATACCATGATATTATATCTTCAGATTTATATGGAAAAGAATTAAGTTTTGTTCTTTTTTTTCAAAAGTACAAGAGACTTATGACCATAAAAGGGGTACCCAGGGGTATTTATTGGATTTATCTTAATTTTTAATTTATTGGATTTATTTTAGTTTATTGATTTTTTTTCTTTTTGATTATGTAATTGAATTTGAGCTCTTGTTGCCTCCCTATGCCCCTAAGTGGGGTCTTAAGGGAGTTTGGATTTGGATTTTGGAATTGAATTTATTTATAATTTATTTTGTCTACCTACTTTATTTTATTTGAGTTTCAATTTATATGAATTTTAACCTTTTTAAATCTTATGTCTCTTTATTTTGTCTCTTAATTGTGCGATCTCTTTTTTTTCGCTTATCTTGTTTTTATATTGTTTTTGTTTGTAATTTGGGTTGGCTGGAAGAGATCCTTCGGGATAAGTCCGCCCTTTGACTCTTCTACGTGTTTGTATAAAAATTGTTTTTAATTAATTTCAAAATAAAGTTTTATTTATTTATTTACCCACTAAACTAGCCTTCTCTCTGCCTACCACATACGTGGTATAATGTAATAATTTAAACGAAAACAAGCATCAATTCCAGTTTATCCTTAAAAATGCTGAATCAATCAGTATCAGCACAATTTAATAAAGTAGAGATAATGGGAACGTAGGTACTTTCTACTATTAGAACCATCGCAACACAATTGAATTGAAAACTAAGTACATTTTGCTACGAATTGTGTTGTATTGTACTGTGTTGTTACTGAAAGCAACAGCAATAAAAACTATATAGTGGCATCTCACAATAAGCAAATAAGACAATGTACCTGCGTCTAATAAAGTAAATGTAAATGCTCTGTCACTGTTTACGACGTCGCCTTCGTTTATTGCTTCGGTTCACAATACGTTTGTAATTTTCAAGAATTGTTGCTCCTAGTACAAAATACAATTAATACACCTATCTATGTAGTTCATATTATGTACGTACGTGGTTTTCCATTGATATTCTAACAATAACGCCAAAAAGGGAAAAGACGAGGTCATAGTATAAATGCAGTCATAGTATAAATGGGAAGATTCTGTGGGACATGGAAAGAAATGAATATTAAAAAGGAATGTGGTATGAAAATTGTGTTATGACATAGGTGAAAGTTTAAAAGTTGAGATGGTTTGAACATGTTAAAGGAACGGATACTAAAGAATAACAAAGGCGGTTGACTGAGAACGACGTGGGTCGAAGATATTGATTCCGTTTTCAAAGAAGGTTAGGTCCCAGGCAACAGAAATAGGAGAAGTTGTTTGAGAAACGGTATACCGGTGGAAGAAGCAAATGAAGTGTTTGGAAATATCAAGCAGTAAATAGAGGTCAACAGCATATCACACCATAGATATAGCCTAGTATAAAGATATTTCAAGGAAATGGATAAAATATTATATCAGCTTAAAAATAAAATGAAAGAAAAGGAAAATTAAATAACTAGAGGTCTCAACTAGGAACAGTATAATATACCATTTACCAAGATATAACCTTAACCTTATACTCTTACACAATAGTCGTTAATACCTACCTATTAATTGAAAAATGCTGACTAAACAAAATATAGCTGACCATCTATAACTTCGCTAGGGTCAAAAGATTTGTTTGAACATGCGATAGTTCCAATATATTTTCGGTAGTCTTCATATTTCAATTTCCTCATTTTGGTAAACTCTTCAGATCCCTGTTTTTCCCACCACATATCAAGATTTCTATCACTCATTTTTTTGCAAGAGTCTTAGACCTAGCTATCATTGATTGTTTTCGCGTATTTGTTTTAGATTTTTGGTCGTTTTCAAGAAGTTCCTACAGCATCACGATTCGGCTGTCGTTTTTTGGGATATTTTCTGTTAATTTAAAATAAATTTTTATTTCTATTTATGTAGGTATTTGTGAAAGTTGTCAATTAATGTATTTTTATTTGTTAATTTACAGTACCTCTATTAATTCGCGTTAATTTTAAAATATAGCTATTTTATTAACGTCGGTCGATGTTGAATGTTGGGAATTATTTCAGATTAAATCAATAACATTGTGAATAAATGATTCGCGATTAATTTACAGCGCTATCTACTTAAACAGTATTATTCGTTGTTCTGATTTATCACGAGAATTCAAAAAGGCAACATTTGCCAAAGAACACCTTTTCTTTTTTTTTGTTATTATCACTCAAGAAACCAAAACTTTGTAAGTGGATCAAATTCCCTTAATATCTATGAGTAAGGATGTTGATGCTTTTATCTTTTTGACGTAAGAATTGATTTTATGTCAACACAGACCTTCAGACAGACTTACATATCAATTTTCGAAAAATCAGTGGCCAATATTTGAAATATATGAACTTCTTCTACAGCTTATTGCCGTCCACTCCTGGACGAAAGCGTCCTCCATGTCGATCTCTCCTGCGCAGTCTGCATCCATATCACCCCAGCGTGTCGCTCCAGGTCATCTCTCCATCTCATCTGCGGTCTTCCTACACTTCTTCTCGTGTCTGTCGGTCTCCAATTCAGCAGTACTTCGGTCCATATTTCGTCTGTAGATCAAGCGACATGTCCTGCCCATTTTCATTTTAGAGTCATCCCCCGGTGGATCACGTCTGTGATTCTAGTTTTATCCCTCACCGTTTCGTTCCTGACTCAATCTCTAAGAAACAGTCCTAGAATGGCTCGTTACGTGACTCTCAGTTTCTCTGCGCTGTGCTTTGTCAGAGTGACAGTCTTAAGACCATTTATGTACTTTCTGACAGATTCTTCGTTTTATTTCTGCCGTCTGATGAACTTCAGGACAGGTATATTCCATAAATTTAATGATTTTGTGAATTATTATCATGGTGAAACTTTGGGTCAACCATTATCATCAGACGCGCTACGATGTCCGTTTTTACGGATTCGACGCGTAAATAAAAACTGAAGGTATCTAATATCCTTCTTTTTTTTGGTTTAATATCACAGATCTGTTTTATATTTTAGGAAAAAAAAAATTCCAGGAATATCGCTCAATATCTCCTGTGTTCGAATAAAGATAAATCATTAAATTAATTGCACCGCTTCAAAATAACAATAGACGCATTATAACGACTTCACCTATCTGATGTAATACTAGTATACATGTGTATTGTATGATTGAACGAAATTGTTTCCCTTTTAAAGTGGAGCAATGCGAATAAATTGCAGTAATTTATTGTAATTATCCGGCGTATTTTAATTGTCACGGAGTAATTTCCAGCCTGAACTGTCATTCGGCCATTACTACTACAACTCGCATCGGTATTATTCTAAAATGAATTATTTATTTATTTACCCCTGGTCGTTGCTTTATATCCGGATCAAATTTTTATCTATTGTTTATTAATTTGCTATCATTTGGGAATTCTACATCATTCGGTGCTGATATTGTTTTTTTTTTTAATTCATTTTATTATCATTATTAATAAAAGTTTTTTTTTTTAATTTTTATGAAATCTGTTTTTGAATTACCGTGTCCCTAAAGGGCTACGCAAAGATGATTGACCTCTTCTCATTTATATTCAGACACACGTTCTTCCCTTCTTTACCAACTTGACCATAAGATGATCCATGTATCTCCTAACATATCATACAGACGGGGGTCATCGCTTGCCAACAACTTCGTTTTTAGATACGACATGATGGGTGGCGAGCCCTAACGTGAAAGGTAAAGTTTCATGTATAAATCATCAATCTCCTTCGCAATGGTGTATTGATGTTTTGCCCAAATCAATGTATTTTATCCTTTCCCATCAGATACAAGCCAAGCCCAGGTTTATTGTTTTTTTTATAATAACTCAGACTTATCCCAAAATGGAACCCGGACTCTCATGATCAAAACTAAGCGCCCATACCACTAGGCTAGCGATATTGAAAATTTCAACCTTGGAAAATTGCATCGAAAAAATCTATTCTAGTCACCACATGAATAGAACCTTGCGGTAAACTGTTTAGGGCCACCTTCAAGAAATTCAAGAAGAATTTGCGGTCTGCTCTGCATTGTTGACAATCAACTGCTTGGCTTATTAAAACTGTCAAACCACGAAGACCACCATTGAGAACAACACACAAGTATTAACCAACAAAACTAATTAATATCAATGACACTCGAACGCATTTATTCCTTATTGTCTGCGCATTCCTTGCCATGGGTTATGTCAACATCATGTTGTTTTGTCTATAGTTTAAAGACGCGAGTTTCAATCACAAACATAGTAAATGAGTTGTGGTTAAAAAAGTATAATACATCGTACATAAAAATCTTAGTGTTTATCATTACAATAACATTATTGTTGCTCATCGCTCCGTGTCCCGTACAGGGTAGGCAGAGAGTACGGACCTCCACACTCTTCTTTCGCTTCTTCCGCCGACATACCATTTCTCATACCTGGCCTTCCTTGAGGGCGGAATCGATGTGTTCGATCTACATCATTCACGATTCCTTACACATTTACTTTCAGCCTAGTTAATTTTCTTTGTCATTCTGTTTGCATCTATTACTTTCACATGCCCGAAATATCTCAAATTGTTGACTTTCATCATTGTCACAACTTCCAATCCATATTCCTTCCTTATATTCTCATTCCTTTCCATATATCCCACAGAGTCTTTCCATATATTATTCTTAGAGTTCCCGCTTCTACTGCATTTATACTACATTCTTCTTTTTTCGTCCAATAAACACGTTTCACATCCATAAGAACATCATTGATGGTTACAGGATTGGGATATGCACTAGTTTCTTTGATTGCAGTCAGACGTTGCTATTATTTACCATAATAGGTCTTAGTGCAACGCCCACCCTGCTACCAGCCAATAAGTATGTCATTACCATGACATTGGATTCATTATCGCATTTCGATTCATTTCGAATTTTTGGGTAGTGTTATTTCTTAAGGATTTTGTGAATTTGGTATATATGCGGAGTCCTAATTTCTTTATTCTGAAGTTTTTTTTTAATATGCTGTACTTATTATTACATACATACATACATTCTCCCATTAGGCCCCCCGCACTTCGGAAGCTAGCCCGGAGGATACAAATCCGCAGCAAACCCGACCGCACGAAACCGACCCCCTAGCTCGATCGATGCAATCAAACCAAAAAGCCGGCACCACACAAATCAAGCCCGCCGCGAATCACCCCCAAACCAACCCGCAATGCGGCGGACCTAAGCCCCACTCGGGAGCATAGGGAGGCATCAAGAGCCCTCCATTGTGCTCGAAGGCGTCCGAGGCTCATTGTGCCTTTTCTGACCAGTTGAAATTTAAGGACGTGAGGTGGTCAACCTCACGGTCTCGATCTGATTTTTCGATTTCCTGCCTCTTACAGGATGCTCGAAAAACCAGAAAAAAGAGCAGGGGTGCTATTCTTAGCCAGCAACCCCACGGCTATTATTATACTTAGATATGATTACAGATAATTAAAAAAAATCCGTTAAGCGGTAAAATGGCGCAAACTGATTATGTTTCAGTTTCAGAAAATAATCAGTCAAAACCACCAAGTCCCTGCAAAGGTCTACTACAGATATCGAAGAGTTCATTCATTTTTCAGAAATGAAGGTAAACATGGTTGGAGTAAGTTTTTGAGAATGCCACATAACTGTTATCCTCAGTCCCTGTCAAGAAAAGTCATCAAAATACACGTCAATTGAACGAAGAATAAAATTATAACTTCAAAATGACAATTAATTACTAAATAATACAATGACAAGTTTAACCCTCTTCGCAATTACAAGCGATTATTATTGTTTTAAAGCGTCACTATAAAAATCAAACTGAATTTATAATATTGTAAGTAATTACATAACAGTCAGGGGAGTGTGTAATTGCACGATTGTAAGTATACCAGTGTAAAATATGTGGTAATTAATTAATTAATTTAACAAAATATGACAAGAACAATTAATGTTGAGGGGTTGATTTATTGTTGTATTGCGGTTCGTGTCCCGGAAGACCCTCTGCTAACAGATGGAAGGGTGCATGTTTGAAAATTAATAATAATATATTGCATACCATTTTATTAATGTTAAATTCTGTAGTAGTTTTTATGTTTTTTATACGAGATTTTTTACTAATCGTCTCAATAACAATTTATTTTATGAAACGTTTGTATCAATCATTAATTTACGTTTACTTATCAATTAAGAATTTGCTTAATCCTTTACAGAATTTTTTGGCTTTTTACAATAATTCATACTAAAGGAATCAGTCTTATTTTTTTTCAAACCAACTTCATACTTCCGTAGTTTGAATTTAGCGGAGTAATTTGAGAGTCACAGAAAAATATATTATTCTACGCTGCCGAGTGGGTCGATATAGGTTTGCTCCAATGGTTTCCATAACATACCTATTTATGGGGATTTATATAGTCCCAAAAAGGAGATACGATTATACAGCCGAAGCTCAGTCACCAGAGCCTTGTTAGTTCTCTAGCATTTTTTCGATATCACTCCTACTCCCCATTAATCAGTCTAATTGACAATGATAATTATTATTGGTCTCATCCTAAGAATGAATAAAAATTCTGGGGAGGTAATCCAAAACCTAGGGTAGAATGAATTGTAAAACTTAGCTACCGAAGTGGGCAGCATATTTTGTACTATGCCATTCAAGTATTGTCATGGAGACTCTTTACGACAAAAAAGGTGTGGGAAGACAACAAATCAGATGGTGAAACGATATTTAGGGGAATGCTGGGAACACCCGAATGCAGAAAGTGCAGGCTGTGAATATTGAAAGTCCTTCGGCTAATGAAGAAGAAGAAGATTCAGTAAATAAATAATTTAATTAGATTTAAAATAAAATTCGAGAGCTGTTTTTTCCACTTGAAAGGTAAGATGAAAAATCTTGTCGTAATTCTGACTTTAAACCACTCGTTTTCTGAACTTCCCACATTTTACCCAGACAATTGCGTGTACCTTCCTACACCTGGAACATGTAGGTATGTACTGTCAACATGAATCCGTCTGGCCAACACTTGCCTCGGCCACTAACACCCTCGGAACATTCAACACTGTCACAACTCAAATTTTAAGATTTTATAAATACAATTCTTATAAATAGAACCAGAGACTTTACGACCTATAACTGCTGTTTTGAAGGCTGTTCCATTAACGTGGTCAAATTCGCAAATTTCCCGAAATTACAAAATCATGGAAATCATCGATTTGTTCAACATGACAGACGACTTAACTAGGAACTAGATTAAAAACTACCTACAAAATATTTGTTGCTACTTCAGGATGTTGGTTGGCCTAATGGCAAGAGTCTTAGTGCGGGACACATAGAAATACAGGTTCTAGTCCCTTTGGGAATGAGATTTACAAGCTGAACATGATAAAGATTTACATGGTGAAACGTTACATGTAATTTGACAATGCCGATGTGAAGATTAGTGATCTCTATCAGCCAGCCTTCAAAACGCAAGAAGAAGACAGCTGTTCAATCATTCCATACATACATATTGAACTTAATGTAGAAGGTTAAAATTCTATCTAGTAGGTAATCATCTCGAAGGCTTGAGATTTTCTACCATAAAATTGTTCCGTATGCTCACAATGTAGCAAGTGTATTATAGATTTATTTGAGGATTCGAGTTTCCCAATAATTGTGACTTAATTAGATTTGAGGAGACACAAGCCGTCAGCAGAAGTTACATACAATGGTCACGTGACATGGTTGCATACAAGGTCACGTGATAGAGTTGCATTCAAGATTATGTGACATTTGGAAGGAACAGCCATCGTGATTTATTGTAACCTTTGGTTGGTACTGTAGAAACTCTTCGATAGTTTAATCTCACTCTCTGCAGGCAGCCCAGGCTGTTAACACACATATTTTTTGATTAAATAAAAGTTCACAGTATTCTTAATTGATCCGTTTTTTCACTTCGGCCTTTAGACTCAATGAAAAGAACGTTCAGTAGGGATTGTAGAATTTTAACGTTGTTTTCTTGAGAATCACCCAATAGCATTCTGAAAATTGTGAAAGCTTAAACTTCAATAAAGTTTTTTGGTTATTGAAGATTCAAATTCGTAAACAAGTGAATGATAGCGAACATTTTTGTGGTCTTCATAAAATTGATAAAATAAAAAAGTTGTCTTTATGACAGTATCCATCAAGCGATGCGTGTTTCTTAACACATCAGAGTTAAGTAGTTTTAAAACAATGCAATTCTGAATCCTCTTTATACATGTGGAAGTCGGCTTTGGGTACTAAGTAGCGTGACCAGTTTCTAAGCCACGTTGAGTAAGGCGCCCACTAGGATATGCGTGTCGCGAGCATCAAATGGGGTAGGTTTAAACTATTCAATTAAATTGTTTCCATTACCACTGTCCGTGTACTCATAGTTAATC
The DNA here is from genome assembly GCA_963576905.1 of Mystacides longicornis. Lineage (NCBI taxonomy): Eukaryota > Metazoa > Arthropoda > Insecta > Trichoptera > Leptoceridae > Mystacides > Mystacides longicornis. The sequence continues at coordinate 2,406,119 of OY756433.1, read as the reverse complement.
ACGAATGTTCCATTCCTTCATTGCAAAGCTCAGGGAAAATGGACAAAACTCTCGAAATATTTATGAATTTTTCCACCGTTTCCATATGACTTGATCTTTTATATAAGTAGAATCAATTTTTGAGGCAATCATTAAAATGATTTATTGTTAGATTTTAATCACATGGATGAGAGAGGCTCATGACAAGAATGAAGGAATGATTGGAAGGAGAGGGGGGAGGCCTATGTTCAGCAATGGACGGAGACTGGCTGACGAAGAAGAAGAAGAAGATGGACTAAAGATCGTCTTCTTCGACCGTTTTGAAGTTTGTGATCACTTAAACTAACAACGTTCGCCACATAGGTAGTAAAATTCTTCGAAATTCATAGGTAAAACTCAAAATCATCGGAATAATCCCAAGCACCTTTCAGGACTAGAACCCGAAACTTCAGCCGTCTCAAGCAGATACGCTAACCAGTGGACTAACCGACCCAACGATAGTACCTGGGTAATACGTGTACATAGAACTACTAACTGTAGGTAGTAATTATTATACCTATTACAATTTATTGAATTAATGCAGACATCTGTTGGCGAGAGGTGAGAACATATTTCAGCTACCTGATTTTATTACAAGCTACTAATCAGTAGATGGCGGCAGGATAAAAACTATATCCATTTTATGTTGTCTCATTTTATTGCATTTTAGTTTCATACACACACACACTCCCTTTTACACCCCACTCAGGCTCGATCTTGCGCAATGTTTATGACCTCCTCCCACACCATGTCCATGTCCCTCAGCTCTGCTTCGAAGGAGCGGAACACAGTGTGAGAGGGTCTTCCTCGTCTTCGGGACCCTGATGGGAGGAAGAACAGCGCTCTCCTCGGCCAACTGTCATTCGGCATCCTTAACACATGTCCCAGCCAAGTCCATCTCCTCCCCACAATGGTAGAGGTGATGGGCTCATGCTGGGTGCATCGGCGTATAGCGTCGTTCGTGATGCGGTGGTACCATCTTACGCCCAGAATTCTCCTTAGGCACTTCATTTCAAAAGCTGAGAATTTTTGTGCCTGGGCTTTGGTCAGGTGCCAGGACTCACACCCATAGAGGAGAATGGGAACACACACGCATCAAACAGTTTACATTTCGTCTCGACACTAAACGCCGACGCTTTCCAAATCTTGTTCATGTTGTTAAAGGCTTGCCTGCTTGCTTGCACTTGCCATACCGATACGTATCGGGAGCTCAGCCCCGAGGTCACCAGAGGTGGTAATGGTTGCTCCCAGTTTCATACATATGTAAGTATTTATGGATTCTTGCGGCATTTTATAGAATTGGATATTAGCTACATATTATAGATAGAATCAAACAATCAATAAGTAGTATTTCATTTCAAGGGGTAAATTAAGTGATTTAACGATGGCGTAAATTGTTCATTCTTTATATAGATATATAAAACATGGTAAATGTATACTGATGATGATGAAATGTATACAAAAGAAATAGAAAACACTGTGGAAAGAAATTGTTTACAACATAAAATATGTGGAAGATTTAAATATACTCGTATATATATTTTTTTTTGTTATCTTTCTTATTTGTTTTGCTATTTTACATGATAAAGTGTGGAGCGAATGAGTTGACAACATGTACGGGTTTGTGTGGTGCTTTGCGTAGGGATTGCTACCCGCGTCACGATTATTATTATTAAGAACAGCGAAAGTAGCGATTCGATGTGGCGTAGATTTTATTATTGAAACGAGACATATAAATCGAACACTACCAGTTTATTTTTTTTAATAAACATCTCACCGTGTTTCTTAAAGGTTCGACAGAGAGAACGGACTCGTTTCTATCCAAAAACATTTTATTTGCTTCTTCCACCGACAAACTATTTCTCATTCGACGTATTCAATTTTTTTTTGTATCTGACCTGGCCTTATTCGAGGAAGTAATCGATGTATTCGATCCAAGATATTCACGCCAATCACGACCTATTACACCTTTTCTGTCAGCCTAAATAATTCTCTTTGAGATTCTACTTCCACACACTACTAATGAAGGTCATCAACTTTATAGAAACACATGAAAAGCGCTTCATAATGGATGCAGAAAGCTTTTTGAAGGCAATATAATATTTAAATGGAAGGTGGACCTGGAAATGGCGGAATATAAATTGAGAATAGATTTATATTGTTTGCCTTTGATAACAATAGAAAAAAACTTTGCACACATCAACATTTCATATTTGACGTATCCAATATATCCATATCATTGTTTTTAAAGAAAATTAAGAAATAGCGCTCGCTCATTCTTTGACAATGGAACCTTAATAATGTTCAAACTTATAATTTCAATAAGTAATTGTCGAATTTCGAGCACTGGTCGACCTCTAGTTGACTTCTATCTTTGTAAAAATAACTTCCAAATTTCACATTCCTTACTAATACTCGTATGTCTTTCTATGTGCCATAGGGTAAGAACACGTAAAAAGCCGATTCCGATCCGCGCCGACCGGCTCAAAGATTGTTGTCTATGGTTTCAAAATGCATTTAAATCGGCATGCCGGAAAGCGGGTTCCTGTTTTTTTTTCTGTGGGTATCCCCATTCAAATGCATAGTAACATTCTGTGCGCCTGTCGGCGGGGGTCGGAATCGGCTTCCTACGTGTTCTTACCCATAGAGTCTTTCCGCAATGTATTCTCTCATTTCTGCTGGAATTTCAATATATTCTTAGAGAAAGATTATTAAAAAAAAAACTCACTGCCATTTTTCTATTAAGTCTAGCTGGTTCTGTGATATATGAAAAAAAAATAACATTTTCGATGTAGTTATTGAAGTCCCGTCGGTAGTTTGTTAGTAATATAGTGAGTAAAATTGTCATATTTTTGTATCCCCAGTTTTGTCTCTTTTCTTATGCAAAGTTGCACCGTAACCGTCATATACTTACCTGAAGACAGGAAAGTTCACAACGAACAACCCAACTTTCTTTCTTTACGTAAATTTGTTTAACACATTGTTTTCGTGAGATTGTGAGCTGGAAGTGAGCGTGGATCGAGACAACACGAATACATTATTTATATTATATTTTAGATATGTAGATTTTCCGAAAACTCTTCTACGATATTTTCCACCCAAAGTGAGCAAAAATTCGCTCTTTGACTCTTTCACAGTAAACTACTAAAAGCTTGTGTCGTAAAAATGTAAAATGTTCGGCACCGGGATTGAACCCACGACCTCCAGTATGAAAGTAACCAAGAAAGACGTTACTAGAAAATAGAGTGGCGAAGATATGTAAATGACCACGTTCCAACAGACGTATCTGCATAAAATAAACCTACGAATAGTGGTCGACCAGTGCTCGAGAGAATAACAAAAAAATGTATACGAATTTGAAACGTTTTGCGCAATAAAAAGGCTTGTCGTTGCACTTTCGTCCAATAAAAACGCTTTTCAGTTAGATCTGAATGATAAGCGGGTATGACCACCTTTGTCTGCTAGTTTTTGGTCATTCTTACCAGTAATATAGTTCAGCTGTAGAGATACACACGTACACTAACACTTCTGATGCAAAATATTGTTCTTATTTGCTGATTTCTCAAAACAGAGAAACAATAGATTGAACTATTAATAACACTAAGTAATATTCTCTAGTTTGAATCATCAGGTCGTGATTGGGGGGGTGGAGGGGGCTAGACCCCGCAAAACCCCTCTACTTCTACTACCTACCCTCTTATCGGAAACCTGTTTTGATAGTCGACCATCCCTTATATAACAATATTGTTATCCAATTCTAAACTTTTGTTTCGGTACATAAATTATTATTGGCAGACATTTGGCCATAATATCTAATAATAATATCTTAGTTCAGAGTGAGTAGATATTTAGGGGATGTTTTTAAAGCCTAGTTATTTGATTAGTAATCGAACTTAATGTGCATTCTTTCTGGAATAAATACTTACCTTGACAGCCGTCATCCTCTCTCTTTCGGTTTAAATGGATTCGAGTCTAATTCCTTCAACAATGTGTACAATAACTTAACATGTTTCACATGTGACTTATTTCCAACTACACTGCCATGTCTTTGTTTTTTTTAAAGTTACGCACTTAAAGAGGTTTTGTTTTTATTACAAACTTATGAGCCGTCAAACTTCATCCCGCATCTAAATCAACGATACCACAATAACAACAACACTCCCTTTTACACCCCAATCAGGGGCATAGGGAGGCAAAAAGAGCTCTCCATTGCGCTCGATCTTGCGCAATGTTTATGACCTTGTCCATTTCCCTCAGCTCTGCTTCGAAGGAGCGGAACACAGTGTGAGAGGGTCTTCAGTGGGAGATCATTATAAAAAGGAAATAAATTAGTAGGTAGCTAAATTTAATTTAGTTTTTATATCGTAAACTGCATTTAATTCATATTGAAATTACTCAAAATTACTTTTTTATTCTGGATTAGGTCGAAGTTCGACGAGTGCGTCAGCTACTATGTAATAATTGAGAGGAAAACAGAAAAAAATAACAACCTGCAATTCGTTTTTCCATGCAAAGTCTTCCTGACTGTCAGATGTGTCATAATAAAAGATCGTTGTTCTTTTGGCGTGAGTTACCTGAAATGAAATAAGCTTGTGATGTAGGTGATGCGACGTGTATCGAGTACCGAATCTAATTATTACAATAATTGTTTTTTTTTCATTGTTTATCAACCAAATTTCATAGGCTCATAAGAATATTATAATTATTACAATAGCTCAGCGAGAGTTAGCTGTTATAAGAGCACTGGAAATTATATTATGTTAGTGTTAAAAAAAGTATGGCGTTGTTATCTATGGAAGTGTGAATTTTCTTTTTGTTCCAAATTTGAATGTCTTTTTGTTTTTCTTGATGTTCAAGTCACTTTATAAGATTTTGCTTGCTCTTAAAAACATCAACCAATTGCTCTGTTTAATTATATAGTTTTTCAGTTTAAATAAAACATTACCATCAATTCTTCATTTTAACAACAGTTAGTACCACTAATAAATAAATAAGTAAAATTTTTAATGAGCATTCTAAGTATTTGTAAAAGTGCGTTTACTAGAGCCAGAGCTCGAAATAGAGAGAAGGTATATTTTCTTGATCGTTGATATGAACATTGAAAACCTAGGAAACAACAACAAGAAAGAACCAGCGTGCGTAATCTGTCATCGGATAATAATAGGATGTTTTTTTTCTTTTTGTTCCACCAGAGGCGCCCTTGCTAACCCGCTCTAATGTCAAATTCAGTGTTGCCAACGTGGGCGATTTGGAACGATAATCGGCGACGAAAAAATTTAAAAGGCGACAGGTCGCCAATTGGGCTGCTTTCCTTTCAGCGTTTTTCACCTTCCGGATACTAAATTACCTTTTTTTAGTGAACACCCGCCTTTTAGATTTTTTGGTAGCCCAAATGGCGATAAATCGCCCACGTTGGCAACACTGATAACCAGCTGTCTTAATATTTAGACCTGATTAGAAGTGCTGCCACCTAGTGTGTCTTGTCAGAAGCTCCCCATAAAACATCCCATTAGTTCCTACTCGTTGTTGTTTCCATGGCGTTCAATATCAACGATAAAAGAAAGTATAATATGTACCTACTTTATTTCCGGCTCTGACTCTATGGTTGTTGGGTGTAAGCTCACACTAACATTCAAATAGTTCGAGACAGGTAGTTTAAATACAGAACTATCCTACAAGCGTTCTTGAAGTAAAGAAAGCAAGTTCCTGGATAGTCTCCTACTAGCTTACGTCAAACATCGAACAACACGCCGATAAGTTCTTCTGTTCGAAATAAAAATGTACGAGCGAGTTCGACGAACTTTTAAAAGGTTTAGTGCACCGATCACAGCAATTCGCAGGGTGGTGTAAAATATTCAATGGGCTATGTCATGGCGAGGTACTCTCGAACCACTTGAATATCCACCATGGAACCTTCCCATTGTGCGCGCACACTATGGGTAACGTATTAGGTATGGGGCTTTTATCCATTCTGAAGCATATTTCTTTATTCTCTCCCGGCTTATACCGTCTCATCTAGTGGATAGATTTTCTCCACTCGATTCTCGACGAATAAGTACCGAACTCTTTTTAAGACTTTAGCTTTTCCTATTTCTTATTTTGAATACCCGATTCTTTCTTTGAGTTGCATCTGTGTTGTAGTAGTAAAACTAGTTTTAGAATTGATAATTCAAACAAAACTTTCATGTTTTAAATCCGAATACACATAACTTAATGCCATTCTTTGATGGAGTTTCAAAATTATGTTGTCAATGAAGAAGATTTTTTCATTTCTTGTCGTCTCAATTCTGCACTTTGATTCAACGTTGGATACTGAGCTGTTGCTTTTGTAGTCTTTTTTATAGAATGAATCTGGGCTCACCCAACGTGGACACAAAAATACACTTTTGACAAGTTCAAAGAAAACTAAACTTTATCAATAATCTGTGTGCCAGAGTTTTGAAACTCTACGGTTGTCAGGTAAATAAAAAGTGTGTTGGTATGGAATTTATGTATAGGTATGTATAGATTGCGGTGGCGTCGCAAGAAATCCGTTCCATACTAACTATAATATTATAATATTTAATGATATTTATAACCATTTTTTTTTACTTTTTATTAGTTATTCTGTTATCCGGAGTGGAGAAGAATCCAATAAATCAAACATCGGATGTTTAGCCGATCTCGAGTTATAAGTGTTCGCACTAACTCGACTTTCATTAATTATATTATTGGATAATTGCAATTTAACTTTTTTAATGTCACTTTTCAAATGTAATTTAACATTTGTGTGCTGAAAACACGTGTCATGGCTGACACCTACACGAAACAAAACCGAATATTTAAGGGGTGAGACTTTTGCCTCTCAACAGAGAGGGACAGCATTTTCTCAAGCATTCTTTTAACCAGGACCAAACGGAATCGCAAGCCTTCGAGCCCCAAGATTCAACTTCTGATAGTTACATTCTTACAGAGGAAAAATCCATACCCCGTCTCACAGAAGAATATAATTGAGTCTCTTAAAACTAAATCTATTCAAATTTTTCAATAAAAATCAAGCAGTAAAAGAGTTTATAAAAAAGAGAAAAAAAAAACATTGTTTCAAATATCGTGCCAAAAACCAGATACATTGTCTCCGAAGGAGTGGGCCTCTCCCGTTGCTGGAGACGTCACGTCTTCATTGCACTAAGTGGTCTCCGGGGACGGTCATTACGGCAGGCCAGCTTGGCATACGGGACGTGCCTCTTTAGCAGCAAAGTATAATACCTACCTACTCTCCACGTTACAGTAGACTTTTTTACAAGTACAATATACGATTCAATTAAAATAATCGCATAGTAGTAGCAAAGGGCTGTTTTAAAAGTAACCGCAGTTCTGACACAATTTCGAATAATAGGAATGCGATATGTAGGAAAAAAAACGGGATACTCAGGACATGTCAGGACGGACTTTTTAGAAAGAAATTAAAAATTAAGGAGGGGTATTAACTTTTATCTTTGAGTATCCTGCACATTAGTAGAAAATAACAATATATTAATGTAATTTTCTTTATCTTTTGTAATGATTAATGATTCGGTTCTAGAACATATGTTAGCAAATCGTTTTGTTGCAAGTATAAATGTCGCTTTATTGGTTGATCATTACTTCTATTTTTATTGCTAGGACACCCTTCCACTTCTGCGCTTTCAATCCTGTGGCTTGGTTGGCAGCAAGCGCGAACATCTCCTTCACCACCCTCTCGGTTCTCCGCTGTTCTCTTAAGTTAAATGTAAGGACTGCATTGCATGTCCTGGCATAACTGTTGCAAAAATCTTCCAAAATTACGAACAAATAAATTGTGCGGGTGGCTACCCACTACCCAGCCTTCTTACCGTACAGTGGTATGGTGAGTGTTGCGGTGGTATGTCGGCGTGCCTCGTTGTGTTTCTTCCGTACACATTTGACATGACATAGATGTTTTGAAATTAACATGTTTTGTCGATATATTTTAATGGCCGTGTGTGATTATAAATAAATAATTAACTAAAACACCATTCCAGTAAGAAACTAACCTATTAGATTATGGACGGAGAATGGTTGATTATTTCCAGTGATTCTGTCGGAGGTAAAACATTTGAATTCAACGTATGATTTATAGGGAGTGAAAACATGCTTTAACTATGAAAACCTGAAAAATTTCATATTTGTACAACATTCCTAAGAATTACATATTGTAAGATTCTAATTTTCTTCATCATAATATGGGAAATGTGAATAGATTACAAAATATCAATGCAGCTTTCTCCTAAGTGTGGTTTCCGTTGAATGATGGGGATATTTGTCCAATTTTTGTTTCCAGCGTGGTCTAAGGTAGGTACTAAAATCCGCAGGACCAATGCTGACACTTTTACAATAAGCTTAGAAACTTACCTTCGAATGTGTATCGGCTGTGTCAAAAATATGTCATATTCCTCTCTATCTTGGGCTTTTTTTTGCCAATTTTTACCCACAACAGGGATAATGTCAAAAACTGTTATGGATATGACTTTATGTCATGATTTTAAATCAATAAATGGATCATTCTATCTGTTCTGTAATAAATAAAAAATGGCGTGAAGTGGTGTGGGATTGAGACATAATATAAATCCTTATCATATAAGAATTGCTTGAGGTTTCCACAGGGATGGTAAGATTTTTTCCCAAATCATCGAAGTTGACGCAGGACTCTTAAAAGAAAAGAACAAAGTTCCACGAAACGAACTCTCGATAAAATACAAAAAACACGTTATTAATATATTTTTTTCCCAAGAAATCAAAGTTTATCCTCTCTCTGAATTTGATGATAATAATAATAAGAATATTATGGTCCCTTACTGTACCGCAGTACTAAAGTGGAGTGAGTGGTTGGCCGAGTATCCGTAAGGGCTGTTCAACAACAGATTGCCAGCCACTTGGCAACAAATTAGTTGGTTATCGAGTCTTGGTTGTTGAAAAGGCTCTCAATACTTCTAGGTGGGTGGATCTTAGCCAATAGCTGCGTAATCTGAATTATTATCAACACAATATGTTAGAGTATGGGATACTTTAACATTCCAGAGGGTCATTAAATACAAAGTAATTAGCTTACATAGAATAAGGTCATTAAACTGACGTTTTTTTCTTTCTATTGTTACTGACATTGTTCAATAGGCATTCAAGAGATACCTGTACTCAAAGCACTGGAGATTCTACGTTTTTAATAATATAAAAATGATTCTGTGCTCACTTAAAGTGAACACAAGTACACTCTTTCACAGTATGCAACTTAAAGCTTGTGTCGTGAAAGAGGAAGATGGTCGGCATCTGGGATCGAACCCACGACCTCCGCAGGAAACAGTACGAAAGCCGGCGTCGTAACCACCAGAATTCCAATCACTTTTGTTTCATAATGCTTCTTGTTCAGTTTTCTGTTGGTATCTCCTTTAAAAAGGTTTATACTTAAGACTTCCTTAATAATAGCTCACCATCTAGCGCCAAACAAATACATCTGCTCCGGCAACTCTTCTCACGACGTCAGACTATCTTACCTGAGGCCTTCCAAAACGTCTCATTACGTACATATTATGTACTTTTTTTGGACCATTTGATGTTGACTAATCTGACCAAATCACCAGCCCATCTCCACTTTGGTTTGACGATCTTTCGAACCACATAGGTGAATGAATCCTGTTTTCTGTCATATCCACGTTTAAGTGCACGTACCTACACAAATTTTACATATTTTTGGGTGAATACCATTATATTATATTTCTGAGCATTGACTGCATTATTTTGATTGAATTGATGAAATTCTAGCTCGTTTTAAGCATCATAACACAGGAAGTGAACGCTGAAGATGAGAGATCTGATTATCTCAAAACCGTTTTTGCGTATTATTATTTTACATCAGTATCAGAAGATGGCGCTAGGATATGAACTATATCAATTTCAAGCTATCTATATTGCCTAGTGGCCAGGCTGAACACAACGTTCCAAATGAACGATTCTTCCACCGTTTTCCGAATCTAGATCTCGACATCGTGACGACTTGGTGATCCCTATCCACTCACGAAATATTTGGAAACTTTTTTTTTTACCCATCACGCCGTTTCCCGAAGGGAGTAGGCAGAGAGTACGGATTTCTATTCTTTCCAAACGCATAACATTCCGCATAGATACATACTCTTCTATTCCTTTTGCTCCTGACTTAGCCGTCCTCTAAGACTGAACCGATATGGTTGGACCATGTCATTCGAGGTCGGCCTCGTCTGCGTGCACCCATTCTTTCAGATTTATACATTCCCCCAAAGCACGAGCTCTGCTCAATTTTGGGGGTAAAAAAATATATTAAAAAAAATGTATAAATTTGTTATTGTGAATGTATTTTTTTAATAAAAAAAAAAGAAAAAGAAAAAAAAAATATATCCTTTTTGTCATTCTCTCCTCGTTAATTCTCTCTATATGCCCAAACCACCTTAATTTATTAACTTTCATTCTAGTCACTACACTAACATCCACTCCACATTCCTTTCTAATATTCTCATTCCTCACCTTATCAATCAATCTCTTTCCGCATATCCTACGCAGTGATCTCATTTCCACAGTATTTATTCCAACTTCCAGATTTTTCGTCCATGTCCATGTTTCACTCCCATACATCATGGATGGTATCAGGATTGCATTGTGCATCAGCTGTTTGGATTTAAGTGATAGGTACGTTCTTGTTTCTCATTAGAGGTCTAAGTGCACCGCCAACCCTATACACCTATTTGGAAACGGCATTTTACGGCAATATTTGGAACGGCAATTCAACGGCATTAAAAAATCATTTTCTTGTACATAATAAAGGTTCAGGTAAATAGTAGAACCTTTTACAAAGAAAATAACACTACTTGTTCGTTCTGTTTTCTCTTATAAAATATTGCAGGAAGCTGATATAGGTAATTTCATTTATAAACATACATTAGTCGGTCCATACAGCAGAACACGTTTCTTTAAAATACGCACGTGCATTTCATAGAGAAAAGTTCAGCACTTTGACTTGAGATACGGCCCATTTGGTTCGAGGTTCTTCCACTACCCCTTTTATTAATGTTATTGGCTCTAGTGCCTCTCGCAAGTCCATCTTTTACTTCTTAACCTCCGCAGACTAACCTACAACCTTATAATAATGTGTGTTCTCTCTACAATATGGTGTGTTCGATTTATGAATGGAAGCTTTACAACTCTTATCGATTCTCTTGATAATTTAAGGCTAAGCGCTTAATAATATACAACTGTAAATTCTAATTTATATCATTCAATCGCTCGACTAGATGTGCGCCAATGCTACGTTGCATGCAACGTATCAAAATTCCATAGTAGGCTATTCGTGACGAACGACCGTGAATCACAGCGTACTTACTATGCAAAATTTGATACGATACTATGCAAAATTTGATACGATACTATGCAAAATTTGATACGATACTATGCAAAATTTGATACGATACTATGCAAAATTTGATACGATACTATGCAAAATTTGATACGATACTATGCAAAATTTGATACGATACTATGCAAAATTTGATACATTTGGTTACGTTACCGCGCGTGTTCTGATGTGTGTGTACAGACCCAAATGGGAGTGCATAAAATAGTATCGAGACGAATCAATAATCATTAGTGAAGTGAATGTATGTGCGAATAACATCGTTTGGGTTACCAGGTGCCCTAGACAAACTACTTACTTAATGAATCCGATAACCCATCCACTAGACCACTCCACTCCAATAGTCGGCAGCTGCAACAGCATTGTCGTTACTCATGACAAGGTCTTGCATATCACACCTCACAGGCATATCTCGACAAGTGAGGAGGTGTTCGTGACTTTGAGTCTCACCGCAGCTACAGGAGACATCCTAGACAAATTGAAATAGACCAAAGACTACTTTATATAAGTGTCTTTGTTTGTTTCAAATAATTGTTCATAATATGTTCAGAAACCTGATGGATATGAAACTTGGGGATTTCTGCAGAGCACCTTTCAAGCAGCTTGGTATATTAAGCCTACCTTGTGTTTTACAACATGACAACAACGCCATCTGTAAAAAAATCCATAACGGCACAATTTTAATTATCTTGACAATCAATGAGTTTCAAAACATTGGTACACAGATTTTTGATAGAATTAGGGCCTACTTTCGAACTTTTTTAACATGAACATTTTTTTAACATTTTGAACGTATTTTTTTTATAAATTACGCATTTGAAATCAATATTCATTATTATTAATAACAGGACAACGTCTGTCGGGAAAGCTTCTTCTTCTTTGCCGGGCCTCGATTTCGAGGATCCCATAACACTCACCGCCTTTGGTGTATTCTTGAATGTGCGTAAAGACCTAACCTGGATGCGCAGACCCGACCGCACTCCGGACACGCGAAGATCTCTCCGCGACCCCTCTCTCTCTGCCGTTGGGCATCCGCTCTGTGGCGGTTTTGCAGCTTCCTTTTTTTTTTTAAATGAATCTGTGCTCACTCAAAGCGAACACAAATACACTCCTTGACTCTTTCACAGTAAGCTACTGAAAGCTTGTGTCGTGAAAGAGGAAGATGGTCGGCATCTGGGATCGAACCACGACGTCCGCAGTACGAAAGCCGGCGTTGTAACCGCTGGGTCACCAACAACTGCCTCTGAGACTCCCCGGGATCGCAAGCAAACTTCACGCCAGGCAGGCCTGTCATCATCGGGGGCCCCACAGAAGCGATTCGCGGAGGTTGTCATTATAACGTTTTCTTTGACCTCCCACGTGTCGCCTTCCATTGACTTCACCATATAGAAGTCTCTTAGGCAGTCTATGGTCTTCCATCCTAATGACGTGCCCCACCCATCGCAGCCGAATTTCCACCATCATATCCTCAATGGATCTCCATCCAGATTTCTGGAGTACGGATACGTTAGTGATGTGATCGCTCCAATGCACTCGCAGTACACGTCTCAGGAATCTCTGATGGAATAGCTCGAGTGCTCTCACATGTCTACGGTAGGGAACCCAGGCCTCAGCACCGTATAACAGTATAGGCAGCACAACTGCCCTATAGACAGTTAATTTTGTGAGAGGAAAAATGTCTCGGTTAATTAAAACTCTATCACCGAGCTTGGCTATAGCTGAAGAGGCGTTCTGAATCCTGGTGTTTATTTCCTCGTCCAGTGATGAGTTGCAGGTGACAGTGCTACCAAGATAAGTGAAGGTAGAGACATTTTCCAAACCTTCCTCGTCTATAGTAATATTTACAGGATTAATCATTGATCCATCCATAGGGCATGTAACAACCTTTGTCTTTCCAATGTTCACCTCCGCGTATACATTTATTATCGATTGTAAATCCTCGGGCGAGTGAGCAACCAGTGCGCAGTCATCCGCATACTGTAATTCTGTGATATGCGTTGAACTAGTTTTACTTTCAGGCCGCAGCCTACGAAGGTTGTGCATTCCACCATCCATTCGAAATCTCTCGGGAAAGCTAGTAGTTAACTAAAAGATTGCACATCTACTATTCCACTTATAATTATTTTTGATATTGATCGTGATTTAAAAAAACGCTGTTAGCATTTAGTTTCTATTAAAACAAATTGTGGACATTAAAAAACACATTTTTCTCTTGTTTCAGGTAAAACTTCAACAACTTCTTACCCCTTCTAGAGGTGTTCCAAAATATTGTTTGGTATACGTGGCGTATCACCAGTCTTCCAAAACAAGGTGTCTTTGTTTGTGCAAGATGGCAAAATGAAAATGATTTCTACATAAACTGCAAAAGGTTTTAGGATGATTATTTCCTTAAGTGGCTAAACGTGTTGTGGAATAAATAGTGCAATATTCTGTAAGTGCGCATAATACTTATAGTCGTAGGAAAACCCTTATAAAATTTGAATAATTTCTTTATTTTTATTGCATTAATATGTCATAGGTACTGTTGAATTTTAAGAAAGTGAAGTTGCTATATTAAAAAAAACGATGAATCAATCAATCAATCAATAGGTACTCCCTTTTACACCCCACTCAGGAGCATAGGGAGGCAACAAGAGCTCTCCATTGCGCTCGACCTTGCGCAATGTTTATGAACTCCTCCCACACCATGTTCAAATCCCTCGGCTCTGGAGGAGCGGAACACATGTGAGAAAAAACATTAAAAGACACGTGAATGAATAAAAACAAAGTTCTAAGTATATTTTTTTATTCATTTGTCACGGCTCTATGTGCCATTTACATAATATACAATATAATATTCAGTAATGATTACATACAGTACCTGTAGAATAATACAAAGTTCAAACAAAGAAATAATACAACAACCAATCATTTCTACAATTTTTCTCTAATAATATTAGATTTTTAAATGGTACCTATAATATATGAACAAACCACTACGGGCTTACGATCGTCGTCTACCGTTGTTTCGAAGGCTGGTTTATGGTCTGGTTTCCTAGGACAACGGTACTGCTATTTTATAGTGGTAGCGGTGAATGTCAGTTTAGAAAATTGTCAATATTGTTACCGTAGTAATACATTTTTTTGCTTTCAAAACTGCCATTTTGTCAGACGATGGACTACGCCCTAGGACCCCATTGCATTAGTGTGATCATTTTACGTTAATAACGTTCGCAATCAGGTGTATGGTAATAATCAAATCCCTGAAACTCCTGATTTATGAGAATTTGTGTCGAAAGATCTCATTATGTTTGATTAATGTAATGAAAGCTTCGAATAATTAGATTTAGTTTTGAAAAACGGCACAAGAGTCAGTAAATACCTATTCGGTATGTGTGTAAAAGAAATTCAAGTGAGCCTTTGAAATTAGTCATGAAATTAAACTCATAGAAAAACATAAATTAAATTAATATAAATAAATAAATAACACTCTTCTATACATAGGGGTCAGTATAGCCAGCGGAACATTCTCTAACAGTCAACCGATCCCGTCCAATCTGAGACAGGATTCCAACCCCGAGTAGAATTAATTTTAAGTGAAAAAACACATTGGAAATTTCTGACCCGACCGGGAATCGAACCCGGGACCTCTTGATATACGTAAATATCAACAACTTTAAATAATTAAAAACTATTTTTTTGCAATCATCATAACACTTAATTGTTATTTTATTTATCTTAGTTAAAACATTTCAAACAATCTCACAAGAGAGAACTTAAAACTGTTATGTTAAAACTCCAAGAATAGTATCCATTAAGTTTGTAGCTCATAAAACGCTTTTCACAAAGATGTTAAATTGCAGGGTTTTTTTTTCTTTGTTTTCTCATTTTTCTTTCTTCAAAACATGATGAGTCCCACCAGTCTCCTTTTCTATTCATACCATTATCTCTGCAAATTACGACTTCCTCATTGGACCATTCAGTTTTTCAGACTTCTCTGCAATGAGCCTGGCTTCTCTGAATGAATGAATGAATGAATGGGTATCCTCAAGGCATTTGAGTATCAACATGACACATAGCGAAATGAATGCCTTATAACAGGCTTATGTTTAGACGAAACATTTTTTAAGTGTTTTTTAATTTTGAAAATTACAACGTAGGTATTTAGTATTATTTCTTTTAATCCCTTTATCACAATTCTTAAAAACTTACTTTTAGCATTAAATAATGAAATACTGGTTTGTTATAATTAGGTATTCATTTCGTCTGAGAGTTTTTTTTAAGCTGATTATAATAATGAGTTCAAATCCACAATATTCTACTCTATAATTACTAATACCTTTGTGCGTGTATTTATTTATTTATCAAATAAATGTCGAGTTTGGCATCCTGAACAAGTAGGTCGACCATACAATGTAGTTTGATAAATGACTTAGTATTGTTACTATTTTCATTTAAAATGAATTCATTAATAAAACAACACTTTCAAAATCTCAATCTGTTTTGACAGATATGTTACAGACCCATTTACAAAATACTAGTGGTCGACCAGTGCTCGAAATTCGAACATACCCTATTTCAATTATAAGTGTGAACATTATTGAGGTTCCATTGACAAAGGCTGAGCAAGCGCCATTTAATTTTTTTTAACAAAACAAGGACATAGATACGTTAAATTTAAAATGTTGATATGTACAAAGTTTTTTCTATAATTAGTAAAGACAAACAATATTAATACCTATGCCTATTCTCAATATGACCACGGATAAACAAAATAATATTTACTTACAACAACGCCATCTGTGAAAAATTCCATAACAAAACAATTTTTTTAATTTACTTGCAACCATTCATTGGTACGCATATTTTGTATGGAATTTCTTTCAAGCTTTAAGAAATATTTTTTTTTACATTTAAATAATATATTGCGTCTGAATCATAGTCAAATACATCGAAGTGTGCGTGAGTATCAAATACATAACATCACAATACATTTTAGAAAAATAATATACATGACGATAGGCATAGAAAAGCGAGTCATTGATTGTTTTACAAAAAATCATTTATAGGTTCCAATTTTACTTTACCACGTTGAAGGAGGAAATTATTTGTGACCTAAATACAGAAAAACGTGGTATCAAATTCCATGGCAGCCATTTTGTGAATACCTAATGTTCTCATAGACAAAATGTCGCTGCGTGACAAATTCTGTGCGATATTACTATCCGTCATGCATGTCGGATCGCGTACGCATGTGTGACACTGGTGACAAGTCAGATTCTGAATGACATGTCAGGAAGTGGGCGGTCATTCTAAAAGTTGCCCCTCTGACACATTGTTGGCTGACGTTGTTATTATAATAAAAAAATATTTCTTTTATTTTATTATTTTTAGAATCTACAACAAATTTCTTATTGCGTACATGCAATAATTCATTATCAATTCCAACAGGTAGGTATTGATAATATTGCCTTACATTCTATCTATTTTGTGATAGCGTTTTGGTTGAGCGCCTATAAACTTTTCACAATTAAACCTAATGAATTTTTGTTGTAGTGCATCTTTGTAAACTTAATTCGTTGGCAATTTTATCTTCATTTTATAAAGTTTCATGACGAATTCTGGCATTTTTCAAAGTTTATTTTCTAGTTTTCATTATTTTTTCACGTTAATTCGTATACTTTTTATACAAGAACCAAAAAAAATCTTTCGTCTTGCACTAAGGTTTTGTTGGTTTAATATTGCTCTTGTTGTAACAAGCAAATTATTACATGTAAGATATTCAGACATTGATTGTCGGACAGACCTGATTGATTAGTCGCTAATAAATTACATTTAAATCGTTTGTTCCGCTGTCGTTAATTAATACATTGGGACGACATGTTGACGCGCGAGAGATTTATAAGCTGACGATATTGCCCGATGTTCGACCATCTACGAATTAAAATATTTTTTTTTCTGCAAGAAGTACCTACCTATCCTTTTAGGGGGAGGTAAAATAACAGTTCTCCATTTTTGTTTTTCATTTTACAGAGTTTTCAATTCCATATACCTATTTCTGACCTGGCTAAGACGGAACAGATGTGATTTTTCGATAAAAAAATTCTTTAACTATACATTTCACAAGTTTTGCATCAACCTTATACCTATTATAACTACTATATTATTCTACTACAAAGATTTCCAACCTTTTTTGCTCACCGCCAACTTTTGACATTTTCTCCCAAGGCCTCCCCTACCCTATTTTTTTTTATCATCTGTCACGAGTTTGAAACATTATATTGATACAAAAAAAATTTTGTGTCATAAATCATTAAAAAAAAATTCAACACACCCAAATCACTCGCAAACGAGTGCAAAGGGTTAAAAAAATTTCAACACACATATTGTACCTACGTACCTACACATTTCCATAGATGTGACAGACATTTAAGATTATGTTTAATTTTTTATGGAAGCAGAGAAGTCCCCCCACATTCAGCACAAAAGCCCACATTTCACGCCTTTATTGGACGCATGGCAACAGTAGACATATATTAAGTGCAGCTTCCCTTAAATGAGATCGCACCACGACGCTGTCTGATAGTAATGGTGATCTGTTATTTCCTACAGCCTCCACGAGTCTGCTATCGCTATCTTGCCCCCGTGGGCACTTGAGATGGTTTCTATTAAGTCAATTTATTTGCGAGAAATATTTCTACATATCGCATATGTAACAACTAAAAACCCTAAGAATTCATTACTGATGTTCGATTTTTAAATGGAACAAACCACTACGGGCCTACGACCGTCTTCTACTGTTATTTCGAAGGCTGGCTTAGTGTGATCACTTTACGTTAACAACGTTCGCCGTTAGGTGGTAATGTTTAAGTCTCCGAAATTCCTAATCATGAGAATTCTCAACATGTTCAACATGTCGAAAAATCCCATGTATCCAACAAGTAGATATCTACATAATAATTCAGAAATGTTTGTCTGCTTTCTATCGTTTATAGGAGCATCACGCTCAAAATACAAATGCTACGTCAGATATTAAAATGCCCCATTTGCAAAATGATTCCTCCATTTTGAAGTTTGACAGCGGCTTTTATACTTATAGCACAAATCACCCTCTATGGGTGGAATGCCTAATTAATTATCACACTTTAGAAGGTGTAGGGAATGTAGCTAAGATTCAAACCACAGAGCTCTCTCTATGAAAACTTGCAAATTATGTCGGTAGGTTCGTATAATATTATGAGGTCGGTAAAACAAGTGTCATTCTTCTTTTTCTGTGCTTATGTCAGTTATAGAGATCTGTTAAGCAATGGGAAGCTAGACTAGAAGCTGTTTAATTACCTACCGATCAAGCCTGACAATCGGAATCAAAAACGTAAAGCAAGACGGGTAAAAACTAGTTTAATAATAATTAATGAAATATATAAATAAAAGTTGGAAATTATTGAGAACAAGAGAGCAACCAAATTGAAAGACTGCGACTGCTGTCATGTATTTGGCGTCAGGATATGACTATATCCATTTTCGTAAATGCCTCCTTCTTTAGATTCTTGTGATCTTTTTTATAATTCAAAACAAAGGAAGAAGTGTAAAATTATTGTCGGTTCCCACCTAGTTCTCAACGTGACAAAGTGAAATTGAGACCCGTTAAGTGACAAAATATCTAATTAATTACCCTTTTATGATTGCTTTAAAGCTATAGTCATTAAACAAAAAAAAATCATATTTCGAACAAATTCTATTTTCAAGCATTGTTTTAAAGATATCTTACAAAATCCCTCAATACCATTGCACTAAGTGAAATCATACGTGGAAAATAATAAAATAATTGATCATGTTTCGAGATGTCTGGATAAAACCGCTGAGTGTTCGGGACGAGATTTATCACTGCGTGTATTGATAAGTCAATCTATTTCCACCAGCAAGAATAATAACACCATCTAACTGCTCCCAATACACACTCTGTTATTGTGATTCAGTTCGGGTGCGACCACACTCTCGATAGTGAATATTCACTCTGACGCATTAGACGTAGTGAATGGATACGTTTCGTCGACTTTGAGGATACTGTTTTGTACGGCTACACGTAAATTACTTGTATATTATCGATTCGATTCTGAATCTATGTCACATTAACGTGGGGTAATCTTTCCGAGTCCTTCTATCCCCCGCATCCTCCATAAGAAGTCTTGCCTTTATAAGATCGTTGACATCCACGTATTAAGAGTTCTATCCAGTCTTCTGGGTCCTACTTCTATGGCCATTGCCTCCCGTGTCATATTTTCCTGTGGCATTATCTTTATGTATCCGTATCCCCTCTTTCTATTCTCGGTCACTATTTCTCCAATAGGCTCCAATGACTTTGAGGCAATTTTTTTCAGTGGACCGGTCCCGTCCAATATGAAACAGGTCAACCCCGGGTAGAAATTTCAAGTGAAAAACACTTATTTTTACAAAGAGTTTTTCTAACTCTAACCCTACCGGGAACCGAACCCGGGACTTCGTGATCTGAAGTCCACGCCTTTACATCTAGGCTACCGAGGTAGGTAAACATCTCGTTGGTGTAACGAGTTTGGACGTGACTGTTTTTATTGAAATAATCAATTCGACTCATCCAGTTGAAAAAATTCTGTTGCCTTTTTGGACTAAATTGTTTTTTTTAATTTTATTTTAATCACCCACTTCTATGAGACTGAAAAAAACATTAATTCAATCATTTTATAAATAACTAGAGGTCCGCCCCAGCTTCGCACGGGTAGATAGATACTTAAAAATAATTTAGTTTTCATACAGATCCCTAACTTTTTCAAAATATTTTATAGCCTATGTTAATCTGGAATAATTGCATTGCAATGTACCTATCGTGTCACGTCACTTTACCACCGTGACTACTTTGCGCGGTATTTCTACTAAACTTGACATGATCCCCTCACGCCCCTCCCTTTCCCGTACGCACTCTGCATCGGATAAGTTGAGATGATAAGAGACTATGCTTTTTTTCCAATACTCACATTTTTAAACTCGTGATAACTTTCGAATGGAATGTCCGAATTGAATAATTCAAAAAGTTATACAAACATATTGAAGCAGTCTTGAATATGAACTAATTTATTTTAATAAGGAGTAATACCAAGATACCAATAAAGAGCCTTTTCTATGAGTGACATTTTATTGATTTTTTTAAAATAAAAAAAACACTTATTGTGGCATAACTATAATAGTTAGACATATGCTGTCGCGATACTTTTTGTAAATAATGATGTCTTCTACAAAATTGTAGTAGATTGTTTTATTCTATCATCATTAGTTTTCACAGCGTTCGCGATAAAAAGAATATTTTAGGTAAATATTTTACACCTTGGGTTACATTATTGAAGTTTTCGTAGGTTACCCAATTCTTTTTGGAAATTAAATATAGCCTATGTTCACCGCCGATATTGTAGCTTCCCAAAAGTGAAAGAATTTTTCTAATCGGTTCAGTAGTTTTGGAGCCTATTCGATGCAAACAAACAAACAAACAAACAAACAAACAAACAAACAAACAAACAAACAAACAAACAAACAAACAAAAAATCAAATCTTTCCTCTTTATATATTAGTATAGATTACTGACTCGACTAGAAATCGTACCTATTACATTGAAAACTGATTAAGTTAAAACACATGAACACATAGGTAGGCCTAGTAAAAGTATTTTTAAGAACGTTAGCCATAGAATATCGTTCATAATGGGAAAAAAATCACCATAATTAATAATACACACTACACAGATTGGTATAGCTCAAAACTCAAGAGCGTCAATGTTAGAAACTACATATTATCGAGCACTCAGACTGAAATTAAATGATGGTCATCATATTATTCATATTGGAGAATTCGAAAAACGTTTCTCAAATAAATACTATTACTTGGACATAATTTTGGTCAATTTGATGTCTGATTCATTCGACAAGAATTGAATCACCGTTTTTATTGAAGTCATTATTACAAACGATGTTACGGTTTCACTAGTGAATTTTAACTACGAAACTCTTGTAGGGAGATGCGACGCGATACATTAGGCTATTAGAGGATGTATCGCGGCTAGACATGTGCAATCTAGTGAAATATCCCGATACATCACGCAATAAATCCATTGAATATTCCCAGCTCCAAAACAATACGTACTGCAGACCGCACATTCTTCTTAATGCTCTTCCTAATAATCTGATTGATTCACTCATATTACTCACAATTTATAGAATATTGTGGTCTTTCACTACTATTGTTATCCTATTCAATATAGGCAGTTGTCCATATTATATTCTGATTCGTTTAGGTATTCAATCGAAATCATGCAAATGATTTTTAAATAATTTCCCTAATAGCTAGATATTTAAAACTTTGAGTTTAGGTAGGTAAATATTAAAACGCCATGATACTCATTAAATTTTTTTTTCGTAAGCCATATTTATGCAGAATCAAGTCAACTTTTGATTTGACTATGGTATGGTATTTGCCGTGGGGCTGTCGGCTTAGAAGAGCACCTCTGCTCTTTTTGCTGGTTTTTCGAGGATCTTGTAAGAGGCAGGTAATCGAAAAATCTGATTGGAGCCTCACGGCCTTAAACTCGCATCGGTCAGAAAAGGCAAGAGAATCAAGCCTTGGACGCCTGGAACCTTTCAGGGGCAGGTTCAGGCAGCTAGTGTCCCCCTGCAATGACTACGGCTCGAGTAAGGAACTGCATTCGAAACGAAGTGCCTCAGGATAGTTTTGGGTAAAAGTGGAAGATCCTCTCTTACCGTGTTCCATTCCTTCCTTGAAGACAAAAAATCGTAGATAGATGCGTATCAGTCACCAAAGCTCTCGTCATTTTGCAGCATTCGACACCCTACAAATGCGAACGGTAGAGGTACATAGGTATATATTTTCGCTATTCTGAGGTCATTTTTGGAACCCAGTTTTAACAGCTCTTTTAATACATACCTAATAATTTATTTTCTTTTCTTGTGTTTATCGAATTCTAAACCATTATTCTGCGCCATTTTTATGCAATGTTTAACCTTTTGAAACCCGGAAATCATAAGTGCGTTTATTTCGGGTCAACAATCTATTAGCTCCTTCTAGAACGCCATCAACAATACCATATTACTTAGCACTCCGGTAACAATAATATTCGTCCGAATGATTTTGCACGCTCACGCGGCCCTCTGAAATCGCAATATAATAATGGTCCGCGTGTACTAAAACAACTACGCAAGCATATTGTTTTGTGTGGTTTCTTCACGGTTGATTCTTTAGTCTCGGACGGCACTCTGAATGATGGCATACGTATTAATATACCTACATTTTACATGATATTAATTTGAATGAACACTTGTAGAATATATGTAAATATGAATATGAGGTACAATGTTCAGCGATATAAAATGTATGACAATTTTTGACTTTCTATTTTCAAACTTTCTTGTTCGACTGCGATTTTTATGCCAGGATCCTGGCGCCAAATACATGACAGCTGTCGCAGTCTTTAAATTTGGTTGCTCTCTTGTTCTCAATCATTTCCAACTTTTATATCTACATTTCATTAATTATTATTAAATATCTACCTGTTGCATTCATGATATTTTTCGACATGTTGAACATGTCGAGAATTCTCACCAATAGTAATTTCGGAGACACCTAAGGGCGAACGTTGTTAACTTAAAGTGAACACGCTAAGCCAGCCTTCGAAATAATATTAGATTTTTAAATTCCATTTTAAAAATCGAACATCAGTAATGAACTGTTAGAGTAATTTGTTGTTACATATTCTGTGATTTTTAGTTACCTTCTCCAAAATTAATAAAATACAACTTAGCGTGAGCAATAGGTTGTTCACAATACTTTAGTATTTTAGCAAGTGTTTAGTAACTTATAGTTTCCCAACGCCCAAAATTAAATAGAGTAGATTTTTTGGCCGTTTAGTTGAGTAGATAAGATTTATTATATTTTTTGGGCGAGTAGTGCCCTACGCCAGGCTTTTTTGGCCACTGGCTCATTTGTTAAATATGTACGAGGTATAAACTTATAGTTTTAGTCGAGTTCATTAGTTGCAACAATGGCGTTATGTAGAGTGAAACTAAATAATTTGAAGGTATTGCAGGCTGGTCATATTAAAAAAACCTTCTTTCTAATGAACACTGTAGGTAGGTACTCTAATACAGTGTGACGAGGAAGATCCTCTCATACCGTGTTCTGTTCTTTTTAAGCAGAGCTGTAAAGGCCCTGGTCGTAGGTTCGCAATCTACTTAGGGACAAAAATATTTAAAACACGTACATAGATGATTTTGGGATTTGAAATTTGACCATGGCGAATGTTGTTAATGCGAAGTGATCATCCCAATCAGGCTTCGAAACAGCGGTAGAAGACATTCGTAAGACGGAAAATTAACCATTAAAAATTCGAACATTATTAGTGTAAAGCTAGCGTCAATAAGTTGCTTACTTGTCAGAGTGTCTATTCCTTCGAAGCAGAGCTGAGGGATTTAGACATGGTGTATAAGAGGAGGGAGGTAGGCATGTCACAGAATCACTTTTTCAGCATTGACCTACAATATATTTGATGAGATTTCTATGAGCTATTATTCTTTTCCCTTACCATATCCATCAATGGATTGCTGTAAAAAAATTGGATTTGAAAACTTTTAAGGTATAGTTGAATCACAATTCCACTCCTTCCAAGGAGGTTGACGACGATAATGTTGGCCATTGCATTAATGCCACAAATATTAATCGTTTTATTATATCCAGGAGATAAAATTGGTCTAAGCTTAGAGGTGTCGATAAGTATGTACATAATTATTTAAGATCAAATTCAAACATGAGAATTGCATAGACACCAAATAATGGTGACCAGTAGGTACACCAAATGACGGGTCAAATTATGTGTTTCCTATTTCTCTCCGTAATCACAATTTCTCCAATCAAGTATTAGGTACGAACCACCACACTTCGGTAAGCTTCGTGTTACAATATAGGAGGCGAACAGTAAAATGACACTAATATATTTTGTTTTGAAAATAAGATTCCTAATGATGAATTAGTTCTAAATTTGAATTGACCAATAAGAGAACCGCGAGAGTCATTCAGTGTTGCCTGTGGCATAAAATAGAATGGAATTCTTAGTTTGCTAATTCGACTTGATGGATTTGTCTGTGCTAAAGAAAATATTGCTGGTAGGTACTCGTCCGTATCATTCAATATCAATCTAATTCGGAGCATTAGATTGGAGATCAGCTTCTGGCAACACAACGCCGTTTCTGTTCTCTATGATTTACCACAATGCAGACTAATACCCTAACACCTGATCTTTGTTGAGTGGACTTATGTGCATCCAAAAAGGACCGAATTGGTTATTTAATTAAATTTGATAACACTAAATTGTGGATCCATTTGACTATTTTATAATACTAAAGCACTTCAATAGTTTAATTCTAATTACATTAATATCTTAATATTATCAGCTATCATAATAAATTATCTCTGAACTTCTAAAGAACCGGCCATATTGTTTTTTTTTTATATTTTTTCCTTCATCGTTGACCTAACGTTGTCAACTGCTTGATTATACCTGCCTTAGTAGACAATGTAGGCATAATGGCCTAGCGGAAGATATCTGGTTTTGAGCACTGCAGATTTTACGTTTTTTATTCATTCTTGTTTGTTTGTTCGGTGTTCTGTTGGTGTCTCTCAATTTCTCTGTCTCCACGAAGGTATAATTTTTCTTTTTTTTCCTGCAATTCCACTCACAACTGAGTGATATGTTAATTATTTAGACACAATCATAAAAGTAAATTAAAGCTTTCTATTATTTTGTTGGAATATTTTTGCAATACATGCCTTGATTTCAATAGTCTTTTGGGAAAGTAGTTAGAAATAATGTGTTAATAGGGGAAGACATTTTGAATTTTTTGACAGTCAATAAGGTGGTGTTATCAAAACGTGGACAATAAAAAAAAAACATGGTCAACTGTTTCGGTGTCTAGCCCGCAAGTACACAAAGAAGAATCAAAAACACCTATTCTGAAGAGATGCGAAGCCCCGCAACAGTGCCCAATTTGTTTATTTATTTATTTTATTTTTTTATCAACGGCAAATTGCCTTTTTTAAAAAAAAGAAAAAAAGATAACATAGAGAGCAGTAAAAATACAAAGTAAAAAAATACATAAGTACATATTAAACCATATAGATACACATATTGTTATTATTTCCTCCCTCCATAAGCATTACAGAGAGAAAAATTACGTGCAAATTTGTAATTGACATATTATTATTGTACAATGATTGACACAAGACTTTGATAAGAGCTTTCGAAAGAACCACGGTTTTATATGTAAAATTTGTTGTATTGATTTATTTTATTTATTTATATATTTATTTTTCTTCTTTAACTCCAATAATATCTAAATCGAATTTATTCTAATATTTTTTTATTATTAATGAGATTTTTTTTGTTTGAATATTGGTGTACCGTATTTGGTACAGTAGGCTTACTAAATTCGTTATTTTTTTAGAAAAAAATGTTTTATATCAGAAAAAAATCATATTTAAAGAATAATTTATTATTAATGAAAATAAAAAAAAATGTACCTAGGTGTTTTATAAGATGTAGCCATTCAGCCGGGTCTGACAGTAATTTCGCCAATTTCTAATTCTGAATGAAGAATCAGGAACAACGAAATTGAATCTGATACATGAATGATTATGTGGTGCTATTTTGGTACGAATACATTGCAATTATTTTGATTGTCAGCTAACATGGGCTATGTGAACTGTAATGGTTGCATGAAACAAAACAATAGAGTGAAGTCGGTGACTTTTGAAGTAGGTAGAGGTCCTAGGTTCGATCCCTGACACCACTTTTGATGAGCTAGATTCATTGGAAAAAATGGTTATGTACTTAGTAATGAATACTTTTAATAATTATTATTTTATGCGATCTTGACAAACATGACACTAAGAGCACAGCACAAGTTAAAAGATAAACTAAAGCTCTTAATTCCTAGGAAAGCGGTGCGGTGTAGCCATATATTTGCCGTTATACAGAGGTAAATATTATGTCACATTGACATTATACATGTATGTTAAGAAAATCACCCATGAAAGTACCTACTTAATCCGTTAATTATTGTTCTAAATTCAAAATTATATCATTTTAGGTATATCAATTTCATATCATTATAAGGGACATTTTATGTTATTTTTTATTAGAGAAGAGAAATTTTTATAAACTTAAATATATTATTAGGTATTTTTGTTTTATTTACAATATCTTACATATTTTTTCATAATTATTTTATAATATAACTAGCTTTCCCGACAGACGTTGCCCTGTGTTCCTAACTATGAATATTGAATTCGAATTTGTATGGTGATGAATGAATTATAATTTGACCAATGCAGTTCCGACGCGTCTGTTTTAAACCATGTATATTCCACCCGCATTCTGTCAATCGCACCAATTGACAATTTCTGTCAAAATTTCAAAATTGGAATAAAAATTATAAAGTAAAAAGTACCTACTAATAAGGTTGTCTACGTAGAGTTTTCTTTAATTTTCTAATTTTCCATGCATTTTTCTCAATTTTTTTCTTCTAAAAGGATATTCTCCCGAAAAAAACGCCTACACGACAGTAAAAGAATTAGCGAAATCGGTCCAGCCGTTTAGGCGTGATGCGATGACATCGGGAAATAGCTCTCCATTTTTATATATAAGAAGATAACACCATTGTTTTTATTTAAGATAGCACAATAATCATTACCTACATATTTTCATGTTTGCGTATAATTTGCGTAATGTGGTCACTTCCTAAAAATCACAGGAAATCAGAGTACTTAGTAGGTACAAAAAAAAACATGACGACTGTAGTGAAAGTAAGATTTTTTCGTTCCAACGTGCCTTTTAAAACGTAGATTCTGTCGTGACGCAACAGCCAATAGTTATTCATCCACAAATGAGTTCTATTTTCTGCTGAAAGATCTCCTCAATCTCCCAAACAAATCTCTAACAATATTACTTTACAGCTTTCGTACAGTACAGCTGTGGCGGGCCATATCTTAGCCGGAGTTTACGAGGGCCCATTCAACGTCTCCGCTTTATTGGCCGTTTAGGAAGCTAAACGCAACATTTGGATGTTTTCGAAGTAGAACGCTTTGAAACTTCACAAAAATGCGGGGTACATTTTTATAATATTCTTTAAACGAAATTAATGTGTAGTTATGATGGAATTCCGGACGAAAAATTAATAAATTAGAAGAAATTGGTAGAACGTGTGAGAAATCGTATATTTTCTTAAGAAATATAACGATTTTTTATACAGTTTCGAAAGACTTTCAGAGGGCTACAGTAGGTATAGTAAATTCGATATTTTAAGTGATTTTTCAATCATTTTTTCAGAATTATTTACTGTCGGATTTCGATGAAAAAAATATGTTACATAAATTAGAATTCAATAAAGGTAACCTAAGAGCCATTTTTTGATATATTCTACAGTTTTTTCTGAAAAAAATAAAAATAAAATAGGAAACGTCATTTTACCAAGTTTTTTTTTCAATGTTCCAACTAATGGATGAATGAAATAATTCTTTTTTTTATTGTCTTAAAGGGCACTTAAAAATATAGGGAATAATTATAGAATGAAACGTAAATATTTATTTCCAGTTTAGTGTTTAATCCCAAAAAACCTCTATTTAATTTTTTTTCTATACTCTATCGGTTTTAGCGTACACGGGAATTACAAAGAACGCAATGATTTTTGTTAAAACTGTAGCGCTTATTTTTTAAACTTTTCTTACAAAACAGCTTCCACACAGAATAGATTTTTATTTAAATTCAACTAAATATTTTAGTTGCCTACTTGTTGGTACTTTTTGTTGTAGTGATAACATTTTTAAAATACCTAGATAAGTTGTTATAGTGACATTCCTAAAACGATGAAAGCTAGGTACAATAGAAGAAGAAGAAGTTGTTTGTAAGCCCTGAGCAAAGAAATACCTCATGCCTTTGGCCCTGAACCCAGAGAACCAACCATATTTACTGTCAAATTGTCAAAAAAAAAAGACACAATACAAAACATTCTAATTCTCCATAAGGGTGGGGCAAAAGTCCCGCTACCATTATGATTGCACATTTTAACTTTGTTCAAAGAGAAGATAAGTAGGTTTGGTTTTCATAAAAAAGTTTATTTGGTCTTTACATTTATTTCGTTATGATTGGAAAATTATATCGGCTAAATGGTGACCGTGATTCGCTTTATTCATATAAATTATTATTTTTATATATTAAAAAGAGAACTTGGAACAAGTGGATGAGTATGTTTATTTAGGTAGGTAGTCTATTTAGCATAGATGGAAGGTGCGAAAAAGAGATTGCAAGAAGGAAACTGGCTGGTAGAAGGGTTGGCGGTGCACTTAGACCTCTAATGAGATATAAGAACGTATCTCTTAAATCCAAACAGTTGATGCACAATGCAATCCTGATACCATCCATGATGTATGGGAGTGAAACATGGACATGGACGAAAAATATGGAATTTGGAATGAATGCTGTGGAAATGAGATCACTCCGTAGGATATGCGGGAAGAGACTGATTGATAAGGTGAGGAATGAAAATATTAGAAAGGAATGTGGAGTGGATGTTAGCGTAGTGACTAGAATGAAAGTTAATAAATTAAGGTGGTTTGGGCATGTAGAGAGAATGAACGAGGAGAGAATGACAAAAAAGATATGCAAATCTGAAAGAATGGGTGCACGCAGACGAGGTCGACCTCGAATGACATGGTCCGATCATATCGGTTCAGTCTTAGAGGAGGGCCAAGTCAGGAGGAAAAGAAATAGGAGAGCATGTATGCGGAATGTTATGCGTTTGGAAGAAGCGAAAGAGGTTTGTTTGGATAGGAAAGAATGGAATTCCGTACTATCTGCCTACCCCCTTCGAGAAAGGGCGTGATGGGTAAAAAAAAGATTAAAAATTAAATAATATTATGGTATGGAAATGGCGTGACGGAGGGACATGAAGTACCTAGTTAAAATTCGAACAAATGTAATTTCGGACAATCTGTCTTCGTTTAACTGTCGAACAATTATTGTCATTCGAAAAATTTATTTTCGAACAATTTTCATGTACCTAACTACTCTATTCGTATTGTAACGTTATTTTGCCTTTTTTTCTTGTGTTCTAAGGATATTACCGCAATGTGAATAAAAAATTCAATGGGTTGAAATGTAGGTAAGTAGGTATTTATTAGGTATAGTTTTTTGGGGTTCTAGTATTAGCATTATTTTCACGCTGAACATACCATCAATATTAACGTTAAAGGCCTAACTGCATACAAAAGGTTAAAATGCAGTACATTAATTTAAAGCATCCATACAATAACAACGTATTAGTTTTAACACTATTCATAGTGGAAAATCTTTCGAAAATACACAATTATATTTGCAATTTTTGAAGAGCTCTTCACCAGACCAGGTCAGCATTTACCAACATAATTAAATCAACAAAACAATTAATTGTTACATGGCAAACAAAAGCGATATTATATCGGGATCGCTGCAAATAAAATAAGAGTCATGTGGATGCAAAATAATATGGCCAGTGATAGAAAAATTTGAATAATTTGGTCTCGGTATATTACAATACAAATTATTCAATCTGCAGGGTTGTGAAGGAAAAAGTTTAAATTTAGAATCGGTATAATATTTGAGACTTATGGGAGATTTGGACCGAAATACCAGTTTTTGTCCCATTTTCTTAAAGATTCTGCGAGTTCTAAACGAACGCCACTGAAATTTACGTTTTATAGTAGAATGAGCTTTTTTATTTAGAAATATGTATATAAGTTTAGCATGATTCGTGGATAATTTTCTTTTTTCAAATTTTCTCGATCCATAAGTCAAGAAATACAATACCTAGCAATAAAATTGTAAATTTGTCTCAATTCCCTAAACATGATTTGTTTTAGGCGCTATAATTACCCCTAGATCGAACTAAAGTTTTCTTGAAAACCATTAGGCCCTGTCCTAACTAGTCGCATGATCGTTCGTTCGATTGCGATGATCGCATGAACGCGGACACCCTGTTCAAACATACATTGTATGAACGTGCCCTAACTGGGCAGATGGACAGACGTAAATTCGATCGGTCCGATCGGTATCTTGTTTGAAATGATCGCGCGTCGCTTGTATTGCTCTATCGATAATAATTAATACGACACCTACTTGACAAAAGCTTTTACTTACTAACATTCATATTTATTTGTTTGCGTTGTCAAGGAAAGAGGACGCACGATCATGCGATGGCAGTTAGGACACACAATTTTTCATCGTGCGATCACAAATTGATTTATGCGTTCATGCGACCAGCTAGGGCAGGGCCTTATACTGTAAACGTTTCACATGAGTCAATTTTAACGTGAATTTCGCACATAATTCATAATATTTCGTGTAGGTGCATCAACGATATTTAACGCACTATTGGAGACAGTTGGTATTAAGAGCTGGATTATAATAAACAATCGTTATAATTGTAATAATAATCCATTTCACACATTTGTATTCATGTTTGTATTTTACTAGTATGCATACCCTACAGGGACGTGCGGATGTTTTTTTTTTCTTTTTTTTTAACTAGGTATGTCAACAGTTAATAGTAAAAAAAATATATTTTTTTTGTATTTTAATTTTAAGCTGTATAATTTTATAAAAGTATTATCGATATCTAGTATATAAGAGAGTGATGCTATCGAACTTGAGGTCAAATTTTGCTTAAAAAAGTAATTAAAAAAAAAAACCGATTATCACGTGAGAAACATCCAAAATATTACCAGTGATCACCAGGCTTGTCTGTCTGCAGCCAAACAAAAAAGTTCTCTAATAATATTTTGTACTCAGTGGTCTGCACGCCACTAAACTAAAATAGTAAAATAATTATTTAGTAGGTACGTAGTAAGCAGTGTGTTTTCAAAATGCACGACTCTCTAACACTTAAAATTCATTATCGAAATAACATTTTCTGTTTTGTTTTAAATATATTAAAACATTTTCCATTTGTGCGTATCAGTGGTCTTGACCGCACTCTGAATTAATTATAACATTTTACTGTTTAATGTTGGGATGTTTTTAAAGGATTAGAATTCAAAATCACTTTAATGGTACATGCACAACATAGTATAGCATAAAGAGTCCATTATAATATTAAAAAATAAAAATTTGTCTTGTTAAAAAATAAGTGTTTTTAATTAGTTATTAGTTCGGTGGTATAATTTTAAGAGCAGAATATTTTTTATACATAAACATTTTACCATGATATATTTTAAAAATTAAAGGAAAAAATAATGGATGGAAAAATTTGATAATTATTTTCGACAACGACCCAATGTGTGTTGTGTAATAATTTTTGTTACTATGTTATATTATGCAATACTAGCTTTCCCGACAGACGTTGTCTTGTAGTAGTCCTTACTAAAAATATTGATTTCAAATTTGTAATTTATACAAAAATACGTTTGAATGTTAAAAAAATGTTTGTGAAAGATTGAGAGAAATTCTATAAAAAAATCTGTGTATCAATGTTTTGAAAGTCAATGGTCGTCAAGTAAATAAAAAGGTTTCATTTTTTTTTTTTTTTTTAATAAAAATGAATCTGTGCTCACTCGAAGTGAACACAAATACACTTTTGACATCTTTCACAGTAAGCAAATGCTTGTGTCGTGAAAGCAGAAAATGGTCGACACGGCCGGGATTCGAACTCACGATCTCCGCACGCAACAGTGCGAAAGCCGGCGTCGTATCTAATAAAAAGATGGCCTGTAGCCTGATATAAGGTAAGGCACACCTCCCAATATTTTTATCGGAAAATATTATACCTACTAAGCCAGCCTTAGAAATAACAGTAGAAGACGGTCGTAAGCCCGTAGTGGTTTGTTCCATTTAAAAATCGAACATTAGTAATGAATTGTTAGAGTCATTAGTTGTTATTTTTTATTTAAAATATTATATACCTACCTACTTACTCAATATTTAAATTATTCAGTGTATGTTTACAAGATCATAATTTTTTTTTTTTTTTTTTTTTTAATTTATTTATTATTCATTATAAATTATTTTACACAATTATTTGTTACACATAAATCTCTTACGGCTATTTTACAATATTGTGTAGTCCATCTCGTCTAAAGCAACTTAATGCTTGAGCGACGAGATGGACTTTCTAAAACTAAATATTCACACAATTAATTATACCTATAGGTATTGTCAGCATTAAGTATACCCAATGATAGGCAAACATTTTTCCTTCTGCAATCAAGTACACATATGACACCAAAAGAAATGTTTCAAAAAAAAAAAAAAAAAAAAAAAAAAAAAGCTCCCACTAAACACCAGACACACACAAAACAACCATCAACACAAATACAACCACCCACAAATGGACAAGAGGACATGAAACAAGGATTTCTACGCAGAAATTGTGTTGTCGCAGGGGCTTCCACCCATCTTGTAATATTTTTTAATCTCAGCCACCATGGTCCTGCAATTGGACATCTCTCTTATTTTCTGGGGAAGTTGATTAAAATATACCTCACCCAGATAAGAGTAGTGGTGTTGGGCGAAAGTACTCTTCCTCCTCTTTTGTAAAAACTTATGTGTATTTCGAGTTCTGCTCTCTACAATAAAACAATGTTCCCTAGGCTCTTTTAAGATCTGAAGAGTTGCATATTTTCTGTATATATCTTGAAACTTTTGGACCTTAAATTCCTCAAAGACGCGCTCTGTGGGGTAATCCCTAGGTCTGTTTAGGATAATTTTTATAATAAGTCGCTGTGCCACTATTATTGGTTTCAGGGAGGTCTCATATGCTCCACCCCAGCCAACAACCGCATATTGCAATGTCGATTGGACCAGTCCATAATAAATACTGTAGAGCTGTCTCAGTGTAAAAAAGTTTCTAATCTCCCTAAAAATATAAAAAAGTTTTCTAACTCGCTTTACCACTGTCTCAATTTGCCCCTTCCATTTCATATTACGATCGATAGTGACCCCCAAATATTTTACTTCCTTTACGTTGTTGAGCACCTGGCAAGACGAGCAGTTCTCATCCAAACATTGTTCGGCATGCATTTTAATTATGAACTCCAAGGGGCAACCGCCAGCTACGATGGAGAAAGGCAGGACGTATGTTTTATCGCTATTCATGGTGAGGGAATTTACGTCCAGCCACCTTTTCATTTTCTTCACATCTTCACAAACTTTGTGCTGTAGGTCCTCCCAACTCCTTCCCGATACTACAAGTGCCATGTCGTCTGCATATGCTATCACTTTCCCATGAAGATTCAGCTTCATAATGCCGTTGATATATATATTAAACAGCAAAGGTCCTAATATTATGATTTTGTATATAATATGTTTAATGAAGTAGATATTATTTTTGAAAACTGTTAAAGTAGGTAAT
Organism: Mystacides longicornis; assembly: GCA_963576905.1. Taxonomy (NCBI): domain Eukaryota; kingdom Metazoa; phylum Arthropoda; class Insecta; order Trichoptera; family Leptoceridae; genus Mystacides; species Mystacides longicornis. Next base: position 2,372,246 of record OY756433.1, on the reverse strand, counting down.
TATATGAAATTATTCATTAGGTACCTATATTTAATTTGGTACCTGAGAGCCGACTTGAAATAACTTCGTTTTTTGGATGAAATCACTTATCCGAAGTATAGGTACATACGTCGCGCATATTCTATTCTATAAAATTGTTTTTATTTTTGGAACTAACACAAGATGGCACTCAAATCCGGAATTATTTCAACAATTAGGTACCTAAAACAAGAGTTGTATGAAATGTTTAACATTTTATCCGAAAATCCTAGGCTGCAATTAAAATACTGAAATTAAAAAAGAATATGATTTACGATTTGAAATTTTCCATTATTCAATTTTTCACACTACACTATACAATGCATCTAGGTACCTACCTTCGTAGATGAAATAATAATTGTTTTGGCTATTGAACACTGGATGAGCAGATTATTTACACCATCCATTATTCGAAGAAATGGAGCATGTTTTTCCTCATTTTCGGGATCCTCATGGGAGGAAGAACAGCGTTTTTTTCGGCCTTGTGACAGTTACCTAGCGTTCTTTAGGGCATATCCCAGTCATGTACACATCCCCTCCATAATTGAAGGTATTTGGTCATGTTATGGGGAGAAGTCGTCACAACTGCCTAGAATAGAGCACAGTGGAGAAATTTGTTGCCTCTCTATGACCGTAAGTGGGATCTGAAAGGGAGTCCTGATTGATTAAAGTTATAAGATAATAAGCAACTTTTATAAGCAAGTTTATCTATCAGCAACACTATTTCCATCGCGTCATTCCTATCCAGACCGACTTTATGTAATTTTGTATCAAATGTCTCATTAGTAGTCATTTTAACTCTCTTACTTCTTCTTGTCTTAAGATTAAACAAAAAAGTTCTTCAATAAAATGATGAATTTAGGAGACATTCGTAGAACATGATCAAGTTGCTTAAGTCTGCCACAGAGAATTAACTTGATTATGGAGGGCTGTATGGTTGGGCTGTATGGTCAGTCGTTCTTATGAATTATTATGCCGTCTTTTTCCAGAATCCGTAAAACAAGATTTCATCCATTCTTAAAGACTTGCATTTAACAAAGCACCAGAGATGATTTTAGATAACTTCAACTTGACAGGAATCAACATATTATCAGTCTACAGAGAAACGCTACGAATTCGATAGCACTACTGGTCATATAGCCTTGCTTCCAATGTGCTTGGCTTCAAACCCTTCCTGTGCTTCGTTGGAACTCCCAAATCCTTTGCAGAAACTGTGCCTTTTGATTCATCATTTTGTATTCTGTCAGTCTGTGCCTGATGTCCAGTCTTGTTCTTACCCCCAGGTATAACGAATCTTTTGGCGATCCCCGATGATGGCATATTGATTTGTATTTGATCCATCTACTCTACTTAATCTTCTCCTTATTCCTTCTTTTTAGATCTACAATCTATTTAAAAAGCGCTCAAATCGGGCTCATGTGGTAATGAAGTTCAACTTTCTCTCCGTCTTTTTGGGGAACTTGCTGGTGGCCGGCGTCCATCTGGGATCCCATGCATCACGACCTTGGCAATTCTGTTGTTTTTCATCCTTTCTACATGGTTTTTCCTGAACCTTCTTCTCTGTCTACTCCATCTTACGATGTTGTATTCATTCAAGTTCTTCGTATCTGATCATTGGGGACTCTGTCTCTTAGTCTACTCATTAACATGCATAACAGACCCTGGAAACTTCGTTAAACTTATTTGGTACATGTTTTGTATCCAATACATTTTTCAATACTCCCTGATCCAGGATGTTTTTTCAGCTGTTGCATACCTTCCTCGAAAAAAATAACCGCATTAATGCGAGGGGCTACTGTAGGCACAGGCCAGTACAATTTTGCGAGTGAGTATTTTTACCCAGGTGTATGGTGGAGCAATGTCTGTACGTGCGCATGGACGCTAAGCCTTTCGGAATCCCCTGGACGTCAGCCTGATATCCTCGGCCACCGTCAGTCCAGAACGCCTATTCATAATACCCTCATGAAAAGGGCCATCCGAGTGTCAGATGTCGGTTCGTTTCCTGAGATTATGTCCTTGAAATTATTTAATATTTGAAACAATAATGCTAATCCTAACTTTTTTGTCAATATGTTTGTCCGATCTTCTTGACATTATTTTGAGATGTCTTATTGAAATGTTTGATAGAATGTTATATTATACCCCACAAAGTTGTATTCACTCAAATTATAGCATCGCTCTGTTTTTTTTTTTGTAGTTGCAAGTCCATCTACATGGATGCCGGTTCTTAAGATGTCACTTGGGCCTTTTCTGTGGTAGTTTTCCGTTTTAGTTTAGTTAGTTTTCGGTCAAGATTTTCTTAGACTTGTGATAAGAAAGCACATCTCAGTCGCGTTTTGTACATTCTTTTCAAAATTCGCTATGAACTCTGATAGTAAAAATATTGAACTACACCAAAGTTCACTTTTAGTCCCATCCTCGTCATGAAACGCATAGTATAAAGTCTCCTTTATTTTTTTATTTTATATCATACATTTATTTTTTTTATACTTTAGTATACATTTTTTATTTATTTTTTATTTATTCAAACAAAATTCTCCAGTCAGCTCTAGGCTGGTATAAGGAGAACAAAATAATCAGGTATAACAAATTGTTAAAAATCTTTTCACAAAAAAAGAAAAAACACACAAAAAAAATACACAAAATAGTCAACTAACTTTTTTTTTTTTTTTTAAATAAAGTCTGAAGTTAACAATAATAACGTATAAAATATAGATTCAAAATAAATAAAAAGTATACATAGGTAGATGCATTAAATAAGCACATTTTACACATAAAAATTACACAAACTCATACAAGGCAAATCATGCAACGAATTGGGTCGAAAACGAATCCAAAATATTGAAAATCAAGGTCAGTAAAAAAAAAACCTTTAGTATGTCAAAAGGCATGATTCGACACAACCAAACAAACATGTTAAAGACAAAGGTTAAACTGAGCCAGTAATTCAAAAAAGATATATGCATATTGTTATTCGATAATAGGCTCAAGATCTGGAAGTGTGAACTGTGGCAGGGGGCTGGTGGAAAATGAAAATATGTAAACTTAACTTATATTAAATTTGAGCAGTCTCGCTGCGATTGTTAAGTATCAGTCTTTAGCCTCCCTACAAAATGTTTCAGGTTCGTGCTTTGCTTAATTACATTACATTAATTATATAAAAATAAAAATTGCATGTTTTATACAAACACAACATAAATAATCAACAATTAAGTGCTTAACGACGCCGGCTTTCGTACTTTTTCGTTGGAAGTCGTGGGTTCTAACACAGGTACCAACCATTTTTATATTTCAGTAGCTTACTGCGAAAGAGTCAAATATTGTATTTGTGTTCACTTTGAGTGAGCACAGAATCATCTATATCTTTTACCCGTGAATAAAAATCTTTGTGACCATTTATACGAAAAACGCGCGGACGGAGGAGTATGAAAATGCGCACGCTTATAATTTATATAGAGGAGTGGCGAATGCTAATATATTTTTATAATAATTATGCATAAAAAATAGATTAAATTAAAAAAAGAAACACTACTGTAATGTTGTGCATTTGATATACTTGCTCACACACACAGACTACTTACAAAGATCATCACCTTCATAGAAACAAATGTAAAATGAAAAGCACCTCATAATGAGCGCTGAAAGCTCTTTGAGGGCGATATATTTGAAATCGATGATCAACATTTCAAAGTTGTGAAATAGCGCTCGCTCAGTCTTTGACAATGGAACCTCAATAAAGTTCAAACTTATAATTTAAATTAGTTATGGTTGAATTTCGAACACTAGTTTTAAATACAACAAATAGGGTGAGGGTGAGTATCGCAATAAATGCGGTCTCTTACAACTTACCCATTATAATAATAAACGGTACCTGGTAGACCAATCGTGACTGCTTATGTCATCAAAAAAATAAAAAAAACAAATAAAAAACATTTTTTGAAAATGAAATGACATTCTTGCAAAGAATGTAAATGTTACTAACCATTACCGTCATTTTCGATACGTTAAAACTAGAATAATAGCACCACGGGCTCCCCGACTTAGCGGCGGGTATCACCGCTAGTAATTGTTGTATTCTGATTATAATATCTCTGTAGTCCGGCAGATTTTATTACATTTTTTGACGTTGCCGGAATGAATTATTATTTTATTTCGCCAGGGATTTTTGTGCTTTCACGATAAACGTTCCCCACATCTCCCTAATCCCTTAATTTCTCCTTTTCATCTCTGCCAGCAATCCTCCACCTGTGGTGCTATCATATAATCAGGTATTTCGAATGTTTATCGTTGTTTATGCTGAAAATAGAAGCAGCATTTATCTGCTGCATAGCTATAATCTCTTCAGCAATATACCTAGTCATGTCAATAAATATAAGGAATTAAAGAAATGAATTTTAAGTGAAAAGCTTTTAGCTATTTTCCATAGGTTTTCATATTTTTTACCCTAAATGGTCACATGATGCTTCCAAAATCTTAAACCCAATAATGCACTAGGGATGCAATTTAGCCATATTTAGTAAGGGTAGGTACCTACTCTTGATGATTTGTGATTTTTGCTATTAAATAAGCTATTAATACCCTATGTACCGTTAAGTGGGGTTTCAAAAGCAGTATTGATTGATTAATTATCTTTGTATTGGAAGTGAGGACTGTTGTTTGATATTAGTGGATACACAAGCTTATATCCCGATGTTATAAAAGTGAAATTATGCAGGAAATTTGATTAAACATGAATTACAATAGATTCACCACAAGATTGTTTAGTAAAAAAGATCCTAATGACAGCCAACATTTACGCCTCGAATCGAAAATAGAAATTCGCACAGTATGGGTCACGTGACCTCCGCCATTTTTAAGTCTGCTGTCACTGCGATGTATTGTTGTTTGTACTGAAAGTATTGTAATGTTGTATTTGAATTTTGTTTTCTCAATTAAATAAAGTTAATTTTGTGGCCCCAAATTGTTATGTTTACAACTATTTGAAATGGCGGTCACCCCTCTGTTGAGCGTTTTACAGATCCGTATGAGTCTGCCTTGATTTATAATATCTGGTTATTATATTTTTACTGTTATCTTGCAACAATTTAAAAATGACGAAGTCCGACACACGGTGACGGGTTACAATTATGTACGTAGATTTACAACAAAACATCCTGTGGCTATAGACTAAAGAAACAATCCTACTACATTTTGATTGTCACAACAACAATACACACACAAGGAGAGAAAACAAAGTTAAACAAAGAGAGAGAGTGGATTAGTTTAACTACAAATCTTAGTTAAATAAATCTTAGTTTAGTTTAGATAATACGACACAATAATACAATATATAGGTACGACACACATTACTTACGAACTAAGATAATATTTACCAAGCTCGATTTACTCATAGTTACACTGTATCGCTATACTCCCCTGCTAAGTAAAAACACAGTAACTTCCTAAGAGAGAGCTAATTTCTTATGTTATCGCATCAAGCCTTAACGGCTGAACCGATTTCCCTTATTCTTTTTTGTCGTGTTTGCTTTTGCCAAGAGATGGTTCTTATGAATGAAAAAGTTGAGGAAGGTTCGCAGAACATTAGAAAATTAAAGAAATCTCGAAAAGTAAGTACCTAACCTTATTAGTACCTACCTACCATACAGGTAGGTAGTGATTCCAATTTTGAAATTTTGACAGGAACTCTCGGTTGTTAGGTAGTTGGTGCGATTGACAGAATGAGAATGGAAAATAAATGGTTTAAAACAGACACATCGGTCGGAATTACATTAGTCAAAAGATAACTAATTCTCCATACAAATTCGAATTCAATATTCATAGCAAAGAACACCGAACAAAGTCTGTCGGGAATGCTAGTACAAATTAAATATGTCAGAATTGCAGTCCAAGTTTAAAATTATATTTGAGTAGGTACCCATGATTTTTTTCAAATATGTACCTATCGTGAAAAATTTGTCAAACAATGATAAATATCTCATTCAGCTTACTAATGGAAAACATATTTCTGAAATTAATAAACTTCTAAGTAGGTAGGTATATATCTTTTTGTAGGGTTAAATTTACATTTTTGAGACCACTTATGTAAGTAAAAACGTAGCATCACATGCACTTAGGTATCTACCTACATAATGTAGTTAGTAGTTTATTTTGTAGGCGTGAGTCTAAAAGACAAAATAAGAAACGAAGAAATAAGACGCAGAACTAAAGTCATGGACATCATGGACCTTGTTGCTAAACAGAAATGGCAGTGGGCGGGACATGTCGCCAGACAGGGATGGGCGATGGGCACCCAGAATCCTGAAATGGAGACCATGGGATAAAAGAAGAGGAGTGGGCCGACCCCAAAAAAGATGGGCCGATGATATTATCCCAGTCGCGGGCAGAGGGTGGATAAGAAAAGCCCAGGATAGATGAGAGTGGAAAGGAATGGAAGAGGCCTATATCCAGCAGTGGAGAGATGGCTGAGGAAGAAGAAGAAGAAGAAGTAGGTATTTATTACTCGTATTTTGACGTATTTGGGTTCAGTTCAGGTTAATTGAAAAAATACAATATGTTCAATTTGTAAATTTTATTAAAATTGTGAGTAGATATTTATTTATATTCAGACATTCAAAATGCTGACTTCATCAATAAAATTAATGTTTTGCAGCATATTCTTAATAAAAATTTATCTATTTACTTACTAGAAAATTCACATTTTCTTTCAAAGAGCTAAAATATTCATTTGATAATGACATACCTAATGACTTTTTAATGTTTCACTTTAACTGCTAAAACCAACGACTTGACACTTTTACTTTTTAAAGAGTTTCAAGTCAATCGATTGGTAATAAAGAAACAGGGTACAAAAAAAGCAAAACATTAATTCACTTTCAAGCTTAATATTTTATTCAGTCTGAAGGCTTGGCGTACGGAACAATACAATTTGTCAGACGCCCATAAAGGTTAGGGTTGTTACGAATCGCTTTGGTTTCCTTGCAACTTAAGAGGTAGCGACATTTTTATCATCCCTTTCGCGTGGAACTTTTGAGAGCTTCGCCAATCGCACGGCGAAGTGATGATTACGTTCTCCGTCTTCTGTATAAGATTATTTTTGATCCCTCCACTCCTCTGTACCTTAAGGAAAGATTCACATTCTTACACCTACATGGACTCCCGCTGGAGTCAGCGTCGAACAATCTTCTGGCTATCCCGCCACATTACTCTGGCTACTACACGGAATCTTTCACGGTGCATGAATCGAAATTGTGGAAATATCTCCCACTACAATCTGTTCTTCCATTTACTTGATGTATATGAAATTAAACTCTTGCTGATGGGAAAATTGGATGATCGAAGAGGCCTTGGCCGGGGGTAAATATTGTGGATGCGCAAAATGTGAGAATGGACCGGAAAAGGAACGGTGCCACGGTGGAGGAGTTATTCCGTCTGATGAAACTAGATACGGCACAATCAGAAAAAGAAGAAAAAGCCTTCTTAAATCATGGGCTTATTCTTTTAAGGTAACACTTTCGTGGATATCTATCAACTATCATCAGTTGCTGGCGTTAGAAACAAAACTCTTACCTGTCTAAAAAAACCTGTGATGTACACGACAGAATCTTTGGTTGATACTTCCAGAAACAAAAATGTTTTATTTGCATAACCGAAATGGAAGAAATACTTTCCTCCATCAAGGCATCAGATATTATGCAATGTAGACAACATCGAAAGATGGACACTTGATGGGGTGATGGGATAGTTTTAATGGCACATATTATTATTTTATTATTATTTTATCTCCCATAGGCCCCTTGCTAGGCATCCGTGTTCATTTAAAATACTCGTATTACAGTTCACAATATATAAAACAGGAGTATATCATTATACAAAATTAATACAGAATTGGCAAAATTTGACAAATTTAAATATGAATGTTATTTAATGCCAAAGGAATGTAGAGTCCCATTGGCAATTCGTCAATGTACAGAGCTATAGACATTTCTTATATTAATAATAATAAAATATCACTTTTTTATACAAAGATGTCAGTATAGCCGGCGGAACTATTATGACAATGCAATATTATAGTTGCAGTAGTGACAAGAACAGCATTTTCGACATGATACCTTTTATACATATAACCTCTCTCTGGAAACGTACAAAGTTAGGCGATTTTTTAAGATCAGAGGGAAGGCGATTATGTAGCCTCGCCCTCATGCAAACAAAGCTCTTCGCCAGTCTATGCTCAATAGGCCTTAGAAGAGTTTTATCCGCGTGTTGTGGTAATGAAATTTTAAAGTAGAACACTTTCGAGCAATCCGCCCTGAAGAATGAAAATCGTCGCGTTTAAATCGTCGTGTTTGTACGGCAACCTTTATCTGTAGCGTTTCTACGGTGTGTTCATTATAGAGCCGTCACGAGACTGTTTCGCTTGGCATTTCGATTTAAGTCATTCATTATGAATTATTGAAACCTAAATCAAATTAGTTCATCAACCACGCAATGCCTCGACAATAGCGGGCCTCCATACAATGGCTGATGGTTGCTTCAATGGAGGGGGTGGGGCGAGTCTGCTTAAGGATGAAGACAGGGGTAGGAGACGCGATTCATCTACTTAGTATGGAGTCTAAACTGTGGCAGTATTATTATGCTACTTTCTTATAATAAAGAGACATTTTAAAATCCTATAATATAATTGGTTAGTTCGTCCGTAATTTGGTAGTACCAAAGAAATACTCCCCACCCCACGCGAAATTTTTTTCATATTTAAGAAAACAAAAACAATTCAATAACGGGATTTTTTTTTCATATATAGGCTAACGCTATAATCTTTTAAATAAATCAAACATAATACATCATACATGAGAGATCATCAAGTTGCGGAGAGAGAAACCTTCTCAACATTCAACAATAGAACAGCCACACTGTCTCAATAGATGGTCAGCTTTTGAAGATAAAATTTAAGGTACCTACCTAATAATTAATTGTCTTTAGTATTCGCTGCATTTAATTTATAAAATATTTAAAAAAAATGGAGCGCTATTTCCCTAGGTCATATCATTCACGCATGAACTGCTGGACCAGTTTCGCTAATCCCTTTTTAGTTGTGTTCGCTATTGTCATGAGAAGGATCCTGTGAAAGAAATAAATAAGCAAATTGCGTGGAGCGTTATTACTTTTGACAATATAAACTTTTCTTATTTTTATTTTAATTAACGTTAGACAAACTCTGCGTTGATTGATAGTTGGTGCAATATGCAGGATGAGTAGGTACTGTAAACATCGTTAAAAGCAGATGCATTGGTCGGAAACATACTGTAAGATATGTAATAATTATTATTCCATCATTATAAAAATTCGAATCCAACATTCATTTTGAGTTCAATATCCATTCCAGAAAGCTAGCTTCAAAAATAGTGAGATAGATTCAGATATTTTTAAAAGTTAGCTCTTGCAACCGTTCTAATTCCAGTCCAGTCATGAAAATTGCATCTTAACCCATATCCAAATCTATTTTATGATCAGATTCTTCGAGAAATTCTATTAGAATCGTAAAGCATCACAAATTGAGACGTTACATTAGCGATATTAATCTTCTAAAAAGTGTTCCACCTAGATCCGGACTTGTCTGGTATCATATCGGTTTGATGTCCAGCCGGACCATTATTTGTCCGGGATGAACGGGAATGATTTGTCAAGATACGGGTTATTAATTGCCCCGCGCCATCTTTTGATATCTCAAAAGATATTCGCGGTGCATTTCTAGTTGTCACAACACTGCAACTGTCTGAATCGTGCATAAAATCTGAACTAGTTCTCGACTGCAGTCGTTTAGATCCACTTGATAAAATGTAAATAAATAGAAACCAAAATTATGGTCAGACGGAACTTCCTATTTATGGCATCTTTTCCAGTCAATCGGTTATATCAAATACCTATAAGCCAGGCCTTCTTCGAGTAGATATTATTTCAAGTAAAATACACAAGCTGCATTTTTTTGTCCGAAACATCATTTACGATAAATTTTTATGTAGGTGTTATAAAATAGAGTATAAATAGGTACCTACCTATCTACAATTAAAAAAAAAACAATTATGCCGCAATGTTATAATTTTATGTGTAAAAGCGTAATAAGTAGGTAAGTTCTATTGCAGGTATATAATGAACGACTCAAGCGCGCTTGACGTACAAGATTCGTGTAAATCCGATTTACAAAATAATTATATATGAAATATTAAAAAAAAATACATTTTTATGATTAACTAGCTTTCCCGACAGACGTTGTCCTGTGGACCAGAGGCGGTCCTTTCATAGTGCACTGCACCTCCAAAAACAAAAAATAAACTAATAAAACAATTAATAGCATTAAAATATCAATTCTAAAACATCCATATTTCATTCGAATTCAAAGCTCAGGCGGGTTCAACGCGAGAATATAATAATATGTGCCCAATTTTGTTTACTTTGTATGAAAATTATCTAAAACGCCTGAAACGGTGTAGTAATAATTTTGTTGATAAAATTTTCATAGATGGCGTGGTTGGACATCTATTCCATACTAACTTTAATGTTTTATGCATTTTTTTCAACATTTTATTTGTTAAATTCTGTTATCAGGAGCAGAGAAGAATTCAATAAATCAAACATCGAAAGAATCTGTTCAGCCGATCTCGAGTTACAAGTGTTCGCACTAACCCGACTTTCATTAATATATTAGATGTTGAGTTTGGTTTCTCTCTCCGTAACTTCATGATCTCTCAGGGTTGATGAACTAATAATTATTACCTGATGCACGAAGTTTCATATTTTGGTTCGGTTCAGAGGTGATTGATGGCGCAATGGTATCAAAACAGTCGACGGCTTTCGTACTTGCAGTGTATTGAAAGTCGTGGGTTCGAATTCAGGGGCCGACCATTTCCACATTCACGTTAGTATGAAATATGTCAAAAGTGTACTTGTGTTCACCTTGAACGAGATCAGATTCATTTATAAAAAGATTGACCGAAATGTTATCATCTTTAAGAAATACAATTAATTTACAATATTATAAATTGCAATTTATAAAATTTGAAGCCTTTGAAATTTCTCTCTTTTACTGGAAATCTTACGTCATGGAGAATTATAAAAAAACTAAATTGTGATAAAGTTGTTAAGTATAACAAATTTACTAACAGTACCTATGTAAAAAAATATGAAATCTGTAAACAAAGATTTTACCTACAAATTCTAGATTTGATAGTAGAGATTACAATAATTTGTGTACAATGTCGGATACCATAAAAATGTAATAAATTTGAATAAAGAACACAAATATTATAATCATAGAAAAAGAAAATTTTCGTAATAAAATGTCGCCTGTCATTGTGTAAGAAATGCCTCGTCTATTCGTGAAATTGGTCATTGTTATCCAAAGGCAATGTAGAAATGAAATAATAATCACTGCTCTTTTTGAAATTTTAAAAGGTGCAAGAAATTTCATTAGCTACACACATAAAAATAATTTCTCCATCATGGTTTTGTGTGTGTGATCAGAGGAGTGACAAAATGTCACTAATATTGTCCAGAGAGTTACGGAGCTGAAGTGGTCGTGGGCTGGGTATGTGGCAAGAATGACAGATGGCAGATGGACCAAAATATGTTTACCGTGGCGTCCATGGTAAGAAAGGAGAAGCAGGTGCAGGACAATGATGAGATGGAGTGACGACATCGTGGCTTGCGCTAGTTTTGGCTGAATGAGGAGGGCACAGACGAGAGAGAGAGATGGCGACAATTGGGGGAGGCCTATGTTCAGAAATGGACGCGAGAAGGATAAAGAAGAAGAAGAGGAAGGTTTTGTGTTGTTCTTTCTTTAATATAAGACAGAGATTACAGAAAAAAACTGATCCAACTTGATGTAAATATTTAACAATCTAGCAACCCGATAATCGTATTTGTTTGCTGCTAAAACGAATGAAACTCTGGACCGTATTATTTGTAAGCGACAAGACCTTGTAAAGATTTTTCTTCAAAATTTATTTGTGTAACGTTTGTAGGTTGTTTTTATGGATAGAAAAAGAATGGTAGTTCGTTCTTGTTGCCTACCCTGCCAGAGACAAGGAAAGATGAGTGAAAAAAGTGTAATCAAAGGGCCTGTTTTTGCAGTGCTACAGTCGCATAGGTACGTTAAGTGATGACTTTCAGTATAGATTAATGTCATAAAATTACATACCCTTTTAATATCATAATATTCTTCATTCAACTTCATTTTTATTCTGATTATCATAACATTTCATATCCTGGCACCAAATACATGACAGCAGTCGCAGTCTTTAAATTTGATTGCTCTCTTATTCTCAATAATTTCCAACTTTTTTCTCAATACTTCATTAATTATTGAATATCTACTTGTCAAGTCCATCTCCTCCCCACAATGGTAGAGGTGATGGGCTCACGCTGAGTGCGGCGGCGTATAGCGTCGTGATGCGGTGGTACCATCTTTCGCCCAGAATTCTCCTGAGGCACATCATTTCAAAAGCAGAGATTTTTTTGTGCCTGGGCTTTGCACACCCATATAGGAAAATGGGCAACACACACGCATCTAACAGTTTACATTTCGTCTCGCTTTTCAAATCACATACCATATTCGAGAATTAAAAAAAAGAACAATGTTAAATATTATTTATTGTTGTCCTTCGGTTTCGTAAAAAAAACAATTCATAAAGAAAATAACAGCGATTTTTAAAGGAGTTATCATGCTCACACCTACTGCAATTTTGAATTAGGTACAATGTTACACTACTTGTACCTCACCTACAAAACAAAACCAACACGGTTGACTGCTGATTGATTCTTCGCGAATAATGATGTATTATTATTTTCAATTCTACCTCGACTTTCAATAGACGATATTTTCTATATCATGCCATTGTGTTTTGACTGTTAAAAGCACAACTCGCATGCTACTTAGGGATGTTAAATAATAAGTCAATTGTTATTGTTACGATACTGGTGACTTTTGGTTAATTCATTAATAAAATAACGGTGTACTTATAAATTTATTATAGACAACTTATTTCCAGTTAGTGCTTTTTCAACATTTCTATTACAAAAACGTCTAAGCCTTAAGATTTACTTTTAGTAACTGGGAGGAGGTCATAAGCATTGCGCAAGTTCGAGCGCAATGAAGAGCTCTTGTTGCCTCCCTATGCCCCTGAGTGGGGTTCAAAGTTAGTTTTTTTATTGATTGAGCATTTATTTCTAGTTTCTTTATTAATCACTTTACGTTAACAACGTTCGACATTAGTAGATGGTAATGTTCAAATTGCAAAAACCCCCAGTCGTGAAAAATTTTCAACATGTCGCAAAATAGTGCATTAATTTAGGGTGCTTAACCCCGAACACCTTTTAAAAAATAAAAGGTCTTCTATTCGCAAGAGTCCCTGGATATTTTTAATTCCTTGGGTTCGTTTGGAATGCGAGATGAAGAAAAATAATGTTTTGAGCACGAGTATACAAACCAGGAAATAATAAAATGGAAAAAAAAATGTTTGAATTATCAATTAGGCTTGTCTGAGTTTGTTTTGAGTAACATTAAAAGCAAATAATCATTTGTCGTGCATTGGGGATCAATTAGCATACTGAACTACAAGAATGGGTCGAAGCCATAAAGAGAATTATGTAGGTATTGCATTTTACGTCATAAAGAAAGATATTTTGAGATCATACATTTCATAACTACTTATTAATTTCATAACTACTTTACGAGTCCAGACTTCAGATTTTGCCATTTCACATAACGCCTTTTAACCCCAACAGTTCAGAAAAGGCACCAGAAATAATAAGCCTCAGACGCCAGGGGAGGGGGTTGGTTCAGATAGCTGACGTCCCCCCTGTTATTGCGAAGCGGACGGCTCTCGTTGCTTCCCTATGCTCCTGAGTCCCCACTAAAATAAACAGGGAGAATGAATGAATGTTCATCGTTTAACGCACTTTGAAACACCAGCTGATATTATAATAGCCTAGATAGCTAGGTAATATATTAATAAGTACGCGAAGGGAAACTTTGTGACCCATTTTTACGAAAATTGTATGGACGGAGGAGTATGAAATTTCGCATACGTATAGTTTATAAAGAAAGTGAGAAGCAAACGCTAATATTTTCTAAAATAATGCATACAAATACATTAAATAAAAAAAAAGCATTACAAAATACTACTGTAGTGTTGTGTATTTAATACACACACTTCGATGTATTTCACATTGACACAGACGCATATATTGTTTAGTTTATCAGTGTTCAAATTGAGAATAGATTAATATTGTTTGTTTTTAATAATAAAAGAAAAAACTTTGTTCAAATCAATAATTTGACGTATCCATGTCGTCATTGTTTTTTAAAGAAAATTATGAAGTTAGCGTTCGCTCAATCTCTGACCTAAACTAACTCTTGTTATTTTTCAAGATCTCTGCTGTAATCAGCCCTTTTTAGTATAGGTACTTAGGTGAATGAATCTGTCCACCGTACAGACGCATAGGCAAAACACACTCATTTACAAACAAAACAAACACACCAACACAGATTTTTATATCAAAGATAAGAGGAATAATAATTCTTCTTGTTGTCATGACATTGGTCTAATTTTAAACCAGAACAAAGTGTATTCACCTCTGTCATCCAATACACGTATTATTTCATAACCATCGTCCATTTTACGTCATTTTATTTACTGCGGCTATCTTGACGTCATCGTCTCTTTACGTCTTCAAGTGAATCACATGATTATAATGTAAAGTCATTATGTTCTATTTGCATAGCAAAAATGAATTCGGATGATTAGGTACAATGATAAATTATTTAGTTTCTTTTATTTTTGTAATTTATTTGTTTTTTTTTTTTTTAAAGAATGATATCAGATGTTTGTCTAAATAATCAAAACTGATAATGAATAGGTGCGTAAGTGAAGTATTTTAGAGTGTTACTTGCTTGCGCATATTATGATCTTAATGTTGCGTCTGTTTGAATTAGAGTGCGCATTTGTATGTATCAATTTGTGATTTGTATTATGAAATGTTTTTTTTTTTTTTTCATTTTTAATACCAGTTTAAAAAATAATGCCTTTTAACAATGGAGGGAGCCACATTCTTCCAATATGCTCGATCTTAAGAAATATGTAGGTATAAACAAAACCATTTCATATCATGTCAAAATATGATGAAATTTCATAGAATGTCAAAATGTGATGAAACTTCATATAGATAATGTCAAAATATTATGATGAAACTTCATATAATGTCAAAATATCATAAAGTTTCACATCATGTCAAACCATGATAAATCTATCTACCTACGGGGCAAATAATAATTATTTTCTTAGATCAAATTGATCTAGGTAGTTAGTCGAGAATTATCTCAAAGGCGATTGAACAACATTGAACACAAAAACACAATACATATTGAACACAAAAAAAATCTAACTAGTGAGTCAAGGTACATAAGTATGTACCTACCTACAGAAAATCTCCATATGACGACACATTTTCAATCTGGTTCTCATAAATAATTCTACTACATTTAAAAAAAATGTTCATGTATAATTACTACTGCCATCAGTTGCTCTCCTTTAGAAACTTTTATTTTATATCCATCTATTACTGCAAGTCCTCACTTCTCATGTCGTGTCGGATCCGATTTTTATCCGGGGGTCGTAGCCTCGATTCCCTCTCAGCAGTTTTGGATCAATTTTTGTGGAGACGACAAAAGTCGGATAGAGATATTGTATATAGCTCCATATAAAATATTCAGCCAACAATGTATACGACATAATATGTGACATACGACAATAATATGTGGTCGATTTCTTTTAGAGATAAAATAAGTCTTGTGTTGCTTGAGTAAAATGTAAATTTTTTTTTTGAGCTTTCTCTATGTGAATATACAAAGAGTTCCATAAATAGAGTGGCTTATAGGAAGAAAATTCACTTTAAATTTGTGTCCAGTTTGGTGGGAGGGACGGGAGGTGTGCGGGTGATGTTCCAATTGTGTTTAAATAATGCGCCAAAAACATTCATAACGATGACTTAGAAAATTTTAATTTTCGATATAAATGACTTATACTGCGAATGTAATGGAATTCAACCTTTTTACTTAGTGCATTGTTTATATTTCAGTAGATGTTTGTTTACTATAGTAACAAACTGTTTACTAAGCAACAATGTTATTATTATGTTGCTATAGTGTCGATACATTGATATGCAACATGGATAACTGCATTTTTGACAAAACGATTTACCTAATGATGGTATAAAAATTCGGTATTCTTTGGTGAGAGGTGTGCGGGTGATGTACCAATTATATTATTATCTTTCTTAAAATGTACTGAACGAATTGTTGAAAATTTAGATGGTAGCCAAGTTTCTTCACTGCGATCTTTTTGAACCAGTTTGATCCACTCTTCTCTTTTTTCATTCCCTATTCTCGGGAACCTATGAAAGAAAACCAAATGATAATATCACGTTGTACACTTACATTTCAGTACATCTTTTAACATTACTGAATCAAATCAATCAAAACTCCCTTTGAACTCCACTTAGGAGCATAGGGAGGCAACAAGAGCTCTCCATTGCGCTCGATCTTGCACAATGCTTATGACTTCCTTCCACACCAAGTCCATTTCCCTCAGCTCTGCCTCGAAGGAACGGAACACGGTATTAGAGGGTCTTCCACGTCTTTCAGAATATATAAAATGAAAAAATGCCTTAATAAATTATAAAGAAAGATGGGTTTGTCCATGATAGTATTAGCAACGTTCAAAATACTATTCTCTATGCAGAATTGAGTAAGAATGAGAATTGTATACTCATGATAATGATTAAGACAAATCGAATCAACGTATATTGGTATTACTACTGGGAGAGAGTAATGATTTTTTTGATATTATAATATGATAAGAGATAGCGGGAGCATTTTGGTAGAATAAACTTCACAGGCTACTTATTTAAACCATAAAATGGAGAGAAAGAAATACTTAAGTTTGGTAAAAAAAAAGAAAACTGTGGAGCACTGAGTACAAAAAACCTAAAATGATAAAAAAAATATGGAGGAAAAATATGGAAAAAAGGAGTGAGTGAACAAAAATATCAGTAAATATTCTTTGAAAAGTTGTTCCATGTTGGTTAATATTCTTCATTTAATTAATAAGTCTCAATTCTCTTGAAATAAATAGACAATTATTATTATCTTGTGTTGAAAATAATTTTATCCTTATTTGACTTTATTCTTTCTTCTTCATTATTATTATTTGATCAGTACTATTGTTTTATGATTTTCTCTGGATTTTAAACTCAGGCAAAAAACATTTCTTGTGGGATACGATTGCCGGTAATTTCGAAAAATAAAAGAAGTTATTCCATATCTTAAAACTTAAGCTTACTGTGAAAGAGTCAAAGAGTATATTTGTGTTCTCGAGTGTGCACATATTCAGTTTAATTAAAAATATAGGTATTTAATTCATTCCATCCCGAAAAGTGACTATTTCGGAGTTACCCAATTTACATATTAAGATATCGATGTGTCAAATAATATTGACATATGTAGACAAATTTAAAATAATATATTATTCATAATGAAATGAAAAAAAAACATGTAATAAATTGTACTTACCGATGAAAAGATATAATATTGTCACCTTTATTAACTTTTATTGCATAATTGGTGCAGTATCTCATTACACATGAGGGCATTTTGAGCAATTATTATGTAAGCAACACGATGCGGCACCTAGCAACGTCTGTGACAGACTGAATTCATAAAAAATCGCAGCTGTTAACTGCCTCAATTTGAGGACAGATAAAATACAAGGCAAGTAAGCCGCTCTATTTATGGAACTCTTTGTGAATATATTTAAATAAACCTTAGTAGGTACCTATACTTTCACAATTTGCACTTAAATCTATCAGTACAACACTCAAATTAACCCAAAAGGCAAATTAATTTTTATTTTTTATTAATAAAAATACGTTTAAATATGTACAATAATCAAATAAACGACAGCACAAGATACAGTATTCCTCCATAAGCAACTTAATGCTTGAGCGGAGGTATTTTTTTTTTACCAAACAATAATGAACAAAAATCAAATCAAAACTTTCCTCCACACACATAATATAGTGATAATCGAACAATAATAATTGGTCAACTCGGCAATATTTATTATGGTGCGAAAATTCGGCAGATGTGCGAAATAAAAGCATTTAATATATTACTAACTTATACCCGTCTTGCTTTACGTTTTTGATTCCGATTGTCAGGCTTGATCGGTAGGTAATTAAACAGGTTCTAGTCTAGCTTCCCATTGCTTAACAGACCTCTATTACTGACATAAGCACAGAAAAAGAAGAATGACACTTTTACAATTTTTGTTTTACCGACCTCATAATATTATACGAACCTACCGACATAATTTGCAAGTTTTCATAGAGATAGCTCTATGGTTTGAATCTTAGCTACATTCCCTAAACCCTCTAATGTGTGATAATTAATTAGGCATTCCACCCATAGAGGGTGATTTGTATAAAAGCCGCTGTCAAACTTCAAAATGGAGAAATCATTTTGCTAATTTTTTCATTAAATCTATTTATTGAGAATAATAAGATTTGAATAACATTTATATGTATAACAAATCAATCTACAATTATTTTATTACATTTTCATACCGTAATACCAAGATTCCATTCAACGTTTACATGAGTAATTTTGTTTCCAAAAGATGGCTTACTGTCTTTTTGAGAAATTTGTATGAAGATCCTAAAAAATTTAGTTTTTTTAAATGGCTCTATATTAAAGTTAATGCAGCAAATTGTATTTAAGAACCTTCTCCAGCATTTTGTACGGCTCTGGGCATATTAATATCTGACCTTAATTTATGTTTTCTATGATTGATGCTCGTACAAAAATATAAATAAACGGACTAAAATATTATGTAGATAGAAGTGAGCCTTACCTACTTATATAGAAAAACATGAATTATTCAAGTTGTACAAGCTACTCTTATTTATAATCTATAGAGATGTTGAAACTGAAGCATCAAAGCGCAATATGTTTGTCTGATATCTAACGTTTTGTCCTTTGGGATTCTAGTCACAATAAGGATATTTGTGAAGGCGAATGTTTGTCTGTGTAAATCAAACAATTCTGGCAAATACTCCATCAAAGATAACTTTATCTCTATGAATCAAGACTGTCGATGGTACCTATGAACCTTCATGAAAAGATAAATTCATATGACCTCTGGAAAATCTCTACCTCTATATACGCATAGAAATCGAGGTCTATTATCTGTGGTCATCGCATCACGCGTTGACTAATTTTGATTATTCTTTTTTTTTGTTGTGTCTGATATTGTCACGAGAAGGTTCTTATGAAAGAAAAAATAAGGACAAATGCGCGCAATATTAGAAAATGTAAGAAATCTTAAGGTAAGTTTTTTTAACATTATAATACTTTTCTATTTTTTAATTTTTACCAGGGTTTGACATCTGTCACAGTATGTGTCTTGCAAACATCGTTTAAAACAGATGCATCAGTCAGATTTATATTTGTGATATTAATTCATAATTATTATTATAACATGTACAAATTCGAGCATCCAGAAAAGGCAGGAAATCGAAAAATCAGATCTTCCATTTGAATATACCGCCTTCAAAATGCTTTCTGCGCCCATTATGTACGAGGCGATTTTCAATTCACATATTTTGTTTGGTGGATGATCTTTATAAGTAGTGTGTCTGAGTATCAAAAATACATAACATTACAATCCAATCCAAATCCAAACTCCCTTTAGACCCCACTTAGGGGCATAGGGAGGCAACAAGAGCTCTCCATTGCGCTCGATCTTGCGCAACGTTAATGACCTTCTCCCACACCATGTCCAGATTCCTCAGCTCTGCCTCGAAGGAGCGGAACACAGTATGAGAAGGTCTTCCTCGTCTCCGGGACCCTGATGGGAGGAAAAACATTACAATAGGGTTTGTTTTATTGATTTAATCCATTTTTATGCATTCGCCACCCCTTATAATATAGGTACTTATAGTTTATATTATAAACTATAAGTGTGCGAAATTAATAAAAACAGTGACAAAGATTTTATTTCACGTATTACTATATACCTACATAGATGACTGTGCGTGTACAGTAAGTATTTTAATTTTTGTGTAGATTTGTTAACGTGTCAATAAAATCATCGACTGAACAAAGTGCCTGTACATCGCAATCGTAAATATTCGATGCGACTGCAGTTTAGTTGAAAGAAACTCACCACTTCTTGCAGTTTTCCTTTCGACAATTGCGACAATTCGTTGACGGTTCGTTACAATAAACTTTGTAAACACACTACGAAACAAAATTAAATTTTTAATATTGTACATAAAATCAATAAGCCCCCTAATTTAAAAGGAAATTTAAGCCATTTCAAGCAGACGACCATCTTCTAGTGCTTGTGTTTGGTATTTTACCGAAGGTTTGCCAGGTGTTTGGTATGTTACCGAACTGCACCGTGCTCGGTGTGACAAAAATATCGAACTATAGGCGGTTTGGTATTTTTTTCTCCTCCCTAAATTCACTACAATATATGACTTTTTTCTTTTTGTAGTGAATTTATAACATTCTGGATACAAAATTTTGAGAATGACATCTTTTTTAGTGAATTTTCAACTTTACGGATAGGTACCAAATTTTGAGAATGACCTTTTTTGGTGAACTTCATCTTCTCGGATACCAATTGGCAACACTGGTTCGGTATTTTTTTTTTAAACAAACTGGCAACCCTGCCCATTCCCACTTGTTAATCGGGTGCTCTGGTGGCATAACATTTTGTTTGGAGCCGTTTACCTGTTTAGCTGTATGAATCCGACAATGTGAAAGGATTTATAAACAACGTTTGTCAATAACGTAGTCAAATTCGTCAAATCTCCATAATGAAAATTCTCCACAATATTATGGTTCAATATGTCTTCGACTTCGAATAGACGCACCTCGACTGACAGAGTAAAATAATACCAAAGCCATACGTAAGGTAAAATGAGCAATCAGAGCTTGAGACAATTAATTAACTCTAATTTAATTTGCGTAAAATAAATTCACCAACGAAGGCAATAAGATGAGGCATTAACAAAAATGGATATTATACCTACTCATATCGTGGCGCCAAATACATGACAGCAGTCGCAATCTCTAAATTTGGTTGCTCTCTTGTTCTCAATAATTTCCAACGTTTATCTCTATTTTTTATTAATTATGAAATATCTACTTGTTGTATACATGGGATTTTTTGACATGTTGAACATGTCGTGAATTCTCACGATTAGGAGTTTCGGAGACTTAATTATTACCACCTAATGACGAACGTTGTTAACGTAAATGATCACACTAAGCCAGCCTTTGAAATAACAGTTGAAGACGGTCGTATGCCCGTAGTGGTTTGACCCATTTAAAAATCGAACATCTGTAATGAATGTTGGAGTCATTAGTTGGTGTTTCGTAGTGTAGAACGCATAATTCTGCATAGTTTATTAGGTGAGTACATAACTCAATCATATAAAATTTGATATAATTATTTGTAGGTGTGTCATGTATCTTGTGTGTCAGGGTCACCTTCCAGAACATTTAACATAAATGTGGGAACATTCGAATAAGTGCAAATTTTCTGAATGTCAAGGGTAATTTTATTTTTATGAACATTCTTACCAACAGCTTAAATATTCAATTATCCTCAGAAGTGGTGATGGAAAAAAATACGAAAAATAGTGTGAATGATATCTTAGTGGTGGAGTTGGCGATTTAATCCTTTGTTTCGAATACTGGTT
Source organism: Mystacides longicornis (assembly GCA_963576905.1). Classification (NCBI taxonomy): domain Eukaryota; kingdom Metazoa; phylum Arthropoda; class Insecta; order Trichoptera; family Leptoceridae; genus Mystacides; species Mystacides longicornis. The sequence goes on along the minus strand of OY756433.1, from coordinate 2,350,409 downwards.
TTCTTCCTTTCTTGCTTGTAATCAAGTTAAGTAGGTACATATATTATCCAAAAAGAAAAATGAAAAGAATATCCGTTGTCGTCAGTTCATTTTAAAATAGTTTCCAATATTTAATTTTATGATTCTGTAATAAAAAATATACTCGTACACATAGTATGTACCTACATATAATTGTATAAGTTGATGTAAAAAATAATAATTTGGGAAATAACTAAAGAAAATAAATAAAATACTTTTTGGATCGTGGTAAAGAGTGACACCAATAAAATACTGAATAACCCAAACAAAAAAAATCATGAAAAAACATGGAACCTTCAGTGTACCTATTACAGGTATTTTCTTCAGAATATGAAGAAAATATGTGGCAAATCAAAGAAAACAAAAAAAAGTGGTACTCGAAAGTTATCACTGTGAAATAGTTAAAACAAGCTGAAAGAATGACTTATAAAAGTGTATATCTTACAAACTCTCCTAAGTTTTAAAGCAAAAAGGATATAGGTAGGTATATAGAATATTTTACAATTTCAGGTTAGTCAATGTGACGGTTGTGACGTCAGTTTAAGTTTAATACCAAATACATCAATCATTCATACATTCAAATGCTGCAAAATATAATCTCTTTCGTTATACATATTAAAAGAAGCACTAATATTATCGTTTTATCTCTGTTTCGGAGCGGAAAAATGGTGCGCATCACTACTTGGAAACGTCACTATGACAATCTCACACAAAACTTTTATGTAGGTGTGTATGAAATTCTTATACGTTAGAGAGAGACAAATGTACCTACATACCCAAACACGTGTTCAACGAATAAATCTTTCATGAGATAAGTTTAAGAAAATTGCAAGTAGGTAATATTTTTATTTTGTCGTTTTGTACCTCGAAAAATATAACGTATCTATGAAATATTGTTGACCACAACTGATTTGGCGGTATTGCGTTTGTAATAGTTTGAGCGTCTTTCACGAGATGGGGTTGATATTATATTTTTTTCATCAAAATCGTAAAATAAAATAATTTTCTTTTGTCTATGGGTCATCACTTAATATCAATGAGTTCTGAAATTAATTATCTATGACACCAGTTTCAGTGTTTTTTTTTCAAATATTGTTGGATTTTTTCTTCTCATGCATTCGTAAATGCCACCGTTAATCAGTTTAAAACTGTGAACATGTTATTTAAAATCCTACACTTATACGGAGTTTTTACACTCACGAATGTCTCTTAAAAATTTGATTTAATATCATGCCAAAAGCATTCTTGAAACATTATTATAGAGGGAGTTTTTTTATAATCATATTATTACATTTTATGGTAAACTAGCTATCCCGCCAGACGTTGTCCTGTAGTCCTTACTATGAATATTGATTTCTAAATTGTAATTTATATATAAAAATATTTTAAAGATATGTTTAAATGTTAAAAAAAAGTTTATGAAAGCTTGAAAGAAATTCTATCAACTATCAATAATCTGCGAACCAATATTTTGAAACTCAATGTTTGGGTTTGAAACTCTAGGTAGTTATTGTAAATCCGTTCCATATACTTACTTAAATATTATATTTTATATTATTTGCTATCCATTTTTTGAATATTTAATAATCATTCTATTGTTCGGAGCGGAGAAGAAACAAATATCTAAATCAAGCAGCATAAATTCATGTTCATGTTCAAATGTTCAGCCAATCTCGAGTTATAAGTGTTCGCACGAACCCGACATTATTTCATATTATCTTTAGATATCACAATTAACGTTTTTTTTTTTTTTTTGCAAGATTCTACCAGGACAATCAAACAAACAACATTACGACCTTATGATTCAACGAGGTTAAAATTTTATGTCACTTTTAGTGTTATTTTGAAGCGATACGTAGTGACATCAGCTGTTGTCTAAATTATTCCTTACTACGTTTGAATTATTATTATACCAACATTACCAGCTATGTATGTTCCATTAGACGGGCTACTACATACAGCGTGGAAGAAGTCAAGATGTTCAAAATTTATGGCAGGAAAAGAAGAGTTTTATGTGGTGTACACACGAGAGAAAAAGAGACATGTTAAAAGTCGATGTAAGTATATTTGTAAGAGGTGATACTATTTGGAACGCAGCCAAAAAAGTGAAATAGGATAGTTCATAATAATACCACGTATGTCTCTATGATCGAATTATTTCTATGGACTTGATGGCGTGGTGTAACAAACAAAAAATGCGCTTTTTTAATCAACACCACCTATATAAGAAGGCCTTAGTGCTGGCGGCCATTTTTGGCCTCTTGCGTCACGACCACCTGCGTGTAGACAGATATCATAGCGTACAGGTAAGTACATACAGATATAGAAGAGTGAATGCTGGGCCTCACGCTGTGACGTAGCGCTAAGGCCTTCTTATATAGGTGGTGTTGTTTTTTAATATAGGTCGGTTTGGTACTTACTTACATGGTTCAATGTCTTTAATATTTTTTTTTTATAAAAATGAATCTGTTTTTAAATTCCCAAGGAGTTTAGTTTTAAGTTTTTTGTTGTTTTACATTCAAAGTATTTTTGTACGCTTTGAAGTATGTACAATATTCTTAATCTATAAAAATATGAACTCTTTCGCGTATCCGGATATAAAATGGATAAAATATATTTTGTTTTTCTTAATATCAACTGAATGATGCGTAAATTTGAACAGGAATTACTATAGGCTTACGACCCTATTCTACTTCCGTTTCGGAGACTGGCTTTAGGTAATCAAATGCATATTTTGACAACAGTATTAACGATTTCGCTATAATAAATTTGATATCCAAGCATTTAAAAAAAAATCATTATCAGCGATCAATTATTTAATTCGGTTTAAGGGAAACTTTGTTTTTTCAATTATGCCCATAATATACAGTTTTTGCTATAGTGAAAAAGATCCAAGTATTTACAAATCTCTTTTTTACATTTTTATTTAATAAAGAGACAGCCTATTCATTCACTATTTTAAAATAATGTTCTAATGAGGTTTTGAGTTAAATTATAAAAGCGACATATTTAGTACTTAATTATAATATCATTTTTAATGTTAATCACTTTGAATTGAATTTAATTGAAGTCACTCACAATAGATGGCGCTTTGAGCAATTATTATTACTAAGAAATACGACTGCAATTTCCCCCATCTTCCCCTACCATGCTATAAGCTACTGGCAGGCGAGTAGGTAGGTACTAACGTTAGTATGGGACATTCTAAGTAAAACGTTGTTTCTATAACATGCTTACTTTTTACACTAATGAGAAATTCCTCAGACACACTTTAACGATCTTAAATTCATTGTATAAAGGACGACAGATAAAAGATGTCCTGTGACGATAAAAGGAATCATTAGGTTCTATGAAGTTAAAAATCATTAAATGGGTGATGAATTCTAAAGAAAACTTGTTTCTGAATCGCAGCATAATTAATGCTTTGAACGCCCCAAAAAGTTACGTAATCCATTAATAAAAAAAAACTTTATCATTTACAATTTTTAAAATTTGTCATGTCGTACTATACAAATAAGTAGGTACGTAAATTTTTACAACATGGTCCTTCGAACCGGATTTTTTTCAATAAACTTATTTATAACTCATAATTATGTGTATTTTTTTCTAAATATATATTTAAACAATCTCTTTTTATACTATGTGTAGGTACCTACAATTAAAACCGTAAAAATATTTTCTTTTGTCCGAGATTCGTGCGACATGGTCCTTCGAACCGGATAATTTATTATCAATAAAACTATAACTAACTCAATAATAATGCTGTATTTTAGTTTAGGTTTTTTTAATAGGTAGGTATAGATTACGCTTTATTTTTTTGCTATCTTTATAATTTGAACGGTAAAAATATTTTCCATTGTGCGAGATTCGTACGAAACGGTGTCACCAATCTTCGAGGCCAACTAAGAGCGGAGGAGTATATTTATAGGATTTAAAATGTCACTTTACGAGAAATAAAATTCCATTTGATAATGTTACGTGTTATTGTCATTGTAGATACCTACCCTTCTACTTGCTATGGATACCTACCTACCCCTCTCCCCCTACAATAAAAAGACATTTAAATGCCAAAACGAAGCCTTCTCCATCCTTTTTTTTTCTTCTTGAAGAAGATAAACAATCCAAATTCGACAATTTAATACTGTCGAAACGTGTTTTTATTTTTGCGTAATTGTCTAGATATCTTCTTGGCAGACGGAATTGATATCGGGATAACATTGACGTACCAGATTCAATACATTGCTTTTAGAAATATCTATCTTCTTGAAGAAAAAAATCAATATTTCATTATTAATCTTTATTTACCCCGTTCGATTTTCTTTTGTTCACAAATAATAGTTTAATCTTCCAGCCTATACCAATTTTATCCTTGTAAAAGAAACATTATCTACAAGATAAGCTGGATACAACGGCGCATAGCGTCGTTAGTGATACGGTGGTATCATATTAGAACCAAAATAAGTCTCCTTTGGCACTCTGTTTCAAACATGAAGACTTTATGTGTCAGAGCTTTCGTTAGCTGCCAGGATCGGAAATTATTTTAACGACCTCAGTAGCCTAGTGGTATTATAAACTAATTTCTTATTAAGAGGATCTGGGTTCTATAACAATATTATTCCAAGTAGTGTTTTTAAAATGGTTATACCAACCATATATTTAAAGTAGGGATATTATTTTATAGATTGTATCATCAACTAGCTGACCCGCCCGTCGAACTTACATACTTACCCAGAATATTTTTTTTTTTTTTACCCATCACGCATTTCCCGAAGGGGGTAGGCAGAGAGTACGGATTTCCATTCTTTCTTATCCAAACAAACCTCTTTCGCTTCTTCCAAACGCATAACATTCCGCATACATGCTCTCCTATTTCTTTTGCTCCTGACTTGGCCCTCCTCTAAGACTGAACCGATATGATCGGACCATGTCGTTCGAGGTCGACCTCGTCTGCGTGCACCCATTCTTTCAGATTTATATATCCTTTTTGTCATTCTTTCCTCGTTCATTCTCTCTACATGCCCAAACCACCTTAAGCACAGTGCACATTTTGATTTATTATATGAATTAAATACAGTTTATGGTACAATAAAAACCATGTTAAATTAAACTAATAATATTGCATTATGTAGAAACTATTGTTGATTCGGATGCGGGATGAAATCTACGGGCCATAGGTTTGTAATAAAAACAATTCCTTTACAGTTCCGTAGCTCCAAGAGATGGCGGTGTTGTAGGAAATATGTGATGCTTCTTACATTATTGTATATTATATGGATGAATAGACTCCATTAACCCAAATTCTACGAAATTATTATGGTAAGATACAGATATATTGATAGCCCGGTGGTTCAAGCTTTTGGCTAGGATTTGGGATCACACCATTGCCTGTCGGGTCACAATTAATAGCATGCAACTATTTCCCAAAATTGAATTGAATCCCTACGTATCGAAGGCTATTGTCCAACTCACGAAGACGTTGTAGAAAGACGTTATGACTAACTTGACATTGATTGTGAAAAATGTGTTACGAGTATGTCGTGTTAATGAAACGGGTTGAGTTGACTAGAAGATACAATATCATCTACTAGCTTATACCCGTCTTGCTTTACGTTTTTGATTCCGAATGTGAGGCTTGATCGGTAGGTAATTAAAAAGGTTCTATTGTTCTAGTCTAGCTTCCCATTGCTTTGCAGACCTCTATAACTGACATAAGCGCAGAAAAAGAAGAATGAAACTTTCACAATTCATAAAAAGAGAGAAGAATGACACTTTTAATGTTTATTAAAATTTTGTATGAAGATCCTAAAAATATAGTTTTTTAAATAGCTCTAAATATATAAAAGTTAATGCAGCAAATTGTATTAAAGAACCTTCTCCGGCATTTTGCACGGCTCTGTGCAGATTCATATCTGCATTTGTATTTTGAGCGTGATGCTATGACATACGGTAAAAAGCAAATAAAAAAACATTTCTGAATTATTATGTAGATTACAGTATAACTACACTACGTATAAAGGAAGTTTTCTATAAGGTAACTAGACAAAAATATTTTGAAAGAATCCGTTGACCTAAAAAAATGTAAGAATTTTATTTTAAACTAGACAGACTGACGTTGTCCTGTAAATAGTCCTTACTATGAATATTGATTTCAAATTTGTAATTTATACAGAAATGTGTTTGAATGTTAAAAAATTACTTCTGTATGCACGAAAAAAATACCATAAGAAATTTGCGTAGGTACCAATATTTTAATGTCAATGGTTGTTAGGTAAACAAGATTTTTTTGTTATGGACATTTTAATAGATTGCATTGGCGTCGCATGAAATACGTTCCATACTAACTTTAATATTTATATTATTTCGTTCGTGCATTTTTCAACTTTTTAATAGTTATTCCGTTATCCCGGGTCGAGAAGAATCCAATAAATCAAACTTCGGAAATATCTGTTCAGCCAATCACGAGTTATAAGTTGTGTTCGCACTAACTAGACTTTTTTATATTATAGATTTTTTGGCTCACTTAAGACATAAAAACACCAAATGTGTGTTAATTATAAGAAAACCCTAGCAAATCCAACTCAACTATTTACACCATTAAAAAATTAAGATCCTATTTTTATTGCAATTATTTATGCAACCTTTTTTTCAAAATAATTATTTACCAACTTAATAAGTTTGGGTTTTAATATTTTGCAAATTTAAATTGTCATGGAATTGCTAAAAACAAACACTTGGAAAAATATTTCGTGAAAAGTTTGCCGTTATTATAATTAATTATCAAAAAGTCAAAATTCGATATTTTGAAAACATCCCTTCGGGGGATGACAAAGAGAGGGCGGAGAAGCCATTGTTTTTATTTTAAATATTGACACATTATCTAACAAGATGATGTAAATTAATCTAGATAGAACTGTCATACTTTTAAGAGAAGTCAATTAACTTTTGTTTTATTACTTTCATCGAGAAAAAAATGTCTATGAAATTTATTATTGTGGTTTTTTTTGTACCGAAAAAGTAGGCGGCACAGGAAGAAGAAGCTATTATGTAAAGATGCAGAAGGTGATGATGGATGATCTGATGAAGATTTTGAATTCGGTCGGCGATGTTCTCTGAGCATGTTGGATAATGAATAGGGCCCGTTGTAAGACATGGCAGAAATTTGGAGTTGATGAAAAAAAAGAGGAGACGAAAGTTTTCAAGAATAATTTGGTGTTTTATAAAAGGTGATTATCATAATACCTATAATATTCTCAATATAAAATTTGTAAGATACAATCATTTTTAATGAATCAGTTTTTGTGGCAAGCTGTTACCTTTCATACCATTAATTGTTGTAAAAACATACACAAAGGTTCTGGGTGGATCCTGACTGAGTTCAGAGACTTCCTACGCTCCGACATTTTGAGAGCTGTCAACCTCCAGTCCAAGGACATCCGCCTCTATGCTAACACCGTCCATCCACCGTAGCTTCGGTCTTCCTTCTCACCTACCCCCTTCGGGATGTGTAATCGTAAAGCATCTGATCTAGGCTTCTTCTGTCGTTCTCCCCTTAATTATCAAGTGCAGTAAATAGTATTTTTCTCCTCTAAGTATATGACCCAAGTAGGAAATCTTCCGTACCTTGATATTTTTTGTCAGCAACTCTCTATCAACACTATCGTATAACTGTATCGTATTGTTCTTCTTCTTCACATGTCATGCTGGGTCCCCCCAACTTCAACTATCACTCGAGAGTATTTTTCCATGTCCTGTGCAGCCGCAAATAGCGCTCCGACCGTTCTGATTCCAGTCCAATTCAGGATATTGCGGAGCCAGGATATCTGTCCTCAGCCCACGCATCTTCGACCCTCCATTTTGCCCTTCAAAAACAGGTGCAGTAGCTCGTTCTACTCTCTCCTGAGCACATGTCCCAGATAGGACCTTCCGGACTTTGATGTTACCCAGCAACTGTCTATCAACTCTTGCATTGCTGACCATGTCCGTACATGGGATGCGGAGCATTCGCCGATGTATCCACATGGTTAATAGTGCTCATCTTGAGAGTTCATGACTCTACTCCATATAGAAGCACTGACCAGACATAACACATAATCATTATCTAGTTTATAAGTTTAAGATTTGGGTCGTTATTACAAAAAAATATTTCTCATATTGTTGAATGCTGCATGAGCCGCCTTTATTATATCGTATTACTCAAATCAAAGTTAGTGATAAAACAATTTTTACGTTGAATAATTCAATTGTAAATTAATTGTCAAATCTATGATTTAATTGTTTCCATCGAATGGGAATCGTCACCCCTATTCGCCGAGTTAAGCGTCAATCCCTCCTCGTTCTTGTACAAGTTTTCACATCATCTTAATCTGTTTTTAGATCATTAGTCCACCTTAATTTTGCTTGATAATCAAAACTGAGACATCCATCTACGACCCGGCTTACGTCTGCACAAAAATTACTACCCTCTCTGTCTCGCTCCAATGGAAGATGTCACGACGAATTTCTTGATAAAATATAACATTTTCTAAGTGTCTAAGGGTGGGTACTGGGTAGGTACCCACAACTTCTTTTTAACTCGACAAACATAAAGTAGGGGTAGTTATTATGAGCTTGTAACTTTTATAGGGGGGCTTTTAAAAAAAGAGCTTCTAGAGATTTTGGTCAAATCATTAAATAATGCAGATGAAAATAGTTCCTGAATGTATTTCCCGTTGAATATTTTTTTTTATGTATAATGATTCCAATGAATGGCATCTTTGAAAGTGCATGGTATTCTTGAAATACACACATATAGGTAGGTATATGAAAATACAGAATAAAATCTGTCGAAACGATTCTATATCTTACCATAATAATTCGGAAAAATTTGGTTTGAATGGAGCCTATTCATTCAACAACGTGTAAATTAACGTATCACATGTGACTTATTTCCTACTACACCACCATCTCTTTGATTTTTCAAAAAGTCACGCAATTGAAGGATTTGTTTTTATTAGAAACTTATGACCCGTCGAACTTCATCCCGCATTCGAATCAACAATCATTATTACATAATGCAAAATATTATAATCTTTATATTTAATTCAGTTTTTATGTCGTAAACTGTATTTTAATTATTATTCATGTAATAAGTCAAAATTATTTTTTTAATCTGGATTAGATCGAAGTTCGACACGTGGGTCGGCTAGTAGAAAATAAAAGAAAAAAAAAATATGAAGATTGCTAAAAAATGGGTTGCTGTTCATGCGTCTTGCAAAATATCGATTTTGAATTTTCTAGGGAAGTTATAAACGGCGAGAAAACCTGTTATAATTGCGATGAAAATATAGAAAAATAGTTAAAATTTTTCATATATAAATTTTTAAGGTAATTTTTTATTGAGAGTGAATGGAAACGATGTAGGATGTGAATGATATGACTATTACATAAGTATCTAGTTACTAGCAGCAAAGCCTGTCGGATAAAAAGCATAGAAAATGGTTTCTAATAATTATTGTTAAACAGACAATTTGACCTTAGGAACGTTTGTATGTAGGAAACATATTTCCCGACCACATAAGCTGTTGATTAATCATCATAAAAACCATCAACTTGCCGACAAAAATCATAATATATTTCCGCGGGGTTAGTGTTTCAAACTAAATACATAATTACTGTGCTACGCACGAACTTTACCAAATGTGATTATTAAAATTATACCTTAATCCAATTTCTCATGATAAATTATTCAAAATTTAAACGTTTTTAAAATAATAATGTCAATGGTGACACTGTTAAAGAATTATATTTTGTTTATTTTTTATTTGAAACATCTCTGTCTTAACACCTCCAGTTCTCGTCAGCGCCCCAAGGCGTCCTCCCCTCCGCTCCTACAAGGGATGTTTATAAAATATTTTTATCTCTGCGTACAGAACGGTGCGCGTAATTATTATGTCAACTTTTATTTCCCTTATTTTTCGTCTTCCAAGATTTTCAACTAGAGAATTTTTCTTTTTTTAATTCTTCGTACTTTTTAAAAAGTGTTTACGTTAATTTATGAAATGAAATATAAACGCTTTTTTTAAACTGCTAAGAATTTAGTCAATACGTAGATATAATACTAATTATTTGTAGGGTTTAATTAAGTAGGTACTAGATGTCATGATCAGTTCTATGCAAGGGCGTTAAAAAAGGGGGGGGGGGCATTTATTTGTTATTTTATTTATTAGAGACATCAATAGAACACTCAAGACCACAAACAAAATAAAACAAGCCACGAAAACATAGAATCTCCAGTGCTCCACTAACAGGTATCCCCCGAGTTATATAGGTACAATCGACATCTCCTGAACATATTATTAAACCCAAAAAACATTAACACATCAAACTGCGTACTTACTTAAGTAATACAAGATTAAAAAATAGAAAAAAATATATAGGTACATAGGTAGGTACCTACCTATGTACCTATTACTTACCTAATTATACAAAAAAGGATTAAGAAGAGAGAACAAAAAAGGAAAATAATTATTAGTATCTATGAATTCCCTTTCATGTACCTAGTACAGAGTCTAATTGAATAACGTCATTGCTTGCAAATCTGACTCAAGTGTTAATTTATGAATTAGAATGAATTTTGCACATAAAAACAATAAGCCGTGAAATCAAATTCCCACGTAAGTCATATTTCACGTACAACAGACTCAAGCTTAATACTTGCTTAAACTATGTAATTAAGAAAGCCAATTAAGATGTCAAGGAAGGAGAGAAAGAAAGAATCGAGGAAGAAAATTGAAAGAAACCAGAAAAAATCGTTGCGGGAATACAATACATTAATAAAATACAAAATTCTGAATATTTACATGGGATCTTGTTGGTATTTAAGCGGATAAAAATGTTTAAAAATTCTTACCCTATCCTTCTGAGAAATTCCTCCTTCCTAACACCGGCTATATACGATCAAGTTTATCCATCAAGTCTGCAAAGAGCTTGACGCGATGTACAATTTGTATTACGTTTATATTATATAGACTACACACGTTAAATTTTGTCGCCAAGATTGCATGACGTAAGTGATCGTGGGATTATTGTTTGCAAAAAAGAAAACTTTGAGAAAAGTTCGTTCAGGATGGCGGAAATACTGGTTATTGAGACGAAATTATTATCTCATATAAACTTACTGAAGAATAGTATATTATTGTTTTGGAATATTATCGTATTAATTATGTACGAACGATTGAAGGAAATCAAAAAAAAATATTACTATTCTATTACAAAGAAACTCCCAAACAGCAGGCAGAAGTTTCTGGTTTCAGAAGGCCGTTAAAATACAATATAATATATTTCTAGAATATAATAAAAATAGTCTCATTAAGCCTCAGTATTCAACCCTACAAAACAGATAAATCCAGCAGAATTTCCGTCAGTCAGCATGATAGGTAGGCTTGTCATGTCAATACAGGTATAACGTCATTTGACACGAATGTGGTGCAATCTTTCATACATTTGTATGGAAGACTGCACCACAAAAATATGGATTCTTAAAGTAATAAAAAAGCTGCTAACCTAGGGTAGCCCAGAACTCATAGTATATTATAACAGCCTTTTCGCGTAAAACATATCTTTGCATAAAAATTCATAATTTTACGATTAAAATGAATTTATCCTTTAAAATGATATCGACTATTGGAGCTTTTTACTATCTGCTTTAGAACTACATATTCAATATTAATCGGTACTTTAAGGGGGGGCCATTGATGTTAAGGACCTCAAATTTTACGTGCTTGTGTAGGAGCAAAGGACCAATCCGTATACCAAATTTTAAGAAAATAGAATATTTTTTTTTTCTTTTTTAGCCTTTTTCTAGAACAAGTGAAATTTTCTTTGGATACTTAAAGAGGGTTCCCCTGAAGGTACAGATCTCAACATTTTACTGACTCATCTTCATCGAGGGGCTAAACGTTCTACCAAATTTCAATCAAATTGGATAAGAATTACTATGAGTTATGGGTGCGCACACATTTTTGACGAACGCGTACGGGTACGCGGAAATTAAAATTATTTTTTTTGCATTTTTGGAATCTACACCCTCGAAAACGTCGAGAAAAATTAATTTCAGCGAAATCTATAGGTACTATGAGTAATAAGAATTTATGCTAATTATTGTTATTCTTTATACCTTTTGAGACTCGCCCAAAGCGTTTATTCATTTATTTATTTATTTTTAATGTGCATTTGATTAATTGTTTTTGTAGAGTATCAACTTGCATTATTTCCTTATTTTTTTTTACATTATATACTGACAGGAAACTAAAGTGGACATTTACACCTTTTCAGCTTCACCTACGCATTGATTTATTTATTCCCTTGTATGGATTTTAAAATAGTTTGTACCTACCTTTTTTTAATAAATGTAGGTAGGTACTTAAATTTAATAATATTAAATAATGTCTTGTATTGTATATTTTTGACGACTCCTTTTTTGACGAAGTGCCTGAAAGGGCCTGAATGAAGAAATAAATAAATGAAAATAATCAGGAGCAAAACCAGTGCATTTTAGAAACGTTGTTACAAAACGATAAAAATTAAAAACTTTCTGTGATTTCGAGAGATATTGATACTGCCTTACCGCATCAAGTATAACTGACGCCGCTACAAGCATAACGATAAAGTTGACCGTCTATCGCCGACGTTATTATCTCCAGGGCTGGTGTAAGACAAGGATAGAAGGGAATGCGGGGTACCTTGTTATTGTTTTTCGGTACATAAGAATTAAAATTCTAAACACACCACTTTCTGATATTATTATTATTATTTTACTCCAAAATGATTTCTCTCGGTTACAGGGAATTTTCAAATACAAGGCGTTTAAAGTGATTTTTATATTGTAGAATCGTTGGATATCCCCCAGGGACAGATATTTGTTTCTTCATACGTACCCACTTGTTTTCCAAATAATTGCCATTATAATGTTAGGAAAAAACATTATTTTGTTTTACATAATGATCCGAATTGTAGTTGAAATATGTTTAGATTTTATGATTTTTTCATTGTATTTTTTCTGTTTTAAATTGTTTATTTTTTTACTTTAATACCTACCTACTTCTTTTCTTCTTCCTCAATATATGGTAATAATGGCCGGATTTTTTTATGATCCCTTTCCTCAACTGTCGGTGCTTTTGTTTTGAGAATACATTTTGATAGAGATCTTGCAAAACGAGAGCACACACATCACATGGTAAATGTGAAAAACTTAGAAAATTGCAAGCTTTATTACCTACTTTTGTAATGGCAACTTTATCGGTTTCAGCAGCAAGCTCGATCGAATTTCTAATCTGGTTAATTGAGGCTTATACGGACTTACGAATGTCATTTACTGTTGTTTTGAAGGTTGGCTCAGTGTGATCATTTTAGGTTAACATTATTCGCCTCTTGATTGTCAACTTTTTTACATTGACCCATTATGCGTGTTTTCAAGATTTTGAAAAAATCCTATGCCAACTGTAGTAGCAATTCGAAACTACGACCCTAACTACACCATGCGGACTACGGAGGCATTGAATTTCAGGCCATTATGGCTCGCAGTAGCTATGTTTTGTGCATATTATGCGAGTCTTATATCTGTTGTTAATTCCTTGTAAACCGTACTTTTTCTTCTTTAGCCTTCAGTTATCCACTGCCTATTCCATGTTCTTCCATTCTTTCCTATTTGCTGCTATTTCAGCCAGTTTTTCCTCATTCCTCTTTGGAGTCCATCTTGTGGGAACATGTCCTGCACATTGCCACTTCAGTCTTGCTATGCGATCCATGATGTCTACTAGTCTTGTTCTATTCATAATTTCTTCATTTCTTATTCTATCTCTTAGGCTTATACCAAGAATGGATCTTTCCATGAATCGCTGCATGCCATTTAGTTTTTCGGCATTTCTTCTTGTGAGGGACACGGTCTCCAGTGCATATGTAGTCACAGGCATAATACATGCTTCGTACATTTTACTCTTCAGACAGATTGGAATGTCCTTATTCCCTATAATATGCTTAAGTCTTCCAAAAGCTGCCCAACTCATTCGTATTCTTCTTGCTTATTCAGCTGATTGGTTTTCTTTACCCAGTTTTATCTTAATATGACAGTGATGATCTTGTTCACTGTCAATAATAATAATCTCGAAACAGTGGATGAATATAATATCTATCTTTTAAACTGTGCATGACTGAGTATACCTACCATATTTCTACACCTGTGTTTGATTCCTGATAGAGTGGAGTAAAGCCCAACACCACTCTTCCTAGTTTTCACCATTCAGCAAAAAACGCGCCTAAATAAATTTTCACTTCACTGAAAAATCAATAGTAAAGAAACTTTTAAATCTGATATGGTAATATGATATAGCGCCATCTGTCGATAAAAGCCAATAACCCACACAATGTTCTTATTTTAAAATATTGTCATATCGTCGAACACGTGTCCCATATAGTAGTAAGGCACAAGGACTTTTCAAGATAATAAAATGCGTCGTCACGTAAAAGGGGTCGGACTGTTGATATACCTCCATACCAGTTTGCATACGAAGTCAACGGTACTTATGTCGAAGTACGTGTTGATTTATTTTTCATATATGTAGAAACGTGTTTTTTTAGTATCGAAATGTGACAATAGATTTTTTTGGTTTGACTTCATGTGTAATTTCTACACAATACATGATAAAATTATCTCTATTATATTAATACGTGAGGCAAAACTTTTTACAATTTATTTTGATTTTAAATCAATCAAATCAAATCTCCCTTTGAACTCCACTTAGGAGCATAGGGAGGCAACAAGAGCTCTCCATTGCGCTCGATCTTGCGCAATGCTTATGACCTCCTCCCACACCAAGTCCATCTCCCTCAGCTCTGCCTCGAAGGAACGGAACACGGTATGAGAGGGTCTTCCACGTCTTCGAGACCCTGATGGGATAAATTTAATAAAACAGTGTTTTATTTAAAATCAAAATAATTTCAATATGGGATTTCACAATGTTACCGCCGAAAAAAAACAATTTTTTTTACCCTTTTTTACGAAAATTGCGCGGACGGATGAGAATCAAATTTCGCACACTTATAATTTATATAGAGAAGGAATTTCAAATGCTAATATTTTTTTTAATAAAGTAAAAAATACATACATACGAAGACGAATAAGACCCTCTCACACTGTGCTTTGCTCCTTCGAAGCAGAGCTGAGGGAGGGAAATGGACATTGTGTGGGAGGAGTTCATAAACATTGCGCAAGATCAAGCGCAATGAAGAGCTCTTGTTGCCTCCCTATGCCCCTGAGTGGGGTGTAAAAGGGAGTGTTGTTGTTGTTGTATAAAAATACATTAAAAAAATCTATATATGTAGATTTATGACCCTCCCACACTTCGATGTATTTGATATTGACATAGACGCATATATAGTCTTTTTTTGTGGTCAAATTGATAATAGATTAATAGTAGGTTGTTTTTAATAATACCTAATATAAAAAACTTTCTACAACATTTTTAATTAATTTTGAAGAAAATTTTGAAATAGCGTTCGCTCAATATATTATCGTATATTATAATTTATATTTGGGTTGGCTGGAATATACGTAATATACGTATATTTGGGTTGGCTGGAAGAGATCCTGCGGGATAAGTCCGCCCTTTGATTCTCATGAATATATTGTATCACGGCTGCATTTTTAGTAACAATAAAGCATTATTTATTGATTTATTTATTTATAATCTCAATATTACTTAGTTATGGTGATAGCTTGTAGGTATTCACCCAGTATTTTTTTACCAAAAATAAAATAACAAATTTGATCGAAATAATATCCTCGTATAAAACTTTCAAATTAATGTGAAGACCACCCAAATCATTCGACAAGAAGAGCAAAGGGTTAAAAAAATGTGATGATCTTATAAACAAAACGAACAAAGTTACATTGCTTTTTCTTTACCTTTGTGAACAAGTACAGTCGACATCAATTTATCCGTCGTACGGATAATCAGTTTAGTCGGTGCTGAAACAAAAATCGTATACTTTCAGCGCAAATTCTTATTAAAAAAAATTATTAGGTATCATTCGCTTTGCGTTGTATTGTTTTATTGTTATTGCTTACAATAACAATTCAGTTAATATACTTCGTTGTATGTAGGTGTCTTGCTGTGTAGATTCATATTAGGTATTATAATACATACTAATACAAACAAGCTAAAAGAAAAGAAAAAATAATGTCGCGAAAGATAAACTATGAGAGAGTAAAACATCGCGTCACTTAAATCGTAAATTCCTAGTGTTTCTGCAGTTGTTCGAATAAAAAATAAAAAAAAAGTCGAAATTAAATTACGATTTCGTATTCGCGATAAATTGACTGTTTTTTTATTATTATTATTATTTCTTCCCTCTTTCTTTTTCTTATTCGATTGTTTCATTTCTAATTCCTTCCAATTCCAAAGTCCTTACTCCTCCTTCCCAATCCATCGTGATTTATTCCTTGATCTCATCCTGATTGCAATTATTATTCTTATCTCTTCTCCATCAAGTTTCTCCTTTTAAATTAGGTACTTGTTTGTGATCTAACGCTTTCTAATTTCGCAATCTTGAAACTTGGTTCATCATTTGCCCGTTGCAGTTGTGCCTTGCTCGACTACAGTATCGTCAATACTTCTATTCTAAATATATCTGAATTCTATCTATATTCGAAATATATTTGAAGTGGTTGGTAGACTAGCGGTTAAAACGCCGGCTTTCGTACTGTTTGGTGCGGACGTCGTGATTCGATCCCAGGTGCCGACCATCTTCCTCTTTCGCGACACAAGCTTTAAGTAGCTTACTGTGAAAGAATCAAAGAGTGTATTTGTGTTCACTTTGAGTGAGCACAGATTCATTTTTTTATAAAAAAAAAAATGTTTCGCGAACTTCTTCAACCAGTTTCGTCCATCCATATATTGTTCCTCAAATTGGATATAAGCGACTTACTTATTTACCTAATGATATATTTTTTATATTAGATGCAATGACTCCATTTCCAAGAAAAAATAAGCGAGTATGCTCTTCTTACATACTTACTATTTGGTGAGTTGGGTTGGACTCTCAAATCAACAACCAAGAAATGAATCCGCACCTTGTGTAATTTGGCAGTATGGGAGCATTATCTGAATCTCATGAAGGAATCGCGTTCTCGCGTGCTCTTGAAGAGTTCGTGCAGTTTTAACAAGTATTAATTGTTAAATGGTGATCAAACTCATGCATTTAACAAGTATTGTTAAATGCATGGTGATCAAACTCATGCATACTTCAGCTGATTCTTCAGCTATAAGAAACACCCATTCATTTATTCACTTTGACAGTGATGTTTTATTTTTATGTGTTACCCCACTTACAGGCCCTGCCTTGTGGGATTTTCAATATTATTTTCTTCTAATACTTTTGTCAAACCTTTTAATTGTTTTTACTGTATTTTTTTTATTACTTATCGAAATTAAAAGTTATTATTATCATTATTTATCCGGATATCTGAAAATTAGAATGGATCTTGGCCATCCTCAGAAGATCCTATAAATGCCACATTGTTCTGTGTCATTATCTCTCAAATTTCGCCCATATAAACCTCTCTTTGCTCCTTCTAATCATCTCAGCTCGAGCCTACCGATATGGTCTACAATTCCCTTTTCCAGCGATTCTTCCGTTGGAAATCTGCTTGAGGACGATCAGGTGCGTCGCTTGATCTTTGAACATTTTCCAACAAACGGAGTACTAGAGAAAGATAAACTACCGAGTAGCTTTCAGATTAACGCTATTTGAGAATTTCTTCGCGTGTCTTTTCGGGTCACTTCAACGTTGACCATCATACGTTTTCTCAATTTATGGAGTTCTTAATGTCTCTCTCGAAATAGTTTTTCTTCTTCTTATTTCTCATTGTTAAGATTTTTCCTGCTATGTTGTCTTCTTGGAAGGCTGACTGCCAGCTATCACACCAGCATTTAGGATCTTTAGGTGGTCGTCCTGGACATCTGCTTCCTTGTGGTATTGTTAATCAGCTTTCGATGTTTCTTCGACGTTCGTGGTCTCTGTTCACTTTCAAATTCATATGTTCAGCATATCTGCTTTCGTCTACCATTGGACACACCTGAAGTGACATTTCGGCCCTTGATGTTGTCTGTCGACGTTCGCTATTCGAGTTACAGAGCATGCAAGGCATTTTTCGTCAAAACCATATTTCAAAAGCCTTGAAAAAGTTCGGGACTTATATTTAGTAGGTATCCAAGATCATATAGAAAAGGATAAGTAACTACAAAATGGTTTTTATAAATGTGGTTTAAGTGTACTCATAAAAGAAAAAAAAAATAAAGCAAATCCGGATAGATCACTCGGACGCCATCTCTCTCATTATATTATGAACTACGTACAAAGATCCAAGCGACACAATAGAAACCTGCTCACGCGTTGCACTGTCAGTCCGGGGTATAAATAACCCTGTCTACAATCTGACTTATGTATATTGCAAACCAAGATAAACCCTCAAAGAATTCCCCCATTCAGTATGGAGTTAATAGTTGAGAAAAATAATATCTGCAAGTAATTTGTTGCATTTCTTATTAAATTATTATCTCGGTTTTGTATTTTTTGAAAAAAGAACACGACGGAACTCCTCTTTCGGATTGGTTGTTCTTTTTTCGTATTTTTGTTTCAAAAGTAAAACCATAGATGTTAGAATCACAGCAATAATAATTTATCTGGTTTGTCTCTTGTCGACTGGACACCAAAGCTTTTCACTCGTTTTGTTCTGTCTGTTTTTGAAATATAATATAAGTTACAAGTATTTTTCGAGTATGTACACTCTTGTGGCAAATTAATGGAGCTGCAAAAATGGTTAGGTAGGTATATATTATATTTTTTTAATAAAAGCGAACACAACTGCTCTTCGACTCTTTCACAGTAAACTACTTAAAGCTTGTGTCGTGAAAGAGGATGATGGTCGGCACCTGGGATCGAACCCACGACCTCCGCACGAAACAGTGTGAAAGCCGGCGTCGTAACCGCTAGTCGACCAACCACTTGAAATATTATAATCAATTTAAAAATACTTATTATCACAAATATTACTTAATTAATACGGTTAAAACGGTAATATAATAAAATTTAACATTTGTAATCCGATTTATGTAGGTACATCTAAAACAACTAACTAATGATTTTTTTATGTTTTTTTTACAAAAATGAATCTGTGCTCACTCGAAGTGAACACAAATACACTTTTGACATCTTTCACACTAAGCAAAGGCTTGTGTCGTGAAGTCTGAAATGTCATTTTGTATTTAAAAAAATCTGAATGACTATTAATCCCTCAACTTTTTTTTATTAAATCTGGCGAGATATTTTACTTTATTTACATAATTAATGACATAATTATGTAAATAAAGTAAACTAAGAATCTAATAAAAAAAGTTCATAATTTAACATGGACTTCATTAATAAATTTGTTTTCCTGTTATTATTACTTCTTAACCAAAATCATAATATGGGTTCTAAGAAATAGACCGGAGACAGTATTTCTACACTTTAGAGAATTTTGTTCCTTTTTTTCTTATGTACCTACATAGTATGTCGTTTTGTAAAAACCAATAGAAAATTCTTTTGAGATTTCTATGGGAGGTTCATAGCAATATTTCTCAGAGTTAGAAGGTTTTTTTTTATCAATTTTTACTCCAACACCCTAACACTCAGTAACAATATTATTTCTTTTGATAATCTTCCGGGAAGCGAGGTCCTTTTTCAAATATTATTAATACGACCTTCGATGTCTGTTCCTTAACTTTGAAGTATTTGGAATCTTTTCATAATCATGTTATTACTAGTTTTCCCGGCAGACTTTGTCCTTTAGTCTCAACTATGAATATTGTATTCGAATTTGTAAATAAAAAATACTATATTATTACTTAAACCGATGTATTTACGAGCGGTGCATCTGTTATAAATTATATATTTTACACTAGCTGACCCACCCATCGAACTTCGATGTAACGGAGAAGAAAAAAAATAATTTTGACATACCCATGACATTAATTAAATAATACAGTTTACAACACTAAAACTGAATTAAATTATCTAAAATTGAGCTGTATTATGTAACAATCGTTGTTGATTCGGATGCGGGATGAAGATCGACAGGTCATAAGTTTGTAATAAAAACAATAATTCCTCTATGGTTGCATATCTTTTTAAAAAATTCAAGAGATGGCAATGTAGTAGGAAATAAGTCGCATGTGCAACATGGTACCTACGTTATTTTTCATGTTATCTTATTTCAAGAACAGTCCCATTAAATCCAAATTTACCAAATTATTATGGTAAGATCCAAATTCTATCGATCGCAGCAGCTACCAAGTAACTGACAGTTCCTGCCATCAGACGTCAACTTTGTAAAAAATAGCCTAAAAAGCACCGAGAGGATACCTATGTACTTGGGTTTTCCGAAATTTCCTTATGGCTCTCGCAACTAGCTTATTATAATATCGTTTATAATATCCTTCTCCTGACAAAAGCAAACACGACAAAACTAGAACTAGTGAAATCGGTCAAGCCGTTCACACGTGATGCAATGTCCAACTTAAATAGGGCTACATGTATATAGGGATAAAACATATGTCTCATATTATTATTTTCTTTATGTACCTACTTGGCAAAACCTTGTATTCTCTCACAACGATAGCTGATATTACCTAATGATCTGGCGCTATCTAGAATAGGTATCTTGTATGGAAAAATATTAACCTAAAAAAGTAGTTTGGAAAAGTAGTAAGTAAAAAAATAGTAGGTACCCATTTACACTACAGATTTTCTCTAAAACTCACTTTTGACCTGCAATTTTAACCTGTAACCTAACGAAGTGGAAACGGGCCTCTAAAGAAAGCGAAAAAGGTAATGTACTCGACGATACGTCCTTCTAGTGCATCGATACTCATCCTGCTGCCTGGCAGCAGGTTTGATCACTTTGCTCATAAAATTTCAGCATTTTGATCTCTTTGCTCGTAAAATCAGCGAAGTTTGGTCGAACAAGATACGTTTTTAGATAAAATATTCACGTATTGTTATTATTTTTACTTTTTTTTAATTTTACAAAGTAAATAGAATAAATGACATTCAATTTTATATATTATTTCACTTCAACAAAATGGCCGATGTGAACTGTCAGACGAACGTTCCTGTTGAAAACCCCTTGTGGATACGCACGCAAAATGTCGATCTCAGATAGTCAGTATATTCACTTGCTTAAAACTAATACTACAATCAAATATTTTCCGCTAACAATACCCACCTTAAGTGGGTTTTTTTTTAACTAGACAGATTAACTAGGTTATACCTAAACGCTGATTCATTATGCCCACAAAAATATTTTATTCATCCTTAACCTAGTGTATATTTTTATAAAACTCAAATATGAATTATGGATTGTTGTGCGGCCCGCGCAAGTTTGAATATATATGTATGTGGCCCGACGAGAAAAAAGGTTGAGTATCATTATTCTAGTGGGTAGGTAGGTACCTAATCGTCACAAATGCGTCCACCGAACCCCTTAATAATTACTCCATTATTGACAACGTTTCAGTGTTAATGCTGTTTCTTTAAAGACGTAGGTGGATGAGAAAGGGAATTTTAGAAGGAGATACGAACAGACGCATTATAAAGATTATCTATATATCAATACACGAAGGAAAAACTTTTTAATTTTTTTTAGGAAAATTGCGCTGAGTAGGTACTTTTTTGAGTGAGTACTTTTTACCACATAGGTAATTTTTATTCCAATTTTGAAATAACGACAGGAATAAGTAATTGTCAGTTGTTAGATAGTTGGTGCGATTGACAGAATGCGGATGGAATATACCTACATGGTTTAAAACAGACGCATCGGTCCGAGTTACATTGGTCAAACGATAATAATTAATTCATCACCATACAAATTCGAATTCAATATTCATAGTCAGGAACACGGAACAATGTCTGCCGGGAAAGCTAGTTCTTTATAAAAATAGAATAACTCCATTAAAAAAAAACATTACAAACACTACTGTAATGTTATGCATTTGATACTCTCACAAACTTCTACAGTCTACTTATAAAGAAGATCAACTTCATAAAAAAAATGGATAACGTAAAGCGCCTCATAATCGACGCATAAAGCTTTTTGAAGGCGGTATATTTAAATAGAATATGGAGCTGGAAATAGTGGGATATTTAAACTCATTTATTTTTTAAAATAGCGCTCGCTCAGTCTTATGTTCAAACATAATAATCTTAATTAGTTATGGTCGAATTTCGAGCACTGGTCGACCACTAGTATACATTGATCCACGTATCCTGGCTGATCATCTACATTCCTTTATCATTATTATTCTTGGAGAGGAGAGAGCGTTCGTGTCGCTGTGTTCTGTACCCTTAATCTATAATCAATCATTTTATTATTTTACTTTTGTGTCAGGTTGTTGTTTTATTGGAAGGATTTAGGAAGACTGGGACGGTTGGAAAGGGGTCGGAGCTTCCATGGACGGAGCATTACCAAAATTAAATAACGTATGCAACATAGTGACGCGGGGAAAGGAAAAACAGAAGTGAGGAGGCGGTTTGACGTTATATATGTAGGTCTGTACAACAACGATGTATGAAATGTTTTTTTTAACCATAATGCCGTGTCCCGTAAGGGGTAGGCAGAGAGAACGGACTTCCACTAATGTCTATCCATGCACACTTTTTTCGCTTCTTCCATCGACATTTCATTTCTCATACAACCTCTCCTATTCCTCGTACTTCTGACCTGCATCTACAACTCGTATTCTAAGTTTTATCGGAAGATAGAAAGGAAGGTCAAGGAAGTAAAGTGAGTATTACACGATACATTTTGTACGTAAAACGTGTATAGCTCCACCACCAAGTAGGTATATATTATGTCTAGAAACAAAAACAATTTTCGCTTTCCATACACGTTTTCCATACAAAAAGTATCACGTTACTCACTTTACTTCCGTGACTATCTTCCGATAAAACTTAGAATATCGTTACTGGCCTTCCTTGAGGATGGAATCGACGTGTTCGATCCACGTCATTCCTTATAAATCTTCTTTGTTATTCTGTTTGCATCCATTCTTTCGACATGTTACAACACAATTTCCGTACTAGATTCTCTCCTATTTTCATTCCTTTCTATATATCCCATAAAGTTTTTTCCATGTAGGTTGGATAGAAAATACTGGAAGCATTCTAAATTTGTGGTAAAATTTTTGCCTTAAAACGTTCTTCGGTGGTTGACAAGACCACAGAAGCGGGCTCGATTCTCGTTTAAGTAAAAAAAAATCTCAAAATTTCTATACGATATTGGATTCTTGTTGACTGTTATACTTACCTAAGTAACTTATAAAAAAAAATATCATAAAAAATTAACCCTTTACTACTAAAGGTTATTTGTTTACAAAATCACTTACGTTTATTATGTTGTCTATGTATCGTATAACGATTTATCTAATTGTTTGTTTTTTCTCTTGTTTCAGGTAGGCCACATCATAATTTCAACTCAGAAATTCTAAAAATATCTAAAAAAAAAATCACCACCACAATATAAGATGGAGAACGATAAAAATAAGATAGATAGGTTTCATCAGGTTATTAACAACTATCTACATCAGAATATTTCTTCTTATAATATGCACCGTGAAATTTTAAGTAAGTGTCTACATAATAATTGTCTTGATCTTCTTGATTTTTATTTTTCTTTATGGGTAGAAAAATATATTTGTCGTAAAAATTCCAAGATAACAATAAAAACATTCCCATAGTACTTAATTCTTGTGAGTATTTAGAATATCGTTCAGTATAATAATGAATGGGGTATGGTAATATGTTACTTTAAAGACGTGGAATGCGAGTTAATGTCATTAGGCAGTCATGTAGCGTGGTTAACACTTGTCATACTAATTGATTTATTGTTTTAATACCTAATTCAAACTTAAAAAAAACAAGTTGGTAAAAACAGTTTTATATGCATAAATATAGGAGTTTGAGCAATTTCTGATAATAAAATTATTCATTCTGAGAGAAAATGCATGAAAAAAAAAAAGAAAATCGAACTCTCGAAGCTTTGATTAAAAATCGGCGCCTTTAAAAAGAGGTTGGAATAGATTTTTTTCATGACAAATCTTACTATTTTTTTTAACATAATATTATGATACCTACACAAATGAATTTATGTAGGTACATAATTACAAAATAGGAAGCCTTAAGAGGTATAAACCTGTTTAAACGCCAACGACTTTGTTCTAAACAATATTTTACCTACTAGATATACACAACAATAATTAAAAAAGCTAGCAATCGACAAAACATTTTAGAATATCAGGTTCTAAATAATAGGTAAATCACGTCATATCGATTGGACCAAAAGATTATTTTATTCGGAATAGGAAATTCGAAACATTCGTTTCTTGGCTGAATTTCTTATATAAAATACTTAATTATCCGTTTCTTACATTAATAAGGTTGTCTTGTTTTATTTGTCGTGGTGTCTCTCAGATTGACTCATCATTAATTTAATACTCCTTATTAAATTAATGATGAGTAACTGTTTAATATGGCTTCTACATTCTGAAATATTTAAGTGAAAACCAAGATATCAAGAAGTTTTTCTCATCGCTTGATGCCCAAAATATTTGAGAACGGTTTACGAATAATTCATATAACGTGCGTTCGAAGAGGAAACTATAAGCTACCAAGTTCGCTAGAAACGGATTTTATTTTCCAATTTAATTGACCTTTGATTTATCTATCTACAATAATATTTTAATCTAGAATTTCTAAAAATGGGAGCAAAATATATGATGTAAAAAACATCTGACAAAAGAGAGGGCGGAAAAATTTGGGCAAAAGGACTATATAAGCAGGTTTTAAATCAAAATACAACCTGTGATTTTGAAAAAGCATCGACTGTTAGTACATACACAAAACACGATTCTATTGAAAATTGAGAATTCTGACAGTGGAACATCTTGTGTGAATTTTTAATGTTCTTTTGAATTGTACACGTTAAGCTTTGCAAAGCATGCAGTGCTCCTATATTATTATAAGTACTCTTCCAGCATAAGCTTTCTGGGGGATTTCGCTATAAGCAGTACATGAGTCGGCTGTCAGAATTCTCGCTCCAACTATTGGTTTGCCGAGAGAATGTCGAAGAAATGTGACAGCGCTAGACAATGAGGAGATGAAATTATTAAATACCTACATCCAGTGCAATACTAAGTAGTGTAGTATATATGCACAATATAAAGAAATGAAGTTAAAACGCAGTAGAGATGAGAGCTTTACGAATATATTGTGTTCTACTTCGATAGGAATGAGGAAATAATGTGAAATTAATTATGGAAGTTTGGGATTTAGTGGTTTGAAGATATAGAAGGTTTTGTCTCTATGATAGGTTTTAGTACCGGATGACGACATCGTGGAGAAACGCTATTGGTGGATGATGTCGTCATGCGAAACATGGCCGCTACAGAAGTAAAGCTTGACAATAATGATGAAAGTTAACTGTTTTGAATGAATGGATGCAATGATTATTATCTACAAAGCTTAAGAAAAGCGTGGGCTAGTGAGAATGACGTGGATCGAAAACATCGATTCTGTTCTCAATGAAAGCCAGATCAAGTTAAAGAAATAAGAGGCGTTATAGGAAAAATAGAAAAGAGTGATGACCCTTTTTCTGGATCCTCCTTAAACTCCTAAAGGTGATAGTTAAAAAAAAAAAAAAAGAAGATAACACAAAGCTTTGCTTTTTAAAGTTGGTTCAGTTGGAACACTTATAAATGACGACTAAAAACGTATTAAAGGATTCTCCAAACATGCTTGAGTAAAATTAATTTTATTTGACGCTTTAAAACTCCTGAATAAAAAACACGTTGAGTAGATTAAAACCCTCTATTTTGATAATTATTATTGTATGTAAAAAGGACAAATTATTATTGAAGTGGTTCGTAGCTTAGCGATTTCTTCTCTGACTTTCGGATTCACGTATTGATAAGCTGTGTGTTCAATCTCCGATACCGACCATTTTCCTCTTTCAAAACCACGCTTTGCTTTCAATGTGTTTGCAATTTTAGTACCTTTAATAACTGTCTCCTGCTCCGTGTGACGAATGGTGTAGTCCAGGCTGAAAATCAGTCAAAAAACAGCTCTGCCCAGACACAACAATGATCCTTTTCCAGAGCGTTTACAAAAACGTGGAGTGCATACCTACGCGTTTTTCACGCATTGTGATTTTATTATAATATTTTTTTCGAGAACAATAATTTACTGAAAGGTATATCTATATCCAAATAAAGACTCCATTTTTCAACGGAAATTCAACAAAAAAAATCAAAGCCTAGAGAGAATAATATTCTTTTCCACATCGTCATTAGGGATCTTTTGAATCACAACGCTTGGGTTTTTGCTGCAATAATAATTTACATCAAACATTACATAATATGGGTAGATATAATATGCCGGTAGAAAAAAAAGTCTTGAAAAATTCTCAGACGGGGGAGTAAATTAAAGAGATTCCAAAATGCATCTTTGCATTTATCATAATGAATTATTCTTCTGCAGCTGCATGCCTTTCCTTTTAATCGCTGTCTCGCCGTTTAACGCGATGATGAATGTGCGGACTTGTAGAAACCGCATAAAACAATACTTACATACATACCTACAAAAACTTAATGTTTTTATACTCATATTTTATTTTTCTATCATAATGGCTTCGGTGGGTATATTTATAATAATTATGGAGATGCATGGATAAACATGGAGATTTTTCAAAACTCAACGAACATTAAGCTTTTATATCTCATCTCTTAGCGACTTCAACATGTCAGTCTACATAATATAGGGACATGTACATATGATGTACATAAATATAGTTATTATTGAAATATTTTACATAAAATGGAGCCCCAATCTAGGATGAACGGCTGAACCAACTTCGCAAAGCCTTTTTTTATGTTTGCATTTATAGGTAGGTATAAGAACATTATCAGGAGAAGGTTATTATACCTAAAAGAAAAAAAAAAGAAAAATTTGCGTGGATAAATTATACAATTTTAGAAAACTTATAGTAGTTACCTAACATTTTTAGTGAATTTCACAGTATTTGCTTTTTACGATTCTAGTTTTGAAATCTTTTTGGCGTTTGACAGAAACTCTCCACGGCTCGCTTACACTAAATCCGATATTTGCCCGTACGGCAACGTACGATTGATCAAACACTACTTTTAAAGAAAGATACCGCGAACACAAACACGTCAGTCATTGTCCGGCATCGTACGTTAACGTACGAGTGGGTAAAAGGAGAGCGGCTACACTCTCCGGACGTTCAACCGTGGAATCCGAATTTGTTCGGATTTATCGGAAGTCGCACGCAAGGGCGTAGGTAACTAAAAATAGAATAAAATTAAAATAGAGCGTATCTACACATTGTTTTGAAACTCAATATTGGTTGCTTGGTGAGTAAATAAAACCGAGTTGTCAAATTATTAATTTGCCCGTAGGTACGCCGTACGGCAATGTACGGGCAAATATCGGATTTAGTGTAGGCGAGCCGTAAGTTTGTTGTTGTTTGATAGTTGGTGCGATTGACAGCAGGCGAATGGAAAATATATGGTTTAAAACAGATCGATCGGAATTTCATGGGTTAAGTAGGTACATAATTATTTTTTGTCATTTTAAAAATTCGAATTCATAATTATGTACTGGGTTCCTAAGAAGCTGTGCGTCATCTGACAAGACGGCAGTCTTGTCAATGTTTTTTGTTACTACTGTAACAATATTGAAAACGTTCTAAGCTGACACATTCACCGCTACCGCTATAGCAATACCGTAATCCTAGGAAAACAGACCATTAGGGACACAGGACAACGTCCTTTGTGTTCAATAATATTCTTCGAGTTTTTTTAATTAAGAAGATTTTTTTTGTATGATTTGGACATTTTCAACCCGAAATCCGCTATTAGCTAATGCTTACTTAACTTGTAGCGTGTCTCCATTAATCGGGTGTCGATATGTAGATTAAATAGGGATATACTTGCAGATAGTCTCAAGCCACCCAATGGATCTAATGGTCTTTATCACCCGAACTGCAAATGCATCCGTGTTTATCTTTACGCCAGCTCAGAACTAACTAACTGTTGATTATCGATGTCGATGGGTAGACAGAAATGTCTCTCTAGGTAATCAAACAGTCGTAACACCTTCACGATCTGGCTATTATCGAATTAAACAGTGTTACCAACCGTAAAGTGTGCTGTGCTTAAGTGTCATTTGGTAGCTGTCAAATGGAATTGCATCTTCGATTAGCACCAGTAAGCTTAATGTCTTAAATGACATCTTAAAATCCTTTTTATATACTAGACCACACGTTATGTTCTCTATTTTTATTAAAAACGTTATGTTCTCTATTTTTATTAAAAACGTTATGTTCTCTATTTTTATTAAAAACGTTATGTTCTCTATTTTTATTAAAAACGTTATGTTCTCTATTTTTATTAAAAACGTTATGTTCTCTATTTTTATTAAAAACGTTATGTTCTCTATTTTTATTAAAAACGTTATGTTCTCTATTTTTATTAAAAACTATGTTACAGACGTTGTCCTATCGTACTAAAGAATTGGAATTTGATAATGATAAATTTATTAGTTATTTCCTCAAATAACGAGCATATGTTATAAACCATACATTTTACATCCGCATGAGCTATCAATCAAAGAACTCACAATTTCTGTAAAAGGAAAATTTCATTTCTAAGTTAGAATTTAATGATGTGGTTATAGTAAAAAGTAGGTACTAAGAAGGTTGCCTAGGACCGCATCCAGGAATTCATTTGATATTTGATGAGAGTTTGAAATATTTTCCAAATTTCAACCACTACGGGCTTCAACTGGCTGATGGTTTAGTGTGATCAGGATAGGTACAACCATTTAAGTGGTCAAATTCAAAATCACCGAAATTTTAATCAATGGAGCGTTTGACATATTTGGCTAGTCGAATAATCCTATTCCTCCGGCAGGTATCGAACCCGCATCCTCAGCTCCTGTTCTATGCAAAGAAAATGACCTGATACGCACCTTCTATAAAAATTCGTCCTTTTAAGAGTGAGTTTCTTCGATAAGTATTATCAATGGACCAGAACCTTTTGGTGGCCTAAGTCATGTTTGAGCCAAAGTAAAGTAGGCGTTAAAATACTAATAGGCTTCTAAACGGGTTACTGTAGATTTAGGGAACAGCTGTGGAAAAAAAAATAATTTCAACACCTGTGGAAACTGGTACTATTGTAGATTCTGCGAAGAAGGGGTAGAAACGCTTCACCACCTCCTTACAGACTGCGATGCAGTAGTTTATGCGAGAGCAAGAAGTTTTGGCAAAACACAGGATAGAGGTGGAGGACTTCGCCGCCTTGGATCCCCTCCTAATGCTGGACTTCCTGAAGCGTCTGGGATTAGTGGGAAAAGCTCTAATTGTGAAACACCATAAACCAATCCCTGGGAAGCACAATAGACTACTACAGGTTGAAGCGCAAAACACCCCCGAAAAAAAAAGTGTTATGAAATAACCCCCACTTTCGATTTATAATCAGCTGTAGATCGGTTAACACCATTTACCACCATCGTTGGAGTGAAACAGCCATCTAACTAATAACCATCGAAGTACAATTTACTCCAGCGTTCCATAAAGTGATTAGGGCAATCGGTTTTATCTCCCGGTGGTTGGGGAAGTGTATGGGGACCTTAGGCAGGCTCTCCACCATACCCAGTACCAACTTGACGATAATAATAATAATAATCGTAATAATTAATACGGCGTAACCCTCCAGTGCATCGTGTGCGGGACAAATAACTAAAATATAATGTCTGGTCGAGATGGCTCATTGCATCGATACATCGTTACAGGAGCAAAACCAGATAATCAAGGGGATGATAGGGGGTTGACGACAATAATTATTAATATCTTGCCTTTAAAAAAATATTATTTTGTTGTGAACAGGGATCACGAATTTTGTAGAGCTGTGCTGATATATTCCTCATGACCATGAAACCTTTTTCAAGAGACAATCTCAAAATGGAAATGAAAGAAAATGAATTTAAATGTAACTGCATAAAATAAGAATCACTTCGTTGAAGGGAAGGGTTTCAAGGCTTCGCAACATAAAGGAGTGGAAAGGAAACCAAAGATTCATACAACTAGAGTCACGAAGGGCTTTTACTCAAGAGATAGCCAACGTCAGAAGATCGGACTGGGGTTTTCAACAAGAAGCCTTTATCTGTCGCTCAGATGCTGACAGTCTTGATTTTATTATGCTTCCTTAAAAACTTTTATGAAAATTATTTTGTACTAGCTTATACCCGTCTTGCTTTACGTTTTTGATTCCGATTGCCAGGCTTGATCGGTAGGTAATTAAACAGGTTCTAGTCTAGCTTCCCATTGCTTAACAGACCTCTATAACTGACATAAGCACAGGAAAAGAAGAATGACACTTTTAAAATTTTTGTTTCACCGACCTCATAATATTATACGAACCTACCGACATAATTTGCAAGTTTTCATAGAGAGAGATAGCTCTGTGGTTTGAATCTTAGCTACATTCCCTAATGTGTGATAATTAATTAGGCTCTCCACCCATAGAGGGTGATTTGCGCTATCTGTCAAACTTCAAAATGGAGGAATCATTTTGCAAATTTTTTCATTAAATCTTTATTTATTGAGAATAATAAGATTTGAATAACATTTATATGCATAACAAATCAATCTACGATTATTTTATTACATTTTCATACCGTAATACCAAGATTCCATTCAACGTGAGTAATTTTGTTTCCAAAAGATGGCTTACTGTCTTTTTGAGAAATTTGTATGAAGATCCTAAAAAAATAGAGTTTTTTAAATAGCTCTAAATATATTAAAGTTAATGCAGCAAATTGTATTAAAGAACCTTCTCAAGCAAATTGCACCGCTCTGCGTAGATTCATATCTGACGTAGCATTTGTATTTTGAGCGTGATGTTCACATATACGATAGAAAGCACACAAACATTTCTGAATTATTATGTAGATGTAGGTATTTAATATCTCATTGTCGTTGTTTTATTTTGTTTTTGTTTGCTTCTGTTTTTTTTTTGTAACTGGCTGTCATATATTTGTATGAATATAAAAAAACAGTGATCACACTTAACAAATCATCAAGAAATTATATGGATAAGTATCAATATAGGTATAAGTCAATAAGCAATTGCAGGCAGACTAGCGGTTACGACGCCGGCTTTCGTTCTGTCTCATACTGGAGATCGTGGGATCGATCCCTGGTGCCGACCAACTTTCTCTTTCACGACACAAGCTTTAAGGTTTAGTGTGAAAGTGTCAAAGAGTGTATTTCTGTGCACTTTGAGTGAGCATGCACCTTGTACAGATTCATTTTAGAAAAAAGTACAATATAATACCTACCTTACTTTGACATCAAAATAAGTAAAGTGATCACACTTAGCCAGTCTTCGAAACAGCAAGTCGTAACCCGTAGTGGTTCAAATTTGTATAAAAATAACCTCTTAAAATCGATCATTCAGTGATGTCAAATATACGGTTCTATATCAAAAAAGCGCAATGGAGAGCTCTTGTTGCCTCCCTGTGCCCCTTAGTGGGGCGTTAAGGGATTTGGATATAAAAAAAAAATTATCCTTCACGGCGTGCCCTTAAGGGTAGGCAGAGAGAACGGATTTCCACTCTTTTCTATCCAAACACACTCCTTTCGCTTCTTCCACCGACATATTTTCTCAGACAACCTCTCCTGGTGTTTTGCTTCTGACCTGACCATCTTTGAGCACGGAATCGGATCACCAGTAATCACACCTTTTTACAAATTTTCTTTCATTCTAAATATATTTTTTTATTCTATCATCATCCATTCTTTAAAAATGGCAACCTTATATTCCATTAAATTTCCTCTCTAGTACCTACTTAGGTATTCCTATTAAAATGGATATAGGTTCGATTTAAAAATGTCATTTTTTGTTACAAAAATTGAATTTCAATTATGTAGGCTGATACTTAAATAATATGTAGACAAAGTAAATAACAAATGCAAAAATGTTTTTTTTTCCTATGAACGTTAAAAAGAATCATTAAAAAAATTGCTTCGTGAAAAAAACTGTGTCCCATAAAATAATGGTATTCTGTTCAAAATGATTGAAAATCAGTTATTTATTACCAGCTAAATGTCGGCTATAGAGTGCGTTTTAAAGTTATTTTCTACGGGAAATTATTATCATCAAAGTGGACATTGCTATAATATATATGTGGATAATGTAAATCAGAGGTTCTCAAAGTGAAGTCGTTAGTCAGATACATGAAAAATTATAGCGTATTAAGGTGGTTGATAGCCCATCCGTTCAGTTGACTGCTTTTATAGTACCTACAGCGTACTGAAGGACGTGGGTTCTTATACCGGTGCCGACCATTTCAACTTTTACGAAAAAATCATTTGCTTAGTGTGAAAGATGTCAAAAGTGTATTTTGTGTTTACTTCGAATGAGCACAGATTCATTTAAATTATCAAGAACTTGATTTACGTTGATCAACAAAAATTACTACGGCGTAAAAAAATCGTTTAAAATAAAAACTTTGATATACTTTTGAGACCAGTCAAGCCTTTTTAAATGAATCTGGGGTTAATCATGGTGCACACAAATACACTTTTGACATTCACTTTCTCTGTCAAAACAGAGAGCGTTAACCGTTGGCACCGGGATCGAACTTATTATCTCCACTGCAGAACTTACAATGTTGGTGACTGACCCTTTCTAGGCTACCAATAAATTTTGCTCTGAGGTACCGTGTCAAACGCCTTGACATTTTTTTGTATTATGTCTAAGTAATGTGCACTGTTAGCAGCAGATCCAATAAGCATGGCAACAGTATCTTTTTTAAACTATCTACTTTGTAATTTGAACATTATAAAATTTAAAAAAATCTGTCATTTAACATCAGGTTTAGTGCCATAAGATCCACTGGTGGGTCTTGGTCATGCACTCTATCTGTGCCTTATGACCCACCGGTGGGTCTAGTGGAAACATAAGTAAGAAGCCACCATAGTCATCTTTGAAAACAATTTAAATGTGCAGTGAGATACAGTTTCTTCTCACTTGTTCACTGCACGAAGGATTTATCAATGAAAAAAGGTTGTAGATACGTGAAATTTTAGTTGTAGATACGTGTGAAATTGTTATACATACATACTCTCTTTATGGCCTCCCGCACAACGCAAGCTAGCCTGGGGAAGACCAATCCACAGAAAACCGACCCGCACGAAACCGACCCACCGGCTCGATCAAAGCAATCAAACTGAAAAAACCGGCCCCAAACAAATCAAGCCCGCCGCGGATCCCCTCCAAACCAACCCACAATGCGGGAGGCCTAAGCCCCACTCAGGAGCATAGGGAGGCATCAAGAGCTCTCCATTGCGCTCGAAGGCGTCCGAGGCTCATTGTGCCTTTTCTGACCGGTGGAGATTTAAGGACGTGAGGTGGTCAACCTCACGGTCCCGATCTGATTTTTCGATTTCCTGCCTCTTACAGGATGCTCGAAAAATCAGAAAAAAGAGCACAGAAATTGTTATAACTATTGATTTTTAAAAATCCATACCTAAGTATATAATTTAATTTAATTTTTGTATTTTTTAATGCATTTATATTAAATTTCTGCAATACTCTGGTATTTGTACATCAATATACATTTTGTTGAAAAATAAAAATTTCAAAATTGAAGCTTTAATGTTTTTTTTTAAGTTTGAGAAGCACCGGAATTCGTGAGGCGGGTCAGTAGCTAGTTTTGCAATTAATCTGTTTTAAGCGTAAAATGTCGATTCAGCTTTTGGCGTTTTGAATTCGGGAATTAATTAATTGAAACACATACAGACTATACGTACATACATACATACGTTAACATACACAAATATGTATACACTTGTTAGTTTCGTTGTTAAAATTATTATTATTATTTAAAGGTAGGTAGATACTAGATTTAATTGTTTTAATCTATGCAAAAGCTTGAAAAGTATCCAGTGAAAATTAAGTTTAACAAATTCTCTGCAACTAGTGATTCTGGGATGTGTTCAATCTTTGAAAATACCGCCGCGATATTTTTTCCGTCCATCTAAGATCAATAATATTATTGTAATTACAATAAATGTTTTGCAAGCGACTATTAGGATACTGTGGGGCTAATAAAAGGTTTATCGAACGCTTATTACACTCTTATAAACGCTAATTAGCACGCAAATAGTGCTCTAAAATCAAACGATTGAATCGTTCGTACATTTTGTATGGATTTTTGTTTCGAAACTCCTTCGATGATCGTTTTATTATTCGATCATCGAAACTTTTTACTAGGGGTACTTACTTACTGATGGTTTGAAACTTCTGAGGAGCACGGAATATTTTGATGATTTTATTCTTTCAGTGTGTCAGGGCATGCCTTAATGATATTAAAATATTCATAAAAATATAGAAATTTATGAATTTTAAAAATATTGTGTAGGCATCACTTTTGAAAATTTGATGTTAAAAGAATCTTAGATATGTAATTGTTTTTTCATTATTTCAATTTTTTTAAATTATTAAGAAAAGAGTTTGTGTATTTATTGCGTGATATTTCTAGCGGAAGACCCTCTCGTACCGTTGAGGGATCTGAATATGGTGTGGGAGGTGCGAAGTGGTCATCGAAGCTGCGCGAAATCTAGCGCAGTGGAGAACTATTGAGAAAATGTTAATATACATGTGTCATGTATGCACAAAAAACATGTCAAGCTCTCATTAACATATTATTATAATATAATACATACGTACCTTTACGGATTAATATGTAGATAGGTATGCGAAAAAAAAGTAAAAATTTTCAATAATATCCCAACATTCATGAGACAAGTTTTCATGACAGAAGCTTTTAGTAGGTAACTATGAAAGTGTCGAATGTATGTTTGCGTGAGCACAGATAAATTTAGAAAAAAAAAATCGATCAAATATTATTGCCAAAACGTCGGCGGTAAACTTTCCCAAGTCCAGTAGGAAGCGCGATCAATTAATTTAATTTACAAGTATTTAAAAATAATTTGTAAAATACACCCTGTATAGAGACAGAGTGGGTCACTCCTATAAATACACAGCGTTTTGCCGAATTTAATAAACAGTAGAATATTAGTAGAAAGGGTTAGAAAAATAACTGAAACTAAAGTTTGGGATGCACAAGGGGCTTTTATGAATGGGAGGGGATGTGCCGATCAGATCTTCGCACTGCGGATGATTACGGAGAAGCTTTTGAGTAAACATCAGAAGCTTTTCTGTGCATTCGTAGATTTGGAAAAGGCATATGATAGGGTAGATAGGGGTAAATTATGGGAGGTTCTATCAATCTATGGAGTGAACAACCGGTTGATTCGTGGCATTGCTTCGCTATATTCGGATAGTACTGCGTGTGTGAAGGTGAATAGTCACGTTTCACCGGAGTTCTGTCTTACGAAGGGTGTGAAGCAAGGGTGCGTCATGTCACCATGGTTGTTCAATTTGTTTTTTGATTTTTGCGTCAGTGGGTTAAAAGATATAAATATAGGGGTTGAATTGAATGGAATAAAAGTATGTGCGCTTATGTATGCCGATGATTTAGTACTTATGGCTGAGTGTGAAAATGATTTGCAAGAACTTGTGTCAAGTGTGTTTGAAAATTGTGCAAAAAACGGTCTAAAAATGAATGTCAGCAAAACAAAGGTTTTGGTATTTGAAAGGGATGAAGCAAGAACGAATTGCAAAATAACGGTAGAAAATGAATATCTTGAGCAAGTGAATGAGTATGTGTATTTAGGAAGCATGTTTAGTCGGGATGGAAAGTGTGAAAAAGAAATCGAGCGTAGGAAAGTTGCTGGTTGCAGGGTGGGCGGTGCACTAAGACCTATAATGAGAAACAACAACGTCTCACTACAAGCAAAGAAACTAGTGCATAACGCAATCCTGTTACCATCGATGATGTATGGTTGTGAAACGTGGACATGGACGAAAAAAGAAGAATGTAGTATTAATGCAGTAGAGATGAAATCTCTACGAAGAATATGTGGAAAAACTTTATGGGATATGGAAAGGAATGAAAATATTAGGAAGGAATGTGGTATGGAAGTAAGTGTTGTGACAAAGATGAAAGTTAATAAGTTGAGATGGTTTGGACATGTGGAAAGAATGGATGCAGACAGAATGACAAAGAGAATTCATAAGGCTGAAAGGAAAGGTGTAAGAAAGCGTGGCCGACCGAGAATGACGTGGAGCGAACACATCGATTCCGTCCTCAAGGAAGGCCATGTAAGAAGTAAGAGAAATAGGAGAGGGTGTATGAGAAATATTATGTCGGTGGATGAAGCGAAAGAAGTATGCTTGGATAGAAAAGAGTGGAGGTCCGTTCTCTCTGCCTACCCCTTACGGGACACGGCGTGATGGGTAAAAAAAAAAAAAAAAAAAAAAAAAAAAAAAAAAAAAAAAATCTATCTGTAGCCTCTCATATTGTTTTTATTATACAGGTGCAAGGGAAAGCAATTAGTCCATTTATGATAATAGCGGAATTGCAGTTTTACCGCCTGTATAGTGAATAGGCGACAACTCTATTTGCAAGTTCTTGCCTACTTGTTATGTGCATTGTGCATTTATGAAAAATCAACTTTTTTGTGCTTTGTATTTTTTTTTCTAGTAAATCTTAATAATAATTTTCAAGTCAGAGGTGGTGGTAGAAAACCTTTGCCACAGAAAGGACTGGGCAAAGCCAGACATGTATCTATAAGATTACAAAAAGTTTTTGATGTAGAATCCCGACATATTAAAAGAATTTGACAGTATTCCCATCAAAAACAACTTTCTTATTTTGGTCTTATACTAATTTTCAAAGCTTAAAAATAGAAGTTTAGTTATTAGGTAAGTAGCACAGTAAGAACCCACAAGTAGGTACAAGAAATTTAAAGTTGCTAACATCAAATTGAAACTTAGTTTGAAACAACGAACGATTTTAAAAGCCAACACTTTATAATTACACTTGGCGTTTAAATAATCACTTATTATTATTTGACAAGGAGTAGTAAGTAGGTATCTACCTGTGTTTAGGTGCTTACAGCGATGTCGTGTTTAGTGGTGTAGTCCTTATACCCTTGATGTCTTTACGGCCTATAGCCGGGTTGCTTCGTCACTTAATCAAAAACAAAAGAAAATCTTTTTTTTTATTTACCTATATTGTGCCTACTTACAGCTCGCTCTCGCTTGTCGCGTTTCGGACCCGACAATAACTACCTACCTACTCTCCTACATATAAATTCGGGCAGACTCATTCGCAGCTGTCAAAAGTTTGACAAAATATCAAATTCTATCTATATCCGAAGAATTTGGGGCCGCACAATTGTCCATGTGTTTATTTCGTATTTAATTAAGACAACACTATTCAAATACAACACAAGATTTTCAGTAAAAACAACATAATACCACTGTGACAGTAGGATTGAAAATGGCGTAGATTACCTAGTAGTCACGTGATTAATGAGATTGTCAGATTTTTATTTAGGTTTCCTACCCGAAATGACGTGAGCATTAGTGACTAAACAAATTTATATCGAGCTGTTCTAGTATCTTATTTATGTCGCTCAACACAAAAAATATTCTCAAACAACCCAGTGAGAACAGAACAGAGGCAAATAAATTTTGACTTGAAACTTGCCACATTAGTAGACATTGACAAGTGTTTGAACCCATGACCACGACGTTGATACGAAAATGGTAATGACTGATGAAACTACAAGACCAAAAGATGCGGATGATGATGTAATTTTTCTTCGAAGACATAAGAAGAGGCCATTTACAACGAAAAGACTGAACTGGCAACACTGCGGTGTAAAATGATATAAAATTTTGCTACTGAGTTTTTAAACATATATTATTGTTTGTTTTCGAGAATATGTGAACATTTAACAATCTGTGGACAATTTAAAGCTTGTGTTTTCTGTTGTGAGTTATTTTTCTTCAAAAAGACTAAATAAATTGTTTAAAAGTGCCAAAAACAGCTGAACCACTTCCGTGTGAAAAAAAAATTTTTTTGTCTCACTCGCACACTACAAGCCTGACAGATTGAGAAAGAGAAGGAGAATGACAATTTAAAAACCTGAAATATACTATCAAAGGAGCAACAAATATAAGAACTGGCTTTGGTGGTAAGCAAAAATTGTGAATCTGTATGAGAAAAAACACTTACATTGATTCTTAATATCACTTATTCCACTAACAAGTCCACTATCGTGCGCTCACACATACATACTTGCACATGCGCACACTTGAGCTCGCCAAACTGAAACAATTGACACCATCTCCACTCAGCACTGAATAATAAACTCCACAGAGTATTCACCTAATGGTAGAAATCGGGAACATTACTATATTTCAAGCCAATTACTGATTTCTACACATAAACAAGACACAGTGCTCATACTGCTCATGTATGTGAAAAGCTGTTTCGAAAACACACACACGTATTACACATTACACTGCTTCTACGAGAGCCACACACCATTGTTTGGAAACAACCTGTTATCGAAGAGGACTGAAAATAAACTCCATATTTATAATCTGTTTAACTCGCCCCAGAACACCGTTTGAGGCTACATACAGTAGACGCGCACGAGTTCATTGTTTTGAGGGCTGTCAAACTTCCCGGCCTGTTACCTTTCATACTGCGCAGTCGCGGACCCTGATACTAACATCTTTGCTCTATGGATGACCATAAACTCTGGATACTTTATGAATAATATTGTTTTTATTGCATTTTGTACCTATTTTGATTTTATTAGTGTTTTATTTTTAACATTGTTACTTTTATTTCGCTTTTTAACCGATAACTCATTAATGATTAATTATTGATATTATTACTAACTATTATTATTATTATTTTTTCTTTCCTTTTCACTTTTTGACCAATAACTCATTATTATTTAATAATTATTAATATTGTTTTTTCTTTTTTTTTTTTTTGGACTAATAACTGATTATTATTTATGTTATTATTTATCTCTTTCTTCTGTTTATCATATTTTTGATATTTTCTTCCTCATTTATTTGTTCTTTCTCCATTAGTGGCTGATTGTTGTTTTCAAATCGGCGTTTTGATTCTTGTTTACTGCTTGCTATATTATCATTGCATGATGATTGATTATTGTTTAAACAAATCATACTGAGCCTAAATGGATGGTATAATTTGTGCTCTGTAATTTGTTGAGTTCTGTGGATTTGGCCTCGAGTCTTGTATATCCTGTTTTTATAGTGGTCATTATATTTTCTAATTATTTCTAATTATTTTTAAGCACTTTTTATTCTTCACTTTGATTTGATTTTTTTTTTGTGTGTTTGTCCAAAAATGGAGACTAGAAGTAGTGCGAGGGCTGATAAGAATGGATATATTACGATGTTCGATACATCAATGAGCCGCGCTGATGACAGCTCAGTTGATACAAACCAGGTTATGCGTGAGAGGGTTGAGAGATTGGAGGAGGAAGGTGAGAGAGTGAATGGAGAGTTGAATCTTTGTAAGAAGGAATTAAAGGAAAAATGTAGGGAAATAGCCTTACTCAAGAAAAGAATAGCACTTCTTGAGAAGCAGACAAATGACCTGGACGCCTACAAGAAGCTCAATAAAATAAAGTCTCAGGAAATCGAACAGAAAAATATTGGTATAAGCGAGCTTCTCAAAGAAATTGAATCTTCTGGTAGAGAGAGAGAAGCACTTGTTGAGGGTTTCAAACGGAGTAATAATGTTTTGCTGCAGAAATTACGAGAAGCGGAAAAGAGCAACTTAGTTCTGAGGAATAATTTTGACGATCTCTTTGAAAGAGTAGAGGGACAAAAGGACTGTGAAACAGAAAGAAATAGTGTACCTAAAATAACACAACGACCTGGTCCCCGAAAACAGACTGACAATAATAATCATAATATATTTAAGAACGACATATTTATAGTGGGGGACGAATACGCAAAGAATATGGGTACAAAACTTTTTCATAGAGGTGTTCGTCGCATTCAGGTTATCTCAAAACCTAATGTGAAGTTTGCCAATCTCAACAATGATATCGAGGATACAATAAACTTAGCAACAAAAGGATCTACACTTGTCTTAATAATTGGCAACAATAGACATATTTTCGAAGAAAAAGGTTATTATATGTCGAAGATGCGAAGTATTATGAAAACAACGGCGGAAAGGGGAATAAGGCTTTTAATTTCCTCCTTTCATTACTCAAAAAATGTGCAAAGGAACAATGTGATTTATAGCGAGAATTGTCGACTGTATGACATCGTAAGTGAATGGGACCATGTCGAAATCTTAGAATTAAATGACGAGAAACAAAGACTACATGAAGTTATTGACTTTAAATTGAAGTACCCACTGAAGAAGATCAGAAATCTTATAAGTCTCACTCATGGTGAAGAACTTTGTAAGACCTATCCAGTCAAAAATGTAAAATATGTTCCAATCAAATCAAATACTTCTGGGAAAAATTTTTTAGAGAGGGGGGGCGAAAGGGGAAATCTAGTCAGGATAAGAGTGCACACCAGTTAAAAATACAAGGTCTGAGCAAGACTCATTCGTCTACTGTACACAACATGAAGGACGTTAATATATTAAAAAATGCAACACCCATATTCTGTGTAGCCCATCAAAATGCTCAGGGTCTTAGAGGGAAGTTGCATGAACTTGATACATCTCCAGCTTTAAATCAAGTAGACGTTTTATGCTTTACGGAAACATGGCTGAGTGAGACAGAAACAATGACATACAATATTTCAAACTTTAATATTATTAGTAAATTCTGTAGAGAAAGGTCAATTAGAGGGGGTTCGCTTGTAATGGTTAACAAAAAACATAGGTCAAGAGAAAGAATCGATATAGTCAAACTATCTATAGAAAAACATTGTGAAATAAGTTGTGTAGAAGTTAATAACAGGATTATCCTGTCAGTGTATCGGCCTCCCTCGGGTTGTCACGATATATTTTTGCAAACAATGGAAAATGCTCTCAATCAAGCAACTCGAAATAACCATAAACAGTTAATTGTATGCGGAGATTTCAACATTAACCTAGATAGGCCATCAAAACAGAATGACTCTTTCATCGATTTTATGTATTCCTTTTTATTGACACGTAGCATCTATGATGCTACACGAATAACAAATAAATCATCATCATGCATAGATAATATTTTCACAAATGTTGACATTATGGAAACAAATATTGTAGACTTAGTTAAGTCGGATCATAATGGGCAACTTATTAAATTCGAAATTGGTTCAATGTCGTCGGACACAAATAATATGGGAGGGAAAGTTATTTACAGAAGGATGTGCAATGGAGAAAAGGTAAAAGAGCTAGTAAATTTATTGTCAGATAACTTGAAAAATTCGGACTTGCCAAAGTTAAATGTAAATGATCGATTTGATGCCTTTTTTAAAGATATTATGTTAGCAGTAAATAGTATTTTCCCAATTAAAAGAATAAAATGTAAACCTTACATGTCATTTGTAGATTGGGCAACTCCTGGCATAAAGATATCTAGAAAAAAACTTTTTGATTTGTATAAAGTGAAGGGCAGTAATGATTCTGATAATGTAAAAAGATATGTTATGACTTACAGTGCTGTGTTTAAGCGGGTCTGTAAAGAAGCCAAACAAAGATATTATGCCAAGAAAATTCAAAAGGCTAAAAATCCTGTTAAAGCCACTTGGGATATCATTAAGAATGAAACTGGCAGAGCCCACAATATTGACGACGAACCTCTTACAGATCATATAAATGGAAAAATTGTTGAAACAGCAAACTTTTTTAATAATTATTTTGTAAATGTAGCGTCGTCCTTAGCTAGCAATGTTTCTATTCAAAATGCATTAAACTATATGTCACCTTCATTAAAATCATTTAGTATATTTGAATTCAAGAAGACTTCCAAAACAGACATAATAAGAATTTGTAAAAAACTTAAAAATAAGAAATCAAATGATTTATGGCACATGTCAACATATCTTTTGAAGTTGATAATTGATAGCATGGCACAATCAATTGCGTTAATAATTAACATGTGTCTTGAACAAGGGGTTTTTCCAGACAAATTAAAAATAGCTAGGATTATTCCCATATATAAAAAAGGTGACAAAGATGACCCTGGAAATTACAGGCCCGTTTCAATACTGCCTGTATTTAGTAAAATATTTGAGTCAGTGGTCTCTGAGCAACTAACCGAATACGTAGCCCAGAATAATATTCTTCATCCCCAGCAGTTTGGTTTCCAGAAGGGGAAGAATACATCTGATAGCATAGCTTCACTCGTCAAAACTATATTGGAAGCAATGGACCAAAAGAATGACACGTATGGTGTATTTTGTGATCTTTCGAAGGCTTTCGATTGTGTAAATCATGAAATTCTCATACAAAAGTTAATACATTATGGTATAGCTGACAAAGAAATCTTATTTTTCAAGTCTTATCTAGAAAATCGACAGCAAATAACCGAAATGGATAGTATCCGATCACAGGCATCAGCAATAAAACGGGGTGTCCCACAAGGTTCTATTCTTGGTCCTTTGCTATTTCTATTATATATAAATGATTTGCCAACAATTGTACCAAATGATCAAACTATTGTAATGTTTGCTGATGACACATCTCTCTTGATAAGGGATGATAACTCCATGGGGATTTTAAATAGGGTGAATGTTGTATTGGATCAATTGGGGAAATGGTTCGGTGCCAATGGTCTTGTACTCAATGTGACGAAAACAAATACTATTCGCTTCTCTCTGAGACAAAACACTGATGCTGACCCAGTGATAGCATCACTGCGTGAGCAAGGATTGCAGACATCTGGGGAGACAAAATTTCTAGGTGTGACAATAGATGAAAAATTACAATGGTCAGCACATATTATTTCTATCTCAAAAAAGTTGTGCTCTGCAATCTACGCTATAAAAAAAACAAAAGAGGTTTGCGGTTTTGACGCAGCCAAATTTGTCTACTTTTCATATTTCCACAGCATAATGTCGTATGGAATATTGTTCTGGGGAAGGGGAGCCGATTGGAGTAGAGTTTTTGTTTTACAAAAAAGAGCAATACGGC
Organism: Mystacides longicornis; assembly: GCA_963576905.1. Taxonomy (NCBI): domain Eukaryota; kingdom Metazoa; phylum Arthropoda; class Insecta; order Trichoptera; family Leptoceridae; genus Mystacides; species Mystacides longicornis. Next base: position 2,307,185 of record OY756433.1, on the reverse strand, counting down.
AACTAATGGACATTAAACCCAGAGAAACATGTAAAAATGCCTTCCGCGAACTGGGAGTACTAACATTGCCAAGTGTGTTCATTTATGAGTGCTTAATATATGCCTACAAGAATTTGCCCAATACTCCTCTTAACCTCGACCATCACACCTATAATACCAGGGGTAAACAAGATGTAAGGCCATTGGAACATAGATTGGCAAAGGTTTCAAAAAGTTACATCTGTAGTAGTATACGTTTATTTAACAAGTTGCCTCATAGTTTTAGAGCACTTAATTTATTGGAGTTTCAGAGAGAGGTGAAGAAGTATCTTGTTGAACAAGTATTTTACAATATTGACGATATGCTAAATGGGACCGTTGACTCTATTATTTGAGATTTAGGTTAAATTGTGTTTTGTTCATTTTGTTGCTTGGTGCCCATTTTTAAACAGGTTGACGTGAAGCTATTTTGAGCCCTTTACACTCAAAATAGCTTTGATATTATTGATCTTCAATCTTTAAATTGTACTTTCTTTTCTTTTATTTCTGCCAGTAAGAAATTATGTATATTATTTTTGTTCTGTATACTTATTATATATTTATATTGTTATTTTGTATACTTGACGATTCCAAGTGCCAAATTCATGGCCTAAGGATGAAAAGAAAGAATAAAGAATAAAGAAAAATGAAATTAAGTTCACATTCGTCGAGTATTTTAGTCGAGTGGTGAGTAATTTCAGGAGGAGGTCATTAACGTTGCGCAATGGAGAGCTCTTGTTGCCTCCCTATGCCCCTAAGTGGGGTCTAAAGGGAGTTTGGATTGGGTGAGTAATTTAGAGCTAAAACGTGTCTTAATACCTAAAACTTGAGCAAGTAGTTTAGTCAGTAGTTTAGCTGGCGCTTTGTCTCCCCATCACACGTCATCACGTCACTCGCCGCTGGTGAAAGAATATAATATATTCATTAGCTGGAACCATGGCTGATAATATTATCATAGTACTATTAACTTTTATATAATACCTTATTTCAACAACAAAATGACGTTACGCACAAATGAATTCGGGCATAGTGTGATCAATCAGAGGAGTGACAACAGTCACAAATATTGTCCAGAGAGTCACAGAGCTAACTGGTCGTAGAGTGGGCGTGTGGTAAGATGGCAGATGGACCAAAACCATTTTACAGTGGCATCCACGATTGGAAAAGAGAATCAGGGACAATGATGAGGTGCAGTGATGACATCGTACCTTGCGCTAGTTTCGGCTGGATGAGGAATGCACAAACGAGAAAAAGATGGCGACAAGTTCAAAAGTGGACGAAAGAAGGCTCAAGCAGAAGAATTGCGAATTGTTTTCGGTCGAGAAGCGTGTTGCTTATATAGCTAATAAATTACTTGCTACTCGCAGTTGGCTACTTTTTTCTCTTAGTAGGATAACAAAGGGCGAAAATCTAATATTTTCGGTTAAACAACTGGCCCTTGTTCTTCGGCATATCAAACTAATCGTCTATCTATCTATCTTCCACCTGAATGGATGTCTTCAGCGCCACTCTTTTCGTGTTAATGACATAAGTTTTCCAATGTCTATCACATCGCGCTCTTCCAAATAATTCCAAGAGCGTCACGTGTCACGGAATGTTCTCACCACCCTCTTTCTTCTATCATTCCAATACTTCACAACTACTTCAAAATTCTTGGAAATAAAACGGTTAATTGTGTTTTCTTCAGAATCAAAGTAATTTCTGCAGAAAGCAACTTTTCTTTGATAAGTATGTAGGTGCTAATTTAGTTCCTCATTCATTTTTATTCATCTACATTCTTTTTATTCTTCAATTAATTCTTCGGAGATTGCTTCCATCTTCCATGTATGTAATTTATGTTACAACAACGACCACAAGGGTTGCATTTTCATTATGATTCCGACTCAACTGCAATCTCAATAACGATGTCATGACTGAGTTTTCGTTTTCATTGATTTTGACTTTGTTGTTTCGTGCATAGCTTACCTTTTGTTTATTATTATTTATTTATTTTAAAACAAACACCACTCACCATAACAGCTTTTTCGCCTTTGCGAAGATTGATGACAATTACCTATTATAAAAAATAACAGTTGATTTTATCAAGTAAATACTCTTTCCTTTTATTTAATGACCAGAGTCACGGTAGAATCATGTTAATCTGTCTCGCAAATTCAGTGTACGGGATCATACGGGACACAAAAGATATCGATGCGATCGGCCATGTCATTAAATAATTTGACAGCTCTATTTACCGGAGAGTTTTTTTTTACGAGGAGGACATCCTCATGGATAGTTTCGGGGTAGTGCCGGACTGCTTCCGGCTAAAACCCCCTCCTACGCTGCGGCCACGTTTCTGCCATTAAGGCCTACAGTGGTCGCAGACTGTCTAATCATCTCCTTTGGTCCCTCTGGCTGCGGGTTTCCTCGACTTCCTTTATTTAAATGACATCCTCCATAAAGGCTCCTATTTTTTCCCACGCTTCCTTCTTGGCCCGGAGAGTTGCGGATTATTAGTTTATCCCGATATTGGACAGAACATGATGTGCGATCTAGCCCGAGTGCATCAAGAACGTTTAGGTTTATTTCACCTAACACCGAAGGATTATGTTTTATACCCCTGATCAGATTAAAGAAATGTCTATATAATATATATTATATAATATATATAATATATATTATATATTATATAATCCATACGCCTCCTTGATGACATTGACTGAGCGTATACTGAACCTACAATTATTACCTATGTATACTATTGATATTGGTCTTTTTTTTTCTTTTGTATCTGATGTCCTTCTTGTCCTACCGCTATTGACTTGTTTTAAATATGGTCACTTTAATCTCGATGTTTCTTGTGTTACCATATTAAATTTTTTGTGTTTTTATTGTTTTCTGACTTCCTACTTTCAAAATTATAATTCATATAATATTTATTATATTAAGTGAACCGTTGTTGTCTAAATATAATTTTATGTCTTTTCTAGTTTTGAACTGTAATAATATTATGGAACATAATATTATAACATGTAAAAGTAAATAAAAAAATATGACATTTCGCCTTTGGTTGCTAAGCATGAAAAAAGTTCCATGATTGGTCTATTTTTAAATCTGGTATTGCCTTGCGCAAAAATAGTATAAATAAAGGGTTTATACAAGCATGTATTTTTAATGCAGATTATTGCGATAGTTTCCGAATAATTTTTATATTCTAAGATTTAGGTCCTAAGTCTTAGTAAGAGGGGAAAATCTGAACTTCAATCTAAAGGGATGTTAAAATAATTGCATAAAGACAACCGCTTAGTCACCAGATGAAAAATAATTATTCAACAATAGTATGAAATGCACTCTGGCACCTCCACATTTACTCCTACAGATTCTCAAAGGTGAAATGTTATGGTGTTTTGGTATGAAATTAATGACAACGAGAGCGAGGTGAGAATCTAACGGTGCATTTATGTAATAAACGACCTTATAAACAACACACGTGTTCACCGTTTAAAACGTTCTGCCGCGCAGTTGTCTTTGAAGTTTATTATTCCTTGCAAAATGGGTAGGTTGTTACTATTATTGTTATAATTACATATTATAGTAGTTGCAATCATTTTGTTCTGTTGTCTGTAATTTTATCTGATTCTTGCTTCTAACTACAGATTAATAAATTGTTAATCTTTTTAAATGCACTAACTCTCACCTGTGACAAATATACAGTTCATTTCGATATCAGTCTAAGGATTTCGCGTAGTTCAAAACAATGAGCAAAGGAATGACGATGTCTCCCACATAAGTCCCTTTGTAGCCGAAACATTTGAAAAAATATCGCTCTCAATTCCATGGTCAGATAGCTTGAAAAACCAATCGACAAATTTTGACATCGTTAACACTGCAAATATATGATTTATGACTAAAGAGGACGATGAATTAGACCAGGCTTCAAACAGCTCTCAGAATAAAGAAATTATCTTCATCGCTTGACGGTCTTTCTTCCAGATTCTCTCTTTCTGGTCATTTTTCTCATTTCCTGCAGTTGGGATCTGGCCTCTGCCTCTTTGTACTTTTCTGAAGTACATTGCATCTTCTCGGTTTCTTTGACCTGATGATGGCTGTCTAAAAAACGTTTCGCTAGAGGAGGAAACTGGAAACCACTAAGTTTTTCTTGGATTGGTTTCCAGGAAATCACCACAGCCATGTATATGGTATTAGCTGTAATGATAATGTCTGGGTTATCCATCATATTTCTCACTTATGTATTTTGGTGTTCTCATACAAGAATCGGACAAGATAGCTGGTTATATGGCATTAGACATTATTTGTAAATCTTTTAGCGCTTGAGTGAATTTTATGACAAAACGGAGTTATTAACGTCGAGATACAGACTCGCCGGTTATTATTTTGGGAAAATAAGGAGCTCTTGTGAGGAAATTGTGCACTTTTAGGAGGGATTCAGTGTGAAATGGGAAAAAATGAAAATTTCAAAAACACATTGTCATGGTTCTGCTCTATTCTTCGAAATAAGTAATTATCTTATCAATGTATTTTATTTTATTTCAAAAATAGATTTTTTTACAATTAGTAAGTACTTACTTATATTAAAATACTAAAAAAAACTATGTGAAACATTTTGAATTTGGGATTTATGTATTATCTCACTTGGCAAATGCCTGCTTAAGTATTAACAAAAATGTTTAGTTAGAAGTTAACTTATTCTAAGGGTCATCATAACGCTAAAAGAATTTTTAGGTAAATGACACAATATCTAATTATTATTTAGATTAATCGTAACATTTTTCCGCATTCTACGTTTCTGAGTATAAATATTCAATATTTTGATCGAGAAAAAAATTGACAGGCGTTCCAGAAAAAAATACTCAAATAGTACCTATCCCAAATCAGTCAGTTGTTGATATATCGTTCAAACCAGTTATATTATTTAATTTATGTAGTTAAGTACATTATACAATAAAACAGAAATTCCAGATTCGATGTCAAGGACTCGCTGAATCATTAAGTGGAAGTGCAGAAAACCGGGTTTTTGATAAAGTAAAAGGGAAAAAACGGATGTTTACGTGCAAAGCATCCTTAAGTCTAAAATATTTCTAAACATAAACTTTTTCAGGAATTTCTCTGAAAGTCATTTTTCTTTCTCGTGACCTTGACAACTGGCAACAGTACTACATACCTACTCTATAAAATGTTTACTGACCAGATTTCAATGTCCATGTTTCAGATTCGTGCAGTAGGACGGACCACACATAAAATTTAAAAAGTTTCTGACGGAAAATATTAAAATTAAAAAAAAAATGTTTAAAAAGAACATCCTGTTTTAAAACAAATCTGTAAATTATGGCTTTATAACTAACTCTATATGTAAGAGTTAAGCTGTATAAAATATTATATTATTGTGTCCTTTTTATATTATATTGTTTGTAAGAAAAAAAATAATAAATGTGTAAAAAATGTAGCTAGCGATTAACAGACGTGACTCCATATGGTGGACTAGTGGAGTTTACAATTTAATTTACGAGCTAAATGCACCCCCAACCCTCTGTTGCGGACATCCATTCCGGGGGATGAGGCGAGGAGAGGCGCATCTGTGTTGGTTATTAAAATACTGGTTTGAAAATAGTGAGTTCTGGAAGGCACGCAGCTTGCTTATAGTATTAATTCAATACATTTAATGTGAGCACTACGACTTTATTTACTAACGCCAATTGAAACCTTAATATATTCTTTTTTGATTACAAGTAAGTGATTAGTTGCCATTTTTGGTGCTAACTAAACACTTATGGTGCCTGAACATTGAATGGTAAAATTTAGACCATTTTGTGTATCTCTAATATAAATTAAAGTCGGTTTAGTGCGAACACTTATAACTCGAGATTGGGTGTGTGATTTATTGGATTCTTCTCCACTCCGTATATAACAGAATAACTAACTAATAAAAAGTTGATAAATGGATAAGAAATAATATAAAATATGATATTAAAGTTTATATGGAACGAATATGATGCGACGCCATCTTTGAAATAATCTAACAACAAAACCATTGTCTTCTGCACCTGCACCCTCTCATTCTCGCATACGTAATTGTCCATTCTTACAGTAGCCCATTTCACTTACTCCGCCGTTTCTGGCGTTTTAGAAATTTTTCATACACTGTCAACCAAATTGCGCGCATATAATAATTATATTCTCGCGTTAATCCCATCTGAGCTTTGAATACGAATGAAATGTGGACGTTTTAGAATTAATATTTTAATGTTATTATTTAGTTATGTAGTTTGTTTTTGTTTCTGGAGACGTAGTGCACAATGAACGGGCCTCTGGTTAGGACCAAAGGGTCCACAGGACAACGTCTGTCGGGGAAGCTAGTAAGACATAAAAACATTTTCATTTTTTATCTTTATATACATAATTAAAGATAAATAGATTCGAAAAGGGGGTACCTACCTTAACAAAATGTTTCTTTTACTTATCTTATTATTGTTACTAAAATATTTTTTCTGCATATTAATACGTGAAGGAAATTTATTTTGTCAGTTTTTACGAAAATTACTTACTCTATATATATATAGTTTATTTAAATAGAGAAGAAGCAGCGAATACTAATATTGTTTTGAAATTATGTATGAAAAAACAGATTAAATAAAAAAAACATTATTGTAGTAGGTATTACTGTAGGTAGGTATATATTTTGATTTGACATTGACACACACACACACACACACAAATTCTTTTGTTTATCTGCGGTCAAGTTGAGTTTGTCTTTGATAATAATATTAAAAACTTTCTACATATCAATATTTCAAATTTAACGTATCCATATTGTCATTGATAGAAAATTTTGAAATAGCGCACGCTCAGCGCACAAATATGGAACCTTAATAATGTTTTAAGTTATAATTTAAATAATAAAGTTATGGTTGAATTTCGAACATTGGTCGACCACTAGTTTGTTTAATTGTATAACTTTGATAGTACATTAATAAATTATTCTAAAATTTTATCGTGGACTTAAGCTAAAGTTTAAGTGAGGGCTAAAATGGTACCTAAGTATGTATTTTCAGTACAAAGTTCGATTGCCCGTCTTATCTGCGTAGGCAGCACCCTGTAACTTTCTATGTAGCGTAGATACGAATAAGTTCAGCGGATGCGAAAGGAGGTAGTATCGTTGGCCTATCTATGGAAAGTTCCTCTATCTGGCATTCGGGATCTAACGGGGTAAGTAAATTGCGATTGCGAAAACCAAACGATATAAATTAGCTTTAGAAAATCCGATACTTTCCAAACAGCACATTAAGAGGTTCTAGAGAGGTTTATATCCAATAGATTTCAGAACCTTGTATAGCCCAACTTGGGTTTCTTACTTTCATTCTTAACTAGCTTTCCCGACAGACGTTGTCTTGTGGTTCTAGCCCGAAGTGACCCGTTAATATGTACATAATGTGCACTGCGCCCCCGTAAAACAATACAAAATTAATTCGATTGAGTTAAGCTAATAAAATAATAACATTAAACTATTTCTGAAACATCCATATTTGATTCATATTCAAAGCTCTGGCGGGAAGAACTTGAGAATAATGCGCTCGCGCACACACCCTACCTCGCCTATTCGCAACACGAATGTGCCCGACTTTGTGTGAAAATTTTCTAACGCTCGAATCGGTGCGTTGGTGGAGTAAGTGGGATGGGCTACTGTAGGAGCGTATGCGAGAATGAGAGGGAACTACCCGCGATGGCGTGGGCGCGTCATAGGTAACCGTTCCTTACAAACTTAAATATTATATTTTACATCATTTCTTATCCAGTTTTTAAACATTTTATTAGTTATTCTGTTATCCGGAGCGGAGAAGAATCCAATAAATCAAACATCAGAAGATTCTGTTGAGCCGATCTCGAGTTATAAGTGTTCGCACTAACCAGACTTTAATTTTATACAGTAGATTACTTACTTTTGTGAACGCTACAAATTTTCTCAATCTTCAGCCCATTGTGTAGCTACATACGTTTTAGCTTAAGCCGACATTATAAGGTGAATTATACCAAAAGAACAAACATCCAGAGCTTTATAATAGGAGTTTATTTTCCTAATCGTTGATATAGTCACCAAGGAAATAATAAACACAGAGAACTGTCATCGCCTACTAATAAGTCCATGTATTGTTTCCGTGGTGTCCAGTATCAACCATTAGGAATAATGGGTTTACTCTATTATCAAGGTCTGGCTTTATGTTCGTTTGGTAATAACGCACCTTTACAGGTCAGCACAATAACAGAATAATACATATATTCAATAATCTCTGGTGACAAAAGGAGTACATGCCCAATGCCTTTGCCCAATGCGCGATGGATGCGCTGCAGTGTTTTTATTTTATTTTTTTATTTATTTAGAGACAACACTGAACAACACAAACAAAAAAAAATCAAGAAACAAACACCTCCAATAACAGTTGTTATCCTCCGCATAGCTTTTGTTCATTCTTAGGTGCGGGTAACATCAACGTGATGTGAGCATTCAAATTAAACCCGAAAAAACGATACACTACGTAGTTAAAACAAAATTTAAAAAATACATAATATATTTCTTTAAGTAGGTAGGTACCTACTTACAGAAAAAAAAAATAGAAACACTTTTCTATACAAAGGTGTCAGTATAGCTGGCGGAACTTATTGCCTGAGGCAATTTTTTCCAGTCAACCGGTCCCGTCCAATCTGAGACAGGCCAACCCCGGGTAGAAATTTCAAGTGAAAAAAAAACACTTGGAAAAACTCTGATCCGACTGGGAATCGAACCCGGGACCTCGGATCTGAAGTCCACGCTAGTACCTACCTACAACTAGACTACCGAGGTCGGTAATTTAGGTTAAAATAGAACCAAAAAGACAAAAAATGAAGGAAAAATTGAGCCGCTTAAAATTCGGACCATTTAATGCAGGGTTCAACTTATTTACAGGAAACATTTACCCGATTCAATGCAGGTGTTGCTAGTAGTTGAAAACAATCCCTAAATTAATTTTAAAAATTTGTCTACGTTTTAAGATGAAATTCAAAAATGAGAAAAGGTATACCTACTTTCTTACCTGTTGTGAGTAGCATTCTCATTGTTATATATTCAATTTCCAAATTCCCTATTTTACCGATAATATCGCCATTTTAATTTCCTCGATAATTGAAAAGATAAAAATCACAATTTCCTACAATTCCATGATTCATATTTTTCCCTTTCCAATCTTCTTAATGGGATATTCCTCAATTATATCGCCAAAAAAAATTTGTTTTTTTTTTTTTAATGCAGAGAACTTCTTGAGTTGAAGCATTACCTAAGCTTGATCACAGAAGTCAAGAAATATATGAAAATCAAAACTTATTTAGCTTCTATGTACTTACGTTTCTGATAAATCAGGTTTCATTAAAATCCTTAATGAAACCTGATTTACTAATCTCAGGGTAAAGGAAATCGAAAGTAAACAGGATTTCAAAAATTTTCCGCAATATTAATTTTTTTCATACTCTTACAACGTGACTTGTAACATATAATATTGCATCATGCAGTGAAATTCCTTGAAATATTATATCTAAGAAAATGTCCTCAAAATATGCAATTTACAACTACGACACTTTCATTAGGTATCGTCTTAAGATGATACCTTATACCCAATACCCAATCCAAGGTGTCATTCGACCCGTGACGAGGGATGCGTGACTAACGGGTAGGTTAGTAACTAACGGAGGCTCCCTGATACCAGGCAACCTCAGGGTGACTTTTTCCCTTACCCCTACATGCAGGGATCTGTAGGGGCGGACTTTTATTTCCCTAGTTCTGGCTATGGAGGATGTACATGGCACCTTTGTAAAGCCGACCTGGTGTGATGGATATAATAGGTACTTCCACATCAGTGGTCAAAGTGGACAAAAGTTCACATGATGAAAATAATTTGTTGCAACCGAGAGATGGGAATCCTGTTGGGACCAAAAAGAAGATTAAGGAGACCTTTTGCGGAGGGCAGGAGCCGGGAAGAGGCACTGTCACTCTGCAAGAGGCCTCTGGAGACGTGGCACAATAAGAGGCAGCGCTCCACGAATTCATTGAAGGATGTCACAATAGATCTTATTGGTCGCGGTGACTCAAAGGGCATATGGTCCTTTGACCTTCTTTACAAAAAAAAAAAAAAAGTATATATTTATATAGTAATTTTATTCATTGGTTATCCATAAATTAAATTGTGGGTATTAATTATTCATAATTATTCTTATGATAAATTTAAGATGTTTATAAATACTCGTATGTAGAGTTTAAATAGGCATGGATCTGAAATTTAAATTCAAAAACCCATACCTACGTATAAAATACACAGGTCAGCAGGCGCAGTAAAATAATATATCTATAAAAGAACCATTATCTTCCTTATCATTTTTGTGCCATTTCTGTGTATGTAGAAGCACCTAATATTTTGGTTATCTATCTACTGCATTACCCGAGGTGGACCATGCACTGGCAGGTTGAGAACTTTCCACCCCTGACATTTTAAATTTCGTTGTATTTAACTGAAAATGAAAATGACAAATATAAGGGCAGGTAATTATCTTTATATGGGTCAGAGACCATCACCGAGTCTGTTAAAAACCCTCGCAGAAGTTAAAAACCCACTAAAAACCGTCTCTGGAATCTGGCTATAGACAATAGATGTTGGCGGTGCATCGGAAATTTCTAGATTGATTGGTTTCCGATTTAGAATCGTATTTTATTTTTAAAAATAATCAATACCTAGGTAGATACCTGATTTGGGTCAAATCCAGTCATTACAAAAAATCGTTATATTTTTTCTAAAGTGCTTGTGAAATCTATAGGATAGGCAGGTAATGAGTAGGTATATACCTAAATCTTTATGATTAAACTCCAATAGAACGAGGCGAAATCAAGCGGATTTTTTAATAATTCTGAAGTGTCCGCCTCTCTCCATGCCTGGGAGGCTGTAGCATTGTTGGAACACCTCATTGAGCACGTTCTCTGTTGAATGTTGGAGTGGATCTTCATCCCATCTCCTACCCTGGAAGCTCCCTGCTGTAACAGAACAAACTCAGGTATTTGCTGCTACTTATTCAAGCGGTCTGCTTCAACAGTTTCCTAACTTTAAAATCATATTTCAAATTACAATTATTACTACACTATAATACGACAGGTACCTATGCGTTTTAGACTAGGTACATTATAAAGTTCTGTGCATTATAAGGTTTTCTTATTAAATTTCGAGCCTTATTTGTATCTGCAGCCATACTTTTGAAAGTTTTTTTTTCGATTTTGTTGGAAATGAAAATGATTTAATAAAATATGAGATTTACATAATAATTAATTTATAAGTTGACGAATGGGTGATAGATTTTTTTTAATTATTTATGTAGACTAGCAGTTATCTACGATACAGGCTCTTGTACTGTTTTGTGCTGGAGGTTCGATCTCAGATGTCGACCAACTTCCTCTTTCACGACACAAGCTTTCAGTAGCTTACTTTGAATGTCAAAGAGTGTATTTAGGTATATTTGTAATCATTTTGAGTGAGCACTGTTTCAAAAATGTCAATCTATTGAAGATTCTTTATCATTTTCACTACGCTTTATATAATCCCGGCCAGTCTTTTCGGGTTAGATTTTTCAGTAATTTACGTTTGATAATATTTCTCTCCCGTGTTGGACTATCTCAGATTGAGCAGGACTGATTGACTGAAAAAGATTGCCTCAGACAATAAGTTCAACTGGCCAATAATACTGAAATGTTTCTCTAAAAAGTGTAGGTACCTTCCTTAATTTACCCACATAAAATTATGTTTTTGTTGGACATGTGTTAAGGATGCCGAATGACAGTTGGCCGAGGAGAGCGCTGTTCTTCCTCCCATCAGGGTCCCGAAGACGAGAAAGACCCTCTCACACTGTGTTTCGCTCCTTCGAAGTAGAGCTGAGGGATTTGGACATGGTGTGGGAGGAGGTCATAAACATTGCGCAAGATCGAGCGCAATGGAGAGCTCTTGTTGCCTCCCTATGCCCCTGAGTGGGGTCTTAAAGGGAGAATTGGAATTGGAAACATTTTCATAATGAAGAATATTATCTATCTCTCAACTTTCGAAAAGCGTGTTTCATTTTAATTGAAATGGTAATTCACCAAACACCTTCTATATATCAAAAATATTATAAAAAGTGATTTGATAAATAGGCTTGTTTGAAAACAACGGGGAATCTAAGCCTTCCCAGCCCAGTAGGTACGGGTAGCAAAAATCAAAAATCCAAAACTTCCTCTAATGGCTTTGCTATTCGAATAGTGAAAACGAAGTTGTGCCTGTGAATATTTTCAGTAGTGGGGTAACAATCGATCTATCTAGTTTCAAAAACGTTTATCGGCTGGGGCAAAAAGGAGAGTTGTTTGAATATTAGAAAAGTTTTCTTGTTCGTTTAAACTTTTCTTCGTGCGAGAGCCTTTGTGTTTATTGACGGTCATACGACAAAATAACATCCGACAACATTATTTAAAATAATTACCTACACTAAAATAATATTTGGGATCAATTGAAAACTTTAAAATTTTATTTTCTGAGATGACTGGGATATATCCAACGAATGAAAAAGGCCAAGATTCATAAAAACTAATGTACGGTTTTGAACAATGATTCTGATTGTAATAAATCAATTAACTTTAATACTGTTGAAATACATCACACTTGTTTAACCAGCAGAAGTATTCACGAAAAAGTTCAGTTCAAACATAACTTAATAGGGCATCATTTTAACAAACAAAAAAAAAATAGGTAAGTAAAATATTTTTAGTTAAATAAAACAAATCCTAATTATTATTAATATTGATTCTCACAATTTTCACATCTAACGTTTCTGTAAATATTTCATTTTTACAGTGTTATGGTTCGGGAAAAATATGGGTGGCGTTCTAAAAAAAAAAAGATAATCACCCAAAAATCATTCTAAACTATCTAAGCTATTTGATTAAAGTTGTCCTTCTTCTGCTTGAGCCTTATTGTGTCCATTTTTTGAAAATAGGCCTCTTCCAGTAATTGTATAAACCCTTTTGTCTCGAATATTTGAATAGTTCTAAGCTTAAAACTTTTTCGCGAGTAACCCTGCTGGTTCTCAAAACTCAAACATAGGAATTACGTATGTCAATACTTTCTTTTATTAATTAGTTTTAAGATCTTGGTACTTTTTTAAATCTTCACTCGTTTGAGAGTGTTACGGGCCCTTGTACTTATACCTACTAGTTAAAATTTAGCTCCACTGAAAATGTGTGGAGGTGAGAGAAGTCTCTCAAATGTTCTCAAAATATTGGACGATTTATGTGTGTGTTTATAAATTAATTAAAGTAATAAACATCTTGAAGTGTCAACAATAACACCAAATCTCATGTTATTTTGTCATATTATACTATGTAGATGTGGCTATGTTATTTTGACTCATACATAACTAACGCCGGCAATCTCTCGTAGGTTTATAGGATAAACGCTATTCAAGGCTAAACTTACAAATCGAGCACCTTTCAAATTACAGTCATATTGTAGGATTTTACTTATTTAAACTACGTGGACTTGTTACATTCGAGATTTGTTGTAATTTTTTAATATTATGTATTCTAAAATACGATATATTGAAAATCGTTAAATTAAAATATTCAATTGTGTAAAATACAAACGTATAAATTGTCGTGAGGTTTTTTAGTTTTTTTTTTTATCAATTAGGTCTACCAATATGAAGTAAACAAACTTTGCAGTATTACTATAATAGATTACTTATATTGTTTCCGAAATATTTTTCGGCCGAATATGCGACCATCTTCAGCGACTCAGTCCAAAAAACTCTCCGCTGAAGATGGAAGATGGATAACCTATAGGTACCTAGTAATACTGCAAAGTTTGTTTACTTTATAAATTGGTATAATGACGAAGTATTACAAAGCTACAAATAAAATATTTGAAGAATTGCAATTACGACTGTTTCTTCTTGTTCTACTTGGTCGTATCAGGTCTTCTCGATGTTGGCAACCACTTCTGCGGAGGCTTCTCGATCACGCGTCACTCAGAACACGATCTCTCACTTTGCGCATCCAACATAGTTTGACTTATAACACTTGAAACAAAACAAAGTCATATTGGGTTAAGCTTCGTTTGAGGATTTTTTTATTGAAAATGTAAGTAGGTGCGTACCCGTATTGATTTCCTTCTACACACATAATATTAGGTACCATAACCGTACTCTTACAGTTTGACATCTTTTTGGCTTTTTTCCTTAAGTGTTTTTGTTAATGTCTCATCTTTATTGCCTATTGGCTTTGTTGGTGCACAGCGTTCTAGTTATGTCTATGATTCTTGTGACCTTTTTCGAAGTCTGGCTTAGTGTGATCACTTTACGTTAACAACGTTCGCCATTAGGTGGTAATGTTTAAGTCTCCGAAACTCCTAATCATGAGAATTCTCGACATGTTCAACATGTCGAAAAATCCCATTATATAACAAGTAGATAATCAATAATTAATGAATAGAGAAAAAAAACTGGAAATTATTGAGAAGAAGAAGCAACCAAATTTAAAGACTGCTACTGCTGTCATGTATTTGGCGCCAGGATAAATAATAGTAGAAGGCGGTCGTAAGCCCTTAGTGGTTTGTTCCATTTAAAAATCGAACATCAGTATTGTAGTCATTAGTTGTTACATATTCTTTAAGATCTAGTCCTGAAAAATGGTCACGAGAAGCTAGACATAACTTAGTGTTTTCTTTGTATCAACGTAATCATCCCGAATATATTTGCTGTTAGAGGTCTTCCCACAGTCCGATCCAGCGGATTGATTTTTGGGAACATCAGTGGGCTGGTTTCCTTAACTTAAATTAGATCAGTGATGTAATAACTAAATATTATGCGTATGGTCTGCATCAGTGCTCCACTTACAGCGGGTGTAAGTTCGTCAAGACAGAATCTGCATATTTTGAATATTACTGTATAATGTCCTCCACCTCTCCCGACACATTGCCGTGCGCACCGCTCCAACAAACTGTTGTGCCTGTAGCTTCCTTGATTTGGTCTGTCCGTCTCGTGGGTGCTCTTCCTCTGGATCCTTCAACAGCACCAAGGACCACCAACTTTTCCAGGCTCTCTTCGTCTCTCCTTGTAATGTGTCCGAAGAACGGGAGAATCTACTTCAAACGTAAGGAGGAAAGTCTGACTGTTATGAACTACGAGCCTGGTAGCAGAGATTTTGCATACTTGAATGCCTTGATTTTGAATCGCTTTTTTAATCTTCACAAAACTAAACTTACACTTTTTTGTGTAGGTAGTATATTTTGTATTTCATTGAATTTGCACAACAAACTGTATATTAATAAATATTTAGAAAGTATAAGAGCTCATATTATTGTACGTTGTATTCTGAATTTTCCAGACATTGAATAACACAAAGATTGCTTCTATATTATTTTGTGCAAGAACTTAGTAAGTAGGTACCAAAATAAATAACACGATAAGACTAGAGAGGCGGGACTGCTTTCGGTAAAACGTTTTCCTTTAAATTCTCCTATTTTTCTTCAACATTTTTCTCTTTACTCCAATACACTTATTCGCTTGTATTTTATCTTTTTATTATTATCATTTTATATTTTTATTTCTTGAAACGTTTTTCACCTTATCTATTTTTTTTAATTCTCTACTAATGAAGTGTTAACTGTTTCGTTTCTAGAATTTCTTAGTACCTATTTGTTTGTTGTTGTTGTTTTTCTTTTAAGAGTTATCACTCTATTTTTTTCAATTCGTTATTTTCTTTAAATGTCTTCTTCTCTTGTGTCAACTTTGAAAAAAATGCGAAAGGGGTGTTAATTTTTTTTTTCATATAAAAAATTGAATCAGATGGTATTACAATACTATATGAATACGATAAAAATGTTATAACAAAAATATTATTTTAGAAATTAAACATGGATTAGGTAGATAACAAGAGAATTAAGTTCTAGAATTCGTACTAATTAAAATTTGCTGCTGATTTCATGTCATGCTGGCTTTTTTTAGTCTTTTGATTATTTTCTTTGGAACAATATTGTAGGTACCATAAGATAAACGCCATTAAGTACTCATTTCCACATCATAACTTAACAAAAATATTGCACCATGGGCCACAATAATTTACTGTCAATCAGCTGCTCAATAATTTCTGATTGTTTCAATATGCAAAAAATAAAATACCAACTCCTTCAATATAATAATTAATTATAGGGTATGATTAACACTTTGAAATTTCCTACCCTTCAGATAAAGTATTAAAAAAAAATATTAATTACTCGGTTCTAGGGAGGCAATTACCATGTTTAAATTGCAGTTAAGTAAACTACCCAGTATCTACTTCACTATGTCGTTCGCTCTTACATTATTATTATCTAACCAGCTTAAAGTAATTACACAATCTTTTATCTTTGCTAGTTTTTTTTCTTTGACCTTATTTTTAAGGTGTTGTAAAAGTTTATTTTACAAGGGTGTAGGTAGGTACAGTGAAGTCGCAATTTACAAGCGTCGTATCGTGTTTAAAAGACTACAAGTTAATTGAATCTCATGCAATTTACTACGTAACATAAAATAAAAATACTTTATTATGAACCATTGATTACTCAAGTATAAAATGAAAAATATACCCACTTAAGGCTGATTTCAATACATAAAGCATCTATTGTTATATTATTGTAGTCATTTAAATTTGGTGAGGTGGTTGGTAGTCCAGTTGTATCGATCGGCGGCTTTCGTACGTACAGCGTATTGGAGGTCGTAGGCTTGATTCCTGGCCGTGCCGACCATTTCCGCTTTCACGTCACAAACCTTTGCTTAGTGTGAAAGATGTCAAAGGTGTATTTTGTTTTCACTTCGAGTGAGAACAGATTTATTTTACAAAAAATACTTTCCGTCAATTATTAACCATTGTTACTACTCTACAGTTACCCACATGTCAGTAAAAAAATATAGAATTTCTATCTGGTAGCCCTCTAAATTATCATACAAACTGTTTTGGTTGGAACCAAATGGAGCGATGTAACTTCAAAAAATGAGCGTGAGGAGTGGGGAAAACTCGAATGTAGTCCGGACGTAGTCCCACTTCAATTCATTGTCACACTGTTGAAAACATGGTCCATATTTGTCTCATTTTGTCGAAATTCTTCCACCAGAGTACACGTGTTGCTGTTTGAGTGCATGCCTATGATGATATACGAGTACATTGATTTTTTTTGTAAAAAATCAATCTGGACACACGACTTTCGACAACTAATATTATATCAACAACAACTGATGGCTGACTAATACTGTTCGATTTTTAAATGGTATGAACAAACCACTACGGGCTTACGACCATCTTCTACTGTTATTTAGAATGCTGGCTTAGTGTGATAACTTAAGATTAACAAAGTTCGCCATTACTTTCGCGTTCGGTAATGTTCAAATTCCCGAATATTATGATAAATAATTTACTTAAACATGTGGAAAAATTCCACGCCCCGTGCAAGAACCTGCGTTCCTCGTCGTACCGTGCAGAGACGGTAACCACTGGGCCAATTACCCCGACCCTTATTCCTTCATAATACGTGTATATAACAAGTAGCTGAATGATGTTAATGAGATATAGAACCATCTGCTGGAATTTTTTGATAACAACTAGAGCAACTGACATTTTAATTGCTGTCATATAGTTGGCGCCAGGATATGACTATCCATTTTTGTTCATGTTTCATCTTTATTGGCTTGATTGACCAATCGTACCAGTAGTTAACGTTCTAAGTTTGTCTAGATTCTTGTGTCCATTTTTAGGACTGATCTGGTTACATAAAATGGACACAGTGTTATCTACACTTAGAACTTAGAACATTTCACACTTTCGACATTTTTTTTACAAAAAGCGTAGCTCGTGTTTTGAAAGAGGAAATGGTCAGAAATGGGATTCGAAACCACGACTTCCAGTACGCTGAACGTACGAAAGCCGTCGACTGAACATCTAGACCACCAACCACCACAATATTTTTAACTATGATTGATTTCAAAATGCCCCTGACGTGCGCTCAGTTTAAATTAAACGAAATCAAATAACATACAGCATATTATTCTTTTACTTATGTACCATGGTTTATTGCAAAGTTTCATTCGTGTATCTTCCTGTATGATGGAGTACCTAGGTATGTAATACCTATATGGGATTTTTCAGTGGAAACTTTCAAGTTCTGTAAGTCGTTATAAGCGCGATGTCCGCTCTAGTTAAGTTTTAAGTGGTCCATCCTTCTAGTTAGACAGTTAAAAGTTGTAACCCGTCAGACAGAAAACAATCATAATATATTATTATATTTTCACCTTTCAATCCCTACATTCTACATTTTCTCCTTCATATTGTTATTATTTAGCTTGCATTTTTTTGTACCCATCGCGCCGTGTTCCGAAGTGGGTAGGCAGAGAGAACCTACGGATTTCCATTAACGCATAACATTCCGCATACATGCTCTTTTATTCCTTTTGCTCCTGACTTGGCTCTCCTCTAAGACGGCACCGATATGGTCGGTCTATGTCATTCGAGGTCGGCCTCGTCTGAGTGCACGCATCAGATTTACATATCCTTTTAGTCATTATCTCTTCGTTCATTCTCTCCACATGCCCAAACTACCTTAATTTATTCACTTTCATTCTAGTCACTATACTAACATCCACTCCTTTCTAATATTATCTATCATTCCTCACCTTATCATTCAGTCTCTTACCGCATATCCTACGCAGTGATCTCATTTCCATAGCATTTATTTCAACTTCCAGATTTTTCGTCCATGTCCAAGTTTCACTCTCCTACAACATGGATGGAATCAGGATTGCATTCCAGTTTCCTTCTTTCAATCTCCTTTTCACACCTTCCATCTCTTCTAAATAGACATACTCATCCACTTGTTCCAAGTTCACATCATTCACTTTCACACAACATTGCGTTCTTACATCTTCTATTCCATTTTTCAACTTTTTATTATTAAGAAAGTTTGGGAAAAAAATAGCGAAGTCGTTGGTTCGATCCCGGGTGCGAACATCTTCCTTTTTTACAACAGTAGTGAATTTTTGTTCATTATTAGTGAGCAGTGTGAGGACCCTACCATTTAAAAAAATGGTTAATTGGTCACAAAAATTTGATGTTGGTTTTACAAAAATTTAAACAGTCTTTTAATTAGAATTTTTTCTCTTGTTTCAGGTATTTATCATCAGCTGATATCAAAGAAAATCTCGGTGACTCAACTGAATCGGACAGTTATTTTTATAACTCCGAAAAGGTTATGGTGTTCGAATGCCAGTGTTGAACCAACCATACAACTATACTAATTAAATGTGAATGTAAATCAAATGTGTCCTTCCTCCTTTCCTCCCATCAGGGTCCCGGAGACGAGGAAGACCCTCTCATACTGTGTTCCGCTCCTTCGAGGCAGAGCTGAGGAATCTGGACATGGTGTGGGAGGAGGTCATTAACGTTGCGCAAGATCGAGCGCAATGGAGAGCTCTTGTTGCCTCCCTATGCCCCTAAGTGGGGTCTAAAGGGAGTTTGGATTGGATTGGATTGCCATTGGACATTCTTAATGCGTTAACGAGATGTATATTGTGGAATTCTTTCAAAGGGTACACATATAGATAGACTTGCGTGGGATATACGCATTACGCACTCTCTCTCAAATTATAAGTATTACAGATAATAGGTATAATTACGTAAATAAACCACATTTTATTAAATATCTTTAAAATGATAGAATTAAAATAGCTATAAAACACGTCCTTTGTGTGATAGGTACCGTTTTTATGCAAATCGAAAATCTAGATTAGAATGAAAATGTTAAAACAAAAGAATACCTTAGTCGCTTTTCAATTGTGTTTTTTTTTCACATCTCTATTGTAATAGAATGGGTTTCGCCTGTATTATCACATATAGGACATAGTGAATAGTGTTTGATATCATTTGATCGAATCATCGAATCTAGTTTACTTTTTTATAATGGAGATTTTAAATTATAGTACGCGAATGCAGCTAGTTTGCTTAACAGTTAGAAACTCTTTTCTTAGTCTCCTGTGACCATGTAGGACGAAACTAGTCGGTAAATAAAAATTTGTGGATTTTTTTTATTTGATCTTTATTTTGAAACTCTTTTATTTATCTATCGGTTAATTTTTGGCTTGCAGTGCAAGGGTGATGCAGCCACAGTGCAATAAAACTTGAAACTTTTTTTGCATATTTTTTATTTGGATTTTTGGCTTTTGTACCTATTTGTACATATAAAACATATTAACTATTAATAAATAGCAAAAGTCGTAGGTACTTTCACGATAAGAATCATATTTATAAAAAAACCGTACTTATGCATTATTGCCTGTAAACAAAAGTTTTCGGGCAATGCATAAGTATACAGCAAAAGGGTAGCTATAGAACTCAGTTTCCAGCAGAAATAATCCAAAGCAGGTTAAACAAAAAGCAAACTGGTCAAATTAAAGATAAGGGATGGCGAGATATTATTTTTGAAGCTCAGTATCCCAGGTCTACAATAATAACAAGCCATCAGACCTATTTAAAGAGAATGAAGGTTTTTCGAACAAACTAACATCTCCTATTTAAGATCCGTTAATAACATCCCAAAATGAGGTTTTCGGCTTTCAACTATAGTGTAGAGATATGTATATTGATAAATTTATCAATGACCTCCAAGAAACAGTAGAATATATTTTAATAACGACATGAATAACATCACAAAATTACCTAGCTACGGTTAAAAAAATCATCATCGATTTTTTAAAATTTTTGTTGAAACGGCCGACATCCCTATCGAAGCACACTTTTCTCTCGTAGGCGGGAATTAATTAACAAATCGACCAAAATACTAGGAGATCGTCATTTGAGATGTGGCGGCTCTGCCTACCTGTGGGGGCGGTTGGGATGCCAGGGGGCGCGCAGTGGACTCGCCATTGTCCCCCAGTACTTTCTACCTGCTAATGGAAAATGTAACGTCACATTCAAGAGGGACTTCTCCTGATCTGCCGTGTGCTGTTGGAAGCTTTTCAATAATTGAACATTAGTTAACAATATAGGTCAGAATTTATTCGTTTCATGAATTTTCTTATTGAATATTGAATGAATGAAAATTTTGTTTTTCTTTACAATATGTATAAATAAAACCATTGAAAATTATAATCACTGCCTCACTAGCCATGGTTTGTTTTGAGGCTTTCCAAAGGCTGTCCGTAAAATAAGTTTCCCTGTTTGCTGTAACTTACAATCAGGTAATACTGATGTATCGTACTTTTCTTCCACATCCTTGCCCTGCTGAACTCACTGCGATGCTCGGTGTCGGTTTGGCAGACATAAATATTTAAAATCCCGATCGTATCACTCGCTAGGTGTAAAGTACGGTTCGAGATTCGGTTTTTGTGTGCTTACTGCTTAAGGCCATTCAATGCCTGAAATTCATTTTTTATTGTCAGTATTGTCATAAGTGTATGGAAAAACGTGCATGAGTGTTTTGATGGTGTGAAAGTGACACAAAGAATACAAAAGAGGGCGCATTTCTTCTTCTTTACAAAATAAGTGTATTTGGAGGGGTAAAAATTGAGGTCCGTTCTCCCTGCCTATCCCTTAATACACTGGGTTCCTTTGACAAGACGGCTGAATAGTACAACAATATTATCAAATAGTACGACAATGTTTTTTGTTACTACGGTAACAGTACCTAATTGTTACCGTAGTATCAAAAAACTATAGGTAATTATTATAGACAAGGTTCTAAACTGACACATTCACCGCTCTTTGTAGCAGCACCGTATTCTTAGGATTATAGCCCAGTTGAGACAAAGCGTGGGTGATGGGTTGACCACATAGGTACATATTATGTATATATACCTAAAATTTTATTTATAAATGTGTACAATCATAGATTTCAAAGACAGAAGGTAAAGTCCATCATTTGTAGGTAGCTAGCATAGACAAATGTACGTTGTGTGTTTTAGTATCAAGTAAACATAATATTGAATTTGAATCAAGTCTTCTTGACCATAGAGTAACGTCAGGAAATCTTATTTCTACTCTTAGCCAATCAGTAAGTCGTGGAAACCCGAACGTGAGTTGTGTCCCTGAGATGTTTTCAACAAAAGACAAGTATAATAGATGACTACTCAAATACGGACTCATTGTAGGATCTATTCTGAAATTTGAAATACGTACCCTTGAAATTTTGTACCTGTTTAAAAATATGATCTTCAACATTCGGGAATCCAAAATCACTCGATTTTTCTAAATAATAATATCCAAAATTTAATTCAACTTATTTCTTCGAGGGCGACTTTCTCGTCCCGACCGTTTATTTCATAAATGTATTTTTAAAGAAGGTATGAAAATTATCGTTTTAAATGTAACATAGCTATAAGAAATGACACAATTAAATCGTTGTTTCTCTCAAATTATTATTTTTTTATTGTAACTTTCAACTCGACATTCAGAATTAATGATAATCAGACATTTCGAACAATGTTGAAGAATTTGTCTCTTACGAGAAGTTCTCATTCTTACCCACGTTTCTGATAGAATTTCTTTTTACCGATATTTTGAACATTGCTCTGATTTCCAGTTTCAATAACTGGTAGTATAAATTATATTATAATTAACTTTATTTATTTATTTAATACCTTTTTAATTGCCTTCCTTTGCCCCTAAGTAGGGTGGCAGAGGGAGTTTTATTCATTCATTCAATGCTTCATATGACATGGCCCATTTGCTACATTTTATTTTGCACGTCTGAGAGGCAAGCATTTTTTGACCCATAAGATATGTTCCTTTTTTTTTAACTTATTAGGCGCCAAAGATACATTCACATCCTCATTATTGATCAAGCATCTCTCTAAATTGTTGTGCATTTGTGCATACATGAACCTACTTCATATAGGCACCTAAATAAT
The DNA here is from genome assembly GCA_963576905.1 of Mystacides longicornis. Lineage (NCBI taxonomy): Eukaryota > Metazoa > Arthropoda > Insecta > Trichoptera > Leptoceridae > Mystacides > Mystacides longicornis. The sequence goes on along the minus strand of OY756433.1, from coordinate 2,284,217 downwards.
AATTTTAATATTATGTTATTAAAATGTATTCCAATATAGATAGGTACGGGCGTACATTTTAGTGTAGGTATAGCTCCCCACATCCAATAACAATATTATCCAAACTGATTGAAACCGATCTTCCCTCCTCTCTTCTCGCACGCAATCTCTATCTCTCTCTCCAAATACAAAATACAGGAAATTAAACGCTGATAGCATTTTTCAAATATAAAAAGCCTTTCATTTCGAACGATTTTCATTTGTTACATTTTAATATTAATAGGTATGTAGGTACTATGTATTAATAATACCTACCTGTTTCACTATTCGGGTGTTTCGGATAAAAATCTGAGTCGAGTGCCTAAATCTATCCGTGTGTTTTTGTAAATAGTCAATCCTATTATATTATACTAGCTTTCCCGACAGACGTTGTCCTGTGTAGTCCTGCATATTGATTTTAAATTTGTAATTTATACAAAAATACGTTTGAATGTGAAAAAAGTATTTTTGAAAGCTCGAAAAATAATTCCATCAAAAATCTGCGTAGATACCAATATTTTTAATCTCAATGGTTTTAAGGAAAATAATGATTTTGTTGTTAAAGAATTTTTCACGGATGCCATTGGCGTCGCAGGAAATCCGTTCCATACTTACATTAATATTATTCAAGTCCAATAATGCAAGTCCATAGGTTACAGTTCACATTTGGGAAAAAAACAGTTTTCTGCGAATAGCTCCAGAAGTTTCATTATCAATACCGGCACTTTTTTCTGAATCGTTAGGCATGACGTTTGGAAACATTTCATAAGAAACCTACTACTAACCACTGACAGCGTGACTGATCTACACTTACTTAGTGCAAAACGAAACTTATTTTGTCTAGATATCATTAGATGTTAAAATATTATTATAATTCTTGCCTTGCAATTTCTGTTGAGCTCATTTAAATGAGCGAATATGTCCGACAGCTATCTGCCTACTGTTCAAACAAGTGTTACCCAATCTTTTCTTTTGAACACAGAAGCCAAATGTGAACCATGAGCCTCTATCACTTGGGTCTCATTTTTTCGCGGCACACCAACTGATGACCACGGTACACCAGTGTGCCGCGGCACACGGTTTGCGGACCACTGATCAAAAGAATAATAACCTTCTACTATCCTTCTACTATTATGACTTTCGTTCGAGAAATTTCGATGCTAGACAAATGTATTTAAAGTGGTTTAATTAATCCTGTAAAATAACAAAAATATTGAAAATTTTGCATAATATATTTCATATTATTATACGAAAATTTTGTTCCTTTCAGAAAACTGCATACCTATTTCGATTGAAATATATAATGTTTTTCATGTTGAATATTCTATGCCCTTAAGTGTTTATATGTGATATGGTAGGACTCGAACCTAGGACCATACTTAAGTACTAAGCTCCTGGCTTTCAGTTCTTATAAGAAGCTGGAAAGTAGGTGGATAGGAATCCTTTTAATTAGAGCATTGTTGCGACATCTGTTGTAAAGTAGGCGAAACATTTAAGCATTACATTTTTTATCAGTCTCCATTTTTTTAAATATTAGTAGCCAGCAGTGCTAGACAATAAATTTCTACTAAAAACATTTAAACTTCTCAAAAATACCATAATTTTAATGTAAAAAATAAATTTTATTTTTACGTAGTTAACATAAAGTGATCGCACTAGATCAGCGATCAAACCAGCAGTAAAATACGGTTGTAAGCCTGTAGAGGTTCAAAATTGATCCTCTTAACCATACAGGAATTGTGGTAATCATTGCATCAAATAGTTTGTTCTATTAAACATTCAATAGGTATACCTAATGCATGCTCTACCAATATAAAATCCCGTATCAAATGTAAGAAATCAGAATGAAATATGATGCATATTGTTTGATGTTGAAGATTCTACAATGTGTGCTTTTTATCCTTCCGACTTTACTAAAAGCAGAACCCTATCATAATATTTCTTCATTATCCAACAAATGCAGTTACGAAGTTGTCCCGTTTTCTGATTGAAGAAGGTATTTTTAATTAAGAAATGGAGCAAGTTTTCAGAATGTAAGCACTGACTTGTGATAATAGACAAGGAAATAATGAAGTTGGTATACCTACTCACGTCGTAGAAAATCTTGAAAGAAAAATAGCTGTAACTTGGCCATAATGCTTTATCGTTGGTACGGATGTGATATGGAAAGCCAAGGGTTTGATACGATTGTGATCCCATAGAAAGATGAGTGACTTTGGTTCAAACATTTTATTTTTATTTTTCTTATATTGACATGACATAGTTATGAAAGCCTACGAAGCGTGCATCCTGCCTGTGATGACATATGGTTTAGAAACAATGTCCCTGATCATAAATACTGTCCACAAAATGAAATGCGCGCAACGGTCCATGGAGAGACAAATGTTGGGCATAAGTCTGCGTGATAGAATCACAAATATAGAAATCAGACGCCGAACCAAAGTCGCCGATATTATGGACCGGATTGCAAAATTGAAGTGGCAATGGGCAGGACACGTGGCCAGAGAGCCAGTCTCGAGATGGACTCCCAGAGTCTTAAAGTGGAGACCATGGGAAAATAAAAGGGGAGTCGGTCGGCCACAGAAGTGATGGGCCGACGATATTGTTGTGGTCGCCGGGAAAAAATGGGTTGAAGCGGCCCAGGATAGAGAGAAGTGGAGACAGATGGAAGAGGCCTACATCCAGCAGTGGAGGGAAGGCTAGGAAAAAGAAGTTATGGATAGTGTAAACTGTTTGATCCGTGTGTGTTGCCTATTCTCCTGTATGGGTGCTATTCCTGGCACCTGATCAAAGCCCAGGCACAAAAAGTATATCTGCATTTTAAACGACGTGTCTCAGTAGAATCTTGGGTATAAGAATTATGGTACCACTGCATCATGAACGAAGCTATAGCCGGGTCATCCAGGGAATCAAGCCCATCACTTCCGCCATTGTGGAGAAAAGATGAACATGGCTGGGACGTGTGTTAAGGATACCAAATGCCAGTTGGCCGAGAAGAGCGCTGTTCTTCCTTTCGTCAGGGTCTAGAAGACGAGGAAGATCCTGTCATACCGCGTTTCGTTCATCCGAGATGAGGGATCGGGATCTGGTGTACGAGGTTTTTGTTGCCTCCCTATGCCCCTGGGTGGGACCGGAAAGGCGGTATGAATGTATGTAATATAAAAAGGAGAGTTTTTTTTGGGAAAGGTTGTGAAGACGAAATTAGTAAAGTAAGCGAGACTGTAAAGTTCATTGTAGAGGCTCGTTCTCTCAGCCTACCCCTTAACGGAAACGAGTAAGTGAATAAAAGCAATACGTGACGTTCTGCCAAGTTACTGATTCACCTGAGCAACACATGCATCAAAAGTTCATACGAATTAGTTCTCTTATTATTAACAATAAAAATCGATTATAAAGTTAGTTTATTTCAAGAGTTGGAGATGAGAGAAAAACAAGAAAGCAGAAGAGGAGGTAGGAAGAAGGAAGAGGCGGGAAGAAAGAGTAAGAAGTATAAGTTATTACTCCTGACCGAGATCATTTTTCACAAAATCCAGTGACTAATGTCCCAGTTCCGCCCAGTTATCAATCTTGCTCTTTTACTTTATTTTTTCTCTCCTTCTTTCAGCGAGACCCTTAAACCAGGGATGGGGTAGAATTGAAATTCTTAACACTATCATCACTCTTTGATATTATATTTAAAATTTTATTACAAAATATTTTTGTGCTATTTTAATAAAAATATAAAACTGTTATATGTTGTGGAGTTACCTACAAAGCGAAGTGTAGTTTGGCATTTAAAATAATGCACCACGAGCGAAGCATGACGTTATTCCAAGTGACATTAAGGGTTATGGTAGAATCTAGAGCCGAAACTGTCAGAAAATTCTCAGAAGTATCTCCGTAAAAACCCTTCGAGATAGAGTTAGAAAGACGGAGATCCGGAGTAATTGTGAAGTCAAGGATGTTTGAAGGTGGTAAGATAGAAATAACGGTTTTGAAAAGACCAGTTTCAAGGATGGAGGACACAAGAGACGCATAAGTTGTCAGAGACCTGAAGATGGCAGAACACACTGGAGAGATACTTGGCAATCAGCATCCTAAGAGGACAACACTACAGGAATAACAGGCCAGCAGGTCTTATAAAAGAGGAAGAAATTGAAAAATGATAGTTGTTAGGTACTTCTTTTTTACCAACCAATCGTTGATTTTCAAGACATAGACGTTGTAAATCTATTTGGTTTTAAAGAAAAAATAACAACTAACGACTCTAAAAATTCATTACTAATGTTCGATTTTTAAATGGAACAAACCACTACGGCTTACGACCGTCTTCTACTGTTATTTCGAAGGCTGGCTTAGTGTGATCACTTTACGTTAACAACGTTCGCCATTAGGTGGTAATGTTTGTCTCCGAAACTCTTAATCATGAGAATTCTCAACATGTTCAACATGTCGAAAACTCTCATGTATGAAACAAGTAGAAATTTAATAATCAATGAAAAATAGAGAAGAAAAGTAGGAAATTATTGAGAACAAGAGAGCAACCAAATTTAAAGACTGCGACTGCTGTCATATATTTGGCGCCAGGATATGACTATATCCATTTTTGTTACTGTCTCATATTTATTGCCTATTGGCTTTGTTGGTGCACAACGTTCTAATTATGTTTAGATTCTTGTGACCTTTTCAGGACTAGATCTTAATTCTATTAATTCTATTTGGTTTTCTCTTGAGTTAAGCCTATTTTTTTACCATTTTGTCAGTTTTTTTTTTCAAAAATATCTGAACCCACTTCCCTCTTCCCACTTAATAATTCTAATTTATAATACCTAAAAGCTGTACGTGACTCTCGAAAATAACAACTTTTTGATCAGCGTTTCAAAGCAAATAATAGGAAAAACATAAATCGAAAAGTTTTCAAAACGAGCCACCACTGCTCACTTGAAACTTCCTTGGTGGGTAGGTACCTACTCATGGCCGCGCCATACTTTCCTGAAGTATCCGGTGATACTTTACAGCTATTTTTCCAGACCTCGCTGTCTTGGATTCTGCTGCGGCTCGGTTGGCCAGTTTTTCTGCTCATTATCTGCTGACGAAAATTAACTTTCATTAAATTAGGTAACCTTTTTATTATATTTTAAGTTTCCATTTTCTGATTGTTTATTAGCAACTTTGATGTCCAAAGAGACTAGTATTTTGGCTCTGTAAAATTAATAATAAATAAATTAATTAACTAATTCTTCAAACACATTAATTGTAACTTTTGCAATACTTAGCCATTATACCAATAATTTATAAAGAAAACAAACTTTGCAGTAGGTATATCTATAGATTATATTATTTCCGAAATATATTTACTATGCGACCATCTTCAGCGGAGAGCTCTTTGGAATCATCAAAAAAAAAACTCTCAGTCCAAAAAAGTCTCCGCTGAAGATGGTCGCATAAAAAATATATTTCGGAAATAATAATATAATCTATAGTACCTAATACTGCAAAGTTTGTGTTCTTTATAAATTGGTATAATAAATTAACACTTTTCTATACAAAGGTGTCAGTATAGTCGGCGGAACTTATTGCCTGAGGCAATTTTTTCAAACTAAATACTGCGGACCCAGGTCCAAATCCTGCATTAATGATTCCCAACATAGGTATCTTTAACGAGTCAAATTTTATGTTCGAGGGAGTACAAATTTACATAGAAAATTCTTTCAAGCCTCATCCATTACCTTCGAGTCAGCATTGGAAGAATGTTATTTTCTCACAGTCAACTTGAGCTTTTAGAGTATCTTCTTTCTTTCGAATCTTTCAGCCTTCTTCTTGTGTCCAGAATTGAACAAAAGCCTCCCTCTTGGACTTCCATACATCTCTGTCGGACGCCACCCTCTTCCAGTGCAGGCCCGCTACTCTTTTAACGTCGTCGGACCATCTTGTCTGGGGTCTACCCACGCTTCTGCGCCCTGTTCTAGGCCTCCAGTCCAGCACTTTCTTCGTCCACCTGCCATCAGACATACGCGCCACATGACCTGCCCAGCTCCACTTCTGCTCTGCGATTCTTTGGGTCACATCTGTTACCTTGGTCTTTTCCCTAATCCATGCATTCGTTTTTCGGTCCCTAAGTGTAATATTTAACATTCTTCTCTCCATTGCTCTTTGAGTAACAGCTTTTAGAGTAATATTTTTATAATCATTAATGCTGTTTTTTTTTTCAGAATTATAATGGTAATACTTATTTCGTTGTTAGGTTTTCTTGGTCGATATTCTAGTAGGTAGAGACCTAAATATTCTACTTTGATGTTCAGCTTGAGATGATTTTACTCGGGAAAATATCTTCAAGAAAGAAATACACGATAGTTTATAGAAGAAGACGTCTATAAGGTATACCAAAGTCTAACTTATTAGCACTGTGGCGACCCTGTTCATGACGACATCATCAACCAATAGCGTTCGACCCTGTTCATGACGACATCCTCAACCAATAGCGTTCCTTCAAGATGTCGTCATCCAGTAGCAGCCTGCCACATCGTACGAGGCAGCACACCAACCATCAGTCACCATCAAGTCTTCACCAAATCCGCATACAGTCAACACGCACCTTCTACCTCGCGACGCGCATCGCGGTGCGCCACTCGGCGCCCGCTCAATAGTATTTTCTGTACTCTGTATAACATGTTAATTCCACAATAAACCGATCCACCATACAAACCTGTGCATTCTCACTCTACCAACCACCAATACCCATAGTGGTGACCACCGACGTGATATGAACACGCATTAACACGCAACCAGCAACCTTCTGAAGCGCTGTCCTGCCGAAAGGATACCCAACATGGAAAACAAAAAATGGGTATTTCAGTAGAGTGCCACACAAAGTGAAAATTCAAACAGTGCTTACAGCCGAGACACGGAAAAACCGGCGCAGCAGCCATCGCAACACACTGGACCACCCAATCTTCCGCAAATCTCGGACACGTAGCAACTAGCATCTGTACACCACGTCGCATGAAGACTCAACTATCTACATGTCTTCGAGAATTAACAACACGTACGAGCAAGAAAGGACATTCCAAAGTAAGAAACATTACTTAGTTGTCTCTAAGCTCAGCAACTTGCACACTTCAACATGCTGTGAGTCATTCAACAATGTCTTCAATGAACTTCTCATTTTCGCCACGATACTTTTCATCATATCAACATTTCTCAATGTTCAGACCGTCACACATATCTATCAGACTTGGACATTTTACTTGTCAATAGATAGTGACCAACATAGACAACAACAAAAAAGCATCCTCGCATCACCGCTGCAAAGGACTGCTTGCCTTAGCCAGAAGAGACACTAGGTAGCAGCAAGGTTATTCTTCCTACGCTGGAACTTCAAATGACCATCGCTACTCACGATCCTCATCAGCAAACGCCACTTTGAGCACGACGAACGACGTCACTCATTAAAATATGAATACTGCATCCCCCGTACACACGCTCTGGCATATTCATATGGCAGCACCCATAATTCGACATGAATTATTGACTAGCAATATATAGTCAGCAACAGCAACCAGGATCAGCACTTCTTCACTGGCACAAACTCAAAATCTATGTAACGAACAAGAAAAAAGTAATCGTGCAAAAAAAATGACCCAGCATCAAACCCAGCAACAACTAACGCTTACGCAAGCAAAAAGCAAGCAACATCAGTTTCAACAGCAGAAACAGCATACGAAAGTGCAATACTTCATATAAAAAAAAATCTTAACTTTCACAGTGCAGTGCAACAATTTTTTTTTACATTCCGTTCTCACAAACATTTAAGTGTTACTACATCAGCAATTTTTCATCAAACTAAGACAATGTACCTTGACTCATCAACTCTGAACGCAACAATAACAAAATTAATATTATTCAGAAATTCGACACTCTGATGACCAGCAGTGGTAATTTGATAACGCGAACGTGATTTTAACAGACTTAATTTAAACAATAAGATCACAGTACTGAACACCTGCACCTGCTAACCAGGGGTGTAAAACTTTTTGGTCGCGACTGACACAGGTGACCAACATTTTTTAAGAAGCATTATTCGTACCAATCTTTTTCTTCACGCATTGGAAATCAGAGGACCTAATCATGCATATCTTCATGAGCTTCCACGCTGAACCTCGTGACTCCGTCACTTGGGGGGGAGTACTGTGGCGACCCTGTTCATGACGACATCATCAACCAATAGCGTTCGACCCTGTTCATGACGACATCCTCAACCAATAGCGTTCCTTCAAGATGTCGTCATCCAGTAGCAGCCTGCCACATCGTACGAGGCAGCACACCAACCATCAGTCACCATCAAGTCTTCACCAAATCCGCATACAGTCAACACGCACCTTCTACCTCGCGACGCGCATCGCGGTGCGCCACTCGGCGCCCGCTCAATAGTATTTTCTGTACTCTGTATAACATGTTAATTCCACAATAAACCGATCCACCATACAAACCTGTGCATTCTCACTCTACCAACCACCAATACCCATAGCACCATCTTTATTCCAATCGTTCAATGTTTAATGTAGGTAAGATCTTTAGTGTTTAAATCGCTACATTCTGAGTGTTATGTACTGTTTCAAGATAATCGTTGAAGAGGTAAGCATCTCTATTGTCTCCTCTTGGAAGAAGACTTAATTACTGCTATTAATTGCTTTTACCTAGTACATGTTATTATTATTATTGTCGTATTATACATTTTGAATAACCCGCTTTCTTATAGATAAAATGCTTCGAACATGGACAGCTCATCTCGATCTCGAGTTATAAGTGTTCGCACTAACCCGACTTTCTTTTATATTATAGACTTGCTTTCCCGACAGACGTTGTCCTGTGGACCCTTTGGTCCTAACCAGAGGCGGCCCGTTCATTGTGAACTGCGCCTCCAGAAACAAAAACAAACTCATAAAATAATAACATTAAAATATTAATTCAAAAACGTCTATATTTCATTCATGTTCAAAGCTCAGATGGGATCAACGCGAGAATATATTAATATGCGCGCAATTTGGTTGACTTTGTATGAAAAATTTCTAAAACGCCCGAAACGGTGGAGTAAGTGAAACGGGCTACCGTATGAGTGACAATTACGTATGCGAGAATGAGAGGGCGCTGGTGCAGAAGACAATAATTTTGTTGTTAGATTTTTTCAAAGATGGCGTCGCATGAAATCGTTCCATACTAACTTTAATATCATATTTTATATTATTTCTTATCCATTTTTTTTTCAACTTTTTATTAGTTATTCTGTCATCCGGAGCGGAGAAGAATCCAATAAATCACACATCGGAAGAAGAATTTGTTGAGCCGAATTCGAGTTATAAGTGTTCGCACTAACTTGACTTTCTTTTATATTTATTTATTTATTTATTATATACACGGCCTAGACAGACCTTTTACATGTTATACATTACAATACATAATGTCGTACAAAATCAGAAAAAAAAACATAATTTTACATCAATAACGGTTTTGTTAAAAAATATAAATCTTATAGAATTGAATGAAATTGTAGTTCCAAAAATAGTCAAGATAAAAAACACAGTAGAATATCGAAGACAACAATGTTTTTGTTGTATAATAGAAATTTTGGAAAAATAATGGGTAAAATTAAGTCACGATATAAAACAATACAACATTCACAAAGAACTTACATTCCCAGAAGAAATATCGAATTAAAACAATATCCTTGAGCCAGTATTATAGATTATATTTATGGTTTATCAAAAAATGGTATTTTATCTAAGGAATAAATACTTCAAAAAGCGTAGGTATAGTATGTGCTTAAATATTCATAGATATCGTCACCCTTCTAAACTTTACTTTCATTTTAATTTTGTTTAAAGCGGCCCATTGGAAACACCGCAGGTAGGTGAAATCAAAGGTTCTCTCCTGAAAGGTGTTCATTGGAGCGTCTTTGATGTGGTTTATACGTAAAACAAGTATTGACAATCTTGTCGGTATCATTTTCTCATCTCATCAGCTATTAGAATCCTTTAAGGATATTTTTGTGTTAAGAAGAAGGTACACGGGTATTTAAATTATTTTGCGCCCTTTAAAGAGGTACGTATTAATATGATTGAATCATTGGCTTGATCAAATACTGGAGGAAAACTGAGAAATATAGGTCAGAAATTTTCAATGTGTTTTTTCACTTGAAATTTCTACTCGGGTTTGGAATCCTGTCTCAGATTGGACGGGACCGGTTGACTGGTAGAGAATGTTTCAAGCATTAAGTTCCGCCGGCTATACTGACATCTATGTATAGAAGAGTGTTATTTATTTATTTATTTATTTATTATATTCTGATATATTTTTTATTGTACCTATCATTAGATTCTGTTGTAGCAGAGAAGAGAGTTCTACGAAGAATATGTGGAAAGACTCTGCGGTTTATGGAAAAGAATGTGGTAAGTTATTGAGTGTTACTACGAAGTTAATGCTGCTAATAATATTACACACATAATAATCTTATAATATAAATGAAAGTTGGGATAGTGCGAACACTCGAGATCGGCTGAAGAGATTCTTTCGATTATTTATTGGTTTCTATCCGCTCCGGATAACAGTATACCTAACTAATAAAAATTGAAAAAAAAATGCTTAAAAAATAATGGATCGGAGTTTTACAAACACTGCTGTAATGTTATGTATTTGATACACACACTTCCACAGACTACTTGTAAAGATTAACAACTTCATAAAAACAAAATGTAAAATGAAAAACGCCTTATAATGGGCGCAGAAAGATTTTTGAAGGCGCTATATTCAAATGGAAGGTGGAGCTGGAAATACCGCAATATAAATTAATTGATTACTGTTTTTCTTTAATAAGTACCTACTCGTAAAAATAGAAAAACGCTCGCTCAGTCTTTGACAATGGAATCTTAATAATGTTCAAACAATTAATCTTACTTCGGGCACTGGTCGACTTCTAGTGCTATAATTAGTTATTTGAAAAGACATGGGAGTAAAATTTTTGTTTATCTTTATTACATAGGTGGGTAACAAGGAGCAATAAATGTATGATTACGAAAAGTGTATTTATTTCCCAATAACAATAGTCGTAAGTAATAATAATTGTCATACGTATGGGAAGTTGGGGTACAACAATAATAAAAACAGTCAAGTATTTTATTCGTTTCTGATAATGCACATAAATGGACTCGTACTACACGTACTGACTGCCCAAGTATAATTTTAAAGTCCCCCTGGGTACTGGCCCAGTCTATGGACACGTGTGTGTTTTAAAATATGGCTTTTTCAGTCCCATTCATTTGTTTTATAGCCCCGATATCAACTCTCAGTACAGGTGGATTGCGATGTGGTAACCTAACTGAACCCTCTCTCTTATGTTAGGTTACAAATATATTATGTAAAAATAGAAACTTTCGTACACAATGTTAAAGGTGAGATACACTGGATATTTTCTACATGTTTTCTAGAATACAAAAAGGAAACCAAAATGCATTCTGAGCGAATCAGCTGCAACTCAATCACGAATAATTATTAAGGACTTATTTCAATTATAATAATTCCAAAAATTACTTCCACCATTGTGGAGAGGAGGTGGAGGTGGTTGGGACAGGTGTTAAGGATGCCGAATGACAGCTGGCCAAGGAAAGCACAGTTCTACCTCCCATAAGGGTCTCCCCCTCACGCCATGTTTTTCTTTCTTTTGAGGCAGAGCTGAGGCATCTGAATAGGGTATGGGAGGAGATCATTAAAGCTACGCGAGATCGAGCGCAGTGGAGAGATCTTGTTGCCTCTCTATGCCCCTAAGTTGGGTTCAAAAAGGGAGAACGTTTGTGTAATTATGTATGCATTATTTCAAATTAATAAGTACCTATAGCTTTTGAGTTTAACATGTTAGATTTTGATTTAGGACTATGGAATTTTCTATTTCAAATATATTGAGGATGATTTTTTTATAATATACAACTTCCTAAAAGGACAATTCGACAGTGGGATGGAAATAAAGAATACTATTTTAATTTGAAAGACATTACACCTGAGCGAGTGGAGGTTTTCAGCCCTTATGTTTGAGATCCAACAGATTCCAGTATGTTTAAAGCTATGATTGGCCAAAATAATTAAGAAAAAAACCTGTCTCCAATATAAGACCGGTTTATCGACTTCTAATCAAGAGGTCCCGGGTTCGATTTCCGATCAAGTAAGACTTTTTCAAAGTTTTTTTTTCACTTGTAAATTCTATCGGTAGGTAAGTACTTGACCTGTATCAGATTAGACAAAAAATGTTGACAAGAAAAAATTTCCACTGACAATAAGTTCCGTCGGTTATATTGACACCATTTGTAAAGAAAAGTGTTGATTCATTTTTTTTTTTTAGTTTTGATAGTTGTATCAAAACTATGAGAGTAAATAATTATGCTGATGCAATATTGACATAAGAGAATGGCACGACTACGTGCCTAGTAGCCATGCTGTGTCATATGAGAACAATTATCAAGTACGGGTCACGTAAATCGGTATTCTGCCTATGTGAACTTTTACTAAATCGGCATATGGCCAGGAGCCAAGGCATGTCTTGCGTTTCATCTACAATGTACATGCATATTTAGCCAGTGTCTGTCTGTACTCGTCTGCTATGTGCAAAACAACATTCCTACAAACTTTCGTGATAAAAAAAAGCTAGCTTGTATCCAGTGTGTAAGCGCATAGAGTACAGAGTTAGGTACTTAGTTTGTTGTTTTCAACAACATTGCTTCAAAAGGGATGTAGGATGTTCCATGGATTCATCGTGTGGTTGATTTAAAAAATGGAACATACTTGATATAAGAACATCGATTTTAAAGCATACATCGATAGCCTATAATAGGCCCAACGCCTCAATTTATCTATCCTCTGATTGATGCATTGGGCCTAAGTGCCTACTTCTGAACAGTACATCTCCGTCGGAGGAGATTTTTATTCATTTGTAGCTCCCAACTCGCAACACGAGCAATGGCTTTCAGCTTTTAGACGGCAGCTACTTATGAGTACGCAGGTGGCTGATTGGAAAAGGCTTATGCATATAGCTAAGCAGGTATAGGTATGTTGATTAAAGCTGGTATTAATTAATTAAGTACCTAGGGTAAGCATTTGAAGATATCATCGATAAAATTTCATTTTAAAATCGAATGTTTTTTTTAATGAATCTTTTGACATCTCTCACACTAACCGAAGGGTTGTGTTGAGGAAGTGGAAATGGTCGGCACCGGGATTCGATTCCACTGGATACACTGTGCGTAAGAAAGTCGTCGACCGATACCACTGGCCTACCAACCACATAATTTGAATACATACCTATTATAAAATCCAGTTGTATACAAATCATAAAATTTTCAGGTTGGATCTAAGAGATTGCTTCGATAATAATACCGTCAATGCATCCTCTTTTTTTTACTAGATAATAATTCCCCTTTTTATTCTATACTTGTAATCTGTGCAAAGAGTCTTAAAAGAGGAAACACCAATACGCCTAGTTTTCACAAATTTATCAAAAAAAAATGTTTTTGCTGTTTTTTTTTTAATGAAAATTTATTTATTTATTTATTTATTTATTTATTTATTTATTTATTTATTTATTTATTTATTTATTTATTTATTTATTTATTTATTTATTTATTTATTTATTTATTTATTTATTTATTTATTTATTTATTTATTTATTTATTTATTTATTTATTTATTTATTTATTTATTTATTTATTTATTTATTTATTTATTTATTTATTTATTTATTTATTTATTTATTTATTTATTTATTAAATCAACGGCTAAAGCCTTTTACAGAAATGGTTATAAAAAAATATGGTAACAATTAGTATCAAGATCCATCTTTCAAATAATAACAATAAATGGATTTCAAAATATTTACACAACAATTGGGAAATAAAATCATACAAATAATAAGTACAATAGGCATCACAATAAAATGATAAAGAAAAAATATCTACAAAATAGTAAAAATAAGAAAAGCAATAAGATAGATTCTAAATTCTTAATATTCATAAGTACCTAGGTACATACATTGTCTCATTCATTATTCACTAAAATTAAACACCAGGTTAGTTTATAATAAAAGAAAAAAAAAAAAAAAAAAAAAAAAAACAAAGCAACCAATAGGTATGTAGATACTACATTCATAAAAATATTTTTTGGAAAACTTCTCAGTTAAATATACAACAGATACCTATAGTATACAAAATTAAAAAAACAAAAACAAAACATCAATTAGACAAATCAATTTCAACCATATGCGAGCATTTAGTATGTATCAGACATAGGTATATAAAAAATGAAAGATTTATTTTTAAACTCAAACAATCAATTATTGATCTTATCACAAAAATTTAGGTTTTAAAAAAGGAAATCATTAAAATAACAATTCAATAATACAGATTCAATATAACAAAATTAAAAAAATATGATTAAAAAATAAACAAGTAGCCTCCCAATGCAGAATCATTATTTAATACAATCCAGGATTATCAAAATGCTGCAATCCCACAAAAATGATAAAAAGCATTATAACAAGTTAGGTTCACTTCGATGAATTTACTTCTCTAACTCATCGATGTATTGTTTGAAATCCCTCTCTAGCGATAGAACTGTCAAACTCTCAGATTCATCGAATAGTCGTATCATTTCACCGCGTTGTTCTTCGACAGCAACAAAAATCACAAAAAAAAACACGTCGCGCTGTCGCAAAGAAATTCACGTTAACATTTTATAACTTCTTTGAAACATACATTGTAGTCAACTCTTCTCTTTATTGCTGTTTATACAGCCCACATCATTATTATTTGATGATCTATTTAGAGTAGATATAGACAATAAATTTAAACATCAGTTTGAGTGCTCTTAGTAGAGTTGTCTACTTTTAGAAATAGTAAAGGAACAACAGAATACACGTTTTTCTACTCTTACTAGAGCGTTTAAAACTGAACGTGTGCATGTAGTGTACACTTCTTGGTCGATACTTTTTTTTTACCCATCACGCCGTGTCCCGTAAGGGGTAGGCAGAGAGAACGGACCTCCACTCTTTTCTATCCAAGCATACTTCTTTCGCTTCTTCCACAGACAAAACATTTCTCATACACCCTCTCCTATTTCTCTTACTTCTTACCTGGCCTTCCTTGTGGACGGAATCGATGTGTTTGATCCACGTCATTCTCGGTCGGCTACGCTTTCTTGCACCTTTCCTTTCAGCCTTGTGAATTCTCTTTGGCATTCTTTTTGCATCCATTCTTTCCACATGCTCAAGCCATCTCAACTTATTACGTTTCATCTTTATCACAACACTTACTTCCACATTCTGTTTTTTTATACTTCCTAATATTTATATTCCTTCCTAATATTTTCATTTCTTTCCATATCCCATAAAGTTTTTCCACATACCATTCGTAGAGATTTCATCTCTACTGCCTTTATAAATACTTCAATTCCAAATATTAATTACCTACTTACTAAAGTTAGTGAGAAACTCACGGAAATTTCTGTATGGGCTGCGGAATGTTCCGAATTATTCTGCAGGAGTAGTATACATACCTACACGTTTCCGTACAAACTTTTGTTACCTCACAACAGCGTAAATGACACAAAAATTAGAATAGCGGTACAGCTTATTCAAAATACTCTCTACGTAGATATATGATGCTTTATGGAGAGAAAAAAAAGCGAATCAAGTGTGTTAGATATTCATGAATATTCAATTTTATCTAGTGTCAATTATTCTTGTACCTACTTAGGACATGATTTATCCAGACCTTCTTTGCAATTTCTAACCCCTCCATCACCCAGGAGCCACCAAAATGCGTGTAATAGTGTTCCTATGAACATCGATTGAACCTTTTGCATGGAGTTTTTTTCGTTCATTCAATCATCGAAAACATCAGGTAAAGAATGAACTAGGTGCATGGATCAAGTTAATAAGATCATGAAGAGATTGGCAGATAAGGGCGTTCAAGATCTACTTGATGCAAACTGAAAAAAGATGAAAGAGGTAAAAATAATTTCAAAAAAATGTTTGTCCTTAATTAGTTTCTTTTTTCGCCATATTCCACCTAACAGGAGTTAATGTGGGCACGTAATGTTTTTGAGCGTCGCTAAAAAAAGCTTCGGAACAATAATAATTTGGATAAGTTCCTTTCCACGATAACATTAACGATAACTTAAATAGCACCACAAAGAACAAGAAGTAGTAAATATAGTAATATTCCAGAGTAGCAGTGGTGTATCATTACAAGGCGTTTGATAGTATGATTAATAGGCATTCTGTTAGCCCACTACTGCCTATATAATTAATAATAACGTGGTGGGGAGTTACTTTAGTACACATGTTCCAAAAACACTACGCTGCCCATAATATCATCATCAGGGTGATTCAGAAGTTTATTTCATCCTTAAGCGTTTTACTGCTTTGGAGAACTTTGACGTATTTAGAACGGTATAATATAGGTAATTATTGTGGATCTGGCCGTGGTTCCTTCTCGTAAATTTTTTGAGTTCTTATTTTTTATTTTATCAAATCAGTATAGACCATATTATTTAGACATCTTGCGACGTGGACTCCCAAACGTTCCTCCTCCCTAATTGAGAGTTGCCTTAGTTCCCTAACGTGCAACACTATGTCAGTAAGTCTAGATGGAATCATTCTCCTCCAAACTGCGTTTTTAAATGGTATTGTCTTCTTAACTTTTCTTTTACCCATCATGTATTGTCCCGTCAAGGGTGGGCAGTGTGCACGGATCTCTAGTCTTTTCTATCCAAACACACTTCTTTCGGTACTTCGACCGACATACCATTTCTCATCCAACCTCTCCTATTTCTCTTAGTTCTGATCTGGCTTTCCTCGATGATGGAGTCGATGTGTTCGATCTAAGTCATTCCCTGTCAGTCACGATTTCTTTCACCTTTCCTTTCATCCTTATTTAATCTCTTTTATACTTTGCACGTGCCCAAACCATCTCAACTTATTGAGTTTCATATTTTTCACGAAACTAGCTTCCCCCCTATATTCTCATTCTTTCCATATCCTGTAGAAACTTTTTACTATTCTCAGTAATTCCTATTACTCTTCTTAATAATCATAGTCTTACATTCATCAATTCGTCCAAGTATTTTATGAGAATCGACAGATCTTTCGAATAAAGAACATGGCCCATCCAGCGGCGTCGGCAAAGCATTCTTAATTTTGCATCATCTCATAAAGTTCGTGACTAAACATAGGTAATATCTTTACACTCTATCTATGGTGAGCAATTGTTCGTCTGTTAACAACTTGGTGGGCAGGTCTCTGAAAAATGTCTAAGGCCCTGTCCTAACTGAAAATTGATCGCGCGACCATGCGATGAGCGATCATACAATGTTCTCAATTTGAACGATCCATCCGCGTTAGTGTATATGAACCTCGTCAAATAGACGCGCGAACGCTTTAAAGTTGGGACATACGGTAAGTTCTGGAATAGATTATGATTTTTGAAATTCTTTCACAGTGTCGACGTAGATTTACAAAATATATCGTAAGTAGCCAAGTTCATGCAAGAATGACATTTATCGAGATGATTAATTCATAACGGAATATTGGATCGTAAGTTCAAGAAATATACGTAAGCTTTGTGCGGGTCGAGTTTGCTACGGATCGGTCTCCTCCGGATTGGCTTGCGGCGTGCCTTAAAAGGGAGAATGTTATGTTATGTTGCTGTAGGTTGGAAAGAAATGAGTGTCTGTTTTCACTACGTGAACATCAAATAAGACAATCTCACGCGTCCATCTGTTCATTATGAGTGTATACTCAAACTCTCTTTTTCGTCAAGTAGCTCTCAGAAGAGAGAATGGTGTAGAAAAGCTAATTACAGTTTGAAGAAGACCTGGAGTAAAATCTGTTGAGACGACCAATGCGTTGCTCAAGCATGACACTCCATTGCAACATGTGTCTAGCTGTGAAAATACAATCCCGGAGAACCATAGACTTGATTCTTAAAGAGCGAGGACGATGACTTTAAGCAGTTGAGTCACTCTCCTTATCGGATACCGTAAAAGTTAAGGAGTAATTTCGAAACATGCTGTATCACATACAGTGGTGTGTTTACTTAGAGAACAAACAAAAATACCTCAATTCTAATGAATGATTAATCGCTCCAGAAAAAAAACGAGTCCCATGAAGTGCATAAAAAGGTACGAGTCGTTAATAATAACCGTCTGTGTGGTGCGTACGAATGACATATCGCTTTCCCTTTGCGGGCAGCAAAAAATAATAATTATTATTAAAGGGTAGGTACTTTATGAAAAGTAATTACGGCGTACAAAATTATGGGTTGAATTTATATTATGAACCTGTGAAAAAATTCTTTTTTTTTCTCGCAATTTCTAGCAGATGTCTCCATATTTCATTTAAAAATATAATAATATCAATCTATGTACAAACTCGTCGATTGTCGCATCAGCATCGGCCGGTTTGCATTTTCCCTTGGAACGGGTTCGATTCCTGTCAGGAACGAGAAATTGTAATAATAGGGATAAAAAATGACAAGAGCGAACGGCGAACATTATTAACGGTAGTCATCAAACATAGCCAGTAACAACAGAAAAATATGGCCGTTAGCCCAAAGTAGGTAGTAATTTGAAAAAAAAATCCAACTAATCTACCAAATAATGCAAAAAGTAGCTAAAAAACTTCATTGCCCGCTATAGTATCAACAAAAAATTTTAGAAAAAAAAAAAGATCGAATTCGAATTACAAATTCAAAAATGTATCCGTGTTTACTTATAACCAATGAAAATAATTTAAATAATACAGCGTTAATATTTGCACCAATCAAAATCGTAGTATCCATTATTGAACTCCAATAATAATATTTCAAACATCATCTCGTCTCGATTACACTTGAATATGGAACAATTCTCGAGTAGGACTTATCTAACACGTAGCTACTACTGGACCAATGTGTGCGGAAGGTGCACTGCGGCCAGTTCTTGAACTAATTGGACAAAGATGGCGATTCTTTTCTAGCCGTTTGTTTTGAATTGTTTTAAACGTTTTTATTTAACTTTCTTTAAACATATTTTGATAAGACTTACTCGAAACTAAATGACAATGCATTTTAAAACCAAGAGCAATCTAAGCAGAATTATTGGCAAGTGTTTTGTATAGAAAGTTATTTCTCTAAATCTCCTCAAGTTGGTGCTTCGATCAAATTCCTTTTTTGAAATTTTGACAATCGAACTTTGACGTCAAGTTTACATGTTTCAACTAAAATTAATATTTTTATTTTTCTCATGTTCCGAATTATATAATATTTTCCAATTCTTCTTTTTTAGACTCAAGAATCTGTTTTATTCTGAGATAAAGAAATCCGATCATCTTTTCATCTTTTTGGAGGTTTTTAAAATGATGAGTAAGATGCTGGATACATTCTTTCCATATATTGATGCCAATAACAAGACCGCTTTTGACGTCTTCATCAGACCGCAACTTCAACTTTGCAAATCTAATTGTTTTATTTTTTACTCGTATTGAATGTTTTTTGATATAGTATAAAAATGATAATAAAACATAGTGAAAAATCCAAAAATCTAATTTTCGATCGCAGCGCCATCAATTTTGGACACTATGTTTCGGTGTTGTAAATACGATTTTGAGTACCACGCGCTCCGTCGTGTTTCAATTATTTTAATTGAATTGCTATTGAAATTAACGAACGAATCATCGCGCCCCTCTGGATCTTTACCTCTCCACTACATCCCTTCTCCTCTCTGAACGCCACTTATGATACAGGCTATAAAATAAAGACTACAACAATACCTTGAATAATTTATCGAAAAGTGTCCATCCTTTGGCGGAAAGTTGGGTTTTTCATTTTTTTTTCGGAAACAAAGCGACTAATTGGGAATTTTCTTAAAAATTTGTTTAAGAAAGCTCCCAATTTGTTAATTCGTACGATTATGAACATAACGTGTTTAAACTCCTCCCAAACGAATGAGCTGATTTGTATAAAGTTTTGTAAGGGTGATTCAAAGATGGTTAAGATTCACAATTTGATCCGATAGAAACTTTTTTTCATTAAAATTATTTTTTTGTTCATGGATTTTTGTGGTTGACATACGTATGAATTTGTTTGAAATACCTACTTACTTACTATTTGTAGAAAGTCAAATCAAATCTCCCTTTACATCCCACTCAGGAGCATAGGGAGGCAACAAGAGCTCTCCATTGCGCTCGATCTTGCGCAATGTTAATGACCTATGTAGAATAATATTATTTATAGGTATTCCTTGAAAATTTCAATAAGTTTTTTGAAAAGGTAGGTAATGAAAATCTTGAATAGACAATTTTTTATCTATTATTAAGAGGAATAATTATAAACCGATGTATTATTTTGGTAAGTAAGTATTGAGCTAAGTAACATTTAAGGTATTTATTACAAACTAGCTTTCCCGACAGACGTTGTCGTGTAGTCCTTACAATGAATATTGATTTCAACTTTGTTATTTATACAAAAATACGTTTAAAATAATATTATTGTTTGAATGTTAAAAAACTATTAGGTAGGTGCTGAAAGCTCGAAAAAAAATCCATAAAAAATCTGCGTACCTAGGTACATACATATTTTTAATGTCAATGGTTGTCAGGTAAACAATAATTTTTTTTTTTTTTTTTTTTTTTTTTTTTTGGCGGCTCATCCAACTGGATGTTATGGCCTTATTAAATCACGAAAATCATACATTCATAAGAAAAGAAAAAAAAAACGGAAAATGAAACAATATTAAATTTAACAAACACTAAAATATATGACTATATTAGGATCATGTTCTTCTGGACACTTTGGAATATAAGTTCGTTGACCTGATGAGAGTTCAGTCCAAGGAGATAGACAATACTTATTGGGTACTCTACGTTCTCTAGCAAGAAATAAATATCAATTGCGTCTCTTATTGGGCAACCCAGGATGACATGGTCTGGAGTCTCCTTGTCCCAACCGCATTCGCAGTAGGGAGATTCAACGAGACCAATTTTAAATAGATGTGCATCCAGACGCATGTGGCCAAGACGCAGTCTAGAAATGCAGACAATATGTTGCCTCGATAATTTTTTCCCATGGAACCAAGGATGTGATGGTATGGATAACTGTATTTTTTTATAATGTGCTCCCTTTGGGCTACTTTGCCAGCATGTATACCATTCTTTTAAGTTGTTTTGTTCTAATTTTTTCAATTCATCACATTCGGGTAGAACAAAATTATCGGGTGGTCTGCCGTGGAGGGCAGCCTCCTTGGCCAATAAATCTGCTCTTTCATTTCCGAGGATTCCGCAGTGCGCTGGTATCCAAGCGATCACCACATCCTTATCCACTTCCTGTAATTCAAGGAGGAGCATTCTAATATCAGTAATAAGTTGATTGCGTGAAAATAATGAATTTGGAGATGCCAGACACCCCACCAAGGAAAGCGAATCAGAGAAAATAATTATATTATGTTCGGTTAATGTTAAACATTTTCGTAATGCTTCCCTTAACGCGAAACACTCGGCCGAATACACCGAGGCCTCGGAAGGTAATCTGAAACCTTCATCTATATTGAGCTTTGGGATAACGAACGCGGATCCACTTGATCCGTTAGGAGAAAATTTCGAACCGTCAGTGTAAATCTTCAAATGATTGGGCCATTTTTCACCCACACATGAAAGGAATTTTTGGTTGTAGTTATCAAAATATTGGTTGGATATCTTGTTTAAGCCAATGTTTTGTATGATTTTGGGCAGTGTTTGAAAGGCTTTAAGAGGTAAGTTAAAGATTGATGAAGGTTGTGAATTTTTGGGGGCTCTGTACACACTTTCTATAGTAGTGTAAGCAGTGCATAAAGGAGGGAGGGTTTTTTTGAGCCAATATCTGTTAGAATGATATGAATGATTCAGTTTAATAATATTGTTGAAAAGAGGGTGACTGGAGAAGCCGAAACGTTTGAGTATAAATCTCTCTGCAAGATATTTTCGCCTTATAACTAAAGGCATTTCTGAACACTCAACTTGAAGGGCGTTTATTGGAGTTGATTGCATAGCACCCACGATCAGTCTAAGGCATTTGGACTGAACTCTCTCAAGCTTAGTCTCCAGATGGATTGGCAGGGGATTCAAAAGAAAAGAAGCGTAATCGAGATGGGACCGAACTAAAGCATTGAACATGTTTCTCATAGTAGATGGATGAGATCCCCATGATACTCCAGCCACTGCTCTTAATATGTTCGTATTCCGTTCGCATTTAGAAGTTGTAATATCAATAAAAGAATTCCATGCCAATTTTCTGTCTAGAATAACTCCTAGAAATTTAGTTTCGTCAACCTGGGGAATCTCGTGATCATTGAGGCGAACCGAAATCTCAGGATTCCGGTGTTTTCTGGAGAAAACCATAATTTTTGACTTTGCAGGTGATATTTGAAGCGAATGAGTTAGTAACCATTTATTTAGGTTAGAAAGAGATTCAGAAAGCGTCCTTTCAGCCCTGTCTATATCTTTATGTACAGTGTAGAGTGCAATGTCATCAGCGTATTTCAAGATTTTACAATCCTCAGACAAAGCAGATTCAGCGTCACAAATGTAAACATTAAAAAGAAGGGGGGATATCACAGAACCCTGCGGTAGCCCCTTCCATAATGTTCTAGAAATTTCCTCCCCATCGTTATATACGGTTATTCTTCTTTCAGCAAGAAGATTAAAAATTACTCTCGCTAGAGAACTGGGGATGCCCAGTCTGATGAGTTTGTTGTACAGTGTGTGAAGACAAACATTGTCATAGGCTGCATCAATATCAAGGAAGGAGGCGACTAGAAACTGTTTATTTGAGAAAGCCAATTGTACATCAGTGACAAGAGTACTTAGGTTGTCCAAACACCCAAGGGATCTTCTGAACCCAAACTGATTTTTGGGGAGTAAGACATTATGTTCCAAGAACCATTCCAGTCGAGTTTTGATGAGATGTTCTAGCAATTTCAATACACATGATGATAAGGCGATTGGTCGATATGACGCTCCCAGAGTCATATCCCTGCCCGGCTTTGGGATTGGAATTATCAGTTGGAACTTCCATTCCTCGGGAATGAAGCCTTCATGCAAAACTTGATTATAAATACTAAGCAAGAAAGGAAGAAACGATTCAGGAAGTTTTCTAAGAAAAGAGTATGGGATCATATCCAAGCCCGGGGAGGAATCCCTGGTTCTGGACAATGATATTTTGAGTTCCTCCAAAGAAAACGGTTGACTTAGATGTGAGTTTGCATTAGAAGCCGAAAACTGGTTATAAAAAGGTATTTGAGTTATGTTGGGGACATATGAGGGAGCCAAGGAACTAACAAAGTCAGAGAGCCATAATTGCATGTGTTGCAATCTGCGAGGAGGAACCATCGAACCTCTAAAACGTTTAATCATGTCCCAGACATACGATGGAGGAGAGTTTGGTGACAGAGAAGAACAGAACTTAGACCAGCCATTACGCTTTTTTAGTCTAAGAGCCTTCTTTGTTTTAGCTTGACAAGCCTTGGCGGCTAAAAAATTTTCATCAGACATGTCATTTTTGTATTTTTGCATGGCCTTTTTACGTTCCTCTACAAGAATGTCGCATTCTTCATCCCACCAAGGGGTGTATTTTTTTGGCCTTTTACCGCCTTTCTTCTTCTTAGGAATGGATTCATCTGCAGCGTCTTGCAATATTTGAAAAAAAGAATTGTAATTTTCCTGTACAGATGCATTGTTATTGTATAAGTTTCCTCTCACATTCACGGTATCTTCAATTATTTCCCTGAATTTGGTCCAGTCCGCTTTGCGAGTGTTATATAAGTTTCGTTGGTTGTGAGGTAAATGTAAATTGGTATTATAATTAAAGGTGAAAATAATTGGGAAGTGGTCACTGGAATGTGGATCATGGGAAACAGTCCAATTCACCGAGCCGGCCAGATCCCCAGTGCACAGAGATAAGTCTAAGGCACTGCGACCCTGACCCGCCGGCGAAAGCCTTGTTGCCGATCCATCATTCAAAATACAAATATTATGGTTATCGATAAAACTCAATAGTTGATTTCCTGCTCTATCTGTTCTTTGGCAACCCCAGGACTGACTATGAGCATTAAAATCGCCCAAGATGAAATATGAAGTAGGAAGAAGAGGTATTATTGCATTCCAAAATCCAATATCAAAGCCTGTATCCGGGGGTATATACGTTGATACGAAAGCTATATCACCAATCTTGATTGCCACTACCTCCAAAAAGGGGTTAAATGGCAAATCAATCTGTGAGAAAGGGAGAGAGGAGTTGACCAGCAAAGCTGTGCCCCCGCCCCTACCTTCCTGCCTATCACACCTTATACAAAAATAACCAGGGATGTTATATGTATAGTGAGGACGGATCCAAGTTTCGCTAATGGTGGCAAGATTAATCCTATGATGATTAAGCAGATAAATTAGATCTGATCTATTACTCACAGCACTGCGAGCATTCCATTGTAATACTGTAATATTTTTAAGAGAATCAGTACCTATTTTCCTTATTGACATTTTTATTATTATAAGCGATATTCGTGTGTAAATTCGAATACAGCTGTGAGTAGTAATTGATAGTGAGAAATAATTTGAGGTAATTTAATCTGAAGATTCTTGTAGGAGCGAAGACATTTGAGTAAGGACAGATTCGTCATTAATGTTTGACAATAAGTAGGTAAAAATCTGGAACATCAGTTTAATATTGTTTGAATTCTGTGGCGACTCAGAAATAGAATGATTTGTAGAGAGGGAAGAGGAGGGATAAGGAGAGGACGGAACGGAAGGTTTATCTTTCGGTTCAGATGGGAGGGCACATCCGTTTCTTTGGTTTAGTGGTTGACCGTTAGAGTAAGACAGAAGAGAATTAATCGCTTTATAATCGATATTTTTTCTAACAATTTTTTTAGGAGAAGATGGATTTGCATCCACCCTACCAAACGATTTTTTAGGAGTTGATGAAGTGGCAACCACCTCACTAAATGTTTTTTTAGGGGTCATGGATTTCTTAGATGCTTCAACGAATGAAACACCCTCTGTTGCCATAATGCGTCTAATGTCGCGCTGTCTATGCAGCTCGGGACAGGAATTACTGGTAGGCATGTGTTCACCTTTACAGTTTACACAGCTAACAATAGTCTCAGTTTTAGCGCAAGAGTTTGATTCATGACTTTCCCCACATTTCGCACACCTCGGCGAATTGGTGCATTTGTTATGCGTGTGGCCGTATTTAAGACATTTGTGGCAAATGTAGGAGGGAGGTATGTATAAATCAACGTTGATTGAGTTATAGTATATGTAAATATGCTCAGGCAGTTTCTGCCCCTCGAATGTTACCAGAATTGTCGTAGATGCTTTCCATTCGATCTTCCCGTCAACGTTCATTCGTCTATTCAGTCTCCGCAATCTTACAATTTTTCCGTATGAGTAAGGCACCTGTACATTTTCGAGAATATCCTCATCGGTCAGTTCCAAGGGTATGCGTCTGATTAGACCATACTTGTATAACCTATAGTTAGGTATATAGGCCTTAAGGCCATTTGAAGAAAGAATATTTGAGTGAATAAAATTGTTGGCATGTTTGGCTGTTGAAAAGGTAACAATGGTGCGCCGACCTCCATCAGCTCTTACACCGCCAGGGACTATTCCCTCCATCCTTGATTTGGACAGTATGCCGCCCAAAACCATGGGGTGGATGTTTTTGCCTTTTTCAAGGCTTTCCACAACCACTATGTAAGGTGGAAGTGCCGAAAGAGAGTATTCAGGTTCATTATTTATATCATTTTGTCGTGTGGGCTCAATGGTTGACTCAAAATCTAGTTTTTGCTTTTTAGCAGCAGGTGAGATCTTATCCGGGGGATCACCCCGCTCCGGCGGATCACCCATCATGGGCTATGATGACATACAATCAACAAATAAAATATATGTAATAAATAAAAAAAAAACAAGTATAATAAATATCTTACTAATATTAAACTAAAAAAAAAAACACCTTTACCGTGAAATGAAAACAAAAAAAAACTTTTAATAAAGTAAACAAAAAAAAAAAAAAAGAAAGAAAAAATAAATAAATTGGTTTCACCAAATCCTTTTAACGTGCCACCTCTGTGTAACCGATAGCCTGCCGATAGCCCGCTCCGTGAGAGCGGGCCTAACAAGAATCGTGTGACTGCAGCCTTATATTATTGTTACGCTATATTACTATTATAAAAATATTAATTGAAAAAAATGTACAAAATTATTTTTAATAATGAAATATAAAATAAAGTCTTATCTTATATGCAAAGTTATATACGAAAATAAACTCAGAAAAACACAACACTTCGGATTTTGTTAACTTCGAAAACAATAATTTTGTTGCTATAGAATTTTTCATAGATAGCGTTGGCGTCCCAAGAAATCCGTTCCACTTTAATAATATTAGGTATATTTTATGCATTTTCAACTTTTTAATAGTTTTTCTGTTATCCAGAGTGGAGGAGAATCCAATAAATCAAACATCGGAAGATTCTGTTAAGCCAATCTCGAGTTATAAGTCTTCGCACTAACCCGACTTTCTTTTATATTATAGATGCAGGTACATAAAACATATTAAAAAAAAAAGGAATAATTTTTACCCAATGTTACCATAATTATATCCGCAAGATATTGCGAGGAATAAAAATCGAAAATAAATTCTACGGTTAATGAATTATTACTCGCATGTAGACAACGTCATACATCATTATTGTATTATTATAGCTTTGGAAAGGAACGCAATGGCTTTTGTAAATGATCGTGTATCTAAATAATTCATCCCGTAATGACTGATATGACAGAACTTGGTCAAATAACGGCTTCCTTTAATTGTTATAAATAAATCAAAGTGTTATGGCCTTTTAGAATGACAGAGGACAACAATTTAACTGATGCGTTTAATGTATGTCTACATTCAATAATTGTTTACATATATGTAAAGTACTTATTAATTTTCTTATTTACCTACTATAGCTTTCCCGAGGGACGTTGTTCTGTGGTAGAATGAATTCTATAAGTGCCTGTGTCGTATAAGTATGTGGTAGAATTATCTTTGACCAATCTAATTCCGACCGATGACTCTATTTTATGAGAGTTAATTTGGGTTCAAATCGGTTGAACTCATCTGAACTCATCATGATTAGAAAAAATGGGTGAAATGAAAATGCCAAAGAAGGTAGTATATAAATACGGACATACTCATATGCAGAATGTTCGCAATTATAAATATGTCATACCTACTTGTCAAAACTGTCCAATCCAATCCAAACTCCCACTTAGGGGCACAGGGAGGCAACAAGAGTTCTCCATTGCGCTCGATCCTGCGCAATGTCTATGACCTCCTCCTACACCATGTCCAGAATCCTCAGCTCTGCTTCGAAGTAGCGGAACACTGTATAAGAGGGTCGTCCTCTTCTTCAGGACCCTGATGGGAGGAAGAACAGCGCTCTCCTCGGCCAACTGTCATTCGGCATCCTTAACACATGTCCCAGCCAAGTCCGTCTCCTCCTCATAATGGTGGAAGTGATGGGCTCACGCTGGGTGCGCCGACTTATAGCATCGTTCGTGATGCGTTGGTACCATCTTACACCCAAAATTCTCTCGAGGCACTTCATTTTGAAACCTGAGACCTTTTGTGCCTGGGCTTTGGTCAGGTGCCAAGACAGGAGAATGGGCAACACACACGCATCACACAGATTACATTTATCGTCTCGACACTAAACGCCGACGCTTTCCATAATTTGGTCATATTGTTAAAGGCGCCACTTTAGAACACTAATAACCTGGTATATTATTAGCGTTATTTTTTGTTTTAATTTTTGTATTGAATTTAGAAAACACAACAGAAATAAATTACAAGATTTTCAGTAGGTACAAAAAAACAACAAACCACAGTGACAGAGTTATATTGAAAATCGCGAAGATTGAGACTGCCTATTTATATCAGCTAGGTTCCCTAGTGCAGAACGGTTTCGTTGACACCTCACATTCCCTTATGGACGAGAAGGGGAGCTAATAATTAGGACGCAATCTTTTAAAGAGAGTGTTACAAAAATTATTACTTAAGCCATTAGGAATTTTCAATATTGTTTTAGGGGCCTACTATCAGAAGTTCACGCAGTATCTAAATACCCCCTCCCACGTATACCTAGGGACGCATACAAGAGGTAGGTTTGTATAGTCGCCAGCGATTATCTATACCCACACCAGATGTCGCTAACGACGTTTTATTTTGACATTATTTTCGAATCGAATTATTAATAATTTCCATTGAAAATTAATGGCGATATGATCGACAAGGTATTTTCTATAGATATATGTGAACGAACGTAGGTACCTACCTATGATTGCCTCAACACAGGCACGAGTAAGGTGAGGCATTATTAGTTTATACGTTAAGGTTTGTGTATTTTTAGTAAATTTGTGTCTAATATCTTAATTATTCAATGAATGGTCTCTGTATTTACTTAAATAAATAAATAAATTACTGAACACTTTTCTATACAAAGTTGCGGAACTTATTGCCTGAAGCAATTTTTTTCCCGTCCCGTCCAATCTGACCCAGGCCAACCCCGGGTAGAAATTTCAAGTGAAAAAACACTCAGAAAAAACTCTGACCCGACCGGGAATCGAACCCGGGACCTAGGATTTGAAATCCACGCCAGTACAACTAGGCTACCGAGGTCGGTCTTTTATTTTAGTATTTCAATACTTTTAACAATTTGTTTGTACATTTTCGAACCCAGTAATAAAAACAATATTTTTTCTTCTAAAACTATAAAATTGCTATTTAAAATATAATATTATAAAGGTATTACATTATTAAAAAATATTTCTTACAAGTAGGTAGTTATAACAAAGTGCAAAACATGTAGTTCCGAAGTTCCCATCAACAACACGGAGAACATTTATTTTTTAAAATGGCGTAGGTATTATCTATTATTATTATTATATAAATATGGCATTACGTCACGTAAAGGACGATTTGTGCCAACTGGCAGCAAAGTAAGACTTACTCACAGACGGAAAATAGACATGGAGAGGAAAAAAAAAAAAAAAAAAAAAAAAAAAAAAAAAAAAAAAAAAAAAAAAATAATACTAAACATAAAATAGCTATCTATAATAAAATCATATTTTTCTCTATGTACACCAAAATATGTTTGTATATGCTCTTCGAAGGAGTGGACAAGAGATGGGTCATATTGATAGGGAGTTGAATATTCATTCTATTGTACAATTCGTATCTGTCTCTTAAAGGACAGTCAAAGAACACATGGTCCAAGTTCTCCAGATCCAGCTCGCACTCGCAATATGGACTGTCGACTAGATTAATTTTGAACAAATGACTGTTCAGTCTATGGTGACCAAAACGCATTCGGCAAATGTTAACGATTTGAGGTCGGGTCAACTTCAAACCATGATACCAGGGTTTTTTGGAGATATTATTTTTGATAGCTTTGTAAAGAGATCCCTTGGTAAGGCTCTCTCTATCCCAGAAGATTTCCCATCTTTTAAAGGCTGCCTCCTCCATATTGCGCCTCCGGTCACTTATAGGAAGAACAAAACTCCCAAGAATGGTCCCAGAAATAGATGCTGATCTCGCTAGAGAATCAACTTGTTCATTATATTGTATACCCTTGTGTGAAGGGATCCACGTGATGACTGTCTCCTGGTGGTTATTCATTTGATCAAATAGTTCCTTCTTAATTTGTAATAATATCTCATTATCCATACGAAATGGGTCTGAGAAAGAGAGAGATTGGACCAATGAGAGGGAATCTGTGAATATAACCGTTTTATCGAATTTAAGATCACTGACGATGTCAAGAGCCTTCAGCAACGCAACACACTCCGCCGTGAAAATCGATGCTTCTGGAGGTAACTTGATTAGAACTTTTATATCGAGAGAGGGGATAAGGACTGCTGCACCCACGCATTCCTCGGAAGTAGTTTTGGAGCCATCAGTGTAAACTTGAATATGCTTTGGCCATTTAGACTCAATTTGAAACTGAAATTCACTGTTTATTTGTTGGGCAGACATCAAACAAGATTTGTCTAAACCCATGTGTGGAACGGTATCAGGTCTAAAGATTAAAGCTTCGAATGGGAGGTTGTATATAGGGGAGGGAAATGGGTATTTTTTTACATGGAAGTTGATGCTCGAAAAACTTTCACACAGATTAGGTGGTTGTCGTTTCAACCAAAATCTATCATTTCTTACGATGTTATTGAGTACAGCAATTCTGCTGGTTAAAGGATGTCCTTCGTACATTATCTTTTTCGAGTAATAACAATCCGACAAATACCGACGTCGAATTCTCAATGGCATATCAGCACATTCGACCTGAAGGGCGTTATTTGGAGTAGATTGCATAGCTCCTAGAATCAACCTCAGGGACTTTGTCTGAATCCTGTCCAATTTAGACTCCAAAGTTTTTGGGAGAGGGTCAAATAGGAAACTCGCGTAATCCAAATGACTTCGGATTAAGGCATTATAAAGTAGCTTTAATGTGGAAGGGTGTGATCCCCAGGATATGTTGCACAGAGCTCTCAACATATTGATACCTATTTCACATTTTTGAGATATATGATTAATTTGGGAATGCCATGATAGCTTCCTGTTTATGAAAAGGCCTAAAAATTTAACTTCCTCCACTTGAGGAATTGGAAGACCTTCAGATTTTAGTACGATTGAAGGGTTGTTATGTTTTCTAGAGAATACTATTGATTGTGATTTATGGGCCGAAAGTCTCAAGGAATTATCAAACATCCATTTGTTGATCTTATCAATAGCAGAAGATATGCACTCCTCAGCAAGGGAGAGATTTTTGTTTGACGTATATATTGCGATGTCATCAGCATATTGGACAATAGAGCAGTTAGGTGGAATAAGAGATTCCAGATCAGAACAGTACAGGTTAAATAAAGTTGGGCTCAAAACGGATCCCTGAGGAAGTCCCTTCCACACGCTTCTACTCACATTTTTCTCACCATGATTGACGACGATGGTTCTTTCAGAAAATATGTTGAAAATTAATTTGGCAAAGGGTTCCGGAAAGGAAAGATTTATCATTTTTTTATAAAGAGTGGAAAGACAAACATTATCATATGCGGAATCGATATCGAGGAATACTGCGATTGTAAACTCTTTTTTGGAAAGAGCTATATGTACGTCGGAGATAAGTAAGCTAAGATTATCAATACAAGAAAGGGATTTACGAAAACCGTATTGGGATTTGGGAAGGATTGACTTATGTTCAATTAACCAATCAATTCTATTTTTTAGGAGGTGTTCCAGAATTTTCAAAATACAGGATGAGAGGGCAATAGGTCTGTACGAGGAACCTAAAGAAGGGTCTTTTTTTGGTTTAGGTATTGGAATGATAAGTTGTTTTTTCCAACTTTCAGGAACAGAAGAAGATATGAGAATTTTATTTACAAAAGACAAAAAATATTCTAGGAAAGATGGTGGGGCCTTTTGGAAAAATGTATATGGGATCAAATCTAAACCTGGAGCAGAGTCTTTTACACGCTGCAGACAGCATATTAGTTCCCCCATTACGAAGGGTGAAATAAGAAAAGAGAATGTTTCTGAGCTGGAGTAATTTAAACAAGGAGGAGAAATTTGATCAATACGTGGCGCATATGGGGGAGCCAAGAGATTCACAAATTCAGGTAACCAGGTCTCTACTCCTTCCTTAGGGAAGGAAGGAGAGAAAGAACCCTTAAATCTCTTGATCATGCTCCACACGTATGACGAATGAGAATGGGGAGACAGCGAAGAGCAGAATTTCTGCCATCCCTGTCTCTTTTTTTGTCTTAATCTTCTTTTGACTTTAGCCTGGATAGACTTAGCCGTTAAGAAGGCATCCAAACTAAAATTTTTCCGAACTTTGCGCATAGCCTCCTTTCGATCTCTGATGAGTTCAGAACATTCTTCGTCCCACCAAGGGGCATTTCTTCTAGGGCGATTATTACATGCCTTTTTAGGAATGCTTTCATCCGCAGCTGAGTACATAAACTCTAATAATACAGTATTTTCTTCATCCACATTTGAACATTCGTTTCCTTTTGAAATTAATGATGGAACGTTATTATCTAGATGTCTAGAGAAGGCATTCCAATCTGCTTTGTTCAAATTGTATAATTGTCTTCCGTGAGGAGAATTTTTGATAGGTTTAGTATGAAATTGAATCACAATCGGATAATGGTCACTGGATCGAGGGTCATCCATAATCGACCAGTGGAGGGAAGCCATTAAGTTATTGGTACAAATAGATAAATCTACTGCGCTTTTGTTCTGGCCTGGAGGGGTCATTCTAGTTGGAGAACCATCGTTGACAATACATAAGTTATGAGAATCTAAAAACGAAAGGACAGAATTCCCTGCTCTATCTGAGATAGAGCTTCCCCAAACTTTGGAGTGACAGTTCAGGTCTCCTAAGATAACGAAAGATGAAGGAAGAAGTGCGACAACAGCGTCAAAGAATCCGACGTCGAAGCCGGTGTTGGGAGGAATATAAACTGATACATATGCGATCCCATCGACAAGGATCGCCACTATTTCCAAGTACGGGTTTTGTGGTAAATTAATTACAGAGTGAGGTATTCTATGATCAACTAATATGGCAGCTCCGCCACCTCTTCCATATAGTCTATCTGAACGCGAGCATACATAACCTGGTACATTAAAATTGAAATGAGGAAGGAGCCATGTCTCTTGGATCAATGCGATATCAATGTCCAAGTCATGGAGGAGTTGAATTATTTCGTGTTTATTTGATACGGCACTTCTGCTGTTCCACTGTAATAAATTTAAATGATCTCTTTTGTTTTTATTGTTATCTTGTAAATTTGCCATGATTATTATTTTATTGAAATATAAATGTATAAAACGATCGATTAATGCGTTGTGCTAAGGTTGCACAACACATCATTCTCACTGTCAGACATCTTTTCAAATACTTTTGTAAGCATAGGGAGAATCAAAGGAATAGCATCATCTTTAGGACTAGAAATAACTAGTGAGAGAATCTGGGAAAGCATTTTAAATAGTTGGTTTTTTTCTGAATTGTATGAAAGCGTGGAAGGAACGGTTTCTATATTTTTAAGAGCGCAGCCATTTTGGAGATTTGTGGATTGCCCATTGGAATATGAAAGAAGGGCCTCTGTGGCTCTTTTATCTAGATTTGGTTTTACCACAGGACGTGTAACAGGGGTGGTAGGTTTATTTTTTGTAGATGAACCATACTGTTTTTGTGAGGACGAAACCACCTCACTGTAAAATTTTTTTGAAGGGGGAGTTTGTTTGACGGCTTCAACAAAAGAAATATTTTCAGATGCCATAATGTATTTTATTTTCTTTTGCCTGATGAATTCAGGGCAAGAAACATCTGTCGTCAAGTGTTCTCCCTTGCAATGGGAACACTTTGGAGGGAGTTCTTTATCTGGGCAAGATTCACCAAGGTGATTTTCACCACAACGGAAGCATTTAGGGGAAGAGGTACAGTTCTTTTTAGTATGTCCAAATCTAAGGCAACGATGACAAATATAACATGGACGAGCGTACAACTCCACTTTGATGGAGTTATAGAACAAATATATATGCTCAGGCAGGGATTGGCCCTCAAATGATAACAAAATAGTGGTAGATGGTTTCCATATAGTAGTCCCATCTGGAGCTGTAATCCTTCTGTTTAGCCTTCGAAGATTATTGAGCTTTCCACAAGAAGAGGGAACCTCAATATTCTCAAAGATTTCTTCGTCTTTAAGCTCTGTTGGTATTCCGCGAATGATTCCATGTTTATACAATTTATAGCTTGGAATGAATGCATTCAAATTGTATGTAGATAAAATATCATTAGAAATGAATGAGTTCGCTGAATTTGCAGATGAAAAAGTCACAGCTATTTTGTTTCTACCGTCTGAACGCACGCCACCACTTACGATGCCTTTAACGCCATTCTTAGCCACTAGACCTCCAAATACCATTGGGTGAAGATGTTTGTCAGGGTTTTTATTTTCTACTATGACCAAAAATGGACCATGAGAAGATTGAGGGTACCTGGCCGGAGCCTTTCCTTCGGGGTTAGGTTGGGCCTCGGTACTCGGAGAAGTTACTGATGAAGGAAATTGAGTATCCATGATTGTCCCAGAATCGGACATCAGAGAAGAATCATCCGTTCTTCTTCTCTTGGTGCTAGAGTTTACATCGTCTAATCTGATTTTATCGGGGTCTTTATTAGGGGGGTCTCCCATGATGCTACATTAGTATTGAAAAAAAAAATAACAACAAAAAAATCTAATTTTAGAATGAAAAAGAGAAAAAAATAAATGGGTACTTAAACCTACTTAACACTAATAAGTGAAAAAGAAAAAAAAAACAATAATATTATTATTAAAGTGAAAAAATAATAAATGGTTTTATAAATATCTGTTTTTTCCCAGCGATGTAAATAAATGACGTCACTACTGAACACCTGCACAAGAAATAATAATAATAAACGTAAACACACTCAGAGCCAGAGAGACGACCGTCCGCCACGAGAAGCCGAAGCGAAAAGCTCTAGGTATTATCTACTTAGTTCAAAATTATTCCGCAACTAGTCCTACGTGGAGTAAAATTTTACACAGAGTCGATATGGCGCTGCTGTAGGTATGCGTTCGAATAATATTTAAATAAGTAGTTAGTTCGAGGATAATATGGCGTATGACTAAGTGTAATTATCGACGAATAATAATAATATATTCCAACATCTATGATCCTAAGCTGTCGAAACTTTGCTAATTTAACGTTTCCCGCCAAAATACTGCCACCAGCGGGTACGTACCTACTTTAAACAATATGTGACGTTGTTATTTTAGAACAAAGGCGCTACCCCCACCACTTCTCTCTGGCTCCCCCTACCCCTAGATTTCACTTTCGGAATATTTCCCTGGTATCTGGATACCAACACCTATCTACAGCCATTAATGTCATTTTTGTTACACCTAATTTATTAAAATCTATGAAAGTGTCGCCATTTTGCCAAGTAAGTACCTACGAAGTTAAATATTTACAGTGTAGGTAGGTACACAAAGATATTGTCTATGCTTTGATACGAATACGATACATTCTCGAGTCGTTTTTCTTCAACGTTGAGTTGTTACCATTTAGGTACTTAGGAGGGTGGATGTCCGTTTTTTTCTGCCCACTTCTTAAGGACTTTTTAAGAGACATGTGATAGGTAAAAAAGGGTAAAAAAACAGGACAAGCTACCCAAACCATGCGCTGATTTATTTTTAATTTAAGAACGTATATTCCAAAATGGTTCCATGATGGAATATTTTTCAAACTCTTTAGATGATAGATTCGATATTCGATCATCGAAAACGTATACTAGGGTACCCCTACTGATCTACTTTAATTGTTTTAATACTTGCCATCATTGTACCTTTACAAATTCTTAACTGACACTGTTGATAAAATATGACAAATAAATATAATCATAAATATATTATTATTTATCTTTTTTGTACACACACACACACACACATACTCCCCCCTTTATGGCCTCCCGCACAACAATGCGGGATGCCTGAACCCCACTCAGAAGCATAGGGAGGCATCAAGAGCTCTCCATTGCGCTCGAAGGCGTCCGAGGCTCATTGTGCCTTTTCTGACCGTTTAAGGTTTAAGGACGTGAGGTGGTCAACTCCACGGTCACGATCTGATTTTTCGATTTCCTGCCTCTTACAGGATGCTCGAAAAACCAGAAAAAAAGAACAGAGGTGCTATTCTTAGCCGGCAATCCCACTTTTTTGTACTTACACTTAAACAAAATCACCAAAACTCTGGATTTTTACCACTAACAAAAGACTCACATTACTCGTCACTTTAGGATGACTCATCGTCATTAAAAAGAAATTTAGAAAGTTGATGTCTCTTTCTGCATTCAATACAAGCATTGTGTTACTATTAGTCACCCATATTGGGCATTCTTTATCAAGTTTTTTCTTTATTCATCCCAGTGCCACCGTCACAGTTTAAGTTTAGTACACTTTAAAAACCTTTCATTCTTTTCAAATCTCGTTTGTTTTTTTAATGTAATGCACCAGGTTTCGAACTCGTGGTCTTCATTACGTTGTAAAAAGTCGTCATAACTAACCAACAGAGTGACTACTTCAGAAGTTATTTTGTTTCTAAAATGTTGGCTTAAAGATAATATAATAATGATTATAATCATCAGACAAGGGAGGAAAAGCTTAATTGTGTTGTTCTCTAATGTAAATTCTGCAGTTGGCTTCCAGCCAGAGACAGGTCCTCCTCAGAAAGTAACCTCACGGTTATAATATTTCGCCGTTCTTCTAACCTCAGAAGCACTTTACGGCCCGTCTTCGCCTCAGCACCGTTCCGTATTACCTACCACTGGTGATAATAATATAGTATGTCAAGTCGCGCATGAAGTCTGTAAGTTATTAGACGCGATAATAATATGGGAGCGGGAATTTTTCGAGAGATTACTGATTAAATTGAAGACTAAAATATTGTAAAGTCTGCTCTCTCGATTCCATGAAAATTCTTCGAAACACAATTCTTCGAAAACTCAATTCTTCGAAAAATCAATTATCCGAATTATGTTTAAAAGCGAATTATTCGAATGAATATTTCTACGAATATATTTCTTTTTTAATATTTGTATTACTTACTTAAAATTTATTCAGGGGAACAGCTGAAAGGTATATAACTCATTCATGTATAGTGGAAAGCTTGCTAACGTTAACGTGAAATA
Source organism: Mystacides longicornis (assembly GCA_963576905.1). NCBI lineage: Eukaryota > Metazoa > Arthropoda > Insecta > Trichoptera > Leptoceridae > Mystacides > Mystacides longicornis. The sequence goes on along the minus strand of OY756433.1, from coordinate 2,247,371 downwards.
AGAATAATTGTGATTTCGTACAATTACCATTAGGTGAATCGTGATTTTCGCATAATTGTAATTCGAACATTGTGGGTACGTGTCACCCTGCTCTACTACGTTTAGCTGGATAGATAGGATTAAAAAAACGCTTAGAAATAGGTACTAATAATGCACGTTGAAAGATTGCGTGATGCATGTCGTTGATTGATTGATGAAGACTGTTTGCGCCCTTTTTCCCTATTCCTGTATTGTTTTTTGTCCTGGCAACACAATCCCAAAAATACTTTTTATCCAAAATTTATCCTACCTACAACCTACAGTTCAAATAGAATCGCTACCCGCGCAACAAGTACTCTTACGCAAAATTCGCTGTAAAAATAACCAAATTATCTCAAATCAAAATAAACCTTATACAAAACCATATAAAATATTGTGAATTCACAAGTGTCAATATAGACGAGGATTAAAAACAACGCGGGAAGGTCAAAGCAGGAGATCAACATCGAGGTAGGTTTCCTATTTTCCCTTTCCAATTAAAATTTACCGCAAATCCAGCAACCAACGCAAACAAAGACGGTTTCGAAGTGGTTTGGTAGCCTACTAATTCGGTCGCCGACTAACGTAGTCGCTGATTCGATCCCTAGTTCCTTTTAACAAGCTTTCATTTCCGTGAAAGATTTCAAAAGTGTATTAGTTTTCAATCGGGATGATCTCAGATTCAATATTTATGACATAAAAGAATGTTGGGTTAGTCCGGACACTTGTAACTCGAAATCGGCTGAACAGATTTTTATGATGGCTTGGTTTATGCGATTCTTCTCCGCTCCGGATAACAGAATAACTAATAAAAAGTGGAAAAAAATGGATAAGAAATAATATAAAATATATTAATATTAGAGTTAGTATGTAACGGATTTCTTGCGACGCCAACTCCACCTATGGAAATTCCATAAGATAGAGTTTCAAAACACTGGCACGCAGATTATTGATAGATTTTTTTTTTCAAACTTATAGTAATATTTTTTTTTTACATTCAAACATCATAATATTTTAAATGTATTTTTGTATAAATTACAAATTTGAAGTCAATATTCATAGTAAGGACTACAGGACAACTTCTGTCGGGAAAGCGAGTTTTAAGTAATACCTACCACCTCTTGGTCTGGTTTTCCTGGCAGTCTTAAGGAAATCAGTGTGGTGGAATACCTACCATCAGCTTTTACCTGGGAAAAAATAATGATAAAAGGTAAGCAAGTTCACTTGACACTTTGGCAGACGTAGGTCGTGGAAAGAATACTAGGAGACACGGATACAATGCATTTATCTCGTATTCCTTAACTGATACTGGCTCCAAATCACTGCACTTGCATCACGATATAGTTGATTAAGAAAATAAGGTAAAAAATGGATGTCGAAGAATTGTTTGATTCTTTTTTTAATGGGTAGAAATTATCTTGTTAGTTCTGAAAAATAATTTGTTTAAATATGCTTATATTTAATTTTGCGTCTGCGTATGCTCTTTGATTTTTACGTGCGTGATAAAAATTAGTACAGTGGGTGTAGATCTGAATGGGATGAATGTGTGCACTCTGATGTATGCAGACGACCTACATAGTATTGATGGCTGAAAGCGAACGTGATTTGCAAGAGCTTGTGACGCATGTTTATCAAAATTGTGAAATGAATGGTCTTAAGATAAATGTCAATAAGACAAAGGTGCATGTTTGCAAAGTGAATGATGAGAACTTGGAATAAGTGGATGAGTGTGTCTATTAAGTAGTCTATTTAGCAGAGATGGAAGTTGTGAAAAGGATATTGAAAGAAGGAAACTGGCTGTTAGAAGGGTTGGCGGTGCACTTAGATCTCTAATGAGAAATAAGAACGTATCTTTAAATCCAAACAGTTGATGCACAATGCAATCCTGATTCCATCTATGATGTATGGTAGTGAAACTTGGAAGTGGACGCAAAATCTGGAAGTTGGAATAAATGCTGTGGAAATGAGATTACTGCGTAGGATATGTAACAACTAATAATTCTAACATACCGCTATGCTTGGGATATGTTGACTACCAAAAAGCCTTTGACTCCATAGAAACATGGGCCATTTTGGCCGGAATGGATCAGGCGCGCATTGACTCAAGGTATACATCTATAATTAAGAACTTATACAAAAACGCAACAATACAGGTAAAATTTAACGATGACTGGTCAACAGATAAAATCCAAGTAAAAAGAGGTATCCGACAGGGAGATACAATATCCCCAAAACTGTTTACACTTGCACTAGAATATGTTTTTAAGAAGCTTAATTGGGAAAACAGAGGAATTCGCATCGATGGTAGATACTTGAACCATCTGCGATTTGCCGATGATATAGTTCTTATTAGTAACAGTCCCGAGGAACTAGCAAAAATGCTTCAAGAGCTGAACGAGGTCTCCAAAACAGTAGGATTATGTATGAACCTGGCTAAAACGAAAGTAACGGGCACACAAAATACTCAAATCGAGATTGATGGCAGAGTTATTGAAAAAGTCCAAGAATATATATACCTGGGACACTGTATCCGATTAGATAAAGAAAATCAGACGGCAGAAATAAAACGAAGAATCGGACTAAGTTGGGCTGCCTTTGGGAAACTAGGGTATATATTAAAAAATAAAAAAACACCAATCAACCTGAAGAAGAAGGTATATGAAGCTTGTGTTCTGCCAGTAAGTACATATGGTCTTGAAACTGTCACTCTGACAAAGCACAGCGCAGAGAGACTAAGAGTCACGCAACGAGCGATGGAAAGAGCCATGCTAGGACTGTCCCTTAGAGATAGAGTCAGGAACGAAGCGGTGAGGGATAGAACTAGAGTCACAGACGTGATCCACCGGGTGATGACTCTAAAATGGAAATGGGCAGGACATGTCGCTAGAGCTACTGACGAAAGATGGACCAAAATACTGCTGAATTGGAGACCGAGAGACACGAGAAGAAGTGTAGGAAGACCACAGATGAGATGGAGGGATGACCTGGAGCGACACGCTGGGGTGCTATGGATGCAGACTGCGCAGGAGAGGTCGACATGGAGGAGCATGGAGGAGGCTTTCGTCCAGGAGTGGACGGCGATAAGCTGAAGAAGAAGAATAATTCTAACAATTCATTACTCATGTTCGATTTTTAAATGGTTCAAACCACTACGGGCTTACGACCGCCTTCTAGTCTAGTGTTATTTCGAAGGCTAGCTTAGTGTGATCACTTTACGTTAACAACTTTCGCCATTAGGTGGTAATTTTTATGTCTCCGATACTCCTAATCATGAGAATTCTCATATATTTGACGCCAGGATATAACCATTTTTATAGCCATTTTTGTTAATTTCTCATCTTTATATGCGGAAAGGGACATGTTATTGATAAGGTGAGGAACGAATGCGGAATGTCATATGTTTGGGGGAAGCGAAAGAGGTTTGTTTGGATAGGAAACAATGGAAGTCCGTACTCTCTGCCTACCCCCTTCGGGAAAAGGTGTGTTGGGTAAAAAGAAAAAAAACTTAATTTCGACTCTTTAATTCAATCACCACTCCATAATCCTTATACATCTCTCCAAAAAGGTTACTTTTATCAATACAAAATGAAATTGAAACGAAGTGTTGATACTGGTGTAGGTAAGTAAGAAAGTAAATAAAGAGACTTCTTTGCGATAATCTCCAGTTATGAGTCAACTCCGCAAACACAAATACCAATAACAGTGTGCTTAGGTGAGGAGGATAGAAGATTTGTGTATCCGACGCGCTCCCTGAAGCTCGATTTAGTCAAATGACGCCATTCGCCGTCAGAGCGCCTTCTCTGAACTTCTTCTAACTGAAATAAAATCTTTGGAATATTTTACTAGACTCTACAATAATATTTTTTATATGAATACTAGGTAGTTATATACCTACTATAGGTACTTACTTTATTTTCATTTGAGCTGGTCGCTGAACTTACTGCGACTATGTATGATACCCACTATCGCCTGTATTCACCAAGATAAACTGAGCGTACGATCAACTCAAATTACGATCAATGTCAAAATTGGTATTCACCAAAATATTATACAATCCCTCAGCGTGATTTGAGTGAACCTTTCCCTCAAATTTTAATCGGCTATAAATAGAGCTGGCTTACGTTACGCCAAGCGTCCATCTGTCAAAATTATTCTATAGCGTCCGCCATACTTGTTGCCGCCTCCTTCCAATTTTTGCGGTTTTTTCGTAATTTATTCAATATTTGTAAATTAATCAGCTCGACAAATCGACAATTATCAATAACCGAAAAGTTCCGCTGCCTTTTTTTCTCCATGTTAGAATGCTTCTGTACATATAAGTATTTTAATTTTTTAACAATATAAATGTAGAAAGTACTATCTACTTCATTTAGCTTTGGCCTATTATCGATAGATGGCGTTGATCAAGACAGCTAATAAATGGCGTCTGAACAGAACGCGTTGGGATTTTGTTTATAAAAATTATTGTTATCATTGAATAATTAAACTAAATAAGAAATCATAATTATATTATATAAATTTTTTTAATAGATAAAAATTATTTATATTTATATAAATAATCAAAAATATACATTTTAGTTACTTTATTGACTGCTTCCGTAAATAAATGACAGTTTTATCTATGGATACACACGATCAGTCTAGGCTCAGCTAAGTTTTGTAAGTTTACGTTGATGAATAGCTATAAGCGTTGAGGGAGGCTGAGGGAGACAATAGGCTAATCTTTCGCTTATCTGATCTTACACTCAGTTTTTCTTGGTGAATACAGGGGTATCTGTTATAATATTATGATAAAAAAGTGAAAAAAATCTTTAAAAATATACTTACCTACACTGAGAGAAATTTTGTCATGATGAAGGCACGTACAGTAAATGGTTTTATAAAAACCGCAGAATACAAGAAAAAATCATAAACTTTTATGAAAAAAAACATTATCATTGAAATAATCAATTCACCTTATCTGCTTATTTCCATTCCCAAGAATGGAATTTCCGAAATTCTCGGATCAGGGAATTATTCAAGTAATTCATAGAAAGAAACAAGTTTACTTGTTTTACGTTTTTTCCAGTAAGCATAGAAATAATGTAAATGCTGTATGTCATTGATTAAACCAATGCAACTGGAATAAAACAATGATTCAATTTATAATAATTTAAAATATCCCGTACGGGAATTGTTTTTTTTTATTACGGAGATGGTTTATATGAAAACGCAACATCATTGGTATTTTCAATGACGGAGCATGGAGTTTTTCCTGGACATCCGTACAATTTCAAAAACCTATGCAAGTCAAATATATTTCTGTTGTAAATTCCATTATTTCTTTGGTTTTGAGTAAAGCCAGTACAAATAATAGGATAATAGGTAAGAGCTGGTAGGTAATGGAAAATAGCTAGTAAACTTGAAAAATCCAATGACAATAATTAATTTCAACAGAAACAAGTAAATACGAGAATTTCGCAAGGACAACGTGAAAAAATCCAGGCACTTGACTTTCTCCCGTGCGGCACCTGTTAAAACCAAGTTCGTACGGGGTTTTCACAAGTACGTCCGTGATTTCCAGATGGAGTAGGGATATTTTTTTACCAGACGCAATCGACCTACCTCTTAGATCTACCATTAGTTTGCTTGAGCTCGTAGATGCAAGACTTGTTTACTCATTACATAAAAGTTTATACTAAAATCATTTAACGAATTATGTACCTAGTTATATTTCTCTATACAATGTGTTATCTGAATAATTATTGATCAAACGAATTGTACGAACAAAAGACAAACATTTTACGTTAAAATTCCAATTGGCACTTTAAATTGAAATAGATTAATTCAAACTTCGTGTTCATATTTATTTTGTCTTCAGGTTAACAACCTATTTTCTTATAAATAAGTAGATATACTTAACAGATTTTTTTTTCAATGAATTTGGAAATTATTTTTTGGGAAATATTTTTTTTTCTATTTTATTTTAAAGACCTTCAATTGAGATCAAGTGTTTTTTCAAAAAAAAAAATAATAATATTATCAATTTATTGCTATATTTTTTTTGTAATTAAGTGCCGTATAAGGATAATAAATAAATATAAAAGACAAAATAAAATATCTATGAAATTGCGATTTTTTTTGGGAAATTCTTCTTCTTTTTCTTTTATAAGTGAAGTCTTAATAAAGAAGAATATTCCAAAAAAACTTCCGCAATTTCATCGTTAATTTTTTATTCATACAATTCGTTTGATCAAGTTTCGAAATAACCACATTGTAGATGTTAGGTAAACATGTGTGATCCATACCTACGGAAAACAACTGAGGGATAGCCTGAGAAGACGGTGTATTCTCCCAGCTATTTGGCGAGTTTCCTCAAGGAGGCTATGCGTCACCAACTCACCAGTTTATAATTTAGATGAAACTTCACAAAACGAGCCGAATGTAATCTAGGGAGACGCCAAAATTTCATCAAGTCATCAATACCTCCATAGTGTCTTGATTTGATCAACCGGGAGAAAACGTATCAAGTACGAAGAAGACAAATTCAATCACCTGGATGTGTGGAATTTTTAGATCTAGGTAGGTATTGAGAGCTTAGATAGCAATGATGTAATAGGTAAGAAAGGGGTTGCTACCTGGTTGAATCAATTACAGCATTGGTTTTTCCTCGTAATGTACTAGAAAATAAAAAGTCTCTTCCTTAGGTATATCAATGAAGTAATGGGTTGTACCAAGCACAGCATTGGTATTTCCTCGTAAGCTACTAGAAAATATACAGGCCCTTACTTAGATTTATCAATGATGTAACGGTTTATACCACGTACGGCATCGATTGTTTCCCGTACGTTAATAGAAAATATGAAGACTCTTACTTAGATATATCAATGACAGCATTGCTTTTTCCAATGAACTATCATTTACAAATTCAATGACATTGCATAGATCAATTCCTCTCCAATACCTGCTAATTTCCAGTAAACCGTACGGGAAAATACCTCGTATGAAAATTCAATGACGCAGCATTGAAAAAACCAATGCTTCACTCTGAGTCAAAAAAAACAGTTCTTACGAGAAAAAACTCTAGAAATACGAGCTTTCCCCCCTTACTTTTCTCTCAGTGTAAGTACCTATAATATCTACAGTGATATATTTTCAATCTAATTTATATAACATTGGCTGATCTATCGAACATCGTCCCGCCATAAAGTCAATAAATAACTGCTGGATAATATGTATAACAGAGCTGAAATAATACATCGTGAAAAAATCAAAAGTAATGTGGTTATGATATGATCCCTCCTGAAAGGTATCATCGAGGAAAATAAGAAGAGCAAGAAGGAGTATGAAGTGGAAGAAAATGATAAAAAAGAAAGATGTAAACATTTAGAATAACAATAGGTAGGTACTCATAAAACAAACTAATAAAGTGCAGATAAGCAATAAAAACGATTCAAAATTCATATCTCGCCTTCCAAAATAGCTTAGTTGCTTAAGTGGAAGCTCATTGCTGGTCTCCTTCCATCCATAATGCCCATGAACATGTCCGGTGGAGTTGGTTATAGCCGGTTTTGACAACTTGCCGGATATGTTGGTCATACAAGTGGTAATTAAGTTACTTTAAAACAGCCAATATAAAAATTCAACAAGATATAAATACTTGCGAGGGTTACTCGTAAAGTCAGTTCATTTATTTTTATATTGCAACCAGGGTTGCTAGGTTTTTTTTTTCAAAAATATACCGAACCAAAAACAAAAAAGGTCATTTCCAAAATTTGCTATCCAGAAAGTAGAAATTTCCTCTAAAAAAAAGGTCATTTCCAAAATTTCCTACCCCGGAACTTGAGAGTTATTCTCTAAAAAAAAAAGGTCATTCTCGAAATTCGCTGTCCGGGAAGTTATGAGTTTCATAGGAAAAATGAAAATCATTCCCGAAAATAATAATACCGAACACTCCATAGTTGGGTATTTTTTTCATACCGAACACCGAACATGGAGCAAAAATACCGAACACCTGGCGACCCTGGTTGCAACTAGACAAACTGCCTATTTTTGTTTTTGCAAAATAGAAACTAATTTTGAATAAGAATCTTCTTACTGTTTGCTCCCAGTGTGGAGCATGTAGACGCAACAAAATTCCTCCAAGCCTCTCTATCTTGCGCCATTTGCTCCGCTTAATCTCAGCTCACGCCAACATAAACAGATAATAATGCTATAATATTTCGCATAATGACTACCAAAACAAATCAGTTTGAAAAAGATGATACACTTACCTAAAATTCGAATTAAAAATAATCTGCATTGATGAAATGAATGTAAAAGATCCAGTTCGAAGCACCAAAAAAATAATGTAAATGATTCATTTTGAAGGACCAACAAATGAATGTAAAAGATCCGGTTCGATGGACCAAAAAATGAATGTAAAAGATCCGGTTCGAAGGACCAAAAAATATGGAAAAATTACAACGATGAAGACAACCAAATAACCATTCACCCATCATCTCCTTAACATGTATTTAGGTTTAATAAATATTCGTAAAAATAATCTTTCATTTTATTTTTGTTTATTTTGAAAATAAATGTATTTCGGTGGTGAGTCTTCAATACGCCCTCGAGATAACGCATTGCAACGACATGTGTTTGGCGTCAAGAGAGCTTATTATCATGATAACTGCATACATGACCGCTGTACGTGACACTCATTTTAATGGGTTTTATAATATTACGGTAGCATTTAAAGAACGTAGTACTGTATGTATTTTTTGAATAAATATCCCCCTTAAAAACTTTGTATTTCAGCGCAGCACAGAGACTGCAAAAAAAAAAAAATCGGAAAACATTTTCATTTTCAGTTTGGAGCGAATTTCTATTTACATATGTGAAATCCTTTCGTATTTTTTTGGGAGTAGGTACCAGTTATTTCGGGCTTTTTAAATAATGAAAATATCCATGGTTTGATTCATAAAGGAAAATAATACCTAACTATCTACTGTCAAAAAATAATCCGGACTACTGCAAAGAAACATTTTTTTCAAAAAGATAATTTTTTTTGTGGGTTAGATAGTGTCTGTACACATCTGAACACGCGCAATAACGTGACATTGGTTACGTTACTATAATGCTTCAAAACAGTGCTTCAAAACTCCGAACTTCACGTCTCACTAGGCAAAACCTGTGCAAAGACGGATTGTATAAAACACAAATAGCCAATATTTTGCAATATAAATATGCCCATTTGACCTCAAAAGGCCACTCCACTAGACAATGCTACAAAAAAAACAACAACGACTAGGAAAAAACGATTATTTATAACACCTACCGTCTTTTACATAATATTTTATTGATAAATTTCTCCGTTAAGTTGGTGAGGCTTCTTTAACAATTTCACAGATCGTCAAACTCCTTGGATATGACAAGAAAAATTCAGGAAACTGTATTTATTCATCTTCGCCATTGTATGTAATGAATGCCGTAAGATCTTCGTCGGATACTTGTCGATTGGTGTTTCTGTTACATTTTGCTGTCTATCTGTAACTTAGTTCTTGTAAAAGGATGCTTCAAAATTTACTTTCGATACTTCAAGGATCAAAAATGCGTTTTTTTTGGGTGATTCGAGCTTTCACTATCCAGCGAGCGGTTCATTCTCTTACTTCATAGTGTATTTTGAGCGAGATAGCTTTTTCTTTTAGTAATTACAGTTGTTCTGTTTATATAACAGATTTGATAATCTGATAAATATATGGATAAGAAATTAAACTTCCATAGGTATCTGGATCAGTTGCGAGGTAAGTTGGTGCACAGACATTAACTATAAAGATAAGTTAAAGTCATCAAACTTTCTGAAAGAAGCGCAGTCGCAGAATCCTATGAGCTTAGTTTAGCGATTATTACATGGATTATTTTTCCTGGAGCTCAGTTGCCTAAATCATTAGAAAATGTTCCTGTTGGTATGACTATACCAATTTGGAATAAATATAATTGATCTTTTCGTAGATCTTGAAATTATAAAAAAGTAGTTTCTCTTGTAATCACCTGGAACATATAAATTGTTTTTTTCCAGTTGTTTTCCAATTTGGTCAGAATGCGTATGATGACTTGAGAAAGCACTATCAACACATTATTATACAAAAACCTAAATATATTGTTACTTGCAGTTTTTTTCTAGATTATCGGCGACTCATTCAATTGGGATTATTTGTGATTTGCAATAAGCAAAATATTCATTCTAATGGTTTTATTAGTATTTTCTCCTGCCAACTAATTATTCAATCATGTTTTCCGGTATTTACCTACACTTTTTTTCATTACATCAGACGATAAGTAAAATATCCAATGAAATGTTGCTTTTTGAAAAGAAATCTGTAATCGATCTCTCTATCGGTTTCGGTGTTCCAAATTTTCCATCAACTTAGAATCAGTAACAGAATCATTAACACTCTCTTAATTATTGTTCATCTGTATTTTTGTCCACTTTTTCTAATCACTAGCCTAAAACTTTGGCTTTACGGCCATCAAAATACAAAACTGGTATTTTTAACCCTTTTCTCATTTCATGCGATTTTCTCTTGTTTATTGCGGCGCTTTATATACTTTGTTGCTATCTTAAATTGTATTATTATGCTTTATATCATACAGAACTAATTATTCCATCATTTTTATGACATACAATCTTAAAAAATATTATGTTAAACATATTTTTACTTTCTTTATACCTGCTTCAAAATAGGACAAATTTAACAATTTCTTGAAACTTTGAGCTCAATTCGGAGACAGAAGATATCTTTCGAATTGAAAAATATTTTGCATACGTATTTAAAACAGCATTTAGCACTAAAATATAACTATTACGTTAGCAATAGAGGGAAAAAAGGAAATCGGCCCACACTAATAGATACCCACTTTCTATGCAAGGTAGGTATATTTTAAGCACTAGGTATCGCGTAGTAGATTTCTTTTATATTAAAATTTCGATGCATCTATTTATTTTACATGCTACAGTATTTTGTTATATTTACCTACAAACAAACAAACAAAAAATGGAGTTTAATTATTGAAAGAAAATTGTTTCCATAACTATAATATTTACTCGTGCGAATCTTCTTTTGGAATACGGTAAGTGATAGCTTTGAAGAGGAGCTCAGAGATGCCAATAAGAAAGCGTCCTTGGAATCTCCTCCGATTCTCGGATTGAAGCGGATGTACCCCTTTTATATCCTTCAATAAATTTTCATCGCTCTTTTCTACCGCCACTGTCACCACCGCTCGTCTTGTCTTCGCGAGAATTAAAAATTTACTGTCACTTTTATTGCTATCACTATTTGCTCTTACCTCCGAGAGTTTATCAAAAACGCCATTCTGCTCTTTATATAATACCTGATAGCTCCAGGATGCTGCACACAAAATATTATCGTAAAGGAAACTGATGGTAAAGGGATAGGGCAGATTTCGTTACAGGCGATTAATCGTTGCGGATTATCGCGTACATATTGGTCCTCGGATATGTTCATGAACTCTTTGGAAGCCTCCCTAGTGGTTTAGTCATTCTGAAGGCTGTGGGTTCGATCCCTGTAACGAACATCTTCTCTATTTCAAAACTGAAGCTTTTCTTTCTGTAAAAGAGGTAAAAAGTGTGCAGTTTGGACGAGCCCCAAATCATTTCATAAAACATATTCATTCATTTTCCCATTGTTTTAGGTTTATCATAATTAATATGATACGGTTCTCTATGTCCAGTTTGTTGAAATTGATATACATATTTTCATTTTTTCTTCTTCCTTGCCATCTCGCCTTAAAGTCGCTTTAAGCACTTTTTTTTATTTTGGTTTATCTATTTCTGATAGATAACAGCTGTTTTACGTTCAATTTGAGGTAGGTATTTTACGATCCTTTACACCCAGAGAAGACTTTTTGAAGAGATGCCGCATTTAGCTGGGTTATCTTTCTTAGCTAGAAAGAAAAGATCCCATAATATTATTGGCGTTGGACACTCCGAATCCTACCTTTTAACAAGCAGTGTTGTTAAAGCAAATGTTCCGATTTTTTTATGGGATCGGGTTGTCAATCCAACATGGTAACTGGTATCTCAAAAGTTCTGTTGCTGGTGGACACCAATATTATCTAATACACTTTTTTAGACGTCATCTAAGTTGATCGTTAATGCGTATGCATAAAATATTCTAAACGCGATAGTTATTCATCAGATTTGTGTCGCGCCGAATTAACATTAGTCCCGTCGCGTTTCGCATGCAGTCGCCTGGTAGCTAACGCCCGTTTTATGGCCGTGTGACAATGATGTTCTTTAGTATTTACCCTCGAAATAACAATAAAAATATAAAATTTTAAACACTTTTAGATTAGAATTTTACTGCCCTACCTTTTTGGTTTTAATTTCATTATAAAACAAACCTTTTAAAAAGTAATATAAAATATCTTTTATTGCCATCTTGCTCACCAGCCGGGATCCGCGTAAACATCCCTGGCAGGGTATACCACGGGACATAATATTGCAGGCGGGTGCCGTTATTGTCAAGATTATCTATATTATAAAAATAGAGAGCTATTTTCCGATGTCATGGCTTCACGCCTAAACGGCTGGACCGATTTCGCTAATTCTTATTTTGTCGTGTTGGCTTTTATCAGGAGAAGGTTTTTATGAAAGAAAAAAAATAAGAAAATTGCGTGGATAATTTGAAAATCAAAGAAAACTCTTAGGAGGTAACCTTGTTAGTTCTTTTAACAATATAATTTTTATTCCAAATTTTAAAAATTGAAATTAAACGAAAGTTTGACAGGAAATGTCAGTTGTTCGATAGTTGGTGCGATAGACAGAATTTCGATGGAAAATGTATGGTTTAAAACAGATGCATTGATCTAAATTACACTGGTTAAAAGGTAATAAGCTTATCATTATACAAATTCGAATCCAATATTCATAGTTAGGAACACAGGACAACGTCTGTCGGGAAAGCTAGTTCCTAATAAAAATAATTTAATCAATATTTTAAAACATCCAATATTGAAAGTGGAATTTCTACTTACCTACTTATTTCTCACTTTGTGGAATCATTTTTTCAATCGTAAAGTTTTATCGGAAATTTATTTCATACTTATTTCTTTTTATGGCGTGGCTCATTATTTGCCATCTCTGCGGCTTAAGTTGCCTAAAATTTTCACCAGAAGGCTTACATAATAATTTAATGATTAATTAAAGTTGTATTTTTAGAATATAAATTACATCAGAACTGTAAAACGGTTCGTGTGATTGTTTTTGAAAGGAATTTTTGAAATAGTTCGCTCATTATAGTCTTTGAAAATGGGACCTTTAATGTTCAAACTTTTAATTTAATTTATGGTCGAATTTCGAGCACTGTTCGACCACTAGTTTTAATAATTTCATTTCTATATTTTGTTTTAACCTACTTTTTCATATTACTTAAAAAGTATGGTATCTAGACTAAGTTATGGGGTATTGCGCAGAGTTACCATGCATGTATTGGATGTGAGGTGCACTTTGTAAAGAGGAACTGGCCGAGAAATGCTAATATCCTAATGGAAAGTTCCAATTGAACTTATCAACGTCAGAATTAAGACAAGCGAATAAAATTTTTATATTTACCTATTATAATGTTCATTTTGCCATTCTCCGTAATACAAAATGATGACTACCTACCTCTTTTAATATTTTCCAATTTTTTTGCGAATGCTACTTCGCAAAAATACCATGCAGGTAACCTATGTTCACGATCACTCCAAATAGATATTATCCGTTTTTTGAGAAATGTGAATCTTGTGTTTTTGTTTTCAATCATTAGATGAAAGTTCACTACGTTTTAATAGATGATTTTTGCTATTATTATATTAAAAACAGCAACACGTGTACCTATATACCCTGTTGGAAGGATCATGACAAAATGGTACAAATTCGGACCAATGTGGTATTGATGTCAGTGTTTTTTTTTTTAAATAATATATTATAATAAGGAATAAGTTGAGAAGCCTTGGGCGTATCAGAGAATGGAAATAAAAATTTAAAATATAAATAATAAAGCTGAAAATTAAGATGTAAGGGGTCGGAAAATAGAGTATATTTTCTTAATCGTTGATATGGTTACCCAGAAAATAACTACGAGACAGAACTGTCATCGCTCACTAAATAGTTATTGCTTTTTATTATTTCCATGGTATCCAATATCAACCATAAAAGAAAGTATGCGCTGCTTTTAGATTCGACTCTATATTCTTTTGGTATAAGTGCACCGTGTTTGACCGATAATTCGTCATCAAAGAATACCAAGCCAGAAACAAATAGAAACAAAAGAAGTAGAAGGAGAAACAAAAGAAGTATAAGGAGAAACAAAAGAAGTATAAGGAGAAATAAAAGAAGTAGAAGGAGAAATAAAAGAAGTAGAACGAGAAACAAAAGAAGTAGAACGAGAAACAAAAGAAGTAGAAGGAGAAATAAAAGAAGTATGTTTGGAGACTAAAAAGTGGTAGACAAAATCAAACAAAAATATAGTGTCAATAATCGATATGCTATTTTGATGACACTCTTAGCTTGTCAGGAACACAACATCTAATATAGGTTTGTATTATAGTAGGACAGCAAACGTGTGTATTAAATAACTGGAAGAGATGAATAAGGGAGTGCAGGTAAAGGGTAAAAGCAGTAACCTCCAGAAAGAAAGAAGCCCGTTGTTGTAGAGAAGGGCCCATAAAGATCGGGTCACACGATTAAGCGGCGGCTATCTGAGAAGCCACTTGTATTATTTAATCGCGGGACATAAAACATTCAAGGTTCTTAACGGGAATTTGGAGCATCAGCAAAAGCGGTGCTCCTAAGGTGCCACAATTTATGGCTTTTGAAGGAGAAATGTTTGTTGGTTCTACCTAATAGCTCACCTGTGTAAGCTCGACAGTTGTGGATGCCGCTGTGGAAATCTCGACAATAGGATAACTAATCACAGAAATTATTCTCATGATGTCGAGATTTTAAAACACACCTAACATGTTGAATCGACATTTTATTTTCTACTTTCCAAGGTAAATTTTCAACCAGTTCATTCTTATTTTTTAAGGACGTGTACCGTGGACATGCATGGACGAAATAAGAAGAATGCAGTATAAAAATGTAGTAAGAGATGAGAGAGCCCTTGTTTATGGAAAGACTCTGTGGGATATGGAAAGGAATAATAATGTTAGGAAGGAATGTGGTGGGGAAGTTAGTGTTGTGACAAAGATGAAAGTTAATAAATTGAGATGGTTTGGAAATGTGGAAAGACTGGATGCAAACAGAATGTCAAAGATAATTATAATTGAAAGGACAGGTATGAGAAAGCGTGACTGACCGGCAATGACGTGGATCGAACACCTTTGCAATAGGTACGTTAGAAAGATCGGCAAAAAAGCAATATGGCGCCATTTTTTTCCCAACAGACCTTTTGGAAAAGCAGTAGAGTAAATGGAATGTGTTTTAAAGATATCATAAAGATATTTGTCAAAACGAGCGCTTTTTTCATCAATCGTAGTTCTTTAGGCGGAAAATATTTTCTATTTCATGCTGTGTTTGGTTCTTTTGGAGGAGCAGATTTAAACATGGTTTGGGAGGAGATTAATGATCTGCGTAAGGCGAGTGCAGTGGTGAGCTTTCGTTGCCTCCTTTAGCCTATGCGCCCAAAGTGATTGGTCACCTTTTGTGTGTTGGATATCCTATGTCGACCACCTTCCTCTTTCACGGCACAAGCTTTGCTTTGTGTTCTCTTCTTATAGTCGCTCACAATTTGACCTCCAGAGATGGAATCCTTTGGGTCGCATCATGCTTCGATTAATGTCTTACATACAATGTCCTTCTTTGAATGCGTACATTGAGAACTGTACATTGAGAACTCTTTTGTCTATCCGTCCCTATATATTATTTAGTTTGTAGACATAGTGCAGCCTTCATCAAATCCAATTCGGTTGCTTTCTGTTAAAAAAAATCCTCATATTATGTACGGAACGCTTTCTTAAAAAGAATATCTCGAAAAATCGAGAAATATTGCGTTGATTCTCGACATATCGTTCATACATCCCGCAATCAGAACTGAGTATGACAACTGCGTAGTGTTCCAGTTGTGTGTGAAAGTGGTGGGTACCTACCTACCTAGGTACTCATAATATTAGGGAAGTACTCGCTTTTATCTGGCGGTCGTTGGAGTGCTGTTAAATCTTTTTATCCCGCTCGCGTTTATGTGCCCCGCAATAATGGGGCACACTTTTACTTATACAATAATTAGATACTCTATTCAGTTTGAGAAACACTTGTATAGGTGAAAAATTCTTTTTTTTCTTCTTTGAAATGAGAACTTAGGTTCCTGAAACATCCAGCGGTATGGGAGGGCGCAACCCTTAATGAATTTTCTTCTTTGTCATACCGTAATCCCTCATGGTGCCCTGAGGACTGTTTATGATTTCCATAGGCATTATTTCACTTTCTGCATTCACTTTTTTAATTGGATCGTGCTTAGACCAATGTGAACAAAAATCCACTTTTGACATATTCACGTAAAAGAGCCTGTGTGGTTAATTATAAAAAGCTGGTTAGCATCGGGAATTGAACCTCCGAACCAAAGAAGGAAATCAACGACTTAGCCGCTAGACTACCGATAAATTAATTGCAGATAGTGTGGTGTATTTTCAAAATGGAGACGCTTCACAGAGCAAGGACAAAATGTTCAAATTTAGAAAAAATCAAATACCTATTTTAGACTTAAGAAGGCCTTGCATCAAACACTCGTTTTTGGCACTTTACTTTTCGAATAGGTTCTCCGCGGATGTTTTATTTTTGAATAAACTTTAATTAATGAGTTGTTTAGCAGGCTATTTGTCTTTTTTCTGGAACGTGTCTCAAACTTTGTAGAAAAAAACTGAAATATCCTGAAAGATGGAGATCAAAATATTATTTTCCTAAGACATTAGGTACTTAAGACAGTGCTCGAATCCGCTATTAACATTTAGATACGTTGTAATATTGCTTTGCTGTACTTATAAGCAAATAACAGCAAGCTCTTTCTGCTATCTTCTGCGTCGCCTCCTCTGCCAAATAAATTTATTCAAATATGATAAATCGTGTAGCGGTCTAAAATTTGCCCAAAATAAAGGATGCATTATTTCGAAATGGATTTTCCGCATGAGTTATTGTCAGACGGGCGGATGATTTGTGTCTAATGTGTGTACCGTGCATGACGTTTTCTTCTATGCTTTGCTTTGCTTTGCTATGCTCTGCTTTTGAATATCTACTAGCGGTCACGATCGACCAAAGAGCGAAAGACATCAGTCCATTTTTATAAATTTTGAAAAAATAAAAACGAAGAAAAAAACAAAATTATTGAATTTGAAAATAATTTTGCATACCAACTTAGGAAACATAGAAGCAAAACGCTCAAACAAAGGATCACGTACAGCTTATTGAAGATCGTGGGTTCGAATCCCGGTCTACTACTTCCACTTTTACAACAAAAGCTTTGCTTTATATGAATGATTTCGAAAGTTTACCTATTTGCGTTCACTATGGGTGAACTCAGGTTCATTAAAAAAGGATTGCCCCGATCTCGGTCTTACCACAGCCCATGTCCCGTTTTTTTACATACTTCATGTATGATCAATTAAGTATGTGAAAAGTATTTAGGTACTTCTGTATTTTATCATCTAAGGTATGTAATATCAATGAGATACAAGATATTGGCTAAAAACAGATATAAAGATTTTCCAAAATGTTAGGGTAGAGAAAATCCTCATTATGCTTCTACAGATCTACCGAATAAAAAACCCTACTCATAGTTTCAAAATTGCGATTAAAATCTCCTTCATAGTCTATTTTATATCTTCAGTACTTCAGTATTGCTTCGCTTCCTTTATTCTTATAATCTTTAGTGTGGAAAAACATTATAATATAAAATTGAAACCACTGATATTTTGTACAGCTTTATGAATCTCACATAAATTTTTTAATTTTATATTTTTTTGAACTTGTTCCCTTCATTTGCATATAGTTTGAATTTATTTTCTATTTTCATCGCATCCTCATTTATTGTTCTACTATAAAGGTTTTTGAATTGGCTTAAATTTCATACGAACAATAAAGAAGAAAGGCAATGTATTTTTATTCATCATGTCAAAACGTAGAGATTATCAGCTAGGTATTTTAGAAATTATATTTGTCTATGAAATATTATCTCGAGCAACGGATTAAATCAAGGAGTGGGCTTAATCCGAACGATTTCTTTCAACAAATCCAAATAGAAACTCTCTTTTCTTTTATTACCTACTTACTGTGTGAAATTAAAGTAAATTGGAGAAGAATGAATGTATGGATGAAGAAGATTTTTGGAAAAGGTCAGACTTCCAAAAATTACTATGAACCTCAAATTGCACCATTTCATCCTCCTTATTTTAATAGCGCAACAGTCAAATTACTATATTTGTATAAATAATCTTTATCAATTTTTGTCCAGAATTCTTGAAAACTTTTTCGCTCTTCCTTCGCAGACTATTCTTCAGAAGTTTTTCTAAGCTCTAGCCGTCTTACTTATAAAAGATTCGTTAATCGTAAGATTACGTATTAAGTCACTGATCAACTTAAATCGCCTCAACACAGGCATACGCCTAGTGAGGCTATCAAATATGTATATTATATTGTATCATCATGTAATGTTGTATGTAAATGCAAATAAATAAATAAAATAAAAATAAATACTTAAAACTTTTACTTGATTTATAAAAATATATTTTATCCGAGTTTTTTATGTATGCATTCATACAAAATTTTGTAAACAAACAAAATAGTAGCCCGGCAACGCGAATGCTTACAAAAAAAGGTGCGCTTTGTCAGATTTGAATGATTTTGAGTAGATAGGTGTAGAATAGGTGCCAGACCTTATTTTTTATTTTTTTATTTTATATAAGTCCTTATAAAATCACACGAAACCTTTATGTTTTGGCCAAAATGAACTAATTTAACGTAAAGTGATCACACTAAACCAGCCTTCGAAATAACAGTAGAAGACGGTCGTAAGCCCGTAGTGGATTGTTGCATTTAAAAATCGAACATTAGTAATGAAATGTTAACTGTAACATGACTCCATTAGTTGATACATTTTCTAAAATTGTGTGTTTTTTTAATCTTTATCTGAACTTTTATGGAGATTTTCGCCATCAAAGTAGCTTTCGCCGAGCAAAAAGAAGAATGTTATTTAGGATTTTACTATTTTATGCAATCATTGTTATTGGTATTGTAAAATAATATTAATATTTCAAAGGCTGATTAAGTGTGATTACTGTAAAATTTCCGATTTTTTTTTTAAATTACCACAAAGAGAGCCCGCGGCCCGCGAATTCCCCGACCAAGCACTTTTTCAATAATATCAAAAATAACTTTGTCACAAAAAGTTAGCATGAATTCTCTCTATTGGGTCAACAGTAAGTCAACGGAATCAATGTCAACAATTCAATTATTATTTTGCATTGATCGTATTTTTCAATGAGTCCGGGTAATGAAATCCCGAGATGTTCTTCCCGTGAAATACTAACGCAGCAACAGCAACTTCTTGTTAATGAATATTGGTCGCCATGATTACGGAAACTGGGTGCAAGGGAGATACAATATTATATTCCCAACAATTTCGTGCAGTCATAAGTTTATCTGATGTAACGTCTTACGCTACCGAGACAGAGGCGTCTGAAGGTCCACGTAATCTTCAATTTTTTTTAGTGAAATGTTCATATTCTTAGATAAAAATTATAATAAAGCATCAAAATAAACACATTACATGATAATGACGTAATACCTTTATGCTTCTTCCACGTGGTACATTTTCGAAGCGATTAGAAAAAAACATAACCTCATTTTTCATTATGTCAACTAATGGTTGGTTGGTTGTCGGATCATTGTGTTGAATACCTTTTAAGTACCGCTATGTGTAGAGTCATATTTAGGATTAATTATATTTCTGTACGTTTCTCTAAAGGACTGCAATATGATTTCAGTCCTGGTCTCCTTTAATGTTGTTTCAGACATGTGTAGCTTGTCGACTGTTTTGAACCTTAACTGAATGTATCTTGACTCTGTGGTTTTTGTATGTTGACATTGTTTTTTTTTTTGTTATCTTTATGTTTGACGTCCCTATTGTCTTTCTGCCATTGACTGGCTCAGTGATATTGTTTCAATTCGATATTTCTTCTGTGAATGTAAGTTCTATGTGAAAATTTCAAACCCATTATTTTTCCAAAATTTCTATTATACAACTAAAACATTGTTATCTTCGATATTCTACTGTGTTTGTCTTGACTATTTTGAAACTACAATTTCATTTGATTCTCTATGATTTATATCTTTTAACAAAACCGTTATTGGTGTAATATATTGTATTTTTTTTCTGATTTGTACGATATTATGTAATGTATAACATGTAAAAGGCCTAGGCCGTGTATATCATAAATAAATAAATAAATAAATAAATAAATGTATGAATATTGAGTTTGTACATTTAGGTACATACCTAACTATCTAATTATCACGAGAATTTCAGGGAAGATCAATGAATTGCATACGTGGGTTTCTACTTGAGATCAAATCAAACAATTTCTTTAACAACAAGACCACCTTTTCTTCGTGGTTGATCGCAGCTAGACTTCTAGATACCCGAAACCATGCATTAAACCCGTTTATGCTTGTTTGCTTGTAAAGGACTTATGCGTACGCGTACATTGGGAATTTATTTAGTTGATTAAAAAAAATGAATGATTGGTATTGCTTCTTAAGCGCACGATGATGGTTTTTAATAATACCAATATTACCAAATAATAAAATTGCCTACCAAATTAAAAAAATTTCAATCTTTTTCTATCATATTCATCCATCTACTGAAGGTCGACGTTTCCTGTGCATAAATGTGTCCAAAAATCGGCACTCAAAAAACATTCTTGTGCTTGTTCTCACATGAGTCAACATTATTTTGAATAATACCTAACTGTCTTTCTTCCCACTTCTTTGTTGCTAAACTTCTCAAATTCTCCAATGCAT
Source organism: Mystacides longicornis (assembly GCA_963576905.1). Taxonomy (NCBI): domain Eukaryota; kingdom Metazoa; phylum Arthropoda; class Insecta; order Trichoptera; family Leptoceridae; genus Mystacides; species Mystacides longicornis. Next base: position 2,226,319 of record OY756433.1, on the reverse strand, counting down.
CAAGTTCCATTTTTGAATTAAAAAACTATATACCTAATAATAACACACTAGGCAAATGCAAAAAGTGATTTAGTTCTGAAACCGCCTCTGTTAATAATTCTCATTCAGGCTAAGCAATATGTTCACATTCGTGCAGCAAACTCGACGGTGGTTTGGTGGCCCGTACGGCGGGGCTATTACTTCGGCACCAGTGGCGTCTCAGGTGGAAACTTTAAACTAACTGGTCATATTGTTATGTTGGCCCTCTAATTCAACATATTATTATTATTATTACAGTATCAAGGTAAATGCGGGAACTGTGGGGATTCTTAGACTCAGCTTAAACTCACCTTTATTCTCCAAGTATCTTGTAATCTTTATTAGATTTTTGGAACAGAAATTAATTTTATGTTATTTTGTAAAAAACATTGAGATTACCTACTGTATTTATGCAGTTTCATTTTGATGGTGGAGAATCGCAGGGGATATAATGTGTCTTTATTCAAAAGAATCAAAGTGATGAATTTTTCTTTTGGCATCAGCTACATTATTACTCAAAATCATCTAACTTACCTAAAGATTATTTTTTAAAGGTCTTTTTTCCAATTTACCTAAGTACTTATGAAAAAAATCCCCTTTAATAATTGGCAACTTCGTCCGTGGAAGACTAGCCTCACGCGAAATATTATTTTTCATACACCTATCCAACTACGGGTAAAATTTTGTACATATTCGTCTGTTAATCGATAGTTTCAATGACAATAATCACAAGAAGTGTCCGAGGGATATGATGACAAATTTGTCCACAATTCTCAACATTTACAATCCCTTTAAGGGACAAAAAGTATAGTGATCTCATGAAACAAAGAATGGTACTTATCTGTGCTAGTTACTGCCTAAACAATAGGTACATTTATTGTAGACTATACCTAATGATTTTTTATAAATAGGAAGTTAGTACCTACGTTAATTCTATAATAGGAGATAGATTGGATGGTGTATAGATGTGTGTGTACCTACTCACGACGCAGTGATTTAGTTTTTGAAATGTGGACAAATGAGAAACGACGCGCTCAGCTGTTTTTCATCCGTTTGAATGCGGGCGGGAGGAAAGGATAGGAGAGGGATGGATAGGGAAGGGAGGAGTGGTTTAACAACGTCGGTATTGGCTGATTTAGCACTTTATTACCGATTCATTCGAAACATACAGTTTTGCACTAGCTGATTGCTGCTCCAAGCACTGGTTCCGCTTCGAATCGACTCTTCCGGTACATAAATATCTCCCTGTTCCTCCTAACTAAGTAGGTACATTCTGTTCATACATACTGTATTGCGTGATTAGGACATAATATTCTAAATTAATTAGTCCAATGTGTTTGGGATAATCAACTATCTTGTCAACCGTGACAAGTTGGTGTTACGTATTAAAATGATGCGTTTCAGTTCGTATACACGGAGAGAAATCGATTTTTGTGCTCTTAATAAATTGACAAGACGTCTCTATATATTATTAATTCAATGCGAAAGTGTTAAGAATTCGTGCGATATCACCATGGAAAAACAATAAAATACCATGCCATACGAAATAAATATCAGTGTAATGATATTTATTTCAAATTGTTTTTGTTAAACTATCATGATATTGTCACGATATTTTATATTTTGCAGGAGGAATGATAAATTATCATAACACCTTTCAAAAAATGCATTACGGACTTATAAACTATCATTACAGTGATGTGAAATTCTTGTGATCATGATATATTTACCTGAGTACTGATATTTTATAAGTACTAATAATTCTTTATAATATTTATCTTGTTATAATATGTGTACACAGTCACAATAATTTTCTTTTTGAGCAGGAGAACGGTTATTTTATAATGAAATTCTAAAAAAAACAATTTCGTGGATATAAAATATGTATACAGGAATGTGAAATTGTCATTATTTATGTAATATTTATAGGTAAACTGATATTTTCTATTTTTTCTGTGCAAAATGTAGGTAGGTACCTACCTACTTATGTTACAAATGTCTGTAATAAAAAAATTAATCATGGCTCGCCCTAAAGTAAAGACAAATACACTTGAAATATTTAACAGTAAGCAAAAGCTTGTGTTGAATGGACAAAAGTCGGCACAGGGGATCGAACCCACCACCTTCGGATTGAATGCCGCCGACTGAAACGCTGATGTAACAATAATTTTAATAATTAGGTACATACCTATATGTTAAATGTACCTAATATTATATCAATTCGTCATTATAAACTCTTTACATCCATTATCATTTTGCACACACTACAGCAAATTTGACAGATGGTCATGTCAAATTCTCAAGACGGCAGAATAATAATTTTTATCCTTCAAAAAACTAGCAAAACCAGCTAGTATAAATTTAACAGTCGGTGTGTTCGGACGCGTGCGTAGTGAATCATAATCATTTTAATGTTTTTCATTAATAATAGACTAATTTAAAGAGAATACTGTGTGCAAACGTGTTTTTACTTTTAATATTATAATATAATTGATGTAGAAACCATTCAGTTATTTAAGTGCTGGTTTAACTTCGTATTTAGAAAATTTTAAAGGTCGGTGAGTATATTTTTTTATATTATTATAGAAGTTTTTTTTTCATTTAATTAAAGATTTGCGAATGAATTATAAATGTTTATGTTATGTAATAAGGTAGGTACCTATTCGATAAATAATAACAATAGCCCATACAATAAAATTATTGTGCGATTGCGGCGTCACAAGCAAGTTTGAACAAGTTTGCCTTACCCAAGGTCCACAGTAGGTACCTACCTATCAAATTTATATTTAAGATAGTAGATTCATCAAATTTGCAAGAATATTATGGAAATTTTAATATATTAGGTAGTTTATTTTATTTCTTTATGTACCTACCTAAACAATATTATTTCTCCATCAGTTTGTTTTTTTTTTTTAATTATATTGCTGCTCTGTATCATAGTGATATTTTCATTCTGTTTTATTATTTTTAATTTTTTAGTTTACTATTGACTTGCTCGTATATTTGTGATTGTTGTTCATTTTGCATGCATTTTATTTATGTTAATGTATTATTAGTAAGCACCTTATTATCTGCCAATATGACTTGTGTGTGCGAATATAGACAAAGAGATGCGATTGAAATGTTTCCTGTATAATTGTAAGATTTTTATTTTGTTAAGGGCTGAAAAAAAAAAGGAAAAAATGTATTGTGCTTGTAGCTTGGTTATGATTATTGTTCATTTTTCATGCATCTTAATTGTTATAATTTATTGTTTTAATTTGATATTATTTTATTTATCTGTGATTCTTTGGATGTGAGTTTAAAGTTTGTTTTATGTGCTTTTATTGTGTCTGTCATATTTTATTTTATATACCTGTATAATTGATAAACATGTAAATGGCCTTGCCGTATGTAAATAAATAAATAAATAAATAAATAATTTAAATAAAATATCTTAGTATTATCCAAATTATAAGATTAGTAGGTAGTTATTTACAAGTTGAATTGAAATTGTGCCCAAGCTTAATATTACTTAATATTCCGTTACAGAAGAATGTGTAAAAATAATTATTATTTCATTACAGAAGCTCGCATAGACATAAACACCATATTATTGATTCGGAGCCAGAACTTAAAGAATAGATACCGGTATTAGGGGATCAAAATATCAAGATAATTTAAATAATTCACAATTTGACATCGGAATACTAGATGAACAAGAACAGTCGAAAACAGAAGATTCCGGTTTATCAGAAATTAAGGATATTGAAGAGCTGCTACGAGATCCAATTTTTTTTTATAGTTGTATCTTTATATTATTTAATATATTAAAAGTTAAACTTAATTTAAATGTTTTACTTGCATCCTATATGTTCCTCAAAACAATTTTCCCATTGTACTTATTAATGGAAACTATTGATATTTGTATTTAGTGATTTTACAGCTTTCATTTCAAGACAAATAATAATGTATATAATCCTCATCTCTATTTATTACCTACATAAACCATTTGTACATATTAATGTACAAATATTTTTTCAGGTTTCGTAACATATTCATAGTATAGACACAGGTATGTATTTGTTCTTGTACAAATATTTTTGCAGTATTCTAAATACCTATATTCACAGTACCTAAAGACACTGGCATTTATTTTGTTCTTGTATGAATATTTTTTAAAGCTTTCTGAATTAATATTTTTACACTTTTCTGAATACCATGGTACCTATATTTTCTTTTGTTTGGATAGTCTTCAAATCTAATTATAATTACAAAACTACTTTCGAACGTGCGCTGGACATCCATTCTCAGAGGGGTGCTAAGTAAACCCCATTGATGATGGACTCTTTGAGTGTTCAAAACTTGTTAATGAATCATAATTAGATTTGAAGGCAAAACAAATAAAAATATGTACTATGGTATTCAGAAAGGTATAAAAATTTTTTCAGAAAGCTGCAAAAATATTCGTAGAGAACGAAGAAAATGTCAGTGTCAATAGTGTGAATATATTCAGAAACCTGCGATATTATTTGTATAAGAATAAATAAATTGCCAGTGTCAATGGTGTGAATATATTCAGAAACCTGCGAAAATATTCGTATAAGAAGGAATAAAATACCAGGTTCAGTGTTGTGAAAATATTCGTATAAGAACGAATAAAATGCCAGTGTCAATGATGTGAATATATACAGAAACTTGCGAAAATATTCGTATAAAAACGAATGTAAAGCAGGTGTGTACTGTAAGTTTAACATGAAAAATGAAGGAGATTTATTCAGATATCACGATAAAGCAACGGGAATTCTTAATAATTTTCTTGAGTGTTTATTAAGAATTCTTGTTAATATATTCGTTGACTTGTCATGTTATTTTATTAAGAAAGTCCTGTGTTTTTATTAGGAAGTGCTTCCTGACAATTTAACAGGACGAAAATCCTGTCAAATTAGTCGGTAGGACGCCAGTCACGCTTTTATGCAGAATTCTTAACAAGTTGTTAAGAATCTTAACAATTTCACTAAGCGTTTTTTTCTCCGTGTAGCTATAATTGATATTCATACTGTTTATAGGTTCGAATTTTGCTAAGGACATGGAGCTTATTGACACGCTGATTTTTTTAATGATTGTTGAAAACTCTCACCTTGTTCAGAAACTGAAATCAAACGCATTTTACTATGATTAATTGTGATTAAACAGCAACACGTCTACCCTAGTTAGTGGAAGGATGGTGACGAAATGAGACAAATTTGGATCAAGATTCCAACACTGACGATCAAGTTACGCTACGGCTCGGCTTGGACCAGGTCCATTCGAGGTTCCCCATTGAAGAGCCCTTTGGAGTGATAGACGAATGGCTTACGCTATTGAATTTTACAATGATTTATCACTCCACTGTCCACATCATCCATTTAATTTTACCCAAAATCAATCAAATCAAAACTCCCTTTAAACTCCACTCAGGAGCATGGGGAGGCAACAAGAGTTCTCCACTGGACTCGATCTTGCGCAATGCTCACCACCTTCTCCCGCACCATTTCCAACTCCCTCAGCTCCGCCTCGAAGGAACGGAACCCGGTATTAGAGGGTCTTCCACGTCTTCGAGACCCTGATGGAAGGAAAAACAGCGCTCCCCTCGGCCAACTGTCATTCGGCATCCTCAACACATGTCCCAGCCGTGCCCATCTCCTCTTCGTAATGGTGGAAGTGATTTATTTATTTTATAACGTCGTTCCTGATGCGGTGGTACCATCTTATACCCAAAGTTCTCCTGAGGCACTTCGTTTCGAATGCAGATAGGTATTTTTTTGTGCCTGGGCTTTAGTCAGGTGCCAGGACACACATCCACTCACGTTAATTTTTTGGAGTGATCGTGAAGTAAAAGCTCAAGAATATGTTTAGGGTTTTTAATAACGTTCTAATAATAATATAACACTTTTCTATACAAAGGTGTCAGTATAGCCGGCGGAATTATTTGCCTGAGGCAATTTTTCCCAGTCAACCGGTCTCGCCAACAGGCCAACCCCGGATAGATATTTCAAGTGAAAAAACACTTAGAAAAACTCTGACCCGACCGGGAATCGAACCCGGGACCCCGGATCTGAAGTCCACGCTAGTACAACTAGGCTATCGAGGTCGGTAAAAACTAAACGATATTAAAAACGGCAAGTACCTACACGGATACAATAAACTATTTTTTACCTTCATTCTTTTAAAAAATTGACTAAGATATGGTCCTAAATCAATACCTATAAATCGTTACCTAAGTATATTATTTTTTCAATGTTTACAGAACCTTATATGAACGCTATTAGGCCATATACAAGTCTTATCTACGATAATATTTGTTCGGGGTTTTTTTATCCCCTAAGCTGTTATTTACGCTCAATGTGTGAAACTTTTTAATAACCAGATCATTTTTTCACAATTCTCTATTAGGTACTCTACTTACAAAATGCTTAATGAAAGAGAATCGAAGTGGCTGGTAGCAGAGTGGGCACTGGGCAATGCACTACGCCCCCCTCCCAAGCAAAAAACTTATAACGCAATTCTGTTACCATCAACGATGTATGAATATGAAACGTGGGCATGGACGATAAAACATAATGTAGTATAAAAGCAGTAGAGATGATTATCTCTACGAAGAATGTGTAGAAAGACTGTGGGATATGGAAAGGAATGAGAATAGGAACGAATGTGGTGTAGAAGCTAGTGTTGTGATAAATATGAAAGTCAATAAGTTGAGATGGTTTTTGCATGCGGAAAGAACAGATGCGAAATGACAAAGAATAAGGATGAAAGGAAAGGTGTAAGAAAAAGTCGCCGACCGAAAATGACGTGGACCGAAACCTATCGATTCCGTTCTTAAGAGCTGTAAAAGCGTATGTCCTAAATGTAGTGAAAGGTTGGACCCTCAAAATTTCAATGCTTAACAAGCTGGAGACATTCGAAATGTGGTGTTATAGAAGAATGCTGTGTAGGATCTCATAGGTTGATAGGGTGTTTAATGAGAGTGTCCTAGGCTTACGACCAATAATACCAAGAGACGTAAGGCCGCATGCTTATAGGATCGCCTATACCACTAGGCTACCGAGACCGATCTGTGGGACCTTGACGGCAGGAAAAACAGCCGCGCCTCTTCGACCAACTTTCATACGGCATCCTTAACACAAGTTCCAAGCATGTCTATCACTTCTCCATATTTGAAGATAATAATAGATTTATGTACTTATCGTATATACATTATCAACACTAATGACTGACTATTTATTAATACCTACTGTTACTACGGCTTACTACTACGGCTTTCGACAGTCTTCTAATGTTATTTCGAGGGTATATTATTATGATATGTCTACTGTTGAAAACTCTCATAATTATTAGGATTTTTTGTGATTTGAACACAACCACCTAATGGTGAACGTTTTTAACGTAAAGTTATCTCACTAAGCCAGCCTTTGACGGAACACTAGAAGATGGTTGTAAGGTCGTAATGGTTTGTTCCTTTTAAAATCGAACAGTATAAACAAGTCATTAATAAGAGTATTTTGCTAAGATCTAGTCCTGAAAGAAATGGACACAAGAATCTAGTCATATTTAGAACATTGTGTACCTATTAATATAGATATCGATAGGTGAAGAAGTAATTAAATTTTTACATGAAAAACTATGTAGGTTATGGAATAATTATAGTGATGAAACTTTAACCACGAGAAAGATTTAAGACATTCAATTTATTAATAACCGTTGATATATGAATTATGAATCTTCCTCCTGCACCCAGTGATATATCGCACGAATCCACGATATTATAAACCCCTGGTTATTGGTACTCCATCATTCTGGCTTAGCCTCGAGGGAGTGCAGCCAGACGCCGCGGCGCTCGGCCTCCATAACTCCTGCAGCCTCGGGACTCTCCTCAAAGTGCAACTTTAAAGAGCTTAGATATTGTAATAACGCTCAATTTTATCCTCCCCGTTTAAAACGCTGAATAAATTTACGCAAATCAACCCGCTGATTGTATCTACCTACCTATCCAAGCTTTATTTTTTCGATATTCTTATTCTTATATAAGTAAGTAGTTTCTTTTCTTTTGTATTCTTTTGATGTTTCTAGGTAAAGGTTCAACACTTTTCTTAGCAAAAATTTGGTTTCTGAGTTTGCACCTAAGCCTCTTAAGTTCAGAGCAACCTTTATGAGCTTTGTTTATTCAAATTGCACTTCTTTAAGTATGTACTTTATTAGGTATGTAATTTTTTACTGCTGGGTCACCAAATTTATTCAATCAAAACTCCATTTGAACTCCACTCAGGAGCATAGGGAGACAACTAGAGCTCTCCATTGCGCTCGATCTTGCGCAATGCTTATGACCTCCTCCCATACCATGTCCAACTCCCTTAGCTGATTCTGATTCGAAGGAACAGAACATGGTATGAGAGGGCATTTCACGTCTTCGAGACCTCCTCTCCGTAATTGTGGAATGGATGGGCCTGCGCTGGGTGCATCAGCATATAAGTAGTGTCGTTTGTGATGCGGTGTTTCCGTCTTATACCCAAGATCATGAGGCACTTCATTTCAAATGCAGATACTTTTTGTACCAAATGTATTATCGTTTTATGTATTGGTTTAATAAAAGGCTTTTTTTACTATGTAAGACCTCAGTAGTCCAGATAGGTACTTACTTCTGAACACAAGGTTCTGGATTGTTTTCTGGAAAGGTGAATTTTTCTTAGAGATTTCAGTTCTTATTATTAAATAGTTGATAAAAACTCTCTCATTTAAATCCGCTAGCTGTAAAAAAGTGTTTTTTTTTGTGTGTAATAATTCTTTGGTTAAACGGGCATTTTGTGGCCCATATGGCAATACGACCAAAATAATAATAGGTCAATTGTGACATAATTTCATCTCACCCTGAAAATCAGTAGGTATGCATCATGTAGCTCTATAATAATGACCCAACAAGTGCTCGACTTCTTATTTTGTTGGTAAGTTGGCATCACAGTTACAGAGGATGTGAATGATTTCTTTGGCTATTCTCTGAGCAGAACCCATAGATGTATAGAGTTTCTGATAAAGGTTCTGGACGTACTCATTTCATTTTTTTTTGGTAACTTTGAAAAGGTGCTTCGGTGGTAAACTTATTCGAGTCACCCTTTAATAAGAAATAAGTAGTGTTGATGATTATTAATAATAGGTACATTAATTTGTAACCAGTAATTATATTATTTTCATTTTGTTTTTTTCAGAGAGCCTGCGGGACTATTTCAACAAATTCGGGGACATCTCCGAGGTCATGGTAATGAAAGATCCCACGACTAGGAGATCGAGGTAAGTCCAGATTTCCAACTTTTTCGTTTATTTTCCATGTCTTTAGAATTCAGAAACCGTCTTACGGCCGGTTTCAATATCCTATCAGTAGTAATCAGTTAAACGCTATCCGTCAATTAACCGCAGTTAATATTCGATCCTTTTCCGCGTTTCAATAAACAAACGAAAGATAGATAGTATTTATGTCAGTTACCATGAAAACTATCCGCGTTTGATCATAGAAATCGTCAATACTTCGTCCATGTCAATTTTCGAAAATACGTCAGAGTTTCAATATCAACAATATTATTATATTGTCTATGGACAATATCTATGCGTCAGAGAGACGCAACATTCGCCCACCATTATTTTTCTCGTCTCGTCGTCGTATATTGTTTATAAGAAAATAATTTATAAAAAATAAATCATTTACGACGGTTTTGGTTAACCGAAATCTGACAAGAAAATCTTTGTTCGACAATATCGACATGCAATTTATCCGTGAATACAACATCCGGGGTTCTTCGTCCTCGTCAGAGTTGAAGACTCCATCTTCAAATAACTCCAAATCGCTCTCGTCACTTGAAAAAGCCATTATTTAAAAAAAAAAGGTGCTATACCAAACACTTGCCATCGAAAACTGCCGGTGGTGGAATTTTGGGTAGCTCTTTTAGAGTATGGAAGTAAAAATACTATTTTCCCTAAAAAATTAAAACAATAATCAATATGGATTATTTATTTATTTAGTTTTGTTTGGTGGTGTTGCAATAAAGCTGATCACTTATTGTTGGAAGCTGTAAAAAAGTGTTGGCTGAATTGAAAGATTATAGGCAAAAGACTTTTTAAGAAAGATATGAGATAGAAGTGGTTGGTGACCCAGCGGTTACAACGTCGGCTTTCGTACTGCGGACGTCGTGGTTCGATCCCAGGTGCCGACCATCTTCCTCTTTCACGACACAAGCTTTCGGTAGCTTACTGTGAAAGAGTCAAGGAGTGTATTTGTGTTCACTTTGAGTGAGCACAGATTCATTGTATAAAAAAAAAAAAATATATAATATTATGTCTAGTCGATACGTTGTAGAAGATGTATCTGTGACTATTTTTTTCTGTCATATCTTTTCGTTTGTCACTATATCTCTCACAATGATACCCAGAATGTGTCTCGATATGGATGTAACCCTAAAGTATACAAAACATGAGTCGACAGCATCTATTTCGACAATATCAACTGGAAATTTCAAGCTACATGAATGCATTTTTTGGCTTACTATAAGGGTCTGTTCACATCACTGAACACGCGCGGCAATGTAACTAATATTTCGCGCAACGCGCAACAATTTATCAAATTTCCTTTCCAGGTATTTCCGAACCGCGTAGGTACAGTCTGGCTAAAAAGAGTAGAAATTAATTATTGATGAACTAAAATGTTATCACTCTGGCAACATTGAACATAGGTTGTTGTCTGACATTACGAATGTACAGCAATTCTAACTGGTAAATACAACATCCAATTCATTTTAAAAATTATTAACTACCTTTTACTAATTTGGATATTTTTCCGACATATTTTTCTTTGTATATTCCTAGAATATTCACTTACAAATAAATTATAGGTTATGTATAAACATTTTGACATTTGTATGATTGAAATTCGGCCATAGAATAGTAAGCAGTTGTAAGCACCATTTTGTGGATTACAGCACCCGTTATTATCTTATTATCTCTTGTTTTTTGACTCGTTTTGCGTAGATTTTTTTTCCATCTCGTTTTTAATGCCATGGCTGGTTACAGGTCGTTATTAAATTCTTTTAAATAACCTCTACAAAGCATTTCATATGATACCACATTGAATAGTATTTTTTTTTTTTAATATTTTGGCGGTTACAATACTTTATAATGTAGAGTACTTATAAAATGTTGCCATACAAACGACTGCAGCGCCCTCAATTATTTTCTACTCTTTTTAGCCAGACTGTACTTACTATGTAATTTTGATACGTTTTATGCAACGTGACATTAACTAGATTCGATTGTTTGATTTTAGCACTATTTTTTGCAATTAGCCTTCGATTAAACTCGTACTTGCCTCACAGAAGTGTACACTGTACAGGCCATTTTTATTCACCTATGCTTATCTAATTCAATTAAGTGATAATAACTAATATTGTAATGGAAGCGTTTTAAAGTAAAAGGAAAAAGTAAAATAATTAATAAAGCACTAAGGCGCTAACTCCGTTCTTAAAATATTAACAAAGTTAATAAAATAAAATAAAAAATCGTCGGGATCTCAAGATTAAGAATATTGACATACGGCTGTAATATTATTTCGTTAGTAATTATTGGTTAAACCATGGGAAGTGCGTAATTTTGGTTATAAAATAAAATAAAAAATACTTGAGGAATTTTTAAAGTTTTTTTTTTATGAGCAATAAAGCTTAAATTTTCATTATGAGGATGGGATAATGTGAATGTATAATATAATCATAACGCGGATACAAGCTACCCGCTAAAAACGCTCATTCAGTAATAATTATTTCACATCTCAAAAAATAACGAAGAAGTGTTGTTTGCGTTTAAGTTGGATTTGCGGAAGTGAGATGAAAGAAAAATAATACTGGTTGGGAAAATTATGAATCCTACCTCACTTTTTGAATATCCTCTCTCCTACCTTCCTACCTTCATCACTGGCGTGGTTTATTGCGAATATTGGCGAAGATGCGTTTTATGACGTGTTGACGCGGCGAGTTTGACGCAAGAGAAACATGACAGGCAGGAAACAAAAGCGGTTGTTTTGGAAAATAATTTGAAAACTTTGTTGCCAAAATATTATTATAGTTAGGAATGTGGAAAACGGCGCAAACGAGTGTTTTCTATAATCCAATCCAAACTCCCTTTAGACCCCACTTAGGGGCATACGGAGGCAACAAGAGCTCTCCATTGCGCTCGATCCTGCGCAACGTTAATGACCTCCTCCCACACCATGTCCAGATTCCTCAGCTCTGCCTCGAAGGAGCGGAACACAGTATGAGAGGGTATTCCTCGTCTCCGGGACCCTGATGGGAGGAAGAACAGCGCTCTCCTCGGCCAACTGTCATTCGGCATCCTTAACACATGTCCCAGCCAAGTCCATCTCCTCCACATAATAGTAGAGGTGATGGGCTCACGCTGGGTGCGCCGGCGTATAGCGTCGTTCGTGATGCGGTGGTACCATCTTATATTCAAAATTCTCCTGAGGCACTTCGTTTCGAATGCAGATACTTTTTGTGCCTGGGCCAGAGTCAGGTGCCAGGACTCACACCCATACAGGAGAATGGGCAACACACACGCATCAAACAGTTTACATTTCGTCTCGACACTAAACGCCGACGCCTTCCATATCTTGGTCATGTTGTTGAAGGCGCCACTTGCCATACCGATACGTATCGGGAGCTCAGCCCCGAGGTCACCAGTGGTGGTAATGGTTGCTCCCAGGTACTTAAATTTATCCACCCGGGAGACCTGGTGACCATCGATGGTTATCGGTAGCTGTTTATCGGGGCAGGCATTATTTGCCATGAGCTCCGTTTTACTGGCATTGACTCGAAGGCCGAGGCGTGCTGTTTCGTAGCAGAGTCTTGAAACACTGCGCTGTAATTCCTCCACTGTCGTACTGAACAACGCTAGGTCGTCCGCGTACTCCAGATCGCACAGTTCGCCCATTAGACCATCTCTCTGTGTTATCGGTATACCTCTTGCTCCTTGCATGGACTTTCTCAACAGGAAGTCCATGACAATTATGAATATAAAAGGAGCCAGTACGCAGCCCTGTCTGACTCCCGTGGTGATCCTAAAAGCTTCAGTAGGACCACCTGGCGTTTTCACGCTACACTCGGAGCCTTCGTACAGGGACTGCACCATTTTAACTATCTTCGGAGGTATACCGTACAGAGCTAAAATTTTCCATATCGATGGTCTATGTGGGCTGTCGAAGGCCTTTTCAAAATCTATAAAGCAACAAGCGACTGGAGAGTTAAACTCCTTGCACTGCTGAAAGATGCACCTGGCACAGAAAATTGGGTCCGTGCAGGACCTTCCAGGTACAAAGCCGCATTGTTGCTCTCTCAGGACAGCCATGACAGGCCCCCGAATGCGGTGTAGTAATATCTGAGATAATACCTTACCGGGAACATTCAGCAGAGTAATTCCACGGTAGTTTCCGCATTCAAGGGGGTCCCCCTTTTTAAATATTGCGACGATGGATCCATTCCGCCAATCTTTTGGGCACCTCTCCTCTTCCCACGCCATTTTAAATATATCTAATAGTGGTTGGCCAAGGGTGTCTATGCCTTGTTTGAGGAGCTCTGCGTGAATTCCATCGTCTCCTGGCGCTTTGTTGTTCTTAAGTCTCATCACGGCCAGCACCATCTCACTGTATGTCGGCGGGTCCTCACATATCCCAGTTGCCTGAGGTATATTCAGACCAGTCAACTCCTCCTCAAAGTTGTAAGGTGAGGAGGGCTCGGGACGGTTTAATATTGACTCAAAGTACTCCCTCCATCTCCCTTTAATCAGTTCGGGGGCAGTGACAGTGGCTCCACGAGAGTCTCGTATTGCCGTCACGGGTCTTTTTTGACCCCTGCCACCGACCTCCCGGGTGATTTCGAAAAGTGTCCTTGAGTCATTTCCGAGTGCAGCAGACTGCGTACTCAGACACCAAAACAGCCAGTTTTTGAGGGTCTTTTTCGCTGTCTCTGAGGGTCTTAGCCTTCTGGCGATCTTCGATGAGGCTCCAGGACCCATCGGACATCCATATTGGCCTCTTTTTGCTCTTATAGCCGACAGAAGAACGTGCGGATTCCATAACGGCGTCACGGAAGCTATTCCAAGCTGTCTCAATCGGAACAGCTCCGTGTGAATCCTGCAAGGGGGCAAACCTGGTGCGTAACTCAGCCTCGTACGTATGACGACACTGAGCACTCTCTAACCTGCGTATGTCCAGCGGGCGAGAGGCAGACGGCCCCTGCTGGAAATGGGTAAATCTGAATCTCAACGAACCCACAAGGAGTTCGTGATCAGTATCCATGTCTGCCCCTCGGTAGGTGCGGACATCACGCAGGTCAGTTCGGTTGCTGGCCCTTACCAGAAGATGGTCAATCTGGTTTTTTGTTCTCCTGTCAGGCGAGGTCCAAGTATATTTATGGATATCCTTGTGGGGGAACAAAGTTCCCCCTATTAAGAGTCCATGGAGTGTGGCGAAACTAATCAGACGGCTTCCATTATCATTTATCACTCCCATGCCATGCCTACCCATGACGCCTGGTCCATACTGGGGGTCACTGCCAACCTTGGCATTAAAATCCCCCAATACTATTAAGCGGTGGGACATGGGACACAACTGCATCCAGACTGTCATAAAAACAGTCCTTGGCAGCCGCATCCCCATCCTCAGTGGGAGCATAGCATAGGAGGACCGTCAGTGTTTCGCCTGTCATCTTGAAGGACGCACTCATCAGGCGGTCAGAAACAGGTTCCCAACCAAGAAGGCGAGAGAAGGCATATTTACTTAAAAGTAGAGCGACGCCACGCATCCGTGCAGTTCGGTGACCAGAGTGCAGCATGACATAGTTGCCAGCGTCACTCTGCCCCGTCCCTGGGATGCGTGCCTCGCTCAGCCCCAGGATATCCAGTCCATATTCTCCCGCCAACTTGGCAGCAACAAGCTCCCCGCCCGCCCTCAAAGTGCGGACATTCAGGGTCCCGATTTTCAAGCTTTTGTTAGAGCGAGCCGTGGTCAACACAGGGGGGACACTAGCTGCCTGGACCCCCCCCTGGTGGGGCCCAGGCGTCCGAGGCTTAATTTTGTTGCCTTTTCTGACCGCTTGGATTTAAGGGTGTGAGGTGGTCAACCCCACGACCCCGATCTGATTTTTCGATTACCTGCCTCTTACAGGATGCTCGAAAAACCAGCAAAAAGAACAGAGGTGCTATTCTAAGCCGACAGCCCCACGGATTTCTATAATACCTACCTATAAATTAGTATGGAACGGATTTCCTGCGACGCAAAAGCCATCTATGAAAAATTCTTTACAAACAAAATTATTGTTTACCTGACAACCATTGACACAAAATCCAAATTTATATAGGACAACTTCCATCATATTCCATCCGGTTTGCTTATGTGGTGTGTTCCAATTGAGAGGTTGAGTATGACTCCTATATGGGGCTAAAATTTAAATTTGGAAAAAAATAACTGTTTTATTGAAATCGTGGTTTTTGAAAATTCTAATCCTTCCCGAATGTCTATTTTAAAGTAGAGTTGATCAACAAGAAACATCATAGGTAATTTTTGTAACGACACAAGGTATAGAAGCGATTTTCTGTCTTAAAAATAAAAAAAAACTCACCGGTAGTTTGCGACAAATTTAAACATTATAGCTGCATCATTTTTTTTTGTTATGTTTCATTTTCTTTCCTATTTTGGTGTTAGTTTGTTATTGATGCCTGTGATTTGAAGGCTGACGATCCTAGAGAATAAAATACCTAAACGTTTTGTTATTGTCTTGTCTAATTTTACTATAATAATTCAGGTATTGAAGATAGTAACTAACTGATGTGAGCATACATTTTCAGGAAATTCTCAATAAAACTGCCAAACATTGTCAGAATAACGTTAAAATAAACAGAATATGTATATTTAGCTTCCAATTCGTCGTGCTAAATAACTCAAAAACTAGTGCAGAGCTCAAAAATGCATCTTAAAGTTATATGCATTAAAAAATGAATTTCCACTAAACGAACATCCCTTACTCTGTGTATGCGTGTATTTCTTTTTGACTCCAAATGGTGATACCGAACGGTTTATAGAAACAGTACACCCTTAGGTTTAGCTATAGATATACTTACTTTTGGAACAAAGTCTCTTCACCATCCCCCATATTATAATATTAATATAATACCTATAGGTACGCAATATAATATCTACACGCCATTAATGATTAGGATCATAAAAAAATTATCATATTATAATTTTGCGATATTAAAATAGGTTTCTTTTATTATCTACTTCTGGTTGTGGAGTTATATTCTTATTTTTTGAGAATTTTCAACTTACGGTAAAAAAGAAACTATTCCATCAATTTATTTAACAAAGTAGCAAGCTTATTACAAAGTTGTTCATTGTTACATATTGTTAAAATATATCAATAGGTTAAAATACCTATTCCTAGTGTCACAGCCCCCCCTAACGAGAGCTTTCTACCTAAACTGACCTAACTAGATCTAAGCTAGATCTAAGCTTTACTATACCTAAACCTACGATGACACTATATGTCGCAACCCCATTATATCTAAACTATCGATTGCACCATATTTTGCAACTACCTAAGCCCTGCGAGCAAAGCAGACCATCCGCAAAGCTAGGGCTACTAAATCTAGCTATAGAATAATCCTAAGCTGAATATGACGTTGTCAGCTCTATTCTACTAGTATCTGAAAGACTATCTAGAAAACCTAGAACAACCGTCTACGAAATGGCCAAATCTTGATCGTCTAGAAACTAACCTAAGGACCCAAACGTTGTGGTTTTAATCTAATTGAGATTTATCATTCAACTGGATAATCCTGAAACATAAAATAGTCCAATTAGTTATGAAATAAAATATGGTAAAACATCATACTTAAATAACGATTACTTAAATAATATTTCTTCCTTGATTTGTATTTAATTTGCAATAAGAGCGACATAAAATAAATAGATAAATATTGTACAATTTCTCGTCACATCGTGATTATAGTCATTCTGCAAATAATTTATTAGTTTTCTAACAAATAATTATATCTTTCTCGATTGCCCTTCGAATTTAAAGGACAATTCTGGTCTGCTGTGAATCCACTGTCTTGAGAGAATTTTGTCTGTTATTAGAAATAAAGATTCAAAATCTACTTATTTACCACAACCACAGTTTCAAATTCTACAATTCTATCTACACCACACCCCCCCCCCTAATGGGGGAGGGGGAAATAGGCCCCCAACGGCCCGCCTATTTCGATTTCAGCCGGCCTAGACAAGTGCTGAATCTCTGTGCTTGTTAGACTAATTCGCGGATAAACACACATAGATTAAGGTATACATAAAATAAGTAAGCATGCACCCAATACATAAAATAAAGGTTAGTAATTATTATAGAATATTTCATAATAGGGCCTTAACGAGCAATCGCTACGGTCGCTGACTGTACTCTTCCCTAGAAATATGGTTAACATTGTTATTACTTCTGACGTGTTTGAATCGTAAAAATCACTGTCGATTTTTTTAAGTGAAAATAACTGTTAATTCAATACAAGTATAATTTTATGCATTGTGTTTAACTGTCTGGACTATTATTTGTTGGAATTAGTGTTTTTATCGGCAATAAATTCGTTTAAACCACTAAATTGGATCACAAAATTCAAAAAAAATCAGCTGACTCATCACCTACTGTGACAGAGGTGTTGCTGTCCTACTCACACACTGCGAACTTGGCGTACTGAGAAAGAGAAAGACTATTCCCGCTTTTTTCATATTGTAAAGGCTATATTCAGGTCAGAAACAAGCTTTCATTTCACTAACCACCATTTTATTGTGTGAGGAAGATAGAATAACATCAGAATAACATAATATTAAGTTCGATAACATATAAAATTTGAAAGATTTGACATATTTACACACCCTGTCACACATACACACACAGAGTACGACGTCACTCTCAACTGTCAAAACCTGCACGTAGATGCCGTCAACTTTAATGCCTACATATTGTGCTTACAAAAGCTAAAAACTTCTTTTATATCAATTAAATTGGCAGTATCAGTGGCATACATCTTATAGAAATTCTACAACTTATGATTATTGACATCTCAGTTTACTGGACAACCCGTAGGGCTATTAACTGAGCTATATGCTTATAATGTATTCACAGATGAGAATAGACTAGCCTAGACTTGAGTAAACACCTCCTAAAAGGAAAAATACATTCAATTAACATCACAGAAGCCGAACATATTGACAAGTCTGAACATTTTAAAAGTATTCACGGCTAGAATTGCACTCATTAACACATAGTGTGACACAACACAAAGTATCATTACTGACAGCACACTGACAGTTACAATCTCATAGAGAAAAATATCCTTAAATTATCTACCACAGACAATTTTATTATTGTTTTTTTTTTTCTATACGGTTTTTCAAGCAGAAAACTTATTTGACTGATTTATTGAGTTTGAGTGAAGGAAAAAATGGCACAAATTATAACTAGAAGCCAAAAGGACAGGAAAAATGTTTACATCACTATGGTGGACAGCTCAATGGATGACAGCCTAAACCATGAACTGAACCCCATAGACGTCGTGAAAAATAAATCTGAAGGAATAGAAAAAGAAAGAGATGGAGTGATACATAAATTACAAGAGTGCCGGGCTGAGGTTAAGATTAAGTGCAAAGAGATAGCCGGTTTAAGGAGACAAATAAAAAATTTACAAAAGTATGAAGTAAATCTTAATAAATTTAAAAAAGGCAACAGGGATCTAAAGCTCATCATATCAGAGAGGGATAAAACAATAGAAAATATGAAACTGGAAATGGAACAGAGCACGGAAAGATGGGAAATGAAATTGAAGGAATACCAGGAAAGCAGCAGAATTATCACTTCTAAATTAACCGATATGAATAACTGCAATAAAGCTCTACGAGCGAATTACGACGATGTTTACGAGAAACTACAAGCGTATAAAGACTATGTTGGGAGTCATGGTCAATCAATCATCGACAAAAAAAGAAGCAAAATTAATATAACTAAGAATGATCACTGCAAAAAACCTATGATTTACATAGTGGGCGACGAGTATGCGAGGGGACTTGGGATCAAAATGTTGAACAAAGACAATAATAATTATAGAATCAGTAGCGAGTGCAGGCCTGATGACAAACTGATAAATTATAAGGACATTGTAACCAATACTATGCAAAAATGCAACAGCAATGATGCACTAGCTGTAATAGCGGCCAATAGTGAAAACCTTAGGGACAAGCGGGCTTTGAAAGAAATCATTGAAGAATTCATAAAAACGTCACTTGAAAAAAAAATTGCTCTTTATATAGCGTCCATAAAATATGGCGATAGCGTGAAAAAAAATCAGCAAATATATGATTTCAATCTAGAACTCTACAGAATGACTAACAAATTCAAAACAATAAATATTATAGAAACCAACGAGTGTATACCCTTATCCGAACAGATACTGTTCAGACTGAAGTTTACGCGAAACGGGAAATCCAATGACAAAGGTATTCAGGAAACAGGAGAAAGTGAACAGCCAGGATTAAATCTAAAAAAAAATATTCCTGTGATACAAACAGTCAATAATTTGCACAAAAACGGTTCATCTTTTTTATGGAGAAGAGAGAAACAAAGGAGCAGATTTTTGGTGGAACTGGTCTCAGGATAGCTCATCAAAACGTTCAAGGATTGAGGGGAAAACTTCATGAACTGTGTACTTCAGGAGAATTGACAAGTGTTGACATAATTTGCTTAAGTGAAACTTGGTTAAATGACTGTGATGTTTTGCAATACAGTGTTCCTAATTTTAGTTTGCTGAGTTATTTTAATAGAATTAATACAATCAGAGGTGGAACATTAATTATGGTGAAAAACGGTATTAAAATAAAAAATAGACAAGATGTGGTGGACGCTTCTGTGGAGGGAGTTTGTGAGTTAAGTTGTGTTGAACTAAAGAATGTTATAATTATATGTATCTACAGACCCCCATCTGGGAATTTCAAAGAGTTTTTACTTATTCTAAATGAAATTTTGACAAGGATAAGCGACAAGAACAATAAATATGTAGCTTTATGTGGTGACTTTAATGTTAACTTTGACAATACCTCTAATGAGAGTTGCCTTCTAGTAGATCTATTGCATAGTTTTTTATTAACCAGAAGTATTTTTGTTGCCACAAGGGTTACTCAGAGCTCTTCGACATGTATAGATAACATTTTTACTGACCTTAAAGTATATGACACTGAATTAATAAACCTTGTAAAATCAGATCATTATGGTCAATCAGTTAGTGTAGAAGTTGCTTCTCAAAAACAAAATATTTGTAAAGAAAAGATAATTTATAAGAGAATAATCAGTCAAAAAGGAATAGACGACTTAAAGTTCTCACTTGCGCAGATACAACCAGAGAACCTTACTAACGGTAATGATGTCAATGACTCGATCAGGAATGTGCTAAACTCATTCCAGGTTGAACTGGAACATCACCTCCCATTAAAAAGGATAAAATCCAAACCAAGGCAACCATTTCAATCGTGGGCCACTAAAGGCATAAAAATATCACGGGAGAAACTCTTCGACCTGTATGGTAGAAAAAATTACGATAATTCTGAAGCAGCTCACACCTATGCAAGGCGTTATAGCACTGTATTCAAAAAAGTCTGTAAAGAGGCCAAACGAAAATTTTTATGTGACCAAATATTAAACTCTAAAAACCCGATAAAAACTACCTGGGATATTATTAAACAGGAAACTGGGAGAGTTGTAAGTGACAATTGTTTTTACAACAAGAAAATTAGTCTTAAAGAAACTAACAATTTGACCTCATTAGACACAGCAAACTTTTTTAACAACTATTTTGTAAATATAGCCAACACACTGACAAAATCCCTTGGACCATCTGTTGACAATGCCTTAAATCATATTACTAACACCCATCCAACTTTGAACACAAATTTTAAATTTAAAAAAATTACTAATAATGATGTCATTAAGGCATGCAAACAATTGAAATCAAAAAATACCACCGACCTATGGCACATTTCAACAAGACTGTTAAAAGAAATAATAGATTATTTATCACCTCTGCTAACTTATATTATTAATATATGCTTTACAAATGGGATATTCCCTGACAGTCAAAAGTTTGCTAAGGTCTTGCCAATTTTTAAAAAAGGAGACAGACTTGAAGCTGGTAATTATAGGCCAATCTCTATATTGCCAGCTTTAAGTAAAATAATTGAAAAGATTGTCTTCGACCAGTTAAAAGTGTATCTGGATAATAATAAACTCATAAATGTAGCGCAATCTGGTTTCCAAAAAGGAAAAAGTACATTAGATAGTATCGCTTGTTTACTGGATACTATCTTAAAGGCCTTGGATGACAAACAGAATGCTTATGGCATTTTTTGTGACTTGTCCAAGGCTTTCGATTGTGTAAACCATGACATTTTAATAAAGAAACTGGAATATTATGGTATAAAGAATGAAGAAGGCAGCTTTTTCAGATCTTATTTGAAAGATCGTCAACAGTGTGTTGAAATCGATGGTACTAGGTCTGAAACAGCGGTTATTGGAAGTGGAGTTCCTCAGGGATCCATTCTTGGTCCACTATTATTTATCATCTACGTTAATGACTTGCCTAGCATTACTAACACAAACTCTGAGATTATTATGTTTGCTGACGACACCTCTTTAATTTTAAAGGGTGGAAAAAACAACGATTTATCAGTAAAAAATACCATTGATACTATATCTAATTTGGAATCTTGGTTTGGTGATAATTCTCTGGTACTTAATATGACGAAAACAAATGCTGTTAGCTTCTCTCTGGGAAAGTCCGATGGAACTGATCCGATTGCGGTAGCACTGACGGAAAAGGGTATAGACCTGGTTGATAATTGCAGGTTCTTGGGCATCACTGTGGATAAGGGTCTGCAATGGAATCCTCATATAGATGAATTGTGTAAGAAACTGAATTCCGCAATTTATGCTATTAAAAAAATCAAGGACATTTGTGGAACGGACACTGCAAAAACTGTATATTATGCATATTTCCACTCTATCATGTCATATGGGGTGATGTTCTGGGGCATGGGATCCGGTGCACTGAGAGTTTTTATTTTACAAAAACGTGCTGTCCGAACCCTGTTGGGCATGACCCCCAGAGAGTCATGTAGAGACGTGTTTAAGGAACAACGTATTTTAACTCTACCAAGTTTATTCATATTTGAATGCTTAAAGTACGCAAAAAAAAACTTGTCAAATACTCCCCAAAACTCAAAATTTCATGACCACGATACCCGTAATAAAACCCTGCTGCGGCCTATAGGACATAGACTGACAAAATTATCAAAAAGCTTCGTATGTATGAGCGTAAAGTTATACAACCACCTCCCGTTAAACCTTAAAATTGCTGACAATGTACGTTTTCAGAGAGAGGTTAAAAAGTATCTTGTTGAGAAAGCTTTTTATTCCATTAATGACATGTTAGCAAATTAACCTCTGATTCATGTGTTGTCTGTGACATTAATTAATATATTAACATTTTCTTTATTCCTATTGACTTTGTTCTTGTCGCTACTGCAACTATACTATTTCCGATTATAATTAACGAAATGATCTTAGTTTCGCACATTGACGAGGTGTCAATGGGACCCTTTACATCCCATTGACATCGATTTCCACATTTTTTATTGTTTTTGCTTTGTCATTGCATTATTGCTTATGGTATGGTCTTGTGATGCATTATATGTATAAATTGTAAATTATATTTAATGAACCCGAGTGCCTCGTAAGGGGTCTATGGGGGATAAATAAAGATAAGATAAGATAAGATAAGATATGACGAAAAATGGAACGATTACCGCTTCTCGTTTCTAGGTAGGGACTGAGTTTGTTAAGTTTATAAGTATTCGCTGCTACATCTACCCACATGAGTACACATATAGTAATATGCACGCATGCTTACATACATCCAGCAGAGACTAAAGATAAATTCCATGCAACTAAATAAAATAAGTATAAATACGAATATAAGAGTATTAGTCAATTCCCAATTTGTATTAGGGAAGAAAAGGATAGGACTATTGTTAGTATAAAATAAAATAATAATATATATATTCTACTATTTGCCACACACTAGCGCAACTAAAATTGTTAGAATACTACTCAAAGCGTATTATTAAAACACCAATCTACTATTTCAAATAATAAAGAATGATCTCTAACTACCCTCCACCAAGACACAAACACAAGCAAGCGAAAGCACATAAAATCTAATATAATATCTGAAATGCAAAAGTAGCGAAGCACAATCAAGGAGTTTATGGTTAATTATAAAATAATAATTTGAAATGAATCCTTTCTCTAGGATCCTTATCTGAAATGGAAGGGTTTGATTAGTATCATCATTATTTCATCATACTTACATCTAATGATGTAACACTTATGCAATACCTATCTGATTACAACATATTACGCAACACTTAATAACACAATAACGACCTAATTAAAATACCATTAAATTCATATCATAAATAAATCAATAAATTCATAATCCTAATCGACACAATTTAAAACTATAAAAGCTGAAGATAATCTAAAAGAAAATATAAAATTAAATGTATCACTCCAATTGGAAAACATAAATTAAGTAAAATATTATCGAAAAATATAATCCTAATGACCCTAATTAAACTACTATAAAATTAGTATTATTTACCAAATTTAAATTAAAAGGAAATATAATAATATTTATAAATGAAATAAATGCCATAAAGTTTAGATTATAAATAAATAAATACATTAGGCACAAAATGATGAGTTTATTATTAAAAGCTATAATAATTATTATTTATCAAGTTCAAAAATGAAAGGCAGAATAATATTCAAATGTTTTAAAAACAAATCATTATAATTTACACAAAAAGGGAATATCTTTATTTAATTTGTAGAAGACAAAATAATAAATATATTATTTTTTTTTTTTTTTTTTTTTTTAAAATGAATCTGTGCTCACTCAAAGTGAACACAAATACACTCCTTGACTCTTTCACAGTAAGCTACTGAAAGCTTGTGTCGTGAAAGAGGAAGATGGTCGGCACCTGGGATTGAACCACGACGTCCGCAGTACGAAAGCCGGCGTTGTAACCGCTGGGTCACCAACCACTTCGTTCAAATTGATTTCTTCATTCAATGAAGAAATCAATTTGGAACCAATATAAAAATTAAAATATTTACTTATCAAATGTTTAAACAAATCGCTATAATTTACCCAACGAAACATTCATTTATTTTAAATTAGTAAAAATTAAAATCAAAATCTCTATGAAAATAAACAAATTGAATTAGGAAAAAATAAATTAATGAAACAAAATATAATTATCTGAATCGTCCTTGGGCCTGGTATAGATCTGTTCAGCACTGGAGACCTCCGTCCCCTTCCAGAAGTAGGAAATAACTGACTCTGCTGCTGGATGACCGCTTAGTAGGAGATCTTCGCTGTTCCAAGAGCTGAGATGAACTCCCAAATAGGTATTTGCGACCCCTATTTATTAAATCAAGTTTCGCAATATTTCGAGATAGACCTGTGACGTGTTAAGCACAGTGGTGTATAACTCCAGGGGCGTCTCCAAGTTATTATAATTTAAGAATAAATCTATAAATAAAATCTAAAATACTTTACTAAAATGTTAGTCCCGTCACAGACCCCCCTTTGAGAGAGCACGATTGGATCATCCAGGAAGTGGATAAGCCAAATCTGATCTCTCACAGACCTCAGCAAAAGTTAAATGTATCAGCAAAACTTCAACACTATTATTCAGAACAGGACTCTACAGTAGTCATTCTAGGACTACAATGTTGATAACTACCCACTTCATAAGGAATACAAAATATTATATTAATCTAGATATTAAACGACAAAAGAAATCCCACTATATACTAAATTCCCGGCGTATCATCAAAACAAAACATTCCCATTATCCAACACAAGTGAGAAGAAGAAGAACTATGCTAACATTCTAAAAAAAAACTTCCCATAAACAAAAGTTATGAAGAAAAATAATGCTCACCTCACAATAAAAATAAAAAAAAAACATTATAACTACTTTAAAATGCACACTATGGAAATACCTACTAATTAATGAGAGTAGATAAATAATCATATAGGTACCTAAAAGTATTTCATTAAACACTATCTTTAAAAACACAAAATTCAATAAAATAAATTCAATTCTAATTTCATTATATTACTGCTAACCCAAACAAAAAAATAATTAACTT
The DNA here is from genome assembly GCA_963576905.1 of Mystacides longicornis. Taxonomy (NCBI): domain Eukaryota; kingdom Metazoa; phylum Arthropoda; class Insecta; order Trichoptera; family Leptoceridae; genus Mystacides; species Mystacides longicornis. Next base: position 2,200,940 of record OY756433.1, on the reverse strand, counting down.
ACTATCGTGCATAGATACAAAATAAAATTTAATGAAATATTCAAAAGAATGTATTGTTATATTATTAATTTAGCTATTAATAACACACAACACAACCTGTCTTCTAATGTAATCTTGAGAAAAACCGACGCCAACAGAAAGTAAGATATAATATATAAAAAAAAAAACTTTTTTAACAATCCGTCCGGAAATCGAGCCTCACAAAAATTTATCTTGCAACCGACAACCTTACTACCAAGTAGAATTTCACTGAATATTATCATGCATAATAAATAAATAACTAAATCAACATTTCCCTATACAATGTTGTCAGCATAACCAGCGGAACTTATTGCCTGAGGCAATAATTCTTCCCAGTCAACCGGTCTCATCCAATCTGAGACAGGCCAACTCCGAGTAGAAATAACAAGCGAGAAAACCCTGACCCGACCGCGAACCGACACGGGAACACTGAATCTGAAGTCCAAGCCTAAACCACTGATCTACCGAGATCGATTCAATTAAACTACAAATAGAATGTTTATGTATTTTAATTCACAAGAAAATACATTAAAACATAAGAGGACCACTTACTAACTAAAAGCAAAGTATTATTTTCTCTAAAACAACCAAACTAAACTAAACAGACATTTCACAAGCAGTCCCCCTTTTCTGAATCCAATCAAGGGTGCAGAGAACAAAACGAGCCCTACACTATTCCTGACCTGCGTAAATCTAACGTCCCTCTCCCACCCTATTCATAAAATCCTCAGCATCGCACCGAAGGAACAGAAGACAGCAACCGACAACAAACGCCAACGAAAACGGGCCCTACACTGTTCCCGACCTGCGTAAATCTAACGTCCCTCTCCCACACTATCCATAAAATCCTCAGCATTGCACCGAAGGAACAGAAGACAGCAACCGACAACAAACGCCAACCAAAACGAGCCCTATACTGTTCCCGATCTGCGTAAATCTAACGTCCCTCTTCCACACTATCCATAAAATCCTCAGCATCGCCCCGAAGGAACAGAACACGGCAAGAAACGCCCCCTCCCCAACTCCTGTCAAAACCGCTCGCTCTCGTTGCACAAAGATAAATACCAACCTCAATTATTTACCACCTTGAGTTCCAAACGACAACAAAACAAGGACACAAAACCCAAATACTATAAAAAACATTTTACTATCAATTTATTTACTAACAAAATCGAGGGGTACGAAACAAAATTATAGAATTGCGCAACCGAACGAAAGCTGTCTCGTGTCCACCTAGACCGCGCAGAGCCTCGCCCCTTATAACGAACGCGCCTGCGCACAATACGCTACCACGAACACGGGACCAACATCCAACTCACGACGGCCGCACACCTCCTTACACGCAGTCCACGGGTCGCGGGGTGGGCTGCCCACCTCTCCGAGTCTCCCCGACGCCCCTACAGCGTCGAACAACCCCGATCACACCTATAGAAAAACAATCTTTTGATGCTATCCTATAAAATACGACGACTATTTAATATTTTTAATGATCTAAATTAATGCCTAAGACAAAACTCATTCTAGTTAGAAAAATGATTATGCTTTCCTCCCCTACGATACTAACTCATTCTTCTACTAGGTACTTATCTAACACTAAGCTTTTAAATCTTCTTTCTTTTCTCCTGTCTAACACTATACTTCCACTCTTTCATAAAGTCTCATTCTTCTCTGTCAACCAAAGATAAATCCATAAGACATTTTGCTCAAAAGTGAATTTAATGTTTCAAACTGACCAAGCCCCCCGCCCCCCTTTGCTAATGAGCTATTAAATCTACATCAAACCACATTTTAAACGACAAAATTATTATTTATTTGCACAATTACTAAGAAACCCCGCCCCCTTCATTTATAAGCTATTAAGTCTACATCAAAACAAATTTAAATGACTAAAATATTATTTATTAGGAAAATTACTAAGTAAACCCCCCCCCCTTTGTAAATAAGCTATTAAATCTACATCCAATCAAATTTAAATGACCAAATTATTATTTATTTGCACAATTACTAAGAAACCCCGCCCCCTTCATTTATAAGCTATTAAGTCTACATTAAATCAAATTTAAATGACTAAAATATTATTTATTATGAAAATTACTAAGTAAACCCCCCCCCCTTTGTAAATAAGCTATTAAATCTACATCAAATCAAATTTAAATGACTAAAATATTATTTATTATGAAAATTACTAAGTAAACCCTCCCCCCTTGATTAATAAGCTATTTAATCTACACCCAACCAAATTTAAATGACAAAATAATTATTTATTTGCATAATTACTAAGTAACCCCCCCCCCTTTGTAAATAAGCTATTAAATCTACATCAAACTAGCTAAATTACTATCTATTCGAAAAATGGCTATTGTACTCCGCCCTCCTACATTAATAAGCTATTAGATCTAATTAAAATTGAATTGAACTGGCTAAAATTAAGCAAAATTTTTATTTATTTGCAAAATAGGCCCTTCCCCAGAATGATTATTAGCCTACCACTTTCTTCCATATTCTTCACCCTTCCCCAAATATTCTAAGCCGCCGCAGCAACCCAAATCTCACTTTACAATGATAAAGTGATATCCTGGACACATGGCACCATTTGTCACAGCCCCCCCTAACGAGAGCTTTCTACCTAAACTGACCTAACTAGATCTAAGCTAAATCTAAGCTTTACTATACCTAAACCTACGATGACACTATATGTCGCAACCCCATTATATCTAAACTATCGATTGCACCATATTTTGCAACTACCTAAGCCCTGCGAGCAAAGCAGACCATCCGCAAAGCTAGGGCTACTAAATCTAGCTATAGAATAATCCTAAGCTGAATATGACGTTGTCAGCTCTATTCTACTAGTATCTGAAAGACTATCTAGAAAACCTAGAACAACCGTCTACGAAATGGCCAAATCGTGATCGTCTAGAAACTAACCTAAGGACCCAAACGTTGTGGTTTTAATCTAATTGAGATTTATCATTCAACTGGATAATCCTGAAACATAAAATAGTCCAATTAGTTATGAAATAAAATATGGTAAAACATCATACTTAAATAACGATTACTTAAATAATATTTCTTCCTTGATTTGTATTTAATTTGCAATAAGAGCGACATAAAATAAATAGATAAATATTGTACAATTTCTCGTCACATCGTGATTATAGTCATTCTGCAAATAATTTATTAGTTTTCTAACAAATAATTATATCTTTCTCGATTGCCCTTCGAATTTAAAGGACAATTCTGGTCTGCTGTGAATCCACTGTCTTGAGAGAATTTTGTCTGTTATTAGAAATAAAGATTCAAAATCTACTTATTTACCACAACCACAGTTTCAAATTCTACAATTCTATCTACACCACACCCCCCCCCCCTAATGGGGGAGGGGGAAATAGGCCCCCAACGGCCCGCCTATTTCGATTTCAGCCGGCCTAGACAAGTGCTGAATCTCTGTGCTTGTTAGACTAATTCGCGGATAAACACACATAGATTAAGGTATACATAAAATAAGTAAGCATGCACCCAATACATAAAATAAAGGTTAGTAATTATTATAGAATATTTCATAATAGGGCCTTAACGAGCAATCGCTACGGTCGCTGACTGTACTCTTCCCTAGAAATATGACGAAAAATGGAACGATTACCGCTTCTCGTTTCTAGGTAGGGACTGAGTTTGTTAAGTTTATAAGTATTCGCTGCTACATCTACCCACATGAGTACACATATAGTAATATGCACGCATGCTTACATACATCCAGCAGAGACTAAAGATAAATTCCATGCAACTAAATAAAATAAGTATAAATACGAATATAAGAGTATTAGTCAATTCCCAATTTGTATTAGGGAAGAAAAGGATAGGACTATTGTTAGTATAAAATAAAATAATAATATATATATTCTACTATTTGCCACACACTAGCGCAACTAAAATTGTTAGAATACTACTCAAAGCGTATTATTAAAACACCAATCTACTATTTCAAATAATAAAGAATGATCTCTAACTACCCTCCACCAAGACACAAACACAAGCAAGCGAAAGCACATAAAATCTAATATAATATCTGAAATGCAAAAGTAGCGAAGCACAATCAAGGAGTTTATGGTTAATTATAAAATAATAATTTGAAATGAATCCTTTCTCTAGGATCCTTATCTGAAATGGAAGGGTTTGATTAGTATCATCATTATTTCATCATACTTACATCTAATGATGTAACACTTATGCAATACCTATCTGATTACAACATATTACGCAACACTTAATAACACAATAACGACCTAATTAAAATACCATTAAATTCATATCATAAATAAATCAATAAATTCATAATCCTAATCGACACAATTTAAAACTATAAAAGCTGAAGATAATCTAAAAGAAAATATAAAATTAAATGTATCACTCCAATTGGAAAACATAAATTAAGTAAAATATTATCGAAAAATATAATCCTAATGACCCTAATTAAACTACTATAAAATTAGTATTATTTACCAAATTTAAATTAAAAGGAAATATAATAATATTTATAAATGAAATAAATGCCATAAAGTTTAGATTATAAATAAATAAATACATTAGGCACAAAATGATGAGTTTATTATTAAAAGCTATAATAATTATTATTTATCAAGTTCAAAAATGAAAGGCAGAATAATATTCAAATGTTTTAAAAACAAATCATTATAATTTACACAAAAAGGGAATATCTTTATTTAATTTGTAGAAGACAAAATAATAAATATATTATTCAATGAAGAAATCAATTTGGAACCAATATAAAAATTAAAATATTTACTTATCAAATGTTTAAACAAATCGCTATAATTTACCCAACGAAACATTCATTTATTTTAAATTAGTAAAAATTAAAATCAAAATCTCTATGAAAATAAACAAATTGAATTAGGAAAAAATAAATTAATGAAACAAAATATAATTATCTGAATCGTCCTTGGGCCTGGTATAGATCTGTTCAGCACTGGAGACCTCCGTCCCCTTCCAGAAGTAGGAAATAACTGACTCTGCTGCTGGATGACCGCTTAGTAGGAGATCTTCGCTGTTCCAAGAGCTGAGATGAACTCCCAAATAGGTATTTGCGACCCCTATTTATTAAATCAAGTTTCGCAATATTTCGAGATAGACCTGTGACGTGTTAAGCACAGTGGTGTATAACTCCAGGGGCGTCTCCAAGTTATTATAATTTAAGAATAAATCTATAAATAAAATCTAAAATACTTTACTAAAATGTTAGTCCCGTCACACTAGTTAATCAAAAATAACTGAAAAATTTTCCATAGATACAATGAGATACTCTGTTTGTGATTCCGCTTAGGGACATAGGGAGGGAGGCAACAAAAGCCCACCAATGTTGTAACAAAATTTTTTTTTTCAAAATTCATAAAACGTTTCTCCATTAAAACAACTCTATTGAAATTATTGTTTTCCACCTTTTTTGATCATATTTCAAATGAAAATATTTTCTTACTTTTAAATACCTATAGCAATGTGTGTGACCTCCTGCCACAACATCTCCAACTCCCTCAGCTCTGCCTCGAAGGAATGGAACATGGTATGAGAGGGACTTCCACATCTGAAGCATTGAAAAAGATCGAGCATAATGAAGAACTATGCTATGAGTGGGGTTCAAAGGGATTTTGTTTTTTCTTGTTTATAGATGGATCACTTTATCGCGCACTGAAATATGTTTGGGGAAGCAACTTTCTTAGCTTGCTTCTAATTGTATAGTCTGATCACAAAACAACTGTAACCATCCACCAGGATCAAACCATTCTAGAAAACTCAATATCCATGGCGTTGGAATATCCTAAACTGTTTGATTTCTTAGAATATTGTGGACTAATCCTAGCTAAAAATGCCCAAACAGAGAAGAATAGGTTACAAAACCATACCCTTAGCTATCCTACGCCTATAACCTAGCCACTGACCTGAACTTTAGATGCCATTTCCAATTAATTATGATAGATCAACTATTTTATTTTTAATGAACAACTGTGGAAATTTTTCAAAATTATTAAGAAGATTACGTACCTAATTGAATATATTGTCCTATATCGTTTTGTTGAAAAAGACTTAAAGTACCTAAAGGTGGATGTCAACGCATAAACTTAATATTGTTATGAACGCGTTGAAAATGAAAAACATCTTTATATTGGGGAAGAATTTTACTTTATACCTACTACCTAGTCAAAACTGTAATTATAAATAACATCAGATTCTGAAACGAATAAGAGACACAATTGTAAAATTGAGGGTTTGTACATATTTATAGGGTTGGGTTTGTTTGCTTTCTCTCTTTTCTCAAAACTAATAAAACATTCTCCTTTGGTGGGTATTGTTCCTTGTTTTGTTACCTATTGCTTTCTCAAAGATTGTCTACCGTTACTTTCAGAAGGTAAAGAAAAACAAACCAAGTAAACACTAATAACGCGGCTCTTTCTCAGAGAATGTGTTTGAATTTTATGAGCTATCTCGTAGTAAAACTATGCTTATTTGAGAAAGCAAAAATACAATTGAGGATTTCGAAAAGGTTATTTCGATGACAGAACAACGTTAATAAAATAAATACTTTTGTGCAATAATTTTAAGCAACGTATTTGTTGCTTGAGTAAACATCTCTTGAGTTCGCTTGCCGTCAATGCAGTGGGTTCCTAGCGGCCGTCTTCAGCGACCGTATATTACGGCAGCTTACGACGGCGGGCTTTACGGTGACATTTGGAAAGTTCCGTGGCTTTATTTGTGTATTTTTTCGGAACGTGAAAATGAACGAGCTTGATCTTGCTTTAATTATTTTTTTGGAGGATGACCAGGCATCAGAGGAGGATATATATCGTATGGGAGAAGACAAGATATATAAATCTCGTAGAACAGAAGGTGTTTTTTTTAAATATGTGATAATTCAGTGCTACCAATGAAAGCGTTCACAAATCATCTGACACTGACAAGACGACGGCCGTTTTTTTGAAAATAAAGACAATGTTATCTGTAACTACGGTAACAAAATAAACAACGTTCTACTGACGCCATTCTCTGAAACGTCGCATTCTTAGGAAAACAACCCATTATGAATTCCCGAAGGTTTGAATTTTGGTTGACACAAAGCCATAATGTAAGAAAGAACCAAGGATCAACAAATTAGTGTCTTCTACCCTAACCATACCCCTCCTTCACTAATAATAATCTACAGAGTAATATGAGTCACTGTATGTGTACCTACTTACTGCCTCTCCATGGTGATCTTAAGCTAAGGTCTTGGTGTTTGTCAGAAATTCTCTATCAATATACACTCTATTTTGGACCTCTAATTTGTATAAGTTGCGTCATTTCAAGTGTGACATTAAATTATAGTGTTAGTAACGCATTTGAAAACACAAAAAGAAAGAATGTTTACTATTTTGACTAGCTGATTGAGATTCACCCGCAGTTCAATTTGTCGCGGATGAATTTATTTTGAAGATTTTGGTTTCTCTAGTTTGAATTCGATCAGTGATGTTAGATAACATTGTGTACCTATTAGTGTTTTGGCTTACGTATCTACTAAGAAATGCATAACATTTTTTTTTTATTTTTGTTCATATTTGCATTTCTCTAAATTGTTTGCAAAGTATACCGTATGTCGAAAAGATTTGTTTTGTACGCAATTTTGTATCAACAAAACAAACAACAACGCAGTGTCAATCTCACATCCAATAAAGAAATATAATATTTTTTGATCGATTCAGCAGAAATCAAAACAATGTTAGGCGTCAAATAAATGTATTTGCACAAGATTTGTTGTTTTAACCTGGTGTAAAGCGTATTTTGTGTCTCGTGAAACAAAGCATGTTATAAGTACCTACCTATTTATTTATTTAGAAGCTTTCCCGACACGCATGTTGTCCTGCAGTCCTTACTATGAATATTGGTTTCGAATTTGTAATTTATACAAAAATACCTACGTCAAAAATATGTTTGAAACATAAAACAAATATTTCTGAAGTTCGAAAAAAAATTCCATAAGAAAACTTGCGTACCAATATTTCTAATGTCAATGGTTGTCAGGTAAAAAATAATTTTGTTGTCAATTTTTTCATAAGTGGCGTTGGCGTCGCAGGAAATCGTCCTATACTAACTTTAGTATTACATTTTATATTATTTCTTATGCATTTTTCAAATTTATAATAGTTATTTTGTTATCCGGAGCGGAAAAGAATCTAATAAATCAAACATCAGAATAATCCGTTCAGCCGATCTCGAGTTGTAAGTGTTCGCACTAACCCGACTTTCTTTTATATTATAGAAAACACTTCTTCGTTATTTTTTGAGCTGTGAACAATTTATTATATACTGTACGAGCGTTTAAAGCGGGTAGCTTGTATCCACGTTATGATTATATACATTCACATTATCTCAACCTTTAACTAGATGCATAATGTGGAGTGATAGGATGATTGGATATCCAATCGGGTCAAGCCATTCGTCCATCACTCCAAACGGCTCGTCAATGGGGAAACTCAAGTGGACCTGGAGCAAGTTTTGTTGGTGTGTAAAACTTGGTCCATTTGTCTCATTTTGTCATCATCCCTTCACCAGGGTACATGCGTTGCTTTTTTTAAGTTTCATAATAGCGAAATGCGTACCTCTATTAACGTAGTGAATTTCGTTAATGATTAAAATGAAAATACGCTAGTTTTACTTCTGTCAAATGGATGACAACCATAAGATGACGTTCCTTTGGAGTGATGGTGAATGTGAAAAGGTTGATACTTCCAATTATAGTGTGATAATATAAGATACAAATTATTCAAATTTCTTTAATTTCTTTGAGAGCCTATTTAAGAATATATTGGTAAAAATAATGTATCGTAAAATATCCATAAAATAAATAGTCTCTATCTATCTCTTGAATATAATATTGGTAATATTAGATATATTAATATTGGTAAATAGGTAAACGCTGTGTGGAATCATAGTTTGACATAATATGCTTAGAAAATTTGATAAATAATATCACATCGCACTCTACGAAAAGGCATATTATTATGCTGTTGTGTTGAGTGCGATCCTGTGTATTAAAGTAAAATAAATAAAAATATTAAAATGTTATTGCTTCGTTACACAAATAAATGTGATATACCTAAATCTTTCAATACTTATTATTCTTATATAATGTTTTAGGAATTGAAATCGACATTCCTTGACTAAACAATAGAATCTGTTATTAAGTAAAAAAATACTAAGACAAACAACCTTTCCGAATCACAACGTATTATGTAAAGCATGAATCTGGTATCGGCTAGTTTTGCGTATTTTAGACCTACTACATACTATGGAAAAATAACATGGTTTGTTTGAATGCTGGGATCAATACATGTGAATTTATTTTGCCTCCTCAGTCGTCATAGCCTACAATTCGTGGTGTGTCAAATCCTTAGAATTTCTTTACACCAAATTTATACAAAAAAAAAATGATCCAAGAGTGCTAACTGCCTGGTCTAAAGGTGAAGGAAGACGACCGGCATATTGTGTTTATCCGACATGTTTACATTCGTGTGTCACGCTTCACGCCGTATTCCTTTGATAAGTGCGAGGGAGACGAACGGTGGAGGAATGTGGAAGAAGGCTTGTTAGCGCAAGGTGACGGACATGGGGTAAAAAGACCCTTACGTACATCCATATCACTAACGAGGTCATTTGAAAGGCATCCATGCATGAATCAAAATACGGACGGACGTATTATTTTATATAGCACCAGCTTTCAGCCGTTCAAAACTTTCAGATCTTATTTTTGTTCAACTTTTGAGACTCATCGCGTTTCCGATCCAAATCTTATCTTAATAACGATGTCATTATGACATTAACGGCCGGTTTAAAAAAAACGTTCTTCCTCCCATCAGGGTCCCGAAGACGAGGAAGACCCTCTCACACTGTGTTCCGCTCCTTCGAAGCAGAGCTGAGGGACATGGACATGGTGTGGGAGGAGGTCATCACCGTTGCGCAAGATCGAGCGCAATGGAGAGCTCTTGTTGCCTCCCTATGCCCCTAAGTGGGGTCTAAAGGGAGTTTGGATTGGATTGGATTGGATTCAAATATAGCGAATTCATTAGCTAAAGGAACCTTTACATTTTAAAGTCTCCTTTAGCTAAACGCGTTTCATAAAAAATATTCCCGCTAAAGTTTGAAATGTCAAAAAAAACATTTGAGAGTTGGCAGCAGTCGGTAGGGTTACCATGGAAATCTATGGAAAACATAGGTTGTTTACTAATATTTTCGCGGAATTTCTGTTTATCTGTCAATTTCATTTCTTAATAGAGCATCAATGTGCCGTTATTGTTGTTAATTTATTATTATTGTTTATGAATTAGTAAACGAAATCTGTAAACAATACTATTCCTCCCGTTTTGCCATGTTTTCCACCCTATTTCAGTCATTTTTGTCCACAGTGTCACCGTATACAAATGTCAGAGAGAGCTCCACGAAATTTTATATGAACTCGGGTGGTAAAAGATTGAACTACGCTAAAGTCGACTTTAAGTCCCAATAACGGGACTTTAACATAAAGTGTCATTTTCTTGTTATGAAACGCGTTACTTTTTTTTTCATGAAACCGCCTGTAAGATTTTAGTATAGTTTATTGTACCCACCTAACTATGCACAATACCTGCCATTGGTGCATCGGAGATTCTATGTGTTTGTTTCATGATTATTTTTGTGTTGTTCAGTGTTCTGTTGATGTCTCTAACAAGTAAATAATAAATAATAGGTCTTTGTACACCGCCCACCCTGCTACCAGCAGTTTCGTACGTTCGATTTCTTGTCACATTTTCAGTTCCTACAAAACAAACTTCATTTTCTCAACTATTTTATAATTTCTAACCAAAATCTTCCTCTTTGTCATTTCCTAATTTGTTTGAAGATAGCAATTCAAGTAGGTACACCTACAGTCGCTAGAATTAAATTGAATTTAGGTACTTAAAAAAATGTGCATTGGTTTTGACATGCACGAAAGAAAGAAATAGGCAACATAAGGATTCGTGCCCACATCCCAGTCATGTCTAGAGGAGGTACCTACTAAAAATAGGAGAACAATAATTACATACAAACTCATTGGTTACTAAAATAATAGCTTAATATTTTTTAACAAAACATTACAGACCGATCAGATATTAAAAAAACAAACAAAAGAACGAATTCTCCTATACGAAATAAATTTAAGGGCTCATGGGTAGATATCCTTATGTTTGGTAGTCTCTGGCTAACTAGGGGTGGGTCGAATCCACAATTGGTACTACAAGTTTAGAATTACTTTATTATTTTAAAGTTTTGAAAGGGATTTTGGTCGAGAGAAATCCACATCTGAAAACCTTTTTAAAACACACAACGCAACGTTTGAATATTTCAAAACGACCGCCCTTGCTTCAATCACAAACAATCCAACACCGCTGGACACCTTAGCTTACCACTATGGAAATAATAATATTATAAAGGTAAATATTTTGTAAATTTGTACATATCTGGTTAAAATTTTAACGTTTGCACAATAATCAGAGACTTTTAATATTGAAATAAAATATGAAAAACAGTTGCATAACTTACCTATACATACATAGGTACATTCTCCCTTTAAGGCCCCCCGCACACCGCAAACCATCCTGGAGGAGACCAATCCGCAGCAAACCTGACCCGCACGAAACCGACCCCCTAGCTCGACCGAAGCAATCAATAATAATAATGCCCATTGCCCGTGAGTCGAGCATAAGGAGCACAAAAAGGACTAGTTCTGTCTTCTATGCCACCTTGTGTGGCTGTAGAGGCCTATTCTCGAAAGACAAATCCTGCCGCATTCCGAGCACGGGTATTCTGCTCCCTCGTCTGGACCTCTCCTTCTCTGCATCTCGGTTCCCTGACTTGCGGCAACGATCTTCCTCCACTCAGGCCTGTTTGTCGCTGTTTGTTCCCAGTCTGACTGCCTACTAACACTCTTCAACGCAATATGTAGATTATCCTTATACCTCTTACGTTGGCCTCCGTACCAAAAAGCCGGCCCGGACAAATTAAACCCGCCGCGAATTACCCACAAACCAACCCGCAATGCGGGGGGCCTAAGTTCCACTCGGGAGCATAGGGAGGCATCAAGAGCTCTCCATTGTGCTCGAAAGCGTCCGAGGCTCATTGTGACTTTTCTGATCAGTTGATATTTAAGGACGTGAGGTGGTCAACCTCACGGTCCTGGTCTGATTTTTCGATTTTCTGCCTCTTACAGGATGCTCAAAAACCAGCAAAAAGAGCAGAGGTGCTTAGCCGGCCACCCCACGACTATAACTTACCTATAAAGATTATAAAACAGATTTTATAAAGTATGCTCACCTAACTAAGAACGCTTCGCAAACCGAACCTTCATATTTTCACTTGAGGCGAACACTATTTCACTATTTTCACGGACATAAAATGGTACCATTACAGCCATCTATGAAAAAAGAAATGTAAACAGAACAAGTACAACCAACTCCTTGGATTTTCGCAAAATCAGACCAAAAGGTTGTAAAGTCTGCAGCATCGCCAGATTACTTGTCTTTCGCTCGCTATACTCCGAACATTACAAAACTGAATTATTCTTTAACTTTCATGAGGACTTAAAATGACCTCACTGGATACAAAATCCTATGTCACATTGTCACGAACTCTCTCCATCAATACTTTTTCTAATTTGTTCTTCATATGAGTGTGACATTCTCAAACCTCTTCTTCATCATCCACAAACTAATGGGCTGAGATTTCCATACATTGAAAACTTTTCAAGGAAATCTAAGTATTAAATCTCTTGGAAGTTTGACTGCCGTCTATCATTCTTCTTTTTTGCGGTCTGCTTAGAAGGAATCTTCCATGGATTGGGCAACGGGAGTCCAATGGGAGTCTTGATTGTCGTCCTATCAATCTCTCGTGTTAACCAAAATCTTCTCCATTTTTTTCGCATTCCGCTCACCATTAATTTATTTATCTTCGGCATTCCATCCCATAGTTGGTTTTAGTTGCCTCTTAAAAGCTTCTACATACATCTAGAGCTCGAAAGTTCGTGCTTCGGTCTACCGAATGAGTCCTATTACACGACACAATTTTTGAGAAGTGTATAGGAGAATTTGAGCAAGTGACCCAGTCCTCGTAGTCTGTATGTCTGAACTTGACTACGAATTCTACTGGCCCTCGTATTTCTTATCATATTCTGAAAAAACTTATAGAAGCATGTCTCCTCGGTAAGATTCCTGAGAGTTTTCATTTCTGATTATTTAAAGACTTATAACACATATCAAAAGACAAAATCACCATAAAATGTGTTAAATGCTGTTTATCTAAAGATCCCCGATGGGTCGTTTATTCAAAAGAACGTCACTGACATTCTACCTTCAGTAGAATAGAGTTTGTAGGTGAAGACAAAGCTGCATGGGTATCACATCTTATATCACCTTGGTGATGAGTTGTGTATTTGAAAACCCATCAAACCAGCCAAGACCTTATTTCATATTTTCAAACCTACATACATTGCAAAAATATCATTTTGAACCTTTAAAGCGTTGAATATCTTTGCCGGTTTACCGAAGAAGTAAATTATTTTAATATCCGATTCAGTAAACCGGTTAAAAACTATTTATGAAGATTCCGGTTTTTATGAAGTGAAGTTATATGAAATTTCACAGAATCTTCCGCTGGTTAAGCTCCAAGGACGTTGTTGTGGAAAATTTGCTTATTCAGCCCATACCTATTGGGCAAAACGGCTTATTCGGTTTAAGTATGCTTTAATTAAGAGCCGGATAACCGGTAAAAAAATCTTTTTATTTAATCATGAACCAATTTTTACAGCTTGACCCTTATACCAGAAAAAAATCTGATTGGGACATGCCTTGTGTTATTTATATTATTGTTTGTTTATTTAATTTTTGGCAATTCTCTACTTTCTCTATTTTTAAATTGATGTTATTCACTTATTAAAAAAAAACGAGTTGACATAAGAATCAGAGAGTTCTGTTGTGCGATAGAGATAAATGGAGAAAACTTGAAGAGAGACCTTTGTTCGTCGATGGGTTATTAGTAGAAAATTTGTGATCACCGTTATACAATATTCTTCATCGCCAGCGTCGTCCAAACCGTTCGCTCTTCGTGTCGAAAATTTAACCGCATATAAAATATGAGGTCATTCGGTTAATCCGGTTAATCGATTCAAACGTTTCTACTATGTTACACCGCCACTCAAAATATAATCAGTAATATTCCAAGGTGTCGGGGGGATGTTCAATGCTCAGTTATACCGCCCGCCGAATCCTTCTCATTTACAGCAATGTTCGCATTGTACCCAGGATCTTTACTCAAAGGATAAGTCCTTCTTTCAACATATTTTAATGTATGGATATGATGTGAGGATGCCATAAGCCTTCGGATTACTTTGATCATCGTCCTAGAACGCGGTCGGGAAATTTCGTTCGTACTATCTATATATACAATAATATTCGCCCTTTTAGGGTGCATCGGATAGATACGTTCCTACTTATGAAAACATTTTCATAATGAAATATCGCACATATTCGAATACGTACTTAAAACCAAGAGTAATAAGTTAGTATAGTTTTCGACAAGCCTTGAAATAAATTTAAATCACTGCTAACTTTGTGAAAATTATAAAATAAATTCAACTAAATAATGCCAGATATCAGTACCACTATAAGGTTCATTTTTAATATTGGGTATACCCACTAGTGAGGCGTTTGATAAATCATTCAAGACCAATAAACACCCTCACTAGGCATAGCCTGTGTCGAGTAGTGTCCGTAGAAACAGCCTTCTTCTAAATCCACAAAAGGAAAATGATCCAATACATTCTCAATAAAAAACACATCATAACAGAATACAAGATAAAAAACAAACAAAAAAAATAAAAATAATAAAAATAAAAAATATTGTTTGATAGAAAATGTCAGTTGATATTTTGATAGTTGATGCAATTGACAGAATGCTAATGGAAATAATATGGTTTAAATCATATGCATCGGTCGGAATTACATTGTTTAAAAGGTAATTTATTTATCAATACATTTTCGAATTCAATATTCGAATTATTCAATAGTCGGGAAAGCTAGTATTTAAAAAAGAAAAATTACATTAGATACTGTTGGTTTTAGTTAGCCATAAAATGGTTTAAGAAAGATTGGAGACGCTTTTTCTCAATTTATAAAATAGGGCGTAAATGTAAATTTAAAAAATAAATATATCTTACCTTCTCTGTTATGTAGGTATATACTTCTCAAGTATATCCCGGTAAATGATGTTTGTCCTACATACCAGTGGACTAAGAAGGTATTGGAACCATAAAATATTGAAGTCCACGGAATGTATCACGTTCTTTGTCCGGAAATTGCCTTCCATAAAGGGGTAACAAGTCTTTTCTAAAACCATATTATTATTGCCTTCTGTTTTCTTTAAGAATGTAACATTCCAAGAAGGTTGTCTCAACCGTCAGAAGCTTATAATCATAATATTAGAATAGTATTTTTCTTAGAAATTAATAATATAATTTACCATTTATAATATTATACTAGCTAGTTACCCGTGGCTTCGCTCACGTGTTACTGTATTTGCTTTCTCTTCCTAAACAATGCAGAATTAATTATATTCGCATCAAAATTAATAATAATAAGAAACATCATCAACATTTCTTTTTTTAAATATATATTCTAAAATTTCCATTAAATTACTATATTTTTATTTATATTTGTCGTTATTAATCTGTATTTAAAAAAGATGTGCTTCTTATACAAATAGAATCAGCCCGCGAACTTAAAAATTTCGCTAACTTGACTGACATTGTTCTATGAGAATCCCAAAAAATAACTCGAATAACTTTTATTCCATCAAATGACGTTATTTGAAATCAATTTTTATATTGCTGGATATGAATAGAAAAATATTCAGGTCTCGAAAAGCAATGAAATTAGTGATCTTTAAAACACTTATTTCTATCTGCTTTGGGCATTTTTCAAGCTACAGACGTTTTTTTAACATTTCAATTTATATCTTTCACGTTGATTTGTTGTTGTTTGTCTGGTCGTAGGTTCGAAATTTAGTTCATAAATATCTTATCCTGAGCAAACACGACATAAAAAGAATAAAAGATATCGGTCCAGCCGTTCAGGTCGAAATAAATAACGTTAAACGTGAAAACTGTTAACGTTCCGAACGTTAACGTTTACCAAATTGAAAATGGTTTCCAAACAAAAAAAAAATGCGTTTCGTCTTCAATATAATAGCAGCGTCGTAATACTTCCAAAGATTTTGAGGTAACGTTTATCGTTAATTTTGAATAACTGACAGAATTATTTTTTTGACTCGGAATTTGGAACAACATTGTTTAACGCACGTTGAACAACAGTTTTTACGTTATCTCTATGGAAATAACAACAAATTGTTAACGTTGGAGCTGTCGTTAATATTTCGACTTGGCCTCCAGGCGTGATGCGATGACCACGTAAAGTAGGTCTCCATTTTTATAATAACGTAATATTCTCCCTTTTAAGCCCCCCCCCCCCCCGCTCACCGCAAACCAGCCCGGAGGAAACTAAACTGCAGCAAACCCGATCCGCACAAAGCCAAAACCTAGCCCGATTGCCAAAAAGCCAGCCGCACACAGATCAAGCCCGTGGCGGTTCCCCCCAAACCACCCCATAATACGGGAGGCCTTGGACCCAGTCAGGAGAATAGGTTAGGCATAAAGAACTCTCCATTGCGCTCGAAGTCGTCCGAGGCTCATTGTGCTTTTTCTAACCGGTTGAGGTTTAAGGAAGTGAGGTGGTCAACCTCAGTATTCTAATGGTATAAGTAATTGGCGTTCGACTATAAACGAATTTTCGACAATGTAGAGTAGGAAGAAAATTAACTGTCCACTGTTTATATTTTTTATTAGATGAAACGGATATCGGCAACTATCCGATATCCGGTCTATCCGGCGGCGTAAATAATATCCTGCCGGATACCGGATAGTAAAAAGAGGCATGTTTGGATAACTCATTGATTTGTTTATTAAAGTATCACTTAAGAAATACACCTTATAATCACAAAATAAATTCTACAACTTAGAAAATTGATTATCAAGCATAAGGTAAATTATGGAGAGTAATTCTATATAATATTTCGTTATATAGACTATTGGACTATATAGAGGAAAACAGCAGCTTTGCTGGTCTTCGTAAGTAAGGGAAGTTTAATAAAACAACGTTTCGTCATATATCATCCTGGCTGAAGATGCAGATAGTTTCCGCGATTTTTGGAACAATAACGTTCCGGCAACGGAGTCAGTCCAATTGGTATATACCGCCTACGTAAGCGTAATTCATGCGTTGTACCCACGGTAATTTACGCACTGGCCGGGCTCTAGTAAGGACTTCTTTAGCATTCTGCGAATTTTATAAATTTTTGAAAATAAAAACACCGATATTTTAAGGGGAGCGCTTTTCTTTCTACCGCAAGGGTTCCGAAGACAAAGAAGATCTTCTCATACCGAGAGGGTCTTCCTCGTGTTCTGCTCCTTCGAAGCAGAGTTGAGGGATCTGGAAATGGTGTGTGAGGAGGTCATAATATCCGGCTAACTGCTATCCCTTTCGTCTCTATTTTTTATACGTTCCAGTGGACAGTTAATTTTTTCGCACTATACAGTGACGAAATGATGTGGTCATTGACTTGCCAGTGTTTTCAAAACAATTATTTACGATCTGTCCTAAAATGATGTGAGGTTTTGTAGATAATTTTAAAATTTAATATTTTGCACATTGACTACATTTGATATAAAATAATTTACCTATTGACTTCATAATACTATTTACCTTTTTTCAACATATTATATCAACTTGCTATTCATGGTTTACGCAATAAATTCAAAGCAAGATTACTCACATAGTTTTTTTTTTGTTGCTAGTGTTTTTATGAAATGGCTTCAAATATTTTGACAGATCAAGACATAAAGAATTGCAATACAATCCAGATTCTTTTCGTGAACTTACCGTAAATTATTTTAGTAGAGATAATAAATTACTAAAATAGGTAGGTACCTACATAATGATTTTAATGTCGATCGTAAAAAAAACAATTCAGAATCGCTGTACAGGATGCATGGTACGAAAAATATATTGAAGTAGGTAGGTACGTAAAGTGTTTCTCTGAATTCACGGAAAGTGTATTATCTCTTATATAAAAATGGAACGCTTATTTGCGCGGTCATCGTATGGGTAAGAACACGTTGAAAGCCGATTACGATCCGCGCCGACCAGCTCAAAGATTGTTGTCTATGGTTTCCATGCATTTAAATGGGCGTGTCGGAAAGCAGGTTCCTGCTTTTTCTGTGGGTTTCCCCGTTCAAATGCATAGTAACATTCTTTGCGCCGGTTGGCGCTAGTCAGAATCGGCATTCTACGTGTTTCTTACCCTATGAGAACAGCTGAACTTATATCGCCCATTTTTTTGTCGTGTTTGCTTTTGTCTGAAGGGTCTTATGAAAGAAAAAAGTTGCACGGAATAAAAATAAAACTTCCACTATACATTTTTTCTAATTTTGAAATTAAATCAGGCGTTTAACAGGAATCAGTTGTTTGATAAATGATACGATTCACGGAATGCTGATAGAAAATAATATAATGATATGTTTTATAACAGATGCATCGGTTACAGTACCTAGTTAAAAAGGTATTAATGAATGTATCATTATACTAATTCATATTCAATAATATAAGGACCACGTCGTCGTCTGTGTTAAATAACTTTAAACTGAAATCAACTTAAATTTATACATAAAATCTCGAACATATTATTTATATTCCAAGACGGGACGAAGTTTGACGGGTCGGCTAGTTCAAAACTATATTAATATTATAGATTACGCAATAGTTTCGACACGTGTATTGGAGAAAGTAGGTTGGGCTGGGTAGGTACCTACCTACGTATATATTCATTGGGTAGGAACACGTAGAAAGCGGATTCCGATACGCGCCGACCGGCTCATAGATTGTTGCCTATGGGTAGGAACACGTAGAAAGCGGATTCCGACCCGCGCCGACCAGCTCATAGATTGTTGTCTATGGTTTCAATGCATTTAAATGGGCATGCCGGAAAGCGGGTTCCTGCTTTCTCTGTGGGTATCCCCAATCAAATGCATAGAAACATTCTTTGCGCCGGTCGGCGCGTGTCGGAATCCGCTTTCTACGTGTTCTTACCCAATGGCTTCAATGCATTTAAATGAGCATGCCGGAAAGCGGGTTCCTGCTTTTCTGTGGGTATCCCCATTCAAATGCATAGTAACATTCTTTGCGCTGGTCGGCGCGGGTCGGTATCGGCTTTCTACGTGTTCTTAGCCATACACCGCGGCACCACACCGGCCCGGCTCGCCGAATGAGATCCAACTGTCGATGGCCTGAGTCGGTATGTTTATTGTATGAAACGATGTCGTCAATAAATTAAATTTTTACAAAAATTGTTAAGAAAAGTTTGAGATGTACTGCTATGATGTATGTATTTTTTATAGAAAAATAAATTATCTAGTTGTAGCGTTTCGGCGTTTTTCGATATTTTTATAAAATTCTGAAATATAGGCACTGAAACTCGTAAATTTGTCATAAAAAAAATATTTTTCTTTATAAAAAAAGTTTGAGAAATCCTGGAACTTCTTCATTAAATTATATTTTAGATATTGTATTGTTCTATATACATACACAATTTTAGGGTTCTAGATTTTATGGTTTTCGAGATATATGGAAAAATTAAATAAAAATTCAAAGGTTGATAACCCCTGACTGAAAAAAAAATTCAACATTCTGAGTATACAAATTTTGTATGCTTAAAGTATTCAATATTTTCTGAAATTTTAGGATCTGTCCATCAAGCGAATCAAAAGTTATAAAGAGGGGACGGATACACACACATACACGTTGGAAAAGTGCCCCTCACCCCCTCCCCTCTAATTAATGATATCTTTTGAAAACGAAATAGTATAATGTGACTCTTTCTAAAGAAATCATTTTTTTGAAATTTCGATAAAACCAGTTTTAAACTTTTTAGGAGGCACTTAAAAATCATCCCTTTTTATATGTGCCCTTTTTCGTCCCTTTTAGTTAAATTTTGGAAAAATTGCCGAATACGCTAACACTCATTTCTATAGAAGAATTCATATGCCAAATCTCAAGTTCGTAGCATGTCTAGTTTCCGAGATATTCGCATACTTTGAAAAACATTCAACCCTATTTTTCACCCCCTTAGGGGTGGAATTTCCAAAAATCCTTTCTTAGTGGAAGGTTTTGTATTGAGATCTACCTGATTTCCAAATTTCACTTCTCTACGATTAGCCGTTTGGGCTGTGCGTTGATGAGTCAGTCAGTCAATCAGTCAGTCAGTCAATCAGTCAGTCAGTCAGTCAGTCAGTCAGGCACTTTCCTTTATTATTATAGATTATTACATGTAGTCCTTACTATGAATATTGATTTCAAATTTGTAATTTATACAAACATATTATCTTTGAATGTTAAAAATTCATTTCTGAAAGCTCGAAAGAAATTCGTAGAAAATGAATGTCTTGAGCAAGTGAATGAGTAGGTATATGTATTTAGGAAGCATGTTTAGTCGGGATGAACAAAGAAACTAGTGCATAACGCAATCCTGTTACCATCGATGGTGTATGGTTGTGAAACGTGAAAAATTTTATGGGATATTGAAAGGAATGAAAATATTAGGAAGGAAAGTTAATAAGTTGGAACGGTTTGGGCTTGTGGAAAGAATGGATGCGGACATAATGACAAAGAGAATTCATAAGGCTGAAGGGAGAGGTGTAAGAAAGCGTGGCTGACCGAGAATCGGACACATCGATTCCATCCTCAAGGAAGGCCTAACTTTAATATTATACATACATACATTCTCCCTTTAAGACCTCCCGCACACCGCAAGCCAGCCCGGAGGAGACAAACCCGCAGCAAACCCGACCCGCATGAAACCAACCCTCTAGCTCGATCGAATCAATCAAAACCAAAAAAGCCGGCACCACACAAATCAAGCCCGCCGCAGATCCCCCCCAAACCAACACGCAATGCAGGAGGCCTAAGCCCCACTCAGGGGCATAGGGAGGCACCAAGAGCTCTCCATTGCACTCGATGGCGTCCGAGGATTATGGTCCCTTTTCTGACCGGTTGAGATTTAAGGACGTGAGGTGGTCAACCTCACGGTCCCGATCTGATTTTTCGATTTCCTGCCTCTTACAGGATGCTCGAAAAACCAGCAAAAAGAGCAGAGGTGCTATTCTTAGCCGGCAACCCCACGGCAATATTATATTTTATATTATTTCTTATGCATTTTCACTAACACATTATTTTAACTTGACTTAAAAAAAACTGAATAACGTATGCAAAACATTTTCACTAAACTTTATACTTGATCCACAGTTTAATAAGAGTGTCACACGGCGACCCCCATTGAACACTTAAACTTGTCAAATAATGATTGTTTAAAACGAATGAACCACCAACATAACGCTGTATCTGTGGGGCTAGTACGAGTTTTATCGAAAGATTATTGCACGCTAATAAGCGCCTATAAACGTGCAAATAGTGTTCTAAAATCAAACAATCGAATCGTTCGATCATTTTTGTATGGAAAATTTCCGAAACTCTTTCGATGATCCTTTCGATATTCGATCATCGAAAACTTATACTAGGGCTAGGAGTAGGAATCGGTTATAATATCTCACCAGTTAAATGCCTTCTCATAATCATGCCCCCCCCCCCCCCGTTTGACGGATATTTTCCCCTCTAGCATGGTCCACGTGAGTGTGTAGTTGTGACGATTCTATATCATAAAATCCGTCCACACGTCATATTTTGTATTCTTGGAAATTTGACACATTTTGTAAGCATTTTGAATGATTAATCAAGGTTTTCTTATTTCTACATTAGAAAAGGGTTTAATTTCACCCATCATTTCATATTCTGGAAGGGATAGGCAGAGAGTACGGAGTTCTAGTCATCCCTATCCAGACGGAAGTTTTTTCGATTGATTCAAGAGCATTTTATAAAGTTCCGCATTTTTATTCTTTCCATCAGGCATACAAAATCCAAACCTTTGCCATTGTCAGTACCTAATCCCTTTTATATTTCTATCCAAACATCCTCTCACCTTTCACAAACCTAACTTGCATTCATCCGTAATTCTCTTTGAGCCACCCCACTCCGCCACTGATGACATTCTTAGTATTCAGGTATGTAGTTTCTGAGGTTGTAATTTCACGTTTTATGGTGTTCTGGGTTCTAATTGATCATGGTCTTGTAAGTCATATTTTGCCTAAAAATATCCTGAAACAATATGAACACAATATTGAAAGGTTTGTTTTGATTTCTTTCCTCTGTCTGGTTTTGAACCATCTTCTCAGTTTTTTATCTTACATGAGTGTGGAAATTTGCTATTTTTAAAAACCACTTAGGTTCTTTTTTGGTTTATCTTTTGGATATATTCTCATCCGTCGTATTATACTTACTGTTCGATTTCACAATCTTCTTTACATTGAATATAGTTTCCGAATTTTTGCATTCTTGATTCTAGATAGTTTTTTTCGGCAACGTTTTTTTTTCGTCAAGGCAGAAGTAGGGATAACTGTTGCAGAGGCAATACGATGGGCACAGTGCAGATTCGATTCATTCACATCTCGGACTTCTTGCAACTTCGACTTTGTTTTCGTAAGTTACTTAAGCGTCAAAATATGAAGAGTGCCGAGGTAGTCTGTTTCATTAGAATAATATGCATTGCAATAAGTCACATTTTCTTTCTTATACCTGGAGGTAGCCAGGAATAAAGTTTTTTTTTTTTTTTTTAAATGAATCTGTGCTCACTCAAAGTGAACACAAATACACTCCTTGACTCTTTCACAGTAAGCTACCGAAAGCTTGTGTCGTGAAAGAGGAAGATGGTCGGCACCTGGGATCGAACCACGACGTCCGCAGTACGAAAGCCGACGTTGTAACCGCTGGGTCACCAACCACTTCTGATTTGAGTTGGCATGGAAATAATTATTCTTAGTATTGCTTTTTCCTTGCTTTGTTAGTAGTAGCACTTTTTTGCTTATTGCGCGCGTATTCAAAGAATAAAGATCTATTAGTACGATTTTCTCGAATTTTTACTTGCCTTGTTCGCCATGTGAACTGTCCACCAAGAATCTACCGTACAGTCGTGCCTGCCACGGGTCGCACCACCTCGTCATGAAAACTAACGCGACTGTTATAATATTATCCACGAGTTCTTCAGCTGTACCAACCCCGTTCCAGCGTACAATATACACCCCCTATGCCGGAGATTGATTGATGAGCGTCCATGTAAGTTTTACTAAAACCTTCGTGTATTAGTTTTGTAGGGATGATGCCGTATACTACCCCTTTCGTTCTTTTTTTCCAGTGTAAACATTCTTCGTGTTATGATGTTTTTTATAATAGTATGAAGCGTTTTTCAGACAATAGAGGAATCTTAAAAGTGAAAATTTGAATTCGTTAATTGATGTGATAGTATGAATGAAAGACTCTGAAAAAATATTATTCACATCTCCAATATGACTATTCGGGACAGTTTCTTGCACTTGTGAGTGAGTTTACTGATCAAATACCTAATAATCACGATGAATCCTCATTGCCTCTTTTAACTGTCTACTTAAGACTAATTTAATTCTCCCTTTGGTGCCGGTCTTTTCAACAGGTCTTTTCAACGTTGGTCACAATTCGGCAAAAATATCTCCCAGTCTTGTGATATGAAACAGCTTCCATTTATCTACTTCAAAGGCCAATTGAATTTCCCAGATTGGGGAGTCAGGACGTTTTTGAAGTTCACCAGTTCCCCATCGTGCCAAAATTTTAGTATTAATAGTTATAAATATCAGGTTTTTAGGGTCCTCTAATCTTTGCATTTCAATGATGCGGTTTTTGATTTATTCTCTCACAATTATTTTGAACTGGTGAGGTTTTTTTACCGACCCTTCTTTTATAAAGTCCCTCTTAAAACCCTTATTAAGCAGCGAAAGAGACTTGAGACCATGGAAAATTTTTCAGAACAGCCTGGTATTTGGAAGTCTTCTTTCGAGTCCAAAGTTGGAAGATTTTAACAAAGCACATCAAGTCGGTATGAACTCTAAATTTGGCTTTTATGTCTTTCTTAAAAGACTTTAAATTCTTTTAAACAGAGCGTTTTTCAAAAAAAAAAAAAAAAAATTCTTCCTTTGCTTCCAAGGAAAAACAATAATATATTTCTCGATAAAGCGGTCTCTGTTAGTTCATAATATAATACTAGCGTTGCCCCCATGATTTCCATAAGGGACTCTGAATACGCCAGCGATATGAATGTGTATAATTTATAATGTAGCTAAATACTTAAGGCACGATAGTCAAGCACCATCTATTACGCTTAATGTCGGAAGTTCCAAACACCTCTTTTGCACATCACACAGCGTACATCCGCAAGATGGATTTAGCAGCAGACGTAGCACCTCCGACCTTAGATAGACAGCGTGCTATACACGATAGAAATCATCCCCCCCCCACCCTTCGTTTTATATCATATAATGTAATATCACTATGTTAATCGGTTTAGAACCTCCATGAGGAACATTGTATATTTTAATTTCATCCAATATTATTTCATCGAACGTATAGTAGTCGAGTGCTTCATAGATATCGTATTAGACCGAATATAACGCGTTTTTGTTTCGAACATTTCGCGTTAAATTCGGGGTTTTGGGCGCAAGTCTTACAGATAGGTAGGTAGGTACCTAAATTATTCCGCCCGTTCAAACAAAACATTATTTTATTTCACTATATGAGGCGTTAGTCTTACTGAATGATTTTCACATAGCTATATTATTATACATTTTTTTTACCTGATTCAAATAATGTTATTATTTTTTAATGGAATACTTATTTTTAAATTTTTTAAGAATATTTAGCACTTGACTCGAGTTTCGACTATTTGAGTTCCTAGGGTGCGTCATATGACACGTCACGAAGGATATTGTGACCGACCTTGGTAGCATGGTTGTACTGGCGTGGTCTTCAGATCACGAGGTCCCGGGTTCGATTCCCGGTCGGGTAAGAGTTATTCACTTGAAATTTCTACGCGGGGTTTGGCCTGTCTCCGATTGGACGGGACCGGTTGACTGGAAAAAATTGCCTAAGGCAATATGTTCACTGTTTTTTGTCGATAAGGACACCACATATATCATGTTTTACACTGAAAAATTCACAAATTTTTATAGCAGTACCATATTTCTATTCGGTTCAAGAAGAAAACTTTTTAAAGAAATTTTGAAATGAAAGCCGGAGAAATTACATTGCAAATATTTTTCAAACCCCTAACATACCTATATCCAACAAAAAAAAAACTGAGCAAAAACAGACTGAGATGAACTGCGCTTGTGTAGGTATATAATACGATAATTCTGAGACAAAACCCAAGGAAGATAGAGGATGGGCGAGCTGAGACTGAAGTGGAATCATAATGTTTCGTGAGATCGAAAGAAAGAGATCGTGAGGATATAAAAAAGGAGGAAAATGGCCTAGAGAAGAAGAGAACTAGAAATGCATTTTGCAGAAGGCCAAGACTTCACTTTAGCTGTAGAACTATTAAATAAGAAGAAGAGTTACTTATTTTTTTGTTTTGTTTTATAAATTGGATCTTATGTACGTATAATTCAATTTTGAAAATAGTAGATGGCTGTAAAAAAAAATATTTTTCATCCCATTTACAAGTTTTAAGGGTTTGTAGCTATGTGCAAGCCTTTTCGTGACTTTTGTAAGGTATAAGATGAGGGTAGGAATTTATTCCAGAATTTCAAGGAAAGGTGTGTGGGTGTGATAAGATAATATTTCTTTACTAACTTCAGGTAAAGAAAAGTATACAGCGTATTTCTGCGGACGAATATCTGTTTTTTTTAATGCTCTTATTTTTTCATTCTGATAATGCTTTTGAATATTGGCATACTCTCTCAGGAGTGGATTGCCACATTGAAAAGAAGGAGAAGAAGACGATTTTGATAATGAGTAAATGATTCTGATTTTTCATCTTCTTAATACTTCTACCCATCTTAAAAACAGAATTGAAATCATTTTAAGTATATAACGGATAATTATTTGTACTGTGGGGCTAGTACGAGTTTTATCGAAAGCTAATTGCACGCAAATAAGCGCTTATTAGCGTGTAATTAGAGTTCTCAAATCAAACGATCGAATCATTCGATCATTTTAGTATGAATTTTTTTTGAAACTCTTTCGATGATCGTTTCGATATTCGATCATCGAAAACTTATACTAGGGCTACAGTATATGCTTTCACAACGGATTGATAAAACGTGGTAAGTCACATTTTAAAAATCCAAATCCAAACAGAATATTATTTTCATTGAATTTGTTTGGATAAGCTTACATTTAGCGATGTCAATAATTCTCCCATTATACCAACAGGACCCCGTTGACCTCACAAACTTTATCATAGTTTATTAATGTTACTTTATGCATGACTGCAAAAGAAAGTGTAGAGGTGAGTGCTTGTTGCCTCCCTTTCTTTGTAAGTAGGGCTCCTGCATCCACCCACATGTCATATCAAATAGTCGGATATTATCTCAAGCTACAAATAGAAGTGTTAGTGATTTTATAGAAATTTTCGAATCAACAAAAAATAATATAGTCGTTCCACGAGTTGCAGAACACCCTGTGTGAACCCTGGTCAGAGATAATAAGAAAATATTTATCAAGATAAAAAGTTCCACGCAAAAATAAAACTCTTGAAAAATTAACAAACTGTTCTTTGAAATAATTATTTTCTTCTATTTAAATAATTAACGTTAATTGTTATGTAGGTAGGGTTCTCGGGAGTAAGTTTATTACACAACTTACAGAAATGTTTAGATATTTTCCTCTTTGGTTATATACCTACCTCACTCTTTGCCAACACCGCTGTCAATCATGTTTATAAAATAAGTACTAGTTTGTGTGCAGTATTCAGTAAACTGTTCGCCAAATAATATGAATGTTTAATCTCATACTGATTGATAAAAAAATATGGTCACCCTACTACTTATGTTAATATAGCGAGAGATATGCTCTGATTTCCTAGAAAAGCAGTGCCATCATATAAAGGACGCATTACAGTTGGGCAATAGTGTCAATTTGAACGTTGTCTATATTGTAATTCAAAATGCCGTGGTTTTTCAGAGAGCGGTGGTTCACACCGTAGGTATTTTTACTGTCTTCTCTGTGCATCCGTAATATAGCTGCTACACGAAGGATCCATTTTTTCTAGCAAATAGGAGCATTAAGTACCGTCAGTCAGTGAAAGACCGTTAATGTACCAACTTATTTGTTAATTAAATTATTTTTATATTTTTTATTTATAACAAACTAGCTTTCCCGACAGACGTTGTCCTGTGGTTCTATCCCGAAGTGGCCCGTTAATATGTACATGATGTGCACTGCGCCCCCGTTAAACAATACAAAATTAATCCGATTAGATAAGCTAATAAAATAATAACATTAAACTGTTTCTAAAACATCCCTATTTCATTCGTATTCAAAGCTCTGGCGGGAACAACTTGAGAAAAATGCGCTCGCGCACACACCCTACCTCGCCTATTACCAACACGAATATGCCCGATAATATTGTTGACTTTGTATGAAAATTTTCTAAAACTATCGAAACGGTGCGGTGGAGTAAGTGGGATGGGCTACTGTAAGAGCGTATGCGAGAAAGAGAGGGAACTACCCGCGATGTCGTGGGCGCGTCCCAGTAACCTTTCCATACAAACTTAAATATTGTATTTTACATAATTTGTTATCAGTTTTTTTTACTTTTTATTAGTTATTCTGTTATCCGAAGCGGAGAAGAAACCAATAAATCAAACATCAGAATAATCTGTTGAGCCAATCTCGAGTTATAAGTGTTCGCACTAACCCGACTTTAATTTATATAGTAGATTGTTTGCTCTAGTAATATTTCCGAAATTCAATAGCTGATGTTGTTGATGTCCATTCGAGAGAACTTTATTGCCAAAAAAATTTTCTGCGATAGATTAGCCCCGTTCGTAGCTGAGCGGTTGTGTCAAAACACCTCATTCGTGAGGCGAGGTTCGAATCCTCAGCTAGGCAGTCGGGGAATAACGAATCAAACTACGTGATGGTGTGAATGTTGTATGCGTTAAATAATTGAATACAACTCAGCCATTAATGATGAAAGTCGTAAGCCCTAATGGTACAATTAAAAAAATAATAATAAATTAAAAAAAAATAGTAGGTATCCATAAAAATTGTCGTATCTGCTTATTATAAATTCAACATTTAATATTCAAAGTTGATAAAATGCGCTAATATTTCAAAATATTTTACGTTTGCTATACTAAAAATCACTGCATCGTAGAATTTATTGTCTACGTGAATAATTATTTCAAATTACGTAAGACTTCCGAAAAAAACAAAACTCCAAGACAAATGAAGTGGCAAAGGACCTTCAGAGTGAAAAATAAAAACAAAAAAAACGGGCCGAAAGAGAGAGAAGAGTTTACAACTAATATTTTATCTCTTTCGCTATATTTTTTTAAAGCGGGCCATTCTGCTGGGAGGTAATTTCACATTTTCTTTAGCGCCTAGATATCCCCTGCAATTTCTTTTATTTTTATTATACATTTTTTCTCTCGCCTAAATTTTCGAAGAATGTCTCAGAGACTAAATTATTTCGCGTAATAGCCCTTTCTAATTTGTCCATTTGCTCTTCTCTCCGAGGGATTCTACATTCTTACCTTTTCTACTACCTAATTCAACTACGCACGCTTTTTTCCATTTAAGTAAACAAATATCTTCAAATCGTACTATTTTTTTCTTCTGATTCATAGCGAAGCAAAATATTACCTTCTTCTTCTTAATTTAGGCCTTGTGGCCTGTAATACAAGAAGTGGGATTTACCTCCTGTGAAGTCTACTCCCAACTGTCCTTAAACCTCTTTTGTGGTCTGCCTGGGAGCCGTCTTCCATAGGGTTGGCCATGCAATGCCTGGGAGAGTCCATTCTCCTCACATGGGCATACCAGAACCTTCTTCGTTGCCTTCCCCATCTGACTATATCCTCGACCCCGCATATTTCCCGTACCCTCGTATTCCTTTCTCTATCTCTGAGGGTCTTCCCGGATATGCTCTTGAGAGTTTTCATTTCTGAAAATCCGAAAAGAGAACAAAATGAATTGACTTGCATAAATCGCCAGGTAAGCTTCTCAACCAAGTTTTGTGTGTTCAGACTCGTTTTAGTACTTACTGAGTTACTCGCCAGTAGAATATTCGCCTAATGTGAACTTATTTATTTACGGCCGGTTTTAATAACCTATCTATCTCCTATCTATAGTTAAAAATCTATCTATCTTTACACTTTGGTGTTTCAATAAACAATGGATAGATAGAATTTCTATCTAAACTTTCTATCTATCTTTCAGGATTGTCCTTGACCAGTTTTTGAAAGATGAATATAAGACAGGACCGCGACACGCTCATATTACTAGATTTAAATTAAATGAAGGATATATAGTACCAAAATATAATAATAAATACGGTAAGAGAACTTTAGAATATAATGTGCCTAAATTGCTTAATATGATGCCGACATCTATTAAGAAATGTGGTAGTAAAAGTGCAACAAAAAGACTTGTCAAGGAATGGCTCTTGAAATGTGGATTTGTTTATAATTGAAAAATCTGTAAATAATTATGAATAATATTATGTTTGCTGCTGTTGGTTAGGTTTTAAGTTACTATTTCTTATTATTGTTTTTATTTCTGTAGAAGAACGCGCCGACAAATCCATTTGTATGGATTTGGCGCGACTTCATTATTGTACCTTAACTTTGTAATAATTAGTTTTTGATCTAATAAATAAAAAATAAAAAAATTATATGATTTGTATAGAAATCGGCGATAAAGCGTTTCAATAACGTATCTCTAGTAGCTTGTAACATTTCGACGCCCCAATACTATACGGAGACAAGTCGAAAAAGTCCATTTTGAGTAAAACGCATTTGAAGATTTTGAACAAAGTATTTCTTTGATATCTTTAAAGAAAATAAATAAATTTTGTATATTATCTTGCCATGTTGCGAGAAATATTGTTATTTTTATAAAAAACATAAATTTAGTTTATTAAAATGTTTTATAAATATCTAAATATTTAAAAATACAAAGGTATTTCGACTTAATTTTAACGAAAATCTGTCACCCGGAAATTTTTCAAATTCTATACGGAGACATTTGATTTGTCTCTATATAAAATTGAACTTTTTGTGAATTAGTAGTGATTATTAGTACGAATTCTGTGTTCATAACAGTGGGTTGGATTTTTTTAACGGTCGAAAATTTAATTTAAGAAGTTTTATATTTTATAGAAAGGTTAATAATCTTAAAATGGATACGAGAATTCGCAAAATTAAGATGATGGTGGAAAGTATTAAGAGCTCAAGAGTCCCAGAATCGCAGATTAGTGAGTTTTAAGCAATTATTTGAAAAAATATAACCTAAAAATTGTTGACATAATATAACAAACAACAACAACACTCTTTTACACCCCACTCAAGGGCATAGGGAGGCAACAAGAGCTCTCCATTGCGCTCGATCCTGCGCAATGTTTATGACCTCCTCCCACACGATGTCCCTCAGCTCTGCTTCGAAGGAGCGGAACACAGTGTGAGAGGGTCTTCCTCGTCTTCGGGACCCTGATGGGAGGAAGAACAGCGCTATCCTCGGCCAACTGTCATTCGGCATCCTTAACACATGTCCCAGCCAAGTATATCTCCTCCCCACAAGTGTAGAGGTGATGGGCTCAAGCTGGGTGCGCCGGCGTATAGCGTCGTTTGTGATACGGTGGTACCATCTTACGCGCAGAATTCTCTTTAGGAACCTTTCAAAGGCTGAGACTTTTTGTGCCTGGGATTTGGTCAGGTGTCAGGACTCACACCCAACTGTTTGATGCGTGTGTATTGCCAAGATAATGGGGAACATACACGCACAAACAGTTTACATTTCGTCTCGACACTAAACGCCGACGCTTTCCAAATCTTGGTCATGTTTTTAAAGACGCCACTTGCCATTCCGATACGTATCGGGAGCTCAGCCCCGAGCTCACTAGAGGTGGTAATGGTTGGTCCCAGGTATTTAAATTTATCCACCCGGGAGACCTGGTGACCGTCGATGGTTATCGGTAGCTGTTTATCGGGGCAAGCATTATTCGTCATGAGCTCCATCTTACTGGCGTTGACTCGAAGACCAAGGCGTGCTGTTTCGTCGCAGAGTCTTGAAACACTGCGCTGTAATTCCTCCAATGTCGTACTGAACAACGCTAGGTCGTCCGCGTACTCCAGATCGCACAGTTCGCCCATTAGACCATCTCTCTGTGTTATCGGTATACCTCTTGCTCCTTGCATGGACTTTCTCAAGAGGAAGTCCATAACAATAATAAATATAAATGGAGCCAGTACGCAGCCCTGTCTGACTCCCGTGGTGATCCTGAAAGCTTCAGTAGGACCACCTGGCGTTTTGACGCTACACTCGGAGTCTTCATACAGGGACTGCACCATTTTAACTATCTTCGGAGGTATACCGTACAGAGCTAAAATTTTCCATATCGATGGTCTATGTGGGCTGTCGAAAGCAGCTTTTGGACACCTCTCCTCTTCACACGCCATTTTAAATATATCTAGAAGTGGTTGGTACTCCCTCCATCTCCCTTTAATTAGTTCGGGGGCAGTGACAGTGGCTCCACGAGAGTTTCGTATTGATTTCACAGGTTTTTTTTTACCTCTTCTCCCGACCTCTCGAGTGATTTCGAAGAGTGTCCTTGAGTCATTTCTGAGTGCAGCAGACTGTGCTCGCCGTATCTGAGAATCTAGATGTCTTCTTTTATCTGTTCCTACAGAGTGTCTTAGCCTTCTGGTGATCTTCGATAAGACTTCAGGACCCATCGGACATCCATATTGGCCTCTTTTTATTCTTATAGCCGACAGAAGAACGTGCGGATTCCATAACCGCGTCGCGAAACCTAGTCCAGGCTGACTCAATTGGAGCAGCTCTGGGTGGATCCTGGAAGGGGGCAAACCTTGTGCGTATCTCAGCCTCGCACGTATGACGACACTGAGCACTCTCTAACCTGCGTATGTCCAGTGGGCGAGGAGCAGACGATCTTAGCTGGAAATTGTGAAATTTGAATCAGAACGAGCCCACAAGGAGTTCGTGATCCGTGTCCATGTCTGCTCCCCGGTAGGTGCGGACATCCCGCAGGTCAGTTTGGTTGCTAGTCCTTACCACAAGATGGTCTATCTGGCTTTTCGTTCTTCTGTCGGGCGAGGTGTATTTATGGATATCCTTGTGGGGAAGAGAGTTCCCCCTATTAAGAGTCCATGGAGCATGGCGAAACCAATGAGACGGCTTCCGTTATCGTTCATCACTCCTAAGCAATGCTTTTCCATGACGCCTGGTCCATTCTGGGGATCGTTGTCAACCTTGGCATTAAAGTCCCCCAAACTATTAGGCGATGGCGCCTCGGAACATGGGACACAACTACATCCAGACTGCCATAGAAACAGTCCTTAGCAGCCGCGTCCCCCACCCTCAGTGGGAGCATAGCATGGAAGGATCGTCAGTGTTTCGCCACTCATCTTAAAGGACGCATTCATCAGGCGGTCAGAAACAGGTTCCCAACCAAGAAGGCGAGAGAAGGCAATTTACTTAAAAGTAGAGCAATGCCACGCATCCGTGCAGTCCGGTGGCCAGAGTCAAGCATGACATAATTGCCAGCATCACTCTGCCCCGAGCCTGGGATGCGTGCCTCACTCAGTCTCAGGATATCTAGTCCATAATCTCCCGCCAACTTGGCAACAACAAGCTCCCCGCCCGCCCTCAGAGTGCGGACATTCAGAGTCCCGATTTTTAAGCTCTTGTTCCTAAATCAAGCCGTGGTCAACAAAGGCCCACCTGATGGAGTCAAGGCGTCCGAGGCTTAATTCTGTTGCCTTTTCTGACCGATTGTTCTAAGGACGTGAGATGGTCAACCCCACGGTCTCGATCTGATTTTTCGATTTCCTGCCTCTTACAGGATGCTCAAAAAACCAGCAAAAAGAGAAAGGTGTTATTCTTAGCCGACAACCCCACGGCAAATTGATGATGATGACATTAAACATTCGATAAATTTTATTTACTTATAGTATCCAATACAATTTTCTCCGATAATCAATATCTTGTGCTAATTTTCAAATACCAATATGTATAAGTTTTTCATGTACCTAATAAAATAAATATCCAAAAATATCTTAATCTTGCAGAGGAGTCAACCAGTCATTAATATTCACTGTAATCTGGAACCTTAATATTCACTGTAATAGGTGGATCTACGTTTTTTTTTAACAGAAAATTGGGGATTGTAAAACATGAAATAATGAAGAATATAATCAATATTACTTTTGATTTATCAACTAAACCTATACAAGAGACCTTAATATGTTGTTTAATATCATAGATATAAATTACTAGATACGGCGTTTCATATTAAAAAAGTTGTAATTATGGATAGAAACTACTATATAGTAAGTGTCAAAAATTGCAATCTAAGAGTTTATGAATTTAGAAATGTATCAAGTACTGTTTTGTCAAGTCTTTTATTAAGTTTAAAATTAAGGTTCATGATTTTATTATTGATAGAATGGTTATTTTCAAGAATACTTTTGAGTTGTCTCTCTATAGAACTAGATCTTTTCAGTTGTTGGCGGTTCTATAGGCGGACATCTAAGATGTCTGCCTATAGAACTAGAATGAAAGTTAATCATTGACAGTTCTTAAGTGAGACATTTGAGTTGTCTTCTTATTGAACTGAATGTTCAATTTTTTTTAAATAATTCCATGAAAAGACATCTTTTATAAAAAAATATTTAGGACAAATTTGACTTATCTCTCTAAAGAAATAGAAGCAGACCATCATTTGTAATCGATTTGTATCAAAAACTCAAATTTGATAATTTTTGACTTGTCTCCATATAGAATTGGGACGACGATTGTGATTACTGTTTTTTCACGCGGGTAGTTTCCATGGTAACTGACATAAATACTATCTATCTGTTGTTTGTTTATTGAAACGCGTAAATGGATAGAATATTAACTGTGGTTAATTGACGGATAGCGTTTTACTGATTACTACGGATAGGTTATTGAAACCGGCCGTTAACGTATGGCCATTTCATCACAATTTATATATAATTCAATTAATAAGTATATTTTTGTTTTTCTTGTTAAATAGTCAATATAATAAAAAATGATTAGGGCGCAGGGGAAATTTTCCTGCTTGTCAGATGGTCAAATCCAGATCTCGAATGTAGTCTTTAGCCCTGTCTGTCAGTATGGCGAAGTCCGAGAGACTACCCTCGTATCTAAGCTTTATAGATGCTTATTTTATAGATGCTAATTCACTATGAGGGGAAAATGAAACCTTTCTTTACCTAAAAATATATTTCAGTATAGCTGTGGTTGTACCACTAGGCTGAGATCGCCCTGCTAAAAAAATCTATCTGCTAACGTGATTAAAGTATCCACTGTAAAAACAATTGCAACTTGCTTTTCGGTGTTTCGGGCTACTATTATTATTTTTGGGAATACACCAAAGGCGGTGAGTGTTATGGGATCCTCGAACTCGAGGCCCGGCAAAGAGAGAGAGAAAGAGAGAGAGATTATTTTTGGGCTGTTTGATGAATTATCCACTTTCGAAACGCAAAAACTTTTATTAAGAAACTTGAAAAATAAAATGTGTGTTACTTTCTGAGTTATTCTATCTTGTTAATAAAATATATAGGATCGGGGTGTTGCGGCAAATAAAATATTACCGGATTATTCATTTTGATAGAAACGCGTTACTATTTATAGCAAAAGTTACTGGTGAATTCGCGAATAGACTTTTTCCATTTTTTTTTGCAAGTCCCAACGTAGGTACTTTAATATTTATATCGAATTACCAAGAAAATTTGTCAAGCGCAATAGGTGAACTATCCTCAAAACAACTAAATAAACAAAAAGCCATATATTATACAAGTTAAGAAGTTTTTAAAGCAACGATCATAATCTAGTTTTCGAGCCTTTTCGAAATTTATCAGAAAAACGTCTTATTACACAATACATCCGAATAAAAAACGACTTTCATGTGCTTTGTCTTTAGTTTTCGAGCTTTCGGAGTCTTCAACTTTTAAGATAGTTCAAGGAAACATAATACAACAAAATGTATCAGACTTAGGGATTTACTCCGATGATGGGCTCTTGCGACAAGCAAGGAATCCATGTTTAAGGGTATTTTTTTATTTTTGAGAATTTGCTTGAAAAGATTTTATATTATGCTGTGTGTTTCAAGATATTATAATAATTGCAAAGATGGGACGCTGCCATTACCTAACGGTATTTATTGCATTCAAGCGTATATTATTTTATTTCAAAATTATATTACATTCTCTTCTTCTCCGCCTTTTTCCGTCCATTTTTTTTATTTTTACAATACAAGTCTGATAATTTGGCGCATTGATTTTTTCGATTCCTATGATTTGGAATTTCGGGGGATTTGGGTGAATTTGACTAGATTTCAAAACAATTACTTATAAGCCCGTAGTGTTTCAAGTTTGTGTAAAAAAAAAATAACTTCTCTAAATTGAGCATTATAACAATTGATTCATAATGATTGGATCAAATACTTGGTTCATAATGTAAAAATTATTCATCTTAAATATCGATCTGTGATTCTAAACCATCCTTGAAAAACCTTTTATACATCGAACTTTTTTTATTCAAATTCATTTTATAAGAGCAGTTAGATTACAACCAATCTACACAGAAGAAATTTATAAATAAAGAATAATATACATTATAAATAATGAAACCTTAGATTCATTGCTAGAAAGCTAGGTGTTTGATCAAAGGAGAGTTGGGTGGTAAATGGATATTGATACTGCAAGGGTTGGTGTAAATAATAATGTAATACTTTTAGATTCGCTGCACCCCGATCGAGTACCTGCGGGTTCTAATGTACGAGCCAGGTACAACCCCGCAATCGATCGTTTTATCATGGAGTAATAATAATATTAACAGAATTATTATATTGATGGTAGCGCTGAACAAATTGTAACCGTCGATCCAAATAAATGGGTTGTTTTTGTAAAAGTCCAGCTTAAGAAATTTAGAAATCATTGGAATGTAAAAATTAATTTTGCTATTCCAAATTTATAATTTGAGCATTTAATAGACATACATAAGAAAGTTAATAATTACTGTATTGAATTGTGGAAAAATGTTTTGAATATTCATTTGGACGCGATGTGTGAAAAAGTGATGAACATGAAAAATTCTTCTGCATTGGGGGATGTCAATGCCTCCTAATGCTCTGAAGTGGAAGAAAAAGGAGGAAAAAAATAATGGACCAATTTTTAAGAGAAAAAAACTGCCACTTTCTATGTCCATCAAAAAAAATTCTATGTAAAAATGGTTATTTTTATTGCCTTCTCAAGAAAAAAATATCATTAATAATTTTTGATAAATTATGAAAATGTTTTAAATACCTTTATCTTATTGTATAAGTACATATTATTATTTAAATGTTTGCGTCATGCGATTAAAAAATGCCGCTAAAATGGAGCTCAGCGTTTATTTTTATGACTACCGCAGAGTATGCATATTGCATATAGATACAATCATTTGATCACAAAAATACCTAGGTTTTATGTGGTAGGTATTACGACTACATCTAGCAGTATCTCTTAAATTTTGTCGATCAATCGATGTTGTATACTGGTAACTCTCAACTGCGTTTTGCCTTACATAATAATTAATTGATGCTAACTCATTTTTATCCCTTTTAAGCTATCAATAAAAACAAATCCTTTGATGAGTAATATTGGCAGATTGCACGGTTTACAATCTATAGAAAAAATAAATAAAATGCATTTTTTATCGGTTTCGAATCTTTGCCATAGCATCAGCAGCTATAAAGTATGTAGGTACCTAACTGTTTAACAATTTTCTATGATATCGTATCTCTCCATACAGCAGATAGAACATGCATTAAAGCATTATTATTAACATCGTATGTTTAATATCTTCTCCTCGTTTTATACAATATTATTATGTCCGATACGTACAAACTTACATCTGTTCTAATAAATATAAAACCAGCACCAGTTATAGCGCCCTCGTTCTCCACTGGGACGTCATTCTTTTCAGACGCTTAAATGCACACTAATTTTATTTTCGTTAGTGTGTGCTATTTATAGTTGTGGTGATTTGCTTTACTCTTCGGCAGGGGGATCGGACGCTTCCACGAAAAAAATATTCCTTATTATTTAACATCCTGTATTTTGCTTATTACGTAACATTTTTTTAGTGTTTTTTCAGTTTCTGTTATTCAAAAACTTGTCTCAGGCAAAATATATAATTATATAATTAGAAAAATACTTGGATAATAGTAAGTATCTAAGATCTTTGGTAATAAGCACAAAACTATCAAATTAAAATATTAATAGTGTAGATATTGCAGGTTCTTCAAATCGATAATGATGTAAATAAAGTTGGTATCTACTTTCTTATATTGGCTTGAAATCGGTATAATTTCTCAGGCAAACTTTGACTTATTATTTACCATAAATATTTTTTCTCAAATTATTTAAAATAAATCACATATTATAGATTGCGGGATGCTGATATTTGGAAATATGTAAAACAATTTTTTGAATAAAAAAACTAAATACCTACCTATTTTATATTACTTACTAGCTTTGCCGACGGACGTCCTGTGATATACCTATGAATATTTTATTCAAATTTAAAAGAATGATAATATATGTAAATGACTTTTAACCAATGTCATTTCGACCCATGCATCTGATTTAAGCCACATATTTTCCACCCGAATTCTCTCAATCGCACCAATCATAAAAAAAACTGACAGTTTGTGTCAAACGACAATTTGATTTAAAAATAAGATTTATTCACTTAGAAGCTAGAAAAAAAAATCCTTAGAAAATCTGCGTGCTAATGTCAATGTTTGTCAGGTAAGTAAATAAAAATTGTGTTTCTATAGAATTTTTCATAGAAGGCGTTGTTGTAGGTATCTAAATTCGTCCCATACTTACTTCAATGTTATGTTTTATTTTATTTGCTTTCCATTTTTCGATGTTTTATTAGTTATTCTTTTATCCGGAGCGGAGAAGAATCAAACAAACCAAAAATGATCAAAATCTGTTCATCCGACCTCGAGTGTTCGAAGTAACCCGACTTTCTTTTATATCTTTAGATTGCATTATTTCTTAACAGTCTGTAAGATAATGGTAGGTAGGTTCCTCTACAATTCTTTGCCCTCGCTGTCTCCGTGGTCCGTATAATCTGGGGGTTTGTTCTCCACATCGATGCTTGAGAAATAAAGAGCGATTCTCCACAAACAACAACCAGCAGGAAAACCGTAATTTGATTTATATCTTGACATTAATTTGCGATTTTTTGTCGTTATTTCTCTTCGTTGTCACACAGCGACCTCGCTAACTCAAGGCACTTTATACGAGGGGAAGAATGTCAAGAAAGACCTCTACGCCAGATGGATTTGCGACAAGATATACATTTTCTACTAAGGGGCTACTCTAGAAAATCAATCCTCATTTACCTACTTTTTCACAACATAACCTTTGCTTTCCGTGAATGATGTGTATCCTCATTGGGTGAAGCCAGATCTATTAAAAACTAGCTTTCCCGACAGACGTTGTGCTGTGGACCCTTGGCCTAACCATAGGCGGCCCGTTCATTGTGCACTGCACCTCCAGAAACAAAAATAAACTAAGTAAATAATAACATTAAAATGTTAATTCTAAAACGACCATATTTCATTCGTATTCAAAGCTCAGACGGGATCAACGCGAGAATATAATAATTGAATGCGCGCAGCAATTTGGTTGACTTTGTATGAAAAAATTCTATGACGCCAGAAACAGTGGAGTAAGTGAAATTGGCTACTATAAGAATGGACAATAATTATTACGTATGCGAGAATGAGAGGGTGCAGGTGCAGAAGACAATATTTTTTTTCAAAGATGGCGTCGTATGAAATTCGTCCCATACTAACTTTAATATCGCATTTAGTATTATTTCTTATCCATTTTTTTTCAACTTTTTATTAGTAATTCTGTTAGCCGGAGTGTAGAGGAATCCAATAAATCACACATCGGAGGAATCTGTTTAGCCAATCTCGAGTTATAAGTGTTCGCACTAACCCGACTTTAATAACATGTTCGAAAAGAAATCTTCAAATTACAATGAAATAACTGGTTGTCAAACCACAAAAAATATATGATTTTGTGTTTTAATTTATAAGTGAGATAATTTTAATTCAAATTTGTACCTACATTATGTAGATATGAGAAAGTTCTCAAATAAAAAAAATAGAATGGCGAAGAAATTATCTGTAGCACTTCGTTAAGCGTTTATCTTCCTGTATGTTTATCTATTTCTGCACAAAAATGTATCATTTTTATTGTATTATTATTATTTTGTTTCTGGAGAATTCTCCTGTATTATTGAAAGCTTCCCGTATCATGAGATTAGGTACACCTCCGCACAAATGTTACATACAAAAAACATAAAAAATAACATTATTATTATTGTTTGTTGTATATTATTTTTGTACAAACATCTCACATAATAATCATAATAAAACGATACATCCAGACCCTTGATTTATTTAGATTTTAACGATTCAACTCAAGGAAAATATAATGAATTGCTCCGAAAGTAGGTACTTTCTCGTTTCTGTGTTGTTCTAATGGTCTAACTAGGTATATAAAAAATATTTTTATTTCTTCGAAGAAACATTGTCACAATTAGTAGATATCATTTGAAAAAAAAAACTGAAAAAAACTAGCTTTCCCGACAAACGCTGTCCTGTCTTTGGTAGGAATATTGTGTTCGAATTTCTGTTTTATCATTTTTAAATAATTCTTTCAAAACCGATTCAAAGTTGTTAGAATTCAAATTTGAAAAAAGAACTAGCCATTCTTTTATTAAATTAAGTGACACGATTTTCTGAAATACTATGAACGAACTAAGTTGATACTCATCATTTATGAAGCGGTTCCGTTGCGGAGCTTCGAACTGATGGTCCTCAGTTTCCAAAAAGCCTTAAAAACCCAAAAAGCCCCACATAGTGTGAAGAGGGTGGAAAGGTGTTAAAAAGATTTTGAACAATTTTTTTTTTAGATTAAAATTTTTAAAAACTTATGCCAGTAAAGCATTGGTGATAATGGTAGCTCTTAATATTTTTGTGATTCAGTATAAAAAAAAAAAACTATATTTTCTTCAATTTAGCAACGTAGATACTTTTGGGACATCATAATATACAAACATTTATTGCAAAATGTAAGGTGAGAGTACATGTAGGTAAGTGTATGGTTGTCTTCGTCTGTGTATGGAGTTATCTCAGTCACGCAGTGGAGACCATTCCAAGATTCATTTGGTATTTTCTTCAGGGACGTTA
This sequence comes from Mystacides longicornis, assembly GCA_963576905.1. Taxonomy (NCBI): domain Eukaryota; kingdom Metazoa; phylum Arthropoda; class Insecta; order Trichoptera; family Leptoceridae; genus Mystacides; species Mystacides longicornis. The sequence continues at coordinate 2,160,317 of OY756433.1, read as the reverse complement.
TTCAGAGAGCTGACGGCACAATGGACCCTGATTGGTCAACAAGCATGCACTGCCTGCCAATGAGAAAACACGAAATTCTCCGACGATTTTAAAATGTATTAAGAACGTTTTATTATTACCTTTTCTATAGACTATTCACTAAGGTTTGTATTTCAATGGAATTTATTCGATATTTATATTCAAATTTTCAAAAATGTTGGAATTTTTTTTTGTCAAATTAGCTATTCTTGTTCAACCAGACTCAGAAGACACAAAATGTCTTGAGCTACCAAAGTATTTTATCACAATTTTAGTAAGACAGCAAAAATTCACTTAAATAATTTTTGCAAAAAATTTTAAGCCTATAATTCATATTATAATATGTCTCAGGCAACATGTTATCATAAAAAATATAACAATGGGTTAGGTTCATCTGTATCTGCTTGTTTTTCGGTATAACATTTTAACCGTGCGGGGAAAATTTTTCACTCTTTTATCATTATTAATTGCCTGTAAGTCGATAGTTGCAATGACAACTTGATCACACGTTCCTATAATATACAACTGTTGCTATGGTAAGAAATGTTAAATTATCCGCAGTCATCAATGTGGTACTGTAAAATTGGGACCTTCAAACAATCAAACAGGTTTTACTACTAATATTCAATAGTACACCTTATTGTATGTTTATTATTTTGTGAAGCTTAAAAAACGAAAAGAGTTTGAAACCTGAAAAACGCGATGAATTTGATGTACTCTCTACCTGCCTCTCACGGGATGTGAATATACGGAAATATATTTTTTCTTATTTTTAAAATTCAGGCATCAGTTAAAATGACACTATTTCGTTGCATTTATTTTACTTTATCAATAGTTCGAGTGGAAAGAAGACTAGTAAAATTAAGGTAGATTTCTCCATCATTGACTCAAAATATAATTTTAAAAATTGCTTGAAAATTCAAAAGACAATGCTGTTTTTAATCCAATATATAAATTCCTTACGGCGAGCGGTAACCATATTATAAAAGATACATCCTTGTATATTGAGTTTTATTGTTAGGTACTTTTGTATGTTCAAACATCTTTTGTCTATGGTCGAGAATAAAAACAAACAACGGACAATTTGATTCCATATCCTTTGCTTCAGAATGGAAATCTATCAAGTGAAATTCTATAAAGACCTCTTTTAAAGAATTCTTTGTGTGTGCCGTTATCTTTGCGGAGTTTTTAGTAACGTAGGTACCTATCTAACGAACTTTACGTGTTTTCGTATTTGAATAATATAGGGAAAATAATTACATATTTAAAAATAACCACATATAAATAAATTTATTTTTAAGAATTTAACATAGTTAATGGTAGATAAGTTATTGCGTCAGAAAGTTGATTGGTAGATTGAAATATTTCGTACAAATAACTTGAATTACTCGAAAATTAGTACAGCACCTACCCGTATTCTTAGTTTTATCGAAAGGTAGTCACGGAAATAAAGTGAGTATTACACGATACATTTTGTACCTATATTTCTAGAAACAAAAGCGATTCTCGCGTACGATAGGCACGTAGGTATACCTACACGTTTTCAATACAAAATGTATCATGTTACTCACTCAACTTCCGATTAAACTAAGAATAGTGTACAGTGATAAAAAAAACTTGACAGGTATTCAGGGGCCACGTCCATATCCAGTAGCCAAGGGTAACGTTGAAATAATTAAGATTGCGACATGTTTTTATTTTTTTTATATGTAGGTAGGTATGGGTTATCACAACCGTAGGTACCTACTCATAATAATTTATGAGATCAACTTTTGAGTTACAACTGCCTATAGCCTTTTCAAAATTTTATGTTAATAACTTATCGGGGATTTGAAAATGAAAATAGAGTAAAGGTGAACAATGAACATTATAATTATAATTTATTCTCTGTCTTACGCGGGGCAGTAAAACTCGATCCGCTTGTGGTGCATTCTTCTGTATCAGCCGTCCTTCCACTGCTGTATGTGGACCTCTTCTAAAGTTTTCCACCTTTTTCTGTTGCTGTGCTGTTTTTTGACCAGTTTTTACCAGGTGCATTATTTCTTATATTATTTTGATAAACATTTGAAATATCTTCCCCACCTTCCATGATATCCTTCACATCATTTAAATCACAATACATGTTGTTATCTATATAGAAAAATTAGGTTTTTAAGAAAATTTGTATACTTTTTGGGCCATCACATCTTACATAAAAAGTGTACTTACACGTATTACGCAGTACACTGACTATGTGCTACATTTGTAAATGGATAAAAATAACGATTAATAATAATTATAGATAACTAGCTGACCCTCCCGGCGAACTTCGACCTAATCCAGAATCAAAAAAAATTTACTCTTGGTTTATGAAATATTTGTTACATTATTTAACCTTTTCTACTTGTAACTACCCTCCAAGGAGTGGCATTGAAGTCATACTCCGCTTAAACCTTCCCGGACATTAGTAGAACAGATCACCAAAGTTTTATTGAAATACATTCACTGGTCTTTGAATCTATCGAGTACACACACATACCCAAACATTCTGTTTTATACAGTAAACTTTCGGGTTTTATTTTGACGTAGAATAATAGTTAAGCTGTGTACTTTGCAAAATGTTGTATAGACAATAATTATTCACAGATTCTGCGTATGACCTAGTGTTAATAAAATAACTAACCAGCTAATAGGTCAAGGTTTATCTTATTGTTAAAATGCGTGTGTTCGTGTATGCACCTATGCAAGTTACTTACATAATATCACAAAGATTTCCAAACGTTTGAATATTCATAAACATTTAACGTTAAAATTGAACACGTAGCTAGTAGGTACCTACCTACAATGTTAACAACAATCTTTATATATAAGTTTCCTCTGAAGGATTGTGTGTTATGTAACACGGAACAGCTAAAACACAATATGCTGATGGTATGAGTTGACATGATAATGTTCCTGTAGGAGCGAAGGTGGCTGGTAGAGAGCGTCCCGACACTCCCGCTCGAGATAAATCCCACTTTCTCTGGATTCCGTGATGTCATTGTAATATATCATTATTTCACAATAATAATAATATTATGATGAAGAAAGAGAAGAAGAAGAAAAAAAATCCGTCTGAAATACAACAAACGAGTTTGTGTTATAATGTCGTACCGGTGTGTTGTCGCTTTTATACGCCTATCACACTGACAGGGAGCGCTCAACAAATTGTGGAATATTATTGGTCAGGATTCAAATTATTGAGTGTTCCATGTTCCATGCATTCAAAAAGGCATCGATAGGGACAACAACTATGCTGACAATGAGTTGGTTTTATATTTTTACCTTCGTAACTTTGCGTTTGATAGAAGAAATTATTGCTGTGGCAGATACCTATTAACTATTCTACGTATTTTTTAAATACTTTGCTAAGTTACTATGATTAATGGCACACAATCAGTCGTATTGTATTCGTTTTGAAAATATAATATACTCATAACTACCTTTGTTAAGTTTGTGGATAAGGAAATACCCTCCATACCGTGTTCCTTGTCTTAGAAACAGAGCAGAGGGATTTGGAGTGTAAGGAGATCATTGGCATTGCCAAAAGTCGATAACAGTGGAGATTTTTTTCGCCCAAGTTTGGTGGACACAAACTAAAGAGAAAGTTGTTTTTTTTTTATTGTTATGATTTTCACAGATTTTTTGGATCTTGGTATAGAAGAAAAATTAGAAAAACAGTGATTTTCGTGAAATTGCTAGTAGACTTAAGTTCCAAAATAAAGCAGTATTGAGTACCTAGTTAAAATAACATGTTTGTAAAAACAAAAATGATTGGGCCAGCCCTGCTTCTAAAACATAACACAAGGTAGTTTCGTAGTAGAAAATTATGTTGAAAAAAAAAACTAAGTCGTGTATCACGGCGTTGTTGTCTAGATATAAACAATACTTGAAAAACGAATAACCGTTTATTTTCAAATAAGGAACACAAACTCTTACACTACACGCCGTTCTTGAGTATGCAATAATATCACCTACGTGAATGTTAAATACAACCTATATTTGTACATATATTATTCCTACTTTACATGTTAAGACACACCCATTTCATATCAGCCGAAAGGTTCCCAACAAAATTGTAAAGATGCGTTATAAATTATTTAAGGTTCCCAGAATTTTTTATCAATGTTATCAAAATTAGCAAGTTGGGCTACGTTTTAATTTTCCTATTAATTGCAGTTCATTTAATTTTTTATTTTTATTCAGGCTTTTTTATCGGATCACTTCGAGCAAACCAAAGATTATTATTCTTCGCCATAGTGTTTTTTTTTTTAATGAATCTGTGCTCACTCAAAGTGAACACAAATACACTTTTTGACTCTTTCACAGTATGCAACTTAAAGATTGTCTCTTGAAAGAGGAAGATGGTCGGCACCTGGGATAAAACGCTGGAAAAATAAATATTTTAGCAATTTCCTGACGCTTATTTCGTGTAATTTTATCCTTTTCCAACCTTCAAAAATTTTATGGATTCTAGAATTTCCTCTACATATTTTACAAAATTAGTATGAATGAATTTTTGTTGGAGACAAGTAGAGTTAGATGATTTCTGTTTTATAAAATAAAGAATGGAATAAATGTGTAGCACTTGTTAGCGGAGGAAAACAGTTTTTAATGGGCCATCATTCAGCGTTCTGAAAACTGTCTAGAAGAATACAAGCGTTGCTAAAAAAAATTCTTGATTTTTTTATTTATTTTATTATTTTTATATCTTAGTTAAATGACTGCATCACCCAAAAATGGGTGCAAGCCAATAGATAGATAATACAAGCGTTGAACAAAATCAACGAAAGTTGAAAAAAAATCGATGAAAAACATCGGGAGCCATACGGCTGGTAATATGCGGGAACTTTGAGGCATCACGTTTGAAGAACTCATCCCCGTTCTTTAGTAGAGCGCACCACGGTGACAGCGTTTCGGATACTGACATATTTACTACCACCCGAATATACACACGGACGTGTCCTCTCCTTACCCCTTTTCCCATCTCGTTCATTCTTATAACACATTACTCCCTTTCTTGCCCCCCCCCCCTTACGCTCCCGCCTGTTGGCTGCAGGCTCGGGCTCCCTCACCTTTCCCGTGACACCTTTTTTTGGTCGTGCATCTTATGATAATTTGTGTATTTTCATTCCTTTTTTTTCGTCTGAATTTTTTTGTTTTCATTTAGTTTCATGACAAAAATTTTAAAATTTTATCACAGCACGTAGATAAAGAATCGCCTGAATAAACAATTTTTAATATTTTACGTTACGTTGGCTTGTCTTTGGGAGCAGCGTTTGTAGTTGAAAAACGTAGAACGTGTTAGTCGTTTCAGTTTGATATTAATAAAGGAATATTCAGTTTTCATAAAAAAAAAAACGTTTAAAAAATTACAAAGCTATTCGCTATAAAAACACCCAAATATGTATACTCGATTATAATAAACTATATCGCAAAGCAATAATGCATTATGCACCACCTGGTCTTTGAGATGCCTATATGAAGGTACATAGTGTATATAAGCCTTTGATTGTTTCTTTCAGACAATTGGTCCGGTCCAACCTGAGTCAGGATGCCAAATTTTATTCATTTATCTGTGTTGTGGGTAGGTATTAGCCTCCTCAAGCACTCCTGGGGCCGAAGTCAAGTGCAATCAAATGACCACCAACGGTATCGGTCGGTTGGTGTCCCCATGGTAACAAAGTTAAAAGCTGTTGTTTGTCGATTGGTGTTCCCTTAGTAACAACGTTAGAAGCTGTCGTTTATACGCTGTTAATATGGGAACACCGACCCACCGATATCATTGGCGGACAGTTATCAAGCATTACACTTGGCTTGGGCCCCTTGCCATTCCATCCTTTCAGTCTTCAGGAATTGCTGATTCTTGTCAGCGCAATCGAGCCATTATCCTGGATCTGACAATATAACTTCCAATCAGGAGACTCATGTGAGCAACACGTACCTATCCACAAAGCTAGTTACGGAAAACAGTACTATAATAATTCTTTCAACAATGTATACAAGAAGTAATGAGACATCACAATATGTTCTGTATTTCTTACTACACCGCCTTTTCATGGATTTTTTTAAAAGCAAAGCTATTGTAGAGGAATAATTGTTTTGATTTCAAACTTATGTCCCATCGAACTTCATCCCGCATCCGAATAAAGGATGGCTATCAGATAATTCAATAAATTATAAGCAAAATTTAATCAAGTTTTTATGTCGTAATTCACATTTCATTCATGTTATATTCAAATTATTTTTTTATTCTGGGTTAGGTCGAAGGTCGACGGGCGGGTCAGCTAGTATTTTGAATAATTTATGTATAGCCCAAAACACTGTTTGACTGATCGACTAACGCCGCCTATCCAGCGTTCCCTGCAGGTGATACACATTTGGCGCTGTCTATAATGTAGTGATGCGTGAGTTCTGTTGTTTGAAACGGGCGGATACACATATACCGTCAGTTGTTTTGTCAGTTTTGTGTTAACAAAAACTTTGTGTGATTGTTCACTATAATTGTGTAACGGTAAAAAACCTGCAAATAAGTCCATCACATGCTAACGGACGACTTCTAGTAATGATATTATAATATCTGAATTTCATAGTTACAACATGAGTATAATATAAGATACGTGATGACTTATGGAATATGTTGTGCTCAATACTGTTCTTTATAAACTTTTATTAGAGTTAGTTCTTTTTATTAACTCATAGTACTCAGCTACCCGTATAGATTCGCTTCCGTTCGCTGTCATATCGAGTTTGTTTGATTTTATCCGTTTTAAAGATTCATGTGACGCTGAACTATCGGAAGGCAGGCGGGATTGTGCACCTGCATCGCACTTCCACCGTCTTCTGTGATAATATTAAATGTTTTCTCGCGAATGTATGAAACACGAAGCACCATACTGGTATCTTGTCTTGTTAATAATATTTTGTATTATGAATCATACTGTTCATAATTTTTATTCTTTATTTTCCACACACAGAATATTTTAGCTGGGAAGCTTTTGGAAATCTTAAAGATTTGCCACTAAGTTCGATAAGAATAGTCTACAAATCATGTATCTTTTCAGCCATAAAAAAGGCCACGAGAGAGAGATCTCTAACTTCTTCTTCTCTGGTTTCAATCATAAGATTGGTTTGCAGCAATTCCCTCAATTCTTCTCCTCCTTTTTTCCTGTTTTGTGCGACTCTTTCAAGATCCACATATGATTGGCATCGCACGTCCACCAACAGGTCCCCCAGGTACTCTCGCCCTGGGCGTCCCCTGGAGTTTGTCCCCTCGGTCATACCCTCCATTATGGCCTGCAAGAGGCCTTCTTGTCATATTATGTGACCGATCCATCTTGCACGCCTTTCGAGGTCCCGAGCAGGTGCCTTCCTCCTTCGACTAGTTTCGCAGGCACAGGTCTTGCATGGTCAAAGGTGACTATGAAACTTCTCGTGATCATGCAGGATCTGTGCCTGCGAAACTAGTCAGGTTATTAAATAATTTGTGAAATAACGAATTGTTTCATTTAAAACTAATTTATCTAAAAAAAATGTCTGTACTTTCATCTTCCCGATATTCTGCATTATGGTCTATATAAGGTGTCGAGATATGGACAATAAAAGCCAGAGACAAGCAGCGTATGGACAATGACGAGATTTAATTCTGAAAGTGTATGCTGAAAAAATCTTAAACGGTGAGAGGAGCTTATTTTCTTCAAAATAATCCTGGTTAGACAACAGTAAGAAACAAAGTCAACGAGAGAAAAAAGAGAGGAGTGCCTCGATGGGATGGATGGATCAGATCAAGACTTAAACCAAAGTGATGTTGCTGGTGCAGTGCCTGTAGAATTGAAAAGACAACCTCATGCACGCAGAGGCGAGGTGTGCAAAAAGTCACCTTCGGATTTTATTTGTCTTTCTCCCTCTTTATTTAGATCTAAGATCTGTTCTTTTACAGGAATTAGTCTGATTCTTGAAATTCGAATGATCGGCTTTCCCCTCATCTCTGCAGTGGTCTTCCGGATGGTCTAAGTTAATGTAAGCATTTTGCAAATGCGGTCTCTCAAGTGACGACTAATTGGGTAGTCTATACCTTTGCGGGTTTGCCTGGAATAGGGCTTCTTGTTTGTTCATTTCCATTATTCTTAGTAAGAATTTAGTCCTGGTTTAATCGTAGTTGCTTTGTTATTAGGTCTGAAGAATGCTTAGAACTTGAAATTTGATATTCTACCTCTTATACTACATTTTAGAAATTTATATAGATTTTAAGCATCGGTTATTAGTTGTTAGCACGAAATAATATGTTTTGAAGCGCGTTAGAGAGGTAATACGTCTGTTAGGGGTAGCGTCTGGGCATATTTTACAATAATAGAGCTGATATCACGGCAGTGAGAATCACACCCCCGGGGCTAAGGGATGAACACATAGTTACAAAGCTCCACCAACCCCGTGCCGTAGTGTTATCTATACGCCGACAGCTTGAGAAACAATAATATTGAAATAAGGCTAATGCGATTTGTGAATTATTATTATCTCGGAATGTTTATAATGTGTCATTAATTCGTCAAAATACTCTGCGCACCTCTCGCACTCAGCTCTGATTTCTATTCGTCTCTTCTCTTATGTACATCTACCTGGATAAATAATAATAATATATAATCTTTAGCAATAAAAACAATAAAATGACATTAGATTTGGGGCTTAACTCTGCATTTTACATCCCGATTTCATAAGACATATTTAATTTAATATTTACATAAGAGAAATAAGGTCCTTAATTGAAAGGGAAAGTCTATCAGACAATTGTCAGACCCGCACTCCTGTATGGCTCCGAATGTTGGACAATGTACAAGACCTATAATAGACAATTAGAGACACAGAAATGCGTATGCTGAGATGGTCCACTGGTGTGTCCCTAAGAGATAAGATCAAAAGTGCTCACATTCGTGGAAGCCTAGGAGTGACAGACATCAATAGTAAACTAGAGGAAAGGCAGTTGAGATGGTATGGACACATAGAACGACGACCACAGGAGCATATCGTACAACAGGCAATAAACCTGAATGTTCCACGTTCTGTGACTAGAGGGAGGCCAAAGAATTCCTGGGTGACGCAAAGGCGCGAGCAGATGCAAAGATGTGGGGTGGGAGAAGTAGTGCAGCAGAGGAGAGTCTACAGCCTGAGGACGAGGAGAGCTGACCCTAGCAGTCTTCATAGACGTTAAGAGAAATAAGATTCTTACCATCACAACCGGCCTTATTTACAAGGCGGCCGAATCAATTCAGTTTGTCCATATGATTAGAACATTATAGGTTTTAAAATGAGGTTCTCTTAACATAATGTCGATTCTTCCTTCATGCAAAATATCCCATATTATTATCTAAATACAATATTATTTTGTACCTAGTTGTAATGATTATGCATTCCGAACATACCACAGCGATCGTCATTAGATATGTACAGTACATAGACGTTATTTCTAAGACCCATTCAGATACATTTGGCGTAAACGTGTTCACATTACAATTGTAAGGGATTTCACAGAATTAGGTATGTAATCGATGAGTGTCATTTACATAGTTCGATGCTTTTATTTTATTATGTACCGCTAAGTATTTAGGATGGTAAAAAAATATGACCCAAAAAGAGCGACACACTAGCGCAACGAAAATATAAGTTTGTCCGAAGATTCGTGAAAAAACTATGAGTATCGCCCTAAGTGTCTGCAGCGGTATTCACGAGAAACTTTAGTTCGAACTAAAACATCACTATTTTCTTAAGGCACCAAAAATTTTGACTAATTCCAAGTAATAATTTTTACGCAGCTTCCGTTTCTATAGGTAATGGATATTGTTGTTATGGATCGAGAAAAATTTGAAAGACGTTCCAAAAAAAAAGAAAATTATTAAAAAAGCATCTTAAACTAACTAAAATATTTAATTAATGTTGATTATACCTACAATAAAACATAAGTTTCACTATTCTTTGTTACGGACTCGTGGGATCATTAAGTAAAAGTGCAAAAAAAACGGGGATCTGGATGCAAAACACCCTTAATTCTCAAATATTTGACTAGTTCTAAACTCAAACTTCTTCCTGGCGCCAAATACATGACAGAAGTCGCAGTCTTTAAATTTGGTTGCTCTCCTGTTCTCAATAATTTCCAATTTTTATCTCTATATTTCATTAATTATTATTAAATGTCTACTTGTTGCATACATTAGATTTTTCGACATGTTGAGAATTCTCATAATTAGGAGTTTCGGATACTTAAACACTACCACCTAATGGCGAACGTAAAGTGATCGCACTGAGCCAGCCTTCGAAATAACAGTAGAAGACGTTCGTAAGCCCGTAGTGGTTTGTTCCATTTTAAAATAGAACATCAATAATGTATTCTTATAGTTTTTAGTTGTTACATATTCGTTAAACTTTTTCGTTAATAACCATACTATTTCCATTTGTCGTTGGTTCCGATATTAATTTGAGTGCACTGTTAACAGAACATTTTTTCATGAACCTGTTCAAACTTACCCGGTAACGATCGGGTCTGGATATTATATTTCTCGATGTTAAATTGTAAATTTGGCATCTCTCAGTGCTGCAGATTACTTATGCTCCGATTCTAACAGAACTATGTACGGATATTTGAACTGACAATATAATTACGGGATTCCCTTGGAATCAACGCGTCGAATTTCACAAAATGCTCAGGATCATATTTGTGATGTTCTTTATAATATTGTAATTATTGTAACTTAGTTAAATACTTTATTTACTGTAGGTACTGTACATAAAAGATTAGGTAGGTACTTTATAGAAAAAAAAATCAGTACAAATATCATGATACAATCAATTTTGTATTCACTTTGAGTTAGCACAGATTCATTATTTATTTAAAAAAAAAACAGAAAAAGGTAGGTAGGTACTTATTACTTAGTAGTATTATTTCATGAATGGTATGTAAGTATATCAACAATAAAATGACCCATCTGTAAACTAAATCTGAGGAATTTGATTTTTTTCTGAATCGCTTTTGTAGTGATAGTTGTCATGTATTGATGCCATAAAAACTTCCTTGAACTGTACTTCTTGATAATAATTATTGTATAAAAGTTCATTGCATTTTTTTTTCTTTTTGTATTGATCTTTTTGTGCCTTTTATCTCTGTATAATATAATATCTTGCTTTATTTTTCATATCCTATATTATATGTTTTCCCGAGACAGGAGTACCTACTGAAGTATTAAAATTGAATAAAGTTATTATTATTACAATATTATGAAATAGTAATATTTAATTAATTTTTATTCAAATGCGCAATCATCCTTTCGCTATTGGACAGTTAAACAAACAATGATTCTAAAAAAGGAGCAGGGTCATCATTCTTGGCTAAAAATTAACTTACTTAAGTGACTTTGTTTAAGCAAATATTATGAACAATTCAAAGTGTGCATAGAAAGCAGCTTGTCACCTTTTTATTGAATTAATGGAAAGATTTTCTTACTTCCCAAATATAAGCATTGTTTGTTTGTTAGTTCAGTACATTGTTATCTCTTTATTAAAAAGGACCATTATTATTTACACTGTCTTGCTCTTTAAAATTTCCAAGACTTGAGGGGAGACAAATCTAAAATGCCTTAATGATATTTTGACATTATTTCGTAATATCGAAATTTTGAGGCCTTAAAGCCTTTCGAAAATGATGGTAATGAAGATTTGATTGAAGTTGCGATTAATCAAAGGGACGGGTAAGGAGATTTTTGTCTCCCGGGCTAATGGAGTTGAAGATTGTACGGTGCAGATAATGGAGACTCGGCCCACTCTCTTTAATTAATTATTTCCAAACTGATCAAATACGGTTTTAAATTTTGTGTGGACCCGATAGTGAATTATTATTATTTTTCATCTAAACAATACAAGATCGAACTGTTATAAACTTTGTTACATCCAACATTATTAAGATAGGTATCCATAAAAGGTTTCAACATTGTTACACTTATAGTAGTTAGGGTAAGCAGTATAGTAACTGGTCACTTAAAAGGATTCAAACATTTATATCTCGCTCATTTTTCAAGATATTTTTCCAAAAAATATATTTTATACAAATTTATTTATCGTATGGTATACAGTTCATCACATCATAAGTTATTCAAAATAATCGTCATTTAATAAAATAATAAAAATGTTTTGATGAGCGCAAGCAACAGGCTTGCTTGTCAAATGTTTTAAAGGTTTCTTATAATATATTCGGTCGCTGGGTCATTGAAGGTGAAAAAGTCTTCTGGGTCTCCATCATATGCTCGAAGGCTGCATTCAGTTACAATGTGTCGCACTGGATGTCTCTCCGCCCCGCAGTCCAGCCAACCACATTATTTGTGGAAGAAGTCCGCACATCTCCAAATATACGCACATTCTTTTTTTACAATTTGTAGTACCTATATCAATTTCTCTACATTCGATGTTTTGGCGAAATGTGGTAAACCATTTCGAATAAAAATGTAAGAGAACGGAATCGATGTGTTCGATCCACGTCATTCTCGGTCAACCTCGCTTTCCTACACCTTTTCTTTCAGCCTTATGAATTCTCTTTGTCATTCTGTTTACATACCCAAACAATCTCAACTTTAATCACTTTAATCTTTGTCACAACACTAACTTCCATACCACAATATTCTCATTTCTTTTCATTCCCCACAGAGTTTTTCCACATAATATTATCGTTAAATATATCTAATCTCTAATGCATTTATACTACATTCTTCATTTTTCGTCCATTGTTCACGTTTCACATAATTGTAACAGGATTGCGTTATGCACTACATACATAGGTGCATACTCCCTTTAGGGTTCCCCGCACAACGCATGCCAGCATTGCCAGCCCGGAAGAGACCAAGCCGCAGCAAACCCGACCCGCCCGAATCCGACCCCCCAGCTCGATCAAAACAATCAAATCGAAAAGCTGGCCACACACAAATCAAGCCCGCCGCGGATCCCTAAGCCTCACTCAGAAGCATACGGAGACATCAAGAGCTCTCCATTGCGCTCAAAGGCGTCCGAGGCCTTTTCCTTTTCAGTGCCTTTTCTGACCGGTTGAGGTTTAAGGTGGTCAACCTCACGATCCCGATCTGATTTTTCGATTTCCTGCCTCTTACAGAATGCTCGAAAAACCATCAAAAAGAGCAGAGGTGCTATTCTTAGCCGACAACCTCACGGCAAATACGACGTTATGCACTACCTAGTTTTAGTTAGTTTTTAGCTTGTAGAAAGACGTTGTTGTACAAAATGAAAAGCTTATTGTTATTGATCATATTGAATTTAGGGGAACAAACATTCACAATAATTAATAATTATTTCGCTTGATTAAAAAACAGACTGAAAGTTGTAGTTGAATATTTCACACAATGTATAACAATAATAAATATGCACCAAACTCAAGCGGTGAATTCGAAAACTATTCAGTGTTACGGTCTGCGTGTTGGGAATCGCAAGTTCAACAAATCAAGCTCAAAGTTTTAGACAGCGCTGCAATCCACATCACACCATCACACACAAGCGGAGGCCGAGCTTGGAAAGCTTCTTTCAGCTGCAAACCGCAGCTTTTCCACCAGTTAATTTTCATTCTATTGCTTTGTCTTATAATTCCTAATAAACAGCGCGTTACCAAGAGAATCTGCACTCTGCAGTTTGCTCGGTTCGCCATATTTTTGGCACGGCATCACACCCTATCGATCTCGAAAGTTTTGCGGAGTGTGCGGCGCTCAGCTCAGTCCACAACCCTCTAGGTACATATCTATTTAAAATGCGGAAGACTTTTGAGTCGAATTATTCTCTCCTCGTATATTCTAATTAACTCCCCTTCTCATTGTTTCCCACTTTCAAAGTTCTTCATCGCGTTCACACACATCATCTCTCTAATTTTCTTGCTGTGTATTATTAAAGTTGTCGTCCTTGCAATAATAATTGTGCAATTCATACGACTTCTTCGCAAAGTTTAATAGTCAAATGTTGGTGATCAGTGTCTATCTCACATAGTTTAATTATAATTTGTGAAGAGTTTGTCAATCATGGTTTGAATACATCGCGAAGATAGAAAGCATTAACAAACTTACATCCGCATATGCACTGAATCTAATGTAAAAATCGTAAAACTCTGATTATTGTAATAAAAACTCTAAAATTTGCAGGATCATTAAAAATAACAACAGTTGCAATACCACAGTTTTGTGTTTCGTAAAATCAATAAAGACCATCCTCTGAAGGTGGATACAAATTTGATTATGACTCTTTGAGAATTTACTAAGGCAGAAAACGGGTAAGAATTAATCTTAATTTTGAAAAATATTGTCGACAAATTATTTAATCAATTTAGGTACCTAACTATCGAGTCTAACGAGTCCTACATATGCAACAAGTTATTGTTTTGAGTTAAACGCAATCGTTACTTTCAGAAAGCTCTGCAAATTTTTTTTTTACCCCTAAAAAATCTTATTCAATACTTGCTGATAAAACTTCATTATTATTTTATCGATTCTTGCATTATGAAAAGATTTCCTAGGGTGCAAGCTGGTATATGACGTATCCTAACCTCTATCCTAAGACACGTTCTCAAAAAGAACACCACAGCATACTGCTGGTGTATTGGATACAATAATGGCTTATTTTAAAAGCCAACTCTCATAATATTATTCAAGACCATCTTCAATTTTTCTAAGTATCTAGTCATAATAATATGCTTACGATAATAATACTAATAAATAGTTATGCGGACACGTTTTCGCTTGAATTTTAATAAGCGGAATATGACAGTGCCATAAAAGCTTGCTGCTTATAATATTTTCTATGCAACCGCACAATGGTAGCCCTGTTATTGCAAGATCTTCCCGGGAATGAGATTTTAAGGTATGTAGGTAGAGGTTAGTTAGTATGATGACGCGTATGATAAAAGTTTAGTTATTCAAATATTTTCTGATCATTCTTATATGTTTTGAGAAGGTGTTAGAAACGAATTTTTAATGTAGGTTCTTCTTCTTCTTCTTCCTTCTACTGTGGCAATCCACTCTCGAGAGAGTGATCTATGCTAATAACCGAATTTCTACGCAATGGAAATTATTATTATTTTTGACGTGTATTGTATGTACCTTATACAGATATCCGTATTAAAATTATTTATATTATAATTGTCGCGTTTGCTACAAAATAAACGAAAGAAAACGAACATAGAACGAAACGTTTTTGTTCTATATGTAAATTTTTGTACAATACAATCTATGCTAATAATCTAAAGTGATCTTACCATAATAATATAGTAAAATGTGGGTATAATGGAGTCTATTTATCCAACGACATATACAATAACGTAACACGCTTCACATGTGACTTATTTTCTACTACACCGCCATCTCTTTTTTTTTTAATTAATGCAACTATAAAGGAATGATTGTTTTTATTACAAACGTATAGTCCATCGAACTTCATCCCGCATCCGAATCAACAATAATTATTACATAATGCACTATAATTATAAGCTAAATTTAATTGAGTTTTTATGTCATAAACTGTATTAATTCGTGTAATAAGTCAAAATTATTTATTTTTATTCTGGGTTAGGTCGAAGTCCGACGGGCGGGTCAGCTAGTAAAAATGGTCAGCAGAGGACAACCTATCGAGAAAACTACTACAGTACTACTATTTCAAAAATATGCAATCTACGTGTTAGAGGTAAAAAATTACCCATACTATCGAGGTGAAATGGGTGGTGTATATATAAACAGATATGAATCTGCACAGAGCCGTGCAAAATGCCGGAGAAGGTTCTTTAGTAAAATTTGCTGCATTAACTTTAATATAGGTATTTAGAGCTATTTAAAAAACTCTATTTTTTAGGATCTTCATACAAAATTTTAATAAACATTAAAAGTGTCATTCTTCTCTCTTTTTATGAATTGTGAAAGTTGCATTCTTCTTTTTCTGTGCTTATGTCAGTTATAGAGGTCTGCAAAGCAATGGGAAACTAGACTAGAACCTATTTAATCACCTAACGATCAAGCCTGAGATTCGGAATCAAAAACGTAAAGCAAGACGGGTATAAGCTAGTTATTCAAATAAGATAGTTCAAAACTTAATTTAATTGAAGATTCAAAACTTTAAGTGGTAACGACACCGGTATTGAAAATATAAAAAAAATAATAAAATAAGTATGCAGCGTGAGCGGCAAGTTGATCGGCAGACGAGCCAATGTGCTCGAAAACTGCGCTTTAACTTGCTATCGAGCAATGCGCGCAGTATACTTAACCCTTAGCCACCCGATGTCGGTCTCACAGACTCCGGCAATTTTATTTTTCAAACTATTCAGGAACTGTTCACGCGATGCAACTGTGCGTCTCAGTACTTTATCCTTACCCACTTCCGTGTGTCTCGTATCGTCGGCAGCTCTGGAAGTGTGCGCATTGTGAAATAAAAGGTAATACTTCGTGCGGTCTGTGAGATCGGTGTAAGGTGGTTACGTAATTATTTTGTGGACCAAATACCTGTTAAATTGACATTTAATATTTTCGAAAAGTTAGAAAAACGTAATACATGTTCGACCTGTGACCCAAAAAAGAAACGTAAAACTTACTTTACTTATTACTTAATCCACGTTCGCTACCAGTGTGGAGCATGTGGACGCCACGAAGTTCCTCCAAGCCTCTCTATCTTGCGCCAGTTGCACAGCTTCATCCCAGCTTAGTCCAGCATCTTGTAGAATCGCAGTGAATGCCCGCTTGATTGTCAATTTCGGCCTGCCTCGCCTTCTTGTCCCATCCGGATTGTAGAAAAGACTTGCATATTCAAGTCTCTCGGGGGACATGCGGAGAACATGGCCAAGCCAACTCAATCTGCGATTCTAGATTACTGAGGTGATTGGCTGTTGTGCTGTTCTGGCGCGTACGGTCTCATTTGAGACATAGTGGTACCACCTTATCCCCAAAATCTGTCGCAAAAATCTGTTCTCAACACTGAGAATTTTCCTCTGTTGAGCCTTCGTCAGATGCCAGGATTCACAACCATATAACAACACTGGCATAATGCATGCGTTAAACAGGCGACACTTAGTCTTGGTGGAGAAGTTGGTGGATTTCCACAGTTTTCTCATGTTGTTAAAGGACGAGCTCGCCATTGCAATTCTAATGGAGAGCTCCTTCTCTACCCCGCCGTTTGGTGTTAAATAGACTCCCAGGTACTTGAAACTGTCGACATCTTCGACGTAAAACAGCTTACATAATATGGTGTTTCGTTTGCAAGAATCCAAATTGTATAGAATGTAGTCAAAAATGTGCTGTTAATGTCGCTGTCGCTGCTAATGTTTAGTATTTGCAATTTTGTCGTATTTGTTACTTTATTTTCGAAGTTCCTACTACTTATTTTTACTTTGTTAATCGTTTATTGTGTATACGTAAATTTATATTTATAAGGTAAATCAACTGGTTTTTTAATAAAGATATTATGAAAATAATGATGCGATTTTAATTTATTTGTAATATTTTACATTTTGCTATTCTAAAAAATTGAAAAATGCGAGCGGTCCGTAAGACCGACGTCAGGTGGTTGTGTTACTGAAATACACGTCAGGTGGCCAAGGGTTAACGAACAGCGATAATAATATATTGTGCACTTTGAATAAAAAAAAAACTTTAATTTTTTTTGTACGTTTTTAATTAAAAGTTTTATGGGTAGGTACAGGAATCGAGGAGTGTGTACAGCTGATAGGAAATAGCTACGTAAAGAGTTCGCTCCCCGTTCTGAATGTACCACTACGCTTTTAATGTTTCGAACTTGCTGTAGGTAAAAGAAAGCATTGAATGTGTTTTTCAAACTTTAAATTTAATCAAATCAAAACGCTTGCAATAGTTTGTTATTCGCTGAAAGTAAAATAAGTTAGAAGGTTTTTATTCACGTTTTCTTTTGATATCTGCTATTTTTAAACTTACCTATATGAAATGTAAGGGAAATTTAATTCGTTTAAAGAAAAATAGAATTTCTTTTAATTAATTAATTAGGTAATCAAAAAATACATAGGTACTTACCTACTTATCTAGTATTTTTCACAAATTTCATTTCACTTATTTATTTTCAAATACAGAACGTCTTCTATTGTTGTCTAGTAAGTACATAGATCCATTTGAAAAAAAATTAGGTAGGTACCTACTTACTTACCCATTTCAATAAGATTTTAACTGTGACAACACACATTTAGGTATATGTACCTACTTAACAGTATGGGCGTGGTTGGTAGCCTTGCGGTTCAATCACCAACTTATCTTCTAGAGGTCTTGAGTTCGATCCAACCATCGTCTTCTTTCGTAATATACATGCTGCGATTCTATATTATAATACTAGCTTTCCCGACAGACGTTGTCCTGTAGTCCGAACCAGAGGCGGCCCGTTCATATGTGCACTGTGACCCCAGAAATAAAACTGCATAATAATCCGGTCGAGTTACTAATAAAATAATAATGTTAAAATATTTCTAAAACATCCATATTATTTCATTCGTATTTATAGCTCAGGCGAGAACAAGGCGAGAATATAAGCGCGCGCACACATTCTATCTCACCTATGAAATGCTGATACGAATGTGCCCGATAATTTGGGCTACTGTAAGGGCGGAAATCACGTATGCGAGAATGAGAATGGGCTACTGTAAGAGCGGAAATCACGTATGCGAGAATGAGAGGGAACTACCCGCAATGGTGTTGGCGCGTCGCAGGTGATCCGTTCCATACTTACTTAAATATTATATTTTACAGCATTTCATCATTTTTTTATTAGTTATTTTGTTATCCAGAGCGGAGAAGAATTCAAAAAATCTAACATTGAAAGAATATGTTCAGCCGATCGCGAGTTATAAGCGTTCGCACTAACCCGAATTTCATTCATATCACAGATGTCAAAAACTGTGCTTACTTTAGTTACAAATCATAAAATAATATACCTTTTTGTATCATTCTGAACGTTCTGAGATTTGGAGCAAAATTTAAATATCTACAATTCTATTCCGAGAGTCAGAAGGAGAAACATTCAAATATAACGAAACTATAGTTAGAATAATAATAATAACAATCGGTAGCAACAGGCCTACCAACAAAGCAATAATATCGGAATGGATTTGAATTTCAGTCAGTTTCTCATTCTGTAAATTAATACGAAGAACATCTGTTAAACAAAATTAATATTCGAAATAAAAGTTATAATTCAAATTTAACACAAAGACGGGTCCCTTAATTTCTAAGGATTAAGGTCCTTCAGGAACTTTCTCCTAAAGCAACTTTGACCCAAGACTATATTATTATTATCCTTAGATACATCAGCTGAACAACAAGAAACCTTAGTTTTGGGACGTTGGAGCATCAAAACGGACTTGATACAATCTTGGGCAAAATATTTTTCTGATTTTTTTTTAAATAAATTGCATTTTTTTCTCTTCAACGCCACTTCAGCCCAAAACGGGCCTTTGCTCTCTGTCAATTTTGCTTCCACAGCTTCGTTTCCCCAGCCATTCCTCTCCAACCTGCGAGAGTTGGACTAAGTCTTCATGTCTTCCCATAAAGTGAATTGGTCAAGGACAATAAATTAAGTATACATAACGGGGGTGCAAAAAAATGAGAAATGTGTAATGTACAATAACTTCGTACCTAATTTGGAACATTTCTACCAAAAATCATTACTGGCGATATTTCTAACTTCGTATGGATAAAAATTTGATTCATATTATCATCTGATCGTTCTTTTTTATCGAGTACACTGGTGCATTTTTATATGTCGGTACATACTTCATGTGTCTTGTTCGCTTATGTTTTGGGTTGGACTAGCTCATTGATTGTTGCAGGTTTCTCCATTCGAATATCCTAGCTTTTTCCATATGGTGTTAATAGTTTTTGAGATTTTCGCTTAGCAATAGTATCTCTATACGAATCCTTGCAGATGTCCAAGGTCGAGTACAGATCTCTTGCTGCTTCCCTATACCCCGGATAGATCATTTTTGTCTAATAATCGTTGAGATGAGATTGTAAAATCTGCAAAAATAAGGGCGGTATGGTGGAGTTCATAACATGCTTCAACTAGAGATATGATACATACATCCGTGGCGTTATAACCCTGTGTGGGTCTTGAACTTCTCCAGAAAATTTCTCCATACTACTCTGTCCTTCGGCAGTCTCTGTCCACTCCGTCCCATCATCTATACCTGGGCAAGGGTCTTCCAATACTCCTCCTTCCAGCAGAGCTCCCACAGAAAATTTCTTTAAGAACGGACAGTTCGCTCGATCTTTGAACATGGCCCAATCATCGGAGTGCGGCGTTGACATCATCATTATATTATGTAACTAGCTTATACCCGTCTTGCTTTACGTTTTTGATTCCGATTGTCAGGCTTGATCGGTAGTTAATTAAACAGGTTCTAGTCTAGCTTCCCATTGCTTAACAGACCTATATAACTGACATAAGCACAGAAAAAGAAGAATGACACTTTTACAATTTTTGTTTTACCGACCTCATAATATTATACGAACCTACCGACATAATTTGCAAGTTTTACTCTCTCTATGGTTTTAATCTTAGCTACATTCCCTACACTCTCTAATGTGTGATAATTAATTAGGCATTCCACCCATAGACGGTGATTTGTGCTATGTGTGATAAATGCAGCTGTCAAACTTCAAAATGGAGGAACCATTTTGCAATTTTTTTCATTAAATCTTTATTTATTGAGAATAATAAGATTTGAATAACATTTATATGTATAACAAATCAATCTACAATTATTTTATTACATTTTCATACCGTAGTACCAAGATTCCATTCAACTTTTACATGAGTAATTTTGTTTCCAAAAGATGGCTTACTGTCTTCTTGAGAAATTTGTATGAAGATCCTAAAAAATAGAGTTTTTTAAATAGCTCTAAATATATTAAAGTTAATGCAGCAAATTGTATTTAAGAACCTTCTCATATTAATATCTGACCTTAACGTCTGTTTTCTACGATTGATGCGCCTTCAAAAATATAAACGGACTAAAATATTATGTAGATTCATAAATTTCGCGATTAAACTGAATGCGCCAGTGTTCTCCATCTCTGACTGGTCCAATGATTATTGATTAAAAATAGGATATGGACAACGAAAAATGAAAATTTCAGACGCACTATAATAATATGTTCTCGTTCGATATTATTCCATATTTTTTATAGGAATTTGACAAATTCGATCTTGATATTTCGGTCGGCCACTGTACCGAAATGCCCAAAATAGTTCAAAAACATAAAAGCGACTCCCGTTTAGAAATTTCAATACAATTCATTTTATTGTTGGAATAATTTTGATGTTTGTTTGTCAATAATAATAGTGAGCATTAAAGCAAGTTGCTCGTTTATATAACGATGTGAGTATAGTTCCATAGGGTCAACACATTTTCGAATTCACTGACTTCAGAAGTTTTTCAATTTGCGTAAGTAAACCGTGTCCGATTTGGTTAACTCACTAAATATTATTATGACGAATAAAGTAAGTATTTTTTTTTAACTAGCTAAGCTGGTTTTAGTTTAACTTCAATACTTTTTACTATTTTTTTTTAAATGTAAATGTAGCATAAAGTGGTTGGTAGACTGGCGGTTACAACGCCGGCTTTCGTACTGTTTGGTGCGGACGTCGTGGTTTGATCCCAGGTGCCGACCATCTTCCTCTTTCACGACACAAGCTTTAAGTAGCTTACGATAACAGCTTAAGTCCACTTTGAGTAAGCACAGATTCGTTTATTAAAAAAAATATCTTCTTCCATAAAATATTATTTCGGACATTTTAGTATTGTCCTGTGCGCGTATTCAGGCCTCGAATATCTGATGTTTGATATGTTGTATGATCGTCTAGGAGAATCCAAAATTTGAGAGTTTTTACAGAATTACAAGTAGTGTTCTAGATATCCACAGTTTGTACCCAGTCTTGCAACATGATTCCGCTTAAGATCGGAGACTTTTTATTTCGGAAGTTCGAAGCCGAGATTTTGCTCACGACCTAATTTTGTGCCTGCTTACTATCAGAGAGTGACCTATGAACAACAAAAATCTCCATAGGACTGATAAAAGGAAGGTTTCTAATGAACCAGTGATAGTAGAAAGTAGTATCCATACAATTTTAAAATTATAAATTTAGTCCGTTTTTCGTGAAACTTGAAAATAAATGCTCACATACATATTATATCTTTTTTATATGATTATTTTTGAGGTAAAAATAATCATATCTACGTAACCTCAAAAGGAATGAAAATAATAACGAAGCGCGTTGCCTCTTTGGAATCTACATACTTCTTGTGGCTCTCTGTGTGGTGCAGACCAGAATTTTTTCATACGTTTAAAAGCTCCGTGTAATTTGCGAAAATATTACAAAGTCTCTACAAAAAAAAAATTGTCTATTCCAATCCACATTAATAAATAAAAATCACTTTGTTATTATGTGTGACTAAAAATGATAACTTATCAATCTCTCACGCCAAGATGACACCATCAGTTATGTATTAATTATGATTAATTGTAATGGTTGATTTAGTCCTCTTCATGTTTCTCTAGCTGGCAAAGTATGAACATTTTAACCTTAGCAACGTTCACCATAAGGTGGTCCGATTTCAAACAACCGGCGATACATCATGACGGTTGAAAATCCCTTGCATCGCGTTAGATTCGAGCTTATGTAGCAGCCAACCCATGTTGAGGCGCTTTCCTTCACGACATCAGCTGGCATAAGGTGTAGTAATTATTTTTTGATAATCAAAAAAAAAATGATAGACATCATCTGTTGAACGTTAAAAGAACTTCTATGCAACCATTTTTTTTTCAGTCAAAACATCAGTTTTTCTTACAAATTAATGTATCATGCTCAATGAACAATTTTTTAGTAGATTCATTTTCATCTTCTAGTTTTTAAGCACAAGCCTATCACTTCCACCATTGTGGAGAGGAGATGAATATGAAAATGTGTTAAAGGTGCCGAATGACAGTTGGCCGAGGAGAGCGATGTTTTTTCTTCCATCAAGGTCTCGAAGACGAAGAAAACCCTCTCATACCGTGTTCCGTTTCTTCGAGGCAGACCTATGAGAACTTGATATAATATAGGAGGTCATCGAAACAGCACAGTGAAGAGCTTTCCTATGCCCGTAAGTACCTACTTAGAGATAAAATAAATGGAGTATTAGATTGAATTATTAGGTTCTGGTAAGGTTGTCTTTCAAATGGTTTTTCTTGCTGTCTTATTCCATGGAGTTGTTCATAAAATGCAACGAGAGGAATCCTGGATGAGTCTATTCTCCTCCTACGCGTTTAACTGAATAACCGCATTTTCTTAATTTTATCTGGCCCTTTCCTATAATAAACTCCCCAATATAATATGTATAGCGTGTAACGAATTTTTGTTAAAGCAAATTATGGGTATCGCAGAAAGTACGACTAAGCGAAAATTCAGAGATAGTAATTGTAATTACAAAATTGTATTAAAGCAAAGAAAGTCATGTTCGGGTAAAACAGCTAGTAGGTACAATTATTAGAATTCTATGTAAGAATTCACGTAAATTTTTTTCCACGCTCAAATAACTTCTTGAGTAAAATACAGCGATGTATGTAGGTAGGTATCTACTTGGAAAATGTGCATAAAATTATTATTTTTCTAGGTAACCATTCAGTAGATAAGTTTGGCCTTATAATATATTCTTTAAAGAAATGTATTATGTACTAACATCCTGTGATTTGATTTGATTGGACAATCAAACTATCAAAGAACATTTTCTATGTCTTTCGTCCTTATGGTTTTGCTGCTTTTCTTGTTTATACTCTGTTAAAGACACAACCAATTATTATCATTTTAAATACGAATAGAAAGTATGTGTGTTACCTATGCAAAGTAGGTACCTATGCAAAATTGTTATGGTGATTTATGAAAATTTTTATTCGCCGCTGCAGCTGAAGCCGTATGTTATGTAAATAAATTTCAATAACACCCAGCCACTTGAGGAATATAAAGCTGTAAGAACCTAACCAGTAGTTAGATAATTGAATGTAAAAGAAGAAGGAGCATGTAGTAATTATTATAAAAAGAAAGAAAATGCCGAGTGTTGTTGAAAATTCAAACATGCGATATTGTGTGGTTTTGAATGTAGTCAATTATTTTCCTTTTCAACTTGTTTCCGTTTAAGAATTTTTATGTTTCCACTTCTGAAATCTTAATTTACCGGGGAGGAATTTGAAATTCTTTCCATTCGAAACAAATGAACGCCTTTCTAAACCATTGGCAAAAAAATTCCTTGTTATGAAAACTTGTAAATTCACCAATGATCATTGAATGATGTCGATTTCGGTAGCCAAGTTGCGTAGAATGAACTGTCCCCGTAGACAAATTCAAATTGGCGTTCGACTACTAACAAAGATTTTGCCAATGTATAGTGCGAAAAAATTAACAGTCCACTGGAACATAATATTATAAACAATCGTTAATATCTAGTCCTGAAAATGGTCACAAGAATCTTGACATAATTAGAGCGTTGTGCACCAACAAAAAGATGATACCCTTACAAAAATGGATATAGTCATATCCTGGCGCCAAATACATGACAGCAGTCGCAGTAAGTATATCCATTTTTATTGCCTATTGGTTTTGTTGGTGCACAACGTTCTAATTATGTCTAGATTCTTGTGACCTTTTTTCAGGACTAGATCTTGAAGAATATGTTACAACTAATGACTCTAACAATTCATTACTGATGTTCGATTTTAAATGTCCAAAATATAGTTGGCTGGAAGAGATCCTGCTGGATAAGTCCGACCCTTTGACTCTAGTGAATGGATTGTATCAGGATTGTATTTTCAATAAAGCATTATTGATTTATAAAATAGACAAAAGAAAAAGTTTATTTTTGAAAAAAAAAAAATCAAAAACATTTAATGACTAAAGTCTCAAACAAAACATTTATTCTTTTGTTTTATGTAATTCTTGTTTAAGTGAAATTTGCATATTATTTATATTTTATTATGATCTCGCGTAAGTGAATAATAACTAAGATTTTAATACTAACCCTCCATTTCTACTAAGGTTCCTCAAATTACCATAACAAAGCTTAGCCTTAATCTACAGAAAATGAAGTTGTATTTTTTATTTAACAAGTAATCTAGAAAAAAAAACTTATACTACCTATGCATCAGGTAGTATTTTAATTATCAATATACAAAACATTTTAGTCTAAAAGTTATCTAGAACTTAGTGAAGTTATCTAAAGGGTTTCCTTTGGCCAAATAATACCTTAAATCTGAGAAATTGTCATTGCCAGCCCATGAAACAATGACATGGTTTCTAGGCAGACCACCAAAGAGGTATAGAAAGAGCTGAGTTTCGACTTTCTTACAGACTAATCAATTAAACTCTTGAATTGCGGGTTGGTTTTTTGTTAAGAAGAAGGGTGGTTTTTCTGTAAGCCCAATAACAGCTCATTCTGTGTCAAAAGACAAATTTTAAACTTATCGAAGCTAAAATTAATCATATTGTTCTAATTTTCAATGGTTAGACGATAACGGGCTTACGACCGTCTTCTTCTCTTGTTTCGCAGGTTGGCTTGGTGTGGTCACTAAGCTTTAACAACGTTTGCCATAAAGATGGTCTTATTTCGAATCGGAATTCATCAATAGTGTTTTCATGCCCCTGATAGGATTCGAATCTACGACATTAGTTGTGCAGAACCGAGGCGATATCCTCCAGGGCACCACCTGGATGTGCTCAACTCTCAAGGAGTTGGATGAAATTATTAAATTTGCGAAGTGGTTGGCTACGACGCCGGCTTTCATACTGTTTCGTGCGGAGGTCGTGGGTTCGATCACAGGTGCCAACCATCTTTCTCTTTCACGTCACAAGCTTTAAGTAGCTTACTGTAGAAGAGTCAAAGGAAGTATCTATTTCGTGTTCACTTTGAGTGAGCACAGATTCGTTTTTATAAAAAAAATAAGAGATATCTATTGGATTGGAAACAAAACATGTATAGAGACCGACACAACACAAAAAAAACAAATCATTTTACTAAAAGATAGAATTTTCAGTGCACCAATAACAGGAATCTAGGAGGCAGCCTTTAAAAGATGGGAAAACTTCTGGGATAGAGAGAGCCTTACAAAGGGATCTCTATACAAAGCTATCAAAAATAATATCTCCAAAATACCCTGGTATCATAATTTGAAGTTGACCCGTCCTTAAATCGTTAACATTTGCCGAATGCCTTTTCTTGACCACAGGCTGAACAGTCTTCTTCTTCTTCTTCTTCTTCAGCTTATCGCCGTCCACTCCTGGACGAAAGCCTCCTCCATGGCTGAACAGTCATTTGTTCAAAATTAATCTCGTCGACAGTCCATATTGCGAGTGCGAGATGGATCTGGAGAGCTTGGACCATGTGTTCTTTAACTACTGTCCTTTAAGAATTGTACCTACAATAGAATGGATATTCAACTCCCTTTCAATATGACCCATCTCTTGTCCACTCCTTCGAAGAGCATATTATTATGCAAACATATGTTAGTGTAGGTACATAGAGAAAAATATGATTTTAGTAGGTTTAGATAACTATTTTTTTTATTTAGTAATTATTTTTTTCTTTCTCTAACTATGTCTATTTTCCGTCTGTGAGTTAGTCTTATTTTGCTGCCAGTTGCCACAAATCGTCATCTACGTAACGTAATGCCATATTTATATTATAACTAGTGTTGGGTAAACTTAAGATTTGATAATGTTTTACAAATGAATTTTTACATGACGTAAAATGGTTCACACCTTGCTGAGACTATATTCTAGTAGCTTCTATGAAAAAATAATACACACGGAAAATAAAGTGAAGTTCGTATTTGGAACGTTCAAAATTCAAATGAGAACAAATTATATTCTCAACATCGTTTAACGCACCGCTTTCTACCGGATTGGTTGCACGGCTAGTGGGTAGGTACCTACCCCACATTTTATTCTTTAAATACCTAATAATATTCTAAACAACTAGCTTTCTCGACAGACGTTGTCCTGTGGTTCTAACCCGAAGAGGCCCGTTAATATGTAGATACATGATGTGCACTGCGCTCCCGTCAAACAATACAAAATTACTTCGATTAGATAAGCTAATAAAATAATAACATTAAACTGTTTCTGAAACATCCTTATTTCATTCGTATTCAAAGCTCTGGCGGGAACAACTTGAGAAAAATGCGCTCGCGCACACCCCCTACCTCGCCTATTACCAACACGAATATGCCCGATAATAATATTGTTGACTTTGAAAATTTTCTAAAACTATCGAAACGGTGCGGTGGAGTAAGTGGGATGGGCTTACTGTAAGAGCGTATGCGAGAATGAGAGGGAACTACCCTCGATGTCTTGGGCGCGTCCCAGGTAACCTTTCCATACAAACTTAAATATTGTATTTTACATCATTTGTTATCCATTTTTTTAACCTTTTTATTAGTTATTCTGTTATCCGGAGCGGAGAAGAATCCAATAAATCAAACATCAGAAGAATCTGTTGAGCCAATCTCGAGTTATAAGTGTTCGCACTAACCCGACTTTAATAATTTATATAGTAGATAATAAGAATCTCCTGCATAGTTACCTACTGTGTACAATGTATTTGAATAGAAAGTTTAAAATCCCTTAAAAGTGTTTATCGCAAAAGCATCAAAATTATGATAAGTAAATCCATTTGTTGAGTCTGGTTACAGAGGTGGTTTGCTTGTTTGTTTGTTCTTGTATTTTTATCCCGGTGTTTATGAAGTCGTTATGTGCTGGGAATAAGGGACGAGCAACACGTGCAGATGGTTAGCCTCGCTCTCCCAGCAGGTCAGCCGAAGGAGTCGATACTATTTCCAATGACGCAACAACAAACAACGATAGAGCAACTGGTGTGTAATAAAATGAAAAGTACACGGAAACTCGATGCAGGACCTTTTAGTTTCAATAGTATCTTGTATTATAATTGGTGATTTCGTCTGTAATTCGGAATTTTCATTGAAACATTCTAACACAAAATCGAACAGGTGGATCCATGAGAGGCCTTAGGTACTCTCCGTCTAAATCGCGATACCAATCCAATAAAAATATCTTAATAACGATTTCATTATTAGTCTAGATTTCGGTAGCTAAGTATACCTACCGAAATAAAACTTTACAATCAATCAATTCTCCCTTTTACACCCCACTCAGGGGCATAGGGTCGCAACAAGAGCTCTCAATTCAACAAGGTCACCAATAAATCACTCAATTATTGTGAGCGGAATTGCAGAAATTAAAAACAAGGTCACCATGGTATTTTTTTATTTTTTATTTATTCAATTAACGGCTTTCGCCTTTTACAGTTTAAGATAACATTTACATACAAAAACAAACTTTACATATTATATTAAAATTAAAAAGGTGAGACAAAATAAATACAAGATCAGCTGTGTTCACAAAGTAAATAAAAGAATATAAACGATTAAAATATAGATTATACAGATCTTACAAATGAGTATACATTAACATAGGCACCCGCACGTATGTATGCAAGCGGTAGAGTGCACCCGATACCATGTACCATTTCATAGTTCAATGCGAAATAATAATAAGAAACAACATAAATGATAATAATTACCGACCGTTTCCTACTAATATCGGGATAGGTGACAATACCAAACAATAGGCACGGTGTTCGCACGGGTACAGTCAAACACCTCAAAACCTGGATGTGCGGGTTTTATAACAGTTTAGAAATAATAACAAGTTGAAAACTTTAAATTATAAAAAGGTTAGTACTATAAAAAAACAGTATTATAAAAAGGTCAAAATGTTGACGCACATGCACCATATTTAAACTGCGCATTAGTTTTGATGTATTATGAATAATTATTTATTGTGATTTAGTGCAAGATTTTTAAGGGATGATTTAGGTAACTGATTAATTAGACAATGAAACAACTAATGACCGTTTTTATGCCTATTTCAACAAACAGTAAGGTATTACAGTTAGTTGCATCCCAAAAACCCCGATAAACAGCACCATATTACGACAACTGCTGCGTGTGTTTAATTCAGCATGGTAATTTAATGGCATGCCATGTTATGAGCATTTCACGTAGCCCGCGCGTGTAATTTTCATCCAAATATCTGATAATCAATCAACTCAACCGGTAATAATCTCGTCGGTGCGGGGTTTGGGGGGGGGGGGGAGATCCGATATTGGACGATCATTTATTCGATTATCTTCTTCCATCAACCCCCAGAATTCCTTTGATTATATCAAGTAAAATAATAATTTTAAAATAACGAACAAAATTTTCCACAAATCATCGTTTGGCTGTGGAATCGAGGTTCACAGAAATTTTCAGCGGTTAGTTTTTCGAAATCGCAATATACAAGTCCTTAACTACTAGATATTTATCGAAAATACATCAACAACAAACTAGTAATGATTCGCTAATACCTACTGTTCGATTTTTTTAATGGTTGACACGCCACAAGTTGCTTAGAAGAATACGAGAACCAAACTCTTCGTAAAAATGATACCCCATGTTTAAAAGCATAGTAGGTAGGTAAATTACATATAAAAAAAACGTAAAATTTAAATAAAATATTAGATAGAACGAAACAAAATAAAAACTATTCGTCAAGGAACTACAAAATTCATCTTGTCATTTTATTTACAACAAGATCCACGTTGTCGCTTCTGTCGCCTCCTACATCATTTCGCAATCAGTGACATCTGGTGTCAGGGGGATACATTACATACATCACTACCACAACAATTTCATAATATTATTATTGTTATTAGAAATAATAATATTACGTCATTCTACGACGATATCGTTACTAGAAAACACGATAAAAAAGATTAATAAAAGTGCATTTAAATAATATTATAAAAATATAATACCTACGATGCCGATGTTCGTTTTAGACATTTTAATGGCGGGCATCCATTTTGTGATGTATGTGCTGTTCCGTACATACATAGATAAACGATTTAATTCCCGAGCTCATTACTCGAATAATGTCGGTTGGGAATTGAAGAGATTACCGAACTATTCTCGTAGGTACAACTTGGATGTTTGCAGCAATGGGAATCGCTTTAAATAATACTGTTTTAATGAATAATATGTAATACAAACTACAAATCCAAAGCCATCGGATTTAATTCACTTGATCACCGCACATTAGTTACGTGGCGCCATTGTTGCTCTTTATTGTTATTTTGTCGATATACATTCGCGCCAACCCTGTTATACTATTGGTATTTAATCGAACGACACTTGCTCCAATAATAATAATTGTTACTTTGAAATAGGTACATATATTATCAAGTAATTATAAGGTCATCAAAATATCATAATAGGTAGGTACATATAGTGTTAACAACATTTTTAAACTATGTTTATAAGTTAGGTACGTCTGATGTCTCGCAGCACATTTTTTATCACAGTAATAACATGTTTTAGATTATTATTTTGATTTAATGAAAGTGTATGAGCTGTTCTTCCCTCCTCTAGGGGCCAAACACGAAAAAAAACCATTTCATACCGTGTTCCGTTCCTTCTGAGGGATTTGAACGGTAGGAGATCGTAAGATTGAGCGAGGTGTGGACCTCTTCTTGCCTCCCTTTGCCCCCAAGTCGGGTCTTGAATGGAGAATGACTTGTGTTGTATTGTATTGTTCTTATGCTGTTTAAGGTTCTTTATGATGATCTTTCTTTCTCTTTTACTAAGGAGAATAATAATAGTGTTACTGTTACTTCGTTGGATGATTCTCAAAACCTTCTCTTTCCATGAAATTCGAAATGTCTACTGCAAAGTAGTGTGAACTACCAAAAAAAGCATTTGCGATATTTACGTAGAAGAAAAAAGAGCTAAGTTACTTCTAAGATAGGTTTAAAAAAAAAAAAACAAAACAGGAGTGAAATTTTGGAAATCAAGACAATTGCAATGAAGTTACAATATATTATTATCTTTGATGCAATATTTGAAAAACTTCATTGGCGACCTACGTAATCTCAAGAAAAACGTACCTACAACATGCTTTCCCCAAATTTTTCAGTCCGTTGTCCTAGTATTTTTGTACATGATTTAGAGCTACTTACATAGATAATAAAAGTTGTTCAATAAAATAAATGATCAATATAATTTCACACACAATAAATATTGTATTATTAGTCCGGCAGTTCGATTCTGTAGATATCAGATCGAAATGGCCATTATTTAGTGATTTATAACAGGGACATTAGATTTATTTCACCAAACCTAAGTACATAGCAAAATATTAAACTAAATAATAATATATCAGTTTATTTAAACATAGTACAACTAAACAATAATTAATTAACTAAGTAATCCACTAGAACAGCTAAATAATATAAAATGTTTGCGAATTAATTTGGTCAGATAAGCTACTTTGCGCGCTCGGAATTATTTTCAATTTAGGAGATTTTCGGATTCGGTTCATATTGAAATTGGATCAATTAAACTCGCTGTAAGACATTCGGTTAGTGTAGACTTATTATTATTATATCTTCTTCTAGACTTGATAGTTCTAACCTATACAAAGTTCCAATGTTAATGGCCAAACTTGAAAGGGCATCCTCCAAACATTACCCTTTATTACGAAGACTGTTAAAGTGATCACATTACGTTAATAACGTTCACTGTTATACATCAGAAGCCCATAATTATTATGTAAAAGTAGTTTGTAGTATGTAGGTCATCTCATAATAATTATTGTCTTTTAATAAAAATGGATTAGTTTTTCCCTTGGTCAAGGTACCACGCGAACTGCTGAACCGATTTCACTTATTATGTGAATTTTTGTGACAATATAAATCCGGTGTGCTGGATACGCTTTGTTTTTTTTTGTTAGACTTGACAAAATTAATGACTTTTTTGATGTACCATTATATTGTTGTAATGTTTAAGGTTAGTTAGATATGTATATAGTAGGTATGTACTTTTTTATAGTTTACTCCCCTCCTTAACACAAGTTTTACTTTCTAGGGAGGTTAAAAAAGAATTAAATATAAGTGAATTAAGTAAGTATATTGATAATTATGTAATTTATAAGAAAAAAAAAACTGTTATATTATTTTCGTATGTATTATAAATATCTATTATAATATTTAATAAATAAAAAATAAATGTTAATTCCAAATGTAAAATGGACAAGATTAAAGAAAAAGCCATAATATTATTTTCACACAACTTAAAACAAAAAAAAAATATATCCGTTGTATTTGCCATTGTCAGGTGATAGTTGCGGGGCATATTACAAAATTAAAGAAAATTTTCTTAGTGCTTTTGCAGTAGCTTAATAATTCTATTGTTTTCAATTTATATTGGAATACGACATTTAACGGTTGTTAGAAGGTTGGCGTGATTGTCAGAATGTGCCCTGTAAACATAGTATAAAACAGACGTATCAATATACATACGATAGCGTCTGTCGGGAAAGCTGTTGTAGAAATGAAACTCTAAAACTGCCTACCTTAACAAAACTAATAATTGATTTATCTTGGTTAGTACCTATTTAAATAAATCAATATTCTTAAATACCTTCCTGTGTTCAATAATCTTGTTTAGAATCAATATAGGTACCTACCTAATATCTGACTTTCGAAATTTGCAGATTCCAGATTCTATAGTTTGTTCTTCCTTAAGCCCGTCGATCCCGCCTTTTTTAAGATCACTCCATCCGTATAAATGAAGTAATTTCACCCCAAAAATGGGGAAACTAAATGCATGATGTGGAATGATAGGATGAATTGGATATTCAATCAGTCCAACATCCAATCGCATCAAGGTATTCTTAAGCACTCCAATGGCTCGTCTATGGGGAAGCTCCAGTGGACGTGGTCCAAGTCATCGCGTGATTTGATCATCAGTGTTAAAAACTTGATCCAAATTTGTCTCATTTTATTGTCATTCTTTCACCAAGGTGCAATCAAAACTCCCTTTGAACTCCACTCAAGAGCATAGGGAGGCAACAATAGCTCTCCACTACTCTCGATCTTGCGCAATGCTTATGACTTCCTCCCACACCATGTCCAAATCCCTCAGCTCTGCTTCGAAGGAGCGGAACACAGTGTGAGAGGGTCTTTCTCGTCTTATAGGGACCCTGATGGGAGGAAGAACAGCGCTCTCCTCGGCCAACTGTCATTCGACATCCTCACCACATGTCCTAGCCATTCCCATCTCCTCTCCGTATTGGTGGAATCTGGGCTTTGGTCAGGTGCCAGGACTCCCATCCACACAGGAGAATGGGCAACACACACGCATCGAACAGTTTACATTTCGACTCGACACTAAACGCCGACGCCTTCCATACCAAGAGGTCATGTTGTTGAAGGCGCCACTTGCCATACCGATAAGTAGTATTGGGAGTTCGGCCCTAGGTACAGTTGTTATTTGTTTAAGGCCCTAGGTACTCGACCAAGGTACACTTGTTATTGTTTTAATTAAATAATACCAAAAAGCGTGATTTTAAGTGTGAAATAGATTGAAAAAAAGTTTCCTTTTTGTCACAAAAGATTACATCCATTTTGAGTGATTATGAATAGCGAACTTTGCATAACCGCCTTTCCAATTTGAACAGAGATTGTCCAACTGCAATGAAAGTATTTCAGCAACAATTTAGTAGATATTTTAAAAGTAGATATTATTATTATTTTCTTGTAATTAACTTGTTTGAACTCAATTTTCAGAAAATAAACAACATTTTTATTTTATTTTTGTAACAAAAGGCTGTTGATAAAATCCAACTAGACGGTCTGGCTGTCAGATTGTCGCCCCGACATTTTCCTGATGGTTTTTTTTATTTTATTTTTCATTTAATATTATTTTTTTATCTTTTCCGTAACTTCTCCCGTTTCTCCCTTCGGTTATTTTTGTCAGAAGCACACTGGCTCGATAAAAATGTCAAAAGTATAGAAAAATGTCATGAAATAGAAAATGACCTTATACCTTCTCTTTCTGTGTTATTTCCATTGCAAACAGATTGTTGAAACTTGTCCGATATACGAAGATACGTACACGGATAGTGACTTGGAGTATTGGATTCCGAACAAGGTGGAACGAAAAAATAATTTATTGAAAAGTATTTGATAAATTTCTATTTTATTTTTAGGAGGTCTGAAAAATTGAAATTATAATTGAAGAAGAAGAAGGTACTTACAAAAATTAATAATTATATTGAATTGGTTAAAGGTAGAAAGTACTGTGCTCCTGATACATATTGGTATGGCGCTTTTAACAACATGACCAAGATTTGGAAAAGGTCGGCTTTTGTTGTCGAGACGAAATGTAAACTGTTTGATGCGTGCGTGTTGCCTATTCTCCTGTGTGGGTGAGTCCTGGCACCTGACCAAAGCCCAGGCACATAAAATCTCTGCATTTGAAATGAAGTGCTGCAGGAGATTGATGGTTGTAAGATGGTACCACCGCATCACGAACGACGCTATACATCCATAAGAGTCGATCCTTATTAACTCGTCTGCCCTATATTTTTATAACCTACTATTTTATCTGTCAGTGAACTGATAGTTTTTGCTATTGTCAGTTTATACTATGAATTGAATATATGGCTTAAAACAAAAGCATCGATCAGATGTATATTGGTTAAAGAGGTAATGAATCTGTCAGTACATTATAAAGATCTAATATAATATTCATAGTAAAGTCAACGGAAGAGCGAGTCTAACATACCTACAATTTTGTTATATTTCATCAAATTATGTATTTGTCAGTACATAATAATTATAAAAATTTAATCCCGTTAAACGGACCGGACATTTTCCTAACTTTATTTATTTTATTTATTTATTAAATCATATACGGCCATAGGCCATTAACATTATTACATATACAGAAAACATATAAAAAATAAAATCAACATCATACACAATAAAAAAACCAAAGAAAAGAAAAGTCAACCAGTGAGAGTCATACAATCGGTCGGTACTTAACCATGATTTATACTTAGATACGAGCATTTTCGGGCTCGATTTTTACACAAACACCGTCAACAAAACAACAATCCAAGCATTCCTGTTTTTTCCCACAATTTACGTTTTTTTTTTTTTTTTTTTTTTTTTTTTCACTCCATCCTATACTTAGTTTCTACAATACCCCGTCTACTTACTTAGAAGTCATAGAAGGTACTACACCCAGTCATAAGCAATTTATTTTGACATTTCGTATGAAAAAATAATCGCAAAAAAAGGATATGAGATGGGTGTGGGTTCCTCCGGTAAAAGGATATGAGATGGGTGTGGGTTCCTCCGATAAATGACCTATTCTGTCTATAGAAAAAATGTAGGTAGGTATCCGGCCCTGGGCTGTCAAAAAACTTGAATTCTCAATAGTCAAAATGAGGATGACAATAATAATATTATTATCAGGACCTGTTCCTGTTTCCTGAAAACTTTTTGTACAATATGATAAGAAGAGGTGGTTTTTGTTACTATTCAAAAGAAAGCAAATCTTAATTTGACACGAGTAGTTTTGACATAAAAGCGGTTCCTCTAAAATTTTGGGGGTTATTCTAGGTGCTGCTTAAATTTATCAAATTGCGGGTCAGTTTACAGGAATTACGCGTACATAAGTGGAACAATCAGTTAAAATTATTAACTTTTTTTTTCATACATTTTATGGAGGATTCTATGTAATATTTAGCGAATCTGATAGGGGATTGGGTAATTTTTTCCTATTCCAACTTTCAACATGGCCCTTTTTTAAGACAGCACTGATATGATCTTCTGAACAGAATGTGAAACACTGGGTTAAGATGACTGCCACCATAAGAATAACAACGTGTTGGCGAATAATAATTATACCTACCGTTTCATCATTTGCTCATCGATCTGTAATACATTAGTAATTTCAGTACTTACTTTGTTCTAAGAGGTTCACATAGGTGAATCCATAAAATGTGAAAATTACGAAAATAAACCTAACAGTGTTATTAAAAATCTTGGTTTAAAGTTAATGGTTTATACCACAAATCTATGGTATAAACCATGGACTAAGCTTATAACATCCACGTCATACTACGTTTTTAGAGATTATACCAGGTTTAGTAATTCTATGGTTTATACCAGTAATAAGGTGTTTTTTTTTTAATAACACTGTTAGAAATTAAGAACATACTGCTCATACTCGAAATATTCTGCTCAATGGTAGGTACATTCTAATAGAGTCGGTCACTTTTTTTGCTTGGAGAAAAAAAATGAAACACAACACGGCTCTATGTGTGCTCATTGCATATTCCAGCCACGCGCCCACATTTTGGTCTCCTTCCAAGAAGTTATTTTTTCTTGTAGGTAGGTATATAGAAAAGAAATAACACACTATATTGTCAGGATTTTAAGATCCCGTTTGTGGATTCTGTTGTAATGGAAGAGGACAGGATATTTTCTTCTACTAACAATGACGAAGGTTTTCGTATTATTATTTGGAAAATGAAAAGACTATACCTTCTCGGTTTTACTAAGTATCTTTACTTTAAAAATAATAGTTATAACTATTTTTTAGTCTCTTACGTTTGTAGAGAAATTACAAGTATCAAAATGCTTTGTTTTTCAGGATGTTTCTTTTTTCAAAGTAGATACCAGCTTCACTTAAGGTGCAAGATGTCCAATGTAGGTAGGTATATTTTTGTTCATTTTGAGTTAGACCGAATTCATTTCAGACGGTCTCTATTAAAAGGAATAAAACACTGTTTTCTTAAATTCAGATAGGGGACTATGAATATTTTCAAAAACTTCTTGGATATTTGTGTGATTCTTCAGAGTTATTTTTCGTCCTCTTTTTATTTATTTTATGTTAACTTTACACATGTACCTATCGGTAATTCAAAATACTTTATATAAAGTAGGTAGGTATTTATGCGAAAAAAACCAATTAATATTATAATTTACAAAAAAAAAACTGTATTTTTATTGTCTGTAGAATAAAAATATCACAAAAATCACTTAGATAAGTACTTCAAACGTCATTTAATAAAATACAAGCATTTATTTTTATATAAACGCAGATTTTGTTTGAGATATTTTCAGAGCTTAGGTACTTTCAATGATTATGCTTAAAGATGCCGACAAGTTCTTGTTGCCTCCCTATGCCCCTGAGTGGGGTGTAAAGGGAGTTTGGAATTGGATTGGTGATATGCTTATTTCTTAATTCTTATTCTTTAGAAAAAGTTGACTAGTTCACGACGGAGTACGAGTATTCTGTCAGCACAAACATTTCAAACACGGTCGGTCGACACTGAAATCGGCATTGAATTTCAACAGAAGCTACTGCCTTGTTAGTGAATTTATTGTCAGAAATTTATAAATTGTAGCCGATTTATTAAAAAGAATCATATCAGATTTATCTGAGTCATGTCTGAACTCTATAAATTATCCTAGAAAACTCGTGCTTAAATAAATAAATGATATATTATCCTTAACACTCTATAAAGGGTACGTGCCGGGTGGGTCGTGGCGGTTATACTAGCCAGCGCGGCCATCCATTACTGCCTTATCAGGCCGTATTAAATCAAGGGTGGTTTTAAAATACAAATAATGTTTGTACTCTGTACAAGTGTACATTCAACCCCCACAAGGCTATTGTTCTGTTCTTTCAAACAGGTCTCTCCTTAATTCTAGGGGAACTGAATTCTGAAGAAATAATTGTATGTTCTTAGGTCTCGTACAAAATGTTTTGAGCCTTGTGTGTGCCCAATTCAATCTAAATCTCTTCTATTTCTATCTAATTTTTTAATATTGATTTAGATAACGCTGTGAGAAATCACGTTTCGATTTCGTTATCCTGTATCATTGTGAGAATTTTATTTGTTGTTAACTATTAAAACTGTGAGGCTAGTAAGAGTTTCATCGAAAGCATTTTTTTTATTTATTCATAGATAATAGCATAACAATAATTTTTACAAGTATTTGAATCCACCTAACTGAGCATAGCCCGTACCAAGGTAGACCTATAGCAACTATTTTTTGCACGCCAATAAGCGCTTATTAGCGTGCAAATAGTGTTCGAAAATCAAACGATGGAATTATTCGATCATTTTGTATGGAAATTTTTCGATGATCGTTTCGATATTCGACCATCGAAAACTAATACTAGTGGTACTGTATTGCTCTCGGATCTCAGTTCTGATTATTGTTCATTTTTCATGCATTTGTTGTCATAATTTAATATTATTTCATTTATCAGAGATTCTTTAGATGTGAATTTAAAGTTTGTTTTGTGTATTTTGATTGTGTCTGTCATATTTTATTTTATAAACCTGTATAACTAAAAAACATGTACTTAAATGGCCTTGCCGTATGTAAAAAATAAATAAATAAAATAATAATATTATCCGAGTAAACTTGTGACTGTTTTTGTTGTAGGTTATGACAATTAATATCGACCAACATATAAATAATTTTTTGTATAGAAATTATAAGTAGGTAGTAATATTATGCACTATTTTGATACCTATTTATATTACCACTTACTTATTTTTTTTTTGTACTTTCCATTTCAAATGACAATAATTACTTATTTGATCAACAAGTGCTTATGACCGTCTTCTATTGCTATTTCGAAGCCTATCCTGCTTAACTCTTTATGAGCAAGATAGGCTTCTAAACAAATTGAAACAATTCGTAATTTTGATTTATACAAATTGATTGTTCAAATATTTGATTTTTTTTTGTTTCAGGTAAGAGACTTGGCAAATTAGTCTTTATCCATGGCTGTGAAGTCTGGTAAGAAAAAAACGTTATTTTTAATACGCATATTTTTTTCTTTCGTTGTCGAATCCTATAATGTCGAAAATTATTGGTTAAAAAGTGATCACATTAAGCCAGTCTCGGTAAAAGTCGTCAGCCTGATGTGACTGAATTTTAAAACTAGACATTGTAATCTTGACATGTTAGTCATTTGTTAAGGATATTGTCCTGGAAAAATGCACTAGGGTATAAAAATATAAATTCAACTAAAATAAGCGCGAATACATATTTCTTTATCCATTACAGAATTCAAAGCTTGTTTTGCGAAAGCGGAAGATAACGAGCTTTGGTAGCTTAGCAGTTACGAAGCCGACTTTTGTACTGGAAGTAGTGGGTTCGAACCAAGATGCCGACCATCTTCGTCTTTCACTACACAAGCTTTTTAAGTAGCTTTCTGTGAAAGAGTCAGAGTTAGTGAGGACCAATTCGTTCAATATTATAAGTAAGTACCTATGCACTTATAATACATACCTACATACACATACATTCTCCCTTTAAGGCCCCCCGAAGTCAGTAAGTCAGCCCGAAGGAGACCTATCCGTAGCAAACCCAGCCCACACGAAACTAACCCCCTAGCTTAATCGAAGCAACCAAACCAAAAGAACTCTCAATTAGAGGTCTCAAATAGAGGTGGTTTGTAGCCGGCTTTCGTACTGTTTGGTGCGGACGTCGTGGTTCGATCCCAGGCGCCGACCATCTTCCTCTTTCACGACACAAGCTTTTTTCAATTATTTTCTGCGGGGCCTATAGTTCGAGTCCCGAAACTAAGCGCCGCACATCCAATCTATTATGCGAATTAAGTTTCAATATCGATGTACAAAATTGTCGTAATGATCCTGAAAAAAAAACAACTAAATATATAACAAAGCTATTTTTATTTTGAAAAGATGGTTTTTATTACGGATTGTGAAGTATCTAGCGACATGAAACGTACATTTCGTAAATAAAATATTTTACAGTATAAAGGGTATTTTTCAATTATCAAAACGGACGAAATCGTTTATTTTCATGGAAATGTATATGTGACAGTTCCACAGTTTATAGTGAGCCATCAGAGTTAATTGCGAAAGCCTAGAATGGGGTAGGATTCACGTATAATAACGGGTTTATTTATTGATTCCAAGGTATTGTTTCCAACTGTGGACTTATTTATGTGTTTTTGAAGTCTTGCTCTAACGGAAATGTCTGACAATAAAATTTGTTTTCGTAAAAATAATAAAGTCGAATAAAATATTCCATCCCTTTTTTCTGTTAAGTTCCTTGTAAATATCACGGTCTTACATTACCATATCAAACAACTAGCGTTTTACTTTATAGTAATTTCACTAGTTAGTAATGTCCTCCACACTTATTGGTTGAAAATTATTCATCTTGTTCGAATGTTTCTTCTTTTGTACGTGTCCTATCAAGTCCCCCTT
The DNA here is from genome assembly GCA_963576905.1 of Mystacides longicornis. Taxonomy (NCBI): domain Eukaryota; kingdom Metazoa; phylum Arthropoda; class Insecta; order Trichoptera; family Leptoceridae; genus Mystacides; species Mystacides longicornis. The sequence goes on along the minus strand of OY756433.1, from coordinate 2,120,057 downwards.
ACGTTAGTGATCACTCGAGTGAAAACTTTTGGGTCATGTGCTGTCTGAAACAGTTCCATCACTCCTAAAATCCCGGTCCAGATGTCTGCTTTCTGCCAGCCCGCAGCGTCCCTCTATTTTGCCCACCAATAATAATTATAGTAAGTAGGTACCTTGTGTATTTTTCAACACGAAATTTAATATAAAGGTAGAATCCCACGCAATGGCGATAACGCCATATTTCTATGCTGCATAGATATTGTAATATGACAAGAGTACATTTTTATAAGGTGCCATCGACGTCTGTCAGTGCAACAAAGCATAGTCATAAGTTATGATCATAGAAAATTGACAAATATAATATGGTGATATTGCCATAGCGTGGGAGTCTACCTTAAGACCCAGATTGTTATCTTGCGAAAATTTTATGTTAAGCAAAAAGGTCTTGAGAAGTGGTCACTATATAGCCTCTCAGTTAAGACGCCGGCATTCGAACTGTTTCGTGCGGAGGTCGTGGGTTCGATCCCAGGTGCCGGCCATCTTCCTCTTTCACGACACAAGCTTTAAGTAGCTTACTGTGAAGGAGCAAAGAGTGTATTTTGTGTATTGATTATGCCCTGAGGTAGACGAATGCTCCACTGGTGTAAATTTGGATGTTGTTGTGAGTATGTATTTTATAAGTTTCCCATATAAATTTCAAGTACTGGTTCCAGTATCTCTAAATAAAGATTTTCTCGGCACAGGCATCGGCTTAGATAATAAATACAAAAAAATATATTTACCTTAATTGTCAGTAGGTATTATTGCTTTATTGTAAAATATTTAATTTTGGGCATAGTCATCGGCTTAGATAATAAATACAAAAAAATATATTTACCTTAATTGTCAATAGGTATTATTGCTTTATTGTAAAATATTTAATTTGGGAAATGAAATAAATAAATGAATAAAAACTGATAGGTAATTTTTTGTCTACTAATCATAATAAAAAAAAAACACACACACACATCCTCTCACACAAAAAAAAACTTAACATTGCTAGTTAGTTTTTCATGGATGATTCTGGGCTCACCCAAAGTGAACACAAATATACTCTTTTGAAGACTTTCAAAGCATAGCTTGTGTTGTGTAAGTGGAAGATATTTGGCACCGGAATCGAACCCATGACCTTCAGAACAAAAGTTGAGAAAAACTACTGAGCCGCTTAGCTAGTCTACCTGTCATTTCATAGGTCTGGTCCATCATAATTTTCTCTTTTTTATAATAGCTTCTTCAGCTGGGGCGTACACCTTTACAATAAAAATGATACATTTAAAAGGATACGATTTAACTATTAGGTTTTTATTGTGTAAGTATACCTACTGGTATTTGCATGATTAAATTTAAATTAGGATACCATTTTTCATATTAACTAAAAAATACCTAGATAATAATAAAATAAGAATCATTAAAACAAAATTCTTTTGTTCTTTTCTTTATCTTATTGTTTATTAACAAGAAGTACGCGATAAAAACAATAATATTAAATTTTTAATATGGTATGAAAGTGAGTTTTTTTTTTATTCCAAGCGATAAAAAGTTCCAATTTCAGCTACTGAGTGGAATAAAAACTGTGTTACAAATTTACACTTGACTCCTCTTTGATAGTAATCACATTCACACTGCGGGACACGATTTTGAAACTAAATAATTTTGCACCCTTTTTTTATAAAAATAAAACATTTTTTACAGCCATACAAATATGTACAACTCTAAATGTCGAATATGCATAAGCAAATCTTCCACAACAGCATCCCAAATGATCATAGTGCTTCAATTTCTTATACCTAGATTTGACATTCCTTTTGGGACGACGTCCGACGTTATGGGCGATTCGCTGATTCCATCCCACGCTTATTCGACGAGTAGTGTTCTTTTAGTACGGCTGTTAAGAACTACATTACGTCGCTTATATTGCAATATGTTTTTTGTCAACATTTGTCAATTTTACAGGGGGAATAAAAAACAATATATTTAATTTAATTGTATTTTTTTGTCGTTGTAGACATCGGATGTTTTGCTGACACATGCAGCAACGTATTTAAATCAGTTTGAACGAATATTTTTTTTTGATTTTTTGACATGGAATGTATTGCAATATAAACGCAACGTATATAAAATGCAAATTTTTTTTCTTCTTACATTCCTTGTAGACCATGGAAACCTACTCAAAACCGGTTACATTCGAAAATAATGCGAAGATGGCCACTAAAACCATGATGAAAACTTCGTGAAATTATTAAATTTAACCCGTTTTTTACCAAATTTTATTTTTCATTTTTTCTGCCATATTCTGTTAGGTTTTAGGACAAAAATAAAAGGTTAACCAGAAATTTTTCGAATCCAAAAAGAAAAACCAGCATTTTATTGAAAATTTTCATGATCCCCATATGGGGCCGAAGGCTAATGGCGTGTTTTAATTTACTCTATAATTATTATTGCAATATTTATTGTGTTCATATTCAAACAAAATTTAACAATTATTATTTGTTAAATAAATGCAATTTACATACTAGGTATGTCATCAACATGTAACCATTTATCACATTTTATAAAAAAAATATCTGAGATTTTTTTAACAAATCACACATTTTCATTGCTTTTGTCCTTTCTAAATACGTATTTCCCTGTTTGATATTTTCTCAGAGCATCACAAACAATAATATGCTTTTCTGCACCGGTGCTATAAAGAAGACACCAAACTGCATAAAATCGGTATTTAGTGCATCAATTTTGCAAGCCGAACTTTGAAATGTTTATCTCTTTGATTTCTTATCTAATGGGTAGGTATTCCTATTGGCATTTTCTGGGAAATGTAAATTCCGTTTTATTTCCATATATTTATCATCGGTATACAGTTCTTCACAATTCTACAGACAGATCTTTCTTTTCTGACCGGCAGGTACCTACATTTGAAAGTGGCAGAGTATGGTATCCTATCTGCAAAACAATACCTAGCATTCTGGAGTTTGGGTCCACCATATGGAACCCCGCATACGAGATCGATATAAGTGCAATAGAACGAGTGCAAAGAAAATTCATAAAGAAACTCAATTACCGAAACAGACTGCACTTTGATGATTATGGGCGGGCTCTAACCCATTATAAAATAAATTATCTTGAAAATCGACGCACCATAGCTGACCTTGTCTATCTTCACAAAATAATAAACAACGGAATAGACAGTGTAAGTCTGCTGGGTGCTCTGCCATTTCACTGCAGCAGTAGACCGCAGCGTCACCCTGCTCTCTTTTATGTGGAGCCCTCCAGAACAAATTACCACCAGAACACATTCATAAACAGAGCATGCAACAGTTTCAATAGAAACTGTATGGATGTTCCTGAATTGGATCCCTTTTGTAGTTCTGTTAAGAGGTTCAGGAAAAAGTTGGTGGCAAGATCCATTCAGGGAGCATCCCAAGGTGAACCTCGTGAGAGATGATCGCTATCATGGTGTACCGGCGTGTTATCGACCTATTCGCAGACTTACGGACGAGACAGACTGTTTAGTACAGTCTATCCGACACTTGACCCCTTAGGACAAACTGACTGACGAACAAGGACAGACATTGACTATACAAAATAATCTCCTAGCCCTCCTTCCTTCCCCCTCCATTCCCCACCCTTCCTTCCCCATTAATATGAAATAAAATCATACATCAGCGTAAAGACAATGTAATAATAAGAATTGTAATTAGTGTGAATTAATGTAAATAATTGGGATACACATAAATGGCATTATAAAAAGGTAAATGAAATATTGAATATTGTAAACTTAATAAAGCTGTCTGTATCCAATAAAAAAAAAAAAAAAAAAAAAAAAAAAAAAAAAAAAAAAAAAAAAATACCTACCTAAAATCTTTTTCAGGACTTCTTGAAGATAATAAATAATTGATACTGTTTATTTTTTGGAACTTCGTTTGATGGAGTGGCATGTACCTACACACGGCCGTAGCAAAAACTATCGCATGGAGGGGGTGCTTCCCCCCCCCCCCTTTCAACATAACAATATTGTTCCAAATGATTTTGCTATACCCACTTGAAAAATCATTTGCTCCAAATTATTTGCGAGTTTTGATTGCATCGGATACTTAGAGGGGGGGGGGGTGGACCCCGGATCCCCCTCTCCTTATGAACGCTCATTTAGGTACCTATGTTTTTCAAAACCCTTGCACGATTGGGAAAATATTTTCCATTATTGTTTCATCAAAACTTTTTCAATGGACAAACCATCCACATCACCAGGCGGCAACAAAACCAAGTGCACACCTTCTCTTAACTCTTCAATATCATAAAAATAGCTTTTATGTATACATATAATTCTCAAGATTATTCAATAAAAAGTGCAATGCTGCCCAAAATAGCAATAAAATCACAACGAAAATATTGTTACCAATAGATACCCATACTGATTTAAGTACACGCTATTTACCGTGAGCCCCATTTGGGGATCATTCTATTTTTTGTACATAAAAAGTCTGAAATATTATTTTAAATTAAAAATATGAATATTCTACTTAAAATACATGTTTCAATCACTTTTAAACGAAAAAAGTAAATTTTTTATTTATTTAACCTTTCAAAATCAGAGGTGAATTGGTTCAATAATATTTTGAAAAAAATATCGGTAAAATTAAGCTTCGATGATTATTTTTTTACTAAAAATACTAACAAAAAGTTATAAAATGTATTCCTAAGTAAAGAAGCACTCTTTCTCGATGATATCTAACTTTAAAATATACTAAAAACTCCTAGATTGTGTTGCTGGCAGGATTTAAAGAAACGATCGCCAAATGGGGCCTATGGTATAAAACGGGTTAATACCCTGACTGATTTCGAAAGCACAGATCCTGCATGTTCAAAGGTGACAAAAATTCTATTTAAATAATTTTACCAAGAATGTTTGTCGTTCATCAGTTATTTCGTCAAAAATGGCCAGTGTCAGTCTCATAAGGACCTGTAACAATACTCTATGTTTGTCAATATCCAATGAAAAGGGTTCGAGATATAACATTGGTTTGTTTCATCTACCGCCCTGGGTGGATTACTCTTGAAACTCAATCCCGATCTCAATGTACTCGTAGACCATCAATACTTTTAATACTATAAATAGATACTAATTGTAGTTATCTTATCTTGAACAAATATGGAAAAACGTAGGTATATTGCATGATAAATTCACCGCTTTTTGTATGTTTATTGTTTGTTCCATTGTTTGAAAAATGAAACGTGGGCCTAAATGTGTACTGGGCGATACCTAATTATTTATGATGGAGTGCGATTTGAATATTTATAATTTATTTTGACTGTTTATATCAATCAATCAATCAATCAATCCCCATTACCCGTAGTGCGGACGTTAGGTAAACAAAACAGGAATCTTGCAATTGTGTATTCGGTGCCATCCGATATGGTTGTGGAATCCAATCCAGGACAAATATATCCTACCACACTCTGGACACGGGTATTCATACTGTTTATATCGCGGTCTCGATGAAGCATCAAATTTTGAAAGGACTTCGGAATGGAAAAATGAAAAAAGGATAAAATGAAAATCGTGTGGTTGCGTGTTATTATTCAAAATAGGGGAAAGTAGTGAAGTGTATTATAGACTGGAGGAGATAAGGTGCCCTTTGGAAATAATTCCCCAATTATCAATCATAAATGTAGCAATAACAATTACAGCTCGCAATACAACGCAGTGTCAAGCAGCGCGGGCCCGGATAACGACCCTGTGGCACGCCATAATGGAATCAAATTTAAATACAAATTTTAACACTGGAATCTTTTATTGCCCTCGGAGACTAGCGGAACTACCTACCTTTCTCTCCCACTTGACTTAACATTACTTGCTACTCTTTATCTAGTGCTACTCATCTACTAAGCGGGGTAATGTTATTATGATGTCACTATTATGGGAATTCTGAATTACCCATACGCAATCTACCTGCGTTTTGCAGAAATGTTAGTCATCAGCAGGCGTCAATCACCATGCTTTAGGAAGAGTTTACCAATAAATAATCAATACCCATTGACCGTTAAACAGACGTTTAGTATGTACACAGAAATAATTCAGAAATTCAGTCTTCTTCGTCTTGGTAAACCAAAGAAATAAATATATAAATAAAAAACAGTTAAAAAATAGTTAATTTTTCCAAAACATAAAAAAATCTAAAAAATAATTTTAAGCCTTTATCTATGTCTACATAATGTAAAAATGGATCCCTTTTTTAAAGCTATGCGTGTACATTTTCAGACGATTTTCTGTATGCTCTGTTTCTCTTTCGTTCGTCAGTCATTATGTCCAAATGGCATGTGTGTCTTTTGTTTGTCTCCTGTTGCCTCCGTATACCTCTAAGTTAGTTAACAAAAAGAAGTATGTATGTATGTTTGGAAGGACGATTTTGTTGTGTACTACATTCCGTTAACGCATTTTTTTTCATTTATGTCTTCTTTGACATCCCTGTTGAAGCATCTTATGTATTTTTAAAGACAAAAGATTGCTACTTTTTACAGTCCAAATTCAAACTCTATTGCATCTTTTTGCTGGTGCAGCCTCTGTAGGGGCAGTTATTGTATCACATTGTATTCAATATCTAGCTCTATCAATAATTAATGATATTTTGACATCCAATTTCAGATTTATAACCTATATTTTATTTTTATCCATTTGTTGAATTAAAAGTATCATGTTTACAGATTTTACGTATTTATTTTGATACATTGTAAAGGGGTAGCATAAATACTGATATCACCCTCATATATAGGTAAGTGTTATCTATATCTATAATAAGTGAGCGGTTATTAACAATAATTGTTGTATTATGAGCTGTCACTCACAGTGAAGGGCCGATAATGATAATTATCAGTGCATAATAGCTGTAATTATTCAACAGTTATCAGATAGTTATGTATAATTATGCAGGTAATATGATCGTATGAACCTATGTCTATAATAATAATAATATAATATAACACTTTTCTATACAAAGGTGTCAGTACAGCCGGCGGAACTTATTGCCTGAGGCAATTTTTTCCAGTCAACCGGTCCCGTCCAATCTGAGACAGGCCAAACCCGGGTAGAAATTTCAAGTGAAAAAACATTGGAAAAACTCTGACCCGACCGGGAATCGAACCTGGGACCTCATAAGTACATAATTAGCTACTTTACATTCTATAAACATTCTTATGGCAAACTGTGTAAGTTAACCACTCGAATGCAGAGTTTTTTTCATGTCACTTTCCTTCAACCATGCAAATGATTAGGACATTAAGGTATTAGAAAGAATAATAACAAGAAAAGGTCCATTGATACAGATTGTCATTTTAAAGGTGAGACAACTTTTGCTAGTTTTATTTTATTTATTTTTTATTTATCAACTCTCGTCCCTAGGCTTCTTCAGAGCACTTGGAGTCGTCAAAGTTTGTACATTTTTTTAAATATTTGATATAAAAGTGATAAAAAATACAAAAAGGAAGCAAAATAGACACAAAACAAAATCAAATGACAAAACAAAGCAATGAATTAAAAGCAAAACAGAATCAAAATCAATCGGCGAGACTGAAAATGTGTAAAGGGCCCTTTCAGCCTTCTGTCAGCAAATAGGTCATATTATGGAGATTTTATCATATGGAGATTTTGACATTTACAGCGCGTTTAGAGTAACGCTGACCATCGTTAGGTACTAACAGCCGAAAAGAAACGCGTAGTTATCAACATGAAGTATAGCGTTATTTTGATACATTTCGGCTGTTGCCATTGACTGTCAGAGTGAATTTTGATTGACCAGCTTAAACCACCCATAGAGGGAAAAACCGCATTTAATGAGCTTGTTTTTTTTTTGCCATGCGCTGTTCGAATGCTTTTCACGGTGACCATGATTGATCAAATAGCTGGAAAATTGGCTTTCATTAGCCTATTGGCCAAGATTATTGTCCCTTCCATAGGCACACTCTTGCAATCTCATATCAGATGCGTGGTTTAGTTAAACAAGCATTTACTTTTCGGATTTAAGCAGGACCTGAAGACCTGCATGTTCGCGCGCTCTCGTGTTCGATTAGTCAAAAAGTGTCTATACAAAATTTGACAATTATTCGTCAATTGTTTCTTTCCAATGATTATAGTATCATTTATCACGACATAATATGCTTATGCTAATCTTTGGTTTCATTGAAAGAGAGGACAATATAGTGATCCACTCTCTTCATTCGCATTGAAGAACTCCATTAATTTGCCTTCTGTGTCCTATGTTTTTTTTTTGTTTCCTAATCCTTAGAGCAAGGGTTTAATATGTATAATTTAAAATTCATAGTTACGATGTAGGTAGATATATTTATGTAAGTTTTTATGTATGTAGGTATAGATACATTGCCTCCTCACCAGATTGAGGCAGCCTATAAGCCTGTAGCACTGGCTGGGTAAAGCGACCGATTTCCCCATAGCATCAACTCACTTCAAATACAATAAATAATAATGTATGTTTTAAACTATAGCCCTTCTAAATTTATAACCTTATGAACAAAGATATAGCATTTACATAGATGAAGCATAATTGATAAACATTCATGCGTACTACTTATAATGTGACCAACCATATCAAGCACCCTATCTTGATAGCGTTGATAACTTCAAGATCTCCACAGATGTCACACAGCACCTTGTTAAATCAACGACGCCAACCGTTTTTACCCACAGATTGTCCGAAGAATCATCTTTTCGAAATTTGTTTTAAATTCCTCAGTCTGATTAATCATCTCTCAGGTTTTGAAGGCCATTTGAAATCGTTGGTAGCCCAGTGGTATCAGTCGAAGGTTTCTGTACATACAGCCCACTGAAGGTCGTGGGTTCGAATCCCGGTACTGACCATTTCCACTTTCATGACCTTTGCAAGCTTTTATTCATTTTTTCAATTGAAAATAAGATATGTAAAAACTGGATTAATCAATGTCTTGTAAAGTAGGACTTATGTGTTTCTCCCGATGCATTCCACAATAAAATAAACCATACTCTATCAGTGTTATTAAAAATCTTGGTATAAAGAAGTTATACAATGGTTTATTCCATGGTCTAAGAGAAAAGTTATTAATAATCCAGATCTAAGGTATAAACCATGGAATAAGCTTGTAAGATCCACGGTTTTAGAGATTATATCAGGTTAAGTAATTCTGTGGTTTATACCGGTGTTTTTATTAACAGTTAAGTGTATAAACGACGCCGATGGAGCATTTCGGAAATTCCCTCCATTGTTTCAATAGGTAAAACTTGGAATTTTTTATTGAGACTCCAGGTATTCCTGTAATGGGGTGTCTATTTTGCTGTTCTATTTTTATTTTTAAACATAAATAATACCCATTTTGTAAAATAGTTCGTTATCTGTCTATTGGGTGCCGGCCGGGCTCCCATACTAATTGTATGTAAATGGCCAGGTATTATCTGTATTTCGTGGAATTTGGACGTGTATACCTGCTTTTACTTTCATTCTATAAACACATTGCAATAAGATATATTGTATTGTAATTTACGGTTTTTATAGTAAAAATAATATTTTGGAAGTGTGAAGTGTTTTATACCTACATAACTAGAATACCTGCAAAATGTTGGTATCAATACAAATTATGTTGTTTGTATTTTATTTGTTATCAAGATACAACTAATAATTTTTATATACATAAACTTTACTGAGCCTAGTGGTATAGTGAAAATTTGCGAAAAAGAGGTTCCAGGCTGAATTACCGGTCGAGTCAGAGTTTTCTAACTATTTTTTCACCGGGGCTGGCTTGTCTCAGATTGGTCGGAATCGGTTGACTAGAAAAACTGCTGGTGAAACCTACTAACATATTTTTAGAAACTGGGAGTGCCATTAACTTGGGAGACATAATCACCTTAATAATTTTGAAACTAAAATCAATCAATCAATACTCATTCCCTTTTGACCCCAATTCGGGGCATAGAGAGGCAACAAGAGCGCGGGCTTCAATTACCTCTTCCTATACCATGCCCAAATCACTCAGTTCTGCTTCGAACGTATGGGACACGGTGTGAAAGGGTCTTCCACGTCTTCCCCTTTTCTTAGCCAATTCTAATTCGGCATCCTAATACATTTCCCAGCCAAGTCCGTCTCCTCTTCATAATGGTAGAAGTCATGGGCCACTGCTGTGAGTGCCGGCAAAATGAAAAAAAATATAAATCATTTTTGAAACTAAAATATTCTAGTCTAAATTTGACAGGAACCTAAAAGAAAATATTCATGTGAATTTTCAAGTTAAACGTTCCAAAGATGATAAAGAAATCTTCAGTTTTTGGATTAAACAAAATTATGACATCGGTATAAAGTGTACCAAAAAAATTATCTACAATGCACTATAACAAACCTGTGGATTTTGAAAAAAATAACGAAAAAAAGATACATTCACACATTACAACGAAACTTTTACTATGAACGGACCTATTCAGCAATGTGATTAAATTTCATACTGGTTCAATGTTCACCAAAAATAAGAGTAATAACTATTCCAAATTAATGTGCGATAATTTTCGAATTAAATAGTATAAATTTTTATGTGTATATCATTTCCCTAGACAAAATATCCATTGTTCTTTTCCAAAATTTATACGCAATATCGAAAGTTCCATACTAATTGTATGGACGCCGGCCGAGCGTTGTATAGACAGATACCTGACTTTATGCCTATATAGACACTTAACGGTTAATAACTCTGTATGAGAAAAAGCTTAGGCGCCTTCTATTTTGATTCCGCATCCTTGTTTTTATTCCAACATCCGTGCGTAGGAAAGTCCGGCTAGCATTATTATATGATTATCCTTGTGCGTTCTGGTAGGAGAGAGAGCGGGGCCATTACATGCGTTATTACAACAAGGACAATATATCGGCTTTTCCCGGCCCAATACATTACACGAGGATTACATCAGCTAATATCGTAACCCACAAACCAACTCGACTTGTTTCTTACATACAACAATAATAGTTGTTCATTTCAGACCTACCTACATGCTTTCAAAATATTATAATCCTATTCTGTATTATAATAGGCGAGTTCGTCTGTAATTTGGTATTTTCCTTTAATATACCTACCTACTATCTTCACAAGAAATATTTTTCATACATATTAAAAAAAACCGTCCATCTAATGGAATCACATTAATAAAACATTGATGGTAACATGATTGCGTTATGCACTAGTTTTTTTTTAGCTAATTGTGAGATAATCTTTTTTCTCAGTGCACCGCTCATCCTATTTTCGATTTCTAACTCAAACTTTCCATCCTTTCTTAACATACATGCTTATTCACTTGCTCAAGACATTAATTTATTTTCTTTGGTTGTTTTACAAATCGTTATTGCTTCATCCCAAAAATGTCAGCAAAACTAAGGTTTTGCTGACATTTTTTTTAAAACAAAATAAATAAAATGAACAACTAAGGTGATATGACGCATTCTTACTTAACATCTTTCTAAATATAGATCACCGGTGAAAGGTGATTGTTCAAATGTGTACTGGCGCTTTCTTAGCAGCCGTCACGTTTTACCATCGCTCCTGAAAAATATTTATTTGTGCTCGACATATTGGTTCTACAGTGCTCAGATCTCGCGTGTGCATTAATATAATAAAATCGCGTAGTTCTTGTATATCAAAAGCGTCCAATTCAAATCATATCTCGCGATATATCAATTTTTAAAAACGGTTCTACATTCATAACAAGTTCAGTGCATTATTGTGTTTTTGGGTGTTACATTCATCGCCGTCAGTGTCGAAACATGTGTTTGAAACTTACCCCATCTGGGATCACATCTTCTCAATATTAGTTTAATGTGAAGTGGTCAGTGCCCGCCTGCAAAGTGCAACAGAGACAGAAACACAGATGTGCTTATTTACAACCCTGCGGGACGATAGAGACAACACTGCTTTGTCTTACGTATACCTGCCTACTACCAGTGTGGCTGAATGGTAATATAAAAAAATAATGATTCGTTACACCACTCAAGAACTCCTTGCACTAGACAATCGAAACTCCCGCGATCTTGATTTTCTCACTGTCATACCCGAACAAATCCTCAGAACAACCCATACCACTAACCAAAAACGACGTCATAGAGGACGCAGGGCAGGCACTCAATCAAAAAACAAAACTAAAGCCCAACGCCATCTTCCGAAATCAACATGTCTCAAGATCGGCCATTGGAACGCCAGGTCGATCAACAATAAGATCGAAGACATTCACAACATCTTCAATGAACACCGTCTCCACCTGCTAACACTTAATGAAACATGGCACGACAGTAGCGACTCCTCTTCCATTAACGCAATACGAAATCACGGCTATCAAGTTTTGGATAAAGCCAGACCACGGGACCCGTCAACAGACTGCTCAACTTCTACCAACCACGGCGGTGTGGCAATTATCCTCAAGGCAGAGGTGCATGCTTCCAACATCTCTGATCTCGGACTATACAATACATTCGAATACACAGGCAGCAAAGTATCCCTTAATGGTACGTCACTCATAGTAATAACACTTTATAGACCGGGCTCATGCACACCTACAAAAGAGTTCTTCAAAGAACTCTCTGCATTTATTGGGTCGACTTCGTCTTACCAGATCCCCATCCTTATCTCCGGCGATTTCAATATTCATATTGAAAGACAGCATGATCCACATTCTGAAAACCTGAAAAAATTGCTAACCGATGCAAACCTTATCCAACATATCATCACTCCTACTCACGATGCAGGGGGAACCCTCGACCTTCTCATCACGTCCAACGGATTAGCCCCCACAGCAACAGAGACCATTGATATCGGCTTGTCAGATCATCGACTACTCACCAGCCACTTCAACATCACAACCCCAGCACCTTTATACAAAACCATCACCTGCAGAAGCTGGAAGGACTTCAGGTCCGAGGAATTTTTCTCCCGACTTCGGAAATCTGTAATAAGCTTCCCGAATACTAAAACCATCAACGATGTCGAACAACTTTCATATCAGTTAATCAGTACACTATCCGGCCTTATAGATGAGCTTGTCCCCCTAACAACAAAAACAATTCGTGTCCGAGGCCCCAAGTATCTCTGGTTCGACGACGAATGTAAATCTAAAAAAACTGAAGTCCGTAGACTCGAGAGACTATACAGACGTCTGAAAACTACTTCATCTAGAACAACATGGATCACAGCCCAGAAAGCGTATAAAAACTTAACCAACTCAAAAAAATCTATCTTCTGGAAAGAAAAAATCGAATCCCACAGGGATCAACCTAACAAACTCTGGCGAGACTTCCAAGCTGTCATGGAAACCCCAAAATCATCATTACCATCTACTATAACCGCGGATCAATTTAAATCAGCGTTCGAAAACAAACTCCAGGCAATATCGTCATCACTTCCTTCTCAAAACAGCAATCACTTTGCAGATGCCAGAAAATGCAAATCCTCTCTTTCAAATCTAGAACTCGCAACCGAACTAAACCTACGAAGGATAATAAACAACTGTCCCAATAAACAATGTGAGCTGGACCCCGTCCCCACCTGGCTGCTGAAGGAGGCAATGGACATATTAATCCCCACTATCACCCGCATATTCAACTTATCCCTTTCTCAAGGTATCGTCCCATCCTCATGGAAAATGTCACAGGTTACTCCATTACTCAAAAAGAGCACACTAGATCCCAACGACCCAGGCAACTACAGACCCATCTCCAACTTGCCTTTCTTGTCAAAGGTTCTTGAACGCGTTGTCGCATCGCAACTAACCGCCTATCTTGAAAGAAATGGGTTATATCAGAAACACCAATTCGCATACAGGAGGCATCATTCCACTGAGACCGCTCTCACGAGCCTCATATCGGACCTGACAGAAGGTGTGGCACATGGAGATATAGCTCTCGTAACAGTCCTCGATATGAGCGCGGCCTTTGATACCGTTGACCACAACACACTCCTGACTTGTCTGGAGGTCGAATATGGCCTCTGTGGAAGTGCTCTCGCATGGATCCGCTCCTACCTGCACGAAAGAAACTGGTCTCTGAAAGCTGGCCAAAGCAAGACTCAAGAAGCAATAGTCACTCAGGGAGTCCCTCAAGGCTCCGTCTTGGGTCCAATTCTGTTTACTCTATACATCGGCTACATCGACGGTATGCTGGAATCAATGGGTTTTCGAAGTTACGCTTATGCAGACGACAGAATCCTGGCTGGTTTCTGCAAACCCAATCAGAAAAATTACCTTAGAACTCGGACCGTGGAATGCATTGTAAATTTATCCACCCTGATGGCCAAGAGACGTCTCAAGCTGAACCCAGGTAAAACAGAGTTCTTATGGGTCGCATCGCCTGGCCGACAACATCTCTTGGACAACGACCCCATCTCGATAGTCAACACGACTATCTCACCATCCAATCAAGTCTCAATACTCGGAACACGAATCGACAAGGCCCTCTCTATGGAATCACAGATCTCGAAAACAGTAAGATCCGCATTTTATCACATCCGCGAAATACGATCGGTGTCGAAAAATCTCACATCTGACAGCGTCAAATCACTAATATCCGCCTTTGTAGTTTCGAGACTTGATTACTGCAACATTCTGTACGTCGGCCTGCCTCAAATACAGCTGAATCGCGTACAGATGGCTTTTAACTGCGCTGCAAGGCTTATTTTCCGCGAGGATAAGGGCTGTCACATCACACCTCTGCTGGAGAAACTACACTGGCTAAAAGTACGCGAGAGAATCCAATATAAATTGTGCCTCACGGTATACAAAGCCATAAATGACATGGCACCCCGTACACTCTCTGAACTCTGCATCACCAAGGAGCCAGCAACAAGACCCTTACGTTCAGCCATGACATCTACAAACATACTAAAGGAGATCAACAGGAGCAACAAGTCGAACTTCCACGACAGGGCTTTCAGCGTAGCAGGACCTGTCACCTGGAACCGACTTCCTGAAGAACTTAGAAAGGACCAGCCCATCAGCACATTCAGGAACAAACTGAAGACACTGCTCTTCCCACAGAGCTTCCCGTGCGCCCTTGAGATGGAAATCCATTAAACGGCGCCAAACAAATTATCCAGCATCATCATCATCATCATCATCATCAAATGTTCACCTTTACACAGGAATTAATATCCGAATATAGAGAAGCAATGGCACGAATCAGCCGGTTGTTCACTCCATAGATTGATAAAACCTCCCATAATTTACCCCTATCCATAATATTTTTTTACAAATCTTCGAATGCACAGAAAATCTTTAAATATTCACTCAGAAACCTCTAGTTTGCAATCATTCGCAGAGCGAAGATCTGATTGGTTCATCTTCTCCCATTCATAAACGCCACTTGTGCAATGTGCATATTAAAGCATATTAGTTAATAGACTTTAAAACGTTAAGACTTCTTATTTCGTATGTTGCTTCCATCTTGTATAATGGTATTATAAAATGTGTGCACATTCAGTGTATATAGTTGAGTACCGTACCGACGACGTAGGTACTTACATTAGGGTGTCCCGTCAATGTATGGAGAAATTTTTTTTCCGGAGTATCGTAACGTAAGAGGTGTCAAAATTTGGGTATTGCCAAGTACTTTCATGCCCCATATTTTGTTTTTCATTACAGTACTACTTTTAGACCTCTACCGGGCCTTGAAGTTTTGAAAAAATACAAATTTTCTTTATATGGTTACCGTCGTTTATTCCACATAATATAATAAAATTTATATGTAAAATATGACTCAAAATTTTGGAATTGAAGGGCTTATTGAGAAAAACATAGTTTTAAAAATTATAAAGGCTAATTATAGAACTCTACTAGCCTTTGAAATTTGGAAAAAAACACAAAAATATTCATTAAAACTGCATCTTCATTCTTTGATTTGAAGTCCTAAAATATTAAACTGTAGGTACTTATAAGACGTCTAAACCATAGTATTTTAATATTTTGTGTGTTTCGTGTCAAATCTTAGTCACACAAAAAGCAAGATTTGACAAGAAAGCCAATGCATGATGCGTCCTTCATGTTTCAACTTTCTTTGTGATATCATACTTCATTTCGCATATTGCAGGCTAATAAAGCTGACTTTTCTTTAACTGTGCACAGAGACAGTAATTTTGTCCCGAATGAACTATTTTATTGTAAAGATTTTCGCTAAAATTAGTATTCTACCTTATATAATTAGTGAAGTGTGCCTTAAAAACAATTAAAATGAGTTGTGGAGCTCGACGTAGTGAGACAACCTTTCCTATCTTTGGAAATATATTGATCCTGGCTCTGACAAGATGGAAACATGTTCTTCATTAACTTACTTACGGTGAAAACGACCGACTTTCTTCTCATTTATAAGGGTTTTATATTTCCGTCCATCGAAGTAAACGCTCTTCACAGAAATATTTTCTATGTTATTCTGCATATTATGCTCCCTTGATTTTGATACAGCTCTATGTATTTTATCAATCACGAACCGATTATCTGCAGAAGTGATGATACCTGCATCTAAAAGAGCCGTCGAAGCAACTGCTGCCGCAGAACGGCTTGATAAACCATACCGATCACAAACTTTTGCAACAGAAGGTAGGTATAAGGTGTTGCGACTGCTTGACGATGATGAAGGCTCCAAACAAATATCTGCCGGTTGTATGAGTTCTTCTATCTCACGAATACTATCTCCATTTTCTGGCACAGCCACTGATGAACTTGGGATTGATTGAAGTATAACATCCATTGGGTGTATTAGTGTAGATTCCAGTATCTTTTTTTCCATGCAATCGTCTTTCAATTTTCATTGTTTCTTTTTTATCTATGATACCTATAACCATTCTACTATCGGTTCTTTGATCCATTAAAAATGGTCTTTCTTTGAAACGTACTGTATTTACTTTTGCGCATGAACAACACTCCAAAGAAATGCACTTACCTGATGCAATGTCGAACAACGTCTTTGTACTGGTCGTGAAAAATTTATGTAATCTAGTTTCAAACTTTTCATTTATTTTGGTTTTTGGATATCTTTTTATCGTCAAGTATTTATGAAAATGGTATTAAATTAATTGTATTATTCTTATACGAGAGACACTTGCAATCGAAGCATTTATCCAAATTAATAAAAAATTTTGGCTAACAATAGCAAAAACTTCAGAATTTGAGGGATGTTTTCCGTTTGAGGTCATTTTTAGTATAAATTACACACTTAATAACGTCACATATAGTAGGCAACTGATTGCAACTGAATTCACAAAAAGGTCCAAAGATAGGAAAGGTTGTCTCACTACGTCGAGTTCCGCAACTCATTTTAATTGTTTTTAAGGCACACTTCACTAATTATATAAGGTAGCATACTAATTTTAACGAAAATCTTTACAATAAAATAGTTTATTCGGGACAAAATTACTGTCTCTGTGGACAGTTAAAAAAAGTCAGCTTTATTAGCCTGCAATATGCGAAATGAAGTATAATATCACAAAGAAAGTTGAAACAAGAAGGACGCATCATGCATTGGCTTTCTTGTCAAATCTTGCTTTTTGTGTGACTAAGATTTGACACGAAACACACAAAATATTAAAATACTATGGTTTAGACGTCTTATAAGTACCTACAGTTAAATATTTTAGGACTTCAAATCAAAGAATGAAGATGGAGTTTTAATGAAAATTTGTTTTTTTTTCCAAATTTCAAAGACTAGTAGAGATCTATAATTAGTCTTCATAATTTTTGAAACTATGTTTTTCTTAATAAGCCCTTCAATTCTAAAATTTTGAGTCATATTTTACCTATAAATTTTATTATATTACGTGGAATAAAAGACGGTAACCATATAAAGAAAATTTGTATTTTTTCAAAACTTCAAGGCCCGGTAGAGGTCTAAAAGTAGTCTCTAGGATTTTTTTTATTATTTTTCCCGTAATCAGGTTGTCCATCCCCAAGTTTTCCGTGCTATTACGTTTCCGAATTCCAAAAAAAAATTTAACGGGACACCCTAACTTACATGCCTATATAAACAATGTAATGTAGGATATGAATGTACGGTTGGGCTCTATCGACAATTATTGCAAGTAGCAACATTGGTTTCCGTGGGACATTCGGTTCTAAATAGTTACAATTTTGTGGTATAATTAATGGGAGCAATTAATAAAAACATTATAACACAGTCTCAGTGTTGGTACGCAGATAAACACCGTTCAATTTCTGATGGCACTTTCCCAATGTTGTTGACATTTTTATAAATTCACTACACTTACCAATTACCCGATGACATCAGACTCTCTACAACTTTATTCTCTTTCAAAAACAGATTGAAGCGTCAATTCCTTTCTGCTACTACTGCTCCTTTTCTTCCTCACTATGTTTGATTCTGTGTTTTTTTTCTTTATTTATATTTTTAATACCTATATATGTATATATATTTGAATGTATTATGTGTGTATTTGTTTATGTATGTGTATGCATTTTTTATATAACCTGCAACACTTTAAATGTTATCAATAATAGGTTAATTGGCCCGACAATTTTGGTTATGTTTATTTTTACCCAATAAAGTGTTATATTGTTATTATTACATTTAGCACCGAGTAACTCCCTTATGCTTTGCTTTTGTACTGCCAAAAACTGCTCCTCTAAACTCAAAATGTTTATGTACTCGATCTTCGATGATTTGGGCAGAAAGTGCTTGGTGGTAGTCCATTTGAAAATCAAAATGAAACGCAGTCTTAATTTAGTTCTTCTAAGACTGCGTTTCATTTTAGTTTATTTTCTCTCTTACATATTACATTTCTCGCCTAACACCTTTGTTCAACTAGGTTCACGTTAATTTGCAATACTTTCCTGAAACAACACAAGAAAGAGATGGTTGACAGCGTTGCACATCTATAATCCGCAACTGTAACAAGTACTGAGGTAGCGCTAGTATCGCTTATGTTAAGGCTGCCGAATGACAGTTGGCTGAGAAGACCAATGTTTTTCTCCTCCCAGTTGGAATCGTATCATTCGAGTTGAAGGATTTGGACGTGGCACGGTAGAAGGTAATAGAGATTGCGCAAGATTGATCCAAATGAAGAGCTCTTATTTAAGTGTTATCAATTCTTATTGATTGACCGCGGAGCACTTAAGTAGATGATGTATATCAATAACGACACGAATATTGAAGGGGATAATAATTGATTGTTTGTAGGCTAGTGGTTGTTGGCTAAGAAACCATTACCTTTTACATGACACAACCTTTGATAAGTGCGAAAGATTTCAAAGAGACAGTTCAAAGATACTTGGAAGTCCTCAGCATGTCTTCATGAAACAGATTTCCATAATTCTTCAGCAATTTAACTATGACTCGCGATAGCTTGTTGATTACCCATACCCCTTCCTCTCTTCTTTTCCTTCCCTTCTTCTTGCACTCTACATTCATGTTTGTGTTTATTTTTCTCCGTTTTCATATTTCACTTGTGCTTAAGATTTTTCATTTTAGTAGCTATTTTTTTTAATGTTGTACCTACCTGTTGAAATCTCGATGGAGGTCAACTTAGTTTAAGGCCATAGCTTTCTATTGTTTCTACTTTTAATATATACCTAGTTATCCTCTGTGATGTGTTTTGTCAAAAAAATATCAGGGTTAAGGTTACAGTCAAATAGAATATAGAGTGAACGCGTGGGTATGTAGAGCATTCTAACATATTGACGGTGTAACAGTGGGCCATTAGTTCGACAATTATTATTTTCCGACACCATAAGCCTCTGCATCGTGGCCGGCGAGGGGACATTACGCCCCGTCTATGGGCTCTGACATATTGTTACTGTACACTCTTATGGACCAGCTCCACATATACTCGGAAGCACCCATTCATTAAGGCTTTCTCTTAGTTGGATATCATCACTGAAACATTACATTCTTAAATCATCGTACAAGGAAACAATTTCTTGTTTTTTTTTTGTAGATCAATGATGTCACAATACCGGATCCTTCAACTCTTCGACAGATATCCCACCAACAGATTCTGATGTAGTTAGCAATTAATAGTCCCCTTGAAATCTTTTTGTCTTTTGATGTCGTCTATATTTTAAGTTCTGCGAGTTTGATCTTTGGGGAGTTTGCCTGTTTCGAATATTCCTATTTCTATTCTCATTGTTGTACGACATAGGCATTTTCTTTATGTAGAATTCAACACCTTCCAAGAATGCGTTAACCGACGACACCATTGTCAGAGGTTCTACGATTTTATCTTTCTTCTTTGTCGTACCCCCAGTACTACCCTTTTCTTATGATTGCAGCAATTGTAATTAGGAAGGTTGTCTTCTCATCATTGCGCTAAATGTCCAAAACAATGGTGAACACAACATATGCGTCAGACAGTGAAGAGTCTATCTACAATTTTCAGCTCAGCCAAGATTTTGATTTATTATGGGATTTTTCTGTTCTTGATGAAGTGGCCGGGTCTTTTAAAGGATGGCAATCACATTGTCTAACATCTCCATAATCAACTTTACCCATATTATGAACTGCAATAGTTTATGTTTATTTTCTCCCAGTGTATGGATCAAGAATAGATTCACGAAAACAGTGATTGTCGACAGCAACTCTTCGTTTGTAGCAGATCACCTTATTATGTACTTGTGATTAAGTTTCAAACAATTTGTTAATAGAACGGGATATATTTTTTTTAATTTCTCAATAAAAAAACAATAAAGACATAGCCGACACTAAACCCTGTGTAGGTACACGTTAGGCAAAAAACTTTTGGTTAAACATCCCTTTTTTATTTCTCACAACATCCAATCAATTATTATTTTTTCTCCTGATTCCTTATTACGATACATCTGTTATTGCCATTATTATTGTTAACATATTGCTCGTTACCCTTCCTCGCCTCCCCCCTGGCTCCGAGAGAGGGAAGGGTCTCTGGTGATATATTATAATAGGCTGCAGGCCTTCGTTATTTACGCCTCAATTAATGTCCCCAAGGCCTATTAATATGAAGCAACCTGGAAAAATTTGATCGAAAACCAATGTGACATTAAAAGTAATCATTAATAATAAGAAAACAGAAATAATGTATCCTAAGGGAAGAAAATTCCCGCCAAAATACCCTTCAATTTATTTTTTCTCGCATTTTCTCTTTTCAGACACTACTTTTTTTTAGTATTTCAACAATTTTTATTTTATTATTTCTTTTTTCAATACATTATAGCTGTAATTCTTATAATCTTTTAGAATATTTTTGCAAGGTTGAATTCATTAATTTTTTTCTAAGAATCTTTTAGTTAGGCATATTTTTGTTAAAGTATCCGGACTCACCCAAAAAGTAAACATAAACAAAAACACTTTGGAAAACTTTCAAAAAAAGCAAAGATTGTGGTGTAAAAACACTTTGGAAACCTTTCACAAAAAGCAAAGATTGTGGTGTAAAAAATGAAATTGACGGCACCGAGATTCGAACTTAAGACTTTCGATTCTCTGTATATATGAAAGCCGTCGACTGGATCGCTTGGCTACCAAACACTTATATCGCCTTACTGCTTGCGATTTTGTCATTCTGTGGAGATATTAAAAAATAATCAAACTGAGTTAAAATATTTGTTGAAATATTCCTTCTATAGAAGCTTCTAACTATTATTTCAAACAAGTTAAGACAGATTTACCTACACTCGAATGAAGAGTAAGCTGGTTGATCTGTTTTGCCCAAGAGTCACTACTCAGATGTCAGGAGAATTTCATATGTATTCTTTTTCTTTATCCTTTTCGCTCCTTAGTTGGAGCATAATATGGACTCCACAAATCCTCGCCAAGCGGTCCTGTCTCCCGATTCTAGAATACGCATCCCAGTCAACACCAACGCCCTGAATGTAGTTATAATAATAATATGTCTAGTTTGTGTCGAATTGAGTATATTATGGTTGTAGAAATATTGATGATCTGCTTTAATATGAAAATAACTTCTATTGTATTTGTAGTTATTTTTCTTTGTTTATTTATGTATTTACTTGTAAGTTTGATAGATGCAAATGCTTTTTGAAGCTGTTAAGATGCCGTGGGGTTGCCGGCTAAGAATAGCACCTCTGCCCTTTTTGCTGGTTTTTCGAGCATCCTGTAAGAGGCAGGAAATCGAAAAATCAGATCGGGACCGTGAGGTTGACCACCTCACGTCCTTAAACCTCAACCGGTCAGAAAAGGCACCATAGGCCTCAGACGCCTTCGAGCGCAATGGATAGCTCTTGGTGCCTCCCTATGCCCCTGAGTGGGGTTTAGGCACCCGTATTGCGAGTTGGTTTGGGGGGGGGGATCTGCGGCGGGCTTGATTTGTGTGGAGCCAGCTTTTGGCCGGTTTCGTGCGGGTCTGGTTTGTTGCGGATTTGTCTCCTCCGGGCTGGCTTGCGGTGTGCGGGGAGCCTTTAAGGAAGAATGTATATATGTAAGTCTATTTCACTAATATTTTTAACTGACGACCTAGTATTGATGGCTGAAAGCGAACGTGTTTTGCAAGAACTTGTGACGCTTGTGTATCGAAATTGTGAATTCTTGTAACAAGAACCTATCGATCTGCAAACAAAAATAATTATAAATAATATGAACGTCTGTCGTGGCGTTTGAAAAATTTTTCCGTGGAGTGTTTTGAGAAATTACCGAGATCTAGGTACTAAACTAAACTAAACCAATTTCTTTATTTGATGATACGTCTTTGATCACGTGTGTTTTAAAATCGATGGCGAGTAGGTACACCATAATATCGTGTAAACATTTTCTAGTATACTTTATGGTTATTTTCTTTTGAATATTGTCAAAATGTCATTGCTCACCTTTCACATAGATAGTTTTCACCATATATTATGGGCATTCACGTCACCGAAACGTAGCTCGAACTTTTACGTGTTCAGATAACTGCCGGATCGCATGCGAATATTATGTCACAAATTCAACTGTCAAACCACCATTTTTATTAGGTATACATTTTTACGGGTTTTATAGGACTCTTTAAAAACCAGTCGGAAATAAATATCCTTTTTTTTTTCAAAATGTTGTGTTACAAACTAGCTATGTCTTTACAGGTCAAAATGTTAAAAAATAACGATAGATTGGGAACCCTCAATAACAGATTAACAAGAAAATTTACAAGTTTGAAAAGGAAGGTGTAAGAAGGCGTGGCCGTAGTGGATCGGACACATCAATTTTTTCAAGGACCAAGTTCCAAGACCAGTTCAGAAGCCAAGAAAAATAGGAAAGGTTGTATGAGAATAATGTATTATCTGTTTTATTTTAAGGTGATGATAGTTGTAAAAATGGCAATACTCACCTATTGCAAAACATAGTTGTTATTGATTTTCTTTTATACAATTCTGCAGCAGAATGGAAATCACAAAATTCTGAACTCTACAATAATTCTTTAAATTTCAATACTAGAACCTTTATTTTATTTTATTTATTTATTTATACTTCATTGTACATTGTTTACATAAATTTATTATTATTTTTTTTACAATTCTGCAGCAGAATGGAAATCACAAAATTCTGAACTCTACAATAATTCTTTAAATTTCAATACTAGAACTTTTATTATTATTTTTTTATTTATACTTCACTGTACATTGTTTACAGATAAAAAGTTAATATAACAAAAACATCACAGAATCAACATACAGAGGGCGAGCTTACCTGAGTGAACAAAAAATAAAAATACTTAACCTTTAAAAATATATATAGAAATACCTACTTTCAATATTGTATTCATAAAATTAATTGTTGAAGTACAAGTTGACACTTTGTATTCCGGGCCGTGGTCTTGTAGGAGATATTTTTATTTGTTTTTTTGTTGAGGCCTTCCACCCGATATCGAGTGATTTTGGAGTGTAGGAGATATTCTGCCCAAAACGTTTCGATTCCTACTGGGCCTGTGAGAATCATGGTCACTTCACTCCTTCGCTCTATACGCTTTGAACTGACGACTGGTGGCCCACCACCAGTGGTGGATTAGGGAGTCCTTCCTGGTCCTGAGTTGTCTCGGTACTGGTGGGATGTGACATACGTCTAACGGCAAACTGTCTATTGTTGTTCCGGTGTCATTGTTTTATTCTGGTACCAAATATAGGAGTCAGTTCAAAATGAAGAGCGAAGGAGTGAAGTGACCATGATTGCCACAGGCCCACTAGGAATCGAAACGTTGGGCAGAAAATCAATGTGTCAACTTGTCATAACACAGGCCGTGAAAGCCTCACAGATTATTTTTGTTGTTAAGTACCTAGTTGATAATTATTTTTCAATATCTACCCAAAGTACGGATATTTTATACTTGATTTCCTGTTCGTAATTTACGAGACCGGTTTCAATAATAATAATAAAGAAGATAATCGCTGCGGATTTAGACGGTTGCGTAAATATAGATATTATATTATTATCCTCTATCCAATATATTAACCGCGTAATACTCGATACAATAAATTGGATTGTAGCATTTTAACTCGGTGGAAATTTACATTTTTAATACACATTAATGTACCTACTACTACATAATATTTATCTTTTTTCAATAATTTTATAATATTTTGTCTGTAACAAAAGTACCTATTAATATATTATGTATTTATTTGGGTTTTTTTAACAGAGCACTGGATTTTTGTTATTTTTTTGAAAAATTTAGTAACTTTTTTATAAATCAAATTAATTTTTACAAAAATATGTTATTGAGTTGCTTCGTTTATTAGAACTAAGTAAGTGTGGGTTCGATCTCCGACTCCGAACATCTTCGTCTTTAATAATAGAAGCTTTGCCCTCTGTAAAAGATTCTAAAAGCGTATTTGTGTTGGTTTTTGGAATCAAAAGAGACACCTAAACAATTAAGTATTTGAAAAGTATGTAATAAATAAATACCTATAGTCTTCGACGGACATTGGTATGTTTTTCTTGTAGAATCTTAAAAAGGTTCCTCTCTATATAGCTTGACAATCTCTAATGATGACATTACATTAAGCATTGTTTGATGAGGACAATCATAAATCTTCTGTCCTTAATCTATAAAGTTTTGAGATTATGTATTGGTAAGACTCTTAAATTGAATTATTTATCAGGTTTTGCTGTGTAGTAGGGAGAACCTACCTTAGGTGCATCATCAAAATATATTTTTTTAGCATTGTGGGGACACCGCTTATGTATTTTTATTCTATACTTATACCAGGACCTAATAAAATGATACAGTTTTTTTTTAGGATTATTCAATAACTTTTAGGAGTCGCTACCACTCGAAGAAAATTTCAAAAATAGTAATAATTTATTTATTTATTTATTTAATAAATAATAAAAATAAATGAAAAAATATTGATAAAAGGTAGGTAAATACTTATAATAACAGAAACGGTGAGGTAAATTTCCACTTTGAATTCCGTCTCCATGCATGCATACATTGCCTATTCCAATTTTCGACAGACAGCTTCACTTCAAAATTTGAAAATTAAAATTTTAAGAAGCACCCTACTGTGAAGGACATGTATTAAACAACGTCAAACAAGAAGAGAAACGGGGCACATTATTGTAATGTAAAAGATCTTGAACCCGAGTCCATGGAGGTCTTAAGCCCTCAGACATTCTGTCCTTGATCTGAATGATTCACTGTTTCTTGAAATTACTTCCAATACTAAATTAAGCAGGCATTAACTTACCTAGCTCATTTTTTATTGCGCTCTTTTACTATGCGTCTTCGTTTTAACTTGTACTTAGTAACGGCACCACACTTCGCTACGCGTTATTCGTTATTTATTACAATTATGCGCGTTATTCGGCCGCATGCGACGAAGTAGTGTGAAAAGCTTATTCCGCGAAATTTGCTTGCAACGCATAACTCATATGGGCGAATAGCAAGTACGCCTATCCGCCCACCAGCCGGTTTTTTGACACACTTCAAAGGACACGAATAAGCCCAATATGTGTGTAGACTGCCCACACTTCATTAACTCATTCACTCTAATACGCTCGCTTACTTAGGATTCTATTCCTATGACTTATTGTGAATCTTGTGGTCATCCACCAGCGTCTTCTACGTGGTCTTTTAGTAACTTAACCTTACCAATCCATCTTGATGTAGATAATCCGCCCCCATGCCGTCTGAAATCCCGAAACCCGTCTTGGTTAGCTTCCGGTACAATTACTCGAGGATAACTCGATCGAAGACAAATGGAGACAAGGATGGACCGCATCGTCAGTAAGGAACCAGAACCTCGTAGCTGACCCGACAAAAGAACTGCCTGGCTCAACGCAACCCAGAAATATAATATGATGTAGAGTTAACCGAATAAGATGACGTGATGTAGGCTGCACCGCTTCAAACTTACATAAATGGGGATGGATTGACTCACAAGCATGCGCATGTGGGATTACACAAACAATCGACCATCTGATTAACGAGTGCCCCATATACGAATTTGAAGAAGAACTACAACAGGATTTGCACGCACTAACGGATGACGCGATCCAATGGCTTCGGTCTCTGGTGGTCAGATTGTGAGCGACCATAAGAAGAATAAGAAGTAACTTCCTATAAAAACAACAGGTAGGTATATATTGGCAAGCCGCATTTAGTTGCAGCTGCAGTTGAAATATCCATTTTATTTTTCAACCAAGAACACTTATTTGGCTTGTTCGGCTCGCCAGCCAAAGAAGTGTGGATAGCACACTCGCATAAAGAATATTTGGGCGAATACAGCGTAGCCGCATAACGAATAACGCAAAGCGAAGTGTGGTGCCGACATTAAACCATCTAACCGCAAGTTACAATATCTCTTGAGCAGTAATTATCCTCATTTTGGAAAACGCTTAAAAGAGAACGTTTATTATCCTTCATTTCCTTTTGAACACAATAAAAATTCTATTGGAAACGAACCTCCGCTCTACCCCATTACGATCAGTTACCATTAGCGTGCACCCACTTGTAAAACGGGAGCTTTCGTTCACGAGTAATAAACTTCCCGAGTCCGCCATCTCGTGCAACTGGTTCCGATTGCACGACATGTTTCATTAACATCAAAACTGAGAAAGGGAAATAAAAAATATAATGTTACTTTAGTGCCCTTTTCGTTTCGTCCGTCACCGCGATGGCGTGTGAGGTCAATCCGTTTTCACAGTGTTTCGACGTAATACGCTGCGATTTTGAGAATCTCGAATCATAGGATAAGAATTTTTCAATTTCATAGGTTTTCTTTTATTTATATTATGTACCTACATACTAGTTTTCCCTACAGACGTTCTCCTGTGATCTTATTATCAATATTGAATTCGAATTTAATGGAATGATAAAAATGACTTTAACCAATGTTATTCCGACTGATGCATCTGTTTTAAACCGCATATTTTCCATCCGAATTCCGTCAATCGCACCAATTAATAAACAATCATTGACAATTATTTGATTTCAAAATTAGATTTATCTATTCATTTTTTTGCGTTTTATTTTATAAAAAAAATGCGCTTCACTGTTAACAAATACGAAAAAAGCTTGAAAAAAATTCCATCAAAAATCTGCGTATCAGTATTTTTAATGGCAATGGTAAATAAAAATTGTATTTTATGAATTTTTTCATGGATGTCGGTGTTGTCAGTAAATCCATTCCATACTTATTTTAATATTTTATTTGCTTTCCATTTTTACAATAATTGTTAATAATCACCTATTATTGTTTTTATCCGGAGCGGAGAAGAATCCAAAAAACCAAACATCTTAAAAATCTGTTCAACCCATCTCGAGTCATAAGTATTTGTTCGTACTATCCGACTGTCTTTTATATTATTAAGTACTAGCTGACCCGTCGAACTTCGTCCCGCCTAAAGTCAATAAAACATTACTGGGTAACATAACATAGCTAACATACATGACTACTCGTTGTGAAAAAATCAAAAGTTATGTGGTTATAACATTATGAATCGGTTACTTCAAAAGCACCAAAACTCACCCATATTAGATACCTATAGGAAGCTCGTTCCATACTAACTTTAATATTATATTATTTCATAATATTTTCCATGTTATTCTGTTATCCGGAGCGGAGAAGAATCTAATAAACCAAACATTATAAAAATCTGTTCAGCCGATCTCGAGTTATAAGTTTTCGTACAAACCCGACTTTCTTTTTATATTATAAAAGATGTAGGTATGTACAGACAAGCGTCACTCATATAGTTTTTATTACATTTTTTTAATACTTTTAATATCGATAATATTATATCTAATATTGTCATATTAAGTATATAATTTTGAGTAGGAGTTAGGTTTTAATCTAAGCGTTTGTCCGTGACATCTGCCTTCGGCGATAGGCGACAATCTGTAAAAAAAATATCAATATGACCTACCTACCTATTTGAAAAAATAATTTCATTGAAAAGATAATAGTTGCTCGTACCTACCTACCTAGTTTTGCGCCATCTGGTGATGAAAATTTCTACTCGAATCGAAAATATTAATATTTTACATTCACGTAAAATATAGGTACAGGAATTTTATCCTGCAGTATTTTTTCGCATAGAAATATTAAAATGTTGATAGGTATGTTTTTGAAATAGTTTTCAATAAAATAGTATTTAGGTAGGTACTTATAGGAGTTGTTTATCACAAAATGAAACAATCCAAATGTTATGTTCAGGAACGATACATTTTCTAATTTATTTTATTGATTAAAAATTTGAAACCTGTTATTGACGGCTATTCTGAAATTCACGTTCCATCTCAACGCAAGGTCGAGTTGAGTTATAATGATCGGTTGCCAGTAGTTATACGCATCTTATATAAACATTTTCAGAATAGCGAAATGTCAAAAGTCTCAATAAAAATTGGATACGACGCAACTCAATCGTTTATTATTCATTTCAGAATAGCCGTCATTATAGCTACCTATACGTGGTTAGAAATTTTAATATCTTAGTTACACTAAATAAAGTAGATAAATTGGTTCAAAATTTATTTAGTGGAAAAAAATGAATGTGTGGGCCCATGTTAATTTAATTAAACGTACCTAGTTATTTAGTTTGTTTTTTGAAAATAGGGAGTCACTGCGGACATCAACTCCAAAAGATTGGAAAATTATTATCTATTAAATTTAAAGTTTTTTTTTAGTTTCTACATCGACGTCAAAGCCAGGAGGTACCTTCTTGATTGTTTTTTAATTATTAAGTAACATAAAACGGCAAATGAATATTTTTATTGTTTCCTCAAAAGGAAAAAGGAGGCAACAAGAACTCTCTATAACCTTCCACTTCATATCCAGATCCTGTAGAGGGTTTGTTTTCATGAAACTTCAACGGAATAGACTTTTTTATGTATGAGAATCTGAGCAAGCACTTAACACATAGGTACCTACCTAGGGACCAACAAAAAATATAAAAATAAAATTGATAATACAAGTAGGTATGTTTGCTATATAAGAAAATATCAATGGTATTGTGCGCAGATGTATTAAGTCCGAAAAAGCTATTTTACAGAGCATTTCTATAGCCTAACTGGGAAGGTAGAATATAGTTGTTTATATGAAAATTGGAATATCAAAATAATAATATGAAAGGATCTCAAACACTCGTCTATTGAGTCAAGGAAAAAGGCGCTTTGTCTTTTCAAAATATTCAAATTTATTAAAAAAAAAATTCCCCTAGGCATGTGCTGACCACGTTTGACATAATTCTTTGTCTATGCACTTATCACAGTCGTGTTCTTAACTTTGAGAAGAAAAGATACTAGATAAATAATGTGCATGGCTCCAACAAGTACCACGTGACTGCTGTTAAACTCAAGCAAACTGTGACGGTTGTCGTTAACGGTGTGTGACATTAGATTTTTTATTTTTAATATTTTGGCTTTAAATCAGAGGAATTTTATGTTTTAATCATATTGTAATCAGTTAAAAGGAAGAACCTATGGGCTTTGTTGTGTTATATTGTGCTTGTGGATGAAACTTAAATGAATTATTATTGATAATAATTTTTCTTCAGTCACGTGACTGTTGAATGAAACAACCAATTTTCGGTTCTGCGCATCCGAAAAAAAATCTCTAATAATATTTTGTACTCGGTGGTTCTTAATTATTTTCACGTACCTATAGGTACAAACTAATACGAAATGTGCTTATCATTTTAATCAATAGAGGGCCAAGCCGTGATTTGAAAGCTCTTGCTATTAAATTTATGTGCACTATTTATGGGCTGAATTGAGTTACAATTCGGTAACATTTGGATTTAATGAACTCTCTTCATGCAGTAACATAATATGTACAATAACGTACCATGTTTCACATGTGGCTTATTTCCTACTATACCGCCATCTCTTGGATTTTTAAAAGTCAAGCAACTGTAGAGGAATTATTGATTTTATTACAAACTTATGGGCACGACCTGTCAGACTTCATCCTGCATCCGAATCAACATTAATTATTATTACATATTATTTCAATATTGCTAAAGGTACGTTAAATTTAACGAATAAAGTTAAAATAATTTTATTTTTTCTGGTTTAGGTCGGAGTTCGACGGGCGGGTCAGCTAGACCAATGACCACATAATTTTCATTGGAAGACTTTTTATCACCTGAATTTTTTATAAACGAGTAACAAAAAAAACTACATAATTAAAAAAAAATCTGTTCGTTAAAATAAATATCTACCTATCTATTCACATTTTGATCAAAAAATTTACATACAACATCTATGTACAACACCATCGACATGAAAACAAGCTGTTTGTATGGATATTCAAGATATATCTATTATTATTTTTTATACAAATTCGATAAATTCCACTTTACAATAAATCATGGAATGTCAAAAACTACTAACTCTTTTCAACTGACAGAATAAAAAAAAACTTATAAAGAAACCCTTTCGAAATGCCTAATAATATCGCTTGAAGGTAGGTAGGTACAATAAAAATATTTTTTTTTAAGATCAACAACTTCACGAGTTCACGACACTAGCATTTGCTTACTGTGATAGATGTCAAAAGTGTATTTGTGTTCACTTCGAGTGAGTACAGATTATTTATTAAAAAAAAAACTTATAGCTGTCCGTGAGGTTGCCGGCGAAGAATAGCACCTCTGTTCTTATTGCTGAGTTTTCGAGCATCCTGTAAGAGGCAGGAAATCGAAAAATCAGATCGGGACCGTGAGGTTGACCACTGCACGTCCTTAGATCTCAGCCGGTCAGAAAAGGCACAATGAGCCTCGGACGCCTTCAAGCGCAATGGAGAGCTCTTGATCCTTCCCTTTGCTCCCTAGTGGGTTTTAGGCCCCCGTATTGCTGGTTGGTTTCGGGATAGTTCGCGGCTTGATTTGTCCGGGGCTGACTTTTTGGTTTGATTGCTTCGATCGAACTAGGAGGTCGGTTTCGTGCGGGTCGGGTTGGCTGCGGATTGGTCTCCACCCGGCTGGCTTGCGGGATGCCTTAAAGGGAGAATGTATGTATGTCAGGTATTTGTTTGCTTATTTTCAATATTTTTTACTAGGTGAGTTATGTATCTGGTTGTTTTTCAAAAATTTTTAAGTGGGTAGTTGGGCACTTTAGAATTATTGTTGAATCATAAAAACAACCAAGTTTTCCGATTTTATAAGGATATATTATGAAAATTTTACATTGCGCGTGAGTTCTGCTATAGGTGGGAACTTTAACTTATTTTTATATAGTTCGACTTATGATTCCAAGGGCTCTAATCTCATTGTGAAATTCCATCTAACCGTTAGTCGACAGAAAAGTGGACAAAGACTTCCATTCTTTCCTATCCAAACAAACCTCTTTCGCTTCCTCCAAACGTATAACATTCCTCATACATGCTCTTCTATTCCTTTTACTCCTGACTTGACACTCCCTTAAGACGGCGCCGATATGATCGTTCCACGTCATTCGAGGTCGGCCACGTCTACGTGCACTAATTCTTTCAGATTACACAATATTATCCTTTTAATCATCTCTCTTCGTTCATTCTCTCTACATGCCCAAACCACATCTATTTATCCACTTTTATTCTAGTCACTATGCGCTAATCAACTCCATATTATTTATAATATTATCATTAGGTACGCTCTATATTTTTTTACTCCCCGTATTTAATAATTATTATAGACTCAAGAGATTTTATTAAATTTTTAAAATACAACACTTTTGAAATCTTCAACAGAAAACAAAGCTTCGCTTGTTAAAGATGAAGAAGTTCGGCACCTGGGATCGAAACTACGACATACTCTACTGAACTGTTAGGCTACCAATCACTCGAAATATATTAAATTTGCAGAACTTTACTACTTAATAAGTCTTCTGAAGTACAGATTAATATTAATACTAAATAGGTACTCTCTTGATGTATTAATAGATATATCAAGAAGGGTGTTTTTTTCATACGCGGCCATTCAGAGCGTCGTTCAAGAGGGTTGGGACCCTGTTCTTCGGGGGCTGTCAAATAACAAGAGCGGACGAAAACTTTTAATATCTTTCAAGGAAACAACTTCATTCCTGACATAATATTAATATAATAACAATCACTCGCACTGTATGGAAATATTCTGTAGGTAGGTGCCTACCCACTCAGCTTGTCTGCGGACTTATGTCAAACTTTGTAATATTACTTACCTAAGTAGGCGCTCTCCTATGGTGGCTCGAACTGGTGTGGACTGGCATTTTATCTTGTTGATATAGGACTGTGTACGGTTTAAACTTGGAAAATATAATACTAATTTTGTAAAGATGATGTTTTCAATCGTTTCTTCATATCGGGGGGCATCCAGAAGGTCTGCTGGTTGATGGTACAGGGTGGGGCATAATGGACTCCCTAGTTTCAAACACTCACTGTATAGCGCGCAGGTGGGTTGACGGAGTGGGAGTAGTGGCGTTAGGTGGGGGAATAGGCGGCATTTTCATTTCAAGTAGTCACCATGCAGTGGTTCGGTGAGCATCGAGACTTTGTCGTTGAAACGTTCTTTATAAACAATGATAGTCTATGAAAAGCCCTCTGCGTCGCCACCACACTATCATTGTTTTTAACGAGCGTTTATACGACAAAGCCTGGATGCTCACCGGTGAGTATTTGAAACAAGGGAGTCCATTATGCCCCACCCTGTATTACTCTATTTAAACCACTTCTCTACATCGCATACAATGTCCCAAATGGCAGAGAGTTCTCATCCCGGTAGTTTTAAGGAGACTCTTCGTTTATGATCGATATATTATATTCTTATTTCTTTCAGCATGTGTTTGCTTTTCCAGCCAAACATTGAGCTACATAGGAAGCTTTTTTGATTGTTGAGTGACTTCTTCGTAAAAGTGGCAAAATAAGCAAATTTATTTATTTATTTATTTAACAATTATTTTATAAGTACAAACATTTTTAATCTGCTAAAAAAATGTTGCCCAAATAGGCTAAGCCTGTGCTAGGGCAAACTTGAAAAAGCTTATAAAAATATATTCTTATTACAAAATGCACATAAAAAAAGACACAACATACTATCTCTCTCTCTCACAATCATACACAACCACTTCACAACCTCATTCACTCACATTCACACATAGGCAAAACTACTTTATAGAAAACAACCACCCCACATTCAAATAAGGCAGACACTCAATAAATCATACAACCATACTCTAAACTTCGATACTAGACACTCCTCCAAGCATGTTATGCAAGGACATGACCGACAAACCAAGAACATAGCCAGAAACTCTCTGCCCGAGAATACAAGGGTCAGTTATCTCCCGTATGCTCTCAGGCAGGCAGTTGAATGTTCTAGGCGCAACGTATGAGAATTGTCGCTGTCCAAACGCTGTATTTTTAAAAGGTACCTCACAATAAAAAGATAACATTCTTCTGGTGACTCTTCTCTGTTGGGATCTCTCGTGTCCGACACGAGACTTGATGAAATATATGAGAGCCTTCTTCACAAACAGATGCTCAAATGATTCATTACTTTAAAAT
The DNA here is from genome assembly GCA_963576905.1 of Mystacides longicornis. Lineage (NCBI taxonomy): Eukaryota > Metazoa > Arthropoda > Insecta > Trichoptera > Leptoceridae > Mystacides > Mystacides longicornis. The sequence continues at coordinate 2,086,123 of OY756433.1, read as the reverse complement.
TGATTCGTTTTTTATTTACTGTCGTTAAATTATAAAAGCCCATTTCACAATCAACCAATAGCATGCACTTTTAGGACATAAAAGATAATCCATAATCGGTGTCGATACGTCAAAGGGAATGATGACTCATGATTATGTGCGCTTCCACAAAACCATCGATTATTAAGTAGGTAAGCAGTTGTTTCGTGGGCACCACAGACATGCATAACATTAAAATATCGGTTCCTGTACAAAAATACTTTGGATAAGGTATGAAAAAACTTAAACTTTAATGAACTAGATCGAACGGAATAAATTATAACATGATATTATTAGCACTTTTATAATGAAAACTCCTTTAATTTTACTAAGTATCTTATTAAAATATGACAGCGATGATTATGTCGAAAGCTGCGCTTTCATGGCGCTGATGATGGCCGATCATTGGCGAATTTGAATAGGGGCTTAAGTATTCGTTTTATTTGTAACTTTCCAACAGTTTTGCACTTCTATTAATATTTTGAAAACAAAATTATTTCCATTCTTGGAATTAATAATATGCCAGAAAAAATAACAACTAATGACTCTAACAATTCATTACTAATGTTCGATTTTTAAATGGAACAAACCACTACGGGCTTACGACCGTCTTCTACTGTTATTTCGAAGGCTGGCTTAGTGTGATCACTTTACGTTAACAACGTTCGCCATTAGGTGGTAATGTTTGTCTCCGAAACTCCTAATCATGAGAATTCTCAACATGTTCAACATGTCGAAAAATCTCATGTATGCATGTATAATAATATGCCAGTTGAAGAAGCAAAATATGTCTAGATATAGAAAAGTTTTTAACTCCGTTCTGTCTGAACTTCCTTTAGGGCTACATTGATTTTCAGTACAAGAATTTGTACATTTTATGAGGGTAAGCATTTTACAATATTTCATTTTTTTTTTCGATTTTTAAGCTGTTCAAGTCCGCATCTGTTTGTGTTTGTATTAATAAAAAAAAAAAAATTCTATGAGAGGTATGCAGAATTATTATTTATAAAAGGCCAAATACATTTTCAAAGTATTTTCGGATTTGTTATTTACGTAATAAGTACTCAAAATAATTTATTACATTTTGTATCAGATCAAGTTTAATGTATATTTTGTCTAGCAGTTTTATTATGAAGGTAGAAATATGACGGTGCCTTTAAGTAGTTCTGTACTATTTTTTCAAAATAAATCTATTATAATATGGTGGAACTTTCTACACAAAATATAATAATAAGAATCATGTACCACGTACTAAACGCGCCATTTCCTCATGGGTCACTGAAACAGAGTTGATCGGCCGTCACTCTTGCAATGATCTTCGTATGATAAAAGTTCGGCATATTTTCAAATGAACCAAATCATTCTCTTATAGTTAAGATACCTTTGTCAGATTTCTAAAGACACTTACATTTTTGTTTTCTTGCCATCTCGCTTCTTACAACCAGTTGGAAAGAGACAGATGAAAGATTAAGAAACCGTTGAAATAAATTATATACATACTCGTATAATTCGCAACAAAAGAGTACCTACTTGTTGTAAATAAATAAATAAACACTTTTCTATACAACCGTACGCGCCAGAATAGCACAACAACCAATTACCTCAGTAATCCAGAATCGCAGATTGAGTTGGCTTGGCCATGTTCTCCGCATGTCCCCCGAAAGACTTGAATAATATGCAAGTCTTTTCGGTTCTACAAGATGCTGTACTAAGCTGGGATGAAGCTGTGCAACTGGCGCAAGATAAAGAGGCTTGGAGGAACTTTGTGGCGTCCACATGCTCCACACTGGGAGCGAACGTGGATTAAGTAAGTAAAGTTTCTATACAAAGGTGTCAGTATAGCCGGCGAAACTTTTTACCTGATGCACTTTTTTTAGTTAACCGGTCCTGTCCAATCTGAGACAAGCCAACACCGGGTAGAATTTTTAAGTGAAAAAACACTTAGAAAAACTCTGACCCGACCGGGAATCAAACCCGGGACCTCGTGATCTGAAGTATAGCAAAGTTGTTAAGACTAATTTAGACTATCTGCGATGATTATCCGTAATTATCTCTACTTTTCCTTCCCTTCGACATCTTTTCACATCCGTAGGTAGGTATCTCATAAACAAAAATCTGACATTAAATTTTGAAAATTTTGTTTGGATGCCGAATCTTGTACGAATTACCAGGGGCGTAGAGGTTACGACGCCGGCTTTCCTATTGATTCATGCTAATTCGATCCCAGGTGCCGACCAACTTCCTTATCACGACACAAGCTTCAAGTAGCTTATTGTGAAAGAGTCAAGGGGGTATTAGTGTTCACTTTGAGTGAGCACAGATTCATTTAAAAAAAATGTTGAAATATAATTAAAAAAAAAAAAACGGATCTATGTACTTATATCCTTCCCATTGCATAAAACACGCAATTGTGCAGTTGTACAAAACTTGGAACACAATTTTGTTAAAAAAAAAAAACAAAATCGCGAGACTAAATTGCACTATAAACAGCAAAGCATAATAGCAGCAGTTAGTTGGTTTTATGTTGCAAAACTACTTAGTAGTGGGACGTATAAAGTTTGATGAAGACGCGACCAATCATCATAAAATTTGGATCATAACTATGCGAGTATTATATTATACTCCCAACGTCATTTCTTGCCACCTACAAAAGGCGACGTGTTTATTTTATTATTGACAACCCTTTTTCACTTTTTCTTCATTTTCTTTTCTATTCTGTTTAAAAGTTTTACTAGATATTTTTGGTAGAATCTACCATAGTGTGATTTTGGAAATTCCTATACAAATACTTTATGAAACACTCATCGTTTAATAATATTCTTTTTTTTTCATATTGACTTTTTTGAATCTTTGATATTTCAACATTTTAGAACCAAATGAATACCTACCTATTTTTTACTTATTACAAACTCTTTGGTCAATTTTTTCAGACTAGAACACCGAATGATTGAATTATTATCGACTAATGCCACCTACAAACACTTAGGCCCTGTCCTAGCTGGTCGCATGATCGCGTGAATGCGGACGCCCTTTTCAAACATTATAACATTGTATGAATGTGTCCTAACTGGGCAGACGGACAGACGTAAATTCGATCGTCCGTTCGGTGCCTTGTTTGAAATGATCGCGCGTCGATTGTACTGCTCTGTTGTATCGATAATTAATACGACACCTACTTGCAAAAAGTTCTTACATAATAACATTCATATTTATTTATTTGTTTGAGTTGTCAAGGAAAGTGGACGCGCGATCATACGATGGCAGTTAGGACACACAATGTTTCATCGTGCGACCACAAATTTGTTCATGCGATCATCGCAACCGCACGATCACGCGACTATCTAGGACAGGGCCTTACACACATATCATTGCTAGGGGATATTTCACCAACTGGCGGAAAGACTTTTTTCTACGGCTCACTTAGATAAATTGTATTATACACCGTCTATGAATTGCCCTCTGCTTCTAAATTTGTTCCTGCGTTAACCCTGATTTGAACTGTCCAATGTCCATGAATGGGTACCTACTTCTGGATCGCTCAAGTCCTTAAATTCTTCCAATCAACCTGCAATTCCCTTCTAGAACCAATAGTTGATTTATTTTACGAAACAAATTTCCTCGAAAACGCTTTAGAAGTTAACGCCGATGAACGTACCTCCGAGGCGTATTAATTTAATGAATTTTCGTAATAATTAATCATTTTAAAGAAAACAATGTAGGCACGTGGGCTGCGTCACACCAAAACCAACGTTATGAATATTGTTTGTAATTAATATTTCAAAAACAATAAGTCATTTTACACCTTTGAATAGATCCTATTATAACGAAAACACACCTGATCTTAATAATAATAATAATATTGTGTTCCCCGTATCAGCATGAAACAGACAGTCGCCTGAAATGCTGACAAAGGCTAATATATTCTCCTGCTTATGTTTCTCTGTTTATATTCTTCTTCTTCTTCGTGTGTCTTGCCTTATAACAGTACTCCTGTCGTCTTCAAGTTGCTTCTCCACCCCTGCTTAGCATCCCATCATTTGGTGATATGCCCTGTACAGTGAACTTCAGAGTAGTGCTTGTAGCACCACAACTTAAATTAAGTCATATAATGAACTCCTTTCTTCTTTTGGCTGATGGTCCACGTTTTGCAGCCATACAGCATTATACTCCAAACAGGATTATTGATCAAATCTTACTATAATGATTCTATAAAATTTGTTTTAAATGGGGTATATCCTTTCAACAATGTATACAATATGGTAACAGGTTTCATATGTGAATTACTTCCTACTACACCGCCATCTCTTGTTTTTTTTTACCTGGGTTAGGTCGAAGGTCGACGGGAGGGCCAGCTAGTTATTATCATATTTGAATTTTACCTGCTTATATAAGGCAATATGAAAAAAGCTATAAATAGTCCTCAAAACTGCACAAGTCAGAAAAGGCGCGAGAAATTAATCCTCGGACCGCATCAGGGGGGAAGGGGGTTTTAGGTACTTAGTGTCCCCTTCGTGATGGCGCAAGATCGAGCGCAATAATTGAGAGCTCTTGTTGCCTTTCTATGCTCCTAGGTGGGAATCTATATAATATTTGCCTTGAACACTGACTGACTGACTGACTGATGTCATTAACGCCGCTAGATGGCGCGCCAATCGCAACTAAAGACAAATAATAATATTGTTCTTCTAATACAATATGGCTGACAGCAGTGACAACTGACAGTAACATAATGATATTATCATGCCTGGTGGCTGAGCACTTTTTTTAAAGGTCTTGACGTAGAGAAAAACAATTTTTTGGGTTATTAAAAAACTCACATGCGAAGTCAGCCATAAGAAAGTAAAATGTACCAAATTAGGAAACTTTTACGCACAGCGGGACTTCATAGTGAAGAAAAGCCTTACTAATGCCATGAGTGCAATAAAAAGTTTGCGGTTTCAAGTAATTTAAAGAATGACATGCGAACTCATAGCGAAGAAAAGCCATACGAATGCAATAATTGCAATAAAAAGTTCAATCAATCAAATAATTTAAACAACCAATGACATGGCTATAAGAAAACAAAGTTTCCATGAAAAAGTTTACCAAATCACGAATCTTTAATCCACACACACGAGATCATAGCGGAGAAAAACCATACGAATGCCATGTTTTCAATAAAAAGTTTACACACCTAGATTAATTTTTTAAAGATTTTCATGTGAATTCATAACGTTGAAAATCCATACATATGTAAAGTTTGTTATAAAAAGTTCACGTTGTTTTTTGAGTTTTCATGGAGAATTCAATTAATCAAGTGTTTTAAAGTCTCTTATAAGAATTCGAAAAAGTTTAATCAATCAAATCGGTAAATACCCACATGCCAAAAGCTATTTGAATGTACAGTTTGTAATTAAAAGTTTAAGTTGTCGGTATTTGAGTTTTCATAAAGAGTTGAATCAACCAAGTATTTTGAAGTCTCACATGTGAATGCTCACAGCTATGCTATGAGAAAATAAAGTTTGCATAAAAAAGGCCATAGGTGGGCGCCACGGGCGCCTTTAAAAAACTAGTTTAAAATAAATGAATAAATAGTCGAAAAAGTATTGGAGCTTATTTGTTTATCTGATAGATTTTCTATTAAGTCTATTAATTTCTAATTTTTTTATAAATGTGTTAAAAAAGTGAACACAAAAACACTCCTTGACTCCTTCATAGTGAGGTACTAAAAGCTTGTGTCGTGAAAGAGAGAGGTGGTCGGCACCTGGGATCGAGCCCACGCCCTCCAGTACGAAAGTCGGCATTGTAACCATCAGGCTAGCAAATAATTTTTAAAGTCACATTTTGACATCAATAAAAAAATACGCATGCGAGTCAATTTTTTTAAACATGATAAAAGCAAAAATGAATGCCTATATTTAGGTACATTGAGGGAAAACTGGTATAAAAAAATATTTGTTATTCTTGATATTATTATAATAATTTTAGTTATTTGTTTTCGTTGACATCTCAAGTTACAATAATAATATTAAGGTATTTTTACGAATTATAAATCATTTCCATTTTGTCAACAAAATTATACAGGCAACTTCGGCAACAACTAGATATAGATAAGTATGTTATATACCTACCTACGTACAAACCTTTTTGTTTACAATGATAATATTTGCACGAACATCAAGAAATAAAAATGTTAAGAAAATAATAAATAAAAAATCCTTATAAACGGAATTTTATTTTTTATTTATTATCAAAAATACCGCAGAGAAATTATTTTTAATAAAGGGATTCAAATTGCATATCACTTTCATCGAATGTTTATTCAATAATTATTACGTACTAGCTCATACCCGTTTTTGTTTCCGATTGTCAGGCTTGATCGGTAGGTAATTAAACAGGTTCTAGTCTAGCTTCCCATCGCTTAACAGACCTCTATAACTGACATAAGCACAGAAAAAGAAGAATGACACTTTCACAATTCATAAAAAGAGAGAAGAATGACACTTTCAATGTTAATTAAAAAGAAAGAAGAAAAATTATAGTTTGCCACTTACATGAAAACAAAACTGCATGTATCATAATAATATATATTATACACACATTGTAAAATGTTTATGTTTTTTTGTATTTTTTGGGAATAAAATAAATATGTTACTTCTCAAACTTGATTCAATTTCACTGTTCAATCGAACCTACCTACATAATATTATGGTAGTTTTACTCTCTGTATGGTTTGAATCTTAGCCACATCTCTATGTGTGGAATGGTACAAATTTTAGGTGATTGACTAATGATGAAAGCAGCTGTTTTACCGACCCAAATAATATTATATGAACCTATTGATCAAATCTTACTATAATGATTCTATAAAATTTGTTTTAAATGGGGTATATCCTTTCAACAATGTATACAATATGGTAACAGGTTTCATATGTGAATTACTTCCTACTACACCGCCATCTCTTGTTTTTTTTTACCTGGGTTAGGTCGAAGGTCGACGGGAGGGCCAGCTAGTTATTATCATATTTGAATTTTACCTGCTTATATAAGGCAATATGAAAAAAGCTATAAATAGTCCTCAAAACTGCACAAGTCAGAAAAGGCGCGAGAAATTAATCCTCGGACCGCATCAGGGGGGAAGGGGGTTTTAGGTACTTAGTGTCCCCTTCGTGATGGCGCAAGATCGAGCGCAATAATTGAGAGCTCTTGTTGCCTTTCTATGCTCCTAGGTGGGAATCTATATAATATTTGCCTTGAACACTGACTGACTGACTGACTGATGTCATTAACGCCGCTAGATGGCGCGCCAATCGCAACTAAAGACAAATAATAATATTGTTCTTCTAATACAATATGGCTGACAGCAGTGACAACTGACAGTAACATAATGATATTATCATGCCTGGTGGCTGAGCACTTTTTTTAAAGGTCTTGACGTAGAGAAAAACAATTTTTTGGGTTATTAAAAAACTCACATGCGAAGTCAGCCATAAGAAAGTAAAATGTACCAAATTAGGAAACTTTTACGCACAGCGGGACTTCATAGTGAAGAAAAGCCTTACTAATGCCATGAGTGCAATAAAAAGTTTGCGGTTTCAAGTAATTTAAAGAATGACATGCGAACTCATAGCGAAGAAAAGCCATACGAATGCAATAATTGCAATAAAAAGTTCAATCAATCAAATAATTTAAACAACCAATGACATGGCTATAAGAAAACAAAGTTTCCATGAAAAAGTTTACCAAATCACGAATCTTTAATCCACACACACGAGATCATAGCGGAGAAAAACCATACGAATGCCATGTTTTCAATAAAAAGTTTACACACCTAGATTAATTTTTTAAAGATTTTCATGTGAATTCATAACGTTGAAAATCCATACATATGTAAAGTTTGTTATAAAAAGTTCACGTTGTTTTTTGAGTTTTCATGGAGAATTCAATTAATCAAGTGTTTTAAAGTCTCTTATAAGAATTCGAAAAAGTTTAATCAATCAAATCGGTAAATACCCACATGCCAAAAGCTATTTGAATGTACAGTTTGTAATTAAAAGTTTAAGTTGTCGGTATTTGAGTTTTCATAAAGAGTTGAATCAACCAAGTATTTTGAAGTCTCACATGTGAATGCTCACAGCTATGCTATGAGAAAATAAAGTTTGCATAAAAAAGGCCATAGGTGGGCGCCACGGGCGCCTTTAAAAAACTAGTTTAAAATAAATGAATAAATAGTCGAAAAAGTATTGGAGCTTATTTGTTTATCTGATAGATTTTCTATTAAGTCTATTAATTTCTAATTTTTTTATAAATGTGTTAAAAAAGTGAACACAAAAACACTCCTTGACTCCTTCATAGTGAGGTACTAAAAGCTTGTGTCGTGAAAGAGAGAGGTGGTCGGCACCTGGGATCGAGCCCACGCCCTCCAGTACGAAAGTCGGCATTGTAACCATCAGGCTAGCAAATAATTTTTAAAGTCACATTTTGACATCAATAAAAAAATACGCATGCGAGTCAATTTTTTTAAACATGATAAAAGCAAAAATGAATGCCTATATTTAGGTACATTGAGGGAAAACTGGTATAAAAAAATATTTGTTATTCTTGATATTATTATAATAATTTTAGTTATTTGTTTTCGTTGACATCTCAAGTTACAATAATAATATTAAGGTATTTTTACGAATTATAAATCATTTCCATTTTGTCAACAAAATTATACAGGCAACTTCGGCAACAACTAGATATAGATAAGTATGTTATATACCTACCTACGTACAAACCTTTTTGTTTACAATGATAATATTTGCACGAACATCAAGAAATAAAAATGTTAAGAAAATAATAAATAAAAAATCCTTATAAACGGAATTTTATTTTTTATTTATTATCAAAAATACCGCAGAGAAATTATTTTTAATAAAGGGATTCAAATTGCATATCACTTTCATCGAATGTTTATTCAATAATTATTACGTACTAGCTCATACCCGTTTTTGTTTCCGATTGTCAGGCTTGATCGGTAGGTAATTAAACAGGTTCTAGTCTAGCTTCCCATCGCTTAACAGACCTCTATAACTGACATAAGCACAGAAAAAGAAGAATGACACTTTCACAATTCATAAAAAGAGAGAAGAATGACACTTTCAATGTTAATTAAAAAGAAAGAAGAAAAATTATAGTTTGCCACTTACATGAAAACAAAACTGCATGTATCATAATAATATATATTATACACACATTGTAAAATGTTTATGTTTTTTTGTATTTTTTGGGAATAAAATAAATATGTTACTTCTCAAACTTGATTCAATTTCACTGTTCAATCGAACCTACCTACATAATATTATGGTAGTTTTACTCTCTGTATGGTTTGAATCTTAGCCACATCTCTATGTGTGGAATGGTACAAATTTTAGGTGATTGACTAATGATGAAAGCAGCTGTTTTACCGACCCAAATAATATTATATGAACCTACCTTCATAATTTGCAAGTTTTACTCTCTCTATGTTTTGAATCTCAGCTAATTTCCCTACAACCTCTATGAGTGATAAAGGCAGCTGTTTTACCGACCTCACATGTCACTAAAATATGTCAAACTTCAAAATGGAGAAATTTTTTTTGCAAAATTTTTCATTAAATCTTTATTTATTGAGAATAATAAGATTTGAATAACATTTATATGTATAACAAATCAATCTCCAATTATTTTATTATATTTTCATACCGTAATACCAAGATTCCATTCAACGTTTACATGAGTAGTTTTGTTTCCAAAAGCTTACTGTCTTTTTTGAAAAATTTGTATGAAGATCCTAAAAAAAATGTGTTTTTTAAATAGCTCTAAATATATTAAAGTTAATGCAGCAAATTGTATTTAAGAACCTTGTCCATTTTGCATTTTGCACGGCTCTGCGCAGATTCATATCTGACGTAGCATTTGTATTTTGAGCGAGATGCTCCCACATACGGTAAAAGGCAAATAAAAAAACATTTTTGAATTATTATGTAGATTTAAGAAAAATTCTTGTATAGAATTGAGACAAACGAAATAATATCAATAATATAAAAGAAAGTCGGGTGAGTGCGAACACTTATAACTCGAGATTGGCTGAACAGATTCATCCGATGTTTGATTTATTGGATTCTTCTCGGCTCCGGATAACAGAATAACTAACAAAATGTTGAAAAAATGCGTAAGAAATCATATAAAATAAAATAAGATATTAAATTTAGTATGGAACAGATTTCCTGCGACGCCACCGCCATCTACGTCAATTCTACAACAACAACAAAAATTATGTTAACCTGACAACCATTGACATCAAAAATATTGGTACCTACGCAGATTTTTTTTCGAGCTATCAGAAATATTTTTTGTCACATTCATAATATTTAAACGTACCTATTTTTTGTATAAATTAAAAATATGAAATCAATATTCACAAAAAGGACTACAGGACAACGTCTGTCGGGAAAGCTAGTATATTATAAAAACTATATTTTTATATTTTTATAATTCAAGAATTATTAACCATAAACAATCAACTTGTGACTGCGTCGCCCCTTTCTACGGTTGCACAACGATAGTGAGCAATAATGAGTTAATGGGCAATTCTTTTTATTGACATGCAAATTTGGATATATTATGCTTTTTTTTGATTTTCGATTCGAAATGTTATGCACTCACGTTCTTCTTTTGGTGCCAAATCGGGTAGTCGGCGATCATTGTAGCGAATCTTTCTATACGTCCTGGGCCGCTCAAAACAATTGTTCTACATTAAGAACTCATAATTCAAACACTCATTAGTTCATTTTTTGCCATAGGAGTACCTCTTGTGCATGTAGCCATCCGATTCAAACAATAAAATAATGCACCGATATGACGTCATGTTCGGCTTATATTCAGCAATGGACCGAAATGAAGACTGATGAAGAAGAAGGAGAAGGTAATGACGGCATGGCGTTAGTCGGTCAGTGTTCTGGACCACGATTATATTAAAATTACATCAATAGAGATTTTCAACCTTTAAAGAAAGAAACCTTCGCAACATAACACTTTTATTATAAGGTATTTTCAAGTCCATATTAAATCCTTTTATACAGCCAAAATGCTTAAAATCGGTTCATAGTTTTATCTTTTCTAGATTCATTAATTTTCAATATTAGGGTTACCTGCGGGTAAATAAGTAAGTAGGTACCTTATTTTTTATATTTTTTCGATGCTTCTTTTTGAGAGATTACCATCCCTCATTCAAGGGAGCGAACGAGCGGATAGGAAGGAATCACCCTGATTTCCTACACTTGCACCTACCGGGGGTGACGTGGTTAGTAGTTACCCTCTGAAAAATAACAAATTAAAATGTTTCCAGACTTCTTATTTATTTCAACCCCGTAACAAAGATGGGAAAGTCAAATTATAGTAAGAATCGTTAAAAAATTACAATAGGCTGTAAGTCTGTTTTCCCTACTAAGAGGCATAGGTAAACTACGAGAGGGTCCTCCAGTACGAGAGGGAACTCCACTGATCGATGAAAACACAGCGCTGACGTTCGCCATCCTCGTCCCAGTAATGTTCATCTCCTTTGCATAAATGTACAGATGACAGGACGAAGAGAAACGATGTTCATTTTTTTTTATATCCTCACACATCATCTTTGGTTATTCTAACGAAAAATCTTTTCTCATCATACAGCTGCTTTTATCTTAGACTTGGCTTTCCTTGAGCTCAAAAATACCCTCTTTCAACCAGCTCTTCTTTATCCTTTCTTGTAAGCCCTGCAGATTATTTTCGTACCTTATTCAAGATAACAATGGCAGATCAGAACAGAAAAATGGGGAGAAGGCAAACCAATAGCGGAAACCGATTGGAGTTGAATGAGGTGTAAGAGATGCAGAAATGGTCAGAAGAGAGTTAAGAAGACCCTGGTCCAGTTGATCAGGGGACTACAACGGTCTTATTATGATGATGATCTCTCAGTGTGCGTTTACACCAACAGATTAAACGAACGTTGAAACAGAGCCGGATATAGAGCAATACCTCCTGATTGCTGACATCGACACCGAGCAAGATATAGGTAACACAAACAACTAAAACAGAGCGATGGCAGATTACGCGCGCCAGAGTTCTATATAGTTCCTGCTCGCCGTTGTTTTCCCGGTGTAAATATTAGCGACAAAAAAAGAGCGCTCCATCTACTTACAGTGTGGATCCATTCTTGTTTATTGTAATGGCATCCTTTTTGAATTTATCTTTTAGAATTCTCTAGGTACCTATCTCAATTTGTGGCTGTTCATAATTATTCACGACGATACAAACGACTTTTTTTCTAATGGTTATTCTCATTTTTTTTCTACTAATAATAATTATTCGAAAAGGTCTCAATGGAAATTGTTTTTTTCTATGTAAAAGGTAGGTGTTCCTATTTTTACCATAATTATAGGTAGGTGACAAATAATTAATTTTTTTGACTTCGGCATTTAAGCTAGGTGGAAAAATCTTACATCATAACTAATATTATGACATTTTAATAAGGAGGTTTCACATCTTATATTTTTTTATCTTTTATAAAAATATTTTTTTATTTTATTTCTCCGCCGATGAACATCCTAGCGTCGCGTCATCGAAGCGATAAAAGCCTATTTTTTCTTACATTTTAATTAAAAAGAATATGAATAAAAAAAAACGTACTTAAGCACTGGGGGTTGTCATTTCTATCGTATTTTATAATCAACGTCCAAATTTTTTTCTTCTAAATAATCTTTATTTACTTTTGTTCTTCTATAATAGTGCCTTAATATTTAAATAATTGAATTGTTTTATCGCAATACCAAATTTTTGGGGTTAAGGTAATTATTCTATTTAAGCATGTGATCATTTCGTCACAAAATTTAATAATGCATTTCATGCATAAGAATAGTAATGCAGTTTTATTAAATATGTACCTAAGTTTAAACAGTGAAATATTGGAGCGTAGGAGAAATTTTCTTGCTTATTAGATGGTCAAATCTAGCTTTCGAATGCAGTTTATTGCTCTGTCTGTCAGTGTGACGGATTCCTGTTGCTGCATTCCGATACTCCGTGGCTGATGGTCATATTTATTATTTTATTTTATTTATTTATGGTACAATGATATGTCGCTCAGCATAACAGTAAATACCTTTTCGCTGAGCGCCATGAAACAGTTTTATACAAATTACACAATGATTAACACATTAATAGAAAAAAAAAACAAAAATCCTTAAAAACAAAATGACAAATACATAAGCTTTTAAATTATGATTTCCAATATACTATGACAGACGATCAGCCACAGAAGAACTTTTCCAGAACTTCTTAACAGATCCACAAAGAACATTCATAGAGTCGCTTTTGAAAGTGTTTTTGGACGGATGGGGTGCTCGTGAATGGGGAACTTAAGGTTGTATACTTACCTAAAACAATTCTCCCGGACCAACTATTGTAAAGTCAGAGTTTTAATTAGAGTATAAATAATAAGCTACAATTTATAATAATAATAATTAATTAAACACTTAATGAGGAAGGCACCGCTCAGCTCAAATAAAACACAAAAACTTGAGAAACAATACTGATGACTACAAAAGATAAATTCAACAATTTCTCTCAAGTATTCCCAAGCCGGTCTGCATGTTTAGCGCTTGCTTTTGCATAGGATTATCGCTGAGATATCAAAATAATTATAAACAGAACATAAAATAATAAACTTTGTTGGATTGAAAATGATGCTCGAATTATAAAATATGGTTAATGCTAATGCAATAGTTTTCTAAAATAGCGAAACCCCAATCGAATAACCGATATTCAAAGAAAAATCTAATTTTCAATATAAGATACTAAATAATCCAATCCAATCCAAACTCCCTTAAGACCCCACTTAGGGGCATAGGGAGGCTACAAGAGCTCTCCATTGCGCTCGATCTTGCGCAATGTTTATGACCTCCTCCCACACCATGTCCAGATTCCTCAGCTCTGCTTCAAAGGAGCGGAACACAGTATAAGAGGGTCTTCCTCGTCCTCGGGACCCTGATGGGAGGAAGAACAGCACTCTCCTCGGCCAACTGTCATTCGGCATCATTAACACATGTCCCAGCCAAGTCCATCTCCTCCACATAATAGTAGAAGTGATGAACACTAAATAATATTGCAACATTTTTTGAATTTATCCTTTTTACTGTGTTCAAACATTTAATTTAAATTGTTTACTTTCATTTTATTGATTCGACAATCCAATAAATAGGAGATTTAATATTTTAATTGCTGTTTTTATGTAAACTCGTTTATTTAAAAAATATCAACTTACATGAAATGTGACATACCTACATTATAAGACCATACGATAAATAAATAATTGCAGTGGGTGTCTTGTTTACCACGGTACCCAAGCTACGCATAATCACAATAAACGTCAAGCTTTCACTGTCTCTTTTCCGTTTTCATCATTTTACTGCCAGTGAAATAGATACATTTATTTAGGATGACTGAAAGAATAAGTGACGACCAATTTTCTTTCATAGCAAACCAAAGCATCTAGACTCGGAAAAAAGCAGTCGAAGACGATTGTAATTGCTCTTAATTCGAACATATTATTGTTCTGCAGTTTTAATCCTGTGGGGCTAGTACGAGTTTGATCGAAAGCTCAGTGCACGCTTATAAGCGCTTATTAGCGTGTAAATAGTGTTCGAAAATCAAACTAACATTCGATCATTTTTGTATGGAAATTTTTCGATATTCGATCATCGAAAACTTATACTAGTGGTAAGTTGGCAGCAAGCGCGTACTAATTCTAACACGTAGAGTATATCGTAAGCAAACAAAAATGTGTAACGTATCATTCGCAATATCGTTTTAAGTCATCCGATCCCATACAATCTAAGGCATTCCAATGCCGGATAGAGACTTGGTTTGCCATACCGTAAAGCATCGCTTAGGTTTAGATTATTATCAGCCTGACCGATTGTGTTGACCGTTTGTTTAGAAATTTCCTCCATAGATAGTGGTGAGATTTTCTTCCATCAAAATGAGTAAAATTAATTGTCGCCTCAACATCTAGACTACTGCAGTCGAAAAAAATATTTCAATAAGAAATCACTTTTTTTTCGATGTCCTAGTATGTTCCTCAGAATGCGACATTTACAATGTGAATTCCCAATATCAGCGGTTATCTTCTAAATAATAATTATGTTTTCAAAACACTCGCGTGAGACTTTGTGGAACTCCATTTTGTTTTCTTTTTTTTTAATAATTATCATAATTTCAATAATTATGTTATTTATTTTTGTATGTATGTGGAAACATCACGCTGAAAATACAAATGCTACGTCAGATATTATTCTGCGCAGAGACGTGTAACATCCCTCAGAGTTTTCTTAAATACAATTTACTTACCGCATTTAAGTGCTTGGATATATTTGAAGCTTTTAAAAAAATGTTTTAAGAGGTTCTTCATAGTAATATTCCAGTAAACACAGATAGCCATACTTTGAAAACCAAATTAGTCACGTAAATTTTGCACGGAGTCGGGTTATGATCGAAATATTACGTTATTAAAATGTAGGACCTATTAAAAAGATTTATGATTGATTTTAAATAAAAATAAATGCAATGAAAATCATATAAATCGTATTTCATAAACATTCATATGAAAAAATTGAGTATCGTATTTTAAAGATTGACATTTCGTTCAAGGTCGGTCGGTAAAACAGCTCCCTTTATCAATTAATTCGGCATTCCACATACTATTTTGTACTCAAGGATTTCCACACATAGAGGGTGTTAATGTAGCTAAGACTCAAACCATGAGAGAATAAAAAATAATTCAACAAAACTTAAATACTTAGTAGATTCCTATACTTAATGGTTGGTATGATTACTAAGCAGTTTTTTTAGGTTTTATTAAACAGTGAAATTGAATAAAATTTAAGATGTAAATAATATACACTATACAGGGAGTTTTTTCTAAGACTATACCTAAGTGACATTCTTCTCTCTTTTTTATGGATTGTGAATGTGACATTCTTCTTTTGTCTGTGAGTATGACAGTTACATAGAGGTCTGTTGATCAATGGAAAGCTAGACTGGAACCTATTCAATTAAAATCGATCAAGTCTGACAATCCGAATCAACAACGTAAAGCAAGACGGGTATATTAGTTTCTGAAATAAAATCAAAATGCGCCTATATAGGACCACAAAAGAATAATGGTTTCCTCTCCTGGTTCAGTCGTCTCTCAACATTTCCTGCAACTTGAAAGACTCTTTCATTTTCTCCTTTGAAGGACTCGCCTAATGTTTTGTTTTCACTTTTGTTTCCTTGTCGTCCCCTTTGTTTCCACTCAACTGATGTAGTGTTCCTCATTGTCATCCACCGCGAACCAACTTGCTAACAATGCGGTATAATATTATTATTTATTATTCATAATTTATTTACCATTTATAATATTTTGAACCCTTTGATGTTATTTTTTACAAAAAATGAACATTTTTTTCAGCTGAAATCATGCGTATTTTTTTTCTATTGTTTCAGGTAAGAAAACTTTCAATCAGTTTTTCGATTCCTTTAAAGCGGAAAACGGTGTGACGGACAAAAAAAATGAAATAAGTTTGTAAGTACCTACCTATTTCGAAAAAGATAAGTATTCATTTATTTATTTATTCAGACTTTTTTTTTTCATTTTTTTTTTTGAAAAATGAATCTGTGCTCACTCGAAGTGAACACAAATACACTTTATGACATCTTTCACAGTAAGCAAATGCTTGTATCGTGAAAGCGGAAAATGGTCGACACGGCCGGGATTCGAACCCACGACCTCCGCACGAAACAGTGCGAAAGCTGGTCTATCAACCACTTGGAAATAAATAAATTATGTAGGTACTTACTAGTAACACTCGGGAAGTGTCTTCGCAAAAAATATTCATCCAGAAGTCGAAGTGAAATGCAGAACAGAGGCGGCTCGTGCAGCAATCAACAAGAGGAGAAATATTCTCTGCAATGCTGACCTCAATCTTGAATTTCGTCAGAAAATGCTTAGGTTATATTATATCTGGTCATTGCTTCCTTCTGGTCCGTATCCTGTGGACGGAGATGGTCAACAATGTAAATTTGGTCTAGAGAGCGCAACAGTTGACAGACACCAAAGTCTGGAAGGTGTTCTATCTGGGACATAAGTACAAGCTACTGCACCTGATTTTGAAAGGAAAAATAAAGGGTCGAGGAGGCGTGGGCCGAAGATAGATTTCTTGGCTCTGCAATATCCGGGATTGGACTGGAATCAGAAAAGTCGGAGCGTTTTTTGTAGCTGTACAAGACAGGGA
Source organism: Mystacides longicornis (assembly GCA_963576905.1). Classification (NCBI taxonomy): domain Eukaryota; kingdom Metazoa; phylum Arthropoda; class Insecta; order Trichoptera; family Leptoceridae; genus Mystacides; species Mystacides longicornis. Next base: position 2,068,796 of record OY756433.1, on the reverse strand, counting down.
AAGATACTCTCGAGCTATGGTCGATGTTGGGGGGACCCAGCATGACAAGTGTCCGAATGGACCTAAGGATGATAAAATACAATAAACACGTTAAGAAGAAGAATAAACACTTGGTCACATATGTTCAGGGCAGCGTGACTCTGCTTTAGGTGCATGGAATATCTTCCCCAACCAAAGATGTTTTTTTTGGGAAAATTTGAATATATTAAAGAATATGTAACAACTAATTATGACTCTAACAATTCATTACTAAGTAATGTTCGATTTTTAAATGGAACAAACCACTACGGACTTACGACCGTCTTCTACTGCTATTTCGAAGGCTGGCTTAATGTGATCACTTTACGTTAACAAAGTTCGCCATTAGGTGCTAATGTTTAAGTCTCCGAAACTCCTAATCATGAGAATTCTCGACATTAAATATATTATTTGTAAATTATTTATTTTGCATGCCGGGAGCCCCTCATAGAAGATAATATTGTTTCGCACACACACAAAGTGTTATGCAGTCAGAACGGTCTTATTTTATTATTTTGGTTTTATTTGAAAGGATGAAATTTTAGTTTTTTTAAGCTCATTAACCAGTAGCAATGGCGACGCGTCTTCCATAGAATATTCGAGGGGGTTCTCTTTCTTAAAATCCGCAAATCCACCATAGTTGATTTTTAATATCAACGCTTGAAACGGTGTAATATTTTGACTGCTAAAATGTCTACCTGTTCCGGTTGGAGTATTCTTATAAACCGCTTACATATTATTATTAAATACCTACATCAGTAGGCGTGTATCCCAACCTATCTTACTTATAAAACTGAAGAATCCTTCGTATTTTTGCGCCAATTTCTGAAACTGCCAAATCCGATTTGAAATTTTTTTTTTGGATTTGATAGTCCAATTCTTGAGGATCGTTACTTATTAGTAATTTGTATGAAAAACATTTTTTCATTCTTATCTATTTGATGTGTTTGTTATAAGCACCATTCTTTGAATTGCTTTTAAACCTTGTCAAATTAAAACTAGCACTTCTTGCACTTGCGTAGCGTGTGTGTCATAAAATAGTGAAAAGAAAATGCATTAAAATAATCAATGTGAGCAGAAGTCAGGCTACAGCCAGAGAATTGGAAAAAATAGCGCAGATCCCAGAAATACCGGCTTTCGGAGATATATTCCAACCACCACCAAAGCGCTGAAAGTCCAGAAAACCAATTTGGAAGGAAGAATGAGATAACTTTGAGCTGGACCAGACCTGTAAAGAGATATGGAATAGTACAGACCCGTTTATTATCATAGAGCACCCTATTAAATGTTAGAGTTCCGGGCTTTCTAGAAAGGTCTGGGCTCAACAAAACAGAGTACCTACGGACAGGACAAGGATGCTGTAATCACCTTATGTGGAAGTGGGGTAGAAGAGTGAGAGTGGAACGACCGTACAGACAGTGCAGCATACTGTGGAGGAATGCCCATTGCAAAGGTACCCGGGTGACTGTCCGGACGGACATTCATAGGGCAACACCGGGGGCAGTGCGGTGGCTGATAGACCAGAATTTTAAAATTTTATTAATAATACATTTAATAAAACTTAATACAAAAATTAGAAAAAAAAAATTCGTGGCCTTACAATTAATAATAAGAATAGAAGTGAAACGTCGAATTGGAAATGGGTTCAAGATGCAAGAGGTCTAATATCCAACATTGGAATACGGCTATGTTACAAAGTTTTGGACTTTAAGAAAGTATCCAATTTCTGCGGCAACAGCGCTTCAGATATCTGCTAGTACTAAGCACGATGTTAGAAGGTTGGTAGATTTGAATCGCTCTCCGCCAAGATCCTTGTAATAATGTGTAATGCAGAGACGGGTGATTCCAAGAAACCGGTGAGATTCCAGTCCCAATAACAGCGCCTCTCTGAGCTGTAAATCTAACCTTATTACAGTTTCCAGCCTGAGAAGTACAGCTTCATAATAATACCAAATGAGTTCGTTTCCTCGAACGTTAAAAACTCTGGAAAGAAAATAATTTTAATTGAGTGGAACATTACTTAGTTTGTTTCAAACTGGATTAAAATTATTATTCCTCTTCATATTTTCAAATGTGTATTACACGTGTAATAGTTGCTATTAAAATTTTTCTGTCTCCCAAATATAACGCTGATTTTTCACTCGGAAACCAAAAAAGACACAAGTTTACAGGCAAATACAACTAAAAAGAAAAAAAATTACAATTCAACTGTACCTACTGCAAATTAAGAAAACAATGTACTTAACACAATTTAAATCAATCAACACTCTATGTGATCCCACTTACGACTTTAGGAAGTCAACAACAGTCCTCCACTACGCTCAATGAGAATGTCCTGATCTATTAGCTCTACTTCGAACTAACGGATCACAGTATGATACTATCTGCATCGTCTTCGGGATCCTGAAAGAAGGAAGAATAGAGGAGCTCTTCTCGGAAAACTGTCATTATGTATCCTTAATTCATATCCAGCCATTTTTATTAAATACTAGAGGTCCTCCCCAGCTTCGCACGGGTAGATAGATACTTAAAAATAATTTAGTTTTCAGACAGATCCCTAACTTTTTCAAAATATTTTATAGCATAAATATGTTAATCTGGAATAATTGCATTGCAATGTATCGTGTCACGTCACTTTACCACCGTGACTACTTTGCGCGGTATTTCTACTAAACTTGACACGACTCCCCTCAGCCCTCCCCGGCTCCCATACGCACTCTGCATCGGATAAGTTGAGATGATAAGAGACTATGCTTTTTTTCCAATACTCACATTTTTAAACTCGTGATAACTTTCGAATGGAATGTCCGAATTGAATAATTCAAAAAGTTATACAAACATATTGAAGCAGACTTGAATATGAACTAATTTATTTTAATAAGGAGTAATACCAAGATACCAATAAAGAGCTTTTTCTAAAGGTGACATTTTATTGGGTTTTTTTAAATAAAAAAACACTTATTGTGGCATAACTATAATAGTTAGACATATGCTGTCGCGATACTTTTTGTAAATAATGATGTCTTCTACAAAATTGTAGAACATTGTTTTATTCTATCATCATTAGTTTTCACAGCGTTCGCGATAAAAAGAATATTTTAGGTAAATTTTTTACACCTTGGGTTACATTATTGAAGTTTTCGTAGGTTACCCACTTTTTTTTGGAAATTAAATATAGCCTATGTTCACCGCCGATATTGTAGCTTCCCAAAAGTGAAAGAATTTTTCAAATCGGTTCAGTAGTTTTGGAGCCTATTCGAAGCAAACAAACAAACAAACAAACAAAAAATCAAATCTTTCCTCTTTATATTAGTATAGATATGATATATTTTTTCTATAACACTTGATACATTTTCTGTAACACAACCTTATACCAATATTTTTTTGTATACCTACCTAACTTTTTGTTCCTGGGCTCGTTTAAGTAGGTTCCAGAACTCACCAATAGAGAAGAATGTGCAGCATGTGTAGCATATCAATTTTGTGTTTTTTTTTGTTTAATTCGAATGATCATCAAGACATTGATTTTATGTACCTACCTACCTAATATGAACAAAATCCCCGTGGGAGATTTCTGTTATTGGAGCACTGAATCTTTGTTTTTATTTCATGATTATTTTTGTTTGTGTTGTTCAGTGTTTTGTCGGTGTCTCTAATGAATAAAATAAATAAATATTATTATATTTACGCCTTATTACGTTTTCATTCCGTACCGACACTAAACGCCGACGCTTTTCATACTTTGAATAGCGCTAAAGTTAACAAAATACTAAGCTTAAAACCAATTATTTTAAAGCTAGAACTCCTGATAATAAAACTACGTTAAAATAAAAACAGAACACAAATAATGTAATGTTTGTAACAAAAATTTGACATGCATTCAGAAAAATCATTTTAATCTAATTTAATCGGATTGGGAGGAAAATGGGGTAACTTGAACTCCTCCGAAAAAAAAAAAACATTTTTACGCAAGTTTGATTTTTCACAGAGGGGGGGGGGGGCAGCGTTGAGCGTAAAATGATTTTGAAGAGTAGAGAGAGACACAGTGGAAATTAATTAAAACGAACGTGATGGAAACAGGATTTAGAACAAACAATGGACATAATTAGATATTATTCGAGTGAGAAGCTTCTTATTAATCCAGACTGCTTTTATATTATTTTACTCTTCCATAGGTACAAAATAATAGGAATGGAGAAAGAGATAGCGATAAATGTCTGAGGACGCTATATAAAAATGATATTTTTAATTGAAATGAACAATGAAAATAAAATTATATGTTTTTTAGGTACTTTTTAGGTAATTGATTTTTTTATTATAAATCCCTAGATTTGGGCGTTCATGAATGACATGCTCATTTTATAAGCAACAAGGCTTAGATTACTTAAGGATTAAGTAACTCAAAACATATGCAGAGCCGTTTATATATCTAAGTAAATTTTCTTAAGAATTAAATTTCATAGATTTCATGGATCAAAATTTTACTTTACTACCGACCTTAGTAGTAGTTGAAGAGTTGAAGTAGTAGGCAGTCAGACTGGGAACAGGGGACCAAAATGCAGAGAAGAAGAGGTCCGGAAGAGGGAGCGGAATACCCGTGCTCGGAATGCGGCAGAATCTGTCTTTCGAGAATAGGCCTCTACAGCCACACAAGATGGCATAGAAGACAGAACTAGTCCTTTTTGTGCTCCTTATGCTCGACTCACGGGCAATGGGCATTATTATCATTTCAAAACATTTATTTATTAAATCACAATATACATATAAATCATAATCATTGTATAAAAAATAATAAAAAATAAATTAAATTAAAATTAAATACAATGCTATATACTTACTATAAAAATATCGGTATTATCTCTCATGATAGGTACATCACAGTGTAATGTAATCATGAGAGATCTTCGAACTACAGAGAAAGGAACCTTCTTAACATCCTACATGAGGGCAACAGAACTGTCTTTTGGATGGCATATCTGAGACCACAACAGATGCTAAGTTTCCCTAGATTGTCTTTAAGAGACTTAGGAATAACTTCATTCGTCGATATCACTATAGGTATGTGGGTGGTTGGTGTATGCCACATATCCTTGATTTCGTGAGCAAGATCAAGATATTTAATTATCTTATCTTGCTCTGCTTTTTTCAAATTTTCGTCATACGGTATAGTGATATCCACGAGATACGTTATCCCGTTCCTACGATCAACCAATACAATGTCCGGACGATTTGCGTTAAGCTTTTTTTATTCAAGGTTAAAATTCACTGTGGATGCAAGAGTCCAGGTAGTGGCGGATTTTGACCGGCTTAAACCTTTCTGCAACTTTATAGCACAGATCCCGGTCTGAGCCATTTCTGTAAATATACCCCTATCTCCCCTAAAAGACTTTAAAGTCCAAGAAATACAATCCGTATTGATCAAGAGTGAGTGAGTGAGTGTGGGAGCAGGTCATACAAGTCATATTTCGTACTGTTTTGTACTGCAGGTTATAGGTTTGATTGCAGTGTTGCCGACCGTCTACCCCTTTCATAACATAGGCTTTTAGTAGCTTAATGTGAAAGAGTCAATGTGTGCATTTTTGTGTTCACTTCGAGCAAGAATTCGTTAGAAAAAAATCTTTTTCAAATTGGATTGGAATGGTTGACGGATGGTAATCAATCTAGTAATTGAGTTCATTTACCTCAACATAACCGAAATATTAGGTAATAATAAAATTAATGTATTATCTATGTATTTAAAAAGAAAAATAAATGTAATCTTAAGCTCCCAATATTTTGAGTATATACTTTGAATCTTTGCAGAAACTTACCTTCATGTTTGCCCATTTTTAAGCCAAACTTAAAATTTTACTCACACATCTTAAAAATCACAAATAACCTTTGGTCTTTACTTTACCAACTCTACTGAATTCTTGGATGCATTGATCCGTGTCTATTCATTTTGCGGACGACGAAACACGAAAACCGAAAAAACACAAAATATTTTATCTGAGGATGACACTCGTGTGGACAAACAAACTTCAAAACAAAAAATTAAACGTCACAAACTCACTCACTACTTCTTGTTTATTAAGGGTAGGTACCCTAGTCTGTGGGTTGCTTTCCTTAATGGGGTTAATCAGATTTCAAAACAAATTTTTGGAACGTTTGTCTTTATTTTCGATTCGTTAGTCTTTTGTTACATTTTGAAATTTTTTTATGATGTTTGCTGTTAAAATTATTAATTACTTTTGTGTAGATTGTCGACACGTCTGGAAATGGCTGACAACTGATCCAGTCTAGCTATGGTTAAATTGCATTACCTTCCTTCTATTTTGATAACTAGTATAGCGGCCATGTTTCGCGTGACGACATCATCCACCAATTGCGTTTCTCTTTATAATTTTAACAGCAAATATCACATGTTTTTCTAGTGCTTAATTTTATTAGATACTGGAGAAGTTTCCACTTCATCATGAAAAATAGTAACTTATTTTTATATGAATAATTCTTTGTTAGTTAGATTGTTAGTTTTTGTGGGAACTGTCATAAAAAAATGTCTCAGCGTCTTTTGGTGAAACATTCCTAAGAAAAAGTGCTTGGTAGCCTATATTTTCATGTCTTATTATGGCCCTGCGTCGGCATATAGAGTCGTTCGTGATGCGGTATCTTCAACCATCTCTTTCTAAAAATTCGTATGTGGCATCATTTTTCGCAATGAGTTGGTCAAAATTACAACAAAAACAAAGATCCATAAAATAAAGTACCTACCTATAAAGAAAAAATATCATTTTTCATAAAAAAGTGTAAATAATATATAATATTTCCCACCAAAAAATATATCTGTGTTTTTTTTTTGGTTAATTTATTAAAAATTATAATCCTCAAGATTACATATGTTGTGTATAATAATAATTATAAGTGGGCGAAAATTTAACGGCGACTTTCTTCTGTAAATAAATTCTCGGAGAGCTGTGGCGGGCGACGAATTAATTTAAGATTACGAACACATTATCATTTTCATAAAACTTAAAATATAATTTTTATTAAAAGTAGCAGTTATTTAGGAATTAATTTAGGTACAATACTCATCTTCTTTTTTTTTTTATTTAAATGGCATTACATCCAAAAAGATGATGAAGCCAATGACGCTATTCCATACTGACAATTTGACAATTTCTTTGAATGCTTTATCTTAAATTTGAATACTCACATCCCTGTTAAGTCATCAAGGCCGAAGACTAAAAAACAATTTGAAGATTGGGCCACAACAGGTATTAAAATATCCAGGGAAAAACTTTTCAAACTTTATAGTCATAAGCCTACACATGATGTAAATTTAAAATCCTATATTAGTAAATATAGCAAGATCTTTAAGCAAGTTTGTCAGGTTGCAAAGAGTAACTTCATTCATAAGAAAATTAATAAATCAAAAAACCCAATTAAAGCAGTTTGGAATGTCATAAGGGAGGAAACCGGCAAAAGTCAGCCTGAGAGTATAACAATTACTGAGGAGTCTGGTGAGAGCAGGGTCGATTCTTTTAATAAGTTCTTTACTAACATAGCAGCAGAATTAATTAAAAAAAATGGTAATTCTAACTATACGAACAATGCTTTGGCATATTTTCAGAACATTCCCTCTCCCAAAGAACACTTTAAATTCCGTCCAATAACTGAGAATGATATCTTGAAGATTACGAAGGAATTGAAATTGACAACATCAAATGATTTATGGCATATTTCCACAAAGTTTTTAAAAAGCATTATTACTGACATAGCGCCTGTTTTATGTGACATATTCAACCACTGTCTAAAAAAAGGAGTCTTTCCAAACCTACTGAAATTTGCTAGAGTCATTCCAATACATAAAAAGGGGGAAAAAGGTGATCCAAATAATTACAGACCGATCTCTATACTACCGGTTCTGAGTAAAATCTTAGAAAAAGCTGTTGCTGGGCAACTGATTCATTTCCTAAAAATAAACGACGTGCTGCATTCTCAGCAATATGGTTTTCAACAAAATAAGTCTACTAGGGATGCAATGATATCGCTTACAGAGAAAGTGTTGAAAGCCCTCGATGAAGGGTGTGACACTTACGGCATTTTCTGTGACCTATCCAAGGCATTTGATTGCGTTGATCACAATATTCTGTGCACCAAACTCATGCACTACGGTATTTGTGGCTACGAAAAAAGATTTTTTGAATCTTATTTAAGTAACAGAAGTCAAATTACCGAAATAAATAATGTAAGATCTAGGAAGAGCGAAATTAGGTACGGGGTTCCACAAGGTTCAATTCTCGGACCATTGCTGTTTATCATCTATGTCAATGACCTCCCTGAAATAATTAAAGATAGGGGCGAAATTGTGATGTACGCGGATGACACATCCCTTCTTATCAAACGCGAAAATTGCGATGAACATGTTGCTGGGAATGTAGCTAAAATACTAGATGATGTGGCCCAGTGGTTTAATAGTAACAATTTAATTATTAATATGAACAAAACAAATGCGATGTGTTTCTCTTTGAGGCTGAAAAATGACGACATAACTGAGAAAGTATTCACTGACAAATCCATAACTATCGTAAATGATTGTAAATTCCTAGGTATAACAGTAGACAGAAAACTGCAATGGTCAGCTCACATCGAGCAACTCTGTAACAGGCTGAGCTCCGCAGTTTTTGCGATAAAAAAGATAAAAGATATATGTGGGATGAATACTGCAAAGATGGTCTACTTCTCATACTTCCACTCAGTGATGGTCTATGGTGTGGTGGTCTGGGGTGGCGGTGCTGACTTTGGCAGAGTATTTATTCTGCAGAAAAGAGCAGTAAGGGCAATACTGGGCTTGCAGCCTAGAGATTCCTGCCGAGATGCCTTTAAAGATCTCGGGATACTCACACTGGCTGGTGCATACATACAAGAATGCATTCTGTTTGCACGAAGAGGTTTGAGTAGCACACCTCTTAACTCTGACCACCACGGTTACGATACTAGACGAAAGGATGAAATCAGACCCATCCAGCACCGGCTAGCAAAGTTTTCACGAAGTTTTGTGTGTAGAGGTGTTCGTTTTTATAACAAGCTACCTCAAAATATCAAATCAACAGATGACGTAGCCTTTCAGAGAGAGATAAAATCGTTCCTTGTTGATAAATGTTTTTACTCTATTGACGAGATGTTAGATTGATTACACGTATTCACTTACCGTATCTGTGTATGTGTGAGTGTATGTATATATGTGTGTATGAGTAGACATTCCGTACTGTTGGTTGGTTGTTGTTCGTAATTGTGATGTTCCTCTTCTTGACTTGAATCCGCATTGATTTAATCTACGGCAAACGCTCCTCAGTAGAGTGGTCCAACGGGATGATTTTTGTTTATGTATTCTCTCCTCCCTATTGTTTTTGTCTTTTGCTCTCATCAGATGAACGCAATGTGGCAATTTACACCACGCAGGATCCCTTATAAAATCTTTACCTGACGAATGCTATATGGCCCTTTACACCATGCATGATCTGATCTCTCTCTTTTACACTTTTATTTAACTTCTATGGATTATGTTCTAAGACCCTATGTACATGCTTGTTTTGCTTTGTTACATTTCATTATTGTTAGTATTGTTTGCATTTTGCTGTATTTTATGTTTTTGACTATTCCGAGTGCCCGTAAGGGCCTATGGAAATATTTTAAGAATAAAGAAGAATAAAGAATCACCTTCTTCGTTGATAAAAATATTAAGAAGGTACTACTAATTTAGATATTCATTTTTGATATTTGATTCACGTGGGCTGTTTAGTGTTTCACATTTTTATCAATAGATGTCGATGATGAATATTCTGTTTTTGATAATAATGCTAATTTACATTTTTAACACTGACAATTAAGTGGTGTGACGACTTGAACCGTATTCACTGGAGTTTCCCAATTGACGATCCGTTTGGAGTGATGGACGAATGGCTGGACGCCATAGAATTTTGGATTGATAAAATGATATCCAACTCGCACTATTACTTCACATCATCCACCACCACGGCTTACCCCACTCTACCCCATTTTTTGGAGTGACATCGCTCCATTTGAACTGATGGAGTGATCGTAAATGACGGACCGAGACGATATAAAATGTAATATTTTGTCCAGAAATGAAGTGCCTCAGGAAAATTCTGGGTAAAAGATGGTACCACCGCATCACGAACTACGCTAAACACCAGCGCACCCAGCGTGAGGCCGTCAGTTCCACCATTATGGGGAGGAGATGGACTTGGACGGGACATGTGTTAAGGATGCCGAATGACAGTTGACCGAGAAGAGCGCTGTTCTTTCTCCCATCAGGTTCCCGAAGACGAGGAAGACCCTCTCATACTGTGTTCCGCTCCTTCGAAGCAGAGCTGAGGAATCTAGACATGGTGTGGGAGGAGGTCATTAACATTGCGCAAGATCGAGCGCAATTCGAGTCCCGGCCGTGCCGACCATTTCCGCTTTCACGACACAAGCCTTTGCTTAGTATAAAGTGGTTGGTAGACTAGCGGTTACAACGCCGGCTTCCCAATCGGATGTCGTGGGTTCGATCCCAGGTGCCGACCACCTTCCTTTTTCACGACACAAGCTTTAAGTAGCTTACTGTGAAAGAGTCAAAGAGTGTGTTCACTTTGAGTGGCACAGATTCATTAAAAAAAAATTAAGAAATAGGTATGTCAAAATAATTTAATAATTCACTTCGAATGGGCACAGACTCATTTAAAAAAAAAATTGGAGAGCTTGTTGCCTCCCTATGCTCTCGAGTGGGGCGTTAAGAGAGTTTGGATTTGGATTTTGTCCAGAAAGTAGATATAGGAACAAGCTGGGCAACTAATATAAGATTACGAAAGTGTGATGTGAAAATATGCTAAGAAAACTACCTACATTATATAAAAAAATCATAGCTCTCTAAGATAGCATCACTAAAGTTATGTGGTATATAAAAAAAATCATAGCTCTCTAAGATAGCATCACCAAAGTTATGTGGTATATAAAAAAAATCACAGCTCTCTAAGATAGCATCACTAAAGATATGTGGTATATAAAAAAAATCGCAATTCGCTATTATTACGTTCCTACTTTTACACGCCCCGCGGATTTTTCGAGTACCGCGCTATTTTTTTTCGAGCGCCGGCCTCCTCTTCTAGGTAGAGCTCGTTGGAAGAATAATAAAAATTAAACTGGCTGGTATTATATTAATGATTTACAAGCATAATTTTCGCGAGCGCCAAGATAAATTGTAGAAAAATGCTTACACAGTCGCGTTAATTTTTAATTTGTGTACGAATTTAAGGGATTACCTCTCTTACTCTCCGGAATTTTTTTCTCTTCTCATTATAATTTTTTTTTCGTTGAAATTCAGATAGCCTTATCAAAAAATTAAAAAAAGGGTGTTATTTTTTTTATCAATTTAACGAAAAAAATAATGGTTACGAATTTCACGTAATAATAATATTATATTGTTGCAATGTTTAGTTTTTATATATGTACTTATTCCGACCTTGGTAGCCCAGTGCTATAGGCGTGGACTTCAGACCACAAGGTCCCTGGTTCGATTCCCGGTCCGGTCAGAGTTTTTGTGTGTTTTTTCACTTGAAATTTCTACCCGAGGTCAGCCTGTCTCTGATTGGACGGGACCGGTTGACTAGAAAAAAATGCCTCAGGCAATGAGTTCCACCGGCTTTTCTGACACCTTTGTATAGAAAAGTATTAACTTTGAAACTAGCTTTTCCGACAGACGTTGTCCTGTGGACCCTTTGATCCTAACCAGAGGCGGTCCGTTCATTGTGCACTGCGCCTCCAGAAACAAAAATAAACTAATTTAATAATATCATTAAAATATTAATTTTAAAACGTCCATATTCCATTCGTATTCAAAGCTCAGACGGGATCAACGCGAGAATATAATTATATGGGCGCGATTTAGTTGACTTTGTATGAAAATTTTCTAAAACGCCCGAAACGGTGGAGTACCTAAGTGAAATGGCCTAATGTAAGAGTGGCAATTACGTATGCGAGAATGAGAGGGTGCGGGTGCAGAAGACAATTAATTTTGTTAGATTTTTCAAAGATGGCGTCGTATGAAATTCGTTCTATACTAACTTTTTATTATATTTTATATTATTTTTATCCATTTTTTACAACATTTTATTAGTTATCCTGTTATCCGAAGTGGAGAATAATCCAATAAATTACTCATCGGAAGAATCTGTTTAGCCGATATCGAGTTAGAAGTCTTCGCACTAGCCCGACTTTAATTAATTTATATTAGAGATGAAAAAAATGGATTTCAATTTTATAATGCCACCTTTATTCGTATAAGGCTACGGCTACACTATGGCCCATGCTGGTCCAGGCTGGCCAAATAGGGGCTCTGACCAAGCATTGGCAAGTAGCAACATTTGGCAAATATACTTGTACACCTGGCTACACTATTGGCCCAACTTTGACAGCTGCTACGAGGCTTGACTGCCACACAATGTTTCTATCACTGATTTATTGAATAATTCTTGCTTTTATCATCATTTTACATTCCACTCTCCAATTATTCACTGTATACTCCTATCTAAGCGGGGAATTTCAATAGAGTTTATCTTCCTGGGCAAAAAGGAATATTTTAATATAATTTCCAGTTCACAAAAAATACACAGTAAAAACATTCATAATTTTATTAAACCTAACCTTCAATTTTTATTGATGTTTATTGTTTTGCAATAGGTATATATTTTTACCTAGCTCTTACAGGTTGATTTGGACTATAAAATAAATGAAAATAAAAGATATTGATAAATAAAAACAAGAAGTGGTTTAAAGAAAGCATCCACCACCGTCTTTGCCGTTTGCGTTTTTCATTATTTAATAACAGAAAAGCAGATGCCGCATACATCACTGAATAGGATGTTGAAATTAATGCCATATCATTGTCAACTTCCATTATTTTATATGAATTAAAAAAAATGTAAAAAAAATATGAAAATAACAACATGGAAGACAGTTGTCAAAATTGGTCCAATATTGGTGAATACTTGCGAACTCGATCGACAAGTAAACAAGTAACGGCCAATGTCAAATAATATTTGGCGATATTGGTCATTGGTGAAGCGGCCACACTACTTGCCCATGCTGGGCCAGAGCCTCTATTTGGCCAGCATGGCCCATAGTCTATCCGTGGCTTTATAAAAACGTGTTATGGGCAAAAATTTGAATATTTGTTGAGTTTATCGTTAAAATCCACCGTATATGAACGACGAACGTGCTTGTGTGCCTTGGCTTTTGACCAATACTCTAAGATTGAAATTTTCAGGACTTGAGGGTCCCGTAGACTAAAAAGGACAAAATCTTTCAAGAAACTTACTGGGTTACCACTAGCTAAGAACTTATATCTTGGCCATAAATTCAAAGGTATCACGCAGTTTTTGCAGGTAATCATAAATAAATACTTATTTTATTGGATAGCTTAATCACTAGATTGGCAGGCTTATTGCGTATGGTGATAACCAACCACAAATCATCAAAGAAATATGAAGAGGAAGATGTGGTGTGAGTGTCAAGACTCCGCAATTTTAGGGCAAACACGCTATCGATGGGGGGGTTAAAAAATAAACCATAAAATCAAAAATGCGTTGCAGTATCTAGCTGTCATGACCTTTACGAAGAAGTCTAAAGTTAGGCAAACAAATCTGCCGCTGTAGCTGGATGAATGATAGCTACTGTATAGAAAAATACAAACGTATTGAAGGAAAGCTATTCAAAAATCTAAACCTGCATTAGGCCAACCCTGATATACGCTATAGAGTAAAGAGACGATACAACAAAGACAAAGAGCCTCACACGTACAATAGAGATGAAAACTTTCAGTCCCATAGCAGGGACAACACTCCGGGAGAGAGTAAGGAACTACGATATTACAGTACTCTGTGATTTCCAGGAGGATGATGAACGATGGGGTAGATCTAGATGTTTCTAGAGAGATCACGTAAAGAGAACAGATCTTTAAAGGGTTATAACAATAGCAGCTGACTCTACACCAACTATAACCATAGCCACCCAAGAGGTGGATGGATAGCTAGCTATATACATCCGAAAATGAAGATCCAAGAAAAGACAGGAAGTAGTACTAAATGAAGTGGAAAAATATGAAAAATAAAAACAACTTACATCATCTAGGTACTATTATTTTAAAGCAGTGTAAAGAAATTGTCTTCTCTCCGGTTCGGCAAATCTCATTTGAAAGGTTTGTAGGAAGTTGTATCAAAATAGTTTTACAAAAGCATCGTCAAAAGAATGTGGCAAAGAATTCGCTCAGTACCTACCTACTATGAACTTACATAAAAACAGTGCTGAAAATCGAATTCAATCCAAAAGTGTTGGCATCTGAAAAAAAAATGGAATAAATACCAATTTAATATGGCGACACAATAATAATTTTCTGTAAATAAATAAATCGAAAACGTGACTGAATTCCATCGATTTTTTTTTTAAATTCCAACCATCGGTTGCTCAACTCGATAGGAGTAAGCGAGAACGAAAATCCGCCGAAAGAGAGGCAACATTACTAATGAATAAACCGCGTATTTCAGTTTTTTTTTCAAGGTTTAATTTTTTAGCTTGTAAGTGTCGCGTACTTAATTCACCCATGCAGTTTTTTCTGAGATTTGTTATAGGCTGAATTTTTAGCGATACTTAAGAAACAGGAGAATCCTGGGTGTAAGATGGTACCATCGCATCACGAACGAGGCTATACGCCAGCGCACCCAGCGTAAGCCCATCACTTCTACCATTATGGGGAGGAGATGGGAAGACCATCTCATACTGTGTTCCGCTCCTTCGAAGCAGAGCTGAGGAATCTGGACATGGTGTGAGAGGAGGTCATAAACATTGCGCAAGATCGTGCGCAATGGAGAGCTCTTGATGCCTCCTTATGCCCCTAAGTGGTGCGTAAAGGGAGTTTGGAATTGGAATTGAAATATATTTTTTTACAAAAATTTCCTTGTTGGAGTGACAACTTATTTGTCGATCATCAAATTCAATTTTGCTCGTCAATTTTGCTAAGTTGCTCAATTTGGATAGATTAAGGGATTAAATAATATTCCCGAATGATATATAATATAGAACTACGTTTTGAATAACGAACAGATTTCACCATTGACTTTGTTAACATAATATCTCCAAACACAGAATTTGTGTAATTTGTAATATAATATTTTATTTAGTGCTGTATATGCGCCCTCTCCCTACACATCTCTGGGGAAATTGCGCTTGTTCGGTTTGCGAATTAAACTTCTACCATTCGGATAAAATTACCTTCGAAACATGCAACGCATTCTAAAGTAATGAATGTGCAATCAACTTATTTGTTAGCACAATTACTTTTCACAATGCACTGAAATGTTAAGCTAAGTTGTGTGGACAATCTCAAATTATCCAGTTATATATTATTATTATATCTGAACCATGGCTAGAATCCGTCTCTTCTGAAATTTTCAATGGAAGGTCCATTAGAGACATTAGAATCGGAAGGGACATTCTAAGATAATTAGGAATGGATTTGTGAATCATTACAGAGGGCACGGTGGCACAGATATTTTCGTTATAAAAGTCCAAGATCTGTATTGTTTTACCGTGGATGTACCATATCAAATTTTTTTATTCAAATTCCTAGTCATTGTCCATTCTCACATTTTTTTTTAAATGAATCTGTGGTCACTCAAAGTGAACACAAACTCACTCAAATACACTCTTTTACTCTTTCACAGTAAGCTACTTAAAGCTTTTGTCGTGAAAGAGGAAGATGGTCGGCACCTGGGATCGAACCCACGACCTCCGAACGAAACAGTACGAAAGCCGGCGTCGTAGCCGCTAGACTACCAACCACATCATCAACCTTCACTCGTCCATTCTTGGGCATACCCCCTTCCTGACTTCCACGATTCTCTGTCTTTTGTCATTCTGAGCCATTGCTTTTCGGCCACTCTCCTTATATCATCAGACCATCTCAGCTCTATCCTTACTTGGCTTTTATAAGCTCTTCTTGACTCCACTTTAGGGTCTTCATGGTCTGAATACATCGTCTCTGTTTCCATTGCCTATAAAAAGTTCAATTGAAAATATTTTGCCACCTATGCAAAGGACACTGTTAAATTCAACACACAATAGAAAACAGGCAGGCAATCAGAATCTGTCGATGTTTACTCTTTTTTTTTTTTGGCAAAAGTGGGTTGTTTTCTCATGTAAAATACAAAGAATTTGCTCTAATCTATTGCAGCTAGTTCTGTCATGAATATTTTGTTGTATTCTTGTGTGTCTCAAATTTGTCCTGCGGTAGTTGTTCCAGTGTCCTGTCCATGCCGCCTTTCTTCCAGCTTCATATAAATATCCGTCACGTCTACTACACTTCCATGAATGCGACCACTTTTGTTCTACAATACTTGTATCAACATTTTTATTCTTCTTTCTACCCCATATCGCCCACTGTTGAAGAGGGCAGCCCTCTTCAACAGTTTCTTCTAATCAGATTTTGGGAGAAATTTGACAATAGCCTGTTTTTATACCATGTTGTCCATTCAGGCTGCTATGGATTTGCTACAGGTTTCCCTCGGAACTTGGTACCTGAAAGGTGATACGCTAGAATCTCGTTAGTTTTCTAGCAAGAGTAACTGCATACAAGTGAGTTTTCTTCCCCCTAAAAAAATATGAATCCATACATAAAAATAAGCAAAACAAATAGTTTAAATTGGTTCTTTATAAAGATTCCTAACGCGACATAAATAATATGTCGTTATATTGATGGTCCTCCACTACGAAACATTAAATCATAATTACGATGTAAAATGTCCCCCGGTGTTGCCACTAGAAGCATTACATCGCTGTTTAGGAATAATAATTATTCAAAAATAATAATAATGCGAATACCTAGCCGCTTGCCACACCTTGTGTCCTCTCAAGCCAATAATTCATCCTGGCAATTATTTCGCTTCCACCATATTACAGACAAGTGCGACTAATGAATCGGCCATAAGTGTAAGGTATGAAGTCAAAAACTCATTATAAATATTCTATCCAAACTCCCTTTACACCCCACTTAGGGGCATACGCACTACGCAGGCAACAAAACCTGTTAATTGTTTGTTCTTCCAACACAGTGTCTTAAGACTTTCAGCTCTGCTTCAAAAGAGCGGAACGTGGTATGAAAAAATGGTCTTCCTTGTCTTCGGGACCCTGATGGGATGAAGAACAGCACTCTCCTCAGCCAGCTGTCATTCGGTATCCTTTACACAATATGTCCCAGCTAAGTCAATCTCCTCTCCATAAAAGTGGAAATGATGGGCTAACGTTGGGTGTTCCAGCGTATATCGTCATTCGTTTTGCAGTGGTACCTACCATATGACATACAATATTCTCCTGTGACACTTCCTTTTGACGCTGTTTTATATACCTAATAAAAAAGTAAATCAAAATAAACATGACTTTTGTGGTTTTTCTTTTGCATGAAATTAATGAATCTTAACGAATTTTGTAATTTTATCCTTCCTTTCTTGACAACAAGGCAACGTGCTGTTGAGTTACTTTGAATTTCAATCTCAATACCGATTTCAATTTTAATAACGGTGTTATTATGTATCATACTACGATTTTGATTATTAGACATAAAAATAGTTCAACGTAGGTCTATTTTAAACCTGGTACTGCTTTTCGAAAAAAATGTCAATAAGGTTTTATACAAGAGCATGTTTATAGTATTTAAAGTATAAATAGTCGACATTGAAAAACTTTTAGATTAATTTAATTTTTTGACTCGGTGCATTTAGCTTTTCATGCCCTGAAGTACCAACAGCGTTTTATTGCGACGGCCGAGGATGCCTATAACAATTTCGTACGCAACGTTAGGGTAGTTCTGATATAAAATAACACCTGGCCACCCCCTCTCTCACTACACTGCGCCACGTTAAGGATGTGAATTACCGATATTTCATAATTAATTATGAAAATAAAGTACCTGCCCATCCCAAAGTGCCTCATCATACACATCTCACCTCGCTGCAAGAAGAATCTTCAATTAATATTAATTTACATTCATTGATAATAATTTACGACGCTCAAACAACCTCCCTGCTCAAAACATTGTGAAAAAATATCAAACCTTAAGTGTTGCTCCTGAAATTAAGCAAACGTTTTAACAGCTTTTAGGTTTTGCGCCTGAATTTTTATTAGTAGGTAATCTGATGTTAATTTGTAAGGTCAAATCTCGCATATTTAGCTTATACAGCTTCTCCCTTATCCGTTAGATGAGTTGGATTCCCGGTCGAATGTTTTGAATTTCAACCCGAAACATTTGGCTTGTCTCAGAAAGGACACTTACGGTTGATTGATACTCGGTCACACACAGTGTAACTCTACTTTAGATTAAAAAAAAAATCAAATATATTGATAAATCTACCCAATATTTCTTTGACACCAATCAATCGCAATTATTGATCATAATATAAAATATCTATATTATTTTGTCATATAAAATGTCTATATTTGTCATATAAAAAAAACAGAGACTCACCTGTACTTTGCATTATTAATTATTGCTGATGAATGAATTCTTAGAATACACTAAGGTTTGGCGTTATTTCTATTTCTGTGCAGCTGTCCCCTGCGCATACTTCCACTAAAGTTAAGGTATTTCCTATGAGAAAAGTCTTCTAGGTAGATACTTTCGCCCGATTCTACCTAATACGTCTATTTGATTCTATACTATAGGTACTATTCTTTCTCCTGTGTTTTCTCTACGCTGAGTATACAGGGTTTGCAGTTATAAAGATTATCGTTTAACTCAATTTGAAGTTATCCCAATACATTTTGTATATTAAAATATGTATGTGTTTATGAGTGTGCACTGTGCAATTATGTATTTATTTACAGTGAAATAAATACCATAACAGCTTTCGCCTTTGCGATGACTGATTATGGGTTATATGGTAGATTCTTGAATTTTCTTACCAACATCTGTCTAATATTGTATTGTTTCTGTTTTGTCTTCTGATTGCATGTGTCTATAAAATTTTAGATTTCATACGAGCTATTTATTTATGTGTAAAATGTTTTTTTTTATTTATTTGCTTAACTAAGTATATTACCAACTTTTTTATTTTATTAATTTTATAAAGTAATATAAAAATCTGTTTAAATATTATCTTATAACAAATAAACTTATTTTTATCTTGTAACTTTGTTTGTTAATGCCGTGTAGATATTATATTATATAAATAAAAACAACATTGTTCACAAAAATGAAATTATTACAAGCGCTTTTGTCAATCTCGTGTTGACGTTTTTAGTAGGTCTTCGTCCCTCAGATTTATTTATCATTGAGCGTTTATATTAATTTTTTTATACCAACGTTTTTAGCCGAAGGATATTATGTAAGTACCTAGCCCTTTCGTAAACTTGGATTCATTATTTTGTCACTAAAACTCGAAAGAAAGGGGGGGGAGGGGCTCGGAAATAATCACAAAATATTATTTCATATTATGAAACCTTAACATGTATCACCAGGGTTAGTAGGAGGGGGAGGGGTCTAATAAGTTCCTAAAAAATATCGAAAATTTGATAATAAATTGAAAGAGCCCCGTACACGTTTTTTTAAATAATATCAATCAAATCTAGTAGGTACCTACCTACCTACAATACAAATAACTACTCTAATGCTGAACTGAAATCAAGTAAAAATCTACATATGATCTTATCTATATATTAATACGTGAAGATAAACTTGTGACCTTTTTTACGAAAATTTCGCACACTTGGATATAGTTTATGTAGAGAAGGGGTTGATAATGCTAATATTTTTTTTGAATTATGAATAAAATATATGAAATTAATTAAAAAAAAAAACAATACGCATACTACAGTAATGTTATGTATTTCATTGTTGTTAGAGTCATTAGTTGTTATTTTTTCTTTATGTATTTCATACTCCCACACACTTCGATATATTTGACATTATTTTTGACACAGATCTTTTGTTTATCTGTGGTCAAATTGAGAATAGATTAATATTTTTTTTAATTAAATATCCATAGAAAAAACTTTGATCATAGTATCAACATTACAAATCTGTCATCTCCGTGTCATTATTTTTTAAAGAAAATTGAGAAATAGCACTTATGTTCAAACTTGTAATTTAATTTAGTTATGGTCGAATTTCGATCACTGGCCAACCACTAGTTTATATTATTTGTCCATCTAAGACATCCTGCTGAACACAAATAATATAAAAAATAGGTAATCACAGAATTTAGTAGAGACCACCCGCTAGTATATTTCAATATAAACTCTTGTAGAAACGTAATATTCAGTTCAAATGTGACAGGTGTTGGAAGCTAGAGTCAAAAAATAACATTTCTATTTAAAATAAGAAATTGAGGGAATCCGTTGGATACAGGAGTTTATAAATATCCATCTGTCCCTCTCGACCTTCTACCTACCATACCTACCTGAACCATACTGCAATAACACACATTGCTCGCTTGTTGCGACAGCATGGCATGTTTGTTTTCAGCTTTTGAAAATGAAAAAAAATCAAGCATTTCAATTGGATTATATTTGTCTTACACCCGTATACCTATGTAAGTGTACTGATTTTGATATATATTTTCTCAATTATTTAGGATAAGTGGCGAAGTGTTCATGGAAGTGGATAACTTTACCAATTACTTCCCGTATATTTCAGAAACAATGTTTTTTAGTATGTACCTACTAAGAACGTCATTAAATATTTATTTTTGAAACCACGATAAATTTTACTCTACGCCACTGGTGCCTACTCATCATTATTTTTCTTAATCTTGATGATTTTAAAATCTATTTGTTTAGGGAGCACATATTGACTGGTATTCTCAAATTCACGTTCCAACTCAACGCAAGGAGCTCTTGCTTAGAACTTTATCGGTTGCCAGTAGTTACGCAACTAATGTATTAAATAAAACATTTTCAGAATACAAAAGTCTCAATAAAAATTGGATACGACGCAACTCAATCGTATGTTTTTCATTTCAGAATAATTGTCACTATTATTTATTTATTTAGCGTACGGCCATTTCATCACAATTTATATATAATTCAATTAATAAGTATATTTTTGTTTTTCAATACGTTTTATACTAACTTTTATATTATATTATTTTATAATATTTCTAATCTATTTTTTTTTCAACGTTTTTTGAGCTACCTATTATGTTATCCGGAGCGGAGAAGAATCCAATAAACCAAGCATAATCTCTTCACCCGATATCGATATATAAGTGTTCGCACTAACCCGACTTTCTTTTATATTATAGATGGGCTTGCTTCTTCGTACTAAAAATGAATATACATAACCTAAAATAATGCGATCATTGAGTGTAGCTGAAGAGAAGGATGGAAGTAGTCGTGCCAAAAAAGAGGGTCGGGCAGGAGGGGGGCTTAGCGGCTAGGCTGGCGTGATGTGTGGATGAGGGTGGGGGAGGCAGGTGATTGGTCAAACAAGAGGTTAATCTCTCCGCTTGTATCATCATCGTTGCTCAAGGCAAATGGCTTGAAAATAAACCGTTCGGGTATTTTAAGCTCTCAACGAGTCTGCCAATATGTTGTTGCGTCGTACATAGCACATACACTACATCCCTTCCATATTATTTTATATTATTATTGTTTTATTAAATACTAATGCCTTCTTTCATTAGTGCCTGAGATCGTTATATTTTTCATATTTATTCATTCATTCATATTCATATAAGGATGTCAATGAATTATAACAAGACAACTAGAAAAAAAACACGCCTTTTGTTTAAGCGTTATCCTAAGTAACATATTCTTCTTTGACAGCCGTCCTTCTACTCCTGATGTAGGCTTCTTCTAAAGTTTTCCACCTTTTTCTATTTTGTGCAGTTTTTGACCAGTTTTTCCCCACGACCGGGACAACATCGTCTACTCATCTTTTTTGGGGTCTTCCAATAATTGGCCTCTTACTCTCATAGGGCAGCTATTTTGCAATAATTCTGGGTGACCATCTTTCATTTCCCTGTCTCGCCATAATATATGTCCTTACCCATTGCCATTTTTGTTTTGCGACACGGTCTGTTATGACTGCGGCTCTTGTTCGTCGACTTTTCTAGTAACTTAGATAAAACTTAATTATAACTGTCCAATACTTGTTCGTAGACCATTACAAATTGTAATGGTCCTATGAAGAGTGCTATCTCTAGGTTCTGTCAAATAATGTCAATGCGAGATTGACGAAAACGCTATACCTCATTCGATTCCAACAAAAATAAAATTGAATAATAGGACACACTTTTAAAATCTTTCACAGAGAGATAAGCCTATGTTGTGAAAGAGGAAGATGGTAGTCACCAGGGGTCGAACCCACGACCTTATTCAGATCGAATGACTGAACCGCTAGGCTACCAACCATTTCATTACCTACAATTTTGTTCTTTTACGACAACATATATGAAAGTTATCGTTCAGACGTTCCTGGAGGGATATTCATATAACGGTCAATATACGATCTAGTTGCGGTATGTACATCTTTATTTTTATTATCGGTTGCGAATTGATTAGGGGTTCTATTCATTCCAAAGAAGTTTTAAAAATACAACAACCATTACTAAAATTATTGTTATTACTCGAGAAAAAAATTGGTTAAGACCAACAATTTAGGGAATAGATACCTACCTAACAAAAAAATGGTTCTAAAATCGGTTTTTGAACCTCGTAAGGTCCTGGAATTTTTTTGCCCTATGCACTTCATTTCCAAACAAATGGTAACACCTTGTGTTTTTTTTTCTGTTTTCCTCGCAATTTTTCCATATAAGACCCAGCGATCTACTTTTGTAAAGAGAAATATTAGGAATGTATATTTTCTGATAATTATGTATGTAGCGTTGAAAGGTTGTACCAACCAGCTGTGTGTAGGTGTATGAATGTGGGTATGTATATTGTAGAGATAGGCCGCTGTGTGTACAGGCAGGAGGTTTATAAAAAGAAGATTTAAGCCTACCCGAGCAGTTAAAGACTGGATATTGAGTTATGGTGTAATCACTACATTGTGACCCGGCCGCTCGTAAAAGGTAAGTCCGTTTATTTACGGATTAGGATTTTTAAAGTAGCTCCCACCATAAAGTGTGTCTTGTCCGTACACACGGCCAGGCTACCCCTCCGTCTACCTACCCCAATCCAATTGGCCCTCTCCACATAATAAAGTACCCTGAAAACGTTTCAAAAGACCGTACACCATTTACAGGATGATGTTTGATGATTGCTTTTTTTTTCAAGAAAATTTTCAGAATTTAGGTTTGATCGATGTTCCCGAAAAATATGGGAAAACATCTGATATAGAAATTTCTATAAGAAATATTCTTAACCTTTACGAATATTTAACAACAACTAATGACCCCAACAATTCATTACTGATGTCCGATTTTTAAATGGAACAAACCACTACGGGCTTACGACCGTCTTGTACTGTTATTTCGAAGGCTTGCTTTGTGTGGTCACTTTACGTTAACAACGTTCGCCATTACATAGGTGGTAATGTTTAAGTCTCCGAAACTCCTAATCGTGAGAATTCTCGCCATGTTCAACATGTCGAAAAATCCCATGTATGCAACAAGTAGATATTTAATAATATAATATGAAATATAGAGATAAAAGTTGGAAATTATTGAGAACAAAAGAGCAACCAAATTTAAAGACTGCGACTGCTGTCATGTATTTGCCGTCAGGATATGAATAATATATTAATTTTTTTAATGTCTCATATTTATTGACTGTTGGCTTTGTTGGCGCACAACATTCTAATTATGTCTAGATTATGGTGACCATTTTTCAGGACTAGATCTTAATGAATGTGTAAAAACTAATGATTCAAACAACTCATCAGAAATGAATTGTTTGAATCATTAGTTGTTACATAATTGAAAAATGGTCACAATAATCTAGACATAAATTTTCAGTGTTTAGATAAATTGATCGATGTGCCCGAAAAATAAGGGAAAGCGTGTGATACAGAAATTTCTGTAAGAAATATTCTTATCTTAACTCTCTGGAATAAGACAAAATTTTTAAAAATAAATAAAAATAATCATCCTGTATTGATGTTGTTGATAAAATATGTACTAACAACAATACAGAATTTATACCTCGATTGATTTAGAACATTGGTGAATGCCTGAAAAGTGATTTTTTCTCTCTCGACCGTGGGGTGACGTTGATAAATTTGCCTATCCCCTCTTTGACTTATTCCCACCTAGGTACCTACTATATTATAACACACAAACCGGTAGGTGGGTAAGTATCTATCTAGCTACCTATAAACTCACCCGATATTATTTTCAACTCCAAACGTCACTTCTACGGGACACGGAAAATAGATAGATGTTTGAAAATAGATAGAATTCGGAGTTTTTTTTTTTAATAGACTTTTAGACGGAGCGCAAGCCTTCGTAGGTTTGACGTTTTTATTGTTATTTTAGATTTAAAATTCATACAGTTTGAGATTTAAAAATGCCTATATTTTTTTCATCTTCAATCTCAAATTTATTAGAACAGCGAGTACGGGGGGCGTTTGGTACACCAAACTACTATTTTATAATATACTAGAGGTCCGCCCCAGCTTCGCACGGGTAGATAGATACTTAAAAATAATTTAGTTTTCATACAGATCCCTAACTTTTTCAAAATATTTTATAGCGTATGTTAATCTGGAATAATTGCATTGCAATGTATCGTGTCACGTCACTTTACCACCGTGACTACTTTGCGCGGTATTTCTACTAAACTTGACATGCCTCCCCTCAGTCCCCTCCCCGGGTCCCGTACGCACTCAACATCGGATAAGTTTAGATGATAAGAGACTATGCTTTTTTTTCCAATACTCACATTTTTAAACTCGTGATAACTTTCGAATGGAATGTCCGAATTGAATAATTCAAAAAGTTATACAAACATATTGAATCAGACTTGAATATGAACTAATTTATTTTAATAAGGAGTAATACCAAGATACCAATAAAGAGCCTTTTCTAGAGGTTTCATTTTATTGATTTTTTTTTAAATAAAAAAACACTTATTGTGGCATAACTATAATAGTTAGACATATGCTGTCGCGATACTTTTTGTAAATAATGATGTCTTCTACAAAATTGTGGTACATTGTTTTATTCTATCATCATTAGTTTTCACAGCGTTCGCGATAAAAAGAATATTTTAGGTAAATTTTTTACACCTTGGGTTACATTATTGAAGTTTTCGTAGGTTACCCACTTTTTTTTGGAAATTAAATATAGCCTATGTTCACCGCCGATATTGTAGTTTCCCCAAAGCGAAAGAATTTTTCAAATCGGTTCAGTAGTTTTGGAGCCTATTCGATGCAAACAAACAAACAAACAAACAAAAAATCAAATCTTTCCTCTTTATATATTAGTATAGAAAAGAAAGTGCCTGATTGACTTGCTTACTGATTAACTGACTGACATCCTCACTCATCAACGCACAGCCCAAACGGCTAATCGTAGAGAAGTGAAATTTGGAAAGCAGGTAGATTTTATTACAAAACCTACCATTAAGAAAGGGTTTTAGGAAATTCCATCCCTAAGGGGATGAAAAATAGGGTTCGATGTTTTTAAAAGTACCTTTACGAATATCTCAGAAACTAGACTTGGTACTAGAGAATAGAACATGTCATTTTTTTGTTTTGAGAGTAAAACTGGGGGATTTGGATATTGCTTGGGAAGATGTCATTTACTCTGGTAGATACTATTAGAAAGACTAAGCAAAAATAAACGCAGTTGTCAGTAGAAAATATTATTCGGGCTACGGAGAACAGAGAGTATAAGAGGCGTTTCCTTCAAATTTCATTCAATCTGGGTATCATGATTATATAGACGGTGACCATCAGCTATGAAGAAACGATTGCCGGTGAAGATTTATAAAGGTGGTCCAGTTTTGGAACGCTTGAAATTCGCATTGAAAACTGAATGTTAGGTATTCTGGTATATCCACAATTTTATCACTATTCTCAGTAGGTACCTAACCTACCTCAGTATTCACTCAATTTGAGTTGATATGTTATAATTTTTTTATTTAGTGACAAAAATGTCAAGCATTTTGAGCCCATTTTATGTAAAAAGCTTACGAACCCGCAATATTGAAGTGTCAAGAGGCATGAGCACTAGGGCGGGCCGATTTAACTACATCCCATTTTTGGCATCTCTTCCACTAACCTTTTACTCAAAAGCTTTTGCATTAAAGGCACATATAGTGATGAACTGTCTAAGACGCGCTCAGCATCCGGAAAGCAACAAAAGATATTATGGTGGTAGATACTCTTAAATTTTAAAATGATTTTAAGAGGCTTGAGTGTCAAAATGCATGAAGTCCACTTCATTCCATTTGCCTCAACTAAAAAAGAAGAAGAAAAGTAGCGAATCCCTCATAATGCGTGCTTTCAAGTGTTTAACAATAAATCTTTCGGTAGCAGTGGTCTAATAATCCAGACCAAAATTTAATCATTTTATCTAAAAAAACCTTTTTTGAAGCTTGTTAGTAAAATAAAAGTGAATTATGTAAAATATTATCCGTTTCTTAGTAAAATTGCGCTCCTTTATGAGAAATTCGGTAAAATATTTTTATTAACTCTTATAAAGTGTTTTTTTCCTCCACAAGTCCTAGGTAAGTGAGTTGTCGAAAATTGGACAACCGACATTCATACACAGATATCAAATTTTGAACATTTCACGTTTTTGCGTCTACCCGATCAACGCCAAGATTGCCATTTTTTAAAAGTAAATTTGGAGATGGAGAACAAATTTTACAGCCCTTTCTATATATGTACTATACCTATAGATTATGATCACAATCATGGAATAATGTAGAAATATTAGTAGGATTAGTTTGCATTCACCTATCGCTGATTCTGATATCTCGTAAAAATAATGTATGGTTATGTGGTTTTGTCCATTGAGTAGCTACTTACCATTCTTTCTGTTCTATGACTGTAGGTTTAACTCAGATGATCTGTCAAAGTATAAAAGAAAAGACCAAAAATAATTGGGGTAATTTTTGCTGCATAAAAGTGTAAAAAAAACCTACACCAGGATATAAGTCAATGCTGAAAGAACCAGATAAGGGGCCTAAGTAAGATGTAAATAAATGGTTGCCACCGTCAACACTTTGATGATATCCCCAACGTGTTCAAATTCCGATATAGGTAAATTTGACAGTTGATCACGATGCATCTGATTGAAGCTCCTGATCTGCATTCTCAATACAGAGGTAATTGGAACGATATTAACCAACCGTTATTTTTTTGAAAAAGCCGGCTCGAAAGATCAACAATATATGCACGTAATTTTTTAAGAATGGAATTCCGTTGGCGCAAATCCCGTCATTTGCAGGGTGAGATTCTGTACGCAAGAGATAAGACGAGAAAGCGAGGAGAGGCTCTTGGGGGATGGAGGGCGGTTTGTCTTCTATGAACCAGATAAATTGCCAAGGCTTACAAGATTTTCCAAACTCTTTTCTTCGTAAATTTAAATTGTAGAATTTATACGGCCCGCCCCTCGCCCCGCAACCTGCCCCTACCCTCCACCGGCAACCATCATACCTAATGTGCTTTTTTTCTCTTCATTTATTACAATTCTTTATCATTCCTCATACTGCAATAATATTACTTATAGCTTCAGAGCACTGTGAAATGTTATCTGTGGGTGTCGAACTGAATTGAGAGTCACTTCTGATATTACTTTTAAACTTCAGAGACAAGTGATCAAGCAGGCGATTCATTTTGATGGCCTTACTCGGGATAGTCCATTGGTATTACACATTCAACGGGAGATAGGCAAAATGTGACTTGAAGCAAGAAAACCTTTGGATGATTTTTTGATAGTCGTCTACATCTTTTAGTAATTCGTTTGAAGAACTTCTAAGTGTGAACTAGATGCAAAAGTAATCCAACTATAAAAATATTGAATGCAGTGTCTTAAAATAATTATTGTGTCTCCGAGTTCTGAAAGTATCGTTTAATTTTTCAAATAGATAACCTTGTTTTCTTTTAAAATTATCGTACTTTCACATAAGACAAATGTAACAATAAACAAACGTGTAGCGTGAAAGATGGAATAGGTAGGAATAGATTCTGAGTTTAAATAGAAACGAAATGCGAAAGTCGGCAACGGAATCAATAGGCTATCAACCACTTGAATAAAAATTGTGATCAAACGCGAACCTACCTACTGGTTTATCGCTTGAACTAACAGTTTATATTTGGCTTACTAGGTGTCTTTAAAACTGATAGGTAATAATGGTTTTTGCACACTCGTCGAACAATCTCCGCTTCACTACAGGTAGTCATCGTTTCCACTATGGACGTCACTCTTCAACTTTTAACCAGCAGTTTTTAGAGTGTCTCTCTAACATGCGTCTAGGGTCAAGACTTTCCTCAGTTCCATTTCATTGGAGCAGAATTTCGAGCCCTAATGCTCTCAACATTGCCCATAATCAACAGGTTTATTGACTCGCGCAGTGATTGAACCATCCTACTCTTGGACGCCTTAAAACCTATGTAAATAAAATTGTTTCTCGATGTTTAGAAAAGCAAGAGACAGTTCTATGTCATGTCAAAAGATTTTTCGTCATATTCAGGCACATATTATATGTTTCTCATTTATAAGTAAAACTAAATGGCATTCACTTAGAAAAGACAACTTTTAAAAAAGAAATCAGGAATCACTCCTAGGATAACGGCGCGTTGTATAGCAACAACTGTAATATTAGGCTGCACTTAAACGCTTGCCATGGTTTGGCAAACCACCACAAACACCAACGTGTAAACGGGGTGTTTGCCTTGCCGTGAGTGAGCTTGCCAACGCTTGCGACAAGCGTCGGTTTTTACACATATCAAAGGAATTTGCGGCAAATGTATGAAAATACCGACGCGCACGCCAACGTGTAAATGGCGTCTAAGCGTTTGTGAAGGCTTGGAGCTTGTGGTGGTGTTGGTGCTTGGGGCAAGTGTGTAAGTGTAGCATAGATGTGAAGTAAACAGTAAACAATTACGGTAACCAATATTCAACGCTACTCTTCTAGGAAACCAGAGCTTTAGAATTTGAACTGGGTAGGTATGTAGTATTTCTTGAATTACTTAAATTAATTGTGAAAATATTTGTAACTATTTGAAAATTAGTATTAGGATAAGAAATGAAAAAAAAAACTTGAAATCTCCAGTAGAAAACTTTGCACTTAACAATCGTTAATAATTTTTCACAAATCAATTGGCAAGATTTATCGCCATTAGGAAAGGTCGTAACAGTTTGACAATTTCGAATTATTAATATTAATATTAGCGAACGTTATTACTTACTTAGTTTGAAAGAATGCGCTTCGTTCGGAAAAGAAATTTAATTTTCTCCAAGAACGTTTTCTCTTTAAAAATTATGTCCTTCCATTTTGAAACAAGTTATGGAATCATAAAATACTGGAATCTAATTTCGCCTTTATTGAATGATGCAAAAACGCAAAACTCGAGTCCTTATAGGAGGTACATAGCTAGTTATTTGGATGTAACATTTTTATTTACCTGTTTTCAACGTCTGATTAAGAAATAAATTTAAATTTAAATTCCATTTATGTTTCCATTTTGGTATACTTATAACATTTATTTACAAACTTGTCGGCGATTGAAAGTCAATGAGTGCCTGCTTCAATCTACACAAGAATAGTCCAAAACACTGATTAATCGAATGATTGACCGACTAACGCACTCCAAAACACTGATTAATCGAATGATTGACCGACTAACGCACTCCAAAACACTGATTAATCGAATGATTGACCGACTAACGCACTCCAAAACACTGATTAATCGAATGATTGACCGACTAACGCACTCCAAAACACTGATTAATCGAATGATTGACCGACTAACGCACTCCAAAACACTGATTAATCGAATGATTGACCGACTAACGCATTGGGCGTCAAATGGAATTTCGAACTCACGTCTTTACCGACCTCGGTAGCCTAGTGGTAGGTACCTATATCAGAGATTTTCTCACTAGAAATTTTGACCCGGGGTAAGCCTGTCTCAGATTGGACGGGACCGGTTGACTGGAAAAAATTGCCTCAGGCAATAAGTTCCGCCGGCTATACTGACACCTTTGTATTGAAAATTGTTAAGTATTTTATTTATTGTTTATTTACCTATATTAAAAATGGAAAGTGACATTTTAGCTTTTTTTTCGTTGTTACGGTCTGCTAAAAATTCAATTAAAATAGTATTAAACATTATCAAAAGTCGAATTTATAAGGGAAAAATCCCGTATTACCTATTATTTAAATTAAATTTAAAAACTAAAGACGATTCTCTCGTTTGCTAACATTCTTTAATATACCTACCTAAGCCGCAAAAGCTTTAAGCTCGTTCGCAAAATAGCGTATTCGGGGAAATATTAAAATGCATTAAATTTTCGCCGAGTTTTTAAAGATATTATAAGCGACCATTATAAATTGCGACTTGTCACAACTTACCAGCGAACAATTTAGCTGGTAAAACTATTTTTAAGCAGAAATTGCATAATATGCAATATAATATTATTATGGGAGGTGAGCAATTTCCTGCTGAAGTGGTCTCCCCGAGTCTTCCTCCTACACTCTCTATAGATACCGGTTCGTCCTTTACACGCTACCAATCTTTATGTTTAAAATTTCTCCTGTCCGTTTCTATATTTTATGATTAAGTTAATGTCTACACGGATTTTTAAGATATTTTTCGTAAGCTTGATTCGAGAATAATTTCAATAAGATTTTTTTTTCCTATTTTTTTTTTGAGTTTTTATTATTGTACGCTGGTGCCATCTCTTGAAATTAAAATTAAATATTAGAAAAATATATATGTGAGTAACCATTGAGTTTCAGTAAATAATAAACACATAATGACGGCTATTCTGAAATGAAAAACAGACGATTGAGTTGCGTCGTATCCAATTTTTATTGAGACTTTTGATATTTCTGTATTCTGAAAATGTTTTATCCAATATATTAGTAACGTAACTACTGGCAACCGACTAAGTTCTAAGGAAGAGCTTCTTTCGTTGAGTTGGATCGTGAATTTGAGAATACCAGTCATTATTAAAACTGTTTATTGAATTCGCTAATTTCAACTCTCCACCGAGTTTTTTAAGGGCGGTGAGACAATATTTCCCTCTTGTTGCCAAGTCGCAGATGCGACATCTGATCAAAGGTCACGGACTCGATTCCTGGTCGGGTCAGAATTTTTCTAAATGGTTTTTACTCGAAGTATCTACCCGGGGATGGCCTACCTACCTCAGATTGAAAAAACTTGTAAATTACCTAATTATGTTCCGCCGGTTCTACTAACAAATTTGTAAAGAAAAGTGAAAAATACATGTTACTAGCATTCCCGACAAACGTTGTCCTGCGGTACTTACTATGAATATGGAATTCCAATTTGTTTAAAAAAATAATAATTACGTTTTAGCCAATGTCATTCCGACCGATGCATCCGTTTACAACCATATACGGTGCCTATATATTTTTGCATACGAATTCCGTCAATTGTACCAATTATGTATTATTAAACTGCTAGTTTCTGCCACAAGTCAACTTTGGGGTTAGTTGGAGTAAGCTCGCCCTCTGTGTGTTGATTCTGTGATGTCTTTATTATGTTAAGTTTTTATATGTTACTATTATACCAATGTACAGTAAAGTATGAATAAAATAAAATAAAAATAAGGGTATAATTTCAAAATTAGAGTTAAATTGAATTGTATAAAGTAAGTTTACCTACTTAGTTTGGAGCGGATTTACTTACAACAACGCCATCTGTGAAAAATTCAATAGCAACAAAATTATTGTTTACCTGACAACCATTGAAATTAAAAGTATTGGTACGCAGATTTTCGATAGAATTCCTTACAAGGTTTTTGCTAATTTGTTAACATTGAAGCATATTTTAAACGTGTTTTTTTATAAATTACAAATTCGAAATTAAATACTCATAGATAGGATTAGAGGACAACGTCTGTCGGGAAAGCTAGTTACCTATTTAACGTATTTAACCAACAAATCTTCATAATTTAGGAATATAGCTACCTAATAATTGTATGAAGTGACATTTTTTACTTCCCTGTCTTTCCCGCAAGGGTCGTGAAAATTGGAATAATTTAATTTACCGTTCGTAAATCAAGAACAAACCTTTCAAAATCTTTTCGGAAAGATTCCTCGTTCTATTTAAGTTTGTTAATTTTAGTTTTGTTTGAGTCTCTCACTCTCTGACTCGAGACCCGTGGGACACAATATTATTATCTTAACTACAAGGTGTTTGTATAAAGTACTGCTTACTTACAGTTTGAACATCGCTGATCTACCCGCTCTTCAACAGATTTATACACAAAGGACTTATACAATGTACGAACGGAATAGAATCATTGCTGTGTTTCTCCAAAATAGAAAATTACAGCTCAAATTTTATTGACAATTTATCTTCTGTGCCATTTTGTATAAAAATATAGGTGTAGGTAATATATTAATTAACCATCCAAAATATACTATCCGGGTTGTCCTTGTGTTGTGTTCGTGTCATTTATTTTATTTTATTTAGATTATGAAGTTACAAAAATTACATATTTTATAACTTAAAAATAACAATATTATTCCACTTATATTATACAGATTTAGACGTCACATTTCTAAAGTGGTTAAATATATGTATTCATAATGAATTTAAAAAAATATATATTACCCCCTATTCCAATTCAAATTAAGTGCGCACAAAACTAAAATAAGAAATTTCCTATTTTAGTTAGCCAGATTGGTATTCGAGAAATTTTAGAACGTTCCTATTTGTTCCTAATTAGACTTTAGTTTGAAATTAGTTCATTTTGGTATTCGGATTTCGTATTTAAGTCAATTTTAGTTCGTTTATCTGTCAAAACGTTCCTAATCTTAGTTCACACCTAATTGTATGCGTCTAAAAAGATATCTGATGATATTTTTATGATAAACGTTTTTTTTAACCAAATAATTATAAAACAAGTTTATTTTTATTAAAAATATTAAGCATTTCCCCCGAATTTATTATAAGTAATACAAATAATAGCACCAAAAATTATTATCATTGAACACCAATGCAATCATACAGTCGTCTTCGTTACACTTCGGGTTGGTTCGGCAGTTTCCGGCGACCATGTTACTTGGAACTTGCTTGGAACATGGAGCTCGTTTGAATTTGTATTCTCCGATTGGCTGTCCGCTTGTCAGCATCAACCAATAAGGCGCATGCTCGATCCATTTTTTCTTTTTTTTTCTTTCTTCAGCCTTCTCGCGTCCATTGTTGAACATAGGCCTCCCCCTGTGACTTCCACCACCCTCTGTCTTGCGCCAGCCGCATCCACCCATTCCCGGCAACCCGTCTAATGTCGTCAGACCACCTCGCCTGAGGCCTGCCAACACTTCTCCTCCCGGTTCTCGGACGCCACTCAAGAACCTTCTTGGTCCATCTGGTGTCGGTTACTCTGGCCACATGACCAGCCCAACTCCACTTTTGCTTAGCGACCTTCTGAACCACATCGGTGACTCCCGTTTTTTGTCTTATCCATGTGTTGGTCTTCCTATCGCTCAATGAGATACCTAGCATTCTTCTCTCCATTGCTCGTTGTGTTACAGCTAGTTTATTTAATATTCTTTGAGTGAACACAAACGTTTCACAGCCATAAGTGAGCACAGGGAGAATACATGCATCAAAGAGTTTTCTCTTCAAGTAATTTGAATAATTTGGAGACTTCAGGATATAGGACAGTTTACCAAATGCTGCCCATGCCAGTCCTCGCCTTCTATCTATTTCCGCTTCTTGATTTTCTCTTCCTAGTTTTATTGTATGGCCAAGGTATACATAGCTCTCAACTTGTTCAAGTGACTGACCATCCACCTGGATGTTACGGGGCTGAGTTGCAGCACTCATCACTTTGGTTTTTGAAATATTTAATTTCAATCCTATTTTGTGAGATGCTGTATGGACATCGTTAACCATAGTTTCCAGCTCCTCATCATCCTTGGCAAACAAGACTATGTCGTCTGCGAATCTAAGGTTATTGAGTAGTTCGCCGTTGATATTAATACCTTTATCGTGCCAATCCAGAGATTTGAAGACGTCTTCCAAA
The DNA here is from genome assembly GCA_963576905.1 of Mystacides longicornis. NCBI lineage: Eukaryota > Metazoa > Arthropoda > Insecta > Trichoptera > Leptoceridae > Mystacides > Mystacides longicornis. The sequence goes on along the minus strand of OY756433.1, from coordinate 2,034,573 downwards.
GCTAGTGTGAAAAGCTTAGGAGAGATTGTATCGCCTTGTCTTACTCCCCTTTTAATTTGGATTTTTTCGGATGTTTCATGGAGTTGTATAACTGATGTGGCATTGTTGTACATATTTGCAAGAAGTTGAGAATATCTATGATCCACCCTAGAATTATCAAGACCTTTCATCACCGCCCATGTCTCTACAGAGTCAAAAGCCTTTTCAAAATCAATAAAAGCCAGGGACAATGGTATATTGTATTCGGTGTATTTCTGAATTATATTTTTCAGGGTCTGTATATGATCATTCGTACTGAAACCTCTCCTAAAACCGGCTTGCTCAACAGGTTGGTAACTATCCAATTTGTTGGACAGCCTATTATTAATGATCTTTGTGAAAAGTTTGTACAAATGCGAAAGCAGACTGATTGGTCGATAATTTTCCAATTTTCTTATGTCTCCTTTTTTATGCAAGAGAGTGATTGTTGCATTATTCCATTCTTGTGGTATGTTCTCTTCTTCAAGGCATTTGTTTAGCAATTTTACAACCGCTTGTTGAAGATTATCTCCTCCATGTTTGATTGTTTCTATAACAATGCTATCAGGGCCTGGAGCTTTTTTATTCTTCATCTGTGACATAGCTAATTGCATTTCCTCTATGGTTATATCTGGAATGTCTTCAGAACCCACGTTGGTAATTCTTCTTCTACTTCTTTGTCCTTCACTCTCTGGTACTCGAGGTGTATATAGTTTTTCGTAGAATTGTTTTGCTATTTGAATAGTCTCAGATCGGTTTTTGCTTTCACTGCCATCCTCTCTGCACAGGGTCATTATTTGCTTTCTGCCGATGTTCACCTTCCTTTGTAAAATTTTTGTTCCTCCATTGTTATTTATAATTTCATTCACAATGTTTTCCTTGTACTTTGCCACATCTTTTCTAATATTCTTTCGAACTTCTTTATTTAATTTTTTGTATTCAGGCGTATTTTGTTTATTTCTCATATCATTTCTCTTCTTTACAAGTAGTTTTGTTGCGTCAGTCAATTTGTCAATTTTTGAGAATGAATGAGGTGTTATTGATTCTACGGCTTTATTTATTGTGTCTGTTAAACATTGGTTCATTTCTTCAAAAGTGCCAGTAGAAGGGAAAGGGTTTTTAACAAATTCCGTTGCAATAGATGCTCGATATATTTCAGCTTTAGATGAAATTATCTCAAACACGTTGTGTTTGGGTTTCTTAATCAGTTTAAGCCTTTCCATTCTGGAATTAATGTTAACTGTGCCTCTAACCAATCTGTGATCACTGTCTACTGCAAATCTATTAAGCACCGAAACATCATTAATAATATACTTGTGTGTACAATGAAAGAAGTCGATCTCATTTTTTGTAGCACTATTAGGGCTTCTCCATGTCCATTTGTTTTGGGATTTCTTGTTGAAGAAGGTGTTCATTGCAAAGAGATTATTTTCTTGCAAGAAGTCTACAAGAATATTCCCTCTTTCATTCCTTGTTCCCATTCCGAATTCTCCCACACTGCTTTCCAGGTCTGACAATTTTTTACCTATTTTAGCATTAAAATCACCAATGAGGCATGTGAATTGTGCTTGGTCGTTTTTCAGACTGAGGTTCATGTCTTCATAGAATTCCTCCAGGTCGTCATCCGTGCATGCAGAAGTTGGCGCATATACTTGGATCACCTTTAAGCTATACCTCTGGTTTATTTTTATACTTTCTTGTGTTGTTCATGTGGGGGGTTGTTTGGACGGCTATTGTTAGAAATAGCTCCATACCACGCTGTCCAGACGGGTTGGTATGGGAGATTTCCTGGATCTCTTTCCTTGAGTACTTTGGGGATTTAGTCCCAAGCAGACGTTACGGTTATCCCGCCGATACTCGGTCGCCAGAGCCTCGTCAGTTGTCTAGCAGGGGGAACCACGAGCAGGTGAGGATGACATTTGGGTCGGCAAGGTGTTTTTTTGCCATCACCCCATCTCCCTCCCTCGATCCATAGACAATTATAATTCAAAAAAATATTTATGGTCAACTAATATTGGTTTTTAGAACACGGCATAATTCCGAATACGAATTTTAGTTCGAGTGAACTTAATTCTAAATCATTTCGAACGTTCTTAATAAGAACGTTCTAAAATCCGAATATGGTTCATGTATGGTTGATGGGTGATACCGTGGCAGAATCAAAACAACATTTATTTTCAACAATTTTCATGTGTATCATCACAATATTATGTAGATACCCTCTCTTTGCACAAGCTTCTATAAGCCTTAAAAGAAAGAATTTTTTTTGTTATTATTTATATTTTTATTTTTTATGTTAATGTATTGTTATGTCATAACTCTGTTACTTTGATTTCACACACAAAAAAAAAAAAATAAACAAAATACTACACAGCCAATAGAAGTTTGTAAGTAGGTACCTAATTAAAATAAAAGTAAGTCTGGTAATCTTCTTTAGGTACAGTTTACACCATGCATTGCATCCTTTATATAGAAATCATTCACATTGACCTTCATTATCCAATCACAATCTTCTCTCTATATTATAAAAATGGAGCCCTAATTTTCGATGTCATCGCATCACGCCTAAACGGCTGAGCCGATTTCGCTGATATTTTTTTTTGTCGTGTTGTTTTTGCCAGGAGAAGGTAATTAAGAAAGTTGCGTGGAAATTTAGAAAATAAAAGGAAACTCTAAGTAGGTACCTTCTTAATGCTTTTTAGAATAATTATTTGAATTTAAGACCGATGACCGATTTTAAGACGGATGAACAGAATAACTAACAAAATATCGGGACAAGGTTCGACGGGTCAGCTACTAAGGGTCTGTACAGACCCTAATAGATAAAGGTTATGATTACAAAAGGCACGTGTGTGATAATTCGTCAATAATGAAGTGTTCGTCTTTACACCATGGATTGCATCCAACCGCGGATCCAGGGGGGGGTTAGGGGGGTCATGACCCCCCCTAGGCTATGTAATCTCAAGTAGGGCAGTGATATTTATTAATAAAATCTTTATTTTGCTAGCATAATTATAATTTCAAGTGGGCCATGACCCCCCCCTGGAGCAAAAGTACCATACCTATAACAAATTTAGGAAATGACCTTTTTTTTTTTTTTTAGGAAAAGTGTAATTTCCAGATACCAAATTTTTAAGATGACCTTTTTTTTTACTTTGTGACCCCCCCCTGGTGCCAAGGCTGGATCCGCCCTTGATTGCATCCTTTATGTAGCAATTATTCACATTGACATTAATTTCCAATCACAATAATAGATAAAGGTTATGATTACAAAAGGCAACATGTGTGATAACTCATGGTCGATCGAAGTACCTATTCGCCATTACACCATAGATAGCACCCTTTATGTAGAAATCATTCCCGTTGACATTATTTGTCCAATAGCAATCAAAACAATAGATGAAAGTGATGTTTGACACTAAAAAAATCAAAATTGTGCACATTGCGCTGAAGGTAGCACTCTGTGCCAGGCACTAAACGTTCTTTCAGTTCTGTGTTACACGGGTAATATATTATTCCACCGTAAATGATGTAACTTTTCACATTTTATTCGGAAAATAATACCAAGAATAATTTCACAAAAGCTTCTTGTATTTTGCGGAATATATTTTTCACAGTTATCTACTTTTTATCCTAGGCATCTCCGCTCTCACCTCGCCTCGGCCTTTCCCGTCCCCCCGCTACCGGTTTTTATGTATTATCTCGATTATTTTATTACTCACCTTCATTCAACATTCTGCGGCTAATAGTAATAATTTATAACGCTCTAATCGGATGACCGTTGTTTTAGCCGATTAACCGCGATTAAAATGTATATTTTAATCAATGTTTGGGGCTCGTCTGAAAATCCCGTGATGTATTTTAACATCATTTTATCCCTTTCCCCTGCTTTTTTATGATGAAATTTCTCCTTCCTTTTCTAAAATCACGCTTTTTACAGAAAGAAACATAAACTCTAAAACTGATTAGATCATAATAATAGAATAAGACACTACAGAATCTCCCAAATTGTCTTCAAATCCTTGCTTAGTACGAGAGAAAGACAAACTAAATGCTAGAAATCAGATATTTTAACATTCTATGGACATAGACATGTTTCAAAGTTGAATTACTTTACTTGAAATGGAGTACTACCAAACACCTTCGAACCAAAACATTGAAGATGATATTTTATTCAATGAGTTGCAAACTGATGAAAAGATTATAATGAGAAACAATCTCCAAAAACGAAATCCACAGAACCGATCAGCAATTTTAAAGACGAGTAGAATTATTGACGGAGAGGAACAATTATTGTTGAAGTATGGATTCAGGAATTCCCAGATGAATATTGCCTACCAAGACTCCCTTCAAAGAAGTGGAGTTAAAGTTGGAAAAAATTTTCACAGCAACCAGATGTGAGATCCAACCGAAGAGATCATAGATGTATGACGAGATGAAGAAAACGGAGAATTGTGGGAATGGGAAATGAATGCCCTGATTTGAATATTTGTATTGTGCATTGGCTCACTAAATCTACTTCCTGAATTGCTTAACAGAGCAAATCAATGTTTTGTAGAAGTGATAACAGCTGATCCACCCAGACTAAACTGAGGTTCAGAATGCTTGAGACTATACTAATTGTACCTACGTTTATATTAATAAACCGGTTAAGCGGAAGATATCTACGCTTGATTTCTGAGGTGAAAATTAACCGGGTAATTTTTTATAACTATCTTCGCACAGTGATATCTCACACGTAGGTACAACTACCTACAACTATGCTAGAAATATTATTATTATCATCATAAAAGGACCCTTACCCGCAACCAACCCGATCATTTTTGCGGACTTTTGCTGAAAAATTCACAAAGGTACTTAAATAGGTTAGTACTCGCATAACTTTTTGTCGACGATACATGTGATTATTTTAATTTAGTTTGATGAAATGCTTAACAAAATCTCTACACTATATTTTATGAATCAATCTATTACCACATTATTATTGAAATTACCACAAAATCAACAAAGATATTAATGACATCGTCAAAGGCTCGATATCTTAAGGCATTTTTTACTAAACTTAAGTAGGTAGGTAGGTGTTTTTTTCAAGCATGCTCCCTAGTTAAACACTTCTTGTTTTATATTAGGCAAAACGGGTATTCAGGTGCAAAGCATCCTTAAATATCAAATATTTGACTGGTTCTAAATTTAAAAATGTTTCGTGAATAATCCTGGAGTTCCTATCACGTTTTATGTTTCAAGGTCGAATCATGCGTTATTTTATTAAAATTTATAATCCGAAACTTTTGGGTTGCCGATGGAAACACATTACATCTGGCGCTGAGTAGAATAAGAGGCCGAGCCTCCAACACAACATTATACGAACTTTGTAATAAAATGGAGATACCTACCTTTTTAATTCAATGTGAAACGGTACAAATGTTAAACAGCTTTACCTTGCTAATGGAATTGTATAAATTTTATGTGAAAGGAATTCTCGTGGAGGGGCCCTCTTATGATTCATTCATGGAATAATAATGTTAAAAATGCATACTATTACTTTTCACTTTGTGACACCTTTTCAATGGTGTATTATAATTTAGGATTGTCCCTTCTTATTTATCTCAAAGAAGATGGTACAAAACTCTTCTCTTCAGTACACAATGTTCTAAGTTTATCTGGATGCTTGTGTCCATTTTTCAGGACAAGATCTCAACGATATTAGCAATAGGCAATAAATATGAGACATATGTGAAGAGGTTGGTAGACTAGCGGTTACGACGCTGGCTTTTGCAGTTTCGTGGGTTTGATCCCAGGTGCCGACCATCTTCCTCTTTCACGACACAAGCTTTAAGTAGCTTAATGTGAAAGAGTTAAATAATGTATTTGTCGTCACTTTGAGTGAACACAGATTCATTTTTATATTATTTATTAAAAATACAAAAATGGATATATTTAGTCATATCCTGGCACCTACTACATATTATTATGACAGCAGTACCTAGCTATATACAAAAAGTGGGTTGCTCTAGTTGTTCTCAAAAAAATCTAACAGATCTCATTAACATCAGCTTCTTGCTACTTGTATTATGAAGGAATTAGCGTCGGGGCAGTTGGCACAGTGGTTAACGTCTCGGCACGGTACGACGAGGTACGCAAGTTCGAATCCTGCCCAGGGCATGGGATTTTTCCACACGTCTGAATTTCTCATAATATTCGGGAATTCGAATATTACCACCTAATGACGAACGTTGTTAACGTGAAGTGATTACACTAAGCCAGCCTTCGAAATAACAGTAGAAGACGGTCGTAAGCCCGTAGTGGTTTATTCATATAATATAATATCGAATAATATTAATAGGTCATCAGTTGTTGTTGATATGATATCTTCTCTTCAGCTAAAAGCGAGCCTAGTCCTCTTGTAGACAACGCCTTCAACTCCTCTTGTCCTCCGCTGCAGTCTGCCAATCTGTCATCTATAGAAGTAGTGCCGTATATCCTAAAATCTTCTTGCAATTTGATCCCTAAGTAGGCTTTTCGACTCATCTTCTTCAGCATGGGTGACCCTCGAGGATCCTTCTAGTGACCCGTTGGCAATGTTGGCATTCTATGCAGATTATTCCCGGTCCATATCAAGAGACTGGGAGTCTTGCAAATGTTATATTATAGCTTTTCATTGAATCTGTCAGTTGTTTCATAGCTGGTGTTATTGACGGATGGATAATATGTGGTTTAAAACAGATGCATCGGTAGGAATGACATTGCTGAAGTAATTTTTATCATTCATTTAAATTCGAATTCAATATTCATAGTTTGATCACAGGACAACGTCTGTCGGAAGTCTTTATTATAAACTCAGAACCACTTATAAAAAATACCGAAGTGTCCATTCAATAATTTTGTTGTAAATGATTATTAAATAAAAATAATTCAGATGAAAACGAAACAAGTCAGAGCATAGTAAAATTAATGGAAGGATCTATTGGCTGTTGAATCACAGTTATGAACTGAGATCCCCTTACGTATTCCGGTGGCAAGATCCAAGGAATTGTGTTTCATTATTGGGATGGAGATTGGAAAGTCCGCACTCTTAGTTGTCACATTCTTCACGGAGATCATTTATTTATAATGCATGGGAGGTTTTCATCATGGAAAAACTTTACCATAAAATGCTGAACCAAAAAATCTCGATGCCTGCAAAAAGGGGAGATTAAAAGCATGTAGAGATCCTTTACTAGGTAGCTACTCACTTTAGTGTCCGTTCAATACTTCTTATCGAAGTTTTCTTATTGCTGACCTTGAAATATTATTTTTGGTATAGCCTTGTAAAGCTTTTTTCTTCATTCCTCCGGTGTTGGAGGGATTGGCCAACATGGTCCAGGCACTTCCGTAAACAGTGGTTGTTCTTTGGTGGTTGGTGGAGGTTCCAACCGTATTACTTTATGTATGTAGGTTCCTAGTTGAAGGTTTTCTCAACTTATATAATGAAAAACTAGTTCCTCTTTTTTTAGAAAACAATAAGAATGAACGGATACAAAAGCTCAGTGTCATAAAAAAAAACTGCAACTGAGATTGATCCATGATTCTAATTTAAGAATACTCGATTCGCAAAAGTTATGTTTTGCCATTGGACATCCAACTATTCACAAGTCTTTACCATTTTCAGACCATATTATCTGGATTATAAACTGTCGGTTTTATACTCTTGCCAATTTAAACATCATGCCGTTGAACACATATTTTTGTATATTATCCAATATTTTCTGCTTTCATATTTATTTTTCAAAAATCTGTCACTTTGGCAACTTTCTCAACCTGTTTTTTGTTGTAATTTATTTAAAAACAATAGTAGGTATATTTATTATTTATTCCCAAACATTATATGTGAAGTTGATTCCACTGTCCTTATTAATTTGTAGTACGAGATTTTGAAATACCGCAAAACAGAAAATTTCGTTTGGTACATCATCAGCGTTAGTGTGAAAATCCCCTTTCAAATTTTCGAAGGTGTCCTTTGAAAAGTCGCGCGCAAGGATATTGGTGTTATTATTATTATTATCATCAAATGGATGGATACCTAAATGGGGTAGATAGGGTACTGTCCACCAGAGAAAGAGAGACCCCGCCACCCGCTGTACGCGTCCCACGATTTGTTCAGGTCCTTAACACTACGTGTCCAATCATGAGACAATGCTTTACGTGATCCCCTTCTATAGTAATCGATACTATTGTTACTTTTTACCTTCTCACTCCCGGTACCTCGACATCTACGTGAGACTTTGTCTATGTGAGTGTGTCCGTCCATGAGAAGATCTTCCGTAAATGCGGCTTTTAGTCTGCGATTGTCAACATAAACCAGCACCAAGGGAGACGTCGTTCAAGGAGATCTGAAATGGACGAATGTTATGAAGAATTATCTCAAGGAGAGAGAAATTATCGAAGATTTGAAGGCGTTCTGGGAGATGAACCAGATGGCAGAGAATTCCAAAGGTTAAGAGTACTCCGACGTCTGCTGCTCCTCATATGAGGAGCTCAAGAGGACTGCAATGGACAGAGAGGAATGGAGAATGAGATCCAATGCTATTGCTGCAAACCAATCCCAGGATTGAAACTGCAGAAGAAGAAGAGTATGGGCACTCTTAATCAACAGTCTTTGACACTGAACTTTTCGTTGACCGAGTAATGGGAAATAATCTTGTTAACTAAAGTACTAATAATATGGAAACAACAAGTCTTTTAATAATAAGGGGAATACCTTTGACTAGTCTAATCCAAAATGATGATTTCAGATTCATTCCAAGGTTTATAATTTTCAAATTCAACATTTTAGGAATCATTAGTTCAATAAGTCTTACCACTGGAATTATATTTGAAAGGAGCAAAATGATTGACCGAGAGAGTTTTTGCAAAGTTGGATTAACTGGATATGGATAAAATATGGAATATATGACTACTGACTAGTAATTCATTGAATTATTTCGCTTTACTTGACTACGTAAAACCAAGACATTGTCTCAGATTGATTCAGGGATTTCCAGTTCATCTTTTTTTTGTTTATACCAGGATAAAGCTTAAAAAATGAGGCTACGGATTCAAATGTGGATAGACTCACACAGGATTCTAGCATCAAAGGCATTGGTGGTAGAAACCAAGTTGATTTTGCACATAAGTGGAAAAAAAATTGGATCAAATATAATTATTATAGATGATGTTGACAACGAAATTTTAACCTCACTTTTATTACCGCCAACACAAATTCTTATAAATCAGCAACCGTGAATTTGGAGTCCCGTCATAATATGATCATCTTAAGGGACATTGTATTCAATATACCTCCTGGCATGTTGTGTCCGTCCGTCCAATACACTGACTCAACATTTTATGTAAAGACACTTTCCTCTGAACGACGTCCATACACGTTAGGATACCTAATAAGAGGCGACTAGGAATCATTGTCGCTTTATCCTGGCTGATATTGTGTGTCATCCTTGTAGCGTCCTGTAAAATGTTAATTAAATTAAATTACTTCAATAGCCGTACCCCGTGTCATCTTGTTATCTTGAACCGACAATTCTGTTTCATGTTTTACAATATAGAATTTCTAAAATGAAAAACACGTGTTTTAAAAACCCGTTTTATGAAACAAAGATCTCCTACATACAATTTTTGAGGGGACGACCGAGGGAACAAACTGCCGGAGACGACCTCGCCAGGAATACCTACAAGACGTGTTATTAAGACATGTGCTGTTCCTCATATGAGGAAATGAAAAGAGTTGCAACAGACAGAGCGTAGTGGAGAAAATTGCTTCCAACAAATCTAAAGGTTGTAACCAGAGAAGATATTATTTGAAATTTGCACTAGGATCTTTCCTACTTTGTGATGTAACCTGGAGGCATGGAGAAGCGTCAAAAGCACTTCATTGCACTTGACGTTTACACTACGTCCAAATTTGTTAGTTAGTCAAAGAAACAGAAAATATTTATTGAACAACAAAGTTTTCTTGGCTTTTAATACCCCATTGGGAGGCAGAACAGCGCTCTTCGCGGCCAACTGTAATTTAGCATTCTGATGTCATGCCGTCCTCACATCCATTATATATAAGAAGGAGTGGGTGAAAATATGGCACTGGAGGTCAACTAGATCTCAGCATGTGGGAAACCCTGAACCGTCTGAGGTCTGCTGTGAGCAACTGCCATGAACATAGGGAATAATGGGGCTTCCTACAGGATGAATATGGTGCGGACCAGATAATGTCAGCCTTGCTGGAGTATCGCTTAAACCCTTTTGCATAATATATACTTACTATGGATGATACAGTATGAGAGGGTCTTCCTCGTCCTCGGGAACCTGATGGGAGGAAGAACAGCGCTCTCCTCGGCCAACTGTCATTCGGCATCCTTAACACATGTCCCAGCCAAGTCCATCTCCTCCCCACAATGGTAGAGGTGATGGGCTCACGCTGGGTGCGCCGGCGTATAGCGTCGTTCGTGATGCGGTGGGCGTAAGATGGTAATCTTACGCCCAGAATTCTCCATAGGCACTTCATTTCAAAGGATGAGACTTTTTGTGCCTGGGCCTTGGTCAGGTGCCAGGACTCACACCCATAAAGGAGAATGGGCAACACACACGCATCAAACAGTTTACATTTCGTCTCGATACTAAACGCCGACGCCTTCCATATTTTGGTCATGTTGTTAAAGGCGCCACTTGCCATACCGATACGTATCGGGAGCTCAGCCCCGAGGTCACCAGTGGTGGTAATGGTTGCTCCCAGGTACTTAAACTTATCAACCCGGGAGACCTGGTGACCCTCTCATACTGTGTTCCGCTCCTTCGAAGCAGAGCTGAGGAATCTGGACATGGTGTGGGAGGAGGTCATAAACATTGCGCAAGATCGAGCGCAATGGAGAGCTCTTGTTGCCTCCCTATCCCCCTAAGTGGGGTCTTAAGGGAGGTTGGATTGGATTGGATGGATGATACAGTTCACGCATCCCCGCGTCCTGTGCATTTTGTAGAGGAGCCACTGGATTTCCGTGTTTAAGATGATAAATAAATAGCTTAACCCAAAATGTTTTAAAGTTATTTGTTTCAAAAATGGAGATTTTTTGTGCTTCGACTTTTTTCAGGTACCAAGCAAGGAAAGAGTATACCAATTTCATTCTAAAATATTCTCAACGTTTAAATTTTCTTGCAATTTTCACTCTAGGATAAATAAAAAATATCTCGTAGTTGTTCGTATGAAAAGTGGCCTCAGTAGACGTAGAGATTCATAAATAATATAAGGAGCATTTTGGAGTGCAGTAAATATGTACGTAGCGCATATTGTACCTAGGTAAATAGTCCATACATAGAACCTTACACTGAAGTGCAACAAATTGTTTCTGAAGTAGGAAAGGGGGTTGGGTGTTTGAGGGGTGTGAGAGGCGAGGCGCGGGAGTCATGGTTAAAAATTAAGTCGTCCAGCGTTTCTCTACGGACCATGTTTCTTCGTGTCTTACACTAGTTCTGTGTACCCCACACACACAATTATATTTCGTATTTTGTTCTTGGACTTTGACATAATCTTATCCATGTTAAATTATTTATAAAATGAGGAATTTTTAAACAAATTGTGTTATTTTAAGATATATTTTTTACATCCTTACTTAGCATGCTTTCTCGAAGTTTTTTCCATACTTTTTTTTTATCTCCAATAATTTAAATTTTTTTATGTTACTATTTTGTATTAGCTGTTAATTTTGTGTATTTATTTCAATTTTATTACAAGCTTGATTACACACAAGTTGTTGTATTGTTTAGTTTTATTGTGCATTTTAAAATTTTCGTTACCCAGATTAGGCCCATGATGAAAATTGAAAAAAAAAATAAAGTCTACCTTAAAGAGCCATTCTAGGAACAGAGAAAAGAAATAAGAGCCATTAAACACTAATCTTATTTTTGGGGAAAAGGCTCACATTTAGAGGATAATACGACTTACTTATTTTGGAAATCCTGTTTGGCAAAATAATAATAAATTCATTGGAAATGGAATCCATCTGATCCGAAAACCGGTTCTCCTTTTACTGAAATTTAAATTTCTACTTGAGAATTTTGAGAATTAAGTTTATAAACCTCCAAACTTAGATATTAGAAGGAAGTGACCTTGGTTAGAAAACAGTAGAGTTATTTTCTTTCTTTTTACCACTCTGAGAACGAAACTTATCATTTTATTTGTATAGATTCCAATAGTGAGGTAGAGAATCGCAAGTACCATGTAAAAATAGACAGATGCTCAAAATAACTGAGCAATTCGTTTCAAGTAAACAAACTGCAACCGATTCATGATGCGCTGGTCAGAGCAGGAGAAAAGACAAAAGCGAATCTTAAGTGTCAGGAGAATCGGAACATCTTGGATCGGGAGAGAAGCGTTTCTAAGAAAGCAGAAATATGTACCTACCTTTTTATGTACAATATTGTTCCGGAGTTTGTTTTTCAATAATAATAATAGACATATACCCCAATTCCCTATCAGATCCGCTAAAATTTATCATCAACTAAAGTTTTGAACTTCGCGGCCAATTCCATGTGATTTCAACCAATCCAAGTGATATTCCTTAAGAATTCGATCCAAGTTAATATAGCTGCAAGTGGTTTCCAACAAATAATTTCCCCATGTTAAAACTATCATCACGTATCTTTTGTGATGAAAACATGAGCAAAATGATATTTTACTGAAAATAATAACTTATTTTGTTTTGATTGTTGTTTTTAAGAGAGGTGACTGAAAAAAGACACGATTTTGATATAATTAATAAGCGGTTCCTCTAAAGTTTTGATGGGTCTTTCTAAGGTGCCGCTTAAATTGATCAAATAACGGGTCATTTTAGAGGAATCGTTATAATTTGTAGACAGTTAAAAGTTACTTTTTTCATGCACTTTTTTTGGCGGATTCTTAATTTTAGCGGATGTGATAGCGAATAGAGGTAATAGTTTGTTATAGTAATATTCTTTTTCTTTTAATTTAGGCCTTGTGGCATGAGGTTAGTTTACCATCTCTTCACCTTTTTGGTGGTATGCCTTGGAGATGTCTTCCATGGTTGGCGGTACATTGTGCAATGTCATTATGTGCCTTGTTAACAATACATGTATGCAGGATCGGAATGTAACATAGCTACAAACGAAACAATCGCTAGCTCTCTTTGAAGCCGAAACGCTAGATTCAGTCACCAGCCAAACCTTGTATAGCGAGGCAGTCAATTCCAATAATGATATGTACCTATATTTGATATTTGTCGTTCTTGTATTGATGATGGAAAATAATAGTCATCTCTAATATAAATGAAAGTCGGGTTAGTGCGAACAATTATAACTCGAGATCGGCTGAATAGATTCTTCCGATGTTTGATTTATTGGATTCTTCTCCTCTCCGGATAACAGAATAACTATTAAAAAGTTGAAAATGCATAAGAACTAATATAACATAATATCAATGTTGGTATGCAACGGATTCCCTGCGACGCCATAACAATAAAATTATTGTTTACTGCGTATGACGTATACAAAGTCACCATTATTATCGGCCACATTCATATGCACAAGCAGCATTGGCGAGGTAGAATATCTACGCGTGCATATATTTATGTAATATTTTAATGTTATTATTTTATTAGTTTAACTCAATCGATAAATATTTTTTCGGGGGGTGCAGTGCACATTATGTACTTAAATATGAACGGTCCGCCTCGGGTTAGAACTACAGGACAACGTCTGCCGGGAAAGCTAGTAATAAATAAATAAAATAAATGCTTTGTATTTTCATCATTAGGTCCACATAAGCAGAATCTCATTATGTGCATATGAAAGGATAGCATGACTTGCACGCACTGAGGGATGCGATTCAATGGCTTCGGTCTCTTGAGGTCAAAGTGTGAGCGACAATAAGAAGAAGAAAAAGTCTGAGGTTATTCTCATTGGTTCACGGTCTACCGAGAGCCTTCTCTTATTCAAAGAAATGCTAAAAATTACGGTATACTCTCCAAATTAAAAAAAAATCATGTTTCATGTTCACGTGTAATGTTTTCGTTTGTAAAGGTAAATTTGCTATTATTACCTATAATATTATCATTATTATTATTTGGATAAGGTTCGTTCTGAATATTTGGCAGATTCTGCGACTTAACTAGTTTGTGGTTTTAATTAATTAAACCTGAAAGTTGTCACCAGCCAAAATTATGGACCAGTGTAGAGGAATATTTGTTTTGTTTTGTATCAGCAGCCCTGCTACAAAACAACAGAATTTTATCACCACTCTGTTTCAATCAACCCCTACAGATATTCTCAAACGTTTGCTGCTGTATTTTACACCAATATTAATAACATAATGCTCTCATTATTGTTGTATTTTAGTTTTGTTTTGAAGTGTGCATGTGCTTCTGAAACCTTTTTTGTCCTAGTTTTTCCAAATATTTTTTTGCCGTCTATCTATGCTCTTGACGTAAATTTTCTTTCCAGCTGTTGTAGGGGCCTATCTCTTCAGTAGACGTTCGTTCATTTAACTGTCTTAAGACAAAATATTCTGTACGCAATGCCATGCCTGGTGTATAAGAATAATATTATAGGTAGGTAAACATTTTAATAGATATATATCCACTAGTTCCACGTGTCATATGTCACCAGAGAAATAACGAACTTTTCCTAAGAAAAGAAAGCCCTTTCAACCTGGACAAAGAAGGTTTTCAGATTTAATATTAGCCCGTGATTATCCACTGCAGGACATAGGCCTCCTCACGCTCACGCCACTTCTCTCTGTCCCTGGTCAACCCCATCCACTCTGTCCTCCAGATTTGCACTATATTTAATGTCTTTCATGTGACTGGTTGAGACAAAACCAAAAAATGACACCGTTAGAATAACTGAAGTTGCAATTGCGGCTGATTTTTCATTTTATTGTAATTTGACCATTCATTGTCTCGTTGACAACTGCTATTGTATTGAATTTCAGTGAGTACCTGCTTCTCATACAACTGCATCATTCAAGAAGCTGATTTTCGCCCTATGATCAATTTCAAAAGAAAATTAACAAAGATCTTTTTTTCGGAAAATATTATCTTGATGTACTCGTACCTTTAGGTTTTACTAATTTGTCAATAATAATGATTGTAGTTTGTAAAACTTTATCCATTGATCAAGCAAGCGTAGATTAAGGCAAATATTTAGAATGTTTTTTTTTTTTGAAACGTTAAAAAAAAGAAATAAACATTGAAAATTATTGAATAAGAGAACTACAGATGAAAAAACATCGGACCAAAAAAGGATAAACAAAACCGTTGGAGAAGTTACGTAGTATCGTTGTACCTTCAAAACGTTTGCGAAGTTCGAGACGTAAAGAACGCGTGGAGCTCCGCATATAAACGTTTCCCAAATTTATTCACGGGAATAAAATCGACCTTGAGTCTTAAAGATATATCAAGTGTTTTCAGTCCGCATAAAGTTTTATGACGGTGGCACCGGTCTCTCGGGACGAATGACCACTTTATGAAAGTGTGGACTTTGTTCGGGAATTCTTGATAATTTCACAAAAATAATAGATTTTTTACGATCCCAGATAGGTAAGGCAGATTCCTATCATACAGAATAATAAATCTATCTAAATAAATTTAAGATAATATTCATAAATACCTACTTAATTTCTTAAGCTTTCACGACCGGCCAAGATTATCAATACCTATACTTACTTGGTGTGAATGAAAGGTGATATCATATCAAAATGTCAACCTGAACTACAGTGTCCCCCCAAGAAAACAAACGAGGCTCTGGTGACTAAGGTTTTTTTGGATCTCAATCCACGGAATGGTCTTTCTTAAATAGTCTCCACGCTTCTTTGTCGTCAACCAGCCTCACCATATCTGCAGACGAGCTACAGCGCATGTCTGTATCTACTAACCACCTACTCTATGTTTCTGGACGACCTCTGTAATTACCGCTCTGGTGTTCAAGGAAACGTTACGCGCAATATAAGTACATTAAATGCTTTGTTAAGTAGAGGAAATTGAAAAAGGGTTGCAGTAGGTATTTACTATTTACACCATTTTTTATTAAATAAAAAAATAATATTGTATGTACTGCTGAATAAGAATAATTCAATGGCCATACGTCAACGAGAACTTAGAACGCGTAGAAAGAGACAGAAATACCACTTCTTGTGTTCTCTTCTATTCGCACACTTGGTCGGCACATATTCTTGTGTTTTGTTGTATTTGCCTTTAGCACTCCAGTTATGTATCTAGCTCATTGGTTCTCTCCAATACGACTGCCTACCGAAATTCTTCATCGCAGTGTGTGTGTAAGTATGGTCCTTATATCTCCTGCGCTGTCCACCGTGTTTTCTCTTCCCGTTAGCTAACTCTCCATATATGATGTTTTTCGGTTTAGGATGTCAAGAATCCCTTCCATAGAGACCGGTAGGACATTGAGCTACCAGAGATTTATTTATTACAACTTTTTATATTATTTCTTTATCACATCATACGTTGAGAACGTCAAAAAATGATCAGAATAGTAAAAGGAAAATTTTTATTCGAGAACTTTTTAAAACAAAATAGTTTTATTTTTATTATTTTTCTAGCATACATAGTCTCAATAAAACTATTGGATTCGTCTTGAGAGAAAACATTCTCACAGTGGAGTACAATGGCGAGAAGTAAGAAGGTAGGAGGTAGAGAAACATATTCGCTTCACGAGTCCAGAACACCCCAAGAATTTTAGTATCTGGTTTTAGAGTTTTGCCACTAAATAAAATTATTCAAATGACATTTTTCGCACGACATTCAACTTGACTGACTCACAAAAATATCACGACAATAACTAGTATATCCCTTCCCTGGTGCGATACAGTGATAGTTGTAGAAAATGTTGTAAGTGAATTTGGTTTTTTTTTTAATCAGTTAGCCTTGATGGTAGGGTAACAACACAGGAAACTTTCTATACTTACGTCATTCACCGCTGTTTATGGACGCTAATAATAATAGTACCTCTTTCTTAGAAATACAAACCATTAATCAAGTAGTATGTTGTAGTGGCTCGGCGCTTTACACGTTTTCGTACAAAAAAAAAAACAAAAACAGTATTATCTCATAGATAACAAGAATTGTGATTCAGATAATAATATTATGTTACTTTTTACACATTTAATTATTTAAGCTTAATTATAGTAGGTATTAGAATTTTTTTTTATCTCACATTACTTCATGAATTCACTCAAATAGATACAGCTATAAGATCTTGCACAATTAGGTACATGGTGTGGTAAAGGGAGTAAGAAAACATTAAATTGAAATTGGATAAGAAAAAATAATTTCTAAAAGCTCGAGAATCTGCGTACCTACCAATATTTTTAATTTCAATGTTTATCAGTTTTGTTGTTATATAATATTTCATAGATGGCGTTGGCGTCGCAGGAAATCCGTTCCATAATAACTTTAATTTTATAATATTTCATAAGCATTTTACAACTTTTTAATTGTTATACTGTTATCGAGTCCCGTCTTGGCTTTATATCTCCAAATTTCTGTAATCGGGTGGCGGAGGGTCTTATTCAATGTTATCCGGAGCTAAGAAGAATCCGTTCGGCCGATCTCGAGTTATAAGTGTTCGCACTAACCCGACTTTCTTTTATAATATGACTATAAAAATAAATAATTTGAGATACCGCAGTTTGGCAGTGGTATATCGATAAAATATTATTATGATAATTCTTGAAACTATTTTTGTAAGCTTTCCACACATTCAATCTATAACGTACCGTATCGAAGGGGAGGTTCCCTTTCTTCTTCTTCTCTTTTGTTTGTTACTGAGAGTCGATTGTCTTTACTCATAATATTTTCTTTTCTTTTTGTTACAGAGGTTTCGGATTCATCACATTCGGCGATCCATCTAGCGTAGACAAAGTATTAGCACAACTAACGCATGAACTTGATGGAAAGAAGGTAAGATTTTCTTTTGAAGCATTATGCAATTATTCAAGAACAATAAAACTAAGAAAGGATCTAATTTTTACAGGAGCGTTAAAACTACGAAAGAAGCTTTATAAACAACTAGCTTTCCCGACAGACGTTGTCTTGTGGTTCTAGCCCAAAGTGGCCCGTTAATAATAATATGTACATGATGTGCACTGCGCCCCCGTTAAACAATACAAAATTAATTCGATTGAGATAAGCTAATAAAATAATAACATTGAAATCTGAAACATCCCTATTTCATTCGTATTCAAAGCTCTGGCGGGAACAACTTGAGAAAAATGCGCTCGCGCACACACCCTACCTCACCTATGAAGTAGGTACCAACACAAATGTGCCCGATAATATTGTTGACTTTGTATGAAAATTTTCTAAATCTATCGAAACGCTGCAGTGGAGTAAGTGGGATGGGCTACTGTAAGAGCGTGTGCGAGAATAGGAGGGAACCACCCGTGATGTCGTGGGCGCGTCCCAGTAAGCTTTCCATACAAACTTAAATATTATATTTTACATCATTTCTTATCCATTTTTTTACTTTTTATTAGTTATTCTGTTATCCGGAGCGGAGAAGAATCCAATAAATCAAACATCAGAAGAATCTGTTGAGCCAATCTCGAGTTATAAGTGTTCGCACTAACCCGACTTTAATTTATATAGTATAGATTTAGACGTATAACTCCGATTCACTAAAGGAAGCCAATATTAAAATGTCACTGTTTTATTGAGAGTGTCCGAATCTGCTTTTATACTTTTGAACACAACAAAATATTTTGATTTTTCAACATTTTTTTTTATTACAGTTTGTAAATTTTAGCGAAACTCAGTATAAATAGCAATCGGAACTTAGAGTTTAATAATATTATTATATAATCGGCCATGGCCAATCTAGGACAGGATTCCAGCCCCGAGTAGAAATTTCAAGTAAAAATACACACATTAATAATGTCTTAAAGATATGTCATTGTAGGCAATCCCAGTAAAATACAGAAATGTCAAATGAAATTACATAAATAGGCATAGAGAAAAATTAAATTCTTTAAGGTACCTACTTATAAATATAAATTTTATCAATAACACGTAGGTACTTACCTAGGTCTTTCAATTTTTCGCATCAATAACGCATAGATATAAATATTTGTATTGAGTTACATAGAGGTTATATACATAGCTAGGTATATTACCTACCTGGTAATATACCTAGCTGGTAATAATAATATCTACCACTGCGTAGCCCTGCGCTAAGAATTCTCAAACAAATGGATTTATTACCAGCTTCAACTCTCTGTGGTCAAATATATTCTCCATTCAGCAAAACCTCCAAAGCTTTTCAAAATGTTACACAAATAAAATAACAAAAAATATTCCATACATACCTATGTAGTACTTACCTAAGAGTTGAGAGAAATTTATTCAGGGTGCAAAATCTACCTGTTCTTTTAGATAATCCTATATAACAACTGGTTAAGTACGTCCGTAAATCAGAATGCTCTAGCACCAAGTGAAATATTTTCATACATTTAACAAAATCGAACGGGAAAAATTATTGAGAACAATTAACAACGTTCGCCATGTTGAGAATTCTCATGATTAAGAGTTTCGGAGACAAACATTACCACCTAATGGCGAACTTTGTTAACGTAAAGTGATCACACTAAGCCAGCCTTCGAAATAACAGTAGAAGACGGTCGTAAGCCCGTAGTGGTTTGTTCCATTTAAAAATCGAACATTAGTCATGAATTATTAGAGTCATTAGTTGTTATATTTTCTCGGGAAAAATTATGCTTTCTGCATACAAATGTATCTACTGGAAGAAAAGTGTTTGGTAGCCTATCGGCTACGACGACGGGTTTCGGACTGCAGGTCGTGGGTTCCTTCCCAGGTGCCGACCATCTTCCTCATTTACAACACAAACTTTAAGTAGCTTACTGTGAAAGAGTCAAATAATGTATCTTTGTGTTCAATTTGGGTAAGCACATATTCAATTAGATTCAAAATCAGATTAAAAAAAGTCAAATTATTGACTGCAGTTGTCATTAAGGAAAATTGGATGTCTTTAATGGGCTGATTAATAGTGCAACATAAATGCGATAACTTGCCGTACTACTGTTTGTGGACTGTCTCAATAGAATCAGGGTTGGTGTAACCAGATGTAAGAAAAATCTACATGAATGGGGCTACCTCTCTGCAGATGAGACCGAAATTTTAATCACACAGTTAATGACGCTTTTTTATGCATGTCGTCCTACAGGTTTTGCTGCTAGTTATTCCATAAATAGCCCGCTAACGTAGAACTCTTCACAGGCGAATTGTTTTAATTGCACCCAGAGGGATCCGCGCCGTACGTACAACTCGAAATCGAATTCCATCAATAATGCTATTTTTTGGTTTTCGAAAATAATATGTTAAAACCGAAATGTGGAATATTGTTGGGCTAGTGGAACGAGTGAGGCCCTTCCTATCTGACGAAGGTAGGTTCTTAACCAATATAATATCTATACCTACACATTTTCAGACTTCTAAAGTAGGTAGGAACCTATTTTCATTGAAACTGAAGATTTTAAATTAAGGCTGAGTATATTATTTAAGTCTGTACAAAACATTGCAGCGGTTATCTCGTACATTATGTGCTATTTCCACACTTAATCGAACGAAGTGCACGAATGAAAGACAAAAATACTTCGATGAAATTGTGAATTTTTTTGACAAAATTTCTTCTTCTTTTTTATACGGTTATTATTTATTACAATAAGTCGTGATTCAAAAGTTAGGTAGGTAGGTACTTACATAAAAAAAACCAACAAAATTTGTTTTCGAATTTAAATGGTCAGAGAAGGCGCAAGAAATGGCTGGTAGTCTAGCGGCTACGACGTCGGCTTTCGCACTGTTTCGTGCGGAGGTCGTGGGCTAGATCCCAGGTGCCGACCATCTTCCTCTTTCACGGCACAAGCTTTAAGTAGGTAGCTTCTTGTGAAAGAGTCAAAGAGTGTATTTGTGTTTACTTTGAGTGAACACGGATTCATTTTTAAGAAAAAATAAATAATAAAAGAGGACAGCTCTAGTTGCTTCCCTATATAAATACCCCTGAGTAGGATGCAAAAGGCGAATATGTAGATAAAATACCTTTTCCTCCATACTAAAACAGGAAAACAAATTGTGAAAAAATAACCAGGGACAAACTCCATAAAAAAACAAGAAGTACCGGGTAGGGTAGAATGGACGTTAGATGGGGGAAGCGACGCCAGTTAATCTCCGAAAAGCCCTCTGCGTCGCCACCACACTATCTTTGTTTTTAACGAACGTTTCTACGACAAAGCCACGATGCTCACCGGACCACTACATATGACTACTGAAATGAAAATGGTGTTGCTTCTCCCACCTTATGTAACTACTCTCATAGTGAGTGTTTTAAACTAGGGAGTCCATTCTGCCCCACCCTGTATAAGTATTATAATCAATTTGAGGTCTAAATTTTCGGTACAAACTTATCAAATATTGAGGTGGTTGGTGACCCAGCGGTTACAACGCCGGCTTTCGTACTGCGGACGTCGTGGTTCGATCCCAGGTGCCGACCATCTTCCTCTTTCACGACACAAGCTTTCAATAGCTTAATGTGAAAGAGTCAAGGAGTGTATTTGTGTTCACTTTGAGTGAGCACAGATTCATTTAAAAAAAAAATGAGTTTATCCATTGATACCTACTCGTAGAATCCTTCATCCAGCATCCCTTTGTGGGCAAAAAGTGAGAGCCCTTGATATTCACCTTTGTAATTTGGGTATATTATGTTTGCTTCGAAACACTCGACTCTTGAAAAACGCGATAAATGAGTGAAGAAAATTCATAAGGGAGACTCGAAAATATTTTTCGAAAACCAAAGAGATTTCTTCGTAGACTTCTAATAAAGAGAATGAAAAAAAAAGTTGTTTGATTTTTGAAGTAGGTGGGTAGGTATGTAAGTCTTATGAATAAATAAAAATTCGCGAATAAAAAATATAAGAATTTAAAACGTATATAAATAGGAAGGTACATTCCCACAAATAGGTATATCCTTAATAGGTGTTTTTTTTTAAATACAGTAAACTCAAATTTATCCCGACTGTTATTGCATTTTTTTTGTAGTTAGAAATTTATCAAATCTCTATCATATTAACAATATGTAACAACTAATTACTCTAACAATTCATTACTGGTGATTTTTAAATGGAACAAACCACTACGGGCTTACGATCGTCTTCTACTGTTATTTTGAAGGCTGGCTGAAGTGTGATCACTTTACGTTAACAACGTTAATCATAGGGTTGTAATGTTTAAGTCTCCGAAACTCCCAACCATGAGAAATCGACATGTTGAACATGTCAAAAAATCCCATGAATAAGTACCTAGATATTTAATAATAATTAATGACATATAGAGATAAAATTTGGAAATAATTGAGAACAAGAGAGCAACCAAATTTAAAGACTGCGATTGCTGTCATATATTTGGCGTCAGAATCTATCATATTTCTTAATAATTAGTAATCTGCCTTCTTGGGAATCGGACAAAGGCCTCCCCCTTGGACTTCTATGACTGTCCGTTAAATTCGTTTCTCTTATCTTTAACACAACATCCCCGAACCATCTTGTCTGGCGCCTACCCATGCTTCTTCGTCCAGTTCTAGCCCTCCAGTCTAGCACCTTCTTTGTCCACCTACCACCAGAAATTCGCACCAACTAACGATTTTGTGAGCCACGTCTGTTACCTTGGTGTTTTCCCTTATGCAAACATTCGTTTTTATGTCCCTAGTGATACACATAACATACTTTAATAACAGTGATATACCTACTCAACACACCTACTTCATAATAAATAAATAATGCTTTATTATTCCCAAAGCACGAGCTCTGCTCAATTTTGGGGGTAAAATATTTATAAAAAATATGTACAAATTTATTATTGCGTATAATGTGTTTTTAATGTTCTTTAATTTCTTAATAAAAATATTCGAATTTGAATTTGTTACAAATTAAAAATGCAATCCTGATACAATCCATTCATCAGATTCAAAGGGCGGATTTATCCTGCAGGATTTCTTCCAGCCAACCCAAACTAAAAACTATTAAACTGATTCGATTTAAAAATGTTTGGTATTGTCAAAATCTAAAAAAAATTCAAACGTAAATCACTATTTCTTCCTTCACCATTAATCGAACCCGCGACCTCTCAGTGGTGGTGGTAGTCCAGTGGCATCAGTCGGTGGCTTTCATACATATGTACAGCTTACTGCAGGTCGTGGGTTCGAAACCTGGTGCCGATCATTTCCACACTCATAACACACACTTTGCTTCATCTGAAACATGTCGAAGGTGTATTATTTTGTGTTCACTTTACATAATTTTGTAAAATAAACATAAATTTCAGCTTATTAAATTAACTTATTGAATATATGTAAATAAGAATTATTTGTAGGTGAGCCCAGATTCACTGCTATAAAAAAAATGCGTGATTTTTGACAAAATATAAACGAAATTAGATGACTACTTCTACAAGTAGTATAAGATAGGTACCTAATGCTTAAAATATTTTTTATGTAGTATTTTGACAATTCTGAACAAGTTGGTAATGTGTGGATTAGAATACCGCTTATAGTTGTAAGGAACAATCATAACAAATTTTCCAATGACTCGACTTCTTCATGTCTCCTATTAAAAAGGTGTTTCTGATCACTGGTTACTCCATATTATTTTGGATTGGAGCTATTCATCAGTCCGGCTAATTCTGAGACAGTTTAAAGGGAGTCAAATGTTTTAGAGGCTTGTTTCTATCTCGGTTTTTTTTTCATCCCCATAATACCTATCTTACTACAAAAGACGAATTCATAACATTCAAAGCTACACAAATCAAGGATCTGGCAATGATATCTCTGTGTAGGAATAAAAATATTTTTGTTCCCGTCAAATACGTGAAATGGATTTTTATTGAATCGACTAACTATTGTTTTAAAGGTGACTCTTTAAATAATTCAACATTTTTTATTTTATTGTATCGTTGAAATTAATTTTATCCTTATATTTAAAAAGGAGCCATATTTTACATGGTCTTCTCATCATGCATGAAGCGCTGAACCATTTTTCGCAAATTCTTTTTGTTGTGTTTGTTATTATTGTTAGGGTGCATTTATAAAGAGCCAGAGCTAAAAAAATGGAGCATATTTTCTTGATCGTTGATACATTATTCACCAAGGAAATAACAACGAGAACGAACTGTTATCGTCTACTAATTTGTTCTGTCTTGTTATTGTATATCCACGATGTCCAGTATCAAAAACTATAAAAGTAAATAAACTCTGTTTCTTGATTCAGCTGTATATTCGTTTGGTGTAAATGCACACTTAGGTGAAGTTTCTTATGAAAGAAAATGGGAAACATAAAGTTTGCAACCTTCTTAGTGCTTTTTATCATGTAACTTAATTCTGATTCTATAATTAATTATCTAATTAAATTTTGAAATTAAATTGACGTTTGACAGAAACTGTCAGTTGTTTGATAGTTGGTGCAATTGACAGAATGCGTATGGAAATATAATATATGGCTTAAAACAGATGCATCGATCGGAATAATCATATTAGTTAAAAGGTCAGACCTCGGTAGTCTAGTGGCAAAGGCTCCGACATCAGATCAAGAGGTCCCGGGTTCGATTTCCGGTCGGGTCAGAAATATTCAATGTGTTTTTCACTTGAAATTTCTACTCGGGGTTGGAATCCTGTCTCAGATTGTACGGGACCGGTTGACTGGTAGAGAATGCTTCAAGCATTATGTTCAGCCGGCTATACTGACACCTATGTATAGAAGAGTGCTATTTATTTTAATTTTAAAAGGTAATTAATTTATCATTATACAAAATTGAATTGAATATTCCTATAGAGGACAACTGCACAGGTTAACGTCTGTCGGGAAAGCTAGTAATTTATATGCATTTTTTTTTTCCTTATTATTACCTAAGTAGGTTTTATATGTAAACGACTGTTTCTGTAAATGAATTATTTGTCAAAAATGTTAATCTCAATCAAATAGGAATGTTTAAAAATGCTGATTTTGTCGGTCTGTCTGCGACGCAGCGGTGCTCCGTAGTCCCATTCTGTGAGTCATTCTTCCTGATTAAAAATCCCTCGTCTTTGCGAGCGAGTATCAAAAAGACTGATTTCAATTGCCAATCCTCTCATTAATGTTTCGACACAATGCCTGTTGCGAGAACGGCGAGTCTTCCTTCCACTCGTAAAAAAATAACACAAAACGAGAATATCTCCTTAAACATAAGGACCTACTTTAAGGTAGGTACCTACATACCTTGCGATAATAATAAAGACTTACATACCAACCTACATAAATATTTTTTTAGATGTTTACCTTTTGAAAAAAAAAATCTAGTAATAAAAAAGAGAAGATTTTGCCATAATCATAATTTTTACCTACAATTCTTATTGGAAATTTGTAGTTTTTTTTTCAATACAAAGTGCAGTGCAAGTTTCATTAAAATATTAGCTTTCTGTCTAGCTAGCTTTAGTCCTGTAGTCCTAACCAGAGGCGGCCCGCTCATATGTGCAGTGTGCACTGCGCCCCTAGAAACAAAAACACGACATAATTAATCCGATTAAGTTAGGTACTAATAAAATAATAATGTTAAAATATTTCTAAAACATCTATAGTTCATTCTTATTCACAGCTCAGACGGGAACAACGTAAGGATATATGCGCGCGCACACATTCTACCTATGATCACCTATGAAGTACCGAAACGAATGTGCCCGATAATTTTGATGACTTTGTATGAAAATTTTCTAAAATGCTCGAAACGGTGCGGTGGAGTAAGTGGGATGGGCTACTGTAAGAGCGGCAATCACGTATGCGAGAATGAGAGGTAACTACCCGCGATGGCGTTGGCGCGTCGCATCTGATCCGTTCCATACTAACAACTATTATATTTTATATCATTTCTAACCCATTTTTTTTTTCAACTTTTTATTAGTTATTCTGTTATCCGGAGCGGAGAAGAATCCAATAAATCAAACATTGAAAGAATCTGTTCAGCCGATCTCGAGTTATAAGTGTTCGCACTAACCCGACTTTCATTTATATTAGAGCAAAACACTTGTGTTATATTGTGGATAATAATATTAACACTATTAACATCCTGTATACTTAGGTACCTACATTTTTTGTACCTATCTTTTAATCGTGCAATTTTTTTTCAAATAGCTTCCAAAAGCTATCAAATTCTGGGAAAACTTTTCAAGTGTTAATTTAAGACCCAAGCGGGAAAAGTTCGTTAGGACCACAAATTCGGATCGGCACCCACGCAATAAGCTACTAAATTATGAAAATATTATTAAATGGATGTTTTAATAATTAATATTATTTCCTAGCGCCATAATAATAATATGTTGTCGATATTCGTCGCTATGACAATAACAAATAGTTTCCGTGTAAAATATTTAATTGACGAAATATTTAATACTTTTGATCAGATATTCCTAAACATGTAAACTTATTTGCTACGGGAAGAAATGTCAAATACCTAATTGTCCGCAGTCCGCAACTTGGTCAAGTAAAATAAATTGAGGTCCTTTAAGGGACGATCTACCTATCTGATTTACATGACAAATAATGCCTGTCTAGCAACAAAAATTTTGGAATAATCTACATATTAGTATAAGTACCTTACTAGTTTTCCTGACTGACGTTGTTCTGTAGTCCTTACTATGAATATTTAATAAGACTTATATACAAAATATTTATGTATTTAAAAAAAAAATATTTCTGAAGTTCAAAAAAAATATTTCTGAAGTTCAAAAAAAAATATTTCTGAAGTTCAAAAAAAAATATTTCTGAATTTCAAAAAAAAATCCATCAATAATCTGCGTACCAATATTTTTTATGTCAATGGTTGTCAGGTAAACAATAATTGTGTTGTTGAATTTTTCATATATTATGGCGTTGGCGTCGTAGGAAATCCGTTCCATACTAACTTATTATCATAATATATTATTTTATTTATTTAGCATATTGCAACTTTTTATATTATCAAATTTATATAAAAAACGTTTAAAACTCCCACAATTTTATTACACCTGACATATTTTAAAGGGGCACGCCCTTCGTGGTCACAGGTTATTTGAAACTTTTTCTTAGTTATTCTGTTTTCCGGAGTGGAGAAAAATCCAACAAATCAAACACCAGAAGAAGAGAATATGTTAAGCTGGTATTGAGTTATAAGTGTTCGCACTAACCCGACTTTCTTTTGTTTAGTATTATAGATTTAATTTCGCCCCTGCTCTGATAGAATCATTGTCTCCCATTTTTTTCCTCTGATTACCAAAGTAAAAATAAACTGTAAACAATCAGAAAATACCAATCGAAAGAATACACCACTTTCCGATGTTGTGATGTTGGATACATTATGTGGGGCATAAGAAATTCGGGTTTTCCGATGAAAGAAAGTTGAGAATAGTCTTATCGTTGAAGTCTCTAAATTGAGCGATAAACGAGGAACAAGATAGTCGGCAGGAAGGGCAATAAGTTCTCCTTTGGCGGTAATGCGTATTCCTTGTTGAGCAGCTATAAAGTTATTAGGGCAGCCCAATACTATCGGGAGAGCGATGATTTATTGTGTCCTTTAATCACTAAACTTGGGAACTTTATCGGTCTCGTGTTGGCTGAGGGCCGCAGATATGGAGAACCACAAGATGTATACCACACGATATCATATTATTTAGGTGCTTGATGACTAGTATCCAGACTTTATTACCTAACTTAACACGCTATTAAACCAATAACTTATCGCATGAATGCATACAAAAATTTGTGATAGCACGATGAAAAATTGTGTGTCCTAACTGCCTTCGCATGACAACGCAAACAAATAAATATGAATGTTAGTAAGTAAGAACTTTTGGCAAGTAGGTGCCGTATTAATTATCGATAGAACAGAGCAATTAGTATTGGTTAATGCTTCTTTCTCAGCACATGCAAATACGCTATAAATGTATGTTAATTCGCTGTTATCAGTTTTAAAATTGATTCACATATTTTTCCTATTTTAAAAGCTATGGTATTCGTCAAACGCGTCAAATCTAACAACGCAATAATAATCAACGAAGTGATTGGAAGCTTGGCGGTTACGACAGCGACTTTCGTACGAAGGTTACGGGTTCGAACCCAGATGTTGACTTTTTTCTTCAATCTCCAGACAAGCTATAAGTAGCTTAGGTAGGTAGGTAGGTAGGTACTGTGAGAGAGTCAACGAGTGTATTTTGTGTTCACTTTGAGTGAGCGTAGATTCATTTTTATATTAAAAAATCGGTCTTCCAAAATAGGCATTTGAGGGTAGTCCAATCTAAATTAAAATAAAGAGTTAGATAAGTAGGTACGAGTAGGTATATATAAGTATCGTTCTATCACATTTTTTAAAATATGAACCGATTTTCGGGGACTAACGTTTCCGTGTCCAAAATGATAATGACTGATTTCACACAATATACAAACATGAGTTAGCCTAAAATACTGAAATGATAATAATGTAGAAAATGGGAGAAAAAAAAAACGTAAATAATGTAAGAGGAAGAAAAGTGAATCTTATAGTATTCATGAACTAAGGGTTTATTTAAAAGTGCTCATTGTTAAAAAAAAGCATAATCACACAGCTACTATTTTTACGATTTTGATTGACACTACCTACCTAGTTAATTAGAAAACGCTTGTCTTCAAAAAATACACGAACAAAGACAGATTTTGAATTTGATCTGTATAAGATTTATGATATTTAAAATAGTTAGGTATATGCCAACTTAATCGAATGATCATTAAAGAAATATAAAAATCATTAAGGTGCTTGGAGGAGATGGACTTGGCTGGGACATGTGTTAAGGATGCCGAATGACAGTTGGCCGAGGAGAGCGCTGTTCTTCCTCCCATCAGGGTCCCAAAGACGAGGAAGATCCTCTCATACTGTGTTCCGCTCCTTCGAAGCAGTGATGAGGAATCTGGACATAAACATTGCGCAAGATCGAGCGCAATGGAGAGCTCTTATTGCCTTCCTATGCCCCTAAGTAGGGTCTTAAGGGAGTTTGGATTAGATTGGAAGGTTTTTGATATCCTCAAACTTGATAGTTTCGTAAAGACAATCAGAGAAAAATTAGGAAAAAAGGATCCAAGCAAGGGTGACCACCTAGATATTGAATGCACGTACCAGATTCCATTATAAAAATAATGGTCTTCTGATGTTTGACTAGCCATGATGAAAATCGTTGGAAAATTAGGTATTTTCAATGAAAACGGCGCATTCTTGTACGTTCTTTAAGTATCCACCTCAATGGACATGGGCCTCTTACAGAAGGAAGGAAATAACAAATAGAATCACTGTTAAAAGTAAATCTTGTCTCTTTCTAAGATTCTTCGCTTATTGCTTTTTCCGAAATTCAAAAATGTTTCCCCAAAACTTTGTCTCGGTTGATATATGGCTTTTGCGATTGCATTTCCATTTCAGGAGTGAGTCAACATAATAATAATATTACCTACGTATACTTAAACGGATTTTTTTTATTGGTTTTCAAGTAAGGGCATTTCTTCCATCCCTTGGTTAAGGTTAACTTTTTGACGATAAGAAAGACGAAGGCTTCAAAAATTTTTCTTACTGATGATCATCTATAATATAAAAGAAAATGGGGGTTAGTGCGAACACTTACAACTCGAGATCGGTTGAAAAGATTTGTATCATTTTTTATTTATTGGATTCTTCTCCGATCCGGATAACAGAATAACCACCTAATAAAAAAAGAGAAAAATTAATATCAAATTACAATAATATTTAATAATATTAAGTTAGGATGGAACGAATTTCGATGCGATAACTCCATCTGTGAAAAAAATAATAGAAATACCATTTTTATTTACCTGAAAACCATTGACATTAAAAATATTGCCACGCAGATTTTTAATGGATTTTTTTTTCAAAGCTTTTTTCTTATTTGTTAAAATCGAAGCGCATTTCTTTATAAATTAAAACGCCATATGTGAATAAATATAATTTTAAAATCAAATCGTGGTTTGACACAAACTGTCAGTTGTTTAATATTTGGTACGATTGACAGAATACGGATGGAAAATATTTGGTTTCAAACAGATGCATTCTTCAAATTATTATTCAACTAGCTTATACCCGTCTTGCTTTACGTTTTTGATTCCGATTGTCAGGCTTGATCGGTAGGTAATTAAACAGGTTCTAGTCTAGCTTCACATTGCTTTGCAGACCTCTATAACTGACATAAGCACAGAAAAAGAAGAATGACACCTTTACAATTTTTGTTTAACCGACCTCATAATATTATACGAACCTACCGACATAATTTGCAAGTTTTCATAGAGAATCTTAGCTACATCCCCTACACCCTGTGATAATTAATTAGGCATTCCACTCATAGAGGGTGATTTGTACCTGTCAAACTTCAAAATCAAACTGCAAATTTTTTCATTAAATCTTTATTTATTGAGAATAATAAGATTTGAATAACATTTATATGTCTTGTATAACAAATCAATCTACAATTATTTTATTACATTTTCATACCGTAATACCAAGATTATAAGGTAAAAGTATTGTCAAAGGCAAATAAAAAAACAAACATTTCTGAATTATTATGTAGATATTCATAGTTAGACCATAGGACAGGACGTCTGTCGGGAAAGCAAGTTATACATATAGGCACCTTTATTTTACTTTCGGGAAATTTCTTTGTCGTTTTTGAAAACACTTAACATCAAAAGGATTTGTGAATTTTCATAATTCAATTGCAAATTTACGTTAAATGTAGATAACATTTTTGGTTGCAGTCAAAACGTGGTTAGGTAGGTAGGTACATACGTACTTGTTCGAGGCGTAAATGGCAGCTTCCACTTGTACAACTCACCGAATGATTTTTGCCGATATTTGAAGTGACATTAAATTTTATAAAAAGCTTTCCAAATATTGACGTTTCGACATATTGCTCTGACGGGTAAATTTTTCACTATTTACATTAAAAAAAAAATCGGAATGAATCATGCACTTTATAACGATTACCGCGAATAGCTGCAACCCTCAAAAATTTTAAACATATCGTTTTGACATTATTTGGCAACTTTTCAAAAAATAATTTTAATTGTATATTTCAGACTATCCTTTAAATTATTCCTTTTTTAAGCTTATTATTTTGCGTTTAGTTAATTTAGTGGTTCATTATTTTTCTTCCTAGCATTTTCAAATTACGTTGGTTTTAAATTATTTGTACGACTCCAAAATTAAAAGTTTCTTATTAATTTCGAAATTTTAAATTTTCATCCATTGATTTTCTAAAATTATTTCGTTACCGAAAGGATTCAAAAACCATCCGTATAAAATACAAATTCTGAGTCTGCAACTTGAACTTTGAAATCGATGTGCCCCAAACCTGTTTCATTAGGAGAACAATAAATCGAATATTTATTTAGATTTAAGGTAAAGAAACACGAAATGAAAATAATGTATTTACTCATTTCACTCTTTTAAATTTTAAACATACTTTAGTAATTTGTGAAATAATTTTCTCAAACATTTTTTTCTTTTTTTTTTATCACGTTGTTGATAATGTAGGCTGATAACAGAGGATCACATACCAATAATTCTACTAAGAAAATTAAAAAAAAAAAGTATAGTTATCGCTTCGATTATGTCAAAAAATAATCGTAGACGCACACGAAGGTTTTCCGCTAGTCGATAGTTTCAAACAATATACCACTTTTTATAAGTTCATTTAGTGCCTAAATAATTTCGACAGTTATCGTAATTATTTAAAACAAAATACAACAACTAACTGTTAACGATATTATTTAGTTTATAATGTTATCTATCTAACAATTTCGTTTATGAAAATTTATAGTTTCCTAACCCTAAAGTGACTATTCGAGATTTTATCCCCAAAATATCACTTTTAAGTGTCTACAAACTGTTTACTTAATTTATGAATAGTAATAATCATTTCACTTTGTTATTATTCGCCCATAGCGGTTTTAAAATAAATTTACTTTTAAATGTACAACTCATAGACAAAGTTGATACGAACAGTTTGAGAACAACTACTGTAACTTCAGATTTCCCTATATAATGTTACCATCACTGCAAGATGCACCATGTCTTTATATGTATAAAACTATAGCTTTCCAAACAGACGTAGTCCTGTTGTCCTTATTATGGATAAGTATTGATTTCGAATTTGTAATTTATACCTACCAAAATAAAGTTTAAATGTTAAAAAAAATATTTCTATAAAAATCTGGATACCGATGATTTGAAACTCAATGGTTGTCAAGTAGGTAGGTAAAAAAAAATGTGTTATGGAATTTTACGCAGTGATGGCGTTGTTGTCAGTAAATCCGTTCCATACTAACGTTAGTATTATATTTTATTTTCTTATCTATTTTTCAACTTTAGGTATATTAGTTATTCTGTTATCCAGAGCGGAGAAGAATCCAAAAAATTAAACATCGGAAGAATCTGTTCAGCCGCTGGATCATGTTCGATTATTCTTTTTTTAGTTGTATTTGATATTGTCAGGTCTTATTAAAGAAAATATTGAGAAAGTCGCGTGACACGTTAGAAAATTTAAAAAAACGTAAACAACCAGGTCCTCCTTAGTAGGTACTTTTGACATAACAGGTACTTATTATTATTGGCGCTGGAGAAAACTGACAGCAATGAAGAAAAAAGTGTGTATTAAAATGAGAAATCTTAACAGTGAGTGTATGGAGTTGGCACAATCCTAAAAGAATCTAAATGTTCTAAAAATGATGAGTACCTACCTACCTACCTACTTGAATTTGTAAAAAAATCGAATGTCTTCTTTTTGATGATTTTTCAAATTTGAAATAAGAACATGACAATCTGCTGAACTATTTAGGTTAATTTTTAAGCATAGATAGAACGAGTCTGTTGCAGTCGCTTGTTAAGTATTATTATTATTATTGTCACATCCATAGACAAAGTATCTGTCAGGCACCGAGGTGAAGTTAGCCACAGGGCCGATACTTCCAGTTAGTATAGCAGTCGCCACTACTTTCGGACACGACCATAACAAAGTTTAGTGGAGTTTCTTGTTTTGGACACTTCAGCACGGAGAGGCAAGTTGGATTAGCGGAAAATATCAGAACAACTCTGGTAATTAGTGTTGCATAATGTCTCATCTGCTGGCTCCAGGGTTTTTCTTACATTTTTTCTGATACTTTCTTTCTCTGTTCTTGTTGTTGACGATTAGATGGATGGTGTTGGGAAAACTGCGGTGTGTAAAGATTATTCTTTAAGCATATTTTTTGTCTATTATATTTCTTACTATTAATAGAAGCAAAAATAATGGTATAAAGAAGAGGCATTAATTCTTTGTTTGTCCTATAAATCATTTTTATCGTTCCTTTAAGGATTTCAATTTTACTTTACTATGTTCGGGAGTGCGAACAATAAATTGCCATTTCTTTCCGTAGCAACGGTTGTATTTAGGAAACTCTGATCGAGTATTACATAATATTTTTGTCGATATAGTGTTTTTCGTGAACACGTTATGTTTATTTCTTATGTTTCTTCATCTTATGTTTATTTTGACACTTGTATCCATCTATTTTTTAATACTAGCTTGCTATTTTCCTTTCAGCATTTTTATAATCCTAATTGAATCAATTTTGGAAAAGATACCTACCTACTTATTCCCATTTTAATATGTAGCACCATGCATAGAAATAAATAAGTATCCAACTCATTTAACCATCTATACCTATGTATGGATATAATATAGGTATTCGTAAAATCACATTATTAATATCTCGAAATGGTAAATGTAGGTATTTAACAGGTAACACAGTCTTTAAACGGTTAATGGGAATACTTTACACCGGGCGAATAGGTGGGCATACACACATAGGAACCTCTACTACAGACAGATCGCTTGCTTCCTGCGGATAGGTACCAACCAGGTCATACATAGACTGGGCGAAAATGCTACGGATAGTGTTTAGATGACCTTAGTTGTATAATTAGTACTGTCTTGTACTTGTGTGTACTTGCTTGTAGAGTGTTTAGATGACCTTAGTTATATAATTAAGTAGTACTGTCTTGTACTTGTGTGTACTTGCTCGTAGAGTGTTTAGATGACCTTAGTTGTATAATTAGTACTGTCTTGTACTTGTGTGTAGAAATTTATGCGTGATGACAGTGCAGTATTGAAACAACAATTATTCATCTCTTATAATCTTTTAATTTTGTATCAATCATGCAGGTACCCTCTCTTTGCACAAGCTTTACGAGCTTTAAGAGAGAGGAAACATTGTAAGTATATTTTATTGTTATTGTTGAATTTTATTGTAACGATTTTTAACTCTGTAAATGATCTCAAAGAAATAATAATAATGTTAATGCGGTAGGTTATGCGGTAAGTAATAAAACAGTAATAAAAAAAAACAGGTATCTAATGAGTAAATATTGTGACCTTAAGTGTACCTATAATTTTTACTATCTTGTACTTATAATGTGAGTGCGGTGGGTATCTAATGAGTAAATATTATGACCTTAGTTGTAATTATTACCTACTGTCTTGTATTTATAATGTGAATTCTTCTTCTTCTTTTTTTCCGGCAATGCACCCGATCTCGAGTGATTTGGTAGGAATCTAATGAGTACTTAGTTGTACCTACCTATAATTTGATTGAAGTGGTTGGTAGCTTCGTTGTTTTGTTGTCGACTTTCATTCAAAACGTTGTTTTTTTCGTGCGGAGGCCGTGGGTTCGATCCCAGGTGCCGACAATCTTCCTCTTTCACCACACTAGCTTTAAGGAGCTTACTGTGAAAGAGTCAATGAGTGTACCTATTTGTATTCACTTTGAGTGAGCAAGAATTCATTTAAAAAAAAGTAGGTAGGTACTTAATATTAACCATAATATAATATTGCCTATTTGGGCAGCATTTCCATATTATGTTGTTTATTATCACTGTTAATATTATAATATGAATAAATAAAAAAATAAAATAAAAAATACTTACACACACCAAAAATATGTTTAGATACATCACAATTTTTACCACCCCAGGTCGAATACTAAAGATTTAAAAAGTGTTAAAATTGTCCGAGATTTGTTTTATTAATTTTGTTTAAGCATTCATTCTGAATGTTTCAAATTATTCATGTTAACTGACTTTTGTTTCTTCTATTGATTCAAACTATCGATGGTCATAAGCGTACCTGAGGACTTAACGTAGAATAAGGCCGTAGGTAGGTACCTACCTAACACAGGTACGTACCCTCACTAGCAAGTAGAGTGATATACCAGTTGATACATATATCACAGGTACCGCGATATATTTCACCCCTAGGAGCGTAACATGTGCCGCTTCCACCAACTTTTACCGAAAGGGATGCTTATCGAACCATCGAATCATCGAAAAATTCGTCAAGATTATTGTCGCTAATGTGCTTGAATGGACTTATGTGTGAAAAAAGTAATAGTCAAGTCGAAATTATATAAGTCTTGTCGATAGAAGGATTCTTTAACGGGATATACTTAAATTTACCATTGTCTTTCATTGGTGATGAATTTACCGTGACTGTTTGGACAAATCATCTAGTCTAAGCCAGAACCCCACCAGTTTTATTTGCTAAATCACTGAAACCTTCTTAATTTGAAGAGTAGTTCAGCGACAAGTTCTTAGTATGAGTAGGGTGTATGTATTAATTTCCGCCGAACTCTCGATACTGATTCGCGAACCCCTGGTGTTCGGTCGTATCCAGGCTCAGAGGATTTATGCATATTTTTCTTTCAAAACTTCTTCCATTCAACTTTTTCATCGTCTCATTGAAATCGCCAAATTTCATCATAAAGTGTAGGTTTGTTCGACAATATGGTGCGGCTCTAGCTTCGTAGCTTTCTTTCCTCTATGAGTTTGTTTTTCCTTTAAGGATGTTCCTCCTTCCTTTCCCCACCCTTTGAGATTGTGCGGATGCTGTACCTATAAAGTTCCTATGAATGATGCAATTTTTTTCTTAAAATTACATTTTTTTTATAAAAGGCCAACACTGACCGTATATTATGTAAATAAATAAAGAAATGATAAGTTATAAACAGGTTTTAGTAACATACAATAATACACCCAACCAGCGACAAAAGAAGAGAAATTTATTTCCATTTTTAGTCGCTACACACGGATAAGTTTTTTGTTTGCAACGTTGGATGTTTTTCGATGTCGATAGGCCTCCCTAATTGTGTGGCACGTACCTTCTTCCACATGAAGCTGACTTAATGTGATAAAATAACTCACCCTCATTCACCTCTGTGCCTCTCACCCCTCTCCATCTCAGCATATTATATCCCTACCTCCTACCTAACCGTCTACTAGTGCCTACCTACCATATACATACATCCAGGCGCTACCTTTTAATTAATTTTCAAACGCTCACACACATTGTCTTATATTGGTACCCATACGTATCTATGGCCTCCATGAGAACTTGCATGTCATTGTGGAGAGATGTGTCTTACTACATTGTCGCTGGCTGAAATGGTAGATGTGCGTAGCTCGAAAAATCAATCGTCGGTAATCGGAAGATGAGGATCTTTAAAATTGTGAAAAATTATAATAAAATATGCTTGTTTTTATTTATTTTATTTATTCATTCATTTACCCATAGGCCTATTCAGGCACTGCAAAGTGTCAAGCAGTAATACAATCCAAGTATGGACATATGCAGATCAATAATCCCTCCCGAAGCACGAGTATAAACTCATTTTCGGGAAGTATCTTGTTAAAGTATAATATATTTAGTTGTTAATAATAATTTGTAAGCATGTTCTTTTTTATATTTGCGTATTTTATCAATAAAGCCTTTGTATTATTATTATTTTAATACAAATCAATAATAAAGAAAACAATACAATATACATCTAGTAATATACAGGTTGTGTGCACATGCATTGTGTACGTTTGTCGTGAGTGGTGTAAAAGGCCAATTTTGCAGTCGTCAGATAGTAAAACACTTTGGTTACTAACAGTAGCAAAACTAGAGATAAACACACAATATGACAAACAAAAGAAAGCACAAAATAATTTTTATTTCTCAATGCAGGATGGCGTAAAGGGCCACCCCACAGAGATTTTTTTCCAGTAAGGTAGCCTTAATTGTTTCTTTTTGGGACGTTGTAATCTGGACTCAGTTGGTTGGTTAGTGAATACCCTTTAAGACAGCAGGTTATTTTAAAAATGTAATTCGTTGATACGTAGTTTTGATTCAATACTCAGAGTTGTGCAAGGTTTAAAAATGATCCAATTCCTCCTTCATATAGTGTTGGAGTAATCAAGAAGTTCTCCCCGTGAAAGAATGTGTTTAATTTGTTCTTCTTAGACACCTCCTTGTGTCATAAGCATCTTTATGGCCAAACTGTTTTTAGGAGATGCATTTTACTGTTGTTGGATGGAGAAATTCTTCTCTTAACAATTCCACTACCTTCGAATATTATAATATTAAGGTTCCTGTAACAAGAAACAGTTCCAGAAGAATATTCGCTGAACGAAACGTTACATACCTATTGTAAGAAATTTAAAAACAACCCACTATGGGTTAAGTCTTTAGTTCTGTGCTGTGTGTAAAAGATTCTTTGGCTTTCATGCTAAAAAAAAATAGTATAAAAACTTATAAAACAACTTTAAAAACTTTTAAAATAACTTTGAAAACTTTTAAAATAACTTTAAAAACTTTTAAAATAACTTTAAAAACTTTTAAAATAACTTTTAAAATAACTTTAAAAACTTATAAAATTGTTGACTAGATAATAAAATAC
The DNA here is from genome assembly GCA_963576905.1 of Mystacides longicornis. NCBI lineage: Eukaryota > Metazoa > Arthropoda > Insecta > Trichoptera > Leptoceridae > Mystacides > Mystacides longicornis. Next base: position 1,996,721 of record OY756433.1, on the reverse strand, counting down.
ATATTATATAGGTTTATGATTGAAAAAAAACATACAAATGTATGTAGGTAAAATATATTTTAATTTAATTTAAACCACAGTTTAAACCTGGATACAAATTTAAAAACGAATCAAAAATGATTATTTATTTATGTTTTTTGTTATATACATTTGACAATTTATAATAATGCTGACCAAATAATAGGTTAAACCTGATGAAAAGAGCATTAATTTTACTAAATAAAATCAAATTTATCAAAAATGATGAGTTCCCTCTAGAATATTGTCTTATAAAAAGTATAAAATTATACATACATATATGAGATTTTTCGACATGTTGAACATGTTGAGAATTCTCATGATTAAGAGTATCGGAGACTTAAACGGAGTTTCGGAGACGAACGTTGTTAACGTAAAGTGATCACACTAAGCCAGCCTTCGAAATAACAGTAGAAGACGGTCGTAAGCCCGTAGTGGTTTGTTCCATTTAAAAATTGAACATTAGTAATGAATTGTTAGAGTCATTAGTTGTTATTTTTCTGTAAGATCTAGTCCTGAAAAAAGGTCACAAGAATCTAGACATAATTAGAACGTTGTGCACCAACAAAGTCAATAGGCAATAAATATGAGACAGTAACAAAAATGGATATAGTCATATCCTGGCGCCAAATATATGACAACAGTTGCAGTCTTTAAATTTGGTTGCTCTCATGTTCTCAATAAGTTCCAACTTTTTTCTCTATAGGTATTTCGTGTACCTATTATTAAATTTCTACTTGTTACATACGTGAGATTTTTCGACATGTTGAACATGTTGAGAATTCTCATGATTAAGATTTTCGGAGACTTAAACATTACCACCTAATGACGAACGTTGTTAACGTAAAGTGATCACACTAAGCCAGCCTTCGAAATAACAGTAGAAGACGGTCGTAAGCCCGTAATGGTTTGTTCCATTTAAAAACCGAACATTAGTAATGAATTGTTAGAATCATTAGTTGTTATTTTTCTATAAAATAATCTTTAAAGGTACATAGGGATTATAAACTGCTAGATGTCAACATTACAGCAATTTTTAAATTGAACCTATATGGACTTACGACCATCTCCTATTGCTGTCTTGAAAGCTGTCATTGTTTGATCACTTGATGTTAACAACCTTTGCCATTTAGTTGGTCAATAATTTACAATCCCTGAATATTTATTTTCTATCCCGGGAGTCTTCCAAACATGTTCGATTTGTCATCATCTTCATCACATAAAAGATCTTATCTTCTATTTTTGAGCCTCGTTCTATCAATCTCTTGTCCCAAATGTCTTGAAACTGTTCCAAAATCAACATCATAGCCACTATACTTTTTTATGAATTTCAAAATCAAGATTTAATAGTATTATCAAGCTATTAAATTTCAAATTGCCAAGATGTACCTACCTACCTAATAATAGGTAATTATAATTTTGATTTAGATTCAGGTGAAAAAACGTAATAATTTCTTTATCATTACAAGTATTAAATTATTTCTCGAGAATCGAATGATCTTAATTTGATTGTCGCGTGCAATAAGCTTTTATTACTGAAGTATGTAAGTTTAGTGATTTATTCATAGATGTCAGCACTTGAATAAATGGAAATAAAATAATATGCACTTCGAAAATCTTCTATTCTGTACTACGCTTCCTTTTCTTCTAATTCTGATTTAATTATAGGCCTGTTCCTGTTATAGAGTTGTTCTTTGTCTCTTGTGACAAGGAATCCAAACTAGAATTCATCCATCTTTTGAGTGCCTGTCCTGGAAGCCTGCCAGATTGGGAGAATACCTTCAGGTTCCCTTCTCCCTTTTGGTGTGTGTTAGTATGGGGCACTCGTTAATCAGATGTTTGATTGTTTTTGTCATCCCGAATGCGCATGCTGTTGAGTCCATCGATCCCCATTTATGCAGGTTTGAAGCGGGGAAGGCTACATCACATTTTATTCGGTTGACTCTACACCATAATATCTTTGTGGGTTGGGTGGACACCTGTTAAGAATGCCGAACGAGGGCTGTTTTTCCTCCCATTAGGGTCTCAAAGACGAGGAAGACCCTCTTATACCGTGTTCCGTTCCTTTGAGGCAGAGCTGAAGTATCTGAATACAGTGTAAGAGGAGGTCATAAACATTGTGCAAGATCGACCGCAATGGAGAGCTCTTGTTGCCTCTCCATGCCCCTAAGTGATAATGTCTTAAAAATGAATATAATCAGTAGGTACTGTCGTGTTTATTTATTTCACTTAAATTAAGGTACGCCATACTGTTGCCGAATGAAGTAAACACTGGAACCGCGTAGCTATTAAGTATGTAGGTATGTGCGCTATAATAATATTATCCCATAACTGTTGGTTAACAAAATGCATAATTTTTCCCATAAGTGTTGAAGCAGTTGTTGTTAGCTAGAGAGATATTTAGCTGCAACGTGCGCCCGAGTCCATAAATTGTTCTGAATATTATAATTGTTATTTATTTATACTGAACTGTGAGCATTATTGCCACATGTGAAATATTCGCAAACATCAGTAGAAAACCTTATAATATTATAACATAGGTACCTACTAGCTTTCCCGACAGACGTTGTCCTGTGTTCCTAACTATGAATATTGAATTCGAATTTGTATGGGGATGAATTAAATATCATTCGACCAATTTAATTTCAACCGATGCGTCTGTTTTAAACCATGAAGATATATCCCATCCGCATTCTCTCAATCGCACCAACTATCTAACAACTATACAAAAATGGATATAGTCATACCTGGCGCCAAATACACGACAGCAGTCGCAGTCTTTAAATTTGGTTGCTCTCTTGTTCTCAATAATTTACAACTTTTATCTCTATATTATGTCATTAATAATTATTACTTATTTAAATTATCTACTTGTTGCATACATGAGATTTTTGACATGTTGAACATGTTGAACATGTTGAGAATTCTCACGATTAGGAGTTTCGGAGACTTAAACATTACCACCTAATGGCGAACATTGTTAATCTAAAATTGATCACACTAAGCCAGCCTTCGAAATAACAGTAGAAGACGCTCGTAAACCGGTAGTGGTTTGTTCCATTTAAAAATCGAACATCAATGAATTCTTAGAGTTTTTAGTTATTACCTACATATTTATCTAACAATTGACTGTTGCTGTCAAAATTTCAAAATTACCTAGAATAAAAATTATATGGACAAAGTACTTAAAATTTTCTTTGATCTTCTAGTTATCCGCACAACTTTCTTAAATTTTTCTTTCATAAGAACCTTCTTCCGATAAATATGACGACACGACAAAAAAAGAATAAGCGAATTCGGTTTAGCCGTTTAGGCGTGATGCGATGACCACAGAAAATAATATTATGTAACTCTCCATTTTTATAATATAGAAGATTATTTAATAAACTTTTCGTCTTGTTTAAATTATGTGAGATATAAATTTTTCAAATAAATGATTGAATCTCAATAAAATTGCGTTTAAGATAAATCAACGTTTTTTTTTTTTTATTTCATTCTCATTCGTATAGAAAATTTTCAGTTACTATCTGTATCTATTAGGCGTTATTTGGTAAATTTAATTACCTACCATTATGCAATATCAAAATGTAGGCAAATGTCATTGCGCAAGAGATGGCAACACGTGGAATAAAGGGGTTGAATAACTTTTGTATAGGTACCTAACTCTTAACATACGTCCGTTAAGGTCAAGCATAAACCCTTAATTAGGCGCATAAAGAAAATCACACAAATGGTCGCATGGGGTCAATAATGACCCCAAATTGTAGGAATTATTTTTATTATATGCTTAATTAATATGTAAATAAAACTATGTCATTATTAAAATGCTTTATTTATATAATAATATTTTCAAGAAACAACATGAATTAATATATATTAAGAGATAAAACAAAATAAAGTAAACTAACTAGCAAAAAGTAACATTTTGTACTCATGGAGACATAAATATTAAAAATTTAAATACATTTAGAAACTCTAAAAATAAAATATATCACAATGCTTCCAAAATATGTGTGAGTGGTCATTGCACACAAAATTTGCGCATTTTTTACACCTTGTTGCCACTTTGCCGCAGTTTTTCCGAAGTTACGTAACTACTCGCATGGGGTCACTGCGCAAGAGAGCAGAGAGGCCTCCTTTCACTCCCGTGACTTGATTGCTACTAAAATGCAAACTTTGATACGAGCTAGGAAGCTAGCGGGGGCATGGGGAAATTAGGAACACAGGAAGTACTTTTTTTTTTAACACAAAGGTGCGTTGACCCCATGCGCCTAATTAAGGGTTAAAAATAATTTATTTCACGGACACCAAAGATTTACAACCTCTCCCCAAAATCAAAATAATAAACAACATATTATTAACTAATTAACTGCCGTGTACACTCCGCCAAGTTATCTTTCCTACCCCGCTTGGCGCAGCACTCGACTTCTGGTTATAATATTATTATTATTAAGATCTGAAATAATTACTATAGCCTCATACATATTAGAGTACCTACCTTCCTACCTTCGCCGTGGTAGCATTATCTCTGTGGCGAATGTGTTTACCTCACAGCGCGGCGCAACCTAATCCGTTCTGAGACGGTAAGTATGGGTGGGCTCGGAATAATTGGATGAGTTGAAGATGGTGCAATCTTAATTGCATCATCTCTAATCTTCTTAAACGTTTCAGCAAATTGATGAAATCTCCCACTTTAGTTTAATTTCTCCTTGTTTTTATGCAGATCTAATGATACTATGATCGAGTTAAAAAAAAAACAACAATCATCAGAGAGATTCAAGTGCTTGTCAAAAATGGACGTAATAGGAAGATGTGAGATTTCCGAATTCTGAATACCAAAGCTCAAATTCAAAAGGAGAATCGGTACCTTATTTTGTAATGATTTATTTTCTATCAAATTATAGTTAAGTCCTTTTAAATCATACAAAACCTTTATGTTTCTGCCTAAATTAAGTAAATCGTGTTTGATCAATCTTCAATTTTAATAATTGTGTATACTTAAAAAGTATTTTTTTGAATATTTTCTTCAACGCGTCATTATATTTCTCATAAATTTTGCTGTCGGCGCATCATGGTAGCCCTCATGTATATTCGCTTTATTTGTTTAAATTTCCCATTGGAAAAATGATAAAACAAAATACAATGGACAAAAAAATGAAGGGAGCACATAATTGGACGGGGATAAGAAACTTGAAAACAGTGTATTTACTACAGAAAGCGTTGTTGTACAGTAAACACTCGAAATCACTGTCAGTTGACATAAAATCCAACATGACGGGCTTAAATCTACAGAGCTCACAATCGATCGATATGGGTTAATCTGGCTCGACAACGACGGCTTGATCGCATAATTTTCTACCGCTGAGCTAGTTTTTCTACTAATCAGAACCCCTATTCTGTAGCAAGTGTAGGGTAGTCACTTGATTAGGCGATACATTTTGTATGAAAAACGTCTATATGCGATTCTCGCATTCGATACGTATAGACGTTTTTCATACAAAATGTATCGCCTAATAGTCACTTTTTTCAAGTGACTACCCTACACTTGCTACAGAATAGGGGTACAGAGTTTATAAATAAAGTAGCCTATATTTAGCTCTAATGGATGCAGGCTACCTTCTTAAGTTGAAACAATGGAAACCGCCAATATTAAAATATCTGAAGCGCAAGTTGCATATCTCTGCAGTGAACGAGGATTACTTATTCTTCTGGCTGCGGTGAAGGAAAATATAATTACCGACTCTAAGACTTAAATTAGCGAAATTCTCACAGGTGTGCATGCAAGATGGAATTATCATGCAGGCGTCTCGAAGAGGAAGAACGTCTCCTTATTCTTGTTGTTCTCACGCTCGAATACCTGAAGATACTGAATATTATATTATGTATAAGTGAAAATACCTGCAGTATTGTTTCAGAGATTCCTCAAAACTATTTTGTATACCTAATAGTAGTGTAAAAATGTCAAAGAAGCTAATACATATATAATGTACGTTAGAGTAGGTACCTAAAAGAGAAAAAAAATATTGTTGCCTATTAGGATGGTGGAAAATACGTCAAGTTGATAATATCGATTCGGTATAGTCCGAAAAATTTGCGATTGATAAATACAAGAAAAACAAAAGAAGAATTATTCAAATCGGACTTAATCTACCCATCCCGCAAGTCGCCTAAAATTTGAAAAAAGTAGATAAAGTATTTTATTACTAGAGGTTACTCGTTTGTCTGAGCAATTGTGCAATAGTATTTATAATTAATTGTAAGCGGCTTATGTTCTTGTCTTTTTCACAAGTAGTATTGTAAGAATTTATTGTAAAGGAATCTTCATTCAAATTTCCTGTAAGTATTAGTTCATTTTTCTACTAACAGGGCGTTAGTTTTATTTACTTTATAATCTCTCGTTCGCAGGGTGGTTTCCAACCACCACAATGCCAACAACTAACTGATGATGTATCTGTTCTGCGTACGTGTATGCTTGTCCGTCGATATACCTAATGACCCAAACAATGTTTTTTGACAAGCGTTAACTACTCTATAATGTGTCTGAAAAATTCAATTCTATCTCCCTTTAAACCCTACTCAGGGACATAGGAAGGCAAAAAGAGTTCTCCATTGTGCTCGATCTTGCGCAATATTCACGACCTCCTCCCACGCCAATGTCCAAATTTCTGGGTGTCTAATCTAACTGATTCTTCATAATTGAATAAACATTACTTCATAATTGACCTTGTCCATCCATCGGTCGTGTCTTAATTCAAACCTACCCCACCATAAATTCCATAGATTTTGTTAATTTTTTTAAACTACATACATTTTTCACCTCACAGCCCGAAATTTGCAATCTTGTATAAGTCTGTGTTTACATGAAATTTAAAATTATTTATAACTGTAGTTTATCTATAAATTTTTGTTAATCTGAGTCGTTAGTGGAAGCGCACCGCTCAAGTACGAAGGGGTACATTCCTTCTTCTTACTGAGGAATCCTTACATCATTATCAAACAAGCAGTATCTTGTTAGCCAGGAAATGCAAGAAGGGAAGGTAGAGATGGGTATAATTGCATCTTTCACCCTGCACTGCATTGCACTAATACGTAAGAACCTGCATCGCAATACCCGCGAAAGGTTTTAAGTAATATGCAGGCTCTACCGATACAAATGTATCAAATTTTATTTTCTTTTAAATCAAGATGTCAAGTTGGCATAATATGATATTTTATTGAATCTGAGGTTTTAAACTCGGTCAATGAGACCGTTTGAATGATCAAATGTATTTTCAAATTCCCCTGCTTTATTGATTCATTTGATATCCCTGATCAATCAAGAGTTTTGGGTGATTATCTTTATGTGAAGATTTAAGAGTAACATTATCTAGATTTATTCGCTATTTATTTATTGTGCTGTTGTCCGTTTTGCAGAAAATGTGTAACTTTCTTTGCTTCTCCAAAGTTAGTCTGTTTGCAAGGATATGCATTCTGTCGTGTCAGACATAAAGTTTCCTGCTTCTATGGGTCCTTTATTAGTACTGTAAAATATTAATACATTGCTGGCAAAATTATTCACTGAAATATTTGATAATCTCAGCGTGTAGTCTATTGTTTTCTATGGTACTAATTATTTATTTCATATATTTTTCCAACAAGATTAAGTTGGATACCTCTAGCTTGACACTTGACACATGTAAAGATATGCATTTTTATAAAACCTTTCAATAGTTGACTTAGGCTATCCGCAGTTTGTAAAAAAACAAAATAAATTCTCCTACGTATTGATTTTTTTCACATCAATAGTTTGCGACATTCAGACAGTATTGAAATATTTATCTTTAAGTCCATCAACGAATCACTAACACTGAATGCGTCTCCTAACACTCTGCATTATCTTTAATTCTGACCGTTTAGAACGGCGTGTATTCAGCAGTTTTTGACTGGTGTTGTAGTACACCAGTCAAAAACTGCTGTAGCGCATACTGTCGGGTTCTCTTACATTCCACCCCCACCCTAATCACATTAATGAGATATCTTCTTCCACAATTATTTTTATATTATTCTTTTTATCAAATATCCTTCTTCAGAATTATTTAATCGCGAATCTTAACTTGACTTTTAATTTTTTAAGAGTTTTATAAATGCGCGGAGAATAGCCCAACTACTCGGTAGACAAAATCCTAGGTTAAACGCTGCATTATACACATCAGTGATTTTGATTTGACATAAACAATGCGCAGTGAATTTTCACTACTCATTTGTGCAGAAAAAAACACACTTTAATGAAGTCAATTTCTTTTTTTGGAGGGTTTGTGTATTTACGTAGTGAAAGTTCATTATTTTGAATTAAATAACACACAGTTGAACTTTTACAAAATTTATATTGAATCTCGAGCGCTTTCGTCCAACTCACGCAGACATTGTCAATAGACTCAAGACTCAATATCTGCGTGAATTGGACGAAAGCGCTCGAGACTCAATATAAATTTTGTGAAAGTGTAACTGTGTTTATTGAATTCATAAGAAGTCTTTTTCTTTCGAGCATTGGGTGACATGCTTAAATAATGTCAGTGAACTAGCGGTAAGAACCGATGACAGGAAGGAAGCTTTGGTCAAAAATTTCTTTTCTGATCGATTGACTGTTTACTCAAGTATTTGCGCATTCAGATATAGGTATATCTTAAGGATCTTACCGAACTCGGTAGCTAGAGGCACAGGCTACGACTTCAGATCAAGAGATCCCGGATTCGATTCCCGGTCGGGTCAGAAATTTTCAATGTGTTTTTTTTCACTTGAAATTTCTACTCGGGGCTGGGATCCTGTCTCAGATTGGACGGGACCGGTTGACTGGTAGAGAATGCTTCAAGCATCAAGTTCCGCCGGCTATACTGACACCTATGTATAGAAGAGTTTTATTTATTTATTTAAGGATTTAGAAAGAAATCATAGAATACCTATAATGGTAGGTACCTACATACTTTATTGAGTGAGACCTGGGTGGATATGCACTCAGAAAACCACGCCATTTAGGACTCTAATTAGGTTTATAGAAATGTATTTTTCCTCCTATGAGGATTTCAAACATAAAACAATGGACGAAAAGAAGAGTTTTACCATAGATGCATTCATACTGACTTTTCTAAGTCATTTTGTGAATTTAGCCATATTTTTGAGAAATTCATACTCACCAATTCTATCCGATCCAAAATGACTGAAATCTTAATACGGCGGCAGTTCACTACTTCCTTTTAGACGTTTTCCCCTCACTGTCGGCTCCTGGTGGGGAGAACGAGCTCCTCGTCTTAGTAAACCCTCCATCGTAATATTCCTGAAGCATGAAAACATCTGCCGAGTATTATGTTACACCAGTATTTTTTTTATAACCATTAAATTAATTTTAAGCTAATTCTATTTTTTTTCGCTCGAATTACCATAGACCATAGCGGTTTTAAATATTTTTTTCTATCTCTTTAAAGATCATAATTATTAGATTTTTTAAATTTTTAACTTATACCAGGTTTAATTAATTGAAAATTTTAACGTTAGTAAGTCAAGCTGGTAGACTATTATAGAAAAAAAAAACATATTTTTTTTTACTGTTAGAATAATTTTCAAATGAGGATGTCCAACTTTTATTAATACTTACGTAAATCAATATTTTCTATACCATAAAATATGTTGGTATAACTGACGGAGATAAATGCCCTAATTTCTAACCTTCAATAATTGTAGATACCGTTAAAAGATGAGCTCTCAAAATTTTCAAACGATTTGAGTAAAAGAGGTTGGGAGACCCCAAAAACCTACTACTACGTATTGTTTGATATAAGTTTCCCATACGGAGGCAATTTTTTTCCAATTTATTTCAAATATGACTCTTTATGCCACTGGCACTGGTGCAAATTCAATACAGGCAGGCATGAGATGGTTGGTAGTCCAGTGGCTTTCATGCGCACAGCGTATAGGAGGTCGTAGGTTCGAATTCCGGCCGTGCCGACCATTTCCGCTTTCACGACACAAGCCTTTGCTTAGTGTGAAAGATGTCAAAAGTGTATTTGTGTTCACTTCGAGTGAGTACCTACAGATTCATTAAAAAAAAAAGATGGTAGGAAGCAGAAATGTATCGAAAGGCCGAACGCATTACTCTTTGGCCCTTCTTTGGTTACAGCTAAACTAAGCAAACTTCATATATTTAGGGCTGTTTTTGCTATCTAGCAGTTTGGTTCCCTATCTAATCTGATAAAATACAAATGGAAATACAAAATATAGTTGTCTATATGAAAGGCTGAACTGGAACCTTCATGCATGTCGTGGGAAATCAGTCAGCAATATTAGTATTGAAATCACCCGTACAGAAAATTATTTTCTTATCCAAACAAGTACTGGCCTATCTTGTACAGTTTGAATTATTTCCTTATCAATAGAAAATATTGTGAAAGATTATCCGTTTCATACATTCGTAGGTTGGTAGGTACGTCTGCTACAAAATTTGGTGTATATCTGGAAAGTTTTGGGGCACTGCTATTGTTGAAGAATGGATATTTAGGGTTATATGTTTTTAACAAATAAATATTTATTTATTACTAGCTTTCCTGACATACGTTGTCCCGTAGTCCTTACTATGAATATTGATTTCAAATCTGTAATTATTTCAAAGATACGTTTGAATGTTAAAATGTTAAAAAAATATTTTCTGAAAGCTCGAAAAAATACATAAAAAATCTGCGTGGGTACCAATATTTTTAATGTCAATGGTTGTCAGGTAAATAAAAATTGTGTAGTTATGAAATTTTTCACATATGGCGTTGTTGTTAGTAAGTTCGTTCCATGCTCACATTATATTTCATAATATTTCTATCCATTTTTTTTTTCTTATTTTTAATAGTTATTCTCTTATCCGGAGCGGAGAAGAATCTAATAAACTAAACACTTTTTTTTTTTTTTTTTTTCTCTTTAGAGGAGGGGAAAATCCTCTTTGGACGTTGTGCCGGACTCCTGCACGCAGGCAGACCTACCGACTAAAAACCCCTCCTCCTCATCCACACTGCAGCGGAACTATCCGTGGATATTGCTTCGCGTACAGTGCTGGTCATTTATAAGCCTGTTTTTTTTTCGGGCCCTTTCATCACTCTCTTTTGGGTCATTATATTACTAACAAGTTGGTTTCCGGCTTCCCAACTCTCTCTTCCTTCCAGCATGACCTTAATAAGGTCATCTGGTTGGACCTGTCTGTTCATCGATTGCCACGCTGCCTGTCTTTCACATTCCCACCTATCACACTCAAAGATGGTGTGCTCGGCAGTATCCCTCCGTCCGCAGTATACGCACTGATCACTTTGGACCTTCCCTATTCAATGGAGGTATGCTTGAAAGCATCCGTGCTCCGTTAGTATCTGCGTCAGGTGGTATCCGGACTCACCAAACTAAACACCTAAAGATTCTGTTCAGCCGATCTCAAGTTATAAGTGTTCGCACTACCCGACTTTCTTTTATAATATTATACTAAAACATCAGCTAGCCTGGAGAAGAAGACGTTTGTTCTTCAAAAAAATAGGTTGGCTTAGTAAAACGACGGCGGAAAAAAAAAACAAAGTATGAGTATAAAAAAAAAGAAAGTCTGCTGAAATCAAAAAGATTCGTTTGATTCCTGAATTAGATCAACATCGAGGTTGACGTTTAACTTTTAAAATACATACTTATTTTGGTCGCAGGTACACAATGAATAAACACTTGACAACTTTGAAAAGAGAAGATAACCGATACCTCTACGTCTACCTCTTCGAGAACACGAGACAATGTGTTAAAACAATATTGAAATATCCCAAATCTTTCGGGATGACTGTCATTCCGGTCAGTGTAATATCTGCCATGTTGCAGGTCTACCAATATGGAGGTGGGTGGCCTCTTGATAAGCATTCACCATTTTGTGTGTCGTTTTTGATTGTGCACCACTGCCAGCTATTATTATTGCTGACTTCGGACTACACTGCTACCAACTTACAAAATATATTAAAAGTATTCTTTACAGTACGGCCATGACTATTGCTTCTTCGTACGACACAGTCGACTTTTGATATCTGAAGTTTGCACCTAGAAGTTTTTTCTTTAAAAAAAATGGACTTATGGGTTTGGAAGAGAAGATGGGTTTTATTCTAGGAACGTTGCAATATGAAATCCTAATAGGGACTTTTGAAATTTACAATTTTCTTTACCTACTTCAATTTTTTTTACCACATTGTCAGTATACCTTCAAAATGACCGATCCCATACAATTTGATAGCTCTTGATAAATAATTACAAAATAGGTAGGTAGACACTTGCTTGATTTGGAACCAAAATATTCTTGGAAAAGATTGAAGCCCGCAACTTTTTTTAAATGTTGAGACCTAGGTAGGTACATAACCAAATAGTCGTAAATATTGAGTGAGATTCTTGCGTTTTATTGAGTAGAAATTACACTTTTTTGACTTTCATTAGCTAAAGCAATTCGGGATTACCATACTTTCACACATATTGTTCCCAGAAAAGTTATCACGATGAATGCTCCGAAATTGTGGGAATCCACTGTTGGGTTGAATCGAACATCGAACATATCGATTCCGTCCAGGTAAGGAGTAATAGAAATAGGTGAGGATGTATGAGATATGTTTTGTCGGTGGAAGAAGCGAAAATAATATAATGTTTGGATAGAAAAGAGTGAAGGTCTCTGTCTTACCCTTACCGCACACGGAGTGATAGTTTTAAAAAAAAAACATCTTGTGGGGTCGTTTCTTGATAATTTGCCGCTTCAGTTTTGCTTTGCAGGTAAGGAGTAATAGAAATAGGTGAGGATGTATGAGATATGTTTTGTCGGTGGAAGAAGCGAAAATAATATAATGTTTGGATAGAAAAGAGTGAAGGTCTCTGTCTTACCCTTACCGCACACGGAGTGATAGGTTAAAAAAAAAAACATCTTGTGGGGTCGTTTCTTGATAATTTGCCGCTTCAGTTTTGCTTTGCAGGTAAGGAGTAATATAAATAGGTGAGGATGTATGAGATATGTTTTGTCGGTGGAAGAAGCGAAAATAATATAATGTTTGGATAGAAAAGAGTGAAGGTCTCTGTCTTACCCTTACCGCACACGGAGTGATAGGTTAAAAAAAAAAACATCTTGTGGGGTCGTTTCTTGATAATTTGCCGCTTCAGTTTTGCTTTACTTTCAATTTTATCTGAAAGTTTGGTTTAATTCCATTTTTTTCCATTTTATACTCTATTTATTACGAAGCGTTCATTTTTTATAGGTATTGTTGTGTGCATTTAAGCTTTTAACACTACTTAATGAGTTGACTTTATTGAATTTGATTCAAAAGCTTTACTTCTTCTAATTTTTTTTTTATTCATATTAACGTCACTTTTTAGACGCAATTGATATTCATTTCTCGCTAGGCAACGTAGAGTACCAAATAAGTATTGTCTATCTCCTTGGACTGAACTCTCATCAGGTCAACGAACTTATATTCCAAAGTGTCCAGTTGAACATGATCCTAATATAGTCATATATTTTAGTGTTTGTTAAATTTAATTTTGTTTCATTGTCCGTTTTTTTTTCTTTTCTTATGAATGTATGATTTTTGTGATTTAATAGGACCATAACATCCAGTTGGATGAGCCGCCAAAAAAAAAGGTCACTTTTTTTCGTAGAACGTCGTTCATTTGTTTCACGTTCTGTATGTTCATTGGAGGGGTAGCGATTGTCGTACGTAGAATATTCACGAAGAAAAACTTAGTTTATAGCCTGCTCACGGAGTAAGCACGAGTGTACACTGTACAGTGTGGTCAGTATCGCGTGCTCTGTCTACATAGCAATAAATAAACATTATACTTTGTTTAATTCAATGAATAGGACCGTTTTTCGGTAGTCACTTCCGACATGGCCGCGGTTATATTTTATACGCTTATAAACTCGGGACTTAGGTAAGGAATAAAGCCGGCCGAGTCACGAACTCGAGTTCAGAAGGTCCGCATGCACCAAACAACTTGTATCCTTATCATAACAACTACTGTTTGTCCTCACGCCAGGGCTGGACTTGGAGTTTTCTTCCCGTAATTTAACAACATTTTTTCCTCGATATAAGTAATGAAGTAGGTACCTATAGGTATAAAAATATGTAACAACTAATAACTCTAACGATTCATTACTGGATTTTCGATTTTTAAAAGGAACAAACCACTACGGGCTTACGACCGTCTTCTACTGTTATTTCGAAGGCTGGCTTAGTGCGATCACTTTACGTTAACAACGTTCACCATTAGGTGGTAAGTTCACCATCAAGTCTTCGAAACTTCTAATCATGGAAATTCTCGACATGTTCAACACGTCGAAAATTCCCATGTACCTATACAACAAGTAGATATTTAATAATTAATGAAATATAGAGATAAAAGTTGGAAATTATCGAGAACAAGAGAGCAACCAAATTTAAAAACTGCGACTGCTGTCATGTATTTGGCGTCAGGATATGAATATAATATCCATTTTTGTTAATGTCTCATCTTTATTGCCTATTGGTTTTGTTGGAGCACAACGTTCTAATTATGTCTAGATTCTTGTGACCATTTTTTTTTGAATATTATTAATATTTTTTTTTTTTTTTTTTTATTAATTAAAAAATATATACAAGTACAAAACATATAGGTACATTAACAAATATATCAAATGAAAAAGTCAATTTTATATGCCCCATTTGAAGTTAGAAACTTGTGTATGGGGCAGATATTTTGTGTGTTTCCTGGTCTCCTCCAAAAGAATTTCCATGGCACACTGTAATCCACCTTGCTCCGCCAGTCGTCCACCCCCAGCAGTCCGAGGTCTCTCTCCGCACCATCCAGCCATCATCCCCATCGGGGTCTTCCTATGCTCCCCCTGGAAGGAGTCCAGCGGGTCTCCCACCCATAGAAAACTTCCTTAAGTACGAACGGTTCGCTCGGTCTTTGAACATGGCCGAGCCAGCGAAGTTGGCGAACCTCCATGTCTTTGGTGGTTTTCCCATTAAAAATGTTCTATTTTTTCCATATAAGAAGGCACACACTAAGAATTTTAAGAGCATTATTACAAATCATTGGTCGACAATAGCTTCTTTATTATTTCACAACGTTCTAATTATGTTTAGATTCTTGTGACCTTTTCAGGACTAGATCTTAAAGAAAAAATAACAACTAATGACTCTAACAATTCATTACTAATGTTCGATTTTTAAATGGAACAAACCACTACGGGCTTACGACCGTCTTCTACTGTTATTTCGAAGGCTGGCTTAGTGTGATCCTAATGGCGAACGTTGTTAACGTAAAGTGATCACACTAAGCCAGCCTTCGAAATAACAGTAGAAGACGGTCGTAAGCCCGTAGTGGTTTGTTCCATTTAAAAATCGAACATTAGTAATGAATTGTTAGAGTCATTAGTTGTTATTTTTTCTTTATTATTTGCTTTTCCATATCTCAGCATCTTGACGTAATCGGGATCTTGCTGTACGTACATATCAATCCTCGAGTAAAAGAGGAAGGAAATAATACCTACAGTTTTCTAGAAAATCGGTCCCCCAATTGTAACGCCGCTATACAAAGATAAATCTAATTTTCAAAATTACTAATATTGCACAAGTTTTGAAACATTTTTACTTATTTCATAAATTTCATTACAGTGGGCATCTTGTTTACTGCGGTACCTATCCAAGCTACCCTCGTTGACACTCAACTTCAATATTACACTGTCTCGTTCCCGCTTTCATCATTTTCTTACCGGCAATGAAAGAGATAAAATATAGAATTATTTGTACTTGTCTCAAATAATACTGAGTTCGTAGTGCTATGGCCGCTTTCGGGATAGGTAGACCGTCTTTGGTGAGGTATTCTGATGAAGAATGAGAGGTTGAGAGGGACTCGGTTGGTGAATATCAGAAGAGAACTCCACGCTACGGTGGAAGATATTTTAAAATCACATCAGAAAAATAGCTCAAGTCATCATACCCAATTTTCGAATAGTTCAGCGAACAATGGATCAAGTGTCTTAACCGCAAGGTTGATTGGGTAGCTTACCTCGAAATTAGCTTGAAATCAATACTATACCAAATGATTCGAAGGTCATAGAAGTAGCCACAATATAGGTGCGTACCTATTTAGCATTTGTGTGACAGTTCTAAATAGATTATGTATCTGTGTATTGTATAATATGTACCTACACTAATACCTTGTATACAACGGGTGTTGACCGCTGACGATACCTTTGTCAAAATTTACATTTTAATTCTTGTATGGGAATGTCTGATAATAGACTAAACAGAATTTATGTACCTACATTGAAGGATAAAATGCTGACATTGTTCGATGGGTAATTTCTAATAGAAAAAAAGGATAGACTTTGTGTTGAAATACGATTTATTGAACGTTTTAATTTTAATGGGAAACGGGATAGGAGAAAAAAAGGTTTCAATTGTTTTTTTTAGCACTCAACCAAACAGCTCAATTTCGATCTAGCTTAGATAAACCTATCCTATATGGCGTCCACTCAGAAGATGCTAAATTTTCAGCTTGAAATAGGTATTGTTTTTTTTTTTTTAATTGTTCAGATTTTATAAATGCCTATCGCCATAAGTAATAAATTCACTCTTTTTTCTTAGGCACTACAAAATCCGCACGTTATTAAGGCAACTTATTGTGTACCTTAGTGTCTAGCTTTCTATCGAGCCTGGACATCCTTAGAACGTGCAAAGTTTACGAAACAGTTTGACGAAAAAGTCGCGTAATCCTTTTATAATAATATTATGCAATAAAAGTCTGGATATCGCCAAAGTCGGCTGTCAATTGCGCCCAGTCCTTCAAAATTTCAAGGACCATGCGCCTCACAGTTCATAAATTATCATAAACATCGCTCAATTTGTTTCGAAAGAACGCAACAGAGAATGAGAAAGTTATTCCTTCTAAGATACTCAGACTGTCATTTGTTTTTTCAATCTCGTGATCAAACTTCTCAGTTTCTATTCGTAATATTTTGATAACTTTATCTACATTACTATATATGGTTCTAAACCAGCCGCTAATGCGAGGGTCATAAGCCCCAATGATGGTTCCAAATCCAACTAGTAATTTTCAATATTGGCTTCAAAATTTGAAAAAAAAAATATCATCATTCTCAGTTCCTGATTAGATTCCCAACTAAATTATAATATGATTTAGTGAACCGGTCTATTTAGGCACATTACTTCAATGAAAATATTAAGAAAAAATAATAATTATTTTTTCTTAATATTTTCATTGAAGTAATGTGCCTACAAAATAGACCGGTTGACTGGTGCTAATGTAATAAAATACTACTGCCGCGGTGTAAGCATGACCATGTATGATAATAACTTGTATAGATTGGGTAGTAAGTGCAAACATTACATGGTTTTATGACTCTGACATCTAACAGTGATCTTCATTGTCCAATGAAAACAATATAGATAAATCCATTTGTGTTTCAGTATGGATTTTAAAACTGTAGACTAAAAAAGAAAACTAAATAATAATTTAAGCCATTATCATTTCCTGAAGTGTGTCAAGATTCCACCTGGCTGGAAATAATAATAATAATATGAAGAAGAAGAGAATTTAAATCCAAACCTGCTTACTTTGTACAAGCTATTTTCCATACCAAAGGAGACGAGGCGGAGGACTATGCCAGAGCGAAAACAATCAACTTTCTTCGGATAAATCAGAAAATTTCAACAAAGATGTATCTGTAAAAACATGATTAGGAATTGGTGATGACAAATGATTGTTTTCAAACAAAATTACATCGAAAATATTTTGAAAGTCCCACCTTACATTCTCCCTAACTTTCATAAATATCTCGACGCAAAATTCTGATTAAGTGTTAACGGGTTTGAGGTCTAAACGGGTTAAAGAATTGATGCTTTTCCACTTGAAGAATTTCTTTCCACGGTTGAAATCTTGTTCCAAATTCAAAAGGACAATTTGAAATAGAGAAATTGCATTAAGAATTAAATTCGTCCGGACTGAGTAGATACCTACCTACCTTTCAAACATTGTGTTGCAGAAAAAAAATAATGATGGCAGATACCTTATTTTATTACAGAATCTAAAACCTTCGAATTTCGCACCACAAAAAGAAAAAAAAAGGGAAATAATAGTATGTAGATAGGACAAAAAGTATCAAAATTTCTTGCTGGAGTTCTGGAGTAGGTACCTAATGTTGAAACTCCGCCATTCAAGATTATGGCGGAGTATGGATGGCATCAGGAATTATGCCGTGTTTAAAAACCAATATTAGTTCACTATAAATATTTTTTTGAATTATAATTATTGTCTATGGATCGAGCATGCGCCTTATTGGTTGATGCTGATAAGCGGACAGCCAATCGGAGAAGACAAATTCAAACGAGCTCCATGTTCCAAGCAAGTTCCAAGTAACATAGTCGCCGGAAACTGCCGAACCAACCCGAAGTGTAACGAAGACGACTGTATGATTGCATTGGTGTTCAATGATAATATTTTTTGATGCTATTATTTGTATTAATTATAATAAATTCGGGGGAAATGCTTAATATTTTTAATAAAAATAAACTTGTTTTATTATTTATTATTTGGATAAAAAAAACGTTTATCATAAAAATATCATCAGATATCTTTTTAGACGCATACAATTAGGTGTGAACTAAGATTAGGAACGTTTTGACAGATAAACTCACTAAAATTGACTTAAATACGAAATTCGAATACCAAAATGAACTAATTTCAAACTATAGTCTAATTAGGAACAAATTGGAACGTTCTAAAATTTCTCGAATACCAATCCGGCTAATTAAAATTGGAACGTTCTTATTTTAGTTTAGTGCGTACTTAATTTGAATTGGAATAGGGGGTAATGAAATGACGAACACAATACATAATTATTGTAGGTACTTTGGATAGCAAGAATAAAATATTCAAGAAACTTTTCGTCTATTTGTGCAGAAAATTCTTGCCATTGACGAAATTCATACATCTCAGACGAGGAAATCATGAGGC
Source organism: Mystacides longicornis (assembly GCA_963576905.1). NCBI lineage: Eukaryota > Metazoa > Arthropoda > Insecta > Trichoptera > Leptoceridae > Mystacides > Mystacides longicornis. The sequence goes on along the minus strand of OY756433.1, from coordinate 1,977,677 downwards.
TTACAGAAAGACTTAAAGAAAAAGATTGATGTTAAAGACATACCAGTGGATGGATTTTCAATCCCAGAAGAAGGGGAATTATTCCCATCATGACAAAAATGTCCTTAATTCGATGATTCGACGGAACAATCATTGAACGCTTATTCGGCATCCCTATTGTATATCAATTTGCTAGCAATGATTATAATAATAATCTGAAAGAATAAAATCTTCGTATAATTTATTTTACGCTTGTGATATTATTACTATTTTTCAATAAATAAATAAATAAATAAAATCACATCCGCTGAATAAAGTTTTTCATCGCCTCGCTATTATACCTACATATTTTAATTTAAATAAATAAATAATTTAAGTCATGTTTAATACAGCGGTTTCTTAACGGACCATCTTGTTTATGCTTGTCAGACTTTGTAAGGTGAAGGTCAAGGGCATACAAAAATTGTCACAATTCTAAGCTTTTCAGACCATAGTTGTTTTAAAGTTAAGCCGTTGGTTAAAATTATTGTTTACATTGAGAAGATATCATGTATCAAAAGTCCTAATATTTTAAACAAATCTGTATCCTTATTGTTTGAGGTCTTTTAAGTACTTTTAACGATTGGGTTTAAAGCCATTAAAAGTCATAGCAAATACCAGCTACCATTAATTGAATGTTTTTAAAGTATGAGATTTGCTTAGAGTTTAGTGTGGTCACTATTTTTATTTTACAAATTCATAAAAAAAGGACATGTTTATTTAAGTATTTATGTATCTTCTTTCGTATGCGTTCGTCCTTCGTTTGAGTTATAGCTCCGCTCTCGCATTATGTTTCCCAAAATCATAAAGATGAAGATGTATTGTTTTTAAAAATTCAAGTATATTTTTAAAATTTAAGTACCTCCATAGGAAGTTACAAATGAAAAGATTAACATGACTTAATTATTATTTTTTTTATATTCATACCTGGGCCCCGTTCCACCATCATACTTTGCACATTGCAACATTTCATTATGCGAAAATCGCCTAGCGCGAAATCTTGTTCCATGAAAACAAAATATTCGCTTGGCGGCGGCGTCTAGATTATTAATTGAAAACTCTTTTCAATTATTGTACAGTGGTATCTAGGGTGGTGCGTGTTGAAACATAACGCAAATTTGAGACATCAAAATAGTGTTTTCAATTGATTCGCAAAGTCGTAAGTAATATTTTTTTTAATGAATAGTGTCTATGGTGAAACAAAACTGTTTGTCCTCTGGAACAAAAACGATGACTGTAAGAGGCAGGAAATCGTAAATCAAATCGGGTTGACCACCTCACGTCCTTAAATCTAAACTGGTCAGAAAAAGGCACAATGAGCCTCGGACGCCTTCGAGCGCAATGGAGAGCTCTTGATGCCTCCCTATGCTTCCGAGTGGGGCCTAAGCCCCCCGCATTGTATGTTGGTTTGGGATAATTTATTTATTTATTTCTATAGCAGCCAAAATTGTGTCTCCTTCGGTTGTCATCGCACTCCTTTGTACTGTGTAATGATTGACGTGAACGCTGGTCAGAAACTTATGCATCCTGCCCAGCGTTCGATTTCCTTGATAATTCATCATGAAGTTACATTATTTCCTAAACTGTGATATTTTTTTTTTTTGTATATAGACTACCTGACTAAATGCTGGTCGTAGCTCTTTACACTGCAACCAGCATTGCTCTTGTATGATGTTCTTTGGACTGTTCTCTGCCACTATAAACTATTATTTTTTTCTCCATGTATATTTTCTGTGCCTGTGCTATTTCTTTTTTTGTCTTGTTTTCTGATTTTTTTATTGTTATAATAAATAATGTTCAAATGACGATTCCAAGTGTCCGAATGGACCTAAGGATGATAAAATACAATAAACAAATAAACAATATATGTACCTATGCCAATTTGAAAGCCTAGTACTTCCAACAAACTAAATCTCCGTTTACGCTCCACTCAGGCATATAGGGAGGCAACAAGAGTTAGTCTCTATGGGCCTGATCATGTGCAATTTTTATGTCCTTAGAAAAGAAATTTCTATACATATGTAAAAAAATTAGAATAATATCACAAACGGTTCGAGAGTTTACGTAGAAATAAGTCAATTATTTTAAATTGTTAGTTTTGTCTGCCTCACTTTATTTTCAAAAAGGTAGTAGGTAGTAAATTTTTTTGCTTTTGGTATAGAATTTCTATAAAGGTAGACAACGTGTTTATCTTAGCATTTTTGGGTTTCCTCGAGAAAAAAACCCTCAAACCTCCAAAAAAATTAAGATTTATCTCTTCCTAAAAAACCTCCTAGGCTCTGAAGATGATAATAATAATATAATATATAGAGAGCGGGTGTGCGTGCCTAAAACAAATTTCCAATATTTCAAATCCGTAAGGCACTTTTACTATTTTTTATTATCATATTGTCCTCTTTCCGTATTTTTATAGGATTTATTGTATTGGTTCTATTATCTGGTCGGAACATGTTGAGGTTTGAGAATGTTGGATGTGGTGTTTTGTGGGATACCAGCTAACCGCACTCCCAAACACTTCAGGATTGACCATCTTCAAAAATAATAAAATGAATATATTTATTATCCTAGCGCCATCTACTGATCGACAGTTTTTAATTATTATATATGTAACTATTTTTCCCGACAGACGATGCCCTTAATATGAATATTGATTTCGAATTTGTAATTTATACAAACGTTAAAATAATAATCGTTTAATTATTGTTAAAAAGACCACCTAAGTATGTCTGAAAGCTCGAAAAAAAATCCATAAAAAATCTCCGTACCAATATTATTAATGTCAACTGTTGTCAGGTAAACAATAATTTTGTTGTCATAGAATTTTTCATAGATGACGTTGGCGTCACAGGAGATCTGTTCCGTACTAACATCAATATTATTATATTTTATATTATTTCTCATGCATTTCTCAACTTTTTAATAGTACTTAACTCTATTATCCGAAGCGGAGAATAATCCAATAAATCAAACACCGAAAGAATCTGTTCAGCCGATCTCGAGTTATGAGTGTTCGCACTAACCCGACTTTCTTTAATATTACCTATAAGTTTTCCTAAATAGTGTTTTCACCACTTTTCAACAGATTTCGATGCATTAAATTTATTGAGAATATAATAACTACCTACAGTGATATAAAAGTGTTTCATACATACCTGATGCAGCCTCCTCCAAAAAACGCCTCCAATCCTTTCTGTCTCCGGCTTCCACCTCCAGTTCCTTTGCCCAAGAGCCCTGCATTCTGCTATGCTGACGTTTCCATGTACACGTATTACAAAGGTTTTATAATATCCGGTTAGGTTAGGTCTAAAATATACCTAGATATTATTTTGCCTGTGTTCCTTAATTTTATTATCATAGATAAAATATTTTGTAGTTTCAGTGAATTCATAAGGACATTCTTAGAATATAAAAGCTAAAACGCAGAGAAATAATAAGGGTGATTATTTTCAAAATATAGGTAGGTACGTTACATTCGTTTAAGTGTGTTTGGATAGAATAGCATGGAGGTCCGTTTTCGATGATGGGTAATATATGGGTGAGTTGGACGAAAGCGATCGATATTTAATTAAATTATGTAGCTGTGTTTTCATTAAATCCGTCATAATGAATTTTCACAATCTGCATTAACTACTATACCTAACTATTAATTTACTATATTATATGTTTTTTTTATTTAAATACCGTTTATGATAGAAATCTGTTCTAAGGACCAGGATGAACCCCATCCCTTGTAGGGTAAACAATAAAATACAAGGCCTATCCTAGACACGGGTGTGACAATACTCCAACAAATAAGATTTATGTTTTATAGGATGTTCCGATGCGTCCTTTGTCCCACTTTACGGGGCCGCGTTATTTTGCCAGGATAATACATAGGTATTATTTTTCGGAGCATTCTTCACAGACTTTTAAAATGTCAGAAAAATAAAAGAACCTATACCTTAAAAAAATGGTGCTTCAGAATCTTTGGCTTGCTGTTAACTTGGAGTGAGATTCGTCAGAAGTCACGAATTATCTTGCTTGAGATCGCTTGCTTTTCCTGATAAAATGTTCTGCCTACATCTTATACCTACTTATTTTTCTTTTTGGCAATTTAATAAGACATTGTTCTTGGCTATTCTTATATCATGGACTATTATTCTTCGTCTTTTACTTTTCTTAGGACTACGTCCTTTCTTCTCTCGGATCTTCCAAGCGGATGTCCAGCTATACCTCCACCTGTTGAGCAGCGTTCTGGCTGTTGATATAGAATCAGCTACCTATATCTAATATTCTTATTAGCCTTTCAGTATTTCTAGAAACGCCCTCTTGCACTACGCATCGCATACCATCTTTTACATCGCATGTTCTCCTAATACCTGAATTCCTTACCATGTCCCGGAGTGTTGTTCCTGGAATGGGGCGGAGAATCTTCAGCTCTGTTTGGCGTAGGAGGCTCTTCGTCCTTGCTGCTGTATCGGCTCTTGACTCTGTCTTATAAATTTTCACTGAACTCGCCTTGAGCATGTGTTGGTTTCTCCATACATTAGCTTTCAGGCACCCAGATGATAATAATTTGTCTGACTTTTGACCTCTTCATAAAGGTCGCTACAGCTAGATACTAGCCTAGCAATATCTATTCGAAATTGCATTTTTTATATCCAGATTTCAAGATTATTGCAAATACTTAAATATTTTTTTTTATGACAAAGGTACAATATTTTAGCCCAGGGACTGTATAACCACTATTTCGACTACATTTTGTTGTTTCGTGGTATTAAACATAGATGTGCCCACTTACCTATCTGTTGGTACCTACATACATAGGCAGCTTCTACAGCAATCGACTTATTTACTCGGGTATTTTGTAAATAATATGTCAACCTATGTCCACTTATTCCGTATTCAAATACACAATTTTCCTTGTGTGCTTATTTTTATCGTAAATAGCTGCTATTCGTTCCCTAAAAATATTACGAAAGGAATGTACCTACTAGAAAAAATAAATTTTCAATTCCACAGACCATCAAAGGATGACGTCATCTGACTTAAGGCGGGCGGCACAATGGCGGCCGTGGGGCCACACACACACTACACATGCATAAACCATAGTGATGGGTAACAAATCATTTTGCATAGCGACCCGAACTGCCCGAATCAATAGTGATCGGAATCAGTTGTCTGGTTCGCTTTAGTCAGTTTTGTGATACTTTCCAGGAATAAAACACAATTAAATATATATTATTTTTCTTGTAAAATACAGAAATTTAGTACCTATTGTTCATATTAATTATTAATAGATATCTAATAATTACCTACACATTAAAATATGTTATTCCATATTAAGTAATATTATCAATGATTCTTCTCGGTTCATTATAATTGTTTTTTTATAATTTTATTTATCAAAACCATATTTTTTTGTCATCAGAAAATTGATTTTTGTGTCCAATTGTTCCATTTGATGATTCTTTGATTATAACCACTACCTATTATCATAATTCGTATTATGTTAAGCAATGATATTTTGTGAAATGTCAAAATAAAAAGTATATGTTATGGTAAATAGTATAATATTATTATATCATTGCTTTTTTTCTCAAATTTTTCCATTTATTTGTTTATCTCATACTCTAATTGACTCGTAACATAGCACTCCGCTACAGTGAGTCAAATTAACAATTGAAATTATCTCATAAATCCATTGTCAAAATCAAATATTGGTTTTGAAAATTGATATCATTTTGATATTTTATATCATACTAGAGGTCCTCCCCAGCTTCGCACGGGTAGATAGATACTTAAAAATAATTTAGTTTTCAGACAGATCCCTAACTTTTTCAAAATATTTTATAGCATAAATATGTTAATCTGGAATAATTGCATTGCAATGTATCGTGTCACGTCACTTTACCACCGTGACTACTTTGCGCGGTATTTCTACTAAACTTGACACGACTCCCCTCAGCCCTCCCCGGCTCCCATACGCACTCTGCATCGGATAAGTTGAGATGATAAGAGACTATGCTTTTTTTTCCAATACTCACATTTTTAAACTCGTGATAACTTTCGAATGGAATGTCCGAATTGAATAATTCAAAAAGTTATACAAACATATTGAAGCAGACTTGAATATGAACTAATTTATTTTAATAAGGAGTAATACCAAGATACCAATAAAGAGCTTTTTCTAAAGGTGACATTTTATTGGGTTTTTTTAAATAAAAAAACACTTATTGTGGCATAACTATAATAGTTAGACATATGCTGTCGCGATACTTTTTGTAAATAATGATGTCTTCTACAAAATTGTAGAACATTGTTTTATTCTATCATCATTAGTTTTCACAGCGTTCGCGATAAAAAGAATATTTTAGGTAAATTTTTTACACCTTGGGTTACATTATTGAAGTTTTCGTAGGTTACCCACTTTTTTTTGGAAATTAAATATAGCCTATGTTCACTGCCGATATTGTAGCTTCCCAAAAGTGAAAGAATTTTTCAAATCGGTTCAGTAGTTTTGGAGCCTATTCGAAGCAAACAAACAAACAAACAAACAAACAAACAAACAAACAAACAAACAAACAAACAAAAAATCAAATCTTTCCTCTTTATATATTAGTATAGATAACTTCTTGTGCAATAAGCAAAATACAAATTGGAATAAAACTCATTTACTTATATATTTTTCGAAATCGCACAAAATTTTATATCATATCAGATATTTTTTCTATGCATACCTACGTTAAGGTAGTAGGTACCTACACAAAAATAATATTTTGAAAATATCTACGCAGTAAATAGGCATGTAGGTAGGTAAAATAATATATTAACAATAATTTTCATTTAAAGCTAGGTATTATACATCTGACAAAAGTAATTATTACCACGCGCTGTGGGTAGATGGCGTTGTACCGTCTCTCCTTTATAATATTAATAATTATTTTTGTCCAAGTGTATATGCCTGAGCTCATCCTTAAAGATTGAACTTTATATGAAAATATCTGTCTTTATTCATAATTCGTTCCGATAGAAAAATAAAACAATTATTCCCTTTATTTTGTAGGTTTATTTAGATTATTTATCTATGTTTTAACAGCTGTTATTGTCAAGGCTCAAAAAAAATGTGACCAATGTAAAAAAATACTCTTTCGTTGTTACGTTCAATTTAATTTCGATAGGAGGCAGTTTAAAAAGATAACCGTAAGTAAACTATTTTTGGAATAAATAATCAAAAACATATTTATTTATTTATTTATTTATTTATTCAAGTTTTCTACGGCTATAAAGCCTTTTACATTATACAATTTTATTTATGCATACTCCATTAACAACACTTAGGTATGCTATTACAATAAACAAAACAAAAATACATAAAAAATAAACAAATTCTACTCAAAAACCAACGTTGATAATAAAGTAGATGCGATTATTGTTCTGTTAAAATGTACATTGACAATATTGACATTGCTAAAAAGAAAACCAAATTAGTAGGTACCTATATTTTTTGGGAATTTTCTCCAGAAATAGAGAATAGTTTCATAACACCGTATGATAAAAATTATTGTGATCCAAAAACTCTCCGACTTTGCCAAAAAGCCTTTGAAAGAGTGACGTATAATATTACGACCTCTTAACAACTGTTTAAAAAAATTTACTACCTGCTCACTTATATTCTTAAACATTTTTTATGCCATAGCTTTCAAGTTGGTTCTCAACCTTTTGGTCGACTGAAGAAAAACTTTTAACTCAAAGATAAAATGAAATATTTTAGATTTTGTTTTTGATGAAGTCGAAATCATTCACGGTTTTTCACAATCATTAGGGGGTTTTCACAATCTATGTCCAAGAACTAATCATAATGTTTCACAAAATCACACCTTTTAAACAGTAACACGTTTGAAAGAGGAAGATGGTTGACATCCTGTGCTTAGTCAAAGTGAATGCAAATACATCGACTCTTTCACATTTAACTCTACTAAAGGCTAGTGTCGTGACACCCTGGAGTTGAATCCGCGACCTAGCTCCGCACGACAGTACGTAAACCGGCAGGCTACTAACTGATATTGATTTGAGGGGTTAAATAAAACTTTGCAGTATTACGATATTATCGTAAATATCGTAATACTGCAAAGTTTTATTTAACCCCTCAAATCGGTATAATGGCTAAGTATTACAAAGTTTCAAGTAACGTTTTTGAAGAATTAACTGATATTGCTGTCCACTAGCTTTTTATAATTTCCTCAAGAAGTATCCAGAGATAACTCACTAAAAAAAATACAATAACATTTCTTAAAACCCCGTCATAATGAACGAGTCGATCGTATGAATATTATTATTTTCCTAAATGCTTAATGGGCTTGTATTTTTCCTCCTTTTGTAGGCTCAAATGCCTGCACACCCCCGAAATCGCCCCTGCCTTGCGGTTCAAATTAAAGGTTTTTGCTGTTTAGACAAATTTTATTTGCCGCTTTCTGAATTCATAGAAATCTCTTTCTGTCCTCACCTCCCGAATCCCGACCGCATTTAAATAAGTGCGAATAATAATACCTACAGGGAACGAAATTCAGAAAGGAGAATTTCGAAAAACTAATGTTTTATGTTAGTCTATGGTGTGAAAACAAAGAGTTTTTTTTATTTTTTTTTCAATAAATATTATAATAATGGTGGTCACATAATCATATTATTATGATATGAAGTACCTACCTACATACATATTCTTATAATATAAATGAAAGTCGGGTTAGTGCGAACACTCATAACTCGAGATCGGCTGCACAGATTCTTTCAATGTTCCAATTATTGGTTTTTTCTCCGCCCCGGATAACAGAATAATTAATAAAAAATTGAAAAATGGATAACAAATAATATAATGGACAAAATATAATATTCAAGTTAGTATGGAACGGATTTCCTGCGTCGAATTAATTATGCATTGTTTCTTGGGGGCGCAGTGCACATTATGAACGGGCTGCCTCGGGTTATAACCACATGACAATGTCTGTCTGGAAAGCTAGAATAAAATAAAATAAATATGAATCAATGCATAATAAATGGTACCTACATTCGTTTTGGCAAATTATGGCAAAAAAATATATAGATACTGTGTAGCTGTTAAAGCATTTAAATAATGTACGAATCTGCCATTTAGATGGAACCATTTGCTTCAACAATAACCCCACCATGCACTGTTTTTTTAAGCTCTACCTAAACTGGTTGACTAGAAAATACACCAAAGAGAAACCAATTTGAGAGATTTCAATTAAAATATATACCTATATACAGATTCAAACTGAAGATGGCGTGAAGATGTGTTTCAGGATATGAGGAGCTGAGGAGCTACCCCCGAGGATGCACAAGACAGAGCTGAGTAGCGGCGTAAAACGCAAAAGGCAGACCCCACCAGCATGTGGGAATAATAATTGCCCGGGAGAATAAGAAGATATTATACAGATTCAAACCCGGGATTTCTTTATGTCGATTTTTTTCATACAAAGAATCTGAGTTCAGTCAGAGTGTACCTACAAAAATACACTCTTGACATATTTCATAGAAAAAAAAGCTGCGAATCGAACCCACGGCCTCCAGAATGAAAAGCGGTGGCTGAACAGTTGGGCTACAAACCACTTCACATTGAAATTGCAGGGATAATCTGTTGAAAGATGGATAAAAAAAATCGTTCATCGCTTAAATTTCATGTCATTGTGCTCTCCTATATTCTCGAATGATCCCGGTTTCTGTTATTCATATAACATCAGGAATCTTACATATAAATTTCTGCGTACATACTTAAATTGTATTTTTTTTCACATACTTGTTAGCTATAACAACTGCCTTTCCACATGTCTTGCGTTTTTTTATATATTTTTCGACATAATGGATTCTTCTGCCACACGATTTTTTCCTCCTTAGATAAATCAAAAAAAGAGTATCACCCTTTTAATTTACGACACGTAAATGATAAATGCTCGATCTACTTCAGTTTTTACCGCGTACTGGTAGTGGTAAAACGTATGGGATAACAAAAATACGAACCTCATCTTTATATGGAGGTGTCATAAATAACCTACACTTCTAGTTATTTTATTATGTAAGCGCATCTCACACAAACCGCAGACTTAACGTTCGATTTTAATCATCTTCACCTTCTTTTAATGGAGGTTGGCGACAATCACTTTGAATTTTTCACGGGCTTCAGCCAGTCGATTATTCAAACCACTGTCTAAGATTTTTGAGCCAAGAGACTCTCTTCCGGCCTCTATTTTTCCATGAATTATAAGTTGTAGAAGGGATTATTTCACCACGAAATATGTGGTCCAATGATGCGTTCTTACGTCTCTTGACGGTGGTCAGGAGCTCTCTTTCTTTTTGCAGCATGCCCGTGTCTCTCTCGTAAGACCCTTTAGATGCGCAGCATTACTCATTATTCTATTCATCTACATCTCGAATGCCTCAGTTTTATTTTCGCGTTCCGTCTTAGGTACTAGATATTTTGAACAAACTTAATTTGCCTAACTGCTTTTATAAATTGAAAATGTAGATTCTTAGATTCCTAATATTCCCAAGTCAAAGTTAAAAGATGTTTTTTTTTTTATTTAATTAATTTATTTATCGATCAACGGCAAATTGCCCTTTAAAGAAAAACATAGAGAGCAGCAAAATTACAAAAGGGTTTATCAAGTCCTTTGAAAAATTTGAACAACCATCGCCATTTAACCCACGTATTTTTTGTGTCACTTATTTTCTGTAACTTATATTTTTTTCTGATATAAACTGCTGACTTATTTTATACTCTCTCCGAATAAGCTAAAAGTTCCAGAACCTGCCTGTTTTTGAAGTATAGGTAGGTAGGTACCTACCTATCCACTGTTTTTCAGGGTTTTTTTTCAGCGTATCTTTCACATTTTTATTATTGTCGCCTAACTTAACCATCCCTTTGCTTTTTTTTTTCATTTTATTCTCTGCTCTACAATTTTCATCCCTTGAACATTTACATAAAAAGGGTGACCACATGTAGAAAAAAAAGTGGAGCAATAAATTTTATTAATTTCTTATTGTTAGGTTGGTCTCGGCAATTCACATCCTCATTGTGTTTTTTTTATACTACTTGCTATTTATTTATCTTTTGTTATCACGGTCCTCGATTTTTTAAGCATTTACGAAAGTGTTCTGAATTGAATTCTTCTTTCACGGCTTACCGAAAATGATATTTGGCATCACTATCAAAACAAACTTTCTTTGTTTTTTCTTTTCCAATTAAATATCACAATATTTCTCATATTAATAATACCTACATCCTTTCCCAATTTCAAAACGTTGTAGCTAATCGTAATCAAATTCTGATAATTATTAATGAACACAAAAATTCTCTACCACAGAATGTGGTATGGAAGTAAGTGTTGTGACAAAGATGAAAGTCAACAAGTTGAGATGGTTTGGGCATGTGGAAAGAATGGATGCAAACAGAATGACAAAGAAAATTTACAAGGCTGAAAGGAAAGGTGTAAGAAAGCGTGGCCGACCGAGAATGACGTGGATCAAACACATCGATTCCGTCCTCAAGGAAGGCTAGGTAAGAAGTACGAGGAATAGGAGAGGTTGTACCTATGAGAAATGGTATGTTATTGGAAGAAACGAAAGAAGTGCGTTTGAATAAAAAAGAGTGGAGGTGCGATTCCTTAATCCCATACGCTCTAATACCAACCACTTCTTTTCTATATCTATAATATAAAATAAAATCGGGTTATTCAGGTCTCGAGATCGGCTCAACAGATTTTTATGATGCTTAGTTTATTGGATTCTGCTCAGCTCCGGATAACAGAATAACTAATCAAACATCGAAAAAGGGATAGAAAATAATAAAATATAATATTTAAGTTAAGTATGCTTGCGACGCCAACGCCATCTATGAAAAATTCTATGACAACTAAATTATTGTTTATTTGACAACCATTGAATTTCAAAACATTGGTACGCAGAATTTTGAAGGAATTTAGTTCGAGCTTTCATAAATATTTTATAACATTCAAACATGTTTTAAACGTATTATTGTATAAATTACAAGGTTGAAATCAACCACCTAATGGCGAACGTTTTTAACGCAAAGTGATCACACTAAGCCAGCCTTCTAATAACAGTAGAAGACGGTCGTAAGTCCGTAGTGGTTTGTTCCATTTAAAAATCAAACATCAGTATTGAATAATTATTGTTAGAGTCATTAGTTGTTACAATGACATATTCTTTGAAATCAATATTTACAGTAAGGGCTACAGTGTGGCTAGTACGAGTTTCATCGAAAGCTTATTGCACGCTAATAAGCGCTTATAATCGTGCAAATAGTGGTCTAAAATCAAACAATCGAATCGCTCGATAATTTTTGTATGGAAAATTTTCGAAACTCTTTCGATGATCGTTTCGATATTCGATCATCGAAAACTTATACTAGGGGTACAGGACAAGGACGGATTTTTCAGTCTTCTTCTTATTGGTATAGGAGTAAGTCCTGTTTATTCTTGGATGTAATATTATTCCTGGAAAGCGGACGTCTAGCTGTCGCTCCATATTTTTGTTGAGGCTTCAGGAGGTCTGCTGATGGACTTTCTTCTGCCGCTATCTTAAATAAATAAATTTACACTTTTCTATACAAAGATGTCAGTATAGCCGGCGGAACTTATTGCCTGAGGCAAATTTTTCCAGTCAACCGGTCCTGTCCAATATGAGACAGGCCAACCCCGGGTAGAAATTTCAAGTGAAAAAACACTTAGAAAAACTCTGACCCGACCGGGAATCGAACCCGGGACCTCGGATCTGGAGTCCACGCTAGTACAACTAGGCTACCGAGGTCGCTATCTTCACCACTTTCACCGAATCGCTCTGTTGACGTGTTCCTTCTAGTGTAGCGTCTTCTGTTTCTTCCCCATCGCACGACATCTTCGACTTTGCAGATTTCCCGAATTTCGGAGTTTTTTTCAGTAGGTACTTACTAATCATGCTTAATAATACGTCTAGCGAAAGTTAGAAATGAAATCTTATTATCATTAAAAGTTATACTTTTTTGTTTGTTTCAGATCGATCCTAAAGTAGCTTTTCCTAGAAGGGCGCATCCCAAGGTAAGTGATTTTGATTTTTCGTAGATTAAAATTATCCTTAATTTTATTTTATTAGATATGCAATAGAAATTCCTACTACCGTGTTATCAAGATTAATATTTTGTACAATGATAATATTATTTATTTAATCCAATCAAAACATTTTTTTTTAAAGAATTTGACTTGATGAACACTATTTTAATTGAACTATGCGCAAATAGTTTTCGTATTTCATCTTAGTCAAGAAAATTCTTAAGCATTTGTTTCATTTTGTTTTCTATCTAAAAAGCATTCTTAAAATGTCGACTTGTGTAGCCAAAGTTTCTTTTTCAAACTTACTTGCTCGAATCAGAAAACTTATACCTATTAACTTGAGGTTAGATCTTAAGATCTCAAATCGTATGGGAAAGGTTGATTAGAAAAAATTGAGTAATTCAATAATTATTTTACAACTTGCACTGATATTTTGTACCTACCGAACTATCTTTGATTATAAGTAAAAATAAAAATAATAAAATAATCCGTGGCGCTACAACCCTGTGTGGGTCTTGGCCTCCTCCAAAAGACACCTCCATGCCACCCTGTCCTCCGCCATGCTCCGCCAATCGTCCACCCCTAGTAGTCCGAGGTCTCTCTCTGCTTCGTCCAGCCATCTCAGTCTGGGTCTTCCAATGCTCCTCCTTCCAGCAGGTCTCCCACAGAAGTGTGTTAGGTAATTTATAAGAATCGTGGTAATGATGCCGAGTTGTATTTGTCCGAGAAGAGCGCTTTTTTCCTTATTTGAGGTTCCTGAAGACAAATGGGACCCTTTTATATCGTGCCTCGTTAGTTCGATGCAGAGCTGAGGGATTTGGATATGATGTGGGAGGATGTCACAGAACCTGCGCAGTAGAGATCTTTCGTTGCCTCTCTTTGTCCCTAAGCGGGGTCTCAAATTCGAATTGAATTATTGATTTGTGAGGTATCGATAATACTAAACATACCCTGTTATTATAGTGTTTTATGTATATTTTTTAATTTTGATCACTAATCACATTTCAATTTTCATAAACATGTTTACTGTGCCCATCCACCATACAAAAATCTTTATCATAGTAAAACACCACTGAATACCTCAAGTGGTCGTTTTCGAGCACCCCTGAAAAACCTGAAAAAAATATTGAATGATTTTTTTCATTATTTTTCCCATATTCAAAACGTATAACGTCTGTAGGATATGATGAAAAAATTCTAAAACATTAAAACATAGTTCTGGGCTTTCAAGGGGTAGCAAGGTACTTAAAATCGATAGTTCTGGTCTGAAAACAGTAAAGGTACAACATACTATCGAAGTAAATCCATATGTGTACCGTTTACTTTTAACAGTTACAAACAAGCAGTTACTTGCAAGTAAAAGCTGTTATAATTGCGAGTAACTATTAATTTTCAAATAGTTTGCCACTAAGTTGTGTTAATTGTTGATAAGCGATCGATTCGAGTAAGACTGCGTATACTTATGTCATAAAGCAACTTGCTGCTCAATTATTTCAAAATGATAGCGTCTTGTTCATATGATTGAATTTTTTTGAACAAAACGTTTAGAAGCATAATATGTCAAAAATGCATATTATTTTAATGTTGATACATAATTCTGAAAGGAACATCTGCTTTTATGCAGTGTTTAAATAAGCTAAATGTGTTATAAATGTAGATAAAATAATTGCATGTCTAATTAATTACGAATACTGGAATCTTTTGTTTATGTTATGCGCGTGAATTTAGGGGTCCATGGCTTCAGCCTCTGTGCCGAATCTCAAAAAAACAAAGATGCCTTAAAAATGAATGGCTTTATCTTATGCAGCGCGGTAAAAGAACATAAATAAATTCCATCAATAAGTCTTTTGTAGCAATACCTATGCGCTTCAAGATTACTTCAAAATATTGTGCACATTTTTTAAGCCTTTTCGAAAGTTTTTGATAACTGTCTAGTGAGTCAAAAAAAAACTATCGAAAACTTTGTATCAACCGGAACACACACACGCAGGAATATAAGAGAATTCAATAAAAATGTGTAAAATTGTAATGTAATACATTTTCTTAAATTTAACGGGGACTGATAACTAGTATGTTTCTGATAATTACAATCAACTATATTGTATCACCTTTACTCGGGTGTACTCATACAAACAAATACAGTGCTACCCCGTTTATTGCGTTTAATCGTGACCAGAAAACCTCGTGCTAACTGAAATTCCACAAAAAAGGAAAACCCTACTTATAATAATGTATTTTAGTACAATCTCTAAAATTTATTCAATTTTATGATCGTCTTCTGAGAGAGTCAAAGAACCTTCCGGTTCACTAAAATAAGAGATGATGAAACATGTTCGGATTTATTACTGTTTCAGATGCCCCTTATTTTGAAGAATCGTTCATCAAGATAACCAATCTCTGAGCACCAGTGGGCATATTTGCATTGGCATCGAAGAAGTCTCTCTTGCGCCAGTCGCATCCATCCGCCCCCTGAAACACTCTTCATGTCGTCAGACCACCTCGCCTGAGGCCTTTCAAGACTTCTTTGGTCGGTTTTTGGTCTACAAGCAAGAACTTTATTAGTTCATCTGGTGTCAGATACTCTGACCACGTGACCAGCCTTACTCTAATTTTGTTTGACGATCTTTTGAATCACATTAGTTACTCCAGTGAATTGTGCTTGGCATTTGATGAGAACAGATTTGTTGAAACATCACTAATTTAAGAAATACAGTTTTGTCAATAATGCGGTACTTTTTCGATGAGCTTGATTTGCGAAATCCGCGATGCACTGAATCCGCGAAACTTGAGACGCGTTAAATAAGATCGCGTAATATAATAACTTACTTGTTAATTAATAATTGGTTGTAACCATATTCCAATATTATCGGGAGTGCGTATAATATTTGAGCTGGAATGTTGATTTGATATTGTATTTTATTGGCATACCTAAGTGTGGGAGAAGTGCTTAATTATGGAGGTACCTTTTTGTCATATCCTTGAATTAGTTTGAATATGCCAGCTCGTTATTTGAAGCTTGCAGTGGTTGAAACACTACATATTTCTGTCAGTTGAGTTGTGCTTTGGCAATAATCAGCTTAAATTAAGGAAACTTTGAATATTATCTCAATTTTTGTAGTCATAATGATGTTCTTTGCTGCACATTTGCTTCTGTACTTGATTATTAAGGGAAAAAGGGGCCGACGCGACTGCTGATGTCATAGCTCCGAAACATTGTTGAGGAGCTATTTCATGCCGCACAGGACCGGGATGCATTCTCCAGAGAGATAGTCAACGTTGGGGTGACCTGGTACGACACAGAAAGAAGAATGTCATGATGTTTTTTATGACACAAATTCAAGGCATCTAACAAGCTGCTCTTCCCGTCATAATGGTGTTATAATTCAGTTTTTATTTGTACTACTGTATAGATCTCATACAGCCATAAATATACCTACCTAAGATACCTATAAATCGACAATTCACTGGTTATTTTTATAAAATCTTATCTTCATAATAATTGTAGTAATCTTACTTAAGAACGTCATAAGATAACGAATTAATAAGTTGAATACTATTGGGATCAGCAATCTAAATGAAATTGAAAGATTTCATAAGCACAACCCCTTACAAACGAAGGATTTACGTTTGGTCTAATTCCTACAGAGCGTCCCGGAAAACTCTCCGAAAAGTAATTAAATGATGTTATTGTTTCTTTAATTAATATTTAAGTTTTTTTGAGAATCTCGGACGGGCGAAGAGCAGGGGGTCGAGCGAGATAGACTGACACGTGAATTATTATAATTAAGAAGAATAATATTTTTCTTGGACGATAATCTCTGTTGGATTACATCGGACTTACACAAAACTTATTTTTATTAATTGAATTATTTACTTTCGAAGACAAAGGGTTAAGATCATAATATTAATTGAAAGACTTATTCGCTTAATCCTTAATTCGACCAATAATCTTTGCATCATATTATTGAATCAAATTAAAAAATAAGGTATTTCTTGAATCTATATCAAGATATTAAGTAAATTAAGTTATGTAGTTATGATCAGAGTGTATCTACCTACCAACTTTTTTTATAATATTGTATATGTATATTCTATTCATATTTGTTCTTACAATGCGAATAATTTGACAAAATTTTACGCCCGTAGAACTCAATTGTTATAGACTGTTAAAAGGGGTACCTACTCAACAACTGCTTTAAATAAATCCTCTTAAAAGCGAAACAAGACAACGGCATTTAAAGATGAAAGAACTAAACGGGGAAATATTATTATCTATATATTATACGTGAAGAAAAAACTTTGTGACTATTTTTACCGAAATTGCGCGGATGGAGGAGTATGAAATTTCACATACTTATAGTTTATATAGACAAAAAGTGACGAATGCTAATTTCTTTTTTAATTATGCATAAAAAATAGATTAAGTCAATAAAAAGAACATTACAAACACTACTGCAATGTTATGTATTTCATACTCACACACACTTTTACAGAATACTTATAAAGATCATCGATTACTTAAAATAACAAAATGTATAATGAAAAACGCCTCATAATGGGCACAGAAAGTTTTTTGAAGGCTATAATATATAGCTATATATTATATTCAAATAATAGGTGTGGAGTGTGAAATAGCGGGATATTGAAACTCATTGTGATATTGAGGTGGTTGATAGACCAACGGTTACGACGCCGGCTTTCGCACTGTTTCGTGCGGAGGTCGTGGGTTCGAATCCCGGCCGTGTCGACCATTTTCCGCTTTCACGACACAAGCATTTGCTTACTGTGAAAGATGTCAAAAGTGTATTTGTGTTCACTTCGAGTGAACACAGATTCATTTATAAAAAAAAAATTGTAGTCTCACACACAATTCGATGTATTTGACATAGACGCGTGTATTCTTTTGTTTATCTGTGATCAAATTGAGAATAGATTAATATTGTTTGTCTTCAATGATAATAGAAAAAACTTTGTACCTATCAACATTTTTCAAATTTCACCTATCCATATCATTGTTTTTTTTTTAATGAAAATTGTAAAATGTCTAGTTATCGCTCAGTCTTTTGACAATGGCACCTTAATAATGTTCAAACTCATAATTTAAAATAAGCTATGAACGAATCTGGAGCACTGGTCGACCTCTAGTTATTATTATTGTTTCGAATGGCAATCCATTGTCAGGAGCACTGTGTCGCATCTTAATGCACGAATCCAAGTGTTAGTAATGCGCGCAAGTAGTGAGATGGAGTAGCTTGCTACTCGCACTTACCTACTATCGCAGTGGTACTAAGTCGTGATATCTCCATGCTCTGTGCTGCTACACTGTTATTATTGTTTTGTGTCTTATTTAATAGGTATTACTGTGCTGTGCTGTGCTTACTATACATTATGCATCCAACAAGCTGAGAGACAGAATAGAGAAACTAAGGCTCTTCATAAACTAAAGACAAAACGGAGAGGCTTTACGACAGTATTGGATGGCCCAAAAACTTTATCACTATACCTACTTCAATTTTTTAAAACATTTTATACAACGACCTATATAAAATAAGTAGGTAACCTGTTTATTTATCTTTTCGTCCTAATCCGTGAAGATTGTTGATTTTGTTCGGCGTCTAACCGCATTTTGACAATTTAATAAATCTATCTTGTTTGATCTTCTATCTGATTACGTAAAAAATATCCTATTTTGTAATACATTGAATAAGTTTTGATGGTCTAACAATACCGGAAGGGAGTCACTCCGATGTGGGACCCTTACGGTGGTGGAGGGTCTTAATCAAAGGTAACATTTTTTAATGCCGAGCTGAGGGTCATGGTGTGGAAGATTTTTGCAGTGGAGGGCTCTTGTTGCTGCCCCATGTTCCCTATTGATTTTATCGTTTGAATTAATTCAAAATGGTGATAAGTTGTGCACAAAAATCTTGTAATAGATGGTAATTTCTTTTTTCATTGCTGCTCTCTAACCAGTCTAACCCCACGCAAAATATTTTACATACTTCATTATAATATTCATCTATAAGTTTATATACGTTTCTATGACAATTCATTTTGTCCGGGATAAATATTCTCAACGAAATATGTGATAATTATTGATCCAAGGTTCTTACATTTATGTTTTACCAGCTGACCCGCCCGTCTACCTTCGACCTGACCCAGAATAAAAAAATAATTTTGACTTATTACATGAATAAAATGCAATTCACATATAAATTTAGCTAATACTCATTTAAAAAT
The DNA here is from genome assembly GCA_963576905.1 of Mystacides longicornis. NCBI lineage: Eukaryota > Metazoa > Arthropoda > Insecta > Trichoptera > Leptoceridae > Mystacides > Mystacides longicornis. The sequence goes on along the minus strand of OY756433.1, from coordinate 1,958,322 downwards.
AATATTTTTTTTTATTATTTGCATTATGTAATAGTAAAATTGTATCGTTGTTTCGGATGTGGGATGAATTTCGATGGGTCATTAGTTTGTTTAAAAAAAAAAACCTCTTTAGTTGCATAACTTTAAAAAAAATCCAAGAGATGGCGGTGTAGTAGGAAATAAATCAAATGTGAAACCTGTTACCGCATTGTATATGATTGAAAGAATAGACCCCATTAATACCGCTCTGCTAATACTGACGATCGAGAAACCCACCCTAAGTGACGATATATTGGACAATCAAATAATTAATGATCCTTTTCTATTACTGTCGTCCGACAAGTATGTTCTAGCACCTCGTTTAGAAATTTTGTAAAAATAATAATGTTGAAGGAAGCTATAGATGCTGTTTACTTTTCTACACTGAAAAATATTTATTCTGAGTTTATACTTTTTTGGGTCACCTTGTATCTGTCCCATCTACCTATAACATTATTATTGTGTCTTAAGGAAAGGAGAGGAACAGCCGACGCCACTTAAATAAATTAAAAGTGCAACCCCTACTCGGGTAGAGACAACACAACTGTGTGATAGATGCATGTAACGCGAATATGCAAAATTATACTAACTGGGGACAATCGTCCCACTACTTCCATTTATACCTATGTATAACTACTACCTCTGCCAACTCCGCGCGCTATATTTTTTTTATTGTTTCGCGCTTGCACTAAAAGCAGTAAACTTTATTGAGCAATTCCATGCAGTTCCATCGAATTGAAAATCCTTTACCAAGATTGCCCGTTTTGTTTTTTTTTTGTTTTTATTCTTGAGCAACGTCGACCACAGATCATAAAAACCGATTGAGACGTTTCTATGTCGCTATGACAACTTTAAAAGTTTATCTATCCACTACCAATTTTGTTTTATTGAATTTTTGCTCACTCAATGTGAACACAAATACACTCTTTGATTATTTATAGAGGAAAATGGTCGGCATCTGAAATCGAACCCTCGACCTCCGCACGTAACGGTTCGAAAGTCGGCGTCGTAACCGCCAGTCTGCCAACCACCACCTTCTTAGGTATTCAACATTAATTACAAGTTATTGATGCTTTCATTAGATGATTTTCGAACAGTAAATTCACACTAGTTCCAGCTTTCGAGACAGCTGTAGAAAACTGCTTACTGTCATTAATTCGCGAGTGGTTTTAACATGCCAAAAAATGCTGAAAATCTAATTTTGATTTTACAACCCCCATAGTCATGTAATTCCCTCTCAAGTTTAATCTAGCAAGTGATTTTATGCATACATGTGATATTCTACCCCACAAAAATAACATCAATAGATTCTGTATCGTCATTTTATTCGTTTAACACGTATAAACAATCTCTAAATTTTATACCACACAATATATAGGTACCTACTTATTCTCTCAAAAAATTAAATCAATCCAACGATAGGTAGGTATTAATTAATTGAGTAGGTACCTGTGATTAAATATCACGAGCCGGTCCTTGCGTAACTGCCGTCAGAAAGCGTGTCGTATATTTTGACGGGACGTAAAATAAATATCTAATACAAATAATATTCATAAAAATGTCGTATTTAATATTACAGCCGCATACAATTTTGTCATCAATTTTCTCGACATGTGAACTTTTTCCTACAATTTATTTTTCGATACATCTTTTTTTTTGTAACATTTTTATTTTATAATTCGCTGTTATTTTTCGTATACAGGCTGTGGGACAATTAACAGTACTTCCTTTTTTTCACATAAATTTAACTAATCCTTTTTTTTTGGAAAGAAATGAGTGGACGTGTAGTGTATTTTGTGATATGAGAAGAATCTAGACTTTTCGCTATTTTTTCTTTAGAATTTCTTTTTGTTGAATACTTAGTAAGTATTTTTTGATAACTTAAGGTGGTTTGGGCATGTAGAGAGATTGAACGAAGAGAGAATGACTAAAAGGATATATGATGAATCGGCTGTCTCAAGATATTGATATTTTCAATGTTACATATGAGCTTTTCTTCAGGCGAATTGTATTTTTAATTATTCTTCTTTGTTTTTTGTTTTTCTTGTGAGTGTGATAGACGCAGAGGCTTTTTGAAGCTGTTAAGTCTATTGCACTGATGTTTAACAGATTAATATAAAATAAATAAATATAAATTTGAAAGAATGGGTGCACGCAGACGAGGCCGACCTCGAATAACATGGTCCGACCATATCAGTGCCGCCTTACTTATCCAGACACAAAGCACTAACTACATCCATTATAAAAGCGCCCTTGAGGTGGTGTTACACCACAAAACGGCGCTATATAAAAATCATCTTATATTATTATTATTACGGGAGGGTCAAGTTAGCAACAAAAGGAAAATAGAAGAGCATGTATGCGGAATAATATGCATTTGGGGACGAAAGAAGTTTGTTTGGATAGTGAAGAATGGAAGTCCGTCCTCTCTGCCTACCCCCTTCGGAAAACGGTATGTTGGGTAAAAAAAAAAACACAATAAGAGGAGAAATATTTTGTTCGAGTACAGTAGACATGTGATATGAAATTTCATATTATACATTTTTTCTCCTCTAAGCACGGTAATTAATAATTTTTCGCATGAGCATATAATATTTTGTCATCGAACGAATCTTTTGAAAATTTCAATTGACAAGGTTACCAACCTGACGAGAAAACGAGAGTTGGAGAGGGGGGAAGTACCTACAGTGTTGCCATGTTAAAGGAATTTTAATGTGACGTTACTTTATAACATTGTATTATTTTTTTTCGACGGATCGGTTTTAAATGTAATTTTTCCGCGAGGTTAAAACGAAACAAATTTAATATGACACGCGAAGTGAATTTTTTTGAAAACGGGACTTTGAATTTTTTGTTTTTTTTTTTTATTTTTTTTTGTTTCGTCACCGAATGATTTTCATTGATGTTGAGATTTCATTTTGGATAATGCCCTTAGAGATTGGCTTCATTTAAATTTTTATATGTTTGAAAATATTTGCCGGGAAAATGGGTGTCATTTTTCGTATAAATGAAATAACTCAAAAATAATGTTTTACATTGAACGATATAAACCAGCCGAGATTTTCCGAAATTCGAGACAACATTTCAAAATTAATTTATTTTCTTTCAATCAAAAATCATTGTCATTGTGTACAAAAATTGGTAAGGGAGTTTCAAACAAAATCGATCTGACGCTCCTTACCAATATTGAAATGAAATTATTTTTTTTCCAAAAAAATAAACGTACAATTACAATACAATGACACAATTATAAGCACATATTACATAAATATAATAAAAGATAATCAATGTTATTTGGATGGAATTTACGACCCCACTAGATAAATTTGTTCTGGGGCAGTACTACTTATCATTTTTTTTTTATCTTTTGTTCCTGTGCTACAACCATAGGCATCTCAACTGCAAGTCTAAAACCTACCTTTTGAGGTCATTTGATTTTGTACCCACGGTTCAACTTCGATAGCTTTTTAGATTTGTTATGGATCGCAAAACTTTTTTGAACACGAATTCTGTAACTCACAACTTTTATTATAGAGCTTCAGTCGCTGTTAGCTTGGCAAGACTTTGCATTAGCTTGCTTTAGACAGCAAGAAAGTATCAACTGTTTTTTTTTTCTAATCCACCTTTTTTACCAAGTTAGTTTCTTTTGGTCTTACTGACCATCAATGATATTATGTACTGTTCTTATCTTACAAGAGTTAAAGTTTCCAAGAACAAAAACAGGTACAGAATAAAACTCGATTACAGAACTATTACCTAATAATCATATAATATGTAGTATTTTCCACATCATAAAACTAATAATGACATAGCCACTAGAAATAAAGCGAGAGGGTCGTAAAATCAATCTGGCATTCAAAACGTAACCGGCTACAACCGTTTTTGCTCCGAAAAGTTTTCAACGGAAGATTATAAATTTATTTCGATCGTAAAATACCGCGTTGTTTTTTTTTTATGGAATGATGAATGATCTTGAAATTGAGTCAACGCTGCTTGAAATGCAATTGAGACTTGTTTTTGATATTTCATTGAGACTTTTTTTAGTAATTACCTATTCAATTTGCTATAATCCCAAGGATGCGTTTTTGTCGAGTGTAAAAATAAAACGGAATGTCAAAATTTATGAATCAAAGCCATTAAATAAATCGAGGTCTCTTTCTTAGTAAACTGCAAGATCTCTTTCCAAAAACCTTCAATATTAAAGCTAGTAGTTTTAAGCTTAATGTTCGTCCATTTCCTATTGGACAGCTGCACATCTTCAAAGCAATTAGTATTCGCCTACAAGAATTTAAACGACAATGTCTTTCATCTTTCTCGATTTTATTCAGTATTTCTTGTACTTACTATCTCCTACCATCTTTTTTATAAAAAAAATCTTCAATCGTAAGATTACGTACATATAACTCACTGATCAGTTTTTACTCCATTTATAAAAAAAAATTTGATCCGCGTTTGTTTTGTATGAAGATGAAATTTCACACAAAATTTTGTAAAGAAAACAAAATAGTAGCCGGGCAACCAAGATGCGCTATTTCGATATAGATTTGAATGATTTCGAGTTATTGATGTAGAATAGGTACCTTATTTTTGTAATTATTTATTTTATATCAAAAGTTATAGTTATGTCCCCATACGAAACCTTTATGTTTCAGCCAAAATCAACTAATTTATGTTTAATCACTCAATTTTAATATTTGTATCTACTTTAAAAGTAGGTATGTTTTGAATATTTTCTTCAAAATTCATATCCTTATAAATTTAGTTGGTGCATCATCGTTGTAAGCCCTCGAATGATTAAGAGAATGAATATTTGCTTTATTTTTTGTTTAAATTTCCAATTATTAAAATGATAAAACAAAATACAATGGACTAAAATATGACGGGAGTACATATTTGGACAAGGAAAAAACTTAGGTAAAAACAGTGTATTTACCTAAGTTTTTTTCAAAAAAGTATTCTTGTATACTCGAAACAACTGTCAGTTGACGTTAAATCCAATATGACGGGTCAAAATCTATCGAGATCAGCTCACAATCAAGCGATATGCATTAAAATATCTCGATGACAGCTTGATCGTAATATTTTCTTTCACTGAGCTATTTTTTCCACTGATCGTAGATTTTAAATAAAGCAGCCAATAAAAGCATTACCTACTGATCTATTGAAAAATTTCTAGTAAAAGAAAAATTTACAAACCTAATTATAATTTACTTATTAAATTGTAAAAAAAATCTTTGGTAGGTAAGCACTTGACGTACCTACTAACAAACTGATCTTTCTAGGATTTTGAAAATCCCCCGAAACGGATTGTTTCTGAAATCAATTTCGACAAATTACCAATTATTAATAATATTATTATTTTATTGATGTATGTATTTAATGTATTTTCTAAACAATCCGGTTATATACTATATACACCTTTCTCTACAAAACTAATATAATATAGCAACCAACGATAATTAATTGAAGTGTTCATTTTGAAATAATTAAGGTTATGTATGTTAAACAGCCTGGAAACAAAAGCACGAATCAGTTTAAGTGTAAAATGTTAAGTAGTATAAATTCGACTATCAATATAATAATTCTACTCTGTGGAACATAGTAAGCATAATATTATAATGATAGTATTATTAATTAATAATAATGGTCTAATATACAAATTATTATGAATCAATTCAATCATTAGACAATGAAATTCTACTACAAATGCTGTAGTTTAATTAATTATCTAATAAATTAAATTAATTAAAGCTACTACTGTAGTATAAATGCAGTAGAGATGAAGTCTCTACGAAGAATATGTGGAAAAACTTCATGGGATATGGGAAGGAATGAAAATATTAGGAAGGAATGTGGTATTGAAGTTAGTGTTGTGACAAAGATGAAAATTTACAAGTTGATATGGTTTGGGCATGTGGAAAGAATGGATGCAGACAGAATGACAAAGAAAAAATAACAACTAGTGACTCTAACATTTCACTACTAATGTTCGATTTTTAAATGGAACAAACCACTACGGGCTAACGACCGTCTTCTACTGTTATTTCGAAAGCTGGCTTAGTGTGATCACTTTACGTAAACAACGTTCGTCAAAGAGAATTCATAAGGCTGAAAGGAAAGGTGTAAGAAAACGTGGCCGACCGAGAATGACGTTGATCGAACACATCGATTCCGTCCTCAAAGAAGGCCAGGTAAGAAGTAAGAGAAATAGGAGAAAAAATCAATAAAATGTCACCTCTAGAAAAGGCTCTTTATTGGTATCTTGGTATTACTCCTTATTAAAATAAAATAGTTCATATTCAAGTCTGCTTCAATATGTTTGTATAACTTTTTGAATTATTCAATTCGGACATTCCATTCGAAAGTTATCACGAGTTTAAAAATGTGAGTATTGGAAAAAAAGCATATATAGTCTCTTATCATCTCAACTTATCCGATGCAGAGTGCGTACGGGAGCGGGGAGGGGACTGAGGGGAGTCATGTCAAGTTTAGTAGAAATACCGCGCAAAGTAGTCACGGTGGTAAAGTGACGTGACACGATACATTGCAATGCAATTATTCCAGATTAACATATGCTATAAAATATTTTGAAAAAGTTAGGGATCTGTATGAAAACTAAATTATTTTTAAGTATCTCTCTACCCGTGCGAAGCTGGGGCGGACCTCTAGTAATACATACACAGGTACCTACCTACTTATTTTGACGTTCAAAAGAATCTAGAAATCTCTAAAAATCTTTTTGTATATGTAAATACCTAATAAATACTAATCTAGAAAAAAAAAATATGTACCCATACATTCATGTTCAGTTTGTACATTATAATCCTATAAAGGTAGGTACTCACTTACACAAATAATTCAATGCATTTTGTACCAAAAACTTGTGTCTACTGAACGATTGCAGATTCGGCCAAACGTATCGGGGTTATTACAGAATTTGGGCTTACTACAGAATAATTATCAAACACTAGGTATATATAATTATTAACAAATAATTAATTAATTGTTTCAATATTATAACGAGTTTATCTAAGCCATTGTTATATTGTTTAGTATATAGGTACCTACTTATTATTAGGTAATAAGTAATTATTATCGTAATTGAAAACCATATATTATTGATTTTATACTTAAATTTAGGTTGGTATTGAATGAAATGTAACTATGTAATCAAAAACAAAATTTAAGCCATCCGTACACGGGGTCGTTGCGTCGTTATATCCGAAATAATACACCGTGTGCAGAGGGCTTAGTAGGTATATCTATAAATAAAAATTAGTGACCCGAGAAAAGAAATGCCTGGCTCAAAACAAACCAAAAAGATATGGTGTAGAGTCAACAGAATAAGAGGCTACACTGCTTCAAACCTTCATGAAATATGGGGGATGGATTGACTCACCAGCAGTCGTATGTGGGATGCACAAACAATCGACCATCTGACGTGTGCCCCATGTACGCATTCAAATGGGACTGCAGGACTTGCACGCACTGGCGGATGATGCGATTCAATGGCTTCGGTCTCTTGAGGTCAAATTGTGAGCGACCATAAGAAGAAGAATAGAAATTTAAATGGAGGTAGATTAAGTACCTACCTAGGAATCATCAATTGTTAAGTTTTGTTGTGTTCGCTATCAAATGGACAAAATCACTATTAAGAAACCCTAAATTAAACAATCAAATTGTTTGTCACAGGAGACTGGAATTTTCCTATGACGTGTTCATATGAAACTAGTTATTATATTAAACTTGTGGAAATACAAATAAATGGAGAGCAGAATCAAAATAGCATTTTTTAAACAATTTTCATTTTCATCATATGCAGATACCCTCTCATTGCATAAGCTTCTACAAGATTTCAGAGGGAGGAAATGTTGTATTATTATTATTTTTGATGTTTCATGTAAAAAAAATATATTGTTATAACTCTGTAACTAGCGAATAACTATGTAACTAAAAGAATGACTAAAAGGATATATGAATCTGAAAGAATGGGTGCACGCAGACGAAGCCATCCTCGAATGACATGGTTCGACCATATCGGTGCCGTCTTAGAGGAGGGCCAAACCAGGAGCAAAAGGAATAGAAGAGCGTGTATGCGGAATGTTATGCGTTTGGAGGAAGCGAAAGAGGTTTGTTTGGATGGGAAATAATGGAAGTCCGTACTCTCTGCCTACCCCTTTCAGCAAACGGCGTGATGGGTAAAAAAAAAATATTGAAAAATGTGCCATAGTAAGGAATTTTCCTTAATGCGGCAATGATCCATAATAATTATTGTAACATATTGTATTTCACTTCAATATTATAATTCTTACCGTAAAAGATATTGGAAGGTCGTAAGCTACCGGAATCAAACACACATCATAAGATTATTATTATTTTATCGTACTAAAAATAGCAAAGGAAGAAATCGTATTTCGTACAAAAGGTTTATATTTAGCACAAAAGACACTTGATTCTAACTGTGTATAAAATAATGATGGTTTTGAAAAAAGAAATGATCCTTAGGAAGGAAACCAATGCCTACCTACGCAGTCCTTCAGATGATTACCGTTTGGGATTCTGAAGTTGTTGGTAATGGGTGGCACAAAGATTTTAACAAACCTATTGAGATTTTAAGTCTACAATTTATGTTCTTTTTTTTCTTATCTTTTGTAGTGGCATTTCATACTAACGTATTATTATGCAAAATAATGCTTATGATCTGTTTTCCTGTAATGCTATAAGCAGCGGTAAATGTGTCAATGTGGTTACCTTAGTGACAAAAAATACTGTCGCGATTTTAAAAGACTTGTCAGACGACGCACCACTCTCTGGGAACCCATGCTTTAGTACTTACCTACCTATCTGCTTGAAGTTACGAATGCAGTGCCTCCTTTTCGTTGTTGTGATCGAAGTTACGATCCTGGCGGGCTATTCTCGTAACGGTCTAAAGACGATCCAGTTGCGACCTAACTCAAATATTCCGACCATTCCAAAACATTAAATAAATAATATACAAAAAATATTTTAAGAAATAGTCAACTTGGTAAATTTATAAAATATCCGTTGCGATTTTTTGACGATTCTGCATAATATGCTGTGAGTGCTTAAAAAATTATACATTATTTAAAAAAAAAAAAAAACACTTAAACTAATGATAAAATATTGCAATTGCGGCAACTGGTAGGTATAAAAAAACATACACTTACTGTCAAAAGCCAATTTCATAACAAAATTGGAAAAAAAATATTGTAAAAAAGCAATGACCAATGAAAATAGGGATCCATAAAGAGCTGATATATTGTGCAAATTTCAATAACTGGAGTTTAATTTGCAGATAAGCTTCTTGGCTTTTTTTCGATGTCCCAGATGCTTCTGATACAGTCCAATGGCTAGCATCACTCATTGTTTTTACAGATCTTTTCCTAATTCCATGGCTTGATTCTTCTTTATCAGCCGTCTCTCCGCTGCTGAATGTAGCACTTTTGGGTGTTTTCCACCTTTTCTTTTCATGCACTGTTCTCGACCAATTTCTCTCGGTGACTAGAATCACGCATCCTTTTTGGGAGTCTTGATTTTACTATCGAGTAATTACGAAAAAAAATTCAAGTCGCTTATCCGAAACGTACGTACGTACCTACCTACTTATCATAATATTTGACAAATATAATAGATATTGATACAAGGAGGCGATTCAAAATGTCACAATAAGAGTATCGTTTGCTTGGGAGCATATAGATAAGCAAAATGTTTGAACGCAATATATTATTAACATAACATTATTCACAGGAATTATAATACATAGGTACCTAGGTATATTGATGTTAGTATACTTATGTATTCTGAATAGGTAGATAGCTACATATATTTGAGGAAGTAGACAAGCTCCCAATATAATATTATGTAGGTATAGATACTAGAGGTTACTCCTCATGGTATGACGGACTGCGTACAAATTTATTGTAGATAATTCTTAATTCAAATTTTCTGTTTTAGTTCACTTTTCTACCACCGGAGCGTTTTATATAGCATTCTTTGTTTTAAAATGCTCTCGTTTTCAGGGTGGTTGCAAGCCACTAACGGCTGTATACATAATAACGTGTAGGATATATGTGTATTTTCAAACAACAGAACTCAAGAAGGAAAGGAAAGGCAACGAAGAAGGTTTCGGTGTACGCAAATGAGGAAAATGGACCCATCCAAAGTCCTTAAATGATGAGAATTATCATGAAAGACTCCATCTAGGCAGACCATCAAAGGGGTGGAAGGATAGCTGAGAATCAAACCCACCAGAAGCCAACCCTTGAATTAAAGAGTACACACATACCCATTTTTTCATTTAGAACCCCATTTAGGAGCATAGGGAGGCAAAAAGAGCGCTACATTGCGGTCGACCTTGCGCCATCACAGCGGAGGTGACACCAAATGCCTGAAACTACCCTGATGGGCTCCACGCTTCTTATTTCCAGGAGGCTTATTTCTTGCACCTTTTCTGACCTGTTGGTGTTTAATAACGTGAAGTGGTCAACCTCTCGGTTCCGATATGATTTTTCAATGTCTTGCCTCTTACAGGATGCTCGAAAACCAACAAAAAGAGCAGAAGTGCTACTCTTAGTCGGTAACCCCACGGACACAAGGCCTAAATTAAGTAGGAGATAAGAACTCACGCACCTACACTGTCAATAGAAATGCCGGATCGGCGGCGTTAGTCGATCATCCAAACATCTGTTATTCTTATACATATATTATAATATGTGATAATAATATTATGATTATTATAATATTATATATGGCCGGATGAGTGATTGAGGCCTGCTCCAAGTATACTTCATCTTATCCTATTAGGCTAATCTCAATCAGCAATGGCGTCATGTCACAATCTACCAATAATTTCCGTTGTGTGCGCGTCTGGTAGTATGCAATACCCACTCCTAAAGCCTAGTATTAGGTACCATTAGAAGGAAGTCGTTAGCAGGGTACCTACATCCAAATGTGTTGTGAAACTGATGTTCTTAAGATGTGTCGTATGCTAATCGATGCTGTTTTGTCATCGGTTATCGTCCTTGTACGCTGAATACATTATCATGTGCAAATTTCTCAAATTTAGGTTCATAAAACCGAGAAAATAATTTCTCGAACTTCATTTTGAATAGAATCATTAGGTATATTATAGTGGAAGCCGAGGGGTGACAGACATCAATAGTAAACTAGAGGAAAGGCAGTTGAGTTGGTGTGGACACATTATAGAACGACGACTGCAGGAGAATATCTTCCAACAGGTAATAAACTTGAATGTTCCACGTTCTGTGACTAGAGAGAGACCTAAGAATTCCTGAGAGACGCAAAGGCGCGAGCAGATGTGGGGTGGGGGAAGTAGTGCAGCAGAAAAGAGTTTACAGCCTGAGGACGAGGACAGCTGAGCCTAGCAGTATTTATAGACGCTAAGTTTTGGAGCAAGCCCGGGAGGGAGAGATTCTGAATAGAATCATTACGAAAAGATAATAATATAAAAAGAAGCAGAAAAAGCATATTATAACGTTTTACATTCTTACACATAGGTACTAATTATGAAAAAAATATCAATAAAAAGAAAATCTTCAAAAACATTTTTATCAACTTTATAGTACTTCGACATGCCTATTATTGTGCAGTGAAAGAAAAACGTTGCACTAGGTACCTACTATATATTTTTTTCTTTTTCGATAAAAAGAGTTCGAAGTACCTGAACCGATTTCGAGAGCCTTGTAGAAATAAGATTATAGATGTGATACCTATATCTAAAATATTTAACAAAATAAATGATAAGCTACCAATTTTCGCAAAGACAAATGATAAATGTACCTACCTATATTATGTATATTTATAAGCTTTCGACCGATTTTTACTATTGTTTTGAAGTCTAGATCACTTTAAAAATCAAATCACATATATTATAGGTAAAAGTCAATATGTGTCACGAATCTTTATATAGTGCAAACACATTGTATGAAGTGCACAGAATAGAAATTCCCATCTAAATCGCACTCGGCGCAGTGGTATAGGTACATTCCTCACCTAGGCGTCCCTTAAAGCCTCTTCTGCCGGATTCTAAGCACAGTTTCAGCCACTCACCGATACATTAGCCGGCACAAGTGGCAGAGCTGATTGCAGCAAATACTTTCGTAGGTAGGTACCACTAACAACTAATAGCAACCGTGTACGAGAGAAAACTATAATGGAACTGCAATACATCGTTGGCATATAAATAATACAGAAAAACTGTAGGAAGACAGACACAGAAAAAGATTATTTAAAATTATTGTTCGATTGTCCTGTAAATCAATTATATCGACGGTTAAAGGGCCTAGATTTTAGTTTATGTACCTACTCACTTACTTCAACCTTCTTGGGACCAGTGTATATATAACCAAGGCCTTTTTCTTGGACTTCCATACATCGATTTAAGTTTACCCCGTTGAGAACTGCGGACAATTTCATATTTTTTCCAGTAGCAAAAGCTGAATGTAAGAACCTTTGATCAAGTATGGTAATCACAATGGGTATATATTATTTTCTTAGATATAGTATTTCCCGTTGATAACTACTGTTACAATCATTTTTTTTAATAACCGCCAATGGGCACTGTCTTCTGGGATTTCTCGTTGCATACATTTTTTAAATTCTCAATTGATTTTTCTTTTTTTTTCTTCAATTGCGTTACAGCTCAAATCGGGTCTTGGCCTCCCAATTGATTTATATTATTTGCATGTTTTTTTAATGTTCATTTGTAGGTATGTACTTATAATGTTTGCTTGCGAGAAATAAAGAACGTTTTAATGTATTTATAACTACAATCAACATCAGCTTAACTCTATAATTATAAATGGGTAGGTAGGTATGTATGAAAAATATCTCACGTATTGTGTTTCAGGGACAATACCCAAAAATCATTAATGATTCCGTTAAAAAAATTGAACACTTCGAAGATATGTGTTAGTCATAATTATTTTCGTTGATTTTTTTCTTTATGTCGAGTTTTTTTCGATATGATACATTTGAAAAATATGCACAAAATGCAAAATTTTTGGTAACAATGATGAAGATCTAGTCCTGAAAAGGTCACAAGAATCTAAACATAATTAGAACGTTGTGCACCAACAAAGCCAATCTTATATATAAAAATGGAGAGCTATTTCGCGTTGTCATCGGATGGTGCCTAAACGGCTGGACCGATTTCACTAATTCTTTTTTTGTCGTGTAGGCTTTTATCAGGAGAGTGTCCTTTTAGAACAAAAAAATTAGGAAAAATGCATGAGAAATTAGAAAATTTAAGAAAACTATAAAAATGGAGATTTATTTCCCGATATCATCGCATCACGCCTAAACGGCTGGACCGATTTCGCTAATTCTTTTTTTGTCGTGTAGGCTATTGTCGGGAGAAGGTTGATTTAGATGAAAAAAATTAAGAAAAATCCATGGATAATTAGAAAATTTAAGAACACTATAAAAATGGAGAGCTATTTCCAGATGTCATCTCATCGCGCCTAAACGGCTGGACCGATTTCGCTAATTCTTTTTTTGGCGTGTAGGCTCTTATCATAAGAAGGTTGTATTAGAAGAAAAAATTAAGAAAAGGTTGTATTAGAAGAAAAAATTAAGAAAAATTCATGGAAAATTAGGAAATTTAAGAAAACACAGAAAGTAGGTAATCTTTTTAGTACTTTTTACAATATAATTTTGTTCTACTTTTGAATTTTTATTAATTGACATTTGAAAGAACTGTCAGTGGATTGATTGTTGTTGCAATTGATAGAATGCGAATATAAAATATATCGTATGATGAAATAGATTGAGTTTTGGTAAGTTTTAATACAAGGAATACATTGTTGTAATTTGTAATGAAGCGTAAGGAACTTTAAACTTTCATTATTTACAGAGATTTTTAAAACCGCCAGCAAACAGAATCGTATACATAACATTGCTATTAAGGAGTTATACTTAATTGAAGTTCATTTTATAAGGAGTTTTGGTATGTTTTAATACAAGGAATACATGATTATACTGAAGAACAAGTAGAATATTTTTTTTGTTTGTTTGAAAATCAATTCTTCGTTTATAGGCTGATTTTTACAGAGGATGAGTACATACATATAACGTAAATATAATCTGCATCGTTAATATGTAAAAAAGCTGGATATTATTTGCTAATGACCTAGCATGTGTTTCTTTATCTTCTTATATATAAAAATGGAGAGCTATTTCGCGTTGTCATCGGATGGCGCCTAAACGGCTGGACCGATTTCGCTAATTCTTTTTTTGTCGTGTAGGCTTTTATCAGGAGAGTGTCCTTTTAGAACAAAAAAATTAAGAAAAATGCATAAGAAAATTAGAAAATTTAAGAAAACTATAAAAATGGAGATTTATTTCCCGATATCATGGCATCACGCCTAAACGGCTGGACCGATTTCGCTAATTCTTTCTTTGTCGTGTAGGCTTTTATCGGGAGAAGGTTGATTTAGAAGAAAAAAATTAATAAAAATGCATGGAAAATTAGAAAATTTAAGAACACTATAAAAACAGAGAGCTATTTCCCAATGTCATCGCATCGCACTTAAATGGCTGGACCGATTTCGCTAATTATTTGATGGTCATGTAGGCTTTTATCAGGAGAAGGTTGTATGGGAACAAAAAAATATGAAAATTGCGTGGATAATTAGAAAATTAAAGAAAACTCTAAGTAGGCAATCTTTATAGTACTATTTACAATATGATTTTGTTCTACTTTTGAATTTTAATTAATTGACATTTGAAAGAACTGTCAGTGGTTTGATTGTTGTTGCAATTGATAGAATGCGAATGTAAAATATATCGTATGAAATAGATTGATTGGATAAGTCATATAATATTCATTGCAGTTAATTTTTATAAGGAGCTTTGGTAAGTTTTAATACAAGGAATACATTACTGTATTGAAGTGTAAGGAGTTTTGAAAACTTTATTTATTTACAGACATTTTAAAACCGCCAGCAAACAGAATCGTATAATATAACATTGCTATTAAGGAGTTATACTTAATCGAAGTTCATTTTATAAGGAGTTTTGATAAGTTTTAACACAAGGAATACATGATTATATTGAAGAACAAGTAGAATATTTTTTTTGTTTGTTTGAAAATCAATTCTTCGTTTATGGGCTGATTTTTACAGAGGATGAGTACATACCTACATAATAATAAATAATAAATAAAGCTTTATTGTGTAATAAAAAACAATTTTTATAAAAACATTTAAAGATTCAAAGGGGGGACTTATCCCGAAGGATCTCTTCCAGCCAACCCAAATACATATAACGTAAATATAATCTGCATCGTTTATATGTAAAAAAAACAAGCTGGATATTATTTGCTTATGACCTAGCATTTGTTTCTTTATTGAAAATATAAAAATGGAGAGCTATTTCGCGTTGTCATCGGATGGCGCCTAAACGGCTGGACCGATTTCGCTAATTCTTTTTTTGTCGTGTAGGCTTTTATCAGGAGAGTGTCCTTTTAGAACAAAAAAATTAAGAAAAATGCATGTAAAATTAGAAAATTTAAGAAAACTATAAAAATGGACATTTATTTCCCGATATCATCGAATCACGCCTAAACGGTAGGACCGATTTCGCTAATTCTTTTTTTGTCGTGTAGGCTTTTATCGGGAGAAGGTTGATTTAGAAGAAAAAATTAAGAAATATGAATGGAAAATTAGAAAATTTAAGAACACTATAAAAATGGAGATTTATTTCCCGATATCATCGCATCACGCCTAAACGGTTGAACCGATTTCGCTAATTCTTTTTTGTCGTGTAGGCTTTTATCGGGAAAAGGTTGATTTAGAAAAAAAAAAATGCATGGAAAATTAGAAAATTTAAGAACACTATAAAAATGGAGATTTATTTCCCGATATCATCGCATCACGCCTAAACGGTTGGACCGATTTCGCTAATTCTTTTTTGTCGTGTAGGCTTTTATCGGGAGAAGGTTGATTTAGAAAAAAAAATTAAGAAAAATGCATGGAAAATTAGAAAATTTAAGAACACTATAAAAATGGAGAGCAATTTCCCGATGTCATCGCATCGCGCCTAAACGGCTGGACCGATTTCGCTAATTATGTTTTTGGTTTTTTTGGCGTGTAGGCTCTTATCGGGAGAAGGTTGATTTAGAAGAAAAAAATTAAGAAAAATTCATGGAATATTAAGAAATTTAATAAAACTATAACAATGGTGAGCTATTTCCCGATGTCATCGCATCACGCCTAAACGGCTGGGCCGATTTCGCTAATTCTTTTTTGTCGTGTAGGCTTTTATCAGGACAATGTAGAAGAAAAATATAAGAAAAATGCATGGGAAATTAGAAAATTAAAGAAAACACAGAAAGTAGTTAATCTTTTTGTACTTTTTACAATATAATTTTCTTCTACTTTTGAATTTTTATTAATTGACATTTGAAAGAACTGTCAGTGGATTGATTGTTGTTGCAATTGATAGAATGCGAATGTAAAATATATCGTATGAAATAGAATGATTGGATGGATAAGTCATATAATATTCATTGCAGTTATATTTTTAAGGAGTTTTGGTAAATTTTAATACAAGGAATTCATTATTATAATGAAGTTTAAGGAGTTTTGAAAACTTTCTTTATTTACAGAGATTTTAAAACCGCCAGCAAACAGAATCGTATATATAACATTGCTATTAAGGAGTTATACTTAATTGAAGTTCATTTTATAAGGAGTTTTGATAAGTTTTAACACAAGGAATACATGATTATATTGAAGAAGAACAAGTAGAATATTTTTTTGTTTGTTTGAAAATCAATTCTTCGTTTATGGGCTGATTTTTACAGAGGATGAGTACATACCTACATATAACGTAAATATAATCTGCATCGTTAATATGTAAAAAAAAGCTGGATATTATTTGCTAATGACCTAGCATTTGTTTCTTTATTGAAAATAAAAATTGCTACACTTCCACCATATTGTAATAGAAGATAGAAAAAAATCACAGATACTGCATTAAATGTGCTTTTTATTTATTTCCATTGTTTTAAAAGAGAAGATTTAAGAACGCAATGTTGTGTGAAAGTGAATGTGGAGAACTTGGAAGTATGTCTATTTAGTTAATTTATTTAGAAGAGATGCAAGGTGTGAAAAAGAGATTGAAAGAAGGAAATTGGCTGGGAGAAGGGTTGGCGGTGCACTTAGACCTCAAAGAAGATATCTCTGAAATCGACAGTTGATGTAGGTACAATGCAATCCTGATACTATCCATGATTTATGGGAGTAATGGGAGTGAAACTTGGACATGGACGAAAAATTTGGAAGTTGGAATAAATGCTGTGGAAATGAGATCACTGCGTAGGTTATGCGGAAAGAGACTTATTGATAAGGTGAGGAATGATAATATTAGAAAGGAATGTGGAGTGGATATTAGTGTAGTGACTAGAATGAAAGTGAATAAAGAAAGAAGGTTTAGGCATGTAAAGAAAATGAACGAAGAGAGAATGACTAAAAGGATATATAAATCTGAAAGAATAGGTGCACGCAGACGAGGCCGACCTCGAATGACATCGTCCGACCATATCAATGCCGTCTTACAGGAGGGCCAAGTCAGGAGCAAAAGGAATAGAAGAGCATGTGTGCGGAATGTTATGCGTTTGGAAGAAGCGAATGAGTTTGGATCGGAGAGAATGGAAGTCCATACTCTCTTCGGGAATCAGCATGATCGGTAAAATAAGTATTTAACCTCAATGCGTATTTTGAATCGGTACGGAGAAGTTCTTATCGTACTTTGATTAATCAATCAATATTATTTTAACGGAGCAAAATAATTAGGTAGTGAAATATCGAATATAATGACGTACCTAAATTATTTATTTTTACATATTAACATCAAATCAATCAAAATTAAAACTCCCTTTGAACTCCACTCAGGAGCAAAGTGAGGCAATAAGAGTTCTCCATTACACTCGATCTTGCGCAACGATGACCTCTTCCCACATCATATTAACATAGGTTATATGTTTTTGATGTAAAAATAAACTCAGACCCGATGAATGCAGCGTGGTATGCAGGTTTTGCTAATGCCAGTAAATAGTCATTCATGTTAAATAACTAAAATACGAATTTGAGCTCTGTTGCATAAAACCTAGAGTACCCATATTATTTATTTCGATACGAAGTTCGACGGGTCAGCTAGTAGGCAATAAATATGAGACATTAACAAAAACGGATATAGTCATATCGTGGCGCCAAATACATGACAGCAGTCGCAGTCTTTAAATTTGGTTGCTCTCTTGTTCTCAATAATTTCCAACTTATATCTCTATTTTTCATTTATCATTTAATTTCTACTTGTTGCATACATGAGATTTTTCGACATGTTGAACATGTTGAGAATTCTCATGATTAAGAGTTTCGGAGACAAACATTACCACCTAATGGCGAACGTTGTTAACGTAAAGTGATCACACTAAGCCAGCCTTCGAAATAACAGTAGAAGACGGTCGTAAGCCCGTAGTGGTTTGTTCCATTTAAAAATCGAACATTAGTAATGAATTGTTAGAGTCATTAGTTGTTATTTTTTCTTTAACAATGATGAAATTTCAATGGTTCAATAATTGAAATGCTATAAAATTAATGCATCAATACTATTGAGAAGTCGATATTTTTATTTTTAGGTCCATGAAGTAATATTATATCAGCTATAAAATCCACAGATAAGATAATTCAGAATCAATGTACACCGTATTATTATCAGTCATAGATATGTATTATAAAATGTACAACACAATCGTATAAAATATACCTACCTAGTTTAGATAACTGTATGTAAAAATATAATCGCAATGGGAATCGCAACCGCGAAATGGAATATCAAATTTACCTCATCTCTTCAGCGATATTATTAAATTTCATATAGATGCACAAGAGCTTCCTTGTACCTTATATGAACTTGCCGGTGCACTCATTGAGATCTGCCAAAGTTCAATTCTATATGCCTTTTTTTATTTTAAGTATTTCAATATACCTATCACCCATATAGTAGGTATATTACGTAGGTTTATTCAGCTATTACGAAAAATTACTATGGTTAGTATCTACTTAAGTATATAAAATATAAGTAGGTATATGAGAAAGTGGACAAATTACACCTTTGTTTTGTAAACATAATAATATGATGATTGTCACACATCTCGATGGAGGTCAACTTAGTTTAAGGCCATAAATTTATATTGTTTCTTTTTTTTATATTAAAGTTGTCCTCTGTAATGTGTTTTGTCAAAATAATAAAAAAAAATAGGTGGGTGTTTCAATGTACGACTGGGCCATGATCAATTTGAGGGATGAAAATCTTATGGGGCGCCGGCACCGTTATGTGACCAAAAGACCACCTCAAGGACCACTTTTTGAACGTAACTTTTAAAAAGTAAAAAAATGTTTTTTTTTCTGCTTTTTTGAATTAAAATAAAATAATAGAGGTAGGTACCTGCTTAAGTTTAAATCATGACTACTTTTTCAATAAATAACCGGCTTTTTCTTCTTCTCCGTTAAAATATTTAATACTAGCTATAATACCCGTCTTGCTTTACGTTTTTAATTCCGATTGTCAGGCTTGATCGGTAGGTAATTAAACAGGTTCTAGTCTGTCTAGCTTCCCATTGCTTAACAGACCTCTATAACTGACATAAGCACAGAAAAAGAAGGATGACACTTCTACAATATTTGTTTTACCGACCTCAAATATGTCAAAGGAGGAATTATTTTGCAATTTTTTTCATTAAATCTATATTTATTGAGAGAAATAATATTTGAATAACATGTATATGTATAACAAATCAATCTTCGATTATTTTATTACATTTTCATACCGTAATACCAAGATTCCATTCAACGTTTACATGAGTAATTTTGTTTCCAAAAGATGGCTCACTGTCCAATTTGAAAAATTTGTATGAAGATCCTAAAAAAATAGAGTTTTTTAAATAGCTCTAAATATATTAAAGTTAATGCAGCAAATTGTATTTAAGAACCTTCTACGTCATTTTGCACGGCTCTGCGCAGATTCATATCTGACGTAGCATTTGTATTTTGAGCGTGATGCTTCCACATAATAAGTAAATACATAACTGAATTATTATGTAGATAAAAATAAAATAATTACAAGACATGGCTAAGTGAACACACCATGTTGATATGGTTTCTTTAAGGAGCAACTGCCTTCGCAGTAGGCACCTAACCCCCACCCCCCTCATCCCCCATGACAAACTAATCTGAATAGAGCGCAGAATTCTGGAAATATTACGTACATTGCTCTCCTACATAATACAAAACCTTCAAAATTTTTATCCCCAACTAGTGTGTCGAGTATATACGTGCATTCCCGACACCCGCCTTTGCATCACTTTGATATGGAAATGCTCCGAGATGTCTTGGTGGTAAAAAAGGTGAATAGGGGAAATAATGTGGGTATGAAATACGAAATGTAGGAACAACTGGGATAATATTATAGAATGTAACTTTCACAAAGTGCTTGGATTTTTAAACTTCAAACAAAATAACGAACATCAAAATATAAAAGTGGTTGGTAGACTAGCGGTTACGATGCCGGCGTTGGGAGGTCGTGGGTTCGATCTCAGGTGCAGACCATCTTCCTCTTTCACGACACAAGCTTATAGTAGCTTACTGTGAAAGAGTTAATGAGTGTATTTGTGTTCACTTTGAATGAACACAGATTCATTAAAAAAACCGTATAGGTACCTACTTCTTTGGTCATCTTCTTCAGAAATACACTAAGTGTACCTATATTAAGAAGTTTTCATCTTGGTTCTACATATAGTATTAGCTGGATTGAGATGGCTTAGAAGGGCTAATTATGTGCGATCACAATGAGGGCTGAATGCATGCCGGATCCATTATGATGTATTTAGTAAAATTTATTATGAATCACGCAGGGTGTAATCACTAAACGCGCGTCATTGAGAAGAACAACGCGCCGCTAACAATAAGGCCTCTGCGGGCTGAAATATTGCCTAGGCTATACGCGTTGTATGCAGGGTGTCACGGAACGGTAATACTTAACAATTTTTTTTAATCCAAAATTATAATACCACAATAATTAATCGCAACATATTATTATGGAAAAAATGAGACTTTTGATACAGGACCCGTTTCATTTTTTTAATGAATATGTGTTCACTCGAAGTGAAGACAAATACACATTGACATCTTTCTTTCTTTCAAAAGCTTGTATCGTGAAAGCGGAAATGGTCGGCACGGCCAGGATTCGAACCTACATACGACCTCCAATACCGTGTACATGCACAACAGCAATAGAATATCGACCTAATCCCATGTTGTTTCGAATTAAAAGATAATAGGTAATTAATGTATTGCAAATTAGAGAAGAGTGTGCATGTGTTTGAATGAATGTATTTGACAGAATGGAAAGAGAGGGATTGATGGTGGAATGTTTTTGATTGATTATGTGTCTGTTCGTTATGTAGACGAACGGTGGGGTGAATGGGTCCTATTGACAAGCCGTTTAAATGGCTTAATGGGGCCCATTTCACTTGCTGCAATTGTTGTTCTCTATGTATAGTTGTATATTTCTTTATTTTGTGTGTATTATGTATCTTATTGTTTATTATGTTTTATTATTATTTTTTAAATAAAAAAAAAATAAAAAAATAATGGAACAATGTATGCAGAAAAATAAAACTTTGCATTACTGTTTATTTTTTATTGTTTCCGTCCGCAGTACCTACTCACTATGTAGGTACCTATAGGTATTAAAATTTTATTATACCCGTACAAAAAAAAAAATAATAGTAATTACCTATCTACTGCAGTTTTTTTTCTGCATACCTATGTACATTACGTTGTAAGGTTTTTGAAAATTGAAAAAAAGTAGCATTGTGATATTTTAAAAATGTTGGGCTTTTTAAATCTCGTAGTAGTTCTAGTTATGGGTGTAATATAAGATTTGAGTGCCTAAGAAAGTAAAAAGAAATCATCAAAAGAGATGGGCGGGCTGGTAGCGTACACCCTGTATACACAGAACGCGTGTTTCGTATGTTATTGAATAGGTAGACCATACGCTACGCGTCGTTTTCCGTACCCCCGCGCACCACCGAAATAATATAATTGAAACACGACGCCTAATGTGACCCGCCCTTTACTTGTACGTCACCCTAATTCAATAGGAATGAACAAGACTTATAGTGTCACAAATATAACACGCCAGACGGGAAATTTTGATACTACTAACGCCGATTCTATATAATATAGTTGTTGCACACGAAATATGATTCGTGTGAAGGTTGAAGTGCATCCAAAATTGAACTCAAACGCGAATTCCCTACAATATTAAGTATGATGCGTCAAGGATGCAGAATACAACTATTGTATCAAATTAGTTTTTCAATTGAAATTGACAATAAAGTGTACATATATTTGCGTGCACTTAAACATTCACACGCATCACATTTTCAGTGAGAAAACGATAATACGCTATATTCCGTGAGTATCATTGTTGGGCACAAAAAAAAACATAATCTCGCGGAGGCATTTCGTTTTCGTCGCATTCCCCGACAAAAAATAAAATAAAAAAAAAACCTTACGTAATGGAAATTTCTCCTCCTTATTTTGAGATTTGATTTAATCGTGTTTCTCCTGAAACATATTTTTAGATACCTAGGTACCTACCCAGAAATATTTTTTTCTACTTTTCAAAAACAAAGCTATTCTAAATTTACCTATTAGTTTTGTTTGAAAGTTTCTTCAATCGTCGAGCATTCTTTTTTTTAATTTTAAAAATAGAATAACTTGTAGGATTGTACATAAGCTAATAGTTTAGAAATGTCGTACGTTTATGACTAAAACAATACACAAAATTGCATAGGTTGTCATAAAAAATGATGCTCTATTCAGCAGTAGGTACTTTCAGAACATAACCTTAATCAATTCTCTATGACCTATGACTTAAATCAATCTTAATACAGGAATTCGTTGCTACGACAAAAATATAAATCATTGGTGTCCGCGCGTAAAATTACATAGGGATACTGACGAAAAAACATGTTATAAGTACATACAATTGTTGCTTCGGTAAGAAAATTAGATATATTATGTCAAATTGTTAAAAGTGTTTCTTTTTATTTGCTGCGAAGAACGCTTATGTCATTTCATTTGCTATAACTGTTGTTGTCTTGTATTTTCAAATATAAAATCATAATAAATGTAAGAAAAGAAAAATATATTATTTATAACAAATAAATTACACTCTTCTATACCTCATACATACATAGGTGTCAGTATAGCCGGCGGAACTTAATGCTTGAAGCATTCTCCAACCCCGAGTAGAAATTTCACATGAAAAAAAACATTAAAATTTTCTAACCCGACCGGGAATCGAACCTGGGACCTCTTGATCTGAAATCGGAGCCTTTGCAACTAACCATCGGTTCGTTCTACCTACCTAGTAAAAACAACTGTCAATGCTTATTTTGAAAATTTCCTCATTTATATTTTTTGAATTCAGATTTTCTTAAAAATATTTCCACACAAATAGGTACAAACGTTGGGATACAAGTTAACCCTCTAAAGTCAAATAACACTATTTTTCCCCCTTTTTTATTTTTCTCATATACAACGTTGTGTTTCATTGTCTAAGACATAGAATTTTATTGATCAATTCATTGCAGATATCTGGTATTTTGTGTTGTAGATAAATTCATAAAACGAAACCCCTAAAACATATTTTTAAGAACCTACCTACTTACTGACTGAACAGCAAAAAAGGGTAAGTTTTAGAAAACGTCTGAATAAATTCATAAAAAGGCTTAAGGAAATGCGAAAAATCGTTCGCAAGAATCGCAAGCAACCGATATGTGTATATTTATAAAAAATTTATATGTCTAGCTATTATGTTTATTATTTTTTTAGGCTGTAAAAACACTGACGTTTGAATTTCAGAAAGCCCACTTTCTGTAAATCTTTTTTAGACCTAGAAACCAACAAGACTAAGTACATAAAAATATGAGTGGTAATTTTTTAATTCAGGCATTTTCATAAATAAGCCTAACCACTTTTTTTTTAACGTGGATCATGTACGAACAGGTGCAAAATTTGAGAAAGAACTAACCTATTGACTGTTTTAAAAATAATTAGGTACATAAACCCAGGTGCCGACCATCTTCCTCTTTCACGACACAAGCATTAAGTAGCTTACTGTGAAAGAGTCAAAAAGTGTTATTGTGTTCACTTTAAGTAAGAACATATTCATTTTTATATAAAAAAAAGATATAATAATTAACGATATTTAAGGTGTTAAACCAAACTGCGGAACTAGCAAGAAGAATAGGAATGAGTTGGGCAGCTTTTGGCAGACTTAAACATATTATAGAAAATAAGGACATCCCAATCTGTCTGAAGAGAAAAACGTATGAAGCATGTATACTGCCAGTGACTACATATGCACTGGAGACCATGTCCCTCACAAAAAGAAATGCCGAAAAACTAAAATGTATGCAGCGATCCATGGAAAGATCCATGCTTGGTATAACCCTAAGAGATAAAATAAGAAATGAAGAAATTAGGAATAGAACCAGAGTGGTAGACATCATGCATCGCATAGCAAGACTTAAGTGGCAATGGGCAGGACATGTTGCAAGACAGGATCCCACAAGATGGACTCCAAAGATTTTGAGATGGAGACCCTGGGAGAATAAGAGAGGCGTCGGAAGACCTCAAAAAAGATGGTCCGATGATATAGCCGCTATGGGAGGGAAAAACTGGCTGCAAATGGCAGCAAATAGGAAGAGATGGAAGAGTATGGAAGAGGCCTACGTCCAGCAGTGGATAAATAGAGACTGAAAAGTAGAAGAAGAAGGTGTTGGGATGCCATTTCAATAGATATGGAGTCTAAGAATCTTGAATAAATAGCAGGGCTGAGGTTAAGATTTTATGGTTGGCAAATATGTAGAATCCATCATGATAATGTTAAAATAAATGTTCCTGAACTGTCAAAAAGAACGCCATGGCTGTAAATTTTCTAGTCCCTAATCCCAAACTTTTCGAAAGAAATTGGTAGTAGGTACCTAATAGCATAAATTTCATTTACCAACATGTTTCGGCCGTCAAAACTAGCGATAGTTCTAGTAGCTATGCTAGCAACTACAATGCTTTAAGTAGAATCTTCCAATTTTAGGACTGGAAATTACGAAGGTATGATTAGCAATATAAAAAAAAAAAACATTTTCAGCCGTAGGTAGGTACTAATAGAACGTTATTCTTCGAATACACACAGAATACGCAAAAGTGCTACTAATAAAACAAGGAATAAGCTTTAACAAGAATAATTTCCATCTCGAATTTATTCCTGGCTACCCCCAGCTATAAAGAAGTAATAGCAACGTTTAATGAAACAAACTACCACTGAACACTTCATATTTTGACACTAAACATAGGAAAACTTGCAACAAGTCCGAGCGGTCAATGAATCGGATCGATCTTGGGAAATATTCGTATATAATATGTATGCTCACGAACTTTCTCTAAGGTCCAATCCGGTTCGTAAGGAATTCGTAGAAATCAACTCCGCAGTATGGAACAACCACAAGTTTCATTGATAAATGCGAGGTTGCCAAACTATTCTTCAGAACAGAATAACTATTCCCGTCATAACGGTGTTATAACGCGGTTTCCATTAGTACCACTGTATATTTACAAAAGGTGTTAGTAATCATACGAAAAATTGGTAGTGAGTGATAGAATTATAACCAACTAGCTTATACCCGTCTTGCTTTACGTTTTTGATTCCGATTGTCAGGCTTGATCGGTAGGTAATTAAACAGGTTCTAGTCTAGCTTCCCATTGCTTAACAGACCTCTATAACTGACATAAGCACAGAAAAAGAAGAATGACATTTTTTGTTTTACCGACCTCATAATATTATACGAACCTACCGACATAATTTGCAAGTTTACATAGAGAGAGCTCTGTGGTTTGAATCTTAGCTACATTCCCTACACCCTCTAATGTGTGATAATTAATTAGGAATTCCATCCATAGAGGGTGATTAATTGTGCTATGAATATAAAGCCGCTGTCAAACTTCAAAATGAAGGAATCATTTTTCAATTTTTTTCATTAAATCTTTATTTATTGAGAATAATAAGATTTGAATAACATTTATAAATGTACCTATAACAAATCAATCTACAATTATTTTATTACATTTTCATACCGTAATACCAAGATTCCATTCAACGTTTACATGAGTAATTTTGTTTCCAAAAGATGGCTTACTGTCTTTTTGAGAAATTTGTATGAAGATCCTAAAAAAATAGAGTTTTTTTTAAATATATCTAAATATATTAAAGTTAATGAAGCAAATTATATTTAAGAACCTTCTCCAGCATTTTGTACGGCTCTGGGCATATTAATATTTGACGTAGCATTTGTATTTTGAGCGTGATGCTCCCATATACGATAGAAAGCAGACAAAAATTTCTGAATTATTATATAGATCAAAATAAATGTCACCAGTGCACTAGTTACAATGGCGGGATCAACAAGCAACATGTCATTGTTTTACGTTTAACCCACTTAGCACCTTTGTAATGTCCAGTCCTCAATTTTCGTTGTTACGAACGCAACTTTAATCTTTTAATACAGACATTTTTATTGAAGATACGTATTCTTTTGTTCTACACGAAACAAAGAGTAAATATATGTAAGCAGGCTGCTTATGTATAATCCAAAATAATTAAAGCATTTAGTATAGCGCTAAGCTAATCTGATGTTAAGCTTAATTTGAACGTAATTAAGGCATAGTGAATTATTGTTATTTCTTACGAGTCAGATAGCAAAACTGATACAGCGTCACGTGAGTGCTTACTTACTCGCGTTCTTCTTCTGTTCTAAACCTTGGATTAATTAACTCATTCTATTTTATTGCTAAATCGTCGTAAAAAAATATCTTAGCGTGAAAAATATAAAGCAACTCAATAACTTTGATAGGTAGTAAGCGGTTCAAAATCTAACTAAGAAGCTGGATAAAGAAAAAAAAAAAAAGAAACCCACCACTTTATGCCCAAATTCCTTCTTGGCACATCGTTTCAATTGCGGCTCTAGATTTTGGTCAAGAACCAGGACTCATACTCATACAGGAGAATGGACAACACACACTCATTAACTGTTTAGGTACATTTCGTGTCGACACTAAACGCCGACGCTTTCCATATCTTTATCATGTTATAAAAGCCGTCATTTGCCATACCGATTCGTATCGGAAGCTCAACCCCGAGATCAACAGTGGTGGTGATGGTTGCTCCCAGTTGAGCACTTAAATTGTCCACCCGGGAGGGGCAGGCAATATTTGCATTGAGCATCGTCTTACTGGCATTGACTCGAAGAACTCGCATTGATCTGCACTGCGCCAGTTGTATTAGTCCATCATAGACTTTCTCAAGAGGAATTCCACGATAAAAATAAAGTATAAAACCCTATTTTAATGTAGGTAACTAAACTATTATTATTTTCCCTCTAGAATTTGGCGTATAATTTTCTACACGTGTTCTTGTAGATTTCTTCCTCACCCACTCAGACCTGCACTTGTGGGGACAATGGGAAACACTTTTCTTTTAAAAAAAAATCTCCGCAACATTATTCGAGAATACCTCTGTATTTTTTTTACTTTCTTTCAACGATTCGTGGCTTTTTGTATTGATACTATGTCTTGAAACCTACCTGAAGAGGGAATAACACAAGTTAACCGAAAAAACACATTTTTCTAACAGAATTTATAGTGTAGTAGGGCTGGTGATAGCCTAACAATAAAAATACGCATTGATACTGTTTGAAGTACAGGCTATCAAATCAATATGTTTAATCGAACTACGGAACACATTTTTTTTTATTTCAACAGATCTCTGACCCATTAAATAATATGATAAACTATTCCTCAAATGCTAATAATCCTACCAAGTTTTCGCGTTAGTCCTGTATTTTGAGAGCAAAATGATTTCTGCTATGAATAGACATTATTTAAAGCATTAAGTGACGTCGAATTATAAAGTTATTATTCAAAACGCCAAAACACTTTTGGTGAAGTGATCAAGAGTTCTTGGAATTCTATGGTAAGTCACTGAAAAAAAAATACAGATTTTTACTTTCGGAAGTAGGTACCTACTCTATCTAAACTAATCTCAAGCTTTATAAATAGTTTAGCGCTGTGTTAAAAATGTATGAAGTCGCTTAAACGTTAGGTACCTACCCACTTATAGGTAATTAAAACAGCTGCACGTAAGATTTGTTTCTTAAGGGTAGGTTAATTTAAAGAGCTGGATGTAAGATTTGCTTCAAATGATGACCTCAATATTATTTTGATACTAGGCAACACCATATAGCTTCGAATAAAGGTGCTTTAACAGCGCTTCACATCGATTGATGTTGGTGTTATATTGTAATATAATCTTCTGAGGTATTTCAATAAATAGATACACTAATAACTATGCAGAGTCAAACTTTCTAGAAAATCAATACCTCAATAAGTTTAGTGTTAAGGGAATACACATTAAACCGTGTTCAACTGTACGCCAAATCTAAATCTACATAATAATTCAGAAATGTTTGTTTGACTTTTACCATACTTTTACCGTATATGTGAGCATCACGCTCAAAATACAAATGCTACGTCAGATATTAATATGCCCAGAGCCATACAAAATGCTGGAGAAGGTTCTTAAATACAATTTTCTGCATTAACTTTAATATATTTAGAGCTATTTAAAAAAAAAACTCTATTTTTTTAAGATCTTCATACAAATTTCTCAAAAAGACAGTAAGCCATCTTTTGGAAACAAAATTACTCATGTAAATGTTGAATGGAATCTTGGTATTACGGTATGAAAATGTAATAAAATAATTGTAGATTGATTTGTTATAAGTACATATAAATGTTATTCAAATCTTATTATTCTCAATAAATAAAGATTTAATGAAAAAAATTGCAAAATGATTCCTCCATTTTGAAGTTTGACAGGCACAAATCACCCTCTATGGGTGGAATGCCTAATTAATTATCACACATTAGAGGGTGTAGGGAATGTAGCTAAGATTCAAACCACAGAGCTCTCTATGAAAACTTGCAAATTATGTCGGTAGGTTCGTATAATATTATGAGGTCGGTAAAACAAAAATTGTAAAAGTGTCATTCTTCTTTTTCTGTACTTATGTCAGTTATAGAGGTATGTTAAGCAATGGGAAGCTAGACTAGAACCTGTTTAATTACCTACCGATCAAGCCTGACAATCGGAATCAAAAACGTAAAGCAAGACGGGTATAAGCTAGTACATTAAATATATTAATTGCCACATTTACTGTGGATGGATTTCCTTTTATAAAAACAGGCTTTCGTTGTTATGTCGGAGGGAGATAAAGGCTTCGTAGGAATCTTTTTCTCAACCCCTCGATATTAATTGATGTTGTAATTAGATTCAATTTAACCTTTATGTTCAGTAGACTTGGTATTCTAATTATATTTTGTTCTAACAATCGTGTAGTAAATGTTAAGTTCTTTCTTTTACTTTGAGAAAAAAAAAAGATTGCCTACACACTTACTTTTTTAAGCCCCGTTCGTGTGGGTGGCCGCCGCGAAATTTATCCTGCCATTGGATGGATGAAGTGATATTGACATCGCTCTATTTGGATGGATGTGTTGGGGTGTTAATTTTTAATAGCACGGCTTAAATTTATTTCATGCTTATCAACCTCAACATAAAGAATGGCTTAATATTATAATAATAATTAATTATCAACATCCTGTCTAAACGTTTTGAAGGCTTTATGATAATAATTTTAATCAGGGGGTGTATTATTAGGGTAAGTATGGGGCCTTTTAATTAAACGTTTCATAAATAATCGATCTCGAATCGTGTCGAAATAATATTGATTGTGATACCTCGTTTAAACCTTAGATAAAATTATATGGTAGCAAGAATCTGAAACATAATTTTTTGTATTTCGTTCAATAACGCATAACTCGCAGAATTATCGTTCGATTCTCCATCGATGACCCTTGCAATTATAATTTTAGTAATGTATATTGAATAATTTTGTTGTTATAAGAGGCAAGAAGCTTTGATAATGGATAGTTATTCATTCATATTAGCCCGTGATTATCCACTGCAGGACATAGGCCTCCTCACGCTCACGCCACTCCTCTCTGTCCCTGGTCATCCCCATCCACTCTGTCCCAACGGCACGCACGATGTCGTCGCTCCACCTCATCGGCTGTCTTCCTGCACTTCTTCGGCCAGTCTCTGGTCTCCAGTCCGTCACTCTTCTACTCCACCTTCCATCGTCCCTGCGGGATACATGACCAGCCCACCTCTATTTGAGCTTGGCAATTTTATCTCCCACATCTGTGACTCTAGTGCGCCTTTGGAATGGATAGTAATTATTATGCATTATATTGTCAAACGTTTTTTCTCCATCACGCTGTTACTCGTAACGGGGTGGCAGAGAGAACGGACCTCCTCTATTTTCTATTCAAGCACACTTCTTTCGCTTCTTCCACCGAGAGACCCTACTTCTCTTATTTCTACCATAGTCTTTCTTGAGTACGGAATCGATTGATACGTCATTCTCGTTATTTACAGCCTTCCTTTCAGTCTCATTGATTCTCTTAGTCTTACTATTTGCATCCATTCACATCGACTTATTAACTTTCATATTTGTCACAGCACTAACACCATATTATTCCTTCCTTATTATCTCATTCCTTTCCATATCCCATGAATACTGCATTTTTAATGGATCTGTGCTCCTCTAAAGTGAATAAAAATATAATCTTTGACTCTTTCACAGTAAACTACTTAAAGCTTGTGTCGTGAAAAAGGGAAATGTTTGGCTCCTGGGAGCGAACCAACGACCTCCATATGAAATAGTACGAATGTCGGCGTCTTAACCGCCGGCTACCATCCATTTCAAACTTGATGACAATAATACATACTTCTTATTGAATAAACTTCATTCTTGAATGTGACGTCCAGATTGACCAAAATAATTGACAAATTCGTTAAGCTTGAGGGTGTCATACTTCAGAAATCTCTTAAAAAAAGATTAAAAGTCAATTTGACTTTTTTCCCACACAATGCAGACTCTAAAAAATTACATACTTAGTATAAGATTTCATAATTTTAACCAATAATTATATTACTGAAAAAGAAAATATTGTAATGGAGCGGTTTATTTTGTGTTAACTTGTTACCTTTAAATGCTATTAAATTGGTTCTTTTTAATAGTTAACATCGTTCATACTGCCAAGACGTTTCTATTTAAAGCTTTCTGAGAATCGTTCCTCTTCTCAGTGTTGTGTAGCAAGTGTCTGTGATAAGTCATGTCGTTCAGTGTCAAAAGGAAGTTCAGATAGGAGAATGTTACAGTCGGGACCAGTGGCAACCTTCCCCGTAAGGGATGTCTGGTCACGTCATCGATATTTTGAAATACATCGACATCGATTTTTTTTAAATCTCGATCATTTTTATTCAACCCATTGCCACCCACCATTTACAAATGTGTACCTACCTACACCAAATAAAAAAATTGAAAGAGTCTTGTGTAGTTCTATCACAAAATGTGTAATTCTTATACCTGCACTACACTACTCGCGAGGTTCCTCGACGAAGTATTCGGGAAAGTTGTCCGAAGTACGTCGCCACACACTCGTTCTACTTCGCGAGGAACTCAGTTGTCCGCCAGCGCTCGCACGCAACGTGTCCATGGATTATGTTCAAGTGGCAGCAAAAACCGACAACAAACGGAGGTCGGCCGAGGCGAGCCGAGGTTGGACGAAGTAAGGCGAAGTGTCTCTCCACACTATCGTATTCGCCTAACTTCGATCAACTTCGCGAGTAGTGTAGTGCAGGTATAACATTCGATAATGTAGACAGTAGTCTACGAAAACCGGTTAATGTTTGAATTTTAAATTTTGTTATAGAACTATATAATATATACAAGACTTTTTCATTTTTATTTAAATGGACTATAACCAAGTACCTTCTGCCCAAAACGTCGAAGATCAAAGAAATAATAATTTACCTTTTGTCCGTCAATCACCATGTGACACATTTCGTCGCCCGTTTTACTGATTCGGTATTTAAATAATGGACGAAGGTAGCTTAATTTCTTGTCTACTGAGGCGGTACCTAAATAACGAACGTATGTGTATCTGTCCCTTTCAAACAACAGAACTCACACACCATTAAAATGATAGGGCTGCATATTCAAACTAAGCGATTGAGTAGGTAGCCCTTCGTTCCGGTAGGCGCCGTTAGTCGATCATTCTGTCAGTGAGTGTTCTAAGTTATTCATTATAATATAGAATTCAACATTATATGTTACAAGTAACGGGCTTACAACGGTCTTCTACCACAGTAGTGAAGGCTGGCTTAGTGGTTTGAAAGACACTCATGATGGGTTGAAGATTTTAACATTGTCAAATATGTGGAAAAATCACATGCCCTAGTAGAATTCGAACCTATAACAGAACTATACCGTGACAAAGAGTAGTTATCCTCTAGCTAGACTCTAGAGTCTAAGTCATCAGATGAAAGTATGAAACTGCCAAATAAGTAAGTATCTACTAAAATTTTCAGAGATTTTCGTCATTAAAATGTTTCATACAAAATTTATAAAGCAAAAATTACTTATTGGTAGGTATTTAAACTTTTTCAAAAAAGACATAAAAAACTATAAGCTTAAGAACAAAAAAGGTTAATAAAATAATATGTATATTAAAAAAAGTTATCCATATCCTAAAATTTACATTTTTATGAAAGTAATCACCTTGAAAATGTTCATTCTTCGATGGTTTCGAAGAATTTTATTTAACATTCTTAATATCTGAGTGCGTGTATGGTGTGAGATAGCGAAATAAATATGTCACCTAAGGAACGAAACGAAGGGTTGAATTCTTCTTGAAAAACCTTCGAAAAAAAAAACAACCCCCAACCAACAAAAGCTGCTGCGGACGGAAGGTCGGTGTGATCAGGAATGCTCCATTCTCTCGTCTTTTTCAATAGTTCACACTTATAATATGCTTTTATCTACCATTTTTTATCGAGATTAAATTTTTTTTCCTTCGCATTGATACGTTGAGTTAGGAATTTACAAAGATTTTATCAATGTTCAATGTCGGGTCGCTTAAAGATAACGTCAGTTGGAGTATGTCTAGCTTAAAGGTAATATTTTTATATAGTGGTCTCCTTTATAAAAAAATGTAAGGATCGCAGATCCTTTAAAAAAATATTGTATAAGCTATCAGTAATAATTTCTTTAAGGATTTTGTTCTGCAGGATGAAAAGAACTTACTTTAAACGACAGCAGTCGCAGTCTTTAAATTTGGTTGCTCTCTTGTTCTCAATAATTTCCAACTTTTATCATTACATTTTATTAATAATTATTAAATATCTACTTGTTGCATACCTACATGAGATGATTCGACATGTTGAGAATTCTCATGATTAGGAGTTTCGGAGACTTAAACATTAACACCAAATGGCGAACGTTGTTAACGTAAAGTGATCACACTAAACCAGCCTTCGAAATATCAGTAGAAGACGGTCGTAAGCCCGTAGCGGTTTGTTCCATTTAAAAATCGAACATCAGTAATTAATTGTTAGAGTTTTTAGTTGATACAATACCTATATTCGAAATGAACTTTTGCTTCTTTATTATAGCCCCTATTTCTCTTAATTCTGAGCTGGCTTTCTTTGAGTGCGGAATACATTGTTTGATTCACGTCTTTTTCGGTTCACCTTAATGCACCTTCTTTACAGACTTTTCGTCACCTATATTCATTGAATCGCGTCCACAATATGTGGTCATGAGATTTATAACTTGGGCTAATATTGAAAAAAAAAATACTAAACATTTTCAAAAAAAAAAAAAAAAAAACAAAGATATCGAGCCTGGGTATAAATTCTAAAGGTAGGTACCTACCCATGTAGATAATGGGTTAAAACAGCATCCCTCTATTAAATTTGCTACAATTATTTTCGAAGCTTTATGCGTGGTACCTATTATTAAAATAATAATGATATCTCCCGATACCCGGAGATAAGGTTACACGGACAACCTTTCCCATTTGGATCCCAACCAACCCCATCCACTTCTTTCCATCCATCCGCATCCATTCATAAAATAATTATTTTGGTTTATTATTATTTTTGTGGCTTGCATCATTATGCTCCTAACGTAGCCGTGATAAAATGTCGAAGAGGGTAGATGATAATATGGGGATCGTGAAATATTAACCCTATATGAAAAAAAAGCGGTTTTGAAATTGTTTAGTCATAAATTTTAACAGGTGTCGCTAATCACTGCACTTTGATAAAAAAAATATTAAAATTCAAATTTACGGAGTTAGGTGATCGCATCGATAACTCATATAAAGTTAGTTAAGAGTGGTAACTAGTAGGTGCTTACTGCTTATGTTAAGGTAATGCATCGTTTTCCACAATAATAAAATAATATGCCTACCTTAATTTAGAACAAAAATATTATATTTTAATAAAAAAATTATAGGTACATAGATGTTAAATATGCTTTAAAAAAATACAAAATCTCTAGAAAAAAAACGGCTACGCATTGAATTCTTGCAATACACATTCATTCTGCAATAGAAAACCTTGCTCTTCTAAATTTTTTAACAAAAGAAATCATGCACACACATGATCCTAAAAAAATCGATAATTCTTCAACTCTAAATAACTTTAGATAAATTACTTGCTAACCAACAATTTTACAAACTTTTGACATTTCTATCAGACAAAATAGATACAAAACGGCATCACGTGGCTCAACTTTTAATAGACAGTATTATTTGTAAGCAGGTGAAACACAAAAAGAAAAATATGTCAATGGCATGGATTGATTACAAGAAAGCTTATGATTCAGTCCCACATTCTAAGCTTATAAAAGATTTGAAAATATCCACAACTTACTTGTAGAATTTATGAAATGTTTGATGTCACAGTGGAGAACAAGAACATCTGTTTCCCAAATATCCTGCAAAAATGTATTACCGATAATCCATATTATTAGAGATATTTTTGCAAATGCGCCTGGTTGCATTTGTTCTCCCATGTGACTAATACAAATCAACTTTCAATATTATAATACATACATATTTCGTGAATATTGTATAAGTATAGAAATGTCTTCATCACACAGACAGCCAGCAGATGATCCCAAAAGACTGTACGTAAGTATATTAAGAATATTACTAACAAACTTATATTAATTTGTAAAGGACCCAGTCGCCAAGACTTTTGGAGTTAAGTCTGTGCACCCTTCAGATCGGGTACTTGTGAAACTAAAATGACCCTCAAACCCCACATCAGTTATCCGCCTAAACTCTTGACCCTCTTTTGTTTCGAGGTCCTTCCATCTATCAAACACCATGAATGTGGCGCTGTCATCGATCTATCTATGTAAGGTACAGTAATTGAAAACGTCATTAATCTAAAGGATATCTCGCAGAAACTTTGCGCACTTCTAAACAACAGACAACCAATAATAGTTTGTTGTTAATATAAGATAGAACTAGAGTTAGTTTTGGTGGGCGGACGTATCAGTACAACTGCAGTTCCTCGCATTTTATTTTTATTTTAATGCCAAAACATTATTGGTTTAAGTCTCATACTGTTTATCTTATTTAGACTATAGATTTGTTCCTAACAGCCTAACTCGAAATACTCACACTCGTGTAAAATCACAATCCAAAAGTAATAATATTAGTTAGTATGGATCGGATTTACTGACATCAACGCTATCTGTGAAAAAAATCCATAACAACATAATTTTTATTTACTTGACAACCACCATTAAGTTTCAAAACATAGTGACGCAGATTTTTGATAGAATTTCTTTCAAGCTTTCACAAATAATTCTCTAACTTTCAACCATATTTTAAACGTATTTTCATATAACGAAATCAATATTTTGTCGACTATAGAACAACGTCTGTCGGGTCAACGCTGTCAACGTTGTTTATCACACTTTCCTTATGATTATTGTTCTTTTTGTGCATGTACTTTTTTGCTTTTATATTGTTTCCTTGAGGACGTAAAATTATGATTATTTTATGTAAACTCATCGAAGAAATTTATATTAGGTATAGGTACATGATCTTTTTGATGTAGGTATTTTTCTCAAGAAGGTTCTATAGAAGTGGACACTAGATGAGCCACTATCAAACTGCATTTTATGTGACGCTCACTCTTCGGTTGTTAATAATTGTACCTTAAGTGCGATTTCTATTAAGGTACCTTCCCACGCAATCAATCCATCAAATGGAAATATCATTTTTCAACCTTTTTGACTGAGTAACAAAATAAGGTTAGTCTTAAATCACATAGGTAGTTTGTTATTTATAGCTATAAGTCATAAATCACATTACTACGTATCCAGATTTTTTAACATAATATCGATAGTTCTGATAAAGGGTTAACTAACTACTATTCGATAAAAATGAAACAAATCTACCTACTTTATTATCAGCTTGTACCTACTTAGTATTTTCCTTTTTTTGCACTTTTTCAACTACATCATACATAAATATCAAACAAAAGTTTCTATGTATTAGTATTATAAATAAAATAAGTAGGTACTTATATTATATTTATTTATTTACTCGAACTCACATTACAATCATCTGTGCTTATATAAGTTAAATACTAATTAACATTACAAAATACAAATAACAAGGAAAATGCTACCTCACTAGGTGTAAACCTGTATCGAGGATAGCTAGTGCAATACAATATACAATAGAAAAAAACAATCAAAATAATCAATAACAATAACACAATAAGTAAATTAGAAATATAGCAAGTCAAATAATCATAAAAAAAATAGAAATAGCCAAGAATATTAAATAGATTGAAACCATAAGAAAAGAAGAATAAAGAATATCTTCTTTCTTTTCTACTAACTAATAAATAGGTATAAGAAACTAACCGTACATCGCTCATTCTCAGAATGTAGGTAAACATAATAATTTCTCATGTTGCTGTCAGTAGTTAAAGTTTGAAAATCCATCAATGTTACATTCTTGCAATAAGAACCTAACTATAACATTAGCTTCTTTGTCTGAGAAGGTATTTTGCTTGCATCTAGATTCTAAATCATATTATATGAATATTTTGATGGAAAATATTATTAATGGAAAACACCATCAAAACTCATTCCAGTACCTACTCACAAATAACCTACTCATAAATAATCTACTCATAAATAAATAAAGGAAACATGAAAAAAACAGTTACAGAAATTACTAGAAAATGGTTGTTCGTAATTTGCCAATCTTTACATTTGTGTGACAAATTACATTTTGAATGTAAAGTCCTCAAATGAGTAGGATGTACCTACCTACATTTTGCTGTTGTCAAGTAGTGCCTTGGCCGTGGGGTTGTCGGCTAAGAATAGCACCTCTGCTCTTTTTGCTGGTTTTTCGAGCATCCTGTAAGAGGCAGGAAATCGAAAAATCAGATCGGGACCGTGAAGTTGACCACCTCACGTCCTTAAACCTCAACCGGTCAGAAAAGGCACCATAGGCCTCAGTCGCCTTCGAGCGCAATGGAGAGCTCTTGATGCCTCCCTATGCCCCTAAGTGGGGTTCAGGCCCCCCACATTGCGGGTTGGTTTGGTGGGGATCTGCGGCGGGCTTGATTTGTGTGGAGCCGGCTTTTGGATTTGATTGGTTCGATCAGGCAAGAGGGTTGGTTTCATGCGGGTCGGGTTTGCTGCGGATTTGTCTCCTCCGGGTTGGCTTGCGGTGTGCGGGGAGCCTTAAAGGGAGAATGTATGTATGTATGAAGTAGTGCCTTATTTTAACCAATTTTCATTAGTGCGATTTTATAAAAAGCCACAATATTTCTGTGTGAGGATTATCGAAGGCCTTCGTATAGTCAACGAAGAAACTATACTTAACATATCGAACTCGTTGTTCTGCAATTGTTGTATAGGTATATTATTTAGTGGTTTCATTCCTTTTACACGGCAGTTCATAATTCTAACAATTTTTTTTTTCTCTTAAATTTTCTACACAAAGTTAGATTTGATTAGCCTCAGATTTGAGTATTGTCATTAAACTTTAAACTAAGAAAATTTTTGGTAAAAAAAATTCAATATCATCTTTTACATTGTAAATATTTTTTTTTTTTTCGTATTTTATTCCTTTTCATAATATTTATACATTAAGTTGTTCGTTTTCTTTCAATAATAATTGGAAAAGATAATGTTTTATCAAATCATTCAAAAAGATCTCAGTTAAAAATGACTGCAAATTTATTAGTTGTAAGTAAGACGGATGAACAGTCATTGATGGCTACGTAAATTTATCACATTTCACAATCAAGAAAATGCAATTATTAATTCAGTAGAAAATCAAAGCCTTAATTGAGAAGGTCTTCAAAAGTTCATCACAAGGCGAACAAACAGGCGATAAGATCTATTCATTTAAAGTCCAGAATACTCTTAATCTTTGTACTTAGAATGAAAAATCCCTCAAATGGAGAGAGTATCAAAACTGAAAAGTGATTACAAAAGCATTGGATCTTCATCGTTTTCCATTAATTTTTTTTTTATTCTTTATCTTTTCTTCCTCACAATTCTCCTTGTTTCTATATCCTCTTCTTACTTCCTCATTCTTCTATATATTATTCTTATTCTTATCATTCTTTTAGGAAATTTCACAAGGATCGGAATATGTTTTTTTTTTGCTTAGTGAAAATGCTGTAGTATCTTTTCCAACACTCTCTCTGATACTTTTTAAATCCTCAACTAGCTTATTGTTTCTTTATTGTTAAATTCTTTTGTTTTTTCTGATATGAAACCAACCTTTTGTAATTATTGTACTGAGTTTCATAGTCAAAAAGATTATAGCTTAAGAAAATTCATATTATTTTTAGGAAGAACACGTTCTATACTACAGTTTCTAAGAACAAAATAACAAAATCTAGCTAGAGGAGGCATTTCTAAAACAATACAGAATTTTTATCTTGCTAGATAGAGCATTTTAGAGATGTTCATAGATTATTTTGAACTACCTAACTGAAATGCGTACACAACACACATTCAGTGAAATGCACTAGAGCGCTCTATCTAGAACATTTTAGAGATGTACATAGATTATTTTGAATTACCTAACTGAAATGCGTACACAACACACATTCAGTGAAATGCACTAGAGCTCTCTATCTAGAGCATTTTAGAGATGTACATAGATTATTTTGAATTACCTAACTGAAATGGGTACACAACACACATTCAGTGAAATGCACTAGAGCGCTCTATCTAGAGTGGAAGAAAAACTATTTAGATACATATTATGTATGTATATAATACAAGTGCAATATTGCTAATGCTAGAGCTCTTAACCTAGACCTTTAGCGATTTGTGCTAGAAGCTCGATAACTGCTGTTACACTTTAAGACTCAATATAGATTGTTAAATCAACTATACCTTGCTGAAAAATCTACAGTAGGTACCTACTTATATTTTTACTTTAAGATATCGATAGATGTTATTTTGTTGCATTTGTTTCTAAGTATCTTATGACTATGTGCCTACCAAAACAAGTAGGTACCTAAGGATAACCTTTGTAAAACAAATTAATTTAAAATTTTGAAAGTAGAAAGTAATTTTCTATGAATTGAATTTTTTAAATATTTTTAATCCTATTTTTTTTTTTCGAAACCATCAACAGCAAAAAAAAAACAAACAATTTAAAAGAATGAGTTATGACTGTTTCAGTCGGGTTAATTTGATTCTTAAAGATCTTCCAGAAAATTATT
Source organism: Mystacides longicornis (assembly GCA_963576905.1). NCBI lineage: Eukaryota > Metazoa > Arthropoda > Insecta > Trichoptera > Leptoceridae > Mystacides > Mystacides longicornis. The sequence continues at coordinate 1,918,437 of OY756433.1, read as the reverse complement.
TTAAATCTGTTTTTTTTTTTACGAAACGAACGCGCAGAGATGTTGAAAAAAAATAACCAATTACACCCAAATGGTTCCAACTTACTGGAGAAGATGAAATGTTTCCTTGAGTGGTGGAAAAAAGGGAGCGGGGTAATGTCGCGTACCTGTGGACAGTTTGCAGATTTTTTTTTTTACTTCTCTAAAGTTGAGGTGGATCGAAATAGTAAATTCCATTCCGCAGAAAAACTAGGTTAGATGTATACAAAACTAGCTTTCCCGAGTCCAATAGACGTTGTCCTTTACTTCTTGCATTGAATATTGATTTCAAATTTGTAATTTATGTTAAAATAATATGTTCGAATGTTAAAAAAATCATTTCTGAAAGCTCGGAAGAATAAAATTATATCAAGAATCTGCGTACCAATGTTTTGAAACTCAATGGTTGTCAAGTAAATAAAAATTATGTTGTTATGGTTTTTTTTCACAGATTCTGATAACTTTGTTCCATACTAACTTTAATATTATATTTTATATTTTTTCTATCCATTTTTCGAATTTTTAATAATTATTGTTATCCGGAGCGGAGAAGAATAAAAAAGAGTGTTGGTCAAAGGACCGAGATAAAAATCTTTGCCTACACTCAGACACTAGGGTGAAAAATTTTTTTTGGCTATCAACATGTACACACACATTGATGTTTGTTCATAGACACAGTATTTGATGGCATAACAATGACATGAACATGTAATAAAATAAATTTCGATCACAAATTCTAATGGAACGAAAAAATATCAAAGTTTAGTATGTACCTACCAACTTGCTGTTTATTTAAAATTTGAATTATTTTTATATTCCTCATTAATCAATGTTCGAACGCCTCCCACATTTACCCTTTCTCCACTGTACTTGACAGTTGAAAAAGCAGAATCTAATAAGGTAGTACGATAATAACAAAAAAGTAATGTTTTGTTATACCTATAATAAATAATGTTTATTATTATGTAGCGAAAAATATATTGTTGTGTTCACAATTAAGAGTGTCCGCAAGTACCCGACATCACTCTATAGGCTTCGAAGGGGCAATTTCCTAAATCATCAGTTTTACTCATTAGAAGAGACTGTCGGGGTAGTTGTAACCCCAGTGTGTGAGGGTGAACTTAACGGATGAGAGAGATCTTTATTGACCTCATTTATATTGTTTTGGACTCCTCGTTAAGTATGGCCATTATTACTGAAATCTCACCAAGGTTCGAATTAAATAAAATCACTTAACTACTCTTATTTTGTTCCTATCTTTGAGATTTTAAAAACTTTTAACAAACTCTTTAAGATTCGAAGCAACCAGCGAATAAGTCTTTCTTCTACGTCATAATTTCAATCATTATAATAGAGAGCAGGTGAATATGACTGGGTTTCTTAGGAGATAAAGCCTTACGTAATATTCAATTATTTTGAAGCAATGCTGAGGGATTTTGACATTATTGACACCATGTTTCCCTTTGCTACTTAGGATTCAGGATACCAACTTATCCTTAAAGATCCCCAATTTAACTTTACCGCATTTGGGGTCATGGGACTGCGGAAAATTTGATATTATTTTCCATTGCAACAGTTCTGTTAAATTATGTAGGAACTCTCTCCCTGGCTTGCTCCCAGCTTAACGTCTATGAAGACTGCTAGGGTCAGCTCTCCTCGTCCTCAGGCTGTAGACTCTCCTCTGCTGCACTACTTCCCCCACCCCACATCTTTGCATCTGCTCGCGCTTTTGCATCACCCAGGAATTCTTTGGCCTCCCTCTAGCCACAGAACGTGGAACATTCAGGTTTATTGCCTGTTGTACAATATGCTCCTGTGGTCGTCGTTCTATGTGTCCATACCATCTCAACTGTCTTTCCTCTAGTTTACTATTGATGTCTGTCACTCCTAGGCTTCCACGAATGTGAGCACTTTTGATCCTATCTCTTAGGGACACACCAGTGGACCATCTCAGCATACGCATTTCTGCTGTCTCTAATTGTCTATTATAGGTCTTGTACATTGTCCAACATTCGGAGCCATACAGGAGTGCGGGTCTGACAATTGTCTGATAGACTTTCCCTTTCAATTTGATTTGAAATTATGTAGGAACATCCTAATCAAATATAATATTTCGTGGATATAGTATTTCCCGCACTTCATCAGCCTTCACTCGTTTAGAATTGAACAAAGACCTCCCTTCCCAACATCCGGAAATATCTCTCTTGTTATTCTTTGCAATTGATTTCCGGCCAGTCTCCTAATAGCAACTGATGACCTCAGCTACCTGGGTTCCTATGACCAGTTTCCACTCCAGGGTTTTCTTGATCCATCTGTCATCCGTTGTTCTCACGATATGGCTGGCCCAGTTTTATTTTGGAATTTAGTGGTTTAGTTGAGTGGATAGACGGTTTATTTATGAAAGAACATGTCATAAAAAAAATTGCACAATACTATTTATGAAAAATATCATGTTATGTTATTTATGAAATAACGATATGTAATAAAGAAATGCAGAATATACTAATGACGCCGTATGGCGACCGCTCATTAGTATATCATTAGTAAGTACGCATATTATGCGCGTCGCGAGATGGATGGTGCGTGGTCAGCGTTGACTCTATGAAGACTTTGGAGGTCGTGGGTTCCAACCGCAGTTCCGACAATTTCTATTTTCACAACACTAGCTTTTCTTTATGTGAAAGTTTCAAAATAGTGTATTTGTGCGCACTTTGGGTTAGCCCAGATTTATTTTTAAAAAAATCTATTAAAAATATTCCACGTGGGGTTAGAGCATTTAAACGAAAATAATGAAGAAAAAATAACAACTAATGACTCTATCAATTCATTACTAATGTTCGATTTTTAAATGGAACAAACCACTACGGGCTTACGACCGTCTTCTACTGTTATTTCGAAGGCTGGCTTAGTGTGATCACTTTACGTTAACAACGTTCGCCATTAGGTGGTAATGTTTGTCTCCGAAACTCCTAATCATGAGTAAATAATGAGCTACAACTTACCCGTAGGATTCTTTTTGTTTGGACCTAGTTCTAGAATAATTAATCATCTTTTCGGGGTTGACAAACTCGCCCGATGACTTAAAGATGACCATAAAAGACAGCCAGTAGGGGTGGCTGACTTTGTACTGATTTTCTGCATCTCCGGGGAGTAAGGTAGGTACCAGCTACCTTTCTGGATGCCAAACACATTATCAAAATATGATCAAACAAGTCGAGGAAGTTGAAACAAATTAGATATAATGGAGTAACCCTTCTGAACAAATATAATAACAAGCTGATAGAGCTTAGCTTGACCCATTGTAGAGTAGTTTTCATCGCCAAATATTCATGAAATATAATACTCCTATCAGGATAGAGCTTATTAGAATTTATCAAGCAGGGTTTCCTAAAAATCAAGTGCAATGGATGAGTTTGTGTTAGATATAACTAAGGAAAAATATAAATCAGCCGAAAAAAAAATTAGTTATGGACAATTTAGAGATATTATTTAGGTACTTACTAGATGAACGTAGCGAAAAAATACTCACTAGATGAACATCATACCTATTAAATGGGTAACATATAAAACCGATATATGAGATAATTTTACTTTTACTAAACTTATTACTCATAGTATATGGAATATAAATAAGTCTTGTGATCGGATTTCAAAAAAAAAAAATTCGCTGAAATTAATTTTCTCGACGTTTTCGATGGTGCAGATTCCAAAAATTCAAAAAAAAATTTTTTTTAATTTCCGCGTACCCGTGCGTAAAAAAGAAACAAAAAAAAATTCTTCGATTTTCATAAAATTTGGTATACGGGTTGTTTTTATGCTCCTACACGAGCACGTAAAATTTGAGGTCCGTAACTTCAGTGGGTCCCCCTAAAAGTACCGATTAATATTGAATATTATGTAGTTCTAAAGCAGATAATAAAAAACTCCAATAGTCAGAGAATAAATTCATTTTAATCGTAAAATTATGAATTTTTATGGAAAGATAATATGTTTTACACGAAAAGGCTGTTATAATAATATACTATGAGTTCTGGGCTACCCTAGGTTAGCAGTTTTTTTTTTGTTTGATTGCTTTGCCTGTTCACTCTTTTAATAATTTCAATCTTGATGACTTATCTATTTATGTGTATTGTTTCTGCAATAATTTCATTATATGTTGATGTGAGATATTTATTCATATATTGTTATTCAAAATATTGTTAAGTCATTATTTGAAAGTTTGGGAGCGCGATGGTAAACAGTTTGAAAAACAGTTGCTTGTTTGTTTATGCCGGATTAGAAAGGTTGGAATTTTTACGCACTGAAGATATGTCCAGGAAACCATTAAAATTTTCATTGTTTACAGCGATTAGTATAGAAGGCAAATTCTCCCGTTTTGAGGTGAATGCTTTGATTTTTTTTGACTTCAGTTCAATATTAGATCTCGTTCAGAAAACATCTCTCCATAGTTTATTGCAATTTTGTTTCCTTGTTAATCAATTTATAATTTTCGTCGCGTTTTATAGTTTCTGTAGTAATTTGCGAGTGCTTGACGATTGAGCTATGGTGTGTCACATATCTAGAGTTTTGTTTAGAGTCCCGCGATTGTTTATTAAACCTTCCGTTTAATTGTGATCATTACTCTGGAAGATTCCCGATCTGAGCGGGGTGGCGTGGCGTGGTTGGAAAGGGACAAGTGACAGACCATACCTCATATGTGTGAATGTGACGTGTTTATTTTCTTTTGTGCTGTGTGCTTTTATTTTGAAGGTATGCTGAATTTCGGGTGAGTGGCCATATTTTTATTAGAGTGTTTTTGTTTCGTCTCTGGCAGCTACCCCCAGGACGATGATAGGGCACAGAGATATATTTTTATGTTGTATTTTGTTTGTTGCTTGGTTGCCCCCCGCCAAGCATGCTTATGAGCAAATTGCTCGATGTGGTTTTAGATGAGAGATATATGGCCGACGCGATACGGCATATTTATGAATATTTGTGATCTCTGTGTGCCAATGGATTTATTGTATTGCAGCATGTACCTCCCTGTATTGTTTTCACACGTCACATGTCAAGCACACGTCGCGAATTGTTATCTGTCATTCGCGGGTTACCCCATTTTCCGATACCAGTGGTGTGACCTATCTTTAATGTTTATTTTTTAATCCGGTTAATAATTTCATATTTAGAACCTTCTAGTAAGCTTAGTGTAGAATTTTCATTTGTAAAAGTAGGTACATTGGTGTGTTTGTTACCCGTGAGAGTAATTTTATTCAGTCGAGCTATGAATGAGTTTACTAAAAGTTCGCGTCTGTCCGCGCACATGTAGAGTTTGTATTTTAGTTTTCGCCGCCGTGATAAACGTAATGTTATAAAACCGGTATGTGTAGGAGGGCTGTTGGCGCAAGCTGAAGACCTTCCCCACATGACTGTCTATGAGAATGGGCTGTTGCTGATTTGGACGCTTTTCAGCTCAGTTCATGAGGTTCACTGGCGAAAAGGTCGCGCGCTAAGACCGAAGCAGTTGAGCGATTTGGAATTCCAATGAGGAAGGACTTGCGGTTTAATGACAGCCCGTACGTAATTTGACTAGAAGGTTGATTTGTTCGTTTATAAAGTAATTGAACGTTTATTTTGATATTGAGATCGATAATAATTAAATGCACGCGAGATAGACATTAAAATTGTTAATAGGCAGGATCGTTTTGACTGCAGCTAGTCGTGGCATAATTTTCGCGAAGTAAAATCCTGTCCTATTTAGAGTCTCTGCTGGAAGTACGTTTAGGCATTTAGAGTCAAGAGTCAGATAGTTAAAAGATAGCTTCCAGCCCCTGTAGTATGTACACCATCAGGAACCTTTTCCGTTTGTCTATATACACTATATCTGATAGCCGAATTTCGGCCCCTTTTTTGGTACCTGTTCGAGGCGTGAGGTCGCATCGAATTGGGCCAGTCTCGGACCTTCAGAGTTTTTTTTTGCCTGAATTTTGGCAAGAAGGTTCGTTTGACATGGAAGGCCCTCTTTCGGTGGCTAATTCCTCCCGTAGACCTCGATCATGCTTATCAATGTTGAGTATTGTAAGAAATAGTGGATAGGATTCTGAGTTGACTTCTTAACTTTTACTAATTTTATGTCTTTTATCTAATTTGACTTAACTTTTTACTTTTTTTTACTGTAATTTATTTATCATTTGAGGAGTTTATTGAATTATGAGAAATAGCGGATAAAATTCTTATGGCTTATATTTTTGTCTAATTTGACTTCTTGACTTTTTATTATTTTAATGTTATATTTATATCAAATTTGAATTTTTAACTTTTTACTATTTTGATGTTATGTATGTATTTAAGATGTTCAATATATGGTGGGTAATGTTGGGGTCTTCGCTGGTCCATAATCTGTTTCTTTGTCTGTAGAAAATCCTTCTATAGAGGGGAGAAGGTGTTATTATGATGACTGGGTTGGCAACCATAATATTATTTTGTACGAAAATAAACCAGATCACAAAGGCTGCATTCACGAAATAAACTATATTCTTGTTTGAGCAGGTACATAGTAATATCAATGTAAAGTAAATGGGTAGATATAATTATTGATGTAGGTATAATCTTGTTACGTATGTATGTACCCAAAGGACGTACATCAAGTAGCACTTCTATGATTAGTTTGATTAATACGGGTTATCACAGGCATTTCTTAAATTTAATTGAAAGCAACTTTGCCAAGGTATTTCAGGTACACGAGAAAGGAGGTACGCATGTTTTTACCCACATTAATATGGATCAGTACTTCAGGTTAATTGCGTGCATCGGCAAATATACATTGATAGTCTATATTAACAGAACTATGACTATTTTTACGGAAAATGGCGGAGGAGTATGAAATTTCGCACACTTATAGTTTATACAGAGTAAGGGTGGCAAATGCTAATATTTTCTTAAAATTTTGAATCAAAATAGATATAATCAATAAAAAAAAACATCACAAACACTACTGTTATTTTATGTATTTGACACTCACACATACTTCCACAGACTACTTATAAAGAACATCACCTTCATCCAATCCAAATCCAAACTCCCTTAAGACCCCACATAGGGGCATAGGGAGGCAACAAGAGCTCTCCATTGCGCTCGATCTTGCGCAATGTTTATGACCTCCTCCCACACCATGTCCATGTCCCTCAGCTCTGCTTCGAAGGAGCGGAACACAGTGTGAGAGGGTCTTCCTCGTCTTCGGGACCCTGATGGGAGGAAGAACAGCGCTCTCCTCGGCCAACTGTCATTCGGCATCCTTAACACATGTCCCAGCCAAGTCCATCTCCTCCCCACAATGGTGGAGGTGATGGGCTCACGCTGGGTGCGCCGGCGTATAGCGTCGTTCGTGATGCGGTGGTCCCATCTTACGCCCAGAATTCTCCTTAGGCACTTCATCTCAAAGGCTGAAACTTTTTGTGCCTGGGCCTTGGTCAGGTGCCAGGACTCACACCCATACAAGAGAATGGGCAACACACACGCATCAAACAGTTTACATTTCGTCTCGACACTAAACGCCGACGCTTTCCAAATCTTGGTCATGTTGTTAAAGGCGCCACTCGCCATACCGATACGTATCGGGAGCTCAGCCCCGAGGTCATCAGAGGTGGTAATGGTTGCTCCCAGGTACTTAAATTTATCCACCCGGGAGACCTGGTGACCATCGATGGTTATCGGTAGCTGTTTATCGGGGCAGGCATTATTCGCCATGAGCTCCGTCTTACTGGCATTGACTCGAAGGCCGAGGCGTGCTGTTTCATCGCAGAGTCTTGAAACACTGCGCTGTAATTCCTCCACTGTCGTACTGAACAACGCTAGGTCGTCCGCGTACTCCAGATCGCACAGTTCGCCCATTAGACCATCTCTCTGTGTTATCGGTATACCTCTTGCTCCTTGTATGGACTTTCTCAACAGGAAGTCCATGACTATTATGAATATAAAGGGAGCCAGTACGCAGCCCTGTCTGACTCCCGTGGTGATCCTAAAAGCTTCAGTAGGACCACCTGGCGTTTTCACGCTACACTCGGAGTCTTCATACAGGGACTGCACCATTTTAACTATTTTCGGAGGTATACCATACAGAGCAAGTATTTTCCATATTGATGGTCTATGTGGGCTGTCGAAGGCCTTCATAGGAAAATAAAATGAAATGTAAAGCGCCTCATAATGGGCGCAGAAAGTTTTTTGAAGGCGGTATATTCAAATGGAAGGTGGAGCTGGAAATCGCGGGATATTCAAACTCATTGCGTCAAATTGAGAATAGATTAATATTTTTTTTTTAATTATAATATAAAAAAAACTTTATACAAAATGCCTATTAATATTTAAAATTTAACGTATCCAATACCCATGTCATTTATTTGGAAAGAAAATTGTAAAATAGCGCTCGCTCAGTCTTTGAGAATGGAACCTCATTAATGTTCAAAGTTATAATTTAAATTTGTTACGGTCGAATTTCGAGCTCTGGTCGTTCACTAGATAGATACCTCGAATCTAGCTGGGGACCTGAAATATTCGATTTTCAAACATTTCGAAGATTCTTGGGTCGAGTAGGTACCTACCTACTTGCCTATTTGTTTCATTCATTTGATATTTTGGAGAGTATTATTGTATAGGTAGGTACATTTATATACGATATTGGGATAATGCAAAATGAATACTACTTATTACGCTATTAATATAAAAGGGTTTCTCTGCTAATTCTTTACGAATTCAAGAGATTTTAATCACGAAGAAAAACCACACGTAGTGCAACGCCATATTATTCAACGTCATTTTTATGACCAGAGAGTGTGTAAACGTGCTTGTCTTAAGCAATATGTCTTATCTCATGTGTTGCAAAGTGATTAATTTTTACCGGAACACAGATATGTAGTTGAAATCCAAAAAATATTCGTGATAAAAAATTGAAAAACAATGCAAGACATAGGTACCTATGATGTTTGAAATTAAGTACATATTTAGGTACCTAGTTACCTATAAAATGTTATAATTTTTTAAATGAATCTGGGCTCACCTTTAATGTGAACGCAAATAAATTTTTTACACCTTTCACAGATGGCGAAGAAGGCTTGTGTTGTGAAACAGGAAGATGGTCGGCACCGAGGATAGAACCTGAAATGAAAATCGACGAGTGTACCGCAAGGCTACCAACCAATAGTTCACTATTTATTTTATTCTATTACATTTTTGTTTACATATTCCACTTCCTATGCACGTTTATTTTCGAACCATTATCACAACACAGTAATAATTAGGTAATTTGATTTTCTTCCTGAAGTAAGTTCAACGATCCATGACAATTAAGTAAATATCTAATAAGGAGTGTTAGCTTCCAGTTTAGTGATGAAAACATGTTTTTCTCTTCATACTATCGAACTAAATAGTTTCCTGGATGTTAAGCAAAATGGAACACCTACAGCTGGAAAACATTCAACAGCCTTCGATTTTTCGCATATTATATTGAAAAATAAATAAAGTAAAAGTTCATACAGTAATTTATTGAATTCAATTTGATAACCGTAATAAAGTTAATTTTAATTTATTAACCTTAATGTCAGTTCAGCGTTGTCACATATTCGTAAAAAATATAAAAAGAGTTCGAGCACTTATAAAAAATATGAGTCGGTTGATAATGTCAAAGCAAGTTTGAAAAAATCGCTCGATCTATCAACGAGCGAGAATTATTAGAACGGTGGTGCGCGTGATCACCCGATTTTGATTTTGCGACTATATTTGTTTTTAATTTTTGCGATTAGATTTTCGTTTTAATTTTTGCGATTAGATTTTGGTTTTAATTTTTGCGATTAGATTTTGGTTTTAATTTTTGCGATTAGATTTTGGTGTCAATTTTAGCGTTCAGGGTGCTCCATTTCCCACTCTGGCTCAATGTTCGATTACATTTTGTCGCAACTAATAATTGTATAGTGGAAATAAAATACGCACTAAACGCCAAAAATGAAAAAAAATGAGTTGAGTATGAGGAAATGTTAGCTATAAACCATTGTCAATAGCCTAAATATTGCACAAAGTCCATATCGATGATCTAAAGGCGTAAAAAAACAGATCCAAAAATCATCATGGTACTATGTCTGTATGGGGGGAAAATCAGTTTTATTAGATTATCTCAAAATGAAGTTTTTGGCGTTTAGTGCGTATTTTATTTCCACTATACAATTGTTGATTACATGTATAAAAAAATGCTTACAGGATCGTATGTACACACCTTACACGACATTGAATAACATTATTTTCATTAATTCTCCGTGTAAACATCTTAACAACAATAATTTACGTCATAATATTATTATAGCCTTCAAAACATAACTTCAACAAAGCTTCATGTTTAATAAAAATCATTATGTACCTGCCTACCTAATACAAAAATCGTCACCCCGTTTCCCTATCAGCGGCCTTATTCTCGTAGCGCTTGAATTGCAATCTAGTTGAAAAGATATCTTAAAGGGCGGCTCGGATAAGGATTGGACCAATCAGAGAGAAAGGGGGAGTGTCATGATCGTTCCACGATTGGCTACATCGTATTGTAGACAATCCCTCTTTCTCTCTGATTGGTCCGATCCTTATCCGAGCCGCCCTTTAAGATAACTTTTCAACTAGATTGCAATTCAAGCGCTCCGAGAATAAGGACTGACACCTGCGTATTATCGTGAAATCGCGTATTGGAGTGATGGTAGCATTTAAAAAAAAGAACAGTAAGTTATTTATGTATTTTTGAGGTTTTTAATTTTATATAGTGAGAACCGTGAAATTAACAACGCTAAACCACGACATAGACAATCGAACGAGACGGTATCAAAACTAAGACTTGTCAACGAGATTTTGTATAAGCGCAAGCTCTCGAGAGAGACCGAGACAAGAGACACAGTGAGAGCACGAAAAAGTCTCCGCCCTGGACAAAAATGGTGCCGCGGTTTTCGGTCGCAGTGTCAATCTCTTCTTTAAGGAATCCTATACCCGGCTTGGGTCATTTTGGGTCGGTGATAGTGTATCGGGATTATTCAGAACCATTAAGTTTCTTTTTGTTATGTTATTGTTTGAAAATCAGAAGGTAGTGTTAATTTCTGAAACCAGATCAAGATCGCACTTAGAAAAATCAAAATAATTTCATATTACAATCTGATATAAAACTGTATTTTTTTTATTTGGCTGAATTGGTTCTCCTGTTACATTTAAGCAGGAGACGGCCAGGATTTTTTAAAATTAATTGTAGTCGTAAGGCGTCAGCACTGGAGGCGTTATGTCCATTTATCGTTTAGCTTCCCACTCGTTCGAAAATTTATTTTATTTTTTATAAAAATGAATCTGATGTGCTCACTCAAATTGAATACAAATACACTCTTTGACTCTTTCACAGTAAGCTACTTAAAAACCTTGTGTCGTGAAAGAGGAAAATGGTCGGCACCTGGGATCGAACCCACGACCTCCGATACGGAACAGTACGAAAGCCGGCGTCTTAGCTGCCAGACTACTAACCACTTCAAACACTGCTGTTCTATTTCTTACTATGGTGTTTCTAAGTATGTCCGTAAGAATTACACCTAGCATAGCTCATTGAACAACTAGGTACCCTTAATTTTTCATTGCTTTTTGAACTAGGGACCTACCCTTAATTTTTCAGCAATTTTTTTGGTGTAATATAATGGTCTCGAACCAAAAGTAATTAAGTAGGTAGGTACTGTTATTTAACATTAAAAGGCCACCCTATTACTAAACTTATTTCAACAACATATTCATAGCGACTCTGGATTTCCAGACATCCCTAAAAGACTTGTTGTTTTCTCTGTCGAGACAAGGTTGCATCTTCTTATTTTTTTTTCAAAACATAAACATACTAAGTTGGATGGGTGGGTACCTATAGTACCTATATATCGTTATGGTGAGCGTTTCGTTGTAAGCGTTCTCGCCAGGGGGTGCAATATACACATAGATTGTAGATTCTTAAGATGGTAAACGCTCTACGATGCTGTAAAGAATGTTTCATAACGTATGTGGGTACGTGTATAATAATAACCTTTCAAGGACTACAAAGTCAAGATGTTTTAGATTTTTTTTGGCATTAAGGTGATTTAGGAAAGGGGTTGGTGTCCGATTCTGATCTGGAGATATGTACTCCCAAATCAATTCATGAATGAGATAGATTCCAAAAAGTCAAAACATTTTGACCAAAGCTAAAGTTAAAAGATAAAAGTTATACCAAACAAATAAAAATTATGCTAGATGATTAAATGTTGTTACCCTGCACTGATTCCAGTAAAGCGTTCGATATTGTTTTTTTCGATGGAGTGTCAGTTTCATATTTCATTTGTGCTAAGAGTTTTCCTTTTGGTATTTTGTACTAAGTAAAATGTGACACATCTCGATGGAGGTCAAATTAGTTTAAGGGCATAATTTTCTATTGTTTCTACTTTAATGTGAAGTTGCCTTCTGTAATGTGCTTTGTCAAAATAAATGCTTTTCATTCGAAATATATTTTGTTTGTGTATTTTTTGTATAAAAATCTAAAATCTTGTATGTTTTTCAAGAGAGGAGATAGGTGTGCCCAAAGGTTTTATATTCGGTCCTCAACTTGCAAATCGAAAAGTTATCGAGTTTACATAACTTTTAGTCAAGTTCTAAGTCTTGACTAAAAGTTATTTCACAATGTACATAGATTACTTCTTCGGAAAAGTCCATATTGCAGAAAGCCTTCTATTATAAAACTTAACATAGCTTTCAAGCAGTCTTATAATATGAAGAATTTTGTATCTTTAAAATTTACCTACCGGCAGAAAATAATCTGTTGAAAATTCACACTTAAAGGCATGCCAGTGTCTGAAGTAAACTTCTTAATTACAAGTTGAAAATTTGAGTCCTCACGTGTGTTTTTCACTAAGGAATTGCAATAAATTCGTTGGACGCTGGAAATTCCTTTCCCATCCTGAGAGATGGTGCGAAATACTTCGACTGCATCCTGGAATTTTCATCTCTAGAAATTACTTGCCATGAATTAATTTTAAATTAGGTACCTACATACATCTGCTTTTTCAAAAGTTCTAAAATCGGTTGTTAGATAGTTCTGCAAAGTTGCTAAGTATTAGGTGGGAAGGAGCTGGTAACTTCGTAAAGATGACTGTTATCGAAAAGGTAAAGGGTGAGCGGCAAGTGGGTGATGTCTTGCCAGATGGAGGCAATCACCGGTCTTCCTACGAGCATGGAAATAATGGTAGCTGAGGATAGGGACGCTTGGAGAGAGTTGGGCCGAAAGACGACAGTTTGCAGCACGTAAAGGAGGACACAACTCTCAGGAAAGAAAAGGACGACAACGGAAAAAAACAATATAGGCACGCAGAGGAGTGGGCCGGCCCCAAAAAAGATAGGCCGATGACATTATCCTCGTCGCTGATAGAAACTGGCGAAGATAGAGCGGAGTGGAAGAAGATGGAAGCGGCCGGCAGTAGATAGATAGAATGCTGAGGAAGACTTACATAGAACTTAATATTATAATATCTCACCTGAAATGTGTTGCATAGTTTGCAATACTGTAGGTACCTCTAAAATCAGTAACACAGTCAACTATGAAGTCAACAATTAAAAATGACTAATTACTAACTAAATTATGTTTATCTTACCTTAATCGTGTTCACAAATTTAGACCACTACGTCCTTACGACCCTCTTCTCTTGTTTTTCGCTAAGTATGATCGTAGCGTAACGTACTTATAACGACATAATTAGAACGTTGTGCACCAACAAAGCCAATAGGAAATAAAGATGAGACTTTAACAAAAATGGATATATTCTTATCCTGGCGCCAAATACATGGCAGCAGTCGCAGGCTTTAAATTTGTTTGCTCTCTTGTTCTCATTAGAGAATTCTCATGATTAGGAGTTTCGGAGACTTGAACATTACCACCTAATGGCGAACTTTGTTAACGTGATCACACTAAGCCAGCCTTCGAAATAACAGTAGAAGACGGTCATAAGCCCGTAGTGTTGCGAATTGTTAGAGTCATTAGTAGTTGTTAAGATTCTTTAAGTATAATCACTTAAGGTGGTCAAGCATTTTCATGGTGTGCATATAAATATTCAACATTATAAAAATTCCCATGCTCCCAGTAGAATTCGGGCCTAAACTGTCCCAGACGTGTTGTACCGAGGCGCGCTAACCTTTAGGCCAAGAGTTGTATTCAGGAATCTGCCAAGTAGTTGAATAGGAATAATAAATTATATAATTGACGAAACGATGAGACATAGATGGCGCTAGGATATTGGCATATCCATTTTTTGTTAGTTGAGTCAGGTATAGCTACTACTCTACTTTGAAGATCATAATATCCGACAAAATAAAAAGGTAGGATATTGATTTGAAAACTGCTACGAGAGAGTTATAAAAGTATAGCAGGTATAATAGTTCTCCGTGGCGCGGTAAATCATTGTCGAAAAGTATTGAAAATTTCATAAATCGCCTCGCCACTTTGCCGCCATTTTGAAAACGTTACAGTTATTTGGAAGGGCTCGTGTTTGGCATTTTATTTTCATAAACTAGGTAGGTACCCCAAAACAATTAGATTAGTACCTAACCCAACTGTCGATTTTTGTGAAAACGATGGAATATTTTTTATTACCTACCTATCTATTTTATTTTCTTCCAACCAACCTTCCAACAATTATCGTTGGTAGCCTGGCAGTTTCGTCGCAGGCTTTCATACTGCTTCGTCGTAAGTTCGATCCCAGTTGCCGACCATCTTCCACATTCACGACACACAAGCATTTAACCCTCGGTCACATGCCGGGTAGTGAAACTCTGCTCGGGTGCATTTCTTTATATTGTATGTCTGTATTGATAAATATTTGAAAACATCTTCCATGATATCCGTCACAGACACAGCATTCATTCGTAACATACTTAGTACTTATAGAAAAAATGAAATTTTTGCTAAAATTAAGATAGTTTTTGTGAAAATTTCTTTTGCCTAAGGGTGATCCATAAAGAAGCGTTTCTCGGATACAGTGTTTTACGCAGGCAGCTAACATCTAACTTCGAGCTAACCCAGAAGAGAAAAAAAATACAACATTTACCTATTCTACTTGTAACTATCCTCCAAGGAGTGTAATTGAACTCATACTTCGCACAAACCTTCTCGGACATTAGTAGAACGAATCACCAAAGTTTCATTGAAATACCTTCACTGATCTTTGAATCTATCGAGTAGGTACACATACATACAGTTTTCAATATAATATAATAGATTATTGGATTTCTCGTTGACCGATGATAAAATATAGAAAATTGCAAGGAAAATAGAAACATATAAATTTGCTTTTCTCAAAAAAGTCTTCATGCCTTTCAGATTTGTCACAATTAAGAATCGTTATTTTATTTTGATTATGAGCAACTGAAAATTATTTAGACAGATTGAGGATGATACAACGCGTTTACAGAGTAATATTATTAGTAGGTATAGATTTATGCTGGACTCACTTTTTCTGGAATTTTTACGTTTCCTCCTTGCGATTTTGCAACCTTATCCCGAACCTCACCTCGATAGAAAGATAAAGGACTTCTATACTGATAATAATACTATATTATTTGACACCGTCCTTATATATCGAATCTGCAGACATAGGCGAAATTATTTACGTTCCTTCAGTGATTCATTGGCGATTTATTGGTTGAACATTCGGAGATCATAAAATATATTTTAGAGATGGAAAAAACTGGGTCAAAATGTGCTCCGTAGGGACAATCGAAATAATTCTCTGTATGATAAATAGACTCATAATATAAAGGTAAGTATATCGTTCTTATAAAGGCACCAAGAAGCAATAAAAAATGCTATCTAGTGCGTGGTGACTGGTTACAACTTAAGTCAGTTAAAAGTCATCATAAATACCAAAATATGTCTAATCATTTCTAGCCTATTGATTTATTATAGGCAGGTTTCCAACTATTTTCCAATTTCGAGGCTAGCGTCTTGGCTAATGGCCTACAGCCCATAGCGAGAATGGCCTCCCTTAGCATTTGTCTTCAACAATTCCTCTCCTTTGCCGCCACCTGGATTTATTCTGCATCTTTTTTCCACTTCATAAAGCTGAAATCAAAGATGAGGTGGATCGAACAAATAAATTCATAAAAAAAACCCGGCTTTCCCGACAGACGTTGTCCTGCACTGCTACTCTTGAAACTCGATTCCAATCCTAAAATCGTAAAATCCCAAAATGGTACTCTTGAAATGCGACGCTAGCGCACGATTGGATTCAAATCGAGTGGTGATTTGAAGAACATGTGAAATCGTGTAAAATTTGAAAATTGGTACTCTTGACGTCGTTTTGACAACTACTCGATTTCACGAAATTGTGTTGGAATCGTCTAACTGTCATTATTTACAAGATCGCAAGAAAGTAACTTTTTTGAAATCGAGAAGACGTATTTTAATTATATTACTTAAAAAATGGCTCGTCTTGTATTATTTTTTAATATTTTGGAAAACGCGCATCAAGTCGATATGCGTCAACGAAATAACTTGCGTTGAATAGCAAGATATTCGCAAAATGCGTTTAGCATGAGTAGTGGGGAATTTATAGCAAATAGAATATCAAAAAAGGTGTATGAAGACTTGTACGGGATTTTGTAACCTCATATGGCAAAACCTATAAAAGACGAAGTGATATTTTGTGTGCACAACATGCAACTCGACATCATTACCAATGGAAGTCATGAAAATCATAATATAACCATACCCATTGTACCAAAAGTTCTTTCTGCAGCTCATGACTTAGAGGAATGCTAGCCAGATATTTTTTTTTTATAAATGAATCTGTGCTCACTCAAAGTGAACACAAATACACTCCTTGAGTCTTTCACAGTAAGCTACTGAAAGCTTGTGTCGTGAAAGAGGAAGATGGTCGGCACCTGGGATCGAACCACGACGTCCGCAGTACGAAAGCCGGCGTTGTAACCGCTGGGTCACCAACCACTTCAAATCTATGATTTACTCGTAGTTCATCGATTGTGGAAATCACATCATAGACGAATATAATTAATTTAAGAGAGTTTAAGAAATAACCATTTTATTATAAATAGCTTCTGTATTGTGAATTTTATTACAAATTTCACGTATATAATAGTAGGTATATTATGTAAATTGTCAAGGTTTGTAAAAATAACAGAATTGTAATTTAATATAATACATAATAATTTTATTGACTATTTATTTTAGATATTTAAATTATAAAAAATACAAAATAAAAAAAATATTAAAGCTATTTTCTGTTGGAATTTATTTTTTTCCTTTGCAATCTCCCTCAAGGCTGCCGCCGCTACAGCAGACCGTGAACGAATGGCAGCAGTAGTTGCGATTAAAGATTCGGCACACTGTCCCAATTTTTCTGCAGCTTCTTTAAACGCAATTATTGAAGCGTTGTGCTTCCACCCGTTTTTCTTCCATTAATGTGAGACGCTCTCGTTCTTAAAAAGTATATACTGTTTTGATATTAAAATAAATCAGCAAATAAATAATGCTAGCATTTTTAATAATTATAATAAAATATAAGTAAACAAATAACGCAACACTCTAATACAGAAACGTCAAAATGTATATTTGAAAATAAATATAAATGAGTGTTTCCATTTATAGAAAACAAATCCTTAAATATTATAGCAACGTCAAATTATTATATTTGTTGAGTAGGACAGTTATTAGTAAATCGAATTCGACTTATTTTATGTTTCAAAAAATATATACCACTCACGGGTGTCAGGATTACTTCCGTACAGTTTCTTTGAGAATAACGCGACATAACAACAATTATCAATTCCCAATTTACAGCGAAAATATTTTCATATTGCAATAACAAACTCGAAAGGAAAACGTTTTCACGGCTTGGAACGCCAATCTCAAATCCGATTCCAATCGCACGGAATTTGGTTCAAGAGTACGGTTTTGGAATTGGAATCGAGTTTGTGATTGAAATTGGAATTGGGTTCGAATCGAGTTTCGAGAGTAAGCCTGCTGTAGTCTTTACTATGAATGTCACAAAACGTGGTATTACAAAAGACTCGTTAATGAAAATTGATTTTGAATTTGTAATTTATATAAAAATACTTACGTTTAAAATAATATGTTTGAATTTTAAAAAATTATTTCTGAAAGCTTTAAAGAATTTGTATAAAAAATCTGCGAAAGTACCAATGTTTTGAAAATCACCAAAAAAAGTTTGTAAAAATGTATCACTCGCTATATTTTTAAACAGGTAATATTATTATTTACACCAGTAAATACCTGAATCAATTTTTACATTACCATCTAGCTGTTTATGTATATTGGATTTTTTTTTTTGATATCATTATGAAAATTTTTAAAAGCTTATGATACAAACTGTCGATACAATAGAACTGATATTTTTTCACCTTTGTGTGTGTGTGTGCTTTTTTTAATATTGACTCTGAGAAAAGAGTTCACTGAAGCGTTCTGCACACAACATAGGCTCGCTGTTCTCTTTATTCTGGAATTTTTGTATTATTCTGAAAAAAAAACGTAAACGGAAATTTTTGGACAAATACAATATAAAATATTGCGAAACTGTAAATACGAAACGATGCAGACAACGGCTGAAATTCTAGATTTTCTAAAGGTTCTAGGTAAGTACCATTTTCTAATCTTGAAAGGTTTCATTAAAAAATATAATATTTGTAGATAGGTAGATACCTATTTCAGTTCTTATACCCCATACTGCGCTCGTCTTTTCATTATATTATGTTTTTAGCCAGTTCGCAATTATGCAATTAAGTAGGTAAGCACCCAAATAGAAAAAAAAACTTCGAGAAGAAAGTCAATAAAATATCGAATCCAGGAAATATTGTAGGTACATAATGTTACGGTTATGACCTTACGAAGAGTACCTACCTACAACAATAACAACAACTCTCCCTTTTACACCCCACTCAGGAGCATAGGGAGGCAACAAGAGCTCTCCATTGCGCTCGATCTTGCGCAATGCTTATGAACTCCTCCCACACCATGTCCATGTCCCTCAGCTCTGCTTCGAAGGAGCGGAACACAGTGTGAGAGGGTCTTCCTCGTCTTCGGGACTCTGATGGGAGGAAGAACAGCGCTCTCCTCGGCCAACTGTCATTCGGCATCCTTAACACATGTCCCAGCCAAGTCCATCTCCTCCGCACAATGGTAGAGATAATGGGCTCACGCTGGGTGCGCCGGCGTATAGCGTCGTTCGTGATGTGGTGGTACCATCTTACGCCCAGAATTCTCCCTACCTACCTACCTACCTTTTTTTTAAATTAATTATTAGATAGATTGATTTTTATAAAAATAAAATACGCATATACCCCAAAATTGACATTCGACTGCAATTAAGATTATTATTTAGGATTATCGACCTAAAACACAATGTCCATGATAATATTTCTTCACATTATTCTCAAGTACCCACTTACCTATTACATAATACAATAATTATAATATAACACTTTTCTATACAAAGGTGCCAGTATAGCCGGTGGAACTTATTGCCTGAGGCAATTTTTTCTAGTCATTCGGTTCCGTCCAATCTGAGACAGGCCAATCCCGGGTTGAAATTTCAAGCGAAAAACTCTGTCCCGACCGGGAATCGAACCCGGGACCTCGTTATCTGAAGTCCACACCAGTACAACTAGGCTACCGATAAAAAGAATATGAACAGGTTGTTATTTTTAGCTAAAATTAGATTAAAGCAATGATGAAGTTATTTTTATAGCATACCTACATGCTCTTCTATTCCTTTTGCGCCTGACTTGGCCCTCCCCGGTTCAGTCTTAGAGGAGGGCCAAGTCAGGAGCAAAAGGAATAGAAGAGCATGTCGTATGCGGAATGTTATGCGTTTGGAAGAAGCGAAAGAGGTTTGTTTGAATAGGAAAGAAAGGAAATCCGTACTCTCTGCCTACCCCCTTCGGGAAACGGCGTGATGGGTGAAAAAAAAAGTTATTTTTTATCCATTCTTTTTTAGTTTTGTTAGATTAGTAAAATTGACTGCTGCATTGAAAAAATGTCGATTGTTACATACGATATGAGCAATTATTCAAGTGGCGGCGAATTGCTTTGATTGAATTGTCGGTGTATTGCTGATTATTGATGCAGGCCACTGTTTGACGGATGGTCCATTGCGAAATAAAACAAAGAGATTTATAAAATAACAAAAGCAATCGTTTGATTGACGTACACGGATGAAGGTGGAATCTACGGTTCGTATTTAAAAACAAAAATAACACTATTAAAATTTTTATTCTATACTAGCTTTCCCGACAGACGTTGTCCTCTGGTTTTAACTCTAAATTTATTATTATTGATGTCGAATTCGTTTAATGAACTTTTGACCAATATGATTCCGAATGACGCATCTGCTTTAAACCATATTTTTACATTAGCATTCTGTCAATCACACCAACTATCTTAGAAGTGAGTTTCCCTGTAAAAATTTCAAAATGTGAATATAAATAAAATTGTTAAAAGTGGTACTAGGTAATAAGGTCTACTTAGAGTTTTCTAGTTTTTGACCCAAATTTCTTTGTTTTTTTTTTTCTTTTATAAGAACCTTCTCCTGATAAAAGCCAATACGACAAAAAAAAAATTAGCGAAATCGGCTTATAGCTCTCCATTTTATAATATAGATAAAAAATGGATCCCTATTTCTGTTGGTCATCAAATAACGCGTGAATTGCTTGACCAATTTCGATAAATATTTTTGTGTTGTGTTTTTTTTATTAAATTATTGGCATTGCGTCCAACCAGGGACGATTTGTGCCATGATCAATCTTATACATACATAGATACATTAAAATTCATTCAAAACTGTCTCAGAACGAAAAAATAGCCAAAAAACAATCTAAAGCAAAGAACATTTTTAGATCAATAAATTATTTATGAAGTTTATAGTATAATTATGTTCTTATTTATAAACCTAAGTTCTGATGAAAGAAAATATTAAGAAAATTGTGCGATACATAATATAAGGTGTTTTCATAGAATCTCTAAAGTGTTGCTCTAAAATAAGAGATGAGTTTATTAGATAAAATAATTACAATAAATTTTTCTAAATAATAAATATAATGAATTTAATAGCTTAACTAAAATAAGAGAAACAACATTTAAAGTTCAAAATTTCCACAGAATGACAATTTAAATAAAAATAAAACAAAATAAGAATTATTGTAGAGTGTTTTTTGAAATAGGAATGTTAAATTATCTGAAACAGTATGCAGACGACCTAGTATTGATGGCTGAAAGCGAACGTGATTTGCAAGAACTTGTGACGCGTGTGTATCAAAATTGTGAAATGAATGGTCTTAAGATGAATGTCAATAAAACAAAGGTGCTTGTTTTTGAAAGAGAAGATTTAAGAACGCAATGTTGTGTGAATGTGAATGATGAGAACTTGGAACAAGTGGATGAGTATGTTTATTTAGGTAGTCTATTTAGCAGAGATGGAAGATGTGAAAAGGAGATTGAAAGAAAGAAACTGGCTGGTAGAAGGGTTGGCAGTGCACTAAGACCTCTAATGAGAAATAAGAACGTATCTCTTAAATCCAAACAGCTGATGCACAATGCAATCCTGATACCATTCATGATGTATGGGAGTGAAACATTTACATGGACGAAAAATATGGAAGTTGGAATGAATGCTGTGGAAATGAGATCACTCCGTAGGATATGCGGAAAGAGACTGATTGATAAGGTGAGGAATGAGAATATTAGAAAGGAATGTGGAGTGGATGTTAGTGTAGTGACTAGAATGAAAGTTAATAAACTAAGATGGTTTGGGTATGTAGAGAGAATGAACGAGGAAAGAATGACAAAAAGGATATATAAATCTGAAAGAATGGGTGCACGCTGACGAGGTCGACCTCGAATGACATGGTCCGATCATATCGGTTCATGAGAGCATGTATGCGGAATGTTATGCGTTTGGAAGAATCGAAAGAGGTTTGTTTGGATAGGAAAGACTGGAAATCCGTACTCTCTGCCTACCCCCTTCGGGAAACGACGTGATGAGTAAAAAAAAATCTGAAATAAAATGGTAGGTAGGCACCTATCATTTACATCTCCCCCCACCTTTTGAAATAATAAGCAGAAAAGAAGAAAATTTAAGAAAACAAAGTGAGTACCTAACCTTCTAAAAAATGCAATTGTCATTAGGTATATACTGTTCTATTTTTGAATTTTAATTGGCGTTCGATGTAACGGTGACTTATTTTATATAGCAGGAACACGTCTATTGGGAGAATTAGTTAATTGATACATTTCTAAATATTTTCAGCAACGATCAATCTGTAGCAACTAACTTTATAATACGCTGCATGGATTTTAGTTCAGGTAAGAAATTCATTTTTTTCAACCTATCTCTTAAAATACGTGATTTATATTTTAACTTCATAAATAAAAAATAGTAAGAATGATGGTCACCCTGTGTAAAAAAAAAATAATGTGAGTGAGAATTAACCAACCACAAGCTGCTCATTTACATGCACATATTATATGTAAACATTTAAATATTTTACTAGGTAGGTACAAAAAGAAGGTAACCAAACCACCGGTTAATGTCTCCTGGTATTATTGGTGTATTATGGGGCGTCTAAACAAAACGAACCTATGGAAACTTCTTCATGACATATTATTATTACGTTCAGTTGTTGCTTATAGAAATTTAGGGGTTCGAAAACTGTGCCAATTTTTTTTTTGTCATATTGGGTGAAGTTTGTTTTTTTTCTGCAATTCAACTCACAATTGAGTGATTTATAAAAAAAAATTGTTGAAGATATGGAAAAAGGATGTTAGTCAATTTTTTTTATAACATTTTGATACTTTCTTGTTCTATTCCAGCTTTTTAGTTGAAAAAATGAAAAAATCAAACGATTTCGAGAAAAAACATTTTCGACATAAAGTTCAAAGTTTTACGTCTCACTTAAAGTGTGCAACGATAAAATCAAATAAAAACGTAAAAATAAATAACGGCAAAAATCAAATCAAGCACCATTCTACACGCTGCTGTGAATGAACGGTGCTTGGTCGTAAATAAACCTAGCTAGCCTTTGGTCCAATAGCGACTCGAAATAATTAATTAAATACAATCAAATAGGTATACGTTTGTTTGTTTGAGTAACACTCCATTGAAATTTCATTTCGTCCATTTTCAGGAATCCTAGCTAGGTACGTAGAAATGCGGAATATGGAATGCTTTTACGTAGGACAGGTTGATATTATAATGTATATTATTTAGTACATAAAGTTATAATGTATCCATCATAACAGCTTCAAAAAAATATTGTTACTACGATGTATTTACCGTTAAAACATGGGTACCTACTCATACATACCTACATATAAAATTTCAGTTACCGATAAATAAGGGTTCCAGGCACCTTCTTACATAATATTTATAAAAATAGATTAGTAGGTAGGTAGGTACTTATCTACTTATATTGTTTCATCTTCTACATAATAATTCAGTTATGTATTTACGCTTGTGGAAGCATCACGCTCAAAATACAAATGCCACGTCAGATTTGAATCTGCGCAGAGCCGTGCAAATTGCCGAAGAGCGTTCTTAAATAAAATAGGAAACGTTAGATTTAATATATTTAGAGCTATTTAAAAAACTTTATTTTTTTAGGATCTTCATACAAATTTTTCAAAAAAGACAGTAAGCCATCTTTTGGAAACAAAATTACTCATGTAAACGTTGAATGGAATCTCGGTATTACGGTATGAAAATGTAATAAAATAATTGGAGATTGATTTGTTATACATCTAAATGTTATTCAAATCTTATTATTCTCAATAAATAAAGATTTAATGAAAAAAATTACAAAATGATTCCTCCATTTTGAAGTTTGACAGATAGCGCAAATCACCCTCTATGGGTGGAGAGCCTAATTAATTATCACACATTAGGGAATGTAGCTAAGATTCAAACCACAGAGCTATCTCTCTCTATGAAAACTTGCAAATTATGTCGGTAGGTTCGTATAATATTATGAGGTCGGTGAAACGAAAATTTTAAAAGTGTCATTCTTCTTTTCCTGTGCTTATGTCAGTTATAGAGGTCTGTTAAGCAATGGGAAGCTAGACTAGAACCTGTTTAATTACCTACCGATCAAGCCTGACAATCGGAATCAAAAACGTAAAGCAAGACGGGTATAAGCTAGTATTAATATATCTCATTCAATTTTCGTTTCTACTTACTAGAATATTTTAAATGCTCACTATTTACAACAGATGTCTCATTGGGTATATTTAACGTTAATAATTATTTCTACCTACAAGGGAATGAGCGGGGAATCATTTGACCCAATTTAGTAGCCCAGTAAGCAATAAGCATATCACTTTGAGGCAGGTTCGAACCCTGTCCGGAGCATGTTCTTTTTCGACATATTGAGCATTTCCATTATTTTGACGAGCAAGATAGTTGGACACCGTGGGTCTGGTAGAAGGGAGATCTCTTAGTTGCGCAATGTGCGAGATTGGACCGCAAAAGGGCGAGTGCAGGAGCTGTTCTCGGTAGCAAGAGATAGAGAGGCATTCAAAGAAGTAAAATTACTAACACCGGGGACACCTGATAGGGCAGAAGAAAAAGAGGCCCAATAAGATGAAAAAAAACATGAATATATTTTTATCAAAATCTAATATGAACGGAATATTGCTATCCAGAAACCGTAGTTGGTAAAATGTTTTAATATCCTACCATTGTTGGTTTTCAAAATCATCTCGTATAATACGTAGGTATTATAATTCAGTCTAGAACGAAATGTTCCGTATAATCCTATTCGGCGAGAACTTATAATAATAATTTGAGCACGGCGGAGTTAGCAGTGCAAGCAGTCGATACGTATAATCTCGCCCAGATGATGATAATAATGTTGAACAAGAGTTAGTGTGTGGAGATCGGAGTTGAATACTTACCTATAATATTATAAAATGCCGAGAGCCGGACAATCCGCCCGTATGCTAAACTTCCCAGCACCGGCAGCAGGGCGCTGGACCTTACTATTTAGATCGTTAGTCCGACAGTTTCGTCTATCTCAACTATCTTTTGTAAGGGTCGGTCTATTTTATCAAAAATAAACGAAAGAATTATTGATTTTAAGTTGAGATGATTCGTAGACTAGCGGTTACGATGCCGGCTTTCGCATTGCTTCGTGCGGAGGTCGTAAGTTCCAATCCTGGCCGTACCGACCATTTCACTTTAGCGGTAGGCAGAGGGAACGAACCTTATTTTTTTTCTAACTAAGCACACTTTTTTTACTTTTTCCACTTCCTTCACCGTCATCTCTCCTATTCCTCTTGCTTCTGGCCTTCAGGACTGCGTCCACATAATTTATTTTGTGTTTATTATTTTCCTTATTTTCTTAAATTATTGTTATTAATTATTATGTTATTAAAACCTTATTTTCATCATTCCTTTCATCTTTGTTGTTATGTTTGCATCCCTACATTCCACATGCCTAAAACCAATCAATCTGAATTTCGCCAATCATATTTGTTACAATTACTATTTTTCTAGGCATTTTACGCGATCTCTGCATTATAATGATAATTTCAAACAAACCTCTATAGATGATTTACACTAACACTAAGCCAGCCTTTGAAATAACAGTACAATACAGTCATAAGCTTACAGTGATTTGATCATACATACGGGTAGTGGAGAGTCCTATTCAATTCTGTAATAATCGTTGATTGTCGAATAATCGCAAAGATCTAGTCTTGAAAACGCGTAGAAGAATCTAGAAAGGTACTTACATGTACTTTAAGAATCTAGACCGTTTTCAACTCAGCCGGAAAAAAATAATCGGAGACCACAAATAAAATACATGACCCACTCCAAGATTACAACGAGGTAATAATTATTGTTGTGCACCTATTATTTCGCCTTCAGATATCTTCTTACAAATTGTCAAGTGTTGCGACATAATTACATAAATCCATTATAATATTCTACTGATAATTTGCACTTATTAACGATTATTTAGATAACGGCTGCGACCATCATTATTCAAGTTGTTAATGATTAGGTAACCTTTAACGTTTTGTGGATAAGAACTTATGGAAATCTGAAATACATTAGAATCGAAAATACTTGATGTATTTTAATCGATAAAGCAAATGCGTGGGTGTGAGTCTTGACCGTGAATAAACAAATCTAGGGTTTGGTAAAAATGTCGAGGAAATTACATCACTACGCAGGATATGCGGAAAAAGACAAACTGATAAGGTTGTAATAATGTGGCGTTAATTTTAGCCTATCGATCATACAGTATCTGGATATAAGAGATACCTAATAATATTGAAGACAAAATAACAAAAAGGATCCAAAAACCTGAAAAATGGGTGTACAGAGACATGCTCCAGAGTCACGTGGACCGATCATAATATTATGTTTGTTATCTGCCATGGCTGTTGCTGTTTTATTTATTTTTTGTTTGTTTTTGATTTGATAATGCTATTGTTGTTCAGATTTTACTTAATCTTGTGTGTTATATATTCTGTTCGTTGTTGATTCCTTATTTTCTAAAGTCCCAATCACACCTTTGTCTCATTGTTACCTAAGTGTGGTGTTTATGTTTCGTTCGCCTTCTGTTAATTTTATTCTGCCAATATTTTAACATTTTGTATTAATATAATATGTTATTATGAATTGTTCTTTTTCTGTGGTTTGGTTTTCTCATTATGTAGACATTTATTAAAAGTGCTAAATTTTTATGTGATTTATTATTTTTAAAGGCAATATGTCGTAGGTATATCATGAATAAATCAATATTGATGCCACCCAAATGAGGGCCAAGTCGAGTACATACAAGGAATAGGAAAATAATATGCATATTTGGAAATTTATGTTGTTGAATGAAACCAAAGAGCGTTTTTCTAGCTAGAAGGCTAGCTTGGGGTTAGTTGCTAGAAACTACAACTTCGTTGTGGTAAGCTCGCCCTCTGTATGTTGATTCTGTGATGTCTTTGTTATGTTAAGTTTTTATGTGTAACTCTACAATTTTTATAGTAAAATCTATAATATAAAAGAAAGTTGGGTTATTGCGAACACTTATAACTCGAGATCGGCTCAACAGATTCTTCCGATGTGTGATTTATTGGATTCTTCAGCGCCCCGGATAACAGAATAAATAATAAAAAGTTGAAAAATGGATAAGAAATAATATAAAATATAATACTAAAGTTAGTATGGAACGGATTTCCTGCGACGCGCCAACGCATATCTATAAAAAAAATTATAACAACAAAATTATTGTTTAAACTGCACCTGATGGTATAGTTGCCTCTCATTCTCGCAAACCCACTCACTTACTCCACCGTATCAAGCGTTTTAAAAAAATTTCATATAAAGTCAACAAAATTATCGGGTTATCTCATCGCATTAATTTTGTATTTTTGTTTCTGGAGACGCAGTGCACATTATGCACATATGATCGGGCCGCCTCTGGCTAGGACCATAGGACAAAGTCTGTCGGGAAAGCTAGTAAATAAATAAATAAAGATTATGGATGTTCGTATACCTACTCTCTGCCTTCCTCTTCTGATAAAAAATGGGGTGATGAGCTAAAAATTGGCAAAGCAAAGAATTTTTCATAAGGAGTACCTACCTACATAAATAGAGAATGCGGAAAAAGTGGAATGAATTAAACATCATAGAAATGAGTTAGGTACTGTATATGTAACTTCTCATCTAAAATAAAATAAGCGTTGGTACCTATATGTACGAATGGATAGGTATAATGGATGTAGTTGGATATTTTAAAAGAGATCGCAGATGTCATCTGCATTCGAAATGAAGGTTATTGGATTGATCTTCACCCGCTGACAACAAGCGCGCTTGAGCTACAGTGTGTTCCAATAGGTACTATTTCATTTTAAATCTACAGCGTGGTTATCATTCAACCTGAAAGTTCACGTGATTTTTTTTCAAACGAATGTTGTGAACACAAATACATTTTCACTTTAAGTAAAGCTGATAGTGTCGTGAAAGGCGAAATAGTTGGCCGCGTTGGTGGCATTGCTGCGCTGCCGAAAACAGATACACATTGGTTATTCGTTACAGCTTTAGGTATATTATTTTGTTTAAAATAGTGTTTAAAAACGCGATTCAATGTTTAGACGTTCAATCTATATAATATTTGCCTTGAACACTGACTCACTGACTGACTGACTGATTGACTGACTGACTGACTGCCTGACTGACTGACTGACTGATGTCATTAACGCCGCTAGATGGCGCGCCACTCGCAACTAAAGACAAATAATAATATTGTTCTTCTAATACAATATGGCTGACAGCAGTGACAACTGACAGTAACATAATGATATTATTTTTATTATGTCTGGTGGCTGAGCACTTTTTTTAAAGGTCTTGACGTAGAGAAAACAATTTTTGGGTTATTAAAAAACTCACATGCGAAGTCAGCCATAAGAAAGCAAAGTGTACCAAATTAGGAAACTTTTACGCACAGCGGCACTTCATAGTGATGAAAAGCCTTATTAATGCCATGAGTGCAATAAAAAGTTTGCGTTTTCAAGTAATTTAAGAATGACATGCGAACTCATAGCGGAGAAAAGCCATACGAATGCAATAATTGCAATAAAAAGTTCAATCAATCAAATAATTTATACAACCAATGACATGCTAAAAGCTATTTGAATGGTAAGTTTGCAATAAAAAGTTTAATTTCGTTTTTAAGTTTGCATAAATAGTTCAATCAACCGTGTGCTGTAAAGTATCACTTGCAAATTCGGCCAAAAAATTGACAAATCAGGAAACTTTTACGCACAGCCGGACTTCGCTTTACTAATGCAATGTGTGCAATAAAAAGTTTGTGAACTCATAGCGGAGAAAAGCCATACGAATGCAACCATTGCGATAAAAAGTTTAATCAATCAAATGATAAAATAATGATAAAAGCCATTTAAATGCATATTTTGTTAGAAAAAGTTCAAAATTTGTTTAAAGTCTTACATATGAATTCGGTCAAAAGAAAGCATAGTTTGTATGAAAAAGTTTACCAAATCAGATCTTTAAATCACAGACGCGATTTCATTGCCAAGAAAACTCTTACTAATGCAATGTGTGTAATAAAAAGTTTTTTTTTGCATTTTTATAAATAGTTATCGTATCATGAATAGTTATAATCTATCATCGAGTGCTTTACAGTCACACAAATGAATTCGGCCATAAGAAAACAAAGTTTCCATGAAAAAGTTTACCAAATCACGAATCTTTAATACACACACACGAGATCATAGCGGAGAAAAACCATACGAATGTCATGTTTTCAATAAAAAGTTTACACACCTAGAGTAATTTTTTAAAAATTTTCATGTGAATTTGTAGCGTTGAAAAGCCATTCATATTATGCAACGTTTGTTATAAAAAGTATAAGTTTTTTAAAATTTTCTTTGAGTTCTATTATCAAGTGGTTTAAAGTCTGACATATGAAAATTTGCATGAAAATTTTACTAAATCTTAAATTTATCCCATAGACACGATATCATAGCAGA
This sequence comes from Mystacides longicornis, assembly GCA_963576905.1. Classification (NCBI taxonomy): domain Eukaryota; kingdom Metazoa; phylum Arthropoda; class Insecta; order Trichoptera; family Leptoceridae; genus Mystacides; species Mystacides longicornis. The sequence goes on along the minus strand of OY756433.1, from coordinate 1,888,856 downwards.
GAAAAAGCCTTGCTAATGCAATGTTTGAAATAAAAATTTTGCACACTAGCGCAGAAAAGCCATACGAATGCAACCATTGCGATAAAAAGTTTAATCAATCAAATGATAAATCATGATAAAAGCCATTTAAATACAAAGTTTCCATGAAAAAGTTTACCAAATCACGAATCTTTAATCCACACACACGAGATCATAGCGGAGAAAAACCATACGAATGTCATGTTTTCAATAAAAAGTTTACACACCTAGAGTAATTTTTTAAAGATTTTCATGTGAAGTTTGTTATAAAAAGTTCACGTTGTTTTTTGAGTTTTCATGAAGAATTCAATTAATCGAGTGTTTTAAAGTCTCATATAAGAATTCGGCAATACGAATGCAAAGTTAACGTGAAAAAGTTTAATCAATCAAATCGAATACCCACATGCCAAAAGCTATTTGAATGTACAGTTTGTAATTAAAAGTTTAAGTTGTAGGTATTTGAGTTTTCATAAAGAGTTGAATCAACCAAGTATTTTGAAGTCTCACATGTGAATGCTCACAGCTATGCTATGAGAAAGTAAAGTTTGCATAAAAAAGGCCATAGGTGGGCGCCACGGGCGCCTTTAAAAAACTAGTAATAATATAATGAAGTAGACATCACATTTTACATGCGAACTATTTAATGTTAATAATTTGTACCATTAGGGCTTGCGACCTACATCATTTATGGCTGGGTTAGTGTTGTGATCACTTTTATGTATACAACACTCCCCATTGGGTACTTTGATTCGTTATTTCCCGTATAAATGAGACGGTCTTAATAAGATCTAGCTGCAATCTGATTCTTCTCGTAGCCAATTCTGGCACTTTTGAATTCCTACTACACAATATGTTTTCTGGCTTTTTCAAATTTGATGGCTAAATGATTATTTTAACAGTTTTTAAATAACGTGGAACTTTTTGAAGCACTTTGTCATGAGCAGAACCATCCCGCCATTCACAATAGATTTGATTATTCTAAAAATATTTTGCTGAAATTAAGAATTGTCTCAGAAAGGGTTAAGATTTGAATAAGATAACAAGATCGTATTAAGACCGTTTCATTTATATCCCTGTTGATTTGGTAAAGACTTTCTCATAGAGCATCAAATCACAGATTTTTCAACTCTACGTATCACTACACATTTAAAAAATTTTATTGATGGATTTTTCCGGTGGACCGTGGATGTGAAGTGTTTGAAATGTACACGGCTTTGCTTTTATTCCCGCACAGTGTTGGCTCAGCGCAAAGAGCGGCGTAGGTATAATGCGGATGAATGTCTGCCGTTGCGGTTTCGCTACGTCGGGAAGTGGATACACCCGCAACACGCAGACACAGGTTCGATATCACAGGTACACCATCACAATATCGCTTCTAATATTCATACAATGAAAGTCAATCCTTGTCAATCTGTGATTCCAAATGAATGGCTGAGTCAATCTCGCGATACAGGGAGTAACGTTTCGACCATGATAACTCATTATTTACGCTGTTTTAGCGACACAGTACTAAAAAGTAGAAGCTTGTATAGGATTCAGATTCAATTGTGTGCAAAAACAATTAATATTTAAAACTTTCTGCATCTATGTATTCTGACAAGGTAATTTTTGATACAAATAAAGAAGTGTTTGAAGGAATTCTTTTGAACATTAAAATATGTGAGAATTTAAATATATTATTATTTTGAAATCAATGAAAAATAACCAACCAAAATATAGATATAAATAAAGCATCGTATGGAAAAAAAGTCGAGTATACGTAGTATGTAATATTCAGCATTTTTCCATGCATGCGTCAATTAGGTACTTACCTGTTTTATAAAGCGCCATTAGGTACTATTTTTTGTGGTTTAATCGTTTTTTGTAGAATTTTCTTCACTTTGTGGAAAATATCCTAATTAAAGAAAAATATACTAGGTATTTGAATTAATAGAAAGCATATTACGTCAAAGCACATGGCATTGTGCAACCGCCGGGTGTCCATTTTTTTAGGTACCTATAGATAAAAGCCATTCAAGACGCGCAAGATCAATTGCGGTGGAGGTCTCTTATTGCCTTCCTATGCCCCTAAGTGGAATCAGACAGGGAGAATTGATTGATAGAGAAGAAAAACTTAAGGCTTAAAATTAATATTACACAAAACAGCCTTCGAATTATTTAGAAAATACGACTTGTTAGTAGCTCCAACACCCTTTACGCCCCACTTAGGGGTATAGGGAGTCAACAAGAGCTCTCCATTTCGATAGATCTTGCGCAATGTTTATGACCTCCTCCGGCTCCTCCCACACAATGTCCAGATTCCTTAGCAGCTCTGCTTCGAAGGATTGAAACACGTTATGAGAGGGTCTTTCTTGTCTTCGGGACCCTGATGGGAGGAAGAACAGCGCTCTCCTCGGCCAACTGTCATTCGGCATCCTTAACACAATATTATGTCCAGCCAAGTCCATGTCCTCATTGTCCTCCCTATAATGGTAGAAGTGATGGACTAACGCTGGGTGCGCCGCGCGCCGGCGTATAGCGTCGTTTATAATGCGGTGGTACCATCTTATACCCAAAATTCTCCTGAGGCACTTCATTTCTAAAGCTGAGACTTTTGTAGTAGCTAGTTGTGGTTTATCACACAAATCTTTCTTAGACCAGATATTCCTGAGAGAAATCAAGCCACCAAATGTTTTCCTTTTTTCGATATTATTCAGTATGTAGCAAATATAAAATTGCATAGACTTATTAAAAAATAGTTTGCTGGCATGCACGAAATGATATGCCCTGCATAAAGCAATACGCTTTCTGAAATAAATTTGGTTTATAAAAATTTAATATCTTTTATGCGACAGTGGGGAACTATCCACCCGTACAAAGGTTCCCCATTCAGTATTCAGAAGCCTTAAAGCCTAAATCGGAATCATTTCATACATTAATAGGAAATACATCACCTATCACGTCTCTCAATAATAAGAAAGATGCATTATTATTTGAAAGGTATTTGGTGTACATAGTAATGTCAGAATTTTGACTCCATTGTGATTTACAATAAAAAGAAAAATTATTTCTTTTGTACAATCGTAATGTAATAAGAAGAAATTATAATATTATATTCAATAACTAAATGTGTGATTTTTTTTCTTATATTATGTGTCACACGTGATCAAACCGATATTGAAACCAATCTTGCTCTTTTTACGTACAGAATTTCAGGTAGGTACCTATTTAGTTAAAAAATGGGGGTGAAAGGATATTATATTATTATTCTGTTGTGAGGGGGCGCTTCTAGTCTTTTATTTTGTGTTAAATTAATGTATTTCATTAATTAGTTTCTTTCATTCAAAATTATTTAAGTGCCTACTTATTTAAAAGTACTACATATAGGATCAAAACAATGTGGAGATGATCAATTGATTACCTACTAATCTGTTTCTTGCTAAGTTTGTCTACCAATGTGTTGGGTTAGAAGATATTATGTATGGTCAAATTAGAATGATATGAAATTCTTTTACCATAACCATTAAAAATTTTGGCAAAAGAATTTCAGATTACGTGGCAAAGCCAGAAATTAAAGACATTTAAAGAACTCTCTTGTTGCCTCCCAAAACCCCTGAGTGGGTTTCAATGGGAGATTGATTGATGAAAAAAAGCACAAATATTATTATGTCGCTTTAAGACAGAAAATAATGTTTTTTTTTAGGCTAACTTATGTATGTATTTGAACAAAAATTGAATTTTTGACATAATTTCTTTGTATGAATCCGTAAGTGAAAAAAATGTATTTTTTTTACCCATCACGGCGTGTCCCGTAAGTGGTAGGCAGAGAGAACGGACATCCACTCTGTTCTATTCAAGCATAAGTACTTATTCTTTCGCTTCTTCCACCGACATTTTCATTTCTCATGCTACATCTCCTATTTCTCTTACTTTTTAACTGGTCTTACTTCAGTCAGGACGGAATCGATGTGTTCGATCCATGTCATTCTTCATCGCCCACCTTTCCTTTCAGCCAATTACATATCTTTGTCATTCTGTTTGTCATCTGTCATTCTTTCTACGTCTCCAAACTGATTCTTCTGATCTTCAAAACTGATTTTTCTTTTCTTTTTTGTCATGGCATTGTGTTAACAAATTCCCTATTACTGCGTTGTCCATTTTATTTTGATTTGACGTTTGTGTAGTTTCTCTTCTAAGCTGAATTTGATTAATCACAAATGGGTTGATCATAAGAGTATGATTTATCTTTAAATTGCAATAGTTTTTTTTATTATTGTTTTATATTTCGATATGATCTCTTTAGCAAATTTAACATTTTAAAATTATTATAATTAGTTGTTTTTCCTCATAATCATTATTGTATTGTTATTTTTTTTATAATTAATTAGGCATTCCACACATAGAGGGTGATTTGTGATTGTATTGTTATTATACTGTTGTATTATTGTTTGAAGTTTTGTATTATCATTTATTTATTTATAGTAAAATAAACACCACTCACCATAACAGCTTTCGCCTTTGCGATGATGAGTGATGAAAACAATGTTTATTGCCATGTATTATTGAAAAATAAATGAATAAATACACTATTTTACAGTAAGCTACTTAAGCTAGTGTCGTGAAAGAGAAAGATGATCGTCACCTGGTATGGAACCCACAATCTCCGTACATACGAATGCTGGCGTCGTAGCCGTCAGTCTACCAACCACTTCACTAAGAAAAGGCTTGTGTCGTGATAGTGGTAATGCTACGCTCTTCTCACGAAAGACGTTGACTTATAGAATACCAATTACTTTAATTGACTGGCTAGAAAATTTGTGGGATGATTTTCTGTCTACCCTATTTAGACTTGAGGAATAAAAAAAACATTGGATAGTTATGTTGTAAAAGTGAAACATTAAAAATGAAACTTAAAAAAAGAAAATAATTCTTCTCGTCCAATTTCAATTCATTAAAACCGGCGGTCGAGCTTCCACGATACTATAAGTGCACTATAAAGTAAAATAATTCTATTAATGCGAATAGTGCATAATTTCATATTATGAAAAGCAGGGATGGAAAACATTTTATGTTGACATAAAATAAAAATGCGGACTTTAACGCTCAAGTGGTTTTCATTTTTATCTCATTTGAGGAGGAGCGTTATACAGCCATTCCGTTATTAACGGAACCACCAAACCACCCACTCTTTTAACTGATTATTAAATTAAAAACTATCAAAAATGTTGACTTTTAAAATTAAATATTTCATTTTTAACCTTTGTACCGCATCTATGAACACCACTAGGTTCAAATTTCACCATAGAAATGCCGTTTAGCGGTTGTAATAAGTCGGATGCAAAGTAAATAGTAAACGATTACGTTGTCAATAATTATTGCTTTCTAGGAAACCACGCAATTTGATTTGTATTTATAGACAAAGTGAAATTAAACCCGGCTACATACATAACAGCATCACTTTCGTAGGATATCAGAGGACAAGGAAACTCTAAACTGAATATTCTAAACAGAACCCATTGTATTGTATGTACGACAAGCATACTTTAAGTGGCATTGATTTGGAACAAAATTTTAATTATATTTTAATATTTTGGTTTATTTGGTATAGGGGTGAAGGGATGTCAAGAAGAAGGAAAGAAAAGAAAAAAAAATGTCATTGATAGTTTTAGTACCTAATAATAACTATGCTATTTGCATCACTTAACATAATACGGACTAATGTTTATTTGTATAACTTCATCATTATGATATAACTCTTTTTTATCATTTTTAACGACTTGTGTACGTATCTAAATAAAAGTAACCCAATAGAAAGTATCTATGAAAATTGCAACAAACCTTTATTGATCCTAGCATTGCATACTAAACATATGAGTACTACTACACGGGTCTCACTGCTCATAGACGCACTTTAGGAGGTTTTGCTGAATCTAAGGGTGCGTTTATATCAAACGAAAATAGAGCCGGAGCTGGAAAACAGACTATACTTCCATGATCTTTGATGTTGGACACCGTGGAAAAAACAAAGAGCAAAAACTATTGGGCGATGACAGTTCTTTCTCGATGTTATTTCCTTAGTGACAATACCAACGGTCAAGAAAATTTATCTCGTTTTCCAGCACTGGCTCTATTATGTTCAAAGACAAGATTATGTCTTTAAATTTGGTTGCTCTCTTCTTCTCAATAATTTCCAACTTTTATCTCTATATTTCATATATTATTAAAAATATCTACTTGTTGTATACATGACATTTTCGACATGTTGAGAATTCTCATGATTAGGAGTTTCGGAGACAAACATTAGCACCTAATGGCGAACTCTATTATGTTCGTTTGGTGTAAACGCACCCTAAGGCGTGTATTCAATACATTCGATAGCAGTTTTATTTTTGGAAGAAAATTCATATTTCTATCAACTGACTAGGAATCGAACCCGAAATCTTTTGAACTCTTTCACTCATACACTGAGAGAAAAGTAAGGGGGAAAAGCTCGTATTTCTTGAGTTTTTTCTCGTAAGAACTGTTTTTTTTGACTCAGAGTGAAGCATTGGTTTTTTCAATGCTCCGTCATTGAATTTTCATACGAGGTATTTTCCCGTACGGTTTACTGGAAATTAGCAGGTATTGGAGAGGAATTGATCTATGCAATATCATTGAATTTTTAAATGATAGTTCATTGGAAAAAGCAATGCCGTCATTGATATATCTAAGTAAGAGACTTCATATTTCCTATTAACGTACGGGAAAAAATCAATGCCGTACGTGGTATAAACCGTTACATCATTGAAAAATCTAAGTAAGGACCTGTATATTTTCTAGTAGCGTACGAGAAAAAACCAATGACGTACTTGGTACAACCCGTTACTTCATTGATATATCTAAGTAAAGTCCTTTATATTTTCTAGTATAGTACGAGGAAATACCAATGCCGTGCTTGGTACAACCCATTACTTTATTGATATACCTAAGGAAGAGACTTTTTATTTTCTAGTACATTACGAGGAAAAATCAATGCTGTAATTGATTCAACCAGGTAGCAACCCCTTTCTTACCTATTACATCATTGCTATCTAAGCTCCCAATACCTACCTAGATCTAAAAATTCCACACATCCAGGTGATTGAGTTTGTCTTCTTTGTACTTGATACGTTTTCTCCCAGTTGATCAAAGCAAGACACTATGGAGGTATTGATGACTTGATGAAATGTTTGCATCTCCCTAGATTACATTCAGCTCGTTTTGTGAAGTTTCATCTAAATTATAAACTGATGAGTTGGTGACGCATAGTCTCCTTGAGGAAACTCGCCAAACAGCTGGGAGAATACACCGTCTTCTCAGGCTATCCCTCAGTTGTCTTCCGTAGGTATGGATCACACATGTTTACCTAACATCTACAATGTGTTAATTTCGAAACTTGATCAAACGAATTGTACAAATAAAAAATTAACGATGAAATTGCGGAAGTTTTTTTGGAATATTCTTCTTTATTAAGACTTCACTTATAAAAGAAAAAGAAGAAGAATTTCCCAAAAAAAAAATCGCAATTTCATAGATATTTTATTTTGTCTTTTATATTTATTTATTATCCTTATACGGCACTTAATTACAAAAAATTTTTTGCAATAAATTGATAATATTTTTTTTTTTAAGTAAAATCACTTGATCTCAATTGAAGGTCTTTAAAATAAAATAGAAAAAAAAAATATTTCCCAAAAAATAATTTCCAAATTCATTGAAAAAAAAATCTGTTAAGTATACCTACTTATTTATAAGTTTGAATTAAGGTATCTATTTCAATTTAAAGAGTTGGTTGGCAGACCAGCGGTTACGACGCCGGCTTTCGCACTGTTTCGTGCGGAGTTCGTGGGTTCGAATCCCGGCCGTGTCGACCATTCTCCGCTTTCACGACACAAGCATTTGCTTACTGTGAAAGATGTCAAAAGTGTATTTGTGTTCACTTCGAGTGAGCATAGATTCATTTATAAAAAAAACATGTACTAAATAAAATAAAAGTGCCAATTGCAATTTCAACGTAAAATGTTTGTTCGTACAATTCGTTTGATCAATAATTATCCAGATAACACATTGTATAGAGAAATATAACTAGGTACATAGTTTGTAAAATGATTTTAGTATAAACTTTTAAGTAATGAGTAAACAAGTCTTGCATCTACGAGCTCAAGCAAACTAATGGTAGATCTAAGAGGTAGGTCGATTGCGTCTGGTAAAAAAATATCCCTACTCCGTCTGGAAATCACGGACGTACTTGTGAAAACCCCGTACGAACTTGGTTTTAACATGTGCCGCACGGGAGAAAGTCAAGGGCCTGGATTTTTTCACGTTGTCCTTGCGAAATTCTCGTATTTACTTGTTTCTGTTGAAATTAATTATTGTCATTGGATTTTTCAAGTTTACTAGCTATTTTCCATTACCTACCAGCTCTTACCTAGTATCCTATTATTTGTACTGGCTTTACTCAAAACCAAAGAAATAATGGAATTTACAACAGAAATATATTTGACTTGCATAGGTTTTTGAAATTGTACGGATGTCCAGGAAAAAACTCCATGCTCCATCATTGAAAATACCAATGATGTTGCGTTTTCATATAAACCATCTCCGTAATAGAATGAAACAATTCCTGTACGGGATATTTTAAATTATTATAAATTGAATCATTGTTTTATTCCAGTTGCATTAGTTTAATCAATGACATACAGCATTTACATTATTTCTATTCTTACTGAGAAAAACGTAAAACAAGTAAACTTGTTTCTTTCTATGAATTACTTGAATAATTCCCTGATACGAGAATTTCGGAAATTCCATTCTTGGGAATGGAAATAAGCAGATAAGGTGAATTGATTATTTCAATGATAATGGTTTTTTTCATAAAAGTTTATGATTTTTTCTTGTATTCTGCGGTTTTTATAAAACCATTTACTGTACGTGCCTTCATCATGACAAAATTTCTCTCAGTGTATAAGCGATATATCAACAACTAATGACCTACTAATACTATTCGATTTTAAATGATATGAACAAACCACTACGGGCTTACGACCATCTTCTACTGTTATTTCGAAGGCTGGCTTAGTGTGATCACTTTACGTTAACAACGTTCGCCACTAGGTGGTAATTATCGAATTCCCGAATATTGTGAGAAATTTCAACATGTTCAACATGCAGAAAAATCCCATGCCCCGGGGCAGGATTCGAACCTGCGTCCCTCGTCGTACCGTGCCGAGACAGTATCCACTGGCCCGACTGCCCCGATGCTAATTCCTTCATAATACGTGTAGGTATATAACAAGTAGCTGATGTTAATGAGATGTACATTAGGCTGGGCCGTTCTAGTATGGAAGTTTAAAAAGTGCTTCTAATCTTAATGTAATAGTGATAATTTGTTGCCTTATGATGTATTATAACTATCTACAAAATTTCATGACAAAAAAATAAGATATTCTGTCTCCGAATCGACCTTGAAGTTTTGTATGGGACGAAAATATCCCATACTAACTGATATTTTTATAATAATCATGTAAAATGATTCCGGTCTTGTTTTTTTATTCACTTTTTTTATTATACCACAGATAATTCAAGAACATACTTCTATTTATTTTAATAACACAAAAATAATAAATAAAACTTTCAAACTTTTTATGTAAAGCAAGTATATGAAATTATGTTATTTTGCGGTGATTGTTTTTTGATAAATTGGGTTTGATATCTTTTTTACTCGTTGCTTTCTAAGCTTTTACATAATATTTTATTGATAAATTTCTCCGTTAAGTTGGTGAGGCTTCTTTAACAATTTCACAGATCGTCAAACTCCTTGAATATGACATGAAAAATTCAGGAAACTGTATTTATTCATCTTCGCCATTGTATGTAATGAATGCCGTAAGATCTTCGTCGGATACTTGTCGATTGGTGTTTCTGTTACATTTTGCTGTCTATCTATAACTTAGTTCCTGTAAAAGGATGCTTCAAAATTTACTTTCGATACTTCAAGGATCAAAAATGCGTTTTTTTTTGGGTGATTCGAGCTTTCACTATCCAGCGAGCGGTTCATTCTCTTACTTCACAGTGTATTTTGAGCGAGATAGCTTTTTCTTTTAGTAATTACAGTTTATATAACAGATTTGATAATCTGATAAATATATGGATAAGAAATTAAACTTCCATAGGTAACTGGATCAGTTGCGAGGTAAGTTGGTGCACAGACATTAACAATAAAGATAAGTTAAAGTCATCAAACTTTCTGAAAGAAGCGCAGTCGCAGAATCCTATGAGCTTAGTTTAGCGATTATTACATGGATTATTTTTCCTAGAGCTCAGTTGCCTAAATCATTAGAAAATGTTCCTGTTGGTATGACTATACCAATTTGGAATAAATATAATTGATTAATAATAATTTAATTTAATTGATCTTTTCGTAGATCTTGAAATTATAAAATAGTAGTTTCTCTTGTAATCACCTGGAACATATCAATTGTTTTTTATTTTATTTTTCCAGTTGTTTTCCAATTTGGTCAGAATGCGTATGATGACTTGAGAAAGCACTATCAACACATTATAATACAAAAACCTAAATATATTGTTACTTGCAGTTTTTTTCTAGATTATCGGCGACTCATTCAATTGGGATTATTTGTGGTTTGCAATAAGCAAAATATTCATTCTAATGGTTTTATTAGTATTTTCTCCTGCAAACTAATTATTCAATCATGTTTTCCGGTATTTACCTACACTTTTTTTCATTACATCAGACGATAAGTAAAATATCCAATGAAATGTTGCTTTTTGAAAAGAAATCTGTAATCGATCTCTCTATCGGTTTCGGTGTTCCAAATTTTCCATCAATTTAGAATCAGTTTCCTTTAACACTCTCTTAATTATTGTTCATCTGTATTTTTGTCCACTTTTTCTAATCACTAGCCTAAAACTTTGGCTTTACGGCCATCAAAATACAAAACTGGTATTTTTAACCCTTTTCTCATTTCATGCGATTTTCTCTCGTTTATTGCGGCGCTTTATATACTTTGTTGCTATCTTAAATTGTATTATTATGCTTTATATCATACAGAACTAATTATTCCATCATTTTTATGACATACAATCTTAAAAAATATTATGTTAAACATATTTTTACTTTCTTTATACCTGCTTCAAAATAGGACATTTTTAACAATTTCTTGAAACTTTGAGCACAATTCGGAGACAGAAGATATCTTTCGAATTGAAAAATATTTTGCATACGTATTTAAAACAGCATTTAGCACTAAAATATAACTATTACGTTAGCAATAGAGGGAAAAAAGGAAATCGGCCCACACTAATGTACATAGAGCCAACTGTTGGAATTTTTTGAGAACAACTAGAGCAACCAACTTTTTTATACAGCTACTGCTGTCATATAGTTGGCGCCAGGATATGACTAGGTTTATCCATTTTTGTATATCGATGGGTCCTACGTAAAGTATCGTAAGTTGAAAATGACAACTTTACAGGACGGCCATCCAAAGGTTTGAAATGATACAATTATCTAGAAATTAACATTAGAGAATTGAATTTTTGAACAGCGCTAAATAAATACCGATATTTTAATTTTGTATTGTCAGTTTTTCATAATTATTAATACTTTTGGTAGAAATGATCTTACGATTTTATACTACGGTTTCTATTTGCACAAAAATATGGTATCTTACACATAGCATACTGTACGTTGTAACCAAATCATATTCGAATATCGTATGTCATACTTACCATATTGTACTACGAAATTTTTGAAAAATTTCTTGTCGTATCTTATACTTTTATTAGATTTCTCTGTAATTATTGTGTAAAAAAATATCGTATCTATTTGTGAAATATGCTGTGATAATTCCAAACGTATTTGTTCCCTTAAAAGTACCTAAGTTTATTTTATAGGACTATGAATAAAAACCCCTGACTATGAATAAACCCGGGACCCTGATGGGGGGCTGTTCTTCCTCCCATCAGGGTCCCGAGGACGAGGAAGACCCTCTCATACTGTGTTCCGCTCCTTCGAAGCAGAGCTGAGGAATCTGGACATGGTGTGGGAGGAGGTCATTAACGTTGCGCAAGATCGAGCGCAATGGAGAGCTCTTGTTGTCTACCTATGCCCCTAAGTGAGGTCTTAAGGGAGTTTGGATTGGATGAATAAAAACTTTATCCTACCGAATGCATTTTTGTAGTAAATCTTAGGAATGTCACGCTTACCTACCTATGCGTTTATATAAAAAAATAAATTAATTAACAAGGATCTCAGTATAGCCGGAGGAACTTATTGCCTCAGTCATTTTTTTCTAGTCAAGCCGTCACGTCCAATCTTACACAGGCCAACCACGGGTAGACACTTCAAGTGAATAAACACTTATAAAAACTCAGACTGCATCGGGAATCGAACCCAGAACCTCGTAATCTGAAGTTCACGTCTATACCACTAGGCTGTCGAGCTCAGCCCCTAGCGTGTGCTCGTATACAAAATGATAAAATCCTTTTGAAAATACCGAAAGTAAATAAAAGGACTCACAATGTTCTTAAAAATAATAAGACTTTCTAGATAATCTACACAATTGTGAAGAGATATTTTTTTTTTGTAAATTTAGGGTAAACAATGAATGTTTTGAATAAGAGTTGTAAAAGTAGAAAGCAATATTAATAATTGTGTGCATGCCGACAAAAATATTTAAAAACAATACAAGGATTATTTTTATTGCCTTTACACCTTATCGGCATGACTCTTTAGACTACAGGCAATAATAATATTATAATAGCATTGTATATTTTTGCAAACTAAACATTCAACAAAAGTCACTTTTAAAAAATGCGAGGTACCACCTCTGTTGTACTTAATGGAACACAAAAGGATACTCGATTTCAAGTTAAATTCTTTAAATTTTATAAACCGATATCACGTGTGTCATTGTTCACGCTGATCTTCCTTTTGGGATGTAATTTTTTTTATTGTTTAACTAGAATGTTTTTTGCAATAGTACATACCTACGACTCGACTGAATCCAAAGACTATAATGCGATCGAACACGCTGATTTTAGGTTAATAATAAATATTTTTCGGAAAATCAAGTATTAAGCATTTTATTCAACGAGATTTAGGAATATATTCCTTATTCTAAACTTCGTAAATTTTAATATCATTTTACCCATTTAATGTCTTTATACAATACTTTGTATACAATAAAACAGTTGTATGCGGAATGTTATGTGTTTGGAAGAAGCGAAAGAGGTTCGTTTGGATAGGAAAGAATAGAAGTCCCTACTCTCTGCTTACCAATTTCGGGAAACGGCGTGATGGGCAATAAAAGAGTTTACTTAGTTACCTATTACGAACTGTAAGAACAAAACATTTTTTAGCTCTGCACTCGTTTTCGAGTGATTCGGCATGAACAAAACATAATACCTATTTAATATTTTGTGTGTCCCCTTACAGAGGCATCTTCATTCAGGAGGAAGGGATAAATCTTACTACAAATTTTTTCCACTTAAAACACCAGTTACTCTCGGTAACTGCAGTTGGTTTGTTCGAAATCAGTGTATTTCAGAGAAATCATATTTCAATATGATATTCGATATAGTGTTTTTTTTTAAATAAACAGGTACAGTCTGCCGATACTTTCTTCAACGTGTAGATTTACAAACCACACATTTCTTCCGGAAATGTAAATTACAACTATAGAGTGAATGTTATAGAACTTACGATACAAAAAAAATACCTAGGAAAATATATAAAAATAAACAAACTTATGGATGTTGCATGTACCTACTCTTCTTTGAGCTTTTGTCTTCCTTGTTCTCAAGGATCGTCCATCAGAACATTTATTTCACTTGATTCGGTTACAAAAGGCAAAGGAGATTCTAAGAGAGTATAAAAAACCTTAATTTATGCGACTACTTAAAAGTTTTGAAGTGTAAAATATCTTATGTTTAAAATACCTAATCGCGTATAATGTGGTAAGAATGACATACAACAAAAAATGTCCTAATACTCCGATGTAAATTATGGTAAGATATCATACCATATCGTTTTCAATTCCGCTTTCCGACGTAAATTATTTTAAATTACACTTACCATATTTTGTTTTAATGCCTAAGCCATGTAAAATATTTTAAGTTCTTCTTACAATTATTTACGTCGTTGCATAATTGAAATTACTCAACCAATTTATTTAATAATTCGTATTAATTGGGAAATAGATCAGTGTAACACATGAATAATGAACAGATAACCCAAGTTGCGAACAAACATATTTTCTGTGAGTTAGATAATATTATATTCCAAACGGCGGCATAAACTTTATTTCAAATTTGCTATTTTTATTAATTTTATTGGCCAACTCATAAAAAATACGCTTAAAGTGAACAAAAGTCTTATTGAAAATGTGCGCGTACACACAGCAACTAATTTCTTAAAAAACAAAAACAAAATAATAGGTGATCAATCTTTTGTAAAGTCGAACGTCGTAAAATATTGTAAACAGAACTTACAATAGGCGTGCGCAAGTAGCTGGACGGCGTGTATTGTGTCCAGAGACAATACAATGCTATACGTGGGACAATTTTGTCAAAAGTGATGATACCATAATTGACGTGTATCAAAAAACATATTTCTAGTATCGATATCAACTTTCTGTTTTGGGAAGTGATAAAATACATAAAATGAAGCATGTTTCCGTTAAAACATGAAAAACGCAATTCTGTGGGATACCATAACTTACGTAGGACCGATCGATATGTCTCATCTTTATTGCCTATTGGCTTTGTTGGCACAAAAATTCTAAGTTTATCTAGATTCATGTGTCCATTTTTCAGGACTTGAACTTAACGATATTATATCAAACCCAAACCCAAGCAAACAACTTATGACCTACAAATAGGTACTGTTTGATTTTAAATGGTATTAACAAACCACTACGGGCTTACGACCGTCTTCTACTGTTATTTCGAAGGCAAGCTTAGTGTGATAACTTTACGTTAACGACGTTCGCCATAGGTGGTAATGCTCAAATCCATGAATATTATGAGAAACAAGATAAGCGAAATCAATAGAATGATAGGATTGAATATCAAAAATATGAAAAGTTGCATAAATTATTTAAAGAAAAGATATCAAAATAGAATCATCTCCGACGTATTAAAATGATAAATGTGGTAGTTAGTGGGAACATTATTACAATCTTCCAGATATCTGGAAGACGGCTGCGGGAGTGGCTCCACTCTCCCTCCGTGCGGTGATTTAGCCGGGTTCATTCTGGAAATGTGGTGATGGGAATATTGCACACAAGAGTCTCTCTTCCGCAATAATATTACAATATTCCTCCACCGGTAGGTAATAAGGTTTTAAACCGACGTATTGTGGATTAAATTATTATTATTTCTAGAATAAGACAGATTGAGAAACATGCCGCTTACTAAACTTTATTTTCTTTTCGTAGACTCAAGAGTCTGCATGTTTTTGGAGTAATATCTTGAGATGCTGAACTCCGGCTCTCTCTTTACCATTTCGGGGGGCTTCCCGGCCGCTGCTGCAATGCCATAATGTGTTTCATTTTTTTGGTCATAATATGCAGGTACCAATATGCGCGCTGTTATAGCCTCTATCTGACCATGTAATCAACCTCGCAGATTTCCCAGAAGTCAAATTCTCATTCTTGATAACATATGTTTGCCTGAACAATAAATAGGTATTCTATATTAATAGATGTCCTTTTTCTCTCTGGATTTAGGCCATCGCTTTCTGCTTTACAGAACACCTCCTCTTCTGATGTTGTTCCCCAACGCTCCTTCATCATTTGTTAGTTTTTGGAGTTCCTTGTACCTGATAGTGCAATGCGATACTTTCAGCAATATTTTCTAATTATGATGTTTGAATGTATAATGTATGTTTGCTTCTGAGAGTTCGCGCTTTACCTTCTAGAATGATATCGTAGACTACTTTAGCTATTTTTTTATTCTACATTGACGACCAGATATGTACCTACATTGAAAAATCAATCATGCGACCCACCTTAAAGTGTTTCAAGAATCAACAAATTTCTCAGCAAAGTTTATTAAGGGGTCAATTTTTCAGGTCCTTGAAACGTTTTAAAAGCATCAGTCTCTGAGAATTCTGAAAAGGCTACGAGGGCGAATCAAAGCGTATCACATAGGCAGTAAAGGTACATTCTGATGTGAAGTCAAGATTTTTCAATATCTTTGAATCTATTTCATCAATCCATACAAAGGTACATAGTAAATCGAAGTTTTCTGAACATCCAAGTTGGTTCGTCTATTAATAACATACTATGGTCGTAAGCCTTTTAGTAGTCCATATTTGTAAAATCGGACAACAAAATTGATTAAATGATTGCAAAAAAAATAGTAGATTCAATATAAATTAGGTACTATGATAATATGTTCCCCTTTTCCACGTGTGGGAAATAAAGTCATACTGGAAGAAAGAAGACGGAATATATTTCAACCTGATGTACGATGGCAATTTTCATTACGATTTTCTTTAATATGCGTATCTTGCCCCAAAATGTCACTTACCGAGCTCATTATCAAAAATCGCTACCCTAAATCATAATAGCACGCGTGACGCGGGGAGAATGCGGGGGTGAATTATTTACTGTGCCGCCAACCACCGCCAGGTTAGTTGATGATGTCACATACGATGTTAGGGCGCGTGTGATGTCACTGCTACATGCCACATACAGCTTCTCAAACTTTTTTAACCGCCGAACCCTCAAACTTTTCTCCTTTTTCTTTTTCTCCTTTGATTATCCTCCTAAGAAGCTGACTGCCAACTATCTCTTCAGCCTTCAGGCGGTCGCCCTGAAAGTCTGCTTCCTTCTGGTATCTTGTCCCTTTTTCAATTTTAGCGGCTCTTGTGTCCTCGCCGAAAGCCGTCTTCTCTGTCTTCACCACCTTACAACATCCTTAACGGATCCTTCCTCAAAATTCATAATTGCCTTATTTAGTAATGCGTCATTAGATTGGCATGTATTTGCATCGTAATTTTAATAACATCATAGGAATACAGTCACTCCTGCCATTCAATCATTTTATTTATTTTTATAAAGATTTGCAAAATTAATGACATTTTAGGCTCAATATTATCAAATTTTATTTATGTGACGCGCCCCACAGTTTGAGATTAACAGGCATTCGTCTCAAACAAAATATTGCCACGGTCTTTTTATTATTGCAGGTAAATCGATTTTTCCCTTTAACATTTTTTTCTATTTTTTTTCTTCCTGTTTGACATTTTGGTTTCTATAAACATCGTTCGTACCTACTTTTTAAAAAGCGAACTAAACCGTCCTCATAGTATAACTACTGATACTAGAGAATATTATTTTAATTCAACAATTTATTTGAAAAAAAAAAATAATAAGTAGGATTTGAATTATTTAAATTTTGTCAATTCATCTGCAAACTATTCACATTTTTGTAACTACGCTTTGATTTTTTTCTGGTCTCTTCTTCTTTTCACACAATCGCCTGCATCCCATCTATCTTTCTCAATCAATCAATCAATACTCCCTTTGAAACTTAAGCTAGGGCTATATAGGTAGGCAATAACAGCTCTCCTTTGTCATCAGTCTTGCACAATTTTACACATCCGATTACGAAGAAACGACACAAAAATTTGTCACTGACGTTTGGGACCATACAGTGTCGAGACATGCGCATCTTGAAGATTTCCATGCGTTGCTTTATTTTTTAACTAGCTTTCCCGACAGACGTTGTCCTGTGGACCCTTTGGTCCTAACCAGAGGCGGCCCGTTTATTGTGCACTGCGCCTCCAGAAACAAAAATAAACTAACTAAATAATAACATTAAAATATTTCCATATTTCATTCGTATTCAAAACTCAGATGCGATCAACGCGAGAATATAATTATATGCGCGCAATTCGGTTGACTTTGTATGAAAAATTTCTAAAACGCCCGAAACGGTGGAGCAAGTGAAATGGGTTGCTGTAAGAGTGGCAATTACGTATGCGCGAATGAGAGGGCGCAGGTGTAGAAGACAATAATTTTGTTGTTAGCTTTTTTCAAAGATGGCGTCGCGTGACATTCGTTCCATACTAACTTTAATATCATACTTTATATTATTATTTCTTATCCATTTTTCAACTTTTTGTTAAGTAGTTATTCTGTTATCCGGAGTGGAGAAGAATCCAATAAATCACACATCTGAAGAATCTGTTGAGCCAATCTCGAGTTATAAGTGTTCGCACTAACCCGACTTTAATTTATATTATAGATTATGGCAAGAAACATCATGATAGTGCAATAAAATTTTGCTTGTACAGCTGAACAACGTTTGCATACTAGTTTTTTCAGTGGGTACCTACCTACTTACTAAAAGAATAACAAGTAAGAAAAGGGGTGTGCTTGTATATTGTATCAAAACTCTAAGCTGAACAATGTGCCTGGTTTTTTGTTAAAGATTCTACGAGTACCTTCTTGGTAGAATGTGTGTGTAGGTTATTATTGTCTAATATTGATTGAATGTCTCTTTATATTTTACATAGCACCTGAGGGCATCATAAAGAAAATCTTTCACGCGATTTATGTCTCTATGTCGTATGAACATGTTTGTAGGTATATTATCTAAATTTATGGGATGTTTTATGCAGGAATGGGGAATTCTTGTTGATGTATTGGTGAAGGCTTTCCCCTTCTCTACAGTTCAGAAATCGGTATAAGTTGAAGATTTTTTTATTTTACAAAATATATATTATTTAATACTTCAATTAATTGATTGAATCATAATGAAAACACCAAAACTGACATTTACAAAAATTTATCTAATATGTAACAATTATTGACTCTAACATTCATTAATGATGTTCGAATTTTAAATGGAACAAATCACTACGAGCTTACGACCGTCTTCTACTGTTATTTCGAAGGCTGGCTTAGTGTGATCACTTTACGTTGGCAACGTTCGCCATATGGTGGTAATGTTTAAGTCCCCGAAACACCTGATCATGAGAATTCTCAACATGTTAATAATTCTAAACATGATAAGTCTCATGATTAGGTGTTTCGGAGACTTAAAGATTACCACCTAATGACGAACGCTGTTAACTTAAAGTGATCACACTAAGCCAGCCTTCGAAATAACAGTAGAAGACGGTCGTAATCCCGTAGTGGTTTGTTCCATTTAAATTCGAACATCAGTAATGAATGTTAGAGTCATTAGTTGTAACATATTTTTTTAAAAATCTAGGTCGTGAAAAATGGTCACAAGAATCTATACATAATTAGAATAATTATTATTAAAAAATTCGAAAAATGGATAGCAAATAATATAAAATATAATATTAAATTTAGTTGTTTAGCTGTTCTTCCTCCCATCAGGGTCCCGAAGACCAGGAAGACCCTCTCATGTGTTTCGCTCCGTAGAAGCAGAGCTGAGGATTTGGACACGGTGTGGGAGTGGGTCATGAACATTGCGCAAGATCGAGCGCAATGGAGAGCTATTGTTGCCTCCCTATGCCCCTGAGTGGGACGTAAAGGGAGTAAGGATTTGGATTTTATTAAATTTAGTATGGAACGGATTTACTGACAACAACGGCTGTGAAAAAAATGCATAAAAATACAATTATTATTTACTTGACAAACATTGGTTGGTACGCAGATTTTTTAGATTCAGAAATATTTTTTTAACATTCAAACATACCTAATATTTTAAACGTATTTTTGTATAAATTACAAATTCGAAATCAATATTCGTAGTAAGGACGACAGGACAACGTCTGTCGGGGAAGCTAGTAAACAATATGAAAGATTTGATTTTTTGTTTGTTTGTTTGTTTGCTTGCATTGAATAGGCTCCGAAACTACTGAACCGATTTGAAAAATTCTTTCACTTTTGGCAAGCCACACCATCCCCGGTGAACATAGGCTATATTGAATTTTCAGAAATATTTGGAATCCTTACTAAAACTCCAATAATCTAACCCAAGGTGTAAAAAAAATACCAAAAATATTCAAAAACTATTGATGATAGAATAAAATAATGTAATACGACTTTATAGAAGACATCATTATTTACAAAAAGTGTCGAGACAGCATGATAATAATATGTCTATTATAGTTATGCCACAATAAGTGTTCATTAATTTAAAAAAAAATGTAATTGAAATGCGCAGAGGTATAGGGCGTCACTGGGGTACGAGCCGGATGGGAGGGGACCACTAGAATGCTACATTATTCCAGATTAACATAGCCTATATAGAATATTTTTATAAAGTTAGTGATCTATAAAAATCATAAGAAAACTGAATTATTTTTTTGAATAAATACCTATCTACCCGTGCGAAGCTGGGATAGACCGCTAGTAAAAAATAAAATCCTTAAAAATAATATTTTTAAGTTTTTTTTTTAATGAATCTGAGCTCACTCCAAGTGAACACAAATACACTTTCGACATCTTTCACAGTAAGCAAATGCTTGTGTCGTGAAAGCGGAAAATGATCGACACGACCGGGATTCGAACCCACGACCTCCGCACGAAACAGTGCGAAAGCCGGCGTCGTAACCGCTGATCTATCAACCACCTCATTTTAAAAAAGTAATTTTATAGTTAAAAAATATACCTACTTACGCACTCCCTACTCCATCCTATACGAATGTACGTATTTTCATGTAGGTACCTATCGTGTAAACACAAAATATCCATATATTTATAATAACACATAGGCGGGTGGGTGTATATAGAGCGAGAGAATCTTCAAAAATAAAATGGGTGAAATGATTTTCTAATACAAAACCCCTTAGGCAATATCGCTAACGCGTAAAGCACTAAAACTTATCAACTTTATTCCTATGCATGCCTCGTGATAATATTATACGCCATCGGCTTGCTCGTTAAGTGGCCGTTTACTGAAATATCTGTGTCTATGAAAAATAATAAAAAATTAGAGACATTAACAAAAATGAATATATTCAGATACTGCCACCAAATACATGACAGCAGCCGCAGTTTATAAATTTGGTGCTCTCAATAATTTCCAACTTTAATCTCTATATTTCATTATATCTACTTGTTGCGTACCTACATGAGATTTTTCGACATGTTGAACATGTCGAGAATTTTCATGATTGGGAATTTGGAGATTTAAACATTACCGCCTAATGGCGAACGTTGTTAACGTAAAGTGATCACACTAAGCCAGCCTTAGAAATAGCAGTAGAAGACGGTCGTAAGCCCGTAGTGGTTTTTTCATTTAAAAATCAAACATCAGTAATGGATTGTTAGAGCCATTAGTTGTTCTTGTTACATATTCGTTAATAAAAAAATATCTTATAAAGTGGTTGCTATCCTTGTGGCTACGACGCCGGCTTTCGCACTGTATCGTTCGGAGGTCGTGGGTTCGATCCCAGGTGCCGACCATCTTCCTCTTTCACGACACAAGCTTTAGGTAGCTTACTGTGAAAGAGTCAAAGAACGAATTCGAGTTCACTTTGAGTGAATATCACATGTCAAAAATATTGGAAATATTATATCGATAAATATGTTATCATTCTTGATTGGAGTTTCCTACATGTTTCCGAGTTTCCTGCACACTGCAGAGAAAAAGATGCCCAGATGGGCTGGAGGAGAAAGCAGACTCTATAGAGTTAGAAATGTCCATGTCCGAGGAAGTTTCAAGGTCGCACTCATAACCGAAAAGATAACGGAAAACAGGCCAAGATGGTATGGGCATATTGTGATACGACCACAAGACAACATGATCCAGAGAAGTATGGACATGGACATTAAAACGCTAGCCAGGAGATCAGACAGACCACCCGCCACATGGTTGTGGAGCATTAATAGGGACCTCAAGGAAAGCGAAGAGGAGCCAGAGATGACGTTGGATAGAAAAATTGGCGCAACAGGACAAGGAGAGCCGACCCCAAATAATGGGACAAAGACGAGGGCGAAGAAGAAGAGTTTCCTACATACAACAACTGTTGCAATGTGAAGAAATATCATCTCATATTATTATGCGTCCAACAGATCTTTAACTCGCATCCCTAGTTGACTCCAACGGATTCATAAGCCACTGGTTGTTGTCAAAAGGGACATAAGGTCACATGACCAAAAGAAAATGTTGCAACTAGGGATTCTGTTGGGACCTATCTTTTTTGGGCAACAAAAATACGATTAAGGAGACTTCTCGCAGAGTTCAGGAGTCGGTAAGAGGCACTATCACTCTGCAAGAGGTCTCTGAAGCTAAGACAGCGCTCCATGAACGAATTGAAGGATGTCATAATATATATAATTTGGTCGCGGTGACACAAGAGGTATATTATTATGTTCCCTTAGCCGTATGTTTATAAAAAAAGCCTAAAAAAAGTATGTTGATGAAAAGGAGAAGTCGATTTTGAATTAGGAAACTAGCTCTACTGAACAACGGGATTGCCTAAAATAAGAAAAATATAGTACCTATATTAAGATTAATGACTACTTGAGTCTTCTTCTGCGGTCTCAATCCTATGGATTGGTTTGCAGCAAAGATCTTCATCTAATTTTCCATCTCGTCCGGCCCTCCGCAGCTCTCTTCAGCTCCATGTTGGATGCGCACTGCGCAGCCCATATCCTCATAAAAGCGTTCGAGGTACGATCGACGCGAACACCCCCTAGCATAAGTGAGTACTCGGCTTTAAACCGTCATCTTACCAGAATTTGTATAAAATAACCTTTTTTACATAATATTATATACATTTTTTTTCGAAACGACGGATTGACAACATTGTTCAGAACTCACGCATGTAGGTACATTATTTCGTATATAAAAATTATACAGTGATACGTATATATACAAGGATGCGTACATAGGTACACTGATATGTATCGTATTTATATACAAAAGAAGATAAAATGCTTTATGGCTTAGTTTTTTTATTCTTTTGAAAGATTTATTCGCTCGCTTAAAATGTTTGAAACTCGCTGAAAAAAAAAGAATAGTCGAAAATTTTCAGAAATAAAAGGGTAGTTTGATAAATCCTTTTTTTTTCTTCACCCACCGTTTCAGCCCACCTACTTGAAAGTATTCTAATTTTCAAAATTTAATTTTCACTTTATTTTAAAATACCTATTATTTTAAAACCATCCATTGTTTTTTTTTTTAATATTATCGAAACTATCTCGATCGAAAAATGTC
Source organism: Mystacides longicornis (assembly GCA_963576905.1). Lineage (NCBI taxonomy): Eukaryota > Metazoa > Arthropoda > Insecta > Trichoptera > Leptoceridae > Mystacides > Mystacides longicornis. The sequence goes on along the minus strand of OY756433.1, from coordinate 1,865,666 downwards.
ATTATTTTTCCTCTACTATTACAAACATTTCCACTTGACGACACACGCCTTTGCTTAGTGTGAAAGATATCGAATGTGTATTTATGTTTCTTTGAGTGCGCCCAGATTAATTTAAAAAAAAAAAGGTTAATATTTTGTAATCTTGGTGAATCCTGATTCAGGAGCTTCAACTATGCTGAACCGATTCCACATGGCCTCTTTGAGATACAACATTTCTATATCAATAAGCAAAACGAAAGTCGAGGACGTTGTAAGGTGGGAAAGACAGAGGAGACGGTTTTGGAACGTCCACGTTTCAAGAATGGAAGACACAAGAGCCGCAAAAATCGCCAGAGACAACATACCACAAGGAAGCAGACCTCCAGGACTACCACCTAAACGCTGGAGGGACAGTTGGCACTCAGCTTCCCAAGAGGACAACATAGCAGGAACAACAGGCCAGCAGGCCTAATCAAAGAAGAAGAAGTTGATTAATCCTTCAACCTTATTCAATTTCGATTGTTAGCCCTTGGCTCTTACTGTTCGAGAACTTGCAGATAAAAATATAGATTAAATTTTGATTTTTTCTAATCACTGATAATTATATTTAGATATACATACCTTATATCAAAAGTTCGTCCGTACAAAAATCTAAGAATGTCTTCTAGTTGTTTATAAAAATAATTTTGCAGTTAAACGTGTTAAAAATCTCAGACATTTTCTCTCGAGATACGTAGATACGTAAGAGAAAATAGTGTTGTCGACTCATCAAAAAATACGTTTTATGTGTAATTTATTTGGATTTATTAGATTTTTTTGTACGAGTACCTTAACTATTTAATGTTTTATTGCAAGGAATTATGATCAATTTTATTTCGTTCTTAAGATCCTTTATAGCTTATTTTCCCATGAATGAATTTACGGCTAATCTATGGAGTAGATCAGCATTATGCTTTGTCTTCCAATTTCAAATTGCTTTTTTTTTTCTTTTTTTTTTGTGCTGTTTATTGTATTTTTGCCCTAGTACGCCCTTCGTAACATAGCACACGAAAATACTATGTTTTGTATCCTTTAGAATGGATGAGACACTTAATATTAAACACTACATAATATATATTTCTTCAAGTTGGTATCTATTGCTTTTTTAAGTAGAAACAGTCTTATTATTTACTTATTTTTCCTATAATATTTACAGTAAATCACTATTACCCAAATATTCGTTATTCTAACAGCGAAACCTGTTGGACGATTGCGATCTTTCGTGTTAAATGTCGTGAATGTAATATGTATAAAGAATGGTGATAAGCATAGATTAATAATGTGAATATAATATGTATAAAGAGTAGTGATAAGCATAGATTAATAATGTGAATATAATATGTATAAAGAGTAGTGATAAGCATAGATTAATAATGTGAATATAATATGTATAAAGAGTAGTGATAAGCATAGATTAATAATGTGAATATAATATGTATAAAGAGTAGTGATAAGCATAGATTAATAATGTGAATATAATATGTATAAAGAGTAGTGATAAACATAGATTAATAATGTGAATATAATATGTATAAAGAGTAGTGATAAGCATAGATTAATAATGTGAATATAATATGTATAAAGAGTAGTGATAAGCATAGATTAATAATGTGAATATAATATGTATAAAGAGTAGTGATAAGCATAGATTAATAATGTGAATATAATATGTATAAAGAGTAGTGATAAGCATAGATTAATAATGTGAATATAATATGTATAAAGAGTGGTGATAAGCATAGATTAATAATGTGAATATAATATGTATAAAGAGTAGTGATAAGCATAGATTTATAATGTGAATATAATATGTATAAAGAGTAGTGATAAGCATAGATTAATAATGTGAATATAATATGTCATTGTATAAAGAGTAGTGATAAGCATAGATTAATAATGTGAATATAATATGTATAAAGAGTAGTGATAAGCATAGATTAATAATGTGAATATAATATGTATAAAGAGTAGTGATAAGCATAGATTAATAATGTGAATATTGTAGAAAAGTGACGTCTAATTATGTATAGTATAAGTGAATGAATAAAAAATGTATTTCCTCATTATAATTATTACAATTACAATACATTTAAACAGTTACAAAGTATTTGGATTTTACTGTTAAATTTTACTGCCTCACTAGACATGGCCTTTTCTGAGGCAGTACTAGATGTTTACAAATGCTAGTATAAAATATTACCACGCCTAACATGGCCTAACATGTTAAATGGAAAAACAAACAAGAAATAAACATTTTACAATATAAGATATTTGCGATAATATACAAACCCAGCCCAGCGTGAGCCCATCACCTCCACTATTATGTGGAGGAGATGGACTTGGCTGGGACATGTGTTAAGGATGCCGAATGACAGTTGGCCGAGGAGAGCGCTGTTCTTCCTCCCATCAGGGTCCCGAGGACGAGGAAGACCCTCTCATACTGTGTTCCGCTCCTTCGAAGCAGAGCTGAGGAATCTGGACATGGTGTGGGAGGAGGTCATTAACGTTGCGCAAGATCGAGTGCAATGGAGAGCTCTTGTTGCCTCCCTGTGCCCCTAAGTGGGGTCTTAAGGGAGTTTGGATTGGGATAATAATATACAAACAGCACAATATTTTAAGCAGCAACACAAGGGCACATCCTTCAACACCCAGAGTGTGACTGCGGTTTACCTATGGAAATTAAAGAACAATTCATTTGAGCCTTCTCTCCCTTTTTCTTTGAGCCATTGCGTTACTAGATCTCTAAAAAAAATTCCATCCCGTGTAATTCTATATACTCTCTATGTCGGGCAAGACCCTATTGTAGAGTCTTGGTGCCAGGAAAGTATATTGGCGCTGGGCATGTGTTGTCATTACTGGTAATGGCTGCAGCCGTTGACGGTTTCCAGTGTTATGCAGAAGAATATAGTTAGGTTGAAAGTGAGTAGTATTTTTATTCAGATAGGCTAGTATAAGTCTCATGTGTAAAGTTGCCTGATGTCCAAGAATAATATTGTTATTTTTATGTCATAAAATACGTAATTTTTGTAACTTCATAATCTAAATATATAAATAAATAGTTATATTATAAAAGGGTCAATTTTTGTTTAATTGTCTTTTGAATTAGTTTTATGAGGCTCCCAATTTTGCTGACCACATAAGGGATTGCGAACAATTTGACATTTTGACCACAGTGACGAATTTTATATAAATGTTTTCTTTAGCCTGTTTTCAAAAATGTAAAACTATCTTTAGCATTTTTCAAAACATCTACCTAGTGTTTACTTTCTTTTTAAAAAATAGGAAAGAAAGTCTGTAAAACAGGTAGGTATAAAGCTTAGTCTGAAATATTATCGAAGAATTATGCAAGACTGTTTTTCATTAATTTTCTGTTACAAAAAAATATAAATAAATAAATGAAACAAAAATAGCTTATTTAGTAGAAATCGTACAAAATAATACCTATGAATAACAACAACCTATGTACTTGGTATCCTGTATAGCATATTGAAAAATACATACACACACAAGCACAAAGCTATAGTCAGTCGTAATGTATATAATAATATGTATGTACTTTCCACTAGACCAATCCAGCTATTAATATAAATTGACACGATATAAATAGGGCCCAATTTAGTCGAACAAGGGTGACCATCATTCTGACATTGTCTGAGATACTCTTTTTTTACTTTTTCGTTTTGTTCGGTTCATATAAGGATGACACTTTGATTTGAGTAGGCCAAGATAAATAGCATTTGGCAATCGACTACAAACGGATTCTTCGACAATGTAGAATTGGAAGAAAATTATCTGTCCATTTTTTATATTTTTATAATAATTATCATTGTTTGGTTTTAATAATTGTTTATATGTCCCAGTGGACAGTTAATTTTGTCGCATTATACATTGGCGAAATCTTCGCTTATGCGTTGGGTTCCTAGGGAGCGGCCGTCTTCAGCGGCCGTACAATACGGCAGCTTTCTACGGGCACACATTACGGTGACATTTGGAAAGTCACCGTAATGTGCGACCGTATTGTTCTCTCCGTTTTTTTTTTAATAACAAACGTCAATTTGTGTGTTGTGTCAGAAAGTCAGATCGTGAAAATGAACGATATTGATTTGGCGTTAGTTATTTGTTTGGAGGATGACCAGGAATCATAAGAGGGTGAATACCGTATGGAAGAAGACAAGTTGTATAAATCTAGAAGCACAGAAGGCGCTTTTGAAATTTTAGTCCGCCGCCACCTTCAATGTAATGAAGAAAAATTTAGGCAGTACTTTCGCCTCACTCCTATGCTGTTCGACTATGTGCTTGGCCATATAAAACATCACTTGTCCCATCTGTGGAGCATTAGAACACGGACGATGTGTCCAAATGCTCCACAGATGGCACATGCGGGACTCCCCAGCCTGTGATTGCGAAGAACCGGTGCAATCCTTTAAGCATTGCCCTTTGAGAGCATTCCCTGGACCATACGCAGATATCCACAATGCCACCCCCGATGCTCTTGAATGGCTTGAAAGCATAGATGTTGCTCTGTAGGGTGCGTGTCTCCTGTATGTAGCAGATATCATACTTCTCCATCTTCTGACGTTGCCACCCGTTGGTGGCAGAAGCCATACGAAATAATAAAATTTAAAATCTCCAACTTTCATGGTGGGCGAGCTGAATAATAAGGAATTACCAACTAATACATTTTTACGAAAGTACCTCGCTTCATTCCTTAGTTGAGAAGCTTATATTTGTTTTTCGTTAGATGGCATTGATGTCATTGATTGAGAGAACATTGGAAAGTAAAACAATTCATTAGAAAAATATGTATTATAATTTAATAATCAATATAATAAAAAATAATTAAATGCCTAAATATTAATAATTATTGTTGTTTCTCAGTTTTTACAGGTGTAAAATGTCTGATATTTTTTTCTGAGGTTTGAGCTCCATAGATTTATTAATAGGCCCAACATACCTGAAACACACATTTTTTATTAATTTTATAATATCTATTTAAATTTTTTTTCCTGAATGCTTCATATTTTTGTTTTATTTTTTATTATTGCTTGTTAAGATATGCCTAAACCTGATTTTTTGTATAAATATTCCATTGCTTGTTTTTTTTAGAAATATATATTTTTATATTATATTCTTTACTAAATCAGGCAGTGTGTAGGTATTGTAATGAAATAAATCCAGCGAATAGAACAGGACAAGATGACATAGAAGATATAAGATGCAATAGGTAGAGCATTTAGAAACCTTCAGGTACTTAAAAGAATGTGTATTGATCTGCCCCACTTCCACCTATCTATTTAAGTTTGGTTATATCATATTTTTAACATGACATTAGATGACAATAAAAACTTATAATTAAGATTTATTATATACTAACCTGTTTTATTTATCATTTCCCCTGATTGACGCCACCAACCGTTCTACATTTGCGTTTTTCTGTAATCTTTATTTTTAACATTATAAATAGCTTCATGATTACGTACTTCTACGAAATCTATTAAAATTTCGTCAACTTCACTTCTCCAGATGCAGTTGGAGCCCATTTGTGCAGCCCAACAATGAAAATAAAATGAATATCAATGAAAGCGTTCACGAATCATCTGACACTGACAAGACGGCGGCCGTTTTTGAAAATAACGACAGTTTTTTGTAACTACGGTAACGAAATAAACAACGTTCTACTGACGCCGTTCTCTGATACGTCGCATTCTTAGGAAAACAACCCATTACAGTCGAACGTCAATTTGAATTTGTCTAGAACGGCTGGTTCGTTTAATTGTATTTAGTTATTAGAGAAATATGTCGCTCACTAGCATAATTCTAATAGGTATAAAATTAAGTAGGTATCTCCTATGTCGAAAAATCTCATGTATGCAACGAGTAGAATCTACTGATATAATAAATATAGAGATTAAAGTTGGAAATTATTGAGAACAAGAGAGCAACCAAATTTAAAGACTGCGACTGTTGTCATGTATTTGGCGCCAGGATATTATGAATATATCCATTTTTGTTAATGTCTCATCTTTATTGCCTATTGGCTTTGTTGGAGCACAATGTTTTAATTATGTCTAGATTATGGAATATGAATCGCTCCCGACTAGTTTAATGGTTATAAATAAATATGTTGTTGCAAAAATTTAAGACTCTTTTATATGTATAACGGTTACAAGTTTTTTTAACTGGTCAAAAAATAAATTTGAATTTAACTTATGTTGAGAAATGAATGTCACCCTACGAGGGAAAAAAAGAAAAATCGTGGTCCATTCGGGAGTTGGGTGAGACATTAGACGAAACGATCTCTTGGATCGGTGATTGGAATTTTTCTTCCTACGGTAGACAACAACGGAAGAAAAATTGGCGCACGCCAAATACCGGGTAGGTACCTACCCTAGAGCAAATAGAAAGTGTGGCGTTCCTCAAGGGATGTTTATAGGCCCAAAGTTTTATATATTTTAATTCTGATCAACCATATAATAACACAATACGTTTTAAATTTTTTTTTTTTTTTTATGTTGATAGTTAGAGCTGGTTAAGGCTAGCCAATCGTAGGTACCTAGATTCGACTTCTTTTGGGCCAGTTGGGCTGTTATATTGTTCATATTGCTGTTATACGCTGTTCTTCTTCTCATCGGGATCTTGAAGACAAGGAAAACCTTCGCATACCGTGCTCCTTTCTTCGAGACAGATATGATGGCTCTGAATATGGCGTGGGAGGAGGTCATAAACATTGTGCAGGATCGAGCGCAATGGTTGCATCCGTATGCCTCTGAGATGGGTGTAAAAGGGATATTTGCTTGATTGATTGATGGACAGTTATATTCTTGTAACGTATTTATGTAGTTTCTTAGTTAAGTGGACACAACATGACTTCAGTTGGTAACATTCTTAGTACTTTTGACAGTAGTTTATAAACTTTTATTTATATGATTTTTAATTGACTTTTGACAAACTGCCATTTGGTCGATAATTGGCATAATATTTGTTGTTTGAAACAGATAGTTGGGATCAGAATTATATTTGTTTAATTATTACTTATGTATCATATAATAATACGAATTCGTCATTTGCATTAAAGAGAGGACAACGTCTGTTGGGGAAGCTAGTTTAACATCAAAAATAAACTAAATAATCCCAAATATTTACTTACAATAAAACATTATTATATTGATGAAAATCATCGAATAATAGTCTGATAAGGTTCCCATCCCTTCGGCCAACAATAGGCTTAAGTCTCTGATAGGGGTTGCTTCAGATAGGGGTGAATAGGTCGACCAGTATATTGAGCACCAGATCACTGGGGTATAGGTTCTCATTCAGATGTGGGATCTGGGTGTACCGCATGTGTACAAAATCAAAGATTATATTCTAAGTAGACCTTTTATAAAAGTACATACCTACCATCAGATATTTCAGATTTTTTTTTTAAATGGTCTTGTTTATATTTATAACTGTGTCGTGCAAATAAGTATGTACCTTCTTATGTTTCTAGGCAGAACTATAGTAGTTATTAAAACAATAATTTTAATTACCTACTCATTTATTTATATTTGATTTAATGTACTTTTTATGCATAATTTTGATAAAATATTTGCATTCTTGCGCAACGTCAATGACCTCCTCCCACACCATGTCCAGATTCCTCAGCTCTGCTTCGAAGTAGCGGAATACAGTATGAAAGGGTCTCCGGGACCCTGATGGGAGGAAGAACAGCGATCTCCTCGGCTAACTGTCATTCGGCATCCTTAACACATGTCCCAGCCAAGTCCATCTCCTCCACATAATAATAGAGGTGATGGGCTCATGCTGGGTGCGTCGGCGTATAGCGTCATTCGTGATGCGGTGGTACCATCTTATACCCAAAATTTTATATTTATATAAACTATTAGTGTGAAATTGCATACTCCTCCGTCGGCACAATTATCGTAAAATTGTGTAAAAAGTTTTGGCTTCACGTATTAGGTACCTAATAATGTATGGATTAAATAATTTTCCCCATCGAAAAAGTGAAACAAGGTTTTTTCTTCTTCTTTATATATGAGTTTGCTGTAATCTGGTATAAAACAAACAAAAAAACATACATAAAGTTCTATAATACACATTTGCCTATCTCTATATAAAACCGATACACCTACCTACAACTTACCGATCAAATTCTTTGAGAAGGGTTTAAAGGTTTATCCTAAGAGGGGTGATACTGGGTGGTAGATATATCAGGGGAAATCATGCGATGTATATGAACTCTTTGACACTAGAGCTTAGGGATATGGAACTACATATACAAGTCTACCTGCTAAGCTATTATTCTTGCAGTTATTACGGATTCAGTCGATTTGAAAAAAATCACAGTCACATTTTTATGAACTCATGGCAATGAGAGCTAAAACCATTTATTATAATAATATATTTTTTTAATCTATATAGATATATTTGTATCAAGCTGATACCGTTATTTTATTATCTTTTAACGCTATGGCTTCAAAAACTATCCATTAGATTAAAAAAATATACATTTGCTTTTTGATGTATTAACTAGGTACCTACCTACCTAAAGAAGGGTTTTGGGTATTTTAAATTACATATTACTTTACGACTCTCAGAAATATATTTTTTTAAAATTTAAAATGTATTTTTTTATTTAAAAACAATAATTATCATAAGACGCCCAACGCCATATTCGTAACTCATTTTTATGACCATAGAGTTTCGATACATGCGCCTCATAAAACGTAACCATGAGTTTCTATACAATTGATTCTCATGTGAATAAATTAAGAAATAATGTTCAAATAAAACAATGTTTAACTTATCCACAAATTTTGTGGATAAGTTAAACATTGTTTTATTTGAACATTATTTTCAAATATATCCATCAAGAAATGCATGTTCACGAGTTGGTTAATTTTATAAATTAAGAAATATATGAAATAGTTTCTGCCGTGGGGTTTCCGGCTAAGAATAGCACCTCTGCTCTTTTTGTTGGTTTTTCGAGCATCCTGTAAGAGGCAGGAAATCGAAAAATCAGAACGGGACCGTGAGGTTGACCACCTCACGTCCTTAAATCTCAACTGGTCAGTAAAGGCACAATGAACCTCGGTCGCCTCCGAGCTCAATGGAGAGCTCTTGATGCCTCCCTTTGCTCCCGAATGAGGCTTAGACCCCCCAAATTGTTGGTTGGTTTGGGGGTGAATCGCGGCGGGTTTGATTTGTCCGGGGCCAGCTTTTTGGTTTGATTCCTTCGATCGAGCTAGGGGGTCGGTTTCGTGCGGGTCGGGTTTGCTGCGGATTGGTCTCCTCCGGGCTGGCTTGCGGTGTGCGGGGGGCCTTAAAGGTAGAATGTATGTAGGTATGTATGTATGAAATAATTTATATAGCAGGACAACGTTTGCTTGTGTAACATAAAAACTAAAATTATTATCGGTAAATTTTTTCCCAATTAAGGTAAAAACTTCATCTGTCTCTTCTCGTTTTGTGACCCCACATTTATAGGTACTACTTCTTCTAGAAGTCTTGAAAAAATATTGATAATAGTAGGCAAAGTCTATTGAAAAGGGGGAAGAGAGCTTCAACAATGGGTTAACGCTGAGGATTTGGAATAAGCGCAGTGCTATGAAGTTGGATAGGTATCGTCAGGGACACATAACCAGATTGGTATTAGATGAAAACTTTCTGGATGGAGAAGAATCAAATGCGCAGGAATATTTAAAAAATAACAGTGACTGATATTGTAGATCGTTAGCCCCTATCTGTTGTATTGGCAGGGGACCCCTGATTGACCAAATAAGTATCTACCATGATCGTCTGAATTGAGTCAGTTCAAAAAGAAAATCGATCCAGATAATGTTTTCACCTTTGTTGATAGATTTCGTTGAAAACGAACATCATTAGATTGGATCTTGTATGCTGCGGGATCGAAACCTTAGTTTTACTATTTCACCGTACAATTTTAGCTTGAAAAGTAGTATGAACTAAATTTAACTTACTTTAGAAACATATTAATAAGAAGTTTTATTTTTTTTTTTCAAAAAGGTTATCTACCTCTTGAGCGCCAAAAAGGATTTTTCCATGGTCATAAAGAAACGTCCAAGTAGCTCATAGGTTTTCAAAAACTCCTGAACCATTCGACAGCTCATTGAAGACTCTTTAAAACTTTTATTGCTGATGGACAATCAGAGTCAGCACATAATAATATTGAGAATTCTTGCACCGGATGATAATGTCGAAGATCTTTTCTTCAGACAGAATCGAGTCTTTCTTTATAATATAATATGCTAATTTGATGAACTGTGAAAAGCTTTGTTTTTATTTTAGTTAAATTTTTGTTTCTCGCACAACCTTTCCTATTTCTTTTGCTTCTGGTCTAGCATCCCTTACGGACGGAATCAATGTCTTATCCGCATCATTCTAGATCGATCACACCATAATTAATTATAAGACCTTTCCTTTCAGCCGTATAAATTAATAACCATCTATTTGCATAAATTCTTCTGTATGATCAAACCAAATCAAATTATGTATTAATCTTTGTTGCAATAAACTATGTACATTCATTTCTAATTCTTATTCCTTTCTATGTTCTTAATAATAATAATCTTTGTCGAGCTTTTGTTTATACTGAATTTTATACTTCATAATATAAATTACTTTAAGAGGCAGGGTTAAATTAAAATACCTACCTAATTGAATCCGCACAAAATAATAATAAAACAAATGGCAGCAATTTTTAACATCTGATTCTTCGTACGTGAAATAGGGGGTGAATTGGAGAGGGTGGCTCGGAAGTAGGGAGGGAGGGGGAGGAAGAAGAAGGAAGAACATAGAGATTAAATACAATAAGGTTAATTGCATTTGACATTATCGACTGGTCCTTGCAATTAAATAAGAATTATTGCCGAATCAAATTGAAAATTGCTCTGGGTGACTTAACCCGTATACCACCAACGCTAAGAAATTGGATTTCATCACTGTTCGCATTTTTTAAAACGTAAATTACATATTAATTTTAAGAACTCTTCGTTACCAAAAGTAGTATGAAATATCTGCTTCATAGAAAATACCGATAATATAAAAAAACGGGTTATTGCGAGCACTTATAACTAGAGATCGGCTGAACAGATTTTTATGATGTTTAGTTTATTAAAATATGTTTCAATGTTAAAAATATTTTTTAGCTTGAAAGAAGTTCTATGAAAAATCTGTTTTGAAACTCAATGGTTGTCAAGTAGGTAAATAAAAATTGTGTTGTTATGGAATTTTTTACTTGTTGTCAGTAAATCCGTTCTGTACTTATTAAATTTTGTATTATTTCCTACCCCTTATTCGATTTATTAGTTATTCTGTTATCCGGAGCGGAGAAGAATCCAAATAATCAAGTATCATAAAAATCTGTTCAGCCCATCTCTAGTTATAAGTGTTCGAGCTAACCCGACATTCTTTTATATATTTAGATAGATATTTTATGAAAAACCATTTAGTTTCAAAAAACTATATATTATCACATCTGTATTATTTTGTATATCATTTGACAGTTAAAGGAATGGATGAATTTTTATTTTGTTTAAAAAAAAATCATTAACGGTATGTTTTTTTTAGCTCTGCACTCGTTTTCGAGTTTAACAGTAGGTTGGTAAAAAAGGGGTTAGATTCGTTCGCTTCATGTCTGTGAAATGCGATGTTAAAAAGATGTTAAATTGGAACGGAGAACACATTTAATTGCAACCAGTGAAAAGGACCAACCTATGTAGGTATATTATACGAATACCTATAGATAGAGCGTTGTTTGATTAATAGTTTCTTCTCTTTCTAATGAACGATTGTAGATTCGAGTGTCTTTTAGCTTTTCAATTGTTTTGCATTTTAATTGTTTTGTATTTAGCTGTGATATGGGTCTGAGAACATAATAATAGGTACCTATATACAATGTGTTATCTCGACACTTGATGAAACGAAATGTGAAAATTTATCTTTATTTATTAAATCTACGGTCTGTAACAATTTTAAGATACAAAAAATCACATTTACAGCTAGACATGATACTTTGCATAATATTTTAAAGTTCGAAAGAAATTAATTTACAATTTATCGATGAATATGCATTTTTTTTTTCAAATATCTTTTTATAACATAAGATAATGATATGATCATACTCCCTTATTTTTTTGTTTTCCTTAAATTCATCTAAATAAATGAACATATATGTACGTTTCTAAAATAGTATAGGTACCTACTTCTTCTTCTTCATGTGCCCTGTCAGGTCCCCCCGACGTTGGCGATCACTCTGGCGAAGCCCTCTCTATCCTGCGCCGTCCGGAATAGCTCCTCCACCGTTCCAATCCCGGTCCACTCTCTTATATTGCGCAGCCAAGAGATCTGCCTCTTACCAGCCCCCCTGCGACCCTCTATCTTTCCTTTCAAAATCAAATGGGACAGGCGATATTTTTCTCCCCGTAAAACGTGACCCAGATATGAGATCTTGCGGACTTTTATCAATGTCAGCAGCTCTCTGCTCACTCCTGCACGATTGAGGACTTCTGTGTTCGTTACTCTGGCTGTCCATGGGATCCTGAACATTCTTCGGTGAAGCCACATTTCAAACGCCTCTAACCGGTTCATCGTGTTTACTTTTAATGTCCATGTCTCACAACCAGAACAGACCACACATAACACCCTATCATCCTCTGTCTGAGTTTTAAATTGACATTGTCATTGCAAAAGAGTGACTTCATTTTGTTAAATGCGGTTCTTGCTGCTTCGATCCGGCATTTCACCTCTACATCTGGGTCAAGGGTCTCCGTAAGCATACCTACTAACTTAAACTTAAAAATAGAATACCTATTATTAATTTTCTATGTAGAAATTATCTTTATTTTGATGTTTAATTGTTCAAACATAACGCATTATGAGTTCATACTTTTTCTGTATTATTTTGTAAGACTTTTTACTTTTATTGTATGTATCTGTAGGTAACTACAAAGAGAAAAATGGCATCGGTACAAACTTGACACTTTGCCAAACTCTTGCTTCATTCTGAGAGATAACATATTGCGTTTTTGGAAAACTTCATATTGTTGCTACATCGTCTTAATTATTATGAAAAGTTGGATATCTGGAAGCTGTGTCATAGACATTATTTATATACCCGTAAATTTCATTTTGAAAAATCTGATTTTCGAAATTATTAGATTCCAATATTGTATAGCATTAGTAGGTAGGTATTGTTTGGATGAGGGTCCAACGATGTATTCTTCCTTTAAACCTCACTCAGGGAAATACGAAGGCAACAAGACCTCTCTGGGAGTGAAACATGGACATGGACGAAAAATCTGGAAGTTGGAATGAATGATGTGGAAATGAGATCACTCCGTAGGATATGCGGAAAGAGACTGATTGGTAAGGTGAGGAATGAGAATATTAGAAAGGAATGTGGAGTGGATGTCAGTGTAGTGACTAGAATGAAAGTTAATAAATTAAGGTGGTTTGGGGATGTAGAGAGAATGAACGAGGAAAGAATGACAAAAAAGGATATATAAATCAGAAAGAGTGGGTGCACGCAGACGAGGTCGACATTGAATGACATGGTCCGATCATATCGGTTCAGTCTTAGTGGAGGGCCAAGTCAGAAGCAAAAGAAATAGGAGAGCATGTATGTGGAATGTTATGCGTTTGGAAGAAGCGAAAGAGGTTTGTTTGGATAGGAAAGAATGGAAATCCGTACTCTCTGCCTACCCCCTTCGGGAAACGGCGTGATGGGTAAAAAAAAAAACAAGACCTCTCCGTTGTACCTACTCGGTTTTGAGCAATGTTTATGACATCTTCCCACATTATTATGTCAAAATCTATCAGTTCTGCTTTGAAGGAGCACTGCACCTGTAAAAATTCCAGGCACTAGGTAACACTTGTATGCAGACGACTTTCTATCACTTTGGTAACTATGGGACATCTTGTTACTAAGTCAGGATGGCGTCACGTTTAATCAAGTGTTGATTCAATCCATACAAAATTATTGTAGTCAACACTTTGTGTGACGTCATCTTGTTCTGACAACACCTTATCACTTAGGGTGTAAAGGGATGTTTTGATTGATTCTGCATAAATAAGTTAGGAATTAAGGTAGGTGATAGGACAAAAAATTAATCTTAAGTAGGTTGGTAATATCTTAAAAGAATGCTAGCAACCCATTATATAAATCTCATTAAGTAGGGACTTGCCTGTACTGAATACTTACATCGTAGGTATGTCAGAATTCAATCTTAAGGAATACTTAAAAAAAAAATAAACTCGTTTTTAAATCTCATCAAGTAGGTATGTAGGTATTTCATACCTACCGTACATAAGATCCAACCTTATGCTAGAATTTTAATCTTAAAGTTAACTTCAAAATGTATAAGATGAATTTGAATCTTAATGTCTTATAATAAACCTTATAATAACTAAATTACTACCTAATCAAAATCTTATGTTTTTTTTGTCCACTTTCTGACATTTCCAATTTTCCTCTAGGACTTGGCGACTGTAGACTCGTCAAGTTACCCGTGGCCTTCATCCATGACGTCCCTGTGTTCTGTCGATCTGGTAATTATTTTCCCCATTTTTTTTCTTTTCTTCTACTTCTTCTTCTTCTTGCTCCTCTCAATTGTTATCATTTCTTTCGTAATTGTAATTCTTTTAATTTTTTTTTCTCGCTGTTGTGTCTTAATAATTATTAATAATATTGAATTTGACTTTTCTATATACGTAATAATGAATCTTCTATATCGCATGTATTGTATTGCGCATTTTATTATTATACCTACATAAATTTTAATATATTTTTGTTTTATAATATATATATTTTTATCTATGTATTTTGACGCTTTGAATATTATGTCAAATATTCCCATAACTACGAATTCATCTATTAATCTTCTTTAACCCATAAGTCAGCCATCAAAACAAATGAACACGGTCAAATTCGAGTTAATTCAATCGAAAAGTTTGCAGTTATTATTACATTTTAATTATTATTCGTAGAGATTTTACAGATTTCTTATTGATGAATTCAATGAAACGCATTTTCACAAAATTTAACTTAACGTGAGTTAGACGAAAGCCTTCGAACTTATTTAAAATTTTCAGTTGGTAATTTCGGTTTTCACATAAAATTTCTTAATCAAATTAAACTATCTTGACGTACCTATAAATAAAAATACTCGGAAATAAAATAGATGAATTTGAACATAAAAATTACCCACAAATCTAAAAAGTATGTTTTTATGTAAGTGATTGTGTTTAAAGTTGAAGTTCTTCTAAATATTCCACAGAGACCAACACTTAGTTCGGAAGTACAACGAAACAACCGTAAGTTACAAAATATAGGTGCGGGTAGTTGAGAACATAACAGGGAAGATATCATTACTATGCAATGCTCTGTGTTTATAGCCAACAATACTGAGAGAGTAATAGAATAAAGGTTGAGCGAACCTCATCAAGAAGGAGAACACTCGAGAACACATTGCTAACCGCTAAGTTTTGGTTTTCAACTTAAATAGTTTGCAAACATTATATTATTGTCTATGACTGATACGTAGCTGGGTACGCCCGCCACTCTACCTATCTCGGTGTGAAAGTGTTCTCTCTACTCCACTTCACTATTCCGCATGTTATTAACTTTATGAAGAGGTTTTTCGAATGCCACATTTAAGTGTGAAACCTCTCGGATTGTCTGCCAAGTTACACTAGTAGTTATGTTGTTTTTCAGCGTTCTTTTCACTTACCTGTATTGTTTTTAGTAATTTTGTGAAATCTACTAGTTGGATAAGTTTTGACACTCAAGACAATTGCATAGAGCAAAACAAGAAACTTAAAAAAATAATACAACAACAAGCACCCAGTGTCTAGGTATATATTAAAACGTGAACGAAAAACTTTTCGACTATTTTTACGAAAATTGCGCGGACGGAGGAGTATGAAAGCGAATGCTAATATACCTATAGGTATATTTTTTACGAAAAAATAGAATAAATTAATAAAAAAAAAAACATTGCAAACACCTACTACTGTAATGTTATATTGTATTTGATAAGTACTCACACACACACACAGACTATTTTAACTTCAATATCAACTTCATAGAAACAAATATAAAATGAAAAGCTTCTCATAGTGGGCGCAGAAAGCTTTTTGAAGGCGGTAGGTATATTCAAACGGAAGGTGGAGCGGGAAAAATGGCGAGAAATTCTAACTCACTGTAGGTATAATACAAAATACCTACCTTATCTTTAATTAGAACCTTAATAATGTTCAAACTTATAATTTAAATTAGTTATTGTCGAATTTCGAGCACTGGTCGCCCACTAGTAATATAATTTTCAATATTGAAGCAATCATTTCTATCAAAGTCGAATTCATATACGATTCGAAAGTTGAATAAAATGGGCGATTCTCATCGAAAATTTTACCAAGCAATCGATGATTATAATGAGAGTTGTCAATGACTTCATAGCAGCAAATGATAATCAGATTTAAATGTGGATTCGCATCGAATCGAGTCGATGCGAGGCATGTATATCTGTACAGAAAATGATAACAACAATAGGTAGGTACTTAACCTTTTTGCAAAATTTTACTTTTTTCTTCAACTAAAAACGGCTACCCGGATGAACTGAGATTCTGTCTCGGTTTTTTTCCACAAACATTAAAGTATTCATAAGTTGTTACATTAATTATTAACTATGTCATTTGACACAAAATATTTTGAGAAGCGCATTAAGATACATCATCCCATTTGTTTTTTTTTTTCAAATAAAATAATATTATTGTGAAATACTCTCTTCAAAATAGTTTTCAAACATTTTAACAATGCATTCAAAAGGTACATATCTTACAAAATTTGGGGGTTCTTTGCTTACAATCTCTATACAGGATCATTCAAGGGATGTTTGGAAAACCAATCATTGAAAAAAATTCTTCATTTTAATTTTTTTGTCCCATTGTTCTTTTAAAGGTCAAGACAAATTCATACGATTTTTTTAAGCTAAGGTTCCTACTTATTTTTTAATTCAGTCTTTTTCTTGTGTTTAGTATTTAAAAAAGGCCTCTCTTTTGGCCATACATAATTCTCTATCGGACGCGATTCCTTCAAGTGCAGGCCCACTTCTTTCTTTGGCATTAGACTGTATACTTTTGATTCCAACATCATTTTTATCCCTCTACAATTAGAAGAATAATTTTCACTTGCCCATTTCTACTTTTATTTTGCAGTTTTTTTTAGATAAATTCACTTCTTCCTTATCCAAACATGCGTTTTTTGGTTCCTGAGTAGAACCTATATGCTTGTTGGTATATCCTTTTCTTGATTTTTCTTTACATTTTACTACCCGAAGTTTAGTTTATTTAGAGCTTTATGTCTACCACCCATAGAAAAATACTAAGAGTACCTACGTATGCTTTGAACATTTCCATATTTTTACCTGGATGTGAATTTTTGAGGATATTTTGATCCCAGTCCAGTTTTTGTGAACAATATAGGTATTCAACCAGGGCCGATGTGGATAATTTTCGAAATAGGGTGTCCACTATTCTGAAAAGCATCGACTCTAAGAGAAAACGAACTCCCTACCAAAGTAGCTGACTCACACCGGCATCGTATCTTGCAGATCAAAAGCTAAATTTTAGCTTGGTTCCTATTTCATATTTTTAAGGTTAAGGTTATATGTATAATTTCACCAGCAATAACTTCCTCTTTACTTCTTCTCCATCAGTATCCCTTATACCAGTCCCTCACCCTTGGCATATATTTCTTTACCCCAGCTAAGCTTATAATATATTATTGTTACTCTATTACCTGCTTTTTTGTGTATGTTTTTTTTAATTATCACATAATCGCTGTTAATAATGTTTAGATACATATACCTAATATCTTTATTGGAGTTTTTGTTGTCTGTAGTATTTAGCATTTATTTTTATCTCATTATTTTTATGTACAATCACTGTTTGTAGGATCTTATATCTTATAAAATTAAACAATAACATCCTGAATTTGACATCTTCTTTTATCCAAAGCATCCTGTAGATAATCTCAGAATGATTCACTTCTTCTGAGTTGCAAACAACGGAGTTCAGAATTTAAGTGAGAAAGTCTATACCGCAGCAGTAATGGTCCGACTTCAACGAAATTATTATCGTGCATTAAAATTGTTTGGATTTGAACAATAATGGGGTAGTTTTGCACCCGCGATTTGCCGCTTACTTCGGCAACAACCTCCATCACTTACCTAAAACAATAACCAAGTTCAGGGAACAAATTAATATCTCTTTTGAGCATTTTGTTTGTTTGTTTGCTTTTCTCTTTCTGCTTAGAATTGTTCAACGCTTGTAACATCCAAGCGAAACTCTTCAGCTTATATTATAAATAATTAACCGCTGTAACTAAACTGGCATGGCATCTTTTGTTATTTAAAATTACATTTTTTTTACCACCATTGTACCGGCTTGCACCATTTTTTTCATTCAACCTTGTTTGATGCTATCATGATTTTAAATCGTCAGTTTTACATTTTTAGTTGAGTTGTACCTATTAGATGGTTGTTGGTCAATTAAATGTGTAAAATGGAAAATAAATTCGTAGTATCAATGAGTGTTGGTTAAATAATATTTTATTTTATTTAATTTTTTGTTAGCAAATGCCACTGTTTAGTATGATAGTAAATAACCTTTGCCCCAAATTATCGATAGTTTAGGTTCGGTACTCACTTGCGCCGCGAACGTGTATCGTTACATCAATTTTATCAAAAGGATGATTATGTTCCGCTTGCGTTCGCTTTTCGAATCACTTATACACTTAACCTTTCGCTTAAATTGATGCAATGTCACACGTTCGCGGCGCAAGTCAGTACAGGGATTTATATACCTATATACCTACCTTCCTTTAACACCAGTAGGTATTAACATGTCGATGTTTTTTTTGGCCAGGGACATAAAAGTTTCATAAACACAGAATTAAGCAGAACGAATATTATGATACTTATACTAGGTATATAGCATTGAATCAATGGATGTACGATATTACTTACACCGTGTGTAGTTTTTTCAAGGTAAACCGTCTATTACTGCTATTTCAAAGGCTCAGTGTGATCAAATAACATTCACTTATAGGTTGTAAAATTCACCAACCCCCCAAAATTCTAAATATCTACTAGGTATCTCTAAAAATCCTCTATCATAATATTATGCATTGATGTCTTATTTTCTACAACAAATGCAAGTCCACGAAACCGCGTCACTATTTAGCGATTTTTTAAATCTATTAATTGTCTTAAAACACGTCTTCGTTGGATTGATAATATTGAAAAAAAAAAACAAGTCCTCTCCAAAATCTCAAAATCATAAAAAAAAATAAAAATAATCGAATCTTGGAAATTACTAGGTACATCAATAATAGTGACTGCTGTGGAGTTTTTGCCCGTGTACTATCTGTGGAAACAGATGGTGTTGAAACGGTTTCTCGGAGTAAATTCTACGAATGTACCTACGCCATAACTTGACTGTGGTTTCCATGAGAAATCGCCCAAGTCACTGGTGGGTGTTTGAAGTTTCCACGAGTAAATACGTTGCAATGCGAATGGAATATCCAAACATTTTGGTATAGATAAACTAAGTATTAACAACACTCATTACTATCTATCGACTGTTTTCTGCTTAAAATTGTAACTTATTCAAATCGATTAAGTGTTACTACTTTATCTTTCTGAGCTTTTCTTGGGTTTTGTTGCTCTCTCTACTCCTGAATAATTTAAAGTTCTTTTTTTATCTACTTCTGTTTAGGCAAAATCTTCTTTCGCATACTGATTGATCATTTTTCATACATCTTTTACCGCTAAAATAGTGCTACTGTTCCATCTCTTTTGTGCCTAAAAATGTAACTTTAAGAAGAACTTTTCATTTCTAACTTTCTGGAAATAACCGTTGCTTTTTTGCATCATCATACCATTTTTATGCATCTTTTTTCATGTTTATTTGAACCTGTTCTTTCTTAAAACGAATTTAATTTGTCTATCCATATTAGTATAATTAGCGTTCGACAAAATATTTTTCATACACCTGCCATCAATAATTAGGTTTGTTTTTCTAGCAGTACGTACCTACTCATTATTTAAACACTGGTTAATTTAAAACTGCTTACTTTTAAAATGTGTAGGTAATTTTTACATCATAATTTTATTACTATTAAATTTCTACGCGGGCATGGAATCCTGTATCAGATTGGACGAGACCAGTTGACTGGTAGAGAATGCTTCTAACATTAAGTTCCTTCGGATTTACTGACACCTATGTGCAAATAGAAGAGTGTTATTTAATTATTACATTATTTTCTTACATCCCCAATATTTGCAAGGTTCCACGGTCTTTACGTAGCTAATTTAGCACCCTTATAATTTCTTAATACCTACACAAGAATATTATATCTGGCTACTACAATATTGTTTATCAAAATCGACGCAAAACTAGAATAATGTTAAACGCTTAATGAGAATGACAGATCAGTTTTTTTCTTCAACAAAATTAGTGGTTTAAATTTTCGCATGATTCAAAATGGTATCGGTTTTGGGAACGTCAATTTGGAATTGGGTGTCAAAGTTGGAATTGTGTAGAAACATTTTTAGGAGTTTACATAACACGAATCTCTTTCGAAGCAGCGCTGAGAGATTCGGCATGATGTGGGAATAGGTTGATCTGATCTCGCAATTGCTCAAGATCGAGCGCAGTTGTGAGCTCTTGTTGCCTCCCTATGCCCCTAAGTGAGTTGTAAAGGGAGATTTGATTGATTGATAACTAGTAGGTCTATTTTAAATTTCGTATTTACAGTATTTGACTGTCAACATTGAGGTTGGATTGAGTTTCAAGAGAACCCTCCAGATCTGAGTAGGTATCGAACGTTCGAAACTGTCTGCTTCTATTACCTGTGTATTGCCGAGACTCCCTAATTCATTTGCAAGACTCTTGAATATTATGATACTTACCTTATTCTTACATACTCACGGGAGCTCTATAAATTCAAAATTGTAAAATATGACTTGAAATGATATTACAATTTCCATTTGGTTTGGTATGTACAAAATTATTATGTGTGTTAGTAAATTACTAACAATAATGCTTACACCTACAGAAACATGAGTGGTGAAACAATAATATATTGTTTTGGTTACAAGATTTTGACCCAAAATTCAAATTTAATTTTGAAAGTTATTGTAATTTCAGAGTAATTAATAATATGAACCATTTATCTTGAAACTTTCATATTGTGGCTTTCGTATGTTTTTGTTCATCGCAGTTTCACACAAAATATGAGACATGGGTCCATTGCAGAGTGTAGCTTAAATTAGAGTTATGTGCAAATTTTAATAAATATGATTGTGAATGATTGGTTATTTCATATTTCACATAACTCTAATTTTGTTTACCTTCGCTTATTTACACATATCTCATATAATTTATATGCAACGACGATATATCACAATAGTAGGTATGTATTACATTCAAAGGAAAATCATCAGTTTTTGGTTAGCTTAAGTTTTAAGCTTACGTCATTCACTTACATAATAATATTTAATAACTATTAATTATTGCTTTCTCAAATAGCTGATGTACCTTTGTAAAAATAAAGAACCAACAAAATTATAAATCAACAAAATTTTAGAGTTTAAAAAACACACTAAAGTGATGATGATAAACTATTTTAATTTATGACAATCAGTTTAATAAATCTCAACCCTCTTACTAGATAATAATAATTATTATTAAGTATCACTGTCTAATTTCTTTTCTTTCCTCTTTTTCTAGGTAAGTCTCAAACACCTGAATCTAAAACAAAACTGGTTTATGGTAAGATTTCAATATAATATACTATTAATACATTCTCGATGTGAAAAACATTTGTGATTTATTAGGCATTTTTCTTAGTTTTTCAAATGTTTTTACTACTTTGGTTATAGTTTCGTATAGTCCTACAAGGTCACAAGATTTTAATAACATTCGTTTTAAGAAATATCTGTGTATGAAGACAGATAGGCTCGCATCAAAATTGAATGACATCACTTGGCGTTCTTAAATAAGAACAAATCTTAGAAAACTTAATTAATATTTTTAGAAAAATAAATGTAGAACTACGTTGTTTCTGTCACTAATAATTTATTAATATTCTTTTTTGAAAATACATCATTTAAGCGAACGTAAGAAAAACAAACAAACAGTGTTGCGAACTTTCTTATAAGGTAGGCAAGTACTTATTTACCAAATAGGTATAGGTATATAGCTCATGAAGAATGGGTGATGGGTTAATCTGAAAGAATGGGTGCACGCAGACGAGCCTGACCTCGAATGACTTGGTGCGACCATATCGGTTAAGTCTTAGGAGGGCCAAGTCAGGAGCAAAAGGAATAGAAGAGCATGTATGCGGAATGTTATGCGTTTGGATGAAGCGAAAGAGGTTTGTTTGGATAGGAAAGAATGGAAATCCGTACTCTCTGCCTACCCCATTCGGGAAAGGGCGTGATGGGTTAAAAAAAAATAAAATAAAAAATATAGCTCATCCTTTCGATCGTGATTATTCATTTTTTATGAATCTGTGCTCACTCGTTGTGAACACAAAAATGCACTTTTGATTTCTTTCACACTAATCAAAGGCTTGTGTTGTGAAAGCGGAAATGATCGGAACCACCAGGATTCAAACCCACAACCTCCGATACGCTGTACGTACGAAAGGCGTAGACCACTGGACTACCAACCACTTGATTATTTTGTGAAACATAATATTTTGGAATATATTGTAAAGGAACAAAATAAACAATTGCTTTGTTTTTATTCATAATTTTAAAATTGTGTTAAAAAATAGTTCCATAATCTCCTGTGATCATGTAGGATGTGTGCCGAAAAAAACTAATCAAAAGACTAAGAATAAAAAATGTACCGATATACCTACATAAAATATTTTCACATTAATTTAATTATTTTGGCATTTTGCCGTAACTGTTCTTTAGGGTGACGAAATGTTAATAAATCAACTATTCGACCACACCTCAAAGGGGATTGGAATATCTTTAATGGGGTCCAACTTAGACCCCATCACACTCTATGTACATAAAATCACAATCGAAAATTTTATTTAAGTACGTACTTACTCACTTACATGCCTATAGTATTGTTTCTCGTCTTTTGGGGGGTCGCAATGTCTACCCTGTTATAAAATACTAATAATAATAATAATAGGATGTCCCCACCACTCACCCCTCGCGCCAGGAGAAAGAATCACATACAATCTAAAGACAATCTGTATGCTAATAGAGTCTTAAGATTCAATTACCTACATCCCAGGCATTTGCCGGAGCCGTTTATTCAAACAACTCCGTTTCATAAACGAATACATCAACTTTACGTTGGTCACATTTGCGCCAACTATAAAAGCGCCAAGCGAGTCCGGTCAATCAAATACTAAGAAACTTACTGACGTTGAACCGGACTCGTTTCGGAAAGAGTCAGAATAGAACAGTTTGAATTGCTTTCTGGTACAAGTACCATCCTTTCTAGGACGTTCTAACTTCGTCGAATACTATAGAGAATTTATCTGTTCTGGGCGATCCGGTACATATTCCACAACATTGTAAACCTGCCGATTACCTTATATTCTGCAACCAGTAAATCGGCCTCTCCCCGCTTCTCTGCCTCTCCATCAATCTTTATCTTTTTCTTAAGTATCAACTGGATCGGTTTAATACTTCTCTCCACGCACGGTGTGTTCTAGATATGAAACTTTGAGAACCTTAACCTGCAATATAGCCTGTCTGAATTTTAATGGATTTTCATTAAACCTATTTAGTATTATGTAACCACTTTTCTAAATGGGATGTTTTTTGGACATGAAAGATGTAAATATTTTTACCGTGGGGAATTATCTTCCGGCGCACTTCATCCCTTAGCGACATTGGCCCGCCCATAATACATATTCAACGGAGATTTATTATTAGTCGTGCACGTGAGGGGTGGGGGATGTTGAGGACAACTGACTGAGTGGAGGGGGCTGAAAGAAAATCTTTAATTCCAAGATGACAGAACA
Organism: Mystacides longicornis; assembly: GCA_963576905.1. Taxonomy (NCBI): domain Eukaryota; kingdom Metazoa; phylum Arthropoda; class Insecta; order Trichoptera; family Leptoceridae; genus Mystacides; species Mystacides longicornis. The sequence goes on along the minus strand of OY756433.1, from coordinate 1,841,566 downwards.
CTACCTTCTCTCTTTAATTCGATTCTTTCTGTTTTCTTTACACATTCTTACTACTTTTATTCTTATTATTTCTGGTAGGTTTCCTAAAAATTGTCAATCTGTTAATTGCGCCTTCCTCCGTATTCAAACTCCCATACCCCCCTTACTTCTCGTTGTCTTTTTGTTGTTCACGTGTTGTTTTCGAGAGAAAAAATGCTGATACGTAGGAAGTTCGGAGAAAAAAAAATAAGGCGCTAAATGTGAAAGTCCCTATATTTTGACTATTTGGCCTTGAAGAGGCATCTATGTACCAAATGGAAGGTCATTTTCAACAAAATTATTCTTTTTTCGTATCTTCTCTTCTCACTTCTCAAAGGATAGAAAAACTTCCAAAATATGGCAAAAAATGTTTGGATTTTTTCCCTGTGATAAAAAAATAATCTACAATAGAAATGGCAAAAAGTAAGAAAACCTGTTGTAAAAAAGGTAAGAAACTGTATTTTTTTTATTCAAATAAAGTAAGTGTTTTCCGAAAAAAAATATTTATTCTCTTCAATCTTCATCCTGAGTCAGTCTAATACGCCATGTGGCATCGGTATTCTAAACCACTCTAAAATATTTGTGCCAAGAAACTGCCACCCGCAACTTTTCCAGGCGCGATTCAACAAGGGAAACGGAATTCAAATTTTGTTCGATGCAGTGTTTTTTTTTAATTTCTTTTTCCCCTGGTCAACCCTGTAATACATTAGACGAGACCAACAATTATTGTTGAGCAGTGGCATGGGTAATACATTTTAGGAAGGAGAAAAATAATCAAACCTGTGACCTCTTGTTCAGAAATGGCCAATAAATTAATAATTTGAGGACATATTCAGCTTAATCCATTTATCCAATCGCAATGTAACAATTTCCTGCATTTTTGTGTTGGTGAGTGTTATAGATACCTATTCACACTTATGTACGTGATGTGGAGTGGATGTTAGCGTAGTGACTAGAATGAAAATTAATAAATTAAGGTGGTTTGAGCATGTAGAGAGAACGAACGAGGAGAGCATGACAAAAAGGATATATAAATCTGAAAGAATGGGTGCACGCAGACGAGGTCGACCTCGAATGACATGGTCCGATCATATCGGTTCAATCTTAGAGGAGGGCCAAGTCAGGAGCAAAAGGAATAGAAGAGCATGTATGCGGAATGTTATGCGTTTGGAAGAAGCGAAAGAGGTTTGTTTGGATAGGAAATAATGGAAATCCGTACTCTCTGCCTCCCCCCTTCGGGAAACTGCGTGATGGGTAAAAAAAAACTTATGTACGTAAGTGTAAGTAAGTGTGTATGCTATGTGATTCAGTTAGTATTATCCTATCACCTTCTTTGCACACCTTGCGTCTACGAACATTCAAGTCCTCTTTTTCTTCTTGTTATGTATTCCCACAATTCGTATTCCAGAGACCGAAATCATTGGATCAAATTATCCGTTCGGTTAGTGCATTATATTTTGTTTTATTTTTATCTCTGTACGTTCGATACTTGGTGTAGGTAAATAGGTTCCAACTAATACTAACACGAAGGACATTATTTTATTGCGACAATAATAATTACCTGTGTAGTGGTGTGTTCTTATTAGGAACGGACTACGGTCAGCCACGTACCTACCTTGGTATTAGGGAGGGGGCGTCTATGCCATCCATCATCCCCGTGAACGTCTAGGAACGTCCGACGCACCGCTCCTGCAGCGCACTTACACACAGCGATTTGCACCCTTCCACTGAACATAGAAGCCATACTTTATAGAACAACAACTATAAAAGGGTAAGAAGTGAAAACACTAAAAATATCTTTCACTCTATAGTCTATAGTCGAATTAATATAAGGGCTAGATATTATTACCCATAGTAATATTTATAATTGCTGTTTGTCTTTTGTTATAAAAAAGTTGTGAAGCTAAATATTAACACTTGGTCAAAAGCAGTGTTTGTGAATGTACGTGCACATATTTATGATAGTCTACGGTTTAATTTGAAAAATAAGTCAGCTTGGTATATTCTATACAAAGGTGTCAAATATGGAATTAAAGTTTTGAACACCTACTCAAATGGTGGTGTCTTCTGGAGGAGGCCAAGACCCACACAGGGTTGTAGCGCCACGGATGTACATATGTATGTATGTACTCAAATGGTTAACGTTATTAACGTAACGTGATCACACTCACTTAGCCTGACTTCGTAAGCTCGTAGTGGTTACGATTTGTCAAAACGTAAATCCTCGAAAAAATTGTAAGTAATTCTTTAAAAATCGAACAGTATCTTCTAATGTAATTTAATGATTGCATCAATGTGTTGGTTCTATGATAATGTAAGATCAAGCACTGGAAAACGACGCATGGATCCGTTAATATTTGGAACGTTGAAATCAAGATTGCCTTAAGGGGGCTAAATATAAAAAAAAAATCATTTAAGCTATTATTAAAGATTTAAGTATCTCTTCTGTCTGATATAATAATTGTTAATAGATATCGCTTGGAATCAGCCTTCAAAGGGTAACATCGTCAGAAGACAAGATATAGAAGCAAAGGTTTCACTGCTGCATCCAGGCGACACACTAGAAAGAGCAACATACAAGTTATTAAGCCATTGCAAAGCATTAGGTGTGGACTTGTTATTTCATTGTATTTGCCAGGGAACGCTCTCATGGGGCAAGTGTCCACAATATCTTGGATACTCTCTATAGGTTCTCCACAGTCACAGGTAGGGTATTCACGCTTCTGCCATCTGTGGAGCGTCTGTCCAACTCAATAATAACCTTTTTTGCAAAGAAGAAGAACAATAAACGTCCTTTCCAACTCCTAAAGATTAAAAAAATATATATATAAAACACGATATGAAGTTAGGTTTCTTCTATAACTTGCTTATTTCGTGCAATATCGGACGCAGCTAGTATCGCATGTACTCACTTGAGAACATAGTTTGAAATCAGCTGCGTTATACACACTCATACATAGTAACATTCTCCCTGGGTCTCTAGACTTAATGAAAATCGAACATGTCTTCGACTCTTGGTTCAAACACCTTATAGATATAAATTATATTGCTTCCCCTGGATGGTGAGAGTGCTACGGACCTACCTCCGATGGTTTCCTGCCCCTATATAGGTATAATACGTGTTTCCCATAAACTGCAAAACTATGTAGCTCAAAATATTATGTGTTTTAGTATTTTACTGATGTTGTCAAATTAATTAAAAACAAAATTTTAAATCTTTTTGAACAGTTTTCATGGATCAATGAGAGTGACACCTTTAGTTTGTAATATTTGTACCAATCTGGAACCCATCGGGGGACGGGGGGGATGGGTGCAAAGTCCCCCTGTGATGGCGCAACGACTAGCTCTAATGCTCCTAAATGGGACTTAAAGGAAGAATAAATGAATTGTAATAATACGAAATATTACATTTTTTTGTTATTCTAAATGTAAAACGCCAACCAGTTTTCGAAGACCGCACGCTAGTTGAGCGTTACTATGTTGACGTAATTGCCAAGTTAACTAAATTGAGTTACCATCAACTAGCCTGAAAAGATAGACGTTTAATCCTCGAAAATTTGTTAGCGTAATAAAATATCTAAAAAAAAAATAACTACCTATCTGCCATCGATTCTATCACTAGAAATGTATAAGCTCCTAGAAATTTGAATTTTGTAACATATTTGGCGTGATATTTTACATTTCCTAAAATCATTTGGTTTTTTTCGGACGAAACTATCTTATATCTCTCGGTTATTGGAGAGATAGATTTTTATAAATCAACAGTAGTACTAATAGAAACTGCGTTATAACACCGTTATGACGGGAATAGTAAGTTATTATTGGATAAATCGCTTATACCACGTGCTACTAATAATCATCCCTATACCATGTCATGAGTAGGTACTAACCTATACCGCAGAATACTTTGGCAATCTCGCATTTATCAATGAAGTTTGTGGTTCTTCCATAACACGGGGTTGATTTCTAACCATTCCGTACGAGCTCAGTTGGACCCTCGAAAAAGTTCGTGTTCGGAATATCGCGAGTATGTACGACTCGGTACGAATATTTCCGAAGGTCGATTCGATTCATTGACATCTCGGACTCGTTTGAGTTTGTTATCGTATGTTAAGTGTTAAAATATGAAGAGTGCAGTGGTAGTCTGTCTCATCAAACGTCACTATTACTTATTTATACTTGGGGTAGTCAGGAATAAAGTTGGCATGGAAATTATTCTTGTTAAAGTTTGTTTTTTTTTTATTATAGATCTCCACTCGACTCAACGGACTCGAGTGATTTTCTCTTCTTTTATTTGTAGCATTTTTGCGTATTCTGCGTGTATTCGAAGAATAACGTTCTATTAATATGGCTGCAGGTTCTTCTTCTTTCGAGTCACAATCCTAGGTTGGTCTGCACCAAGCATAATGACTCTTCTTCTCCACCCCTCCCTGTCACTGGCAAATCTTTTCATTTTTTGGTAGGTGCTGCAGCGCATGTCCCCGATCACCTGATCTATGTAGCTATCTCTGGGACGGCTTCTGTGGTTTCTGCCCTCAATCATTCCTTCAACGACAGTAAAGAACAGACCCGGGTGCCTGATGTTATGGCCTATCCATTCGGCACGTTGTTGGGCAACTCTTTTTAGGAGCTGCCGTTTTTCCCCGGCTCTACTCAGTACCTCGTCGTTTGGATCTCCAGCATGCCCCAGTAGCACCACATTTCAAAAGCTGCTAATCGTCCGGACTCGCTCTGGTTAACGGTCCATGTGTCGCTTACAGGTAGAGTCCACCAGGCAAGAGTCGCATTTAACAAAAGATCTAAAATATTTGAACCCCCAATATTGACATCAACGTGAGGAAGAATTTGATCAAGACTCTTGTCTGGAGTGTACTGCTATATGGAAGCGACACATGGACCATTAACCAGAGCGCGTCCGGACGATTAGCAGCCTTCGAAATGTGGTGCTACTGGGGCATGCTGCAGGTTAGTTAATAATAATAAAAAATGATTTTTGAGATACAACACTTTACTTTCCGACAGTGATAGAAAACTGCATATTATCTAGATTAACATCAGAGCAGACGCACGCTAGAAAACCATCCATGCTGGGTGTGAAAATATACCCTGACACTTTTCTACGTAGCTACACTAAGAACAGTGTCAGGTTGTATATTCTCTCATGCTCTTCATAGTTAATAATATTATTGTGAAGACATTTATTTCATTAAGCACAATATTCAAATCCGAAATTTTGTTCATGAAAGAGCCAAGTAGGTACCTTCGAAATAAAACAAGAAATGTGTATGCTTTTAAAAATAGGTATATTTAGCTGATGTTTCATTCTACTTTATGCTTATATATCTGTCCTAGGTCTCATGGGAGACACTTTGGTTCATAATTTCAACAAAAAATACAGTTTTATAATGTACAAATCGATTTCATTTTATTTTAAGGCTGTTAGAGTCGCCAAAGGGGTGATTTTAATGATTTTTCAATCCATTTTCCGGCGTTATCTACTGTCGGATTTCGATGAAAAAAATATATAACATAAATTAGACTTTAATGAAGGCGGCCTCAGAGCCGTTTTTTGATATCTAGTATAGTTTCTTGTAGAAAATAAAAATAGCAAACGTCGTTTTTCATCTTTTTTTTAATATTCCAACTGATATATACGTCGGAATGAAATAATTCTTTTTTTGTCTTAAAGAGCATTAAAAAATCTACAAGATTATAGAACGAAATGCTAATATTTATTTCCGGCTTAGCGTATAATCCCAAAAAACCACTATTTCAAATAAACACTGAATATCGAAATATTCTATCGGCTTTAGCGTGCATGCGATAATGACACTTATAGCACGGGAATTACAAGGAACGCACTGGTTTTCGTTGTGTAAATTATTCAGTCGCCCACAACATCGTGGACTTAGATGACGTGCAACCTGCGCTAGTCCAATTTACGTTTTGTATTGTATACTTTTTGACGAAAATTCGTATATTACAGAGGACGACAAACATTGGTTAGTAATTTTTATTTTATTATTTTTTGTATTCAGCAATTAATTCTATCATTGCTGTTTGGTGATTTTAAAGTTTATATTTTTGAATTAGGTATAATATGTTTATAGTCACATTGCATACCTATTATGAACTTTTTTCTTCTAAATTATTATCATTTATGCGTTATACAGGGTGGCACGTTCCTATTGGACAAAATTAAACTCCTTTCTAAAAATCGCTGGATTCCGAATTCTATTAGTTAGTCCGAATTCTAGCAGTTTTCTATAAAACAAAATTTCTGGACAAAATTTTAAACGCCGCGCCAATCTGAATATAACCCATTCACAAACATATTGTGATATAGGTACCAACTGATTTTGGCCCAGTCGATGGATATCTTAAGTACTATTATATCACATTATTTTGCTTTTTCAGAAACTATTTTATCACGCCGAGTGCAATATTATAGACTTAGAGCGTAAAATAAAAAATCAAAATGGGACGAAAAGTGAAGTATACCGGAATAGTGAATCGTACAAAAAATGTCTCCTTGCCAAAGCACGTAACATTAAGAAGTAAGTATTTTTTATGTATAAATTGTAACATTCGGTCTATTAATAAGCCGTAATTTGAGCAGTTCGGTCATTTTTCCATCTTATGGCAATACTTCAGTCAAATTTCAGGAACTTACCGACGAGGTCCTATTTACTCCACGGGACATGGTAGCCGGAAACTGCCGAACCAACCCGAATTGTTTGAAAGTAATACAAAAAATTGCATCAACATTATAATTGACACTAAAACAATCATACAGTCGTCCTCGTTACACTTCGGAATGGTTCGGCAGTTTCCGGCTACCATGTCCCGTGGAGTAAATAGGAGCTCGTAACTTACCGATGGTCGAATGACCAGATATGTAATAATTTGATAGTTCATTTTAGATATTGTTGACTCACTTTCTTCTTATCACTAAGAGCGAGACAACCCAACGTTGTTTTGAGTGAAAGTTTTTATGGTTTTGTTCACCAGGGCACGTCATTGTTAAAATTCGAATGTTTTAAAACAGGTTCAAGTATTGCCAAAAAAAACCGGCAGTAAACCGATTATCCGGCAGTAAAATCCACACAATTTTCCACACTATTTTCGGATTGTTAAAAATGTTTTATAATACCATTATCGGAACAATTTACTTAGGAACCACCATCCGTTAGTTTACCAGCGACATACTTACAGATATTTTAGTATATCTTTTATAGTATTGGCCCAATAAAAAAAAATTACATTATGTATACCTTTCAAAGGTTACAGATATATCTTCAAAATCTCGTCAATTTTCAGGTCACGGAACGCTGTCCCGGACCAAATGAATGCAGCTACTTCTAAGTCCAGAGTTACTGCAAAATTAATCGATACATCTCAAGACCAACCGAGTCACAACAAGGATTTAGATTCAAAGAATATCTTAGCATGCGAAACTTCCAGATTAGACTTGACCGTCTAGTTTTAAAGGAGGAGTTCGACGGCAATGAATCTGCACACATGCAATATATATGTACATAAGATAAGCATTTCTTTTTGTATGAATTTTGTAATTACATTTTTTTAATATGCCATTAAAATCAAATATTAAAAAAGTGTATTTTTCCCGTTCCCATTTTATAATCATATAATCTGAAATGGTGGCAATTAGAATGAATAGTATGTGAGTGTTAGAAGAAATTAATTAATGGTGAGAACTCATGTTTAAAAAAATCTGGTAAAAGCAATGTATACCTGAATGTAACGTAAAATTAATAATGTCGCTTTAACCAAATACATGTTTATCATCATTATCGGCATTATCATTATCATCACTATCATCCACCGTTGTTCAAAAATTCCAAACACATTGCAGTCAAAAGAACATTGAGGTTTTAAATATTTCGACGCATTCCACTAGTTTCCGACCCCTAACTCTACACTTACATACGTACAAATATTGTAAGAGTTAAGTAGTGGATAGAGTCCGCCCTAATTTTTATGCCCCGCCCGAAATTGACTTTGAAGTCAGAGCTGTCACGCTCTTAAACTAGCTGATACCCTTACTGCTATACGTTGTTGATTCGATATAGCCAAACAGGATAAATATGTTATTGAACACTTCACGAAGTACATGCATAAGTACAAGTAAATGTAGTAGCTAGACTGTTTTTAACAGCGCTTCCATATATTTTGCACGACTCTACGCAGAATAAAATCAAACATTACTTAATCAATTTTAGTATTATGTGGCAACATAAAAAAACTTATATTAGGTATACAACTAGTGGTCGGCCAGAGCTCGAAATTCGACCATAACTTATTTTGATTATAATATGTTTGAACATTATTAAGATTCCTTTGTCAAAAACTGAGCGAGCGCTGTTTCTCAATATTGTGTTTAAAAAATAATGACATGGATAGGTACGTCAAATTTGAAATTTTGATATGTTCAAAGTTTTTTCTTTGGTTATTTAATACAAAAAATATTAATCCATTTTCAATTTGACCACAGATAAACAAAAGATCTGTGTCAAATAATAACGTCAAATATATCGAAGTGTATGTGAGTTTGAAATAAATAACATTGCAGTAGTGTGCGTATTGTTTTTTTATTGATTTATTCTAATTTTGTGCATAATTAAAAAAAAATGGACATTTGCCACCCCTTCTCTATAAAAACTATAAGTGTGCGAAATTTCATACTCCTCCGTCACGTATTAATATATAGATTACCGATAATGTTTCCAATGAGTCTGTGTCCAGAAATTCTGCATTTAATTCGATAAATGATCTCGAAATTGAAATAAATTGAAATGATTTGGAATTGTTGGAAAGGAGTGGCGGATGAAACATAGAATTATCTGTAAAACATAAAATTTAAATGTTGAACATTTACGGGTCTCCGGCGAACATAACACATGGATAATGATAATATTATTGTAAATTATTAATGTTTTTAGAGCTTATCTGGGCCGCAACTACTAAAGCCCGGGTGTGGAGCCGACGGATGAAGAGTTCCTTCCGTCGACCCTGTCCACTAATGTTGGGGTTATTATCATTGTAATTCGGATCAACACACACATTTTCAAACTTTTCATCTTTTTTTTTAATTATTTGTTTTTGGTCATTTCCCTATAGTTTTGTCAAAAAAGCGTCTTTGACAAGTAGGAATTACCTTCACCATTTTTTTTTGGTACTTAAAGTAGATGAAATAACGAGAAGAAAAATACCTTATATAAAGGGAAAACAATAAAATAATACTATAAAATCATTGTGTAATTTGTTGCAATGGTTCGCTGGTGATTAGAGCCCCTTGTTGTGACTCGACAGCAGTAATCATAAGCCAAATACATGGCAGCAGTCGCAATCTTTAAGTTTGGATGCTCTACTTGTTCTCAAAAATTTCTAACAGTTGGCTCTATATCTCATTAATTATTAAATATCTAATTGCTGGAAGTATATTATGGGATTTTTTGACATGTTGAGAATTCTCATGATTAGGAGTTTCAGAGATTCAAATATTACCACCTAATGAGAATGGAGAATGTTGTCGTAAAGTGATCACACTAAGCCAGCCTTCGAAATAACAGTTGGAAGAAGACGCTCCTAAGCTCGTAGTGATTTTGTTCCATTTAAAAATCGAACATAGGTAATGAATTGTTAGAGTCATTAGTTGTTTTACATATTATTATATTCGCTAAGGTATGTGGACACACTTATGCTGGTTACTTTGTGTGACCCTTACCAGAGGTCAATGGAAAAGAGAGTGTTATGCCTAGAAGAAACCTTTTTTTATAGAATCCGATTCCCTTTAGCTTTTTCTCCCGGCTCTACTCAATGCTCGACATTTGTGATATGATCCGATCAATGGATCCACGCTTCTGTTGGACCGCACTTCAAAAGCAGCTGGATGTCCAAAATCGTTCTGGCTCCGAACGGTCCATGTTTTGCTGCCATGCAACAGTAAACTCCAGAGAAGTCTTAATCAAACTCTCTCTCACCTTGGATGCGACCCTTGCCTGATTGAATCTGCCCTTTATCTCTGCCTTTGAGCGGCCTTCTTGAGAAATTATCTTGTCCAAATAATATAAAATCAATTCCTCCACCTGCCCATTCAGGAACTCACTTGCAGATTTTTCATTTCGCAAGCAGCAAACTTTCAATGCAGCATTTCGTCTTATCTTTATTAATTTTAAACAACAAGCACGGTGAGATTTTTGGTAAAATGATCGGAGCTAATTATTATTCTTCCGTTCGGAACTCCGTGTGTAGTCTGCTCTAGACCCTATCATAAAATAATGCAAAAGAACGACTTTTATCAATACAATCTACAAATGAATGGCTCTCTAAGACTCTTTTCAAAATAATGCGTACCTGTCTTCCTATTTTTAGAAGGTTCTGAAGGTGATTGACAGAAAACGATCATAAAACCTATTTAGTATTTTAGAGGTCTCGATGTCTGATTACTCGATGAACCATTAGTCCCGTGTATATTTCCTATATGAATATATCAACAACTACTGATGACTGACTAACAAACTACTTCGGGCTTTCGACCGTCTTCTACGTTCGCTATTAGGTGGTTGCTGGTTATATTCAAATCCCCGATAATTATAAGAAATTTCAACAGAATATAAATAAATATCGATTCATTTTTGTTAAGTCTGTAAGACGTAGGCTTGCTGCCTCCTAGAATTTGGCGGTCACCACATCAGAAAAAAAATATATAGGCTTCTATCTGAATCTTTGAATTTAACTGTACCTACTACTTATTGAATTTATTTTTATCGTTTTAAAGAATCTGGTGGGGCTAGTACCTACGAGTTTAATCCAAAGCAAATTGCACGCTAATAACCGCCTATTATGGAACCGCGTATGGAAATTTATCGAAACTCTTTCGATGATCGTTTCGTTATTCGATCATCGAAAACTTATACTTACTAGTGGTACTCAGAGCTGTTCCGAGTACCTACAGAAAAAAATACTCGAGTACTGAGAGCAACTACTACGCACAAAATGTACTCGAATTAAAAACGAGAACCATACGTCCACACTTTACCACTATCTATGTATTACCACGACACCTAAAAATACATATTACCTACCTAGCGTAGTAGGTTTAACGTACCTATTATAAATCCAATGATGCACTCGAGGACTTTAAATGTACTCTTGTACTTTTTAAGCTCAAAAAACGCGTCGAATACAAGTACAAGTACAGGTTTGAGAAATGTACTCAGGACTGAGTACTGAGATTTTCCGAAGAAACTTCGGGATGTCATAAGTATATAAGTAGAAAAGGGCGTGTCGCCGTAAGAGATTGGTAATAACAATAATAATATGTAAATGCTAGGAACATAAATCGGAGTGTTTGTCTAAAAGTGTTTATTCCTCGCGAGTATTGGAAAAACAAATCAATTTGCGCCCTGGTGCCTGCGTCGCTGAAGGTAAACACGGAGCTAAAAATTATCATAGAGATTAAAAGGAGAATCAACATTCCAAATCGTTTCATAACAATAATTACATTTATGTAAGTTTTATCTAGTGGGATGGCGGGGGGTTGTATAATATCCACCCCCACTTCTTATAACTCAATTATATCCACGCTTAGCGTTCACCCTTAAAAGCCTCCATTTTCCTACCTTTTGTTTCCTCATTCCTATTCCTACCCCCGACTCAGATATCGTCAACCATTGTCGTTGATTTTTTAAAAAGTTTGTTTTATTTATCAACTAGCTTTCCTGATGGTTTGGGAGGAGGTCATAAACATTACGCAAGATCGAGTGCAATTGAGAGCTCTTGTTGCCTCCCTATGCTCCTGAGTGGGGTGAAAAAACATTGTCCTTACTTTGAATATTGATTTCGTAAAAATATGTTTGAATGTTAAAAAAAAATATTCCTGAAAGCTTGAATGAAATTCCAACAAAAATCTACGTACCAATATTTTTCATGTCAATGGTTGGCAGGTAGGTAAACGTCATTAATTTTGATGCAATAGATTTTTTTCATAGATGGCGTTGGCTTCGCATAAATCTGCGTACCTACCAATCTTTTGAATCTAGAGGGTTGTCAAGTAAAAAAAAATGTAATTGAATTTTTCATAGATGCCATTATTGTCATTAAATCCGTTCCTTACTAACTATTCATTTTTCAGGTATTTGTTATTCATTTTTCGGGTTTTTAATAGTTATTTTGTTATCCGGAGCGGAGAGACTGTCCAGCCGATCTCGAGTTAAAAGGGTTCGCACTAACTGCACTGGTATGGAAAGAAATGTGGAAAGGACGGATGCAAACATAATGACAAAGAGAATTGATTATGCTGAAAGATATGGTGTAAGAAAGCGTGGCCGACCGAGAATGACGCGGATTGAACACAACGGTCCCATCCTCAAGGAAAGTCAGGTCAGAAGTATAAGAAATAGAAGAGGGTGTATGAGAAATTTCATGTCGGTGGAAGAAGCAAGATCTAGTCCTGAAAAGGTCACAAGAATCTAAACATAATTAGAACGTTGTGCACCAACAAAGCCAATAGGCAATAAATATGAGACATTAACAAAAATGGATATAGTCATATCCTGGCGCCAAATACATGACAGCAGTCGCAGTCTTTAAATTTAGTTGCTCTCTTGTTCTCAACAATTTCCAACTTTTATCTCTATTTTTCATTTTATTAAAATTTCTACTTGTTGCATACATGAGATTTTTCGACATGTTGAACATGTTGAGAATTCTCATGATTAGGAGTTTCGGAGACAAACATTACCACCTAATGGCGAACGTTGTTAACGTAAAGTGATCACACTAAGCCAGCCTTCGAAATAACAGTAGAAGACGGTCGTAAGCCCGTAGTGGTTTGTTCCATTTAAAAATCGAACATTAGTAATGAATTGTTAGAGTCATTAGTTGTTATTTTTTCCGAAATGAGTGTTCTTGGAAAGAAAAGAGTGGAGGTCCGTTCCCTCTGCCTACCCTCACGGGACACGGCGTGATAAGTAAAAAAAAATGTTTTGCCCGGTTGCGAACCCCTGATATCATTACAATAAAACGTGTGTACGTCTATAGTATAAAACATAACCTGTAGTAAAACCGACTTTTCGAAAACTCTGAAATACTAAATCAAACATTTTTACTTCCCAAAGAGTTATGACACCTTGTTTTAATTTCAGAAATGAAACTTTCACCCCCCACCCCTAGTCCTTCTCCATCCATCCGTGGGCCCTACACTAGCGTGCCGCCACTGCCCCCCCCTATATACGGGGCGTCCTGTGATACTATTAATAGTTGTATGTTTTTCTTTACATCCCGATCTTGAGTTTGTATAAAAAATTTGATGTGCATGACGAGATTATCACCGTTCAATCGAAACATTTCATTACCTAATTGATTCTATATTATTTTTCTTATTTACTTAGTTCGGTTTTTAAACGGAGAGTTAAAGTCGAAACCATTGTGGGCTTTCGGCTGAACATACATAATTAGGTACTCTTGTTTTGAAGTCAGTTTTTTAGGAGGTAATGTTCAAATTAGCGTAACTTCTAATCAAGGGAATTTTCGACATGTTTAACTTGACTATAGCAAAATTCGTACCGACGATATGGTTAAAGACAAAAAAAAACACACAAAATTAATGATAAGTAGGTATAAAATACGAACTTATCCCGGAAGCCTTGTGGTATAAGCGCTGACTTCTAATCAAGGGTTCTCGGTTTCAATTCCTGGTCGGCTTAGAATTTATCAAAATATTTTCATTTGAAATTTCTACCCGGACGGGACAATTATTCAACTAGTTAAAAAATATACTAAGACAATAATTGAGTTCCGCTTGCGAACAGTATTGTATAGGAAAGCTTAGATGTATTTACTTTCCAATGTAACTAAACAAAGCTAAAATTGTCAGAATTTTCTTCCGAATTCTTCCCCATCTGACGATGTTTTCTCTATTCTATAAATTTTTGTTTTACTTCTGTGATCAGCAAAGGATAGATTATCTTTCACTGAAAAATCAGAAATATTTTATTATACCATAATACTATTGGTTGATACACAATGTTCTAAGTTTGTCTTGATTCTTGTGTCAATTTTTCACGACTAAATCTTAACGAATATTATTATCAACAACTGATGAATGACTTATTCTGTTCGATTTTTAAATGGTATGAACAAACCAATACGGGCTTACAACCGTCTTCTACTGTTATTAAGAAGGCTGGCTTAGGTGATCACTATAATTATCCGACTACTAAAACCTAATGGCGAATGGCCCAGTGGTTACCGTTTCAACATAGGACGGCGAGGAACGCAGGTTCGAATCCTGCCCGGGAAATGGGATTATTCTACATGTTGATCATGTCGAAAATTCTCATAATCATTGGGAATATGAGCATTACCACCTAATGGCGAACGATCAGTGTCAAATCAAGTGATCACGTAAGCCCGTAGTGGTTTGTTTATACCATTTAAAAATCGAACATTATTAGTCAGTCATCAGTTGTTGATAATATTATTATATTCGTTAATAATGGTGGTTTTAAAAATTTGTATCTATGAAATAAATTGCAATTTGCCCAGATCTTCAGCTAAATTTTTCATAAATTTCCTGTTTATATACAATCCGACAACATGAAATAGTTATCTTGCTTATAATTTTCGTCGGCAAGTCGATAGTTTTTATGAAAATCAATCAACAGAATTGCCTGCGGGAAATATTGAAATACTCATGTTGCTTTGGAAGGAAAAATGTCAAACTGTTCGCAGTTTATAACCCGAAAAAGTGAAATGGGGGTCATTTTAAGTACATACTTTAAAGTACGGTATTTATACAATAATCTTACATTAAATTCTAGACAAACTAGGTAATAAAACATGGCGATTTTCGAAATAAAAATTAGGTACAATGAAAAAAAAAAAGTTAATTTAAGTCCTGTTTTTATTAGATAATGTTTATTTAAATAATGAAATGAATGAAATGGTAAGATAATAAAATGAAACAAGGATTTTAGAGATCCCATTCTAAGGCAAACGAATGGCTCCCGGACGTAATTATTGTAGTTCCGACAGTGATCGAATAGTGTCGTTAGTGTCTTTACAAGCTATTTAATAACGCTTAAATTAAACAAGATCCAGGACGGGAGAAGGAGACGACTATATGTATACACAGATCCCCGCACTAATACGCGAAGAGTGAAGTGTGCAGAGTGCAGAGTGAGACAGACGTCATTTGTCAAGTGGAGAGTTTGCGTATTTTAACATTCTGCGATTCAGGATTGGTCCCTCTTACCAACATTCTAAATTTGAATTTTTTAATTGTTTTAAATTCAAACCTTTATACATTACTAGCTTTCCCGACAGACTTTGTCCTGTGGTTCTAGCCCGAAGTGGCCCGTTAATATGTACATGATGTGCACTGCGCCCCCGTTAAAAAATACAAATTTAATTCGATTGTGATAAGCTAATAAAATAAGAATATTAAACTATTTCTGAAACATCCCTATTTCATTCGTATTCAAAGCTCTGGCGGGAACAACTTGAGAAAAATGCGCTCGCGCACACACCTTACCTCGCCTATTACCTAGCAACACGAATGTGCCCGTTAATAAGTATTGTTGACTTTGTATGAAAATTTTCTAAAACTATCGAAACGGTGCTGTGGAGTAAGTGGGATGGGCTTCTGTAAGAGCGTATGCGAGAATGAGAGGGAACTACCCGCGATGTCGTGGGCGCGTCCCAGTAACCTTTCCATACAAACTTAAATATTGTATTTTAAATCATTTTTATCCATTTTTTTTACTTTTTATTACTTATTCTGTTATCCGGAGCGGAGAAGAATCCAATAAATCAAACATCAGAAGAATCTGTTGAGCCAATATCGAGTTATAAGTGTTCGCACTAACCCGACTTTAATTTATATAGTAGATTTTATGTAGGCACCTACCTATTTTAAACCAAACGAACTCTATTGAGAGTGTTCGATAGAGTAGATAGTTTAGAATTGCATGTATATTTTTTTTACCCATCTCGTCATTTCCCAAAGGGGGTAGGCAGATAGTACGGACTTCCATTCTTTCCTATCCAAACAAACCTCTTTCGCTTCTTCCAAATGCATAACATTCCGCATACATGATCTTCTATTCCTTTTGCTGCTGACTTGGCCCTCCTCTTAGACGGCACCGATATGGTCGGACCATATCATTCGAGGTCGTCCTCGTCTGTGTGCACCCATTATTTCATATTTATATATTATCCTTTAAGACATTATCTTCCTTCGCTCTACAATCTACATGCCCAAACCACCTTAACTTATTTACTTTAATTCTAGTCTAGCTAACATCTAGTCCACATTCCTTTCTAATACTATGCATACCTACCTAAGTATACACATATTAAACCAGCGTTAAATGTAAGTCCACAATATGACAAATAAAACAGACTCAAGAAAAAAAAAAGAAATCGTAAAATTGCAACGTAACTATATATAGAGAAAGTTATTAGGTACATATAAAAAACAGATTCATTTTTGAGATGCTTTCTTGTAAACTCACCACAGTGAACTCTTATTTAGTACCTACCTACGTAAAAAAAACAGAACCTTACAAAGAAAATAAGTAACTTTATATTTTTGAAAGTCATTTCATAGACCGACCCCTTTGCGGTGTTGAAGAATTCATTTCAAACTGGTTGTCTTCCTCATCTTAATTTTTTTTTTTAATTAAGTTGTTTCTTTGAGATATAAAAATCCTTTTGCGGTATGTTTTAGAATATTTCATTCTGGGAACATATCATAGGTATTTAAACTACAAAATAGGTGAGGTATAATAAATGTTAAGAAGTCTAAATCACAATTTTTGGATGTAAGGATTTCGTGCTAACAACTGAAAAATATTTTATTTTAACGTTTATTTTTTCTATTGTTACTTTTAATGTTTATAATGTGATTTCTATTATTTCTATACAAAGAATAAATTAAATTAAATAAAAAAAAATGATTCAATGCATTTTTTCCCTTCGCCAAGTCAATGAAGGCATAAAGAAGTGTATTATAATATAGTGATCACTTCGACTGTGCTCAGGTGAAAGGCTTTAATCCACATTTTTTCCGAAATTGGTTTTATCATTTTAAACTAATATTGTGTGTCTCAGACACATTCCGGTAAAAGGATTTAAGCCGCAAACACTTATTTCCTACATAAAAACGCAAATGATTGCAAAAAGAAGGACTTAAATGCAAAGCACAACCATGTCAAAGGACTTAAGCCACAATAATCTAGTTGGATCAGGTAAAAGGCATTCAGCCACATGACGCATGATGTATGAAAACGATAGTTTTTTTTATGACGGACACAAATAATGTCAGTAGCGATGTAAAAGGACTTAAACCACCTTTTAATCATGTTTTTTCTAATATCTCGATTATTTATTAATTTTTTAGTCTTAAATTGCGCAATGTGGTAAAGAAAGCATATTTACACACGATAAATATAATTATTTTGCATTTTCATTAATACATCGGTTCGCATATGTTTTTTGTTTCTGGTGTAAAATTTTATAAATAATGTGGATTGAAGCCTTTCACCTGAGCACAGTCGACTTGTTCAGATTTGGCCTTATTCGATCCCCATTATGCGAATGCGAATGGGATGATGAAACGCCAGATCACTCGTGTTTTCAGGATGTCCACTGAGGGACTCTTTGGACATTAATTTTCTCTTTGATAACGTCAATTTTCCTCTATGTATAGTTTACTTGCTCTCTCTAAATTCTCCAGATGTTAATAAAATTTTGGTTATTATAATATTTGTTTTGTGTTCTATGTTTTTATCTATTAGTTTCATTTTGACTTTATTTGATTTAAATCTGGCTGTATCATCCTTTGTGGATGCAATGCCATTAATAATTTAAAAAAAATCTAGTGATCTACCAAGTGAGTTTAGAATAAGCTGATCAAGTATGAAGTACACGCGATCTGTTATTTAGATCGTTCTAACAACAGTGAATGAAATCATTTACACTGTACAAAATGTATTAAGTACTAGAGCTTAAACATCGAACCACTAAGGGCGCATTCAAACCAAACGAACATAAAGCCCGAGCTGGAAAAAGAGCTCAAACATTACCACCTAATGGCGAACGTTGTTAACGTAAAGTGATCACACTAAGCCAGCCTTCGAAACAACAGTAGAAGACGGTCGTAAGCCCGTAGTGGTTTGTTCCATTCTAAAATCGAACATCATTAATGATTTTTTAGAGTCATTAGTTGTTAGATAATTCTTTGGAAAAAAGAGTAAACTTAACCTAACATAGGTATTAATGTTGAAAATTAAAAAAATGGAAATATAGTTCTTAAGAGACAAATATTAGAATAGAAGAAAATTGATTCCAATGCTTATTTAGTGAGTTACAAAATAAGCGCGAATAAATTATCTATCTTTGAAATATTTATTTCAAATTCTCCCTCATAGGCAAAAGAGGGACGCAATAAGAGAGTGTGAGGGAGAAGCAACATTAATTGTATCTATTTTGTTCCGCGGCGGAAGAGACGGCCCTGCACCACACAAAGAGGAAAAACATCGCTCAATTAAAATAACTGCAAAGATCTTCCTCCTCTTCTCGCAATATCTCAACCCCCCACCCCTTCACTCCTCGTCAATTTATCCTTATTCAAGGGGTTTTTTAATTAATTGGCGTTAATTTTCAAATATTCTTATTCTTCCACTGTTTAACAATACCATTTGTAATCTGGTTAAATTAGCTGTTTTGCGCAATATTTATTAACTTTAGCCTGCATTCTTTAAATCACTTTGTGTGCGCGTATAATGACATAATTTCTCAATCGCTGCACAATATTTCTTTAAAATAATTGCTTCTTCTTCTTTCCGTGTCGTGTCAGGTCGCCCCAAGGTTGACTATCACTCTGCAGAATGCATCCCGGTCCTGTGCGGCACGAAATAGTTCCTCCACACTCGTGATTCCCGTCCACTCACGAATATTTCGGAGCCAGGATATCTGCCGTCGGCCCACCCCTCGACGACCCTCTATTTTTCTAATTACATAAGTGCAGCAAATAGTAGTTTTCCCCTCTAAGTAGGACACCTTCCGGACCTTGACTTTTGTCAGCAACTCTCTATCAACCCTAGCCCTTTGCAGGATTCTAGTGTTGCTGACCATGTCTGTCCATTGTATGCGGAGCATTCTCCGGTGTACCCACATCTCAAAAGCTTCCAATCGGTTCATTGTAGTAACTTTGAGAGTCCAAGATTCAACTCCGTACCTATAAGAGAACAGCCCACACATAGCACTTGACCAATCTCTGACGGAGTTTCAAATTAAGATTGACATCACAGAATACTGCTGCTGCAGAATAGTTGCTCTATTTTAGAATATTTAAAGGTGTGTACAACAAACTGTACAACGATGATATTATAAAAGGTATTTTCACGGCTTTTTTCCACATAGGGAGGAAGAACAGCTCTCCCATCTGCCAACTCTCATTCGGCTTCCTTAACATATGTGCCAACCATATCCATCTCCTCTCCTTAAGTGATAGGCTCCCATCAGGGTCCCGAAGACGATGAAGACCCGAGCAGAGATGAGGAATCTGGACATGGTGTGGGCGGAGGTCATAAGCATTGTGCAAGTTCGAGCGCAATGGAGAGCTCTTATTGCCTCCATATGTCCCTAATTGGGGCGTAAAGGGAATTTTGATTGGATATTGCACTTAAAAAACACCATGGGGGTAGAAAAGTGGACTCCCAATAGAAAGGACGTTATTCAAAGGAAAGTTTAGTTTTTATTTAACTTACTAACATTGAAAATGTTTTTGAATTTTTAACATTTTTACTCATTCATAAGTACATTTTATTTTAAGGGGCATCTTGTATATTGCGGTATCCAAGCTACGCTCAATGAAATTAAACGTCAAAATTACACAGTCTCCTTCCCGCTTTCAATTATTTTACTGCCAGCAGTGAAAGAGATAAAAATAAAGTATGCTTTGTACTTGTTTCAAAGCATACTTACTACTTTCGTAGTTACGCCCGATTTTCTTTTCTAGGAAAACAAAGCATTAGCCGTTTATCTCATTCAATTGTCTGAATTGTAAGAAAATTATTATTTCACTTTTTATGTTTAAATATTATAGGTATTTTGTCGTTCGTATGAATTCGTTAATTTTATTTCTGAAATTAGCTTATTTTCGACTTAAGTACATAATAATTATAGTCTGTATCATTTAAAAATACGAAACGGCTCCCCCCCCCCCTACTATCTGGAATACCCATATAATTTAAATTTATAGCAACTATAAACATTTTCGGTAGGTATAAAAAAATATTATATCACGATCAAAATCCTGTAAGCTAGATTTCAGATAAGGTTTACAACGACAATAAAATTAATTATAAAATTAGGTAGATTATGGTTCACATTCCTCACTAAACACAATCAGAGGTAGTTTTTTTTTTAATTCATAATAACTCTCTTATTATACCTGCGCTTTTAGTGTTTAATGTAATTAAGTACATTATTTACATAAGTTAGAACGTCTAAAACAAGAAATCACTTTGAAGAAATAATTTTATATCCGGCATACTTAGAGTTATTATGTATACCACATGAAAATATTTTATCGCATGTTTCATAAATATTATTGTACTAAAGAAGGGCATTGCAATGGACTAAAAAATTTAACATTTGGACCTCCAAATGCATTATGCCTAATGGCTAAAACGATTCTTACGAAGTGAAATGCAGAAATTTTATTTAAAAGATGCTTTCCACTTAGACATTATCCTGTTGTCCTAACTATGAACATTTGAATTCCAATTTGTATATAACGATACATTATACAATTTCAACGGATGCATCTGTTTTAAACCATATTATTTTCATCCACAATCTGTCATCCGTAACAACTATCAAACAACAGCCAGATTCTGCGAAACTCCAATTTTTTTTTTACCCATCACGCCGTTTCCCGAAGGGAGTAGGCAGAGAGTACGGACTTCCATTCTTTCCTATCCACACAAACCTCTTTCGTTTCCTCCAAACGCATACATAACATTCCGCATACATGCTCTTCTATTCCTTTTGCTCCTGACTTGGCCCTCCTCTTAGACGGCACCCGATATGATCGGACCATGTCATTCGAGGTCGGCCTCGTCTTTGTCCACCCATTCTTTTAAGGATTTATAAATCCTTTTAGTCATTCTATCTTCGTTCATTATCTCTTCATGCCTAAACCACCTAATTTCAAAATTCGAATAAAATTATATTGTGTATTGCAGAAAGAATGTTAGGTTCCTACCTACCTAATTTGACTTTAGTTTCATAATTTTTCTATCGTACCGCGCAACTTTTTTTACTTTACAATAACCTTCTCCAGACAATATTAGCAAAAACGACTTAGCGAAATTGGTCTCACCTTCACTCGTAATATGTCACTAAAGATCTTATAAAACAGACGAAAAAGACAACTTATCATAATAATGAAAGGTCAGTACAGAATTAAAACTAAAAGGTGAGTTTTTAAGAGAAATGTTATAAGACTATGTAGAAGAAGAAAAAAGTGTGTTTGGATGGAAAAAGTGTAGGTTCGTTCTCTCACCTCAAGGGACACGGCGTGATGGATAAAATTGGGTAAAGAATTTAAAATGTTTAAAAAGAAATATTTTAATACAACCTTTCTTGGTAAGTAAGTAATAATATAGCAATTCGTATGCACCTCTTAGTATTTTGTTTTAATTATTGTAGCGTGTTTGAATGTCAGCATATTTTCAGCTTGCTTTAATTAAAATAATATTTTAAGACTTAAATAAGAATTGGTCATTACAATGCTTCGTTAAATTTCAACATACACATCTAAATATACGCTTATAATATACTGAAAATGCAAACATAACACTTATTATGTTAGATTTTTCATTTTGACCAATACGGGCTTATGACTTTCTTCTATTTCTATTACCATCTCCTAGCCAACATAAGTGTTTTTCAACATTTTGTGTCTATTTTCCATCCATGTTCCCTATGGGATTTGAACCTATAACCCTAGCTGTGCCGGCCCGAGGTGCTAACCTCCACTAAATCAATTACGTGTAAGAAACTTTTATTCGTGTAATCAATCATCAGACATAATCTATTGGAAATTAGGTAGGTATACAAAATATTGTCATTTTGTTAATATTCGTCATTTCCATGGTTGGCAGGCTAGTGGTATATATAGACGCTAACTTCTGATCAAGAGGTCTCGGGTTCTAATCCCGGTCGGGGCGGATTTGTCAGTGTTTGTAACGTGGTACGTAATAATTGGTTGACTTAAGGAACTTGAACTTAGATATTAATCAGGCAGTCTCATAGAATCACTTGACCACTGAAATCCGCCATTTTCAATCCACTGCGGTTATTTGTGCTGAAAATCTTTTTGTGCTGTATTTGAATTATTGGGTTGTAAATACAAATAATAATGGTGAATTGTGCGGTCAAAAATTACAAGGATACTTACTACAAAAAATGACTCGGGCATAAATTACTCCAATTTTACTGAAACCTTTGTTTAAAAAAGTGTAAATTTATTTTATTTGGCAACATTGTGATAATTTTAGGAATGATACAAAAAGGGTTTAAATGTATATAAAAACATAGTAAAACTAAGTAATAGTTTGACAACTTTTTAAGGGCCTACGGAGTAAAAGAAAAGAAAATCCCGGACAGCTAATCCGGATAAAATATAATGTCTGAAAATGCTGCTTCGCATTGCCCGTAACATTTTTTATCACAGGACCTGGATAAATAGTCTGCCATGGAAGTTACAATAAAACTTTGTAATACTTCCAATTCCCAAAGGTTGTAAACAATATTATCAATTGTTTGTATGGAATAAATAAAAAAAAAACAGTGCTGTATATAAGTGTGTATCTGCCTAAAGTTTAAAAATTACCTACTGTGACGGGACTAACATTTTAGTAAAGTATTTTAGATTTTATTTATAGATTTAGTATTAAATTATAATAACTTGGAGACGCCCATGGGGTTATACACCACTGTGCTACACGTCACAGGTCTATCTCGAAATATTGCGAAACTTATTTTAATAAATAGGGGTCGCAAATGCCTATTTGGGGCAGTTCATTTCAAATCTTGGAGCGGTGAGGATCTCCTACTAAGGCGGTCATCCCACAGCTTTCTGGGACAGTTCATCTCATCTCTTGAAGAGTGAAGATCTCTTACAAGCAGCAGGGTCAGTTATTTTCTACTTCTGGAAGGGGACGGAGGTCTCCAGTGCTGAACAGATCTATACCAGGCCCAAGGACAATTCAGATAATTATATTTTGTTTCATTAATTTATTTTTTCCTAATTCAACTTGTTTATTTTCATAGAGATTTTGATTTTAATTTTTACTAATTTAAAATAAATGAATGTTTCATTGGGTAAATTATAGCGATTTGTTTAAACATTTGATAAGTAAATATTTTAATATATTTTATATTGGTTCCAAATTGATTTCTTCATTGAATAATATATTTATTATTTTGTCTTCTACAAATTAAATAAAGATATTCCCTTTTGTGTAAATTATAATGATTTGTTTTTAAAACATTTGAATATTATTCTGCCTTTCATTTTTGAACTTGATAAATAATAATAATTATAGCTTTTAATAATAAACTCATCATTTTGTGCCTAATGTATTTATTTATTTATAATCTAAACTTTATGGCATTATTTATTTCATTTATAAATATTATTATATTTCCTTTTAATTTAAATTTGGATTATATTTTCCGATAATATTTTACTTAATTTATGTTTTCCAATTGGAGTGATAAATTTAATTTTATATTTCCTTTTAGATTATCTTCAGCTTTTATAGTTTTAAATTGTGTCGATTAGGATTATGAATTTATTGATTTATTTATGATATGAATTTAATGGTATTTTAATTAGGGCGTTATTGTGTTATTAAGTGTTGCGTAATATGTCGTAATCAGATAGGTATTGCATAAGTGTTACATCATTAGGTGTAATCATGGTGAAATAATGATGATACTAATCAAACCCTTCCATTTCAGATAAGGATCCTAGAGAAAGGATTCATTTCAAATTATTATTTTATAATTAACCGTAAACTTCTTATTTGTTTGTGCTTCGCTTCTTTTGCATTTCAGATATTAGATTAGATTTTATGTGCTTTCACTTGCTTGTGGTTGTGTCTTG
Source organism: Mystacides longicornis (assembly GCA_963576905.1). NCBI lineage: Eukaryota > Metazoa > Arthropoda > Insecta > Trichoptera > Leptoceridae > Mystacides > Mystacides longicornis. The sequence goes on along the minus strand of OY756433.1, from coordinate 1,817,337 downwards.
GTGGAGGGTAGTTAGAGGTCATTCTTTATTATTTGAAATAGTAGATTGGTGTTTTATAATACGCTTTGAGTAGTATTCTAACAATAATTGTAGTTGCGCTAGTGTGTGGCAAATAGTAGAATATATATATTATTATTTTATTTTATACTAACAATAGTCCTATCCTTTCTTCCCTAATACAAATTGGGAATTGACTAATATTCTTATATTCGTATTTATACTTATTTTATTTAGTTGTATGGAATTTATCTTTAGTCTCTGCTGGATGTATGTAAGCATGCGTGCATATTACTATATGTGTAATCATGTGGGTAGATGTAGCAGCGAATACTTATAAACTTAACAAACTCAGTCCCTACCTAGAAACGAGAAGCGGTAATCGTTCCATTTTTCGTCATATTTCTAGGGAAGAGTACAGTCAGCGACCGTAGCGATTGCTCGTTAAGGCCCTATTATGAAATATTCTATAATAATTACTAACCTTTATTTTATGTATTGGGTGCATGCTTATTTATTTATGTATACCTTAATCTATGTGTGTTTATCCGCGAATTAGTCTAACAAGCACAGAGATTCAGCACTTGTCTAGGCCGGCTGAAATCGAAATAGGCGGGCCGTTGGGGGCCTATTTCCCCCTCCCCCATTAGGGGGGGGGGGGTGTAGATAGAATTGTAAAATTTGAAACTGTGGTTGTGGTAAATAAGTAGATTTTGAATCTTTATTTCTAATAACAGGCAAAATTCTCTCAAGACAATGGATTCACAGCTGACCAGAATTGTCCTTTAAATCCGAAGGGCAATCGAGAAAGATATAATTATTTGTTAGAAAACTACTAAATTATTTGCAGAATGAATATAATCACTATGTGACGAGAAATTGTGCAATATTTATCTATTTATTTTATGTCGCTATTATTACAAATTAAATACAGATCAAGGAAGAAATAATATTATTTAAGTAATCGTTATTTAAGTATGATGTTTTATCATATTTTATTTCAGTGCTAATTGGACTATTTTATGTTTCAGGATTATCCAGTTGAATAATAAATCTCAATTAGATTAAAACCACAACGTTTGGGTCCTTAGGTTAGTTTCTAGACGATCACGATATGGCCATTTCGTAGACTGATGTTCTAGGTTTTTTAGATAGTCTTTTCAGATACTAGTAGAATAGAGCTGACAACGTCATATTCAGCTTAGGATTATTCTATAGCTAGATTTAGTAGCCCTAGCTTTGCGGATGGTCTGCTTTGCTCGCAGGGCTTAGGTAGTTGCAAAATATGGTGCAATCGATAGTTTAGGTATAATGGGGTTGCGACATATAGTGTCATCGTAGGTTTAGGTTTAGTGAAGCTTAGGTTTAGCTTAGAATAAGTTAGGTCAGTTTAGGTAGAAAGCCTCTCGTTAGGGGGGGCTGTGACAAATGGTGCCATGTGTCCAGGATATCACTTTATCATTGTAAAGTGAGATTTGGGTTGCTGCGGCGGCTTAGAATATTTGGGGAAGGGTGAAGAATATGGAAGAAAGTGGTAGGCTAATAATCATAATAATATAATAATAATATAACACTTTATTGGTAAAATATAAAAGAATAATGAACCAAAATTGGCGGGCTTATTGCCTGGGGCAATTTCTTCCAACCAACCTATTGTATATAACAACCAACCTATTGTATATATAATCATTTTGGGGATGGGCCTATTTTGCAAATAAATAAAAATTTTGCTTAATTTTAGCCAGTTCAATTCAATTTTAATTAGATCTAATAGCTTATTAATGTAGGAGGGCGGAGTAAAATAGCCATTTTTCGAATAGATAGTAATTTAGCTAGTTTGATGTAGATTTAATAGCTTATTTACAAAGGGGGGGGGGGTTACTTAGTAATTATGCAAATAAATAATTATTTTGTCATTTAAATTTGGTTGGGTGTAGATTAAATAGCTTATTAATCAAGGGGGGAGGGTTTACTTAGTAATTTTCATAATAAATAATATTTTAGTCATTTAAATTTGATTTGATGTAGACTTAATAGCTTATAAATGAAGGGGACGGGGTTTCTTAGTAATTGTGCAAATAAATAGTAATTTTGTCATTTAAATTTGATTGGATGTAGATTTAATAGCTATTATCGAAGGGGGGAGGGAAACGGTAGCCATTTTTGCAAATAAATAATAATTTTGTCATTTAAATTTGATTGGATGTAGATTCAATAGCAATTGTCGAAGAGGGAGGGGGGGATCGTAGCCATTTTTGCAAATAAATAATAATTTAGTCACTTAAAATGTGGTTTGATGTATATTTAATAGCTCATTAGCAAAGGGGGGCGGGGGTTTGGTCATTTAGAAACATTAAATTCACCTTTAAGCAAAATGTTTTATGGGTTAATATTAGAAGTCTGGTTGACTGAGGAGAATTTCTGAAAGAGTGGAAGAATAGCGCTAGACAGGAGAAAAGATAGAGATTTAAAAGCTTAGTGTTAGATAAGTACCTAGTAGAAGAATGAGTTAATATCGTAGGGGAGGAAAACATAATCATTTTTCTAACTAGAATGAGTTTTGTCTTAGGCATTAATTTAGATCATTAAAAATATTAAATAGTCGTCGTATTTTATAGGATAGCATCAAAAGATTGTTTTTCTATAGGTGTGATCGGGGTTGTTCGACGCTGTAGGGGCGTCGGGGATTTTCGGGGAGGTGCGCAGCCTACCCCGCGGCCCGTGGACTGCGTGTAGGGAGGTGTGCGGCCGTCGTGAGCTGGATGTTGGTCCCGTGTTCGTGGTAGCTTATGATGCGCAGGCGCGCTCGTTATGAGAGGCGAGGCTCTGCGCGGTCTGGGTGGACACGAGACAGCTTTCGTTCGGTTGCGCAATTCTATAATTTTGTTTCGTACCCCTCGATTTTGTTAGTAAATAAATTGATAGTAAAATGTGTTTTATAGTATTTGGGTTTTGTGTCCTTATTTTGTTGTCGTTTGGAACTCAAGGTGGTAAATAATTGAGGTTGGTATTTATCTTTGTGCAACGAGAGCGAGCGGTTTTGACAGGAGTTGGGGAGGGGGCGTTTCTTGCCGTGTTCTGTTCCTTCGGGGCGATGCTGAGGATTTTATGGATAGTGTGGAAGAGGGACGTTAGATTTACGCAGATCGGGAACAGTATAGGGCTCGTTTTGGTTGGCGTTTGTTGTCGGTTGCTGTCTTCTGTTCCTTCGGTGCAATGCTGAGGATTTTGTGGATAGTGTGGGAGAGGGTCGTTAGATTTACGCAGGTCAGGAATAGGGTAGGGCTCGTTTTGGTTGGCGTTTGTTGTCGGTTGCTGTCTTCTGTTCCTTCGGTGCGATGCTGAGGATTTTATGAATAGGGTGGGAGAGGGACGTTAGATTTACGCAGGTCAGGAATAGTGTAGGGCTCGTTTTGTTCTCTGCACCCTTGATTGGATTCAGAAAAGGGTGACTGCTTGTGAAATGTCTGTTTAGTTTGGTTGTTTTAGAGAAAATAATACTTTGCTTTTAGTTAGTAAGTGGTCCTCTTATGTTTTAATGTATTTCCTTGTGAATTAAAATACATAAACATTCTAGTTGTAGTTTAATTGAATCGATCTCGGTAGATCAGTGGTTTAGGCTTGGAATTCAGATTCAGTGTTCCCGTGTCGGTTCGCGGTCGGGTCGGGGTTTTCTCGTTTGATATTTTTACTCGGGGTTGGCCTGTCTCGGATAGAATGAGACCGGTTGACTGGGAAGAATTATTGCCTCAGGCAATAAGTTCCGCTGGCTATGCTGACAACATTGTATAGGGAAATGTTAATTTAGTTATTTATTTATTCTGCATGATAATATTCAGTGAAATTCTACTTGCTAGTAAGGTTGTCGGTTGCATGATATTTTTTGTGAGGCTCTATTTCCGGACGGATTGTTAAAAAAGTTTTTTTTATAACTTTTGCGTGGCGTCGGTTTGTCTCAAGACTACCTTAGAAGTTAGGTTGTGTTGTGTGTTATTAATAGCTAAATTAATAATATAACAATACATTCTTTTGAATATTTCCTCTAATTTTATTTTGCATTTATACACGATCGTAAGTTAATTATTATTTTTTTGGTTTATGGTAATCTAATAAAAATAGAATTATTGTTTTGATTTTTATTGGATTTTTGTGTCTTTACAGGGTGTTTAATGAATTAATTATATATAATTTATATGTTTTATTGCAGGACATGAATAGATATTATAATGATTGTTTGAGGTAGTTAGAGTGATAACTCATTTTTTTTATTTTTACTATCAAATTTTAATTAGTAAGTATTTCCATAGTGTGCATTTTAAAGTAGTTATAATGTTTTTTTTTATATTGTGAGGTGAGCATTATTTTTCTTCATAACTTTTGTTTATGGGAAGTTTTTTTTAGAATGTTAGCATAGTTCTTCTTCTTCTCACTTGTGTTGGATAATGGGAATGTTTTGTTTTGATAATACGCCGGGAATTTAGTATATAGTGGGATTTCTTTTGTCGTTTAATATCTAGATTAATATAATATTTTGTATTCCTTATGAAGTGGGTAGTTATTCTTGAACAACATTGTTCTGAAGATTAGTGAAGTTTTGCTGATACATTTAACTTTTGTTGAGGTCTGTGAGAGATCAGATTTGGCTTATCCACTTCCTGGATGATCCAATCGTGCTCTCTCAAAGGGGGGTCTGTGACGGGACTAACATTTTAGTAAAGTATTTTAGATTTTATTTATAGATTTAGTATTAAATTATAATAACTTGGAGACGCCCATGGGGTTATACACCACTGTGCTACACGTCACAGGTCTATCTCGAAATATTGCGAAACTTATTTTAATAAATAGGGGTCGCAAATGCCTATTTGGGGCAGTTCATTTCAAATCTTGGAGCGGTGAGGATCTCCTACTAAGGCGGTCATCCCACAGCTTTCTGGGACAGTTCATCTCATCTCTTGAAGAGTGAAGATCTCTTACAAGCAGCAGGGTCAGTTATTTTCTACTTCTGGAAGGGGACGGAGGTCTCCAGTGCTGAACAGATCTATACCAGGCCCAAGGACAATTCAGATAATTATATTTTGTTTCATTAATTTATTTTTTCCTAATTCAACTTGTTTATTTTCATAGAGATTTTGATTTTAATTTTTACTAATTTAAAATAAATGAATGTTTCATTGGGTAAATTATAGCGATTTGTTTAAACATTTGATAAGTAAATATTTTAATATATTTTATATTGGTTCCAAATTGATTTCTTCATTGAATAATATATTTATTATTTTGTCTTCTACAAATTAAATAAAGATATTCCCTTTTGTGTAAATTATAATGATTTGTTTTTAAAACATTTGAATATTATTCTGCCTTTCATTTTTGAACTTGATAAATAATAATAATTATAGCTTTTAATAATAAACTCATCATTTTGTGCCTAATGTATTTATTTATTTATAATCTAAACTTTATGGCATTATTTATTTCATTTATAAATATTATTATATTTCCTTTTAATTTAAATTTGGATTATATTTTCCGATAATATTTTACTTAATTTATGTTTTCCAATTGGAGTGATAAATTTAATTTTATATTTCCTTTTAGATTATCTTCAGCTTTTATAGTTTTAAATTGTGTCGATTAGGATTATGAATTTATTGATTTATTTATGATATGAATTTAATGGTATTTTAATTAGGGCGTTATTGTGTTATTAAGTGTTGCGTAATATGTCGTAATCAGATAGGTATTGCATAAGTGTTACATCATTAGGTGTAATCATGGTGAAATAATGATGATACTAATCAAACCCTTCCATTTCAGATAAGGATCCTAGAGAAAGGATTCATTTCAAATTATTATTTTATAATTAACCGTAAACTTCTTATTTGTTTGTGCTTCGCTTCTTTTGCATTTCAGATATTAGATTAGATTTTATGTGCTTTCACTTGCTTGTGGTTGTGTCTTGGTGGAGGGTAGTTAGAGGTCATTCTTTATTATTTGAAATAGTAGATTGGTGTTTTATAATACGCTTTGAGTAGTATTCTAACAATAATTGTAGTTGCGCTAGTGTGTGGCAAATAGTAGAATATATATATTATTATTTTATTTTATACTAACAATAGTCCTATCCTTTCTTCCCTAATACAAATTGGGAATTGACTAATATTCTTATATTCGTATTTATACTTATTTTATTTAGTTGTATGGAATTTATCTTTAGTCTCTGCTGGATGTATGTAAGCATGCGTGCATATTACTATATGTGTACTCATGTGGGTAGATGTAGCAGCGAATACTTATAAACTTAACAAACTCAGTCCCTACCTAGAAACGAGAAGCGGTAATCGTTCCATTTTTCGTCATATTTCTAGGGAAGAGTACAGTCAGCGACCGTAGCGATTGCTCGTTAAGGCCCTATTATGAAATATTCTATAATAATTACTAACCTTTATTTTATGTATTGGGTGCATGCTTATTTATTTATGTATACCTTAATCTATGTGTGTTTATCCGCGAATTAGTCTAACAAGCACAGAGATTCAGCACTTGTCTAGGCCGGCTGAAATCGAAATAGGCGGGCCGTTGGGGGCCTATTTCCCCCTCCCCCATTAGGGGGGGGGGGTGTAGATAGAATTGTAAAATTTGAAACTGTGGTTGTGGTAAATAAGTAGATTTTGAATCTTTATTTCTAATAACAGGCAAAATTCTCTCAAGACAATGGATTCACAGCTGACCAGAATTGTCCTTTAAATCCGAAGGGCAATCGAGAAAGATATAATTATTTGTTAGAAAACTACTAAATTATTTGCAGAATGAATATAATCACTATGTGACGAGAAATTGTGCAATATTTATCTATTTATTTTATGTCGCTATTATTACAAATTAAATACAGATCAAGGAAGAAATAATATTATTTAAGTAATCGTTATTTAAGTATGATGTTTTATCATATTTTATTTCAGTGCTAATTGGACTATTTTATGTTTCAGGATTATCCAGTTGAATAATAAATCTCAATTAGATTAAAACCACAACGTTTGGGTCCTTAGGTTAGTTTCTAGACGATCACGATATGGCCATTTCGTAGACTGATGTTCTAGGTTTTTTAGATAGTCTTTTCAGATACTAGTAGAATAGAGCTGACAACGTCATATTCAGCTTAGGATTATTCTATAGCTAGATTTAGTAGCCCTAGCTTTGCGGATGGTCTGCTTTGCTCGCAGGGCTTAGGTAGTTGCAAAATATGGTGCAATCGATAGTTTAGGTATAATGGGGTTGCGACATATAGTGTCATCGTAGGTTTAGGTTTAGTGAAGCTTAGGTTTAGCTTAGAATAAGTTAGGTCAGTTTAGGTAGAAAGCCTCTCGTTAGGGGGGGCTGTGACACTACATATACTTACTAGGCGATTTACCCTTATTGTAAACAAATTCCTAACATCACTCCACAATATCATCCATTTGGTTTTCCCAACCCACGGGAAAGAGACAGTGCAACCTTGAATTTTAGTATCAAGTAGCGTAGTTTGGATACCTCAGTAAGCAAAATGTATGAATTAAGTTAAAATGTTATCCAGATAATTGAAATACATATTGGTAGCTAGTATTGAAAACTAGATTTTACCTTGTACGAACCATCGAGTCCTAAGGAAATTTGATACGTTGCATGCAACGTGACATTGCTTACGTTACCGCAACTGTTCAAATATGTGGGTACATAACATATAGTATACCTAAGTTATTTTTATACTACAAAATATATTTTTATTATGATAGATTAACAATAGCATACTTACTGTAGTTTCAACAACAGAAAGTCCCAAAACTTTGTTTTTATTTATTTCTAAAAGCAATACTTGTATTATCATACTACTTAATATGTTGTTATGTGTGTTGTTATTGTTGTGTAGTTAAAAAATATAGCTATAGAACGAAAGTGAAATAGCTTGACATTGATTTGTGAGGAGGAGATTCACCCGTCCCCGATGTATTAAACCTGCAAACTTTATCTAAAGATATCGATTCCACAGCATCCCCTTCTATCTATCAAGGTGTTTTTATATTCGTTCACACACAAACTAACAAAGTAAAAGGGATAGACGAATTATCTACTAAATATTTTCACGAAAATATAGAGTAGCTTTTTATAGCTTATTTTTTTAATTGTGTTTTTTTCCACACCAGTGAATATAAATAACACTTTTGACATCTTTCACAGAAAGAAAAGCTTGTCGAATATGTTACAACTAAAATGACTCTAACAATTCATTTCTGATGTTCGATTTAATCACTACGGGCTTTCGACCGTCTTCTACTGTTATTTCGAAGGCTGGCTTAGAGTGAGCACTTTACGTTAACAACGTTCGCCGTTAGGAGGTAATGTTTAAGTCTCCAAAACTCCTAATCATGAGAATTCTCGACATGTTCAACATGTCATGATTATGAATATATTCTTTTTTAAGCAAAAGAAAAGCTTGTGTTGTGATAGAGAAAGATGGCCGATATGACTGCATCGGGGATTGAACCCACGACCTTCGGAACTAAAGCTAGATGTCTGAAACTAGACTAGGTTATTTAAGTAACCACAGCTGAGGAAATTGATAAAAAAAACATTTCGTCTTTTATAAAATATCTGTTGTCTGGTACACTTGAATCTAATGTAAATTCATTTGAAAATTCACTATTTTTTCTATATTTTTTGGGCTTACTATAAAACAGTTTCCTAACATTTTTATGTTTTGGAAAAATTAACTATTTTTTAAACTGTTTTTTATTTATATATTTATTTCAAATAAATATATAAATAAAAAACAGTTTAAAAAATAGTTAATTTTTCCAAAACATAAAAAATCATTTGAAAATCTTTATATATTATAAAATGTAATTTTCTTCCAGTCAATGCGTATTGTCAGTGTAAAAATGTTACATAAAACAAATTAGGCAAGTATTTACGTACCTATTTGAAATAAATTATCTTTACAAATATCTTTAAAAATATGTGTTAAATCAGCCAATTATAAGATGCTTACCTACACTATTTTTTTATACAATTCGACCGTTACAGGCTTCAACGGCTTCTTCAAAGGTTGGCTATCTGTGATAACTTTCAAAATTGCTAATGTTCGTCATTTGGCTCATAAGTGTGCGTTTACACTAAACGTGCATAGAACCCAAGTCAGAAATACAGCATTCCTTCCTGCAGCCCGATTCACGGAAAAGTTTAAGTCTAAGTTTAGTTCGAAGTTCGAACGAAGTTCGATTCAAACCCTCCGTGAATAGGTACATAGACTGTAGATAGTCGCCGCCTACAATTATTATTACCAGCAGCCCTATTCACGGAAAAGTTTGAATCGAACTTCGTTCGAACTTCGAACTAAACTTAGACTTAAACTTTTCCGTGAATCGGGCTGCTATACTTGATAATAATGACTAGCAAATAACAACAAGAAAGAACTAATTAATGCTCGATTACATATTATAACGCGCGCTTGAGTTCGTGATGCTTTCTGTTGTTTGCCCGGTGTCAATATCGATAAAGAAATAACAATCCTCCATCTCCAGATGTGGCTTATTACTCGTTTGGTGCAAACGCGCCCTTATTGGTTTAATTCGAATGCTCGAAATGATCGAAATGTCTAAAAATGTCGCGACCCTCTTTCATTTGGGAGTCATCAAAAATGTGTTGAATGTTAGCAAATTCAATGATTAATAAGTCTGAAACTTTGATTTGACAAATTGTCGATTAATTTCTATCTCAGAACCCTCATGACGCATTCAACACAATATTGAAAATAACTACCCATGGTGTTACAAGATGAATCGATTTTTTTAGTTTCTTTCTGACATAAAACCTTCGTAGATAAGTTAGAAGCAAACATATTATTATACGCGAACGTTACTTGAAAAAAAATATTTTCCAAACAGAGCATTGGTCGTAAGCCTTTGGTAATGAAAGGCCTTTCTTGAACATATTTCACAAGAAGGAAACTTGACACTCCGAACAACAATATACGTAACGATTTTTTTCCTTTGAGAAGAAGTTGTTTGACCACATCTCTAGTGGAAACCTAAACAACAAGAAACAAACAATTAAATCTTCGGTAGATTGTCGAAATCCCTCGCTCCGGCAATGTTTATCTTGTATGTGCAAACAAAACCCTTTTGAAGAAAAATTTTCTTTCTTTGAAGTCCGGATGAGGTTTTGAGTAAATAAAACGTAGGTTCAACGGATAGTCTGGGTGTACGTACACCGTACGTACGTCGTTTCACTGTATTTCTGTATGTATTCGTAATCTACAACCATTATTCTAATAGTGGTCGTAGTTGTAACAGAAATAATAACACCCCATCTCCACCCAAAGGGGTTCAAAACCAAATGTTTTCGACACCGTAAAAATATTAATTTTTAATAACACTTACACCAATTTCTTTCAATGTTTGCCTAGCGAATAATTATTTACATACCTACCCTGTTTTAACAGTCAAAGAATTGAGCGGATTCCGTCAGAATAAACTATAGTTCACTATAAGGTTCCCACCTACCCTTCTCTTCTGAAATAATATTGAGAAACTATACAATCTTGACACTCGATCAAACTGTCAAGTGTCTATTATTGCGAAATTTTCTACTTTTACCTACGTTCTTGGGTGTCCTTTAAGTTTTTGAAATTGAAAAGTTCATATAATTTTTTTTCTCAATCTTTTTTAAGCTCCTATTTTCTTCACATGAATCTTATTTAAAAGCCAAAAAGATTATTATATCTTCTACAAAAATAAATTTTCTCTTAATTTTTTTCTTGATAAAAAAATAACAATATTAGGGCAATTCCATTATCGCGGGTGCAACATTTAGAAGGATATAACGTTCCCCCAGCGCTAAAATAAAAATATTTTTTTAGTAAACAATATTGGAAGACTTACATTATCATTATATATTTGTTACTAAGATTTTTAATTTAACATTTACGAGGAAATAAGGTTCAAAGTGCTATCGCGGGTGCAACGAAATCGGCCCTACCTTTCCGGATCGTAAGTCAAAAACACAAAAGTCTGTTAATTGTGAAACGTTTATTAAATTATGCTGTATTATTTAAAAAGGAGATAAACTGATCGATTAAAAAAACATAGTAGCATAATAGAAAATAAAAATAAACCCTGGTTTTTTCACGTTTGAGTAAATCGCGGGTGCAACCCGTCTTATTTTAGTGAATACAAACATCAATAAAAAAGTATTTAAGAACAAAAAAAAGATTTCAACCAATTTTAATACTAACTAACACCTTTTTCTGTAGGGTTTGTTAATTATTTATTCTCAATTAATTAAAATACGTCAATATATTTAACAAAAATCTATGAACATATTTATTTTCATTAGCCTTTTACTCTGGTGCTTCCAACTTTGCGATAATGTGTTTCTCATATCTCCATCTTCACAACGTTTCATATATTTATGGATTCTTATGTCCTTATTCAGAACAAGGTAGATTTTAACGTATTAACTACCCAAAAATTTGAAAATTTAGTTAATTAATGTGTGATTTTAAGAGGTAATTTTGTTTGAAAATATGATTCCACTACGGGCTTACGACAGTCTTCTACTACTCTTTCCAACGATATCTTAATGTGATCACTTTACGTAAGATACTTTTGCCATTTGAGTGGTAAAATTTGTCAAAATCTTCGAATTTCTGAAACATGCCTCACGCCAGTTTGCAGGGGCATGGGATTTTTGACCACCTAAATGGCGCACATTGTTAACGTAGAATGATCACATTAAGATAGCCTTCGAAACAACAGTAGAAGACGGTCGTAAGGCCGTAGTCAAGTTTGCAAACAAAATTAGCCCTTAAAGTAAAAAAATAATTAATTTTAAGATATTGTCAAATCAAATTGTTGGTTTATTGATCTCCATCTTTTTACATATCGATTTTATTCTCGCCAAAATTTTCAAATATTCTTCAGGAACTTGTTCTTTTTTTACATTATAAATCTCTCCGTTTTGAATCAAAAGCCTTTTTAAGACAGAGATGGTCTGCAAAAAGTTCAGAATTTTCATTCAACTGTCGTCTATATCTCTGCGAAGCTGTTGCTCTTTAGCCATTTTATCCGATATCTCTGTAAAAAGCTAAATAATAGCTAAAACGAAATTATATATCTATTTTTAAACATTAACAACATATATTATCATACAAAGTACGCCAGAATAATAAAAAATAGTATAAATCACATAATAAGAGTGTCTAAAACGAATGGTTGCACCCGCGATTTTAATAACGATCGCGGGTGCAACCAATTTGAGTTGACATTTATTTCAATTCTATTTACACTACACTAATAAAAAGGAATTATTTAAGTTTGTTTGTGGCATTTTCTTACTTTTACAAAGTTTCAAAACATAATTAACTAAATTCTCTGAAAAAAATAAACTTTTGTATCTTTTTCATCGCGGGTGCAACAAGCTAACTCCATTTTATTGCAGTCAACATTGCTCGAAAAATATATATAAATACTTAAATTTTTTGTACATAAGAGTAAATTGATTACTATCACTACACATATAACCGGTAAAACATAACAAAAAACTCTCAGAAACAGTATTTTCGCGCCAGTTTTCCCAGGTATGATTTTGCAAGGGTATACCAATTATTCGCAAGGTGATATTTCGAAGCGCGTCAAAACTATAAAAATGAATAAAATTTTGAAAAAAAATGTTTTAATCTTAAATTTAGACTTTCTTCTTATCACTATTATGAAGAAAACAAAGAAATTCAATGATTTAAAATTTCATTTCGAAAATCGTCTATACTGGAATTGCCCATTAGGTACTTAAGGTATCTATTTTTTTAAATGAATTAAAAAATAAATCAAAATTACAAGAAAATACATTGTAGGTAGGTATAGATAAGGTTCCTTATGAGGATTCTGTGTTATAATGGGTATAGGTACCTATTGTGAAGACATTCAAAAGAAAACATTTCAAGTTTTGAATAAGAAACATGGCAAAAATTTTTGTAAGAAGAATTCACTCACAATATTAACTTCAAATTGTAAATCTGTAAATAATGCATATTTTTTTGAGGAAATAGGTGAAAAATAAACATACAAATAGTTTCTTTAAAAAAAATGGTGCTTAAATCCAGAGGAACTTATTGTTTACGCTAATTTCTCTAATTTGAATCAGGCCAACTTCGGGGAACAATAATTTTAATTGAGAAAGACACGAAAGGATTTAAAACCGAACGGTAATGAAACTCGAGATCATTAAGAGACTGCTTCAAGTTTCTCAGCTATACAATTTCTATACCAGTAGCAGAGATTTTGTCATAATGTGTGAGATCACTCAAATAATAATAAAAAAATGTTACTTTTCCAAAATGTTGTGTACTCCTGGATTTCGTTCACCCTCATAATTTACATTGATATAACGGACAAAATACTCCTTACATTATTCTCTCGAATCTTGGTCATGTTTAAGGGTCATTTTTGTTTGCTCGCCTTGAATCTGATTCTTCGTACAATATGCTAATACAATACATAATATCAAGATAATAATGTTTAATGAACAAAAGGATTTCAACAAATAATTGATAAAGAAGTTTAACCTTTCGTGAATAGACAATAATATTATCAAAGTCGAATAATTCTTATCGACTAAATCGATTCTGAATGTATTTATTTCGACGTAAATATAAAGAATGTACCTAGAAAGTCAGAAAAAGGAAGGGTGCGAGAAGATGAGATCCTTAAGAATGGCATGGATGACTAGAAGGATTCCGTCCTCAAGGAAAGGACAAGACCATGTCAGAGGTAAAATAAATGAGGTATGTAAAATGTCATTGAAAAAAGTAAAAGAGGTAGGTATTTGTTGTTAGAAAGCAGTCCAGTAATCCACTTATTATTTATTTATTTATTGATTAAGTTTACGGTCTTAATAAGACCTATAACAATAATTTTAAGATACAAAAATCAACTTACAGCTAGACATGATACTTTGCATAATATTTCAAATTTCGATGCAAGAAATTAATTTATAATCAAAATACGAAAATATTTCATACAAAATGGCATAAAAAAAAAACATCCCACATAACTTCAAGGAATGGCAACATTTATTGCACCTCAATGATGGCACCACTGACAAGACGATGTAAACATTTAGAAATGTCATCGTTGACCGCCTGTGGTTTTTTTAATTATTCTCTCCTACTCTCTTTTAAAAACATGGGGTGAAGAAAAAAATCTTAGTTAGGTTTCCAAAGACCCTCTCATATCGTTTTCTTTTAAAGCAGAACTGAGAGATTTTGGTATAAATGTGGTCACTGGTCAATTACTATGGAATATTATGTAACAACTAAAGACTCTAACAATCCATTACTGATGTTCCATTTTTTAATGGGACAAACCACTGCTGGCTAACGACAGTCTTCTACTGTTATTTCGAAGGCTGGCTTAGTGTGATCACTTTACGTTAATAACGTTCGAAATTAGGTGGTAATGTTTAAGTCTCCGAAACTCCTAACCATGAGAATTCTCAACATGTTCAACATGTCGAAAAATCAAATGTGTACAACAAGTAGATATTTAATAATTAATGAAATAATGTAGAGATAAAAGTTGGAAATTATTGAGAACAAGAGAGCAACCAAATTTAAAGACTGCGACTGCTGTCATGTATTTGGCCAACCCATATTTTTATTTATAAAATTAATGAAAAGAAGAAAGAAAATCAATAGTTTTCGATGCAATAAACATAAACCTATAGGTACACATTGTTTTATAGGTAATAACAGCTTAGTTCCAATTTGAATGTTAGAAGGTAACATTTTAGCTCTGTCAATATTTTATTCTTGGTTTTACAAGTCTGAAAAATGGGAGTTTATTTTTCCATCCCAGAGTGAATGCACTGCTAAATAGGCTATAGACGCTGGATGGAATGGACAAAAAAGGAAAAGGAAAGAAAAAGTAGACCGCTGCAATAATTCTGCACCCCGTTGTGTACTCAATGAAGGATTGGAGCGGTTTGTGGCGCATAGATAATGCGGCTTCACTTTCAGGTCTCTACTAGTACATAAGTATACTGTTCTATCTACCAACGTATTTGCTTTTCCATTCTTTTTATTGCATTTCCAATTTGCATACTGGAGCGATTTGCTTTCCTTAAAAACCTATAAACAATACCATTACATTTTCTCTCGATATTCAGGGTGTTTTTTACCAAAAAAAAAATATTTACATTAAAAAATATAAAAATCTTCGGTAAACTAGGTAAAAATATTGTTTTGTGTTTTATGTTATGTATGGATAGTGGTCTCAAAGCATCTCCTCTTTACCTTTCTAATGAAACCAGTTAGGAGCACGTTGGTGGTCGAATGGTTTCCGAGTCTCTGACTGACATAGTCACATTTTTTTGACATTTATAGGTTGATAATTATTGATAACTAGCTTCCCCGACAGACGTTGTCCTGTGGTCCTTATTATGAATATTGAATAGGCACTGATTAATTTTTTACCTTTTTAACAATGTGATTCCGACCGATGCATTTGTTTTAATCCGTATATTAAAAATGCACTAAAAATGTTAACTTGCTTTAAATTTTCTTTAAATATGTAACTCTGTTATTTTTTTTTAATTTTATAACATCTCCTGACAATTTAAAACACAGCCGAGCGATATTGGTCTAGCCGTAGACGCGCGATTCTATGACAACGGAATATAACATAGAGATTTTTAAATATTTTTTTGCTACCTAAGTAGGTACCTACCTAAAAAATCTTCCCCACATAATCTTCACATCACTTTGATACAATGACATTATTTACCTACCTATCTGAAATATGGACAGTAGCGATTAGTTTCAATCCTAATTAATAAAATCTCATAAATATAGGTAAATAGGTACGTTAATTAAAAAAAAAAAAGAAATAAAAAAATCATCAATAATAGGTTTCTACCATTTTAGAGAAAGTATTCAAAATTCTACGACCTCATGTACAGTACAGTACACTTTAGTGATAAAGTCACCCTTTTGATGTGTTCACTAATATACTACAATTTGGTGATACCTATATCTATTTTTGTGTAGGTTTAAGCGAAATTTTGCCCGTTGAACTTAACCCGCGATACTTTTTAAGGTTAACGATCCATCCAATCCAAATCCAGACTCCCTTTACGCCCTACCTAGGGACATAGGGAGTCAACAAGACAAGAGTTAATGACCTCCTCCCAAACCATATCCAACTCCCTCAGCTCTGCCTCGAAGGAGCGAAACATGGCGTGAGAGGGTCTTCCTTATCTTCGGAACCCTAATGGGAGGAAGAACAGCGCTCTCCTCGGCCAACTGTCATTCGGAATCCTTAACACATGTCCCAGCCAAATCCATCTTCTCTCCATTATAGTAAAAGTGATGGGCTCACGCTGTACGCTATATAATATTTCCGGTCGAGGCGCTCATTTAAAAATTAATAAAATCATAAGTTAAAACGGAAATAGGATATCTAGATCTCTTAGCTTGAACCCATCCTCGGCTAACCATTAGGACTTCTAAAAAGTAACATTAAATTATAACATACTAGCTTATACCCGTCTTGCTTTACGTTTTTGATTCCGATTGTCAGGCTTGATCGGTAGGTAATTAAACAGGTTCTAGTCTAGCTTCCCATTGCTTTGTAGACCTCTATAACTGACATAAGCACAGAAAAAGAAGAATGACACTTTTAATGTTTATTAAAATTTTGTATAAAGATCCTAAAAAATAGGGTTTTTTAAATAGCTCTAAATATATTAGTTAATGCAGCAAATTGTATTAAAGAACCTTCTCCGGCATTTTGCACGGCTCTCAGATTCATATCTGACGTAGCATTTGTATTTTGAGCGTCATGCTATGACATACGGTAAAAAGCAAATAAAAAACATTTCTGAATTATTATGTAGATAGAGAAGGAGGGGCTAATGCGAGTTTTATTTAATTTCCCAATTTACCACTCAACTTTCTTATTTTTTTCTTTCATAAGAACCTTCTACTGATAAAAGCCAACACGACAAAAAAAGAATTAGTGAAATCGGTTCAGCCGTTTAGGCGTGATGCTCTAACATACGATAGAGCAACGATAAAAGGCAAATTAAAAAACATTTCTAAATTATTATAATAGATGTAGATAGAGAAGGAGGGGCTAATGCGAGTTTTATTTAATTTCCCAATTTACCACGCAACTTTCTTAATTTTTTTCTTTCATAAGAACCTTGTACTGATAAAAGCCAACACGACAAAAAAAGAATTAGTGAAATCGGTTCAGCCGTTTAGGCGTGATGCGATGACATACGGTATAAAAAGTAAATAAAAAAACATTTCTGAATTATTATGTAGATTTACCACGCAACTTTCGTAATTTTTTCTTTCCTAAGAACCTTCTACTAATAAAAGCCAACACGACAAAAAAAGAATTAGTGAAATCGGTTCAGCCGTTTAGGCGTGATGCTCTGACATACGATAAAAAGCAAATAATATACAAACATTTCTCAATTATTATATAGAAGATATACAATTTACTAAAGAGTTTTGATAATATAATATCACTCCAAACGCTTATTAAACTAGCAATGATATTGTTATGAATTTTGTTTAGTAAAATAAATGTGGCATTCCTGCACCGTTAGACCCTGTATAGATGCAACTGACCACAGGATTTTCTCTTTGGTCACTCCCATTATTGACTTCTTAGTAAAGCCATAGACCAATAGATAGAGGGTTTCTATATGCAGTTTTATTTTCAAAACATGTGCAAGCCGTTGTTTTATTTATTCAGATTGTTTTATGCCTACTTTACGGGGTTCTTTGCAGCTGTCTGTAGAAAACGGATTTAAAGATCCGTTAAATTCTATTTTCAATATTATGTACTTTTTTACTCACTGTGTTCAACATTTTGAGTCCAATTTACAGGATGCACACTGTTTTTATTTTTTTTTTATTTTGAATTTTTTGTGAACATCAATTTTGGAATCTTAAAACTATGAGGAACAAAGGAATTATCACATCGGGCTCAAACACGGTTTTGATGCTAGAGTAAGTGTAAGTACTAAGGAGGTTCCTTCTTGTATAAGTATAAAAAATTACTTGAATCCAAAATGATATTATTAGTTCTTCTCAATTTTGGATTTTTTGTCCTCTTCATCGCTCAAAAATCGTAGATTTTGACCCTTTAGTATTTGACATTTGGTTTTATCTTACCAAATACAGTATTCACATTCGTAGCCGTTGTTTTTAAACTATTTTGTTATTTCAAAAACTCAATAGAGAGAGATTTCAGTATTACAATATTATGATAAAATCAGCGGGTCCAGATGGGATACCTGCATCATTCCTTAAGGGCTGTCGCGAGGCCCTGGCAGTGCCCCTCACCTTTATTTACAATAAATCTTTACAACAGGGATACTTTCCTATTATATGGAAAACGGGCTATATAACCCCTATACATAAAAAAGGCGACAAACAGGATGTGGGTAACTACAGGCCGATTTGTCTACAGTCTTCCATCCCAAAGGTCTTCGAATCATTGGTGTTGGAGAAGCTTTTGCCATCTGTCATTTCCATAATCTCTTCTCGGCAGCACGGGTTTGTTCCCGGGAGGTCGACTCTGACTAACCTTGCTATCTATGAGACCTTTATAGCTGAGAGCCTTGCTAAAGGACACCAGGTGGACAGTATATATACTGATTTTAGCAAGGCTTTTGACAAGATCTCCCACGAGGTCCTTCTTCATAAGTTCGAGTTCCTGGGAATGAGAGACCCGTTGCTGAGCTGGATGAGGGGATACCTGTCTGGTCGTACTCTGTCTGTGCGGATAGGGGAGCAGACCTCCACAAGCTTTAGTGCCACGAGTGGATTGCCCCAGGGTAGTCACCTGGGGCCTATTTGCTTTCTTATTTTCATCAACGATATTGTTGATGTTTTGGAGGGGGTGGAGGTTTTGCTTTTTGCAGATGACCTGAAGATATATAGGGAGGTTGAATCTGTCCATGATTGTCTTCTGATCCAAAAGAACTTGGATAATTTGAATGCTTGGTGTCATGCAAATGATTTGTTCTTGAATATCGATAAATGTCAGTATATACAATTTGGAAGGGGAAAAAGGAAATTGGCTTTTAAATACAAGATTGACGGAGTTGAGATTGAGGGGCTGCATCACATTCGCGACTTGGGTGTCATATTTGATGACCAGCTATCCTTTGTACCTCACATATCGGACATTAAAAGTAAAGCTCTAAGAACATTGGGGTTCGTATTGAGAACAGTAAGCTGCTTCAATAATGTTTATGCCATAAAATTGTTGTTTACTTCCCTTGTGCGTAGTATACTTGAGTACAATTCACCCATTTGGTCACCGTATTACAACGTACACATCGAGGGCATTGAAAAAATTCAAAGGAGGCTCCTAAGATTTGTAAATTATAAACTGGGGATCCCAATGGAGCAGATTGATTACAATTTTCTATACAGTTCAACGGACCTGATGAGATTGAAGGACAGAAGAACTATCAACGATCTTGTTTTCATTTATAAGATACTCAACTCTTACTTCGATTCCCCTGACTTGTTGGGCAAGATTACATTACGAGTTCCACAGCGCTGCACACGCTCCCAGGAACTATTTGATTGCGCTAATAGCTCTAACACCAACTACCTCCGAAATGCAGTCATTCCGCGAATCTTACGCTTGGGTAACGAGTACCTCGATTGTGATGACGATATATTTTATATGACTTTGCATGGATTTAAGACTTCTATGAATGCAAAGTTTGGAAGTTAGGGGGCAACTATTACTTTGGGATATTGTAAAAAAATTTTAAGTTTTAATTATTATTTCTCGAATTTGAATTGAATTTATCGAACTACAATCTAAACCAATATTATTTATCTACTATATATTGTTTGATATTGTCTATTATTTTTTTTAGTGTATACTGTTTGTTTTTTATTATTGTATATATAAATATATATATATTTTTTTTTTGTATTTTGATTATTATTATATTTTAAATGACATTTTAATACTACGATAATTTCAAGGCTGTATTTTTAGGGCACTTAATTTGTTTCTATGATTTTATTGATTTTATTGTGTTTTTAATATATTTTTATGCTTTTACTATTATCGGTTCTTAATAATTTTTATCTGTCCCTAACGTTAACGATTTGAAGATTCATATTATAATGTTGTGGCCTGCCATGGCTTTTGTTGTTCTGTTTATATTTTGGTATTTTTTATTATTATGAATTGTTCCTTTTCTGTAGTTTGATTTTCTCATTATGTAAGTAGATGTTTATTTTATGTGCTATATTTTTGTTATGATATATTACTGTTAAAGGCAATATGCCGTATATAATGAATAAATAAATAAATAAATGAATAAATAAATAAGTATGAGACATTCAACTCATTTTATGCAAAAATTTCAGGTTTGATTTTATATTATATATCAAAATTATCTTTCTCTTTTTCAAACCAAGAAATCAGCTGTTCTTTTGTTTCTTTATAAATAAAGCAACTTTTTCTTTACAAAGGGGTTAGTATATAACCACTAGTATAACGATCCTCGCAAGCCTTTCGAAAAATTTCCATACAAAAATGATCGAATGATTCGATCGTTTGATTTTAGAACACTGTTTGCACGCTTTAAAGCGCTTATTAGCGTGCAATTGGCTTTCAATAAAACTTGTACTAGCCCCACTGGCAGAGTAATATGTTGCATTTGACAATATTTTCTGGTAAAACGATGCCTTCCAATCTGAAGTAAGATTCGACCGGATATCGATCCTGGGACACGATTCACAATAAAGACCCTTTATGAATAGTCTTATTTGTGGAAGTTACTACTTCATAATTATTTTATTCTCAAAATATCAACCTTGTTAATAATTCTTCATCAATAATTGAATAGCAGGTTTTGAATATTAAAAAACATAAGGACTATTGGCTTTATATAATTTAACCTTTTACCATACCCTTTTTTTTTCAAAATAATTTTTCACCGAAGGTAAAATATAACCATGGTACAAGTAGATAGTAGTGGTAAGTCATGTTTTTATATTAATGTCCCAAAGTAATGTTACACGAATTGATTTTTCTTTGTTTGTGAACGCTGTTGTCGCATTTTTTTGTTAACAAACTAGGATCTTCGAATTAATATTCACTGTATACCTATTTTTTTTAAATATCATTGGAAGAGTACCTAGTTTTTTTTAACAAGACCCACACATTTTAAGGATAGAATATTCTTCAAAAGTTCATGGGTTGGAATCCCGGGGACGACCTTTTCCACTATAAACAAGCTCTTCTTCATGTGAAAGAAGTCGAAAGTCTAAGTATTAAATTAAAATTTTGAATTCACTTTGAGTAAGTCCAGATTAATTTTGTTTATAATAATATAGAAACGACAAATTGTGTGTGCTTCATTTCCGCTGAAAAGTAATTTTATAAAAACAATTTTGTATTTTATCCACAATTGTATCTTCCGTCTCTGAAGGTCAAATCGTGGACAACCATGAGAAGAAGAAAAAGATTACATAAAAATACCACAAATATTTTTCAAGGAAGCCTAAATTTGCAAAATCCTGGGTTGGCTGGCAGAGATCCTTCCTCCTTTAGACTGTCCAAATGTTTTTTTTTACTGTCGCCACACTGTACTTTAAATTTTTATTTTATTAAACCAAATATAATGGTAAATTTTTAAAGTAGTTATATAAGTTTTTGGTGATATTTTCATATTTCTATCAAAAAATTAGTTCAGGGTTCTGCCGTAGCCCCTAAAATAATTCGCGTCATCTACAAAATAGACTAAGCATGTTCCGTTCCAGTATGAAACGATTATGTCATTGTCAAACGATGAGGGGGAGGCTCGACCCCCTAGGTAGGGGTGTGGGGGGGGGGGAACTGCACGGTGCCCCGGCTTGCTGACTACTGACCACCGCCAGTACGGGGCTCTCTGTGTGGATTGAAAAGGTTTATTACCCCGATGACAATGCTAATAAATTACTAACGATAACAACGCGTTACCTTAACTTGAAATATTTGAAATGACTACCCTACTAGGTACACGTCATTTTTACGTTTTCCGTATTCCCGACGACCCGAATTTTACGTTTCAATTAACACGGGGAACTTTGGTTTTATCAAAAATCTTTTTTCAACAAAAAGGTCTCACCCACTAATCTGTACTATACCTACTATGATTCCATAAAAATTCTTCGAAAACTCAATTCTTCCAGTCACAATTCTTCGAAAAATCAATTGTTGGAGTTATGTACAATAATTATTGTTCTAAAGCGAATTATTCGAATGAATATTTCTAAGAATAATAAATTATTTTTTAATATTTGTAAGAAGAATTGTGATTTCGTATAATTGCAGTTAGTTGAATTGTGATTTTCGAAAATTTGTAATTCGAACAATTTACTTGTTACCCTATAGGTACTATGACCGTACTAGGACCATATTATTATTATTATTTTTTAAATGAATCCGTGCTCACTCGAAGTGAACACAAATACACTTTTGACATCTTTCACAGTAAGCAAATGCTTGTGTTGTGAAAGCGGAAATGGTCGACACGGCCAGGATTCGAACCCACGACCTCCGCACGAAACAGTGCGAAAACCGGCGTCGTAACCGCTGGTCTACCAACCACCTCAAAAATATCAGACTATCTATTATATCAGACAAGAAATGCAACACGGTACGCTCAACTATGGTCACTGAAACTAATCGATGGTTCGTACCGACCTCGGTAGCCTATAGTGTTAAAGGCGTGGGCTTCGTCCCGGGTTTGATTCCCGGTCGGATCAGAGTATTTCAAAGAGTTTTTTCACAAGTAATTTCTACCTAGGGTTGGACGGTACCAGTTGACTGGAGAAAATTTCCTCAGGCAATAAGTTCCGCCGGCTATAAATACCGACACCTTTGTATAGAAAAGTATTAATTTATTTTATTTTTATTCTTGTAAAATTTTAATGACCTCCATCCACACGATATCGAAACCCCTCACGTTGACACATAATGAGACGGTCTTCCACGTCTTCGAGACCCTAATGGGAGAAGTAACAGGAGTCTCCTTGGCAAAATATTATTCAGAGCATACTCAACACATGTCCCAAACGTCTGATTTTCGTAATGGTAGAAGTGATTGGGTTTCCAAAATAGTTTAGGAAAAATATTTTCATAACTTTATCAAAGACAAATCCAGACATTTATTAACATTTTCGATCTTATCCAATATTTATACATTAAATAAATAATGCGACTTGCTTTCAAAACAAATAAAAAAAAAATAAAAAATAAATACAAAAGTATGCAAATTTTATCAATAATCCCGTACGTCACATGATTATTCCCGAAAGACATTGTCCTTTGGTCATAATCAATCAATCAATCAATGCTCCCTTTTACACCCCACTCAGGAGCAGAGGGAGGCAACAAGAGCTCTCCATTGCGCAATGTTTATGACCTCCTCCCACACCATGTCCAAATCCGTCAGCTCTGCTTCGAAGAAGCGGAATACAGTGTGAGAGGTCATAACTATATGAATATTGAATTCGACTTTATAATACCATTTAAGCAACGAAAATCCGACCGATGCATCTGTTTTAAATCATATTAATATTATCTGCAATTTGTCAATCTCACCAAATATCAAACAACTGACAGTTTCAGTTTCAACACCAATTGGATTTTAAAATATAGAATTAAATTAAATATATTGTAAAAAGCATTATGAAGGTAACTTTCTTGAAAGTTTTTATAAATTTTATGCACCTTTTTAATATTTTATTTCATAACAGCTTTCTCCTGTAATGGCAAATACAACAAAAAATAATTAGAGAAATTGACCACGGAAAAGAGCTCCATATTATCTGTATATGTATATACACAAATTGCGATAATATTAAAAAAAAAAAAAAAAAAACAATTCTGTCAGAAATGTCAAAATTATTATTTCGTAAGTAAATTGGTGAAAAAAGTTTGATTGATTGGATATTTAAAGTAAAAATAAATTTAAAATTATTTTGAAATTTATTATTTAAAAAAAAAATTGACGAAGGTAACTATTTCAAAGGCCTCAATTTCACAATAATAATAATTTCTCTGATAATAAAATGATTTATATGGTTTTTCTACCGAACGCCTGTAAATGAAGCCAAGCGACATTTGTGTTATAATATTAAGTTTATACTTGGACTTTTTAACGTTTATATCACGCCATAATAATAATAATCATAATTAATCTCTGGTTACCCCATACTCGTTACTCAATTTCCACCCCCAATCCACCCTCTACAAGTATGTAACTACCATAATAAAATATTTAACTCATACCTACCCTTAACTCAATATAACATTTTAAAATAAGTAAGTAGGTATACTTAACTTAGTATTACATGTACATAGTTTACAAAGACAATTTATCATAGTTTGAGGAACATATTTTATATCTACGCATTAATATTTATTTACATATTATCGTATGACATCGAAAATCAGCTGCCAGTCGGCAGCATAAAAATGTTAAAAACAATAAATTAGAGTCAACATATAAAAAAGGATAAAAATGCTAAAAAAGATTCACATGACTGCTCCAGGAGGTCACAAAACAACATCCAATTCGTTGAGCCATTGCAGAGCCTGCGGGGTAGCATTGTGAATGTCCATAAATGAGCCATTAAAAGCTCTTCGAGGGCACTCCTCCACAATATGTGCGATAGTCTGCGTAGCCTCTCCACAGTCGCATGCGGGAGACTCGCGAATTTGCCATCCATAAAGCATTTGACCGCAGCATCCATGACCGGTTCGAATACGGTTTAGCTGAACCCATTGATTTCTCGGCAGGTTGAAACCGGGCATCTGAGAGCCCACCTCTTGTACCAAACCCCGAGAATCTCCACCAGAACTACTCCACTCCTCCCCCCACTGAGAGAAGCCACTGAAACCATGTTTTATCTACGCATTACTAATATTCTAAGGAGATCAAAGTATAAAATGACAAAAAATGAACAAAATATTTTATTTTTAAAAGCGATATTTTGAAAAAAAAAATAAAATGTCTAGAAGACAAATTGTTTTCAGCTCACCTCAAGGTCTCCCTCCCTCCAACCACCAATTCTCCCCCTCAAAACATGTATAAATATGTATGTCGTTAAAATACTTACACAGGAATTTACATAAGTAAAAAATAAAAATCATAAAACATGATATTTTTTGATATGATAAATTACTTACTTGATACTTAGATATAGCCGCATGGAAATAAAGTTAGAAGAAGAAAATTTATATAAAAATAAAATAAAATAAAACCTTGGCTCATTTATACTTTTATAACTGAAGCAAAAAGATTCCGCCATGAATAAGGAAGATATTTAAAATAATAATAATAAATACCTACCACTTTTCTATACAAAGGTGTCAGTATAGCCGGCGGAACTTATTGTCTGAGGCAATTTTTTCCAGTCAACCGGTCCCGTCCAATCTGAGACAGGCCAACCCCGGGTAGAAATTTCAAGTGAAAAAACACGCAGCAATGATGACAGTCAACCAGAACCGACCACAACTGAACAACCAGGAAACCATAGGGCCGAAAACAAAGACGCAAGAAGAATTGAAAATCCAAACTGCACTTACCAAAGCGTGTTATTCGAATCAGTAATATTTTTTTCCATCTTTTACGTCCATCCACAATGTGACAATATCCTAATAATAATTAAGTATAATGTCTAGATTGTTGTGCCTATTTTTCAGGAGAAGTTCTGAAAAATGGTCACAAGAATCTAGACATAATTGGACCGTTGTGCACCAAAAAGTCAATTGACAATAAAGATGAAACATTAAAACAAAAATTGATATAGGTACCTACCTATTCACATTCTTCATACATGACAGCAGTCGCAGTCTTTTAATCTGGTTGCTTTCTTGTTCTCAATAATTTCCAACTTTTATCTCTAAATCTTATTAATTATTAAATACCTACTTGTTGTCTACATGGGATTTTTAGACATGTTGAACATGATGAGAACTCGCATGATTAGGAGTTTCGGTGACTTAAACATTACCACCTAGCGGCGTACGTTGTTAACGTAAAGTGATTACACTAAGCCAGACTTCGAAATAACAGTAAAAGACGGTCGTAAGCCCGTAGTGGTTTATTCAATTTAAAAATCGAACATCAATTGTTAGTCATTAGTTGTTAGGTACATATTCGTGAATATATCCATTGATTTCCCCTTTCGTTTTATCGTATTGAAATGTGTTGGCATTGTGAAGAAAGAAATACAAAACTGAAACATTTTCTTCTTTTTTTAATCATAATGATCACATTTCTGGAAATAATAATTGAGCAATTCACCATTAGTCAACATGGAAATCCGGTACCGCCATATTTGGAGAACCGTATTACATGCTACTTGAGTAGTATATTCCTATAAATAAGTATATGTGGATTGTGGATACACAGTTTGTTTGTATATTTGCGGGCTGAAGTATATGTGGATGGGCTGGGGACATGTGTGAAGAGGCTCCATATTATGAATGTATATACATAAAGTACCTACCCATATACAATAATATATCCAGGTACCAGTTCATCTGTCTATTGTAAACCAGAGTGAACCAAGCAAGACTGTGGTTCAAATCCGCGCTAACTGCGATTTACTATCGAAATAAAATGTAGGCTGTAAAAACTCCGTCACAAATTTAGATGAAAGTGGAAAAAATTTAAGGTAAACACTACACCAATGTATTCTAACTAAAATATTTTTCCATGGACGCTTCTAGGTTTCATTGTTATGTTTCGATATTTTCGAAGTGAATTATTTCTAGACGGCAATTGCAAAAGAATCCCGATAACAAAAATAATCTTGGGACAGGCGCCGCGATCCTAATAATAAAATAAAAGCACCCCCGAAGCAATACAGGAAATGCTCCTACATGGACATTGGACATTGTCAGCAAATCATTAGATACTATTATATTATAGTCCTTTGGAGTTCTCTAGTGTTGCTGATTGTTTATGTCCCTTGTCCATACAATACACTGTGTAAACAAGAACAGTTCCGAATTTTAGCATCGTGAGTGAGAACCGATCGTAGAATGTTCATAATTTTAACAAAAAGTTACTTTTAATTATTAATAAAAAACGTAAACTAGATTTTAAAGAGATGTCGCAATGTGGCAGGTGAGCAGCGAATGTTCATATCGTTATTAAGATAGGCACACACGTGTTCTTGTGTTTGTTTGTACGCTATCTTTACACTTGGAATCCCTAAGACCATCCAAGTACGAAGAAGCGATACTGCTGGAGACAGAGGAATCTGCGTGTACCAACCTGCCTCGTATTTATGTACCTTACCATGCCTCTGTTGTAATGAGGACAATATTATAATCGGGATGGAACTAACACGCGGCTTTATTCTGTCAGTGACTATGGTTGCACACACACGGTTGTTGTACACAATCCTATAATATAATCATTTTTAAGTTCGTCCGTATTTTGGGTATTTTCGTTGAAGCACTCTAACCAACAAGGTACTTGTGGTAAATATTTTGATCAAACTAAAAATTTTCGAATTTTAAATCAAATGTTGCTATGACGATGAATCAACAGATGTTGCGGAAAATATTTAGATACAACTATTACTATGGGAAAAACCTCAAATAATTTGCAGTTTTCAACTTGAAATTATTGAGACCCCCTTGATGGTTTTAAGAAACGGAATTACTGATTTTTAGAACAATTGAACACTATAAAATTAACGAATTAAACGGGAATTATTTAAATTAATTTATTCGAACACTAAACCAATTCCCGTTGTCCGACAGGTTTTGCTGCTAGTTCATAGTAGTAAAAGCAAACACAGATTAGCTGGTCATCCGTGATTACGAAAAAGGCCCTATTTTTATATATAGAGATAATATTGATAGGATAAAAGAAAGATTGTTTACTAGAATCCATCTTAATCTTAATATATATAAATCTCGTGTCACAATGTTTGTCCTCAATGGACTCCTAAACCACTTAACCGATTATAATAAAATTCGCACACCATGTGCAGTTCGATCCAACTTGAGAGATAGGATAGTTTAAATCTCAAATTATAGTCGTATAGCCTCGAAGGATAAGTGGGTTCGTTTTTACGTCAAAGACACAATTATTTACCATAGTTTATTACACAATTTTCGGCAAATATAGACAGTGAATAACATTAATGTACCGCACACGAGGCGTACACAACTATTCCGCGAGTATAGGATAATGGTCCACTCATCCAGCGTACACAACTATCCCTCTTGTCACACGAGATGTCCTTCTAATACCAAAAGTGGTCCACTCACACAGCGTACACAGCTAAAGGTAGTTATTGGGAGCTCTCTCCGACGAATACCGGTTTGATCTGGGCCTGCATCGGTTTTTATACGCTTGCTGACCATCCCCCTCCCGTGGTCCTGTCGGGGTGGAGCCTAGGGGTAGTTCGCATCCCTGCGTGGCGTTTCGATCGCTCCCGTCACCGCTAGCATCCTTACGGGAACGGGAAGGTTGGTGTGCGAGCGAGAAAGTATTCGAGGGCCCTCGCGTCGCGCTACATTCTCCCCCTAGGATTCCAATTTGCGACCCGCTGAGGAATCCTATATCCCTCTTCTCTACTGCTTACGGGGTCTCCCTCTCCTGCGAATGGGGTGTAGAGGTTCCGGTGTCTCCTGGTCCCTTCCCTCGTATTCTGCCAAGGCTGAGGAGTGATACGTCCCTACGGTAGTAGTTGGATCGGCCGGGTTCGCTACTTCATAGCTGGTCGGACTCCGCCGGTGTAGGATCATGTAGGGCCCGTCTCGGCGAGGGGCTAGCTTTGCAGTGGTTCTTCGGGCCGAACTGCTGATCACACGGGTATTCACCCAAACTAGATCTCCAATCTGGTAACCCTGATCGGGTCTTCGGCGGGTATCAGCACTCGCCTTCCGCCGATCCTGCTCCTTCTCGTTTGTCTCTCGCGCCTGTCTTAGTGTCTCGCTGAGGCGGAGAAGAAGGGGCGTTAGCTCGGAAACGAAGTTCTCTGATTGGACAATGCTTCTCAAATCCCGAGTGATATCGTCGGGCGTACGCAGTTCTCGGCCAAACGTCAGGTATGCAGCGGTATACCCGGTGCCTTGACATCTGGCCGTATTCATGGCAAACCGTATGGCTGGCAGAGCCTCTGGCCAGTGGTCGTGCTGCTTTCCTACTTGCATTGCTAGTTGGGTCTTCAAGTCCCGATTCTTCCTCTCCACAGGATTCGCCGCTGGGTGATACACTGGCGTCAGACTTTGCTTAATCCCCATACAAAATGTCAAATGCTGCATGACGGCACTGACAAACTGCGTCCCGTTATCGCTAATGAGCCTCCTGGGCGTCCCGTAACGTAATATTACTTCGTTTAGCAGAGTTTTGGCACACCGCTCCGCTGTAGCATCCGTTAATGGGAAAAGTTCCATCCATCTGGTAGCGGTATCTTCTACGATGAAAATCCAATTCATTCCCTCGGGGGAGGTAGGCAGTGGTCCAAAATAATCAACAGCAATGACCTCGAACCGTTGCTGCATCACGGGGGTTTGGAGCAGCCCTGCTGGTTTCATATTATCGGCCTTGTACCTTTGACAGGCAGCGCAGGACTTGACATAGTCTGTAATGTACCGCCGCATCCCTGGCCAATAGTATCGCTGAGAAATCCGCTGGATGGTACCCTCGACCCCGTAGTGTCCTGCTGCTGGAGCATCATGATGCTCCGCCAGTATCATCTGTCGTTCGTGTTCTGGAACCACCAGTTGGGCTTCTTCTGCCTCCACGTCAGGGTTATATCGATAGAGAACCCCGTTGTTCAGAACGTAGCCTCGATTAGTCCATCGGACAAAATCTTCATCTTGCCGTTCTCCTTCAAAAGCATCCAGGATCTTCCTTACATCTGAATCTTTCTGTTGCTCCCTCCTCACTTGGGCGGCACCCCGGACCGGCATGTCTACGGTAATTATGCAGAGACTGCACACCGCTTTTTCATCACAGCATGGGGGACGTGAGAGTGTATCTGCTACCACGTTCGTCCGCCCCGGGGTGTATTTTACCAAGAGGTTGTATGGTTGCAGCTGCAGGGCCCACCTGGCTAATCTTCCACTCGGCGACCTAAGGTTCATCAACCACTTTAATGGCTGGTGGTCGGTCACAACGGTCACTGCGGCTCCTTCGATATAGCCTCTGAACTTAGAGACGGCCCACACGACAGCTAGGGCCTCTCTTTCTGTCGTAGAGTAATTTCTTTCCGCTGGGGTGAGGAGGCGGCTCGCGTACTCAACTGGGTGTTCCTCTTCTGCCTCCCCCTGGACCAGAACTGCTCCGATTGCATAATTACTGGCATCTGTTTTTAAGCTATACGGCAACGTCTCATCCGCTTGCCTCAGTATGGGAGCACTGGTTAACAGCCCCTTCAGCTTTTCAAATGCGTGGGCTTCAGCATGGGTCCAACTCCATTGTCTGTCCTTCTTGGTGAGGTTGCTGAGTGGCCTGGCTACATCAGCAAAGTTGGGTACAAACCTTCTGTACCAAGAGCAGGTTTGCATGAAGGATTGCACCTGCTTCACATTTCTGGGAGGCGGCATGTTGACTACGGCCTCAACCTTCTGTGGGTTAACCGAGATTCCATCTGGGGTGATGATGTGCCCGAGGAAATGGACACTGCTACACGCAAAGTGGCATTTCTCTCTGCTAATTCTCAATCCAAACTCCTTTAATCTCCGAAACGTCTTCCTTAGGTCAGATAGATGCTCCTCAAAGGTGGGGGACAACAGAATAAGGTCATCCAGATACGCCAAGAGTTTCACGTCTCCCAGTCCCGCACGTAGTCTGTCAATCAGGCGCTGGAACGTCGCTGGTGCATTACGAAGTCCAAACGCCATCTTGGTGAAGCGATACATCCCGAATGGCGTGACGAACGCCGTCTTATCCTGATCACTTTTGTGGACTTTGATCTGCCAGTAACCGGCTTTCATATCCATCGTGGTCATGTAGGCTGTCCGTTTAGCATCGTGTAGGAGATCGTCCATCCTCGGCAGGGGGTAGGCATCTGGTACGGTGACTGCGTTGAGTTGGCGATAGTCGACGCAGAACCTAAAACTGCCATCTCTCTTCGGCACCAGCACCACGGGGGCTGCCCACGGCGACTCGCATTCTTCCACCACTCCTTCCGAGATCATCTTACTCAGCTCTTGCCGGAGTATCTCTTTTCTTCCCGGAGAGAGTCGATAAGGGGCAACCGCAACCGGACGGCTGTCGCCGGTTGGTATATAGTGCTCGACTTTCTCGGTTGGCGGTCCACTAGCATGGAAGAGAACTTCGTTCTCGAGAATTACTTCCTCCAGTCGCTCCCGAGCCACCCGGTCGAGGGTGGTGCCTTCGTCCTCTCGAAGTCTGATATCTTCGAGCGAGATGGTAGCAAGATCTACTCGATCGGGGAACAAGGCCCTTGCGGCGCTCCCGTTATCAACCTTCAGCTTTCTTTCTATGACATATTGGGCGTCTCGAAACATGTACTCCAGATGAGGGGATCCGAGCTCGGGCGAGTAGATCATTGGGCTGACCCTCGGCTCCATCCTCATCGCGGCACAGATCCTCCTGGGTGTCAACTCGAAGCGGTTGTCCCGTCCGTCCAGAGTCACCATTCGCCTCGCTTTGCCTTCCGGACGTTGAGGACCATCGGGCGTATTGGGGATCGGACTCAGCACTGGTTCCATGGTCACCAGCGAGCATATCTTCTTTGGGGTGATTTCTGGCCCATATGCACGATCCTCAAGTTCTTCTTCCACTTCTCTTAGGTGTTTACCTTTAGGTAATTCTTTTGGTTCCGCAGGTTTAGCGAAGCGGTTCCAACTCTTCGCATCTGCGAAACGCCATTCTCCTCTGGCCAAGTTCAGTATTACTCCCGCCTTAATCAGGAAGTCGATGCCTAGCAGCGACTGATTCCGGGTAGCCCCTGGCAACACGAGGAACCGGACATTAATTGCTCTGCCATTGAGCGTGACTGTGGTATCCACTGTTTTTACATTCTGGGCCGTCTCACGCCCGTCCGCCAGCACCACCTTCGTCCA
Organism: Mystacides longicornis; assembly: GCA_963576905.1. Taxonomy (NCBI): domain Eukaryota; kingdom Metazoa; phylum Arthropoda; class Insecta; order Trichoptera; family Leptoceridae; genus Mystacides; species Mystacides longicornis. Next base: position 1,785,199 of record OY756433.1, on the reverse strand, counting down.
CTGCGTCTGGAACACATGGCCCTGGGCCTTTAAGATAGTTGCCAGCTCACTACTAGCAACACACATAGCGGCTCCGGTGTCGACCAGTGCGGTCCCCGTTACTCCGTTGATGGTTATCCACATGGCTGGTCGGTCTTCTGTTTCGGCTTGCGGTTGGGGAAGGAGTACGGAGCAGAACTTTGCCTGTTCTGGTACCTCAGGTCTACAGGTCGGGCACTTACTCCGTATTACCCCTGGGCGGTTGCAGCCGTAGCAAGCCAGAGTGTTTCGCTTATCCTGCGGAACATCCGTGGCAGTCTTCTTGCCCTTCCTGCACGCTTCTGTCACATGGCCCAGTACTCTGCAGTTGCCGCACCTCGGCTTTGGTTTGGACGTCTCCTTGGCGGTTCCGTCTTTCCTTGAGCGGTTCTCCACCAACACTTCCTCAATTTCTCGTGCTTTTCTTAAGAGGTCGGAAAACGTGGTCACTGAGCTCCTTGTAAGTCTCTCTCGGACACTCGAATCCAACATGCCATAGATCATGTCAATTTCTGTGTTTTCACTAAACTTCGTTGTCAGCTCTGCTAACAGGGCTCTCTTCCTGGTGATGAAGAGATCCGTAGAGACTCCTTCCCGCTGGTGTTCCTTATGCAGCTCGGTGAAAACTCGATAAGCCTCTCGCCTCGGTGCATACGCCTCTCTAAGCTTCTCCATGGCTGCATCCCATGTGGTGATTGGACCTTTGATTCCCTGCCACCATAAGGAAGCGACACCTTGCAACAGTAGGGGCAGCTCTGCCAGCGCCCTACTATCATCCATCTGTTCACAATTTTTAAAAATTGTGGCGTTTCTAACAAACTCCTCCACCGCGTGCTGGTCTCTCGCTCCATCGTACCTTGCTGTACATGTAGAGAAGCTACCTACGCGCATAGCCATTATAAGCTTCTGCAAGTCGGCTGGCGATAAAGCCATCTTCTGTTGCGCTCTCGTCACTGGTGCCAATGCAACGTAGTAAAAATATCTTGAGGGGTAGCGTTTTTCACCACACGGCGCAACAAAATATTGAAAATGTTCACTACACTTAACTTTGAGTCTTAGAAAATACTGATAACGAACTTCAGTTAACGCACAGGGTCAATTAACACAATCGTATGATCCACATAATACAAATTCACAAGTTAGTAGTCCAAATCACTATTTATATTGTTCACAAATTCACTTCTAGTCTACATCGCCGCACGTCGGGCTGCCACTTTATAGCCTCGAAGGATAAGTGGGTTCGTTTTTACGTCAAAGACACAATTAGTTACAATAGTTTATTACACAATTTTCGGCAAATATAGACAGTGAATAACATTAATGTACCGCACACGAGGCGTACACAACTATTCCGCGAGTATAGGATAATGGTCCACTCATCCAGCGTACACAACTATCCCTCTTGTCACACGAGATGTCCTTCTAATACCAAAAGTGGTCCACTCACACAGCGTACACAGCTAAAGGTAGTTATTGGGAGCTCTCTCCGACGAATACCGGTTTGATCTGGGCCTGCATCGGTTTTTATACGCTTGCTGACCATCCCCCTCCCGTGGTCCTGTCGGGGTGGAGCCTAGGGGTAGTTCGCATCCCTGCGTGGCGTTTCGATCGCTCCCGTCACCGCTAGCATCCTTACGGGAACGGGAAGGTTGGTGTGCGAGCGAGAAAGTATTCGAGGGCCCTCGCGTCGCGCTACATTCGCAATTTTAATTTATTGCTAAGTAATTATTTGTCTGTTATTATTTGACAGTCACAATTATCTGTTAACTCCAAATGATTCTAACAGATGTCGATACCTTTCGACTGGGTTGAGTAAGTAATCAATAGATGGCGCTGCTTTCACGGTGGTAAAGTGACGTGACACGATACATTGCAATGCAATTATTCCAGATTAACATAATATGCTATAAAATATTTTGAAAAAGTTAGGGGTCTGTATGAAAACTAAATTATTTTTAAGTATCTATCTACCCGTGCGAAGCTGGGGCGGACCTCTAGTAATAATATAAAAGAAAGTCGGGTTAGTGCGAACACTTATAACTCGAGATCGGCAGATTCTTCCGGTATTTGATTTTTTTGGATTCTTCTCCGTTCCGGATAACAGAATAACTAGTAAAAAGTTGTAAAATGGAAAAGAAATAATATAAAATATGATATTAAAATTAGTATGAGTCATATTTCTTTCGACGCCAACGCCATCTATGAAAAATTCCATAACAACAAAATTAATGTTTACCTGACAACCATTGACAAAAAAAATATTGGTTGTCACATTTTTGATGAAGTTTTTTTCGAACTTTCAGAAATATTTTTTTTTCTTCAAACACATTATTTTCAACTTTGGTACTTAGGTATTATAAATATTTATAGATAAAACCAACTTTGCAGTAAGTATTAAAAAAGATTATATTTTTTATCCGAAATATTGAGTCCAATAAACTCTCCGCTGATGATGGTCGCGTAGTCGACCATAAATATAATATTTCCGATAAAAAATATAATCTAATGTAAAACTGCAAAGTTGATTTTATTTACAAATATTCAAGTATACCTATTCTGTTTTTTTTAACATTGAAACATATTTTAAACGCATTTATGTACAAATTACAAATTTGAATCAATATTCATAGTAAGGACTACTGGACAAGGTCTGTCGGGATAACTAGTATCGGATAAAATGAAAAACTTATACCTATTGAACACACCTTGTTTTTGTCCACTCCAATAGATATGACAAGACATTAAGTAGTTTTATAGAAGCGGTGCTACCAGCATAAGGAATAAAGATAAATGTAAGTAAGAAAGTGAGGGAAACAAACAAACTGTGCCCCCGTACAAGTTTTAAATAGTAAAAACTACACAGAATGTTCAGCAACAAACTTCCTCGCACAATGTTAATTTCACTTCAAAAGAAATGGATGTCTCAAGATAACCAACGCAAAAAATAAAAAAAAAATACAATATTTTTGTAAATAAATTTGTTGTCAATTACTTACAATGCCTCTCTGTGTAATGTATGTTTTGACATTTTTTTATGTAAAAAAATCTGCTTGACAGAAATCACATGGACAGGAAATTACGTTTCTCCCCTCTCTCCGGACAACTACTCCTCTATTTTATGTCCTGGTCGTTGAGGGTTTTGACCCATGGTTTCTGACGTTACTTATACACAATCTTCCATAGATCTATCACCAAACATAGCAATTACCAAACAAAATGTTCAAAAAAGTTTAATTTTTTTTTACCATTTCAATATCTAAAACATAATGTTAACATACCGGTTATTTCTTACTGTCTTTCACTCTCCTCACTCAGAAGTATAATATCGAGTATCTTTAGTCGATTTTCCAAAAATGGCAGATAGTTTCAAGACCAAGTACCTTGGAATGACCAGATTGGACGAAGCCATCTGTGGATTATTCTGCAAAACAGGTTGCGATCCATAGATGGCTAGAAGTCAGGCGCCATATTGGAAATCATAGACCAATTGATATTCAGCGCCAGGAATAGATGGCGCTATAACAACCATTGCCAGGTAGTAAAAATGTGTAATCTTGGGGAATATTCCGTGTATTATTATGTAAGAAACAGTTTTAATGATATGTAAACACTGAACATGTATAAATACGAGCGAACCTATTAGGTCGCTCTCTTTTCTGCCAGATCATCGCCGAATAAACACCAGAAGCCATCCTGCTTTGTTTCATTTTCACATCCAACCGGAGAGACACGTCCACAGATAACATATCCCATATCAACCAAGTTACTTACTGACAACTTAATCAACTGTCGCTCCTTAGGTGGAGCATGTGGTCGTCACAGAGTCTCACCAAGAGACGAATAGTCTCCTGGTCTAGATCCAGGGCGTCATTCCAATCGAAGCTGGCACCCCAAAAGTCTCCATAGTACCTACGCTCTCTGTTGAGTCTTCATCATCTACGTCTTGTGCCATTCGATGCGTAAAAAAGACTGCAGTAATTTTTGGACACGGGGGACTAGCGTAGGACATGTCCCAGCCTGCTAAGTCCACGGTTCGGGATCACCGTTGACACTGCAGGTTGCATCGTTCGTGACATGAAAATTCCATTTGCTACAAGTCGAGTCACTTTATCCCCAGAATTCGTCTAAGAAATTTGCTTTCAATGCTTATAAGCTTGTATTTGTATGTTTTATCAGTAGGTATACATTGACAACAAAATGAACCGAATCATATCTGTTGCAATTTTTAGGCCATGGTGTATTAAAATTACCAAAAATGTAAAATGGACGTTAGACAGTATAATAATACGTAGGTGTAATGTGAGGGGGAGGGCCCACACGAAGAGGAAAAGAAGAGAAAAAGAAAAGCAGAGCGAGAGCGCGGAGGAAGAAAGAGGAGAAAAAATTGACGTAATTTAATGAGGTTTTAATTTAATTTCCATTAGTTATTTCCGTTATTTTCATTTTCTTTCTTAACGATATTAGGACATAACTTTTGCTAATGTGGAACTTAACAGAATCTACCTAAGTAAAAGAATATAAACTTCTACAAAGAAATAATAATTGTTATTATTTTCTACCTAGGTACAAGGGGAGCCAAATTACCTAGCCCTGCTATACATACCTATGTATAAACAACTTTTCTCGGTATAAGAATTTACCTTTATCTATCTGTGTTTGTGCTCCTTTCATTCTGTATACAAAACATATAGCACGCACTTTTCTGGTTGTTCGATGTTCGGATTGCACGTCGTGTTTGTTTAACGGAGAATCAATTAACGCTTAGTGAATTAATAATTATGTAATATCGCTAATAGTGTTTAAAAATCGTCTTGCTTACCATAAGTTCGAATCCTCGGATATTTCCGAGACACTGTAACTAGTGATTATTCACAGTTTTTCTGCAATCCAATCCAAATCCAAACTCCTATAAGGTCCCACTTAGGGATCATAGAGATTAGGGAGGCAACAAGAGCTATATATTTCTGCAATAGACAGAGAAATATATGAATAAAGTTGATGTTTTTCTAATTTCCATCTAGAATTCAAGTTCGTGCATAGGTATCTTTTTTAATAATAAATTACGTTTTTATATTATTTACGTAAAGTAAATCAATATTTTCTTACGTTCGAAAAGAGTAGAATTTTTTAGGATTATTTTAAAAGCATTACAGTGGGTCTCTTGATAATTATTGTTTAAAGTAAAAGTTATACTTTTGATAATAATTTTGTAATAAATGTTTGTCAAAATGATGGATTCTAGAAGAAGAGTCATATATTATGTAGTGTCAGTTTTAGAAAGATACTTTTCAACTCAAATAATTCAAATCAAAGTCCCTGCATAATATGTTTTTGTTACCATTCCAACTTCTAATAAATTCTTCTTTTGATTAGGTACTGTGCATGGTTTCGATTTCTTGTTTCTTAGTATCAGTTATGAATATGTGATGTCTTTGATGGAATTTTAAATAAAATATCTAAATTTTGTAAAAGAAGGTCCGTATTCAGGACTGAAGTAGGACCTACAAAACTGAATCTAGAAGATCAGTTTTTTTATACCACATTATGAAACAAAAAACGTGGGAGAAATAATTTTATTATTGTTATACAATAAATGTGCTGTTAAAATAATTATAACTTTGCATTTATAATAATTGTTAATCAAATACTGTGTCCAGATTAATTATTTATATCGAAACTCCGTTAATCGAATAATAATTGTATATACGTGGTTCAACTGTAGCGAGGAGGTAAAGTAAAAACTCTTTTAGATAATTAAGCACTTTATTTTTATTTCTTCAAATATTTCCAAAATTCAAGTCATAACACCTTTAAATTTTAAAGTTTCAGCATACTAAGTAACCTGGCTGGGATCGTTTCACTTCTCGCAAACAACGAATTAACAAATTTCCCTTAACGCGGACTGAAACAAGAATACCTGTTCTTTTTATACGCGGATGATTTACGCTCTATTTTTAGCGTTTTTCACGTAAACTTGGCAAATTTACCCCAGTTTCCTTAATTAAGTATAATTTCAGAAGTTCAGGTAGAATAACACGATAATATTTTCCGAAGAGTTTCTCTAATATCTGTATCTCCACGGGTAAAATTTAATATTTTATTTCAGCGATTACATCATAGTTAAAGAGAGGGATGGTAATTTAGTATAGGCCTCAACCCTCTTGAATGTAACAAAGCTACTTGAGATTTTATAAACTTATTTTTTCTTGTAAATTTTATATATTTGTAAACACATAAGGATTTATGTTCCTACTGGTTTTAACAAATAGATGTATAATAGTAGTGTGAGCCGATTTCCTTTTCTCCCGATATTGTCAACGTAATAGTTATATTTTAGTGCTAAATGCTGTTTAAAATACGTATGCAAAATATTTTTCAATTTGAAAGATATCTTCTGTCTCCGAATTGAGCTCAAAGTTTCAAGAAATTGTTAAATTTATCCTATTTTGAAGCAGGTATAAAGAAAGTAAAAATATCTTTAACATTATATATTTTAGATTGTATGTCATAAAAATCATGGAACAATAAATAAATACAGATGAAAAATAATAAAAGAGAGTGCTAAAGGAAACTGATTCTAAATTAATGGAAAATTTGGAACAACGAAACCGATAGAGAGATCGATTACAGATTTCTTTTCAAAAAGCAAAATTTCATTTGATCTTTTACTTGTCGTCTGATGTGATGAAAAAAAGTGTAGGTTAATACCGGAAAACATGATTGAATAATAAGCTTGCAAGAGAAAAGACTAATAAATCAATTGGAATTAATCATTTTCTTATTACAAACGACGAGGAATCCCAATTGAATGAGTCGCCGGTAATCTAGAAAAAAACGAAAAGTATCATTTAGGTTTTTGTATATTATGTTGATGGTGCTTTATCAAATCATCATACAAATTCTGACCAAATTAGAAAATAACTGGAATAATGTAAAAAAATGATATGTTCCAGGTGATTACAACAGAAACTACTATTTTATCATTTCAAGATCTACGAAAACATCCATTATAGTTATTCCAAATTATCACAGTCATACCAAAAGCAACATTTTCTGATAATTAAGGCATCAAAGCTCCAGGAAAAATGTTCGATGATAGATTGCTAAACTAAGCTAATAGGATTCTGCGACTGTGTTTCTTTCAGAAAATCTGATGACCTTAACTTATCTTTATTGTTAATGTTTGTGCGCCGACTTAGTTCGCATTTTAAGATGGATCCCATTACCTATGGAAATTTAATTTTTTATCCATATATTATTTATTGGATGAACAAATCAGCTGTAATATTAACTGTTATTACTAAAAGAAATAGCTATTTCGCTCAAACTACACTAGTAAGAGAATAAGCCGCTCGCCGGATAGTGAAAGCTCGTATCACCCGATAACACGCATCTATGATCCATGAAGTACCGAAAGTAATATTTTGAAGCATCCTTTTACGAGAAATATCTTATAGACAGACAGCAAATTGTAATAGAAACACCAATCTACAAGTGTCCGACGAGGATCTTACGGCATTCATTACATACAATGGCGAAGATGAATAAATACAGTTTCATGAATTTTCCCTGTCATATCGAAGGAGTTTGACGATCTATGAAATTGTCAAAGAAGCCTCACCAACTTTATGCAGAAATTTATCAAGAGAAGATTATGTGAAAGCTTAGAAAGCAACAAGTAAACAAGATATCAAACTCAAATTATCAAAAACAATCACTGCAAAACAACATAATTTCATATACTTATTTACATAAAAAATGTAAAGGTTTTTTTTATTAATTTTGTGTAATTAAATAAATAGAAGCATGAAATTGAATTATCTGTAGTATAATAATAAAACTAAATATAAAAAAACAAGTGGTGCAGTCCCTGTATGAAGACTCCGAGTGTAGCGTGAAAACGCCAGGTGGTCCTACTGAAGCTTTTAGGATCACCATGGGAGTCAGACAGGGCTGCGTACTGGCTCCTTTTATATTCATAATAGTCATGGACTTCCTGTTGAGAAAGTCCATGCAAGGAGCAAGAGGTATACCGATAACACAGAGAGATGGTCTAATGGGCGAACTGTGCGATCTGGAGTACGCGGACGACCTAGCGTTGTTCAGTACGACAGGCAGGAGGAAAGGAATCAGGTGTAGGAAATGCCCTGCATGTTGGACAGCCATGCAAGGCACCCCGTACTCTCTTCGGCTTGTTGACCAGGGACCGAATGTAACCGCCGTTTCAGCCTGGGCCAACGTAACAGGGTCCACCGCTTGTAGGTGAGAGTCGAGTTGAAATGCAGTGGCTAAGAGACATTAAATGCTCTTATATTGCGCGTAACATTTCCTTGGACCCCTTTTTTTTCAATGATACCTAAACCTTTTTTTCCATTCAAAGACAAAATATCAATCCTAAAAAAACATTTATCTATTACTTATTTCAAAACAAGTTCCTGATTGAATAAAAATTTATTCTAGGAGTTTTTGATTCGTATTTTTTTTTTGTCCGAATAAAATAATATTATGGTTAAAAAAAAATCTTTTTACGCACAATTGGTTCGCATAAATGTGAATTTTTGCTTGCTGTTTGCATGATTTCGGTATAACAATTATTAGGTTCCGATTGATTTATTCTTTGCCAATGCAATTTGCGTCGTCACAAGCACCTATAATCTCGCCTCTAGCGCTGCAAGCCAAGCCACCTCTTCGGTTTCCCCGCATAATATGAGTCCTGGATGCTCCCCGTGAATCTTCTGATTTGGCACTCATCAACCAAATGCCCGACCGTCTGGACAGCCACACTCACAATCAAGGTCAGCTCATCCCTTTTCCCCCACCTCCAGATCAATATCCGTGAACCGTTCTTACCCTGTTTTGGTTTACCCAAACCTTTTGTGGAAGATCTGTTCCTGCATGGAACTTGGCATAAATCTGTGATAAGCTGTTTATTGATGATATTTTGATGTGGCTCATCTTTCTTACGTAAGCTTACTTTCTTTCTGAATTCAATTAGGATAGTATAATACATGACAACAGTCGCAGTCTCTAAATTTGGTTGCTCTCTTGTTCTCAATAATTTCCAAATATTATCTCTATACCTATTTTTTTTATTAAAATTAAAGATTTACAATATATATGTATATAAAATTCACATGACACAATACATAACGATTAAATCCAATAACACTCTGTCGATAGAGCAAAGCTCGTGTTCGACAGAGGAGCACAACCAACCACGACCATTAATAATTATTAAATATATCTACTTGTAAGTTGTATGTATACATGGGATTTTACGAAATTGTTGAACAATTGAACATGTCGATGATTCTCATGATTAGGAATTTCGGAAACTTAAACATTACCACCTAATGGCGAACGTTGTTAACGTAAAGTGATCACACTAGCAAACCTTTGAAATAACAGTAGAAGACGGTCGTAAGCCTGTAGTGGTTTGTTCCATTTAAAAATGGCACATCAGTAATGAATTGTAAGAGTCATTAGTTGTTACATATTCGTTTGTATACTTTAGTTCTCTTGCTCATTTTTTGGTACCTATATATTTTCTTCTATCTTTTCACTCCAGCACTTGGATAAATAAAACTCGAAATTTTATAAATTTGTTATGTGGAGAAGTTTGTTCGAAAAGCGCCAACCAGGAAAAAGATGGGAAGAACGAAAAAACTCGATATAAAATTCAATTATTTCGAGGATTCTGCGTGGGCCTGCGGTGTTATTTCGCGCTTTCGCGTTGTTTATAAAATATTTCGAAACTTTTTGGATAATATTGTGAGTGTGTTCTGAAGTTATCAGTTATTGTTTGAATAAAAAATTATTATTTTATTACAAGTAGTAGGTACTACTGTCAAAACTTAAAGTTGTCCTGTAAGAAAGGACATCCATCTCTGAAAAAACTATTCTAGATCGTGTTTTTTGACAGGTTGAAATGAAAAAAAAACTTTTAACCTTATATATTCAAAACAAAAAGTAGAACATACAAAGTTTTTCTTTTTTTTAATTATTTTAAAATGTTCTGCAACGTTACTCACGATAACAAATTTGATCATCATCTTTTTTTATTCACTTTTGCGTTTTTATTCATATAAAAATTCGTTAAAATGTTTGAATGATAAAAAAATATTTCTGAAATCTTGAAAGAAATTCCCTAAAAAATCTTCTTACCAATGTTTTGAAACACAATGGTTGTCATCATATTCTGTGAACAATAATTCTATAACAAACAAGAAAAAATTTTGTTCAATCGATCTCGAGTTCCTGCGACGCCAACGCCATCTATGAAAAATTCTCTAGCAACCAAATTATTTTTTACCTGATAATCATTGCCGTTAAAAATGTTGGTACCTACGCAGATTTTTTATGGATTTTTTTCGAGCTTTCGGAACTATTTTTTTTAACATTCAAACATATTCTGAACGTATTTTTGTATAAATAAAAAAATAGAAATCAATATTCACAGTAAGAACTACAGGACAAAGTCTGTCGGGAAAGCTAGTTAAATTTAAAACATAGACCTCATCTCGTCATTCGCTTCTTCCATTCTTCGCAATATGACGCGCTATGAAGGATTACAACTGACCCATACTCCACATTGTCCCCATTGTGAGTTACCCCTACGTACTAAGAATTAGGCGCACAACTAGGTATGTACTACATAGGTAGGTACTCACTGTAATATTTTATTCTCTAGTTTGCAATAAACGCCGCGTCTATACAGGTAGCAAGGATGTACCAATATCTAAACAAACTTAAAATATAAATTTTGTTTCTCTGATGTTTGAACATCTACTGAACTTTATAAGGAACTTTTAAAGACTGTTAATTTGAATCAATCGATTCTCCCTTTAAATGATGTAATTACCACTTATGTCGATCTTCCACCATGTCAATGAAGCCCTTCAAATTCCTGAATGTGGCACAAAAGTAAATCTTCGACGTTTTGGGCAGAAAGTGATTAGTGATAGACCATTTCAAAATAAAAATGAGAGGCTTGTATTAAAGTTCTATTACAAAATTTGGAAAAAAAACGGAGATAATTGAGAAGGTAGTCTCCGAAAATCGGTTCATGTTTGAATCATAAACTTTGTGTAGAACTATAATATAAGACTCTTTCATTTTTATTTTTTTCAAAAATAAATGCTGTCTATCGGTTTTTTCATATCTCAGCTTGTCCACATCTTTTTCTTTCGTCACGTTGCATGCAACATTGGTTATGCTTACCGCGCGTGCTTAGATGTGTATAGGCCATAATACTCACATCTTCTTCTTTACGTGCCCTCTCCTCCCAACGTTGGCGATCACTCCGGTGAACTTGTCCCTGTCTTGAACAGCTCCTTCACAGTTCGGATGCCGGACCACTCCCTTACATTGCGCAGCCAGGACATCTATCTGATTTGTCGAATCTTGGGGTCTTTTTTAAATCTTTTTATACCTTAAATATAATTTTAATTATTAATGTGGTGTAGCCTTTGAGAAGAAATAATGTGCTACTGCGCATGGTTCCAATAAGTACCGCGTGACTGCTGTTAAACTCGTACAAAATGTGACGTTGACGTTTGTCGGTAGCGGTTTGTGATTTTTTTATATTTAATAATTTTGCGTTAACACAGAGGAATTGTATGTTTTATTAGTAAGTTAAAGTAAGCACTTACCTATGGGTTTTGTTGTGTTGTCTTGTGGATGAAAGTAAAATTAATTATTAAATAGTATTGATAATTTATCTTGAGTCACGTGACTCTTGAATAAAGGACCCATTTTCGGTTCTGCGCATCCAATAACGTTCTTTAGTAATATTTGTACTCAGTGGGTGAAGCCCGGGCCCCTGTATCAGGCATAATATATTGGAACAAAAGAACATTGCAACAACAAAGGCTACACAACAAGAAGTTAGTCACAAACAAAGTAGAGGCATAACAGTAATTCATCTCCACAACAATGGGCCCTACGTACATTTGTGACATTTCTTCATAGCGCGGGCCTTCTTCGAATTCTTCAGCCTGACATTGTACATAACTCTTAGTGACTCACCTCACTCTTGCGTACAAACCTTGTGGGCTCTAGATGTATGTACGTAATTAAAAAAAATATGGAATTAGGGTGCGTTCACACCATAGGTTCGATCTCGTCTCGCTCCGTTCTCGGTCTGGTATAATATTAGTTAAATGGAAACCAATGTAAGTGATCACACTATCGGTTCCGATCAAGCTCCGGTCCATTCTCGCTCCCGTCACGAACCAGTCAGTGAACACTTTTTCGTTCCTGCTTCAGTGAGCTTTTAACCGTTGATGTGACGACTGTGTCAAATGTAATATTATTGTGAAATAATTCGTATTGAATTATTTCACAATAATATTGATTATTTCAGTTATCTATGTAATAACGATGTCTGTTTGGACTTTTGAAAAAAGTTAGTTATGCATAAACAATAATTCATTTTTTAAATGATATTAATAAGAAAAACATAAGAATAACACACTCCCTTTGTAACCCCACTTAGGGGCATAGGGAGGCAACAAGGGCCTTCCACTGCACTCGATCATGTGCAGTTTCAATGACCTCCTCCCACACCATGTCCAGATCCCTCAGCTTTGCTTCGAAGGAGCGAAACACAGTTTGAGAGGATCTTTCTCGCCTTCGGGAACCTGATGTCATTCGGCATCCTCAACACAATATGTCCTAACACATCATATTAACGGAATTTTATTACAGTTGCGAATGGTGCAAATTTAATAAATAATTATGTTTTATATTATATAATTCATACTCCTCCGTCCGCGCAATTTTCGTAAAATGGTCACAAAATTTTTCCTTCACGTATTAATTATACCTATAGATTATTCTTCATGAGGACTTAAAAAAATGTTTCGAAATAATGTTCCCCGTATGTTCAAAGTGAAATAATCAATCAATGATCAATGTTATTCATATACTAAAACATTTTATATACTCAATCAATACTCCCTTTTAAAACCGTCTTAGGAGTACAGGGAGTCAACAAGAGCTCTCCACTGCGTTTGATCCTGCAGAGCCACGACGACTCTATCCCACACCATGACCTAACCCCCCAATCCTGCTTCGTAGAAACAGAACACGGTATGAGAAAGTCTTTCTCCTGATGCTAGAAAATTCTTCGCACCCCTCTGCTAACTGCTATTCATGTCTATTAGGTACACAAGGTTTTTTTAGTGTCGAATGACACATCATAAATTATTTTCACAGTTCAAAATAACCAAGAATGCATAAAGATTATTTTACTTACCAAATTTTTTATGCTAACCGTACACCAACTTTTAATTATTGATTTGTTGATTTAGAACAATGGGGGTAAATTTTCGATCGAACCCACGACCTCCGCACGAAACAATACGAAAGTCAACGTCGTAACACTCGTTACAGCTAGGCTGCCAACCATTTCATAGCAGGTAACCTATGATTAGTTGAGTTCTAGTTCTTAATATTAATTTTGTATGTTGTGTTGAGTGAAGAATGATCTTAACTCTGTTTTTATTTACTGTTTTCTTACCTATTGTATGAACACATTATATTTTTGTTTTACTTTAAAATAATGATTTTTTTTAAATCTTTATTACAGTTTTTGAAAAGGTTTCCAATGTATTTTTGTTTCAATTGTTTCAGGTATGTACAAACTATTCTCACCAATTCATAAAAGCAACACTTCTGTGGACAATTCTTCGATGATATTGCGTACTAATACTGTAAAATATGTAAGTTTTTTTACGATATGAAAAAAATTACACTCTCACAATTTTGGAACAAAATAATGATCAAATTAATTTCAAACAAACTAAGTATACATCAATCAAATTTCCCTTTACACCCCACACAGGGACATAAGGAGGCAACAAGAGCTCACCATTGCGATATTTATAACCTCCTCCCACACAATTTTTTTAAACAGCTATAATATACAAACAGTGATGGTACAAAAAATAATTACATAAATAGTATGGATAACAAAAATACCAATTAAGTTTATACGTAGACATTAACAGCGAGTAGGTAAGAAATAAGACAAACAACTGAAAAGAAAAAAAAGACTTAAGTTACAATATGTGCAGGCTCGGCTGGGGAAAAGGCTTAGGATGAGGGATAGGAATAAAGGACATGGAAGGGACAAGGAAGAAGCATGAAGAAAAAGAAGTTATTACTTTGACGTCAGGTTGGTGTGTTCTTACATTTAGAGTGAAAACCGTTTGAGATTATAGTTATTCGAGTCAATATTATTAAAAATAAAAACGAATTAAAAATGAATTAAAATGTCCACGGTTAAATCCTCTGCTTCGAAGGAGCGGAACATGGCATGAGAGGCTCTTCCTCGTCTTCACTTTTAAAAACAGCGCTCTCCTCAGCCAACTATTATTCGGCATCCTTAACACGTGTCCCAACCAAGTTAAGTTCTCCTCTCTATACCTATTGGTTGAAGCGATGCGCCTCCGCTGTTTGTGCTAGTTTATAGCGTCCTTCGTGATGCGGTGGTACCATCTTATAACAAAAATTATCCCTAAATATAATAATCGGCAATAAAAATCGTTGCTCAGGACTTAATCAAAGTAGCCTTGTTTTCGAATTTTCGGTAGATAATAAATAAATTAACACTTTTTCATACAAAGGTGTCAGAATAGCCGGCGGAACTTATTACCTGAGGCAATTTTTTCCAGTCAACCGTTCCCGTCCAATCTGAGACAGGCCAACCCCGGGCAGATATTTCAAGTAAAAAAAAAAACTTTGTAAAACTCTGACCCGACCGGGAATCGAACCCGGGACCTCGTGATCTGAAGTCCACGCCTATACATCTAGTCTACCGAGGACGGTTAATATGACTCACTTGAAAATTATTTTCCTAAAGTTGTTCAAAACTTTCATATTATGATAACGATCTTGAAATTTGTGCTCAACTCGAAAAGGATTAAAATGATTTCCTTATACGTAAGTATTATTATAATGGTTGGATGTTTGGTATGTGGCGTGGCGGTATATCTTCAAACTTAGAAAACCTCTCGACAGAGCACTAATGGTAATAAAAGTGACTGCGGTGGAGTGCCAAGGTAGGCAATAGCATCGCTATAATTTTGCGTCAGGATAATTCGCAATAAGATTTCGCCTCAAAGGGGTAGACACGCGGGTTACTTAGAACTATAAACCCCCGGTAGGTACCTACTTGTGGGACATAATAAAAATTTTGCCCCGGCAGTTTGTTTCAGTGTATGTTTATCCCTACAAAATATAAGTTTTTTTTTTGTTTAACTTATCATGGCACAGTGTCCCATAAAATATACACATTTGTCTATTTTTCTGCGATTTCTGAGAATTTCTGGAAATTCCTATAACAGCTTTCTCTTTTCTTTTCTCTATAATACTCCTTTTTAACTCTTTTCTTCACTATAAATATTAAAAATATATACATTAGTGTCAATATAGCGGAACTTAATGCTTTTCTCATTCTTTTTTTACGTTCTCACGCAGCTTTGATGGACTCATCCCACACCATACCCAGATCCATCGGTTCTGCGTCGAAGGAGCGGAACACAATTTAAGAAAGAGGGTCTTTCTCGTTTTCAAGTTTTCATGGGAGGAAGAACACTCTCATCTCTTAGGTTTTCTTATACTTACAATTCATTTAACCTTCATCTAGAACATTTATTCAATAAGACAAACTTATTGAATAGACATAACTTGAAGATACTTAATGTTTTTTTTATCAAATATGAATCTGGACTCGCTTAAAAGGAACAAAAATACACTTTCGAAATCGTTCACATAAACAAAAGCTTGTATCGCAAGGTTGAAAATGGTTGGCACTGGGATTCGAACACACGATCTGCAATACGCTGTACGTACGAAAACCGTCAACTGATTCCACTAGTCTACCAATCACTTATTGATGAAAATGGTTTTATAATGAAACTATAAATCAAACACCGTTTTATGTTATTTTTTGTTTTTTTTTTCGAGCAATCTCCGTAATCAACATGACTTTTGAAACCAGGGATCGGTGTGTACAAGAATAGTACCCATTAAAATGCGGAAAAAACAAGAAATTAATAGATCGATTTTTTCTTTGAGTTAATGATAATGAAATACATAGGCTAAGGATGTATATGAAATAGAATAGTAAATGATGTACTTATATGAATTAGAAAGGTAAAATTGTCTATGAAATAGGTATGCTAAAGATGTATATGAAGAAGATAGGCTCAGTATGTTTATGAAGTAGATAAGCTAAGGATTTATATTATGAAGTAGATAGGCTTAAGATGTCTATGAAGTAGATAGGCTAAGTATGTCAAGTAGATAACGAAGTTTACTGAAAATGTCAAAATCAAAACAATCATAAAAATATAAAGATACAGTGAGTATAGCGGGCTTTAAATCTAGTGATGATTATTATATCACTGTATCTCGCTCTATCTCACGCGTAACGAGATATCTATTCGGGGAGAGAGATCTCTAAGTGTCGGGACATTACCTCTCCTACGGGACCACATCTTCAATTGTAAAAAATTATAATGTAGACGTTAAATAGTGAACATACTTTATTTAGTTTAGGACTAGAAGAACACGCATTTGCTGCCGATACTCGCAAGCACTGCGACTTTACTGAGCGTTTTGAACTTAGCGACATTTCTTTTTTTTAATCATTCGAAATTTTTCAAAAAGTCATTCTTTTAAAACAATGGGCCTTAAATTTTGATTTCCTAGAAAAGTGCTGTTGTCATATTATTACAGAGGTGAATAATGAACGTCACTTTCTACGTTGTGGTCTATGTTAACCAAACGGAACGGTTTCCTAAAAAGCGGTAGTCGCTAATGTAGGTAATTATTTTTGTTTACTTTTCTTCCGTATTATTATGCCCGTTTTACACTGGCATCAGCTTCCTAGGAAATCAGGGCTTAAGAAGAGTACTGTGGATTAAATATACTACCACCGCATCACGAACAACTGTATACGCTGGCACACCCAGCACAGGCTCATAACTTCCACCATTGTGAAGAGGAGATGGACATGGCTGGGATATATTGTTTAGGAAGAGAGCGCAGTTTTTCCTCCCATCAGGTTCTCGAAGACGAGAAAGACCCTCTCAAACCGTGTTGTGTTCCTTCGAGGCAAAGCTGATCTGGATATCAGCTATGGTGTGGGAGGGGTTTATCAGAACTAATTAATGACCAGCTTATTCATTTGATCGCTTTGTATTAGATATTTATTTTTTTCTAAAAAAAATCTATACCTACCTGCTTTTTCCTTATAAATGATCAAAGTGAAATATGTGTACTATTGTTTACCCCGTATTAGAGTCGAAGTTCGTAATTTACAAAATAGATCTACCAAAAAATCTGAAATCAACACTTGGGTAAACGTGACGTCATCTTGACGTTACAACCAGATGTCCCATAGTTACCAAAGTTACTAAAAGATCGTTTTTATATTTGAATTGTTATTTTCATCTCATTTCAACCCTAGGCCACATTCTCTTCATTATACGTTTGGATAATATAAGTACCTAAGTAATAGAGAACTTTATCAAGTTTGTTGTGAATGAATAGGGAATACGGGTTATGAGGAAGAAAATTGTGATTCTCTCATAAACTGTTTGAAAAAATATAATATAAAATATATTGTATGTACTGGAAGGTAGTATAAAGTTTTCAGTTGAGTAAAATCAGCAATGATTGTTCGCGCCACTTCCAAAGTTCCCGGACTTCCCGTTGCAGGAAGGTACCACGCACGTAAAAAAAAAAAGGTACGTCAGCGTGGGAAAGGTTTAGCGGGACGACGTCGTGTAAGACGCAAGCGGCCGAAGAGGAAATGACGTCCGACGCCGTAGAGTAGTCCACGCAAACGGGGAAATCTCAGGGCGGCCGGCGTCGAGAGGAAGGGGGTGGATAAGGGTGCGCGCCCCCGCGCGGTGGGGCGGTCGATGCGCGCGCGGCGGCGCCCGGGACGCACTCGCACAGCGCGCGCCCTACCGAGACGTCGTGCCTGCCGCTCTACTACCACTCACCCACACTCGCGTAACTCACTCACACAGACACGAGCTGTAAGTCACTTTTCCTCAAGTAAAACTGTCTTGTATCACATCACACCGCCCTCCCCTAGGCTCCCGCCATTCCCCGCCCCAACGCTCCGCACCCCGGATGCTCCCCCCTTGGGTTGTGCTGTGAAGTGTGTGCTCGCTCCTTTACATGTCACAGTGTTAGAATCAGTGTCGGACCGAGCGGTGCCCGCGAAGAATGCAAACCGGTGCTATTGTGAGATTCGGTGGAGGCTTGTTTTTCCCCATGGACTCTGTCGCTGCGGAGAAAAAGAAAGTTAGTATTGCCCGAGGAAGAATATAACTCGGCACATTTTCATAACCGTTTGCATTTTACCAACAAACTTTTTTTTTACCTTCGCTTTTTTTTTCTTCGAAAACTTTTTTTGTAAAAATTTTTTTTTGCCTTAATTCCACTCGAATCATTCCGCATTTGCAAATCAGCAAAGTTTTTTTTTTAATTTATTTAATTTCTTTTTTTTGTGCCGTAATTCGCTGTTTACTCCGGGTTTGTGTCGGGATCAAACAAAATAAAATTAACATCGCCGGATACTAATAATTGTGTTCAAAGTGTTTTAACTTTTTTTTTTTCAGCCGGGAAAATTTGTTTTTAATTGTGTGACCGTTTGAGAAAAATAAAATCATTACTTAAGAGTTTCTACATCTTAAAAAAAAAAAATTTAAATCAAAATGAAAAAAAGTGAAGTTTATTTGAATCGTTATAATTTGATATTTCAAAGGATTGCTCATGTGAAGTGACAGATAACTTTAAAAAATATCTGTCAAAAAATTTGGTATGTTTTTAGTGACTTAGAGTCGGTAGAAATCAGTGTAGATAAATTCAAAAGTAAACTTTTTAAATCACACTTACCGTCGGCATTTTCATATATGATTATAAAATAACTTTTGCGTTCATATTTAAACGAATTGCAATATTTCTCGTCACATGAACTCAGACTTTATTTAAATTGTTATATTATATTCATTAAAAAACATATTATTAAAAAAGAAATAATCGAATTATTGAAATAAATAAAACATTTGGATAATGTTGTTTACATGCTAAATTTAAATTTATTTGTAAACTATTTTTATAGAGAAATGTAGCTCAATAATTACAAAGATTTTGAACTTCAATTTATAATTATTGACGGAATAGACTGTAAATATTCATATTATCCTTGTGCCTATTAATTTGAAAATAAATTTAATTTAACAAAATAAAATTTCAACTGAAATCGTTTATAAATGTAATCGGAAATACAGATAAAAATATTTAAGTAAATTTTTAAATCGAACGATATATAAACAAAGTTGCATGTCATAGTAGAATTTAGCAGTAGGTTCCTAGAACACAGAAATTTAATTCGCCAACTAAAAAAAATACAGTTTTACTGATTTAATAAAATATCCAAACGGCCACACAATTATTTATGAAAAAATAAAATCAAAATCATGCAAAAAAAAAACTTACGATTTTTATTCGTTAAAAGAATTAACTTTATTTGATCGTTCATACGCTAATTTCCCGTTAGACTTTGATGTACGCTATTTTAAAAAACGGTTGCATGCTGGTAATTTAACGAAATCGTCGATTATTACAGAACTCGTTGTCCGACCATTAGATCCAGGATAATTTGATTTATTACAATAATTTCAAATTGCCCTCCAAACAAACAAACGTGATTGTTACTCATTCGTTCGATATATTATGCATGACCACATGATCGGCCACTCATTACCTTAAACATTTATTTTGTTTGTTCAAACAAGAGTTTTTTTTTTTTTAATCCTCAACGGCGTTTTATTTTTTTTTATTTTGTGTTTAAAATTGTTTTTCGTAAAAATTCTCAAAACAAAAATGTGAAAATGTGCTTTTATTCTTCCATAAAAAAAATAAGTTTGCATGCCTCTCACTGCATCTATCATTTCGAAATATTTATATTCTTTTTTTTTATGTCGCATTAAAAAAAAAACAAATTCGTCGTTCACAAAATTGTTTTTATATTTTCAAATTATTGTTCTAAATGTGGTGTTTTTCATTTAATTTTTCGTTTCAAAATATTGTGCCTATTTCAATGTTTTATTTCAAATTAATTGTGTGTTGTTGTATAAATTTATATTTTTTTTTATTTTAACACTATATTTAAACGCTTCATTAAATAATTCATTCTTATTGTTAATTATCTCGTTCCTTCAAAGTGCTGAAAATTGCTTGAAAATTTTGAAATTCGTCGATTCAAAAGTGTTTGTTGCGTTGAAAAGACTTTAATATAAAACAGAAAGTGCGATCGAACCGAGAAACCATCAACGGAATATACATATAAATAACGACCCCGAATTTTGACACGATTTTAAGCACAACCATGAATGTGACAAAAGTACGTATTAAAAATCATTTTATTATGTATTGTTTGTTTTAAATAATGTTTAGCTGATATGTTTGTTTGAAATAGATATATTTAGAAGCTTCTATATTTTCACGTTTATAACAACTACGATAATACTGTTTTCTAAGATCTAAGATATGCCGTATAATTTATAAGGAATTACCTACTATTATAACTATTGTTTTTTGACGTATTCATGTATATTGATTTCAAAACCGGGGTTTGAACCAAAAATATACACATTATCTCTTTTAACCACCTAGTGATCTATAAAATAATTCATTTACTCTGCGCTTTATGCTACCTGCTATATTTCGTTTTATGATAAAACTAATAATTACTGATTCACTGTTTCGCATAGAAAATAAATTTTGAACCTTTGTTATAATGACTTTATCTATATATTTTTAAATTTGGGGATGTTAAATAATTTGTATTAAATGCGTTTCATGTTTATAGTTTTTAACTGGGAAAACAAAAAATTGAAAATTAAACATAAATTTACCTTGGTCTTGTGCGAAATTTTCATATATTACCTACTATCGAATTTTGTGGTTGGATGTTAGAAATTGCTACGGCTATAATCCCGCCATTGCCACTTGTCTATACACTATTTTTTGTACACTATTTTTAATATGCATAAAGTATAAAATAAATAAATAAATTTTACTTGATAAACGTTGGTTTCCTATAAAAAAATATACCTTTATCTTCTTAGTAAGGAGTTAAATCATATAATTCGAGCTAAATTCGTAACACTCTAATTGAAATTTCCTCGACCATTTTAAAAATTAATCAAACGTCTATCTATTGTACAAACAGCGAGATTTCGAAGGATTCAACCGTGAATGCGTGTATCCACGAAGTAAGGAATGTAAAATTTAAAATAGATATATTACATCAAATTAATAAATAAAAATATTATATGATCAAGTGTGATCAACTAGTCAGTTCTCATAAAATATATAGATAAAAACCATCGATGTTTGTTGCTTGTGTGCAAATACTTGTTTTTAAAAATGAGATTTTGTGACGATAAACAAGTATGCTTAATGAAATATACCACTGGCTCCTTTTTGGCAAGTTTATGTGGCCCTATGCCGATTCTTTGGATTATTCTATTCTGTCGTAATCAGAGTTTTTTTTTGAGAAAGACGAAAGCGATCAAGCTCATACATTTTATCGTTAAAGTCGTTTTGATCTGAATATTCCATTTTCAACCGAAAAAGATTATAACAACTCTACACTCTACAAAAAAAAAATATAGGTATGGCATTTTGCATACATCTTTCGCAGTCTTAATAAGATGGTTCATCTATTTACTACGTACGTTAAAGATAAAGGCTCTATTATTGTATGTCGGTGTAGGTACCAAGGCTTTGAGCAGAGGCTCCAATCCACCCCGAGAAATATGATACACGCACACACGCGCGTCGTGAGGGTACATTAGTACACACAATTCGGTCGTTTATTTGAATAATTAATTAACTAATTTCACCAACCAATCTCAAGTGTAACGTTAGGAAATAGCGCACGATGTAAGTCCTAGTACGAGTCGTGTGTCGTCAAGTAATACGATTAGTAAAATTAACAAATGTTTTTGTGAAATCGCACACATAAAAGCAATAATAATACACAGTTTAATTTAAGTGCTACACAATGCTTATACCCTATTATTTAGTAAACAAAAACAAAATAGTGTTATAGAAGTTGCATATTTTCAGAAGTTACTTGCAGGCATGTTATAGAAGTTGCCGAAATCAGTTAAGAAACTCATTAGTAGGTATTTATTAAATAATGTTTATCGCTCAAATTCATTGAGAGAAAAAATGTCAACGTGATAGTAGTCAAATTATTTTTTCAGTACTTCCAAGCACCAAAGCTTTGTTTTATTTGAAAACTGATTGACATTTTTAAGCGAAATTGTGTTGAATCGAAATAAATTATCATTCTTAGCTAACTCGTTACCATACGAATGAACATTTTCTACATGTTTTTAACTGTTATGATGGGTTAGAAAGTAGTGTAATTTTATTGAAAAAGGGGTGTTTTCTAAATGGAAAGTTTATCTAGGTATTCCCTTAGTGAAAGTGTTTAAGATTTATCGATTGAGAAATCAAGATCGAGTGATTTTTCAATCTCGCATTGGCATAAAGAGATTACTTTTTTTTAAATAAATATTATGTATAAATTCAAATTATAAGTCTTTAAAAAATATCTAATAGATTTCGATATGAGTGAAATTGGAGTTAATCTAAAATAACAATATAGTATAATAATTTCTCGAAACGACATCCAAATAATTTTATTAAAAAGTTAACCATTTCCAACCTCTTAACCCCGGGTTCACTCTCAGGAGGTTTCCATTTAAGATCCCATTCTGAAACTTGAAAATCTTTTACGAGCGAAATGTATTCACCCACCTCTCCTTTCTCAAATAATAATATTATAATTTTGTTTTGTAATTTGGTTAACTTTGGAAAATGTCGATTTAAATACAAACAGAATTCGAGCTTAGTTGTCGCTATGTTTTTGTACGTTTTCGTTTATAATATTATTATCGAAATAATAATTTTAATTAATAATCTCCAATTTAAAAAGTTTTTAACGTAACAAAATTATATTATAGTAGGTATACGAAAAATTTAAAATAATCAATTACTTATTACGAATACATTTAATTGGATTGTTCTGTTTCTTGGATTTAAAAAAATCAGAGTGTTTTAGGCGGACAACATACAGGAGACTGATGTTCAAATCTTGCCTTTGATAATACTATTAGGTACAATACTACTTTAGGATAACGAAAAAAAGAGAAATACGTAGGTTAAAAATTATCACTATAATCAACCATCGGTTTGCATATAGGTTACGCTTTATACTGAGTTTAGAAAAAAAAACCCTTAAACTCATACTTCATGATAATGTATTTAACTATGAAAATATGTAGATTTTTTAAAAAAGTAAACATTAAATATTGTTTTGTATCTTGACTTGTTACAATGTAAAAAATGCCTTTTAAAACACAGAGTTTTTTTAAAGAAAAGGCATACAATTTAAAGAATTAAATTTTCCGCTTGTTAAATTGCTTCTTACCAGATTATAATAAGTTGAAGAAAAGTTATAAGCTCAAAGTTAAAATAGGAATATTTTTATATCCCCCTTTTGGAATAATCCAGCTTTTACCAACGAATAAAGTTAAACAAACAAACTGAGTGATTTTGGTTTTGAGAAACAAATATATACTTAGTTGCGTTTTTTTTTATGAAATGGAATAAAAAATGTGTCAATATGCAAAATATTTTTTAAAAAGTATAGTTTCTTTAAACAAACTATTCTAAAATCAATGTAAAATTAGCCCAAAGCACTGATTGACTGATCGACTAACATCGCCTACCCAAAGCGAGCGATAACCGCGGGCCAAAAATACACACATCAATGTTGTTGTGCGTGAGTTCTGTTACAAATATGTCGCTTCGGTAGGTTGTCAACTTCGCATAAACGAGACTAACAACAAAAACCACCCTTGCAACGAGAGAATATTATTACAAAGTATACGATATAAAACTAACACACGGGTGACAGAAAAGTTTAGGTGCTAATTAGATACAGGACATTTGGATTAAGAATATTAATAATTTACTCAACATAATTGTGTAGACAACGCAATAGGTAGGTACCTACAGTGTGGATAAATTTTTGTGTGCTGTCAACACTAGTTGTTTGACAAGTGGGACTGTCTTAACTATAGGCGTGACAAAGATGGAAGTATGCACATCTATAGATAGAGAGAGGTGCATATTATATTTTGTTTTTGCGTCTCAGTTCCCACCCAAGCTCTTTCTTTCCCTTTTGCTGCTTCAACGCCGTGCAATAAATATATTTACGCATATCCGGTGTATTTCATTTGCAAACATAACCACAGGCATCATTATTAGGTACTCACCGAATTGAAATCAAAATTGCCTCATATGGTGACACAGATTTTTAAAGATTCGTAAACTAACTTTAAGGACAAGATCCTACGTTACGTTAGCATCAAATAGTGTATGAAAGTGTGTTCTATATAACTGATTTCTGAAACTGTTTTCTGTTTATTTTCTCCTTGTCTCTCCACTGTTATTGTTGGTAGAACGACAGGCATTTATTTACGCAGGCCCTATCCTGATTTATAGATCCATTTAGAATCCCTTTAATGGTTATATTATACATGATAATATTTCGTAGGTACTTCGGGACAAGCAACCCCTAATCCTTCCACTGTATCCTTCGACTACCACAATAAATAATTATTATGAAATTCAAATGGATCTTTGAATCCGTGGTCGGTAGTCTAGTTCCCAGAATACCCGAAACAATGAATCAAAAACAGCACAATTTCCATACAGTGTATTTATATTACCGTTTACGAAATTATAAGTTGAATTATTTTTTTGTATTGATATTGTGAAAGCTATAGCTCATATCGAGTTTTGGACTCCTTTAACTTTCGCCTCTAACTTTCTCTGTCCTCTAATGCAGCTCCAGTCTATCATCTGCAGAAGCTGTGCTGCGTTTCTCTTGACCTCTTCCTCCCAACGTAGCCTGGATCTGCCTACTCTTCCTTCCAGGATTCTTTTCGGTATTCGTGAAGAGGATATTCTCTGAACATGTCCTGTCCATCTAAGCCTGTCAAATTTAGACTAATCAGAAATCCTGGGAGCTTTGTAAATATTGTATAGCTCATCATGAAATCTTATTCTTCGGGATTATCCATCGTTCACGGGCCCCAAATTCTTACGAAGCACTCTTCTCTCCAATGTGTCCAGTATTTCCACAAATTTCACACCCATTACATGGGTAATGTATGTAAGTAAGTCACGACTGTTCCTATAATGGTTTTATAGAGGGTAATCTTTGTTTTCCTATAGACACTTTTAGTTTTCCTATTTTAGCGCCGACAGTAGAGAGAAGAACGCTTTGTTTCCTGTTGCAATCCTTCTCTTTACTTTCTATATTGTCCTTCTTCTCATTCCTTATGGTATACCCCAGATGGGGGAATCCGTCTACTGACTAAATGTTATATCTATCTTTTAACTGGATGCTGTTTCTGCATGAAGTATGCTTAAAACGCATTGCGGTCTATTTGATGACTATTAATAATTAGAAACTGCCAGATACTTACCTATGTTAAACTAAAAAATGCATAAAAACTTTTTAAAAGGCCTAACAAAGTTCTTTAGTTGACCAGAACAAAAAAAAACAACGTTGAAATTCATTCAGAGTTAAAACGAAACAATATAAAATAATTTGCGACTGTACTACAATTTTGGAAACGTTGTATTTGTAATTCTGCAGAGATGAGATGAATTTGTTAAATCTGCCATTAATCTCTTGTACAACAAATTATTTTTAGAGATTAGAGATTATAGAAAG
Organism: Mystacides longicornis; assembly: GCA_963576905.1. Taxonomy (NCBI): domain Eukaryota; kingdom Metazoa; phylum Arthropoda; class Insecta; order Trichoptera; family Leptoceridae; genus Mystacides; species Mystacides longicornis. The sequence goes on along the minus strand of OY756433.1, from coordinate 1,759,326 downwards.
AGACAACGCAATACGAATAATGATCGTCATAAATATATTAGGGGATATCTCTTAACCAATAATAATTATTATTGCTTATTCTATCTGTTTCGCTTTGTATAATAAGTCAGTATTATAATATCATCTTAAACTCGGTGTATAATTATGTAATACTAAAGAGAAACCCATACAACCTTCGAAATAGAGAACAGAACTATCGCACTATCTACATAATACGTTCATAAAATTCTCGGCATTTTTGATTATATAGTTAACAATCTTTTTTTTAAAGCACTTTATTGCGAAACTCTGCCTTGTACAATTTGAAGCAGAATGTCAATCGTAAGTAGAAAATTTTTGGGGAAAAATAGTATTCCATTTTTGAGAAATTGTAGATAATCATCTACACCATAGATAATCATACCACCTAGAAACTTCTGCTCGAAACTTCAAAATCATTGAACAAAATTGTCAGCGAATAGCGGACTGACGGTTGCTGAAAACCAGCTCTATTAGTTCGACTTAAAGGCCTTTTGAACCCTACTTTGCCCTTCTTACCCTGCTTCTGCTCCACGAAAGGCCATCTTTCATTATACTGATGCATCGTTTCTGTCCAAAATAATGTGTCTAATGGGTTGTTTTCCAAAGAATGCGACGTTTCAGAGAACGGCGTCAGTAGAACGTTGTTTATTTTGTTACCGTAGTTACAAAAAACATTGTCGTTATTTTATAAAACAGCCGCCGTCTTGTCAGTGTCAGATGATTCGTGAACGCTTTCATTGATAGCACTGAATTAAAAAAGCACAGCTACGAATTTATATAACATGTCTTCTCCCATACGATATTTATCCTCCTCTGATGCCTGGTCATCTTCCAAATAAATAATTAAAGTACATAGAATCAAGATCGTTCATTTTCACGTTCCGGCTGACGTATGTTATTGAAAAACGGAGAATAATACGGGCACGGAACTTTCCAAATGTCACCGTAAAGACCGCCGTCGTAAGCTTCCGTAATAAACGGTCACTGAAGACGGCCGCTCTCTAGGAACCTTTGCATTAGCGAGTATTTACGTACGTCAAGTCTTGAAAAAAAACTCGCAACCCATTCATTTAAAACTCAATCAGTCATATATTATTATTGGAATTGAAACTACTCACAATAATTTTTCATAATTAATAAAATGTTTAAAATATATTATTTCAATGATATTTTAAGAAATTTAAGTACCAATCTACGTAGAACATTTGGGAGTCATTATAAATTCATTTTTATAGGAAGAAGATCGGCTCGATGTAAAATTTACAGAAATTACACTGATTAAAAATGTATCTAAACATTTAGCGCGATTTAATTGAATTACGCGAAACCGGTTTCGCGAGGTGTGAATGATAAAATATTATGAATATTTAAATACCCTTAAGTATTTAATGGGTGTCTTTTAAATTTAAATATTAATTACCATTATTATTTTTCTCAGAATTTATTTAAATCATACCTCATATTGTTACTTAATGTACGAATAAAATTATCATATTGGGGTGTGTATATTTTCTTTTGAGGTATTCTTAATTATTTCCCATGGTGGAATTATTACCGCAATCAATGTTAATTATTGCTTACCCTGTTTTTAGGGGCTGCCTGAAAATTATGATAATTTTATAATAAGGTAAAAAAAAAACATTAAATAGGTAACTTTACATGAATAAAGGTATGAATCTTTTTAAAAAAATATTTGAAAAAATCTTGAATACCTACCAACTTTATTAAACTTGTTTTTTATGTTTTTCTCTGAGGCCCTGTCAAGAGGTGGCTTTGGAAAAATTCTTGTGGTCTGTTCGTTACTTTTCTTCTACACAATACTATCTTCAGTCTATTCAATGATTTTACTCAATCAGAATTCCAATGCTCTTTCAGTCCGTTCTCTTGAGAGCCTTATAGAAATCATTAGAAAATTTCGTTGGAAGCTATGAGTAAAAATTCATAACTTCATAAAAAATCTCCAAATTAATCTGTAATTCTTCTGTGTGTAATTGTGTTTGTATTTTAATATTAATTTGATTTTTCGATACAAAAAATCATTTATAAATTATAGCAAATTCTTAAACAATATTTAGAGAGTGGACCAACGAAGTAGAAAAAACTATCAGCCGGTTTAAATAGGTACCTACCTACATTAATTTCATTTAATGCCTTATATCGAAGTCGCGAATGGCATATTTTTGGCTCAGATTTAAAAAATATTGGACATGCTCTTCAAAAGTCTGAATCTTAATCCACGTTCCATCTTTTCACAATCTTTTTTGAGATTGCCAACGACCAAATTTTCGGTCCAAACCAAAATTTTCATAATCGGTTAATGCCAAAAAGTTTTAGACTGACAGTCAATGTTGCGATCACTCAACCAACTTTTTACAGCAAAACCAATAGGTACCTACCTGAATGTTACCCCTAAATTCTAACGTGAGTTTGACAAAAGTTTTGCATATTTAATCATACTAGCGGTCGACCAGTGCTCAAAATTCGACCATAACTAATTTAGATTATAAGTTTGAACATTAGACTGAGCAAGTGCTATTTTCTTTCCAAAACTATGACATGGATACGTCAAATTTTAAATGTTGATATTATGTGTAAAGTTTTTTTCTATTATTATTGAAGATTTTTTTATTTAGCGTATGGCCATTTCATCACAATTTATATATGATTCAATTAATAAGTAGGTATATTCAATTAATAAGTATATTTTTTTTTCTTCTTTTTTTTTCCGGCAATGCACCCGATCGAATAATAAGTATATTATTGAAGAAAAAAAACAATATCAATCTATTCTCAAATTGACGCAATATGTTTGAATATTCCGCTACTTTCAGCTCCACCTTCCATTTAAATTTACCGCCTTCAAAAAGCTTTCTCCGCCCATTATGAGGCGCTTTACATTTTATTTTATTTTTCTACGACGTTGATCTTCTTTATAAGTAGTGGAAGCGTGCGAGTATCAAAATACGTAACATTACAGTAGTGTGCGAAGTGTTTTTATTATAGATTTAATCCATTTTTATGCATGATTTTAAGAAAATATTAGCATTCGCCACCCCTTCTCTATAATATAGACTATAAGTGTGAAAAATTTCATTCACCTCCGTCCGCGCAATTTTCGTAAAAAGGGATATAAAGTTTTTGCCTCACGTATAGAAGATTTTGTGAAAGCACATACATCATAAATTTAATCCGAATCTTTAATTGCACTTAAGCAAATAAAGAAAAATAAGTACTTAATCATTTTTGCTTTTCGAATGTTTCTTTTAATTATTGGCAAACGATATGTATCGGACATTAAGAAATAACAAACAGTTTTTCAAAAGGCTGATACACTTGTATGTAATGATTCTAAATAAAATAAAATTTCATTAAATTACCCTTGAAATATTTCATAGAAGATCTTCCATTTAAATTATTGAGAATTGATAAAATTAACGATACGCATAAATTACACCCATTACCGATATTATTTTCCTTTATAACTATTAAGGGTAGATTTATTTGTGTGCTAGAATTTCGTCGAAGAGGCTCGAAGATTAAAAGAAAGCAGATGTATTATCAACTCGTTAATTATTGTTATTACCTCACAGCTGTTTGTTTTTAAAATTACTTTTTTTTTTAAGAAATCTGATAAAAAAATAATTTGAATTTTTAAGTAAGTATTAGCATAGTATTTTATTTTCTTGTGAAATTTGTTTGCGTATTACAACGGTTTAGTAAATTAATACTTACATGGGTTTTTCTTAGCTGGATCTTCAAATAATGTAAGTTCGAATCCAGCTTATATATGGCAAATTATTATGGTTTTTAAAACTGTTAATCTGCGTTATGAAGATGTTCATTAATATACCTACCATCGTTGGTCAAATTAGAGGGGATGAATGAATCATGAAAGTATTTTTTTAGTACCTACTACTTGAAAGTGTCAATATCTCGATACTTCTTCTTAGATAAGTACCTGAAAATACACTTTTCAGTGCTGTTATATTCAATTTAAATAAATACGCGTTAATAGTGGAGGTCGTGGGTTCGAATCCCGGTGCCGTCCATTTTCACTTTTACAACGCAAGCTTTGCAATTCTGTGAAAGTGTATTTGTGTTCACTTTCGGTTGGTGTCCAAACTCATTTCTTAAAAAAAAATTATATACTTAAATTTTTTTTTCGTTTATCGATTAACTAATTAAAGTGAAATTTTGTTACGCTTTATTGACAGCACTGTCGGTTTAAGGTCTGTCAGGTAATTATTTTGACGAACGATTACGATATGACGTTAGTATTTTTTTATATCTATCATTAGCCAAAGTTGAAACGTTTTAAGTATAGTAAAAAAAAAACCTACCCTTATTACCGATTTAAACGGGTATGTCGCAATTTGTACGAGGGCTAACAAGACCCCGGCCGTATTTCACAACCCCCTGCGTTAATTGTTTTCATGTTGAATCATCGTAAATATTTTTCAGATACGGTCTTATGGAACATTGCCATTTTCTTTATCAAACATAAATCGACACAATTTAAAATTTCAATACATTTTCGGAACATTCGGAAATTGTTTATACACGGCTGGCAGAACGAAGAAATTATACAGGGGCATTCCAACTAAGCGCAACAAACAGATATTATTTTTTTTCTGTATGTGTTTGAAGCTATATTTATAGACTATACCTATCAATTTACCATCACTTGAATTCAAAACCTATCTTCTTCATTTCAAGTCATTCTCAACCAAAGAAATAATGATCCTTTATTTTGACATTTTCGATCATTAAGAACACTTTGTATGGGAAAATGAAATTCAATTTTTCTAATAATATAATAATAATATAACACTTTTCTATACAAAGGTGTCAGTATAGGCGGCGGAACTTATTGCCTGAGACAATTTTTTCCGGTCAACCGGTCCCGTCCATTCTGAGACAGGCCAACCCCGGGTAGAAATTTCAAGCAGAAAAACTCTGACCCGACCGGGAATCGAACCCGGGACCTCGAATCTGAAGTCCACGCTAGTACAACCAGGCTACCGAGGTCGTTTTCTCACAGTTTGGTAGACTTTTTCCACGTTCTTTACTATTTTGATGATCTGTATTAATATTAGTTGAGATGTTCTATATATTGTAGGTAATGTTGCGGTCTTCACTGGTCCATAACCTGTTTCTTTATTTATTACTCATAGTATATGGAATATACGTGAGTCTTGTGATAGGATTTCAAAAAAAAAAAAATAGATTTCGCTGAAATTAATTTTCTCGACGTTTTCGAGGGTGTAGATTCCAAAAATCAAAAAAATATTTTTTTTAAATTTCCGCGTACCCGTACCCGTACGCGTCCGCCAAAAATGTGTGCGCACCCATAACTCATAGTAATTCATATCTGATTTGATTGAAATTTGGTAGAACGGTTAGCCCCTCGATGTAGATGAGTCAGTAAAATGTTGAGATCTGTACCTTGAGGAGAACCCTCTTAAAGTATCCAAAGAAAATTTCACTTGTTCTAGAAAAAGGGCTAAAAAAGAAAAAAAAATTCTTCGATTTTCATAAAATTTGGTATACGGGTTGGTCTTATGCTCCTACATAAGCACGTAAAATTTGAGGTCCGTAACTTCAGTGGGTATGGTATACCTACATAGATTACCCTGTATAAGTACCGTACCATATTACTGTATGAATATAAATATTTTTTTACAAATATTTCTATCGATGAATCACATTGAAATTTCCAAATAAAATTGTTATAGTTTTACTTGGTGATTTTCGCCGTCGATAGTGCGTAGTTTCAGATTTGTTTTAAACAAATTTATGTTTATTACGCTTTATTTTACAGACAGCTTGTACGTTTTGGTTTTACGACAATATACAAAAAAAAAACATGATGATAAATAGCTTTTTATATATAAATTTAAAAAAAAAACGAGTCGCAAAAATGGTAGAAAAAACCGTATTAATGCCTACCTCTGGTATATATTTCACGGCGCAAATAACGCCGCTACAAAATGTGAATTATTGCAATAATAAAAATATAAAAGATGGATATCTGTGGCGAGGTGCGCGAAAAAAAAAACAGAATTGTTCCTTTAGGTTTGTCGCAGAGCGTAAATAAATAATACATTTAAATAATCATGCTCGAAAATAAGATTTGTGTCCGGAACTAAACCTTAAATCGCACGTCCGTTGCGTGACCTCCCAGCACCAACGCTTGAAAATCATTTTAAGTGACAGTTTTTTTTTTCAGGAACATCGTACAGATTACTTTTTTTTTCAGCGTGATGAATTAATTATTTATCGCTTATGCTTTGTTTTTCTGGAAAAAAAAACCGAAACTCTACGAAGGCAGTATTGTCAGAGATAAGTACAAAGCACTATATGTTTGTCTCTTTCACTGCCGAGGGTAAAATAGTGTAAGCAGGAAAGAGACAGTGTAATCTTAACGTTAAGTGTAAATGAGCGAAGTTTGGATACCGCGGCACACAAACAGCCCACCGAAATTAAATGTATTAAATGGTTAAATTCAAAAACTTTTACAATAGCTGTATATTAATCCAATCCAATCCAAACTCCCTTTAGACCCCACTTAGGGGCATAGGGAGGCAACAAGAGCTCTCCATTGCGCTCGATCTTGCGCAACGTTAGTAACCATCTGTATATTAATACGCGAAGGAAAAACTTTGTGACTATTTTTACGGAAATTGCGCGGAGTCTATATAGAGCAGGAGTTGCGAATGCTAATATTTTTGTTAAATTATCCATAAAAAAATGATCAACTCAATAAAAATGACAATTTATGTAATAATTGGAAAGAAGTTCCTACATAGATACAATTATTGTTACTACGTTGTATGTTGCTACGAGAAAACAAGTCTAGATATCCATACTTCCCACCAGGTTAAGTAAAATTGATCCAACCAACAACGTTCCAAATATTTTTAAATGATTGTATTGTTTTCTTCACTACTCTATACCTATACATAGCCAACTATTATATTATGCAATCATTAAATGATTTTTTAAGATGAAAATAAAAAAAAATACATCAGTAGAAAACTGTTCCATTTTTATACAACCTTTTCTATGCCTGTCGTCCGATAGGTTTTTCTGCTGGTTATATTATTATTGTTATTATACTTAATTGATATGCAAAATTTAAATTTGTTTGAATAGGGATGGAGCCAGCTGTACTTATATATGTAGTAGGAAGCTGAATTATCGTAGTCGTAAATCGAAAGCCCCAAAACACGTATTAGAGGCATTGTTCGCGCTCAAGCCTAACCGGCCGGGGGGTGCGGGGTGTGTTTCGTTTAAAGCACGCTTCCTTTCATTTTTGTTTTTAAACAATGGCGACCTTTTGTTTTCAATGTGATAAATTAATAATATATTCTCTCTCTCTCGATTCTTGTTCTCAGTTTCTTTGTTTGTTTGTTTTTTGGTTTATTCCGAGACGACTTGTTTTGTTTTTCTTTTTTTTTATTATTATTTGTTTTAAATAAATGTTAATTTGGTATCTAATTAATTCTTTTATTTTTATAAAATTATGAAATAACATTCGCTAAGACTTATTTCGCACCAATTTTCCTTTTGTGATATTTTGTATATTATTTATCTTCGTCATCATTATCCCTCAGTATCGACATCATAATATAAATCCAATCTTATCACAGATCTTCATAAGTGTCTGTTGAATTGACGAGTACTGTTCCTAGACGCCATAAAGTTCATGGGTCCACCATTATTGATACATCTAACCTTGTTTATTTATTTATTACTTCGGCACAACAAACAGACAATACATATGTGTTGAAATATAATATAAGGTAGAGATTAGTGTTATTATTAAAATTTTTATGATTTTGTCTAAAAAACGTATTTTCAATTAGTAGGTATAGATTTCTTCTTCTAAAGTAGGTAAGTACCATCGATGATCGATTTCGTTTTACATCAGTGAGACCGCATTTTAAATACATCCCCAAATTCACCAGTCTTAAATCACCCTCATTGGACGTTACCTAATAGTATTGTGGAACGTTAAAATGACAGGAATACTTCAACTTAAAACTTGCCAAATATTTTGTTTCATCATTGCTTTTGCCATCAAGTTCGTTAGAGTTACTAGAAAAAAAAAATTGCCACTGTATGCTATTGCTTAGTAAGTGGGTAGATACGCCTATCCAGCAAATAACACTACAGCTGGATGGTATTTCAAAATGCCTGTACGGGACAAAAACAAATTATTAATAGAGCTAGCAGCCCTGTCTAGTTAAAACGGTTCCGAGCGAGTGGTCAGCCGTGGATATCCTGCTAATCTACTCCAGTTCTGGACGCCGGAATAAAGCTCTCCGCGGCCCGAAGGCTGTACCATGATGTAACACAGCATCACACAATCAGGATGTCTGACCACAATGTGACGCCGACAACAAACTACTAGCTAGGACATTCCGCAGTTATACTAATGGTTGTTGTTTCGAATTATTTCATTATTTTACGAATTCCCTTGTTTTGCGTGTTGCAATGGTGTTGTGGTTTTTGGTGGAACATAATATTATTATTATTTGCATGCACTGAAAGATAAGACACAAAGAAACAATTATTTGTTCCATCTCATTGACTATTTCGTTCTGAATGTTTCCTCAAATGAATAGTGCTCCGTTTTCTCAGATCTATAAATAAGAACATTAGTCTGCAATTATTAGTACTTCGTCTTCTTTCTTTCTTATCGCAAACCTAGTAAATTTTGGTCTGTACCAATAATGTCAACTCCTTTCCTCCACTTCATCCTGTCACTCGTCTGCATTTTTGGTTGTTGTTTGTTGATATTACGCTACTTTCTTAACCATCTCTACACTTACCTACTTAAATTTTCGTATGGCTTTGGTGTTATTACTCCCCCAGTCCAGGCTGCCTGAATTTCATTTTAAGCACCTCAGAGTCTTGAGTTCAGCGCTGCAAGCCAGGTCACTGCCTCGTGGATGTCACGGGGGTTTCCTTCGAACCTTGTTGTTCGGCACTCCGTCACCAAATGTTTTACTGTCTGCGCTGCTCCACACTCACAGTTGGGACTTTCTCGTTTCCCCCACCCCCAGAATGAGAAGTTGCAGCACCCGTGCTCCGCTCTCACCCTGTTCTCTTGCTCTCAGATCCTACGTGGGAGATCACTTCCTGTTACCATGGCTGTGGGGTCTGTCATTAATTGACGTCTTCCACAAATCATAATGTAATACATTCTATATTATATTATGATAATCAGATATCCCACGATCACCATTTCAGAATTCCAGTTGCCTGTCAGGCGACACGAGCTAGCCCATTACGGCAGTGGGCGTCGACAACAAGGCACATTTTGTCGACGAGTTTTGTTAGGCGTCTTTTTTATTTTCTTATTTTTATCTCATTACTAGTTTTCCCGACAGGCGTTTCACTGTACTCTTTACTATGAATATTGATTTCAAATTTGGAATTTATACAAAAATACGTTTAGAATAATATGTTTTAATGTTTTCTGAATGCTTGAAATAAATTATATATAAATAATCTGCGTAGGTACCAATGTTTTGAAACTCAATGGTTGTAAATAAAAATTGTGTTGTTATAGAATTTTACATAGATGGCGTTGGCGTCGCAGGAAATCCGTTCCAAAACTAACTTTAATATTACATTTTATAGTATTTCTTACGCATTATTTTAGTAATTCTGTTATCCAGGGAGAATCTGTTCAGCCGATTTCGAGTTATAAGTGTTCGCACTAACCAGACTTTCCTTTATATTACCTATAAATAAAGGTTCTTATTTTATATTTTTAAGATAGAATAATCGAGAAAGAAAAATCTCTTGTACCTATACATTTCGCGATTTTCCTAATGGTTATTATCAATATCAAAATACACGTACCGCGAATGAAATATGAAACGTCTGAATAAAATAAATCGTCACGGTGGTAACACGATATTCATTAATTCACTAAACTCCTACTAGGTAATATTCCAATTGACAAATTTATCCAATTAATTTGTTTGGTATACATACATACAATCTGACAGAGTTCCGCGCTGCTATAAAGGTATACCGGATATTTTGATTATAGTCTCGCGAATGTATGTAGGTACACGCAGTGATCGTTTTAAGTATCCCAATAACGGGTGACTGTTTTAAGATCATCATTTCTTCGCCAATAACAAATGAAATAAAAAAATCATTCCATTACTTCAGGTGCTGCTGATTTCTAATGCTTTTCTCAGGTCACAGTTCAAAGATTGGTTAACAGATACTTTCACCACTTTTTCTGCCCACTTCGTCCTATATCCATAGACAAAATACCGCATATTATCCCAGGTACACAATATCTTGCAGCTACTCTTGGCTAGGTCGTCTTTGGGAGTTTTTCCCCTCGTCATCCGCCCAGTCATGGTATGTAGGAGACTTTCACGCTTTTCGTTCATGATTTTGTGCATATTATGCCTTTTCCCTTCGATTCTTTGAATAACTCTTTTGATTGTTAACCTTTTTTCATAATAGGACCACACGCCAAAAGCTTCGTGTCTCCTTTTATCTTGTTCGGGTAGGCACCTTCTTCTTCTTCTTTAAGTGCCAGTCCTATCGGAGGTTGGCGACCATTTGCGAATAAGTCACACGGTCTTGGGCAAGTCTCACCAACTCTGCAGCCTCCGGCACACCAAACCACTGTCGTAGATTCTTAAGGAAAGAGGCTCTTTTACGGTCCATACCTCGCCTGCCCTCTATCTTTCCTTCCACAATCAGTTGTAGGAGAGCACATTTTCCATTGCGGATAATATGACCAAAGTACGCGGCTTTTCATCTTTTGACAGTGGTCAGCAGCTCTTTCTCTCATTATTCATCAGGGTAGGCACCAAGTCTCACAAATTTCTTGTCATGTCAAGTCCCTATATCTTCTATAGGGTCTGAAATTTTCTATTGTGTGTTTACTTGAAATTCTTACCCGAGTTTGACTTCTCTTAGATGGATAATCACTTCCACCATCAGCTATACTGACATCTTTTTTTTAAGAAGGTCAAGAAGCCTATGCTCCTTGTGTCACCGCTACCAGAATAGGTCTTGTGACCCCCTTCGATGTTACAACTCACTTTAAAGTAGCTCACTAGCTTTAAATGTTGCTCTCAATCTGTCTCAATGCGAGTAGTCGTGTTATAGATTTGTTGAACTAATTATTCGGCCAGTGAATGTATATAAATAATAGTTCCCAATAATGTATGACAAATAATAATAATAATAACAATATGCAAAGTAAGTTCCCGTAGTGTTAGGGAAGGTGGATGAAGGGAAAATGGAAGTGATTGAATTCGTGTGATGCCTGATGATGTTTTGAATAATCACCAAACTTATTATCATAATATGCATAAAACATAATAATAATATGCATTCACACTTACTAGTTTATTTAATAGAAACAAAGTAATGATTTTACTTTCATTGCATGTGAAAAATTATAAATTCTTCATTATTATATACATAGGTAATATATACTTTAGTAACCACGAATATTTATTTTAATTTTAAATTTGATTATTTTATTTTTCTTAAAATAAAAGGTTGATCTTCGAAATTTTCGGAAATGTGGGTACCTATACAAAATAATTGTTACTCTCGCCTTAAATTTTTAATGTTTGGGTAATGTACCTAGTCGAATGCCACGAATCCCCCCCAAACCAACCCAAAATGCGGGAGACCTAAGCCCTACTCAGGAGCATAGGGAGGCATCAAGAGCTCTCCATTGCGCTCGAAAGCGTCCGAGGCTCATTGTGCCTTTTCTGACCAGTTGAGTTTTAAGGACGTGAGGTGGTCAACCTCACGGTCCCGGTCTGATGTACCTAGTATTTTTTGTAAATTTTTGTATAATAAATGCGCTGATTTTTTTACTTTTATGGATAAAAATTGTCCTAGGTAGGTACATGAATAAATAAATACATAGAAGTAGAAATAAAAATAAGAATAAAAAAAATGTATGAAATACTTCTCCAAAAAACAGTACCTGCATCCTGCATATTCAAAATAATATGGAACCTATTAATGTCAGATCAGTTATCGACCGTACGACCAAACGAATGATAAATACTCAAATAATAGGCTAAAGAACGAACTTAATAAAAAATTCCTTAAAATGCATTTCATTCTTAGGTTTTTTTCCTTTTTTCTTATTCAAAATGTACTCATACGAAATGATGTCCTAAATTTGACAACCCCCAGACTTTACAGATGTCTAAACTATTCAATTCTGGCAAAACCTCGCATCCCAAACTTCTCACCCCCATCTCTCACACACATTATATTCCGACGTACAATGCTTTGAATTTGCATGATTTGTCATTGGCTGTATTATGTGTTGGAAGCGAACAATGATGCTTTATGTATCTCAATAGAGGCTGTCAGTTTTCGAGGGATGGTTCCGCTGAATGAGATGGGCGCCCAACAATACGCTGGGCTCTGGGATCCATCCATTATCACCGTAAAGGCCCGACGTTGTCTTCACTTTTCTAACACAAGTAGGACCGTTTGAAATGGACCCAAGAGTAAGATACCTAGCTAGAAACTTAAAAAAGGAATATCATTTAACGAAAATGAAATATGTTTAAAATTTCTTCCAAAGTATTTCATACTTCTTTCCAAAGAAAACAATTTCTAACTATCTGAAAATCTGAAGGTAAATAGCTGGTTTCTAAATTGGCCAATTCGCTGGCTGTGCAATTATGAACTAATCCTGAATAAACATACTTATTAATTTATAGATATTTTTCCACGTTTTCTATTTTTGTATTTTAGCTCGCGTTTCACATCATTGTCAAATGTTAGTAGTTGTTGCCATTGTCAGAATATGCCCTGTAAACATATTAAAAAACAGATATCGGTCGGAATTATAATATATAAGTAATTTATGTATCGTTATACAAATTCGAATTCAATATTGATAGCACAACTTGTGTCGTGAAAGATAGTTATAAATAATATGCTCCAATATTGAAGCATTGGAAGAAACTACATAGTGTCTTCTTTCCAAAAGTTTATAGATATATATACATATTCCTTCCTCTGGATATTCGAAATTTTAGAATATTTCATGAGATAGCAAACAGGCGGATTATACGTTTGCAAAGTTTCCCTCAACTCAACTATATATGGGTTTATCGGAGGCTATAAGATTGCAACCGGCTTTGGGGGTGGATATAAGGGATGATAACAATTAAACAGAGGATAAGGGTAGGGGAAGGTATTGAATACTCTCCTCACAATAGATCCTATTATAGCTCGGATATTATTCATTCTAAATTCCTAAACAATCGTACTGCTTGCTCCGCGGCCATCAACATTCCAGGCATAGTACTTTCCAACAATTATTATAACGGACGTTGTGCCCATGTCCGTATGTCAAAATATTATTATTATTGAAATCTTCTTCAAACGTAGGTCCCGCTATATTCATAACTGTCAATCTCTTAGCTCAGTAGAACAATCAAATATTTCTCATTATTAATTTTAGGTAAATGTTAATAATTAAGCTATCTACCTACTTGCAGAGTAGGTAAAGATACGTTATTTTTTATATATCTATTGAAATTAAGATGCTACCTGGATTTTTCAATGAGACATTGAAACCAACAAATTAACATAGATTTTGCATTAGCCTTTTGTTTGATATGTCTCCCTTATAATAAAACAGTATGTTATTATAAAACATTTTGTAGAATCGTCATAGAGCTTTTCGGTAAATATAAATGACTTACTTATCGTTAGGTAGGAGCATATATTATCTACTATTAATAAAAAAATATGAAGCATGGGCGAAACGTTTAGGGTTCTCCGTTTACTCAGGTTGGCTCTGAAAAGAGCCGTTGGTCGCCCGACGTTTCGATTGAATTCCACCAATCATCATCTGGGGATGGGAAGCGGCTGGGAAGCAGGTAGTGCGCGGGGTGAGGTTAGAGGTAGTGCACTAAATGTTGACTACCGCGGCGTGTGCATCACTGCATGGCAGGTGACGTCATTCGTGGTCTCTGCGTGCGGGGTTCGCGGCGAGACAAGCGCTGCGCCGAATTCGGGGATACGAATTAAGTTTGGTCAAATTAAACAATGGTGCGTTCCTCTGCCTACCTTCTTAAAAAGTGCATTGCTTAGATTAGATTAGTAATCTAAAAAAAAATCTTCGAGCGTACGTGATTAAATGTTTGTATTTTGCAAATTCAACACAAAAATATTTGGTAGTTTTGTGCATATTAAAGAAGCTAGTATACATATTTTCGAAAGGCCTATACATAAGAAAAGTATTAAATTTCATTGAACAGAAACCAGTTGGAAGGTAACTGCCAAAATATTATTATTATTTAGCTCATTACTTTTGTTTTCTGATAACTTATTATTTTAGTACTTAACAAAACCTATTCAAAATATTAGCATTCCCCTGTAAAAAAGTATTACCAGTCATTTTTTTTTAATTTATCAAAAATATTCTTCCATCTGTTTTTTAATTTTTTTTTTAATTTTTATTTTAAAAATATCTTTCTAACATCCCTAGGTAGGTAGGTACATTATATTTATACAAAACTTTCTCTATTAGTCCTGATAAGTAGATGGAACCCGTAAGTGGAAATAAGTTTTTTTGAGTATTATTTCTTCTAATCAACCAGTCGCGTTGTGTGAAACGCAGTATCGAATCTAATCAGAGTACTTATAATTCGTCGCACAAGAGCTTGCTTTACACCCTAGGAATTGGAAATACGGTTTTACGATCTAGCAATTTATGAAATCAAGAAGGGACTTCGATTGTGCCTTAAGGGTCCAATAGCTCTCAATCACTATGAAAATTATATTTTGAAAAGAAATTGTAGGTTGACTACCCATCAGTATCTATGAAATAATCAATTTACATATATCCAAAAATTCTATAAGTAAGTCTCTCATATAAATCTACTGAAATCAAAAATTTTGAAATCTATAATATAAAAGATAGACGGGTTAGTTCGAACACTTATAATTATTTTAGATCGGTTGAATAAATTCTTCTAATGTTTGATTTGTTGGAATATTTTTTCGCTCCAGATAGCAGAATAACTAATAAAAAAATGCAAATGCATAAGAAATTATATAAAATATAATATTACAGTTAGTATGGAACTGATTTCCTGTGGCGCCAACGCCATCTTTGAAAAAAATATAACAACAAAATTATTGTTTACCTGACAACCATTGACATTAAAAATATTAGTAGGTATCTACGCAGATTTTATTATAGAATTTTCTTCGAGCTTTCAGAAATATTTTTTTTTAACATTCAAACATATTTAGAGCGTATTTGTATATAAATTACAATGTTGAAAAAAATCAATATTTATAGTAAGAACTACAGGACGTTTAGTTTTAAATAAAGAGTTTGGTTTTGAAAATTCTTTCCGAGGTTTGTTTGTATAAAGCGCTTTGTATATTGTTGTGTTTGTGTGAGTCAAAAATTAAAATAATTTTCGACCCAACCTAATCCGCATACTATAAAATGTTGATGCGCCTATAAAACGTACATAGAATGGAGTGTTTATGTTTGCAAGTAATTTATAATATAATTATTATTCATAATAACAGCACATTATGCTCGTAGGTAGACGACGAAATAAAATTAAATAAGATTTATTAATTTTATCAGCGTGACAGTGGGACATGGGGCCGTATAACAAAGTTCTAACATAAAATAAATTATATTGTAGTTAAACCGTTTCGCACCGCCACTTCGCACTTCATAAAAAACTAGTTTTAATTTAAACGCCGTTAAAATACTATTTCACCAAATTATAACGATTATATTCAACTTTATAATCTTAACCCCTGGGATAATTTCTATATTTTATAATACGTTACCTTAATGCAGAACTATCCTAAGTATCTCAAGAGTAATTTTTGACAGGAGCAGTTTAAAGTTTGACATATGTCATAATAATTAAAATATTTTTAAAATTCAACCCAACTTTTGACATGCATTAGTACATTGTACATGTTAAAGCTCACATTTATTGAAACAATTGTTATCTTGATTTAACATTTTTTTTATTTTATATTTTCACTACATAGTGAACTTCTGCAGGAGATTAAAATTAATGCATTAACAATCACGGTGTCATCTATTTAGGATCAAAATGTTTATGAGGAATTGGTAAAAAAAAAATCAATGTGAGATGGGATATTTCTGCACATAATATATTGGTCTATGCTCGACATTTCCTCATACTCAACTCATTTTGACCAAAAAATGAACTTAGGATAGTTCTGCATTAATGTAACGAATAATGCATGTACTTCAAAAGTATCTTAATAGGTGGATAGTACCTACTGAAGAAATTTGATGAAGAAGAAGGCGAAATGGGTAAAACTTTGGTCCATTACATGTCGCACCGCATGCAATGTAATAAGGCACTGTAGAAATTTTAGATAAAGATTTCATCCGATACATTTTTTACCTATTCAATTTTAGATTTTTTAATATTCGAATTGTTGTCTGATACCAATCATTACCATTATTATTGAAATTTCAATGAAATATCACATTGAAAATTTTTTACCATTTTTTTTTCAATAAAATTTTAAAACGTGAGGAATGTATTCTAAATTGTTTTTAAAATCATAATCTAATAAAATCATAATAATTTTTAAAACATGAATATAATGTACAAGTACCAAAGTTCTGGTTCAAAACACACACAAAAAAAAACATATCATACCCTTACACTAACCTTTGTTATAGATCCCACCTTAAAAAATATTCAGATTAATCTATCCAGTCTGGGAAAAGTTTTAAAATCCCTTCGGGGGTAAACCACGGCTACGTTCAACTATATAGTTGCCAACTTATATAATCCTGGATTCGGGATATTTTAAAATAAGCAGCTCAACTCAAAAAACCAGATTTGTTTTAGTTTTATCATTTTTTATGTGAAACGCGTTATCTAAATTTCCATAATAAATGTCCAGAATAAACAATAAAAGATTTAAAGTTAATTAAAAAGGTGTATCTACGTTGTACCAGGCAGGCCATATACAGTACCTATGGTTCTTTGGGTATAATGGATAGATGTAGTATATATGTACTCGGATGTATATTTGGGTGGTGGGTAGATATTGTTATTTTACTTACCTAAATTTTAATTGATGTTTCAATACCTAAAGCTCGCTTAACAGGAAGGATAATGCGTAATTTAACACACGATCCTTAACATTACGTTTCTTACATTCATTATATCCTGTTACAGGACGCACCCAGCTTAACGATTATAACTCACTTCTGAAAAATAATATTCCAAAACTAATATTTCCCAAGGCGATAAAGATACTGTATTCCAATCAAAGTATTAACCTGTTTAGAAAAATCGATTGCTCAGTTAAGTAAATAGGTTCAGTAAATTATTCGTAACAATGATATTTACTTGTAATCAATCAATCAAATATTTTTATTAAGAAATAAAAGAACATTAAAAACACATATACGCAATAATAAATTTATACATATTTTTTATATATCGTCGTTGTTAAGGAAAAAGTCACTAACTACATTTTTTTCACAAAATGGTTTTTTTCACTATTTGTACATAGAATAAAAATCTCTATCAGGGAAAAAGTCGCTAACTACGCCTGATCGCTTAATAACGGCGTAAATCTACCATAAAACTCACTAACTGTAAAAATTATGAATTGTTTTGTATGAAAAAAATCATTATGTCAGTTAGTGATTTCTTCCATACTAAATGAGAGGCATGAAGTTGCAGTTAATGAAATATTTCGAAAAAAAATCGAAGTGAATGTCTCCCTTATGAGACAAAAAAGGAAAGAAAGCCGCGAAATTGCCTAAAAGGGTTAATTAAAATAATAAAACGGGTTAATAAATGTGTTCCGGGAAATAAACATTCTGAAGTAAAAAGTCAGAAAATCAAGGAGCACATTGAAAGTTTCCCAGTAATAGAGTCACATTATGCTCGAAAGTATAGTAAAAACTTGTATTTAGAAAAAAATGTATCAATATTATAAATGTATGACTGAAAAAAGATTTATGTTGGACATGCGTAAAGTATAACAATATTAAAAAAGACAAAAGTGAAGGAGCCATACAACTTTATTGTGATCATCTGCGTCGAAGAGATGAAGCTAATGAGGCAAAGGAAGCGGATAAAATTAGAGCTCAAAATGATAATAGATTCGTTTCTGTCACATGCGATATGCAAAGTATTCTACAGATACCGAATTCAGAAGCTAGTCCCACGTACTAGTCCAGAAAACTTTGCGTCTATAACATAACTATTTACGATGGTGGGATTTGAAATGCGCAATGTTTCCTTTGGAATGAATTACATTTTGAAATGGATCCAGTCGTTGCCCCAAGAGATAAACGAGCAGTCTCTATTTTCAGTTACATGCGCTGGACAAAATAGGAACCAGCATGTTGCAGCAGCTTTACTCTGGGCAGTCCAAAATTCCCATATGTAAATAATAGAACAAAAATTTATAGAACCCGGCCATGCGTACATGGAGTGTGATATTATGCACAGAAAAGAAAAATATTGATGTTTATAGCATGATTGGATGGGTTCAAAATTTGAATGCCTGAAAAATTCGTAGACAACTAAATAAAAATCCATACAAATACGATATTCAGATTTTTTCGACCTGCAAAATTTATCATAAAAAAATAATAAAAAATAGAAACATTGACGAAAACGATAAGAAAATTAACTGGCTTAAAATAAAATGCCTCAAGTATAAAAAACAATGCCCAAATCAGATTTCATTTAAATATAAACATAATGGCGATTACAAAAAAAAAATTATAACCGGCCGAGGAATGGAAGATCAAAACTTAATAAAAATGTGTGACAGAATGATACCCATTCATAGCAACAAAAAAAGATTTAATGAAGCTATGCTACACAGGAATTGTGCCTTTAGAATTCCATGGCTGGTACGCATCTCTGCCTGAAAATAAGGAATCTACAACTTTGTCAGTGACAGAGCCTGCTCGCGATTCCAGTGAATCCGAATAAAATAATATTGCTATAACTATTATAAAAATACAATTATGTCGTAATTGTGTTCAAAATACTTAATTTTTCGTTTTTTTTATTACTTTATGTAGGATTATTCATAATTACCTAGTAAACTTATAATCACTAAGTGTTGTTTTTATAATGTTCACACGTAAGGAAAAATTCACTAAGTGCGAAAAATCAAATTGTTCCTTCAACATATGATTTAAATTGTATATTTCTTAATAAAACACAAGAAGAATATTCTATGAAATGGAATTAAAGAAAACCATACAAGTATCTGGTGTTTTGGATTTTTAAAACGAAAAAATCGTTTTTCTCCGTTAAGTTAATTTTGTAGTTAATGACTTTCTCCTTAACAACGACGATATATTTTACCCCCAAAATTGAGCAGAGCTCGTGCTTTGGATGTTCGTGAATACAACCCTATAATAATAGGGTTGTATTTATTCATTCCATAAACAAGTTACATCAAACAAGAGAAAACACAATTGTAGTTTGGCATTTTAAAGTTTCAAACTGTTTACACGTAATTATTGCAAAAATACTTTTGAATGAAGAAAATCCTTATATTTTTCATTATTTAAACCATAGCAGTGTTATTAATAAAAACACCTTATTCCTGGTATAAACCATAGAATTACTAAATCTCTAAAACCGTGGTACAACGAGGATTTTATATGCGTACTCTATGGTTTATTGTGGTATACCTGGATTATTAATAACACTTTTCTTAGACCATGGTATAAACCATTGTAAAACGTTACACCTACCAAGATTATTAATAACACCGTAGGTTTTTAACCTCTCCCAACTTGTGTGATAGACTTTTAGCATTTCTTTTTCATCTGTGTATTAAATCGTGTGCCTAAAAACTATTCAGAAAAATAAAATTGTGGATTAGAAACAAATAATAATTACTCGATGGCACGCTTATGGTCTAGCGCAAATTCTTCCAATCAATCAATTATAGAATACCTTCCGAACATAATTTGTTGAATTTAAATATCTTTATTTTCTTGACAGAGACAGTGGTCAGCCTCTCTCTTTCTCTCTCCCAGTAATCATTGTCCGCGGGATTTCCTAATTAGGCACGTGATCTCTTCACAGACATCGTCCCGCGAAGAGATCAGGTAGGTGCCTAATGAGGAATTCACTTTCGAGTAAAAGTACGAATTGCGTTAATCGGATAAAAACGAAAATCGAAGTAGAAGTGTAATTACCACACAGAAGTTGGAAGGATTTAACCCGTGGTATATTATCCATAATATTTTGGAAGTTTAATGATATCTCCCAAAACACAGAGCTGTCAAAATTTTAGGTACGCCGACCACTTTCAGGAACTCGCATATTTTGAATTTTACACGAGGCGCCCTCGGCCTCACCGCACACGTCATGCCCACCCTGCCACGGCCCTGTTAGTACGTTGTTCAATTCATATTATGGTTATTATTCCTATTGTACATAGGTAAATAATTCTCGGATAGAAATCATCGCACTAATTGCTGTTCCTTTCACTCCTCAACACGCCAGACTGTTTTGATTCTACTATACTTACATAGAACAACAGTAAAGTTAAATGTAATGTGTTTTAACGTATGGAAATAATTAAGCTGAATACTATGTAACGAGTCCTTTATATGAAGTCTTTTAATACTTTTAAACGATGATTTAACAGATTATGTAAGTAAGGTTGGATGTTTTTTTAATTTCATTCATGAATACGGTAAAATTTACTTAAATAATATTTAATTAACACACGAGTAACCAGAGGTGAAAACTTTAAATTTCATACATTTACCTACCTATGTATAAGTATGCAAGTCAACAATGAAAAATTGCTTAACGAAATCAATATATTATAAGCGACCTTAAATAAATCTAGAAAAAAGTAATAAGCTAGACAGATACCTAAGCAATTAGATGATTTTTTTTTTACCAATTCAATAAAATCTAACATAGTTAATCAGCTTATAGGTACATAACTAGTTACCAGTTTTTTTCTTGATAAAATCAAAGCGAGATTAATGAATTACAAAATATTGTTAAAATCGTTACAACATTGCAAAAAATCCTATAAAATGTCAACGACACTAGAAAAAAACTCTTGATTTTTTTTTTTGAGAATGTAGAGTGTTACTTTTAAGCCAAATGAAATAGATTTACGAGAGATTTATTTAATAGAGACGTTAAAACAACAATCAATAAAAAAAATACTCCTCTTGTGACTCCACTAAGGCACATATGGAGACAATAAAATTTCTCATCAACAATATTACTCCAAACATACATACGTAATATAGTTTTTATTTAATTAAATTTCAAAATAGTAAGGTGTCACCAACATTTTAACAAAGTGTACGTGTGACTGAAACCTTGCGTCTTCTATAGAGTTTTGCTATAGACTCAAGGCATATTATATTTATCCTCACCCAACATTTGTATAGAGTAAATAATTTATTAATTATTTAAGTCTAGCGGTAGATAATATTTAAGCTATTCCAAGTTTAATGCGATCCACCTGTTTACGTATTAACAAGGGATTCTCTCCTACATAATTAACAGCATTGGATATACGAAATTGATAATATTACAATTTCGCTCGCCTAATTTATTATTTAGACCGTGTAGCGTATTGTTGGCGACCCCTGTCTCATCTTTTTAATCCGAAAAAGCAATTTAAAAATTTATGAGACATGAGTGTTTAAACCGACTTTTCAAGCTCGTGTTACCTCCCTATGCTCCTGAGTGGGGTGTATAAGGGAGAATTGATTGATTGAGTGTTTAAACCTAAAAATAATTAAGGGCCTACCTACCTTAAATTGGGCAAAGACTTTGTTGATCTTGAACAAATGAATCGTAATGGTCCCATCTTTAGTTCTATAGATTGTTAAGGGGATAGGCCATAACATCAGTCGCCCAGGTCTGTTCTTTGCCATCCTAGACCAGGTGATCGGGGACATGCGCTGCAGACACTTCCAAGAGCTGAAGTTTGGCAGTGACAGGAAAGAGTTGAGAAATAGAGGGATTGTATCCAGAATAAGAAAACGACGCGTTTAAAACGGTGGATACAGCGAATACCTTGGTCAAGTAGAGTGCATTTACGTTCTGGCCAAGAATCACTTTTGTAGTGGTAACACCTTGGACAAGTAGAGTGCATTTACGTTCTGGGCAAGAATCACTTTTGTAGTGGTTGCATAATAGTCTTTATAGGTAGGTACGTTACATGATATTATGATATGTATAATATAAAAATGGTTAGATGTGTGTGGGTTTGTGTCGCTATAACTCGAGAACGACTGAACTGATTTCATTGGTGTTTGTTTAAAAATATCCGCAAAAGCTCAGAATATGTTTAAACGGTGACAAAATATCGATAAATTGAGAAGAAAATAGAAAAAAAAAAAACAATTTGGCGTGAATTTCTTTTTAAAATAACGAATTTCATTGGGAATCATTTTTTATAATTTTGAATAGATTTGAGTAGGTACCTATGCACGAAATGCATCGACCTGACCTTATGTACAATTTGAAAATATAATAATAATAATTCTATACTTATTCCATTTTTTTTCTCTCATTTCCGAAGCGTAAATATTAGATATTATTTTATGTATCTCCAAGTGTAATGTAATTTCGTTTTCCCTCCATTTCTCTCCTCCGTATTATTTGTATTCCTTAATTTCTAAGTTTGCCTTTCAGATCAGAAAACTCTTACATTTTCCCCCTTTTTCTTCTTATTCTTTTGATAATAATAAAAATAATATTTTTATTATTTTCAAATGTCCGCCTCCGTTTTGTACCCGGGTAAAATTTTAATTATTATTTGTTCGAATATTCCCCTGCGTTATTTTTTTTATTTTTTTGGATAAACGTTTTAAAAACTTCCTCTAGATTACGGATAAAACGTATTGTTGTCGTATTTTCATTTTTTTTATAATTTTAGATATAAATTGACTCAGCTAATTCTTAAAACACCTTCTACAATTTCTAATACAGTCCATACATTGTGGATACTATTGACAGTCGTTCTAAAAATTTCAAGCTCACTTCCTGAACTGAACAAGGGAAAAAATGAAAAAATTAAAATTAAACTGAAATTAACAGTATAACACGTTTTCCAGGCGGATTGATTTGACCTTACAACAGGTTTGGTCAACAAGTCCTTGCTGATATTTTTATGGGGATATACCAATTAAAGATAATCTGATTATACCGCCAGAGCCTCGTTAGTTTTCTAACAGGAGGTACCACGTGCAGATGAGGCTGAAATTTTGGTGTTTTTTCACCATCACCCCTTTCTCCCATCCAACCATTATTTAACCAAGATTTAATAAACCTGTTCAGTGCTCATATTGCTATTTTAAATCTATAGTAGGTAAATATCTTTAAATTTCTAAGGATTGTTTTACGGCTGATATGCCATCATAATGTAATAGAAACAGGTTTTTGTAAAGAATATTCAATTAATTTTTCTTCGTGGCTGCAGCCGAAAATTCTATGATAAACTTGAAACGTTTATTAAATCATTATTTGAAAGGCCCACACACCCTTATTTATGAGGTTCTATTCGCTTTCATGCCCTTAACTTTGCACCCTTTTGTGATATAAGCTGCAGGTGCCGATTCACCACCACCCTTCTAACATAATCAGTCTACTGTCTGTCGTTGCCATTAAATCTTCAAATCGATTTTTCACCCTCATTTATTTCTAAAATACTGTTTTGTGAGTATTAAGATAAAAAAAACCGAGTAGGACTAGAAACTGCATCCCTAGTCGTCCCAAGTAGAGACGCCAATCACTGGACTAACTAAACTAACGTTAATTCATTCGTAAAAGCTTAGATAAAAGCTTGTAGAACACTTCTTCTTCTTTTCTTAAAGTGCCCAGTCAGGTGCCACCGAAGTTGGCTATCACTTGGACAATTGGCTATCAATGAGAACACGGCTAAGGCAAGAGATTTTGCGTAATTGTCAACAATTCTCTATCAATATTTGCCCTTTTCAGGAACTCCGGAATGCCGACAATATCCGTCCGAGGGATACGCACTTTAACAATGAATCCACATCTAAAAAGCTTATATTTCGTTCGTCAATCTCTGTAAAGAAGTACCGACACCACATGAAGGACTTTACCGCTTTGAATTAAACTTTTTAATCAACTAAATTTGTTTAAAAACTACTGATAGAAAACGCATGGTGCCAGAATATAAGTATTACTGAATACGCCATCCTGAATACGCCATCAATAATACGACTTCAATACTATTATGATAGAAGGTATTTGTTCTCTTCAAAGAAAATCCTACCTTTGTTTTTGAAATAAAATTTTCAAACGTTACCAAAAAACAGAGTCTTTTTTGTGAGCTTTTTATTAACTCCAAACAAATCGACACAATATGTCGCTGACGGGTAGGAATATTTGACGAAATCTGTCAATAGAAGAAAGAAAAACACAAAGACTATTCTAAGATTTAATATGCTTAAAAAATCATCTTTATATTATTTTGTATCATGTCTTTCACAAATAACAGTTTGAAAATTCGCTTAAATGTATCGTAATTTCGCTTGAATGTTTCGTAATTTCGCTTAAATATTTCGTAATTTCGCTAACCGATAAGATATTGAGTCTACAATATTATTATGACTCGAGTCATCGGATAACCGATTTCCAAAGTCTTAGCAGCAATATTTTTAAATCCTGGCTGTATTTTTATAGAGGAATTTTCTTTTTAAACGGAAATCTCTTTGCACTCTCTGGTACCTACTTCCAACACTGTTCTTTTTGTGCTTCGGCCTGTTCTCAAGCTAAACAGTGTGTTTTTCTAAGCTCTTCTTCGTAACTCGCTAACACTGAAATTTGTGATTACAATGATTTTTAATGCAGTTTATACATAATTTTTCGTGTACGACACTTGTTTTTACATAGATCTTTTCAATTTATTTAAGCTTTGATTCGCCTAGGACATTTAAAATCATTAATTAATAATTTGGCTACGATTTTTGCCACTTATTCTGGGTGTGTCATATTTAGATTTTGCTTTCTTTGCATAAAAATAGTTCCACGTATATCAATTTTATATCCGGTATTGCTGTACAAAATAAAAATGGTAGGTATATAAATGAGGATTTATACAATAAATATTCATAGAATTAATTCATTGTGATCGGAATTGAGTTTCACAAGTAACCCCTGGTTAAAAAATTACTCTCATCTGTGGTTACCACAACTAGATAACTTGCTGTAAGATATGATATTGCCCAAAAAATAAGGACTATAACATTGAATTTAATAAATATGAACGATTTGTAGGTATTGTATTAAAATTATAAGAACAATGTGGACGTACAATGAAAAGATTTGGAAAAGACGAAAGAATAACTACAAAAATGAAAAGGGAGCTACAAAGACTTGACTTCGTCCATAAGATTTCTCCATACTCTGCCAACCTTCCTCCTTCTCAGCAATTGAGGTTTCTCTCCCTCCGTCCTGCCATATCAGTTTGGTCATTCAAATGTCCCTCCTTCAAGCAGGTCTTCCACAGAAAATCTCTTTTAGAACAGACGGTGCGCTTCATCTTTGCATATGGCCTTTTGACAAAGGAATCAAAATAACCTTTGTTATGAAATCAACGAATACAATGGGGGTTATTCTGAACATCCGACCCTATCGAGTTGTCTGCGTCCCGATAGTGTCGCGTAGGATCCAACTTTTTGTACAGGCTCTTACTATTTACAAGTCACATTCGAATGAAACACCGGATAACCGGTTGCATTCGTCGCAACACTATCGGATGTCTACTCAACGCCCAATTCGCTGTCGCTTGCGATCCAACCAACTCTTTACTAGTGTTTAATCATCTTTTTTTAATTTAAGTGTAAAAAATGGCACAAAAATCTATTATTCGGTAAAAATTTGGAAGAAATTTAATGAAAATTGTTTAGAAAAGTTCTATCTAAGAGTATAGATATCATGTAAAAGATTGCCTACATTTTGCGGTAAAAAAAATAATTACTTAAAGTATAAGAAAAAATAATCATTGATAGAAATAACAAATTATTATAGTATTGTTAATTAAAATATGCGCGTTTTTTATGTAAAAAATATAGTGGAATATTTTAAATTAGTACCTATTACAAAATTAGGTATTATTTTTGTCCGTCAAGCTATTTTATCGTATCCGATGCAACTCGATCGGGTCGGATGTTCAGAATAACCCCCAATGTCACCCTCATACGTATAACTAAACAATACAAGCGATGTGATGAAAGATGTTTGTCTGCAAATAATATTATTTTAAAAATCAGTCAGTCAGTTAAGGTTTCGTCCTGTATATCCGTGTTCATCCTCACAAGCCTTCATACGATAGGGGACACCAATATCATTGCTTGTCTTCCAGTTCAGTGCGTTTTCTTTCAATTTCAAAATATACCTACATTGCGAGGCAGCAGTTTCGGCATATGAAGCGGGGGTGTATTGAAATCTCTAGGTGTTTCGTAGCCCGTAGCCCCTTCGTATAAATAATAGGTAGAGCGTTCGGGTCTTTTATTTAAGAGGAAAGGAAAATATTAAACTTACAATAAGGTATAACATTGGAATTTTCTTTCTGGTCTGTATAACATTTTATGTAATAAGAAAACCTCTTCGATTTGTTACAACCCTTAACGTTTCAGTATAAAACAAAGGGATGTAAAACTCATTCGTTTTTTTTTTTCAGTTTAAAAACCTTAATTAAGCGTATTATAATTGTGAAATACTATTACATTGGAGGGTATTTGAAATTTTAACAAACTTTTCGCATAGTATTATGAATGAGTTTCAGTTGAATTGTTTTTTATTACCTTGGTACATTGAATTTTTCAAATTATTCCTTGTAAACTTAAGATTGATAGCCCATAATAAAATAATAGTACGGGTGAATTTTTAATATTGATTAGTGAACTTCCATTTTCGTCAATTACCAATAGGTTTTTTGTCAAATTAAATTACATTATGTACCTAAGTTAATAAAATTAACAATATTAGGTAGGTAGATACTAACTTACTTGAGTTACTGTAAGTATCACTGAAGTTTTTACATTCGTATTTTTACATAATTTAAATTCCATTGAATATTGACTGCATAATCACTTCAGTATGTATATCCACTTTACAAACTTTTGGAACGCATAGGTTTAAAAAAGTGTATTCAAATCATATTTTTAGATAGAACAGTGTAAATATAATAATATTATTATAACGATTTGTCACTTCCAATTGAACGTGCGTATGTAATACCTAGGTACTGTTTATAATATTATGATGAAAAAGTGACACTAATGTATGTAGCATAAAAAGCAATTTCAATTGAAAATAAACAAAAATTCAAGGAGTAGTCGAAAAGTTATAACCCTTGAAACAAAATCTAAACAGATTTGCCCGCTCATCAAACGAGTGTGTGCATAGTTATTATTATTGCGGGAAAGGGTCAACCGAATAGTTTGGCACTTTGAATAATAATAATAATGATATAATTGTAATAGTTTGTGTAGGTACACGTGTCCGTTATTCGCAAAATAATAAGTTTCCGATAGGATTGAATGTTAATAATAACAACAGAACTTTATTGGATCATTCACTGTAATTTTCTAATTGAATAAATTTCAAACATCAATTGAAATCTAAGCTTTTCACAGAAATACTAATACTAATATATCCCATCACTGCCTTATATACCTACCTAAACATATTATCTTCACGTTTCGTGATTTTACATAATATATATTATGGCGTTATATTACATACATATTCATAGTCTATCTTACATATCATTGTAACTATCTATAGGTAAATTTGGTATCACCAATTCTTGAATTTCGTGTGTTCTAATGATAAATCCAGTCATGTACCTACCTAAATTGGGAGTGTTTCGAGCTTAGTAAGTACCTACCGAGCCTAGCTGTTTAAGGTACCTAACATATCTCTTTTCTAAAAGATGCTGGCTTCGATTACTGATTAGGGGCTTTACTTTGTATTCAGGTACAGCGCGACTCCGATCCAATTCCATTCTTACTAACGATGTCATTGTAACATTAAATTGGTATTTTCGTAGCTAGGCATAAAAATAGTTTCGGAGTCAAAATAATACCTAGTGTTCGACGAGTGCTCGAAATTCGACCATACCTTATTTAAATTATAAGTTTGATCATTATTAAGGTTCCATTGTCAAAGACTGAGCGAACGCTATTTCAAAATTTTCTTTAAAAATAATGCCATGGATACGTCAAATTTGAAATGTTGATATGTATTTTTTTTTCTATTATATACCTATGCGTCTGTGTCAATGTCAAATACATCGAAATGTGCATGTGCGAGTATCAAATACACAACATTACAATAGTGTTTGTAATCTTGTTTTTATATTATTTATTTATATTTATTTTATTTCCCATACCAATAACACGAGTACAATAATAAGTACAAGTAATCACAATCTATATATATTTATTTTGGGATTTATTATCTCACTATTCTTTATTCTTAAAATATTTCCACAGGCCCTTACGGGCACTCGGAATAGTCAAAAACATAAAAATATAGTAAAATGCAAACAATAATGAAATGAACCAAAGCAAAACAAGCATGTACATAGGGTCTCAGAACATAATCCATAGAAGTTAAATTAAAGTGTAAAAGAGAGAGATCAGATCATGCATGGTGTAAAGGGCCATATAGCATAATATAGCATTAGTCAAATTGATTTCCTAAGCTATTATTATACATAATTTAAAAATAGAAATATTAACTTTCGCCACTTCTTTTCTATAGGTATAAATAAACTATATGTAAGTAGTGTGCGAAATTTCATACTCTTCCGTCCGCGCAATTTTCGTAAAAATGATCGCAAAGTTTTTCCTTCACATATTTATGAAGAGATCCGCTTTTAAAATATCTACTTTATTTGAACATAATTATATAATTATGATTATCATTCGAGCTTCTAGACATAATATAATAAAAATCCTTCTTAAACAATAATTCATTCCCTACGTCGCATCAGTGACTGCTCCTAATACTAAAAGAACACAATATTGTACCTACATAAATACCTGTCGTAGGTGTAAGTCGCCAATTATATTTTAACTGTTACTTTTCACATGCGTTAGCTTAAAGAACACGTGCGTGCCCATAATACCTACAATATGTCAGACTATTCATTCATTAAAATCAAAGGATTTTATAACCGCTATAAAATCACAGGGCGGTATATCACTCGTATACAGAGTGTTACGTGGAAAACCTCACGTCAATCAATTTTGGAAGAAAAAAAATACTCTTGACACATTTTGTATTCTTGGTTACGCGAAGTAATCCGAAGGGTTTGTGAAGGACCAGGCGCTTTATTAGGAAAAAGGAGCGATAGGGAGGGTTTGCCTCTGACACTCACCTTGTATTCCTGGAGACGCCAAATCTGGATGATGCGGCAGTTCTTGTGCACAAATTACTGCACTCAAACACCACGTGGCTCACCGTCCGTCTTTCTGCTCCGTAGTCACATTCGGGAGAATTCTGCCAACCACATTTAAAAAGTGGACCATGTCATTCGAGGTCGGCCTCGTCTGCGTGCACCCATTCTTTCAGACTTATATATCCTTTTAGTCATTCACTCTACATAGTCCCCACATCTTCCATGACCCGTGCGTATCCTATTCAGTGCGGTCCACATTCTTCTTGGAAGGTCAAAACCTGGAGGTTTATCAGTGATGCTGGGAAAGGTAGGGAACAGCTGCCACTTCACTCCATTTCAATCTCCACGACTCTGTGATGTTGAAGCTGTTGTCTATGTTGAAACTATTTAAACAACTATTAAAATAGTATGTTTGCTCACACTGTATTTAAGACAAATTATGCTTGATAAATTTATAACAACACTGTTCTGATTTTTTTTTCATTGTTTGATTTTTTTATCTGATATTTTATTTCTGTCACACCAACCACCATACTCCCTGTACAGCAGTGAAACGTATACTTCGGGGGGTATAAATCTTTTAATCAATTTTATGCAAGTAATCAAGTCATTATCAATACATTAAGTAAGGCGTAAGCCCGAAATGAATTGCCTGTATAATAACGGTAGGTATAGGTTGACGTTCGTTTATGTCCCTGCATAGTAAAATTTCATTATGTAATTAATAGAATATCATCATGTAACACCTTCACTCCCTTTGAGGGTGTAACCAGCATAGCCTACAGTCTTCAATAATATGGCGTCTCATTAACTGGATCTGTAACGCTTATGGTTTGTAACTATGCCAAAACTCATTTGTTGACAAGCATCTGTAGTGAGCCTGGATACAATACAATACAATTCTCCCTTTTACACCCCACTCAGGGGCATAGGGAGGCACCAAGAGCTCTCCATTGCGCTCGATCTTGCGCAATGTTTATGACCTCCTCCCACACCATGTCCATGTCCCTCAGCTCTGCTTCGAAGGAGCGGAACACAGTGTGAAGGAGTGAGCCTGGATACTAAAAAAAAATGTCTTATTGTAATATTTAACATATTATCATATTAAAAAAAGTATTATCATTCACTTTTCCTCTATATTAACTTTTTATAAGTGTGCGAAATTTTATACACCTATGTCTGCGCGATTTTCGTATAATTGGTCACAAAGTTTTTCCTTTACGTATTGATATATTATTATTTCAGTGTAATTATTCTTTAATCCTGTTGTTTTCTTCCTACCAATATAGACAGACACTTTTATTATTCAAATTAAACAAAATCATCATACTTACGTTAGATATTATTTTTTATTTTTTTGGCATATCTTACCTTTCAAATTATCCTTTTTTTCAAGTAATCAAATATCGCGACATCTCAAAATGTACCCCGACATTTTGGTAGCAGTGTCCCGTTGGAAACGTGTTTTAATTTAGTAATATCAATTTTAATTACCATCCCTTCAATGTCTGTATGTCCCGCCTTCCTCCCCCACCCCCCTGTCAGTCTCTCACCAGTGGGATCTCTTCACCCTTTCTCCCCCCGACCCCCTTACGCTAGGATAAAACGTTATATCACTTTATAAATTTTACATTATTATCGCATCTCCGAGAGCCTTGTCAAATTGGATGGAAAATTGGTAAAACTATTTCTGTGTTGAATTTCATATTATTTTATTAAATTTTTTCATCATTCTATCAGTCTTAAAAATTAAATCCGGAGAAATATTCATGAAATGGTCTAACTACCATACCTACAATTTAAATCTTAGCCCATTACAACACCATTTATTTTTAACAAAATCTTTATCGGTTGCTAATTTCTCGGTCTGAACATCATAAAGTGCTTTAAAATACCACATTCACCAAGAAGTGGTATTCATGAATCAGTCTAGGTTAATACAATTTGCCTAGTTTCCATCTAGATCAAATCTTATACCATTTCGAACTTCTGTCTTAGGGTGCATTTACGCTAAAAGAACATAGAGCCACAGCTGGGAGTAGAGTAAGTATATTATTTTCTTGATCGTTGATGTGGACAATGGACATTGGACACTAATCGGGCATGGTGTCCAATATCAATCAACCATAAAAGAAAGTATGCTTTGTTTCTAGATTCGGCTCTATGTTCGTCTGGTATAAACGAACCCTTAGGTTTTTTAAACTACATTTCCTTGAACAAAACTATTTTTAAAAACATAGGGACGTTGTCCTGTGTTCCTAACTATGAATATTGAATTCGAATTTGTATGGTGATGAATTAATAATTATCATTTTACCAATGTTTATTTATTTATCGTATGGTCATCACATCTTAGAGTTAAAAATTACAATCACTATCCATTTAACATACTTTGATAAAAATTAGCACGAGCAAGCTCGATTGTCAGATGTTTAAGTCTAAGTTTAAAATGTATTCTGTTGCCAATTCATTTAACAAAAAGAAATCGGTGTAGTCCCCTCCATACGCTCTCAACCTGCACTCGGACACAATGTGCTTCACAATCTGTCTCTCCGCTCCACAGTCGCATTCTGCGGACTCCAGTAGACCACACTTGTAGAAAAAGTCCGCACATCTACCGTGTCCAATGTGATTCCGGACGATGCGTCTGTTTTATACCATGTATATTCCATCCGCATTCTGTCAATCACACCAATTGACAATTTCTGTCCAAATTAAAATAAAAAATTTAAAGTAAAAAGTACTAATAAGGTTGTCTACGTAGAGTTTTCTTTAATTTTCTATTTTTCCATGCATTTTTCATATTTTTTTTCTTCTAAAAGGACATTCTCCTGATAAAAGCCTACACGACGAAAAAAAAAAGTATTAGCGAAATCGGTCTAGCCGTTTGGGCGTGATGCGATGATATCGGGAAATAGCTCTCCATTTTTATACTTCCCTTCTCATAATATAGAAAGACAATTTATAACAAAATGTCTTTGTTTTTTATAATTAATGTTCCGTACTTTATCGAAAATTTCCTGTCACCTATAAAATTCGTAAAATGACAATAAAATCTCATTTTTAATTACACACATCAAATAGACGACAGAAGATATATTATGGGAATAGTAAGAGGTGAATAAGCAGAAAACTGTCTGTTTTTTTTATATTTTTATCATTTTTTTATATTTTTATTATTCTGTTTCTACGTTTTTACACGAGTACGGCTTGGTACGACAACTCGTGTTATTTTATTGTGTATTTTATTCGAAGAACCGCCCGTTCTGTCATATTATAGGTTATGAATGAAGTTTGTATTAAATGGCAACTTAATAGTAGTTAGTACCTTACGGGTACTTAATGGTCGTCTATTTGCATATTATTTTGATATGCATCATACGTCTATATCACACGTGGGAATCTCCATAATATTCAACAAAATGTTTGACTAATGCTCGGTGATTTTATTGCCAATAATTATTGCACCTATCAACACATTCAGCAAGTAGATTTTACACTGTGAACGTAGTACCTACCTAATAGTAAAGATTCTACCAACACAATAATTTTAGTAGGCTAATCTCTCTTCTTATCTACTATGCAATAAAGTAGATTCGACAAAAGTTAACATACCTTGTTGACAAAAAAATTTGATTACATTTAAGGAACATGAACTACTTATTTATCTACGTAGCAAACTAGACTAGAATAGGTTATCAAGAAGTTATGTAGCCGTCTACAACCTATAAACGGACTTTCTAGGACCTCCTGTGCTACTTGTGTAGCTTGCATATTATTAAACAAGTAGATTCGACGTTTTATTGTCAAGCTCACATTCCTTACGGTCAAGTATGCAGATTAGAACCGCACGTTAAGTAGATTAGAATAGAGTCAAGTAGATTGAATCGCGCACACCCGCAGAGACAACATGTGCGTACTTGCTCGAGTATTTTATTTGTATCGTGACAAGCAGACATGATCCTTCATATTAACAATATAACAAAATGTCTTTCCTTTATGACTAACGTTACGATGTGTCATTTTGAATGTTTTTTCTTTGCTTCGTGCTATCATAATATATAACGGTCATATTATTATTAGATATGTTTCGTAGAGTTTATAAACAAAACTCTTCATCTGCAAAATATACATGCTACCTATATACGGTACAGTGGACTTTGGATAATTCGAACTCATAAAAATACGTCGAAATATTTTTTTTAGATGCGAGTCGAACTGCCTCACGGGAACCTCCACCTCTATGAATCAAACTCCATATCACCCAGCACCTCGAACCATTGAGTACAAATATTATTAGAGAGCTTTTGTGGATGCGCAGAATTAAAAACTGGTTCCTTTATCTAGTAGTCACGTGACTGAAGATAAATTATTGTCAACTAGCTTTCCCGACAGACGTTGTTCTATGTTCCTAACTATGAATATTGAATTCGAATTTGTATGGTGATGAATTAATTATCATTTGACTAATGTGCCGGACGATGCGTCTATTTTAACCATGTATATTCCATCCACATTCTGTCAATCGCACTAATGGACAATTTCTGTCAAAATTTTAAAATTGAAATAAAAATAATAAGGTAAAAAGTACTAATAAGGTTGTTTTCGTAGTTTTCTTTAATTTTCTATTTTTCCATGCATTTTTCTTATTTTTTTTTCTTCTAAAAGGACATTCTCCTTATAAAAGCCTATACGACAAAAAAGTAATTAGCGAAATCGGTACAGCCGTTTAGGCGTGATGCGATGACATCGGGAAATAGCTCTCCATTTTTAAATACATGACAAGATAATATTTCGTTTTCATTATATGTATTACTGAAACATAAGAGATTTCTGCGTTAACGATACAATATTAAAAAAAAACGAATCTCACAAACAACTACCAATAAAAGTCACATTTTGTTGTAGAAGTCACGTGGTACTTGTTGGGACCATGCGCAGTATCTAGTGTTATTTTTTTCCTCTCCAAGAGTCGAACTATTTCGACACAATATTATTTTTGGCATGACATCATTTTTTCTCACGTCTAATGTAACGCATAGACTCATTTCAAAAATATGTGTCTTGTTGACTATTGCCTACTTTAGATTGAAGATTCTTCTTTTTTAACGAAAATCACATTATACTTTTTGAGCTAGCTCCTTTTCTAATCACAACCATCGAACATTTTGAATTCTTTAAAGTTGAGTTGAGACATTCTGTAACATTCTGTAAAATATCCTTTCTCATTCTGTAATCGAATCGCGTGCTCTGATGTCATTCAGTCAAGGTAGCCAAACTATGAATGCCTTTTGGTATCCATCAGCCCGTTTTAGTGATGTCTATCGCTAGCGAAGAAAGCGTCGAAAAAAAATCTATGTATGTATTGACTGAGATTCGATGATTATTAGAATACTAAAATCAGAAAATTATAGGTAGATTCTCAACACAAATATTATTCTTGTCTATGTAAGAAAAATGCTCATCAGTGAGGTCAAAAAGGGAGTAGTGGATTGGGTGTAAAAAAACTCACTCCTTCAAGAAAAATATCCACTAACCTTTTCATTGCATTCATTAATTTTTAAGACGCAATTAAGTACTAGAAATACTATCACGATCATGAATGTCATCCCTAGTCATTTTCAGGCAATTGGACTCAGTCGTCAATTGGATAAAAGAATAAAAGTATAGCAATAAGTTTGCTAACAATTTATTTCACAAACATTACCTACACTTCAACTGTACAAAATTTTAATAGATGAAATTGGGCTAACTATTTAGTAAAGACGTTTATAAGCAACTCGTATTGATAAATTCAATAAAGAACGACCTACGAATACGTATCTACCTACTGATATCTAAAAATCTGCTGGGGTATTCTTGTAGCGTTCTTAATTCGAACTTGACTGAAATTTGTTCTTAAAATGACGGATTGAACTAGACCGCGTTCTTAAATTAGTTTGTATTCATACAATTTTTTTTTGAAATTGGAACGCATTTAGGTCCGTGACTGTAGTTTTTAAACTTAAACTGACACTGATTGATTACGAGAATAGCCACACTGATCAGGTTGTTCTAGTTAATACAAAAAAAAAACATTTGGCATAGAGTTGGATGAAATATATAAAATTACTACAAACGCATTTGACCTACTCTTAAAAAAACACATCTCCATCGAAGAATTCACGATGTTTTAATAAATAATTTGAAAATAAAGTTTCGATGTAAGTATTGTAATCCCTGATGGGTTCCTCTTCAAGATTGTCTTTAATTTCCAAACCTTAATGAGTTCGTTCGCCTTATTGGTCGACCTTTTTACAAATACTTAATAATTGCGGTCTGACACGCTCCTTGATATGTCGGCGGGGTGGCCCGCTATCTACCTTACCTTACCTTACTTCTTCCCTTTCTTCCCCCGCCCTAGCAATCCCAATCTAATCCACTGTCCCATCTGATACCTTGCAATTCATCCAATTTATTTCACATTTTAACTTTTCCCTTCTTCATTAAATCTATAAAAGTGGGTTCGGGGTGAAAAAGCTTAAAATGCCTCAAATCTTTGTTTTTCTGCTTATTTTTTTACTGCTGTTTCAAAACCTAACTAGGTATGATACTTATAGTTCGCTTTTAGAACGTTAAATTCAAATCTTGAAATTCCTCTCATGCTAGTATTCTTCTTCTTCGTGTCACCCTCCCATCTTATCGCTTCTGCTATCGGCTCTTGGGATCGGGTTTTTAGTGCGGAGGTTATTATGTTGTTCAGTTCTTGATTTGGTCTTCTGTAATGCAATTTCTTTGCACAACCTTATTGCATTGCATAATCACATTATTATTACATAAGTCTTCCTTGATATGTGTGACGCGGGAGATATCGACATTGTTTTATTAATAGTATGATCAGATGGTCTTTGTTAAACCCTTATTTTATTAATATAATGATGTTTCCGATAGTGACAGAACCACTCACTTAATAAGTAAGAGAAGGAAAAACTTCGTGACCATTTTTACGAAATTGCGCGGACGGTGGAGTATGAAATTTCCCACACTTTTCTTTTATATAGAGAAGAAGTGACGAAAGCTATTTTTTAAAGGCATAAAAATGGACTAAATTAATAAAAAAAACATTACAAATACTACTGAAATGTTATGTATTTGATACTCACACTCACTTCGATGTATTTGACATTGACGCAGACTTATATATTCTTTTGTTTATCTGTGGTCAAATTGAGAATACTTTAATATTGTTTGTCTTTAATAATAATACAAAAACTTTATACATATGTCAACATTTCAAATTTGACGTATCCAATATCCATGTGATTGTTTTTGAAAGAAAATATAGAAATAGCGCTCGCTCAGTCTTTGACAATGGAACCCTTATAATGTTAATTTTATAATCCAAATTTTAAAGTTATGGTCGAATTTCGACCAATTATAAGAAAAAACCACGTATAGGAAATAAATCTGTTTAATCTTGTATCGAGTTAATTGTTGAGAACAAAATGAACCACTTAGCAGGAGCGTACTCAGTGCGCTAAATGCCTTTCCCCATCTCTCTTTCTCCAGCAGTGTGGTGGTGATAACAATGCCCAGGGTGCTTCACACGCTGGTGTGCTAAAACTTGGTGTTTCACTTATAAATTTCACAGCTTAGTTAATAATAATTATTAGGTGAATACTCGCTCAGGCAATCCTAGGTGTAATGTAATATTGTGTTATTATACTGGAATTATCTCAGCTAGGAGAGGCTCTTTCAGGATTAATATTAAAGCTTCATCATAGATAATATCATAATAATTGTATTCTAACTTGTTCCTAGAATCGCTTTAAACTATCAATAATTACGGATAAGCTTTATTGATGAGAAACATTTGAAAGTCAAGAAGTAACTTCAATCGATCCTGAACCAAATTTCTTTCAGCCAATCGACTTATTAGTAATGATGAGTTTTTTCAGCTTAAAATTTCCGCCCTTACAAGCAACCCACTTATCGAAGACGATCAATTATTTACATCACAGTTGATTATATCATTTCTAGTCTTCATTAATTATTGCATAGCTGATTCAACCTATAACAATAATATTTGTTTCTAATCTACCAAATCATCTTATTTTCGTTTCATTTTTCCTTTTATTTATGATAGTACAGAATATTAAGGTTTTGTAGATTCAATAGTCTTATATGTCATGGTTTTCCCGTAAATATGCTGAAATTCAGAAGTTTTTCCCGGTCGGCGCGATGCCCGTATAAAATTCTAGCTTGGTGATGACATTCTGTTGTGCTCATTTTTACTCGATAAAGAATCCAAATTTCAGCTTTAGATAAGAATAAGCAATTTAAAGCAATTATTGTCTCGCTGTTGTTAAATTGATAAGGAATGGTTCATAAAGACTTAAATCACTTTATTATATTATTATATAGGCATTACAAAAAAAAAACAGATTTTTTCATTTGGCTGGTAATAAAATCTTAATACTCCTATAGTGCATTGATAATTTTGCTGAAAATTTTATTTATATTTATTTTATGTACGGTATCGATTTGCCTAGTGTTTCCACTAGAATGTTTCCCCATAAAGATGTTATAATACTAGGAAGTATTATGTTTGAAGGTCTTATTTATTAGTTACATAAAGATTCAAGTGTGTGCAAGTAGGCTGTTTTTCATATGTATGTAGCTGCATTCATCCACTTTAGAGCGGAAGTAATTGCACTGTTGAACGTGCAACTGAATCCGGTTAACGCTCAGAAACTGCGTGTTTCTGAAAATTCAAGACGATAATGATGTTATGCGGGAATTTTTATAGGTACTATTTTACAACTCATTATGGGACTATTAATGTTTAACCACTGCATATCAGGTAGCTAGTTGAGGCAGTATTTTGATTAAAATTATCTAAATTGGTTGTGAATAAAAAATGATACCTAAATTTAATACTTTCATTTTGGACTATCCAAATTGAAAATTAAATCACTTGTACAGCAAAAAAAACTAGTAATTATACATAAATTGTTATAGCATAGATCTCAGTTTTGAATCCTTCTACGGAAATGTGGATTTGGAAATGTAAAATATCTATAATATCGCAATTTTATAGATTGTAGATTTAAAAATAGACCACAATGTAAAAAACGTTGATTGTTTTATGTTTCTAAGTCACCTGTGACCATGCAGGACCTGTTCCTGCGAAATTATTCAGGTAAATAAATATTGTGGAGTAACAAATCAATTGTTTTATTTTATTTAAATTATTTTAAAAAGGTTGTTATTCTCAATGTAGATTTACTTAGAGGAAAGATTGTCATGATAATTATGACAATTGTGGTATGAATGTTAAAAAAACAAAATAAGCTTAAAGTTTGTATCAAGTAGTTTAAAGTGGCGTGTCATGTTTTTAAACAAATCAAGTTGTATTTTCATCATCCATACGATGGGTCCTACGTAAAGTATCGTAAGTTGAAAATGACAACTTTACAGGACAGCCATTTAAAGGTTTGAAATGATACATTTATCTAGAAATTAACATTAGAGAATTGAATTTTTGAACAGCGCTAAATAAAAACCGATATTTTAATTTTGTATGGTCAGTTTTTCATAATTATTAATACTTTTGTGAACAAAAGTCTTATTGCAACTAATTTCTTAAAAAACAAAAACAAAATAATAGGTGATCCATCTTTTGTTAAGTCGAACGTCGTAAAATATCGTAAATTGAAGTTACGATAGGGGTGCACAGGTAGCCACACAGCGTGTATTGTGTCCAGAGACAATACAATGCTATACATGGGACTATTTTGTCAAAAGTGATGATACCATAATTGACGTGTATCAAAAAACATATTTCTAGTATCGATATCAACTTTCTGTTTTGAGAAGTGATAAAATACATAAAATGAAGCATGTTTCCGTTAAAACATGAAAAACGCAATTCTGTGGGATACCATAACTTACGTAGGACCGATCGCATATAAGGTTGAGAGTTCCTCCAAAATAAAATATACATTTGACGTAAGCACGTGGAGATGGTACCTATATACAAACCTAACATCAAGTGTTGGAGTTTCATCGATTTTTCCAACACAACGATATATTATTACCAGATAGTAGGTAGTAGCAATGAATTTTTCAAGTTCAAAGCAGTCATAATGTATTGTAGCCTCTTTCTTCTCGTCTATTCCTCCCCTAGCAAGACATATTTCCTACCTTCTCCCAAGACCTGATCTCTCTCTCCGAAACATCCGTGAAATTCTCTCTCTGCTCCAAAAGCAATTCCTGGCAAACCTCCAACAAATATACTTTTATAATATATTATTGTTATTTCTATCGTCATTCCTCTTTAAGAATAAAATTCGACCTAACCTCGGTATAAGTCCGTCCAAGCGCTACCCTAAACTGAACACTTAATGAAAAAGTTTGGAATCGTAAATCCACGGTCCCCTGGAAGAGGTAGTCTGTTGCCAAGCTCTCGAAATCGTCTCGCCCTTATATTTTCGAAAGTCCAATTATGATACTTCGTGTTTGAAACAATGCACCGGCACGTAATTAAGTGGTCAGTCTCCAGCATTCACTTCTTGGTCTCGGTATTTTGCTTAACTCTTACCACTACTAGTGGTCGACCAGTGCTCGAAATTCGACCATTACTCATTTAAATAAAAATTTTGAAAATTATTAAGGTTCCATTGTCAAAGACTGGGCGAGGACTATTTCAAAATTTTCTTTCAAAAACCATGACATGGATACGTCAAATTTGAAATGTTGATGTACATATTATATTACTACTTTTCGAGTCCGGACTTCAGACTTTGCCACTCCAGTATGCAGCGACGGATATCGCTTTGTCATTCATATTATATTAAAGACAAAGGATATTAATCTATTCTCAATTTGACCACAGATAAATAAAAAATAAAGATAAAATGAAAAAGAAGCTCCGCCTTCCATTTGAATATACCGCCATCAAAAAGCTTTCTGCGCCTATTATGAGACGCATTTCATTTTACTTTTTTGTTTCTATGAAGTCGATGATCTTATAAGAAGTCTATGGAAGTGTGTGCGAGACAAAGACAAAGTTTTCCCTTCACGTATTTATAATACTTATATAGATTATATAGGTATTGGTTGACTTCATAAAGGCTTTTGACAAAGTGTTGCACCAGTTTTTTTCCAAATATACTCCAATTATTTAATTTAATTTAATATAATTTCATGATGGTGATCGTGTATGGCGCAACTATTATATCGCTAGTTCTAATTTTATAAATAGGAATGTTTATAAATAATGATTATTATTGGTTTAGGTACTTTTTTCTCGTGCTTAGCACCCGAAATATGGATCGAGTGATGTAGCCAGCTTAGGCACTTAGGGGGTGAAAATGTGTAGGAACTCAAGTATTTTAGGTTTTTTTAATGACTTCTGTATTAAAATAATTATTATTATCATTATAAAAAAATGTTTACATTTTTCACGTGAAGTATCATCCAAGCAGTAAAAATAATTACAATTCGAAACTTTGCTGTAGGTATCGAAAATAAAAACTTTGTACAAATCCTCAGATTTGATATAAAATTATAAAAAAAGTAGATAATAAATAATATACCTAGGTATAAAATAATAATTTTACAGATGTAATTAATATCTCGCTAATGAGAATGAGATTCATTGTGTATTTTTATTTCTCCTCAACATTTCCATATTATTATTTTTTTCGCTTGCATTTAATTTACAAGCGTGGAAAAGTTGAAATAATTTTTTGTTGGCTCGAAGTTATTGAGAGTTTGCAAAACAAAAAGTGGCTCAGGTACGTACTAGTTATTCGTACTCTTGGTTTAATTCGCTTTTCGTCAAGTTTCTGGCGATGAAGTTTCTTAACGAGTGGCGTAGAATAAACTTAGAAGCAGTCTTCTGCAATGAGGAGAATTTCTACCCGTTCTTAATAATTGCTGTAAAAGAACGAAAAGGTCACATAGGTGGGAGAAAATTTCGAGAATGTAAAAATAAATAGTTTTTCTTTTTTGTGCTTTTGATGATGAAATCAGCTAATCTCTAAGCAATTTTCAAACCTTTTTTAACACTTAGACAACTTACGTTCCGATAGGTTGGAATTTGTTTTGATTTTCAAGCAGCACATGCTGCGTATCGATTGTTCACAGGCTCATCAGGTGTACCTACGTGCATATAAATTAAAAACAAAACTGAATTCGTTGGTAGACCAGTGGCATCAGTCAGTTGACAACTTTCGGATGTACAGCGTATTCGAGGTCGTGGGTTCGAATCCCGGTGCCGACCATTTCCAATTTCACAACACAAGCTTTGCTTTATGTGAAAGATGTCGAAAGTGTATTTGTGTTCACTTTGGGTGAGCCCAGATTCATTTTTATTAAAAAAATTTGACCGCATTGTGGCGAACTTAAAAACAGTACTTAAACCCGTAAAACAGTCAATGAAATTTTGTATAGGTAATGTTGATGTTATCACGTCTATTTCGCGAAAAATCTTAGTAACACACGCCATGTAGGTATTTCATCTTTACTTAAGCTGAAATCGTTTTATGTTGGAAATCTATGGCGATAACGCCATATTTCTGTCCTACATAGATATTGTAATATGGCAAGAGTACATTTATATGGAGCCATCGAAGACTGATGCCAGCGCAACATAGCCTAGTCACACGCTATGATCATAGAAAATTGACAAATATAATATGGCAATATTGCCATAGCGTGGGAGTCTACCTTAAGAATGACGTGCAACGCCATATATTTGTCATTGGCTTTTATGTCCAAAGAGTGTTTATTCTTCTTCAGTCGGTCCCTCAATGCCGACGATCGCGACCGTCATGTATTCTCACCAATTCTCTCCACCCCT
Source organism: Mystacides longicornis (assembly GCA_963576905.1). Classification (NCBI taxonomy): domain Eukaryota; kingdom Metazoa; phylum Arthropoda; class Insecta; order Trichoptera; family Leptoceridae; genus Mystacides; species Mystacides longicornis. The sequence continues at coordinate 1,716,983 of OY756433.1, read as the reverse complement.
AGCGGTCTTCAGCCATTTTTACGGACCTATAGTTTGGTCCTCGTTGCCTACTTGATAAGATCGGACCATTTCGTAGGCAATAGGCACATTCTTTCCGTAGGTAAGTACTCTTTCTGAGATCATGTTGTTGAAGGCTGCTTCACACGTGGCTACAAGCGTTCTTAAAAAAAGTCCCTTCTACCGTTCACCTCAAAACGTAAGCAATAGGTACTGTCAAGGTATATCTACCTATTATATTATGCTGATAGGTAAATAGAATTTTCTATTTCAATGAATTATTTATCTCGTACCTACATTGTTGAAATTATTATTCAAATTCATATCATTTTATTCAATATTCTACTTATGGAATTACTTTTTATTCTGTATAGGTAGGTACTTATAGTTCATAATAATTTTCTGTTTATACATTGTGTAACTCTGAAATAATTCTCTAGAAAATTTCTGTAAAGATATGAAAAATAATAATAAGTAATATCTAATGATAGGTATGTATTTTCGAAACGTATGCTAGATATACATAAGTATTCCTTTTTCAAAAATAATATAGTTAAAATATAATGGTTTATTTTTATTGCGTTTATATATTATACAGTTTTGTATTTATTATAATACTAGCCTTTTTACCCGTCCATAAAATTGTTGATAAAGTTTGTTGAGAAAAATGTGAATTACAGAACCTGATTTATGGATTAATAAAATATGGTACCTATAAAGTATGTCCCTAAGAGGGGTCAAAAAATGGAGAATTGATTGACTGATTGAGTTTGTATTACCTGTAAGTCCGAGGATTTGAATTGGTAAATATAATTAGATAGTATGAGAAATTTGTAGAATTGCTGTGGAGGCAGCAAAGGTGAGTCATAAACATAGCATTTTTAACTATTTTCTATACCTTCCCCTTCAAGTACATTTAGATAGAACACTTGATTTCTGTAAATGCTTTAGTTGTTCTTCTGCAAAAATATAATTATGTACCTACAAAGCTTTATTTATTCTTAATATCAAATTTAACAGGTAGGTACATAATTATTTTAAGTGTTAAGACCTCTACCCGAGCCAGTGATTTTGTACCTACCTGAAAATCTTTAGCATGAAAAATTGTCAGTATAGCCAGCAAGAAAATATTGCATAAAAAATTCCTATAAATATTCTGACCCATCTGGGAATTGGAACCAGAAATTTCTTACCAGAAGTGGGTGTTAATTATTTTGAGCATAGTAAAGAATTTTGTGGCCAAGGATTCGAACCTGCACCTCACATCCAGCCTTCGTGTGAATAGAAAAAATCAGTGTAGATTGCTTATTAAAAATATAACACAGGAATAGGGTAATAATAAAAATTTCAAGTATACCACCGATTTATTAAATCCCTATGCCCCTAAGTGGGGCGTAAAGGGAGTTTGGATTTCAAAAATTAATTTTACTTACATTAATAAAACAATCAATACAATAATTGGTAAAGAAACACACTTTTATAATAAATAACCAAGGTATTTTGCAGTTGATAAACTTCTTAACAGGGTAAAACTTTTTAATAAATGATAATTTTGAGTATAAATATTTAGGTACTTCTAGAGAATTAGAACTCTCATCTCTCATAGGTGCTTAATGTAAGTCATACCAAGAGTTGACAATTAATAAGAGATATACAAAACATGTAAATGTTATTGTTGTGAGAAAATATCTAGAAAATTTTGACACATTTTAAAATTCTGTAGACATTATAAGATATAATCCTAGGATTCTCAGCTCCATAGACGAATTATGGAAGGCATAAATGCAACGGGCCGTTGGCCTGGTGGTTAGCATCTTGGCAGATTGTTGAATTTGTCGATTACTCAAGGATTTCAATTTGACCACCTAAATAAGGAACGTTGTTAACGTGAAGTCATCACACAAAGCCATTCGAAATAGCAAGAGAAGAAAGTCATAATCCAGTTAGTACTGGTCAAAGTTAAAAAAAAAATGGCATTTTAAAATTGACCATAAATAACGGTGTAATGTTAAATATATCAGTCTGTAATAATATGAATTTTTTCGATGTTACAGGAAAAGAGGACTGATTATAGAAACTTCAACTAAATTTCAACAAAAAAAAAACCGGTTTACAATAATAATAATTCTGAAATTAAAATAATAATATATCTAAACTAAATTAAAAAAAAATTAATAGTTTGGAATTTAGTTAACAATAATTGTCCTCCAATGCAATCACTTGTAAGTTAATGATGTTGCTAGGTTCTTTTAACAAATCTATGAATGCTCTTTTTAGTATTTACTTAATACACATAATCTGCAAATTAAATATACATAGGTAATCTTCATATTCATAAGAATAATATTAAAAATTGTTAAAAGTTTATAAGTAAATGACGTTTTAATCGGCCTGGTGTTGGTTATTTTAACATAATATCTATAAATATTTCTTCTTCCGATGGCGCTACAGCCTAATTCAGCCTTGGCTTCCAATACTGGACGCAGAGTCAACCTTGTCTCTACATCTGTCCTGATTTCGTGGGTCAAAAAGTTGCTCGGCATCCCTCCTGACCTCATTCTCTCATTGCAGCCTAGGTCTTCCAATTCGGCCGGATGTCCACCCATAATTCTCTTTGGTGCTCGCAATGATGGCATTATCTGCTCATGTCTGGCCCAGCGTAGTCTTTATCTATAATAATAAAACCGATATTAGGATGGGACTTTCTAAGGTTAGACAGGTATCTCAAAATTATCTTACGCATAATTTTAAAACAAATAAGAGATTACACTTTTTAAATAAAGTAATGGATATAACATGAGTTTAATAAAAAGAACATAAACAAATGTTGATATAGATAAGTTATTATTGAGAAGATTCAATACTTACTTGGAATTGATTTGTGTTCAAGCAAATTTATATTCATAATTCATCCCTTAGTCAAAATATTATCAGATATTGCTTTGCGGTCTCTGTGATTTGTTGCAATGAAATGACTGGCTCCTTCATTCTATCAGGAGATACTTATCTGCAACAAAAAAATAATGTGTGTTGACAAATGTTTTAAATTTGCTGCATTTAATGTCTATTTCTTTTTATAATTTACAATAAAACATTGGAAGGAATTTGGAATAATGTTCCACAGGTTGAAAATGTGAAACTTAAGAAGTAAGTGAGGTGATGTTTGTATCTGTATGATAATTATTTTTAGGTTATAAATTATATGTTTTTTGAAACTATAGGTTACATACCTGAAATCCAATATTAATCAATGTATATCTCAGTCCATCCATCAAACTCTACTGACTTAAATATTTTTCCAAGGAATGAATCAGTTTTGATGTCTATTTTCGACAAACCACTCACAATTTCACGCGTAAAAAATTTGACAGCTCGTGCGGAAGTACCATAGATGGAGATAGTGCATACAGTTCAGAAATAATTCATTATAAAATTGATTATATTGAAAATATGTTTTTTATTCATATAAATAATTAAAACCTTTTTTATTTAATAATTAATTATGACGTAGCAAAATTACTAATTAATTATAGACGACATTTTATTCCGCTATACATATTTTCTTTTGATAGTGTCTTTAAAACAAACCTTCATAAAAATATAATATGAAGTAGATGTCATTTACACACAAAATATAATATATAAATTGGTTAAGTAATATTATTATTTTATTATTCTTAGAAAACCCATCCTGGAAGAATGATTTGTGAAAAATACGCTGCTTTATTTTAATTAGGTAATCATAGATTTACTTATACATAGATCAATAGAATTCATAGTCAATGTCACTTGTCACTCATTGTTGATAAATATTGATATGTCAAAAAACATAAGAGAGTGATATAATGCTTCCAATTTTGAAAATATAAATACATAAATATGAGTTTGCTGCTCTAATAGATTTTTCGGTAGGTACCAAATGTTGTTTATTAAGATTATAATCCCTTCTTTGTAATTTTTAAGTATTGGCTCAGAAACATAAAAAAATATTGACATTTTCTGTAACATTCTTTCCATCGCTATGATTTTATTATTTTTTAGTTTAAGAATGCATGAATCACTTTTAAATGGTAACCAAATTGAAAACAAATGATCTAAGACTTTCATACTCTTTTTCAAAATATATAAGCAATATGATGTATGCTAAACTAAAAGATTTGATTTTAAATTCAACCATTAGTGCAAAGGGGGTTAGTAAAGAAAAATAAACGCAAATATTTATTGACTGATGATTAATTTATTCATTTTCAGTGTCACAAACCTTGGTTACTTTTATCTGTCATCAAATTGTGCTGTGACTGAGATACCTTTGGGTTTTTTTGCGTCAAAACCTGTCAATCTTCACAGACTACATCCAACGATTGCAGTTTTGGTCTTTCAAGGATTCTTTATTCTACATGATCATGTTTGAGATGTGTAAAGAGAATATGTTGTTGACGGAAGAAACTACTACAGCAATAATCCATGAAACATATGTGAAGATTGTTATATTAACGCAATAAAATATTAATATATATTTAACATTGTTTTTAATTTATCTTCATACCTATTAATTAAGAATTTAGATAATTTTGTTATTATAATAGCAAATAAAGTGATCTTCGAATAAAGTGATATTCGATGATTCTATTTTTTACTATAATAAACATGCACAAATACCTGACAAATCCATTATGATTTTGATAAACAGGAACGTCATTAGTTCCTGTCAGGTTCGCTTTCTTTCAGAGTTCTGTTTTATCGACCAAATCTACTAAAGAATTTTTATACTCATTTCAATTTTCAAAAATCATTTTTACGATTAATATATTTAAATGTATTATGAATTTAATTTCATGTATCTTTATTATTTACCAACATTTAATATGATTTTATCAGGTACTTACTCATCTAATGGCCACGACAGATTTACACAAACTGCGGCCATAAATTTTTTTAAATGTGTCAAATTACAAAATGGAGGAATTATATTTCCAAAATTTTGCATTAAATCTTTATTTATTGAGAATAATAAGATTTGAATAACATTTATATGTATAACGAATCAATCTCCAATTATTTTATTACATTTTCATACCGTAATACCAAGATTCCATTCAACGTTTACATGAGTAATTTTGTTTCCAAACGATGGCTTACTGTCTTTTTTGAAAAATTTGTATGAAGATCCTAAAAAAATAAAGTTTTTTAAATAGCTCTTAATATATTAAAGTTAACGTTGCCAATTGTATCTTAGAACGTTCTCGAGCAAATTTCACCGCTCTGCGCAGATTCATATCTGACGCAGCATTTGTATTTTGAGCGTGATGCTCCGACATAACGGAAAGTATTGTCAAAGGCAAATAAAAAAACATTTCTGAATTATTATGTAGATATTATACATTGCGACCTAGTTGGTTGTGTAATGTGTATAGAATATCTTCAGAAAAATACGTTGTGAAATCCAACATATTTTCTCCGCAATCACCATAAAAATATTATAAAGGGTTTAAGTATTGGCCCTTATTAGCATTTTGAAACGGGGGAGCGAAACCATCGTGCAACGAAACTCTTTAACATAGTCAACAAAAAATTGATTACTTTAATAATATTCATAAAAGCAATGATAAGCTTGTTGATATTTTTCGGTTCCTCAAATATTCAATTACAATTTATATTAAACATTGCATTAGGCACAGATACTTTTTTTTTAATATTTTCGATTTTTGAATACATACTTAATTTGCTTTGTCCAAATTAGTTGCTTAAATTGGCGAAAATGGAACCAGTTTTTGTTTAAACGAAACGCATATCTTCATAATAATAAACATTATCTAAAAATCAACAATTTATTTCGTTATAGGTAATCCTTTATTTATTTAATATGTTTTTTGTAAATTTACAAATTAATTTTATTGTTTAATTGTGAAAATTTGATATATAAAATTATTTTTATTGGTTTATGCCATCTTTATTTACATATTTGCTATCTCATTGTCATTTCAATTTGTAGCTAGGTAATGTTTCTGTTGTTTGCTCTGAAGATCGTTTTGCGAAACAATTAGGTAAAAAAAAATTGGGAATATTTCCTCACTATGTCAATATCTCTTCTCACGGTAGTGGTTTTTTTTTGTGTTCCTCCTTTCAACCATAAAGTGGGGTCCACACTCCACAGGCGATGATTGTTATAAAGAGATGCGAAGATGCGATGAATGACGATAATTCCTAAGAGATGCGAAGATGCGATATTTTACTTTTTTTGACACACCAAGCTTAACACCAGAGTGAAGTGGGGAAACAAAAACGAAATAGGAATTTTCGACACTTTAAAAAAGGGCGTTGACAGCTGATATTAATGTGATTAAGGCATACGGAAAAAACGGCGCAAACAGTTTTTTTCATCTAAAAGAAGTTTCAAACCGTGTAAGATTTTAAAATAAGAAAAAAAAAAGGTTTACCACAACTGTCAGAAACAGGGTTGCCACTCTAATGTTAATAATAATATCCTCACAATACGCCACAATAATAATAATAATAATATGAGGCAGGTACTTTAGAGCCACCATACCTGTAGTAGTTACGATATTGTATCCAATACACATGATATTATAATATGGGTGGATTCAGCAACCCAACCCTTCTAGCCAATATCCATGGCTATTGATATGCATTTTATTGGCAACACTAAAGGACTAAAGCGATTAAAGTATTAAACTACCTCATAATACCTGTTATATAACTGTAACCGTTGTTATAACAAAATGCTGAACTTTATGACTTATTGCTATCGAAATGACGTTATGTCGCGAATTAGTAGGTACAGAAAAGGTTCCGTTTTTCTCGAGGCTTGTTCGAATCGAGTTGTAGACAACATTATTTTTAAATCGAGTTTGTGTGTGTGTGTGTGTGTTTTTTTTTTAATGAAAGCTCATCCAAAACAAAGATGTAAACATTAAAATGATTAAGGTACGTAGATATAAATCCGGGCCGACCTTTGAAGAGAAATATTACTTACTAGAGAAATAATGTGCTACTGCGTATGGTTCCAACAAGCACCACGTGACTGCTGTTAAATTCATACAAACTGTGACGTTTGTCAGTAGCGGTGACATTCGAATTATTATTTTTAATATTTCAGCGTTAGAGGAATTTTATGTTTTAATCATACTCGCATAATTAGGTACTTAAAGGAAGTAAGTACCTATTGGCTTTATTGTGTTATGTTGTGCTTATTATTAAATTATTAATCATAACATTTACTATTTAATTATAACTTTAAATTCTACCACAAATTGCATTTAAAATGCGTCAAAAAACCACAATTAATCCAAAATATTGATAGGTAATTATTACTGTGACAAAAATAATAGGTTTTTCAGATAAATATGTACTTATGTATTAAATATTCAGCATACAAGTTCAAAAGATACATTTTCATTGTACTATTAAGAATAGGTAAGCAGTAAGTAGGTACATGGATTGATTATTCAAAATCGTTATATATTTACAAAGGAGTAAATTTGATTATCGTTGTGACATTTCAGGATGTGTGATATTGTAAGAAATCAAATTAAAAATGTATCAACTGATCTGAGGGTGAGTGCTTGTTCTTATTCTTTAAACCAAAACAGGGGTCCTTTTATATTTCTCTTTTCTAAAAAAATAAACCAACGACCCGCAAGTCACGTTGGGTAAAAGATTAGTTGTTCCAAAAAGTCACCATCAGTCAAATATAAAATTTGCGTCTCTAATGTCTTTTCGAGGATGTATACCTATATGCTGTAGAAATAAATTTCGAAATGGAAAATAGCTCCATGAATAATATACTCTAAGCCTATTATCATTATTTGCCTTCGATCACATAGAATATTCAGAGAATAAATTCCAACGTTTTGGAGGGTATGTTTTGTGCCTACTCCGAATGCCGTCAATACCCCGTTCTCCACCCCTTCGTCTACCCACCGGAAAAAAGGTTTCCATCCCCTGTTCCTAATTTGTCCCCCTGAATTCTACCAGAAAAAATATATATATTTGGAAGCGATCAGAGTTTTTAAGAGATTTGCTAATAAAAACAGATAAATTGAAATAAGAATAATAATATATTAAGTCTCTCGTACGATATGAGCATCACAAATTTGACAGGAGATGGATTCATATTTTTATTTGATTATTTTTCCATTACTTTAATACACCCATGTTCTAACTAGCGAAAAATCGGTTATTTTCAATATTTTTAAGATATTTGTATTATTTACGCGTTCTTTCATTTTCATGGTGTAAATTATTGGGAAATTTATTCACAAAATAATATTAACAATAACGGCCTGGCAGCCTGGCAACTTGTTTGATGGAATTATTTGGTTTTGTCCAGTGAAACACGGGGTATTGAATGCGGCCCCGCGAACGGGCAACTTATGAGTTGTGGCTTTTTCGTATGAACTTCTTCAAAGCAACTAAATAATTACATACTTTGAAATAAGTTGCGAGTGCGTTGTTCGCTTAGGTAGGTTGAAAGCCAGTGAATCTGATAGTATTATGTCATTACCTTGCGAAACGATCTCTTCCAATCTGAGTCAAGATACCAAATATGAAGAAAAATTTCAATTGATAAAAAAAGGTATTTTTCTTTCTTGAATTGAACCCTGGCAATTCGTTTAAAAAAACTAAGCTACCAAAGTCAATAAATTTTTCGTGCAGCTAATTTTTTTAATCAATCTGATTACCTACTAAATGAAAGATCATGTATTGAAATAGAAATATGATTGGACCAGCCAGAGAATAGAACCCAAAATCTCACGGCAACACAAAAACGACAATACAATTTTAATTCTCTGATGCCGAACACTTCAAAATATTCGGATTTTATATTTTTAATCGCACACATTACATAGGTCATACGAGTAAAATAAACTAAGAAAATTACTAAAATGTTACCAATAGATGTGTGTAGAGTGATATTACTTACTTATTGCTACACACTGCCTTTCGTAAGGTATTGCACACCTGTTTGCATCAAGCTGGTAGCTCCATTCTTGACTATTTCTCATATTTATTTCTGTGCTATAATATAATTAGTTTGCCAGATATTGCTTTTTTCCTTAATAATAATGATACTGTATGTACTTGATCTGAACCATTGAAACTTGGCCAATAGCCAGATATAGAGATATCTTTTATGTTACATAATAATTCTAACCACAACTTGTTTCATTTATCCTCATATTAAATTACTGATTGCATTATGAGTATTCTTGTATTATCTTAGACTCTTATTACAATCTTCCTACTCTTCTACTTAGATTTCTTATTTATTTTTGTACTTTTATTAGTAGGTATATACAAACTTTCTCGCTATATGGAAACAATGTAGGAAAAAAACTCGAAAGATTTGGTTATATTGTATTTAATATAACTCCTTTGCACTCGTTGTCGAGTGCAAAATAAAAGGCACGCACCGCAACTGGCATCTCACGTGATAGCAGACGATTTCGTAGTCATCTCTGATTGGCGTTCGATGTCGTCATGCCTGTTTTTTTTTTGCTATTATAAACAAGGCCGCTGCATTCACATTATAATATCCTCATCCACGACCAAGCGTAAAATAGTAACAACCATTATACATAATAATACGCAACCTGTTTCTTAGTCTTGATAACAATAATAATTATTCAAGTTTAAATTATCTGTCAGATAAGAATGAAACTCTGGAACATTCGTGGGCTGAACCTGCTTCTGAAAAGGACTTTCTCTTCCCGTCTCAAACTGAGAATATTATCAAAAGGGAAACATTCCTAAGTGTGGGTGTTTTTTGTTTTTCTTCAATGATGGAAATAAAACAGGGGACTGTTATAATACTTTCTGTGTATTACTTTGTCTTGTTGACATTTTCCTGATCGCGTGCATCGTTCTCATAACGACCTATTATTTGTATATTTTTAATAACATGGCGATTCTCCTATTATTCTCCATCGATAATCCACTTTCTAAGCTGATGTATTTATTTTTCCATAGCTGTGTATTACGGTAGGTATTCCACCAAATACCCTTGGAATATCCATACGTAACAAGTAGTAATTTTGAGCCGAAAACATTTTATATGTATGTAAATAATACACATAGCCATGTACGGTGTATGTTATTGCTGTATATTGATAAATTGGGTTCATGTAACGTTTTACTTTAGTAGGTAGGTACCTACCTAAGATGGAGGTATAAAAAATAATATTATCTGTACTTATATATAAAAATATATACATAAGTACCCATTTACTACGATGACAAAGTTTTTATTGGCTGTTTTTTTTTTTGTTACAGTAGGGTTTGTTACCAAAATTTAGAACAAAATACCTACTAGCCTTTGTATTAAATTAGTTTTTGATCATTTTGTTAAAAAATAATAATAATTATAGCAAATTATCGGACAACAGGCATAGAAAAGAGCCATTCTAATGTCCTATAAATCAATTTAAAGTCTCAAATTTTACTATAGCACATTGTAGACTGTTGACAATTTGTCATTTCTTCCGGTATATAGCAACAGTTTTGTACGCAAGAACAAGACAAAAAATGTTTCCTGTACATACTTTTGTCATTAATAAAAAAAAGTATCTACCTACATATCTATGATTACCTAATATGAATCTGTGAATACCGATCCTGACCATTTCAACTTTTACAACACAAGCTTTGCTCTGTATGAAAGGTGTCAATTGTGTATTTGTATTCTTTGACAATTTGGGAAGTCCAGATTCATTTTTATAAAAATAAAAATATTTTGCGTGATAGATATATACATATATAATATATAGGCACAACGAATATAATATGTATATCGAGTTACGGATGAACTTCGCAATTATATTAAAGGATAATGTTAAGTATCTACCTGTCAATTGATTGGAAGAAAATTGTTGTCAGTTTATCTTAAATTTTCTGATTTTTAAACCAATTTTATCAGAATTATAAGAAAAGTCAGTAAAGTTACCCTTCATCTACATAAAATTCTTTCTAAAGGTGCATTTACACCAAATAATCCGAATCTAAAAACCGAGTATAGGTACCTACTCTCTTTTATGGTTGATAGTGGACAACATGGAAACTTATTAGGTAGTAGGCAATTAGGTACAGTTCTTTCTCATTTTTCGTGACCATAATATCAACGGTCGAGAAAAGATACTCTATTTTCCAGCTTTGGCTCTATGTTCGTTTAGTTTAAATGCACCCTAATAAATAATTATGCTCTTGTTTACTAATGAATACTCCCAAAAAGAGACTTCGTACAAAGAACGTTATTTAAACATTACGTTCCCCTTTATTTTTTCTCTTTACATACATACCTGCATCCACGAAGTTGCTATGATCTCTTTCTACCTCTGTTTTTACATAATTAGTCTGCGACAAACATGACTGAATGTTCCATGTCGAATGCGGAGTACCTCAGGAAATGTAACGTATTACTTTGTCATACATTGTCAGTTCTTTGAGATGAAAGAATAAAGTCAGCGATAATGTTTTTCTGCATTTTATTTCATACTAGCTTATACCCGTCTTGCTTTACGTTTTTGATTCCGATTGACAGGCTTGATCAGATATTATAACAAATCAATCTCCAATTATTTTATTACATTTTAATACGGTAATACCAAAATTCCATTCAACGTTTTCATGAGTAATTTTGTTTCCAAAAGATGGCTTACTGTATTTTTTGAAAAATTTGTATAAATAAGATCCTAAAAAATAGAGTTTTTTTTTAAATAGCTCTAAATATATTAAAGTTAATGCAGCAAATTGTATTTAAGAACCTTCTCCGGCATTTTGCACGGATCTGCACAGATTCATATCTGACGTAGCATTTGTATTTTGAGCGTGATGCTCCGACATACAATAAAAAGCAAACATACAAACATTTCTGAATTATTATGTAGATTCAACTCTTGCCGTGTATAATAATATGAGAGAATTCATAATTTTTAACATTTTTCTTCAGTTAATTCTTGGACTCATTGTGTAGAATTTATTCTTAAACTAAAATATGTTAATAATTATTGAAGAAAGCAAACCTTAAATTGCAAATGTCATTTTTTTGTTCAATCTTTTAGAAATATCACCTAAAATTACGTTTTTTTTTTGTTATTAGGTATATAACTATGCTCAAAGTGAACGAAAATTCTGAAACTAAAAGTGTGTGCCTTTAAATTCATAATAAAGAACTTTCAATTGGTTCTGATTCACTTTCAAAATGCTTTTTTTGATAGGTAAACGTTACTATCATAAAAAAGCGACTCTCCATAGATGACTTTTTAACTGTCAAAATCAATCTTAGAAGAACGTACAAAGATATAAGAAGTAGGTATACAAGAGATTTTTCGACATGTTGAACATGTCGAGAATTCTCATGATTAGGAGTTTCGGAGACTTAAACATTACCACTTAATGGCGAACGTTGTTGACGTAAAGTGATCACACTAAGCCAGCCTTCGAAATGACATTAGAAGACGGTCGTAAGCCCGTAGTGGTTTATTCGATTTAAAAATCGAACATCAGTACCTAATGAATTGTTAAGTCATTAGTTGTTACATATTCGGACAAAGATATACCTAGGTATACACTCGACTCGCACCAATTAGGAACTTAGAAAGGACAAATATACACACTTGAATTTCACAAAGCTTTGTTGGAAAGTCAAATAAAAAGACATTAGACTTCCACCAATTTATAATATTATTATAACCTTTCCGATTCACATCTTGTTTCTGTATTACGGGTGTTCTATTGAGATATTATTACATTACCTACGTATTCATTTGCTACCGGAGCGGAAATAAATTCAATAAACCGAGAATCATAAAAATCTGTTCAGTCGATCTCGATTTATAAGTGTTCGCACTAGCCCGAATTTATTTTATATTATAAGATTTCAGCTTCTACAAAAGAATATTAACCTTTTCGTGTGTGGCTTTTTAATAATAACTAGGTACCAATTACTTTTGAAGAAGGTGGAATTCGAACTCATTTTAACTATTTGGATAGTAGGTACCTATGTAAAATAGAAACCTCTGCAAGTTTTGCTACCTACAAGGGACGTCTGGGTTATTTCTGATGACAAACAAAATAACACAGAAAGCTTTGCATAAAAAAAATGTTATTTTATAGAATCTCTGAGAGTCCAGAATTTCGAATGTAATAAAGTTCGCAGCAGTTTGATTGAGAAAATTTGGGAATCATAATATTAATACTTAGTCACCAGAGGCACATATCGAGCTTAATCATTTAAATTAAACCTTCCGGTATTAAACCTATAATTTTTTTGTACATTTTATATTCATTTTCCGATGGTTGTTGCGCTTCCCCCAAGTTCTACTTACAAGAAAACGTGTTGATAAAGAAATAAGAATAATATGATAAAAGAAACGATATAAAAATAAGTATGTACCCAGCGGCACACATTGTAAAGAATTTTGAACGTGTAAAAATATTACTTTACAAAACCAGTTCAAAGTAGTTAGGTATATAGCGTATTTAGGTATGTGTTTTCTTTGAGAATTCTATACGAGTACTTGATAGTACATATTATGTCGTGTCCTTTGAAAATATTATTCGAGTATCATTTTATCCAACACATTTCAATGTGTAAGAATTGGGTAACCAGTGAAGCGATTGAATTAATTTGTCTACACATATATTCCATACAGCATCAATGCAAGGCTCGAATTTGTATATATTATTTTTAAGAAGATCTTATCGCTCAAATTTTTAGTAATCAAATTACTTAATTCGCTTAAAAAATAAATCATTTTGAAGGTATAAGTGATCACGTTCATCCAGCTAGCAAAATAACAGTTGTTGAAGACGCCGGGAGCCGTTATGGTCTGTTTTCCTTAGAATACGGTACTGCTACAATAAACAGAGGTGGATGTGTTAGTGTAGAACATTGTCTATGTGGTTACCGTTGTGACAAAAAAACATTGTCACAATTTTCAAAGACGACGCACAGCTCCCTAGGAACCCATTGCATTAGTGGTCCACTTTTGAAAAAAAATTGAATCGAAAATCATCCAAATGATTTTGTAATTAGCAAATTGATTCGTAGCCTGGCAGTTACGTCGCCTGCTTTTGTACTGTTCGTACTGAAGGTCGTGGGTTCTATCCCAGGTGCCGACCATCTTCCTCTTTCACGACACAAGCTTTTTTTAGCAAAAGCTTACTTCGAAAGAGTAAAAGAGTTTATTTATTCACTTTGAGTGAGCACAGATTCATTTTTTATTTCAAAATGTAGTGAATTAATTAATATGTATTAATTTACTATTTTTCGCCCCCACTTAGGGGCAGGGGGTGAAATTTCTCTCTATCGCCCTCAATATTGAATTTTGTCAATAGTAAGCAAAATAAATAAAGGATTTTTTACCAAACAATTAATTGATTGCCAATATTGGGCATAAGTAGTTACCTAATTAATTTTTACCAAATTAAATTAAGGAAAAAACAGTTATAATTTTGTCAATAAATTAATATTTAAACAATAATCATAATTATGATAACCCGAAAACAAATTAATGACTAAATAATTATTATTATTTAAAAATAATAAATAATAATAATAATAAAAGGTATTTTAACAAAGACAATTATTAATTATTGTCTTTGTTAAAATACCTTTTATTATTATTATTATTTATTATTTTTAAATAATAATAATTATTTAGTCATTAATTTGTTTTCGGGTTATCATAATTATGATTATTGTTTAAATATTCAAAATCCAACATCAAACATCAAAATCATCTCAGGGTAGGTTTTGTTTTAATTAAAATGGAAATTTGTTAAATAATTATTATTCGCCTAGGCAGGTACAGAACCCTCCATGTCTATGTACTAGAGTCAAAACTGTTAATCATTATTTTGTTACCTCTAGGATATTCCAATAATTGTTCTGAGAAATCTCACAGTAGGTAGGTACTAAAATATTTTCAACTCCCAAAAAAGTTTATGCTCCTGTTTCTATTATATACCTTCTGTTTCTCTTTATATCTCTGAGCAAATAAAGGTGGTCACACTCATTATGATATATTTATTGGACGACAGTGCAACGACAAGCCTTTAATTGTGCAATACGTTTATATTTGTATGGTCCCCCTCTCTAGTTATAGAGAATAGGTACCTACTTCATGAAACGATTTATTTCAATGTACCTAATTAATTATTGTGAACATCACATTTATGGATACAAATTGTGTTATAGAAATAACAACTATGGTATTTTTCTTCAAGAACAACAACTTTGACGGTTGTCGATCCAATGACCCCCAATCGATAGACCTGTATGTTTATGATTTTCGGTAGAGCATAACGTTTTTCCACTGCCGGTACGCGACTGCCATTTTTCATCTTACCTTTTTTAGTTGGTACATTAGATATGAAAAACAAATCGGATATTGGAAAACGTAATATTTTCCCTACTGTCTGTAAGAAATTCGTTATAAAAGGTCTTGATAATAAAATTATGCTACCATTAAGCACTTCAAAGTTTATTACTAAAGCTGTCAGTGCCTATACCTTTTAGCGGTACAAAATGTATTGACAAAAGTCATGATAATAAAATAATTTTACCTTCATGCACTATAAAATTTATTACCAAAGGTGGCTTACCTTCTTTTGGTACAAAATGTGTTGACAAAAGTTATGAAATAAAATAATGCTACCATTAAGGCCTGCCGCGCACTGGCAACTTGTTTAACCTTTCCCTTACTGTGCTAAAAAACTTCCGCGCGTTACGGTGCTGTGTAGTCACTACACATTTTTAAATTAGCTATTTTAGTCCCAAAAAACAAGGCAATCATTTTCAAACCATGATAATTATATTCTTACATCTTTTAATGAAGCCTTAAAATAAAAATATTTTATCCATAATTGCTTTAAATATTAAAAATCTGAAAAAAACAAACATAGGTATTCTCCCATACATTTGGCGGCTTGTCTATACAAGTTACACAGTACACACGTACGGAAGTCCAGGAGCGACTGGGTTGTGTTTGTGTGAGTGCAGTTGGCGAACACAGAGAATGACAGTGGTTTAAAACTATTATATTATTTTTTTACCTAAATTTATTTATTTATTATTGTTTTTTTACCTTTATTTTGTCATTGAATTGAAAAATTTATTTATTTATTATTTGTTATTTACAGTGTAACAATTACCAAAAAGTAAAACAAAATTGTTAAAAATAAACCAACTTCAATAAATACATATTTTAGGAGTAGGGATAAAAGGTTAAAAATTTAATGCTGCAAATTTGTTTTCTTGTTTTATTGGCGGCTTGTACCCCACACATTTTGTCGATAAAATCTTGTTAATAAAATCTTCTTAAATTTTTGACCGTATGAATGTAATGGAAATAGTCTGCAGTATTATTATTATTACTCGCTTTCTCTTCATCTGTCAACCATTTTCCCCAAAGACATACACAGAGCTTTCTACAAAATCTTAGTAACAATTAGTTATATAAAAATATATATTTCTAAGGTGATTTTTTTTATAACACAGTAATAGTATTGTGAAATACGGTAGGTGTAAAAGATTCACAACGTAATTACATATGAATAAAGCACTTCTATAAATAAATACACAATTACATACAAATAATATATTTATATTATAAAAAGAGATAAAAATACTAAAATAATAATTTTATTATAGATCGTAAATAATCAGTTTTGCACCACTGAAGGTAGAAGTGTTTTTTCATCGTCACTCTAGGAGAAGTGAGTGCGCGCGAGTGAGACGTCATGCTATTGATCACGTGATTTCTAAATGTTCGCGCATGTAGCTACTAACATAGTTCCCGTGGATGTAGGTAGGTACCCACCCAACATTGACTGTAGTGGAGTACACCTTTGATGGTATTGGTAAATTCGCTACCGATGCTCACAAAATCCTATGGATGCACCCCATAAGTAATGATTATTCTCAGTATTATTTTCTGATTCGATAGGTAAATGTATGATGGAGGAATACCCAAAGCCTCAGCCCCGTATAAATTATATTTATAAAGATATTGAAGGTTAAAAGGAGCAATGCGTAGTGCCTACACAACACAGGGAAGGAAAGGTTAAAGCAACTATTTAGTTGCTTTGAAGAAGTTCGTAGAAAACAACCGCAACTAAAAAGTTGCCCGTGTGCGGGGCTGCATTCAATACCTTGTGTTTCATTGGAAGCAACTAAATACATAGTTGCTGTCAACAAGTTGCCAGTGCGCGGCAGGTCTAAGCACTTCAAAGTTGTCAGTTTACATTTTAGCGGTACAAATGTATTGACAAAAGTCATGATAATAAAATAATTCTACCTTCGTGCACTACAAAATTTATTACCAAAGGTGACAGTTAACTTTTTTCTATAGACCTTGTTTTTACAATTGCTACATTTTACCTGTTTTCAATACATTTTCTGATGATTCTTTAGAATGAAAATCCACTTAATAAAATTCTCATGCCCACTGCGAATCGCAATACATCATGCTTATTGAAGAAATGGAAAAACTGTGAAACCTTTTTTTCCCCGTAGAAGCGACTAATTTAAATTCTTTTATATTCCATAGGTGGGTAGGTACCTATAAATACATCAGACATATTGAATTAATAATAATAAAAGGTCTTTTTCTTATACATGAACAAATTTATTCACCCGAACAAATACATCGACCCTATTTATTCATCAATACTAATAACACGCAGTAGACCTACTTGTGTCTAAATTTAAAAAAATAAAAGTATAAGCACTCTTAAGTATGCGAGTATACACACGCATTATAAAGCCCAATCTATACAAGCTACTATGTAGGTACTTGCTGAAATAAAAATAAAATAATATAGTACTATGTTACATTCCCGTCTATAGAGGGCATTATAATATTATGTATGGATGGTACTTAACATATTGAAAACGCACAAGGAACAAATTTAGTCTGTGGAACGTTTGAATTATTCTTAGTATTTCCATAATGCCTACCGTCTCTGTCTTACTAATGGATGGTATTGATTTGTTGAAAAGAGACGACGAATCGTTTCATGCCTGTTGCAAATTGAAAATCTATAATAATTATTATCGGGTAGGTACTCGCTATTGAATAATGAAAGGAGATCGGCCAAATTCATCTCATTTTATTTCATTCTAAATACAGAGTGTAACGCATCGTGTCGACTAGATATTATTTTTTTGGCGTTTCATTTTATTTTCCGATACAAGCTTACTATGTATAATATAGCCGCGCGCAGTACAATCTTCTAATGGTGGGCAAAAAACTTTTTCACACTATTTTCATGCTATAACGAAGTGCTTCAAAATAAAAAGTGATATTATTTGACTATTTTTAATCAATACACGCGGGGTGTCCTTGAATGTAGTTTATGTTGCGACAAAAAAATTGGGTTTTTGAAGATTTGCGTCTTTTCAATTCAAAATAAACACTAAACATTTTTTGTTGTATTTTACATTCAGCTAACTAAAGAAAAATGTTTGGCATTGAAATTCCAAACGGCAAACATCTACATAAATAATAATAAAATATGATTTTGTTTAAAATCGATGGTTGTCCTGAATCTATAGATCGATAATAGCTATTTTCATAAAAAATAGCAAATTTCAAAACGTTCTAATTGTTTTTCCGCTCGGTTATAGCATCCTATCTGAGATTGGACGGGATTGGTTGATTCAAAAAAGTATTCAGACATTTTTGTGTGAATGAGTAACTAATTTTTTTTTTAAATCAATGGTGTAGGTAATTTGACACCAAATAAATAAAATTCAACATACTGTTCGTTTTAATCTTTAGTAATAAATAGACGCAATCATTATCTATGATGACGAATATTATTGTTTCCAATACGATAATATAAAATTTAATACTGCCTACTCATTTTATATTGATTCAAAAGTAATTGCCACGGAAAACTAAACGCCTATTTGTCACCATCAACGCACAAAAACTTTATAAATTAATATTTATTTATTATTATAAAACAATACTTATTTTATTTTTTTATGAAATAATCTTTCGTTGTGCTAGCTGTACTGGCACGACCGTTCTGTTGCACGCTGTATTAAAATCAACACACTTAGACATTGTTGAACTTTTTTTTGTAGTGAGTCTTTAGATCTAGGTGACCTCAGTTGTTCTTATACCTTAGTATGAGAGCTAATTGAATTTAAAAAAAAAAACGCTGTTATTTAGAACTTAGTTGAACGTGATCTGAAACAAACCATAATACATTATTTTTCTTTTTCTTTCTTTTTCAGTATATTGCTCTGTGAAAAAAAAAGTTGTTGATATACCTACCTAAAAAAACATACAGATTAATACAAACATTAAAAAAAAACATTTAAATTTTGTATCCGAAAGTGAGAGTGTAATAATAATTATTTCGTATTTGAGAAAAGTGAAGTTTATAATTTTTTGGAGACAGCACAATATAATATTTTGGGATTTTGGATATCAATCAATTGAACCTTCTACGTTTTTGGATAAACCTTTCTGCGGACTATTTCTATCAAGGTTAGCATTTAATTCTTTCTGATTATACATAATAATATGTACTAGTTTAATATACCTAATATGTACCTAATTATTATTATTTTAGAATAATAAAAAATAGGTAAAATGAGATTGTATGAATTATTATTATTAAAATAAACAAAAATAGATTGTTTTAGAGGCTATTAAAAATGTATTTATACATAATGTATAATGTATTTCGCATAAAATAGTTGAAATTTAGTAAAATTATCATGAGTGTGTATTATGATATAAATATTGTGTATTATATATTGTAGTGGAAGAATAATAAGATATAACGTATAAAATAGTTTAGAAAAATAAAATATAATTTATAACTATAAAGCGCACAATATTTTATACATATTATAAATTAGTGAAATATATCAAATTGATTAGTATATTATACTTCACAAATCCATATCCTAAGCAACATACCTAGTTTTCAAAATATGCATGTTTAGGTTTATACAAAAAAAAAACAATCTGAAAAAAGAAATAGAAATTACTGTTAGAAAAATTAATTGTGAAATGTAGGTACACGGTAGATGATTTACTGAAAAAATAAATAAACGTCTAGTATGTACCTAACTCATAATAAAAACGTAGAAAAAAAACTGCACATAGTTTTTAGAATTACTATCAAAATAATATAGGTATTTGTCTAGATTTGAATGTGTGTGAATACAAAAAATGGCTTATGTGAATCTTACTAGAATGTAATGGAATTTCACATAATATACAGAGTAGGCGGAAAGTGGTTGCTTTTTCTCATTTATTTCTCGTGAAACTAAGCAAACTCGACTATCTTTAAGCAATTTCTGTGATTTGTTTTTTTTTTTTTTTATTTTACGCTTTTATTTCTATCCATTTATCTCAGCAGGAAGCCATAGACTTAGTTAGATGTCTCAGATAAATCTATTTTTGTGTTCCGGCAAGTTTTTTCTCAAGGGTAAAGAATTTAACTACAAATATAGAAAAATGCAGAAGGCTGACAAATAATGACTAATAATTATTATTGGTATTGGAGCGGTACAATAAACACATAGAATTTTTTTTCTAAATTTAAAAATAAATACTTTAAAGTAGGTACCCACGCGTTTATTATTTTTGGTTATTTGATTAACAATATAGTTGGACACTTAAAATTTTGAATTTGAATTATGTTTGGAACAGGTTTTTGTTTTATTTTATTTTCTTTTCATCAAACGGAAAAAAATACAGAGAAATGAACACGGTTGGTGTTTGAAATTGATTATTATTTTATTTTTTTGAAAAAACAAAGTGGAAAATGTAATTCATGGCATACAGTGCTCTGTATGGATAATTTGTTTTGTTGGTAAGAATTTATTGTCCAAATATTCATATTATTTCAGTGCTTGGTGCACATGACATGTTTTTTTTTATCACATTTTATCCCCTTTGGTTCCCCAAAAAAAATTATTACATAATTTTTTTTATACCTTAAGTTAATTTAAAAATAAATATCTATCTATGTATAATACAAAAAAAATTAGGCGCCACTCCTATTTTTTTAATATAAAAATCAGGTGAAAAAAGGAGAAAACCCATCAAATTAAAACAATATATTGTGCAGTTTAATACCGCCAAAAAAAAAAAACGAAAATCAACGATCAATAATATTATTATAAATTACATAGGTATATTACGTAATACACAATAAAATCATTTAAAATTAGCCATTTCTCTATATGATCAGTATCTTAAAAACTATAAACTTAAGTTTCATTTTAGATGGCTTACACAATAACAAACAATGACTTACTTTAATTATTAGTCAACAAATTTTATCAGAATAAATTTCATAAAGTAACTTAAAAGTAATATAATCATTTATACATAACTATATACAATATTTTTCAACAAGTAACAACAGTAGCTAACTTATTCTGACGCACTCAACGGCGACATACCTACTTGATTTGATGTTCAAATCAACCAGCAGTTGTTCGGCAATTAAAACATCAACTGAACCACCATACACCTGTCCCCGATTTGGTACTAGAATATTTGCCAAACTTGGCAGTAACCTAACTAAGTACCTAGGGTGCTTCATGACCGTAATTCTGGGGATAAGAGTTCCTCAACGGATTTCTTTATTTTTGACTCGGTAATAAATTTTCAGAGCAATATTATTTCGACCAAAATAACATTTCTTGCAACCAAACTATAACTATACCTTAACTGTAATAAGTGTCTGAGTAAACTCTGTTGTATCACCCCTCGCTGATTTCCTTTAATCATATCGAAGCTGGCCTGGATGCGCCATCTGCCCCGACATAAGTTTTCGTCATGAGGAGTTACACTACAAAATTGTTTACCACTTACTTCCGTATTATGACATCTTGCTATTATCTATCCTCAACATTAATAACGAAAATAAACGGAGTCAAATAATATGAATGGAAGAAATGAACTAATCTTCCCACTTCAGAATATCTTTCACATGTATCCTAACTACTTTCTGGGATCCTACGTCTTTAATGTCATAGACATTGTCACTTAACCTTTTTATAACCTCTGCTCTAATAAATTTGGGAGCCAGCTTTCTACTGAAGAAATTTGCTTTGTCCGATTGGACGAAGTTTCGCCTCCAAATCATTTGGCCCTCATTATAAACTTTTCGCACCCGGCGAAGATTATAATGTTGTGCTTTCTTATTGTAAGCATCCCACAGATTTTCCTGAACGATTTTAAAGGTGACTTCTAAATCTTCCAATTTCTTCCTATAGGAATGTCTCGACGAATTAAGATGCCTAGAATCCAAAGACCTACTATCCCTCGGAATACCATAGAGAGATCCGTCAAAAATTATCTCTCTACCTTTCATTAATAACGACGGTGTGAAGCCGGTTGCAAAATTCATGGTGTTGTTCATAACAGATTTAACTTGGTCTAGATACTTGGGCCATTCTCTCTGATTATTACCCACGTAGATGGCCAAGGTATATCCTAAAACTTTGTTATATGACTCAACTGTATTGTTCTGAGGAGTATAAGGAGTGTTATAGAATAATCGGCTAATTCCGTACGAATCAGCAAACTCTTTGAATTCATTTGAAACGAACTGTTTTCCATTATCTAAAACCAGCGTGTGAGGGGTCCCTTCTTCTAGAAATATTTTTTCCCCCAAGAAGAAAACTATTTCTTTAGTTGTCGCCCTCCTTAACGGATACAGCCAACAATATTTCGTAAATATATCGATTACTGATAATATAAACTGATAATTTCCGGATGCCAAAGGTAATGGCCCAACCAAATCTATCGACAACATTTCCATTGGTCTCGAAACCTTTTTCCGATGTTCCATCAGTCCATTCGGAGGTTGATTAGATGGTTTATAGCTCTTACAAGTATGACATCTAATTACAAAAGCTTTAACTTGCCTAAACATACCTGGCCAATAATAGTCCCTCTCTAACTTTTTGTAACTCTTAAAAGTTCCTGGGTGCCCTGTGCTATGAACTTTCGTGATTAATGCTAATCTATCTTCATACTTGACCACCTTTTTCCATACGAACTCATCAAGTAACGGATTATCCAATTTGGAATTTCTATATAAAACATCATTAACTAACTGATAATTTGTGAACCGTTGTGGTGTTCGCAAGCATCCTTGGCATATTCTGTTATACCAGCTGTCTGTACTATCTACTCTAATTTCGCACAAATCACGAGAATCCAAACTATCAAAATTTTGGGATACTTCAATGCCTGACTCAATAGACTGACCTGGAATTCTTGATAGCGCATCTGGTACAGCATGTAACGTACCCTTACGATGTTCTACAGAAAAATTGTATTGAGAAATTCGAGAACTCCATCTTGCCAGTCTTCCTGAAGGATTGGACAGTTTCCATAACCATTTTAAGCTCGAGTGGTCCGTAATTATTTTAAAGTGAACCCCTTCTAAGTAAGGACGAAAATATTCTATTGCACACACCACCGCTAGTAATTCTCTTTCTGTAACTCCATAGTTGCGTTCGTGTTTATTTAAAGTTCGCGAAAAATAAGCAACTGCTACCTCCTGATCTTCGTGTTTTTGATGCAGAGCTGCACCTATTTGGTGTGATATGCGGTTTTTGTACGAACGCATATCTGTATTATAGATTGCGACCAAATATAATATTAATTTTAAAATTATTTTAAGACGCATGAAAAGAAGCGGGTATGTCAACTAGTAAATACAGTCGGTTTCGTTTTAAGATAATAATCTTTCTAGATCTTTTGTCTCGTAGATGTTTTAAATTTTTATTGCACATTTTATCATCCCTTGAATTATCAGTTTTCGCACTTGTTTGTTATCGCAGGATTATAAAGGTTTTTTTTTGTATGCAAAATATTAGAAAGTCGCCGTCGTTATAATTATGTAATTTTTTTTAGTACATGCAAGGTGGTCCGTACCGATCTTTTATTGTTTGCATGTCTGCCGCCAGAAGTATTAAGATATGGACATCGGTAATATAATTATTAACATTTTGAATTTTAAAAATAGTCATCCTTAGAACTCCGTAAGGAACGGATCGCATATAGTCTTCGTCAGGATTTCGTATGGAGCGCATCTCCAGGTTTTCGGTTTTGAGTTCGTAAAGTAAAATCGGTTATCGGATGTTTTCAAAATGTAGAGTTTAATTGTTTGCCTCGGACGGCATTTGTATAAAGTTATTTTAAAAGCAGTAATTTTTGTATGATCGGTTTGAGTCTTAATAAGGTTCCGCGTATGACGTAGAGTTCGTAAAGTTTATTGTATCGCAACGCCGTGAATTAAAGTCGCGAGATAGAGTCGCGCCGCGAATTAAAGACGCGAGAGATTGTTCTTTGTATTATAGTGCATGTTAGCTTTAATTGGGAAATGGTTATGGGCAATAATAATGTCGTATGTGTTTATTTGTATGTCAGTACGGATTCAGTCTTTTCCCAAGCTTTAGAAACGCGACTGCGTAAGGTTTTCGTTGTAGGTAATGATTTGATTATTAATAAGGTTTATCGATATATTGTTCGTGCGAATATTGAACCCTCCAGAGCGGGTGTGATGATGAGGCGGTGGAGGAGGCTAGAAAAAGACTATTTCGTACGTAGTTTACAGGTTCCTCCATCGAAGGAGCAGAGACGCAGGTTCCAGAAATGTAATTGGTGAGTCAATGCCTTAAAAGTATTATTAGTAGAAAATACATCAAAGAACATTTTTACCAAGTTAAAATGTGAAAGTGTAAAAGATAATCTCGCGTCGGGAATTCTAAAGTTTATATTGTAAAGCTAGCCGGATGTCTGAGAAAAGCGCCTGTAAAGTAATGTGTAATGATTATTTGAAATAATGTCTCATGCTCTGTATATTAAAGTTTAGGCGCTCGCGAATCAAAAGTAATTAAAGTAAGTAAATTAATTAAAAGTAATTTAAAGTGATAAAATAATTAACCTCTCCCTACTTCGGTATGATATATATTATTATTGTCATTGTTATCATTAAGTCCCACACTTGGTTAAGAATCTTAGGAATTTTTAGAAAATGTCTTACTTCTTCTCTATTATTTTTTCTTTTATTTTAAAACCTACGGGTTCTGAGGTCGTTTTGTTTATCCGTGGAGCGATCCTCGGAACCCTAGGTTCAATCTACTTTATCAAATGGCTCCAACGTGAATAGAGTTTTTGAACTCTGTTTTGAGGCTGTCAGAACCCTAAAACCCCTGAGATAGTTATAAATATATTATTGTTAGGTCGATTTACATGAATTAAGCAAGTGTACGTTGCGTTTGTAGGAAAGTAGCAAGGATATTAAAAGGTTAGGTAATTTAAAAAACGTTTGCGGTAAACAGGGAAAGCTGTATGGTGACATAGGTATGCGCTCGCTTAGGAAATCTACGATTATATAGGGAATCTACGGTTATAGGAAAAGATGAGGTATATTCTTCGAAGTGCGTTCGGCGTTTGTGAAACGTAAAATTTAGGTATTATGACGTGATTAGGTCCGGAATCTGATAGGAAAAGATGTTCTACGAGCCGTAATTTAGGATAAGAAATGCTACGTTACGTAATAATTAGGCGTCAAGTTGATAGGCGTTACGAGGATAGACTATGTCGGTTGGGAAGTCCATTGCACAACCTTCGGCGTCCGTGATAGCGACTACGGACAAGGTTTAGGTAATCGAAGAAAGGAAAAAAACGTATAGGAAAACGTTAGGTATTTGTAAAAATATAGAAACTGTGAGTCGTACGATGTATAGGAATAAACTAATTGATAATAGGAAGTTTACGTCTGTAGGAAATATATAAAAATAAATTATTTTAGTTATCTGTGGGCAATCAAATTAAACATTTAACCTCTGAAAATATTTCTCTCTGGGCATATTTTTGCCAAATTGATGATTAGTAAGAAAGGCTGATTAGAAAAAAAGAGATTGGAAAATGTTAAATACTTGAACACATCTTGTGGTCCGTGAACAAGATGTGGGATTAAACTTGTGTACCTTAAGCTCTGTAGGAATAATTTTAATAAGTCTGTATACGTTCTTATGAAAAGAACATCTATTTGTCTCTGTTTTTTTCGATATTCGTTTATTTTGGATAAAGTTATAATAATGAGATCTTGGTAAAATGTTTAAAATTTATGTATTTTCTGCGGTGATGGATTTTATTAACAGGTTTTTGTGCATGTAATGGAAAGCGGATATTAATAATGATATAATATGGTTTTGTTATGAATCAAAGGATGAAGAATTAAAAAAAAAATAGATGGATATTGCATGAATGTAAATATGGATATAAGAGGCAGGTTTAAATTGAAAATAATGAGATAATGAGTTTGAAAGTTAGTAGAAAAGAAGGAATTTTTATAGGTATGTAGATTTTTAAAGGCATCAAAGGATATGTAATACGAGAATTGAGATATTGAGTGTAAATTAGAAAGGTCATAATTGTGCTATGAGGTATTTTAGTGAAAGCAAAAGAGTGTTATAAAGTATTTAATTTTTGTGATATAAAGGTACAATGATTAAAAGTAAAGTTACAAGAATGTATTTATGTTTTAAGGCATTAAGTGTGGGTAAATAAAGTTCAATGTTTTGTGTTAAAAGGTAAAAATTGTGATATGTTTAATTTCGAAGTAAGGAAAGAAAAGGTTGTGTAGTCAAATGAATATGTAGTTATGCGTCTGTTTGTGTTAATGCAAAATGAATCTTATTAGGATTGATCTCTGGCTGAGGTCGGGCAAAAATGTACAACAGTGAATATCTTGGTCGTTCTTTGGCACTGTGGATTAGTACATAAAGAACGTACCTGGCGCCCAATTAGAATCTTAAGCTTGTTGGAATGGAGTATGGGAAGCTTATAGGTTTTGTCTTACTAGGAAATTGGAATTGCGTAATCACCTTAGATCTAATGGTAATATAGATTTGGCGTTTTTAATTATAAGGAGGGATAATTAAAAACGAAAATCGAAAGTAGGGAGGGGATTGTTGTTGGTTATTAGGTAGGTGAAGGTATATAATATATGTAAAAGAGGATTTTGAGGTTTATGAAGGGATAAATAAGTTTGTAGATAAAAAAGTTATTGGAAAGAATAATTTGCATGTTCAATTAGAATCTAAAAGGTGTAAGAGATATGTCAAGAATCTTATTCGAAGTAGTTGTACAATATTTGAAGTAAAGTAAGCAAGTGTTTTGACGGTGAAGGAAATGCATATGTGTATATTTTGTGGACAAGGTATTTTAAATAAAGAGCATGGAAAAGGGAAAGTAGGTATTATATTTGGTCGAAGAAGGAGAGGGCAGGTTGATATGCGGTTTTTGTACGAACGCATATCTGTATTATAGATTGCGACCAAATATAATATTAATTTTAAAATTATTTTAAGACGCATGAAAAGAAGCGGGTATGTCAACTAGTAAATACAGTCGGTTTCGTTTTAAGATAATAATCTTTCTAGATCTTTTGTCTCGTAGATGTTTTAAATTTTTATTGCACATTTTATCATCCCTTGAATTATCAGTTTTCGCACTTGTTTGTTATCGCAGGATTATAAAGGTTTTTTTTTGTATGCAAAATATTAGAAAGTCGCCGTCGTTATAATTATGTAATTTTTTTTAGTACATGCAAGGTGGTCCGTACCGATCTTTTATTGTTTGCATGTCTGCCGCCAGAAGTATTAAGATATGGACATCGGTAATATAATTATTAACATTTTGAATTTTAAAAATAGTCATCCTTAGAACTCCGTAAGGAACGGATCGCATATAGTCTTCGTCAGGATTTCGTATGGAGCGCATCTCCAGGTTTTCGGTTTTGAGTTCGTAAAGTAAAATCGGTTATCGGATGTTTTCAAAATGTAGAGTTTAATTGTTTGCCTCGGACGGCATTTGTATAAAGTTATTTTAAAAGCAGTAATTTTTGTATGATCGGTTTGAGTCTTAATAAGGTTCCGCGTATGACGTAGAGTTCGTAAAGTTTATTGTATCGCAACGCCGTGAATTAAAGTCGCGAGATAGAGTCGCGCCGCGAATTAAAGACGCGAGAGATTGTTCTTTGTATTATAGTGCATGTTAGCTTTAATTGGGAAATGGTTATGGGCAATAATAATGTCGTATGTGTTTATTTGTATGTCAGTACGGATTCAGTCTTTTCCCAAGCTTTAGAAACGCGACTGCGTAAGGTTTTCGTTGTAGGTAATGATTTGATTATTAATAAGGTTTATCGATATATTGTTCGTGCGAATATTGAACCCTCCAGAGCGGGTGTGATGATGAGGCGGTGGAGGAGGCTAGAAAAAGACTATTTCGTACGTAGTTTACAGGTTCCTCCATCGAAGGAGCAGAGACGCAGGTTCCAGAAATGTAATTGGTGAGTCAATGCCTTAAAAGTATTATTAGTAGAAAATACATCAAAGAACATTTTTACCAAGTTAAAATGTGAAAGTGTAAAAGATAATCTCGCGTCGGGAATTCTAAAGTTTATATTGTAAAGCTAGCCGGATGTCTGAGAAAAGCGCCTGTAAAGTAATGTGTAATGATTATTTGAAATAATGTCTCATGCTCTGTATATTAAAGTTTAGGCGCTCGCGAATCAAAAGTAATTAAATAAGTAAAAGTAAATTAAATAATAAACCTCTCTCTCCCTACTTATGTATTATTGTTATTGTCATTAAGTCCCACTCTGTAAAAGTATCTCTAGAATTTTTAGAAATGGTGTTTTATTCTCTTTCTTCTCTTTTCACGTTTAAAACCTATGGGTTCTGAGGTCGTTTTGTTTATCCGTGAAGCGATTCTCGGAACCCTAGGTTCAAATCTATCTTATCAGGTGCTTACTGGCATCACAATGCAAAATAAATGGCTTATCAAAATCTGGACAAATTAGAACTGGTGCCGTGACTAGAGCCCGTTTCAAACTAACAAATCCAGACTCTGCTTCTGGAGACCATGAAAATTTCTTTTCCCCTCTTTTAACTCTTAAAATCTTATTAAGTGGGACGGCTATTTCGCTGAAATCACGAATATTTTTTCGGTAAAATCCCACCATTCCCAAAAATGACCTAAGTTGCTTCAAATTGTTCGGCCTAGGATACTCCACAATGCACTGAATCTTTTCCGGATCAGGACGGAGCCCTTCGCGGTCAACAATAAAACCTAAATATTTTAGTTTTTCCCTGCAAAATTCGCTTTTAGATAGTTTGATGGTCAAGCCAGCCTCTTTGAGCTTAGACTGAACCTCCTCAAGTGTACGAAGGTGAGAATCAAAATCTGGGCTAACAATGATTAAATCATCCAAGTAGCAAAAAACGTCCTTAAAATACTTGGGCCCAAAAATATTATCTACCAGATGTTGTAATTCACCTGCGGCGTTCTTTAGTCCGAAGGGCATTCTAACAAAATGAAATAAACCACGCCCTGGTACAGCAAAAGCCGTCTTTTCCCTAGAAGACTTCTCTAGTTTGATTTGCCAGAAGGCCTTCGACAAATCTACTGATGAAATGAATTTCGCGTTTCTCAAGTTCGATAAAATTTGTTGCATATTGGGTAGAGGATAATTAAAACTCTTAGTGACTTCGTTAAGCCTCCTTGAATCAATACAGAATCGATTCGATCCATCTTTTTTAGATACAATTAGGGTTGGATGAGACCAATTTGACTTACTTTCCTGCACTACACCCAACTCTAACATTTCATCGAGTTCCTTATTAATAATTTTTTGCATTGCCGGCGACAGTGGATAGTATCGCTGTTTAATCGGTGGGCCTACAGTTTCTATTCTATGTTCTACAAGATTTGTGCAACCCAAGCCTTTTTTTTCGAATGAAATCTCTTCAAACATACTAACCACTCGTTTAAGTTGAATATCCTGTTCCGAATTTAACTGATTTCTAGATTCTAAGCTTACTATCTCTGATAACTGATGACTGTCAGGAGTGTCAGGCTTGTGGTAATTGTTTTCGACTTTGGGAGATATTTTAAATTTATTCCAAAAATCTATGCCTAATATAATAGATTGCTCTAAATCTGCGACAATGTAAAAGGATATTTTGTTAACACTGAAATTGAATTGTACTGGTACAGTTATAATCCCATGTACGGATCTCTTTTGTCCTGTGGCAGTTGACACGCAATCATCATTTAATCTAAAATCTTGCCACAAATCTCCCAAGCTTTCCGCTAAGTCTTTGTTTATCGCACTGATAGATGCGCCACTATCTAATAGTCCCTTACACGAATGATTAATTAATTTAATCTCACAATATGGCCTTGCGTCTTTAGGCCCTCCGTTGAATGATATTGGCGAGATCCTATAAGTGTCGTAAAAATTTCTAACATGAGTAAGCCAACGCATCCACTCTGAACGTCGTTCTTCCGCCGATGGTTGGCTACTTACTAGTTTTCCGACTGACTAACTGTGGCACAAGCCTCTAACTCGGCTAACTTTGGGGTCTGGCCCGAGACAGTTTTGTTTTTTTTAAAACAATCTTTTTGAAGATGCCCAGCTTTTCCACAAAAATAGCAATGAATTATTTTATAGGTCGAGGCACTTTTGCCCCAAGGAATAGCCTTTTGCTTAGAAACCCCCACGTTTGAATTTTCATATTGACAATTAACTTCTTCTTCTATGGACACAGGCACTCTATCTCGCACAGAATCCGAGCCAATATTTTTTTCACCACTCACACGAATAAACTCTGATTCAAATTTACAGCAAACCCTCATTAATTGCTTCAAATCTGTAACGGAGGAGGCAACAATAACACTGGCATACTTGGGGTGTAGGCCGTGTGTCGCCACATCTATTAACTCTGCGTCATTGAAACGGTTAACTAACATATTATTCTTAGACATTAGCCAAAGAATAAATTCGGATGCCGACTCGCCTTGCTTTTGGGAAGTCGAAAGAATTTCTAATTTCAGTTTTCGCTGATTTCCCTCTCCTTCAAATTGTTCAAGAAAAATTTTCTTAAACTCTACCCATTCACAATTATGATCTATTGTGCGATACCATACTAAGGCAAAATTTGATAATAAAACAGGCATAAATTTGACAATTGCATTTAATTGCACGTTGTATACCTCGGCTAATTCTTCTAGTCTGATTAAAAAATCCCTAGCATTTTCGACCCCACTAAAACTAACTTTCCACTTACTCGGGTCTACTTTTTTGACAATAGCTAATTTAGATTTAGTAGTTCGTTTGGCATACTTTCTCTTTAAGGATCTTGCTGTCTGGAATGTTGGTCCGTGTGTTTCAGATACTTTGTCATCATCCGAAGGTAAACAAGATTCCAGCAACTCCATCTTTATCAAAACAAAATAACTAAACTATCACAACGAAAATAGCCCTTACTAATTCTAGCTAATGAATACTTTCCCAGAACGATAGTTTACTAAATAAAATGCTAATTTATATCTAACAAGAAACCAACACTAAGCTACTGAAAATATCAACACAATTAAGAGAGTTTTCATATACAAGTACCTATCACAATCTCAAATTATAGCTCACTAGCAATTAATAGGTGATACCAAATCGTGGACAAGAGCAGTCGATACAGTTGATATAATAATATAGCAGGTACATACCACTGAATGCCTTGAACAGCCTTCTATTACAGATTACAGGTCGTCAAGTTAAAGTTTGCCCTCTCAGTTATGTATAATATTCGGGCTGAAAAAGGCACAACAGATATAACACAAAAATTGTAATTAGGTACTACAACCAAAACCAAAAAGAACCCAAGGTCCATGCAGCATCTCAGATTACAGCCACATTAGTTGGGCGCCATAATGGAGCGAGAATCTTGGCCAACCATCATTGGCTCCAGCCATCCAGCTTAGCTCAGTTGGGGTGGGTTACCTAGGGCTGTCTTTTTGGGTTTTTTGTAGGTAAAAAAATAACAAATTCTAAATTAACACAAAACTTATTTAATAGATTAAAAACAAAACAAGAACAAAAAAATTATAAAACTATACTAATCAATTTTTCTGTCGTGTTGCCCAATTCTTCGTTATAGTTTTTTTTTATATATCTTGCCCACCATTTCTATCCGATATGACCAATCTTCATTACACAAATTTCCACCAAAATATTAAGAAAACTCTCCTAATGTATGTTTAGTCCTGTTAAAAAAATGTACAAAAAAATACTAATGTAATTGAAAATGTGATAAAAAAAAACTATAACGAAGAATTGGGCAACACGACAGAAAAATTGATTAGTATAGTTTTATAATTTTTTTGTTCTTGTTTTGTTTTTAATCTATTAAATAAGTTTTGTGTTAATTTAGAATTTGTTATTTTTTTACCTACAAAAAACCCAAAAAGACAGCCCTAGGTAACCCACCCCAACTGAGCTAAGCTGGATGGCTGGAGCCAATGATGGTTGGCCAAGATTCTCGCTCCAGTATGTAACGCGAAATAGCTGGTTTACACAAAATCTAGGTGACTCGAAAAAAGTTCTGTCAAAATCTAGTAGGTACCTACTTTCATTACAATAATCATAATTATGGCTAGGTAATCCACCCATATAAGCTATAATTGCTTTTTTCAACCACATAAACTGAAATTCAATTGTGGATTTGGCTTTATTTTTTAACATAATACGTATTTCATACAAATTTCTAGATAATATTGTAATTACTGTCACTCCATTGTAGGTAAATAAACAACTGGTGAAATTAATAAATCAATCGATCAAAACTCGTTTTAAACCCCACTACTTAGGGGCGTAGGAAGGCAACAAAAGCTCTCCATTGCGCTCGATCTTACTCAATTTTTATGACCTCGTTCCTCAGCATGTCCATATTGTCCATATCCCTCAGCTCAGCTTCCAAGATAAAATTACTGAGTTTATATAAAAAAAATCATACAACCTGCTACATTATACTGACTTTATCATTGATTATTGATTTTTTATAAATTTGAATCAATACGGGCTTTCGACCTTCTTCTACTGATGTTTCTTATTAAACGAAACCTTTTGTATGAAATTGTGTGTAATGATCTCTCAAAATTTCATATAACTCATACCTGTCGTTTAGGAAAAATTCAGTCAAATACACGACATGACCAGAAAAACTTTATAAAAAAAGATTGTCTAATGGATTTGTTTATTCAAATCTTCTTGTTATTTATAATATAGTCCAATAATCCATTTCTTTCGTATATATTCTTGGGAGGGCATCAGTTAATCCATATCAGATTCCTGGAAATAAAGGGGAGATTAATAAAACCTCCGCCGATAGATTGAATGAAGAAGCGATAAAAATAAACAAAAATACGGAGGGGGGGAGATACATAGTATCCAAAAAATTATTGGGACACGGAGAATAATTCCATACACGATACATAAAGTAGAAGATTTATGTGGCAGTGATTCGTATTTTTGTTCTTTATTTGTGATAAATCAGCCACACGTCCTACTAATCTATTACAAATCTCTATCTCTATGGGGCCAGTGGCGTGCGACAAATATTTTACTACCAAATAATTATGTAATTATAAATTGTAGGAAGTTTTTTTTCAATTGTCTTTATGACAGTAGCAGTTATCCATTTTTAGATAAATAAATGTATAACTACGATGTGTCTGTCACT
The DNA here is from genome assembly GCA_963576905.1 of Mystacides longicornis. NCBI lineage: Eukaryota > Metazoa > Arthropoda > Insecta > Trichoptera > Leptoceridae > Mystacides > Mystacides longicornis. The sequence continues at coordinate 1,683,379 of OY756433.1, read as the reverse complement.
AATATTAGTGACAGACACAGCGCAGTTATATATTTTTGTAAGAAGTTGTTGGTAGTTTAACGCTTCTAATACCGCCATTCGTACTGTTTCGTATCGGAGGGGTTCAGACCCAGGTGGCAACCATCTTCCTCTTTCACGACACTAGCTTTAAGTAGCTTACTTTGAAAGAGTCAAAAGTTGTATTTGTGTTCACTTTGTATAAGCACTGATTGATTTTCATTAAAAAATCTTTAACGCTAATTTCCTTTCATTTTTCACTCTAAGAAAAGCTTGTGTTATGAAAAAAGGAAGATTTTCACTTGGACTTCAATAAACAGTATGAGAATATCGGCTTCCAAACCATCGTCACTCCTCTGGCAAACTGTCGTAACTAACATTTTTGGCGAATTTTGATGCAAATTTTATTTTTTACCTATGATCTACACTATGGCAAAGTATTGGATATGTAACTCTCTCCAAATAGCTAAAAATCGATATATTTTTTTCACGTATCTGGTTTTTAGGCTTTTTTAGCCTCTCGCAAAATAGCGTGTATCTGAATGTCGCGAGTTTGCTAAAGTCATCATTAACATGTCTAACCACCACCTACCAAGGCAAAGTAACGCAAGTTGTAGAGATAGGTGAGTTTGCCGTGGTGACTAAGGAATACATTGTTAATCAGTGTAGCAAATATTTCGCGTATTTTAATAGGTATTATATTCTCACCACAGCAAAGTAGCGTATATAGTGTAGATTCGATGGTTTGCCTTAATACTAACGTAAGTAGGTATTATTTTTCACATTAGCAAAGTAGCGACTTGTAGATACACTACTTTGCTTCAATGCTAAAACGTGTGTAGGGACTGTTTTTTCTCATGGCAATGTAACGAAAGTGTTTTGATTATTTTATATATCGTTAAAATTAAAAAAAAAATACCCCATTTCGTAAATTCATTGATATTTTTCTTAAATTAATTCAAATTAGTTAAGAAGAAGTTAACAACGGCATATGGCCGGCTTTTAAAGATTGTCAAATCTTGTTTTTGCTCTCCTGTAATATTTCATTTTTGCAGTTACGCGAGTTTGCCTCAGAGGTGACGATATATTACCATCAAGCAGTTTTTGTATAAATTTAGGTACTATTGAAAAAATATGGAGTCCATTTTTTAACTGCGAAAAATAAAACTGCTTTCTTCCAATATGAGGAAATAATAACCTCATAAACATCACAAAATGTCATTATTTGAAATGAGATTATTCAAATTGAAAATCAAATTCACACCATATTTAGTAGCAACGTAACAACGACAGCTTTTTTTTCATTGTTACTATGGGAACATCTATCGACCGATACCGTTGGCGGCCATTTTCTAACTCGACCCGTGCACTAAGTACTTCTTTCCCTTTTCTATAAAGTATCTGTATTTCTGTTATTTTGATCTGTACTTTGACATTCTATAACCTGTTCATTCGAGCGTTGTCGTCGACCAAATCTTACAGTATGTATGCGGGACGTATTGTGAAGGCAGTTTACTCAGAATCCTCTTGTTAATCCAGAAAGTTAACAAGATATGATCATAAAAATTAGCATAATGTTTCTCATCAAAGTTCTGAGGTGTAAATAAAATTACAAGGTTTTATTTTCTGTAGATCGCATTATAGGCTGTACGCCACTGCTATGTACACTCAATATATTTTTATATGATGCCGATTCGTATAATACCGAATAAAGCGCAAAAAGTAAGTAGGGGAAGGTCCCGTACCTTGGATATACTCGTACCTTGGACCTATGGTCATTTCTCGACACCTATTGAAGTATAGGTGAAATTCTTAATTGTAGTTCAAAGGTTACCCACCAGGGGTATTGTTTAACTTGTCAGTGCTTTGCGCGGTTGTGTCAGTTTGAAGATAATTTGTTTTGAAAAAAATCTGCATAAAAAGTAAGTATTTTGACTTTTTTTCTTTTTTTTTTACCTCTTACTGTGTTGAACTTTTTCTCAATTTAAAATATTTGCATTAAAACTTATTAAATATGGTGAATTAATACGAGTTTTAAACTGTGAAAATCTAACCTCAAAAAATGTATGATTCAAAAGTGTTAGAAAAGTCAGTGTCCCGTACCTCGGACATAAGATAAGTGCTGTACCTCGGACCGGTCCAAGGTACAGTGCCTCTTTGTTTTTATAGGGCAACTGTAGACATTTATTTACATTTTTCTGTTTTTTTTAGAAATCTTTAACTATGCCGCGTAGCAAATCTGGAGTAAAAAGGAAGCCCATATTGAAGGAAGACCTGGAAAGAGCAGTTGAAGCTGTCCTTAACAAGACTTTGACTGTTTATGGTGCTGCAAAGCAATTCGAATTATCGAAAACAACACTCTTAAGGCATATAAAGGTCTTCAAAAATTCAGGTACGACAAATTATTCATACAAACAAAATAATGATACCAAAAAAGTTTTCAATGAGAAGGAAGAATCAATGTTAGTTCACTATATTCAAAAAGCTGCCCATCTTCATTATGGACTAACACTAAAAGATGTTCGCATATTGGCCTATCAATTTGCCAAAGAGAACGGCAAAAAACATGATCAATCTTGGGAAACCCAAAAAATGGCTGGAAAAAGATGGCTGCAGTGTTTTCGGGCAAGATACCAGCAAGATATTGCGCTCAGGAAGCCGGAAGCGACGAGCTTAGCTCGATCAACATCCTTCAACCGAGTTACTGTTGGTTATTTTTTCGACAATTACAAAAGAGCTTTAACAAAAAATACAAATATAACACCGTTTAACATCTGGAACTGTGACGAGACTGGAGTGTCCACTGTTCATGTCCCTCCAAAAATTTTGGCCACCAAAGGCCTAAAACAAGTTGGCAGTATGACCAGCGGGGAAAGAGGGACGAACGTCACGATGATAGCTGCTGTGAATGCTGGTGGAGGATTTATGCCTCCAATGTTGGTTTTTCCCAGAAAAAATTATAAAAATTTCATGGTCAAAGGAGCTCCAACAGGAACCGTAGGTGGAGCTAATCCATCAGGTTGGTCCAACGAGGATTTGTTTTTCTTGTTTTTTCAACACTTTATAACATACAGCCGAGCAAGTTTGGAAAATCCGACAATTTTATTAATGGATAATCACGAAAGCCACATTTCGGTTCCTGTTATTAAACTAGCTAAAGAAAAAGGTGTACAATTAGTTACATTTCATCCACATACCAGCCACAAAATGCAGCCTTTGGATAGAGGAGTATTTGGACCTTTTAAAACTTATTACAATACAGCAATGAATGAATGGATGACTAGGCCAGGAAATGTAGGAAAACCAGCAACAATTTATGATGTACCTGAACTTATAGGCAAAGCTTTTCCACTGGCATTTACTCCTACAAATATTGCCAATGGGTTTCGGGTGTGCGGTATAGAACCACTAAATGAAAACATATTTTGTGATAATGAGTTTTTACAATCCCATGTTACGGATCGACCTATGCCAATCTTAAATGATACAGAACCTCAGGCTGGAGTAACAAATTCTGAGAGTGTAGAGTGCCATGAAATCATATCTTCTTCATCTTGTCCAACAATTCCCCAATCACCATGCCATATTGTTAGTCCTGAAGTCATCAGACCATACCCAAAGGCTCAACCCCGTAAACCAAACCGTCAAGGAAGACCCAAGGGAAAATCTTGCATTTTAACAGACACACCAGAAAAGAACCGAATTACAAAAGAGAAAGAAGCAAGGCTGTTGAAGAGGATCAAACCAAAGAAAACTACCAAGACTTCAACAAAAAAACAAACAAAAAGAAAATTGACTTATATCTCTGACACTGATTCAAACGAAGAAAATGAAGATGTATTAATATGTGAAGAGTCTGAATACGACTGTGAGTCAGTTGAACTGGAAGTGGAAGACTTGGAAGATAATATTGAAAAAGGATCTTTCGTGTTGGTGAAACTTTCTTCCAAGAAGACATCGAAATTTTATGTTGCTCATGTTATTTCCGTTAAAGATGACCGTTTGGAAGTAAAGTATCTTAAAAAAGTCCCAGAAACCCGTAAGTTTATTCGAGAGGACGAGACTATATATGAGTTAGATAAGAGTGATATAATTTTCAAGCTTCCACAACCAATTTTAGTCGAAGGATCGTCTCGACAACGTCAAAATTTATTCTTTGAAATCGAATTGACCCGCTATAATGTCGAATAACTTTTTCATTTTATGTTTAACTTTGGTTTATATTTTGTTTATGTTTATATACAGTATTTTGATTTACTTAAAACCACTCACATTTGTAATAAAACTTAAATAATAAATAAAAATATTTTGTTTTATATATAAACCATACATGTGGACCAAGGTACGGCACCCATAGGACCAAGGTACACTACTGGTGTTGTACCTCGGTCCTAATGCCACTTTTTTTTTGGTTCGCTTTTTTCAATAGAAGCATCAATGACAAAATCTCAATTCCAGTCTTACGTGATGAATAAAATGTGTAAATAACTATATTTACTAATAAAATCTTGTTTAAGTAAGTAAAAATTGGAATATCACTAAAAACATAAAAATAGGACCAAGGTAGGGGACCTTCCCCTATATGAAAATAATTTGTTAATGATACCTATGGGCATATAAGCTCGATTTATGCTCAAATTTATTTTCTGGAAGTTTCCACGGTTTTGTTTATTTTATATTCTTTTGACTAAATTATTTTATTTTATATCATTTTCAAAAATTTATAGAAAACATCAGTAACAGCCGGTTTAATAAAAAGATTTAAAAGAACACTTTAGTTAAAGTTCCTTTTAAAATTTAAAGACTCCTTTAAGCTGACGCGTTTCATAAAAAAAATATTCCAGCTAAAATTTGAAATGTCTAAAAAATATTTTAAAGTTGGTAGTGTTACCATGGAAATCTACGGAAAACATAGGTTGTTTACTGATATTTTCGCGGAATTTCTGTTGATCTGTCAATTTCATTTCTCAATAGACCATCAAAGTGCCGTGGTTTTTGTGTTGATTTATTATTATGGTTTATGAATATTAGTAAACGAAATCTGTAAACAATTATATTCTTTCAGTTTTCCCATGTTTTCCACTCTATTTAGTCAATTTTTTCCACAGTGTCACCACAGTGTCAATTTTTTCCACACCCCATACAAAATATTCATCTTTCTGACAGAGAAAGCGCCACGAAATTTTCTATGAACTCCGGTGGTAAAAATTTGAACTACACTAAAGTCGACTTTAACTAAAAATAATAATCAATAACGGAACTTTATCTAAAAGTCGGTTATGAAACTCGTTATGCTTTAAAAGGGAATTTAAAGCCTTCTTTATTTTTTATGAAACCGGCTGTAACTGTTTTATTTTCTAAACCTATGGGTACTCAATATTTTTTACGCGTAAGGTAGGTACTTTCTGAAAATTCATTTTTTTAATATGATTATCAGAATAATTGGAGTGGTTGGTAGACTAACGGTTACGACGTCAGCTTTCGTACTGTTTTGTGCGGAGGTCGTGAGCTCAATACCAGGTGCCGACCATTTTCCTCTTTCACGACACAAGCTTTGCTTTAGCTTACTGTGAAAGAGTCAACGAGTGTATTTGTACTCACTGTGAGTGAGTACAGATACAATTGAAATATAAAAAAAAATAATAACAGAAAAACAGGCGGGGCTCAATGCCCGAGTCAGCCTCTTCCAGTCAACCAATCTTGTTGAATCTGAAATAGGTTAGTAGAGATATAGAATAATTTAAATTTATTCTGTATAACGATTGTTTTAATGATTTCGTTTATACCATTTAAGTACCCACTATCTTATTTGTAATCTGCTTATTGATTTTTGTGCCTCTTTCTCACTACTTATATAATTTGTTTTGTAAAATTGCGTGGAATCTATTAAATAAATAAAATAAAATAAATACTTAATTGCGAGGAAAATAGATAAAAGCAACAAGTTCTATGTGTTCCAACCCTTCTGTTGTTTCTCAGTTCTGTTATTTTTTTTTGGTTGTGAGTGACTGATGCACATGAAGTAGATAGGGTAAGCTGGCGTCGTCTAGTACTGTTAAAAAATGTCCTCACCCAGACATTGATCCGTAGGCATTGGGTACCATACTTCTAGATCAAAGACATCTTAACAGACATCAAACAAACATTAAGTAGGTTCTTAATATTATAAAATCACAATCGTCAGCTTTAATGAATATGAATAAAATATTCCCCATTCATTATCCCCCTTTTGAAAGAAATACCTTAGTATTGACGATACTGGTCTTCTCGGTCATAATACTCTTCATAACACTGTTAGATAACCGGTTTCAAAGAATTCTTTGATAAAAATAATTTTTCATTGTGAGTTTTCGCAACGTTGTTTTGGTGTTAAGGGGAAATTTAAGTTATACCAGACAGTAGATAAATATATATTTTTATTTTATATAGGTTTTATATACCTAAATTTGATTTTTTTTAAAAAAAAAAACCGAAAAATATCCAGTATATCCTCATTTGTAATACATTTTTTTTAACTATACATAATTTTAAAAGCAGATTAATGAATTTATTTTAACCGTGGTTTTTATCTTGCTTATAAAGGTAAAAGATGGGAATGCGGGTTGAGATGACCCATGCTAGAAATTTAGGCGTAATGGATGACTATCAACCAGTCGACGACTTACATATCGTCGGGTCCGTAGAAAAAATGCCTATGTGACTTTTGTCCATTTTACAGGAGAGCAGTTTAAAGATTCCAATACACATTTTTTGAGATTCCTTCATAACTATTTGAGCAATTTTCTTCAAACTTAAAATTTGTAATAGAAATAAAATTATTTAATATTAAGCATCTTAAAAAATTCCCTAAAGTGTATACTTTTCTAGAAAAATCACATAGGCAGTTATTCTAGGGAAATTTTTCAGCCTATGTGAAGATGTTCCTTTTTTCTACGGACTTCGTCTCGTAAATCTCGTTCCTATGTTACGACGTACCTTTATTCTACGGAAATATTTGTTTATTTGTTCAGTCCTAAGTACAACAATCATCATTTTCTTTAAAATAAACATAAAATATCGTACTTTCAATAATACTCACATTATGATTTGTATATTTTTTATCAAATGCGCATATAAAATAGCAAAAAATATATATGTATTCAAATAAAATGATGCAGCACATAATATACCATATCACTTTTATAAGCATGTTATTTTTTGAAAAATATCAGGTTTTAAATGTGTGTTAATTTTAGAAAAGTCTTCTTCTTCTTTCTTTGGAACCTGGTGATCTGTTGTTTTGTTTAGATAACCCCTTCGCGGATATAGACTACCTAATAGATGGGTTTCTACATTTTCAAAAGGTAAAATATTATAAATAAATAAATATAAATTACTCAATTGTGAGTGGAATTGCAGAAATTAAAAAAAAAATATAATAAAGTTAACACGAGAACCATTAAAGATAAAAACGTATCATAAATGGAGGTACTTTATTTCAAGTATATTTTCCTCGATGCTATCCAATGGATATGAATGGTGGAATACCAGTTATGGTACCAGTAATGCTTTCAGGATGTCAAACACAAGTTATTTTTTTATTAATAATACAATAAATAAATATATTGCATTAATTAGGGGCTTATTCATGTTCAAAAAATGTTTCTAGCTATTATCGTTATATATACTTTCAAGTTGTAATTAATATTTTAAATGTATGGAATCTAATTATTCTCTTTCTGTTCATACAGTGTACATATTTGGTCAATTTTATAAGATTTTTTTTATTTCTGGTGTTAAGTATCTACTTTATCTGCATATGATTCTGAAAAACATAGGCATTTATATTTAATTACTGAATCTACACCTTTTGCTTTTGGAAAGGGTGATTTGGCACACTGCTTTCAACAGGAATGAGGACTCATGGTGAAAACTATTACCTCATCGTTATGATATTGGAAGGAAAACAATAAAGTATATGACTTAAGTCATAACTCTTTGGAACCTTATTTACTAAAGAATCACGTCATATTAACATCATCAACACTCTAAATTACGTACTTCTTGTTTCACAAAGCTTTTCCACATGAAATGTGTATTATGATGAATCCTTTTGCATATTTACAAATTTTGTAAGTATTTTATGTTAACAGTAAGGTTTAAAGCTATGTTCGCGTAGATAGTTTACAATTGAGATGCAATATATTATCTAAGTACTCTTATTTAATCAGTGATGTGCTTAATTTAGATTTTCTCTTAATTTAGATATTTTTATTTTAGTGTTTCTGCACCATTTATGAAAGTTAGCATTTATATGGAAACTATTTTAGTGTTTAGATTTGAATTAATTCTAACGATTATTTGATTCATCAGTCACTGTACAAATTAAACATTTCCAGACTGCTAATACTTCTTATACTTATTCGAATAAAATATAATGTAATTTTTTGATTAAACTGTGTTTTCAACAGGATTTATGTATTTATAGGACTAGTTGTAATTTCACAATATACTCATATTATTTTTCTACTTCTGATGCATTTTCAAGTCCTAGTTTTAGGTATTGTTTATATTTCAAGCATTTTAAATAGATTTAGCTTTTCGTGGAATGTTTTAAGAAATATTTATTCTAAAATAACATATTATAAAAAAAAGAAACAAAACGTATAACATTCAATTTAATTAAAATTATTAAAGTAAGTGTCTTAAAAACTACCACGTATTCATACAAATTAACTTAGGCTTATGTTAGTACCTTTTTATGAACCGTATATATATTCAAATGTATTTAGTAGCTTAATGGCACATATTTACGAAATTTTAGTTGCAGCATCATACGAGTGATTTGTTTCATAAAATATTGTATATAAATTATAAAATATATTAAATGCATTTGAATTTGTAAAAAAAAGTTTATCTCAATGAAACACCCCACCAATATACAAGTTTTAATATAAAAACATTCTTAAAAATATATATAATAACCGAAATAGTTAGTAGAAAAAAGGTGTATGTTAAAATGTGTCCGTAGAAAAAAGGTCGTTATGAAGATAGGACTATGAAAATGGAAAACAATTCCGTAGAACAAAGGAACATCTACACATTGGGTAGTGGGGTATCCCTAGAAAAACGGGTCATCTGCACTTAGGACATAAAAATTGCAAAAAATATATAATTCTCCAGCGGTAAAAATATTACGATATTTTCAATCAAAACAATGAATACAACTCAAAAAAGGTGGATAACGATGTTTTTAAAAAATACACATTTTAATCATCCTATGTGCACAACGGAAGTTTTTGAATGGAATATTGTTATAATAAATTATAACTTCACAAGTTTTGGTTAAATTTTAATTATTTTAAATAGTTTATAAAATAATGTTTAATTTCTACTTCTCCAATCAATTTTTCACTTGATTCTCATCTGAAGTTAATAATTATCAATACTTTAGTCGGTTTCGCTGAACCAATCCTTTGTACCAAAATAGTATTCATAAGACATTTATAATACAAATTTTGTTTTCTTTTATATCTTAAAATATCACAAGTGTAACTAACATTGTAAACTCTGATAAATATTTAAAAAAATGTGGATACAAAACAAGTTTGCGTTAAAAAGATTCATGAGAAATATATGAGCGTTCGCATCGTATAGACTCCGACGAACAAGTGTGCATGTGTACATGGGTCGTACAGTTATGCATCGTTGGTATGAAAATGAGCACAATAAAACTGCTCAAGTGCACATGTCACTTTTTTCTTCGGAGATTTTTTCACATAGGACGTTTTATAAAAAAATATCTCAGAAACTATTAGCGATAGAAAAAAACTAAAAATACAGTTTTGTAGAGCTTTTAATACTTAATTAAACTGCATTAAAAACTCATTTTCGACCTATGATCACATGGACCTTTTTTCTACGGGCACGGCGATATTATGTAATATGCAAAGCGTACTCAAGTTCGTGGGTTCGAATCCCGGTGTCGTAAATTCGCACTTTCAAGACACAGCACTTTGGTTAGTCTGAAAGATATCGAAACTGTATTTGTGTTCACTTTGATTGAGATTCATTTTAACAACAACATTAAATGTAAGTTTTAATTACTTTGGTTCTATAAATTCTTGTTATGTTGTTAATTGTGATTATTATAGCGATCGCTATCATTGTTTCATCGATCACTTTTATTGTTATAATATTATGGTTAGCACAAATTGTTAAATTCGTAAAAATGCTAAATTCAATATTGTGCCTAAAGATAATTTCCTACCTACCTACGATTAAAATAATATTGCGTAAGATCTGATATAATACCTACAAACATAAAGGTTATACATATATATAAATATTATCAGTCTGTGGGTTTTCTTGCGTCCAAGGTCAATGTTAAAGGAGTGAGTGTATAGTCGCACTTTGTCGGAGAAATGAGATCATGTTTCAGGCGGGGACTTCGCTTGTGTTGTCTAGTAAGCTACTTATAAGCCGGCAGTACTATTATAGTGTACCTAGTTGTCGGTTGAATTTGAGGGGAACATTGCTTGTTCGTTATAAGAACTACACTTGGTGTAGTTTTGTACTGTGTACATCGTATATTATGTCTTTATCGAAAGGGGACTTTGTGTTGACCTTGAAACTTTATAGGGGTCTTATTACAAATAGCTTTTTATTTTAAATTATTGTATTATTGTAAGAACATAATATTGGGGACCTACATACATACCTACTTAAAAAAATCAGCTGTTAGGTTGACAATGTTCTTGTTAGATTCGTGTTAATTTCTGATAGGAATAAAATATTTTCTATCATTTTGTAATGGTATCCCATGACATTTTTTTTAAAACGATTCTGTGCTCACTCAAAGTGAACACAAATACACTCATTGACTCTTTCACAGTAAGCTACTTAAAGCTTGTGTCGTGAAAGAGGAAGATGGTCGGCACCTGGGATCTAACCCACGACCTCCGCTCGAAACAGTGCGTTTATTGAATATTTTATAATACCCAATTGATTTTCATAGGTTTGATCATTTTCAAAAGATACAGCTATGTATCTCTTTTACTGAAGAAATCTTCGTATAAAGATCCTGTGATTGTAAAAATGTTAAAAAATATATATAATTTGTAGCTAATGTTACTCAAATTACATCTGCAAGGATCATCGACGAATATTATGCGTGATACATAACTGATTATGATAGGTAGGTATAGGCTAAGGCAAGTCTGATATCGATAAGCTAACATCTCCCGGCCCTTCCCTAAGGTTGCTGGATGTACTTAGGTAGGTACCATTGATGCATGCGCCATTAGTCCATCGCTATCTGATGCACTCATCGCGGCTGATATTAAAATCACCATTAACCCTTCAACGCCTAGTGTTACTTATAAGTAACGCAAAACAGTATACGGAATATTTAGTATTGCTACCAAATAGTTTATCGTATGAATTTGAATATAATATTTTCCCATGAGCAAAAGGTTGTTCTTCAATACTAACTAAAATTTCAGCCATTGCGGTCGTGCGTTTATGAATTATTGTGTCTCGAAAATTGTGAATTTTCAATTATGAGCAAAATTGGGGGGTTAGTACATATTTTCAATTTTTAATATATATTATTTTTTAATTATTTAAAAAATATATTTATAATTCCCATGTCGATTGTTGTCTTTTTCATATTTAGTTCAAGAAATTTTTATATTTTAGTATTTAGGTACCTTATTTTGTACCTAAACATGAGCGTTACGTATAAGTAACGCCAGGCGCTCCCACTACCAAAAAGTGCCTAACATTTGAAATTTACGACTACATTATTTTAGTCATTTTTTAAGTATATTTTAAGTTTTTTATATGATATGTTATAGCTTATATTTTCAGACATCCAGTTTTGGAACCAGGCTTGACTATTGAAGATATGTTACATATAATCGAGGAAGAAAATGAGGTGAAGGGAGATAATAATATTGGACTAATTGACGTTTTTATTACGCCGCCAAACAGCAGAACTTACCGATGAAGATTCAGCTGATGAATATATATGAGGCTGGTAATGCAGATAATTTACCTGGAAGAATACTCTCATCATCTGCGGAAGTCAGATTTCCAACAAATCGAGCATTCGGAATGGATGAATCGGAGGAAGCTTATTATAAAGCGGTTTACCGAAAATGGGGCGTTGGAGATTTACAACAGCCTCAACAGCAAAAACGGAATGATGAGTTTGATATTTCAGTTTTGTCTGAAAAATATTCTTCCATGAATATTTTAGATGTTTTCAAAAAATTTGGCGATAATTTCATTATTGAGGAATCCAACCAATATGCAACTTTCATAAATGCTCCGATCCCAATATTACCGCAGAAGAAATAAAATTATTCATTGCAAGTTTATACCTCTCAGGTTATAATGGCTTCCTGGGAAAATGATGTATTGGGAGACCGATGAAGACTTTAAAAATATTTCGGTTTCTAATTCGAAAATTATGCGATTTTTACATTTAGCTTATCAACTCAACGATAGACAAAGGTGATAAATTTTACAATTTTAAAAACAAAGGGATATAATTCCACAGAAACTATCCGAGAAAACAGGATACCTAAGAATTGTCCTTTGCCGTCGTAAAAAGTTATGCTGAAAAAAACTAGAGGAGAATATGCTACTAGTCCAGATGCATCTGAGAAAATCCAAGTCACCAAATGGATGGATAACTCAGTTATATCGATTGCTTCGACCTGTTTTGGAATTGAACCGATTTCCCAGGTGAAAAGGTACTCCCAGCTACAGAAAAAAATTATACTTGTGCCTCAACTTCCGCTATAAGAGAATACAGTAAGCACATGGGAGGAACTGATAGAATGGACGAAGACGTTAATGCTTTGAGAATCAGGGTAAGGGGTTGTAAATAGTGGTGGTGTGTTTTTACATGGATTTTAGATGTGATCCCTGGCAGTCGCGGAATTCTAAAATTACAAAATTGGATTTTAGAACTCCGTTGAAAACTCCTGGATCCAGCATGCTGAGAGCTAGGACATCGGAGGCATCTTTATTACTTAGGTATGATAATCTTAACTATTTAGTTCAAGAAATACCTAACAATAAGCGCTGGAGATGTGCAAACAAAAAGTGTAAATCATCGGTGAAAACGATGTGTAGTAAATGTGGTGTAAATGTGTCAAATTTTTCATATCATATCATTCAAAAAATGTTTAAAACTTATATCATATCATTTTAACTATGTATTATTATCCTTCAATAAATAAAAACAATCAATACATTGAGTTTTTCATTTCATTTAGCTCATAAATTTGAAACAGTTTGATACCAATATCTAACCACTTTTTGGTAGTGGGAACGCCTAGCGTTACTTATATGTAACGGCCTCTCTGGAGACACTGGTGACCTTGACAATCAAAACTTTATCATTGGGTGTCTATTAGGATCTAAATGAACTCATTTCATAAGAAATTCATAGAAAATTCGCAAGAAATGAAATCTCGGCGTTGAAGGGTTAAACTGATGCATGTTGGCGATGGCATAATAGTCTTTAGCCATACAGTTGTAGCTATAGGTATACCACTACCAACCGTAGGTAGGTATATAAAAACTTATTATTTGATTTTTTTTAAACCTTGGAGAGACTTTGCAGCTATATTCTTTTGTTTTTATATGAAATATTTTTCTCTGCATTTGAATCACAAATCCGATCCAATTCCAATCACAATAGCGATGTCATTATGACATTTTGATTTTGTTCAGCATAAAAAAAGTTGCATGTACATAGGTACTTAGATCTAGTTTGAATCTGGTTTACGAAAAAATGGTATAGATAAGGATTTATACAATTAAGTACATTTTAGTATTTAAAATGTAGACGATCTACTTCAGTTGGGAATAATCTCTCCAGTTTTTTTTTTTCATCGAGACCGGTTGACTAGAAGACATTGTCTGAAAACTATTTTATGACGACTACATATACCTACTGCCAAATAATAATTATTGTCTTAGGTAACTATATAGAGAATATAAAATCATCTCAATTGTTTTAATTATTGTTGTTAATATTAAAAAAAAAAATATCTGGACTCACCCAAAGTTAGCAAAAAAGGCGCCTTTAACAACTTGTACAGAAAGCAAATCTTCTGTTTACAAGAGGAAGTTGGTCAGCACGCTACCAATAACATCATAATAATATTATTATCAATCGTATCTTCTATGTTATACTTAATCTTCTCACTCTGTTTTTGCTATACAGTTTCCTGGGTAGCATTTCACAGGACATCCAGATTCTGGAAAATCTATACTTAAGCCTTAAATTATTATGGCATACAGTAGGTACGTTTTTATCGTAAAGTAGATAATTTATTCTATGAAGCCTGGCGAATATAATAATATTTTAGTCTGGGAATATTAGGATATTAATAGTAGGTAGGTATCATTATGTTATGTTCCCGTGCGGGCTCTGTACTAGTTAATGAGGTGTGAGCAAGATAAAAGTGTCCGGGAGGGGTGGGGGAATTCAGTAGACTTAATATGTAAGAAGTATGAGTATGAAGATGCGCTTGATATTCATACTCTATGTAACAATCTTACAAATAATGGTGATTTTTTTAGGTATTATGTAGCAGAACTTACGATGTTCGTAGGTACTTACGATCATTCTTCGAGAGCAAAATAGAGTCAATAAGAGCCCTCAATTATTGATTCTAAAAAATGACCTCCCCCTTCTTCATGGTCAAATTAAACTATGTATTATTAAAACTGTATATACTGCGTTGATATTGTTTTGAAAAAAGTTCAGTTTAATTTGAAAAAAAAAGAACAATTTAATTGTAAACGTTCTATTTAATTTGAAAAAAGAACAATCGAATTGTAAACGTTCTATTTAATTTGAATAAACAGAAGAATTGAATTGTAAACGTTCCATTTAATTTGAAAAAAGAACAATCGAATTGTAAACGTTCTATTTAATTTGAAAAAAGACCAATCGAATTGTAAACGTTCTATTTAATGTGAATGAAAACAGAAGAATTGAATTGTAAACGTTCCATTTAATTTGAAAAAAGAACAATCGAATTGTAAACGTTCTATTTAATTTGAAAAAAGAACAATCGAATTGTAAACGTTCTATTTAATGTGAATAAAAACAAAAGAATTGAATTGTAAACGTTTCATTTAATTTGAAAAATGTTTATATTGATTTTATAAATGTCAAATTTGTAGAAAAAAGCCTGTTTAATGTTTTTTAAAGCCTTTTACATTGCTTCAAGAGATTCGAATAATATGCTTTGAACATCAGTATCAATATGAATCGAAATGCCTTATTCTATTACATTATATTATTTAATTACCGTAGTATTATTACTCACTCACATCGCGAATTGCGAACATTTTATATACAAATATTTTAGATGACATACATTTTAATAAAATACAACTTTGCTTGTTTGAAATACCTACATCTTACTTCAAACAATTTATTCTAACAGAGACTCCTAGGTGGAACGAAGCAGGTTGGTTGGTAGATGGATCGATACATTTATAATAATTATGCACATTGTCTATTTTCATATCAACTTCTACGAAAACATTAAACATCTTTCAAAATATAGTGACCATGCCGCGTACAATATATTTTTAAATAATATTTAAAAACAAAATGTTTATGACAGAATGTTCTTGGTGCATTTCAAAATAAAAAAGCTGCTAACCTAGGGTAGCCCAGAACTCATAGTATATTATAACAGCCTTTTCGTGTAAAACATATCTTTGGATAAAAATTCATAATTTTACGATTAAAATGAATTTATACTTGGAATTATTATAGAAACTTTAAAATGATATCGACTATTGGAGCTTTTTATTATCTGCTTTAGAACTACATAATAATATTCAATATTAATCGGTACTTTAAGGGGGACCCACTGAAGTTACGGACCTCAAATTTTACGTGCTTGTGTAGGAGCATAAGACCAACCCGTATACCAAATTTTATGAAAATCGAATATTTTTTTTTCTTTTTTAGCCCTTTTTCTAGAACAAGTGAAATTTTCTTTGGATACTTTAAGAGGGTTCCCCTGAAGGTACAGATCTCAACATTTTACTGACTCATCTACATCGAGGGGCTAACCGTTCTAGCAAATTTCAATCAAATCGGATAAGAATTACTATGAGTTATCGGTGTGCACACATTTTTGGTGTACGCGTAGGCGGAAATTTTCTTCCTCTTCTAAAAAAAAAAAAATGTTTTTTGCATTTTTGGAATCCGATCACAAGACTCATGTACTTAGGTATATTCCATATACTATGAGTAAAATGAAAAATTAGTCTTGCGTATAATTTCTAGAGAATAAAATGAATATTTTTTTAATTATTTACGTATAGATATTACTATGTCCATGGTAAGATACCTTAGCTACCTATGGCTAAAACCACACGCACATTTTTGTATTATTTATTAGAATTGCCTATGTTGTATTCTTGTTCACTTTTATTAAACCCAGATTCATTTTAAAAAAGAGGCATACAGATATTTGGTCACCCTATTTGACAGACACGGTCTGCCATAACGCTCTCATTGGAGTGTGTTTTAAATAGATTCGGATAGGTGAATGAATAATAAATTATCGTAAAATTAATGTTCCTTCGAGATAAATAAATTTAGTGCATTATTTAGGTACTAGGAAGTGAAGTTATAGTACCTACCTATCTCTCTACTTACGCAACTATAATATGGCGCTAAACTGTGTTCATTTCATACTTACCTAAGGGTTTGTCAATTTTACGTGATTTTTAAGCAACTTTTAAGATCCCTCTTCCCAACCTACCCAAAATGAACAACATTTAAGAAAAAAAATAACAACTAATGACTCTAACAATTATTCATTACTAATGTTCGATTTTAAATGGAACAAACCACTACGGGCTTACGACCGTCTTCTACTGTTATTTCGAAGGCTGGCTTAGTGTGATCACTTTACGTTAACAACGTTCGCCATTAGGTGGTAATGTTTGTCTCCGAAACGCCTAATCACGAGAATTCTTAACATGTTCAACATGTCGAAAAATCTCATGTATGCAACAAGTAGAAATTTAAGAATAAATGAAATATGGAGATAAAAGTTGGAATCGGTAATTGCGGCTATTCAACTTAACATTTTAGAATCAACTTTCAAACTGGAGATCGTGGGTTCGATCGCCGGTCCGACCATCTTCCTCTTTCACTATAACAAGTTTTGTTTTCTGCGAAATATGTCAATATGTTCACCCAAAGTGAACCTAATTTCGTAACCATTTCATGTACCTACCTAGTCCAAATATCGGCGATCATTGTGACGAATCTTTCTATCTTCCTTACATGGAGCGAGATACGCATAGACAAATTATAACCGCGACAGTGATGAAGTGTAAGATAGAGAGATAATCAATCTCTATTCAAAAATCACCCCCATTACCTTCACGGGGTAATAATATAACTGCGTCTCCTGTCATCGCACCGTAGCGATAGGCTTTTATACCACAGTACCTTCCATACGCCTTTTATCACACTCCATGGTACGGCTTCCATAATATGGGATTGACACGGCAATCTTTAAGCAGAAAACAAGTCTTTGCTTCTTATAATAATATACCTACACACACCCGTCAATCGAAGATGACTGAGAACTAAGAAAGTAAAATTAAGTCAACATAATAAAAATAACTTAAAATCTAAAGGTACGTTTATACCAAACGATTGTAGAGCCGAAGCTATAATTAGAGCATACTTTCTCTACTTTTAGCTTCGGACAACTAGAGCATACTTTCTTTTTTATAAAAAGTTTCGCAAAACACTAGAAAATTTAATACAAATCAGGTAAAATTTAATTCTTATTTAAAAAGTAAATTGGCGTTTGACAGTTGGTACGGTTGACGGAATGAAAAATAAATGGTTAAAAACAGACGCATCAGTCGGAATTACATTGCTTAAAAGGTAGGTAGGTACTTAATTGCGATAAATATGAATTCAATATTCATAGTGACATCGTATGTCGGGAAAGCTAGTAAATAATATTTTAATATCGTGATGTAGATAGGTTTGCATAACTTTCAAACTATTGATAAATACCCAATATACCTACTTATTATACAAAAACAAAAAAGAACGTTGTTTTAATTTAATAATTCGAAATCTTTTGTCTAACTGAAAAACAACAATATTGTATAACAATAACACCTATCATAATGTCAAAAAAAAATGTTTTCGAATGTTTTTCAAATTATTTAACACTCCTATACCGACCAAATCGCTGTAGGTATTATAATATGTAGGTACCTAACCGTTAAAACCGATTAAATCATATTGCGAAAATTTTAATAACATTTTCGAAATAATATAATACGTAAAGTAAACAAAAAGTTTTGAACAATAATAAATATGAACAAAGCAATATTGGAATGTGTACCGCAGAGAATCACAAACTGGACAGCCGTCATAATGAAAATGTTGTGTGTTATTTTCAATTATTAATAAAACCAAAGAGGTAATCTGTAGACGACTGTGCTTATATGTAGCTTTCGGGTAGGTTGCTGATATTGTTTCGCATTCAACCCGAAAAATTCTGGGCCCAAATTTATTTTTTTATTTTTGATGATAGATTTGAAAAAAACAGATCACTCGAGTTTAGAGAAATGTTCCACAAACTGAATCAAACGCTTATGTAATTTTTTTTTTATTTTCGATTTTTCATTCATCAGCCGGCATTACAGTATTCAACTATGCACCGGCAGATGTCAACAAAATATATCAGCAAACAAAACACAATCAGATACTGATTAAACAATTCACTTAACAACTACCCGAGGTCTCACATAATGTCATTGTATACTTTTTTCTTTTATTTTTATGAAAATGGGCTTATCCAAAGTGAACACAAACAAGTACACTTTTGTCATCTTACACAGAATGCGAAAGCTTGTCTTTTGAAAATGGTCGGCACCGGGGATCGAACCCACCATCTTCGGATTGAAAGTCGCCGACTGAACCGTTAGGTTACTAACCACTTCTAAAAGTGTATAAAATATGAAGAAAAAATGTAGATTAGATTAGACATAACAAATAAGTAAGCTGTCGAACATTGCAAGCTTCTCGATAAATTCGGTAGGTATTACCACTTTATCAACCAACAAAAAATCACTAATTTTGTATACCTACTTGTCATTTATAAAGAAGTTAGAATTTTAAAAGTCATTAAACTTAATTATATTATGTGTAGATAATTAATTATTATAACTGTAGGTATTTTGAATTTTTGCAAAATCTTTAAATTTTTATTTTCTAAAAACCTGCGGGCTGTCAACGTTGTCGGACACTGTTCCAATATCATCATGGGCATTCATTTTTTTTTTTGTTAATTCAATTTCCATCCTATTGTTTGGTATAGCATGCCGGTGGTTTAGTTACTTTTGTTTCCACAGCGCTTTATTAGTTTTTTTTTCAACGTAAGTTATTCTAAGAGTCAGTTTATAATGCCAAAAATCGCATACAACCCAATGTATAAAATAAATATTACTTCATTTATATGCGTTAGGTTGGCTTTCTTTCTTGACGCGCAGCTTAAGGAGTATATTTTTTTTCGTGTTAGTATTAAGAACTAGCTGAGATAATATTCCGCACTCAACCCGAAAGATTCTGGCCATATAAAGTAAATTGACAGAATAATCATAAATAAATAATAATTTACTTATTTTGGTAGTTTTTTTTTTATGATCACCCTGGAAAATAAATTATTATTGCACTCACAATTTCTCTACACAAATGCCATCTATTGAAAGTTTTTATAAACAAAATAAATTATGTCATTGTCAAACGTTGTTAAGAGCCGAATAACGGTTTAGGCTATCTACTAATAAAAAACGCTTTAAAATATACCAAAAATCGTGTCTTTTAATTTTCTTCAAAACCATCGTCTTTTTTTATTTCTATTTAATATAGTTTTGCAATTAATCGGTAATAAGTGATTGGGCGCTTAGGACCTTTTCCTATAGAAACAAAAACTGTATACGCTCCATACAAATCCTAAAATTCTTCATTCGTGAGAGAACGTTGTGGCGGGCGGATGTGTCGCTCTGTACTCTGTAGTTTTTTTCTGCAGAAACCTTCCACTTTCTAATGTTGGTCATTTGGGGCTAAATGCAATATTTGTGAGAATCCATGGTTGTCAAAAATTTTATATTTATTTATTTTTTACATGTTTTTTTCCCTTCTACATTTTTTTCTTTACAAATATTTTTAAATTCAATATTTTTTTTTTCCATAAAATAATATAAAATTACGTTTTGACGTATTTTTTATCGTAATATCTTAATTAGATATAATAAGTTTTTACCACATAATTCTTGACTTTTATCGGTAGCTAAGTCAAAGAACCTATCATCAACAAAATTGCGTAAATAGTACGTTGATAATATAGTAATTGGTTTATAACTACATACGTACCTACAATATATTATATGAACAAAAAAGTTTTTATGTTACACAAAAATAAAAAGAAAATAAACTTAAATGAAGCCAACCTCTACTCGGGGTTTGAATCTTGTCTTAGATTAGACGGGACCGATTGATTGGTAGAAAATGCTATAAATATTTATAAATAAAACTAACTTTGCAGTATTACAATAGATTATATTTCGGATAAAAAATGTAATATATTGTAATACTGCAAAGTTAGTTTTATTTATAAATATTCATTATATTCAATTTGAAAAATATCCATTATTTGACATGACACAAACTTTTAAATGTATTAATTAACCTGATATTTATGGTTTGGCTGCCAACCCTGACTCCGATTGCATTTTGACTAAGGATAAAGAAATGAACAAAATATCATTGGGTCAGCAGGGTAGTTAAGTGACAGAGACAGCGAGAGGAAAGTTCAACCTGTCTCACGCACAATATGACGAGGTGCGCGCGGGGAAGCGGGGACAAAACTCAGTTCGGTGATTTGAGTGTCCGGCTCTTAATTCATTAAGTACCTAAATCAGAAATGTAAATTCTCATTACATACCATCTAAATAATTTAAAAAGCGTTTAGTTGTACCTACCTATGTCGTTTCTAAAAAGTGTGTTTTGATGAGTATTAGATCGTATCTACAAAAAATATCTTACAAAAGCCATCTATCGAAATTTCTCGAAAACAAAACAAACTAAGAGAATCGCTCGTAAATCTGAATAGTCGTTGAATTTTTTTTCTAAATTTTCGATAAAACTTTCTTTCCGGAAAACAAATAATAAAAGCAGCAGCATGTTTATAATATGGCAGGTGGGTACCTACGTACCTACCGCACTACTTCCAGGTAGGCAGGGAGGCATTCTACGTTTGATAAATCGGATTGAGTTTGTTTAGCCCTTGTTAACGCTTTTGATTTTTGTTTGCACACCATTCAGTTGACCCCGTTCTTCCGAATCGTCGTCTCTCATCCTCCGCAACCAAAACCCAGCTTAAAATATACACGATTTGTTCTGTAACGACTCTACATAGCGTAGGTATGTATTGTAACATAGTACACATCACTCTAAGCTGATAGTAAGTAATAATAATAATGATGAAAAAATACCAATTTTCAATGTTCTTTTTTTTCTGCTCGATTTCATTTTGTTTCGATTTTGTTACAAAAACGTCATCTCAGAAATTTCCTACTTTTTTTACATCAACTTTTAGTCTCGATTCAATCGATTCCTCCGCAATTAGTGTAGAAATGTCAGCAGGTAATATTATTATCTTCCCTCACGCACAGAAATTGAAAATGAGTTTAAGTGCCATTCTTAAATGATGA
This sequence comes from Mystacides longicornis, assembly GCA_963576905.1. Lineage (NCBI taxonomy): Eukaryota > Metazoa > Arthropoda > Insecta > Trichoptera > Leptoceridae > Mystacides > Mystacides longicornis. The sequence goes on along the minus strand of OY756433.1, from coordinate 1,661,596 downwards.
AGGATTTTTCTGGTTTAGAATCCAGTCCCTTCACCAATAATAATTATAAAATATATATATGGTTGGACCTATGGACGATAAAAATTTTATTCAAACATTTACGCATCTATTGGTATTGTGGATTTGAATGATTCAATGTCTGAAAATATCCTTCTTAACATACTATGTAAATAACAGATATTTTTAAATATTTCAAGCATATTATTATAATCTTTTGGCTCCTACCTAGGTAGGTACTAATTAACATTTAAACTTTTTGCAAAATCTGTAATGATCTTTGAATTTTTAATGGTTTTATTAACCTACTCATTAACCACCTTGTTTAAAGCTTCGCCATTATTTCTGTTTTTATCTCATTTTAATAAAAGATCGACTTTAAATCTTATATGGAATTTGTAGTGTGATAAATAAAAAAAACCTTCTCAATATTTTTTTAGAATATATTACACATATTCATTACAAAAAAGCTTTAAAAAATTATAATAATTTATCATTTGAGCATTTTTATCTTCCAATCTACGCATTTTTTTAAATTCTTGGTCATACGTAGGTACTGTGAAAGGTGATTAGGTAGGTAGGTACGCGTAAATTATAACATCTGAATTCTTTTTGAATTTTCTGTAATTCTCTGAAGTACAGAAAACCACTGAAAAATCTTAGCTTTTACAAAGGTGATTTCTCCTTCGATTCCCTTTACTTGCAATAGCCATGTCTTAGACATTTGTAAAATATCATTTAAGTTCTTAAAATCATAACGTTTGAAAAAAAAACACAATTCTTAGGTACCGCTTATGAAAATTCAATCATTCTCAGAATAAAAATACTATACGTAACCTAACAAATAAGTCAATCTGTTATCAGCCAAGAAATCAAATCAAAAATTCTCCGTTGCGTAGTCGCCCACACAACAAGTAGGAATCTAGATATTATTATAATGAAAGAATTTTTGTTAACGGCATCACCTTAGTTGGAAATATTTTTTACAAGCGGAGGCGTTTAAGCGAAAAAGGTTTGAGGCGAAATCGCTTAAATAATAATTTCCAAAAAAAAGAATAACAATACAGAAGATAGGTATTTATATGAATAATTCTTGGTATTATGAATAGAAGATCCTAAAATATCTGATATTAAAGGATTTGTTTTCAAAATAAACAACATTATCATCTGGCGAACGCGCTTGTACAAAATCCTAATGTTATTGTAAAAATCATCCCAAAAGTTAGAACTTTTACAAATTCTTGGTTAAAAAATATCCTTCTCTAATAAAAACATTCCCCATTGGGTGGCCGAAATTAAAATCCCTAACCTATTTCACCCTTAAAAATAGAACGATTGCTGTTTTGAAAGTCTCAAATAACTTTGGCTCCCAAGGCAGACCATTTTGAAGGTGTTTTGTCACTCTATCCTACGGTTTTTCAACTCGTTACTCCAATGAAGACTATGATCAAACAATTAGTTTCAAATACTATTAGGATATTCAGCTTAGGTCTTCTCATTTTCTGTTCTATCACAATCCGTAGTTTTACAACCTTGGGCTGAATTGGCCGCCATCATGACTAACATTATACTGCAACGTTACAGACTCCATTCTGCCAGATATTTCGAACGTAATTTTAATCACCGGAGCTTCGACCTTATTGATGATATCATTTCTGCTGGCTCGTTATCATTTCCTGATCTTCTTTACCATTTCATTATCATCTATTCTCTGGCGGTGTTCGATCAATCAAATTCATCATATTCTCATTGCGAAAGTTGGATCTTTATAAAGAATCAATAATTTTTCATCACATCTTGATTGTAGAATAAAGTAATGCAATTGATTGAAATATTGTGCTTTTATTAGCTAATATTCTGCGATCGAAGATGTGATATAAGTATAAAAAAATATCTAGAACGTAAGTAGGTATGTTGTTATTCATAAAAAAACTTGAATGCAGGTAAGATATAAAGAACAAGTCTTAAAAAATACCATAATCCAAATAAATTACCGATGATTTTAGAAATCGGGATGATTTTTAGAATTCGGCAATAGAAAATTTTGGCCAAGAAGAGATTAACAATCTGATCCCACCCACTCGCCTTCAAGTGCCAGATATAACCGGAGTGGGACTACACAACGATACCGTCCGTAATGATACAAATAGGATTCATGCACCATTAATTTGTTTTTACGTTTTCTCACTCCGTTTGACATTCAGTATATAAGTATTGTGTTGTTATTGTTATCTTCTATACGGACCTACGTACTACATTCGTACCGAGGAGAAGGGCGGATATAATGGGGTGAGAGATGAGAGTGTAGGGAAATAATGTAATAACTAACGCTCGTGAAAATAGGAGAAAAAAAAACGAAAAAAATGAATCATTTTTTTTCCAGAGTACGGCATTCCTCAAGGGTCACGTTTTGGGCCACAACTATAAAGACTATTACATATATCTTTCAATGACTTATTGAATATCCTTATCTTAAAAGTAATGAGTAATAATGATACCTACTACATCATCGTATGAGGTAGATTTAAAACAAATAAAATTATTTCCAGAACTTGTTTGCATTTTTATTTTGCTGCAGTAAAAATATCAGGCACTTTGCTTTATAAATCTTTAAAAACTAAACAATCAATTTTTCAAAATATTTTTAATCACGATAATTGTCTTTCAGAATCTAGCGTTGAAAAGAATTTTTTTCATATAGCTAACATGAATAATTTAATTTGAAGAGTATTATCCTCTGTAATGAGAAAATAACTCTCTCTCGTCAGATCGATAATATACTGAAGTCTCCAGCCGTGGGCGTTTCGAATAAAATCAAACATCCCTTTGAATAGCGGCTCTTATAATAAATTTTCTGCTAGAAATTCGACTGATACATTTTTATGGTAATTTTAATTAAAATACTCCGGCTTTTTTCATCATAGACTGGAATGTCTTCATTCACAACAGTTCAACCCTTTTTTTTTGCTTATTAATATTTCAAAGTTATCCTTTTCATTGTCTTGTAAACCTTTTTTTCTCTTGAGTTTCTTTAAAAAAAAAAATGAAATATTACCACAAAAATTGTTGGTAAGCTGATTTATTTATAGCCATTGTCAAGCGGTCCAAAGGTACCTTTTGTTTTCTTGTTCTATTTTTAAATCAAACCTTTCATTCTATAAATTTGTCTTTAGTTGGTTAAAAACATGTGGGTCTTCATTTGGAATATTCTCGCGCTGAAATTATTTTGTTTTGATTAAATCGTAATATGCAAAAAATCTAAATTAAATGCTACAAGAAAGCCTGTTGTCTATTATATCAAAAACTCTATAAGTCATTTGCGATAGTTGGAATAAACTTTCTACCAAAATGATCCAAAATCCGCATCGGGTGTTATCTCCTGCAGATATTGGCCCTGCAATTATTATATAAGTTTAGTGATCCTATACTTTCGAGAATCTTGCTTTACGCAATCCAGCAATTGACGGTTCGACTTTCCTGATCTTCTCTTCCTCCAATGTTTATTCAGCATAGTTTTTGACCATATTTGAGAAATTTGTGAGCATAGTTTATAGTTCAATATTCATCTATGGTAATATGAAAAACACATCGAGCTGAAGATGGATCCATTATAAATTTTAACAGTATTAAATAAATCTTGAGTTTTTTTACCAAGTAGGTACGAAAGTGTCCAAAAACATGACCCCGATATTAAGAGCTTCCAAATAGCTTCTTCCCCATCCCCTGATTGAAATGCTCACGCGTTCCTACAATAAGAATAATATATATTGCTCATCCCTCGTGTTGTAAAATAATTTAAGGCAGAAAATCTTCCACACCAAAAGTAAAAAATTTAGAAGATAAAAATTATTAAAATGGATAAATGGGGGAACGAAAAGGAAAAAAAATACATTAAACTCCAGGCTTAGTGGTGCGATGGCGATGGTAAATACACAAAGAGGGAAAATTCCTAAGACATTCAATGGTGTAGGTGTGTACGGAAAAAAATCTTGGGGTCTTTCTTTAAATACATATATAAGAAAAACGTGAATAAAACCAGTAATGAGCGCTTGGAGTTGCGCTGTTTCGTTTATGGACGATAATTGAACAAATTTCGAATAAGATTTTTAAGCGTTTTTCTCATTTTTGGGATATCGACTGATAAGAGAGAAAATTTTGTGATTCTGAAGCTAAAATTTTGAGATATTTGAATAAATTTGATGATTCATATAGGAAGGGACAATTTTTGATGATGAGGAGGATCTAGAACTTGATCCGTATAAAGGTTTTTTTTTAACAATCCTGTTTGGAAATGTAGCGTTTAAAGACCATAACTGCGATGAAAAGGTTAGACATTAGCGGATTGCAAGGCTTAATGGATTTTTTAGTGGATTGTGGCAACAGTAATAGAAAACCTTCTTTTCCTCTTGATAAAAGCCGTGGCCTGTTTTTTTTTTCTAGACGGCTTCGTCCTCTTTGAACCTTGAAGACCATATTGCTCGAGCGTTTCCATGGGCCGCCTGTGGTTCTGTGACCTCTGGAATATGTTTGTTGACAAATTTAGTGATTCTCTCATTTCCCGTCCTCTCGGCATGATCCGATAGAAAATATGAAGACATTTTTGTTAAAAGCAGTCAAACTCTGAAAAAAAAATTATACACGTGCTTTTTAAAGACGAATCTGGATCAATGCTACCTGAATATAAACGCATTAATGACGTCCAAGGATAACTAAAAAGAAACTGTCAACTTTATTATTTGCTTACAAAACAGTCGGAAATATAATGTTAAGACAACATAACTATTAATTCCCATCAGTTTGTTTTCGTTGAATAGGGGAACATTATCGAAGATTTGCCGTACGCCCTACATAAGATTTGCCAGTCCACTGCTATGAACAAATATCTAAGAATGTAATTTGGTACACAACAGTTAGATGTATTTTATAAGCGCACGTTCTTTTGTGAGCGGTGGTTTTTTTTTTGCACCGAAAAAGGCGAATACCATTATTTAATCCTGCGGGCTTTATGGTAAAAAAGATGACTGGACAATTTATCAAGGGTAAACAATATGCCAGTATTCTAGGGGGTTGCTGAGGCCTATCATTGTACTCAGAGAACACATCCACTATGTATGTATGTGTGTGCTACCTACGGATAGTGTCAGAACATTATAAATTACTTGCCTATTTCGAGTTACATACTCGTTTTTGGTTTCTTTTTAACTTTACACGTTAGGTACTATGTATTTTTCTGTTTAAAAATGTCAAGTAAATGAAATAACTACATTCTAAATATCTTTATTTGGGCTACAGAATACTTTGTGGAAGAAGTTTATTGTAGAAGAAACATATTACAAAGTATGAAGTAGATATCAATGTCGCGAGACGGATGATTCGTGTTCTGTGTCGACTCTTTGAAGAGTTTTTGTTGCCTGATAATTATTATTGTGCGGCTTTGTACGATGTGGCAGGCGGCTAACGGCTGTCGACATCATCGAGAAACGCTATTGATGGACGGTGTCGTCATACGAAACGCTCGCTACAATACAAAAAAGTAATTATTAATCGAAATTAGACATAATGTTCACAATCACTTAAGAAAATGTATGCCACTTATTGATTAATAATAAGAGCACATAGTGAAATCATGATTCTTAGATGATGTTGGCGCATTTAAACGTTTGCAATAATACCTATAAACTACAATGTTTTGATATTTGAACGCCTGAACTCAGCATTTTTGACAGATGCGATGAGTTGAATACAATATTCAAGTGATCAATAATTATTATCAGGATAAGCCATAGAAAATTGTCGCAGCCTGGATTCAATAATATCGTTTTTAAGAAAACATTCAAAAGTCATAATAATTCCATGAGAAAATATATCGATATCAATTTGTGAATTAGGATCCCAGGTCAAAGAAAGAAATCAATTGATCGTCCCACTACAATACATCTGCCTTTTTCTCATTCCCTTGTTTCTTCATTCTATAAACTATTATATCTCCTTCTTCGATTGCCTTCCACTACACATAAAGTAATTCAGGTGTATCCTTCTGTTTGGAATCTTTGCTATTTACGTTTGTAATTCTGACCCACGTACAGGCTCTATATTATTTCTCACCCCGCCGTAGATAGGCCAGGTACCTATACTACCTTCTGTTATTTATTTTATTTAATATTTTTTTCTCTTGCTTTTTTTCCCAATGCCTGCTTTCTCCCAACACGAGAAGGGTTATATAAGAACACGCGTGCCATCGAGATAACGTAATTTTATATTCCGTAAGTATAGAAGGGAACCAACAATCAACAAGCCAGAAACGTATTCCCGATATCTTGCCAGATCCTGTTGGAGTATTTCAGAAAGCGTACATACTTCTTGATCCTTTCATAGAACGATGAAACGAATAAAATTACATTAACAAAAAGCACTTTGATATATTTATTTGAGAACTATGTGCTTCTTGAGAGAGATTTTTGACCTGAACACCTAACGGATGTGTGGCCCCACGGTGTCGCCTTAGTTAGGCGGCGTTAGTCGATAAATCCAAATTTCAAGTCTCGATTGTCAAATTGTCTAAAAAAGTAATTTTAGAATCCGCGGTGCCGTATGCGTGAAAAAATCTCAAAAAAGTGGGTAAGTACCTACCTATGGCAAAATATTCTGTCATGCATAAGTAGAGTATGCTTCGTAAATGAATTATAAAAGCACACATAGGTACTTACTAGAGACTCATTGGTACACTTTAGTCCATAGTTTTATGTAAAAGCACTATTATACATATCACATCATACTTGTATTGAAATAGCACAATATGAAACGGAGGAAAAAACCTCACTTAGAATTCCGTTAAGTATAAAGAAATAATACCTACAAATTCTACATACTTCCTACCTACACATTGGGTGAAGAGTAGTAATAATAATAAAAGTGGAAGTAGAAAAAGCAGAAATCCTTTCCATTATTTAAAGTCGATGATTGAAATATTTCTTACGCCTCATTTGTGTGTTTCATTTTTGTATTGTGTTATTTTTTTATTGCTGAAGGTTGAATACTTTTGATGTATTTACATACGGACTTCCACCATTGCGGGCCGGTTTTACTTGAGTGTAGCGGGCCGATTCGCATATTTATTATTCTTCCTTAAAATATACCTAACTCTCGTTTATACTTATCTACTATACTTGAGATGGTTTCTACGTAAATATTTCGATTTGACGGATCTGTCTATCGGAAAAATATTCACATATTATCCAGCATTAATGCAGTCGAACTTTGTGCTTTGCAAACTTTTTTTCAAAACTGTCAATTTCCAGATAAGCACTTAGTTGCTAAATAACGCAGTAATCTCCAAGCGTACTGTTTTTGGAAGAAAGTATCGGGTTGATTATAAAAATTGGTTTAATTTGTCAGTATTGTAGTTAAAACACTTCATCACGTTCATTATTTTCATACCTCTTTTTCAAATGATAAACCAATCTGACTTTGAGAAATATTTTCATACTTCTTACAAAAATTTCGTCTGTATGTCGATAGTTGCTATGATAATTAATACTAACAGGTATCTGTTGCAAATATTATTGTCTGCCATTCTCAACGTGGTAATGTATCCCTTTAATAATTATTGATGATTATACTGCTTTAAATGACAATCACCCAATAAATTACCGTTTTCTACGCCAATCAACTGACAGGTTTTCCATTGAATATGTCATTTATATAAAAATACGTTTAAAATAATAAGCTGGACCAAAAATCTGCGTACCAATGTTTTGAAAATCAATGGTTGTCAAGTAAATAAAAATTTTGTTGTTAAGAATTGTTCACAAATGGCGTTGTTGTCAGTAAATCCGTTTCATATTGATTTTAAAGTTAGGTATATTTTATATTATTTTCAATCCCTTTTTCGTTATTTTATTAGTTATTTTGTTATCCGGAGTGGAAAAGTATCCAATAAACCAAGCATTATAAAAACCTGTTCAGCCGATCTCGAGTTATAAGTGTTCGCACCAGCTCGACTTTCTTTTATATTATAGGAATATGTAAATGCGGCCCGCGCGTTTTGATAATTCGCGACACAACGGAACGTTCTATACGTTATTCTAATATTCGTTTGTTAAAACGGCAGTCGTCACGTATCGAAGCCCGTTCATCCCCAATTTCTATTAGTAGCTTAAATCTTATTGAATTTCCACTTTACCGCCTTCGTTCCATTCCATCCCCCCTCTACAACATCCCCTCCTTTCATTTGCACTAGGATTTCTTGTTTTTTTTACACATCTACTTCCTTTACGCTTTCTCCTTTCTCGTTCTAACGATAATTCTTTCTCCTTCGCCCCTTTTTTATTTTTTATTATTATTATTGTTCTTTTTTTGTTATCACCGATGTTGTTTTCTAATACCCACTTTCATATTTTTTTTCTCCTACATTTTTGCCCCCCCTCCATTTAACTTGAGCGAAATAAAGAATAAACTATTTAGATACATCTTTTGAAACGTCACAAAGACACTTAAGGCCTGTTTGGGGATTCCCAGCCCATCAAATATTTTAACTGGCGTTTTTTATTCCTTGTACCCGAGTACCTATAATCTAAATTTTTATCAAGTCTGAGAAAATAGGGCGTAACTCTACGTAGGTAATTCTAGAAATTTCAACAATACAAAATAGCTCCAATCATCAGGATTTTTTATACTTAACGTTTTCATTTTGCTTTGCTTTCTACTTGTTTACTCCACTTATTCGAAATTGCAATACTGTAGTTTTTCATCTTGTGTGCTGTGACTATCAGAATTCTCCAATGATTCGGTTATCAGTAGGTACTAACTTTCTCAATTTTCGTTCTGCCATTACTACTTGATACATCATTCGTTCATCTACTAGGCTTTTTTTCGCAATTTTTGTTGTATCACTAGGTAATAATAATTGATTCACCATTCGTTCATTTACTTAATTTCTCAATTTTGTTCTGCTACTAGGTAATAATAATTGATTCATCATTCGTTCATCTACTTAATTTCTCAATTTTGTTCTACCACTAGTTCTTCTTGATTCATCATCTACTCGAATGAATAATTATTGGGCATCAATAATCTATTTCTCAATTTTCACGTGATTCATCATTTCCTCATCTACTGGATTCCTCATTCTTCGTTTTTCCTTTACTACTCCATGTCTAAATTTTCGTTTACCTCTACCACTTATTTGATAAGTCTATTTTCATTCGGCCTTAATAATTTCTGTATTATCTTAATATTTTGCTACATTTGATACTACTTTTTGTTCAATCTTTTCACCTTTACTTATTGAGTATTTCTTTTTTTTATTATCATTCTGTTGTTACTTTTCATTTATTTTTTACTTTTGTTCTAATTTAATGTTATATCTTTGATCTTGTGTTTAGAAACATAATGATGTGTGTACTTTGTTTGTTGTCATTTTTAGTGGCTCCTTTGAAAGTAGTTTCAAAACGATATCTTTGAACAAATGTATATTTTGTATTATCAAGTGAGATTATATAATAATACGGCACTTTATATCTGATGCGATGTATTTCCATGGAATGAAGCTGCTGGATAATCCATACGGGTTATGGCTTTAGCGGAAACCAAAGTCTCATAAAATATGCACGAAATTACTAATGGACGAGCGGTGTTCCGAATTCCCTGGACGGTTCGCCCGATATCAGTCATCATTTATGCGTATTCAATGCTATCCTAACTGCTGGAGAGGTAAAAATAAATCCTTCTACACCCTGGATTATGTACGGAATCATTGGAACAAAAATAATAAGGAAATATTATCGTGCGAGGGAGGGGGGGGGGGGTCCCTAATTCTGACCGAATTGTCGGAGATAAATTAAATATTAGCCTCTCTTGTCCCGGAATTATCACAACGTACCTACAACGTTTTTATAAATAATGCCACCCTTACCAGATGAAGTATCGCAATGATTACAAGATAAAAAGTATTTTACTATTCGCGTTTAATGTACGAATAAACACATGGATATAAAATTAGATTGTTTCTATTATTATTTATTCTTCGTGTTCTTTTTCGTATTTCGAGACCGAAACCATTGGTTCGCATCATCCGTCAGCACATATTATGCAGTCCCTCTTTGAATGTTTACTTACATGCATTGGCCACTCGTTTATCAGGTAATCGATTGTTTGTGTCATCTAATTATTTAAAAAAGGCGTTTTAATTATTTTCTGAATGTTTTGAAAAACAAAATTTCTGGGATGCTCGTTAAAAATGTGTCACGAGCTTTGAACAAAAACGGTTCCTACCTAATCGTTTTCTATCAATTTTAACCTACCTAATATGTGTAAAGCAAAATGTCCGATTCGAATGGAAGACTTTGCTACGCCACTATAAAAAAGAACATACCTAAGTACCTACCCTTATACCTATTCTTTGAATATTCTGAACTGTATCGAAATAGGTTTATTATAACTTTTTTCTTTCTATGATTAGTTACCTAAGAGATTTTTTTGTCGGTATTATTTTTATGACTCATTAAAACAAAGTCACAAAATCTGAAAGAGTTTTAATTTCAATGCTAAAATTGTTCAAACTACTTTTTTAAAATTCAATTGTTTAAGCTTTAAACCATTTTCATATAAATTAACAATTTTGTACCCGGTAATGAATTCAAGAAAGACAATACTTAATTATTTGAATTGCCAAAAAAAAGAATACGTTTTTTATCTAGGGTAGCAATAAATAAAGAAAGATCCTACGCATATTTTATCCAAATCAATTAAAAGGATTTTCAAAGCCATTGTTACCGGAACTCTCATTGAGATGGAAAAAAATGAGAGTAGGTAGGTAGGAAGGGCTTCTTCAAAGTATTAAAAAAAAGGAAACAAGATGGGGCCTAATTGCGATTCGTCAATATTCTCCGGCTAACTATGGGGAGTAGTTTTATTTATTATTCTCCATAGGGATGAAATTACGCCTGGCTACAATTGCGCCAGATATATCTAATATGCCTACTTAAAATTCCGCCGGATTAATGCCTTTGTAGCTGAAATTCCGCCGGATCTGTGCCAAGTATCAAATTTTAATAAGATAAAAAAAAGTTTCTCTCTCCGTAGCTTGGATATCTCTCTTTAAACTAAATAGATCCTGCAGTACCTACCAATGAAGTTTGAATTTTTGTTTAATATTAGGTATATCCTTCCATATTTTTTTTCGAATATGTAACAACTAATGACTCTAACAATTCATTACTGATGTTCCATTTTTAAATGGAACAAACCACTACGGGCTTACGACCGTCTTCTACTGTTATTTCGAAGGCTGGCTAAGCCAGTGATGTGTGATCACTTTACGTTAACAACGTTCGCCATTAGGTGGTAATGTTTAAGTCTTCGAAACACCTAATCATGAGAATTCTCGACAGGTTCAACAAGTAGATATTCAATAATTAATGAAATATAGAGATAAAAGTTGGAAATTTATTTTAATATAAAAATGTGAAATCCTCTAAGTTAATAATGTATTAATCCGGGCTTTGACAAAATAATTATTAACTATTTTTGCCAACTCGAAACGCAATAATATTATTATCATCAATATGGAGTACATAACAAAAAATTTGTTAAAACAATGAAAAAAAAAAGTATTTGGATTCTCCCCGAAATAATAAATTAGTTAAAACTCGTGTTTCGGGGAGGAAAATGCATTTTCTTTGGTAATATAAATAGAAGAAAGTTTGACTATCAAATTTTGCACACAACAAGAAATTTTATGGTAAGATAAGAATATTATCTTGAGATTAAAAAAAGATCGAGGTACTTAATTATGAAAATTTTAAAACGCACTCGAAACAATTTTGTTTTTCTTTATCCCATTGTTGGTGTAAGTTACAGCTTGTAGCTTCTGTCGGGGCACGCTTAAGCGCAGATTAAGCCAGCGATTATCCTTTAACCTATTCGGGCGGGCCTCGGCGCTCTGTCACTACAGCCATCCTTCAGACTATGTACAACCTTCGTTTTATTTACATAATAAACGTTGATCCATCTCAAATCCCACCAATTTCTAAAGCGTAATAGAATCCCTCTCTCTCATTCTTTTTCTCTTCACAAAAAAGGAGGTAATAATGTGTCCCCACTTAAGAGTAATGAAAAGTGTATTATTTTCTTTGAAATATTCTACCTTTTAACGGTATATCGTTGATGCAGGAAAGGTTTGACTTATCAAATAATCGTATACCGTTTTAAGTATTGGAAAATGCAATATAAAAAAAAATCATCATGAAGTAGTGTTATTCCAACTTTTTTGCCTCGTTTGATCTCGAATAGCTTTGTCAATCTTGCTTTGACATTATAAAGATACTAAACTTAGTAATATAATATGATGACTATACTTTAAATAAGTTATGGTCGAATTTCGAGCACTGGTCGACTGCTAGTAATAATAATGACGTAACGAGGATTGAGCGAGCCTTGAGGAAGGCAACTGTAGAGAACGGGACTCTCCTTGATTGATCGCAAACATTTTCTTGGAGAAAATTGAAAAAAAAGGAGGAAGAAAAAAAAACAGCTCAAGACGGCATCGTCGTTAACCGAAAGTATTCAATTTATTCATAACAAACAAAAGCGTTTGGAATTATTACAATATCTCGGAAATATAATCATTTGGACTTCAAAAAATAAACTAAGAGTCATTATTTCGAAAATATGAAATAAATTGCGGAGTTTTCTGCAGAATTAAAAAAAAAAAAAACAAGCTGAAACGTCGAACTTCATCCCGCTTTAGAATAAAATAAAACATTGTCGCTATGATAATAATATTATTATTGTAACATAGCTGAATTTCGATTTTTTTATATAGTCAACAAGAGTAGCCAGTTAATGGCATTACAAGAATCTTTTTTCTTTTTCATTAAAATTGTTTGTCAAACTTGATCGAAAGTCTGTCAAAAATCTGCATACCTTTCTTTTGAAACCCGGTAATAAAAATTATGTCTTTGAGGATTTTTTACAGATGGCGTTGTTATTAAGGATAATCCTTTAGTTTCCTTCAGGTTAGCCTTCCTGTTTCAGTATATAGTAATAGTTATTCTATTATCGGGAGTGGAGACGAATCCAATGAACCAAACACGATAAAAATCAGTTTAGCCTTTCTCGAGTTGTAAATGGTGTAACTAACTAACCCGACTTTCTTCTATATATGTTTAGATGTGATGTCATTAGGACGAATAAAAAATAACAGGATCTGTTTCTGACAGCCAAGAGACTTGGAAAATAATATAATAATAATAATAATAATATGTTGCATGGAATAATAAGTTTAAACGATTAGCTGCCATTTTGAATGACTTTGAAAGTGACAGATTGTTCTGCGAAGACAGTGGCGGCTCGTGAAGCGATGACAATGAAATAAATCTCCCTTCTATTTTAATTATGTATCATCTTCCTATTGAATTAATAATTTTTAAAATGATTTTGATTTATCTTCTAAATAAATCAAATTTATTTAAATAATGATCTAATTTACTTCTTGAGTATAGTATATAAAATAAGATTCTTCGTACCTACGTAGAGTTTTCTTTAATTTTTATTTTTTCACGCTATTTTCTTATTTTTTTCTTTCAAAAGAACCTTCTCCTGACAAAAGCCAACACGACAAAAAAATAATTAGCGAAATCGATCCAGCCGTTTGGACGAGATGTAATGACATCGGGAAATAGCTCTAGATATTATGTTTCAAAAAGACACTACTATCGATATTAGATCAATATACGCGTACCTTGATTCTTCCAGACTTTTTTTTTAGTATAACCCCTTACTGATCGAAATTTATTCTAGACTCTTCCTAACCCATGGCTTAGGTTAAGGGTGGTTAACAGATAAATATAAATAACAGTCTTAGGTAGGTACCCTCTGCTTAAAAAAAATGGGGATCATCAAACTAAGTTGAGAGTTCTCAAGGAACAGTTGTTATTTTTAATGACGCCCATTCACTATGTAGGATAGTAGTTATTCCAGGATCTCCTCCAATAAGGACTCGTTTCCAGCGTGTTGCGGTCGTTATATATAATTGGCTGTGTGACGCATCGAAATTAACCCGTGGATAACACGCTTATACCTACGGTTTTATCCACAGAATAAAAACAAACGTGTTCCTATTATGTTCAATAAAAGTTCGATGTATTCAATTATTAATGTATGTACCTACACCTGTTTAAATTGATTTAAAAAAATCTCTAGCATCCAACCACACTTCTTCTATTTTTAAGGCTTCTTTTTTTAAGCTATAGCGTGAATTGGATATCCATCCGTTCAAAATTCATTCAAGTCAAGCCATTCGTCTATATCAATCCAATTCGATTGTCTTGGGGAAACTCATACGAATTAACAGTTTTTGGTACGCTGTATTATATTAAACTAGGTTCATAACTTTTATGCACCTTTCTCTTTTTAAAAACTTTCCTAATCGACTGCGAAACCTTGTCAACTTGTATGTAAATTGTCAAATAGCACAATTTTCATGTAAAAAACTACTCTTACCGTGATTTAGCTAAAAAATTGGTTGAATTTATCATTATTTTATTTTAGAAACAAACCATTTCGGTGACTGATTCTGATTTAAATTACTTTTCCACCCATATTGCAAGTAGGTAGATAGGTACTCTTCTAAGATAGGGTAGGCACTCTTATGATTGGTTTCATCTCCAAACTAATTCTTTCATATTTTGATCTACATGTTTTTTTTTTTTTTTTTATAATAATCATTTACAAATGAAGATTCTTGATATGGAACGAAATATTTGAAAACTTGGTACTTAAACATTAATCCTAGATTATCCTACTAAATAATGTATGTATCTAAAGATGCGTGTATGATAGTTTAGAACTTGTATGAGAAATAATATAGATATATGAACTTTTGAAAACCCTCTAAGAAATTATTACTAGATTCTAGTCGGATAGTGAATGGGTTGTAGATTCAACTTTTGCCACAAATGTTCATTACAAATTAATCCTCTCCCCGTATTCTTAAACATTAACCCCGCAAACCTTAACCTGAGGAGTTTGAGGGACGCTGTTATTACACCCCTTCCTCTCACGGAACTACCACCGTATGGGGATGAACTATCTCTCCCATATATTACATACCTTAACTTACCCATTTACCTTTGTACAGAACTTATGGGCTGTACTGCGAATGACTGGAATAGTCATAGTAAATGTATTAAGAATTTCAAAACGTTGATGATAATTTCAAATGCGTGATGTATTTTCTTATTCTTACCCTCTACTTGTCTATTCATACAGACAAAGACTGAACATATGGATTGAATGTTTGTGTTCAAATAGGACGCAAACTCATCAAAGTCAGAAACCTTTATAAGTATTGTGCAATATTTGGATAACCATCTTACAAGAAGTAGGTAGGTATTCTTACAAAAGGCAACAGTTTTTTTTTTCTCCGTCTTCTCGAAAAGCTATTAAAATAATTCTCGTTTTCAAGCTGTTTCAGCTCGTCTTTCGCTTTCTATTTATTCTTGCTCCTTAGTTTATTCTTACATTCTAACGAGACAACTATACCACCGCAGCACGCAGCTTGACAAACTGCACCTCTCTCTTTCTTTCTTTGAAAGCGCTTCTCTTTCTATCCGGGTTAATTGTTTGACTCGCTCACCTCAGGAACAGATGTTAGGCACTTGTTTCCACAGCCACTAACAATCTTCTATGATCTGGCTTGCATGAGATTTATAAACACAGCTTCGATACACGCACTATTTGCACTTAATACGAAAAAAACCATTGTACCTAATATCAAATAAGACGGCCGGCGATTCGGTTTTTTTTTCAAGAAACAGCTGAAAGAAAAAGATTTTTATTATCGAGTGTGTATGTAGATATTGCATCATTACCTTATCAATGTCAGCATTGCAAGGGTGTAGGATTTTTCTACTTCTTTCACGTCATTTTCTCGCTTTTGTGAACCAATCTTAAAGTAATGGTCTACAGGTCTTCGAGCAGCTCATAATATCAAATCAAATCCAAACTCCCTTTACGCCCTACTAGGGGCATAGGTAGGCAACACAATATAGCCAACTCTGAATTTTTAGTCCGCATTGGAAATCTAAATTACAGTTTGATCCAAATAATACTCCATTACCAAAATTTTAAAGGAAAGTCTTCGGTAGTTTTCAAAAACTGGCTTATGTTTGAAATAAATTACAAGTATTTATTATTTTGGTATAACGATATATATGACTCAAAAGAAGGTGCTACCAAGGAATGGTCATTTTTTTTCCCAAAATTATTTAGCTCTTTTGTCCAAGTAGCTTAGAACCGAATAAATTTATTTCTTAAAAGTAGGTATTCTTCTATTTTTTCTTCGTACTAGCCTGTGTTCCATTTACTCTCTTGCTGTCTTGGTCTTTATCCTCCAACTCCTTCTATCCCACGAATCCTCTATCACCTTTAGTCATTGAAGACTTCCTCGTACTTACTTGCCATCTTGGGGCCTGAACCTCTCGGTCCTCTTTCTTGTCCATTGTCTTTACCATATTTTCCTGTGACTTTCTCATAACGTGTCCTTACCATCAAATTCTCGGTCACAATTTCGCCAGTGAAAATAACATAGAAATGCACCGGATATGGACACTTTTGACCCTATCCAAATGTGTTCGTAAACCACGGCGCAATATGTTCGCAAATGAATGAGTCGCCGGTAATCTAGAAAAAAAAAAAAAAATGTGTTCGTAGAAAAAAAAAGAAAAGGTCGATTTAACAAAGTACTGACTCAAGTATTTATAAGAAAAAGGACGATTTTACGTAGATGTGAGTTCAGAAAAAGTAAATTTTAAATACCTACTTAAATACTCTCAATGGGACACCACCTAACTAAGACGTTGGTCGGTACCTACATTAGTTCTGACTCTTTGACAACCCAAACTCCGAAGAAACACTAGACAGTATGAAAGGGTCATTCAAATAGTTATATTGCGTAACTATCAGAAAGACCTAGCTTAACGTTAACTATTTTTAAGATTTTGAAAAAATCACAATCATACAGAAATTTACAAACTACTGGTTTGGAATTAAAACGACACCGAACAGAACTAGATGGAGAAATTATAAAAGTAGAAAAACTTTCTACGAACTAATTATAATTGTTGAAATATTCGCTTTATTGAATTTTTAAACTCGACGCAAACCGTGAAAAGATTGTACCTACATCCCCAGGACTCGGAAAATGGAATTATTCCATCTCACACAAGTGTTTCTGTCTCCCTCTCACCGCACATCTCCCCTCTCGCTCCCTCATCTCGTTATAATGCCGAGCCACGTCATATTTACCAGAACTCTCCTCTCTTGCTACCAGGACTGCATAATGTATGAACAGTAATTATTCGAACACATTTTTCATTCTCGGTCCTCCTGGTAGTAATTAATTCTTTATTTCTGGTTTAATTATTATAAACCTCAAGTACCACCTTTTTCTTTTCTTTTTTGTTTCAAGATACCCTATACGTTTCATTCTTCCCGGATAAAAATAATTATTAGCAGGTACTACTTGAATTTTCCATATTTTTCAATTCATATCTGCATAGTACAATAATTATTAATCGTTGATTCCTATTTCTATTTTTATATCCGCTTTTCTCTATGTTTTCCTGATGTTTATTGACTCTAGTGAATTTATTTGTTCAAATTCAAATATATAGTGTAATTAAATTTAAAAATACTATTGATATTTGCATTAATTTAAAATCTCGTTGGATATGTACAGGATTACGTTAGAGTTAATTTATTAATTATTTAATATTCTGAATTAATTAAAATATTAATAATAAATTTATTAAATATTTTTTATTAGTATGTTTATATTGGACTTGTAAATATTTAAGTTTTAAGTGTATATTATTTATTAAATTAATTAATTTAATAAAATTACATTATTTATAATATCCAATGTTCGTTGTAGGAGATTCAAGTAGGTACCTATACTTGTATTAAAAATAACCGTATCGATACATTGTATGATTAGATTAAGAGAAAGCACTTTCTAGTTTCGTGTTGACTTGAATGTATTGTAATCGATTGCACCGATTCTCGTTAAAAAAAAAGTACATTTGATGCCTTTTTGTATTCAAAATTTAACTGGTTAGAACAGGCTGAAAATTGAACTGAATAAGAGTACCTACCTATATACCTATAGGATTTTTTTTTTAAATGGATTGATATTCGTGAGTCTCGCTTAAATTCGAAAATGACTGGATCCATTTGAAAATATTCGCTTAAGTCAAGTAAGAAAATATACAACAATTGAAATAATAATAGAAAACCATTCGGTTTTTCCATTTGAGTGTTCTAACCTGTCAAAACAAATGTGTCACAATCGTTTAATTCATAGGTAGGTGCCTGCCTACTGAATTGGACAAATATTAATGTATTTTAATTATTATTAGTTATTGTTCTAAATTTGAATTTGTTTTTCATTGTAAGGTATTTTTGTTTTATTCTAGAAGTATTATTTATATACACTTTTCATACTGATAAAGTAGTGTTGTTGCATTATTTAAAAAAATAAAAATTTTATAACCCGACACGATTATTTTTGTTCTCATTTATTATTTAACAACAATAATCGATCGTATTTTTTTGGTTTGTCAATAATAGGTATTTATGGGTGCGTTCGGTAATTTATTTAGTGACCGAGAAAATCCGCAATGAGAAACATCAATGGGGAAAATATGAAGTGGATTGGCTAATGTTTAGGTGATGCGAAGTTCGCCGGGTCTTCTAGTTGTAGTGAATGATCTTCTTTCGGAACCGGTGTTGATTTGAAACGTCCTAACAGTTTTCAAACAACAATAATTAAGTATTTCAGTGCTAATGTGTGTTTTTTGTTTGATCTTTCCAGATGGTTACCAGGACGAAGAAAATCTTTGTAGGAGGTCTCTCAGCGCCAACAACCTTGGAGGATGTTAAGAGTTATTTCGAACAATTTGGACCGGTAAGTTTTTCATTAATATCACTTTTTTCTAAACACTGACCGCCCAAAATATCATAACCAATATTGATTACTCTACTGCTTTTCCTGCAGCATATGCTAGGCTAAGATTTCTATGGTGGAAACGATAATTATATGCTGGTGGACCATCTCCAATGGTTGTAGTCTGTATCAAGGGCTATACCCAGCAATATTCAAAGGTATTTCATATAAATGCCATATGTATTATGTGATGTTCCTCTGTCAAAGAGAAAGGTGTAGGTGTGACGCAAAAATTGTATGTAATCCAACCTTTGTTATTATTCAAGATGCCCAGAACTCTTTCCTTAGACACCCTCTCGACCCATGAGATGTGCAGCATTCTTCTGTATGACCACATCTTGAAATTTTGAGGGTCCAACTTTTCACTCCATATCATATAACAGCACCGATTAGACATATTATAATTGTACAGCTCTCCGTCGAGCGTTTAAGCTCAAATCGAGACTGCATAGATGCTTTTGCATTTTTCAAAAGATGGACTTCAATTCTGGTTCTTATTTCTGAGTCTGTGTTCCAATAAACGTTCAGCCAGCATCGCAAGTGTTTAAAACAGGCCAATTATTGTTCTATCGGGGCATCATTAACAGTAAGGTTTATACAATTTCCTCTCCGTTTACTAACAAGCTAAGAACAAAAAGTGTTAGGCTTTCAAATCCAACTGTCAGTTTTGTTTCTAAGTTTCTAAGTCACCTGTGACCATGCAGGACCTGTTCCTGCGAAACTAGTCAGGTAAATAAATATAGTGGAATAACAAATCAATTGTTTTATTTAAATTATTGTCAGTTTTGTTATTAGAAGCTAGAAAGAGAGAGCTGTTAAACGTTATTGACATGGCTATATTTATTTTTATTTATTTACTTACTTCTCTTATTTTCCATAG
The DNA here is from genome assembly GCA_963576905.1 of Mystacides longicornis. Lineage (NCBI taxonomy): Eukaryota > Metazoa > Arthropoda > Insecta > Trichoptera > Leptoceridae > Mystacides > Mystacides longicornis. The sequence continues at coordinate 1,641,713 of OY756433.1, read as the reverse complement.
GCCTCATCTGGGGCACTTGGGTTCGTTATGGTACAATCAGTCTATTCTTCTTCTTCTTCGTCAGTCTGTCTCCGTCTTGCTGAACATAGGCCTCCCCCCTCTCCTTCCAATCATTCCTGTCCTGAGCCTCTCTCATCCATGTGTGGCCTGCAATATTTGCGATGTCGTCCGCCCATCTGACCTGGGGTCTGCCGACATTTTTTCTGCCTTGTCTAGGCTACCACTCCACTACTCTTTTGGTCCATCTATCGTCCGGGCATCTGGCCACATGGCCCGCCTATCCCCAGTAATATATACAACATAATAATATCCTAAACAGTCTTGTATTTTTGTTTGGGTTCTGTTTTATACTGCACCATTTAATCGCGTGGTGCCAGCGACTTTCAGGCGTAAATACCACCCCTCCATCCCAATCAGTCTATACTTAGTAATAATAATGTAATACTCAATGCTATTCTAGATGTAAAGGGTCCAGAATGGCATTTCTTCAAGCATATTTAAAAAAATACACAATATTATCAAATAAGCCATTTACGTACAATGTGTTGCCAAGAATATCAATGTTTAAATGTTGCATATGGCTTCATTTAACATCCCGTCTATACAAAGATATACCTACCTAGTAGAAGTGCAATCACTTAAAAAAAAATAAGTAAAAAATTAATGTGTTTTTTTTTGAAATCACGGTTTGAACGAAACTTATTGGTCAACGACTGTAGGTATAAAAATATAGCGTTATTTTTCTGAACATTCTAACTTTTTTTCTTTCTTTTTTCCCTCCAACAACCTTTCTAAGAGTAATGTCTCGAATACGATAGCTTGAACCTACCTAAGTGATAAATGATACTCTAAATAAATTTTCTTTCTGAATTTTTTTTTCTTTCTCTACTTAAGGTTCTTGTTCCTTCTCAAATACACATACACACACACACACACAATTTTCCGGTTCACTCACACCTTCTCAACGATAGAAAAAGAAAGTATCGTCTGTCTTAATAAAAAGAAAAAAAAAGTTTTACAACATGTTTGAAGCGCCAATGTTTTTCCTTTTCTCAATATCGAGAAAGATTGTTGAGAAAAGAAAAAATAGCAAACTCGACGCGCAAATGAGTAAAAACAACCCCTAAAAATAATATAAGGAAATATTATTAATGTTTTATTTACATTCTGTTAATTGATTGAAAATGATTCTAAAAAATGTAGGTATTATTTTATGGTTCATTTTCTAATGGGCTTGTCTTTTAATTCAATAATAAACAATCTGCCCTCTGTTTGCCGAGAAAATGCGTGATAAAAATCATACAATCAATATTATTTAAATGAATATTTTCTCATATAAAATTTGGAACAAAATATAGGTGTATGATTCCAGTCAATCTTTACTATCTCATGCATATTTTGAAGATATTGTATACGTAGGTTATGTGCATTATCCATATGCAGTTTTGAGCAATATTAACATTTACGCAGTAATTCAGTTATGGATATGTTAATCTCAGTGCCTGATTTCCCGTTACAATTTGTGGTGGATTTGTCTGCAGAAATCGCTGTCTCTTATTCCGTAGGTCCTGGTTTTACGAATTCTAGAACTGGCTGTCTGCTTTGGTTCACTAGAAACGAAGCAAGAGAAAATATTTCTAGGTTAATAATAAATTTGCGTTTTAAATAAAGATTTATCCGTTGCTCAGTGTAGCGTGGCATTAAATATTAAAAAAAATCGCGTTTTCTAGCCGATTTTTCTAGCGGCAAACTGATTTAAAAAAAAATATGCATAAACGGTATTCGCTGTTTGTCGCGGATTAATATTATTACATATTAAATAAAAGTTAACTATTTGTTTGAATACGCATCTCGAATGTATAAAATCAAGACGCAGTTTCTAATCCTGCCTGGAGCTTCAACGTTATGTTAAGATGTTCTGGTGTAGAATTTAATATTTCATACTTAGGTACTTTTGTGATGCGAATTCTGTTATTCTTACCTACTTATTATAAAGCAATAAGTTTTAAGTCAATAATTTATATACATTATATATATTATAATAAGTGAAGACATCGATGAATTAAGTCAAATGATAAATGAATTGCATGAGGCTTCTCGTAAAATTGGTCTGTATATGAATATATCAAAAACAAAAATCATAAGTCCAGAAAACAAGATCATCACTGTCAATAATAAAAATCTCGAAACAGTAGATGAATATATATATCTTGGGCATAAGATAAAACTGGGTAAAGAAAACCAAACTGCGGAACTAGCAAGAAGAATAGGAATGAGTTGGGCAGCTTTTGGCAGACTTAAACATATTATAGAAAATAAGGACATCCCAATCTGTCTGAAGAGAAAAACGTATGAAGCATGTATACTGCCAGTGACTACATATGCACTGGAGACCATGTCCCTCACAAAAAGAAATGCCGAAAAACTAAAATGTATGCAGCGATCCATGGAAAGATCCATGCTTGGTATAACCCTAAGAGATAAAATAAGAAATGAAGAAATTAGGAATAGAACCAGAGTGGTAGACATCATGCATCGCATAGCAAGACTTAAGTGGCAATGGGCAGGACATGTTGCAAGACAGGATCCCACAAGATGGACTCCAAAGATTTTGAGATGGAGACCCTGGGAGAATAAGAGAGGCGTCGGAAGACCTCAAAAAAGATGGTCCGATGATATAGCCGCTGTGGGGGGGAAAAACTGGCTGCAAATGGCAGCAAATAGGAAGAGATGGAAGAGTATGGAAGAGGCCTACGTCCAGCAGTGGATAAATACAGGCTGAAAAGAAGAAGAAGAAGAAGAAGAATTTATATACCTATTGTGCCTACTAGCTTTTTCCATATACGTTGTCCGGTGGTCCTTACTATGAATATTAAATTTGTATAATGATACATTAATTAACTTTAAACCGATGTAATTCAAACAGATGCATCTGTTTTAAACCATATTTTTTCCATCCGTATTCTTTCAATCGCACCAACTATCAAACAAATGACAGTGTCTGTCAAACACCAATATACTTAACTTCAAAATTATAATTAGGTTGAAAGCATTAAGATGTCTTCCCTCTTTTTAAGTTTTTTTTTTATGTTCCGCGCAACTTTTCTTAATTTTTTAATTTAAGAGAACCGTCTCCTGACAATAGCAAACGTAACAAAAATATATTAGCGAAATTGGTCCAGCCGTTCATGCATGATGAGATGACCACGGAAAATAAGGCTCCGTTTTTATAAACACAGATTGAGAATAGCAAATAAGTTAGTGAGCTAGAACTCCAAATTGGGGAATATACAAAACAAAGAAGTTTGTATGTAAGTCCCTGTAATATATTATAGGGGTAAATATCTTTCTATCCGTTCATATTATTGTACTGATCCGAAATAATTAATGTGGGGAATTGAGAAAGGAAATCTGGTTTGAATGTGTTTTGTTTAGTTAAAGAGTTAGTCTTTGGCCCGAAATTTATTATTTTTCCCGAGATCCTAGGATATCTATCTCCGTGAGATATAGTATTTGTTCTGCCCTCCTGAACAACCAATAAAAACCATACAACACCCTATTTAATCTCAATCAGACTTGTTTCTAATCTCTATAACACACACCCATGAATACGTCTCTATCACTTTCTTACTCAATCAAACGGTTTCTTTATAACACTACAAACTCTCACTGAAAAAACTCAGAAGAAGATAGAACAGTGAAACATCTTTCTCTTCTTTACTTTTCATAATATCAGCTATGTAAGTAACCTATACTATTTTTGAGTATTGTGTAAGTTTACACATGGATCATTTAAAAACCATACCTTTGCCGAAATATCCATCTTTTTCTTGAAACATTGAAGCGTTTAAAGGTGTATTTATACCAAACTAGCTTTCCCCACAGACGTTTTCCTGTAGTCGGGTTGTTAAGGAAAGGACGCGCGATCATGCGATGGCAGTTAGGACACACAATTTTTCACCGTGCGGCCACAAATTTGTATATGCGTTCATGCGATCATCGCAATCGCACGATCATGCGACCAGCTAGGACAGGGCGTAACGCTGTCGCAATAATTTATTATTATCGATGTTGCCATTAGATAAAATTTTAATAAGAACCAATGCTTGCGAATAAAATAAAAATATACCTTTTTTAGTCCAGGATAGTATGATTTGGTCCCTCAATGTATCCAGATACTTTTAAAAACGTGTTTTTCAGAACATGAGCCTATAGAGCTTATGTTTACAAGTAGGAGTCGAGCTGTGTATCTGTCCGTATTGGAAGTGTATTTTCAAGCTAATCTCCTGTAATGATTGTGGGGTTTTTGCTTTGTTTTGCCTCTTTTACTTCCGTTCTAATTCCAAAGCCCGCCCTCAGTACATCCTCATCAGACACAAGGAAGTTTTTTTTTTTATCTTCAAAACACACAACTTAGCCGTTTGAAATTTTTAGAAAAACTTTTTATCAATATCCAAAATCCTTCTTTGAGTTTTTTCTCGAATTATTATTATTCGGTTAATCTTTCAACATTAAGTGGGAACCATTTAAAAAGGTCATTTTTTTTTTAAGGATAATCTTGCGCATTTTTAGGGTAGGCGACGAAAAAATATTGACTTCTTAGTTCTAACAGATCACAATATACCTACAGGAAATATGTTTTTTTTTTTTTAGTTTTTGTTGAAGTTTTTATTTTAGTTGATACTTTTTTTTGTTTGCTATAGGTATTTCAAAAAGACTGAAAAGTGCTAGATTATTATTCTTTAAAATCTACTTTCGTTTCATCTCTAAGACGTCCACAGATTAACCATCACAAAACTAAAAATGCAGTATAAAAAACTACATAATTCCATATAGACTATCCGCAAATACCATATTTTTTATTTTGCTTAAATCCTATATAATAATTGTTTATGTTCGTCCTTACCTAAATCGGTGTTTTCCTTTTAAGTTTCCAACCCGACGCACGCAAAATATTTTTCATACGTATGACAAAATGTTTTAAGGCTGAAAGAATTACAGTAAGAAAGAAAAGATTATATGGATCAAACACATCGAAGGTCAGGTCAGAAGTAAGAGAAATAGGATAAGTAGGAGAAATAAGATCGGTGGAACAAGCGAAAGAAGTGTGCTTGGATAGCCAAAGAGTGACGGCCCACTCTCGCTACTCTCGCTGCCTACCCCTTGCGGATGGGTAAAAAAAAGAATTTGAGACAAAAAAATATCAAGGATATTTCGTAAGGACATCAGAATAACGATATTTTTCAAGTAGTATTGAGTTGAAAAAACAAAACTAATAATTACAGTCGAGTATTGGCTACACTTTACTATTATTATCTCTGGAAACCAGAGCTCGATGCTTTTGCATATTATCAACAGAACAAAATAATAAAAGTAAGCGGGAAGCTTCAAAATAGCTATTCCCTATCTGCATAGGTACCTACGTACTTTCTGCCACAACTATTGCTTCATACTAACAACTGGGAGATGCACGGATTTTTCATTAACTATTTCTATAAGTTTATACTTATTTTTAAAAAAGGAATGAGTTCGAGACGAATTTGAAATCGACAATTATTTTTCAAAAATAGATCTAGTAGAGTTTCAAACGGAAACATTCGAATGGTAAATAAGGAAATTATCTACATAATTATTCAGAAATTTTTGTGTGCTTATCTGCGCAGAGCGGTGCAATTTGCTTGAGAAGGTTCTTAAATACAATTTGCTGCATTAACTTTAATATATTTAGAGCTATTTAAAAAACTCCCATTTTTTAGGATCTTCATACAAATTTCTCAATAAGCCATTTTTGGAAACAAAATTACTCATGTAAACGTTGAATGGAATCTTGGTATTACGGTATGAAAATGTAATAAAATAATTGTAGATTGATTTTTTATACATATAAATGTTATTCAAATCTTATTATCTATAATAATAAAGGAAAGTGCCTGACTGACTGACTGATTGACTGACTGACTGATTGACTGACTGATTGACTGACTGACTCATCAACGCACAGCCCAAACGGCTAATCGTAGAGAAGTGAAATTTGGAAATCAGGTAGGTCTCAATACAAAACCTTCCACTAAGAAAGGATTTTTGGAAATTCCACCCCTAAGGGGGTGAAAAATAGGGTTGAATTTTTTTCAAAGTATGCGAATATCTCGGAAACTAGACATGGTACGAACTTGAGATTTGGCATATGAATTCTTCTATAGAAATGAGTGTTAGCATATTCGGCAATTTTTCCAAAATTTAACTAAAAGGGACGAAAAAGGGCACATATAAAAAGGGATGATTTTTAAGTGCCTCCTAAAAAGTTTAAAACTGGTTTTATCGAAAATTCAAAAAAATGATTTCTTCAGAAAGAGTCAAATTATACTATTTCGTTTTCAAAAGATATCAGTAATTAGAGGGGAGGGGGTGAGGGGCACTTTTCCAACGTGTATGTGTGTGTATCCGTCCCCTCTTTATAACTTTTGATTCGCTTGATACATAGATCCTAAAATTTCAAAAAATATTGAATACTTTAAGCATACAAATTTTGTATACTCAGAATGTTGAATTTTTTTTTCAGTCAGGGGTAATCAGCCTTTGAATTTTTATTTAATTTTTTCATATATCTCAAAAACCATAAAATCTAGAACCCTAAAAATGTGTATGTATATAGAAAAATACAATATCTAAAATATAATTTAATGAAAAAGTTCCAGCATTTCTCAAACTTTTTTTATAAAGAAAAATATTTTTTTTATGACAAATTTACGAGTTTCAGTGCATATATTTCAGAATTTTAAAAAAAATCGATAAACGACGAAACCCTCCAACTAGATAATTGATTTTTCTATAAAAAATATATACATCATAGCAGTACATCTCGAACTTTTCTTAACAACTTTTGTAAAAATTTAATTTATTGACGACATCATTTCATACAATAAACATACATACACCACGAGCTGGTCCGGTGCAGCGTGTATGGGTAAGAACACGTAGAAAGCCGATTCCGATTTGCGCCGACAGGCTCATAGATCGTTGTCTATAGTTTCAATGTATTTCTTGGAGGAATTATTATATATGGAGAGATTGACAGCTGAATTTTGTACGAGAGCAAGTGATGCCACTAGAGGGGATGTGAGGAAATACTGGCGGCCATCTTGGTTGCAACATATTTCAACAATTCGTATGGAATAATTGAAAATATATATCAGAACTTCGAATAGTTTGAAATATCTTGTGTATTTGACTTAAATTAATCATCTCTTCAGTTTAAGGAAGGATTTGAAATAAAGTTCACCAAATAAAACCAACATAACATTAAATCATCAATTTAATATGAAAAAAAAACTGTAATTAAACTTTAAAAGAGTAATAATATGTCTACTCGTAAACGTAGTTATTAACAACAAAACACTAAAAAAGAGATCCAGCAACATATTCGTTAAAACAGAGAATATGTTCCCGTAAGTTCCATTAAGATGGCGTCGTAATTCATTTTTCCCCCCGACCCCGCGGCTTCAAAAGTTTTATCAATGAATCCATCCATAACCATAGATTCATCCAAGATGTATTTAAATGGGCATGCCGGAAAGCGGGTTCCTGCTTTTTCTGTGGGTGTCCCCGTTCAAATGCATAGTAACATTCTTTGCGCAGGTCGGCGCGGATCGGAATCGGCTTTCTACGTGTTCTTAGTCTATGAATATATATGTACGTAGGTAGGTACCTACCCAACCCAACCTACTTTCTCCAATACACGTGTCGAAACTATTGCGTAATCTATAATCTATTAATATAAAGGAAAGTGCCTGACTGACTGACTCATCAACGCACAGCCCAAACGGCTAATCGTAGAGAAGTGAAATTTGGAAATCAGGTAGGTCTCAATACAAAACCTTCCACTAAGAAAGGATTTTTGGAAATTCCACCCCTAAGGGGGTGAAAAATAGGGTTGAATGTTTTTCAAAGTATGCGAATATCTCGGAAACTAGACATGGTACGAACTTGAGATTTGGCATATGAATTCTTCTATAGAAATGAGTGTTAGCATATTCGGCAATTTTTCCAAAATTTAACTAAAAGGGACGAAAAAGGGCACATATAAAAAGGGATGATTTTTAAGTGCCTCCTAAAAAGTTTAAAACTGGTTTTATCGAAATTTAAAAAAAAATGATTTCTTCAGAAAGAGTCAAATTGTATTATTCTGTTTTCAAAAGATAACATTAATTAGGTAGGAAGGGGTTGGGGGTGGTTTTTATTGAATAACCATATCTCTTAGATAACTGAAGTTAGAAAGCTCTAAATTAATATATAGATTCTAATTTTAATATAAAAATAAAATTCGTGTTTCAACAAATAAATATTATTTTTTAAGGAAGATAAGCCATGATAAAGATTTGCATCAAACATTTATTGTAACAAGGTCACACCCCGTGAGCAGTGCCGTTTGAATAATATAGGTAGGTACCTACTACGCGTCCGCCTCGCGAGAATGACTGAGGTTATAAACTAGGTAGGTAGGTACCTACCCAACATTTTTTTAGTGTAGTGGAGTACCTACGCCTTTGATTGGATTATTAAATTCTATATGTAAATTCTATTTGTATATGAAACACATTTTCATCAACGCACAGCCCAAACGGCTAATCGTAGAGAAGTGAAATTTGGAAATCAGGTAGGTTTTAATACAAAACCTTCCACTAAGAAAGGATTTTTGGAAATTCCACCCCTAAGGGGGTGAAAAATAGGGTTGAATGTTTTTCAAAGTATGCGAATATCTCGGAAACTAGACATGGTACGAACTTGAGATTTGGCATATGAATTCTCCTATAGAAATGAGTAGTAGTTTTCTTGGACAGTTTTACCAAATTTTTACTAAAAGGGACGAAAAAGGGCACATATAAAAAGGGATGATTTTTAAGTGGCTCCTAAAAAGTTTAAAACTGGTTTTATCGACATTTCCAAAAAAAGATTTCTACAAAAAGAGTCAAATTATACTATTTTACTTTCAAAAGATATCATTAATTAGAGGGGAGGGGGTGAGGGGCACTTTTCCAACGTGTGTGTGTGTGTGTGTGTCCGTCCCCTCTTTATAACTTTTGATTCGTTTGATGCACACATCTTAAAACATCAAAAAATATTGAATACTTTAAGCCTACAAAATTTTTGTACTCAGAATTTTGAATTTTTTTTCAGTCAGGGGAATGAATTTGAATTTTTATTTAATTTTTTCATATATCTCGAAAACCATAAAATCTAGAACCCTAAAAATGAGTATGTATATAGAAAAATACAATATCTAAAATATAATTTAATGAAAAAGTTCCAGGATTTCTCAAACTTTTTTTTATAAAGAAAAATATTTTTTTTTATGACAAATTTACGAGTTTCAGTGCATATATTTCAGAATTTTATAAAAATATCGATAAACGCCGAAACCCTCCAACTAGATAATTGATTTTTCTATAAAAAATATTTACATCATAGCAGTACATCTCAAACTTTTCTTAACAATTTTTGTAAAAATTTAATTTATTGACGACATCGTTTCATACAATAAACATACCGACTCAGGCCATCGACAGTTGGATCTCATTTTTACATGTAACTTTTTTTATAAAGTAAAACATTTTTTATGACAAATTTACGAGTTTCGGTGCCTATACCTATTTCAGAATTTTATAAAAATATCGAAAAAAGCCGAAACGTTTAAAACTGGTTTTATCGAAATTTCAACTGCAGATAGAGTCAAATTTTATTATTCCGATTTTAAAGTAAAAAATATTTAGGGTGCTTGGTAGTTTTTTTCGAAAAACCATATCTCTTAGATAAATTAAGTGAGAAAGCTGTAATATATAGATTCTTACTTTAAAATAAAAATCGACCGGTTTCATTGTTTTGTCAAAGATTTATTTTAAGCAGTGATATGGTATGATAAAGATTTTTGCAACAAACAAAATAATACTATGGAGATCCTAACCTTGAAACGCGGCACGATGAAGTTAATACACGTGCGGCTAGGTATATACATACTGCATGTATCTTATCGTAATGCCCAGAACAGTGGTTTCCAAAATTAAAGATTTTCCAATTTCCTATCAGGTGACAACTCTTCTGGCAGCTAATCTACTCGGCAATTTTTTATTGATCACACAACCCTTAGTAGGGGAGAGTGGGGATGTATGGGACAAATTTATTAAAAATTGAATTTTGGAAAAATAAAAAGCAATTTATTTAAAAAAAATACTAGGTTGCTGAATGTATGCTATTAGCTATGACATATACTTAAAATTATACGGTTGAGCATATTTAATGAGTTATTCAAAATATTATAAAACCCTGATTTTGTCCCATTCCTCCACACAGTGTGGAGGGATGGGACACCTATATGGGAGGAATGGGACATGCAAATAAAATTGTAACTTATTTCGCTAAAACGATCAAATTTTATTTCGAATGCATAAACTTCTTGCATTCTTTTGCACTGCCATGTTTTTGAGGTGGTGGCAATACCAGTATGTACTTCATTATTTTGTAATTGAACAGCCTGGCGAATTTTCGTATAATCATTCCTTATTCAATTTATATTTTTTTATCATAATCTCGGCATCTACAAAAAATACATTACATTTGAAAAAAAATAACTAATTGTGGAAAAATATTCACATACAGGAGGTATGGGGTATGTCCGATACCTCACTCAATGAACTGTCCCAAACCTCCACCATGAACAATAAAATGGTAAATGACATAATTTAAAACAAAAAGTTTTAAGTTATGTTAAAACAATGCGTTAATATGACGAATAATTATCGCAGGTTTGGGAATAAAACATAGAAATAATCTTACCTTTGGTTTACTTTCCCCCAAAAGGATGGGTTGTAATAGGTATAATATTACTTTTTATGTCGAAAAATGATAATCAAGAATTATTTTTTCCACACGCACATAACACCAACCGTCAATGATTTTTTACTAAACGTACCCCTATATACATCTTTTGACAAGTATATGAATATATAACTGCGCCAAATATGAATAATACGAGTACTGTCCCATACCTCCTGCATCCCATACCTCCACACTCTCCCCTACTAAATTATTCGTCACTCGATTAAAACACTCAACCAACGTAAACTACGCTACTGTGAACTAGGCTTAAGTACCTTACTGTATTAATTGATCACCAGTATTTCTTTATCCTCATGTACCTACATACGTACCTCGGTGTTATTTTTATAGCAATAGGAGCACGCCTCATGGCCTTGAAAGCCAACAAGGACACTGTTCTGTTGTGTAATCGGGAGTTGGCTGGGTAGGTAGGTACCTACCTACTTATGACGTCATTTATTTTTATGAATGGGTACGACTTTTTCCCAAACTGTAGGTAATTTACAGAAGGCTGTTATTGGTGTGCTATAAGTTTGCCTATATTGATGGTACCTACATTGAATAAAAAAAGAATAAAATATGCACATGATTTTCCAAAAAGGCCCCACTCTTCCTTGGTGATGTTTCGTGATTGTTTTCTTTTAGAGAACTCCACCGTTTACGCCGTTTTAGAAATTTTCATACAAAATGAAGCGAATTCTCGGGCACGTTCAAATGTTAACTCGCAGTACTGTAGTAATATTTCATAGGCGAGGTATATTTTCTCGCCTATTTGTTCCCACCTGGGATACGAATAAGATAAAATATGGATGTTGTTTCCGAAATATTTTAATGATGGTTTTAATTTATTAGTTTAAATAAGACGAATTAATAATGTATTTTTAGCAGGGAGCACAGTGCACATTATGCATGTGAATGTAGGTGTCAGCGTTCCCCCAGTTTAAGAAGAGAAACCAAAAAGCACGTGAGCGAAGCCACGGGTAACTAGCTAGTTCTCAATAAATAAAGATTTAATGAAAAAATTTGCAAAATGATTCCTCCATTTTGAAGTTTGACAGATAGCGCAAATCACACTCTATGGGTGGAAAGCCTAATTAATTATCACACATTAGGGAATGTAGCTAAGATTCAAACCACAGAGCTATCTCTCTCTCTCTATGAAAACTTGCAAATTATGTCGGTAGGTTCGTATAATATTATGAGGTCGGTGAAACAAAAATTTTAAAAGTGTCATTCTTCTTTTCCTGTGCTTATGTCAGTTATAGAGGTCTGCAAAGCAATGTGAAGCTAGACTAAAACCTGTTTAATTACCTACCGATCAAGCCTGACAATCGGAATCAAAAACGTAAAGCAAGACGGGTATAAGCTAGTTATAGATATTTTAAATCAGTATACGTGCATTAAATCACCCCGTACCTGAACCAGACGTCTTGCGTTACAAAAATTTTAATGAGAAAAATTATAATAAAATTCGTGCGTCACACAGAGAAAATGCTTGTGGATCCACTTCAGGTTATTGCGGCTCGGATAAGCGTCTAAGTACATGTTTTTTTTTTACGGTTGATCGCCAAGCCATGAAGCTAATAACTGCAGGATTAACAGCTATTCCCTCCATGGAGTGGCGCTGTTACGATGGTGTTGAGAACTAGACTGCAAACAGATAACGAAGGTTATATTTTTTGTCGAGGACTCAAAGTGTTATTTTTGTATATCTACTGAAATCTTAAACACATTGTTTTAAGTAGTTGTGAGTGTATATTTCCGCCATTAGTTAGACATACTATGCTTCTTAAAAACATATTGATATTTCATATCGGGATATTTTAAGCATTTTGCGCCCCTATTCCTACACTTATAAAGGCGGTTTTGGTTTTAATAAAATTTATTCAAATCGTACAAGAAAATTACTTGAACTATTCGAGATCGACATGTCATTGTGTCAAAGTGATATGAAGTAGAAGGAATATTATATTGTCTCAAAAATATCATTATTACAGTAGTTTTTAGCTAAATCTTAATCTGCTATTTGGTCATTAAAATTTTTGAAGGGGTACCTAACAAATTACCAAGACAAGACAAACCTTATAATATCACTAATATCCTTTGTGCAAGACGACCGCGTATAACAGTATGCTCAAATAAGACCCCATGTGCATTCAGCGTCAGTATCAAGCATGTTGATACTATAAGATAATTGCACTGAGCCAGGTTTCGGAAAAGACAGCTATATACTTGTTGTGATTCAAAGTCTAATAACTTTGAAATGTTGAATATTTTCATCAAAGTTTTCATCAATATTTTCTAATTTCTAGTAAATAAATGTCTAGTAAATTTCTAATTTCAAAGAGGTGGTACCTAATATCAAATTAAAATTAAGTAAGCGATAACTCAATATAGCCAACCATTTTATTCTGCGTTCCGTTCCTTTTGAACATGATGTGGGGGGAGGTCAATAAAACCGTGCAAGAAGGAGCTTAGTGGAGGGCTGTTGTTGCCTTCCTATGCCCTAAAGGTTATAAAGAAAGAAAGAATGTATTAATGCATTATAAAAAAATAACTAAAACTATACTTATAAGCAGCCTGCACTTGAAGTTGTAATAAAAATTGTAATTTTTTAAATTTTAATTATAAAATAAAAAACAGCACAGTACCTACTTAATTAATATTTTCCAGTTGGTAATTGCTACTACATTCTCTACTTACAAACCCATTCCGTACTGGAATAATATTTCATTTTATATATCATAATATAATACATTTTAAGTGCATTTTAAGTAGATAAAGATTTAAAATTTAATTAACCACAAACCGAGACTAATCTCCTACCCCGCAGAAAGCGCTAACACAACACACTGAGCTAGGGTATTCGTTCACGTTATTTAACTTTATAATTAATACCCGGTAAAACAGATTTAATAATACTTGTACCCAAATGCGAATATCGCATGGCACAGTTCAGCTTCGTTAATAATTATTATAATAATTGCTTTTTTTTTTAATAAAATTATTAACATAGTTTCAAAATTAAAGGATCCTTACCAAGTTATCTTAATCTCATAAGCATCCGTTAGTCAAAGTTCGGTAACATTTTACTGACAACTTACCGACCTCCTTTGACAATTATTAGTCATTCGTGAACTGATTATTTGACAGTTTTGTACAGTCTGATTCAGTATCAATTTTAACTTATTGAGGAATTTCTTCATCCAGTGAAATGGAGTAAGTATGTATTTAATTTTCATTTTATCATCCATTGACCTTCATTTAGATACTCAGTCTCGTTAAATGTAGCAGTAATTGAACTCTCTCTCTCTCTCTCCAATGGCGCTACAGCCCATATCGAGCCTTGGCCTTCCACTACTAGAGACAAATTGAAATTGGCGTTCGACTACAAACGAAGATTTCGTCAATGTATAGTGCGAAAAAATTAACTGTCCACTGGAACATATAAACAATTATTTGAAGCAAACAAAGACACTCACATAAAAATATAAAAAGTGGACGGTTAATTTTCTTTCTACTCTACATTGTCGAAGAATTCGTTTATATTCGATCGCCAAATGCAATTTGCAATCCCTCCCGAAGCACGAGTATATACTCATTTTCGGGAGGTATCTTGTTTAGGTATATATTTTGGTTGTTAATAATAATACATTATTTGTAAGCATGTTATTTTTATATTTGTGTATTTTATCAATAAAGGCTTTGTATTATTATTATTAATAGTTAGTCTAGGCCATCCGCAGCCCGATTCACGGAAAAGTTTAGTTCGAAGTTCGAACGAAGTTCGATTCAAACTTTTGTGAATAGGGCTGCTGGTAATAATAATTATTGTAGGCGGCGACTATCTACAGTCTATGTACCTATTCACGGAGGGTTTGAATCGAACTTCGTTCGAACTTCGAACTAAACTTAGACTTAAACTTTTCCGTGAATCGGGCTGCTGGTCTGACAAAATATCGACGGCGCACTATGGAATATTTTCGCAAGAAACCTTTGAAATTTTTCGAAAACGACATGCATACCTATGATTTTGACCGATCTTTTAGAGCTTTTACACCATAGTGCGTAACCATTATATATTTATAGTAGGTATATGGTTACTTTGGATCCAAATGGTTACTATACGACATATAAATCTACAGTAACCATTTTAGATCCAAAGTTACCAACTTGGGGATATTTTAGGGCTGTCTTTCATAAAACTGGCCCTCAAAATCTGACCCTGAAAAACTGAAACGAATCTTTAGCGACCTTAAAATTTAACAATCTTTTCATGGGAGAAGTGAAGTTTATTATGGAGTCTGTGATTCCAGCATCCCAGGTTCGAATCCTGTAATGAGAACTAGGCAGTTTATCAACATAATTTTTAAGTCTGCGTAAAATTGAACCAGACAGAACTCAAGAATAAGATTTTGTTCTATAATAGAATTTGACATTTTTATGCGGGTATAAGTTATAACTTACAACTCCAAATTATTGATTTTGGGGTAGATTCTTTTTAAATTACACATGAATGATTGATTATGTAAAATAAATATATAAACAAAGAGGTTATAAAATACCTACTCAAGTAGTATAATTACCTTCATAATAATTAAAATTGGTATCTTTGTACTTTAGCCACAGTTTTATGTAAGAATTATACATGCATATTATTACTTGTATTATAGCACACATAATTACCTATTATATTGGAAATCAAACATAAATAATTATTATAATAATATTTATAATTTATTTTTGTGACCTCCGCCTTTTTAAAGGTATATTGGCGTGACCAGGGTTAGTTTGTTTTTCTCTCGGTAAACATTGGTTCGCCAATTACACTGCGTCACAATTTAACTGTTTTTTTTTTCAACGTAAAAATTTTCAATACTTTAAACTGTTTTGATCAAACGTTAACTTATTACTAATAATTATTTATGTATTTTTTTATGTAACCTATACCAGACGAATAAGAAACAATTTAATACTAATAATATTATGCGAGTCGTTAAAGGTTATTATTTGAGAGTCGATTGTTTGAATATTGAAACCAATATTAAATTACTAAAATATACGAGTAAAACTGTGTTATATTGGTCACAGCTAATTATTTATGAATAATTTAAATATTGAAATTTGTACTCAGAATCTGCAATGTCAACGACATTATGAGATGAATAATCAAACTGAGAAGGAGAGTGAATATGTCGAAAGGATGAAAGGAGAGGAGGTGATTTCAGAAGGTAATAGGAAGGAATAGCCATTAGAAGTTTATCATCACAGAATAAATTATCAAGAATAGAAAATATATTATTCTTAGCTTGCTTATGCTTATATGCTGTAAAAAAGTTAAATCAATGTAAAAAAAGTTCTATCCAGTGTGTTTTAGAAGATTTACTGTAACTTTATTATTTTTTTCTTCATATGGACACTGCAAATTAAATTGTATGAAGGTACATATACTTTTTTTCATATTTTACTTCTTTGGCTGTTTTGTAAGCGTTCAAAACTGTTTTTTTGCCCACCATATGAATAAATCTTATCTAGTATATTTTAGCCAATCATATGAATCAACCTTATGTAGACAATTCATATGGTTAGAGATAAATCAATAAATTCCCAGTTGATACTCCAAGAATCTGTGATCCTATTTTTAATGATTTTCATTTCTAAAACTAAACCAAAATAATAATATTATGTTTCTCGGTGTCTTTGGACGTGATTGGACAGTTTTGAGTCATAACCGACTTGCATGGTCGTCGAATATAACATTAAAAAACGATTCGTCAGATTTCGTGGATATTTCGTTGTACCTATTAGGAAAATTTTAAAAGTGCCTACGTAAAATTCTTTTAAGAGTTTTAAGGCGATATTCGATAAAATTCTATGGTAAGAAATACCAGTAAATTTACAGGTATAATTCATGTGAATTTATATCGAAGAATGCTTTTATTAAAGCAAATGTTGTGTAAACGCAGAATTTTGTTGCTTTTAAATTCGCTTTTAAACTTCAAACTTTTATTAAACCATACGGGAAGGTGTGTGTAGATTTCTTAAAACTTAAGTTATTTTTAAACACGATTTTAAGAGGTAAGCTATTTTATACAAATTTTAACAACTATTGGCTTACGACCGTCTTCGAAGGCTGGTTTATGGTCTGTTACATTAGGAATACGGTACTGTTATAAACAGCGGTGAATGTGTTAGTGTAGAACATTGTCAATATTCTTTCACCAATTTATGAAGAAAACAAACGTTGCAGTATTATTATTATAGGTTATTAATTCGGAGAGTTTTTAGGACGTAACTTGTCCTATTATTATTATTATTCTTTATAAATTGGTATAATGACTAAGTTTTAAAAAGTTACAAATAATGTGTTTGAAGAATTTCAATATTATGTAGCGACAAAACACATTGTCATATAATTTTGAAAGACTGATGCCGTCTTGTCAAACGACGGACCGCTCCCTTGGAACCCAGTGCATTAGTGTGATCACTTTTTCATTAAGAAAGTTCGCCATTTAGGTGGTAAAATTCGACAAAATTCCAAATCATTGGAATCTTCCAAATGTTTAACATGTCGAAAAACCCCATGTCCTGATGAACGATAAACAGAAGAAGCCCTTAGATACTTAGTGATTCAAACCTTTAAAAAAAATCAATCAATCCTCCCTTTTTAAAAAAAATGGCTCTTCAAAATCAAACACTTTGATTAAATAATAATTAGTTTCAGAAAACGACGAATCTGTAAATATTTGGAAGGGTGCGTATTCTTTTCTGTATATACCTTACCATATAGGCTTAATAAGACGTTTTGGGTTTGTATAATTAATTTTCGAAATTCAGTAAGTCACCGCGCACCACTGATATTATATACTTGGTTCACATACTAAATAGAGGAGTAAATTTAATAATTCTCCGAGCTTAAAACAAGCATAAATATTCCAAGCACAAAACCCTTGACATGATAAATTAATAATCATTTTACTGCTACACGGTGCGATCTTTGGTTCAAATTTATTTGATACAATCTAGTTCGGATTAGCGATAGTGGCTATGTAGTCCAGTAAATTAAATTAAATCTGATCAGGTCTTTATAATAATTTATGGCTTCTTTGAAATATTGATGCTCTTTATAACTATTTAGATCACCGCTCTTTCCATACAAACATTTTTGAGTTTTTCAAGCTGGTTAAAGCACAGCAGACAATCATTTTTTCAGTCATCCAAAATCGCAAGTTGAGTTGGCTTGGCCATGTTCTCCGCATGTCCTTGCAAGAGTCTTAAATATGCAAGCCTTTTCTACAATCCGAATGATGATGAAAACGAGGCAGGCCAAAATAAACCATCAAATGAAGAAAGGATGAAGCTGTGCAATTGACGCAAGATAGTAAGGCCTGAAGGAAATTCGTTGCGTCCACATGCTCCACTTTAGGAGCGAATGTGGTTTAAGGAAACATCATTAAGCTAGACGGTGCTATACTTTAAAGCACAACTATCTAGCTGGAGTATAGGTACTACCTATAGATTACTTACTTACTTCAGAGTTGTTTTTTAATAGCTAGTGCACCTGTGATTTTGTGTCCTAGTTCCCTTGTTCATTGCTTCACGCGTGTACATCTGAAACAATTTTGCTAATTCTTCATTTTTGTATTTGCTATTATCAGGAGAAGGTTCTTATGAAAGAAAAAATTAAGAAAGTTGCGCGGAACATTATAAAATTTAAGAAAAGTTATCGAAGGTAACCTTCTTCAAGCTTTTGAAAATATAAACTTCTCTATTATTGAATTTTGATTGACGTTTTACAGCTGTCAAAATATTAAAATAGCTGGATCGATGTCAGAAAATGACTTGTATGTGTATCGAAGGGTGGTTTATGTATTAGCTGTAGTTTAGTGTTTGAGAAAATGCCTAGTTACCTACTTGTTATTAAAATAATATGTAGAAGTATAATCTTATCATATGAATGAAAGTCGGGTTAGTGCCAACACTTATAACTTGAGATCAGCTGAACGGATTCATCCGATGTTTGATTTATTGAACTCTTCTCCACTCCGGATAACAGAATATTTTTTATTAAAAATTCGAAAAAAATGGATAGCAAATCATATAAATTGTATGGAACGGATTTACTGACAAAAACGCCATCTGCCTAAAATTCCACCACAACACAATCATATTCACATGACAACCATTGAGTGCCAAAACATTGGTACGCAGATTTTTTTTCAAGCTTTCAGAATTTATTTTTTGACATTCAAACATATTTGAAACGTTATTTTGTAATTACAAATTCGAAATCAATATTCATAGTAAGGTCTACAGGACAACGTCTATCGGGAAAGCTAGTTAATAATACGCAGAAATTAAATCCCGCGTATCCTTATGGAGGTTTATAATATGTAGGTGTTTGTTATCAAATCAAGGTTTGCGAGTTTATCATTGTAGTCAGACGATACGTGATCTGTCAGAGATTATATTAATTCCAGGCGGGTCTGTTCTTCGGAGCTGGAATTAATTAAAATCGGCGAGCTTTAACCAACATTCACTAAATAATAATAATATAACAATTGTTTTTCCAAAGTTATCCACTAAACATCGCTGGAAGGCATATGTTTCCCTCTACAGAATACGATATATGTAACTTATTCATCGTTCTACATTTTCGAAATATGATCATTATAGTAAAATGATTTGTATTACGTTTTGGATGCAACGGTCTATGTTCTGTTTAAATCGTTGTGTTTTTATATTCCGTATTTTTTTTGGAATATTATTTTT
Source organism: Mystacides longicornis (assembly GCA_963576905.1). Lineage (NCBI taxonomy): Eukaryota > Metazoa > Arthropoda > Insecta > Trichoptera > Leptoceridae > Mystacides > Mystacides longicornis. The sequence continues at coordinate 1,622,072 of OY756433.1, read as the reverse complement.
ACCCATCACGCCGTGTCCCGTAAGGGGTAGGCATAGAGAACGGACCTATACACTTCTTTCGCTTCTTCCACCGACATATCATTTCTCATACAACCTCTCCTATTTCTCTTACTTCTAACCTGTGCCATTTGTCGTTCTAATTTGTCGAAAACTTATACTAGTATAAGTTTTCAATAATCGAAATGATCATCGAAAGAGTTTCGAAAAATTTTCATACAGAAATGATCGAATGATTCGATCGTTTGATTTTCGAACACGATTTGCACGCTAATAAGCGCTTATTAGCGTGCAAATAGCTTTTGATTAAACTCGTACTAGCCCCACTGGCCATCCTTGAGGACGGAATCGATGTGTTCGATCCACGTCATTCTCAGTCGGCCACGCTTTCTTACACCTTCCTTTCAGCCTTGTTATCCTCTCGATTTTCTGCAAAATCGCTAACGTTTTCCCAAAACTCATTCTTCTCAGCATCAGAAGCGCCATCACAAGGTGCATATACTAAGAACATACCACAACCTTCCATCTTTGGTTTATCGTCACCTTCCAAAATAGTGGAAACCATTTTTGGAATCGAATTGCACCTATCTTCTGTATTTTTTATCATCTCAAAGGTGTACCTCAGGGGCTTTATTTGGTTCTCAATCTAACGACTTTTTCTGAATGTGCCTATTTCGGTCACTTATTACTTCATAAATCCTGCAATTTTTGCACATGTTAAAAAGTAGTATATTATTATGTTAACCAGGATTGTGTTTGCAGATTGCAAAATTCTCCAATAGCTGATTTGAATTTTACTATTTTTACTAAAATTACTAATTACACTTTAGATAGTCATAGAAAAAGAGCGATGAAATTCATTTATTGATTTAATAATATGCAGTAAGATTCAATTCAACTAGAAAATTAAGAGCGTTACAGCTTTGACTTCAAAGTCAATTTCGGGCGGGGCATAAAAATTAGGGCGGACTCTGTCCATTACTTAACTCTCACAATATTTGTACGTATGCAAGTGCAGAGTTAGGGGTCGGAAACCAGTGGAATGCGTCGAAATATTCAAAACCTCAATGTTCTTTTGACTGCAATGTGTTTGGAATTTTTGAACAACGGTGGATGATAGTGATGATAACGATAATACTGATAATGATGATAAACATGTATTTGGTTAAAGCGACATTATTAAATTTACGTTACATTCAGGTATGCATTGCTTTTACCAGATTTTTTTAAACATGAGTTCTCAACATTAATTAATTTTTTCTAACACTCGCATACTATTCATTCTAATTGCCACCATTTCAGATAATATGATTATAAAATGGGAACGGGAAAAATAAACTTTTTTTAAATTTGATCAATGGCATATTAAAAAAATGAAATTACAAAATTCCTACAAAAAGAATTGTTATATCTTATGTATATATTGCATGTGTGCAGATTCATTGCCGTCAAACTCCTCCTTTAAAACTGGACGGTCAAGATTATATGTCATTGTATCAAAAGGATGTGAAGATAATGTGAGTAAGGTTTTTTCGCATGTATTTTATTAACAAAATCTCTACATATAACAATGGAGTCCTATTTTCCGTGATCCATCTACGGTCACCAAGTCTCCCGGGAGGATAAATTAAAATACCTGGGATCAACCATTACCACCTCTGGTGACCTCAGGGCTGAGCTCTCGTACATATATCGGTATGGCAAGTGGCGCCTTTAACAACATGACCAAAATATGGAAAGCCGCTCGGCGTTTAGTATCGAGTCGAAATGTAAACTGTTTGATGCGTGTGTGTTGCCTATTCTCCTATATGGGTGTGAGTCCTGGCACCTGACCAAAGCCCAGGCACAAAAAGGTTCATATACATAGTAAGGAATAAAAGACAACGTCTGTGGGGAAAACTAGTTATATAATATAAATAATTCCAACAACAAAATATATAATACTACCTACTCGTAGTAATACTAAATTATAATAATTTAGAAGAAAAAATTAATAACAGGTATGCAATATAAACCTATACCTAATTCAACAATAAAAACTTTAAAATCACCAAACAGCGATGATAGAATTAATTGCTGAATATAAATAATAAATTAAAAAACCAATGTTTGCCGTCCTCTGTAATATACGCAATTTCGTCAAAATATTAAAATACAAAACGTCAATTGAAACTGGCGCAGACCATGCGTCATCTCAGCCGAAAAAATTTCGGCAGACTGAACATTGACACAGCGAAAACCAGCGCGTTCTTTGTAATTCCCGTGCTTTTAAGTGTCATTATCGCATGCACCTTAAAGCCGATAGAATATTTCGACATAGAGCGTTTTTGTGAAATAGAGGTTTTTTGGGATTATACGCTAAGCAGGAAATAAATATTAGCATTTCGTTCTATAATCTTGTAGATTTTTTAATGCTCTTTAAGACAAAAAAAGAATCATTTCATTCCGACGTATATATCAGTTGGAATATTAAAAAAACGATGAAAAACGACATTTACTATTTTTATTTTTTACAAGAAACTATACTATATATCAAAAAACGGCTCTGAGGCCGCCTTCATTAAAGTCTAATTTATGTTATATATTTTTTTCATCGAAATCCAACAATAGATAACGCCGGAAAATGGATTGAAAAATTACTAAAATCAGCATTTTTGCGACTCTCACAGCCTTAAATGAAACTTGAACTATCACATCGGATTCTGCACAAATACAGTTGATCAGATGTTCAATCTTCTGCAACAGATGTCCAGTTAACTCGTCTCCAATGTTTGCCATCCTTCCAGGTGACTCTGCATTAACCGGAGACCTCAGCCGTAGTAATCAAGTTGATTCTGTAACACAACACCTAACAATTTGCCAGAACATCTTGTTTATTCACTTTCTAACTCGGCACCATTTCAAGCTAAGTTTATTTAAAGTTTTCTTTTGAAGATTTCCACAGAATTGTGCGGAGGTTTACCAAATATTGTATTTTTGTAAATTCAAACATCGATATATCTTGGCGGTAGCACTAAATAATATCAAATATGGTTTTTTTATGGTTTTGTGCCACCAACAGTGTCAGGATAAAATTCTAACAAAATTATTGTTCGTTTTAATAGACGACTGCCTCAAAAACGTAGTTAAGATTGATTTGGATCATCATTGTCGTCTAAAATATCTGTTCAACCCATTCGATGATACAAAGGTGGGTTAAAATAATGGTTTCATTAAAGAAATAATAATACCTGTGGAAGCGGTCCACGCTTTAAGACAGTTGTACGAAATAAAAACGATTTGGGAGAGATTGAGTGGAGAAAAGGGGGGCGGGGGCATCTAAGGGAATTCCCCCCCTGTGTAAAATTCCACCCGGACGAGGCCTACCCCTCTCCTTCTTATAATACAATTATATTGTAATTAACCTATTTAAAATTCCCTTGGGAAAAAATCATTATTATTTTTATTATTAATCTGACGGGAGAAGAAATTTATTCACCAGGAATTACCAACACCTGTATTGTTTATTATTTTATTATTATTATTGTTTTAGTATCATTATTTTTGTTTTACATTTTATAACTAATAAAAAGAGAAGAATGAATTATGTCCCTTTTGAGCTCGTCCTGAGGATTAAAGAAATAATAATATTTGAAACTAATTGACATCTGTTCTGTGGTAATTATTGACCATTATCCACACGTCGTCTGCACGTGTTGTAGATTTTGTTGGTGAACATTGATAACGACCATGTTAATTTTTAGACGGTTACCTTGAAATCGTATCCACTGTGTTGTCTACTGCCTGAAATTTAATTCGAGTAACGCTGATAAATTAAAAATTGCTGACCACTTCTCTACTTTGGTACAATATTCAGCAGATATTCAGGTGTTTTACATCGCCTTTCACCGGCATTTCTTATCAAACGAGATAAGAACTCCACAGCTACAGGAGACATGAATGATGATAGAATGTTTACTAAGTTTAAATAGTAACGGAACCAAAACACAGCCCTGTGGGACTCCATTCGTGATCCTAACCTTAAAAACTAGACCATTTAGAGCTTATTAGTCGAATTTTTCGTTTAATAATGAGTAATGACATCATTTTTATAATCTTCATTGATATTTTTTCGCATCTATTCTATAAACATATAAGTTATTCGTTTTATATAAGCATCTATAGAGAATGGCGCTAAAATAATAACAATTGAGAAACTACCTTTCATCACCTTTAAAACTTTATTGGTGATATTTCAAAAAACATATTATGACTGCAAAATCTGATAAAAGTAAAACCAACGCAGCGATATCATTGTGAATTTTCGATAAACTTCTCAAAACTGTTCGTAGACAAAAGATATCTATATAATCGTTCCGGAAGCATATAATATAATGAACGTATACATGCAGGAAATTCCCAATAATATTATGTTTTTGGCAAGGTGTTCGACTCTATGTTGCGAGCCACGTTTCGTGCATATCTGCAACAGTAGCTGACGTTTGCAACTTTTGTAAAATCCAATAGAGTTTCTCTGCCACTGTATATAGGTAATAATAATTATTATTAAAATAAATAATAACAACGTATTTTGGGGAACGACCGAAGCAATTGTGTATTTTTTTTCTAAAAAGTTAAAAGAAGCAATAACATTTATTTTTGTTTGCACCCTAAATTAATAGGTAGGTACCGATACAAAAAAAAAATATATAGGTATATTTCATAAATTTAATGTGACTGTACCTACAGTATTAGCAAACGTATGTCCGTTTCATGTAAATTTTATTGAAAAAATACCGAATAGGAATACATTTTTCTTACATTTTTTTAATAATATTGTAAATGAAGCCAAATGAATTAGGTACCTAGATACAACTTAATATATTGGAATTAGTGTGAGATTTATTTATATTTTAGGTCATAAGACATCTTACAAATCAATACGAACCCTTCTACTTTTGATTTTTAAAATAGTTTATAATATAATCAACAGTAAAATCAATCATCAATGACCATAGACAAACTTTTATAACTTGTCAATTTGAGACTCCGGTAGGTACGGATTAAAGAATGGTCTATTATTCATATTCAATGAAATTTGTAATATTTTATTTAATGACTGTAAGTTTGTTTGAATAAAATGAAATATAAAAAAAGAAAGGCATAAAGATCTCCTTCACCTTTCGGAATATCAAACACTACTTTCTGTTCCATATTCTTATTCACTCTATTTTATTGTAATGATGCAATTTATTTGAGGATTTGTTGTGACTTAATGCGCTTGACTGTTGAAAAGCCAACATTAATTTTCTAACATTTATCGAGATAAAAATAACAGCTACTGCTAATTGAAGTCATCGTTAATCTCAAAACAAAATACAAACACTTAGCGCGTCGGGTAGGTAAAACAAAGTTGTATTTATTTAGGTAGATAAAGTACGTAGGTAGGTAGTTCGCTGTTATTTTCCTGGTAAGTAACATAACGGGACTGAGCGGAGCAGTAGGTAGGTAAGGTCGGTATGTAGGTACCTACCAACAATTGTTATTATTTTTGTTTTGGTCTAATACTCTGTCCACCTCTAAAATAAATAATATGAGAAACTGCCCTAAAACGAGCAACTTTGTTTTTGGTACAAACAATAAAATATCAAAATAATAATATGTATAGAAGGAATTTGTTATCTGACTCTGTGTGTGTGTGTGTGTGTGTGGGTTTGTGTTTGTAAATGGACGCACATGGTCCAAAAGCTTACAATCAGGCACTTATCCAGATTTAAGTACGTACATTTTACAAAAGCGCATCATATTTAATAGAGTATGTGAAATGTTTGAAGCCCAAAATTTTAACAGATAGAGTAGGTAGGTAAAAAGCTAAGCAAGTTATGTTTCGGCTTTGTATATAAAGAAGAACTCTGTACCTACAACCAGCTACTCAAAATTAGAGCTCAAGTAAGACCTCCTCCAAAAAGTAAAGGACGGTTGGGGATCGTTGTTACAATAGAGAAAAAAAAAGGTTTTTGAAAATTAAGGAAGAATAAAGACCATTGTTGTACGGATAGACACGAAATCTGCAAATCCTATGCAGAGTAATATAAAACAAAATAGTTGTCGTTAGAACTTGGAATAAAAAAGAGAAGGTAAAAAATTTATATAAATCAATAAATCAAAGAAATAAGTTAAATTGAAGAAATACAAGCAAATAATATGCATTCTCAGTAGGAATATACCGAATAGCCGAAAAATGCAATAACCTAAAAATGCAAAATCATATTCTAATCCGGTTATAAAACATAACGATTGTTAGTAGGTAGATGTAATATGCATGAATGTAGACCTATGTCTATAATACCTTTTCCAAAACACCTTCCCCCGAGACCATTTCAGGGATGTATGTATGTACATTTATGTAATTCAAGGTACACGATGTTTGTACACATGTTTTCACCTCTGTATCTTCCCAAGTAAAAACCTTGTACAATATGCGTTGTTTTACAAATAACTTACTGACGAGTAGTGTTTTGAAAGCAGACGGTTTTCAACTGCCCATTTTATTCATACCTATGTACTTACTTCTATCATTTTTGAAAGTTTAATTAAACATACCTAGTAATGAAATTTCACTTAATAAGTTAGAGGAGCTTTAGCACGCATTCGTCAATCTCGTATTGACATTAGCAAGAGACCCTCTTGAACGTAAAAGGGCCTGATGATAGTGTCAGAACCGGATTGATAATAAAGTTCAAAGTTACATAATGTAGGTAGATCTACCTTAGGTAGGTCTACCTTAGTACGGGCTTTGCCCAGTTAGGTGGATTTAAATGCTTATAAAATTTTGTACATATTATCAATGAATAAAGAAGTTAAAAAAAAAAAAAAGATATAATGAAAGTACAACTAAGCTGTTTAAAATTTAGATAGACAGGTATGTATTATGTAGTAAAAAGTGTCATTCATTGAACACTTGAACAGACTTGATCTAATAAAATTTGGCACTTTGACAAACTGCACTTTCTCTTTTAAATCCTGGGTTTTGAAGGTTTTTTTGTTGCGTTTATGGGCCATTATTTTTTTTAATGAAAATGAATATGAGCTCAGCCACAGTGAAAACAAACACACTTTCGACATCTTTCAGAGAAAAAAAGTTGTGTTGTCTAAGTGGAAAATGGTCTGCACACTGGTTTTATTTCAAGCGATGTAAAGTAATCAAAAACCTGACGATTCCAATCAAAGTATGCTAAAATACTAGAAAAAGAATGATTGATATTTTTATTTTAATGATCAATAATGAAAATTATTTATTAAAAATAGTCATAGTAGGTGATGCTTACAAAGATAAAGACCTGCAAAATCACAAGATTAGTTATAGATTCATGCATGGTGTTTAAAAAGGCTGGGGTCGTGCCCTCAAAAAATCCGTTCAAAAAAGCCAATACTCATGAATTTATTGTGAAAAACACCACAAAATACTGACGCCAAATTAACTTTTCTCACAATGGAATCAATTTATACACACAACACAAGCTAAGTAAAGATTATACTTTGGTAATATTATTATGAGTAATATGTAATGTTAGCCATATCGATAACATTAAGCAAGTTGATAAAAATATCAAAAAAAAAGTAACAATATTATGAAATCAAGATAATGTGGAATGAATTAGGTAAATAATGAGGCGGACAGTGGTACCTCGTTTTATGATAATCCATAGAGCGCTGAGTGCGGCGAGCGAGCAAATCATGAGCCGTTCTCATTAAATTTAAATTCACTAAATAATGTTTTACGAGCGGCCTAAGGGAAGTAGAACCGAACCCAACACCCGCACCACTCATAACGCGTCGCAACAAATACACCCCCCTCGAAACGACACTTCGCTTTGCGTAATTTTGATAATATTCAAATTATGTATGACGATTCAGCCACATCCACGTATTATTCTCTTTATGTGTCATTTTGGGTCCTTATGTCCTAACCTATCCTTATGTCGATTTTTACCCGTGATCATTATGGGACACATCCCTGTCTTTTGCAACTAAAAATGGCGCTCAGACTGTTAGTGTTCCATTTGATTCGAAGATATTTCGGAGCCAGGAGATCTATCTTCCGCCATGTAAAGAAGGTGACCTGATGATAGGGCAACTGCCTCCTCTACCCTAAATCGTCTTTCCGCTATTCCCAGTGCCAATGGGCTGGATATGTTTCCTAACAGTAGAATGTTTAATAGGCAGTCAGGAATCCATCCATGAACGAGGCAAATACAGAAGTAGACATTTTTGAAAGAGGCCTGAGTCCGTGTCTTTCGCTCTAAAGAAAGTATTATTATGGAAATTTCTATGCTTAACTGGGTACTTGAAATTATCATCGCGGTGGATAGAGTTGAACGGAATCGCTCGGTTACAAAAATACGCTCAAAATTTATTCTAATCGGTCAAAAATATTTATTCTAGAAACATTTTGGTTTAAAGGGTTATACGATGGGGTTTTACTGTGCGTAGGTACATATTATAATATTTATAAACAAGGTCCTTAGGTATTTGGGGGTAGGTTTTTGTATAAAAACATCAACATTAATATTTACGATCATTATAAAATACTTAACAGACTTGTATTCGGGGGTCGCAAATCCCGTGGATTTCCTTATAATATGGACTGCCTTCGAAAATGTATATTGTATCTCTTATAATCTAGACTAAAGTTATAATAAATTAAAGAGAATATAACCGAACGTTTATTGTTTCTACCTCGCGAAAGGTTTAATTAAAACTTAGCAATCAAATTACCTTATTAATTAATTAGTCAAAGATTGTATTAATACAACTATATTTTGTTGTACCTACTATAATAAGTACTTAGTTATAGCACAACTTAAGAGAACAATAAAAGATACATTTAAAAGCCTTCTTTTGTAAGGTTGTATGTAAGCGTAGATTAAGGATCGTTGACTTTCATTTTGGTTGAATGAAGGTCAAAGGTTTGATCTCTGTTTTACGGCTTTTTCTAGTATTTTTTTTTAGATAACGGCCTAAATGTTAAGTATAGCGCAGTTACAATTTTACTAAAATGAAAAAAAAGTTCTTTACGTTGATTCACACAATACAGTATTCTTTAAGCAGGATGAATATTTTCACCAACCATTTGTTCTTCATTTAGGGTCAATATCCTGATCTTTTCCTTCAAAATCTTCTCCCTCAGAACAGGCATGTGATTCCAGGATTTCAGACTCAATAGCCTAGTTCGCTAAACGACAGATTTTTAGAAGGAATAAAATATGTATCCCAGCTTCGATTTTCGGTCAGTACAGAGTTCTTTCATAATTTCCATTTGGGTTTGGATTCGGTCTAAAATTTGATGACACCAATGATTGTCTAGGAAAAAACAACTTCAGAAAAAGTCGATAAAAAATAGATGATTTTCTTACTAAACGTGTCCATCTTTCCAGTTAGAAACTCAATAATTTATGCATATAAATAATTGAAACGATAGTCGACCATCGACTCAAAATGGGGGATTTTTATACTGCCTACTTATCTACTTAATTTAAAAATAACAATAATTAAGTTTCGGTTTCTAGTATGCATAGAACACTGATTATATTGCCTTATTTACTTCGTCCTTCGCAGAAAATGTATTACTTTATAAATTTTGATATGCTCCAAAACACCTTAAATTCGAGTCCACACCCAGAGATACAAATGCCTCTCCCATATCTTCCATCTGTCTCTCCACACAACACAGGCCCTCCTTGCTGTTATTATTTACGTCGATCGGTAAAGTTTACTGGCGACATTGGCGCCATGCTGCCCCCCTCACCTCTCCGAACAGAAATCAAGTTCCCCCCGACGACCACCTTCCTCTCCGTGTTCTATTCCCTACATCAGGCCATAGACCATCAGTCTGAAACACGCATGATACAACGATATACGAACCTCTTAGAGAGAGCCTACCATTTTATTTAAAAAAACGTTCGATTTTCTAAAATATAAGTGTCATTCTTATGTTTCTTCCTAAGTTTTATTTGTTATCGTTTCTCATGCAGTTTCGACTATTTTGGTCTTTCTCGATGACGGAATGTATGTGTTTGGTCAACGATCGGCCACTTTTCACACCTTAGCTTTGTATATTGTTTTCGTTCTCAACCCGTAAACTTGTATATTTTTACAACGATTATTTCTATTTCACATGTTTTTTCTAATGGGAACTCTTATTCCCGCCCACTTTCCGTAGAGTTTTTGCAATAAATTATTCACAGAACTCATTTCTTTACGTCATTTCAATTCTGTAAATTAATAGTGGTACTTGGTTGGTGGATGACATTGTGCCTTACCTTTTTAGTTTGTAGTGAGACTTTATTATTTTGTACTTTTAAAAAAGGTTTCAGTAATTGGCTTGGGATATCAGAAGGTATTGTTTTAAAATTTTGAAGTTTGTAGATTTTTCGTGTTTTTTGGTTTACTCAAGCACCTGTTACCGTATAAATAACCAACATTTGTAACACAAGCTTTGCTGTTTGTGAAAAAATTCAAAAGCGTCTGTTTAACTTGATTTAGTCCCGATTTAAGTATTAAAACAATAATCATTGACCAAATATGTTTTTAGCCTTCATATTCGATGTCTCAGATCTGTTAATATTGAAGTTGGCACAGAGATCGACACCCGCTACACCACTTTCCAGAGGCCGGGAACATTTTTGTTTCTCATACCTCAGTCTCGCTCACAAACTGGAGCTCTTACAAAGCGCTTATTAACAAGTATTAACCGTTTGCGTCGCCTGTCACTTGAGACGTGACCCACCTTACTATTGTCTATCGACACTGTTTCCCAACACATACCTATCTTTAATACCATTGTTAGACTAAAACATGAAAAAATAACGGCCCCTCTATTACGCAGCTAGTCCGTGGTCACTAGATGTACAACAAACTTTGGAAACATATCGACATCTCACTTCGACGTCTGAGCATTATGTATGACAGTTATCGCACACAAGCCAGCTCGTCCCTTTCAAAGAGAGGGAGCATAATGAAGGGTAGCTGCCAGCACACGGGCCAAGAGCAGAGAATCTCTGTCAATACTAATAACACGGATGGAGATATCCTAAGTCATACCTATACAGGAGGTGCAATCTCAAACAAACATAATAACTACTGACTTAGAAGCATGAACTTTGTCAATTTTCAAGCAAAGAAAGTCATCAATCCGTTAAACATTGAGGTGGTAGCATGGTAACATAGAGTGTTGGACAATGTTTAAAGTAAAACGTACGAGTGTTCGACTCTCGATGCCGACTACTTTTCGGAAATGTCTGATCCCTTTTTAAGATATAAAAAGAAAAAGTGGCTCTTAAAAAACTAGTAACTGGAAAATTTTCGCTTTTGTTCGACAACGTGAAATCCTGAAATAATAATTTTTCTTGTCTAATTTAGTACCTACTCAAATCTTTTCAAATCAAACTCACCATTATCTTTCAAAACTTATATTTCTTTATAAGTACCTAAGTATATGGACACTTCAGAATATTTTGTTTCTCTTTTTATGATCATTTGCACGTCTCAAATGGATCAATTTAACGTTGATGAGCATCCTAGAGGTTAGTTTTTTTTATAAAATGGATATGTACTCACTATAAATGAACACAAGTAGAATTTTAACATCGCACTAATACAAAGGCTTGTGCCGTGAAAGTGGAAATGGTCGGAACCTTCGGGATTCGAGCCCACGACATCCAATACACTGTACGTACGAAATCCGCTGATTGATACCACTGGACTACCAAGCAATTCATTAATCAACCATTTAAATTGCTTTTATTTTTATAAAACAGAATGAATATCTGTACTTATCATCTTGCACTTCAACATACCAAACACATAATGTTTCTAATTATTTTTCTTTCCAATTTAATAAAATCAGTTGATGAAATATGTATGACAAAACACATTTATTTTGTCTCAAAACTCTTTACCTACTTATTTGCAATCTTTAACATCGTAAATTTATAAAGGTCCAATTTAAAGATTATCCAAAATAAAAATTAGTTAGACGAATCGTTCTTAGGGGAGGTTTATATACCTACCCAGCGCAGTCTGCGTCTGATAAAAGGGTGAAAAAAAAAATAACACGAAACTGAGGGTAGCTACCCTAAGAGTTAGAATAGCATACCTAGTTCGGTATAATAATATATCTTGTTTATAAAAGAATACGGCAGTCTATTATATTGTTTTTTTTTCTTTACAGTTTTACAGCACCTATAAAATTACATAAATTGCTCGAATATCAGGAAAATAAAATAAATTACGATTTCTACCTATGATAACGATAGTGTATATTATGGTGTATGAAATTCAGTTAACTACCCTCGCTGACTGTTTGGAGCTAAATGGCAGGAGAGCGCAACTATCAATCTGATTGGCAAACCTCCCAACTCTGATTTTCCCGTGTATAATTATTTAGAGTTGCCATTTTTCTTCATAATACGGTTAAAATAAATTATTAATACACCTACTGTAAATTGAATCGTTGGATAATTTGCTATTTCTTACAACAAAGAGCGCGTAATATTATCAACCAAATAATAGATACCTATTTATCAGGGAGACATATTGCTATTACGAGTATAATTAGTTTGTTAAATAAAAAAAAATATTGTTTGAAAGTTTAGTCAAATATCAGAAATAAATCATATAACGTCATATTTTAAAAAGTCCCAGAATTCAACTGAAACTTTTAATTTTTTATAAAGGTATGTCATATTTTTATTCGTTTACTAACTTATATCGTAATAAGTCAGTGTTTTTTTATATGGGTATCTAGTATACTTACTATTAAAACCTGAAAATAAAAAAACCTTATGTTACAATAATTATTTAGTTTCTAATTTGTAGAATTTCATCAATACCAAATTCCATCTTTCGGTGTTTAGTAGGTACAAATTTCTGAATCTTCTTCTTCTTTATGTGCTTCGTCAGGTCCCCCCGACGTTGGCGATCACTCTGGCGAAGCCCTCTCTATCCTGCGCCGTCCGGAATAGCTCCTCCACCGTTCCAATCCCGGTCCACTCTCTTATGTTTCTGAAAAAGAGTTGTTAATTACGTAATCCAATAACACACAATTAACAATATTCTGATAAATGTTACCAAAATATGAAACAATAACTATTATTATTACGGTAATATTGTTATAAACTTTTTTTTTATTACACATTTTTTTGGAGTTTGAATGTTTACTTATTAATGTTTTTTTTTTCTGTTTGTTTTCAGGTGAGTACAAACGAATATGTTTCCATAAAACCCGATATTAAGGTAAGAAATTATAAATATACCTAGTTCACTCGAAAAACTTCTCAAATACTGGGTACGAATGAAAATTAAATGCTTTTCTTAAACTACACAATTTGGTAATACTGTATATACTAAAATAGTAAAAGCACAATCTCATTCTTCTAACCTCCATAATATCCAATAAGAAAGGTTTATTTCCTTTTTTTTCTTATATTTTGCACTTACTTGTGTGTTCGGATTAATCGAAGTAATGCTCATTGCTCATACTATTAGATTCTACCGAAATCTTCTTGTATAAACGGTGAAGAATACACATTTTTGTTGCATTGTCTTTATTCGACAAGATTCTATATGAAACGTTCTAATAATGCTCGCTCAGACACCTGTCTTAAAGTGTGATCAATAATAATTATTGGAACTCGCGATCAATATCTCTAGCGCTTCGCTATTCTATAGTTCTTGCTCGTTGAACGCTAAAAAGAGCATTCGGTTACACTAAAGATCAAGAATAAATGATTTATTTTTGCTTTTTTTCCTATCCACATTCTAATATCCATTCAAAAGTCTGATTCTATTCTATGAAAACTAGAATTTCTTTAGATTTTGAGTATTACTCAAATATTCCTTTTGTTCACATCTTGATAACCTCTCTCCAAGTTAGGCCATGTTTTCCACCAGGGTATTTGTAGATAATATCTTGAACAACTTTTCCAAAGAAACTACTTGGATTTTTTTTTGAAAATTTTATTAGTTTTTAATTAAAAGGAATCGTGAATTTCATATTCGTTTAGTGAGAATCCTCAAAATTATTAGAATCCACCATTTGAATATTTTATTATGTTTATATTGAACCAAACTGTAATCTGATATTATTTCTCGAAAAATATTTATCTTAAATCCTGATAACATAATTTGGTCGTAAAATTTCATTAAAAGTTGATTTTTAAGTACATTTCGGTAAACGCCTAATTAAATATTAACCAAAATAATAAATTTGTATGTATATTATTTTTAAGATTTTCTCGTAAATTGGGTATTTTCGGAATTACCTATTAGTTTTCTGAAAAATCAAATCTTAAATTTCTTTTCTTGAAATTATTTTTCAAGCGAAGATGTCAAAAACACTGTCTTTAATTTTAATTCAATAAGGGCAGTGTAAGTACCTAGTGCTTCATTATTTTTTTGAAGATTTTTGTATCTAATAAAAAATGGTGCCGCGTGTGTATCTAAGAAATCAATACCTTGGTAAGGAGGTAGGTAGGTAGGTACTGTAATATTGAAGAAGTAAAAAAATCACTTTTTACCAGAATCAAGAAATGATTAGTATGACTGAAACATGGTTTAATGATGAATATTTTGCTCATAAGAGCATTAAAAATGCTGAAGATTGAGCGCAGTGGAAGGCTCGTGTTGCCTCTCTATGGCCTTTATTTGGGGTCAAAAAGGGGAAAATTTATCAAGCATGTGAGTTAAAAATAATATTACCTTAAAAGTTCATATAAAATGTACTATATGTGTCGGTTCGTTTTATTTCTCGATTTCTTAAATACGATAGTAGATTAATTCTTTTATTTTTCGAAAGCGGAAAGAAAAACGAAAAGTTTCTCATACAATTTGGATATAAATCTCATTTCATTATTTTATACGTAGGTGATGTATATTTCTTTCTAAGATATAATCTTACCGGGGCAACCTTCTTTTTATTTAACTAAGAAAGATAAATATTTTAAGGTTAGAACCTAATCTATACCTTTTAATCATTCTGATGTTTCATTTCTTCCAATTTCCTGGGAACCCTCTTGCGGGCGTTAACTTAAACTTGAAGTGTTTAGTGTGTTTGGGGAAAGGAAAGAAAGAAAGAAACGTGTGGATGTAGGTGGAAAGTGAGAAAGAATCCCGTGTGGCAGTTAACAGAATATATCGCGTGCGCCGGCCGATTTATGACCTTCTATCTTTCTTTTATATAACGAAGTTTTTCGTCTTTCGTGTCGCGCAAAGAGATGGTTTTTTTTTCGCTTCGCCGTAAACGTGAACGATTTTACGTCTGAGATTCTCAACTTTACGATCGAGCACAAAGGTATTTGCGATAAAGACTGTGTATTTAGTATAAATTTGCAGCCAACGAAAAATATGTTTTTTTTTTTTTTAGATTTGTCCATAGGTAATTTTTGTAGCTTTGTTGTGTAGGTGCTTACATACTTTGCGTGTTGGGGTAAATTTTTGCCGGGCTTAGGAAAATTCATCGCGAATACAGTTGTCTATTTGTCAAATGATGACCTAAAAATAAGGTAATTCTTGAGTTTATTCCCTCCTATAAATTAAAGATGTCGGCGATTTTGACATACGCAAACCCCCCTTTATAATTGCGTAGACCTTAACCTAACCTATTCAAATCGTATATAAAATAACCTCGAAATTATTAGGAATGACTAAACTGAAGTTTTAGCAAAAATATTTATAATTGTATCCACAATGAATTTTACCTGCGATGAATTGTACTGACAGTGAATTTTTCGCGATGATTTTACCGGCTACCTCTTTTTCCACTCCAATATGCGGGGACGGAGGTTGTCTTGTTATAAATAAGGCTCAGGTCATTAGTGCTATAGCTATCCCCCATCAGTTGGCAGATCAGGAGGTTACTGCTGTCTTGAATTGATCTGCATTCACATCGTCAGTCATCCGATTGTTAATTCTTTTAAGCTTTCTTTGTATCGTGTGGGTCATCCATGGGACCGGGGAAGATAAACTGAAAAGATATAAAAGACCTGAAAACGCGATAATAAAACTGCAAATAACCCTATAATGATAAGTCCTGAAATGAACAATTGAAAGACAAAAGCATAGTCCCGACAAATGAAAGTCTTACTTTTGGAAACAAAGACTGCGCAGGATGCATTTTGGTAAATTAAGCACATTATTGTTAAAAAGATAATAGTACAACAAGCTTTGAAATAATTGAAACTTTTCAGTAACATCATACGACCTAAACGCAACATTCTAACAGCGAAGAAATGATGCCCAAAGTGCCCCATTCACAGACGGATAGGGATCAGTCTTGGAATTATAACAGACAATTTGCAGCCATAGTGGATGGCATTGCAAATCAAAAATGGTAACGGGTGGGTCAAATCGCGAAACATCAAACGAAGCTGAACCTTTAAAATATAGGATTTTCAGCCATAGGATGTTTGACATGCTTTTGAGAGAGATAAATAAATTCAGGTTTGACGATGTCAAATTCTTAGAATATGGTACTCGAGTATGAAACAAGAAAAATTGGCTCGTGAATAATATTGTAGGGAACCTACAGACTAAATAAAAGGAAGAATCAGAGAGGATACAAACGTAGGTCTCACAGTTCACCAAGTATTTTAGAACAAAACATCTAACTCTCGAAATGAACCGATATTTATCACATTTCGGGGCACATGTAAACAAGACATTAATTCTTTTTTCAACATCCCCTCCCACCTCGTATTCCCACGGTCCCACCCCTCGAAATTTCTTGATATCTTCGTTACTTCGTCCCTCAGTTGGGTCACCCTTGCTGAGCAGCATTGAAAAATATCTTCGATTGGGGATATAAATTGCTTCTTCCTCTGTATCGCTTAAATTACGGCATACACCAGAGCGACGCCTTTCTAACCTGAACCACCGTTGAATAACTTCTTGTTTGTTGTTGTTTTGTATTGTTTTTGGATGTTTGTATTTACGCATATTATTTATTCTTAGCATCAATTGAAACGTTTTATATATTATAATAAATGTCTGTATTTTCAACGTTTTCATTTATAAACCTACCTTGGTTCTTTTTTTGTGATTTATGTTCCATTCCAAATTCCCAAGCGGGTTTTGTAAAGTTTTATTCCCAAAACCAACTGAAAATATCATTTTATTTCGTATCGTCTTGTGTTTTATTATTTATTTATTGTCTCCTCTTATCAGCTAAAGAGACGTTTTATTCTGGGTTAATCTAGAAGGGTGTAAAATGAACAACATTATTATTTTTCAATTTACAAATTTAATGATAAAACTTACAAATTTAATGATAAACTGAATTTTATTCTTCTTGATGTGCCGTATCAGGTCAACCCGACGTTAGCGATCACTTCGGCGAAAGCTTTTCTCTCCTGAAAAATGGTTACAAGAATCTAGACATAATTAGAACGTTGTGCACCAACAAAGCCAATAGGCAATAAATATAAGACATTCTCAAAAAATGGATATAGTCATATCCTGGCGGCAAATATAATATGACAGCGGTAGCAGTCTTTAAATTTGGTCGCTCTGTTGTTCTCAATAATTTCCAACTTTATCTCTATATTTCATTAACAATTATTAAATATCTACTTGTTGTATACATGTTGAACATGTCGAGAATTCTCATGATTAGGAGTTTCGGAGACTTAAACATTTACCACCTAATGACGAACGTTGTAAACGTGATCACACTAAGCCAGCCTTCCAAATAACAGTAGAAGATGGTCGTAAGCCCGTAGTGGTGTGTTCCATTTGAAAATCGAACATCAGTAATGAATTGTTAAGAGTCATTAGTTGTTACATATTCGTGAAAGCTTTTCTGTCTCGCGCTTTGCTAAAACAAACTCCCACACACTACTTCTAATTCCGGTCTTATCTCTAACATTTCCCAGTCAATACATTTGCCTTCTCCCAACCTCTCTGCTGTAATTTCCTGTCACAATAAGCTGGAAAAAGGTGCATCTGTATTATTATTATCACCCCTCAGAAGATAACTCAGATATGAGATCTTACGCGTCTTAATAGTCAAGAATAGCTCTGTGCAGGACCTCCGAGTTTGTGACCTCTCTCAGTCCACAGCGTATTGACATTTCAAAGGCTTTTATATTCAATTCATCGTATTGACGTTAAGTGTCCACGCTTCGGATATGTTTAATAATACTAGCTGACCTGGCGTTTATCGTAATTTTTTATTTTTTTCAAATTCAAAATTATTATTGAACGCATTTCTACGCACTTAATTCTACATTGAACCTCTACATATATCTGGGTCTAGAGAAGATTTGAGTATTATGCCTCAGTATTTAAAACGAACCATCCCTCTAAAAATATTAACCCTTTTAGCATCAGAGATTGTCGAGAGTAGTTACATTTTATTCTCCGTTTTGCTTTTCTAATGTACCTAAATAATTATTGAGAGATAGTTAGATCAAAAAAGGATAGAGATAGTTAGATACTCCTCTAATTCAAATTTTTAATAAAAAAAACAATTTCTTTAATTTATTTTTTTAACGGAAGCTTTATTCCGTTTTTTATATTAATGGTGAAATACTGAAATTATGTGTTCCAACATAAATTATTAATTTTAAAATAAAGTTTTTTAATAATAATTATTGTAATTTACGTAGTGGCAACATTCAGTGGAGCTAATAGCATTAACCTCCCGTTAAGCGTTCTGACAGCGTTTTAAAAAACAAATTCGTTCCAGTTTCGAAACTAACCGAACACGTTCTAAAGTGCTTGTAGGTGAGATAATGGAATATGACAGCGTTTTAAATTTGAAATTACGTTCTTATTTTAAAATTTTAATGGCTTTCCAAACGATTTTAATATTTTACATAAATTTCTTATAGTACTAATTTATGAAATAAAATACTTACCCAAATGCATTTTTTTTTTCAAAATGAAAACCATTTTTGTTTCTAACATATGCTAATTTAAAGTAATGGAGTTTACTTTTCAAGAAAATAGGGAATGCGTGTATGTTTCAGGAATATATGGAACTTTGCTAGAAATAAACTCCAAAATTTTACGTTTCAAGATTTCTTTTTTTTACTGCCACGCGTATTTTTTTACAATACGCCGTGCAATAAAAACAATTTTATATTAACAAAACAGTCCTTTTTTCCTTTTAAACCCCTCTTTTTTTTAAAAAAAAGGTTCTTTTTAGCGTATTTTTTTTTCAATCTCACACAGGATTTTCCTAGTAAGGCCTCTTCCTTAAGTTATCGTAGTATAATATTATTATGTTTCATAAAGAAAACAATAATAATAATATGTCATTGAATTATCCTAGTTATATAAAATTAATTGTGTTCACTTTCGATAGATGGCATTAGTGTCGTTTACATAATGAAATCATACATTTATAAAAACTCACATATGAAATAATCTCCATACATTTTTGTTCATTATTTCCACATTTTTTAGAATTTTGTGAATTTGAAAATTCTTTTTTTTCTTCATAAATTGAAACACCATAATTTTCAAGCACATGCTCAGTAGGTAAGCACTAATACAAGCCATAAATTCGCTTCGTTATTATTCTTTTCTGCTCGCGTTCACCGAACTAGATTGCACGTGTGTGTGCGAGAGGTTGAGGGTTGGACGAAGGCTTAAAATAATAGACGAGCTTTCTCCCTTCTCATGGTAGGAAACGGAAGTGAGATTCTTTTCCCAACTCTTTGTCGGATACGATTCTTACCTGACAAGTGAAGATTAAGAAGGTCACCTGGAATCCTGACAGCTTCCACCTCTTTCACTCCTACCCACTGACCTCTTGTGTGCTCTTGGAGAATGATCGCTTCATCCGGTTTCGAGCTTCAGCCTTCCTCTTAAGTACTCATTCCACTTTTCATTCTTCTTTTTTTTTCTCTTTGAATCTTTTCTTTTATCATTGTTTCTTTTTTTTTTGTTCTTATAAGACTTGAAAGTATTATCTCACCAATCAATCTCACATCTTTTTATATCCAGATCCATAATTATGTTTTTTTATTAAAATAAAAAAAAATTCCAAGAAATTGTACTTTTAATTACTCGGCTGTCTTTGTCAGATTTAAGAGACTAGCAGAAATAAATTTTGATTTTTTGTTATATAAAAAATCGTGTATAAAATACAATAGAAATCCAGTGAAAAAATAATGATCTTTTATGTAGATAAAATTTAGAATCTACGTATTTCGCTTAGTATCAATGACTTACATACTCACTTTAAGGCCCCCCGCACACTTCAAGCCAGCCCGGTGGAGGCAAATCCGCAACAAACCCGATCCGCACGAAACCAACCCCCCAGCTCGATCGAAGCAATCAAACCAGAAAGCCGGCCCACACAAATTAAGCCGCCGCGGATCCCCCCCCCCCCCCCAAACCAATTCGCAATGCGAGGGGCCTAAACCCCACTTAGGGGCATAGGGAGGCATCAAGAGCTCTCCATTGCACTCGAAGGTGTCCGAGGCTCATTGTGCCTTTTCTGACCGTTTGAGGTTTAAGGACGTGAGATGGTCAACCTCACGGTCCCGATCTGATTTTTCGATTTCCTGCCTCTTACAAGATGCTCGAAAAACCAGCAAAAAGAGCAGAGGTGCTATTCTTAGCCGGCAACCCCACGGCAAATAATATGACTTACATATTTTTAATTTTTTCTAATACTGAAATATTTTGATGAATGGGTCCTATTGACAAGCCGTTTAAATGGCTTAATGGGGCCCATTTTACTTGCTGCAATTGTTGTTCTCTATGAATGGTTGTATATTTCTTTATTTTGTGTGTATTATGTAATTATCTTATTGTTTATTATGCAGGTATTATTTTTTTTTTTTTACTTTATATGAGAACATAATATATTTTTCCCTATTTAAGTTGTCATTTCTAACGGCTGTTTTTACAAAATCAATAAAATGTATGTATGGTCTAGGCCAATTCACAGCAAATATACAGCGCAAAGCTTGATTTATTTTGTAACACATATGATATCTAATATGTACTAATTATTATAATGAGCGAGGTGTACTTTTCCACAGTATCGAAATATTGTCGACTTAATACCTTATAATTATTTATTCATTAATTCACGACAATTAAGACAAATACTCAACTATTTGATATTAAAACAACCCCATGTGAATAGATAGGTACATAAAAAATGAAAACATAAAAGTTGTCAAAGATAAAATAGATAGCATCCTTTAACAAATACGGTTGGTAGTTAATATCAATAGAAAAAAAAATCAGACATTAATGATGAGACGTATATGTAGATAAACAATCGCCATATCTATGGAGGCGATCTAAGCTGGTGGTAAATACCTTTTGGTGACATTTATAAGTTAATACGCTGATAATTATAACATTATTTATTCAGAATGATATCAAACCTTCGTGTGTGTGGATCGGGGGCAAGAGAGATGGACAATTTGGTCGTTAAATATGTACGGGCCGTATTGATCAGTTTAACGTATACTTAATAATATTTAACAACTAACTAATGACCCTAACAATTCATTACTGATGTTCGATTTTTAATTGCAACAAACCACTACGGGCTTACAACCGTGTTCTACTGTTATTTCGAAGGCTGGCTTAGTGTGATCACTTTACGTTAACAACGTTCGCCGTTAGGTGGTAATGTTTAAGTCTCCGAAACCCCTGATCATGAGAATTCTCGTCATGTTCAACATGTCGAAAAATCTCATGTAGGTATGCAACAAGTAGATATTTAATAATTAATGAAAAATAGGGATAAAAGTTGGAAATTATTGAGAACAAGAGAGCAATCAAATTTAATGACTGCGACTGCTGTCATGTATTTGGCGCCAGGATATGACTACATCCATATTTGTTACTGTCTCAGAGACAGTAACAAATATTATCAGGATTGGGAATTTCAAAGACTTGAACTTTACCACCTAATTACGGATTTTTGTTTTAAAAATAGTGATCCGGCCTTCGAATTAACAGTAGATGATGGTCGTAAGTCGTAAGAATATTGTTAGAAGAAAATAAATGTGAATTATATTGGAATCTGTGAACGAGTACGTATTCGTATATACAATGTTCAGCAAAGCGCATACCTACGTCATTTGTGAGAATTTTATTCAATAAGATAGGCTGTTAAAAATGGAAGGTATAATGAAGGTAAGGGTCTCTTTTGAAAAAAAAACATGGCGATTTTATTAAATTTATTAAAAAGCCATCTGTTGAATTTTATTAAAAGAAAAATCACCAGTAAAATATTTAAATATCTAATTTATACAATTCTTAATATAATGTCGAATATTGTTTTTTTTTTCTCTTCTAGGTAGAAACTTATAAATTAAAAAAAAAATTAAAATCATCAATTCTCACACACCTGGCCGTAATGTTTTACGATCGGTATAAGTTTTCGGGTTTTGGGGGTCGTATTGGAACGAGGTGGACTAAACCGAAATTCTGAAATCCAGGAGAAAAATTATTATTTTTATTTTATCAAAGTGAGTGAAGCATTGCGGCTAAATCATAATAATAATATTTAAATTTTTGTGTGTTTCGCGAATAAAGAGAAAAACTTTTTTAATTAAGTTTAAATAAAAATAAATTGCATTTTTTTTTTCGCGGTAAAGCGTTAACTATGCTTATAAAAAAATGTGTAATTTATCTCCACCTTATTGTTTTTTTTTCCGAAAAAAATGGCGGTGAAAATAATCCGACGATTATTCCGATTGACCGCCTCATCGATAATGAAAATTAATTTGCACTGTATTATTGTGATGTTTTTTTTTGTTTGGTTAATGTGGGGTGGTTCATATTGAGAAATAGTTTCGCAAATTTTGTGTTGCTTATTATCTAGACTGATGGACCCATTCTCCTGTAGGGGTCCTGATACCTGACCAAAGCCCAGGCACAAAAAGTCTCCTGATTTGTAAGGACAAGTGCTACAGAAGAATAAATTATGTTTATAAGATGGATCCGCCGTATTACCAAGGATGCTATACTCCGGCTGCAAGCCCATTCATTCCATTATAATGTAGAGCTGATAGATATCGAATTTGGCTGACGAGATCATTTCTCTTGCTCCCATTAGGGTCTTAAAGATGAAAAAGATCCTCTTACTCCAAGATTGGTTCCTTTGAAGCGGAGCTGAGGGATGTGGACACGATGTGGGAGAAGGTCGTAGAAACTCCACAGGACCCAGCGCAGTGGCGAGTTCTTGTTGCTAACTTATGCCCCTAAGGGAGCAATGATTGTCTACAAAATTTAGGTTCATTTCCTTTAGTAGGGACATAATTTCTTGTGTAAATAATATTGTACTTAAAAAAAAAAAAACATTTTTTTGGTGACTTGATAATAATACAAAAAAAAACGATTGGTATTTCTATAGGTAGGTACATATTATTTACCTCTGAGCTGTCCTCAAAGTTTCAAGGCAATATTATAAAAAAAAGTTGCCCAAATGCTTTGCAATAAGTATTAACCTATAATTTTATTAGAGCTGCTTATAACTTTTTTCAGACTGTCTGACAACGTTCAATTGGTAAAAAAATAAACAAAAGAGTAATAATGATAGATAAACGTGTAGGTAGGGTAGGTGGGTGTAAGTATTAGCATGGGTAGGAACAGTTATATGTCAAAACAAAGTTACCCCATGGGAGAGCCATGTTTGATGACCGCTCTGCTTAGCTTTTCCTCAACTCACCCCAAAGTTCACAAAATTTCAACCCCACGTGCTGTAGGTAGGTACTGTACCACTCCAACTACATAGGTACCCCTATCTTGCCACCCTTTCATGCAGTGGTGTACAGAAAACACGAAGTCTGTTCGAAAACTACTTTATATATATAATATATATTTTTTTATTATTTTTTTATTTTATTCAAACAAAATTCTCCAGTCAGCTCTAGGCTGGTATAAGGAGAACAAAATAATCAGGTATAATAAATTGTTAAAAAAAATTCACAAAAAAAAGAAAATACACAAAACAGTCAACTAAAGTCTGGAGTCAACAATAATAACGTATAAAATATAGATTCAAAATAAATAAAAAGTATACATAGGTATAGATGCATTAAATAAGCACATTTTACACATAAAAATTACACAAACTCATAGAAGGCAAATCATGCAACGAATTGGGCAATATTAAATGTGAAAAACGAATCCGAATTTACAGTACTTACCGAAGCATTACCAATTACCGATTTTATCCGCAAATGGAGTTATATTATGCGTTAGATTGAAGAAAGTTTGACATGATCGACATGACAACGACAAATAAAGTTTAACTTAGTGAGAATGATGTATTGTTTTTTTGTGTTCATAGTACACTACGCTTTATGTGTCAACTATATACAGCGGTCAAAATAAACGAAACGTGATGTCCAATCTGCACAAAAAGTTTTTTTTTCTATATTCAATTTATGCATAATATATGCCTACATATTATAAGTGTGTGGATGACAACATCTGTTTGAAAATGGAAACAATGTTCATTGTTTTAAATATAATAAAAAAAAATTAACTTTATTGTTCCAATGTAAAGTGTTGCGACAGTAAAAAAGACAGTCGAGTCTGTTTTAGTGCTTTTAAAACCAACTTCGCATTATTATCTTTCTAATAAAAAACCGGTTTGGGGTATGTCAGTTGGATAGTTCAAACTCTTTAACGGACATAGGTACAAAGGTGAAGATCCTGCTATCAATGATGAAACGGTTTATTATTTAGGGAACGCTAAAACTTTTAAAAGTGTTTAACATTATTGTACCGCCACTGCCCCTCTTGTATACGCAGTTCAGCCGGCACACTCGCATTCCCTCAACTAAATACCACTCGGCTTCCTGAATCATGTTCTTTTAACATTTCATCACTAAAAAACATGCACAGCTTTTTGTTTGTAGATACCTCATTTAAATATCACAGCCCCGACTATGCCACCTTCCTCGCCCGTAGGGGGACGAGAAGTAGTGACTGGAAAGAATTTCACATTCATACCATTGTCCCCCAGTAGCCGAGATTACCCACACAGGACACCTATTCAACCAACATTCGTTATGCTATATTATTCAATATTTTGATATGATTTTTATTATATCCAATCCAAACTCGCCCTACTTAGGACCATCGGGAAGCAACAAGATCTCTATTGCGCTCGATTCTGCGCAATGTTTATTACCTCCTCCCACACCATGTCCAAATTCCTCACGCTCTGCTTCGAAGGAGCGGAACACAGTATAAGAGGGTCTTCCTAGTCTTCGAGACCCTGATGGGAGGAAGAACAGCGCTCTCCTCAGCTAACTGTCATTCAGCATCCTTAACACATGTCCCAGCCAAGCTTATCTCCTCCACATAATGGTAAAAATGATGGGTTCAAGCTGGGTATAGCGTCGTCCGTGTGTGGTGGAACCATCTCACGCCCAGAATTATCCTGAGGCACTTAATTTCGAAAGCTGAGATTTTTGTGCCTCGGCTTTGGTCAGGTGCCAGGACTCACACCCATTCAGGAGAATGGGCAAAGCACACGCATCAAATAGTTTTCATTTCGTCTCGACACTAAACGCCGACGCTGTCCAAATCTTGGTCAAGTTGTTAAAGGTATCACTTCTTCTTCTTCTTTCTATAGATCCTGGGGATCTGTTTGTGCCGCCGCCTGTTCCTCCTGTGATGTCGACTGCCAGCTGTCTCTCCATCTCTTTGGGGGTCTGCCTGGGAGTCTGCGTCCTTCGGGGTTTCCTTGGAGGGCGATACGTGGAAGTCTGTCTTCTGACATTCTGTTTACATGTTCGTTCCAGTATCGCCTTCGTTGTCGTCCCCCCTTCTATGTCTTCCGTCTTACACGTGCTCCGGATATCAACATTTCTAACACGGTCACGCAGCGTGTTTCCAGTTATAGATCGGAGGGTTTTCATATCCGAAGTTCGCAGCCGAGATTTTGTTCTGGAAGTATCAGCCCTTGTCTCAATTCCATAAGTGGCTATTGGTCGAACACATGTTTTGTATATTTTCATCTTGCTTTCAATCCTCATGTGTTTGTTCCTCCACACTGAATTCCTAAGGCATCCGGATATAGCTGCACTTCACTATCACTTGCAATACCGATATTTCCGTATCGGGAGCTCAGCCCCGAGGTCACCAGTGGTGGTAATGGTTGTTCCCAGGTACTTAAATTTATCTACCCGGGAGACCTGGTGATCGTCGATGGTTATCGGTAGCTGTTTATCGGGGCAGGCATTATTCGCCATGAACTCCGTCTTACTGGCATTGACTTGAAGGCCAAGGCGTGCTGTATTTTTATTATAAAGAAGCATTATTGTAGAAAAAATCTTCTTCTACAACCGTGTCCGCTCCTTAGTTGGAGCAAATAATATACTCCACAATTCTTCGCCATCTAACACTCCCGCCTGCAATCCTCACTACGAAGATCAGCCTCGTACAATATTCTGTAAGGAGCCAACTTCACCTACGTTATGTCTTCTATAGTGTTTCTCAATACGTGGCTCAGCAAGTTAGTATCTATGTATATGGAAAGTTATGGTAATGTCGATGAGTGGTCGACCCGCTAAATCTCTTATGAGCACGCGTTGGGTGCCAGTGTTCAAAACCATAGAATAGAATATTCAGAACATAGGCAGTATATATGTAAGTACTTACAGTGTCTATAGAAATGCTTTTATGTATAGTCAGTGTTTGATCTAGCAGTCAACCAGATTTTGGATGCTGCATAAAGCGACAAACCTTCAGAAAGTATGAATCGATCGGTACTTCATTTTCAAAAATCGGTCTCATTGATAATATTTATTTTGATACCGTGGCCGGAATTTTATTTTGATCTATGTAAATATTTACTCATTATTACTAACTATCTAACATATATTCCGTTTTTTAGTATAAAGTCATTAAATCAATATATAAACTTCATAGATAATTTATTGATCTGAAAATATTCTTTGCTTTAGATTGTTTTTGGCTATTTTTTCATTCTGAGACTGTTTTGAATGAATTTTAATGTATCTATGTATGTATAATATTGATCATGGCACAAATCGTCTTTGGTTGGACGCAATGCCAATAATTAATTAAAAAAAAAAAAATTAAATCAATATTATTAATTACATAAAACAATACAATCTAAATTAAACATTACATCGTATTTTTTAACAATGACTTATAAACGTTAAATCTGATGGGTAGGTTTTCTTTTTTTTTTATTTTCCCTCCCTAGAGGGTGGTATTTGAATATAAAAAAAAAACTTATTATGTGTTTATATTATGTTTGTACAGTCATGTCCTTCGCATACAATTTTTTTGATTGATGACTTTTTTCAATTAGGTACAGACGATATTTTTGTTGAAGTTAACCACCTCGTTTATAGGATACATTCGCCGCTCGCATAAAAAAATGTTTAATATTATGAAAAAAAAATATAAATATTTCATGGGTATTTTTTTTTTTACTTTTTTATTATTATCCGAATAAAAAAAAAACACGGTTTTATTAATTAAAAAGAGTCGATGGAAAAAAATCGTTTTTACATTCTTTTATATAGAGAGAGGGATCTAGAGCATGTTCCCTCGTATTTTTTTACCGTATGTTAATAATTCAATCTCTGGTGTAGGTATGTGTTTAAATTTAATTAATAAATACTTTAAAAATTCCATTACCAGCGCTTAATATATTAAATTCTGCGGTAGTCCATCGGCCGATTAATTACAGTTTTGACTCTTTCTATGATGAAATCAAACGTGTGTTTTGCCACCATCAAATCGTTGAAACTTTTGGAGTCGTATTATGATCCGTCACTAGTGTTGTTGATAAAAGAAAATATCTAAAAGTAATTTTAAATGAAAAAAAGGCTAACTAAGTAACTATACTTCATAAGTTTATTGAAGCACAATAATTAATTACAATACAAAACTTAGCAACAATGGTATTTAGTAAAATAGCAAGTGAATCACTCGATCATCATAGTGTTAACAATTCTCATTAGGTATATGATAGATATTCGTATGTATAAGGAGTGTCATCCACAAAACTGCATTAATAATGAAATCTTCTTAAGAATATACCTGGCAATATGTATTATTTACTTAGTTTATTGCATCAAAATGAAAGAGAGTGTTTTCAAAGCGAACTGACTTAGGACCATTTCTCCATAATAATTGCCTTGCGTCATTTCTTGTGGCAACCACCGTCGCCTTCAAATCTTATAGAATCTGCCCTTTCTCCAATACCTTCAAAACTTTTTCATTTTTGCTGAATCAATTCCCAATCGGTCTTGGGACAGGTTGGCTTGGAGAAACATTGTTCAGGAGGTTTATCATTGTGCACGATATTTTCAATTTAAATATATTAAAAAAAAAACATTTTTTAACATTTTTTTTTCAATAAAAATGAATTTGTGCTCACTCAAAGTGAACATAAATAAGTAGATACACTATCACTCTACCAACCACCATACTCGGTCGTAAGCACTGTATGAATTCTCACTTGATGAGAGGCACTCTATGTACTGCGATACCCACTTTTTAGTTTTCCATGTTGGGTCTATCCTTTCGGCAGGACTGCGCTTCAGAAGGTTGCCGGTTGCGTGTTCATATCACGTCGGTGGTCACCACTATGGGTATGGTGGTTTGTAGAGTGATAGAAGGTTGGATGGACGATCAGTTTTATTGTGGAAGTACCATATTATAAAGGAGTACAGATTATAATTGAGCGGGCGCCGTGTGGCGCACCGCGATGCGCGTCGCGAGACGGAAGGTGGTGCGCGTTCTCTGTATGCAAACTTGATGGTGACTGATGGTTGTGCGGCTTTGTACGATGTGGCAGGCTGCTACCGGATGACGACATCTTGGAAGAACGCTATTGGTTGGTGATGTTGTCATGCGAAACATGGCTGCTACACCACCAACTCCAGTACGAAACTATATGATACCCGGCTTCGTAACCACAAGGCTACCAATCAAAATTTTTCACTTATATAAAATGCGCAAACGCCTTAGAATAAAGGGAGTGAAAATCTTTATGGGGTAAATTATAAAGGCTGTGTTTACATATACCTCCTTAAATACGAGATTATTTATGAGATCATAATATTTAAATTTCAATAAACATATTGGTATGTTAGTACATTGAAATGTTATGACTAGTTAAATATGACTGTGATACTACGTACTTATAGATGTACGTACTATTTCACCCTTCGAAAAATGTAACTTAATCGCTCCTCTATAATCTGAACTGTTCAAGTTTAGCTGTCTTCAAATAGATAATCAAATAGTAATAAAAAAATATGTCTTTCAAATGCTATGAGCAGCTGGTCAGATGTAATCCGGCAGACGAACACATAAATATCTATACTCAAATTGATTTCTTTCTATTATTATTTTGTTGAGTGTACAAAACTAAAGATGTAGGTACCTTCTCCTTTTTGAAGGATAACAGCCGCATCAGGAGAATCCTTGAAGTATGATGACGTCACCAGCGGAGCAGACATCAAGGAATGCGTGAGCCCCTCGTCTCCCCTAGAAAATCTTCACCCTTCCAACAGACTGTCACATCCATTGTTTTACAAGTACCTACCATTCGATTTTTTATGTGTATTTTAGCCACGATACAGTCGCACTCGGATTTTAATTTTAACAAAAAATCTTAACGTCATCCTATTTGAATTCAACACAGCTGTAAAATTCATGTACATATGCAAATATGCACGAATGTATTAGTGACTCTCATGGTTTTGATTGGTCAACGGATGTACTTGTGTAGGATGACCATGATTTTAACCTAATAAGTCGAACATTCCATGCCCTTTTACAACTGCCCTTGGCAACTAGAGACGCACAGTCCTGCGCAACTACAATATTCTCTTCGTCATACTCCTTTGGACTGTTTTGAAACATAAACATAATTCCGGAATCTTACTCGTTTGCGGAGCTCTGGGGTAAGAAAAACAGCATTTAAAACCAATATTATAATAATGGATACATACAAATTGAAATGCAAAATAGTGTATAAGGCTGAAAGAAAAGGTATAGGAATGCGTGTTCGACCGAGAATGACGTAGATTGAATAGATCGACTGCATCTTTAAGAAATCAATCATTCAATCAATTCTCCCTTTTACTCCCCACTCAGGAGGCAGCAAGAGCTCTCCATTGCGCTCGATTACGGTAGAAGAAGCGCAGGAAGTGTTTTGGATAGAAAATATTGAAGATCTATTTTTATGCCGGCATGATGGGTAAAAAAAATACCATGGAACCCCTCAACCTCAACATCTCCCGGTATAGAATTGATGGGTAGGTCATACTTTGACTCAAGATATCACAGCTAAATTAATATGTGCTTCTCTTGCATACTTTGTTCCTGGGTTTTCTTCTTTACTTCTCAACTTATTACAATTTTATGTAGGTATCTATATTTGCATTATTTTTATCATTAGGGGTCGTTCCTACCTGCTGTATAGAATTTTTCACCCTTCATGTTATTTCTTCGAGTGTTCACCCCCCTTCAAACCTCAGTCACCCTTACAAATGGATTTTAAATTCTGAAAATGACAAAAACGCTTGTAAAACTTCAGATTCATTTTTATCAAAGATATTAAAATCTCTTGTGCACTCACATTTCTACAAATCTTACCTTGATGAATTCAGCTTTTATGGTAAACAGAGATGCTAAAGATCTTCTTCTTCTTTTTATGGTCGCTAACAATTTGAACTTCACAGACAGGAGCCATTGAATCGCATCATCTATTATTGTAATTGTCATGGGAAGGGATATATGGGCAATAGTCAATCAGATGACTCGTTGTTTTGTCATCCCACATGCGAATGCTGGTGATTCCTGCATTTGTTAAGGCTGGAAGCTGTGTAGCCTAATTCACATCTTATTCAGTTGACTCTACAACATAATTGTCTTTATTGGTTGTGTTGAGTCAGGTTGTTCTTTTGTCGGGCCAGCTACTATGTATGTTCCGGTTCCTTACTGAGGATGCTGTCCATAACTGTCTCCATATTTGTCTTCAATCGAGACATCTGCATTAGTGGCATCTGTGCCACAGTATAAGTTTCGAAAATTTTCCTTACAAAAATAATCGAAAGATTCGATCGTTTGATTTCCGAACATTATTTGCACGTCAGTAAGCGCTTATTAGGAGGCAAATAGCTTTCGATTAAACTCGTACTAGCCCCACTGCTTACCAGTACCGTGGATGTCGAGGATCTTTAAGGAGAGTGGTTTTATTTCTCTTTTACTGAGCCTGTTGGCCTGTTACATTACTGCTGCGTTGGCTTTCAGTGATTCCCAATAACATTATCTTTAGGTGGTCATCCAGGAAGCCTACAAGATTTGGGAATGCCATCTCTAGCCTCAACATCCTAGTCATTTTAAATGCATGCTCACTCCAGAACCTTCTTCTCTGTAGTCCTAATCTTCAAATTCGCACACCCTTCGCATTTCTGTTGTGATGAGTTGATTTGTCTTTAAAAATATTCTTCTTCTTTATTCTGTCTCAGATAAGAGAAGATTTGTGAAACTTCAGAAACTGTCAGAGGCATTTTGTTTTATCGGTATCATATTTTTTCTTCGTGATGCACAGTGCCAAATATAATATGTAGGTGCATACTTAAACTTACCTATTTTCTTTTCATACTATCGATATTTTTTGTATAATTTTATTCTTTGTCTACACCACTGTAGACCGGAGACGAAATGCGTCACATGTTGACAGTTGTTATTGACATGATAATCCTAGGTACCGCGTATTATAGTTTTTCATCTGTCAGACGGCGGCACGGGCGGGATATGGAACGAGAATAGAACGAAAATTCAAAAATACAATTTAATTTGCAGGCGTGTAAATCTAGTGGGGATAGCCGTGTACAATGTACATAACTTTATACGCGCGTACTAAATATTATGCAACACGCTTTTTTGACGTACGAATAATGTTTATACGAACGTAAAATAAAAACTAAACCATAGTCTGCTGCTGTTGAATGTAGGTACACACGATTGTCGACCGTGTGTGTGTTGAATATAAATAGCGGATTCCCCTACTTGTATAAATCGAAAATTGTTTCACTATTTTTCAAGACAATCATTATGATACAAGTTGACTTATTCGTTTATACGATTATCAACTCTATATGCATTGTTAATAAATTGCTTTTTCCCTCCATTTATTTCATAATTTTTGCTTATGTTTAATTTCGAGTATTGCTGTGTTAGTGAGGGGGGTGTTTTCATACTGAGTTTTGTTATTCGAAAATATTTGGAATTTTCGCAGGTAAACCGCATCGTAATTAATATTTGGTAAGCAAGTACTTACTTATACCCAATAATTTTCACCGCAGGACCCTTACTGTTATTTCCAAAGACTTTCAGGGAGAGGACATACTTTGATCTTCGGATTTCGAGAAGGATTCTAAACACATGAGAAGAATGCCATATACCTACCTATTTCTGTTAATTTTCTAAGACATATCTTTGTTTGAGTCTTTTTTAACAAACCGTATGATGTTACTACTTGAAGTATTTGGTATCCCGTGAAAGAATGCGTAATGTGTAGATACACAACTGATTCCAAATTATATTTTTTTGTGTTTGACACTGTTAATAGCAACATGGCAACATTTTCAACATAATTTCAACTCCTCTATTTTCTAAGCTTGTGTTAATATTTTTTATTCCGCTTTTTCTATAAAAATAATATTTCCATAGACGAGATGTATTATGAGAAGGTAAGCAATATTTTTATTATTGAGTCTTTTTTCATATGTCTCTTTCACCCACACGCATAGAGAATAATATTACGAACCATACGTATTGTTTTGACGTTTCAAGACGTCGTCGTAAGCATAGACAAACTACATATTATTATGACTTATTTTTCTTCTTTTTTTTCTGTTAAATAATAACAACGTTATCCGAACATTTTTAGAAATAGAAAATAATCCAGAGACAAGGAAAATTTAGCAATACAGTTGGTGATAGTTTAACGCACATTTATTTCCTTCTTAAATTCCAAGTTAGTATCGTAGATAGTTTTAATAATGGCTGTTGGTTTATCATTTTCTCTCATTATTGATGAAACGTCATTTAGTACTATCCTATCGAAGGCTTTTGTTAGATCTATATTGTTGTACTCAATGGTTTTTCTTCCATTCGGACACAACATTAGGTGATCATTTTATTGAAAAGTTTATGTATATCGTCCAGCATATTTGAACATTTCCAGGTACCGTTTTAAGACAATATATATTCCGCCTACTGGTGAAACATCCTGACGTAATAATCAATTATTATTGTAACAATTGTAGTCATTTTACGTATGCAAACTTACTACAGAAAAATAGCATAATTTTGTTAAAAGTCCTTGTAAAGTTCGGCGCATTAAAACAATCCGCATTTTCTTTAGCTTGGAAAAATCAATGACCTGAATTGTAATTAGAGATAATAAGTAGCTTGTCAGCAGGAGGCTAAACCAAAATAAATAAAATGGCCGCCAACGGTAACGGTCGCTCGATGTTCCCATAGTTACAACGTTCAAACGACAACTATTCGTTAATCGCTCACCTACTGTATATATTATACTAGATGTATTGTAGAACACCGCAGATATTTTTTTGATATTATTTCTTTTAACCATAGACACGTGTTACGTGTTTGTTGATAAAATTTTCTACCATAAATTATTTATAACCCATATGTGCGGTGTGTGGTATCAAAAATTGTGTATCTCCATTTTTCTATCAAAAAGTAATTTCGATCTACCTACGTACTATTTCGATGTACGGATTGGTAGAAGAAGAAGAAAAAATAGATATTTTGAAATCAGAACACGCAAGCTTTCACTACCGCTATAGTTCAATATGGCTACTCGCAGTGAGACCATGCTGGATTGGAAGATAGAAATACATAATAACTGAAAACTGAAGGTTGACTGTTTTATTTGGAGACAAGCCTTTCCGTATACTAACAAATAGGTACCATTTGTATGTATTATTTGTGTAGGTATACAAATCTAATATATCAATATGTAAAGGAAAAACTTTATGACTGTTTTTACGAAAATTGCGCGGAAGCAGCACAAATATTTTTTAAAAATTATGCGTAAAAAATACATTTAATGAATAAAAAAAAAATTACTTACACTAATGTTATGTTATGTATTTTTGATACTCAATTACACTTCGATGTAATTGTCATCGACACAGACGCATAATATATTATTTTGGTTATATGTGTTCAAATTGAGATTACATAGATTAATAATGTTTGCCTTACCTAAATTATGACCCTGAGGTTGACCTTTAAACCCAAAAGTCCAGAAAAGGCGCAAGTGAAAAAGCCTTGGAGGCCTGGAGGCCTCGTTGCCTTCCTTTGCTCCTTAATGGGGTTTAAAGGCAGAACGTATATGTACTAAATTATCTATCAATCAACAAGAGCTCTCCGTTGCACTCGATCGAGCACAATGATTATGACCTCCTCCCACACCATGAACAACCCCCTCAGCTCTGCCTCGAAGGAACGGAACACGGTATGAGAGGGTCGTCCACGTCTTCGAGACCCTTCAGGGAAGAAAAACAGCGTTCTTTTTGGACAACTGTCTTATAATTAACCATTCGTTATATTTTAGATTTCTTATCAGTCTTTTTTCAGTTATTAACTAGGTACCTACTTTAATTCTTCCAGCCACTGATCTGTAGGTATTGAACTTTTGTATGATTTTGTAAAATATTGCTTTTCTAAAATGCAACGCCCACAAGAAGGCAATTCCTAGGGAGATCCTTAGAAATGTTTAATTGTTGAGATAATTCAATTATAGAAGAAAAAATAACAACTAATGACTCTAACAATTCATTGCTAAGGTTCGATTTTTAAATGGAACAAACCACTACGGGCTTACGACCGTCTTCTACTGTAATTTCTAAGGATGGCTTAGTGTGATCACTTTACGTTAACAACGTTCGCCATTAGCTGGTAATGTTTGTCTCTGAAACTCCTAATCATGAGAATTCTCAACATGTCGAAAAATCTCATGTATGCAACAAGTAGAAATTTAGTAATAAAATGAAAAATAGAGATAAAAGTTGGAAATTATTGAGAACAAGAGAGCAACCAAATTTAAAGACTGCGACTGCTGTCATGTATTTGGCGCCAGATTCTCTTGATCGGTTTGAAATTCGAACGTTTTCAAAAATTCATCAGTTCACTTCAATTGTTTCCATGTTTGTTTTTCGACATAGTCTCACTGCGCTTCCTAGGGACGCCCTGTATATAACTCAATACCTTATTTTGTAAGAATAATAAATTCGTTTCAGACCACCTAACGCTCGCTCAGAAAATGAACAACAACACCCTGTAGGTGGGAGTACAGGACATAAAACATATGAAAAGCATAGACTCAAACCCATTCCCCAATACGTCACCATGTATATATCTAAATTAAATGCCTTTATTACTTACAAAACATTGATTGTTTATGCTCCGTGCACAAACTACATCGAGGCATCTTTTATCTATGCTATTTGTTTTTTTTTTTAGTTTATTTAGTAGACATATTTTTCTGTATTGATATTTTATGCTTATACCGTGATAATGACAAGGTGAATGCTGCTGTTAGGTACATATTGGATGGGAAAGGCTTAGCTTTTACACGGACTCTGAAAGTAAGTAAGTATACGGTCAATGTGGCTTTTGTCATTACATTTTGATGATAAAACAAGACAAGTAGGTTCGTAGCATTACAGTTTTTAGAATAAAATAATTGAAATATTTTTCTTTTAAAATTTAAGAAAACAATACAAATGTCTATTTTCTATTCAGTTTCTTAAAAGAATGGTGAGTGTATTTTCTATATGTACGGTCATTCTTACCCATAAACAAGACCCCACAAGCATCTCCAAAATACTTACACCTCATTGCATATTTACCTTATGGTTAAGTTTCTTACTATATCTCTAAGGATTTCACACATCCAGATGTAATTATTCTAAAAAAAATGTTAAATTATACGTAGGTACCTAATACGGGTGTAAAGTCAATGTATAGAGACATCTACAGCCGCGCTCCACGAAGCTACATATCTGACATTTTAAATCCCATACAAATTCCCATACTAATGGAATTGGGTTTTTTGTTTAATTTTTTTTAACTATAAACGACGTTTTAAATATGTTTTTTGCCCCTGTTTGTTTTCAGTACAATGTATGGAAGAGTGGAGCGCAAAGCTGTCAAATGACGTCACACTTTACACACGTATAGCATAAAATTTCAAAAATATCAAAAGTAACGAGTGTAGTACGCTTGACAACTACATTCCAAGCACTTTTGCCTACTTTATAGGTCTCGGGTTCAGTTTACAGTCGGGTTAAAAAATTTCAAAGTGTTTTTCACTTAAAATATCTACAAGTGGTTAGGCTATCTTAGATTTAACGAAACCGTTTAACTACAAAAAATTACCTTAGGTAATAAGTGGTTGGTGACCCAGCGGTTACAACGCCGGCTTTCGTACTGCGGACGTCGTGGTTCGATCCCAGGTGCCGACCATCTTCCTCTTTCACGACACAAGCTTTAAATAGCTTACTGTGAAAGAGTCAAGGAGTGTATTTGTGTTCACTTTGAGTGAGCACAGATTCATTTAAAAAAAAAAAAAAAAAAATAAGTGTCGCTAGATAATATTATACTTACCTATGTTTTAGAAATTTTTTATTCAATTTTGGTATCACCATCATATCATACCCAATCTGGTCACTTGAGGACGTCAATTGGAATAAACACTACCTTTCTTGTTTTTATAAACATTAGATTTGAAAAAAAAGGTTATTTTTTAACAAGCCACCACAAAGGTGTATGAAATATGTGAGATTTTCTAGTTTGTTTATTTTGAGATTTTGGTTCAAGCATCGGCTCTCTGGTTGCGCTAACGCGTTATCTTCTATTACTCGTATAAAAATGGAGAGCTTTTCCCCGATGTCATCGTATCACGCCTAAACTGCTGGACCGATTTCGCTAATTCTTTTTTTTCGTGTTGGCTTTTATCAGGAGAAAAAATAATGAAAGAAAAAATAATGAAAGTTGCGTAGAAAATTATAGAAAACTCTATGTAGGTATCCTTTTTCGTAAATACGTTTTTACAATTTTGTTTTTAATCCCATTATGAAATTTTGACAGAGTCTGTCAGTTGTAATATAGTTGGTGTGATTGACGGAATGCTGATGGAAAATATGACTTAAAGCAGATGCATCAGACGGAATCACATTGGTCAAAAGTTCATCATACAAATTCGAAGTCAAAAATAATTATAGAGTTAAAACCACAGGACAACGTCTGTCGGGAAAGCTAGTCTCTTATAATATATACGTACATAAGGTTTTGTCCTGGCTTGTTTTGGCAATTAATAATGGCTTATTAATTAACGATATAAAATTTAAAATATATCCAAAAACGAAATCAGCCATTCCAACCAAATTTAATGTATTTTCTTTATGCGTAGAGTAGCCGAATATAGATAGGTATACATACGTGCACGCAGTCCCATTGAATGTTGATATTATAAATCTAACGCTATAATATTATGGTTAGCGGATATAGAGGGTAGGGGTAGGTGTATCTAACCCCATTCATAAAAGTAATTGTTAATGAGCCATTAGCTACCATCTGGATACACCAGTGTCTAAGCCGCGGGCATTTTCCGATGCCCCATTTCGGGTTTATGTGGAATCAACTGAAAATTATTACCGAGGCATTTTATAATAATTTACGTCCAAGGGTTAAAGTCTGTCAAAAATACATAGCCATCTACGGACACCTTTTTTGGATTATATAGGTATTCAAGTTTTTTTTTTTGGTGCAATTTATTAAAATATAAAATAGTGCTCTAAAATTAATTATGTATATAAAAAAGTGCTCTACATTTGCGAAAAATTCTTTCGTTGAATTCACATTGTCTAGGGCCACTGTTCATCTTAAACTGCTGAATTGAAAAAAAAAACAATGATTATATGAGTAAGGATGGAAAATATACCTACGTAAAGAAAAATTGGTGAACCTAAATGGGTTGAATTCAATGATTTATAAATCTAAAAGGTATCAAATTTCATTTCTCAATTTTATTATCACTGGCTGTCGATAGCAATAAAGTGCGGTAATTTCTTTTTTTTTTCGGAAAAAAAAACTATAAAAAGCCGAAGGTATAGATAGGTACCCGTTTACCCGCGCACCTGCTTAAGACAAGCTACCCCTGTGTTATTTTACCGACTGTAAAAACTTGAAACAAAAACTTAAAGATGTGACTGAATGTCGTTTAATGGACAATTGTGATTGCTATTTTGGTGCTTTAGTATATTTGTTTATTGTTTAAACCACTGTGTTTATTTTTTTTCATATTTTAAATCTTGATTTTCTCTCATTTTTTCATGTAAGATATTTTTTAATATTTAATTTTCAATTATGTAGAACTACTAAAGTTTCCATGCCTAAGAAACATCGGTTAAAGGCAATCATTGACCCTTAGTAGTTCAAATTAAAAGATTACCATGAAAAAATGTCGTCCATTGTAGAGTAAGTGAGTCAAGGTATTACTCAAAAGATTGCTTAATTTAAGTTGGAGTAAAAAAAATTGAATGCGGTAACTTTTTACTATTTTTTTTTTGTTCTATTGTAACGAACGGCACTACTTTTTCTACTTAAGTAGCTTTTATCACCAATTTTTTACAAGAATATTTATACAACCATTACAGTTAAACGGCGTAGTTATTGATTGAGTGAATCAAACGTTTAGTCTAATCAATATAAAATGTATTTTTTTTTTAAATAAATCCTTGCTAACCCAAAGTGCACACAAATATAATATATTTGATATCATTCACAGGTCCGAAAAACTCTCCGCTGAAGATGGTCGCATAGTCGGTAGAAAATATATTTTATTTATAGTAATACTGCAAAGTTTGTTTTTGCCTTTATAAATTTGTATAATGACTAAGTATTACAAAGTCACAAATAATATTATGTTTGGTCTGAAAAAGTTCTTAAGTTGGCACCTGGGATCGAACCAACGACACTTAGAATGAAATTCCTTGACTGAACCGACAAAATGACTCATAATGGGCTATTCTAAAGAGTGGTTTTCCACTTAATAACGTCACTGCTATTTTTTTTTTAGAATAAGTCTTTAGATTTTTAATCTAAACCTGAACGAATCCATTTGTTACTTTTTTTTATACGTCATCGATGCTAGAAATAATTAAATTTCCAGTTGATTGTATTTTTATTATGGAGACAAATGAAGGACATAAAATACGATTCCCGTAACAACCTTTGTAATTTGGGAACATTACGGCGCATTTGTGATTGAAATTTTCACGATATTCGATACATTTTATACAACCGTAAAAGAGCGCCATAACCCTCCGATATACAGGTATCTCGCGGTACCCAAATACCCAGCAAGGACAAACAGATAGGCATATTATTATCCCTGTATTCTTTTTATTTCGGATTAAATTCCTTCTTTGGTTTTATGGTTTTTATTTAAGGATTGCTTCTCAAACGTTGGAACAAAGTAGGTTTCTACATAATATCCATTTTATTGTTTTTTTTTGCATTATTGTATACGTAAAAAGTTTGACTACCTGCAGGGGTATTTTATGAATAAGGTTAGAAGTTCAAAACATCAATTTGATGAGTCATTCACGGTATAGTCCTGATTTGTCACCTAAGGACATCTTAGTCCAAAAAATCTATAATAGGTATAAAATAAAGCCGGGATAGCGCGAACAGTTCTCGAGATCGGCTGAACAGATTCATCTGATGTTTGATTGATTGGATTCTTCTCCACGACGCCAACGCCGTCTATGAAAAATTCCATAGCAACAAAATTATTGTTTACCTGACAACCACTGACATTAAAAATATTGGTACGCAGATTTTTGTGCACTGCATTGATCTTACCTACCGGAAGTAATTTTTGAGAAACAATAAATAAAAATATTTGTTGGAAATAATATGATCAATTTTTGCGAAATCCGAAATGAAAAAGGCTTCCCTCGAACTCAACTATGAACTGCATAGGTAAAAATAGGTACATAAAAATCGCAAGCAAACGAATTATCAACAAAAACTCTTTCGCTTCTTACCTTAGAAAGTTTAGTATAGAATAAAATAATTTAGTGTATTATGTAGAGATCTTTAGTTCACCAGTAGGTAAGTTGGTTTAAAAGCAAACCGCTAAATTACCCAATAAGCAATTTTTCAAGGTATAGGTAGGTAGTAAAAATAAATTGTTGAGATACAATCATAATATTGACGGCTATTCTGAAATGAAAAACAGACGATTGAGTTGCATCGTATCCAATTTTTATTGAGACTTTTGACATTATTTCTCTATTCTGAAAATGTTTTATCCAATACATTAGTTACGTAACTACTGGCAACCGATTAAGTTCTAAGCAAGAGCTTCTTGCGTTGAGTTGGAACGTGAATTTGAGAAAAGCAGTCAATATCACGAATATGTAACAACAAACTAATGACACTTAACAATTCATTACTGATGATAGATTTTTAAATGAAATAGAACAAACCACTACGGGCTTGCGCCCGTCTTCTACTGTTATTTCGAAGGCTGGATTAGTGTGATCACTTAACGTTAACAACGTTCGCCATTAGGTGGTTTTGTTTAGGTCTCCGAAACTCCTAATCATGAGAATTCTAGACATGTCAACATGTCGAAAAATCCCATGCATAAGTACAACAATAAGATATTAAATAATTAATGAAATATAGAGATAAAAGTTGGAAATTATTGAGAACAAGAGAGCTACCAAATTTAAAGACTGCGACTGCTGTAACGCATTTACAGTTGTTGGCTATGCTGGATAAATGCAGTCCGGTGTAAGCAATTAAAAAAAACATAAAAAAGTTGTCTTTTTTTTAGATACGTCGTTTTGTTTTATGACGGCAGTAAAGTCTAGTGATACATAGATGGCGCTGGTTGCAAATCAGAGCAACAAGTTAGTAGTAGCTGATACCACATAAATAAAGAGTGTTGTTCCTAACAATATTTCTCTCAGAGCCGGGACAAACGATGGACCAAATATTATTTTCACACACTCCCGCTGCACTATTGCGATCATAAATTTTAAGTTATGTTCATTTTCGTACACCGCGCACAGATATAATAAGTTATCGCAGTACTGTACAAATAGTGCGATCAACGTGTAGGTACCTACTCAGGGACGGTATCGAAAATCCATTTGAAACAGTGTGCGCGCTCAGTTTTTATGGCTCTGTTATAGGGTGCACAGTCCATTGCTATAAAAGTGCTGGAACAAAATAAATAATAATAAAAAAAACAAAGTTTTGATTGCCTGCGTTATTTATTATAGTTTGATAATTATTGTAGGTAAAACTGTAATTATTCCAAAAATCAAATCCATTTTTGTACCAGCCCCTTCAAATTATACTATTTGAACATACACACACTCTTTTAAATCTGACTATTATGAAAGCCAGTTCATCCAACATAATATACCGAAACCATGGTCAGTCTATTGTCAGAACTGTCAGATTAGCATTGATAAAAAAAGGAAATTAGCCCCTCCAACATGTTCTATCCTTTGATGCTGTCTTCGAGCTGGCTACCTGGAGCCACATCTCCGATTGGAAGGAGTTACAACTGTTGCTACGGGTAAAAATATTAAACTATACGCAATCCACAAGACAGTAACCTATAAAGTTCGACATACTTAATTGCCAGTTTTTGTTTCCAGTGTGTTAATATTCTAGTAAGTTAAATAAAAACGCAATTCGAAAAAATATAACATAGATTAAAACCTATCTACTTTTCGTTGCATAATTTTACCTCTGCAAACGCCCCAAGCAAATCCCTGCTTAAACTCTAAAATTAACGATAATAATAAGCGTTATTTCCAATTTAGATATGACCCATTGTTAGGCTACTAACGTATAGCAAAAACTTTATTTTCTATGAACGAGATTAAAACACCCCCTTCCGATATCGCTGCATAGAAAAGTCAATTCATTCACGAACCAACTTCTAGGAATTTTCAAGTCTGCGTTATTACAATAGAAAATAATGTATTCTAAAGAAGATAGAGAGTAAATCTCAATTTTGCAGAAATCGAATGTAGTAGAATAGAAAAAGCAAGTGAGTTTTAACAATGTTCAAATATTAATTCTGATCAGGTGCTTCGGTGAGATAAGACAGAACTCTGAGGAGGTGTGAGATGGGAATAGATGGGAAAGAGAGACGGTAATAATATGGTAGGATAAAAGCCTTACGCTCGACCCATTCGCCTCAGGCACACTCGTTGCTTTTAGCCTGAAATGACGGAGGGTGTAATATCGCGCATTGTCTGATGTCGCTACCACTAAACCAAAGGACGCAACAAACTAACCTTTGCACACAGTTTTTTTTTAATTTTTACTTTAAATTCATAACGCATAAAACACGCAGAATCTTCTCAAAATTATTTTGATTCATTTCGAAAATGTTTGTATCGAATATCTTTGTTTTATTAATTGTGTGGAAAATTAACACCCTTAAATCATCATCCTTTTTATAATTAAAGTTTTTCATCGATTACTTACATCATAATTATTATGTATTTTGTTTGTTAAATTTTTGAGGTTATTTTCTATAAAGCATAAAAGGTAAGAAAACCAGGCAATATCTGAAATTTATTTTGAAACTATCTTGATAGAGGGTTGTAAAAGCGATTCCGTATAAAGATACCCGTCTGCGACATGAACATGTTTTTTTCTCTCGACACAAGCAACGCTACATATTTTCCCTTTTTTCGTATGGTGGATACATTTACATTTTCTCTCATTTCTACCTCATTTACACCCACTACTTATCAACATCCACCGCATTCAAACAACCCTCAAAGAAATTCCAGTTCATTCCAGTCTGAAACAGTTCTTAGCTTCGTATACTTGGGTACTTACATTTTTTTCTAAAAAACTTCTTACCTTCTTTCCTCAATGTATTCTGATTCGTTCCTATTTTACCAAAACTAGTGCATAACACAATCTTGTGACTGAGAGAAATTGAAGCATATAGTATTAATGCAATAGATATGAAGCGGGAAGAATAATATGTCTCTGTGGTACATGAAATGGAATGCTAATATTTAGAAGGAGTTGTATAAAAATAAATAAAGCTTTATTGCGAAACTAAAATATATTTTTGTTTGGAAGTTAGAGTTGTAGAAATTAATATGAATGTTATTAAGGTGAGATGGTTTGTGAATGTTGAAAGAATGAATATAAAAAGAATTACAAAACGATTAATAAAGCTGAAACAAAATGGTGAAATAAAAATCGTGGCGTAGAAAAGAATGAAGTGACAGAAACAAGAGAAAAATAGGAGAGGTTATATTCGAAATGTTATGTCGGCAGAAGAAGCGAAAGAATATTATGTTTGGATTAAAAACAGTCGAGGAGTTCCGTTCTGTCTGCCTACCCCTTATGGGACACGGCGTGATGTGCAAAAAAAAATAATTTACTTCCATTCGCTTGTTGTTCTATTTTGTCTCAAATTATTGTAATTTGTTTAAAAATATTTGCATATTCAACCTGCTCTTTTCCGAAATCCAATTTCGATTCACGGCATGGAAAAAAATGTAAAGTACTTCGCCCTGTCTTTTTTAAATTTCGAAAACTTTTGAGCATTGGTATAGGTACTCCTCAAAAAACCTTAGTCTTGTAGGTACCTCAGGGTGTGTGTCGTCTGAGTACCTACCTATCTTCAGGTGCACGTTGGTTGCTGAGGTTGTTGCGAACAATTGAAAAACTTTACCATTTCAGTCCAATTTACCCAAGTTTCTTCGCCATCTTCTCAATCTTCCATTAGTTACCTACAATGTTAAATTATTCTTTTCCCTACTTACTATAATATAGTCTTGTTCAATATTTGATTGCATTCTTGCTCATTGCCTTTTAATATTCGAATTGCTTTATTTCCCAGATTCTTAAAATGAGAAACCTCTCGCCTCCGCATCGGCTGAGAATCAATTTTTTGTTACTAAACCCGAATTTTGAAATTACTATGTTATGAAAACGAGAGGCCAATAGGATGATTCTGAAAAAGGTAGAAAAAATGATTTCCTCTGCCTTTCCTAGTGGACTGTTCTGTACGGACCGCTTTCACATAGGTGGTTTTGATTTGGAGATGCAGAAAGTCAGTTTATATACGCTGTTTTGTTTCACTTTATATATGACCAAATTGCCTAATAAGTAACGCGATAGGGAGGGTTTACGCGTCAGATTTGCCAATAGAGTTTCTGGTGTTGGATCAACTGGGGGTTTCACAGTATTTTGTAAATCTACTAGCATCAAAAACTCTCATATGACAGGCAAATACATTGTTAATTGACTGATTATCCTGTAATTATTTTTCATAGTTCTTTTAAGGGACTAAGTAATTTAACTTTATCACATAGATAACTGCGGGAAAGTTTGTCATTCTATTCCCGCAGCAACAGTCGTATTATGTATGTAGGAACATCTGTCCAAGTATCACACATTATTTGGATATTACCTGATATTTACCGCGTACAAAATCACTAACCGTCATAGCAATTGTCAAATTATCAATTG
The DNA here is from genome assembly GCA_963576905.1 of Mystacides longicornis. NCBI lineage: Eukaryota > Metazoa > Arthropoda > Insecta > Trichoptera > Leptoceridae > Mystacides > Mystacides longicornis. Next base: position 1,577,471 of record OY756433.1, on the reverse strand, counting down.
TCCAGTAGGTATGTAAAAAAATGTAAAGTTTCAACGAAAATACAGACGAACTTCATAATAATTGTCATATGTTGTATTATAATCTTTCTCCAAGATTTGTGAATGTGTCGGCTTTTTCGGAAGTCTACACATATGAAAAAATAGCATCGTACTTACTTTTTTTTCTAGTGAACTCGAAACACATTCATCCCCTTACTCCAAGTCCTCACTCGGGGACGTACCTACTTACCTGGTGCGGTTCAATCTCCCCCGGCGAATGCAATCCTTTCAGATTCTACGCCTACATAATAACGTACACTCTTAACAGGTTTTTTCTTCATACTTTCATTCAGACCATTTTTTCACCCTTTCTCTGTGTTATTACTCGCTGACTTTTTTTTTCTAGAGTAACTTTCTCATTTGAAGATGTCGAGAGCATATATTTTAAAAATGCCCCCCCCCCCCACCCATTTTCTCATTTTCTTATTCACATAAGACAGACCAAGATTTTTTAACTACGGATAAATTTGAAAACTCACCACATATCGAAAGTTTATTTAAGTAGATACCTATTACTTTTTGTAACAGAAAATATGATTGAAATAATATATGTATCAGTAAATTAATCGACTCATTACCTAATAAAGTTAGGAATAATTACAACTTTTCATAAATCAAGCACTTTTCGTCCATCAGCATTTGAAAGTATGGTAATTTTTTTAATTATTTACGCAAATAACTCATTTGATGAATTATTATTGTCAGTTTGACTAGATGATTTTGTACGTAAAGTTTATTTTTTACATAGCCAATTTCATCCGACAACGACTCAAGTTTTGGAAAATAGAGCTATGTGCTAAAATGTTCTTTTGTTGGGGTTATAGGATACTTTCGTTGCAACAATTTTGTCTATTTTTTAAGTGTACTTAAAACCCAAAAACAAATAAGATTTTCATTCATCTATCCAATATGACTGATTTACTACGGAAAACCTCAATATTTAAGGACATACCAGTTGCAATGGGAGAATTGAATGGTCCAACATTGACAAATCACCTGCATAACTGTGGTTTTTCTAATCATAATCAGCTTTTTTCACCTTCAGGTGCCAATACCAAATTGCATACTTATACTCTAAAAACCTGTACTACATCACACTAAAATAATTTACAGAAAGTAGATACCTAACTCGCTCCCCCTTCATCATAAACCAGAGTGATCATTGTCTCAATAAAAACAGAATGTTGATGTTCCTATTATATAGGTGGGTATATTACAGAATATTGCTACATGCAAGATACATGGATACGTTAGATAGCATGCTCCACATCCTGCCACTTCGCATCAAGCGGAGCATGCGGTAGGTACATACATACACACATATGATTCTACTTAGCAGAGTCTACTGTCTGGTTTATGGCTTTCATTAAGAATCCCGTAAGGAGCGAGTTCTGTCAAGCTCGGCAACTTTGAACTTTGCTCACAAAATCAAACCTTTGTCTTCAACATCTACAAGAATGGAGAACAAATTATTACAATATCTTTACGTCACAACCAACCCATGTACTTAATATCTAATAATTTTCATATGTTTTAGCGTTATGTTTGTGAAATTTTTTTCTATGGTCTCATGCACAATTTCAATGTCGACCAATCGTGTTTGAAATTGTCGAGTTGTCCGAATACTCAATCGCAAACTAGTACTTGAAATGTTACGTGTTGTAAATGTTACCAATTACAGAAAAAAAATCCAAATACTTAAGTACCTATCTGAATATTCTCAAATATTGTTGACCGTAAAGTTAAAGATATCCTGTATTTTAAAATTGATAAAATATTTTTTACCATTTTGAGTGTACTTTATACTACACATGAAAGAATATTATTATATACTTATGAAATACATACTTACTAATAAAGGGAAAGTAGGCGCGTGTATAAATCCTTATTATATGTACCATTTTATCGCAAAGCAACCAAATTCAAAAAAGGCCAATTGATAGTGGAACTAATTAAATTTCATGCTTAATTTCAACCAAAATCGGAATGTCATAATGACATCGTTATTGAGATTACAATTGCATCGGAATTGCGATGTAAATGTGTAAGGCATATAGTAGAACCCCCAGATTTTTAGTCCTTGTTGGAATCTGATAAGAGTTCAATAAACCGAAAGTAAAATTTTATTTGAGGTGTGGGTTCATATTTATTTTTGGGCATTTCGATGGATGGGCCGCTGAAGAAAACCAGGAAATGTATCTTTTTTGCTTCCGTATTCTCATAAAACCAGCCAAAGCCATTCAAAACGTAAGCAAGAAACCAAAACACTCCAAAATAAACTATGTTTATGGAGTGTAATGGTTCTTCTACACGCCTAGCCTCTCAAATCAATCAAGCAGCAAAAAGATTTTGAGTTAGCATCTGCGTAATTATTTTTCTAACTAATTAAGACGATAGAGGCTATATGCAATCTTTGAAAATAAAGTGTAAATCTTTAGATTGTCAGCAGCTGTTGTCGGTACTTGTTCTTCCAGATTGTCGGTTCCAGTTTCCAGAAACTCTCCAATCGGCGGGGAGACGTGTTCAAGTGGATATTTAAAAAAGACACGTATTATCTTTTGTGATATTTTTTTTGTTTAGTTTCCGCTCCCCTCATTAGCATTCTCTTGTTTTAAAATTATTATTATTAATATTATGAATACAGCGCTCATTCTGAATACCTCTTATGTCAGCGTTCTCACTTTTCGACTGCCTCAGGATGCTAAATAATTATTATTTTTATTCCTACCGAACTAAACTAAAGGAGATATCTCAGAAGATAAATAATTAAACAAGTCAAAGATTTCATAAATACAAAAATCAAGCGATAAGTTTACAATTTTCTATATCTAAAACTTCAATCGTAAGTAAATAGATTTTTTGGATCCATCAATCAATATGTAGTGTGTAGCATATCTCAAGCGTAAAAAGCAACTAAAAGTAGGTAACCAAAATTTCTACCACTATACGTACCTACCCACCTATAGTTCATTTTTTTTAAAGATACAGTACTAGAAAATTCGGCATACTTCCATTTCATTCTTTACATACATAAGAAAGAGACAAAATACTCCTATAAGATTTATGACTTCGCCGAGAGGCGGTACAGAACCTATTGTTACGCAGGTAGTTGTTTTTATGGGTTGCTATACACACTGCACGAATTTTATGAAGCGCAGTCAGTTTATCGTATTTACTTCTCATTTTTATCGAAACTGATTTATGTTGCATTTTTTATCCTGGTGTAGGTATATTTTATATCATTTTTGTTTCTTCAACAGGTTATATTGTTAAAAATACATCCATTTGTTATATAATACAATGTTTATGTATTTCATAAAGTATAAATTATTGTTAGATAATATTGTACACAGATTAAAAAATGCGCTATGAAGACATGAAAAATGCAATAGTTGTAGGAACGTTATAGATAGATTAAAATAAAAAGACATATAAATAAAAAAGCATTAGGTATAAAATAATTTTACACAGATTAAAAAATGCGATATACAGATATGAAAAAATGCAATAGTTGTAGGATCGTTATAGACAGATCAAAATAAATAAACATATAGATAAACAAGCATTAGGTATAAGAGATACACATATTAAAAAGCGCTTTGCAGATATAATCATTATATAACTTAATAACTATTCTTTTTTCGTCAGAATTTAAATACCCGTTTCTCTGATTTATCGAAATGTTAGCGAAGACAACCGCACTTCTCGAGTTCAAAATATTTATGAGTGTGCTACCTGTTTAAGGGTGGCTACTGTCACCGCCTCTCAATAAAACAATAAATCTTATAGAAGTGTTGTGTCTCTTTCTTATGTATGAAAAGAATGAAATGGGAATATGCCGAAATTTTTCTGGCACTGTATCTTTAAAAAAAATGAACTATAATAGTTTTCAATTTCTATAAAATTCAATCAGATTAGCCTTTACTTAAGTTACTTTTAGTAAAAACACAGTTGACATTCGTTAATTCCATTTCAAAAACTAATATCTGCCTCTATTAAATTAATTTTTCAATGCAACGGTACTTACATTCCAATTAAAACTTGCTTTTGATCCTATACTTATAAAAAATATTCCACTGGTTCTATTATCATGCCATGTCGTTAAAATAAGTATCTTATTGAAAATTTTCAGCTTGGTTTTTTTTTTTCAAAATAATGTTCAAATACCTTCTTTCTTCCCATCTTGCATACTAAATACTACCCCGTTTGGGTATTTCGCTAAACGGAACTTAATTTATAGCCGAGACCTCTTGACTTCTTCCTAAATGTCTACAAAACAATCTTGAATAGTTTGTTTCTAATAATAAAATTGTCGCTCTCTTGAAAGCGGCCAGAAATTCCTTATCTTCTGTTGAGGGGATGGGGGTTGCTGGAAGGAAGGGTTGTGTTGCGACCGAGTCTGGGGCTAAAAAGGGAAAGGGGTGTTTTAAACCCGAAACACACTGGTAGAGATGCCGCAGCGACTTTCGGATAACTGGGAAACAAGGAGTAAAAAGGAGCTTGATGAATGGAGATGAATTATTTTAATTATTCACGCAATCCTTGCTCAGACAGGATCTACGTGTCCAAACGACAGGACATTACTCACATTTCATAAACACTCTCTTAAAGATTATACAAATTTTAAAACAAAATTATTTTCCGACAAACAAACAAAATCGACGATCTTCTACCTCTTAAAGGAATCGATGTGTTCGATCCACGTCATTCTCGGTCGTCCACGTTTTCTTTCACCTTTGCTTTCAGCCTTATAAAATCTCTTTATCATTCTGTTTGCATCCATTCTTTCCACATGCCAAAACCATTTCAACTTATAAACTTTTCATCTTTGTCACAATATTACTTCCATACCACATACTTTCCTAATATTTTAATTCCTTTCCATATCCGACAAAGTTTTTCCACATATTCTTCACATAGATTTCATCTCTACTGTATTATTTATACTACATTCTTCGTTATTCATCCATGTCCACGTTTCACAACCATACCTCATCGATGGTAGCAGGATTGCGTTATGCACTAGTTTCTTTGCTTGTAGTGAGACGTTGTTGTTTCTCATAATGCTACTAACCTGTTATCTGCTATCCATAACTCAAAAAATCAATAATAATATGTCATTGTATAGAAACGTTAGACGCGGAATATTTAAATTTGTCTCATTTACCTAAACGCGATTTTTAGTGTAACAATGCCCCTTAACCTTAAGAAAAACAGTTTACTTCGTACTAAACTTTTTCATAAATACGCCTGCGGTACTTTAATGTACTATTATAGAATAGTTTGTAGTTAAATTATATTGTTATTATGAAACGATCTTTTTCAAAATCTTAATTCGGGCGTGAGTGTCGTTTCGCTACCAAACTCGCATGTTTCTGATTACAATATTATTCCTATTATTCTGATATCATTTGAAAACAATGTCCCGTGTTGTTATTATTATTATTAGCATAATTCTATTCTGAAATGGGTATTCGGGCAGTTTAGAGCATGGTTCTATTACGTTAACAAGACATTCAGTTTGTTGGGAAACTACGCACATAACTGGATGTCGGTCGTTTCGAGATGTCTGACATTTTGTACGCAATGTCTTTAATATTATATCTATTATTATCATCTAACCTACATATTATGTATCTGCTGCCAACATACTTCGATACTTATTTGTTGTATACTTTGATTTTGAACTACTTTCAAAATAATTCCAAAGAAATCCTCATTGCAGAGTGTTATTATTTGAATTATAGAGAGATCTTGTAGCCTCCCTTTGCCCCTAAATGGGTTCTTGAACGGAGTAAAGGGTTCTCGTAAAGATAGATAATGGTACAATAATAATTATTGTTATACCATTATTGTTAATAAAGGGTCCGATTGAAAAGCTATGAAGCTATTCAAATGGCTCATTGACCCATTTCGCTTGATAAGATTATTGTTTTTGCAGTGTTCTTTCTCTCATGAATGTGTTGTATTTAAAAAAAAATATATATATTAACCTAAAAATAATAACAAAAGTGCTTTCAAGATTTCACAATACGTGCAATTTTAATAATTATTTTTCGTCTTTATTGGGATAGGGAAGAAAATAATGTAATGTGGGGTTTTGTTTCTATAGGCACTATATTTTGGCTGAGCCTACGTTATTGAAGATAGGTACTATTTAAAAACTGTCTAAAATGAAATAGGTATTTAGATTTTTGAAAAAGAAATAAGCACAAACGTATGGGATATTTTCAAGTTTAATTGAAAACAGATGAGGTTGGTCAAAATATTGCAAAATTCTAGTGCAAGGCGTATCGAAGACATTTAAGACATGTTTTTTTTTCAAATCGATGTTTATTCAGCATTGAAAAAGAAGTTTTATTCCTGTCGAGCGAGGAAGAAAAAAAACATTGTAAATTACTCAAACCAAAAATTATTGTAATCATGTATTTTAGGGTGCAATATGCGAGCTTCATAGCGTATGATTAGAAGTGTATCTTCACAATGTGTCATTACAGACATTGAACAAAAGTTTGGAATTTCGGGTTCCAAAAATAAACCTTAAAATAAGTTGGTAGGTAGGTATATGAATTTGTATTCCACAATCTTTTAGCGAAATGATGGTTGGTGTAAATTTAGCTCGAAATCTTATCTAAATAATGGTGGTGATATTTCTTTCAGAGACTGCTCGCAAGCTCTCCGCTCGACGCTAACGAAAAGATTGGGCGAAATCTATCCTTTTCTAAGCTCGTTCTGATTGCCCAAACGCTTAAAATTACATTTTGAACCGCAAGCATTTCTCAACACTCTTTCTATCACAGCCCGAGCTATTTCTCAAGCGGCTTTATAAAGACTTTATTGTTCGAATTCTTAGCTAAGCTGATATTTATCGTCATCATTTTGTTTATGTTCATCATTTACTTTCGCTTTTTTTCCTAATTTGCAACTATTACAAATAATGTAACAGACACCTCTCATTGGAACATTGAAGATATTTATTTTATATTATGATCTTGTATTATTGTTAGAATTCTGATGTTAAAGCTTACCCATACTCAACATAATAATTCTTCAAAAACGTTACTTGTAACTTTGTAATACTTAGCCATTATACCGATTTGAGGGGTTAAATAAAACTTTGCAGTATTACGATATTTTTTTTTTTTTATCCGAAATATATTTTCGGCCGACTATGCGACCATCTTCAGCGGAGAGTTATTATAAACTGACAATTGATGTTTTAAATCTAATAGATTTAAAACATCAATTGTCAGTTTATAATAACTCTCCGCTGAAGATGGTCGCATAGTCGGCCGAAAATATATTTCGGATAAAAAAAAAAAAATATCGTAATACTGCAAAGTTTTATTTAACCCCTCAAATCGGTCAACATAATACTTTTAATGAGATTTGAGTCTTTTTTTTAATTACCTTTCGGTAAATTTTCTAAACAATCATGTTAATAATAATGTTTTTAAAACAGACTCCCATTTTTGTTGATATGATCGGATATTTCTTGCCTTGTAATTTGATCAAAGTCTCACTTTAGAAACTTTCAGTGATGAGGTCCAGGCTTCCCTTAATCTTTTCAAGAGACGTCCTGGTGGCTGAAATCCCTCTGGGATCCTTGCTTGAATTTAGCAATTGTGTTTAATTTCTATGTATCTTTAATCGACATAAAACATGTGATATTATGTTTGAGAAATTGCCAGCTAAACGAGTCGAAAACACTCAAATATTCAAAGCCTCACCAGAGAAAAGAGCAGGTTCCAATAATTTTATAGGCCTTTTAAACATGTACAAAAAGGAGTTGGCGGCGAATTTTCCCCGCAAGTATAATAATAATATTATGTAAGTAAGTGGAAGATAGAGAGATTTTTCCGACATGTTATATTTTGTTCACGTATTCTACAATAAATCCCCCGCTTACATAAACAGTTATGCAAATCGGCGCACCACTACAAGTCATACGAATAAACAAGCAACAACTTACTGTTCAGTTGCTCTACATGTACCCGCTACCCACTACTCAAATAAAACTTACAAATAAGTAATAAGAATAACGGGTACCTACAACAAAACAAAACAGAAAAGGAAAAACATGACGGGTATGTGGATACTTTTGCAACCTACCAATCTGTACCTGAGAGCCAACTAGTCTTAATGCATTTTTTTTGTGTGAAAATAAGCGCGGTCTATATCTTAGGTCTATATAGTCTTATAACATGTTTTAGATGCAAAATGAAAATTATTTTTGTATCTTTATGCCACTGATATAATATTGGGTCTAGGAATATTTCCAATATTATGTATTTAAGTCATTTCACTCAAAAAATAATTGAGGTAACACATATTGGCTCTCAGGTACAAAGTTAAATGCATACATATCCGAAATAATATACGCCGCATCAATCAATCAATCAATCAATTCTCCCTTTTACACCCCACTCAGGGGCATAGGGAGGCAACAAGAGCTCTCCATTGCGCTCGATCTTGCGCAATGTTTATGACCTCCTCCCACACCATGTCCATGTCCCTCAGCTCTGCTTCGAAGGAGCGGAACACAGTGTGAGAGGGTCTTCCTCGTCTTCGGGACCCTGATGGGAGCCCTAATACGCCGCATACGACATAATATTCTAAAAAGACACTTGTTGTCCTATGATGCGGCTTAATATATACTAATAAAAAATGCTATTTTTAACTAAGACATGTTGGCTCTCAGGTACAGCGTATAGAACAGCATATTATGTTTGTTAATAGCTGGGTACACACGTAGCGATTTCTCTTTAAGATTTGAACGATAATCGTTCAATCGCTCAAATCTTAGCGATAAATCGGCACGTTAGTGGTGTTAGAAAGATCAACGATAAATTGGTCAAATCGTTCACCGATAAATTGGTACAATTTATCTGCTGTGCAACACACACGAGAAGATTGATTCACAAGTTAATATAAATATTAACGATAATCGTTCCAAATTATCGGCCGATAATTTGGAACGATTATCGTTAACATATTTTCTGAGCGATTTCTCATAACAAAATAATCGTTCAGTTAATTTGGTACGTGTGTGCTGGACGAACGATTTATCTTTCCAATTCAAAAGATTATCGTTCGATCGCTGATCTTTCGGAAATCCATAAAATTTGAGCGATAATGATGACGTATATTTTTTCAGTTGGATATAAACATCATCATAGTTTTCACTGTATTTACTCCACCTGAACTTACGTTAAATTAACGTACCTATGTAACGGTAAACTTGTCTCCCTCGTCTTTGGGACCCTGATGGGAGGAATAACTGCGGTCTCCTCGGCCAACTGTCATTCGGCATCCTTAACACATGTCCCAGACAAGTCCATCTCCTCCCCACAATGGGCTAACCCTGGGCGCGCCAGCGTATAGTGTCGTTCGTAATGCGGTGTTACCATCCTACGCCTAGAAGTCTCCTGAGGCACTTCATTTCAAAAGCTGGGGTTTATCGTTATTCATTCCAGCTAAATCTTTTACACCACACAGTTGAGCCGTGTATATACAATATGCATACATCGGAAACCACTTGACCTGGGGCCTATATGCATTTTTAGATCGCCAGGCATATTCAATAAAGATTCATTAAAGATGTCAGTTGACATTTTGCTGGCTCTCATGTTATGGTGTGTTTTCCTCGGAATACGAAACAGCGATAAATGTGTCAGTTTAGAACATTGTCAATATCAACGAAGTGCCTCAGGAAAATCTTGGGTATAAGATGGTACTACCGCATCACAAACGACGCTATACGCCAGCGCACTCAGCGCAGGCCCATTACTTCCACCATTACGGAGAGGAGATGGACTTGGCTGGGACATGTGTTAAGGATGCCGAATGACAGTTGGCCGAGGAGAGTGCTGATCTTCCTCCCATCAGGGTCCCGAAGACGAGGAAGATCCTCTCATACTGTGTTCCGCTCCTTCGAAGCAGAGCTGAAAGGGTTGGACATGGTGTGGGAGGAGGTCATAAGCATTGCGCAAGATCGAGCGCAATGGAGAGCTCCTGTTGCCTCCCTATGCTCCTGAGTGGAGTTCAAAGGGAGTTTGATTGATTAATTGATAAATCAAGATTTTTAAAAGTACTTCTCTTATGAGCCTTGTCGGGTCCCACCAACATTGAATGTCACTTTGGAGAATTTTCCCCTGTCCAGCGCTGCCCGGAACAGCTCCTTTATAGTTCGGATGCCGATCCACTCCCTTACAGGAACATGAAAATGAAGTCAGAGTAGGTATTTTATTTTACCGATATGAAGATCTTGCCCACTTTAAGTAGGTACCTATTAACGTATAGTTTATTTTTGTCTATTTAAAAAAATATTCTATAATAATGTTATGACTTCTGTTTAATTCTTATCTGTCATTCTAGAAAATATATGAATTAGTTTCGTCGGGCTAGATAAGGGCTCATACACACGGCTTAAACAAGAACCGTCTGAAATTCGGCACTGTGGGAAAAACCGCTGGCGATTTCTCAGTGGTATCATGGATTTCGTCAAAATTTTCATGGAAAGTGGAAAACCTCAGTTTGCAGAAATTCCTAAAATTTCATATATAATTTTGATTAGGGAGCACTCTGTTTAAATATAAGTTGTTTTCTTTTTTCTTAATAAATTGATAAAATAAAAATTTCTCTAGGAAATATACGCACTATTGCATACGCCACGTACGGGTGTATGTTTTTAAATGAATTTGGGCTAATTAAAAGTGAACGCAAATACATTTGGAAACATTCACACACACTAAGAAAGAGTTGTGTTGTGAAAGTGGAAATGCACAGGGATTCGAACCCACGACGTACGTTGTAGTAAGAAAGCCGCTGACTGAACCGCTGGGTTTCCTCTTCAAATAAAAATGTACCTACGCGTTTCAAACAGACGCGGTTTTTTTAACCGCGCTAGGTCTGCACCCGTAGTGTGATGTGGCCCTAAGTAATAAAACAAAATCAATTGTCAAATTTATTTTTATATTTTGAACATTTTATTACAAAAATATGCACTTATAATAATATATTAAATACATCCTTTTTGATAAAAGGATTTTCCTCTTTGAGTTCTGTTGAGGAACGACTATTTTTCACAGCACAAGTCACCATTTTCAATAACACCGTATTACTTGACGCTCTTCTGGTGGAATAGCTTTTCTCATCACAGTGTCCTTTTTGATCAAGGCACCCTTTACTAAAGACAATAAAAAGTTAAAAGTATTTTCATCCATGCGCAAATAGTTCTTAAAATCATCAGGATCATCTTCTTGTATCACTTTCAAAAGCTGCATGTGATGCAGATCTTTCTTCAATAACCACGTTTTCACCCACTTTGTTCTACTTTTACTTCTTCTGAGCCGTTTATGATGGTGTAACCCATCATCCCAAGGGAAAGCAGGTAACCAAGATCACTGTTATGTACGTCTAAGTTGATAATAAAATTAACGTCAAAAGTTCAGGAGTATAGTAAAAACGGTGAGAACTATGATGATGTTTACATCGAACTGTCATATCGAAGTGATACATACGTCATCATTATCGTTCAAATTTTATAAAACTCCGAAAGAATAGCGATCGTGCGATAATCGTTTGAATTTGAAAGATATATCGGTCATAATTTTGATACGAGAAATCGCTCAGAAAATTTGCACGTTAGTGTCAAACGACCGATATATCTTAACGATAAATCGTACCAATTTATCGGCCGATAATTTGGAACGATTATCGTAAAGATTTATCTTTACGTGTGTGCCCAGCTAATGATGAATGTAAAGTATCTTTCTACATATGTAAATAACGATTGCTTCGTTGTAACTTATTTCTATCTAAAGGATTATGAGAAAAATTTAACCAACTGACATTGAACTTTTCAAATAATAAAAAGGTATATTCTGATTTCTGAATCGGAAATTGAACCCAGAATCCCTTGGCAATGATCCTTATGCTTTGGACACCTGGGATTCCTAGATTGTTCAAGATTCTCATTTGATCCAACAATCTAACAATCTTTGACCTTCGGGATAGATTGTCATGACGATAGAATAGGTTTTATATTGGAATGACGCCATAGATCTAGCCCAGGACCTGGTGAGGCTTTGTAGCGACCACATGCTCCACTTAGGGAGGGAACTTGGATCAAGTAAGTGTATGAATCTAACAATTAATTTATTAGTGAACTTCCGTCAACAACTGATCAAAAATATCGATTGATTCGACGAAAATTATTCAGTTTCTAGACGATGGACGTTCCATTTTGAAAGAGTATGAAAACAGCCATTTTCTTTGAGATGTTAATTATTTTTGCGTTTTTTTCAAAAGCACTGTATTATTGTCAGCTAAGATGATAAGTCATTTTGATCGACTATCGATTCGGCTAATATTGAGTTTCTAGATCTAGATAATGGACATATATATTTGACGGAGTATGAAAATCGCCCGTTGTTTTTTTTTTTGGATACTTTTATGTGTTTTCAAAAGAACACTCCTTTGTCAAATAATATTTTTGGTTCATAGATTTCACTGAATCAAAAAAAACTTACTTTAAAAACAACGGAAAAATAGTATGATAATATTATGTTGTAAGGGAAAAACATAAGTTTTATTTTAACACATTTCCTACTAGCTGACCGTGTTATATTATATATTTTTTTTCAAAGCCCCTATTTAGGGGTAGTGTTAGTCGGACGATGCGCCTCCAGCAAAGCATTATGATAATCCAGGGTAGGTAATATTATCACCAGTGTTGCACAGTTCTGTTGGTTAGCCACCCCCACTGCTTTGCTCTGTAGAACTATCAGTGTTGTCTGCACACAAAAGCTGTCGGACTTGTTCTCGAGACAAATCCCAAATGGTTCTTGTCGTAAATTTCAACGGAGAATATATCATTTTGTTGTACTTTCAATACTGTTATATATTATCACGAGTGAGTACACTTGCTAAATAAACTAGCTACCTGCGCGTATGGTTCACTAAAAATTTATTCCTTTTTAAAATTTAATTATTCCTGTGTTAGTTCAATAAACTTTACTGTCTTATTATTAAAATTTGACTTACCTAAATCCCCTTGAATATCAATGTGAATGATATTTGGTACTCGACGCATTCTTTATCATCTTCTGGTACGAGTAATTGTAAAATTTTACTGTTCTGTCAAATATTTCATTTTTTTAGTTCTTGTAATATTATACCGATGATTTATTTTTTGTAGAACTGAGTATTTACCCTCGATGTCTTGTTAAGAATTTATAATTCAATCTGTACGGATTTTTACTCAAAATCCTACAATATTGAGTATTGGGATTTTGTTTTCTATTCTATTCTTCTTGAGCAACATCAGGTCCTTAATATCTAGTCACTTGCTTACTTTTGTCTTAAAAGTGTTTTGTATTACTTACGTTTTTCATACTAAACTCCTACTTTCCTATCCGGATTAAATGTTGCTCTTAAATAAGCCGCACATGATTTGCTTTGCGATTCGCTAAAAATCACCAGAAAAAATGAAACATTACTTAAACAATAAACAATATAAACATCTTCTGTAAATATCTAATCAGTTCCCCCAACCTCGTCGACAACTAAGTTTTTCTGTTTTGAAATATGTAACCTTGTATAATTTCGAGTCTTTTGAAAACATTTCTGGCAATTTTAAACACTTTTAACTTGACGATCCATACCTCTTCAACATCCAGCATGATTTACATCACAAACGCGCGTTTTAGTTCATTACCCGAAACAAACCCTGTAAGAAAACGGTTGTGTTAAAATAGTTGTACAGATAATTGTAGATGTAGGACAATAGTCAGAGCAGGAACAAGAGATAGAGAGAGAGAGAGTTGTGTTGATGTCTCGTGTAGTAGAGGACTAGGTATCGTGTTTCATTAGAAGTGTGGGGGCTCCTATATGGCGATAGCACGGTGAACTCTGCCAAAACACATCGGCCTGGTTGTTGCCTCCGCCAGATAAACCTCCGGAAGTAATGTTCGCAATGTAGTTACATGAAACCGCTCTCATTACGAATTTAATATTAGCACTCTGCTTCTAAATCCTCCCGAAGCAGGCGCTCACCTAGTGCGGTCACATTTGAACAGTTTAATTACGGCTTTGTTTAACTGTTTAACCTTTGGGCTCGAGTTTAATAATTATTTTGCAAATTTTCTTGTAAAATATGTACCTATCTACTTTCTTTTCACAGCCATCTGGGTACATTTGGCTTATAACATCACTAATATAGCGAAGAAGAAACATTGAAATCTGCGAAACTCGATATAATTTAATTCAAATCAATTGAAAAACCAATACCGACATCAGTAGCCTATATTGGTATAGGCGTGCACTTCAGATCACGTAGTCCCGGCTTGGATTCCCGGTCGAGTCAGTGTTTTTCTTCACTTGAAATTCTCCCCGGAGCTTGCCTGTCTGATTGGGCGAGGCTGGTTGACTGGAATTTCCTCAGGCAATAATTTTCGCCGACTATACCGACACCTTTATGTAGAAGAGTGTTAATTATTTTACTTTAATAAATTTTGGCATATCACCAATTTCTCTAGTTAGTTTCCTATTTTATTTTTCGGTTGATGATTGGTGCATTATTTTCACCATTCAATCTTTCCATACGTCAAAACCATCTTTGAATGTTTATTTTTATTCTCTTCATTTTATTGTTAACTACCAACTGATTTATTTCATCAATCATTCCATATTGACTATCTTTGATCACATTTTACACAAAAGTCAAAGTATTATGTTGTCTAGCATTCAAATGGGTGTGCAAAACATCTAATGCATTGGTTTTAAACCATTTCTTATTTTTGTATAAAATTATAAAACAATATGTCTAATATCGTACGTTTTATTCTTTTCAGGTAAGCATCTATTAATTGATTCAATTGAAACGAAAAAGTCAGACTGCACAGTTGGTAAGCCTATTTTTATTTGCATTCACTTTGACATTGTTATTGAGATATTCAAATGCCATCAATCAACTCCACTCGTAAAAACAAATAGTGAAGCTTGAAGCTTGGAGAATTAACCTGTTAATTATTGGAGTAACCAGCCAAGTTTTAACTATACTATAAAAAAACACACACACCAATATTTTAATGTTTTAATATT
This sequence comes from Mystacides longicornis, assembly GCA_963576905.1. Classification (NCBI taxonomy): domain Eukaryota; kingdom Metazoa; phylum Arthropoda; class Insecta; order Trichoptera; family Leptoceridae; genus Mystacides; species Mystacides longicornis. The sequence goes on along the minus strand of OY756433.1, from coordinate 1,562,327 downwards.
TGTTTTACCTGGCTTAATTCTTTTCTTGTTTTCTCTATCTCGAATACTTATTTTTTATTAATTTATTATCCATAGGTACTTAAATACTTTTGCGTTCTGAGATTTTGACCACGGGTCTGTTTTTTGACCTCATGTATTTTCAAATACCATAATGCATCTATTGCCAGCAGGCATCAGACTTGCCTTAATATCTGTGGTAGGTACAGTTATTTTTATTTTCATGGGTTATGGGTACATGAATTAATCATACGTTTCAATGTTTCATGGGTTATGGGTACATGAATTAACCAAGGTACATGAATTAATCATAAAATTATTCAGATCTGCTGATTTCTAAACAGGCCGTCTCGGATTTCATTCCCAGTCGAGTCACGATGCCTTGTGCACTTGAAATTTCTACCCAAAGTTTTACTAGTAGGGACAGTTTCATAATGAACAACGCCGCTTGGCTGTTAAGAAACTGCCTAAAACATTAAATTTTCCCGGCCCTTCTGAAACATTTTACAGGGATAGCGTACAATGAATTTAAAATCGGAATAAGGTATTGGAGACCTCCGGTATCACGGGACATTAAAATAAATACCGAAACGAGTGAAAAAACCATTTTCAAATTTATTTTCGAATGTGCTTTCTGCACCTGCTACATTGCTTCTCTCCACAGTAACACACGTCAGCTCGGTCTCACTATTAATCCACCAATGTTCAAAATCACTTTTTTTTCAATATTACATAAAACATTTTCCAAAAGTTGTTAGTTGTACGCAAATGATCACAATAATGGCCAGTTCTTTGCTCCCTTCTGTCATTTCCAAACAGAATCAATCACAACATTTTTTTATTCTCTTTATTCATTAAAATAATAGAAAAACAAACACTGCAAGTCCTGTTAAGGCTTTTACAAGCCTTTATCAACAGGTTCTTTACATAATTATTTCAAAATACAAAAATTATTCAGTTGCTTTGATTATCTTACCATAGTTACACTATCAGTTTTTCTTTACAAATACATTTTTATCAAATACATTCTTTTTCAAAACTTCAAGTACTATAATAGGTATGTACTCAATACCTACATGTTAGTTCTTTATATTCAAATGTACACATAACATTGTTGATCTTACTATTGTACTCATTATTATAACTGGAATATTAACACACTGCCACTCACTATTATAACAATATAGACAATATCTATTCGCATCCAGCGAGGCTGAAATGGAGGAACTGCTCAATAGAGTAGAGGAAGAAAGCCGAAGGCTGGGACTTAAGATTAACAAATCCAAGATGAAACTCATGATCGTAGACCGATTCAACACCCTACAAATGACAGGAGCGCTTTCGGACTTGGAAATGGTTGATAGGTTTATTTATCTGGGGTCCACTATTACCAACCAAGGTGAATGCGAAACCGAGATCAGGAGAAGGATAGGCATGGCTAAAGGTGCGATGACCAGTCTCAACAAAATATGGAGAGACAGGAACATATCCAGAAACCTGAAGGTGAAGATTGTCCGTTCCCTTGTGTTCTCAATTTTCTTTTATGGAGTGGAGTCGTGGACTCTGCGGGCTAGGGACAAAGACAGAATAGACGCTTTCGAGATGTGGTGCTGGAGGAGAATGCTGAGGATTCCCTGGACAGCAAGAAGAACAAACATCTCAATTCTTCAAGAACTCCCCATCACGGTTCGACTGTCGTCTCTCTGTCTCGAACAAATATTAAAGTTCTTTGGACATATAGCACGTAGAGGGGAGGACAGCCTTGAAAAGCTGATAATGGTTGGAAGAGCGCCAGGTACAAGACCACGGGGCAAATCGCCGATGCGCTGGACCGACCAAATAAAACAAAATATCCACGCGACGACACTTCATAGAGCCGTGCATCTGGCGGCGGACAGAACATCCTGGAGAGCAATGGTGCGAGAGAGAGTTCATGATGGCCACGACCCTCAGCAATGAGGACGACGACTGGTAAGGTAAGACAATATTACTGACTCTACGATAGATAAATTAAATACAAAAATAATGTTGTAATTGAAAGAATCTGCTCTATCTATACTGAGCCGACGCGTAAGTCATTATATAAAATTGTGACAATGAGCTCTGATGAAAACTGATTTTTATCAATGATATTATATTATTATTTTGACGTTGATGTTTTGAGTACGTTATCATTATATTTCCAATCGATGTAACGTTATACGGCAGTAATAGATTGTGTATGTAGAGTGTGTTGAGTTTGCACCGAGTAAGTTTGTACGTACGTGAAGTACGGCGTTATATTTTATTTTTATTTTTCAATCTGCATACGCGCACGATCTCACTCAATTCAACAATACGTTCGCTCGTTCGCTTTTTCAAATTTAAATTCCATCTTGCAAACACGGATTGATGAATCTACAGATAAGCCATAAAATAGCTATTAACAGCAATATTGACACTTCATCGCAGTAAAATATGCACATGCATAAGTATTTTTGTGATAAATTGACTAGGTTAAATATTCCAATTATTGTTAGAAGCAAAAACAGGCTTTCGATGTCGATGATTTGTCTAAAACTTTAAAGAATTTAAGTTATCCGAAAATAAGCCCTCAGTCAAACTGGGAAAATTTGTCTGAATTTGTCTTGAGTTCGTTCTCATTAAAAGTCTTCGACAGAAAACTATTCAAGTATCCACTAATTTCGATAATAGATCAATACTATTTTAATCTTTGTTTGATACTCTTTATTATGGTAAACAAAATATTATATTTTTTCATTTTATTCTCAACTTAAGCCATCTCCGTCGAGTTTTAGTTCAAGCTCACATTTTTATATAAAGCATACAATAGAGTTATTATTTCAAGCAAATACATTAAAGAAATTCTACAACGTTTTATTTTTTTTTGTCTTTGGTTTTTTCGTTTCGTATCTGTCAAGACACGTACCGTTTTGCTTTCGTTTTATTCCTAATTCAAACTGAAAACATTCTAGAACGCTTTTCGAATGTTTATAAATCAAAAGAATGTCGGTGTTCGATTTTGTACATTTTTGTAGGGTTTTTACGTAGTTGTTTGCTTAATTTTTTTGCTAATAATGCGTCTAATATTTTAGGCCTTCCTGGAACTTTGTAAGGCTTAGTTTTTCTCCTTATTTTATAAGAGGTTGTATTCCGATATTCGTGGCACAAATTCTTCATTGGCTCATAATGAGAGACGATATTTCATTGTGAGTTTAATGCGGAAAATCGGCATTGATATTCAGAACGTCCGTTTCAGAGGCTCAAAGTCTCTCTATGGATGAAGAATTTCGAGAGGACGAGAGAGGAAAATAGTGAAAGCCCTCAGATAAATGGGGGAGGGAGAAGGATAGAAAAGGAGGGGAGAAGGAGGGAACGGACGATTGGAAAACTTTCAGTTTAGCAATAAAAACATAATATATCAAACGAAATGAAATGGGAGAGGAAATGAACAACGGTTGAGAAAGAAAGTGGAAGAAAAAATATCCCCGAGCAGGAAAAAGAAGGCAGAAAAGTGGGAGAAGATAATATTTATTAGTTTATGAGAGAAGTTTTAATTATTGGAAGCAAAAACTCTTTTAATCACCTGCAATAAATAATATTAATAAATCGACGGCGAAATTGTTACATTTGACTGTTTATTTCAGTGACTTGCGGCATGTCCTAACATACAACAGGCGAAGAACATGGTCAAATTATTTAATTCTCCTTTAAACTAGTTACCTATATCGTTTTTTAAAAAAATAGTCTCAATTTTATATGAACATGGTGGAGCATATCTTCCCATAGCAACGATTTGGTGAGGTGGTTGGTAATCGAGTGTCATCAAGCTTTCGTGCGTACAGCGTGGGTTCGAATCCCGGTGCCGACCATTTCCACTTTTACAACAAAAGCTTTGCTTTATGTGAAAGATGTCTAAGCGTATTTGTGTTCACTTTAGGTGAGCCCAGATTCATTTTATAAAAAAGTTGTGCGGCATGTAGATAACTCTGATCAATCAAGTATCACAATCATATATTTCTTCGATATAATATTTCCATTATTGCCATATCAACGAATCCTCAGGTCCAATCCACTACTAGGAACAAAAATAGTTTATTCGTGGAGTAATATTGTTAATTTTTTTTTTACCAAGAATTCTAAAAGAGAAGAAAAGGAGATTTGATGTGCGATGAATCTCGAGCTTTATGGCGCGAATAAAAAATAAAGCGAGCGCGTAAGAGATAGGTCAAGACGCGTAGAATTTTTTTCTATCGGAATGTACGAAGTACCTCAAACTTAGTTCAACATAGTTTCGCTTTATGACACTTTAAGGTGGTGACATGTACTCGGACTTTGGTTTGTTTCTCGGCTAATACATTACAAGTGAACACCTCCATTTTTGTTTATTAAATTCTGTGTCAAAAAAATATTAAACTACAGTCAATAATATACCCATGATAGTATTTTCGATATTCTCAGGTTAAAATTAGTAATATACATATTATTTACTTATTTCAAATTCTTAAAACACATATTCACGAACACGTATTCCTTATTCTCTGGTTAAGGCTTTCCTTATTCTCTAGTTAAGGCTGTTGACTTTTTACACAAGTTCCTACCTATGAAGGTGTATTCGACATTATCAGGTTAAAAAAGTACTATCTTGACACTTGACTTAGGTACTTGTACATATATAAATGCCCAAAGACCCAAAAAACATTCCTTAGGTTACGGTAAGTAATCTTACAACATATTTTTATGCAAAGTCATCCACCCGTGAAGGTATATTACACATTGTAAGGTTACCTTCGGTTAGTATCTTGACTTATTACATGTAGGTACCCAAAGTTCCCTTTGTAGTCATGATTTTTTTCTAAAGCTACAAATAGAGAGAGATGCTTCGAGTTTCAATATAGGTACCTAAGTATTTTCATTACTCAGATATGTATTTTCTGTTAGTCAAATAAATACTGAAACTTCCTTTTGAAACCGCTTAGAGACAATGGGACTGCGTTGCGCTCGATATGGCGCAATATTTCTAAGCTACCTGTGAAGTATTTTAGCCCCATGTTGAGTGCGTTTGAATAAGTACCTACTTGATAATTTTCTACATTTTTGCGTAAATCCGGGGTTCTACTGTAATCAGCTGTATGTGTGAGGGTGTGTTTGTGCGATCTTGTTCGCAATTACTCTAGTCCCAGGAGCGAACAATATTTTGTTATATGTCTTTATAACGATTTAAACTAATGCCGAAACATTCTTTTTTTTTTTCATTCTTTTTTCTTCTCCTTTCATCTCGGCAGCTCATCCAGCATCAACGGAACGGCGTATTACACAATTTATATCCGGATTTTCATCTCAACAGCTATAAAAATAATAATAGGTCTCGAATACCTTTTTTCTTAAAAAAAGAAAACTACTATTAAAAAAAACTCCGTACCTACAGGGAGTGAAACTTTGAGTGTTCCATGAGAATCATGTCTGAAAAATATAATCGCATTTTTAAAATCAACTAGTGTAGAGCTCTAGTTGCCTCCCTATGCCCCGCTCTTGCCTCTAAATGGGGTATGAAAGAAAGATGTTGTATCTTATTGTAGTATCTGATGAAGAATACTGAAAAAAGTGGTTATTATACATACTATCAACACGTAAAAAAGGTTCCATTTTTTATATATAAAAGGAAAAAGTTCTCTATTCGACTTTTGACAGTTGTTGATTTTCGAAATATTTTCACAAAATAGGTATAGATTTACGTTCCTTATTAAGATCCAAGACATCTGCTTACTTGTAAACCCCTCTACTCGCCTTCCATTTTCCCCCTTCATGATTAGCGTATTATCTATGTGCGGTAAATATTATTTAAATGAAGGTTAAATAATTAGCGTAGATACTCTTCAACACACACATAAAGTTTAATTATTAATATAGTTTTAAATTTACCCAGCACGAAGTAAGTTTTTATCTCGACTTTGAAATAATTGAATAATTTCGAAGAAACTCGAAATATAGCTGGTGTAGATGGGTGTTGGGAGCATAAAAGGATCGCTAATTTTATGAAAGTTCGATATGTTAATAGGCGCGAGAGGAAATTAAGCGAAATTATATCGAGGGCGGTTTTTGAGGGATGTTTTAAAGAGAATTTTCAATTAAAACGAGAAACACAACAAACTTTAGGCGTAATCTTCTTGTCAAGATTCTGGGGGAGATTGCTAGAAGGTTCACTTCGGTTAAACATACAACCATGCCCCTAAGAACTGGAAATGATTACAAATAGGAATTATCTGGTCGCGTTGAATCGGAATAGGATAGCCAACATTTGAAATGTTTTTTTTTACTCATTACGCCGTGCCCCGTAAGGGATAGGCAGAGAGAACGGACCTCCACTCTTTTCTATCCAAGCATACTTCTTTCGCTTCTTTCATCGACATAACATTTCTCATAAACCCTCTCCTATTTCTCTTACTTCTTACCTGGCCTTCCTTGAGGACGGAATCGATGTGTTCGATCCACGTCATTCTCGGTCGGTCACGTTTTCTTACACCTTTCCTTTCAGCCTTATGAATTCTCTTTATCATTCGGTTTGCATCCATTCTTTCCACATGGCCAAACCATCTCAACTTATTAACTTTCATCTTTGTCACAACACTTACTTCCATACCACATTCCTTCCTAATATTTTAATTCCTTTCCATATCCCATAAAGTTTTTCCACATATTCTTCGTAGAGATTTCATCTCTAGTGCATTTATACTACATTCTTCTTTTTTCGTCCTTATCCACGTCTCACAACCATAGATCGCCATCATCTGAAATGTTATTTCTTAAAGCATATCGAATTGAAGGCTAAGTTTTTTTTTCTTACTTTGTAACTATACAAAAAAAAATGCTTTCTCAATAGGAACAAATACCTGGATCATTTTAACCAAGTGTAAAATAGACAGAGGGTACGGATTTTCATTCTTATCCAGACAAACCTCGTTCGTTCAATTTCTCCGCAAACTGACTTGACGCGTTGATAAAACGGCACCGATATGACCGGTCCACACCATTCACCTATTCTTACACCTTTTTTTACCCACATGTTCATCCGCAACTACAAAAAAATATATATTTTGTGTATCTCTATTCTAATAGAAATGTTATGATATTTACCTAAACAGAGTAATGATATTCGTTTTAAGTTGCTAGAAATAAAATAATACTTAAGTATATAAAACGTTTTCTTTAAAAGCTCAGTCAATATTTGCACTCTCTCCCTTTAGGAATTTCACCGTAGGTAATACAAAACTCTACTTCGTTCAGCTATACATAGGTACACATCTACCATTCCGCCTTATTTGATATTATTCTATGTTGTATATTATTATATTTTGGAACTCTTAATACGCCAGAAAGTTTATTTACCTATATGAGAAATACAAAATTTCGTAATCTATAGGTACCTACATACAAAAATAAATTCTTATATTATTACCTACTCGGCTTGGCGCGTAAACGTCTGAACCAATTTTACTAATTATTTTTTGTTATCTTTGTTACCTACTATCAGAAGAAGGTTCGTATGAATTAATAACTTAAGAAAGTTGCGCAGAAAATTAGAACATTTAATGAGTATATTAACTACTCTTCTAATATTAATTTCAGAGTGCTTTTGACACTAAACTTTTCTGATGTAACCTTATAGATTTTGACATAAATATCAGCTCTGTTGTTTGATAGTCGGCATGATTGACGTAATGCGCGTAGCAATTGCATATTATTTGATACAGATGCGTCAGATTTATATTGATAAAACGATCAAATAATTTATCATTATAAAATTACAAACTAATATTCATAAGGCAACGTCTGTCGGTTCACCTAGTTACTTATAATATTAACTTGCTTTTTATTGAAATTTTCATAGATGGCGTTGGCGTCGCAAGAAATCCTTTCCATACTAATTATAATACTATATTTTATATTATTCTTAAGCACTTGTCGACGTTTTAATAGTTATTCTGTTATCCGGAGTATATGGAAGAATCCAATAAATCAAACATCGGAAGAATCTGTCAAATGCTTGTCCTTGCACTTTCGTCCAATAAAAAACGCTTTTCAAACAGATGTCAATGATAGGTGTGTAAAAATCAGGTATGACATCGTCATTTCGTAAACTTTTTTGTCATTATCTCCAGAGTAGGTATACTTTGCGATCTGGGTACTGGTTTCTGATGAGTTTTCAGAAAAACCTTTCAAATAAATCTCTAAAAAAATCTTTTAGGATGACAATTCAAATCTCAAGAGGTTTGCGGACTTAATTTACCCTGTCTCTACTCTTATGGGGTAGTTTTTTTATTGTTGAAATGGGTTATTATTTTTTTTTTTTTATTTAAAGCGATTTACATTTTGCTTTGATCTGTTCAACCCTGTGACTACATACGACATACTGTAATTTGTCACAAAAACTTTGACACGACATCGCCTGTAGTTCGATTCTATCGTGAACTAATTTACTTCATCCCTTGCCCCTTCGTAGGGCGGCGTTTCCTTTCCACCCTCGGCTTGAGAATTTCGCCAGTTTCCTGTCCGGCACACCTTTTCCTTAGTGACAATGACAACATTGATATTAATTTACTTTATATCACATTATTTTAACACGAAACAAACTATGGTAGGTACATTTTACTTAATCAACCATAAATTAATAATTATTTATAGTTAACGAAATAAATTCCAATGTTACTTAATTTATGTTAGAAAAACGATTCAAATCATTTTGAATGCAAATTCATTTAAAACAAGCTTCCCCGGCACACGTTGTCCTGTAAGTCCTTAGGTACTATGAATAAAGTTTTAGAAACAAAAATATGTTTAAAATATTATTGAATATAAAAAAAATATTTCTAAAGGCTCGAAAGAAATTCTGTTAAAAATCTGCGTAGCAATGTTTTGAAACTCAATGGTTGCCAAGCAAATAAAAATTTGTGTTGCTATGGGATTTTTCACATAATGGTGTTATTATCAGTAAATACGTTCTATACTAATTTCCCATTTTTCGATTTTTTTTAATAGTAATTCTATTATCTGAAGCGGAAAAGAATATAATAAACTAAACAGTTTAGTCGATCTCGAGTTATAAGTGTTCGCATTAATTGTTAATTTCTATTAATAAACTTTTTGACCTACCTACTATAGAACAAAAAAGGCAACTCTTAATACCGGGTGCATTTTTTACACAATGCCCAAATCCCTCAGCTCTACTTAGAACAAACGGAATATAGCAGAATATGGTTATTAACCACTTTGCACCAAATTTTGCTTCTTCTGGCATCCTCTTAGGCTCTTAGTGCTGTGTGGAAGCGTCAACGCACGTCATTCGGTGGACTAAGGTTCGAATCCTCGGCAAGGCAATAATTGGCAAATAACGAATCAAAGTAGGTACCTTATGAAGACTGTCGTATACTTAAAAGTGATCACAACTAAACCAGCCATCAATGATGAAGGTCACAAGCCCTAATTGTACAATTAACATTGAAATAGAAATCGCGATATCTGTTACATTATTTTCAAAATAATATTTTTATATTATATTCATTGAATAGCGTCCACAATATGTGGTAACAGTCGATAACATGCGTTAATATTGAAGATTCAATTGTGGTCCTAACCAGAGGCGGCTCGTTCATATTATGTGCATAATGAGCACTATCCCTCTAGAAACAAAAATACATAATTTAAGCGATTGAGTAAAACTAACATTAAAATATTTCTTAAACATCCATATTTAATTCGTATTCCAAACTCAGGCGGGAACAGCGTAAGAATATATGCGCGCGCACACATTCTTCCTCGCCTATGAAGTACTGATGCTGCGTGTGCACATTTATTTTTTATGTGCCCGATAATTTTGTTGACTTTGTATGAAAAAGTGGGATGGGCTACTGTAAGAACGGCAATCACGTATGCGAGAATGAGAGGGAACTACCATCAGGTGCAGTATAAACAATGATTTTGTTGTTATAGATTTTTTCATAGATGACGTTCGTGCGTCGCAGGAAATCCGTTCCATACTAAACTTTAATATTATATTTTATATTATTTCTTATCCATTTTCAACTTTTTATTAGTTATTCTTTTATCCGGAGCGGAGAAGAATCCAATAATATATACAAACATAGGAACAATCTGTTCAAGCTGATCTCGCGTTATAAGTGTTCTCACTAACCCGACTTTCATATTTTATATTATAAGAATTCCTTGAGCGATCCTAATAGTCTGACAAAGAATCATTAGTTTGTTATAAGTGCGCCGTGGTTAACATGTAGGCAGTTAATGTCCCCGGACGATTATTGTCGTTTATCTATAAATAGCCCGATATAATTATATTATTGACTACTCACCACTAATACCCGCATTATACCGCGCATAACAGAACTTACGTACTGAACTAGTATATGTGTAAAATCTGTTTATTTTTTCACCCGTCTGAAAATGATTGATGTGCCTTCCATGGGGCCGGCGTTATGAGTTGACACTGGACGATATTATAATTATATAGCCGATATTAATACACGTAGTCGGCGATGTTATTAACATTCTTGCCTGGTCGACAACCTTGGGAACGCGTGCGATGTCTAAACGCGTTTTAGAACACGGAAGCTTTTGACCAATTTGTCAAACGGTACGTATACCTGATTATAAATAAATTAGAGTATAACATTTGAAAAAAAAACAGAGTGGCGGTTTCAAAATTTGTTGGCATTATTTCCTATAATATATAGAAATTGAGAAATCAACATTTTGAAACGTAATTTTTACAACATATACAACAGCTTAAGCAATGAACAAATCAATAATATGCCGAAAATTTTGGATCATTAAGTTTCCGTTTCAAAATTGACTCGTGTTTAATTTGAGGGTTTAGCGCTGGTCATTATTTTGTTCCATATTAATGTTAATGTAACCTTTATTTTTATACTAATAATAACCTTTAGGTTAAAAGGGTTTATCTGTTTACAAGGCACAATCGGACAATCGCAACAACTACCAATTAACTGACAGTTTGTCAAACGTCAATTAAAATTCAAAAATAGAAACGTTTTTATTGTCAAAAGAACTTAGAAGTAGTTTACTTGCGTTGATCTTTCAAATTTTCCACACAACCTTCTAAATATTTTCTTTCATAAGGAATTTCTCCTAGAAATAGCAATCACAAAACAAGCATCAAGAACTTGGTCTGGCAGTTTACGGTCTATTTTTATATATAGAAAGTTGATATTTATTTTTGACCGACAAATTTAAAAATATTTAAAAAAAAATCAGCCAAATGTTTCTTACCCCACATTTTTCCTAACACTTACACCGAAGTGCGTAATTTAGGATTAATTAAAAACGAAGTTTAAGTTACACATCTACCTATGTATTATATGTGTGTGTACCTATACGATAATTTACGGAAACGAGTAGGTACCTAAAATATTAGGGGGGAACCATGAGGGGTGGTCGTACATACCGGGAGGCTCCCAGCTCCGTACCGACAGGTTCCTAACAACCCCCCGCTCATGTAATTTAACGTTTAACATTTCAGAAAACTGTAATTATATAATTTTTACACAACGTACTCGCATCATTATAATTTTGTTTATGAATTATTAAGGAGAATGATATATTATTATTCACTAATGTCATAACTCGGAATTTAAATCTGGGACACGTCCCACCCTTTTACAGTCCATAAAGAACACGTTTTTAAGCATTTTGATGATTGAAGCATATCTAAAAGTCAATTATACGGACTTTCTATACTTTCAATGTATTTTGTTTGCCATTTAAGAAATGCCATTCCATTCGTTGTATCACGCAGTTCTAATACAATAATGAATTACCTATGTAATATCGTGTGGTATGGAAGTCAGTGTTGTTACAAATATGAAAATTAAATGAAAAAAAATGAAATGAAATGATTTTTATTCCAAAAAATAAATATACACACTATAATCATCAATACAATGACACGCTAAATAAGTTGAGATGCTTTGGACATTTTGAAGGGATGAATGCAAATAGAAAAGAAAAGGGAATTTATAAGGCTGAAAGTCTAAGAAAACGTGGTCAAAACAAAATGGCGTTGATCAAACACTTCCATTCCGTCCACCAAAGAAGACTAGGCCAGAAGCAAAAGCTGTAGTAGACGTTCTTTCATCAGGAAAAGATGCGAAAGAAGTGTGCTTGGATAGAAAGGGTGGAGATCCGTCCTCTCAGACTACCCCTTAAGGTACCCCTACACGACTTGATGGGTAAAAAAAAAAACAAAATATCAGTGAAAGTGCCCGTTCCCCTATGACGTTAACTGAAAGTGCGGGGGCACTATTGGAAGAATGGGCTTATAGATCTAATTATAGAGGCAGAAGGCCAGACTGTCTTTCTGGGTTATAACATTATGAACCATTATGACTCTCCAGCTAGAGTTTCTAGGGTAAAAAATTCAGAATGCAAATGAGAGTCTTAGAAATGAAGACTTAGAAGCATTACTAGGTAGGCCTATTTAAAGATAGAAGATACGCACTTGAAGAAATTGTACATAAGACGGGGGTGGTAAAGGAGAAGATTGTGACACGATCATGTGGCTGATCAGCTCGCTTTTCACTTAAAAAAAAACTATGACATTTTTAGAAACCATCTTTTATATCCACATGCTCACTTTAAAATACTTATTTGAACTTAAATAATATGTAATATTTTGTTGTATGGATATTATGAATAATTTTGGGTTCGAATGTTTTCGCCATGCCATGCAAAATGTTATTTTTTGCTTATGTGTTTCTCCGTTTACTCACACGAATATTATTTATCATTTCCCAAGAAATTGTCTAAAAGTTTCACCCTTCGGCAGAATAAACTTGATAAGTTCAACATAAAACTTTCTTTTACTTTTGGAAATATTATTTTCAAACGTTTCAGCCTAAGTACTTGAAATAATTACAACAGGGGCATACACTTAACATATTAAGTAGGTATCATTTTTACTTTCTATGGTTTAATTTTTTATATTCTTTAGGTGGGCTTCTAATATAAATCTCTGCTTCAGACTCCAAACTTGTTTTGTTCATGATCTCCTTCCTTTCTTTTTCATTCGTGTCCATTTCTTATTGGTCAAGATACCAAGGTGGATCTATAGATCATTCCGTTGAATAACATAGAATATGATAGAAAATTTTCAATATTTGACGACAATAAAGAAGAGATTTCTTACCATGCGGTGCTCTTGATCATTCCTATAAAGCTGTAGCTTTATAACTACGTAACTTTGGGACCATCTCTCCGTTAGGCACTTTTTCCAATACTGGTGATTTTTCTTCATCAACCCATTCTCTTTTTCTTCCCTTTCCTTAAACATCTATGAATTCCTGTGGGGTCTACTCTAGTTTGCAAAATCAATTGACCCAGTACGAGTCCATACCTATTTAAAGACGTTTTCGAATCAAAGGATAATCATTATTATTTTTGCAGTACCGTGTTTGTTAGACCCGATTTCGGTGATCGCTATGGAAAATTATTGTTCTATGTTCTTGGAAATTTAGAACAATAATTCAACACTACTAAAAATCCTCCATTCTCTCATTCTCCCTTCTCCTGGACCCTCTGCGTCCTGTACACGTAGAGACGATAAGACCATCTGTTTAGTTCGCCCACGTAACCTGCTTTAGCTAAATTCACAGCTTGACATCTAACATTCTGCTCATCCTAATAAAATCATGTTATAATTTTAAAGCATCCCTCCTTCAAGTGCTATCGCCGTTAACGCTTAAACAAAATATGCGAGTTCAGACAAATTTATTGAACAATTTGCAAGTCGGCTTAATATCGTTACCAAACAAGGCTACACACGTGGGTGTAATATGTTTGTAGGCAGCAGCGTTTCAAAATATTACCGAAATAAAGGCCCAACTCTTCGACGGATGCTGGAATAACTTTGCGGAATCATCCCCTTTTAATAATAATAATATTCTGACTTGTATACAACTTTCTTTAAAATTTAAATTTCCACATTTAAACGTACATGGTAGGTACTATGTAATTATATTATCTCATAGCGTGTGTGTGTTTGTAGGTTCTATATTATGTTTGCGAGTTCTTCCGTTGATTTTTTGTTGGCCCTGGTGTGACTGATGCATAATTTTCTTTGCAAAAGGTTCTTTAATAGTCTTTAAAACCTATTCCCATACAAGAGCACCTTTAGTACATTCAGAACCTTTGACTGCTGTGCAACTTGCGTTTCATTTGCGATATCTAATTATCGCTATTCATTGTCCTTTTCAAATTCCTCAATACTAGTTTGAATACCAGAAACCTTTACACCAGTAACCTCAAACCTTACTTACCAGTTCTTTTGCTGTTTCCCATCTTAATTTTATATATAAGTAACTCACCAAAATCTTTCATGCTGTTCTTTTGTCAGATTCTGTCAAGTTACAATAAAAGAATTGGCAACTGTATAATATATTTGATTTGCAGTTTGATCTAATTTTCTCCGCTTTATTATCTATACCTACCCTCTTTCTTGTGATCTTCTCATTTACTATAGTTTTAAGATTGTCACAAACGCAGATTTTTATTTTTTATTATATCTATTATCAGAATGTTTCTTAAGCATTTTTTAATCTCCATTTTCCACTAAGTTTTTGTAAGACTCATGCCCAGTTCAACGTTCGAAGCCAAACATAAATGCGGGTCTGATAACACTTCGATTTTGACCTTTAACTATTGTGATTTTATTAGGTTCATCCATTTCGTAAAATTTTATTTTCGAAAAAAATATTCTTGATATTTGAACTGCCTTTAACATGAATTCTGATCTTCATGCCGTTCAAACAAAATATTATGGTATTTATAACTCTAAACCAGCAGCTTAATAAACCAACTCTGTTCAAAAGCTACGTCATCGAATTCTTATTTTAAACTATGAAATATGCAATAAAGAAGTGTTCTTAAAATTAAAAAAAGAATATTTTCATTCTTATAATGAAAATTCAAAATAATAAAATCGCGGGAATTTTCGGTTTTGTATAAAAACTTTGTTTGTGTTGGTGGAAGCTACTTACATATTTAAGATGTGAAATGGAACATGTATGAGTTTTTATTTCTCTCCAAATATACAGATTAAATCCTAAAGAGCCATAAAAAGCAAAGAGACTTGTGTTATTTCTAAGACTCTCCATACATAGGAACATAAGTTCATGCAGGTATAATACGTACACTAGGTAACTTACATTGTTGACTTTTTCATTACACCGAGTCACTGAGCAGATATTTTTTTTTCTTTTTATTTTATTTTCATGAGAATACTACTACTTATTTCTTGACTCAACCCCAAGCTATTCTACTTACCCCTCTGCGCTTCTTACATACATACTTACAGCTAAGACCATTACAAGCGTAGGCGGAGATATTCTACGTTTTAAATTTTCCGCAGAGGATGCTTTTATGGAGAAATATTCTTCTTCTTCTTCCTAGCCTTCCCTCCACTGCTGGATGTAGGCCTCTTCCATCTGTCTCCACTTCTCTCTATCTTGGGCCGCTTCAACCCATTTTTTCCCGGCGACCGCAACAATATCGTCGGCCCATCTCTTCTGTGGCCGGCCGACTCCCCTTTTATTTTCCCATGGTCTCCACTTTAAGACTCTGGGAGTCCATCTCGAGACTGGCTGTCTAGCCACGTGTCCTGCCCATTGCCACTTCAATTTTGCAATCCGGTCCATAATATCGGCGACTTTTGTTCGGCGTCTGATTTCTATATTATTTGTGATTCTATCACGCGATGAGAAATATGAAGAAGAAAAAAACGTATTCATAATAAGGGAAATTCAAGAAAATCCATTGTGGATCTTACCAAAGCATTTGACCGGAGTGGTCACATATCTCCCACGTATTTGTGTAGGTATTATATGGACTGCTGACAAAGCGGCGATAATAAGTAGGTAGGGGGAGGCGGGGCTTGTTGTTACAAAAATGAAAAATATTTTTTATTGGACGACTGTTTATTCATAGAAACACAATGATATTTATTATAAATTGTACACACTTTTGTCAACAACATAACATTTTTTATTAATCAAAATATAGGCCACAAAAAATATAAAAAAAATTAAAACAAACATAAAAAAATTGTAACAAAGTGCCCCTTGCGAGGGCAAATTGTTACATGGTGGGGGCATATTGTTACCAACTAAATTTAAAACTAAAAGTATAATTAACATTACTTAAAATTATAATATTATATATAAACTAGTTTTTTAAAGGCGCCCGTGGCGCCCCTGGCCGGAGAGGTGAAAGTTCACCAAAAAAAGGGCATTTTGTCGTCGCCAATTCTCGTTCCGAGTAGCCCAAATGGCGATAAATCGCCCACGTTGGCAACACTTAATAATATTAGTTAGTATACCTGTATGTTCAACGCGCGTGCGCATAACGGCAAAACGCTATTGGTTACTCACAAGCATCCTCGATCCGCTGGATCAAAACTTGTTTGAGGGTGCGAGTGGCGCGCCATCTAGCGGCGTTAATGACATCAGTCAGTCAGTCAGTCAGGCAGGCAGTCAGTCAGTCAGTCAGTCAGTGAGTCAGTGTTCAAGACAAATATTATATAGATTGACCCCATATTGTCGAGCAGCATTTCGAAGAGATATTCCTTTTTCTTGAACTTCACCGGCAGCCTTTATGTAAATTTCTTGCGAAATTTCCCCTCTGCGTTTTTTTCTTAAGTTTTCTAACCATTTAAACTGAATCTGAACAAGATAAACGATCACATTAGTTGTTGTAGATTAAAATGTAAGTATGTAACTCTCTGAGAAACAATTCATCTATGTGGAGTACATTGTTATATGTCACAACTAGCCCCCTAGTTATGGTAACAACTAGCCCCATCGACACATTTTACAATAAAAGCATAATATTATTTCAACGGAATGCACAACGATTTTTATTTTATTTTATTTTATTTTATTAAACAAATATACAAACAGTGATTTTATAACAAACAATTACACAAATAGTATGGACAATAAGAACACCAGTAAAGTATATACGTAGACATTAACAGCGAGCGGGTTAAAAGTAAGACAAACAACAGAAAATAGGAAAAAGAAAAACTAATGTAACAATATGTGCAGGCTCAGCTGGGAGTAATGGGAAGAAGGAAAAGAATGTGGGATAGGATTAAGGGACATGGAATAAAGCAGGAAGATAAAGAAGTCATTGCTCTGACGTCAAGTGTGTTCTCACGTTTTGCCTGAAAACCGTAAGAGAAGAGCTATTCAGGTCTATATTGTTAAAAAATGAATTGTAAGTGCCCGTAGAACGGTTTAAGAATGAGTTCTGTGCATAATTAGTTCCGCATCTTGGCATCTCAAATGTGGCTTGAGATCGTAAGGATCTCACAGGACATCGAAAACATATATCCCCGAGAAGATCGCCGGAGTCAACCAACCCGTTAACAAGTTTAAATAAGTAGCACATGTCAGTAACAGTCCGTCTGTTCTGATTTAGATTAATATCCCGAAAATAAGGAGAAAAATAAATGATATGAAAAATATAAACACACATTTACTTACGTTTTATAGTGATTGGTAAAATGACTTCGAATATTTTCAATAAAAGTTACTTGGTAACACGCGAAACACAATTTTATTTTTTAGATTTTTGCGACGCATCCGTTCACGTTGACGATTTGCTGGGTACTTCGTCCGGAACATTCACGCATGTCTGCCGAAAACACTTACTTAAAACATGCGCTATTCGTGATTTATCGATGATGTAACAATGTGCCCCCGTAACAACTTGCCCCGCTTCCCCCTACCCGACTTCTTGAGAGATTTCTTTTACTGATTTCTAAGCACACTCGGATGTATATCCAGAACCGCACCAATTGAACTTAGAACCCCGGACATAGAAGACATTTTCAGGCGTGGCAAAACATGACGACTCCTGGCGCGACCACGTAGGAAGAATGATAAGAAGTAGACTCTAACAGGTAGCAGCCCACAAAATACTTTTATTTCGGTGAGATTTGATTGTTTGAAATATTATATATCTTGGCGTCGTCCGTTCCCCCCGCCCAACACCTCGAGCTTTTTTCCGGGAGCTCCTACTATATAAGGTAGTAGAAACATGAAATTCCTTGCAAAATGTATAGTGCGAGCGTCCGTTACCCCGCCCGTCACCGCAAAGTAATTCTAAAATCAAACATCTTAGAATAAGTAATGGCGGGTGTACATATGTACGAGTATGTATGTTATTAGCGTACGAGACGCCACGATGTGTTTACAATCTTTGTTTGTTCACTGGACTATAATGCTTGTTCTGTGTCGTAGGTACATACTCGCACCGTGAACATTACGTCCCATTATCACAAATACATAATACCTATCTACAAATTGTTTGGGTAGGTATAACCATACAGAAATGTACATAATATTGTTGTTTAGCTTTGTATGTTCTCGTGTGTAAAAGGTAAATGATATATTATACGACTTAGACGAATTGAAAATCGCAAGTTCAGTCGCACTTTCACTTAACTTTTCACACTGTATAAGAGAATTTGAAACGTGGCTTAAAGAACTGTAATGGATATTTCAAGACGGGGACATGTTTGTGTTAACCGATGTGCCAACGTTAGAGGGTACATAAAAAAGAATATGAGGGAATTATGAATTAGCAACTTTGTATAGATTATTCTACCTTCCTTCTCGTTTCCGTGCACACACATAGATGATAAGAATAACATTAATGATACTTATATTTATTTTATCTTCGTATCAATTCACTGTGCTATTTATGAAGGATTTGAGGACACCATGGTCGCGTCATACATACATCTAGTGGACCTTATACGGAAAACAACAGTCAGTATCTCATGAATGTTAGTATAAGGTATATTATGGCATACTTAATATAATACATAATACATCTTCTATATCTGCCAGGAAACTGGCCATTTCTCCATTGTCCCAGTCAGCAAAGTGAATTCAACTGCAATTGATATTAGAAACAGGGCAAGATTCAATTACGTGTTACAATGTTGAGATTCAGGTAGACTGTATCACTTACATGATATTTTATTACCAAGCAGTAAACTTAGCTTGTTAACAACTGCAGCGTGTGCACATTTCTGAAACTATAGCTGATGTTATAATTGACTGAAATATTGCATTCTGTGCTTGTTGTTTCCAGTATTATTCTAATATTCAGTTAGTGTTCTATTTCCAGTAATTGAGATACAAATTCTTCTTTTTCTTATTTGATTAGGCAAGCTGACAACCAGCTATGCCTACAACATTTAGATTGTTGTCTTGGGTCATCCTGTGGTATTTGGTTTCTTGCTGTCTTTGCGGCTCATGTCTTTATATTATGCGAGATATTCTTAATCCACAACCATTTTCTCTGTCGTTCTCTTATCATCTCGCACAACCTTTGAATTAAACCGGTTTCGAATTCGATATCGAAGAGTTTTTACCGTTCTCAAACATTTGCATTTCCAACGAAGAAGCGATCAGAATCGGTCATTTTTGGTCGCCACGATTCTGTTATACGACACACCTCTGTCACCAATCCTAGCAATAGCAGATATTTTTTTACATTCAGATGTCATTTGCAACACCTATAATGTTTTGAACTAGGTATTGATATCCTATCCCAAAACTCCATACATTTTTCTTGCCTTGGCTTGTTCCATATTATATTTGTAATGGCACGGCAAGTACCTTCCTATATTCCTCAAGGAACTTTTTTTAGTAGCAATGAATCGATTCAGAAGAAAAACAACAAAAGTTTAATAAGAACAATGGTAACTTCAAACACGCAATTTCGATAATTATATTCTTTTCTTTATATTGTGTTCGTTTTTTTTTCTCCAAATAACGTGTCTTTCTCTATAGTTATTTGTTTAATAAACAGAAGTTTTAAAAAACCAAACTTATTAACGCGTGCACGACATAAGTTTTTATACTTAGTACCTACTTTCTAAACTCAGATCTACAACCTTAGGCAAGTTACCGATTGGTTTTTTTTTCGAAATTTTCTGTTCAATCATTCTTTGATGCTACACAGCAGAATTGGATGCCGGATACTGTGGTCATTCTGAGAAGACCAGTTGCGCTATAAGATTCATTTTGATAATTGCCTTGTCACCTCCAAACCTGCTAAATTTCATTGTTCGTTTTGAAATGCCACTAAGGTGAGCAAGCATTCTCTTCCATTCCACTGCTATGATGTTTGTCACTCAGGGCATTAATTAAAGGCAAATGAAAGCGAGAAAAAAGAAATTATCACGTTAAATTGATTCAGCAGTAGACCACTTTTGTGAATGTGGCCAGATCGAAACTGTTGGACACATTACGCTAAACTGTCCGATTAAAAAAATTGAGGGATCACTAGAAGAAATCAGCAGGGTGACGCCTAGAGCAACAGAGTATCATAAAAATATTGACGAGGAGCTATAAATTCGACAAATAGAAATAAGACGACCCAATGGACCATTATTGAGGTGTCGTAGAATGTCGAATTGATTTTATGCTGATCAGCAGGCTTATTCTCGTAGCGATTGAATTGCAATCTAGTTGAAAAGATATCTTAAAGGGCGGCTGGGATAAGGATCGGACCAATCAGAGAGAAAGGGGGAGTGTCATGATCGTTCCACGATTGGCTACATCGTATTGTAGACACTCCCTCTTTCTCTCTGATCGGTCCGATCCTTATCCGAGCCGCCCTTTAAGATATCTTTTCAACTAGATTGCAATTCAAGCGCTACGAGAATAAGCCTGCTGATCAGACCTATTAATGAATCGTTGAACTGTCCCGAGGTCTTATTCGCGCCACTATCCCAAACATATTCAGCTTTTTCTTGCTCTACTCTCCCCTGTGACCTATGTTACTTAACAGTTCGGCTTTTCTTTCTTTATTTATTTATTTTAGTAGAGAAACCAACAGCATTTATTTTTTATTTTTTTGTATTTATTAGTCTACCACCAACAGAACATTAAACGATACAATTAGATCTGGTATCTCCTGCATAGCTATTGTCCATGGTTATTTTTTGACGTTTCCTGACCAGTGACCATTCAAATTAAACTGAAAAATCATGATACTGTATCAAAGGAGAAACATACATAACTAACTTCTGTCTTTTTCTTCTAATTTTTATAACGTGCGTGATATTCGTATTATTGTAATCGATGTACAAAAGTTTTACGTTGCCAAATAATTCCCGTTGAAAAATAAAACAACTTGTTTGAATTATTATTTCGACAACTGCAAAAAAAAATTGTGTGCGTATAAAACTCCATGTGTCGTGCGGGGAATTGGGAATTCGCTTCACCTAATCATATTTTATTCTTGCTCACGCTGAATATTTAAAAAGGTCATGCATGCGCCGTATTTAATTTTTCGCTTTTTTTTTAATTCACTTATGAAAATATTTAATAAAAGAGGAACTCAATACCAAATGTTGTCGATATTTATTTTTTAATTATCAATTTTCAACCTATGAATAGTTGTTTTTCATAATTTGCGGTTCTAAGTCGAAACATCTTCTTGACACGGTAAAAAATAGATAGGTATCTACCTATTTCATCATTCATAAATTTCTCCTTGAATAGATAAAATGTTATATTTCTAATAAATAATTCAATTAATATTCAAATGATTTGTTTAAAAACAACGATAAAATATCACAGCTATGTTTCTAAAGGGTCTGTACATATCTGAACGCGCGCTGTAACATAACCAATGTCACGTTGCATGCAACGTATCAAATTTCCTTAGTACGCTGTGGTTCGTCCCGAACCGCGTACCACGTAGTTATCGCGCGTGTTCTAATGTGTACATGCCATAATGTGAAAGTATAATAATTCTACTTTGTTCAAATCTATATACAATACTAGCTTTCCCGACAGACGTTGTCCTGTAGTCCTTGCTATGAATATTAATTTGGAAGTAAATGGTTGCGAGTAAATAATAATTATGTTGTTATTGAATTTTTCACAGATGGCGTTGTTGTAAAGAAATTCGTTCCATACTTAGGTACATAAATATTATATTGTTTGATATCAATTTTTCGATTTTTAATTAGTTATTCGGAGCGGAGAAGAATCCAATAAATCAATCATCGGAAGAATGTGTTCAGCCGATCTCGAGTAATAAAAATAGGGTATCAATTACCTACTTCAATTTCAACATTTTTCTTTTCTGAACTGAGCATAGTTGAAGCTAAAATTTTTGGTACATATGATGGTTTCTTCTCAAAGTTTCATCACAGAAAGCTGGCGTGAGGTTCATATTAGACCAATATTTACTTTTTTCCTGCGTAAGGGTGCTGCAGTAAACATGTGTAATTACTTTTATGGAGAACAGGTCCGAATAATTTGTTTGAAGAGAGCCGACACGATCGTCGTGGGGGCGCTGCCCTACGCACGACATCCTGTTGTTGTTCTACACTTCTTCTTCTTCTTCTTCTTCTTCTCGAGGGGGTAACCAAGTAACCAACTTTCAGTAGGAGGGCGGGGTATTTCTTAATGCGTGTGAAGAAACGCAGGTAGAGTCTTTTTACGACACGCACCACGCATAATTATATAACAAGAGAGCTAACCACAATACAACATGTTTATTTCTTCTATCAAAATCATTAAAATTTACTGAGAAAAACATTTTTCTTAATTAGTATGTTTCCAATTTTGTGGTTCACTATACGGAATGACAATTTAAGTCGTTGAAACAAATGAGGTGTTTAAATACAAAATAATTAAAATAAACGAGCAAAAAAGAAAAGTAAACCAAATTACGAACTCATCCTAGTTGTGGGTAGATGGGTCAAACGCTTTTTTGAAGTCTATAACTCGGTCAAAATTAGAGACGCTTCTTGCTCTGTCATCATTGAAGGTTCCCCCGCCTGCATGTTACAACCACGACCCTCAGCATCAAGGAAAATTTTTTAGAACAATAATTAATCAGAGTTGCTAGAGATGGCATCATGTATGTTTCAGTTTGCATTGTTGACCGATAGGTAGAAGATATCAAAGGCAAAAATGTGCATAAATACTTGACTTGGTCATAAAATAGGATAGATTTGCCATATTTTTCCTTAAAAATGCACTAAAAGAAGGATATTAAGCGCATACGCTAAATATTTCATAATAAAATGCTTCAAAATGCATTAACAGATATAGTTGTAACCCACATGGGAGAATTTATTTAACTTAGGACAAACCTCCATTTGGTAGACTGGCGGTTTCAACGCCGGCTTTCGTACTGTTTCGTGCGGAAATACTGGGTTCGATCCCAGGTGCCGACCATCTCCTCTTTCACGATCCAATCTTTAAGAAGCTTACTGTGAAAGAGTCAAAGAGTGTCACTTTGAGTGAGTTGAGTGAGCATAGATTAATTTTAAAAAAAATATCTTTCTTTCCAAACGTATGTATTTCACTTCTTCCAGCGATACACCATTTCTATAATAACCTCTCCTATTTCTTAGCTTCTTATCTGGCCTTTATTGAGGATGGAAACAATGTGATCGATTCACACCTTCTTGAAATTCTTTTTCTAATCTATCTAAGTACAAAAAATCAGCATTGAGTTTTGTAAAAAGTTCGAAAAAGGGAGCGGCTGCTAATTTTGATCTACGTATAAAGATTTCAGCAACTGAAAATATTCCCTTCGTGTGTTTTATTCAACACCCTTGTACTGTACCCGTATTCTAAGTTTTATCGGAAGGTAGTCACGGAAGTAAAGTCAGTATTACATGACGAAAAACGTGTAAAGCGCCGCTACAAGGACATTTCTAGAAACAAAAGCGATTCTCGCATTCGATACGTAAACACGTTTTTCATACAAAACGTATCGTGCTACTCACTGTATTTCCGTGACTACCTTCCAATAAAACTTAGAATAGGTATACTGGTATGTGTGTGAGTAGGCCGTGAGGAAGTAACGGCTCTTAATGATATTTACGTTGTATAAAGCGTAAGAGCCGTTAATAGCACATCACACATCTTGTATATAATTTAGATAAGCTAAATGTCGTTGGTTCCCGTATCACTTTGTCTCGTTTAGCCTCAAGGTGCCTTTTCAGAGCGCGCAGCCTGCTGCTGTCAGTGGTGGCACATACATAAAGGACCTACCACACAATCGCAACATTATTTTACACGAATATTTTATTTTACAGTATGAAAAATATTTCACATGAATTAGCAAAAATACACTACCGCCATCTATCGAACCTCGTTAAAGCAAATATTTCAAAAATATATTTTATTGAGTAATTATAATCATTTATTAATTTAGCGTATGGCCATTTCATCACAAAATAACGCCTTATAAGACATTATAATACACAAGTGCCTACATTTTTAAATAATACCTACAGTCAAAACCATAAATCTGCTTTATTTTTCTAATTAAACTTCAACGCTCATTTTTACGGTTGCACAATTATAGTACACAATATAACCTTAAAACATTAAAAATAGAACTGATTCGGTACAATATGCTATATGGAGTATCCGCCCGTTTCAAACAACATAACTCTTTCGCCAGATGCTGCCGGTATTGTGGGCCGTGGATATGTTTCGTGTAGGTGTGTAGTCGATCAGTTTGTCAAAGTTCTAGGCTATTCCTTTATAAACTTGAGCATTTCCTTCTCGTTATGTGTTCCATTTCTTCGAAACAGAGCTGAAGGATGATTATTCATTTCATAAGATCAAGCCCCGTGGGGAGATATTTTGCCCCCCTATTAACGTAAGAGAGCTAACAAAGGGTTGATAATTGATTGATTGATTTTTTCAGATACGCAACTTTTTAACCCTCAGTCAGTTTTGTAGTATTTTTAATATATTATTTCACAAATAATAGTGTGAACGGGCCTCAAGGAGTTACCATTAAGCGTTTTTTCGCGACAATACAACAAGATAGAGAACTATCAGAGAGTATTTTTCTTTTGTACCGAAAAAATCTAGAATCGTAAGTGAAGAAGAAGAAAAAAACATTCAGGTGCCGCCAGAAATGGATTTAATGTTTCAAATCGTTAACTTTTACAGTTTCCTGATATGAAGATAGAGGGAAAAAACAGCAAAAAAAAACAGAATTTTGTCAAACAAGCGATCCTTGAATTTATACACGTTCTAAACATTTTTTACCCATCACGCCGTGTCTAGGGGTAGGGGTCTTTTCTATCGAAGCACCTTCTTTCGCTTCTTCCACCGACATACCATTTCTCATACACCCTCTCCTATTTCTCTTACTTCTGACCTGGCCTTCCGTGAGGACGGAATCGATGTGTTCGATCCACGTCATTATGGGTCGACCACGCTTTCCTTTCAACCTTATGAATTATCTTTGTCATTATGTTTGCATGCATTTTTTCCACGTACCCAAACCATCTCTACTTATTAACTTTCATCTTTGTCACAACAATTACTTCCATACCACATTCGTTCCTAATATTCTCATACCTTTCTATATAACACAGAGTTTATCCACATAAGTATTCTTCGTAGAGATTTCATTTTTATTTTTAAAACTCCATTTTATTTATACACACGTGACAATTTTTTTCTTCGTTGTGTGGTCGTGAACTGAAATGATTGGTAGTCCAGTAAGGTAAAAGCACCAGTAATAGACACATTAAGAAAATTTTTGAGCGAAAAAAATTTTTAAAAAATAATTTCAGAAGGTAGAGTTTTTATAAAGGTTGTTGTGGAAACCTTAATCCTTTATTTATTTATTACCAGCATTATATTGAGCAACTTTGCTAAAAATAGTGTATTTACATCAATCTGAAAAAACCTCTAAAATGGAACCAGTAATAGACATGGGCAAAAATGCCCAGCCCCAGTATTGGACACTTATTTTACCCAATATTCGACACTATAAGAAAATACAATAAAACCCTTCAACAAGTCAGAAGTTTTTTATTATATACATTACAATATATACTAAAAACCTTAATAATTGTGTTATGATAATTTAAAAAAAATATGAAAAGGAAATTTTGTTAAAATGTTTCAAAAATGAATATTTCAACTATATATCACTGTTATAAATTTTTTGATTGTGAATATAGATAACTACATTTAATGAATTTACTACATAAAACTAAAATATTAAGTACATTAACAATTTTATTGTTATAGATCACTCTCGAGTGGTTGCCATGTTAGAAGAAAGAAGAAGAATTTTATTATTTTTTATTTTATTTATTTATTATTATTTACTAACAAAACAAAAACAAAGGTTTTTTTGCGGTTTGCAAAACTTGATCAATGTCAAAATCATCCTCGCTGCTATCGAAATCTAATTCAGAATTAACAAAGATGGCAAGTAAATAAGTCTCCATTCTGAAGAATATGAATTTGATATGTATGTAAATGGAATGCATTTCAAATGGAACAATTTTTTGCATTCATCTTATATGATGCTTTTGCTGCTCTTTGTATTTTTTTAATATTTTTTACAACAGTTTTTTCATTGTTCGCCTTTTTCTTCAATAATTCGTCAGCTCTTTTCTGCTTCGCGGCTATTTTACTTTGTTTATCTTCATCTTCATTATGATATAACTGCCACGATTCCGAAGATACTACTGTTGGAAGTTTTACTGTCCTCCTTTTTTATGTTCAATACCTTCTTTTCAGGCCAAAATAATATCACTTTTAAGGGAGTAGGAATATTACAGCCACTTTTTTCTGATATGTTAGGCTGGCAGTTATCTTCCCATAAAGAATTTACAATTGTTTCAGCATCCGCATCATTTTCCCTGGCAGAAGTAGTTGGCATATAATTTGTTTCAGAATTTTTATCCTGTGCTAGGCTCACAATAATCAGTGTTGCATTTTGCCGGCGGTTTATTGCATATAATGCATGTATAGAAATTGTTTTGAATTTCACAATAAAGTTTTATTTATTTATTTATTATTTTCAAAGTTGTTGAGAAATCTCTTAACACGTCCTCGATTGCATTCTTCAATTCGTCTTCCGAATATTGGAATCTCTTTCCTTTAATTTGAGGCATCTTTCAGTCTGTTGAATAAATTTATTGCACCTGTTTAAATTACCTATATACTATGAACCCAATGTTCGACACCTATTGAGAACCAGTATTCGACACATTTCAAACCGCTGTCGAATACTGGACCAGGTTGAAATAGGAACCTCAAAATTGAACCACGTAATATTAATTCCATTTAAAACTGTATGAATATATGATATTATTTTAACCATGAAAAAATAAATTACCCGGTATTCGACACCCCTGTCCAATACTGGGTGTTTACAAAAAAAATTGAGCCAGTATTCGACACCCCCCTTAACACTTAGTATTTGTTAAATTTAACAGAATTATTTAGTGTGACATCAAAATATGAAGTTTGTGTAGTGTTTTGAAACATATAAATGTACAATTATTATTTATTTTAATGAAAAATAAAAAAAAATATAAATATGATCACCTTAATAATTTTGTTAAGATGTTGCTCAAAAACAACAAATGAGAGACGCGCACACACGATAACCGACAAAAGTCAACTAAAACGTTGCACTTTTCAAATTTTAATTATTGCTTATGACGCTAGAGGGATTCGAGAAATTATTGCAACATAAAGCTATTAGGTTAATACCATAGACTCCTTAATATTAACATTTTTAATTCAAAATGTCGAAAACTGGTGCACTGTCTACCACTGGTGCCTTTACCTTAGTTCAGTCGACGGCTTTCGTACGTAGCCATTAGATTGTGGGTTTGGTCCCTGGCATCGTCCAATACAGGTTTTGCTTTCTGTAACAATTAACAAAAGTGTTCACATTGTATGAGCTCTAGTATGAGTTAACGATTATCGAAAAAAAAAAAATCAATCTCTTGATATTAAAACACTACTTGAAAAATAATAAGCGATTGTTAGCTTTAGAACTTTAAATTCTCAAAAAATATTCGTTAAGATCTGAAGTTTTATTCTAAACATCTCCTCGCTGTCATTCTAAAATTTCAGTGTAATTAAAACACGCGAAGTGTAGTATTTTCCCATCCACTAGATTCTTAGAACACATTCTACATTATAGAGGGTATAAAAAAATATTTGGACTTTAATTCGTATATTTCGTAAAAAAATATCAAAAGTTACAATATTAATATTTACAAATTGCTTCATATTAATATTTAATGGAATATTGTAGATCTCTTTCAGTGGTTCATAATTTAAGTTTTGACATGTTTGACTACTTTTCTCCCTAAGGATTTTTCAAAATCTCACCTGAGCTAGGTAGATAATATAATATTATGAGATCTTTCATTTATCTTATTTTGTAAAAATGCTCGCAAAATCTTTATTTATTTGCTGTTCGACGTCAAAATAATTCTTAAATATGAATCTGTGTTCACTCGAAGCGAACACAAATACACTTTTGACATCTTTCACACTAACCAAAGGTTGTCGTGAAAGCGTAAATGTTCGGCACCAGCGAGATTCGAACCCACGACCTCCAATACCTACGCTGTACGTACGAAAGGCGCCGATCTATACCACTGGACTACCAACCATCTCGAAACATAATATAGTAAAAGACTTGACTTTATCCAATTTATTTTATGTACCTAGGTTTAGTTTTGTAAAAGCATTTTTTCAACCCTGTTTCATTTTATAATTAGCGCAAAGCGCGATATTTTTATTGGCTACAAGTATCAAACTAACAATAATTAAAACTAATACGATGTTATTTAAAAACTCGCTCGCTAAAACGAAAAAAACAAAAGCCAAAGCGTTAAAAGTTACTTAACAAAAAATAACTTTTGGAGTTGTTCGGCTAAACAGTTTAGGCGTTTACTTTAACGACGTTTTAAAATCACTTCGCTGGAAATGCACCAAAAACCGTTTACGACATGAAAAATAAAACACCTTCTGAGTTCTTTTTTTTTTATTCTGAACTTTTAAGCTCGCGAACCGGGAGCTTTTACAACACGTATGCCGACGGCAATTAAAACTTAACAACTAAAATTACACCCGAATATTATAGTCTTTTTTTTTTGTTCAGACAAACGATATTCTTTTAAAAAAGTTTTATTTAACCAAAACAATGAAAGAAACTCATGTTTCGTTTAATTATTGTTGTCAAGAGTTTCGATTAAATAAGTTGTTTTTAGTGGCATGCTGTGAGTTTTAAGCACGAAAACCTCATCATGTTTAAATCTTTGATACTTAGGCATAATTTAATGTAAGTGTTTATTTAACAATCTGAATATAGCAGCATTATAGTTAGGTAATTAATTAAAAAAACGCACTTTTTTGTGATAAGTTTAAAACCACAAATATCGAATCGATGATCGACACGGTACTTTTTTTTCTTTTATTTGAAGTTTGTCGATTTATCCAAAACGATACGATATTATTTAGGTTGATTTGTAGACGTTGTCCTATGGCAGTCCTTAATATGGATATAGATTTCAAATTTGTATGTAATTTATACAAAAATACGTTTAAAATATTTTTAATATTTTAAACGTATTTAGATTATGAAGTTACAAAAATTACATATTTTATAACTTAAAAATACCAATATTATTCCACTTATATTATACAGATTTAGACGTCACATTTCTACAACATTCACATTACTAATCTATGCTTATCACTACTCTTTAGATATTCACGACATTTCACACGAAAGATCGCAAGTGTAGCCGCGCTCTTGAGTTCCGCCGGCAGGTCGTTGAACAGCCTAAACCCCTTGTAGAAGAGACTGTTCTCAGTACCTGCGAGCCTAGCACCCCGAAGCCTAAACGCATCGCGACCCCTCGTGGGATAGTCGTGTATCTCATAATTATATCTAACATTATTCGATAAATAGCATGGCATCATTCCATTCTTAATTTTATACACAAAAACGAAAACATTTAAGTATATCTGCTGCTTTACATCCAAAAAATCTAACCTGTCCAACATTTTCCTAATCCGAGCATACCTACCCCATCCCAAGACAGCCCTCATGGCCCTATTCTGAATAATTTGGAGACTTTTTAATTCTCCCTCTGTTGCCAAAAACAAGATGGTAGAGCAGTAGTTGAGATGGGGCAACACAATCGAATTATAAACCAACTTTCTTGTGTCCATATCTAGATTATTCCTAATACGATACAAAAAACCAACTTTTTTACTTATCTTTTTTAAATTGTAATCAAAATTATCTTTAAACTTTAGCCTATTGTCCAGAATTATGCGTAAATACTTATTTTTTTCCACAACTTCAATCGATTCATTATTTAACGTTAGATTACAAACACCATCCACAGGAACCTTACCGATTACTAAACACTTGGTCTTGTTCACGTTCAATTTCAACAAATTACAATTTAGCCAATCCGAAACACTATTCAATTCATCTTGTAATTCTTTTATACCTTCATTAAAATTTCTACATTTCACATATATAAGAGTGTCATCCGCAAACAATTTAACCTCACACTTTTTTACTGCGTTCATTATGTCATTCATATACAATATAAATAAGATAGGTCCCAATACTGATCCCTGAGGAACACCGGTTGGAACCTCCAACTCCTCCGAATGAACTCCATCAAATTTAGTTTTTTGTTTCCTGTCACTCAGATAATTTTCAAACCATATCCTTGCCGTTCCATTTATACCAATTTTTTCCAATTTCCTGATCAACCTTTTTCTGTCAATTGTTTCAAACGCGCGTTTCAGGTCCAAGAACACTGCAATTATTGTCATTCTTGAGTCCATACACTCTTTCCACTCGTTAATTATAAAGTTCATTGCAGTCTCGCATGAATAATCTGTTCTGAAACCAGACTGCTGAGGAACAAGAATGTTTTTTGTTTCTATATATTCCAAGATTTGTTGCTTAACAACGTGTTCCAAGATCTGTTCATATTTTGGCAAACAGTTTATGGGTCGATATTCCTCACAAGACTTGGCATGAACAATCTTCGGAACAGGCACAACAGTAGAGGTTTTCCAATTTCTCGGGAAAGAACCCTCGTAAAGAGATTGATTTATGAGTTCAACAAAAAGACCTCCTGATACATCCAAAGAATCCAATATTACCTGAACTGTTTTTCCATCTTCAGATTGCTTTAACTTTATACCTTGTATAATTTTCTTCAATGAATCAAGATCTATATTTTTAAATTTAAAACCCTCTTCATCTAACATTTCAGTTTCTGTCCCTGGCTCCGAGACTAAAGGTATACTTTTACGAATTTCATTGATACTGGCCAAAAAATATTCATTAAACTTCTGAGCAATAATAACTTTATCATCTTCTACCTTATCAGGGAATTCAACAGCATTCACTCTATTCGTTGATTGACCCCTAACAACATCTTTAATGCTCTTCCACATTTTCTTACAGTCATACTTGTGTTTTTCTATGCTGTCCTTAATATATTTGTTTTTTTGTAATTTTATAATTTTGTTGTATTTGTTTCTTACCAGTTTATATTTCTCCCATGTAGAGACATCATCATTCAATCTAAAGGTCTTATACAAAACATCTCTTTCTCTTCGTAGGCCTTCCAACTCTCTGCTATACCATTTACATGTATTTTTAAATACTCTTTCCCTTTCTCAGAAAAATATTTCTGAAAGCTCGAAAAAAAACCATCGTAAATCTGCGTACCAATATTTTTTTTATGTCAATGGTTGTCAGGTGAACAATAATTTTCTTTTAATAGAATTTTTCATGGTTGACGTCGCAGGAAATCCGTTCCATATTAATTTTAATATTATATTTTATATTATTTCTTATGTATTTTTTCAACTTTTCATTACATAATACTTTTTTCATTTATTCGATAAGTATGTTTTTTATGATTGCAAGAAATGTTAATGAATGCAGAAATATCCGTATTCCAAAGAATTGCGTGTTGCATCAGAGAGCATTTGAAATTAGAAAAAAAGCATTGTAACGAAGAATATAGATATTATTCTACAATACAATGTTTCATTAGAATAAAATGCGCCTTGTAGAATGTTTCTATTTCACCTCAGACTTTATGAATAGGGATGTTAATTGAGACATTATTTGTGTAGAATGTAAAATGCTTCTTTTTACATTAAAATGTATGAATTTCGTTTCAATAAATACATCCATTGTTTAGAAATATGAAACGAAAGTTGAAAATTCTTAAATAACTGTAATCATTTGTGGAAATTGACAAAGGAATTGATAACAAAATGTTTAATGTTAAAACTTCATGTCATACCTACATCAATATTTTGTAATTTTTACATGAGGATACGAATGAAAATTCATCCTTTTTACTAGCACTTCGTTACTCGCAGTCTTTGTTAATCGTCGATTTTTTTTATTATTGTTTTTAATATTTTTTTTAGAGCATACAGGTGTTAACTAAAGTAGAAAATGTAGGTATAATATCTCAATCAAAACGTAACCTATACATTACACAATGTATGTAAATTCTTAGTAATGCTAACAAATGGTAACAATGTTAAGTACCAATTTTTATCCAAAAATCATTACATTAATCTTGATCGGATTTCTAATGACAAATCAAAACCACTACTAATTTTTTTTAAGGCATTGTTCACATTAACCGAGCAACGAAATTTAAACTCGGAAAAATATTTAATAGGTGTTCGACACTTACAACCCAAACATTAGGTACCTATTCACTTTTTCCGTTGATTAAAAAATCTTTGTTTTCAATATGAGTTTATGAATTTTTAAGGTGTTCTTTGAACACTGATAATCACAAAAATAGGTCTTAAATTTACTGAATTTCTTTCATTCTAAATATGTAATGTCAAAAGGCATTTATGGATAACCTTTATTCACCACTATTTTCGTAATCACAGACCTTTGGAATAAAAACTATTGCTTTTATCCGGAACTAAGTTCTTTCTTCACAGTTGAACGAAAAAAATCGGATTAAATTACAGACCATTGTCGGCTGAAGCACAGACTTGTAAACACTATAGATCGCACACTATTTTTTTTCTTTACTATTCTTGAACTTCTCATTGAGCATAATAATATGTGTAGCAATTCCATTCACTTAATTCAACGGATTTACCTAAGGGTGATATATAAAGACGATATTACACAGTTTACATTTATTTATATTGTTTCATTGTATAATGAAGGTCTAAAACCCCATATTTTATACACACATTCATCAATGTGATTAATTTAGTTATTTTCTTATCAAACGCTACTTCTTGTAATATCCCATTTTGAAGCGTGATGAGGCAACAAAACCTCTCCACTGCACTAGATCTTATGCAGTTGCGATAACCTCTCACTCCAAGTCCCTTAACTCTGCTTCCAATGA
The DNA here is from genome assembly GCA_963576905.1 of Mystacides longicornis. Classification (NCBI taxonomy): domain Eukaryota; kingdom Metazoa; phylum Arthropoda; class Insecta; order Trichoptera; family Leptoceridae; genus Mystacides; species Mystacides longicornis. Next base: position 1,529,023 of record OY756433.1, on the reverse strand, counting down.
ACAGAATACGGTCTAAGAGGAGCTTGCTCGTCTTTGTGATCCTGTTGGGAATTTGAAGGGTGCTCACCTCGGACAACTGTCATTTGTCATCCTAAACTAATATCCCAGCCAAGTCTTACTACTCTCCATAATGAAAAAAAAAATATGCTATTCAAAACTGATATTTTTTAACTCTTCGAAATCCGGTCCATGGCACCACGATAGAAGAATCTTTTCGTTTTTATTTCAAATGGTTCACCACCAAGTACCTTAAGCCCAAAACATCGAAGAAGTGATAGGCCTGCGTCGGGTGAGCCTATTGCTTTTGTCGTTCGTAATGAGGTGGCGTCTTCACATACCAAAATAAATTTTACTATTACTTCTTTCGATATCCTTTCTGTAACATTTGGTGTTATTTTGTGATAGTTTCTTCCTCCAATTATTAAAAGTGTTGCGTTTTAAATCTGTATAATAATCGTCCTAAAAGTAGGCACCAGTGTAATAAATCTTACAGTTTTACAATTCTTAATTATTATTGACGTTTTACTATGTCTAACGTGCATCAATTCCAGTTCCGTACAATAAAATGTAAATATGCGCTCTAGATCCCCTCTAAAAGTTTTTACAGCTGTGGTCTGTAGATTGGTGTCTATAACAGAAATAAAATAAGTAGGTATCTACAGTATTACTTATACACGGTTTGAGCGTAATTATACTCGCCTATTTCTTGATTTTTGTTTGAACCTAAAACAAAACTTGCCTTTTTCCACTAGTACAATAACAACTAATACCACGTGTACGGCAATATTACGGCTGGTGTGACGCTATAGCAATCAAAGTCAGATTTTAAAGGCATTTTCAATTTTTTTTAATTACTTATAGACAAAATTCAGAACCTATTAATTATTTATACATTTTTAGTATCAAATCGAGCCTTATTTACTTATGAACATTGCCTCCAAATTATTCAGTCATTCAGCCAATCACATTTGAACATATTCGACTCCATCGCCTATAATATTCTATCATAAAATCTGGGGTATTTTTCTAATCAATTTATGGTAAGTTTTCTTAGAAGATATCCTTTTTGCTAAAGTGGTTCAACGGGCTCGTAATTTGTCATGGGCTTCATATTTAAGAATGTAAACTATCCGCCCGAGGCTAGCATTTCGATTGGACGGAAACTGTCATTTGGTTGTTTCTGTATAATATGTATTTTTTGTAACTTCGTAATCTTAATAATAAATAAAAATATTTGAAATTAATTATTATTCCACTTTTTTATTAAATTTGCTGAAAATCACATATCTACCTACTAAGCAAAGTAAAAAATAATAGTTATTTTTAATTCGATTATAATTTATGTTATTCGTTCATAATAACAATAATGAAATAGTCAATTTTATCATGTTTTGATACTTTTAATGAAAATAAAAAAAAAACGTATTTTGGGACTTATGTTACTATGGAACTAGACAGACGGGGTCTCGCCGACCCCTTCATGGAAACCGATGGAAAGCTCATGATAATTAAGTGTGCGTGGTCCAAAATGATCTTATTGCGTGTTTTCCTACACAATTTATTGCATTGGTTATACTTAAACTTAATGCGTTCGGATTCGAAATTGCACGGCATTTTAATCCTTAGTAATAACTCCTTAGGGCTATTCCATACAAATTCGGTCACTTTCGGTTCGATTCGGTCCTTTTTCGGTCGCTAACGACAAATTCTTTCTTTAATTTGAAAATTTTGTACACACCTTTTCATAGTAGGTAATGTGCCTAACGAAAACCAATCATAAATAACCCACATAATGGATTTTAACGAATATAATATTATAACAAAAAAAATAATGACTCTAATAATAATTCATTATTGATGTTCGATTTTTAAATGGAACATACCACTATGGACGATCGTCTTCTACTCTTATTTGGAAAGCTGGCTTAGTGTGATCACTTTGCGCTAACAACGTGCGCCATTAGGTGGTAATGTTTAAATCTCCGAAACTCTTATTCATAAGATTTCTCAGCGTGTCATAAAAACTATTGGATGCTTAAAAATTACCCTTGGGTTTTTTTTTTAATTTAAACCACAAAGTGCATTGTGCAAAATATTCTGTTATTGTTTCCAAGGGTGAATAATTTTTACATTAAATTGCCACTATTATATGAATACTCTCATAGTTATAACCGGTAGTGGACGAAAAATAACTAAACCGAATTTGACCGAAAGTGCGAAATAAACCTTACCTCAATATTTTAGGGTGCGAACGTATCCTGAATACCGTCTTTTTCATTTTTATTTCCCTTTTATCGTGTCGATTCGATAAGATTCTGACTTTATAACCGAAGACAGTGAATTCATCGACAGCGACAGATATTCTATACAAAGACAGACATCATGAAAAAATCTTGAATCGTTAAAATTATTTTTTGCTTACTTATACAAAACTGTTGTAGATACATATGGCAGTATTTAGTTTATGGCAACACTACATGAATGTAGTATAAAAGAACAGTCATCTATGCAACTGGTCTCTTCTTCATCTGATATGTACATAGGACACAATAAACAATGTTATAAAATACAAAGTATTTTAATTCAGCAGCAAAACCTGTATGATTGATAAATTGTATATCGAACACAAGTCTTCAATTTGTACTGAATAAAACGCCCACCCTACGAGAAATATGTTTATACATACGAAACCGATCCAACTACAGACAATATTGTTGATCGATATTCGTTGCTATGACTAACAATAGTATATGCGGGAAATATAACACATATCGACAAAATATTAATTGATACTTTGTCAGAGGTTCCTACATACCACTGTTGTTACGAGAAGATATTTCAAGTTGTCCACAGTCTCATAATATTAAGAAGCTAAGTAAAATTTAAGGTACAATATACGCTTAACTGGTTTATATGACAAAACATTTAGGTATATGCCTGTCGTCAGACTGGTTTTGCTGTTTGTAAATTTAAGCATTACATAAAAATAACTATTTTAATGTAGGTATATCCTTGATTACAAGTGAGACAAAATTTGATTTATACATTTTATGTGAATCGGAAAAACTACTATAAGGTACCTATATCATTCTATATGGGGTTTATAGGTGAAAACATGATAGCATACAAGGGTAGGGGGTTGAAATATTATTAGTGTAATTCCAGTGTTCCGCATAATTTTATTGTTTTCAAGGGAAACAACAACACACGCTAATAATCTCATTTTTATCACACAAAAAAAAAGCGTCAATTCTAAGTACTTATGTAAAAAAAAACCAAATCAAATTTATTATTATGATATTGTGGTTTCATCTGAACCAGGAAATGTCGGATATTTAAGTTAAAATATACGCGTAAAGACATTATAGAAATCCTGCTACGAAACCATATTAATACTACATGTTATTTTGTACGTTTCCTTGGTGATTATAATATTATTTTGGTAGTATTATAATATTGATTTGTTTGGTGTCGCGTTGGTTTCATGATTCCTTTGAAAGAATTTCGTTAAGTAGGTACCTATTTACTTTACATAAAATCTTAAGTTTCCAAAATTCTTTCAAATAAAGATACTCATACAATAAATTATATTCAGGTGTGTAACGTAGGTACTAGATAACACTTTTAACGTTATATCTTACGATCTAATACTAGGTATATATTGTTTTCTTTGAGGCTTTTGTTACCTCCCTATGCTCCTGAGTGGGGTAAAGTATTAATTAATTGATTGATTTTTCCTAGCATTTTTATTCTCAAAAAGTCCATTCAGGCTCCACCAATGTTGGGCAAAGGGTTATAGGTTACCTTCAAGCGTTCTTCGACGGTTTTAATGCCAGCCACTTATTTCTGCAAAATCAGATCTATTTCATATTTTTTCTTCGAGTCCGGGTGGAGGTCTATAATAAAAAAAAAATCTGTCCATGCTGTCTGTTTTCTGCATCTTTAAACCTCGACATTCAACTGTCAAACAAGTATTTTAGTAGTCTCCAGCTGGTTAGACAAACCTCAATCAAATTTTACATGCACTTATTTTACAACACACTTCATTCATCTATTGAAAATTTTATAAAATATTCACGTATCACATCGACGAGTAAATCTGAACCGTTCTGTTTAACCCGCCGCCGTTTTAAAGATTTTTTTTTTAAAGAAAATGTCTCTCAACTTTAAACTATTTTTTGACCTGCAACTCTTTTCAATATAACTTTCTGAGCTTATGCAAAACTCGTACTGCTTAAAGCTGAACTTCTCTTGCCAAGAAGGCAGGCTTTAATTAAGTCAATTGATATTTTTTCTCGTGTGTTTCAACCAAGGTATTATACTTGAGAAATAAATCCTAAGAAGAAAAGTTATCCCTGGGTTTGCGTTTCAGCCAACTTTACATTCTCCAGCGCAAAGTTTATTTTTTTATATACCTACTTAATAATATAAAAGATATTTTAAATAAGTTAAATTTTTATAAAAGTTTTTTTTTTCTTGAACAAGCACTTAGAGCGAGATTGTTTAAAGAAAATCATATTTAAAAATAATACACTCTACTTTTGTAAAAATATATTTCATTTTAATTTTATATTTCGTTGAAGAGTGTCTATAATGGGTTCATACTTAAAACTTTTGATCGAAATAAAATTATTTATACCATATACTTACATTTCTAGGATGCTTATCAAACATTAGATATAATTTATCCACAAAAAGACACAAAACATAGAAATCTACAAATAATACTAAGCAATACAAAATTTCGACAGACAGATATAAAAAATATAGGGGCAAGTTGATTCACTTTTTTTTCGGATTATCAACACATTTTTTTTTTAATATGAGATTTTTGGTATCTTCTCTCGGTTGGTTGTAATGTGTATCATTATATTGACTAAACATTTTAATGTTTGCTGGAACTTGCACGTAGAATTAACGCAACATACTTATGTGCATACCTTAAAATTTTAAATCTTCAAAAAAAAAAAAAACTCTTCAGAATCAAAGTGCCACTAACATAATAATTATTTAAAAATAATCTAGGGCGACTCTCCTTTATCAGTGAACTCAAATGATATAGGTAGCAAATATTTTAGTCAAATATAAAATCGCGTAGATGAAATAGTTTACTTAGTTTACCATATTCCTAGGAATAGTACCTATGTAGGTACTCAATCGTCATTTTAATACATAGGAATAATTATTATTATTTTTGATTTTAATGGTATACACAACTTCAAATCACTGCTAGCTCAATAGGTACCTACTCTTTTTTAGTCTAATTTCAAAAGCTGGGTTAGTGTGATTACTTTTGCATAATTAACGTTCGCGCAAAGCTCAGAATTTTAACCACCAATCAAAGGTGTGCTATGGTGAGGCGCCTTCTTGGTGATCATTTTCAAAGGACATATTCTGTCCGAATAAAGTCGCTTAGAAAACTAGGCAACTTACTAATTTTGGGAAAGTTTGAAGATAAGATGAATAAAGATTCTGCAAGTATAGATATTTTGTTGGCTAACTAACTTAGAGCGAACAAAATATTACCGATGTAAAAAATTAAAGGACAATAATAATTAAAATAATAAAGATGTCGTGATTAACTTCAATTAAATCGCTAGTACGTATTGCATAAATTGCCATGTCACTGACGCGATGTTACACACACAACCGTTACTGAACAAAATAACTATAATTATTAATTATAGTTATGTAACATTCCTAAACACACACCTACATTATATTATAATAGTCCTATATCTTGTTAACTAGAGTTAACTGTCACGCGCTAACAACAAGCCTACTCAAACAATTATCTGATTTTTTTATAACAGTTTAGGGGCGGTTTTTTTTACTTAAATACTTGCGTTTTTTAAAGCGATCTAGTTTAGTTAATTTACGACGTTTATGAAATAAAATAAAATGATTTATTATACTAAATTATGTTTAAATCTAATATGAATGCTTGTTTGGAGTTACGTGACTGAAAAGCAAAATTTAAATTGAAATCAGATCGTTCCTGTTTTTGAGCCCCCCATCTCTTACATTATACGGACTTCGTAAAGGCTTTCGACAGGGTTAAAAATGATGGTTTCTTTCTTGTCCAAGCTGGTAATATGGGCTATGATCCTGGCCTTATAATAATGAATTTCATCAAATAAAATTATCATGGATGTTGCTATATAAAAAAAAGTTAATTTCTACTTTATTATTCCATCAAATAGTTGATTGAAACGGAAAAAATATGTTTATTTAATACAATTATCTATCTATATATTAATTACGTAAAGGAAAAACTTTGTGACTATTTATACGAAAATTGCGCAGCCGGAGGAGTAGGAATTTCGCATACTTAGGTACTTATAGTTTATATAGAAAAGGGGTGGCGATTGCGAAAGCCAATATTTTTTTTTTAATTATGCATAAAAAAGATCAAATCATTAAAAAAACACAACGCACACTATTGTAATGTTATTTACTTCATACTCACACACCCTTGATGTATTTGACATAATGTAACACAGATCTTTTGTTTATTTGTGGTCAAATTGGGAATAGTTTATTATTTTTTGTATCAAATAACCATAGAATAATCTTTGAACATATCAATATTTCAAATTTGACGTACCTATCCATGTCATTATTTTGGAAAGAGAATTATTGTGAAATAGCGCTCGCTCAGTCTTTGACAAAGGAATCTTAATAATTTTCAGTTATAATCTAAATTAGTTATGGTCGAATTTCGATCACTGGCCGACCACTAGTTCTATCAAATAGTTGATTGAAACGGATACAGGTATGGTTTCTCATATATTTCAAACTGAAATGAACACTGTACAGTGTACAGTTCAACCCTCGCATATTGTTTACCAAAAAGCCTAAGAGAAGAAAAATTCGGATCAAGAAAAGAAAAACACGAAAGAAATTCCATATTACGCAAAATTACATAGTAGGTATAATATTTTGGTGTTTTTATTGAAAAGGAAAGGGAAGCCACCTGTCGGAGAGTAGCAAAAGTACGTACAGGGCTCACAGTAGACATAACGTCAAAGCTGCGTTCGTACAAGCATTATGTTGAGTACATAATATGAGAACGTTCCATTTTGTCGTGTGTCGGACACGACAAAATTTAACGCGCTCTAAGCTAAGTGACTGTACATTTTGTATGAAACTGTGCACTGCCATAATATGACAAATTTTATCTGTGAAACAATTGAAAACCATTACAGCTGAAGATCGTTCATGAACATTTTACAGAAAGAATTTACTAAAACAGTTTTCTGGATAGGTACACACTTACTTACGGTCCCTCTATTAAGTAGAAAAATCTGTTGCTACCAATGAGTTATGAGGGGTATTTTATGAAACGGTCTAAATACGATCTAGGAATAGGCACGAACGGAGGGTTATTTTATGAAACGGAGCGGTATTTTATGAAATGGTCTAAATACGATCTAGGACTAGACATGAACAGATCGATATTTTATGAAACGGCCTAATTCGTTAAGTTCTGATTCAAAATATTGGCCCATTCCAGCAACATTTCATTTTAACAAAATATTTTTCAGGAAATCGTTTGAACTAAATGTTATCGGTTGCAAATTGCTTGGCGGTTCTACACAATATTACGTCAGAGCACTTTAAAAAGTACCACATTTTCAAAAACTACTAGGTAGTACAAAACTATTAAAGAATAATTAATCCAACAGATAAAAAAACATGTAATTCTATTTTGTTATACTTACCGTTTTGATTTAACGCCAGGAGCCTGTAATAATGTTCTATATAAAAAAAAGTTACTTTCTTAAATTTTTACGATGTAGAGTTGGGTTAAGATTTGAATAGATTGTATATGGACGGTTTCGTGAATTATTAATACCTCTTCTAACTATTTTAATACTTAGATACCCTTTGTATAGTTCTGTGTATGTCACCTGTCATTGGAGCAATGCGGATTTTCGTGTTCTGTTGGCGTCTAGTAAATAATACAAAATAAACGGACCACTGAAAATCCATCCGAAAAAAATGAGAAAATATTTTGTTAAAATTGTATTACATGAATAGACATCCGATTAAACCTAATACAGATCCGACACTCGACAAGTGGGTGTAATGCCTAACGGTGGGTCGGTAGTAAAGGTGGGCGCACACGCCCGACCGTCCATCTCCAGAGACTCGTCTCCACTCCAAAATGAAATCGAGCGGACTTTATCACACTCTCCTAATCCGACTTAGAACACCACAATCTAGACGAGCCAAACAATATTAGGCTCTGTACCTCCATAAAATAAGGTCGAGTGTTGTTCCGAGGTTCACCTATTAGATCTAATTCCACTTGAAAATGGAATTATTTGGGTGTTATTTAGAAACAAACTGTATTATGTATGAAAGTCCCTACATGTGGGTGGCTCGCTACACACTTTCATTACAGGAATTAATTGTGTTTTGAAATAATTCTCTGTCCTTAAAATACCAAATTGCGATGGCTGTTTAGCTGGATTTTAAACAAGAAAATAGTTGAATTTGATTCAAGGATTAGTAAAATAATATCTATATATTAATCCAATCCAAATCCAAACTCCCTTTAGACCCCACTTATGGGCATAGGGAAGCAACAAGAGCCCTCCATTGCGATCCATCTTGCGCAACGTTAATGACCTCCTCCCACACCATGTCCAGATTCCTCAGCTCTGCTTCGAAGGAGCGGAACACAGTATGAGAGGGTCTTCCTCGTCTCCGGGACCCTGATGGGAGGAAGAACAGCGCTCTCCTCGGCCAACTGTCATTCGGCATCCTTAACACATGTCCCAGCCATCAAGTCCATCTCCTCCACATAATAGTAGAGGTGATGGGCTCACGCTGGGTGCGCGTATATATTAATACGTTAAGGAAAAACTTTGTGACTATTTTTACGAAAATCACTGTAATGTTATGTATTTGATACTTACACGCTACTTCAACTTCATAAAAAAAAATGTGAAATGAAAAACGGCTCGAAATTGGGCGCAGAAAGCTTTTTGAAGGCGGTGTATTCAAATGGAAGGTGGAGAGGGAAATGGCGGTATTTGATACTCACACACAGTTCGATGTATTTGACTTATGTTATGTTTATCTGTGGTCAAATTGAGAATAATATTGTTTGTCTTTAATCGAACATATTTTAAACGTATTTTTGTATAAATAACAAATTCGAAATCGATATTCATAGTAAGGACTACAGTATAACGTCTGTCGGAAAACTAGTTCTTAATAAAATAATTTGAGTCATTTAAGAGAGCATTTTTTTTCTCCTTTTGTAAGGCTGTATTGGTTGATTGATTGGAACAAAAATGTTTCACTGGTTTATCCATATTATAACCCATAGTCTGTCTGGGATAAAAATTTATTCCACTACTTACTTGCTTTTTTAGATAAGATATTATTTCTTACATTTTTCATTATTGCTCAAAATTAAATGTATTTTTTTCTTTTCTTTTCAGGTAAGAACCTTATGCAGTATTCTAACAAGTGAACTATACATTCATATCGGTAAAGTAATAAAAATACAATACTTTCACAAACCATAGCAAATTACAATATTTACAATATTTATGACATAATAATATTATATCCTACTATCCTAACTAGCTGATCCATAAAGACATTGTTCTGCCATACCTACACATTAATTCTCTTATTTTTTGTTTATTACCGTGAGCGTGAATCGCATAGAGATCCGTTTCAATATTTGTGAAGCGCATGTCTCGACACTCTATGACCATAAACGTCAGTGACAAATATGGCAATGCGCATCGTGTGGTTTTTCTTAAAATAACTTCTCTAAAGGGCCTGTCGTTACTTTTATATCCCAAAGCTTTTGAAAACATTTCATGGAAGAGCCGTGTCGTTTTAAGCAAAAATCTATTTTGTTCCTCACTTTTATAATTATTAATTAAAAAACAGCATACCTACCTAATAATCAAACTGAACAAATGTAGTAGTGAAAGTCTCCAATGTCGAAATAATTGTTGAAACTTACGTTTCCATCAAAATTACCTACAATGATAAATTAGATAAAACTAAAAGTAAGACAATAAATTAATTTAAAAACTTGAATATCAATCAACTATGTTCGATTGTTTTTGTCATTTTCAAAAATCGAATAAATGTCACCGAACAAAAGAACAGTGATTCGCATCAACTAAAGTTTGACTCTGTGAATTAAATATTCAGAAGTAAAAATCGATAATAATAATAATGACAACAGGACGAGACTTGCCCCCCTGGCCCCTTTTTGTGAAGCCCCTCTTGTATTTTATTATTGTTATGAGGAACAATAATTTTCGTCTTCCACTGTCGCTTCCCGATAGGTTTTGTTATGTCAATTCCAATGAACCTCTCTGTAAAGGTGACTCTGGAATAGTCATGTCTACGGTTGCCTCGAAATCGCAGTCACTGGTACATTTTTATATATTAAACACAAAATAATATCACGGGGTCAGTGGCATTCTTGCCTAGATGACAATTTACTCAACAAGTTGTTTTTATAACAGATCGCTCACTGCAAACGCAAATGCACTTTCTATAACAATTAGGTATATAGGACACAGATGGGGTGAAAATTAAATGTTTTGACACCTTTGTAAGGAGCAACATTATGCCTACTATCACTTCTAAATAAATGACTGATATAACTTCCGAACAAGCATTCAGGTTTAATTTTTTTTCTCAATTCAAATTTGGAATAATACCTATTCCTTAGATAAAATAATGAAGTATTTTATCAATTTATTTTTGTGCGAGTAGGTAATTATTGTGCTTTCACTGTATCCTTACGTAAATATCAATGCTTTCTTTTTACCTGAATTTAACAAAAAAAATCTAAAAGATGGTTACAAGAGATAGACGCTTCCGAATATTCCAATTAGAATGATTCAAATGTAATTATTATGTTACTGCTCTTTCTCTCTTTGCGGAATTGCTCGATTCGCTTGTTTGTTATTTTACGTCTGGCTTGGTTCGTTTAATATTTCAGTTCGAGCAGATGTCTGAAATAGTCTGCCACTTATGACGGAGGCCGGGCACATCAAACTCCACCCAGGGGTACCTAAGTCTTCCTTCTGACCTCCCAAACTCTGCCCGTCACCCCACAGCCAGGTCTCCGACACTCTACATCACGGCAGACACTACTTGAAAAAGTTGCAGGGGTTTTGGGAAGCTGTCACTCAAACAAACCGCCTCGTCACTCCGACATCTAGCCATTTCATAAAATCTAATTATTTGGAATAGAGCCTTAATGAAAATACAATAGATATATTTTTATTAAAGTAGGTAATTGTGTCTTATTCTTTATAGATAAGGCCAGTTGGTACTGATATGGTATCCCTCCAAGAATTTGGATGTATGTTATCCTTTAATATTTTTGTTCTGATGTTGGAGTCCGTCAATCTTAGCTCTATTCCTAGTAATTCCTGAAATACTAGGGGGTCTTTTTTAATGTCTTTGATTTCTAACAGACTATCGGGCTCTTGTGTCTACCATTCCTTAAAGTAATCCCACAGACTTCTTATCTGTCTTTCTTATATATTTTACTTTGTTTTCTTACACGCTTCCACCAGTAATCAATTTTGCTTTCCCTACTTCCTTATGTTGTCTCCCAATTATTTTCTTACCAATACCAGAATATTCCCATTTTACAGGATACTCAACTTCCTTCGGATCTTTGTATTTGAGATTTGGTCGTGTAGATTTTTTACTATTTTTGACACTATTCATTGATTGGATTTGCCATATTATTACAGGTACCTAGAAATAATCGATGTTAATTATTCGGTATTCCGAAAGATAGGCATTTGATTTGATGATTTTTATCTAAATTTATTTGTTGATATTCCCAGATTTCTTAACTTAGCAAATTGAATGTGCGCTGTAAGTACCTACTATATGCTTTACATCTACCATTATCCAAATCCGCCCGTCGGTTTATAATAATAAGGGACAATCCGTCACATTCAGGGCGTATTTATAAACCCTACGATTCTACTAATAGTATGCAGGGGCAGGAAGCCTCCTTCGTTGAGGCTGTAAGTTCATCTGAAGTGTAGCCTCTTCAACTAGACAGGTATGACAACCTTGTAATATAAATGAAATTTTAAGCGGATGTCATCCATGCTTAAACCCGACCAAAAACATAAATCGTACGGTGCGTGTTTTTGCATCCATGGAATTATACCCAAACACGTAGCGACGGTGATTCAGATATTGTAGAGGTTTTTGTATAATATACATACTTTGTCAAGATCCTTCAGATCTATAAAAACAGATAAATAATAATATGTTGATTTAATCTACAACTGTTTTAAATACGTGTAAAGAATCATTATATGAATACATAGTCAAATCAATGAGGTTGAATCTTCAGGTCAGTGAAAGTCAGTGAAAACTAACATTGAGTGATTCTAAAAGGATGAATTATTATAAAATACTTACATAGCGTTCATACTAAATCTAATGGTTTTATTATGTAATGTTTCAACGTGATGCCTCTTGTAAAGTAACACACATACATACATCTATCTCTCGTGAGTTTATAACATCACACAAAGAGAAACAGGCACATAATATGTAGATTTAGATTGATTCCAACACGCATAATAATTTCAAATAAGTAGCATCATCAAATAAAATATTATATAAAGGTTATGAGATTGTAAAACTTTTCTCCCCGTTCCAAAATTTTTAATAAAATTGCGTTCATCTTTTACCAAGTAGTGGGCCCTCGTTCTCTTATAATGTAGCATTATTTCATGTTTTAGGATATTCGTAATTGAATATGTCTTTACTTTAAAAAGCGACTGTGAAAATTATTATTGAAATATAAACTAACGTACACCACTTTTATTCCGGCAGACCCATTAACTACAGCACGCATTCGATTTTGGGTGAAACCCAATAATTTTCACAATATTTGATTTTACTGCTAAATGCCTCCAATTCTTTTTCTTTACTTGCCATCTTTTTCTTCAAGTCCCACATCAGGTTTCCCCGACGTTGGCAGATATTTCTTTTAGGCATCTCTGTTTCTTGAATACACGCCGCTTCCAAACTTTTTCCCACCTTCTCTATCCTATGCCCTCTTCATACATTTTCGCTCTGCCATCTATCCATCTTTTATTTCATGGTTCTGCCGATACTTGTCCTCCTATCGCATGACCACCTCTTACGGGTTTCATCTTCCATCGTTTCGCCTCGCGACATAGCCTATCTATTGCAACTTTTGTTTTGCAATGCGATCCATAATATCAGTGACTTTAGTATCTTACCAATGTCAAAAACATCCAAATAATTTGTGTGGTTTCTCACAATCTGTCTTTTTAAGTTGGTAATCGTGAACTGATCGCAAAATCTTTAGCTGAATCAGTCATCCGTATAATTATATTACATCCTGCAAAATTTTACTCGAATCTGCCATCAAAATTTTCATCTAAAACGAACGAAATCTTCAATAATATCGTTTGAGCTATAAAACCGATCCCTGGGGTATGCCGTATTCACCCAACTAGCAAAATCTGTACTTGTAGCACTCCCAAGAGTAAAATTTTGTAGACTTATAAGATACCTATAGCATACTTTAACCCTGGATTTGGGCGCAGTTATAGGAGCATTTATTTCTATAACGATCCTATAATCTGTTCTTATAAGAGACTTATAGCATTCTTCAATCACAAGATTTGGACGCACTTACAGGAGCATTAATTTCTATATCGATCTTATAACGAGCTTACAGAATGTAAATAATCAAATAATACACTTGACGAAGCGCAATTGGTTATATAATGATCTTCAGCTATGCATTCACAAGCATAAATACTCCTATAAGTATCTGCCATAAGTATCTTACCAGACCAATCTTGTTTAATGTTTACTGGTAAAGTACTGTATAAAGTAAGTTTTGTTATGCTTTTTGTGCGTCGTGGAAGTTTTTTGTTCTTGTATTAAATACTAAAAATGTAAGTACATTTTCTATTATTAATATAATACATTTATTAATAAACAGCAAAATATAATTGATAAAGGACACTCATCTATCCACTGTTGGGAACGTGGGAAGTCATTTTTACTGTAAATATGTACCGCAATTTTATTATTTTATTCACGCGCTTCGGAAAAAAGCTCAATTTACAGTTGTTGTAGAATTTTTATTTCATCAGTTTTATATGAAAATTCGCCATTTTTAAAAATACTCTGCATTGAGTACTTTACAGAACCATTATAGGTACATTGTTACTTATAACAGTTTCAATCAAGATAACACATTGCCTCCATTTTAACAAATTAGGGTAGATCAATTTGAACCTCATTATTGTTAGAAGTTTTTTTTACTTATTTCTTGATGTCTTCAGTTAAATATTTCGACTTATTTTCGATAAATTTAGATAACTGACAAATTGTACGGAATATGCAAGTCAGTTGATGACAGTGGAGGCTGTTTTTATATTAAAAACAATAAAATCTCTGGAAATACGAACCAGGTTTGAATTTTTTTAAGTAATTTGGGCTTTTTAATATTGCTCGTCTCTAAATACATTAATAATTATTGGGTAGACATAAAGGTGCACATAATAGGCAATGTATGCAAAAAAAAATATAGGTACCTGAAAGTTATATTACTAGGAACAATTATTTTGAATAGAATTTATTAGAATTACAATAAGAAAATGTATATGTACTACATATATAAGTAAATTCAAATTGATATTCTCGAATTCTTGATATTACAGTCTACACAAATGTAGTATTTGCAATCAAAATTTCCTTAAGAAAGTAACGCGGGAGGAATTCACGAATTATTTAATGTGAAAACCACATGAGTGTTATATTTTCTATAAAAACTTTTCTCAATAAAACAAAAAAAAATTGTTTGCGATGTCATAATCGAGAACAATTTTGATTAGATTGATAAGAATTATAATAGGAAAATGTGTATGATGTAATAATACTATAGGTACTATATTCAAATTGATATTTTCGAATTTTTGGCTTTACAACCTATACAAAATATAGTATTTGCAATCAAAATCCCCTCTAGGAATAAACGCGGGAGTAATTCGCTAATTATTTAATGTGAAAACAACATGAGCGTTATATTTGCTATGAAAACTTTTCTCCATAAAACAATAAAATAGTGGTCTGCGAATTCATAATCGAGAAAACCCATAGGTATGAATGTAATATTTGTAAATAAAAGTTCACTGTTATCAACCAGTTCAGAAAGGCATTTGGGCTTTTTAATATTGCCTCGTCTCTAAATACATTAATAATTATTGGGTAGACATAAAGGTGCACATAATAGGCAATGTATGCAAAAAAAAATATAGGTACCTAAAAGTTATATTACTAGGAACAATTATTTTGAATAGAATTTATTAGAATTACAATAAGAAAATGTATATGTACTACATATATAAGTAAATTCAAATTGATATTCTCGAATTCTTGATATTACAGTCTACACAAATGTAGTATTTGCATTTGCAATCAAAATTTCCTTAAGAAAGTAACGCGGGAGGAATTCACGAATTATTTAATGTGAAAACCACATGAGTGTTATATTTTCTATAAAAACTTTTCTCAATAAAACAAAAAAAAATTGTTTGCGATGTCATAATCGAGAACAATTTTGATTAGATTGATAAGAATTATAATAGGAAAATGTGTATGATGTAATAATACTATAGGTACTATATTCAAATTGATATTTTCGAATTTTTGGCTTTACAACCTATACAAAATATAGTATTTGCAATCAAAATCCCCTCTAGGAATAAACGCGGGAGTAATTCGCTAATTATTTAATGTGAAAACAACATGAGCGTTATATTTGCTATGAAAACTTTTCTCCATAAAACAATAAAATAGTGGTCTGCGAATTCATAATCGAGAAAACCCATAGGTATGAATGTAATATTTGTAAATAAAAGTTCACTGTTATCAACCAGTTCAGAGAGGCATTTGGGCTTTTTAATATTGCCTCGTCTCTAAATACATTAATAATTATTGGGTAGACATAAAGGTGCACATAATAGGCAATGTATGCAAAAAAAATATAGGTACCTAAAAGTTATATTACTAGGAACAATTATTTTGAATAGAATTTATTAGAATTACAATAAGAAAATGTATATGTACTACATATATAAGTAAATTCAAATTGATATTCTCGAATTCTTGATATTACAGTCTACACAAATGTAGTATTTGCAATCAAAATTTCCTTAAGAAAGTAACGCGGGAGGAATTCACGAATTATTTAATGTGAAAACCACATGAGTGTTATATTTTCTATAAAAACTTTTCTCAATAAAACAAAAAAAAATTGTTTGCGATGTCATAATCGAGAACAATTTTGATTAGATTGATAAGAATTATAATAGGAAAATGTGTATGATGTAATAATACTATAGGTACTATATTCAAATTGATATTTTCGAATTTTTGGCTTTACAACCTATACAAAATGTAGTATTTGCAATCAAAATCCCCTCTAGGAATAAACGCGGGAGTAATTCGCTAATTATTTAATGTGAAAACAACATGAGCGTTATATTTGCTATGAAAACTTTTCTCCATAAAACAATAAAATAGTGGTCTGCGAATTCATAATCGAGAAAACCCATAGGTATGAATGTAATATTTGTAAATAAAAGTTCACTGTTATCAACCAGTTCAGAAAGGCATTTGGGCTTTTTAATATTGCCTCGTCTCTAAATACATTAATAATTATTGGGTAGACATAAAGGTGCACATAATAGGCAATGTATGCAAAAAAAAATATAGGTACCTAAAAGTTATATTACTAGGAACAATTATTTTGAATAGAATTTATTAGAATTACAATAAGAAAATGTATATGTACTACATATATAAGTAAATTCAAATTGATATTCTCGAATTCTTGATATTACAGTCTACACAAATGTAGTATTTGCAATCAAAATTTCCTTAAGAAAGTAACGCGGGAGGAATTCACGAATTATTTAATGTGAAAACCACATGAGTGTTATATTTTCTATAAAAACTTTTCTCAATAAAACAAAAAAAAATTGTTTGCGATGTCATAATCGAGAACAATTTTGATTAGATTGATAAGAATTATAATAGGAAAATGTGTATGATGTAATAATACTATAGGTACTATATTCAAATTGATATTTTCGAATTTTTGGCTTTACAACCTATACAAAATATAGTATTTGCAATCAAAATCCCCTCTAGGAATAAACGCGGGAGTAATTCGCTAATTATTTAATGTGAAAACAACATGAGCGTTATATTTGCTATGAAAACTTTTCTCCATAAAACAATAAAATAGTGGTCTGCGAATTCATAATCGAGAAAACCCATAGGTATGAATGTAATATTTGTAAATAAAAGTTCACTGTTATCAACCAGTTCAGAGAGGCATTTGGGCTTTTTAATATTGCCTCGTCTCTAAATACATTAATAATTATTGGGTAGACATAAAGGTGCACATAATAGGCAATGTATGCAAAAAAAATATAGGTACCTAAAAGTTATATTACTAGGAACAATTATTTTGAATAGAATTTATTAGAATTACAATAAGAAAATGTATATGTACTACATATATAAGTAAATTCAAATTGATATTCTCGAATTCTTGATATTACAGTCTACACAAATGTAGTATTTGCAATCAAAATTTCCTTAAGAAAGTAACGCGGGAGGAATTCACGAATTATTTAATGTGAAAACCACATGAGTGTTATATTTTCTATAAAAACTTTTCTCAATAAAACAAAAAAAAATTGTTTGCGATGTCATAATCGAGAACAATTTTGATTAGATTGATAAGAATTATAATAGGAAAATGTGTATGATGTAATAATACTATAGGTACTATATTCAAATTGATATTTTCGAATTTTTGGCTTTACAACCTATACAAAATGTAGTATTTGCAATCAAAATCCCCTCTAGGAATAAACGCGGGAGTAATTCGCTAATTATTTAATGTGAAAACAACATGAGCGTTATATTTGCTATGAAAACTTTTCTCGTTTCCAGTCACTTAATTCCATATTTAACGCGCACTTTTCACGAAGAATAAAAACATTTGAACCACCTCGACAAAATGACTGGCGTTTACCTATAAAGTGACTGAGTTAGTAGTTTTGTGTACATTTGCTCTTATAACGTATTAATTAAGTACTGTTGGTTTTGTAAGAGTCTTACACTAGGCTATAGCAGCGAGAACTTATAATGATCTCAGCCAAGTATGTTAAAGAATCTAGTTTAAAGACTATTTGCACTTATAGTGTTCTTTTGAAGTACTATTTGTTTCATATGAGTCTTGAACAAGACTTTATGACGATTACTTATAATGATCTCGGCGAAGTATTTTATAGGATTCTTTTATCTTACAAAATGCTACTTTAGGATCAGCATTTTTCTCAGGACTATTAAGTCTTAGTGCATGCTCTTATAGGATTAGTACTCCTATAACTTACCTATAAAATAGTCTTGTAGCTATCTATAAGTCTGAAATACAAAATCAAATGCTCTTGAGATTATCAACGCTTGTAGAATGCCATTATAAGTAAGAGTATCCTATAACTGTCCTGTGCGATAGTTTTGTAGCAAACTATAAGACTGAGATATAAAAACGAATGCTCTTGAGAATATTAAGGCTTGTAAAATGCTATTATAAGTAATACAGTCTACAACAATGCCATTATAAGAGGTTTATAAGTATTGATAGACTTATAATCTTTCGTTATAGGATTACTTTGCTAGTTGGGCAGAATACCGTCAAATTACCGTGATCAATGAATCAAGAAAAGACGCTAATCTCGGATGGACTATACCATTTAGATGTTAAATCCCATATCTGTTCTCAAATATTGGCCGCGTTCCAAAATATAAAATGGACACATTATGATGTCAATATCGATTATAATATTATCGTACGTCGGTAGAGTCTCCCATAGCTAGGAGGTACTTCCAGCTTCCAGCTCCCTCCATCCAGCGGGCGTGTAATATTTATGAAACACTTATTGAACTGTTGTCCAAATTAGGTACACTGTAAAATACCACCAGTACAGCATCGTAATAATAAAACCAGTCCAAGTCTCCCGCAACTCCTCGGGACGGAGCATTATTGTTTAACAGCACTCATAAGTCTTTATTGCATTGTGTGTGTATAATTTATCGGACTTTCTTTCCAAGAACTCCTTCAATATTTTATAAGTTTTTTGTGGTCTTTTTCTTTATGACAGTATGCACCCTTTCCTTTTTTTATTGTTATACTTCCTTTTGAATTATATTTTCTTCAACCCTTGTCTCCATTTTATTATAAATTCCATCGATACTACAGTTTTAGATTGAAAACTCAGCACCGAATATTTAAACATTTTATAGCTTACATTCTTCATCTTTATATTTCCCATAATATAATCTTGGTCTTCATCAACATTATTTATAAGGCCTTTTCGCCTGTACTATAGAAGTTCTTATTGTATGATGGAATCCCAAATGCCTCTCTATCTTGTTGATCTTGAAGATCTTGTTTTGGGCGCGAGGTAGTGCCTATTCTTTGATGTGGCTTATGTAAGGCCTGCTGGCCTGTTGTTCCTGCTACGTTGTCCTTTTGAGAAGCTGAGTGCCAACTGTCCCTCCAGCGTTTAGGTGGTCGTCCTGGAGGTCCGCTTTCTTGTGGTATGTTATCTCTGGCAATTTTGGGGTCTCTTGTATCTTCCATTCTTGAATCGTGGTCGTTCAAACTTGATAATTGATGGTTATTTTTGTTAATGAACCGATGTTTTAACTGGGTTACCGCAATCGTTTTGTCAGCCTTCTGCACCCTTAAGCTCTTCTCTATATCACGACATATCCTCCAGTGCAGGATGCTGCTTCAACGTGAACCGTTCGTTATTTTATTTTAAGCTTCCGATTGTACAAAAATTGGCAAGACTGCTTGGCTAGAATGCTATGGTCTGTATATGAATCGCTCTTAGGAGCTTATAGATTGTTGCAATATTTTGTTTTGTACTTTGTAAATATTTATTTAAAAAAAGATCACATTCAAAGCTAGCTTCAAATTCCAGAGCAGCTGTAGCTTTAACTTTTACTTCTTGTTCTTCTTTCTTTCTGTTTATTTTTAAAATCATGACAATATAATATGTAGATAGGTATGTAGGTTTGTACATATTTGAATAAAGTTCACATTGTTTGTGTTCAGCTACGTTGGACCCACGATTTTTAGATGAAGCGCCCATATCTCAAATCTTGGTTATAAGTTTTTATGAATTCCTGGTTCTTCGTTATGCTCAATGCCTTACTCATGAATGTTTGTTTCCTTCTCAACACAGACACTTCAGCGTTTGGCCATTTCATTGAGCAAATAATCTTCTGGCTAAATTTTTTACATATTGGTGAGAGAATGTCTAAGAAAATAGCACTGTGAGTGGACATTTTTGTAGATTTCTTCTAGAATATTGATATTATAAAAACCATAATCTAAAATGAATGGAATATTCTCGAACCCCCTGTTGGCTCCAGAATGTTTTCCCGAACTCCCAGGATTCCCATTTCGGAGGTGAAGGAAAAAACGTTGACAGAATAATACGGCTGGGAACTAATGGTGGTTGCGGTAATATGATTATATTGTACATAAGTTTTTGGACTCCTTTGGGAATATTCTCAAATCCTTTAGGATAATCCTGTTCCCCTATCACCTTCCCGTAAATTTCTCGTGTAAATACAACCAATTCCCATACAACCTTACGCTGTAACGTACATATTATGCCTGGGAGGGATTGTCAGAATTGTTATTTGTACCTACAAATCTGATTACCGTTGTAAGATTTTCATACACTATCAAAAGACGAATTCTCACTTTATTTATTTTTTTATCAAGTAGGTGTACTTACTATCTTTAAATATAAATTCCTTCTCTCCGTTTGTCAGTTGGTGTTAAGAACAAGCGAATTTTATTACAAAGAGTATCTACGCATCTACATGAACAAACAAGATCTTATATTTTGTTAATCAATCGTAATTGAAACGGTTTAAGTTGTAGGTATCTCTCATAACTTCATAGTTTGAGGTTAGTTTTGATTTTCTACTGAGCCATATAATATTGTATTTTTATTTGCTCAATAAAACACATTGCCCATTGTTATCGCGCAAGTGCGATATAATTATTATTGAAATAATAAAATAATGAAGAAGTGTGTATCTTAGAAACTGAACTGCGGATTATGGACTGGATGTTTTACAAAGAAGTAACTGAAATTGAGCAATACCGTGCTCATTAGATTGTCCTTGATGCCTCTTATCCTACCCTCTTTTTAGAGGCGTAAAAGTAAAAAAAAATGATTGATTGATTGCTTGAAAATCTATTGAAGTGAAATTGTTTAAAGACACAATTTTATCATGAATCATTTCTCTAATATTACACGTGTTCTTGACGGAAAATTTCTTCATGTACCTACATAAAAAACTTTTGATCTCATACAATTCTTTTAACTTTTGTTATTATCATTTTAAGCACTTTATTTTTCCAGGTTTTTTATTCTTTTATCATTAAAAAAAAAACTCCATTTATCTTCAAAACGGCTTAAAGGTCAGAATTGTTACGGTGACGCCTCTGGTAAAACACGTTGTAGTTTTCTGAGAACTCTACATTACCAATACCTGAATCATAAAAATCTAACAGAGGGGTTCGGAGAAATTTTTCAAGGTTGCTAGATAAACGCGTGCGTAATAATTGTTGTTCCAAAGAATTAATTTTTTTTTTAGTACAAAACACTCTTCATTAGTAGGTACTATTTTGTATGATTTTTTAAAATCCTATTCTGTTTGAACATGGCTGAAAATCGTCGAAAAATGTGATGAAAAGATTCAAATTTATTGTTAGGGTGTAAGTGTAATGTTGCTTACAAGATTTTTTAAAATAACAAGCTTATCCGACAAATGTTGTACTGTGTTTACTAGAATATTGAATTAAAATTTGTATAAAGATGAGTTGATTAAGTACCTGCATATTTATCCAATATGCGTATGTAAATTTGATTGATTTATTATCCAATATAGTTTCGAGCGATGCATCTGTTTTGAACGATTTTAACAGGGCACAATGTGAAAATCGCACAAACTATCAATGTCGGGCTTTTGATTTTGATGTAAAATCAAAAATAAAAAAATGTATAATGTCAAAACCTTTCAAAAAGATTACCAACGTTGATTTCTATTGAATTTTCAATAGAAATCAACGTTTGAAATCATTTTTATAAACATAGATTAGTAAAGTTGTTAAAAAATGGTTAGAACGATATGAAATTATAATTAATAGCAAAACATTTCAGAAGGTTCTCGAGATACGATTAAAATGTTACCAGGCACTAAATTAAATCGGTTTACAGCCTTTCTCTGACAATAATAACGTTGTACTTAACACAGCCTTCGAGTTTTGGAATCCGACTTAGTTTAATATCTATAGAAAGTTTGTCGATAAATCAGAAACCTGAGCCCTAATTCATATTCGGGAGGCGATAGGGGTGGGATCCAGTAGGGAAAGTTTCGCAGCCTGTAAAAGGTGGGTAATCCATAATTCTTAGAAATCATTCAATTCTAAAAACATTAATCTTTACAATACTGTAAAACTCCGAAATGAAAGTATTACCTTCTTATACTGAGACTTTTTTTTTTGAAATATATCCTTTTTATACTACCCTGTATGAATGCCCTGTATTTTTTTTACAAATTCCAACATACAACATTTTATTTAATTCCGACGTAGATTCAATAAAAATATCCATCGTGAACTTAATGTATTTATTTTTTTCACTCTTTTCAAATAGAGACTTACGAATTTAATGGTGTTTTTTTTTGAGTTTCTGAATAATTAAAATTTCAAAATACCTAGGTACCTACATTATTTTTATCTATGAAAACCATGAGAAAATAAATTTAAAAAAAAAATAGACAATAATTGTATAAATTGGTATACATTAAAGTATATTTTCACCACGACGCTTCAATTTGAACTATCTGCGTACTTATTTTCTAACTTGCATCAAAACGGATGACAGGCATAACAAAAATGGTAAAAATTGTTAGATTTTCCTATAAATCAGGGGCCCAATTTTAGTTAACGCTGTTGAGTAGGTACTGCGAAAAATATGGCATTTCTTCCAGTAGGTAGTAACAACTGCTGTATGTACCTATGAACCTCGGATCAAATATCTACTCATAACATAATATTTCGTCGATACAATATTTACCGCGGACATCTGTTGTTTATGTAATAACGAAGAAGACTTGTAGACAATATGTAACGAAAATACCGCGTAACGGACGAACTAACCAATAAATATATAAGATACCTTCCAAAGAACTAGTTTTAGTAAGAGCAATGACTCTATAAAATTAGCTGTTCATGATGAAATTACCAAACTATCTAACCAACTCCCTTTTTGACCCTGCTTAGGGGCATAGGGAGGCACCAAGAGCCCTTCTGTTAAAAATGCAGTTTAATAATTTGATGAGACCATTTTCCAAACATTTCAAATCGGGAACTTTTTACTAATTCTACCAGAATTCCTCTGCAGGGTACTATTCCAGGAAGGTTTATTTTACTAGGTACAATCGTCAAAGGGCCGGTCAGTGATGCGGATTTTGAAGGGATGAAACTGTTTGCTGGGAAAAAAATCGAAAGTAAGCGTCAGGGGGTGAAGTAAGGGTCCCTCAGGTACCAAGATAAAATAAATGACTCAATTTTTTCCATTTCCAAGTTGTTTTAAGTCATTTTTTCCCCGAATATTACTTATTTTCGCAGGCACTATAATAATGTTTGGTTCGGGGTAGGTAGTCAATTTATTATCTATGTGAACTTTATTTTTGATTCTTGGATGATGCGAATATTATAAAATATCTTAGATGATACATCTTCATTAGATACTCGCGGGTTTTTTTTGTTATAAATTCCCTTATTCCCAAATCAAAACAATTTTGAAAAATTATCTTCAGATATGGCGTAATTATTTACAAACAAACGACACGTATCTTCTCTACTCTTAGCTTTTTTTTCAAAATTTGAAGGATTACTTTTCGCGATAAAAAAGATACTTCAATCTTGTCGAATGATGGATTGACTCCTCGCGTAAAAGCCACCATTCTTTCTAGCAAAAAAAGGGTATTGGATTTATTTTAAAACAGGGTTACAATTTCATTTTGAAGTTTCTCCTCGGAATATGCAATTTTCAACAAAATCGTACGCCTGATATTATGCAAACTTCACGAGATAACAATAGAAAATCTTTGTCGCTTAGTTGGTGAATGCAGCGGATCCGATAAACCTTATTAATAATATCGGTATCTTCGCTGAAACTATCTGCCTTGCTTAATTGATTTTGGTATTCTATAATAAATGGCTACCATTGTTTCCTCGCCAACGTTATTCTATGCAATTAACTCTTGTAAATGTGTGTGTCTAGTGTATGTTTAACATACCAGGCAATAATATTATTAAAATTAAAATACCACAAGCATTCAGGACGTCTGGTGATTAAAATAACGAAGACCTTTGGCTTAAACCATCAATGCCCGATAGTGTCAAAATAAAGGTGTCTTCACTATTAGGTATATAGTCGGCATTGTTATAAGAAAATGTCCTAATCCACATATGGGTATCAGTTTAGCCAGAAAAAAATCGTATTAAAAGGGTTCAACTGAGTCCTTCGAGATAATCAAGGAAAAACACTTCAACCGCTTAATTAGGTAAAAAAATATGAAGGTTTTCTAATATCCAAATTTTATAGACCTGTTTCAAATACCTTGCCTAGTTCTATTGAGACGCACTTTTTAAGAAAACTCGTAGATTTCTTAACTAAGATGCTCTCTTATTGCTTTTGCTACAGCCGGCTGTGTTTTTTTTTTAACTAAAGACTTCAAAATTAACCTTATAAAATGAATTAACATATTTTTTTTAAATATCATAATAGGTAGGTATATATGGAAATTAAATTAATGAGATCGGTACGGGTCTATGTCAAATTTGGAGTTCTACAAGGATCTATATTAGGACCACTCCTGTTTCTTTTAATGAAATTGTTATGTATTCTAATGATATATCCCTGTTGGTAGGAATTACAAGATTGTTAAATGACTACATTTAACATGTTATCTCAACATGACGACAAAATTAATACAGGGTTAACAATGGGTTTTAATAGTTTGCAAGCAAATATGTGAAACAGGCCACACTTTCGAATTTAATCGGAATAACAGTTGACAAAGTTTGAATAGAAGCATAATATTGAAATTGTAAGTAAAAGGCTGAGAGCCTTGCCTACTTCCACAGCATTTTGACCTACGAGTCTAATGGAATCATAGTCTGGGGAAAGAAAATAAAGCCAGGTGTAAATAAAATATTGGGTTGCAGAATTATATAACATGCACTATTTGTAACCTAAGACTTTATTGACTATGAAAATCAAATAAATTTTAAATACAGCGAACCGCAAAATCTGAATTATATTAGGTAGGTACGTACTCTTGGTCTATTATGTGGGTAGTTCACATACTCCTACGTATGCAGGTTCAGTTATTCAAATAGGTAAGCACCTCTATCGCCCTCTAACCAGAGCATTGTCAAGCCATTTAATTGGATATTTCTAGTTACACCATCTATCGCCTTCGCTCGGTTCGCTTTTAAGCTCTGGTCGCGTTAATAAATTACAGATTAAACACATACTTATTTGCATTTTGGGCATGCTTCCTCTACCCTCTCTCGTACGGAGGAGCGAGAGGAATCGTTTATTATTTGGCTATAAGCTGCGAGAGAGATCGG
This sequence comes from Mystacides longicornis, assembly GCA_963576905.1. Taxonomy (NCBI): domain Eukaryota; kingdom Metazoa; phylum Arthropoda; class Insecta; order Trichoptera; family Leptoceridae; genus Mystacides; species Mystacides longicornis. The sequence continues at coordinate 1,503,192 of OY756433.1, read as the reverse complement.
AAACTTTTAATCCCTCCAAGTCCTCCCAAATACATCCCTATGATATTGAATTATTTTTTAATATAGTCATGGTTATTTATGAACTCTGGAATTCTCCATTTGGAACACCAACTGAATATTTAATTACAGCTATATTGCTGGAAGGAAAATTGAAATAATCATTTTCCATACTCTGGATAATTTCTCTCCATTATTTACACGACTCATTGTTGTTTTTCTTAGCTTCTTGTTTATTTGAAGCTTGTTGATACCCGTCTTTCCTTACCGTCTCTGATGGATCTTTTACTACTTAACTTACTATGAAAATTCTGTCTTTAGAAAACGGGATAAAGTCTGTCTAAGCATTACTTAAAAATCATAATTAGATGTATCAACGCTGCTTTAAATCGAACTGAAGTCTGCGATTTATGCCTGATGCGATGCCATACGAAAAAATACGTTACTGTTTTATTATCCTTTGAAATAAACGCTTTGCTTTCCATTCCTTTCTAATCTTAGCGGAATGCAAACTTTGATGTAATATATGTCCATTTTTGAGGCCTGTCCGTATTTTTCTTCCCTTGCCTTGTTGGCAAATCAACCAAGTTTTTGGTCTTGGTATCTGGTCACACAGTTCAGTCAACCATCTCCACTACATCAACGAACTTGGTCCTTTCCTTCTCAATTTTTTTCCTCTCTCCTTAGTGAATTCCCTACAGCTTCTTCTCTAGGAATTATGCATTATGTCACTAGCAATTTTTGGTCAAAACATCTTTTTCTATGCTACATTGTAATCTGTTGATAGTTTAGGCCGGGGGTTCTTGGTAGTAGTCCATTTTCACTGATGGAAACGTAAATTTAGTACAGAAGCATCAAAATAATAAATGTTTACTATTAAGGATAGGTACTTTAGGATTTTAGTGAATTCAGACGTGCTTTAACATTTTGTCTTATTTTGAATTCAGACATTTTAAAGTGCATTTAAACCAAACAAACATAGAGAAAAAATAACAACTAATAACTCTAACAATTCATTACTAATGTTCGATTTTTAAATGGAACAAACCACTACGGGCTTACGACCGTCTTCTACTGTTATTTCGAAGGCTGGCTTAATGTGATCACTTTACGTTAACAACGTTCGCCATTAGGTGGTAATGTTTGTCTCCGAAACTCTTAATCATGAGAATTCTCAACATGCTCAACATGTCGAAAAATCTCATGTATGCAACAAGTAGAAATTTAATAATAAAATGAAAAATAGAGATAAAAGTTGGAAATTGTTGAGAACAAGAGAGCAACCAAATTTAAAGACTGCGACTGCTGTCATGTATTTGGCGCCAGGATATGACTATATCCATTTTTGTTAATGTCTCATATTTATTGCCTATTGGCTTTGTTGGTGCACAACGTTCTAATTATGTTTAGATTCTTGTGACCTTTTCAGGACTAGATCTTAAAGAAAAAATAACAACTAATAACTCTAACAATTCATTACTAATGTTCGATTTTTAAATGGAACAAACCACTACGGGCTTACGACCGTCTTCTACTGTTATTTCGAAGGCTGGCTTAATGTGATCACTTTACGTTAACAACGTTCGCCATTAGGTGGTAATGTTTGTCTCCGAAACTCTTAATCATGAGAATTCTCAACATGCTCAACATGTCGAAAAATCTCATGTATGCAACAAGTAGAAATTTAATAATAAAATGAAAAATAGAGATAAAAGTTGGAAATTGTTGAGAACAAGAGAGCAACCAAATTTAAAGACTGCGACTGCTGTCATGTATTTGGCGCCAGGATATGACTATATCCATTTTTGTTAATGTCTCATATTTATTGCCTATTGGCTTTGTTGGTGCACAACGTTCTAATTATGTTTAGATTCTTGTGACCTTTTCAGGACTAGATCTTAAAGAAAAAATAACAACTAATAACTCTAACAATTCATTACTAATGTTCGATTTTTAAATGGAACAAACCACTACGGGCTTACGACCGTCTTCTACTGTTATTTCGAAGGCTGGCTTAATGTGATCACTTTACGTTAACAACGTTCGTCATTAGGTGGTAATGTTTGTCTCCGAAACTCTTAATCATGAGAATTCTCAACATGCTCAACATGTCGAAAAATCTCATGTATGCAACAAGTAGAAATTTAATAATAAAATGAAAAATAGAGATAAAAGTTGGAAATTGTTGAGAACAAGAGAGCAACCAAATTTAAAGACTGCGACTGCTGTCATGTATTTGGCGCCAGGATATGACTATATCCATTTTTGTTAATGTCTCATATTTATTGCCTATTGGCTTTGTTGGTGCACAACGTTCTAATTATGTTTAGATTCTTGTGACCTTTTCAGGACTAGATCTTAAAGAAAAAATAACAACTAATAACTCTAACAATTCATTACTAATGTTCGATTTTTAAATGGAACAAACCACTACGGGCTTACGACCGTCTTCTACTGTTATTTCGAAGGCTGGCTTAATGTGATCACTTTACGTTAACAACGTTCGCCATTAGGTGGTAATGTTTGTCTCCGAAACTCTTAATCATGAGAATTCTCAACATGCTCAACATGTCGAAACATAGAGAGCCGGAAGTACAGAACCTAAGTATATTTTCTTGATCATCAATATGGACACTAATCTGTCATCGCCCATTAGTTAGTTATCTATTGTTTCCATGGTGTCCAATATCAACCATAAAAGAAAGTATGGTCTCGGCGCTATGTTCATTTGATGTAAATGTACACTTTATTTGAAATCTATAAGGCTGTTGAGAATTTACATATATAAAAGTTACAGTAAAGCCTATCAGTTTACAGACATTAATAAGATAAATATTTTATTATTCAAAATACAATTTGAAATAAGTAATATAATAAAATCAAATTTGAAAGTTCCACATAAGACTAATTATTATATTCATGCAAAGAAGAAGTGAATTGTGATTCAAACGACAAAATATGCAAAGGGTTTGTACCTGTTATGCTGAGTAATGATTTATTGATTGTATAGAAATAAAATAAAATAATAAATAATAAAATATCACGAATATGTAACAACTTTTAACATTTTTATTTATGACAAATCGGCTTTAAAAAAAAACCTTTAGCGCATAAGTAAGCAACGTGAAACGACTTTACTCTAAGCTCAGCTCAACTTGAAGATTCCAACCTACCTTCAAAGTTAAAGCGGGTGTTTCTACTTACCCAAAGAATCAGAATAGAATACTTTGGCAAAGAATATTATTATCTATCTACTGGTGCCTATATTTTAAAAAAAAACTTTCTTAACCTTTCCTTCCCTATGTTGTGTAGGCACTACGCATTGCTCCATTTAACGTACAATATCTTTATAAATATAATTAATTCGGGGCTGAGGTTTTGGGTATTCCTCCATCATACATTTACCTATCGAATCAGAAAATAATACTGAAAATAGCCATTACTTATGGGGTGCATCCAAAGAATTTTGTAAGCATCGGAAGCGAATTTACTAATACAATCAAAGGCGAACTCCATTACACTCAAATGTTGAGTAGGTACCTACCTATATCCAGGTGAACTGTTGTGAGTAGCAACATGCGCAATACATCTATAGATCACGTGAACAATAGCATGTCTCACTCTCGCGCACTCACTTCTCCTAAGAGTGAGGAATAAAATACAATTCTCATGTTTAAGTTGTTCAGTGGTTCAAAACTGATTATTTACGATCGATAATAAAAAAAAATATTTTAGGATTTTTTTATCTCTTTTTATATAATATAAAAATATTCATTGTGTGTAATTGTGTATTGATTTCTATGTAAGTGCTTTCTTCTTCTTCTTTTTCCAACGTGGTAATCCACTCCCGAGAGAGTGATCTGTAAGTTCTTTATTCATATGTAATATTGTTTTGAATTTTTTACATTTACACCCACCTCGGTAGCCTAGTTGTACTGGCGTGGACTTCAGATCACGAGGTCCCGGGTTCGATTCCCGGTCGAGTCAGAGTTTTTGTAAGTGCTTTTTCACTTCAAATTTCTACCCAGGATTGGCATGTCTCAGATTGGACGGGACCGGTTGACTGGAAAAAATTGCCTCAGGCAATAAGTTCCGCCGGCTATACTGACACCTTTGTATAGAAAAGTGCTATATTATTATTTACCCATTTTCACGATACTGCTACTATATTAAAAAAAAATTCAACTTCAGACATTTTTTTATAATTAATTGGTATTTAAGATTTAGTTTAAAACCCTATGTTTATTTTTGGGAAAATAGTTTAGTAGTAAAAAATTGCCAGATGAAGAGATAGCGAATAATAAAAATAATAATAAAACTGCATAATCTTTCCATTACATTCATAAGGTCAAAAATACATAGATAAACAAGGTTTTATCAACAACAACAAAAATGTGTGTAATTATTAAATACATAACTGACACTGTAAATAACAAATTATTTTAATTAATATTTTAACAAAGTTTTTTTTTAATTGAATGATAAAATAAAATTAAAAGTAAAAAAATAATGTGATAGTTTTCAACCACTGCTGTACTCTGTGTGCAGCACGAGGCACTAACACAAACATAACTCAGTTGCTCCTGGACCTTTGTACGTGTGTGCCGCATTACTTGTATAGACGATTCGCCAAATGTATGGAATAATACCTATGTTTGTTTTTTCAGATTTTTTATGTTTTCAGCAATTATAGATCTGTTTTTTTGATTTTGAACCTTCATTAAAGGATCTAAGAATATAATTATCAAGGTTTAAAAAGGATTTTATTGTATTTTGGGACTAAAACAGCTAATTTAAAAATGTGTAGTGACTACACAGCACCGTAACGCGCGGAAGTTTTTTAGCACAGTATGGGAAAGGTTAAACATCCCGGTGTTTCGCATATCTTCTGAAAAATGAAATATACACGAAGTATGTATTGCCTTATCAAAGGCAGATTAAAACGTTGTAATAATTTTATTTCATTCGAATCTTTCTTCTGATACGAATTTAGATATGGTATTGTAGGAGATTGTTGCTATTTCTCATGCAAGACTAAACGAATAAATGGTTTTTGTTGCCTCCGTATGCCATGCAACTCCTCCAGAGTTTTGGTCTTCTAAACAATGGTTTTCCAAGCCGTCCTGTCCTGCAGCATGGACTCCCAATGATCTCCCTCACCCAGCACGTCCAGGTCACGGTCAATGTTGTCCATCAACCGCGGTCTTGGATTTCCTTGTGGTCTTGTGACTCTGTGTGTGTCAGATACTCAAATTTAAAAAAATATTCAATTGATTCCTATGTTATTTTTGAGATAAGCGTGTTAATAAACCTTCAGATTTCTTCTGAAAATCGATGTCAAATATTCTATTATTTTATGGTCACAAAATCTCTTGGTGTAAAATGTAAAATATTTTGAAAAGAGGGCTCTTTAAAATATTATTTAATTTATTTTCATTAAAAAAAAGAAAGAAAATTAATTACACGTACCTACCTGTTTTTTTTTTCTAAAAAAAAATAAGGAAACAAAACCTAACTGTAGGTATGTGTGTACATGGGACATATCAACGATTCATGCAATTTTATTTGCCATGTCTCATAAATATAAACAAACAACTCGTACGGTTACCTGTCCCTCAGGAGACATTCCTTCCATTGTATCCCAAGCCGCGTGCAAGGACTGTACACTCCCAGAACGATACATGGTGACCACTTGACACCCAGTGAAAAAACGTGGGGCAAAGATTTATTTTTACAAGATGGTTCTTAAACTCCAAAATACACATTTATTGACCCTGCACGCGGTGTGTATTAAGTGGTAGGCAAACAGAACAACACCCCATTTTTTCAATCCTAACACACTTCTTTTGGTTCTTCCTCCGACATTCCTCATACAATCTCTCCTATTTTTTTTTTGCTTCTTACCTGCTCTTCCTCGAGTATGGAACCGATGTGTTCGATCCGCGTGATTCTCCTTCGATCACACCTTCTTACACCTTTTTGTTTCAGCCTTGTAAGTTCTTTTGATTATTCAACTGGCGTCCAATCTTTCAACATGCCTAAACACCTTATTGACTTTCATATTCGTTGCATTATTTACTTCCGTTCCACATTCGTAACGAATATTATCATTCCTCTCATCTCAATTATTGCATTTAACCATATTATTATTTTCCTTATATAATAACGGTGCGATTTCAATGAAGATTGACTGTTTTGTGACATTAAACGTTGTGTCAGGTTGCTACCGGGTGACGATATCGTGGAGAAACGCTATTGGTGTATGATGTCGTCGTGCAAAAAAAGGTCGCATCAGTTTGATCAAATGCATTTCGATAACTTACTTTGATAACAATAATAATTATTATCCTTTTTTTACATTTTTTTTTAAATAAGGTGAAGAGAAAGACTTAACTGATGTTGCTGTTTTTTAACGGTTTTATCGTCGACTTGAACTCCAGTACTGTGATTCTTAAGTTTTCGGGTCACAAGTTTGGTTTTGCTCATTACTAACTTAGGATTTTATTTTGTCATATAAGTCTAATTATTCAATTCAATTTAAAAGTGGTTCAAACTAAACTCGCCCTCAGTGTAGAACGTCACCATTTTTATTTATTATTTTGTTTGATGGCGCTCGTGTCCTACCGGCGTGTTCGCAACTTAAACGGCTCTGCCTACATTCACGCTCCTCATAATATGACGAGTTTTCAAAAATAATGCGATGTCGGAGCCCCTCGAAGGCACAACAGGGCGCCATTCAAATGATTCATCTGATGAAATTTGAAATTTTTAATTCCAACAGGAGATTGAAGTAATCACCATAAAAATCGACACTATTTTATTTTGTGTTTAAAACTAGAAGGAATTTTTATGAATCTAAAGCTTTTGTTTTTTTCTTCACCACTATGACCATTCAACCGCCTTAGGTATAACTATAACATTTAAAACACCTTTAGAAAACTCGATTCTATATAATTTATATGATAGGTTTGAATATATTATTATTATACGGATAGTAAGTAGATAAATTATTATACGATTCAATGTTTATTAACACTAATGCTAACAGTCTAATAAATATTTAGGAGACTCGACAACTAGGTCTCGTATTTTCCGTTAGTGAATCCCGATTAACAGATAATTGGTCTGTGTTTAGCCTCAATTAGTAAAACTCGTATATACAAATACGAATAATTATACAAAACCAATTTTACTTAAATATTTCGCATAGAAATTAGTTTTTATTGTGATTTAAATTTGCTCTTAATGACAAATTTCAACCTCACCCATTTTTGACGCATTCAAAATAGACTTTTTATATTTTTATTCATAAGTTATAGAAGTGAAATGATTTACAGATATACTAAAAAGGAACCTACCCAAAGCGTTGCCATCAAAACATGCAAGATGGATATGACACTTGACACGTTTTGAAAATCTCCAACATACTCTTATCCCTGAGGGGATGATCAAGGGGCAAACTCCTGTCGATGAATAAAACTGCATGTTGACCTATCATATGAATACCTACATCCTAAAAGGTTTCCTTAGACAAGGATGAATACAAAAAATGCCGTAAAAGACCAGAGTAAATAATACAAAATTATGCAAAAGAAGGTATGCGATTTCGAACTATAAAATAACAAATAGGAATTCTTCAAATCAAAGTTTGGAACGTCGATAGGCGGAAACGGAAACAGCAGACGAATAAAGCTTCCGTAATATACCTACCTACATATAGCTGTCAGCATGACCGACGGACATGTTTACACTGCCAATTCTGTTCAATTAGTGCATTATTTGTCATATGCCAGTTGTCGTAGTTGCTCTCTGCACGCACGTCATTTGTTTCGTAATTGTATTATTTACATGCAGCATGCTCTGTCATGAGTTATTATTATTAGCCATTTACATGATCAAACACCGCAGATAATAATTATCGCTGTCAAATACTCGGCCGGAGCTCTCATTACTCACAGCAGTGGCTCTGTGTGTTATTAGTATCGTAATGATAGACACCCCTAGCCAGTTCCTTTATATGTATACCCCCACTCTTTCCGTTTAATGCTTGTTGCATAATACTTTGGTTCCTAATTATTACTAGTCTATTGAGAAGATGTATGCTTCATCCCAAAAACATTGTCCTTTGATACTTTAAATATTTTCTTGTCAACATTAAATGTAGTTAACCTACCTTTATTTATCGGTTCATACGAAATAAGTTAAAAGAATAATAAAAAGTAAAAAAGGTTAGAGGTAAAATTTATGATGTTTATTTACACATGAATGTATACATCAGTCATATATCAGCATTCAGCAATGAATATCTTTTCAGCACAATATGTACGTGTAAGTCTGACTTATTATCAAAAGGGAACAGGTTCGATTTAGGGGTGAAAAATGTTACATTTAACATAATAGACAGAAATCCATATTCTGGAGGTTGTATTAAACGAAAAAATATTGTTTGGTCAAAAACCCGAGGGATGAAAGGTTTTCCAAACATACCATAGAAAAAATAGTAGGCAATTGTTAATTTTAAAAATATCATCTTCATTATTGTGATATGAATGACATTTGGTTGCAGGAGTAAGAAACTGTCGGTTAACGTTTCTAAATAAAAACTTTAACCTGTAAGAAGTATGTTTAATCCGTTCCTATTTCAAACTTGTTATCGTGGAATATAATATTCCATATTTGAAATATGTATAAAATGGGAGTATGAGTGAGTACCTAGTAGTACTACTTGTGTTCTCACACACCGCGTAACTTCTTAAATGTATTTCACACAAACTCGTAATATTCTAGGTGAGATATTGTATAGATTCGCACTTGCCACCCCCACTCCGGCTCAGGTACCTTCGTACGTACATACTACTACTAATAATAATTCGTAAAACTTATGAAATGTTATATCAACTTTTCCAAATAATTCAATCCGAGTACCTACTCACCTATTGCCGTGCCTCTCACCCCTCCCACCCTGGCATTCACCTCGCCTCCCCAACACGGGAACTTCAAACAATAGTTCTTGAATATCATAAATCAAACACAATAGCTTAAATCTACAAACCTACGTTTTATGTAAATCTTTAGATAATGTCCTACGTACTAGGATACACATAATATTATGTACGTTCGCTTGTTTCTTGCGCTATTGTGTCGCGGTGAATGGCATTGTTTGGAGACGTGGAGAAGTTTTGCCAAAATATAATAATATTTTGTAAATTTGAAGGTTATCCCGACACATACCGCTTTCAAAAAGTCAAATATAGCTATAAACTACGTGTTAAGTTTTGCACAGTAGCTATTTAACCAGATAGAAACATTATGATAGAATAATCTAACAGGTTATTAACAAACAAAATATACAAGTTTGAAAGAAATAGTGAAAGCAGACATTCTCGAGTATAAAAATCATTTAAAAATCGAATATCATTAGAGAAATTTTAGAATAATTGGTTGTTATATATAGCATTCAAAAATATTTCTTAAAGTAGCGAAAAAGTAGTAAAAAAGAAGAAAAAGATAGTAATAGAACAGTTAGTATAGGTATAGATCAAAAAGCTGTTTCTTTCTATAGAATTGGACTGGAAGAATATTAAATATGAGAATTCACATGAATTGAAATATTTGATCTAAGCCATGCCTTTTCAAACACACAAACAACGGCTTCGAATTGTTCAATAACAAAGATTTACGAGTAACGTAAGAAAGTCGCAATAAAACGATTGGGGCATTACGTATTCACGCGGGAAATGTAAGCGAACTTTGTGATTTTTTGCTTTCTGATTCTTGAAAATTTTTCAAAGCAGAAGCAAAAATAATACCTACATTATTTTTAGTTGTGAAATAAAAGATGTTTAAATTGTCTGTTGTTTGTTTCCGCACCACGTACCGCTCGCAAACCAAATGCACACGTCCGCTTTATATGATTGCCGTTGCATTTTAGAATAAAATATAATAATTTGCATGTACACTACAAGCGTTCTCACGTACGCAATCCTTTTTATAATTTCAAAAAAAAGCTACTAGTTTAATGCTCGCACGCCGATTGTTTGAAATCTCTGAGTTTTACGCTTTCACACGAATAAGATTGAATAAATAATTCACACAACATGATGTGTTTTTTTTTAAATAAAATGTATTCTTAAACGTTGTTTATCTATAATATATTAATACGTGAAGTAATAATTTGAAACACATTTTTACGAAAATCGAACGGACGGAGGAGTATGAAATTTCGCACACTTATTAATGTGTAGTTGATATAGAGAAAGAGTGGCGAATGTTGCTATTTTCATTTTTTTAATTATGCCAATAATACATTTAATCAATAAAAACACATTACAAACACTACTGTAATGTTATGTATATGATACTCACACACACTGATGTATATGACATTGACATAGACGCATATATTATTTTGTTTATCTGTGGTCTAATTGAGAACAGATTAAAATTGTTTGTCTTCAATAATAACGGAAAAAACTTTGTACATATCAATATTTAAAATTTGACGTAGGTAGGTACCTACCTTACCAGCATTCTAAATCATCCAAATTTTAAATAATGAAATGGTAGAGTGGTCCCATAGTGGAAGGAATTAATTAATATTTGAACTGGATGTAGATACCAGGGCATTATATTATCATTTCAAAAAGGAATTACTTCATTGTAGAGTGCGGTCAGAATATAATTCATTACGACCAAGTTATGTTGTTGCTGTGCTGGTGCGAAAGATACGGAGCACCCAAATAATGAATGAACGTTCCCTGTGTTTAGTGTATCGCGGGTTGCCCGCTAGTAGGTACAGTAGAGCCCTGTTTAATCTTTCTGATAAAATGTCGGTTTTCATAAGTTCGTTATATTTAAGTTTTTTTTTAAATGAATTTAGGCTCACTCAACGTGAATACAAATAAACTACATAAAAGCTTGCTTCGTGAACGAGGAAGATGGTCGGGTTGGGATCTCAACCATGACCTCCGCACGAAAGAGTTCGAAAGCCGGCGTCGCGTCATAACCATCAGTCTACCAACCGCTTCTTATTTTAAAATAACACATTCATTCATCATTCTCATTTTAAACACCGCTTAGGATCATAGGGAGGCAACAAGTTTAGTGCTCCCCATTATTCCGCCCACACAAGTGGAGACACTATCCCCCCCCCCCCAAATTAAATAAAAATATTAGCCTATTTCTTGATTCCTGTTATAAATTGAAAGACAAAAGTGAAAGTAGGCACTAGACGTTCTTGTTTCTTGATTGTAAATACTTATAACATTTTGAGGGTGGGGAAGGCCTCATTAAATAAATAAAAATAATCGGTTTTAAAAATCATTGATGAGTTAACATTTTGTACTTAAATGTTCGTAGTTTTTAAAACGTAATCAATAGTTCAACTCTTTTTGGTTTTGATTCCGTTCAGTGTAAATTTATTTTAATGTGAGTTTTTTTATCAGGATTGTCAATGTCATTAAAATGCCAAATTATCTTCGCATACAGTTGACAAATATTATTATTCATAGTTAATTATTCCTTATAAATTGGACTCCACTGTTTCCAGTAACATGATCGTAGGTTAAAATGCAGCGCGGTTTACCCCGTAAATAATGCACATTACGGTCTTGTTGCTGTATTGTAGTTGTTGGGGGCAGGTACCCCAATATACCACAGCGCACTACTTGCAGGGTAGACAGCTAGGTACACGGAGCTCAAGTCTTGAGGGAGAAGAGCGTTGTTATGAAATGTTTAAATGTTTCTACTTATCTAAAATATATTATGTTGATGATCGTGTTACCCAGCGCACTAACTTAGCCCGCTGTTCTGCTTTGTAAGGAGTGACTTGTTTCCTTTTTGATTTATACCCTCCAGAGGGTGATCACACTTGTTGGTGCAAGTTCAGCGGTTATTTTCTGCTCTTTTTTTGTTTTTACTGTTCCTTGCATTTCTTCAAAGTGAAGAAACAAATTTTATTTGCTTTCAATTCAGAAGAACACAACTTTCTTTGAATTTATTTCCTCGTCACAAAACTGGAAGCATTGTTTAAAATCATGATTTATATAGGTACCTACCTATATAAATCATGATTTATATAATAAAATAAATATAACAAATCGAAAAATCAGATCGGGACCGTGAAGTTGACCACTTCACGTCCTTAAACCTCAACTGGTCAGAAAAGGCACAATGAGCCTCGGACGCCTTCAAGCGCAATGCACGGAGAGCTCTTGATGCCTCCCTATGCTCCCGAGTGGGGCTTAGGCCCCCGCATTGCTGGTAGGTTTGGAGGTAGTTCGCGGCGGGCTTGATTTGCCGGCTTTTTGGTTTGATTGCTTCGATCGAGCTAGGAGGTCGGTTTCGTGCGGGCGGGATTGCTGCGGATTGGTCTCCGCCGCTTGCGGTGTGCGGGGTGCCTTAAAGGGAGAATGTATGTTATACTTATCTAAACATTGTTTTTAAGTTATCTGCTCTGCCGTTTATTATCATTAACATTTTCCTAATCAATAGTATAGCCTGCGGAACTATTGCCTGAGGCACTTTTTTTTCCAACCAACCGCTCCCGTCCAATTTGAATCAAAACAAGCCCGGGCAGAAACACCTTTGGTGCTGTTTTATAAAAATAAAGAAGCAGTTTTTCTTATTGATAATTCACTGGTAACTGCATATTATTTAAGGACATTTTTAACGTTAACCTAAATAAGTTCAATTAAATTTCATCTCATTTTAATAATTTATTTTAAATTTTGACATAGACGAAATGATTTTATTATTTTGAAATTTTAATTATTATTCTATTTTGTATAATATTAAATTAATTTTCCAAAAAGGTATATCATAAATAAAATACTTTCTGAAAACCTCTTTGTAAAATTATTTTCACATTCCATTTTAAACATTAACCGGTTTTATGGAAAACATTGTGGCTACCAACTGCGGTCTGTTTCTACCAAAAAACCTGCAGATAATAATATTATAATATTTCGTTTGTTATTTAGTGACGCTGGAAACAGCTAGTATTCTCCCATCGATAGTTTTAAATAGCTTCCAAAAAAGCAAAATTCCAAATTTAGAAAAAAATATATTTTTTTTGTACATACAAAGAGTGCGCAGAGAATACCAAATTTGGAAAAAAAGCTTTTTCCAAAATGTTACTTTACGTTAACAACGTTCACCATTAGGTGGTAATGTTTAAGTCTCCGAAGCTCCTAATCGTGAGAATTCTCGACGTATTCAACATGTCGAAAAATCTCATCTATAAAACAAGTAGAAATTTAATAATTATTAATGAAATATAGAGATAAAAGTTGGAAATTATTGAGAACTATAGAGCAACTAAATTTAAAGACGGCGACTGCTGTCACGTATTTTGCAAAATTCATAACCGCATAGTACCTACGTTCGAATGCCCGAAAATTTCTCTTTGTCAACAAACCCCTCTGTTATCGATCTGGTGGTGAATTTTATTAATATTATTTTTATCGCATGGGGTACGTAACGTTAATATGACCCTGGTACTCGCACTCCCTTGCCTACCCTGCACTACCTGCCAAGGTTGTTAAGATCTCCAATATATCAGTAGTCTGCGCCATACGACCAGACGCAACGCCATCAATAATTTGGGGATGTCAACAGGTTGTGATCAACATTACATCGGAGAACTTGACACAAAAAAAAAATAAACAGATATTTTTTTCGTTAATAAACACTTGTTTTTCGCTTTTCTATTTCTTGTAATTTTTTTAAATTCAGTCCAGCATTCAATTGCCAGTGAGAAGGTTGGAAACTTAGCATTTCAGTCGCTTATTTTTGTAATGGAGATCGTGGGTTCTACGCCCATAGTTCGCTATTGAGCTAGATCATTGCGATATCTACTACTAGTATTTTATCTTGGCATTTTTTTACGACAATGTGATTAGAAAGAGTGCAGAAGGCCTAGAAAAATTGCATTTGGCGATCGACTACAAACGAATTCTTCGACAATGTAGAGTAGAAAGAAAATTAACTGTCCACTTTTTATATTTTTATACAAGTGTCATTGTTTGGTTTAAATAATTGTTTATATGTTAATTTTTTCGCACTATACATTGCCGAAATATTCGTTTTTAGTCGAACGCCAATTTGAATTTGTCTACGGGAGCAGGTCTGTTTTCTCTGCCTACCCATTACCAAAAAATCTTGATAAAGGCTACTTTTTAGACAGTTTTATACGTCGTAAAGAACCGTGTACATATTTAATACCACTGAGAAATGGTAGGAAATTTGTTCTCTCTTGAACTTCTTGAAGCTACAATGATCTTTTGAAACTTTTTAAAGAGTTTAGTGCTTTTGGGAACGTCATCATGAAACTGACAAAAAAAAAACAAAATATTGATTGATTCTTACAATAATTAAGACTTTTTAAACCATCACTAAAACATTTTTATAATGGGTGTTTCCGTTGAAAAAATGTATAAGTAATCGATTTCTCGAGAAAATGATGTTTGTTAATCGATGGTTTTGAATATGGTCGCGCGCATCCCTTATTCGATACCTCCCTTTGAGTCGCTGCCCCTATCCGGTGGTCAGTCGAGTGGAAAATGGCTGACTAGAGAACTGCAGTCCTCACTCAGCCGCACCGCTCCTGTTTGATTCTGTTTTTAACATATCTGCAACATTACCACTGCCACGGGAGTATACATACCTATGTATATGTGGCCTTAACCCTCAGTTCCATCGATAGTACCAAAAACACCCCATCTTATTGGTTTTTTTTTTCGATTGTAAGCTATTTAACACAATCTTAACACTGGCGTTCTCAGAGGATAGGATTTTATGGTTGTGGTGACGTACGGATAGAAAAGTAATGATATATGTACAAGTAATTCGAGTATGAGTGCACTGTTAAATATGTATGGTTGAAGAATTTTAACCATGATGATTTTTTTGGGGTTTTAAGACCTGCTTTGGCAGGAACGAAGAACGAAAGAAGAACGAAATGGTTGGTAGTCTAGCGGCTACGACGCCGGCTTTCGTGCTGTTTCGTATCGGAGGTCGCGGGTTCGATCCCAGGTGCCGACCATCTTCCTCATTCACGACACAAGCTTTATGTATGTAGCTTACTGTGAAAGAATCAAAGAGTGTATGTTCAATTTGAGTGAGCACAGATTCATTAAAAAATAAACTTCGGGAGGAAAGGCGAATATTGAACACCATATCGGAGAGACATGCGGCATAATTATTGTAATGAGTCACGAAACTTTACTGGGAATGACAACATTGGAAGGTATGGTCGAGGGTTCGATTGGTAGAGGACACTCGTGCCAGAACTATTTGTAACACTAATACTTGCATTTACGCGATGGAAATTTTTATGTTGCCTGCGACGTTGCATTGGTTACGTTACCGCTCATGTTCAGATGTGTACAGGCTATAAAGGGAACAGCGAAGAACCGAGAGGAGTTGAGAAGGAGATGTTCGCACTTGCTGATAACCAATCTTCGGGATAAAAGTCGCAGAATAAGGGAATAATATTGTTAAGAGAAACTATACAAGTGCAATTCCTAAATGTTTATTCAAAGCTCTGTGCATTCAAATCCATCTAGAATGGATTTTCAGAATCAGCTAGGAGCTGGAGGGTTACCAAAGCATAATATTCGACTCCAACAACATAAACACAGAAGCAGACACGGCATCTCCGTACTTTCTGAGCTGTGTGTAATCATTATATTCGCTAATGAATCCTTCTGAAGCATGCTTGCGTTGAAGAGTAATATTATTATTACTACTAAAAAATATTTTATTTATAGAACGTAGCGTAATATTGGAAATGGGGTATTTCAAAGCAGAGGATACATCAGTGTGATTTGTATACGGTTTCTGTATATTTTATTATTTTGAAAAAGTGTATCAATAGTGATGTGGGGTATTCATATGCAAAAAAAAAAAAAAAGTAAACATAGCTTGCAGTTTATTGTATATATTACTTATCCTTAAAAAAAACGAGGTGGAGGAACTTTTTGATGTTTGTGTCCTCCCACTTCTAGCATATGGTATGGAAATAACTGTAGGGCTAGTACGAGTTTTATCGAAAGCTTATTGCAAGCTAATAAGCGCTTATAAACGTGCAAATAGTGTTCTAAAATCAAACAATCGAATCGTTCGATCATTTTTGTATGGAAATTTTCGAAACTCTTTCGATGATCGTTTCGATATTCGATCATCGAAAACTTATACTAGGGCTACTGTACTAACCAAAAGAATAATACACAAACTAACAGTAACACTAAGAGCCATGGAGAGGAAGATGTTGGTTATTTCGTTAAGAGACAGGAGAACAAACATATGGATACGAGAGAAGACCAGTGTTGTTGATGTGGTGGAGAGGGTTGCCACACTGAAGTGGGGATGGGCGGGCCATCAGGCCAAATGCCCGGACGACAGATGGACCAAAAGAGTAGTGGAGTGGCAGCCTAGACAATGCAGAAGAAATGTCGGCGGACGACATCGCAAAGATTGAAGGCCGCACATGGATGAGAGAAGCTCAGGACAGGAATGATTGGAAGGAGAGGGGGGAGCAATAGATGGAGATAGGTTGACGAACAAGAAGAATATTTATCCTTTGAACATTTTAATGTCAATGTATTAACAAAAGGAAAATCTTTTTTCATACATTTCTTCTGTCAATGTGTATGGCTCAAGTGCTCTTTAATGGCTGGCTGGAATTTTGATGAAACTTTGTGTGGTGATAATTTCAACAAAATGCAGTAAAAAGTACGTATAGGTATTATAATCGGCCGATAATGTTTTCTTAATGATTTAACCATTTTTTATGGATAACAATGCATAATGCCTAAACTTTTGACTGCAGAATCTCCGGTTAACCAAAAGCATCCCTAGTCGATTCATATAGAGACATTTGCCATTAGGCGAATCGCCCAATACTTCGCTAAAACATGTTTAAAGCTTGTTGGAAGTTACAATAACTCCATGATTGATTTATGTTTAATACTTTTGGAAACTTTTTGATATTTCTCGAATAATTTGTTCTGGACCAGCAATGCGCCGGGTAACTGCTAGTTGAAAATGGAAATAAAAGCATAAATGAGAACATAACATACTTTTAATGAAACGAAACTTCTACATATTATGTTTCCGATACTTCAAACGAAGGTTGGGAGAGATTCTTTTGGTTGTTGATGGGTTGAGAGAGATTTTATCCGAAAGAGGTTCATAATATTGACTACTAGCTGACCCTCCCGATGAACTTATTCAAACCATCCCAGAATATAAAATTGTAGTGTTAACTTCCAATGCGTTACATCTAAAGTATAAAAATAATAATAATATTCATTACTCCCCCATTAGGCCCCTTGCGAGTCATTCGGATTCATTAAAAATATTAATTGATTGAATGAATTTATATTGTTAACTTACTGAAACACGAAACGTAATTCAGCAAATAAGTGCGAACACAACATTTTTTTGATTTTGAAATGGGAGGAAGTTCGACAGGTTAGCTAGTACCTATAATATAGCGAAAATAATAATGCCTTTTGATTTTTTTTTTCAAAAGATGGAGGTGTAGTAGAAAAAATCACATATGAAGTATGTTAAGTTAATAGTTTTTTTAAGACAATGTTCGATCATTCTGAAATTATAATAGAGATATCGGGCGAGCTCTCAATAAAGTAGGTGCGCTCCGAGAATGTCCACAAAAATCTACATCCGCCATTAGAATCAGATAAAGACCAACATGACAACCACTCCCGGTCCGGTAATAAGTCGTCCTTTATCCTCGTCTTTACGGTTGATTTAATATGTTTAGGCGGTACCTCTGCTCCGTCTCTTGTTGTTAACCCTTAGGGGGCTCAAGACGTCCGCGTCTACCATTCCGATTAAACCAAGACAATCTAGGGTCAGTCATGGGTTAACTACTCCCCTGGCCCCGCACCCAACACTGTCCGGGACGAAATCGATGGCACCACTTAAGGAGAATTACAAATGTGAGTCACATACAGAATTAAACACGTCGAATCCGAAGGGGGGGCCGTTAAGTAACTCGGTTCTAAGGATTTGTACGAAAAAAAACGCTTTATTTTATTTCAGATATTTAACTACAGATAAAATCTCGGTTATAAAACCTACAATAATTATTATAAACTTAATTAATTCTAAAGAAGCGTGAATTTTGACTTAATATTATTCCATAAAGAAAAAAGTATTCGGTGAGCTGAATGCTGCATCATTTATAAGATTGGACTAAGATTCAAGCGAATACTAATAGTAAGATAGTCTTCGATATTCGATAGAAGTCGTACTCAATCTATAATATAAAAGAAAGTCGAGTTAGTGCGAACACTTATAACTCGAGATCGGCTGAACAGATTTTTATGATCCATGCTTTATAGGATTCTTCTCCGCTCCGGATAACAGAATAATTATAAAAAAATAAAAAATACAAAATAATATATTGATGTCAGTACTTATGGAACGGATTTACTGACAACAACGCCATCTGTGAAAAATTCCATAACAACACAATTTTGGTATGTAGGCAGGTTTTTGAAAGAATTTCTTTTGAGCTTTAAGAAATATATTTTTTTTAACATTCAAACATGTTTCGAACGTATTTTTGTATAAATTACAAATTTTAAATCAATATTCTAGTATTACAGCTGTCGGGAATGCTAGTATAATAAAAAGGAAAACTTTGATAACGATACTACTTAACAAAAAATATTATTACTTCAAAGCGCTAAAGAATGTTCGTATATACGTGGAACCTTAGAATTTTACTGATCACTACTATAATAGAGAGAAGTAGTGTTGATAAAAAATAGTGCCCAAGTATTTCGAACGGAAGTCTAAAACAACTTAATCAAAGCTTCAAGTCAGGAAGATACCTTCACGCCAGCCGACAGCTGGAGACGCAGGTTTTGTATCCGGTCTATTTCCGTAATTCTGGCTAAAATTCACAGGATGAGTCGAGGATTCAAAATTTAACCATCTAATACTAGAAAATGAGTTGTATTAACTTGGAAAAAAACTAAAAGAACTATTTCGGATTAAGTAGGTACGTATTACAGTAGGCAATAGAAAGTGTCAAAACTCAAAAATGTTTTGTATAAAACCTGTTGTATCGTCTTTATTATTTAAATTAAATTATCCCCTCCGACTGAGCAGAGAGGAGGAATCGATTAATAATTATTATTCGACTATATTAATTCTGTCAGACCGCGAGGACGGGCGGTTCCTGGAAAATCCATAGTTTACAAATTTTTAATATTGTTATAGAGCACAAAATAATATATAATTGTATTAATATTACTTTCAACTTTGATATTATCTTATCCGGGTACAATGGTACCTACTAGGTTCTCAAATTAATTTATTGAAGGGCTCAAAAATACCACCGTAGTGGAAGTTATAAATAAATAAATAAAACTTTATTGTTCCAATGTAACGACTAATCCCGAAGGCTCTCTGCCAGCCAAGCCAGAAGTTATTAGTCTAAGTCATAGATTTTTTTATAATAATTATCATGAATGCTGTTTTTCTCGTCCTGAGCAGCAACTAAGACTGGCAAGGATGTCCTTCCAACTTGGTCCACTGTTGAAGTTTTATAATATTGCAAGTTTTCAGAAGTGATTCAGATGTCGATATGTGGATAGGAACCTACCTTAGATCAAATAAATCTCACCTTGCAGCTTGGCACCAAAATATGCCTGACAGAGGGAGACAATGCTATTTTCTCTCTCTTTATATTTATGTTCGTTGTATTTTCATTCTTAGGAGTATTATAAAGCTTACTTAAATTATATTATTCAGAAGGTATTATTTGTTTGAGTTTTTAGCTATAACTACTTGATTTTGAGCTAATTCTATAAACTTTAATAATAAGATTATATTTTTTTCTTAGATTGAAGCCATCCTGGTCTGTTTTTTTTTTCAAAGTTTTGTCTGTTGTCATGTTGATCCCAAAGTGTCCTTCCATCGTTCAGATGTATTTCGCAAGATCTAGTTCATAATATGTCTGATTTTAAATTGCGATATGAAAGATTTTGAGCTTGACTCCATCATTCCCTTTTTCACTTGATAATATATTTTAGCCTTCACAAATGATCTCTAATGCTCTCATATTTCTTAAACGAACACTAAAAGCTTTGTCGACTACAGATCCCGAATACAAAACAAGAGGTTTCAATTAAATATATTTAACAATAGGTTAAAAACGGTTATAGAAGCTCTTGAAAACCTTTTTTAGTCTATTATTTTTAGTCTAAGAGACTGGTGGATTATCTATTAAAAGACAATTAGGAAATCAAATAAAATTAACCTTAATATAGTCTTGCGATGAACTTTCGAAAAGCGTTCACCTCATTAGGTAGGTACTACCTCTCTACTTTACTTGTCCGATTTTCTCCCAAACTTCCAACAACGCTCCATAAACAGAACAACAAAAACAAAATTTTCCCAAAAAGCAATTTGCTATTCATCAATTTTACGGCCCAGAGCTCTGTGATGTTGCCCTGGGAAAGGGGGGGGGGGGGGAGGAAGATGATTGGATTAGACGCATCCCACAATCGTTGCAAAAATCGGGAATGTTTTAAATTGCAAATCGTCGTTGTACACAAAAATAAGACTCATGTGAAAATTTTAGCTTAAAAATAAGGTTCGCAAAATAAGAATGAAATTCTTAACAATTTGTTTAAACACGCTCAATTTCATTATGTTCACTTTATTCTAATTATTTTGCGTAGGTTCTCAAAATCGTTCACATCAATCTAATTTTTTATGTACAACGAAAAAATATCTCTTTGATATACACTCAGGGGAGTTCCAAAAGTTCCAGCCTGTCTTAAAACATGTCTCCTTTCATTTTGCATTTGCATTATAAATTTTAATATAATTACGAAAATCTAGCGGAGGTATGTTTTTGAAAATTTCATTAACTCTTTCTTAAAAAAAAAATATTCAAGTGTATTTTCAATCTGAAAAAGAAATAACATGCTGAAATTCTTAGCGTTAAGGTACTGGTTAAAATTGGAACTTGTCTTTTGGAACTTATCAAAATAAATTTGGCAAATAATTTGTCATTAAGGTTGATTGCATAATAATTATTATGATACGAACACTTTCAAGTGCTTAATTATTATTGTACAGACAAGAACCCACTCTCCCAAATCTAAAGAATTTAGTAGGCTGTTTATTTAAATAAAAATATCAAATTAAGTCGAATCTTACGAGACATTCAAACGTACAGCAAAAGAATTAGGTATATTTTGTTAAAGAAGTTGGATAATCAAATTAATAAATAAATCATTTCTACATGCATGACCCCTTTAAGGGGCTACAAGAGGTTGTAACTACGCTCAATCTCGAGTAAAACTTAAGTTACCTATTTTTTGTTTTTCATACTTAACCAATTTTACAAGCAGCGTGGATCATCATAATAATAAAAAAAAATGCTGTTATAATTTATTACGATTTGCACTCCTACTGACGATATTCATATATTTTAGTTCATGTTAATGTTCAAGGAACGACATTGAAAAACTACATGCCTGTTATCAAAACTCACAAAATTAGCTACACATTACAATGTAAAAAATAATGTCCCTATTCTACTGTAAACTTTTCATTTTACTTATGTCTAAACAAAAACGACATGGTTAAATCTCTTATACATATTTTGAAGTAGTTTCTATAGTTAGCACGGCCGGCACGGTGTCTTAATTAAGTAGTTTGGTGTTCTGGGATTGGAAAATTGGTCACAAATTTTGAACGTATCTCTTACAAGATCGTGGAATACCAATCAACATTAAATTTAATTTTGGTTGTTTAAAAATATATCATGGATTCGTTTGTTTCAAAAATAAAATAAAAATATATCCAACCCATTAGATTAATGATGAAATAAAACAAAATAAACCTTTTTAATTGAAATGAAATAAAACAGTTGTATTTCGCTTGGAGTTATTATGGTGAAGCGAGACGGCTGTACAATCGTGAGCGAGATGGAGATAACCATTAAAATTTCACGGGCGTTGGAAATCTGATGAATTATGAAGCGAATCGTGGAATGCACGAAAGAATTCCCCGGGAAATGTGGTCCTCTCTCTAGCAGCATCCCCCTACCCCTGATCCGACATCCTTCCTCTCTCGCACTATTTGATCCTCTCTAAAGAACATTATAGTATTATTATTTTCCTGCACCCCATCATCAATAAATCGAAGCCTCACTAATGAAGGTGCATACAGCCTTTATCCGAGGCAAACACACTTACTTGTTAGGAGTTTTGTTCCGAACGTAAAGTTCTTGGTTAAATTTGTCTTGTTCCCTAATATTCATCATTTACATTGGCTGAATCCAGGATTCTACTCCATTCTTCTTGGTTAGTGTTGTTATTCCAGCTTTGTTTTCTATGACTGCATCCGCATCTACACAACTTTCCTTTCGCGCATTCTCGGTCTTCACCTGTAGAGCAGAGAGTGCATCTCTGTTGGTCCTTATTATGTGACCAGCCCATCTCCTGAAGAGCCCTATCTTGATAGAGCTGCTATCATTGGGCTTTTCATAGCTGTCAATTACTACTTTTGTTGAATCGGTGACGGCTACCACAGTTGTCTTTATATTAATCCAAAGAACATCAGGAGAATTATTGTCAAAATTTGCCGTTAATCCGTCAGTTTGCTTCGTCATCACCAGATTTCGGAGGCATATTATGTCATGGCTAGCTTTGTCAATGCCTTGTTTAGTACGACTTTTTGTGTTTCTTCTGACCAATTGAGCTGCTTTTGCAAGTCTAAGATGCGTCGATTAATAGGTACGTACTGCATAAGACACTTAATAGTTCAGTCATTAAACTTTTTGATTTTTTTTTTCGATTCAAATTTGTTCAAAATGACTGCGTTACTTACAGAAAAATAAACTGTTGGTCTCATATTTTCGCACATGACACGCACCAAGAAACATAATATTTTTACACTATTATAAAATAATGACTTCCATATTTCAATCATTATTCCTATATTGAAATTATTAACGGTGCGATTTGTTTTCTGCTTGATCTGGGTGTATTTTTATTCTCATACATCAGAAACACGCATACTTCAAAATCAATTAAAAATAAAAAATCTGGCAGAGATTCATAATCCACTTTTGATTAAGACAATACCTACTTAATATATTATACATCTATTACAATATAAAACCAAGCCATTTTAATTCATTATTTTACACAATATTAATTTATAAATATGAATGAACTCATTATTAAAATTCCTAATGTGTTTTTTTTTATTCTTTTTTCAGGTAAGTCAAAGAATCGACTATCATTTTTCAATAGAGAATTTGGAATTAGGAGAATCACACGTATTCGGTAAGAGTTTTTACTTAACTAGTAATTCAAAAAGAGAATGACGGTATTCAATGCTGGATTGTGTTTTTAAAAAATAAATTTCCTATACTATATTCTAATAACATTGGGGATATTTCCAAAGATACCTATTTAAAATATATAGAATTCCTTCAATAAGTCTTGGTCACACGCATTTAAGCTACGGCAACACTATGGACAATTGGACAATGCTGGACCATGTAGGTCAAATTAATATGGTGGGTCACTCCGTGTTTCAATCACAATACCGATCCAATTTCAATTTTAATAACTTAGATTTTGGTTACAATGCATAAAAGTAGTTCACGTAGGTTTATTTAAAATACGGTAGGTATTTTCTTACGAAAAAAACTCTTAATTAAGTATTTATAGTAATAAAATTTTTGACAGTCGACATCGAGATCGGAATTGAGTTACCACCCTGGTCAATCATGAGCATGATTGATTTCATAAAAATATAAGTAAAAAATATCATTCCACTGTCATTTTAATGTCATGTCAGTTTCTAAACAATGATATGAAATCATACTGAATAACAATCATATAAAACTATAGGAAGGAAGTTATGGACACACAGTATACAATAATAACAAAACAAAAAATCCAAATCAAAACAATCTGAATTTATGGAAATAATGGTATAGTGGAGAAAATAGTCATATTAATTAATTTTGCGCAGTACTAAAAGGATGTAAGGGATCCCCTTTGTACAATGTCAGAGTGTGAAGAAGTCATTCAGTTTTTCCACGCATCTAGCAGTCACTTTCAATCCACAGTGCCTACTATTCTTCATCACCTGTTTTGCCGTTTCCTTATAATCTTTTTTATAAACTAATGCATATTTCACTAAGAAATTTATTACGAAAATCCAATGATGCTTTCAATTTTGGCCAAGTCAAATCTTCCATTTGTGGCAATGCTTGTCTACGTATATAAAAACGGCTGGTATATATAAACATAACGTGTATAGAACACGTGCACATTTTTGTAAAAAGTCTTTCATGATTTATATATATGTATAAAAAGGTTTATAATATGAACATTCCGGGGAATGATAAGAAAGCAAGCAGACAATCTGAAGCAGTAAAGTTCAATGCACACGCGGTAACAGTGTGTACTCGGTGAGTCACCCTGATGCACGAATATGCAGATACCCAGCCTGCCTTAAACTTCCTTCCTGAAGTCAGCCCAAAAAGTTATGGGCCGCTATAACAAATATACGGGGATTGGGGCGCATCGCTACCTCGATACGACATTCTCACATATTCAAATTTAGAAAATTATTCTTTGTCATGCATGCATCATCAGTTTATAAAACTGCGGCTACCAATTTGAATCGACTCGTTCCTTTTCTATGGACTTCTGTTATCTCTGACATCGGTAATATCAACGAGAAATTACCCATCACTTTTGAAATGAAATATTTACAAGAACGACCATAAATTGCATAAACAATCTTTCTCTGCTTCTACAGCCCGCAGTGTCTTTAGGTGAATGACACTTCTTTCAAACCAACGAGGTTTTACCTTAAAACGTAGTACCTACCCAAAAAAATAAAGACCATCTAGCTTCACGAGACCATTGTGTGGATGTTTAGTTGACAATACGGATACGTTGATTGGTTGTGTGTAAAATTTCAAATTGTCAAACACTACGTTCTTTTTTTAAATTTTATTTTTACCTGATGCGTGTTCATAATATTATCAATTCAATATTATAATCAACCAGTGTAAGATTTCATCAAAATTGATTGTAAAATCTGATTATTCGTTTTTCGTAAAATGATTTGGTTACTGGTCACTCACTCAACAATATCGCAGAGAGCTGCAAGTGAATAATCTGTAGAAAACAGAAGATTCTCCCTTATAAATCTGAACCGAATATTATCATTCGATAGACTAAGCTCAAACAGAGAAAATTAATTTAATGAAAAAAATTATATATTCAGATGATATTATATCGAACCCTGGTAGCTAGACGATTATTGGAGGTATAAATAATTGTTGTAAAGCCTGGATCCCTCCCGTTGGAAGAATCGCAAAGTTTTCAGTTCCTTCGCTCGCACCCGGGTATTCTCGACTGAAGATTTGGGGCGACAGGGCACCCTCGCATCGGCTCCTCGACACCGGAATGTGTGTTTTAAAGTGTTCTAAATAACGGAAAAGTATTCACATATTGTTACTTACATACAGGCCTACGTTATTTTTAGCCTTTTGAAGTTGTACCTACGTTCTTACAGAGTGATTTTTGATTCTGGCTAAAGAAACACACAACTTTTTCAGCAATATTTAAGCAATGAAAGCCTTTAAAATATTATAATCTAGAAATGGCATACTCGAAAATTTGACATAGTGACAATAAAATGAAAATGACAATTAACACTTAATAGGACAGGTATATAATAAAAATTAGACGTTTTTATACATATTATAAGCACTTTTTCTTGCTTTTTATCTGTCCAAATGATAATAATGGTTATCTTCACGTTTCATTCTTGTTTATAAAAAAAGAGTAGGTATCCATCCAGGTATACATTTTTTTATAAAAATGCTCACGCAAAGTGAACACAAATACACTCTTTCATAGTAAGATACTTATGCTTGTGTCGTGAAAGAGGAAGATGGTCGGCACCTGGTATCTAAGCCGCGACCGAAAGCCGGCTTCGTAACCCCTATTCTACCAACCACTACTCCTTGAAATTTGATTTAGGAAGCACTTGAAATCGATTTTCTTCGGAAACTCCACGTCCTCGTCTCATATGATCTGTTTTGAAAAGTAAATTTTTTTATATAAAATAATTTCCCCGCACTCTGTATAAAGTATTTTAAATACTTAGTGAAACATCCAAAACAGCACTCAAGCAAAATTTTCTTCACTTTAGGGGGTAAAAAGGTGGTTGTTTGTTATTATGTATTTAGACATATTCACCAACGTGTATAATGTGTTATAGAGATATTTCACATCCTATAATATGCATAAATTCTATTTTAAAATACATAATATCAGAAATATCGCCATTATGATTTGGAACTAAACTGCGCCATTTTGAAGGTAATAATATTATGCTTATAATTATTTTAATCTCAAAAAACTAAAATTGAAGTTTATGCATCGTTATAGCGTTGCCCTGAAAAAAAAAACGTTTCCATGTGGATTAAAATCTTGCCCAGAATATAAGAAAATTGAGCATGTTGAGGTTCTTTTCACAGATTTGAATTTGAATCTAGACCATTTAATGGCAAATGTCATGAAAGTGACCACCGTATCAAAATAGTGAAAAAGTACATCAGTACCTTTTCAATATTATTTAGAATTGTATGATTTTTGATGTAACATAATTTGACAAGATTTTCAGGTAATATCCGATTTGATCATCAAAAATCGGTTATGAAAATGACTGGAAGTTTTTTTTTGCACGGTTTGCCAGTCCTTAAGAAGAACCTTATCCATTAACGTTAGTTATTCCATTTTTAAGGGTGTTAACAAGCTATCATAATTTTCCATTTAATTTGAATCCTTAATAAGCTCTACTGTAATACATACGACTATTTTTTGTTCATTCCAAGTATGCTACAATATATATTTTGGATTTATGGTCATCTTAATCGAAACAATAGCTAAGAATAAACGAGATTTTATTCATTGCAACCCCGAAATTACCAGAAGGTAATACTGCATTAAAATCCGTATTAAATTTCATGTGGGCTTTCCCTACAAAATAATAATATATGTAGCAACACACGCATAGGAATATTATAACTAAGTAGGTACACACTCATACTCATTCATTAATCATTCAAAACAGTTTTATTAAACTATTATCTCCGTAATAAAATTATAATCGCTACGCTAATATATGGCTTAGGGTGCGCGAAACAAACATACAAATTCAAAGGGTAGGGTTTTCCCATTAGACTTAAAATCCCAAGAATCGGGCTGTTTAATTATTATGTCTTTCGTTTATA
Organism: Mystacides longicornis; assembly: GCA_963576905.1. NCBI lineage: Eukaryota > Metazoa > Arthropoda > Insecta > Trichoptera > Leptoceridae > Mystacides > Mystacides longicornis. The sequence goes on along the minus strand of OY756433.1, from coordinate 1,475,867 downwards.
CACGCATCTTTTTCGCACTTAAGTCTTTAATATATTTTTGTCTCTTTCTATCTAAATCAATGCACACTCTGCAGCAGTCACATTTTTAGGACAGTTGATTTTATAGTAATGCTCTTACCTAAAACATTTTTGAGTTCATTTTTAACTCCTACTTTAAACTATATTTCTTCTGTTCTTATGATTTTTTTTATAACGCATGTAATGGATTGATTACGCATGATGCGTTTCTTAAGGTAGTGAACACAAGTTTTGAGAAAACTCAACTAACTAACCGTGAAAGTATTGTTTATAAATAATTGCGGTTATACCTACCTACAACTTGAAACTCTATAAAAGTTTTAATTTATTACTAAAATAACTTCAATTTATACTTAGGTATAACCCAGAGTGAGTTGTATTTTTAAATTTGTTAGGCTTTTATTAGCGTAGCATTACATAGTACGGTTAATTCGTATTTTTTTTATTTATTTTTTTAGTGCAATATAAAGCATTTTATGTAGAATATTAATTGGTACGTTGTTTTATAAAGCAGGATTGCGTGACAAATGACAATGATTCAGACAATTAGTGAAACTACCATAATACTCTAACAATGTTTTGTACACGTACATACATATGAATAAAAAAATAAACATACACATTCTCTCCTTTTGAAACCATCCCCAAAATTAAACGACTATAAACAGAGGGTTAGATTTTCGATGATATAAATAAACCAGCCTTTCGGAATAACAGTAGAAGACGGTCGTAAGCCCGCAGTGGTTTGTTCCATTTGAAAATCGAACATCAGTTATAAATTGTTAGAGTCATTAGTTGTTACATATTCGATAAAAATATGAAATATGTATTGCAATTTGTATTTGTTATTAATTAGTTAGTAATGTTTGAGACATATAGTTATCTAATTTGTTTTTATTGTTGTTTAATTGATATAATTTTTTTTTTTATATTCCAAAAGAAATGTACATAATACAATATAATAAAAATATATGTAATGGAATATATTGCCTCACTAGACCTAAGCCTGTTCCGAGACAATACTAATAAAGATAGTAAAATAATGTTCAAAAATGTCGCTGAGAAAAAACAAAATATAAAGTTGTTTTTTTTTTTTTAAAAAAAGAATAAGGTATAAGGATTAAATAAGCAAAAAATAAAACAAAAAAGCAAAAGAGAGAAAACGCAAAATAATATAACGTTGTCAGTTTCGTCAAGTCAAGTCGTGCTATGCATGTAGGTATTTGGTTAGCCTGTGTCTGTGATTAGTATTATGGTTAAATGTCACTTGAGAATGTGAGTTAAGTCTCTCTCAGATTCCAACCTGCCCCTTTCTAAGCGCCACTTTGTAACTCAAGTTCCCAAAACTCAAACAACACTCCCCACATCCACACGCATTACACATAAATATATTTTAATTTTAATGTAGAAGGATTTATATTTAGAGTATGTTATATTGGAGCCAGGATATTCCCAATTTAAATTTGATAAAAAATTAAGGCACTTATTTTTTGCATTAACATGAAATTCTTGATTTAGATATACATAATATGTATGCGTGTGCGCGCCAGATAAGAACATTTACATGTGTTGTACATAGAATATTAGTAAGAGATAAGTGTTGCGAGTATATATTATATTTTATTAAATAACTAGCTGCAAAACCTGTCGGACGACAGGTAAAGTTCTTAAAAGTTCCCAATTTTATTTTAAAGCGTTGATAATTGCGGACAATTTGATATTTCTTTCCCTAGGAAGAGTTGTAGGAAACTCTTATCTTACATGTTTCTTCGATAAAATATTTCCCTTCAAAACTAAGATATTTTCCTTTGATATTATACATTGTAGTAATAGTTGTACTTGAATTGCAAGCTAAAAATCTTCTGACTAAAAATATACCTAAAAAAAGTACCTTAAGATTATTAATTTTTAAATTTCTAAATACCTGGATAATTTCTACTAAATATTTTATATCAGACTGGGCTATTAAAAGGCATTTTTTCCAAATAGTATTTTATGTGCATCACTCAAATTGAACTCTCTTTCACAGTATAAGCAATAATAAGCATGTATCGTGGTCGGCACCTGGGATCAAACCCACCACTTTCTAGTACGAAAGTTGGCGATCGATTTATTTCCCAGACAGCACGAAAAACTTTATGACAAAATTCATTATAATTCTTTCAAAGACACAAGACATCGTATTTTGAAAAGAAAAACAACCGAATCGACTGCTTTTAAAAATTCCATATTTTGTTCAATTAATATTTTTCTTAACCTCATCATAATACGAATTTTCTGGTTATTTTATATGAAATATTTCGTTTTCAAACCTTGTTATATCGATATAAAATTTTCAAGAATTGCCTATTATAATAATTTTTATACATAACATTATAAAGTGTAGAAAAATGTCGAACATTACTTAGGATTCAATACAACAATACACTAGGGAACACAATGTTTGTATTAACATTTCCCTACCCGTATGTTTCAGAATGGATTCTTTAGAAACACTTCATAACAGGATATCCTGATAAAAAAAAACAAGTATAACGACTTACAAGTGTGAGTTAATCGATACAATAAAAACTATTAGGAAAAATGTGTGACAATTATGTCTGTCCGTGTTAGTGAAAATATTTTTGACAATTTTTGAAAAAGCTCGCGTCTAGTTTTAAAGCTGGGGTACTTTATGGAAATAGTATGACTAAAACAGAAATGATGGTGAAATACCAATGCTATTTACTCGTGGCTCTATGGTTGATGAAAAGCTAGGAATCACACCAATGTACTTAGGTATAATACAAAAATGGCGAAATAGCTTGTGCTCTATCTATGTTGCTTTAGCTAAGGCTAGGAATAAAAATTTTGAGCAATTTATGATGAAAGAGTTTTAGTCTAATCTTATTTTCAAGCAAGGGTAATTCTTATTGAAAGGGCTTAAAAAGAAACAAATATATATATATGCATTGTGCTTGAAAGAAAATTTTGAGACTGTTCTTATAGAAATAATTTGACGGAAACTCTAGCAATTTTCTGTAGCAAACCATTATGAACGAAATTGAGGCTAACATTTTTGTCTCAAGATCGTTACAACATACTCAAACTGCATCTGTTTTCTGGAAACTTCATTATGACATGAGCATGGTTTGGCCCTTAACAATATCATAACTAAACTATTCTTTTTAGTTTAAAATTTCTACCTGCATGGTACAAAGTGATTCGACATACGTACAAAAAAATAATGTAAAAGTTCTTACTTACCAACATTCATAATATTTATTTGTTTGCGTTGTCAAAGAAAGTGGACGCGCGATCATACGATGGTAGTTAGGACACACGATTTTTCATCGTGCGATTGGTCTGTGGGGTAAACAAAAAATTAAAAAAAAAAATATGATTTCAAATTTCTTGAAACAAATCTAAACATATCGATTGAAAAAGAGTTACCAAAATCGAACAGATTCTGATGGAAAAGGCTGATGGAAAAATCTCCAACCGTTCGCCTAGTTAGTTTCGTATTATTATTTTCAGAAGGGTATTTTTTTATCAAAGACACGAGCCTTAAGATCTTTAGAATATACCTCCGTGTTTTATACCTACTATTTTTTTTATTTCAACCCTCTTTTTTCTGTCTATATTAGCCCCATTGTAAATATGGTGAAAACATGATTAATTATAGAAGGTGACTCGGCGGATTCTATGTTTCGTAATTTTTTAATGATTTTTTTTGTTTTGTTTTTTTTTCTACATTCAACCTTTGAGACACAACACAGATGTTTATCGATATCTTTCCACGCTTTCACTTAGCGTTAAAATCAACTTATAGTAATAAAGTTGCAGAATTGTCTTTTTTCTTCATTTTCTTCGACGTTCTTCTAGGTTACTCGTTCAAGGATAACGGTAGGTATCACTCATACCATTCAATTCAAATAGCTTAATAATCAGAAAAATAATAAGAAATATGGCAAAATTTTGGACGCGCATGTCTCGACACTCTATGACCTTAACATCAGGGATAGAAAATAAAGAAACTCTTTCACACTAAGCTTCTAAAAAGTGGTGACGTGAAATTCAGAATATATTATCGAAACCACGACCTCCAGTTCGAAACTTTTTTGTATAAAATCAGCAGTCATAACGTGATTTTAATTGCCTAAAAAGAACTCAAAAAATAGTATATCAAATGCCAAAAGATTGTTTACTTTAATCTGATGCATAGTTTCTGAGGTTCTATCATTCAAACGAAGAAGGTTTTCTGATGCATAATATAATATAAGTATAAATTATCTGTAGTAGGAACCTAAATTTTCCGTCTAACGATTGCCAAAGCGGTAAAAAAAGCTGCTAACCTAGGGTAGCCCAGAACTCATAGTATATTATAACAGCCTTTTCGTATAAAACATATCTTTGCATAAAAATTCATAATTTTACGATTAAAATGAATTCATCCTTGGAATTATTATAGAAACTTTAAAATGATATCGACTATTGGAGTTTTTTAATATCTGCTTTAAAACTACATAATCAATATTAATCGGTACTTTAAAGGGGACCCACTGAAGTTACGGACCTCAAATATTACGTGCTTGTGTAGGAGCATAAGACCAACTCGTATACCATACATTTTTTTTTTCTTTTTCTAGAACAAGTGAAATTTTCTTTGGATATTCAGCGAAATCTATTTTTTTTTTGAAATCCGATCACAAGACTCATGTATATTCCATATACTACGAGTAAAATTTATAGCTTTTAAAAAATGCATTTCTTTAAGTTGCAGTTAACAGGTTAAGTACAAGTCATCGTAAAAGCGTTTTGGGTGGTCGCGTGGGTATTCCCCTTTTTCAAACCTATCAACTCATAATAATTCTTCGGGTGATTAAAATAGGTAGGTACTCGCTGTAAAGATATAAACTCACTACAACTCACTGTAAAAGTATAATCTTTCTCACTATCTATATAGGTACCTACTGTAATGTTATAAAGTCATTCACTACTTACTGTAATGTTATAAACTCACCAACTACTTACTGTTAAATGTGAAATGTTATAAACTCACTCTCTAAGCATGACGTCTCAGTTCGTTATAATACCTAATATAAAAATGTTATGTCTGTTTGACTAAATCTACGTTTTCATTTAAAGAATATTGTACCGTTAGGAGTATGCAACATGCAAGTCAAGAAAAAATACAAACTCACTCCTTGAAGAAAATCACAAAATCAATACTTATAAAAAGATGCTTATAATTTTTCGCTATGCTGTTTGTTTTTTTTTTTATTTATTTATTTTTTTTCTTCGAATTTGGTAAGATGTAGCAAGAGAAAATTGAAGGAAGGAAAAGGGGTTTTTAGGAGAAGAAAAATTAAAGTTCAAATAAAAAAATTATAACTTTTCCACAAATTTTTATTACCCTGACTAGTTTCGTAGGCACACATCCTACATGGTCTCACAGGAGTTTAAGAAACCTGAGTTTCTTAAACTCCACCAAGAAATTCACTCCACCAGTTAGTAAATTTTATGAAGAAAAATTAATTAAAGATACACTTATAACATTGCTTTATACAGAAATTAAAAATAATATGGGATCGCTAACTTTTTTCAACCAATTCTATAAATTGATTTCTGTTATTGATAGAAATTTTACAAAGAATCTGCCTACATTACTGTAAAATAATTATATTTTTTCAAGCATTTTGCTGTAAAACGATGGTGAACAGTTCTTCAACTTTAAATTTCACAGCCAATAAAAAAAAACAAATTCATAATTTCAATAAAAGAAAAATAATTAAATATCTCACCTGAACTCCTAAAGCTAAAGGGTACACAATTATGATTTCTAGTACACCCCCAAATCATTTTCGGAATAAACGGAATGGGGTTGATTCACGTGTTTCTATTTTTTTTAAACTCTTTCTTTGTTTTATTTCGGCAACTTGTTTCTACTACTTCTTTTTTTTTTTTGAACAAACATTATTAAAATTTGCATGCTAAACACAGTTTATACTTTTAAACGTTTTGTTGCGATCCTGTTTCCTGTGATTACCATGCTCTGTATTCTTTCCATTTTCATTAACATGACAACGTATATTTAAGCAATTTCTATTTTAATTTTAGATTTATTTACCGGAATTTATTCTGCTTGAACGGGGAAAATTCATGGTTTATTTTTTATATGTATATTTCAGTGTTGTTGCTTCTATCATAATTACTGGATAGTTGTTAAATTCACTAGGGACAAAAATAATGAAAATCATTGATTATCAGTTGAATTGGCAGCTAATCAACTTGTTTCTATGGACTGTAATACTGTGGAACATAGTAATATGATATAGGTGTACCAAAAGAGGTGATTGTAGCACTACTTCTCTTAAAAAAAGGAATTAGCGTTGGGCCTGTTGGTCCAGTGGAAATCGTCTCTGCAAAGGACGACTAGAGACCCAGGTTCAAATCCTGCCGGACGCATGATATTTTTCGACATGTTAAATATTATCAGAAAGAAAAATTACAACTAATGACTCTAACAATTCATTACTAATGTTCGATTTTTAAATGGAACAAACCACTACGGGCTTACGACCGTCTTCAACTGTTACTTCGAAGGCTGGCTTAGTGTGATCACTTTACGTTAACAACCTTCGCCATTAGGTGGTAATGTTTGTCTCCGAAACTCCTAATCATGAGAATTCTCAACGTGTCGAAAAATCCCATGTATGCAACAAGTAGATATTTAATAATAAATGAAATATAGAGATAAAAGTTGGAAATTATTGAGACCAAGAGAGCAACCAAATTTAAAGACTGCGACTGCTGTCATGTATTTGGCGCCAGGATAATATGACTACATCCATTTTTGTTACTGTCTCAGAGACAGTAACAAATATTATCAGGACTGGGAATTTCAAAGACTTGAACATTACCACCTAATTACGAACTTGAGATCAGTTGAGATAAATGGAAGCTTATTATTGACAATTGAATCATATTATCTGTACTTACCTAAAGCTTTCATAAATGCTCTTTTGAAAGTTTTACCTACATAATTCAAAATCTCCTGTACTTCAAGTTAGCAATTTTAAACCAACCGACGTCTTTTAATTGAATCAATAAACATTTTGTCACCCTTCTCCATACTAAATTCTTATTCTATTCTTTGCGGGTTTTTTTTTATAGGTTCCTTTCTCATGTTCGGGGGCAGTGTTGTACCCCCTAACTCTAGCGCCAGGGTGGGTCGCGTTTCTAGTAACTGCCTGTAAAAAATTTACCGTGCTATAAACCAAGCAATAAATACCATGTATCAGATTGCCATAGAGAGTCTACATACAAAGACTATGACATGTATGGATGTTATCTAAAGTATTGTGAAATTAAGTATTGTTAAACAGTCTTGACAGACAATGAGTCAGGATTGAGGGCTCACAACCTCCTTAGGCCCTGTCCTAATTGAAAAATAATCGCGCGTCCGAGCGTCGAGCGATCATAAAAAATAATGTTCTCAATTTGAACGATTCGTCCGCGTTTGAGCATAATATTATTATGAAACTCGACGCGCGAACGCTTTCCAATAAGGTCACACACTTAGACTCAGTGTCAACGACCCTTTTATGCTGCAAGAATGATCACTATTTCCCTCGCAACCTACATGGAATGTCCAGATTGTTTGCCAATATTTTGGTATGATTACCCATATGATTAGGAAAAATCTAGTGTTTGGCCCAAATAGACAGAAAAAAAATCAAAATATTTTGAACATGAAATATTCCGGATACAACGTAAACTATTATGAAATATTCCGGATACAACGTAAACTATTATGAAATATTCCGGATTCAACGTAAACTATTATGAAATATTCCGGATACAACATTAACTATTATGAAATATTCCAAATACTCTCTCGAAAGAGTTGATTGCCAGATTAAAAAAAAGAACTATTATGTAAAAAATTGTGGATTTACCTAACCTAAATTTTTACTGTAAATAAATTTGTATTTATGTACTATTATGGATAGGTACTTATGACCTAAATTATTTTGTAATGCATTATTTCTATGATTTTCTTCATTGGGCATGTCATGCCTTCAAGATAGTTTTTGAAGTATTCTTAAGAACAATATCTATCAAAGAAATTCCAAAGTTCACAGTTGTAGTACCTACACCATCTTAACAAAGGCAATAAAGATGAGACAGTAACAAAAATGGATATAGTCATATCCTGGCGCCGAATACATGACAGCAGTCGCAGTTTTTAAATTTGGTTGCTCTCTTATTGTCAATAATTTCCAACTTTTATCTCTATATTTCATTTATTATTAAATTTCTACTTGTTGCATACATGAGATTTTTCGACATGTTGAACATGTTGAGAATTCCCATGATTAGGAGTTTCGGGGACAAACATTACCACCTAATGGCGAACGTTGTTAACGTAAAGTGATCACACTAAGCCAGCCTTCGAAATAACAGTAGAAGACGGTCGTAAGCCCGTAGTGGTTTGTTCTATTCAAAATTCGAACATTAATAATGAATTGTTAGTCATTAGTTGTTATTTTTTCTGTAGTAAACCATGATTATCCATGTTGTTCTTTGTGAAGAGTAGTCTGAGTTTAACGTCTTACAATGTAAGAGTCTTTTACTGGCGAGACTTTCATTGGCTTAATAGGTGGGAAAGTAGCTCGAAAAAGTCAGCTGTATACTTCAGTAGGTAGGGTAAGTGCGAGCACATAGCCACGTGGATTCGTGTCTAGTCGGTGTGCTCCTGAAGTGGAGTGGTTTAAACGGAGCAAACTGGCGCGAGTCCAAGGGATTTCTCATTAAATTTCTTATCTCTATATTTCTACCTAACGTCCAAATCCGGTCTAGCGCTATTTATTTTGCACCGTTCGAGCACTCAATCATGTATTTACCAAACTAGCTGCGATATGTGTGTGCAATATTGATAAAACTAAAAATTAATTTTATATTTTTACGTAAGTTTGAAAGAAATTCAGTTGTAAGAAGGTACTTGCATTGTATTTCATCTAAGTTACTTAGGATTATTTGTAAAACCTTTATACCCACCGAAAAATTGAAATAAGAAGAAAAAAGTTTGTAAGAAATCACACTTTAAAAATAATATTTTTTTTTGGTAAAACAAAATTGATCGAGATCTAATTGCATCATACAAGGGTGCAACCATGTTTCCGTTAAAATAATTACAATGAAATCACTACTTATATACAAAAATATAAAAAAACTTGGATTCCTTTTGAAGAATATTTCAGTGTGTGAATAACCATACTATCAAAGGCAAGAAGACACATATAATAAAATTTTGGTTGCCTTTTAGATAATCCTCTTTGTACAAAAAAAATATTGTATGAAGCACAACTTGTTAGAAATTCAGGCACGTGCCGTATGAGTAGGATATTTTTGGGTCCATCTATTCCGAATTATATTATCTATGTTTGATTGTCGATGATTTTAAACTACCTGAAAGACATATTTTTAATGACAGTCGCTCTAATGACATGGAGGTCTTGAAAAAGGTTTTACGATCCCCCATAAAGTGTCCTATTATTTTCTTCACAATGAACTCTCCGCGTACGAGGCCGCTTGAGGAAACCGCAGCCCAATCACGACACGAGGCCTTTCGTCCTAAAAACACAAGAGCGGTTAACGACGCATGAACCCAAGTCCTTACAGGTAACAATATTATTTAGGTAGAGGATGTTCTGAAAGAAATTTGTAATTTTTTAACCTGTGAATGCTTTAAATGTGGTATTGACTTATGACGATAAATAGCGTAAATTTTAGGCTTCTTACTTCGTTTTTTTAATCATTAGGTAGGTACCTTCATCGTGATACACTAGTTTTAATGCGTTATTTTGTGTAGCTATTAGAAATAATTAATGTACATATGGTAATTTTGGGTGAATAACCTTCAGAAATTTGAAAATTATCCGTTATTGTTCAGATACTATAGTAAAATAATTTACATGCTTGCTTGTAAAATCATATATTTTACTTATAGGTATCTAAGACAGAATTTAAATTATCAGATTTTTTTAAATAATAATAATATTTAATTTTTATATTGGAGGAGTTAAAGTCAAAATCCAGCGTAGTTTTCAAATAATATCTACATTGTTTATAGGACGAAATTTACGAATTTTACTTAAAAGTATTCACAATTTATAAAACTTTAAGTTAAAAGTTCGTGCCGTATCGGCTGATTCGATTTAAACTAGGTAATATTAATTTTGTGAAAAATTCTTTAGGCGTAACGGCAGATATAAATGTGGCTTGAAATTTCTAACGGGTTGGAACACCATACGTTATTATTACCAAATAGTGGAGCTATATCTCAAACAAGATAATCGCCCGGGCGTTTCACAAAGCCTGTTCCAACGCCTGATTTTATGCAAATTAAAATCTTTCTAGATTTTCGGCGGTTTGGTGCCGAAACCAGGTACGCAAAAATTACCAATTTTCCTCATTTTTATTTTTTACTACAAACCTATTGCGTTACTTACATAAATTATTTTAGATTTTGAATGTTATATTATCACATTGCAACAATCTAGCTGCTGTGTCAATTTGCAAAGGAATAAGGGGACATATTATGAAAAATTGGCTTAGTAAATAAATAAAACTTTATTGTTCATAAGTAGGTACAGTGTGGAGACTATAAAAAAAAATTGTACAGTCGATAGGGCGGACTTATACCGAAGGATCTCTGCCAGCCAACACAGGCTTCTTGTTCTTTCAGAATAAAATGATATTAATTTATTTGCGGGTTATTATTCATTATAAAATTAATTTTTTGACATTCGACTAACACAAAAGGAAGACATCATTAATAATTGAACATTTAAAAAATAATATAATGATTTTTATAAGTTTTTTACTTCAGAATTTAACAGCTATAATATTCCCAAGGCAATATAAATAATTACAATGTTTGTGAGGAAATCGAAAAACACAATAATAAATCAAGAACATACACGGGAATCCGCCCAATATTTTTGCAGATAAGTTAACAGCATTGTATTTTTTTTTATTTCTAGATAGGTACGCCATATATTAATGTTATTTATTATTATTTTTCTGTTCTACACAACAATATACTGTTTTTTTTATAAAAACACTGCGATTAATCTTTTTACCTGTAATTCGCTATTTCCTTTTTTTTTTTTGTTTTATTGCAGGTATTTTTCGGAAAGCTTATTTTTCAGTCATTGTACATACCTATCTATAATTTTATGTAGATATATCAACAATGAAAAATCAGCTGAGAAAGATGATTTATTTTGTTTCTTCTTTCTAAAAAGAGATTCTAAGGAGAGCACTATTCTTCCTCCTATCAGGGTCCTGAATATGAGGAAGACCCTCTCATAGCGTGTTCCGCTCCTTCCGCAAGAAGAGCTGAGTGATTTTGGTTTGGAAGGAGATTTGTGCAAGATCGGGCACAATGGAGAGTTTTTGTTTTTGAATAAGTTTGTCTTTCGGTTAAATAAATGGAGATCTTCTAGCTTTTTATCGAGCCTTCTGTACTTTCTATAACTGAAGCTTTTTATTTTCAGGCTACTTCCATTTTAAATTAATAAAACCACCGCTTCCATACATTAGAATATGAACATTTGCATCTTTGCAGACATTCTGTTTCTATTAAAGATGGGTTAATTTATTTTTAAATCCATTTGTAAATCTACCTACGTTCAGTCCATTTTTTTTAATTAACACATTTAACTCAAACCGAACGAGAAGGGTTCAAATACAAAAATAAATAAACCAACATTTCAAACAAAACCTTTTTCGGTATTAATATTTAATGACTTTGAAAAACGGAATATTTCAAGTGATTCTACCTGCGTGGATGTGTCGTTAACGAGATTAAGGAACATACAAACTCACACCACTCAAAAACATAAACCTAAATTCTGAACAATTGTTTTGACTACATACACCTTTTGCATTTTCTTTCTTTTTTTTAATTTCACTAGCTTACCCGACGCGTTGATTCGACAAAAAACAAAGTCTTGAAAAATATAAAAGTATTCTTGCGAGTTCGAATCGCTCCGATGTCATCAGATTATTAAACACTATGTTTTCTCCCTTGTTTCCTGAAAAATATTAACCAGAATGCTCTCTTATTTCTTTCTTGCTCAATCCGTAATCACTTCGTCTTCATTTGACATATCAGGTCCCAGGCATACTATTGCTGGGTATTGGTTTGAGTAGATAGAAAATGCACAGGTTTTGGATGTATGATAATATGTTTATGTATAGGAAGAACATATACAGGATGAAGATGATACGGATGGTACGTGTTCTGTATCGGCTGTATGAAGATTTAATGGTGACTGCTAGTTGTGTGGCTTTTTATGCTGCCAGGTGTCGACATCATGGAGAAACGCTATTGGTAGATGATGTCGTCGAAACGTGGCCGCTACACTATTATGGCGTAGACTTATTTATCCGGCACTATCCGGATTAGTTCTTCCACTCCTTGGATTTCGATCCATTGCCTGATATTTCTTAGCCGGGATACCACCCGATACTCAAACACATTTAAATTGATTTTGCAATCAGAATCCAGATTGATGAAAAGATTTTTCATATTAAAGTGAACAAAATAAAAAATATCACAATTTACACAATGTTATCATAAAAAAGGAATAGGCTTCCACCGAGACTCAAATGTAGGTCTTCAGTATAAAAGTGGAGTGGAATATTTACGATGTTGAAAAAACTAACTATTGTAATTGAATGATAAAGCGACAATTTGAACTGCGGACAATAATAAATGTCATTATGCTATTAGAATTATTATTTGCAGTTTTATTTTTTCAAATGCCCAAAATAATATAAAAGCACCATCAGCTACGGTAAATTTATTGCACATTTTCTGGAACAAAAAAAAGACATGCATAAAATAAAAAAGACACACATAAAATAATTAACAACAAATTTTCAATTTTATATGTTAGATGATGTACATTTTTAAAAGGTATACATTTATAGTATGGATAATTGTCTACATTGTTTCCGGCTAATTAACCCTTTTCTAGTATGTAGTGGCGCAATATCAAAAAATATCCTCTCATTTAATGATCCATAAAGTGAAACTACCCGGAGTTGGAATGGAGTTGTTGTTTTGTTACATTTTGTAATAAATTTTTAAAAATAAAAATAACTTACAAATTTATAAAATCTTGAGCTAGTTAAATACATTTTATTGTACGCTTTGCTAACGACTTCGAGTTCTGCCTGCCAGTTTTTATCTCTGCCACTTTATCGAGAGTTTTGTTTTTTTTTGTAGGTATCCATTGAAATATTCTAATTGACTCATTTTATTTTTGTTTTATCGTATAATATATTTTATATGAAATTGGTTTTCATACGAATCTTACTATATTTAAAGTGAATACAAAATAACACTTGTTGTTAAAGAACTTTCTCAATAAGCAACGATTCTGGCTTTAAGAAAAATTTAGTTATCAGTTACGGGGTTTGAACTTACAACATTCGGAAAATTTACACGTATACACAATAAGAAATTTCTTAAAAATTTTGTTGAGTATTTCATTAAGTAAGATTATTCTCATTAACAACATGTAAGAATATTTTTAATTTTTTTTTTTTATTAGAGGTAAATTCTGTAAATTTTAAATAGGTAGGTAACTAATTTCTTCTAAGATTTTCAGGGAAATTTTGTTTAATTTTGAGCAGATAATCCAAAAATAAAATTAATCATATCCCAAAAATATACGCATTCAAAATAAAAAAAAAATATCCAAATAGATTTGTAGATTACCAAAACAGCCTTTTTCTTAATAAAACACGTCTGTTCTTTGGCACAGATTAAGAAGGAACGATTCTATTTTTTTTCTGCACTTTTTATATCTGTTATATTCTGCTTTCTTTCATTCGTTTATCCATTCTTTCTCCGAGACGGAACATTAAGAGTTTTTATATTATATTTACAATGTTAACGACCGCTTCATGGGAAAACTTAAAAATGTTAAGTGGACATTTTAAAAGTAAACACATAGAACGCATCCGAGGCGTTTGGTTCTTTCTTTCTTCCTTTTTTCTTTCTTTCAGTTGTTTTTTTTTTTTTTTAATTCCTTTTATGTGCTTAATTTTTTCTCCCATTTACATTCCCCAACCAATGATTTTAACGACCTTTCTACTCCAATACTATCTCAATGAGCGATCATTTTGGACATTAAATGACAATTAAATGCAAAGAACATAGCAGACACATAGTTTCTTCATCCATTTTTTTTTTAGATGTTTGTTTCGTTTTTCTTTTGTTGAAGAACCCGGTCGTTCAAAAACCGTCCTCTACATCGCAGATCCATCGTGTTACTTTACTCTATCACAAAGCGTTTTTCCGGAGATATTTCTGAAAAAGGAGGTTCTTGGTTTGGACGTTCGGACGGCTCTGGATTCTGAATATAGACAAATTGATTGTTGTTTTATTTTCGTCACTGAATAAGATTATTGGCAATATGATTATCATTAATAGAAAAACTGTTATGTAACTTATATTAACAAAGAATTTAGGGTTTGATTCTCTTTGCATAACTTACGAGCAGAACGTATCGATTTAAGACCGATCTTATAAACGAGAGACCAAATATCCGTAAGTTTATCGATGGTTTACTAACAAGTTGTCGTACTGAAATTTGAATAACGATTTTTTTTATGACGGAAAATCGAGCAAATGGATCATATTTCGGTATATTTGGTTTGACTTTTAACTAACGGATGTTTATAAGACCGGCCCTTAATATAACATATGTAAAAGAAACATTCAGTAAGGTATTATCAAAGGCTTTCTGATATTTCTGCTGGAAAATAATATTCGGGATTATTTCGAGGAAAAAAGTAGCCAGAAATAAACCATTTTATGTTACGAATTATCGAAAGGCAAAGAAGTCCATCACGTTTTATTAAAGATGGAGAATGTTCGGGGAAACTCCGGAGAACGTTGCCATAAATTCCTCATCAAGTTTTATTCAGTCCAAATCACCTTCCGCCTTCCCCATAAATCTCCATCAATAATAAAACCGTTTTCTTTCTAAGTCACTACTACTTTCTTTTCTTTACTACTTCCAGCCAGGATTCTTTCTCTCGAACGCCTCGCTTATTGAGAAGTCTGCGTATACTCCTTTCATACCCCAATTTAAGAAAGCTTCAAAATGTTTGCACGTGGTGTTTTTCGACACCTTTATCTTGGCACCTTTCTCAAAATACAAGTTGATGAATTTTATGTTATAGCTGTATATTCGTACACACCAATTTTAAAGAAAAATTACATCGCTAAAAATTCAAAATATTTACGATATTTCTAAGCCAAGCTTCATTTTTGATAATAGTTAGATAAGAAACGTGCATCTTTTATAGTCAACTGTTTTCGTCCAATCTGTAAGAGATTGCTAACCAAGGGTAGGAATTTCAAATGAAAATGGCGAAACATCCTGGAATTAAATGTTGCGACACCCTGATATTAAGGCTACATAAATTCCAACAGAATTTGACAATGAAGTAATTGCAGACATTAAGAATCACGTTTTACCTAAATAAAGGTTGACACGATTCAAGTAATGAACACGACAATTTATTATCGAAGAAAATACCTGAGCCACTCATAATAAAATTGGTGGTAGAAAAAGAAAAGAAATTCAAAACTCTAAAAGACGTATGATATTTAAAGAAAATTTCCCGTAAAATAAGTTTCAAAGAACACCGGTTGTACAATATATATTTTTAATTTACTAATAAAACCCGCGAGAGTACAAAAGATTAAGTCGTACTTAATTCGCAGTCCACGGTAAAATCTCACCAAAAATTACCGAACAATAATTCCGTCGTACGTGGCCGCATTAAATATTTTAAATGTCACTTTAGTTTCATAATGCTCCACCGTCTGCCAGCTTAAACACGTGGCGTGTCTATAGCGTAATAGTTCGTGCAACTACCACTAGCGCGCTAGTAGTGGCAAAGTAACACGAACACACGAACGTGACGACAATAACAATGTCCCTCTGAAGAGACGTGGAGCTCTCGTCATGATCAACAACATTGCCTTCCTACGGGTTATGTACCCTCCCGGATCTGATTACTGACTCACCTTAACTACTCGCTCTTCCTCTGGTTTTATTGGCTCTGATTAAATATAATAATATCACTAATCAATAACTTACATTCACCCAGTGTCTTCTCCTTATTTTTCTATTATTCTTTTTATACCTTTTCAACGTGAAAAACAGCGTTGGGACTTAAGAACTCGACTGATCTGCCGATTGGAAAATTGGTAGATAAATCGATAGGAAAATCAATAAATTCGGATTTTCATCATACCTAGTTATGTTCATAATATATCCTTTTTTCTATGATAAGCGTCACTAAGTCTTTTCGTTTCTATAGTATACGGGGATAACAAAAGCTCTCAAATGTGGTCGATCATGTGCACTTGCGATGACCTCCTCTCAATAAATTATCGGTGATAAATGGTCGTCCATGGGCTTTATCTGATCGTTGTTCGTTGTTTGATCCTCAATACAAGGCCTGTTCAAAAGTAAAAAAACTCTATCGCCAATCATAACTTTCTAAATTCTATGTTTTTTTCAATCGCTCATCTACTATATTTTATCACCAGTAGCAAAGATCAAAAACTATCGAAATCTATTCAGTCCATATGCTTCGATTATGCAATAAGTATAAAAAAGTAACTACCTATTATAATAATACTAATGCGTCCCTTTTAGGGCCATTTTAATCTACGCTTGACGATGTCTTTTTGAAAGGGGTGAAATTGAAGGTGGGCTAAAAATGGGACAAATGTGTGTAGTTATCAAGTGAAGCTGTGTACGGCAGACTTAATGGTCCCTGGGAGTTGGAGAATTACAGCCATAAATTAATTACAAGTCGTTTCGGAAAACACACCATTTTTCTTTATACTCCAGCACGGAGCTTACTGCATGTTCCACTCCGCCCGCTCAAGAGGTTTCCAAATAGAAAGGTTTTTTTTATATTTATTGCGAATAATGAAAGGGACAAACCTCAATCTTATTTATTCGTGATTTAGATTCACGTTTCGAGGATGTCCTAGCTAAAGGGAAGAGCAAAAAATCGCGACCAACCAATGATGTGAAAGTTTAACAGTAACACAATAACAATCCACGGTTACATGTAATTTTAAAGTCCTGTGCAAATGTCAAATGAAAATTGACCAATTTGTTTGCAAAATAATAATCTCAAAAATAAATGAAAGTCGGGTTAGTGCGAACACTTAAAACTCGAGATCGGCTGAACAGATTCTTCTGATGTTTGATTTATTGGATTCTTCTCCGCTCCGGATAACAGAATAACTATTAAAAAGTTGAAAAAAAAATGAATAATGGATAATATTTTTATTTTTTTATTTTATTAATAAATATACATTTAAATACAATAATCAATTAAATTACAACACAACATAAGATAAAGTATTCCTCCATAAGCAACTTAATGCTTGAGTGGAGGTAATATAAAATATAATATTAAAGATGGTATGGAACCGATTTCCTGCGACGCGACGCCATAACAAAATTATGGTGGTAGTTCCCTCTCATTCTTGCAAACGTAATTGCCGCTCTTACAGTAGCCCATCCCACTTACTCCAATTTTCATACAAAGTCAACATCGGGCACATAGAGGTATGAAGTGTGCGCGCGCATATTATATTCTCGCGTTGTTCCCGCCTGAGTTTTGAATACGAATGAAATATGGATGTTTTGGAAATATTTTAATTTTATTAGCTTAACTCAATCGAATTAATTATGTATTTTTTAATGGGGGTGCAGTGCACATATTAATTGGCCGCCTCGGGGTAGAACCACAGGACAACGTCTGCCGGGAAAGCTATTATCCAATAAATAACCTTTCGATAATACCTATTTTTATTTTCATGGTAAATTTAGGCCACTGCGGTTGTTTGGAAGGTTGACTTCAAACAACGTTCGCCAATAAATTCGCAAATAAATTAAAATCCAAAACTCATCCTCATGAGTGTTTTCAACATATTGATGGCTACTCTGAAATGAATAACAAACTATTGAGTGGGTCGTATGGGTATTCAATTTTTATTGAGGGATTTGACATTTAGCTATTCTGAAATTGTTTTATTCAATACATTTTATGCGTAACTAATGGGAACCGATTACTATAACTCAACTCAACCTTGCGTTGAAATGGAACGTGAATTTCAGAATAGCCGTCAATGTCAAATATGTTACCTGCAAGATATCTTGATTTTATTCAAGCAGTTAGCTCTTCTCCGCTCAAAACTATGCGTCTTTATAACGATGACAATAAAATGAATGATTTGCATAAAATCAGTGTTTTTTGCATAAAATCGGTTATTTTTGCAAAAAAAAAAATCAGAGATGTTTGCATAAAACCAGTGAATGAATTTTTGCACTTCTGACAGTATTGACGTCCCATTTTGTCTTGTCCAATAACCAGACTCCTGCAAAGTTGACCTCCCCTTCTTCCGTCAATACAAAGCGCTGTTCATACTGCTGCAACAACTGTTGCATCAGCAGTGGCACTAATTTGGTCTTTTGACATGCATCTAGTGAACACATAAAAGGACGGATAATGTTTAAAAACTTACCATTATCCATCTGCGTTAAAGTCTAATCGTTTCTTTGTGACATTAAAGATCAGAATCTTTCTAAAAACCTTAAAGCACAAGTACTTACCTATCCTATCCGTAACATTCTTTAATAATAATTCTTGTTTCGGTTTATCTTTATTATTCTATTTTTTAATATTTTGGAGCGAGACGATATGACATTGCTCAAATATTTTTTAAACACACAAATTCCTGCGTCTAATAACACTTAATTTTACGACAGACCCTAATAAATAGATTTTCCGAGAAGAAAAATAATACACGGAGAAGCAGAGGAAAAAAAAAAAAAAAGATTAATTCGTGAAGAAAATGCTGAAACGATGGTTTTAATCAAGAGGGTTACAATTATTAACAGAAAATTCCTCTAAAGAGAAGAAAAAAGAGGAAAAATAAATAAAAATTGGGCCGGGTCTCTTATTAAATAGAAAAAATATTCTGACTCTTATCTTTGATTACTGTAATTTCGCCTTCAGTGAGGATAAGATGGCGGCTGAAGCTGTTACGCCGGATCTGATACAAGGGCTCAGGAGCAATTCATATTGCGTGTGTCTTTAATGTTCGGACGTTGCCTGAAATGTAAGCAGGGCTGTCAGCAAAACTTGGGCTTTTTTATCCAGATTATTTTATTCAACACTCTTTGCTTAGATAAAAAAAGGGTTAATTTTTCTTGATACTTCCAAGAATATTTTTGCCGAATCACTCGAAAACGAGTGCAGAGCTAAAAAAAAAAAAAAAAAAAAAAAAGAATATTTTTTACAGCTCTTTGATAATATTACTTATGATAAAAAATAAAACACTTTATTACTTTGGACTTTCTTTTGTTTTGGGAACGTTGGGAGGCAAAAAAAGCCTTAACTACAAATGTCTGTAATCATTTTTGCGGTGCTTATATACTTACCTACTCCAATGGCCGTACAATTTATGCAAGGTTTTTGTCTTTTGAAGAATTTACCTTCACAAATCTTATGCCGTATGCCAAAAATGTCAATACACCCTTACTTTGGAGATCATTAACTAAGTTTCTCCAATAAAATTCCTCATCAAACATTTGTTGAAAAAGGTAATAAATTCTAGATTTCTAGAAAAAAAAATTCTAGATTTTTATTTTTTTAAACATGTCTTCCATTATTTCACAAAACTGCCCTAAATTGGGACTACGGACTAGGTAGTGACAATTATAAAACACCTAAGCAACTGACGGCAGTAAGACGAAACGCACAATCAGTAGGTTTCACTCAGCTATTGAAATCTTCATAGATTTTTGAAAATGTATGTGATTTATTAAAAAAATGACTCAAATCCCATGTTATTTATTTATTTATATATTTATTAAATCTACGGTCATAATAAGACCTATAACAATAATTTTAAGATACAAAAAATCACACTTACAGCTAGACATGTTAAAATAAATGTAAAAGTGCAACCATGTTTCTGTAAAACTCATCATGTCGAACCGCCACTACCTAAATATTTTATGTAATAATATTCTCTCGAACAATATACTATTCGTTCGAGTTTTCGAAAACCCGTCATGGTCCGATTGCGCCGACTGAAGCATTAAATACGGCCCAGGTCACCGGGTGAGAGCGTAAGTGTCAATAATTTGCAACCCGAGTGTTTAAGAAGTAACCAATACGGAAGCAATCCCGTTATTATTCGGGATGCGACAGGCATGTTTGTTCCCACGAGGAATAACAGCCTTATATAATAACGGCGTATTAAATATGGGATGATAATAATAATGTTATTATGGGAATGGAACGGGATATTATGACCCGTATACGCGCCTTCCCGAATTGAGTGAAGCTGCCTATAATAACTAACCCGTAAGATTTTAATCGATGAAAAACTATTTCTTATCAAAATTGAACGAAGCTGCCTGAACTTATCCATAAGATTTTGATCAAAGAAAACAATTTCTTATCAAAATTGGACGCAGTTGTCTGAACTTATTCGTTAGACTGCCTACGAAAAATGCCTGAAATACTCGAGCCGAAACACATTCTCTCTATGCAACATTACCTACACTAGAGTGTATTGAGTTTAGTTGCCTATTACTTATCTACAAGGCGACTCTTGCAAATCCCTGTCACTTTCTTGATGATCGTTTTTAGAAATCAAACAGCCAAAAACAACCAGACTATCATTTAACGATATCCAATCCAAACTCCCTTTACGCCCCACTTAGGGGCATAGGGAGGAAACAAGATCTCTCCATTGCGCTCGATCTTGCGCAATGTTTATGACCTCCTCCCACACCATTTTCAGATCCTTCAGCTTCAGAAGTGGAACACAGTATGAGACGGTCTTCCTCGTCTTCGGGATCCTGATGGGAGGAAGAACAGGGTTCTCCTCGGCCAACTGTCATTCGGCATCCTTAACACACGTCCCAGGTAAGTCCATCGCCTCCACATAATGAAATAAGTGATGGGGTCACGCTGGTTGCGCCGGCATTTAGCGTCATTCGTGATGCGGTGGTAACATCTTACATCCAGAATTCTCCTCCTACATACAACAATTTGTTTTTCTTAATTAAAACTTTTGTCACAGAATAATAATAATAATATAATAATTTATTGAAACATAACAGTTTAGTACATAATAATATAATAATTATTACACTATTAATTTGTTCTTGTAAAAGCCTAAAAATACCTCACTGGGTTTGCACCCGTATCGAGGTATTATGAATTTACTTACTTCTTTTTGATGATAGTAAAAATAGTTTGACAAAATTATTATTTAATATTAAAAGGCTAATAAAAGATAAAAAAAAAAAAACGCATAATAAAAGTTCGTTTCGTAAAGAAAAACAGGGTCATATTATGGAAATTTTATGAATTTAGTTTGCTGGACGTTGGTCCGTAGTTTCCCAGAACCTTTCGGGATGCTACTTTTTTGTAAAGTAGGTCCCAAAAGGTAATACCCAATAGTGGGTATAACGGATAGAAGAAGTCTTGGTGAAGTTTGCTGTAGACAATTTCTAATCGCCACTAATGAGATCACGCCTCTGCTCAACTACCATAATCTCCAGCATCCCAGGCCCTGGAAGAGAGGGGAAAAGGGTCGCGCCAGACAACTGATAGTTTTACTGGAATATTAAGCATTTTATACCTACAAAACCTTCACCTGACCATCTAGAAAATATATTTTTCGAAAATGCTGAAACTTGAAAAAAGTTTGACCAACGCGTGTTTTTTCAACAATCTTCACCCTTTTCTCTTTCCGTCCTATTTCTTCCCTTTCTATGTACATCTCAGAGAATACTGTTCATAGCAGATATTTTATTTTGTTTTAATTTTATTTCTCTCTACGCAACAATAATTGTTGCTTTTACATTAAAAATATATTATACATTTTGATAACGCCATGGTTATTAAAAGATGACATAAAAAAAACCTCACAATTTCACATTAAAACAAACAAATATAAAACCATGCAAGAGGAGCAAACACAAAGGACTCGCTGCCTTGAAGATAAAGGGAAAAAAATTTAATAGTATGTAGATACATGAGTACCCACCTATTTAAAATTGTACATAAATTTACACTTAAAATAGTTGCATTGGGAACCACAAGTATATATATAGATATCTAAATTTGCAGGAAATTCGATGTTTTTTTTTTAAATTTGCAGTGGTCGACCAGTGCTCGAAATTCGACAATAACGAGTTTAGATTATATAAGTTTGAACATTATTAAGGTACCATTTTCAAAGAATATGCGAGCGCTATTTCATAAATTTTCTTTCAAAAACAATGACATAGATACGTCATTTTTGAAATTTTGATAAGTTTTTTCTATTACTATTAAAGACAAACAATATAAATCTATTCTCAATTTGACCACACATGAACAAAATAATATATGCGTCTGTGTCAATATCAAATTCATCGAAGTGTATCAAATACCTACACAACATTACAGTAGTACGAAACGAAATTTCGTAAAAATGGTCACAAAGTTTTTACTTCACTGACTCGACCAGAAATTGTTCTGACCCGACACACTTCTGATCCGACCAGAAATTGAGCCACAAACATCTTGCTCTCAGATTAGTTCGTCTTTAATTAAACCTAGTCCACTGATGTCGGTAAAAAGTATTAAAAACTGAAGAAAAAATAACAACTAATGACTAACAATTCATTACTAATGTTCGATTTTTAAATGGAACAAACCACTTCGGGCTTACGACCGTCTTCTACTGTTATTTCGAAGGCTGGCTTAGTGTGATCACTTTACGTTAACAACGTTCCCCATTAGGTGGTAATGTTTGTCTCCGAAACTCCTAATCAAGAGAATTCTCAACATGTTCAACATGTCATTGTCGAAAAATCCCATGTATGCAACAAGTAGAAATTTAATAAGTAATAGATGAAATATGGAGATAAAAGTTGGAAATTATTGAGAACAAGAGCAACCAAATTTAAAGACTGCGACTACTGTCATGTATTTGGCGCCAGGATATGACTATATCCATTTTTGTTACTGTCTCATCTTTATTGGCTATTAAAAACTGATTTTTAGTCTTCATGAAAAAATATTTACAAAAAACAACAATTTTTCTCATAACTTTATCACAACATTATAAGAATCGGTTTTAAAAACGATATTTTTAAATCTTCGCCAATATTTTGACAGTTTTGATAAATTCCTATCATCCCTCAAAATTCAACCTCTTTCTTGTTAAAGATTTAAAATTTACCTTATAAACATCACACCCCCACGCAGAATAAAGGGGATGTTCTGCTACTATTCCCAGTTGCACCATTCGTCAATCCATTTCGAACCATCGGCATTACCGTTGAACAGGAAGGGGGAAGACATTACCCCAAGGATATGAATATTATTCAACAGCCTTCCTGGAAACAAATACAAGTCGCAGATTGCCTGATGATGGTGATACTCTGCCTTGACTATCAATTACTATTTAATGGGGAAAATTATAATATTTCGGGAAGCTGTTTGATAATGATGACTGTCGGTTACTATTTAATGGGCAAAATAATATAATTCAACTCTTTTTTATTCTTAAACCCCTAAAAATGTTCACGAAATATCTAAACAAGGCAAGTAAGTGCTATTAATTCTCTATATCTGGAGACAAGACAAAAAGTACACGAATTTCATTTTTTTTGAGCAAATAAAAGCGATTCACACCCGCTTATCACACACCTATTATTGGCATCTGACTGACAAGCATTTTTATTGGACGAAAGTGCAACGGCAAGCTTTTTATTGCGCAATAAGGTTTCAAATTGGTTTTTATTTGGTCATTTTGTCCATAAATAGACAATTAGTAGTCATTATAATTGACCGAAAATTTGTTTCTTGTACATAGAAAATTTTGACTTCTTTTTTATTGTAAATTGTCAAAAACTTTCAAACCATACATCATACGTATTTTCAAGAATCGCCCATCGCATTTCATTTTTATTAATACGTAATAGTTTCCTCTTGAGCGCTGACCGCCTCTCTCATACTTGCGTTTCGTTTTAGTAGTTTTGAAATATTGCCGTCTAGAGGGCACTCCTAACGCGTGCGGCGGCCCTGGAAGAACTCTTTCACCCTGCGTTTTACATAAATGATTTATTTAAGGGCAGTATGTTACAAAAGAGACGGCCTATATACGTGTGTTTCTTTCTTTCAACTAATACCTATGTATGTTCATTATATACACTGACATATTAATAGTGTTTTAGTTAATCTCTTGAAAAACTATGTGAGTGTATTAATACATTTTTCGATTTCTACTTGATGACATTTTTTTCTTTTTTGTTGTGACTTAAAGCTTTAAGTACTTTACTCTTTTTTTTTACTTTTTTTACTCGAAGAAGACCAGGTTTAGGTGGTATGATAATGTCAAGATGCCGACTATTTGGTATTAACAGCGCTGAATATATTCGCAATATCCAGAGGGAGAGAAAACCCTCTGGCAACTTAGTGGTACGCAATAGAGAGAGAGAGAGCTAGCAGCTCAGGATACCCTCAAACGACAACAAATATGCTCGACCTTGGTCAAACAAGGGAAAAGAGAAAGACTCAATGCTTTAGCTTATTACTTATCATGTAGCACTGATTGTTAGCTGGTCAAGTATCAACGCTCTACAAACTTTCTAAATAAAGCATATTAAGTAACAATTATTGACAAAGAGTTTTTTATTTACTGAAGAATGAGTTTGAAGACTTACAGATGTTACAATACATATTATATGATTTTATTGGCAGTTTGAACGAAGTATTGGAACGTTTGGCAAAATGATCGAAGAGAGAATGACTAAAAGGATATATAAATCGGAAAGAATGGGTGCACGCAGACGTGGCCGACCTCGAATGAAGTGGACCGATCATATCGATGCCGTCTTAAAGAAGGGTCCAGTCAGGAGTGAAAGGAATAGAAGAGCATGTATGCGGAATGTTATGTTTTTGGCAGAAGCAAAAGAGATTTGTTTGGATAGGAAAGATTGGAAGTTTGTACTCTCTTCCTAACCCTTTAGGGAAACGAAGAGATGGGTTAAAAAAAGTGATTGTTCAAAATTTACAAAAGTGTAAGTTAATTGAACTTGGAAATCATTTTTGGCAGTGTCAGTTATAGAATTATTTAGGGGATTTATTCGATCATAACTACTTGTTTTTCCTTCCCTCCCTTCAAAGCCATCGACATAATGAAAGAAATTAACAACCATCCCCTAGATAGCTTAACGTTTTTGCCCTCTGCTCCTCCCTGAACGGACCTTTTTGCTATAACATCAGCTAATGTCTCGTTTTCTAGATCGGAGATTAGATGCTACTTGATGTTAGTCATCCTCTTGGGAAATGTGGTGATACCCAGTCACATATGAGTCCTCACATTTTTTTTCTGGCAAATGTATGGCTTCCTTTATTTTCATGATATAGGCCTAAGTCCTTTTAATTCTCGTTCATAACATGAGACGCAAATGGCTAACTTTGATCTGCTGGTTGATGGTTTTTCTTCTGCAGCTGTTTTCACCACTTTCACTGGATCTATGTATACTGTTCACTGTTGACCAGTAACATCTTTTATTTCTTCCGCATTGCCCAACATAATTGAATCCAAATTTTGTAAATTTTAACTACTGTCTCAAATAGCTAATCCCGCGACAGGGCGGAGACGGGAAGAGTTTTTATTTTGGTGGTTCTTAAGAGACTCTTCGTTCTTGTGATGTCAGCTCTTGGTTTTCTCACCGTAAGTTTGCATTGTGCAATGATCTCTTGGTTTTCTCACCGTAAGTTTGCATTGTGCAATGATCTTACATATCTTTATCATACTTCTTTCAACGTATATATTTCACCTTACAGTAAATACGCAAGCATCCTTATTTGATAGCTTTATTTGCTTGTTCCTTCACTTATTCATAAAGATCACTACTGCCCTATATTTCGGTTTTCATATTTTGCGTAAAACTGGAGGATTCGCTTTTACATTATAAACCGATGAAATAAAATTTCAAATAATGATGAATCGCAATGTGTCCCTTAAATGAAAGATCCGCACCAATGAAATAAACATTATTATTTATCATCTAAACTTGACTTTCTAGGAATTGACTTACAAAAAGATTCTGTTTTTCCCCAGGCTGTGCATACTTAAAATTAGCATTTTAATGTTATTCCATTCTTACTTATATTGTTTGTACTGGCAATATGTTCGTTAAAGTGAAGAATTAGATTAAAACATAATGTGAAACAAAATAAACGTCTTTTAATAAATAAAACTTTATTATTAGTAATTGTACCAATAATGATGTTCAATGTGACGTTTAAACATTCGGACAGTAGAAAGGGCGGACTTATCCCGAAGTAACTTTGCCAGTCAACTCAGAATTCTTGACTCTCTCAGAATATACACCTGCAAACAAAATCAAATCTCTGTTTTTATTCATTTATTTATAAGAAACACTAACAGAACACTTAACAACAAAATCATCACACCAAAACATACCAAATAAATCTTCAGTGCTCCAGTAAAATGCATTTTTAATTGCCATTACATTTGAGTTGATTTTTTTTTAATGTGTATATAATGACGAATTTATTTTGCTTCCGAAACTGAATGTTTATAAATGTCAGTTTTTTTTTTTTAAAAAAAGTCCATTTGGCGCTTTGGTTTTTCCCTAAAGATACATCAATTCACATACAACAAAAGTGAGTTTTTTATACTGTAATATATATTTCCATAACGTATGAACTATTTGGTGATGGAGAGCAAATGATACGCGTTATAATATTATTCTTGTTTGGTGTATGGGCCAGCTGGGAGCGCTAGACGCCCCCTAAAATCGTGCGTAATGTTTATGAATGTTTACAAAAACATAAAAAGAAGAACAAAATTGACATTTGGTTGAAATATGAGTGCGGCGTAAAGCGTTATGGCTGCGTAAATACCACAACATTTTTTTTATATGGCAATAATAACAATATTATTATAATTTTTACGCATAACCTTCTTAAATTTTGATGTTTACGCAAAATAGTGTAGAAGAGATTAAGGGAAGAAAACTTTTGTTCTAATAATTACATACTGTGTATTTTATTAAAATATCAAGCAAATACGATATTTTTCATTCAAATTATAATTTAAGCCTGACAAGAAAGAAAATTTGCAAGTAATTTTAGAATTGGGCATATGAAACAAAGATATTCACAAAATTGAGATTATACATACATAACCTTCAGTTGTACGTACAGCGTAATGGAGGTCGTGGTTCGAATCCCGGTGGTGCCGACCATTTCCGCTTTCACGACACAAGCCTTTGCTTAGTGTAAAAGATGCCAAGAGTGTATTTGTGTTCACTTCGAGTGAGCACAGATTCATTTAAAAAAAATATCTTTTAAATGTCATACAGAGGATAATTATTATCCTCTGTATGACATTGAACTCAGGTTGACTAGAAACAATAAACTAAAACCATAAGATGTGTCGATAATAATTAATCAGTTAAACCGTTTTTTATATCACTAGGGTAGGCAGAGAGAACGGATCTCCATGCCTACTCTCTTTTTATCCATGCACATTTTCTTCGCTCCTTCCATCGACATACCGTTTCTCATACAACCTCTCCTATTTCATTTGCAGGAAGGAGTCGATGTGTTCGATTTACGTCATTTTAAGCCGTTAACGCCTTCTTACACTTTTCCTTATTGCCTCATATATTTTTTTTGAATTTGTATTCTTTATTTGAACGTGTCCAAACCATCTAAACTAATTAACACTTACTTCCACTTATACCACAGGCAACATGCCTTCCAAATATCACTATCATTTCTTTCCATACTCCACAGAGTTTTTCCACACACACGATGTGTGTGGAATATGTCATATTCTTCGTAAAACTCTCTTCTCTTCTGCATTTTCTTACTTAATAGATTGAGAATGTGGTCGCTACAAAGCCTCGCCACTTAAGCATCTGTATCCTGGGCTAGAGCCAGGGCGTCATTCCAACTTAAGCCGGTATCCCGCAGGTCTTCATCGTAAGCTCTCTTGATCGTGAGTCTTGGTCTGCCACGTCTTCTTGTGCCATCCGGTGTGCTTTTTTATACGGCATTATTTTTTCCCCAAATACACGTTTCACAGCCATACACCATCCGTTATCATCAGAAATGTAATATAAACAAGTTATCAGCTTTTTTTTCAAAACTAATTTAAAGATGGTGACATTTTATTTTAATTTACCTCATAAACTCGACAATTCGCAATGATAATATTTTGTAGAGAAAGTTGCATGGATTTGAAAAGCATCTAATATGAGTAACAGCAACCAGTGGTGTAGACGTTTGAGTAGCACTGTACCTATAGTGTATATCACCAGCAGCTGCCAAACTCAAGATTAATGATTCTAACTTTATCCTATTATCAACATATTGTCTTGCGCTGTTTAAGCTTAAAACGTACACACTTCGAGCTATAACATGTAAGAACCTACCCACTCTACGCATTTTCCATGTAACCAAACACACACTTTCTCAGCTCAAGCGAACAATATTTCAAGTCAAATTTTAATGAGAAAACACAAAAAGTACGGATCCCTGAATATTTTGATAAACAAGAATTAAAACGAATGCATGCCATTTTATCCCTTGAACGAGCTGTAGCATAAAACATCATTAACATCTCTGAACATTGGAACCGTGTGCTTCGAACAGCTACCAAGATTCTCGGGATAGCAATAATTACCTAATAAAAACCTGACAGCAAGCCATTCGAAGTTAGTCGTTCCTTGGCAAATGTCGATGTAAGTAATAGTCCTAATAAGTAAGCTCGAAGGCTTTCGCACGGCGACTGAAGGCCGTAGATTCGAATCCCGGTGCCGACCTTGCCACTTTCACTAGACAATCTTTGCTTTTTGTGAAATATGTCGAAAGAATATTTGCTTGGGCCCAATTTCCTTTTTATTACATACGTAAAATAAATTTAAGTAGGTGCGTAAAAAAAACATTTTATATTATTATCAAAATGAGTTTTAGTACTTGATACGATGTTCCTAAGAAGTGAGCTCGATTCTCAAAGGGCTCCGGAGTATTTATACAATTTGTTACACTACCGTCTGCAGGGTTTATATAATCAAAACTGATTTAATTTTGTGTCACATCTCAGCATTAACATTAATCACGGGGTAGGAGTGAGGGTGGCGTGGCGCTTAGACAGGGATGCTTTAAAAATTACAATTTTTAAACAACCCTTCTGATATCACTTGATCTTATCTCTCACACTCAACGTACCTATTATAACGAAACTTCGTCTTCACATTTAACAACATTCTCACATTTAAGAACACAATATCTCTTTTTCTTTTCCTCCTGCTTCAGTTTTTCTAAATGTCCCCACTGAATGTTAAGGGATTTTTACCATATTTCTTGTCCATATTTTGAGGCATTCTGTCTTCGGCCATTGATCTTTGAGAATCTATTTCCTACCTATTCTAGTTTGTTCGTTACGATATTCTTAAAGACCTTCATTTTCCCTGATTTTTTTTTTCTTCTTTAGTTATTCTTTCTCTATTATCCCGTATTTGTCTTATCGTCCTTTGAAGGCTCCCATATTAGAGGTTTTATAAAACAATCGATTTTCAAATTTAAATTCATTCAAGGGTGGTTATTTAGAGAGCTAACGACGTGACGACGCAGCTATGTGGAGGTCTCCCTTGGAAGCCTTGTTATTTGATTATCATAATAAGAAATCTCCAACTTACGACGAAATAGTTGTTTTTGGTATAAAATTTTAGAGCGTAGGCAAAGCCGAGTAGCTTTGGTAAGGAGTTATTACTGAATGATGCGCGTTTAAAGTAATAGCTAATTATTTTAATCGAATTTTGTCGGTTTAATATTTTCTTTTCATTTAATCAGTAAATCTGCATTGTAGAGTCGGTTCGTTCCAAACCACAATTTATTTATATTATTTTTTTCATTTTTTTTTTTAAAAACCAACATTAATTGTAGGTTAAATTATAACTAAACGCAGGACGTACAAACTATATGTTGGTACCATAAATTAACAGAAAATGCTTTTTTCAACGTTATACGTAGAAATTTAGGACCGACGATTCGAATCCTGTTGATTTTAGACTTTAAGAGGATCAATATGAATTAAGCTATTTAAATTGCTTTAATCACAAGCGTTATTAATAACAAGTTAAAACATTGAGTCAATCAAACTGCGTAGACTCCCTTGATCATTTTAGCATTTTAGTTTAGAAATAATAGATACCATCGGATTCAGCACACTACTTGCATATTCAAAATGAATAAAAAATTACACAAAAGCAAGTCAATATGAACGATTTTTTTGTTATCGTTTAGTATCAGCCACCAAAGGCTGGCAACGGCAAAATAAAAGAAACAAATGTTAAGAAAAATGTCACCGCTACATCCAGAAGAAACATTAACTTGAGATTTCAAAAACAAAATCAACGAACTTATAAGACCCATAAAAATCTACGTTTATCTATTGATGATTTTTTGTTAAACTCCATCAATTTAATATCTCTCGTAGGTTTGAACCTTCGTCACGGATAGAAATCGTTACATGATTAATGTTATAAAGAGATGTTAAATCTGATAAAACAATACGGCCAATACTTTCGTGCAGATTAGGTATTATTTGCTGAATCGAGTGGATTTGGAGAATGTATTTGAAAACGTGGTACAAAGTAATTACTTTCCATTTTTTTTTTATTTTTGTTCAAAACCAAATCCCAATTCTGTAAATAATGGTGTTTCAATTCAGTCTTCTGTTTTTCGAAATATAACATTTTAATCTATTAAATTGATGAAATTCAATTCCATTTGTATAAACCCGCACACAAGTACATAAGTAGTTCTGCATCGTTTGTAACTGATAGTATTTTATTTTTACTTTAAATTCACGTTTCGAGGATTCACGTTTTTTATTCTCGTAATTATTTTCCTCCATTTTTCAGACTTAATGCTTTTGTTGTTTTAAGACCACTTGTGAATTTACTGAATGGTGTATTTATAAAATTAATGTTGCTATTCTTTTTACTTACGTCAGTTTTTTTGTGCAGGCTTTCAACAATTTCTACAACTCACTGTTTCAGCTTGTTCTAATTACAATTCTTAGTTCCTTTCAGTGGCGTACTGAGGGGGGGGGGGGGCGGAAGGGCGGGCCGCCCCGGGCGCCAAAATTAGCTGTAGGTACCTACTATACACGACGAGATTGATAAAATAAAAAAAATAAAACTAACTTTTCATTTTTTTTTTTTTTTTTTTTTTTTTTTTTTTTTTACCCATCACGCCGTTTCCGGAAGGGGGTAGGCAGAGAGTACTCATGTATACAACAATTAGATATTTAATCCAGAAATTCCCAATATCGAAAGTAAGTACCTAACTATTTATTTAAAGAAATTATTGAGAAAAAGAGAGCAACCAAATTTAAAGACTGCGACTGCTGTCATGTGTTTGGCGCCAGTTGACATTAATTTAAATCGATAAAAATACAGTCCAATTGTATTTTCTTTTATATATCGTTATATGAATTGTTTCGTAATGGCGTCAATGTTAAAATATTCTGCTAATATACAAAGATTTCAATGATAGATATATTATATTCCTATAAACTTACTTTACCGTTTATGCGTATTATAATAGTAGCTCGGTGTATTGTGGAGTTCTGTATTACAGAGGTAGACCTTTACACTCGTACCCAGCACCCTATTATTAAATTTATTTCTCAAAATCCTCGCAACCTAATAATATTAGGTACAGTAACTTAGCCAAATATCAGGGACTCCAAATCTCTTTATCACAAAAACTGCTCTACCAACCACTTCAAAGTTAAGTTAACCTCTTTTTGATGCTAATATTAGGTAGGTACACTGAGGCTATTGGATTTTCTCAGCACGTTCATCATGCTCAAACCCGGATAAAATGGATAGAGGATTTGAAATAAGACCACCTAAATGGATCACACAAAACCAGTTTTCGCATTTACATCAGACGCGGTTAAGACAAAACTGGACCATACTGGTCAAATAGGGGCTGTGGTCAATCGTGGACAAGTAGCAACATTTTTGACAAGTAGGTACAAATATTACGGCTTACGGCTACGCTACTGGTCCAACATTGACAGCTGGCGCGCTTTAATTATAGGTTATCTTGAACGTAAGTAAATATTTAAAATAATCTTATATAATATTTTCAATTTATATTATTTTTTTGTCAACTTAAAAAACAATAAGGTACAAAACACTATGAAAATAATAACCTAGAAGACGTGACAACTGTCAACGTTGGACCAGTATTGGAGATATTTGCCGACTTGATCGACAACTAAGTACGCAAGTAATGGCCAATGTCAAATATTGGGCGATATTGTTAATTGGTGAAGCGGCCACACTACTTGCCCATGATTGACCAGAGCCTATATTTGGCCAGCATTGTCCATAGTGTAGCCGTGGCTTTATCAGAACACGATTTCGAAGTTTATTTACTTTGCTGAGATTCTAAGGGTGGGTTTCTCTATCGTTAGTAATAGCAAAGCGTTAGCGATAGCAAAGTAAAAGCAAAATTTTTGTCATTAAAAATGTCATTTAGCACAATTTTGCTCGATAAAAAAATGTTTTTAAGCATTGTGATGTTGGTATGCATGTTAATAATCGATTGTCATATTCCTTACGATCGAGTTATTGTGCTAATACTTTACTATTACTCGCGGCGTCGAAAAACTCACCCTATAAGCGAACCCAAGTGATCCTTCCATTCGATCATACAGTGTATGTTAGCTAAAGCAAACCGAACAAGAGGGTGAGTGGGTGATAGTGGTATGCAAAATTACACACTCTGAGGGAGTCGCACTCTGGCACATGATATTGTAATGTCTGTACTTATATTAAATATTGACACTCGCGAAAAACGGTTATAATGATCTCGACTCATCTTGGCCTCTTTTACGGCACGTGGACTTGCTCCACGCTTTCTGAGGTAGCCTAAACGTACTGGTGTAATCTTCGCCAAAGAACCAAACAATAATAATTATTGTATACTAGCTTACAGCCGTCTTGCTTTACGTTTTTGATTCCGATTGTCAGGCTTGATCGGTAGGTAATTAAACAGGTTCTAGTCTAGCTTCCCATTGCTTAACAGACCTCTATAACTGACATAAGCACAGGAAAAGAAGAATGACACTTTTAAAATGTTTGTTTCACCGACCTCATAATATTATACGAACCTACCGACATAATTTGCAAGTTTTAATAGAGAGAGAGATAGCTCTGTGGTTTGAATCTTAGCTACATTCCCTAATGTGTGATAATTTATTACGCTCTCCACCCATAGAGAGTGATTTGCGCTATCTGTCAAACTTCAAAATGGAGGAATTATTTTGCAAATTTTTTCATTAAATATTTATATATTTATTGAGAATAATAAGATTTGAATAACATTTATATGTATAACAAATCAATCTACAATTGTTTTATTACATTTTCATACCGTAATACCAAGATTTCATTCAACGTTTACTTGAGTAATTTTGTTTCCAAAAGATGGCTTACTGTCTTTTTGAGAAATTTGTATGAAGATCCTAAAAAAATAGAGTTTTTTAAATAGCTCTAAATATATTAAAGTTAATGCAGCAAATTGTATTTAAGAACCTTCTCAAGCAAATTGCACCGTTCTGCGCAGATTCATATCTGACGTAGCATTTGTATTTTGAGCGTGATGTTCACATATACGATAGAAAGCACACAAACATTTCTGAATTATTATGTAGATATCTGGAGGTTCTATCCAGGGAATATTTTGATACAAAATTTTGTGAAATCTGAGCATCTTTCAAACTGGATAACACAAGAAATTCTTTATAAATCTTTTTTCTGCCACCTGACGTCAGAAAAATAACTCCCTCTTTCCTCATTATCCTATGTACCTTATTCCATAACTTGCTTAAATTATAAGTTTGAACATTATTGAGGTCCCATTGTCCGAGCGCTATTTCACAATTTTCTTTCAAAAACAATGACATGGATATTGGATACGTCAAATTTGAAATGTTGATATGTAGGTATGTAGGACGTATTTTCTATCATAAAAGACAAACAATATTAATCTATTCTCAATCTAACCACAGGTAAACAAAATGATATGTGCGTCTGTGTCAAAGTCAAATACATCTAACTGAGTGAGTGCCAAATACATAACATTACAGTAGTTTTTGTAACGTTTTTTTATTGATTTAATTGTCAACCATCTTCCTATGTCATGACTAAAGCCATATGAAGTGTTTTTTTTTTCATTTTGAGCATAGATTTATTTAAAAAAATAATCAACTTCTAAGTGTTATAAACAAATTTCTTTAACGAATCCTGGGGGGATGGACTGTATAAAAAAATCTCTACAAATATTTTTTATATCAAAATTTACTGTGATGGGCAAGGGCATTTTTGTCGAATATTATAAAGCCGATCGAGCTATTACAAACTGGGCCAACTTTCTGAAATATAAACTGTATTCAAAATGTGTTGCTTTTGATTAATTCGAATATTTATTTATTTGATTGACATTTCGAATATAAGATAGGTACCTACCCACTTTAACGATAACCTTAAATTTGACGATCTTAAAAAAACATAGGTCTTGTAGCTTTATCTTTGTCGCACAAATAAGGGCGTAGATCACTTTTGTTAAACCTTTGGCCCATTAGTTCAGTAAATTAAGGGGTACCTACGTACCCACCTCATACTCAAACTCCTTTAGTGTTTCGGGTACAAAATATACCTGTAATATTATTTTGGAATCTCTCTGTCTCTTGTATAATATTGTAATAATTCTAATTCTATGAGATATCTCACACTATCCCTCTCTCAGTTCCTCAAGGGGTCGGCAGAGATGAGTATTATACGGAATTATCTAGTACTAACTAGTAGTACAAAAGTATGGTTTCTTAGGTAAATATAATTTACGCAGGTGTGTGGTGAACAGAAACCTTTTATCAAAGTACCTTCTATGTACATAATAACACACACATACATACACCCACTCTATACACTTATGTATACATAATTAGGTCCCTAGATCTTAAGGGTGTTGTAACGTCATATATCTACATAGTACATAACTTGTATTATATTTTTCAAGTTCTTCTTCTTCATCTACCTTTTGCTTCTGCTAAAGATGGGCATCTTACCTATTCTTCATGATCTACTAATATCATCAGTAGGAACACATCAAGCTTAGCTCAAGCATGAAAGATGTCAAAATTGTACCTGTGTTTATTAAAGTGAGCTCAAGTTAATTTTATAAAATAAAATGATAAAAATGAACATTTGGGTAATGTAGTAGGTACCTATAGCTGGAAGAGACTTTGTCTTAACGGAGGGCTAAGTCAGGAGCAAAGTAATAAGAGAGAATGTATGCGGAAATTTTGAAGAATTGTTTTAATGATATGTTCACCATCATCTTAATCTTATCTTAAACAATGTAGAAGCATTGTTATAATGTTCGTTCAGTGTAAGTCTTACCGTATGCCCTAGCTGGTCGCATGATCGTCCGATCGGTGTCTTGTTTGAAATGATCGCACGTCGCTTGTATTGCTCTGTTGATTTTTTAAATTTCTTACTTACTAACATTCATATTTATTTGTTTGCGTTGTCAAGGAAAGTGGACGCGCGATCATGCGATGGCAGTTAGGACAAACAATTTTTCATCGTGCGAACACAAATTCGTTTATGCGTTCAGGCGATCATCGCGATCGTACGATCATACGACCAGCTAGCACAGGGCCTTATTCATTGGTTTTATACTAATTTTTTTTAAGATATTACGTTATTGAAATTACAAGCAGTTAAGTATTTGATTTTGCGAAAAATCGAAAATAAAACGTAGGTAAAACTAATGAAACAAATTTTATCCCTTTCTATTATATTATTTTAGTGAATTGTAAGCAGAAACTACAATACCTCGTTTGATAAAAAAAAATCGTAGACTCTCTTAATCCCAAATCCTTCACACATTCAGCATTGGCGGTGATCCGATTCGATCAAGCCCTCTTGAGATTCAGGAAGTGGATCAAGGGTATGAGGGATACCAAAAGAGGGGGAAATGGGGGAGAGTTGTAGTGTGGGGTCCTAGCGGGCGACTTGATGGGTTTTCAGCCTTTTTTCCCCGACTATAGTATGATGGTTAACTGTTCCCGTGGGTTGAACACCGCCTTCAACGGTGTTATATGTAATTTTTATTATTTAAAAAAAAAAACATAACCGTGAAAAAAAAACAAGATATGTTAAGAATTTTTCGATTAACCTGGGTATGCATTGTGTAGTCATACTGGGAGAATCTTCAAATCAGCAATCATTAATAAAACGATACCTACAATAATTATTATTAAAGCACAATAAATTATATTGACGATTGAAATATTATATGATAAAGCGTGGTTAAGTATTGTTTTTACAGCGTAGCGATTGTAACAATAACACTCCATCAAATCTTATATCATTATGTGTTTTTTTTTTTTAATGAATCTGTGCTCACTCAAAGTGAACACAAATACACTCGACCGACCTTTGCTTACCAACTAACAAACCTAAGCCTAAATTTCTATTAAATTGCTGTTAATTAATCAAAATTAGTAATTTTGTAGTTAGGCATCACAGAGAATTATGTGACAACTAATGACTCTAAAATTCATTACTGATGTTCGATTTTAAATGGAACTGACCGCTACGGGCTTACGACATTACGTTAGCTATCACATTGAATTATTTTTTTCCACTATTTATTTTCAAACTGATTTCTTGTTTTGTTATTGACCATTAAATATTAAAATCTAGGAATTTAAACCTCCACAGGAATGTATAACAAAAAAAAAAGAATGAACAAAATTGTCGTGACCATGGAAAATAGTAATTCATCTTTATAGATAACATGAAAGTTACACGAACAAAACAGGGAATGTTCAATCCATGTGTGCTGCATTTGAGAAAACTCAATTCAAAGTTTGAACATTCCTTGTCATTTTTTATTAAAATTAATCTGTGCTCACTCAAAGTGAACACAAATAATACACTCTTTGATTATTTCACAGTAAGCTACTTAAAGCTTGTGTCGTGAAAGAGGAAGATGGTCGGCACCTGGGATCGATCCACGACGTCCGCACCAAACAGTTCGAAAGCCGGCGTTTTAACCGCTAGTCTACCAACCACAATATGAAAATGACTATCAGTAGTGTTTGTGAATCTCGCTAAAAATCTAAAACGACTGGGTCAATTTGACTCCTGGTTTCGAAATAGTCGGTAATAAGATATTTTCGAAAAATGCGAAAAAAAATATAAAAAGGAACATTTTTATCCCCCATACAAGGAGTCAAAACAACAAACAGTTGTTTTTGAGGTTATGATTGACTGGAAATAAGGAAGACAGGCTTATGATTTAGGTGATACGAAGCTTACAGATTGTTCTAGTAATTGATATTTTTCTTTATATTTGAGTATCGGAATGTTTTAAAGTGTGTGTAAAATTCAGAAATAAATTGAAAATATTTCACGTACCTTTATACGTATTCATAAATGGACTACCTTCTACAACGGCTTCAAGTGTAAATTGCCACACACACACAAAAGGCTGTTTATAGCCTCATTCACCCGCCCTAGTCCATCTCACACCCCATGTACATAAATCTTACTCTCAATAGAAAATCATAGAAAATAACAATATATGACCAACTTACCCTACACTTCTTCCATGATAATGGTATCTCGATTGGTAACTTCAACCTCTCGGATATAAATCAAAGGAGTATGACCATTAGACCTTTCTCAAACTTATACCGAATAAGGACCATTTTTCCATACATTTTTTTTTCATCCTGACACGTTGAACATATCAATTTTAACTTTTTTTTTTTTTTTTGAGAGATAGTTTCGAGAGAATCACGAGCAAAAAATCCAACGGGTCTATACGGGCGCGTATTTAAATCACGTACCAGCATATTGGACACTTTTATAAATTTACGAAACTTTAACTTCCAAAACGAATAATACTATCCATCTCAATACATTGTGAAAATACAGGGTGATCCAATAAAAGAGTTTTTAAAATGACAAAAAAACCTAAAAATTAAAATCTTTGCAAATAGGTTAGTTTGTGTGACTTGCATCTGACCGCTATGGCTAAGAACAAACTTTCACTTTGTAAAAATAGTAACTTTATCTTAAACTTTAAAATTAGAACATTAGAACATCTATGCAGTATTGGAAAAGCCTTTACTTTGACAAACTTACAACTTGTAAGTTATAAGCTTATACTAAAACATTATAATGTTTGGTTATAAAATATGATAGAACAATACGCAATATACAAAAATACTTTACTTTATAATGTTTTAACTTACACCATTCACCTATAAAAATAATATTATGTTTGTACTGTCAGTGGGTTGGTTCACTAAGCTTTTTAAAATATTGACTTTCACTACGTCAAGAAACCCATATTAAAAATATGGGTTTTAACTTTCAGTGCGTTATTATACCAACACTTTGTGATATACGAACTTTCACTTTGTCAACAAACCTGCATAGAAATATTTCACAAATTGTTTAAACTCTCAATGAGTTCGTTTTTACACCAACACTTTGTAATGTACGAACTTTCACTTCAAATCCGCATTATTTTTCAAACTCTACAATGACACCCTGTATAAAAACATAAAAAACGATTGATCAAGTAGTGATATTGTATTAAATTTCAAAGGGTAAAAACGTAAAGTGTGCGAGTATTCCTATTGTTGGAAGACACGTTCAAGGAAATCGCTCATAAGAGTGATATAGCACAATATACACCCTCACATACACAGCGGTATTATAGGCACCATCGTCAACAATCTTTCAAACACACACGGACAGTGTGCTACCCACTTAAGGATTTGGTGTGAGGGAGAAGGACTATAGATAGTACATAGGTGGTCACACCTTGATATAAATTGACTCTCTCCTTTCTCCCTTATTATTTTTATTATTATCTATCTTTCTTCTTTATTCGATTTAGGTTTTTTTTTATATTCCGAATGAATTCTTTTTTCAAAATTTTAAATGAACTGTTCTTTTTTGTTATAAAATTAACCTTGGCTCAAGCATAGTGTCTATGTATCAACAAATCTTGTGTCGTGAAATAGGACAACAGTCGAAACCCGGCATAAAATCTAAAAATCATGCCAAACAACGTTATTTTACCAACAATGTCGACAACGAATGAGTAAGAGCAGGTAAGAGCAGGCTTGAAACAATCTGTCTAAGAAAACATAACATAAAAGCTATGTTGGAAGAGATACTGAAAAGAATGCAAGAAAACTCAAAAAATGAGGCTTGCAATTCTTGGAAGTGGTAATGAGAGGAGAGTGTGTCCAGGGGTTCAATCAAGAAATGAGACAAAAATATTGACAATCACGGAGACTTGGTTAAACCAAAATCAAATGGAGAGACGGCGGCTTTAAGGCTTGATCAAGAATGTACAATATAGAATGCAGTTGAAACAAACAAAAGAGGCCTTAATCCAAAAGTTAGAAATGAAGATAGAAATTGAAGGAGATGTTAAATCACAAGATGTGTTGGATTAAAATGTCGGCACAAGTGTTTGCATTGGCAAAAAAAAACACAAATTCTGAACAAGAATACACTGTGACGTAAATAAACACGCTTCTCTTTTGCCCTGAGAAGGGATGAATTGGGAAAAATAAGATGATTTCGGAGAAAATAATCAGGACATTTAAGCTATAAATATTTTATCTAAATAGTCCTGGGGTTATCGTTTATTTGTCTTCTTGATTGCCTGGTGACGCATGCGTGAGATTCTCAAACTTTCATTGTATGTCGCATTCTATTCAACAATGGTTTTCCAACCGTGGAATTATGATTTTTCTTGTTACGTAAAAAAATCCAATCTTCTAAATTTTTTCATCGCACCATGTCCCTGTAAGGGTAGGCGGAGATAACAAATCTTCGTTCAATTTCAAGCACATTATCCTTTGCTTGTACCAATGTCATATTGTGTCATATGTTTTATTTATTTATTTTTCCTTTTTTCTTTAGGGACGATAAAAATGAATATTATGATCATTGTCCTGTTTTTTTTTTAATTTTAATTCTTCTTGATTGCATCTCTGTAATGTAATCAATTAAGAATTACTACAAAGGTTTTTTTACCCATCACGTCGTTTCCCGAAGGAGGTAGGCAGAAAGTACGGATTTCCATTCTTTCCTATCCAAACAAACCTCTTTCGCTTCTTTCAAACGCATATCATTCCGCATACATGCTCTTCTATTCCTTTTGCTCCTGACTTGGCCCTCCTCTAAGACTGAACCGATATGATCGTACTACAAAGTGTTATAATATACCTAATCTTTTTAAATCAAAACCTCTTTGCAATTCAATAACTCACAGGCATTCATTAGGTAACAGTGCAATTTCTACATGTCCCAATAGATGTGAATCTTCAGTATCAATAAAATAAGGAATAATCTTCATCCCCATAAACTTATCAATAAATTATGTCCTTTTCTCTCCCCTAAACGGTTTTGTAGAGAGTAGGTACCATAAATCGCTTACCAAATCAGTTTTATAGAAGAAATCCTAAAAGCGCAGTAACATCTTCTTAATAATTGGGCGTTGTAAATGATCTGATTGCTTTACTACTCAATAGTGAAAAATAACAAATACAAACTTTTTACTTGTCTGTTACATACTCCTTTGTGTTTTAACCGTTTGTCGTTTGGCCAGGGCTACTTAAAATACTGCAATTCAACATTGGTCCTCTTTCTGATCTTAGTTTACCCACATGGATCGACTTGATAGCTGACAACAAACTTATGTTTTTCTCATAAAATTTCTTCCCAATTAGAATCCTGTCCCTTAGATTGAGTAGAATCTCAGGACTGAAAAAAACAAACTGTCTTATACCTTAGGAGTTTTAAAACTCTTTAAAAAAGACTTGACTTGACTTGAAAGAAAAAAGTGCCTTAATTTGTTATACCACTTATTTTTCAGACTTATTCACGGTAATGCTAAACTTGCCGTAATTAACTAACCATATACCTATGTAAACTTTTGTTTGAATTATATTTTCAAGATACATTCCAAGTGCTCAAAAAAATTTTAAGGAGGAAACACGATAATTCAAATCTAACGGCTATTTTTAACATAACC
Source organism: Mystacides longicornis (assembly GCA_963576905.1). Lineage (NCBI taxonomy): Eukaryota > Metazoa > Arthropoda > Insecta > Trichoptera > Leptoceridae > Mystacides > Mystacides longicornis. Next base: position 1,434,524 of record OY756433.1, on the reverse strand, counting down.
TTAATGGGCTAACATTGTGTAAACAATAATTAACAGTGATACGCTCTTTGGGGGTAGCCCTAAAAATAGTCAAATATTACCTCCACATCTCAAATCTAATGCGATTATTTCTTAGAAGAGGAGGATATCTTCGTCGACTATCTCCAGTTTCCTTATCTTCTCCACCCCTCCGCATAACAGCATTGCTTGCAACTGCGGTAGGGTACAGTTTTATGAAAATATGTTTAATCCTATATTTTTAATAGATGTTTTGGCAGTTTTAGTATATTTCAATGCGTCCATTAAGTTCTATTATAGTACGAATAATAATAATGAGTACCTTAAAAAGAGGAACATACGATATAATAATATATTTCTTACTTACCCATCACGCTCGAAGTTATCAAGTTAAAAAAAAACTTGAATGTGTTTTCTTTTTCATATTATTGAGTTTATATCTTATTCAACAATATTCATTTTTCTACGAGTTGTTGTATGTAAGTAGTCTATAACTATCTAGCTAGGTATATAAAATTTAATATCTCCCCTAAATAAATGTACAATCCCTTTTTATAACTGACGACAGTTATGAAATTGTGTTAACCCACATCATTTTTATAGAAATAGTCCACCCCTTTTTACGCGTGATCGATTATAAGCCACAAATATTATATCTGTATACGCATTTTCTACTATATACTATTCATTGCTTCGTTTTTTTTTTTTGTAGATTTTGATAAATAAAGGAATTTTGGGCATCTAAGATTCTATGTAATTTTTGTGTAATAGATTTCTAAAATGTGACACAAAACTTTTTTACGATTATGAAGAAAATGTTGCTTATGTGCGTAAATAAAATAAATATTGGATTTTGTTCGCGTTGAACTGGAAATAGAAATTTAATAGGTATATATTATTGCTTTGGATTTCTACTAAAAACGATTGTTTTTCAACTTAAATAATTTAAGTAAAAATTAAAATCACATCATCCTTGACATTTTTTTTGTTGTTTATGACTGAGCTCATGTGCTTCAAATGTCATATTGTTCGCGATGACATTTGGTTCAGTCATACTTCCTTGGTTCCTTGGCCAAATCGAGAAGGTTATCGAATCATAAAAATGTTCATTTTCAAGGTAAATTTTTCATTTTTGAACGCTTTCCTGTGATGGATGGAAGACTGATTTAGGCGTGATCATAATCAAAATTACCACATTATTTTTTATTGATATTATTCAACTTCCAATCAACCTGAGTAGTCAGTTAGTGAAATTAATTTGTCCTTGAACATACCGATATATTATAACACGATAAAAAAAATACGGGTATTTTATGCCCATTTTATTTTGTAACAAAATTATTAATAATATTATAGTAAGTATAGGTATGTATGTACGAAACCTGAATTTTCTTCAAGTACAAAATTCCATGCACGCAATATCTTAATTAGTGTAGATAAGTTTGTTTTTTGAAACAGCCTATAGGTGAACTGTAAGCCGTGAGTAGGGGTTGTAACTAAAGATAGACACGATTACTGTTGATAATCTAATTCACACACTAACAATATAAAAAACATGAAAATGATATTTTGTCGGTGATGTCTTTATGACATCTACCTAGGTACATGCATTATTTATTTTTCTTTTCGGTTCGATGAAGACGTGGGCGTTTTCATACAGACGGTTCTACTTCAACAAGAATTTAGGATCCACTAACATTATGTCTTCATAGATCACTCTCTCAAATGTGGATAATGCCACAGTGGAAGGAATAAGAAGAACACAATGTCTTCCAGCATAGCGAAGTTGAAGGGTCTCCGCACCTTCTGATCGTCTAATAAGGTTCATTTTTCAAAAGTGGTGCGATGGTTTGCACAAGTGACAGAAGCTAATTGTGGTCCTAACTATGGATATAATGTTCGAATTTGTATGATAAATTTAATAAATTATCTTTTAACCAATATAATTCCGACGGATGCATCTGTTTTAAACTATATATTTTGTATTCGCATTCTGTCAATCGCACCAACTATCAAACAACCAACATTTTCTGCTATACGTCAATTTAATTTCAAATTTAGAATTTGTAAAAACCACTATGATGGTGAGGAAGGTTACCTACTTAAGTCTCTTAAATTAATTTTTTTTTAGTTTTTCTTTCCTAAGGACCTTCACATGACAAAAGCAAACACAACGAAACAATAATAAGTGAAATTGTTCAAGTCTAGACGTTCACGCACGATGCCATGACCAAGGGAGAAAGGATCCATTTTTTTTATATATAGAGATAGGTAGTTATAATTGTTTGAAAATACATGTAACGCAGCGTTACTTTCACTTCCAATAAATACACTTAGAATGTGAGGTGAGTTTTTTGGTAAAGACAAAAAAGTTGGTACATGGTATACGCTTTCCTCAATATGAAGCAATGGGCTGTACAAAATAAATACCTACAATAAACTATCTGATTTCAGACGACTTGCTCTCACAGACAATTGAGAACATTATAGCAACAGTTGGGCGGTGCATTAAAAATACGAATCAAAATGGGTGAAAATAGGGATAGAGTATTTGAAAAAAGTTAAATTAAACATTTTTTTCAAAATTTTCTGTAATAGGTACCTACAGATAAATTTTGTTACTTAAATTGTTATATAACAATCACTAGTAAGGTATAAATTTCATAATGCGTTTGAAGAATAATAATTATTGCAAAAAGGTTTTTTTCTCAAACAATACTAAATGGTAGGTCTATATAAAACGTTCTAATATCTCTATTGAATATCCTATGTAATAATATTAATATACTGGTATGAATAATGATAGGGAATAAAAAAAGGAAGCCAATGTACACAAGGTCCTTCATTCAAAAGGATAAAAATAAAAGAAAACGTTCTCTTTTTGTTCTTTTAAATATCGTTGAAAACAAAAGAAAAGGATATAGGTACATTAAAAGTCCGAAGCAAGATGGTGACTCAGATATTAGCGATCCAATAAACGATGCTTTGCCAGACCTTTGGAAGACCCGAGGGCACAAATAAATATCCCCCTCAAAATGTGTGCCTACCTTCCTTCTCATATTATTGACTCCACTCATCCTTTTAGAGAAGAAATTTATTAAAGAGAAAAAGAATCCTTGAAATATTAATATTGTGTAAAAAAAAAGGTATCAGGCGGATACATTGTAATATAATAAAATTATTTACTTTACATTGATGATTTTCTTTTTGTTGTTTCAGATTGAAGATGCCATGCTTATGTTCGACAAACAGACCAACAGACACAGAGGTAAGCGAATTTTTTTTTAAATTTTAACTCAACAGGGAATCATCTTAAACTCTCAGTGCAATATGATCAACGCTACTCAACTTAGCTGACTTACGCTAGCCTATAAGTTCAATCCAAATACAAACTCCCTTTACGCCCCACTTAGGGGCTAAGGGAGGCAATAAGTAAGAACTTATAAAAAGATTTTCCTAAAACGATGTGTTCCAAAGAAAGACACTGCGGCAAACACTACAGACAAAATGTATTAAGGTTGAAAAATAGTTTATGGTTCAACGTTAACGTAAATCTGTTACATAATTTCGCATTTAACGTGCAATCTTGGTGGAATTGTTTAAATTAAGAAATTTAAATTAAACAATTAATGTATTAATATCCTTCGTGGTCACAAGTGACAAAGAAGTACCTGCAAAACTAGCCAGGTTATTAAATTTGTGGAGTAATAAATAAATGTTTCATTTACTTCATCATCATTATCATCAACCTTCACTCGTCCAGTATTGGAGATAGGCCTCCTTTCTCGACTTCCACAATTCTCTGTCCCTTGCTATTCTATGCCATTGATTGCCGGCCACTTTCCTAATATCGTCAGACCACCTCAGCTGTGGCCTCACAATTCTCTGTCTCTTGCCATTGATTGCCGGCCACTCTCCTAATATCGTCAGACCACCTCAGCTGTGGCCTACCCTACGACCATCAGTTCTCGGTCTCCACTCTAGGATTTTCTTGGTCCATCTGTCATCTGTTATTCTTAATATATCGCCGGCCCAGTTCCCATTTTAGATACGCTATTTTATAAGTCACATCGGTAACTTTAGTCTTTTCTCTAGCTATCTCCAATTCATTCATTTCGGTTCCTGTCTCTCAAACTAATGTTTGACATCTTTCTCTCCATCGATTATTTACTTAAATTTCTTTAATTTTTCAGATGCAGTGTTTAGTTACTTTTTTTTACAATATATCTCTCTCTCAACTTTCAAAATATATTGAAGTAAAAAACGTTTAAAGTCAACATGCCAAAACGTCATACCGAACTATTTTTATTACAACCATTCAATCCCAATCGATCGAATAAACCAATTTTTCTTTATTATTTAGATACTCGATGCCATTAATTCCGTTGTCAGTTATCATTAAACTCACAGTTGTTCTGTTGTTAGTTGGTAACAGTATTAGGTAGCTATATTAGGGCAGGTAGGTACCGATAGGTTTCTTCATACAATGTAACAACAACAGAACTAACAAACGCTGAAACAAAAGAACAACGCCATGGAGACTATCAGTAATAAAAATAATAATAATAAACAATCTGACTAAGAGGCCACACCCACCCATAGACTATCTGACAGGTGAGCCAGTGATACGAAAAGCATTTTTCGGAAGTTATAACGGGCTTTGTGCCACACAGCGTTCGTACGTACAATCACAGACAACGCTGAACATTAAAATACAAAAAGCGAAATAGAACAAAATGTTTCTGGCTCGTCGGAATAGAGCATTAAGTATCAAAGTAACAATCATTCTACCTATTTGTTTTTTTTTTTTAAATAAAAACTAGCTTTTACCGCCACACGTTGTCCTGTAGTCCTTAATATGAGAATATTGATTTCGAATTTGTAATTTATACAAAAACACGTTTTAAATAATAATATGTATGAATGTTAAAAGGTTATTTCTGAAAGCTTGAAAGAAATTATATCAAAATTCTGCGTACCAATGTTTTGAAACTCAATGGTTTAATAAAAAATGTGTTGTTATGGCTTTTTTCACAGATGGCGTTGTTGTCAGTAAATCCGTTCCATACTAACATTCAATATTATATTTTTTTATTATTTTCTATCCCATTTTCGATGTTTTAAGGATGTTTTAAGTCCATCTCCTCCATATAATGGTAGAATTAATGGGCTCACGCTGGGTGGGCCGACGCAATAATAAGTATAAATTCTAGAAATCGGTTGATTTCCAAAGAGTGATTTCAATCTTTCCAATGATTCATGAGTTTATTTGCTGCGTAGGTACCCATAAGAAAAATTCTCTTAACTTTTTTTTTGTAAATATGATTTTCACACTTGCCCGTTTGTTGGTTTAAAATTTTAGATTTACGTGTACGTTAAATACGTAGGTACTTAATCCAGAATACCAGAGATAATATAATATCGAACGGCACAACAGACACAAAACGAATGCTAAAAAGAAAGAAAAACAAAAGCACACAGACAGCAAAGAGAAAACAAACGAAAATTGACTATTATATAGTACAATATGACTTTATAAACACTGCTGCCACTATATACATATAATAGATATGCAGTATGCACTAATAGTTATAATTGCGATAGACTAAACTTTTTTATGGACACTGCATTCACTTTTAAAATATTAGATTCATTTTACAGCCAACATAATTAGAACGTTGTGCTCCAACAAAGCCAATAGGCAATAATGATGAGACAATAACAAAAATAGATATATTCATTCATATCCTGGCGCCAAAAATACATGACAGCAGTCGCAGTCTTTAAAATTTGGTTGCTCTCTTGTTCTCAATAATTTCCAACTTTTATCTCTATATTTCATTAATAATTATTAAATGTCTACTTGTTGTATACATGGGATTTATCGACATGTTGAACATGTCGAGAATTCTCATGATTAGGAATTTCGGAGACTTAAACATGACCACCTAACGGCGAACGTTGTTAACGTAAAGTGATCACACTAAGCCAGCCTTCGAAATAACAGTAGAAGACGGTCGTAAGCAAGAACATCAGTAATGAATTTTTAGTCATTAGTTGTTACATATTCGTTATTTGATGCTCATTGAAAGTCGTAAGAGATCTATAATATTAGAGTTTGGCAAACACCTTTCATTAACACCAGATTTATAAGTCTTTCTTAAAAGCCCTTTTTTACTTTCAACTTTTACATTTATGACGTTATTGGAGGACACGATCTCATTTAATTACTCCATTCGTCCATCTCCTGAATTATCGCACGCGTCTTTATCACTGCCGATTCCAGATATATTAATTTACTTAATACGTCTAGATTTGCTATGTTTGCTTTATTTTCATTGATTCTTCGTTATTTTTTTTTGGATTTTTAAGAACTCTTTGTATACTATTATGTAAATTCAAAAGTCGTAAATAAAATCCAAAGAATTCGGGACATGCGCGACTCCTAGTCACAAGGATTATTCATTAATAAATATTCATACTTTTGTACAAATATTGGCATTCAAATCTCTGCATGTTCGTCATATCGATTTTATCAAAAATTATTATATTATATAGAGTAGGCGCCGTTTTAAGTAAGGGATTAACTCGACTTATTAAATATGGATTTATTTCACATATCTCCCGGTATTCACAAACAGGGTTTTTTGGAGCGATTAAACCGGCATTCATTTTTTTTTAATCTGGAACATTTTTCAATCGATAGGTACATAAGTTCCATTGAATTTTAAAGCTCATGATTTAAAAAGGTAAAAAAGTCAAAACGTCCACATTATTACCGTTTTTTATATAAAGCTTTTTACTAGTTGTTGTTGATTTAATAATACAAATGATATTTTAACCGCTATTTGATACAATAGAGATGCTATAACCAATATTGAATGGGGTGGTTACTAACCGAAACCACCCCACAAAAGCCAACATGCATTCCGATACCACATTTTTCTATTGTGTTAGTCTAGTCTTGTATAAAACATTATGTTGACTTCGGATCCCTCTGGAACTGAAAGCTTCAATTCAAGTAAGACTTTGCGCATTCAAAGAATGTCCTGGCCAAAAGTGAGATTCAACCAATGAAACAACAGCTACATACTTAGGAACACAATAACACCCCTAGGTCACATATTTTCTACTACCTAATGCTTAACTTAGAAAGTAAGAGAGAACATAGTAATTAACCAATTCTACATAATGTGCATGACATTTTAAAATTACTCTAACCTTAACAAGAAAATGTTAGGCAAAATCCGTCCAAGTATTGTTGGATATCTGAGAAAATATTTGTAAAATACTTCGGCCGTATAAAAAAAATCCTCTACCCTACCTAATTCCTACTTACTTAGTGTGATCACTTTACGTTAACAAAGTTCGCCATTAGGTGGTATTGTTTGTCTCCGAAACTCCTAATCATGAAAATTCTCAACATGTCGAAAAATCTCATGTATGCAACAAGTAGAAATTTAATAATCAATGAAATATAGAGATAAAAGTTGGAAATTATTGAGAAGAAGAGAGCAACCAAATTTAAAGACTGCGACTGCTGTCATGTATTTGACCCCAGGATATGACTATATCCATTTTTCAACTATGAACTTGAACTCACGATTTTGATTCGAATTTTGAATTTTCAATAAAGTTTTTCTTTTAAGCCACTCATGAGTCATGATATGGTGTTGAACTAGTTAACAATTTCAATATAACCTTCCTTGTCAAGAAAAACACTCTGTATAAATACTCTCAAAGTGAGTTAAAATCATGATTATTTGAAATTCCTGTTGTATTAAAAAACCGTAATACATGGAACGTTTTTATGAGTTTTTACCGTACGCCCGTATCCCATAATTTTATAATAAATTGTGCTATTAATAATGATAAAAACATTATCGGATATACTGATAGCAGTAATGGTGGACATAATAACGTACCCAACCCTGGATCCGAATATAAATAATCTATAGAACCAATACAAAAAAAAAAAAGAAAAAGTAGAAGGCGCACTTAAATCAGCGATTTGGGTGATAAAAACTGATGGTCAGAATAAAGGTGGGTTGGTCAGGGATGATATAGGAAGAAAGTTAAATGGAGAACGAAACTGACCAATAAATAGTGTTAACGTAGCCAATACGTTGAAGCGATGGTCATATTTGGTGACCAAAGAAGCCTACGTCTTACAGTTAATGTAGGCGATAATTAGATCCGTATAGTTAAGCCTTGGCGAACCCTGCAGAATATGTCTGCGCATCGAAATTGTATGATCACACCTGGTTGCCTGACTTTATTGCCAATCCATCTGGTTCACAATTAAAAGATTCCATTTGACACTTTTTTTTAACTCTTTCAAAACTCAGATTCATAGTTTTAGATGCTCATAAAAATGTTTCTATATTTGTTCAAAAAGCCACGAATACGAATGCTGCATTAACCTTTTCCATATCAAGAATAAGTTTGTGAGTAATTTAGAAATAGTCTACATTCATGTTCTTGAATACGCGATATCTATCAGACTGTCCCAATACTTAAAATAGTTATCAGCATAGAATACCTTACCTTTTTCAGGGCTAGTCGGTAATTAAACCTTAGATTGAGTAATTTCTACAAGAATATTATGAACAAACCTACATTAATGGCCCCATAGCCCTGTGTTGGTCTTGGGTTATTTAATAAATTGTTGTTAGTTAGAAAGCGTAGCTTGAAAATAATCCTTATGGCAAGCTAAAGTTAATACGCGAACTAAGTTGTCGGAGATTATAAAATCTACTTGGCTTAATATCAAAATGAATCTCGAAAAAACTTTTCCACAACAAAAAAAAAAGGGTAGAAGGTAAATAAATTTCCGAGTCAATTTAGCGGTGGATTTGATTCACTAATCGTAAAAAGAGAGTGAACATAAAAATAAATACTCAAGTAGATATGAAAAAAAAAAGTTTCATCAACAAACTCAAAATTATGACGGCACGATGTTATTATGAAAGCATCTTCTTCATACTCTGAGTAGAACCTGGCTAAGTAATTTGGTTGAAAAACCATCAAACTTAAACGGGAAATATTCCACGGCCCACCACACCGAAATAGTTATGATATTATAATAACACGGATAAAACGAACCATAAAAATAAAAGTTGGTAATGTTGTGAACATCTAATACTAGGTGGAGCTAGCTGTGCCTTACACGATTATTAGAGACGAGTTGTTGCCATTCTATCTATCTATAGTAGATGTCAGCTTTAAGCCATCATTTTTAATAGGAAATTAAAGACGTTTGATATTATGTCGTATTGGTCCAAATTTTAACAATATCTATCTGTATCGAACACACCAAAACGATATGTATAACAAATCATCACTCACTATGACGTGTTTAATCGTATAATTATTCGTCGATTCAAATGGATTCCATGGCTGTTCAGGGCTTAAACTTTAGACTTCAAATTAAAAACAAACGAATCTTGGCTCACTCAAATAAAACACAAAATATGTAAATACATAGTTTGTAAGCAAATATTTTTCTAGGATGTCTTTAAAACGTGGAGAAATTATCATAGTTTTAAACAAGTGGTGATTTGTTGGCAAAATGGCGGAACTCGATCATGACGCGCAACTATCCAGAAAAGAATAGAAGCTCGATGATGAGTTTTGATTAACGTAACGCGACGTTTGCGTAAATGCAGAAAAATTGAGACAATAAGAGTTTTTAGTTGATTCGTTAATTTGGAAAGAAAAATGCAAGTATCTCCCATAAAGAAAGCCAGGAGAGATTAAAAAAATAATTTAACGAAATAAAACGCACCTGGCTTCTCTCGTCGGCACTGTAAGGTTGCCTGGTAAGCCTGTGGCTAAAGTTCCCTGCTATCCAGAAAATAGAACTGGAACATTTTTTTGATGCGCAAACTTTGATACTTGTCTTAATGCCGTAACGATGTAAACACTTTCTAAAATTTGTGACGCCCGCTGTCTCACTCACTCTCCTATCTCCTACTCTCTCTCTCTCTCTAGGAATTCTTTTCCCCCTTCCGTCCCACCTTCGTAGGCTTCTGCAAAGGTTTACACAAAAGATTAAAAGTTCTCTAAGTACCTCTTTTATTAATTCAGGGGATTTGGATCAATATAGTACGTTTCTTCTTCACACACGTGTTATTAGTTTTTGCCTGAAATATTATAATCTGTTTTGGAGCTTAACTTCTGGCGGTGGGAACTTGGAGACTTTTGATTTCCAGAAATATTATAACACCCAACAACATACATACCTATACTGCCTCATCTTACTTAAGTATTTCTAGGAATTTTCTTTTAGAAATACCGGATTGAAGCAGCTCGTAACACGTTCAACAAAGTACTACAAACTCTAAAAGTACGAACTGGATAAATTTTTGTTTGCTGTCAACACTAGTTAATTGACAAGTGAGACTGCATTGAGCATAGGCGGGACAAAGATGGAAGTATGCACCACTATAGATAGAGAGAGATGCATATATTTTGTTTTTGCGTATTGGTTCCCACCCAAGCTCTTTCGTCCTTTTTTGCTGCTCAACGCCGTACAATAAACATCTTCATATATAACCGCTGTCTCTCATTTGCAAACATTACCATGAACAGTTAAAAGGTTTCCTGAAGAAGTTTCATAGAAGAATGCTTCGTACACCTACCGTGGGTAGATTTAGTTTGTAATGCATATAATGTACTGAGGAGAACTGAGAATTATGGGATCCTTTAACTTTATTTAATTAGCAAGCTATATTGACCAGGTAGAAGGCAGATCTCTTGGTTGCGGAATGTGTGATATTGGACCGTAATAAGGCGAGTGCAGGAGCTGTTCCGAGTAGCAAGAGATAGAGAAGTCTTCAAAGAATTGATTTTCAATAGTGTTTGACTTTTTAATAGTTTACGGGCTAACGAATATCATCTTCCGTGGTTTTGCAGACTGGTTTAGGGTTCTTAATTTCATATTAAAGCTTTCTCAATTCGGTGGTCATATTATTTCAAATCCCGACTCATCACGATTGTCTTCAACGTTATGAAAAATCCCACGTCTTCGGTGGGATTCGAACCTAGGACCCTCGCTATGCTTAGCCAAGGCGCTTACCTCCAGGAGTCCAGACCGTCAGCGGGGTGTAAGAAACCGGGAAGAAGTCTGATATGATTATTTTTTAATTAGCCTTTCTAGAATCATTAATTTGATCTTTGATTCTTAACAATGTATTTTATTTGAAACAAATTAGATTAATCTTATTCGTATTGAAGATACTTAGTAAAGAGGATTTGTTTAAATGGCTTAAATTTCAACACCCTAATAATGGCTTTTTCCAATGTTCAAATTAACTAAAACATCTTGATTTTCGACATTTAAAAAGTAATTGGCTCGGTGGGAGTAAAAAAAACGATTTTTTGCTCAGAAAATGTGTGCCGGGAGCGCTTAAGCAACCAGCAAACATGTCCCCGGCAAAATTGGCTCATTCATCACGGTTAGATTGCGTTTAAATTGGCCATTTATCTAGAGGTGTTTGGAAGACGTAAGAAATGGCGGGAGAGAGAGAAGAAATTTCGCTGCCGGAGTGTAATTGTCGTGAATGCTAAGCCTGTCACAATATTCCTGCACGTCTTCTAGGCTATTGCCAGGCTGCTTCCATATTTATGGCATCCATTTCGTCGGGAGTCTTTGGAACGTTTGAAAATTTTATTTCGATATTTGAAATGGCAGCTTTATACCATTTTTATGGAAATAAATGAGGAAAGTTTTCTAGGTAACACATTTTCTAACTTAGGCGCAGGTAATAATTTCTGCTTCTCACTCCCTGATAATATTTCATAACTTAATAAAGACTTCCTCTTTTTTTTAAAAAAAAAACACTATTAATATTTTTTTTTAAGATTTTCTTAAAAATTACTTAAACTTCTGAAACAATGTTTGCCTTTTTATCGTTTACGCCACTCCTCAGTATATAAAAGAAAATTATCATGATCATCCAGTTAGGTAGTGCATACCTAGCCATCTCCTACAATAATAGCACGCTTCATGGTGTCATCTCTCTATCTCATTCTTACACACATCTCAAGATGTTTCGGAACTATCTCCGTCTCCCTTTTTCGACACCACGAATGTATAAATTATGAAGGAGTCGTTATATGATTACAGCGGGAGGGTGGGTTCGCTCACATAAAAGTTGTTTGTTGACACATTTTGGATTTACCTGCTTGTTAAATTACCAAAGTTGATAAAAGTAATCATTATGAAGTTGTTTTTATTAAATGCGTAAATTTTCTACACAGCTTTAAGGATGATATTAAGTAATTATAATTACGAAAGATATTATATAATATACGGCCGTTTCCTAAAAGTCGTAAAAAAGTTAAATAATATGACATTAAAAAAGTAAGTTATTGCGTTTATTTTTCCATTTTAATTTATAAATAATTTTGCGATGTTTTTTTATGACTCATATTCCTCTTAAGGATTGCTTTTAGCATAAACCCTTAAACTCCTGATTCATTATCATTTCCCGCTTTTGCGCTTTCTTCATACTTATTCAACCATCAAGGCATTTTGTTTTGCTCTTATGTAACCAGCTGACAATGAAAGACGTGTATCATAATCATATTTAATAACAATATTAACATTAAAGGTAAATTGACAAAATCATACCAATCTATAAATATTATGATCTCAACAGATGCCCATTTTGATTCCATTAATGTTCATTCTATACATACTGAAAGCTATTTTTACATATCAAAAGTCGTATAAAGATAATCTAATGTATGTTCGCACAATTCCTGCATTTGAAACTGTAATGGCGAACGTGTTATTTAATCTAATATATGAATGATAGTCGGGTTAGTGTGAACACTTATAACTCGAGATTGGCTGAACAGATTCTTACCGATGTTTGATTTATTGGATTCTTCTCCGCTCCGGATAACAGAATAACTAATAAAAAGTTTAAAATGTATAAGAAATAATATAAAACGGATTTCCTTCGACGCCAACGCCATCCATGAAAAGTTCTATAACACCAAAATTATTGATAACCTGATAACCGTTGATATTAAAAATATTGGTACGCAGCTTTTTGATGGAAGTTTTGTCGAGCTTTCTGAAATAATATTTTAACATTCAAACATATTTTTGGGAACTGCTTACATGAAATTCGGAAAACCTTTTCAAATTACCGGCATATAGTACAAGCATAATAATTGTGTACCATACTAGGTTGTTCAAATAAATACATAAAAATACTTACACTGATTCCTTAATTTTTAGTCTTTTGAACTGGTTAAATATTTAAAGAATTCTAGCTAGGTTGAAATTTTTATTTATTTTTACTATTAATTTACTTTCGCTCCCTAGGTGGAGCATGTGGTCGCCACAAAGCCTCGCCAAGCATCTCTATCCTGGGCCAGATCCAGGGCGTCATTCCAACTTAAGCCGGTATCCCGAAGGTCTTCATCGTAAGCTGTCTTGATCGTGAGTCTTGGTCTGCCACGTCTTCTTGTACCACCCGGTGTATAGAATAATCTTTCTTAATCTATGGAATCGGGGGAACATACGTAGGACATGGCCGAGCCAGCTCAGTCTACGATTCAGGATAACTGTTGTCACTGGAGGTTGCAGCTAGATTGAAAATGCGATTGAAAATAAACATAGGTGTTGAAAAAACGTCATCAAACACCACAAAAGTCTACAATTTTTTTCTGTGACAAAAGCGCGAAATGATGTGAAAAAATCAGCATAGATCATTTTATATTGTCATTCCTTCACCTTCCTTTTGAATATTATGATTTTACTCTTCTAAAATCACTCGGAGAAGTTTAACTTCTTCTTCCGAAAGTTTCAACGTTGATTTGACTTATTTAATGGGGCAAACAGAGCGAGAGATTTTATTTATAAGTTTTTCTTTGATAAATCAATAGCGCAAATTTGAAAGTAATAAAATACAATACGGCCGAAGAATTTCCAAAAAGGAAATAATTTGGTTTGGAAATTTTCCTGAAATCGGCGAGAAATTTCTCACCCCTGTCGCAGGTTGTAGCAAAAGTATCGAAGAATTAAGGAGATTCGTGGTCAGATTTGGAACTAAAATAATCCGAATCAAAAATCCGATTAAAACTTACCGTATTATTTTAGTAATTGAAATAACTTTTAGTCCATTATTTATTTTAAAAGTATTTATTTCATTTTTATTTTAAAAGGATTATGGAATTCTGTTGTATAATCATCGTAGAATTCTGTGATTTACCAATAACCATCCTGAGTTTTTCTTTTCTACTCCTCTGCAATTGTCACGTTGAGTTCGAGTTTTACCTATGTAAAATAAATACTTCATTAAAAGTATCCTTTTCTTGTGAATACGCAAAAAGTACCTATTTTTCATTTCTGACGAAAACGCAACATTGAAATAAATAATATAGGTTTCATACAAACCATAGACAAAAGAAAATAACAATGTAATAACGGTAATGTTTATCTTTGTAGAAACCCTAGCGGCTATCAATAGATTATGTTTTATCTGTGTAATATCTGAAGAAAACTTTGTCTATGTTTTGTTCTTATTGATACCCGCTGTCAATATGTCTGCACTCTAGCTCCAAAGCATTTTGTAACGGGTACCTATCCCCACAAAAGTACCAATAATATTATTATTTATAAAATATATCTACCATCTCCCTTTTTATCAAATCTGTTTGAATTTGAATAAGAGAAATGGTATCAAAGAAAGGTTGATTTTAGATTTTATATAGATTTGCCATTTTTAGTTCTCAGTGTCATTTTTTTCTAAAGTTCGTAGCATTTGGTTTGATCCTGGGCGTCTACTGTCCAACCTGTATGTCGTTACAGATCCCTAGCATCCTTCATAAATTTTAATTTTTCATTTATTTGCCATGTTAATAGGTTTTTAGCCTGTTGACCTTGTACTTAAGACTGCAACTGCCTTGTTGATATGTACCTACTTATATTGTGTCAAAGAGCTCACTTCTTCAAACAAGTTCACAGTGATGTTTCCGAAGATTCTAACCAGTTAGGTTGCATGATTTGAAGTGGTTAAGCTCTTGGTATTTTCAACTCAGATTTTTAATTTTCTTATAGCCGGCGGAACTTAATGCTTGAAACATTCTCTACCAGTCAACCGATCCCGTCCAATCTGAGACAGGATTACAACCCCGTGTAGAAATTTCAAGTGAAAAAACACATTGGAAAATTTCTGACCCGACCGGGATTTTTTTCATGTCTCCATTGTTTTTGTGCTACCAGCTCTTTCAAAATACATACCTCCAGCTTTCTCTCGTCTATAGCCCACGACATGACCAAACATTTTTTTTCTCAACTCTTCCATTTGTTTATTTTCATTTCATTTCACATAATCCTATATTTAATTCATATTTAGAACAAAAAATATACTGCCCGTATGAATATGACGCAATATTGCATTTTGTGCAGATTGTAATAATTCAAATGACATTAGAAAATAGATTATCTCTCCGATGTATTTTAAAGGATTGAATATTTAGGGGTTGAATGGTATGTTCAATACCTTTCCCAGTCACCCCTAAGGGGTTGTTTTGCAATATTATTATTATTTGTACCAATACTTCAGAAAATCATTTCAATATTTCACAAATGAACGCTTACCGCTGCATAGTCTGCGCACCGTCTACTCAAGAATTCCTCTCGATTTCCGAACCTTATTCTGGAGTTCAGATTACCTACTTTTATCGAAGTTGCACTGTCTATGGTTGAGGTATAAGGATTGCTTTATTTGTAATATTTACCAAGCACATTGTATCTCAAAATTATTATGGCTACAGATAATTCCTTCTACTTTCTTTAAATCTTCTTTGATCTTTGGGATCTTCAAAACTTTTTACTTTTGACATCGTTTACTTTAAGGACGA
Organism: Mystacides longicornis; assembly: GCA_963576905.1. Lineage (NCBI taxonomy): Eukaryota > Metazoa > Arthropoda > Insecta > Trichoptera > Leptoceridae > Mystacides > Mystacides longicornis. The sequence continues at coordinate 1,418,642 of OY756433.1, read as the reverse complement.
AATTAATAAGATAGAATTAAAAGATACCTAGCTAGATTTTTGCAGAGCTTGCGACTTGCGGGCTTAATTTTGTGATTGATTCTTTTACATTAATATCATTTTTGCAAAAGCTTGTTCAACCGTCAAATCTCCCTACAATCAAAAGAATTTTCATCGTGTCAAAAAATCATAATAATCATGCCACCAGCAGGATACGATTCTTCTCCATCGAATTTGACTGGTATTAACACTTAATGCATAAAACGTCAATTTCTGTTTCATACGCTATATTTTTATTATTCAGAAACAAGCAGACTGCTTGCAAAATGGCCTGTACAGTGTACACCTCTGAACCTATACAACATTTTGTGCCTACTGTTGTATAATTTCTGTTTGCATCCACTGTTTTGTGCCTACTATTTCTATGATTCTTAACTAATTGCCTTTTCTTTTCTTTGTTTTTTTTTTATTGTGTGTATGTCGATTTAGCCTTTTTGTATGTGTTTTCTTTTTTGCACCTTATACAGTATTATGTAATATAATGTTAATGGCCTTATATAAATAATGAATAATGAGTTTAATTATAAATGTTGTTTTAAATGGTCAATCGTAGAATTGCTGGAAAAATGTTACCCGATCTGTTCTTTAGACCAGTGATTGTGCATACCAGCTAGAGACATAAATCGCTGTGGGCACTATTCGCCAATGAATCTAAATTCTGGATTCCATTTTCTAAATAACATTCAATACAGAAATTTTCCAAGCGGTCGACCATCCAACGTTTCATTTTGACATAAATATAAAACAAAAATATGTTTATCTTGACATAAATATTAAAGAAAACTTGTCTTTTGAGTAACGACGAAAGCGTATGGTCTTTATGACATTATTTGCTGTTCTTTTGTCGTCTCTCCAAAACTATTTTTAAAATACCGGAATTATTATAAATTGTCTTTAGTTGTTGAAATATTATTTGTGTCACTCATTTTTCACTTCTTGATCTTGAAAATGACATGGTATGTGAAATGTTACGAAGATTTTATTTATCAATATGAAATTTTATTTTATATTTCGTATAATTTAATCTGATGTAAGATCATATCGGCAGTTTGTGCCAAGTAAGTATAAATGGACAGGGTGATGAGAGTCAGCAAATCAGTATGAATGAACTTATGAATGCGCTTAAAAAAGCAAAAAATGGGAAAGCGTCAGGTTGCGATAGGGTAGCAACGGAGCTTATCAGGTATGGCGGCCGAGTGACGCTGCAGTGGTGCCTGGAGCTTTTCAACTTGTGCTGGACGGAAGGCCGTACCCCAGGTGACTGGAGGAAAGCCATTATCTGCCCTCTGTACAAGGGGAAGGGCTCCCGGTTGGACTGTGGCAACTATCGTGCAATCAGCTTGTTGAGCAACGTGGGTAAATTATACAGTAGAATTTTAGTAGAAAGGGTTAGAACAATAACTGAAAATAAAGTTTGGGATGCACAAGGGGCTTTTATGAATGGGAGTGGGTGTGCCGATCAGATCTACGCTCTGCGGATGATTACGGAGAAGCTTTTGAGTAAACATCAGAAGCTTTTCTGTGCATTCGTAGATTTGGAAAAGGCATATGATAGGGTAGACAGGGGTAAATTATGGGAAGTTCTATCAATGTATGGAGTGAATAACCGGTTGATTCGTGCCATTGCTTCGCTATATTCGGAAAGTACTGCGTGTGTGAAGGTGAACAGTCACCTTTCACCGGAGTTCTATCTTACGAAAGGTGTGAAGCAAGGGTGCGTCATGTCACCCTGGTTGTTCAATTTGTTCTTTGATTTTTGCGTCAGTGGGTTAAAAGATATAAATATAGGGGTTGAATTGAATGGTATAAAGGTATGTGCGCTTATGTATGCAGATGATTTAGTACTTATGGCTGAGTGTGAAAATGATTTGCAAGAACTTGTGTCAAGTGTGTTTGAAAATTGTGCAAAAAATGGTCTAAAAATGAATGTAAGCAAAACAAAGGTGTTGGTATTTGAAAGGGATGAAGCAAGAACGAATTGCAAAGTAACCGTAGAAAATGAATGTCTTGAGCAAGTGAATGAGTATGTGTATTTAGGAAGCATGTTTAGTCGGGATGGAAAGTGTGAAAAAGAAATCGAACGTAGGAAAGTTGCTGGTCGCAGGGTGGGCGGTGCATTAAGACCTATAATGAGAAACAACAACGTCTCACTACAAGCAAAGAAACTAGTGCATAACGCAATCCTGCTACCATCGATGATGTATGGTTGTGAAACGTGGACATGGACGAAAAAAGAAGAATGTAGTATAAATGCAGTAGAGATGAAATCTCTACGAAGAATATGTGGAAAAACTTTATGGGATATGGAAAGGAATGAAAATATTAGGAAAGAATGTGGTATGGAAGTAAGTGTTGTGACAAAGATGAAAGTTAATAAGTTGAGATGGTTTGGGCATGTGGAAAGAATGGATTCAAACAGAATGACAAAGAAAATTCATAAGGCTGAAAGGAATGGTGTAAGAAAGCGTGGGCGACCGAGAATGACGTGGATCGAACACATCGATTCCGTCCTCAAGGAAGGCCAGGTAAGAAGTAAGAGAAATAGGAGAAGCTGTATGAGAAATGGTATGTCGGTGGAAGAAGCGAAAGAAGTATGCTTGGATAGAAAAGAGTGGAGGTCCGTTCTCTCTGCCTACCCCTTACGGGACACGGCGTGATGGGTAAAAAAAAAAAAAAAAAAAAAAAAAAAAAAAAAAAAAAAAAAAAAAAGATCATATCGAGAATTATTCAACCATGTTTCAAATCACATGATTTTTTCACATTCGTCAGTTTCTATAACGATACAAATTCTATAAACCTTTAATTTTCTTCATGATTTAAATCATTTCAATTCAATTTTTACTTTTTCTCAACTTTATTTCTGATTGTTTTTTTTTTCAGATCCTGAAAATATTTTTAACGTTCATTTCTTCTACAGTCATTTTCTTCTTCTTATTTGCCTACACCGTCCAATCCTGGACGAGGACCTCCATTTTCTTCCACACCGCTCAATTTTGTATTCTCTGTATTCAGATGACTCGAAGATAATACTTTATACCGGCCTATTATAGTCCAAGTGTCTGATGATCTTCCTACGCTCCAGTTTCTAGGTTTTTGAGATATGCGATCGACGAAATCCGTTTCTCTTTTTACATACCGCATTGCTACGTTCCACACTATTTCTCAGTATGATACCCGTGATGTGTCTTTGAGTAACCGTCATATTTTGGTCAGTGTCACTATTTCGAGACCGGTCGGTGCTAAGCAAACCAATTAAACATACCTACCTAGGATAACTTAAAATTCCTAGTCTTTTTTAAAGCAAGACAATAATATGGTATTTATCTAACAAAAATATTTTGAATAGGTAGGTACCTGAATTGTTTATGGTTGTGACGTATATAAATACTGCGTCGGACCGCGAAATCACGTGTTTTTTATGGTTTGTTGTTTTAAATTTGCCCCTAGTTTATGGCGGCATTAATAACATTCATATAACATTCACAAACATTTTTAATGCGTAAATAATTCATCAAAGTATACGAAAGGGACAACAATGATGTATATTCCTAAGAGGAGGAGGCGCCGCCTACGCCATCTGGTGGTAGAGCGATGTCCTGAAAATGAAATATGTCGTGGAATAATAAAAATATTATATTGTAATAAAAACAGGACGGACTGTGCCGTACGTGAGCTGTAAAACAAAATTGCATAGAAAAATGTTGTTCCATACTCGTTTAAAATTCGAACGGTAATGTTCCAAAACTAAAACTTAACCTTTCTTCTTCTTTCTTCCTTTATAGTTGCCAGCTACCTACGCTTAACATCGGTTCCTACCATCTACCCATTCGATACTAAAACTTTATGTAATTTATCCTGAGACTCGTACTTGTGTAAGCGTGTATGTCTGTAAAGGTAGGTACAACTTAGTTCGTGCACCTGTCTTATACTGAATTCGTCTTTTACAATCGAGTCTATAACCTTCCTAACTCCTTCAATTATTATTCTTCAATTTCCCTTGCATCAGTTATGTATGTTTATCAACCAATCTTTTTCTCCGTGATTCGAATTTCAATTTTTTTTTCGCTTTTGAAATAAACTACTCGTTTCACCCAAACGGAACAAAAATACTTAGAGTTTAGTCTTTTCGGAAAAATCTCGATTCATCCGATTCTTCGTGACACTGCTTGCTATGAGAATTGGCTCATCAGAGAGTCTTTGATATGCGCTTGTAAACAGTCATATGTTTTGACAGTTGTGATTGTTTAAAAGAAATTTGTTGCCATACTTGCAACTTTTATTCTCCTATACGACTGTCATTATTACAAAATTGATTTTAGAATTATTATTATTATTTTTATGATGTTTTTGTTTTGTTCGTTCGCGTTCTTTTTCCCGTTACACATAAAATTTTACACCGAAACTTGGAATCGAATTTTCGACGTTTTTAAGGAATTCTCGAATATTTACTTTTTTTCTCCAACTTTTGGTTGTTTTCGTTTCTACTCTATTATACAGAATGTCATATGTGTTTTATTCTTGTTCAGCAAACACAATGATTATTTTTCCTTATTTCAAATTGATTTTCTTTTTGAACTTTCGCTACATTAAATACATCAAATGAACCTTGTATTTTACTTGAAAAATTCTACCTAGAATCTCAATTGAGTTAGACCCAAATCCAATTTTTAAACATACAAAACTCATATGCTTATTTATGTATTAAATTTCAATGAACTCTTCGGTTTTCAACCATCAGAATCCAATGAATTACTCCAATTGGCACTCCCAGATACCGCGTCTTCTCCCAGGATTCTTCTCCATACTTTTATACAAAAATCACTCAAATGTTTCATGGTTCTCCATATCGTCTGCTCTAGGATTTTTTTGAATACCCCCTTTAAAACATCCTCTGACCGTCCAGTCTGTTTTCTAATCTTCATCCATTCCATTGAATCCAATGTGCCAATCTACCACTAAGACTTTCACATGCCAAAAAATATAAGTATTTTTACTGACGTATAATGACTATAAAATTAAGCCTTGGACGCCTGGGCCCCACTAAGGGGGGGGGGGGTCCAGGCAGCTAGTGTTCCCCCTGTGTTGACCACGGCTCGCTCTAACAAGAGCTTGAAAATCGGGACCCTGAATGTCCGCACTTTGAGGGCGGGCGGGGAGCTTGTTGCTGCCAAGTTGGCGGGAGATTATGGACATAACAACATTTTGAAACAAACTTTTTACTCCCGTTATCAAAATTTATAAAGAAACACAATATAATAATAATATGAATTAGAAACCAAAATATTCTCGGAAAACTCTCGTGTTATTATCTAAACCAAACAAACTGAGAAGGCAGTTTATCAAGGAGATTAAAATCAGTTAGATCTTTTAAGAGTTTGTTGGCAAAGGAAAAAGGCTCCTGGACAGGTCTAATAAAGTCTGGTGAGGCTCCAGAGCTCGCCACACATTATCTTGCGGATTAAAATAGTGTTTTACTTGCGAAATTAAATCCGAGTATTAGGATGAGAGAATAAAAATAATAATGTTCAGTTTAGAAAATCGTATTTCGCTCCAAAGATTTTAGACTTTTGATAACATACGAAATGCTTACACACATAAACACATACAGTGGTACTAATAGAAACTGCGTTATGATGGGAATAGTTATTACGGCATAAATCGCTTACATCACACGCTACAAATAATCAACCCTATACCGTGTCATAACTATACCGCAGAATACTTTAGCAACCTCGCATTTATCAAATGAAGTTTGTGGTTCTTCCATGCATGGTGTATTTCAAAGCATTCCGTACGAGCCCGATTGGACCCTCGGGAAAGTTAATGTGCGGAATATCGCGAGTATTTACGAATCGGTACGAATCATTGAGAGCTCAGACTTACTTTGCAACTTTGAGTTTGTTTTCGTAAGTTAAGTTTCAAAATATGAAGAGTGCAGTAGTAGTCTTATCTTATTATACAAAAACTAGCGCCCCGGTGACAGAAGGCCTAGGTGATACAAAGTTTGGGACATCTAGTTACTTACAAAGTTTCTAGAATGCAAAAGAGTGAACGTGAAATATTGCGATGGACTTGATTGGAAGTGATTTTTCATAGACAGATAACCATTGGTGCGCGCGCGTCTGCCGCGAGCAAAATAATAAGGGTGCCCCAGACATTATGATAATGTTATATTATCAAGAACATTCGCTCGGGTGTGGTGTTAATGCGATTTTGATTACTTGCCATGTTGATAATACCATTACCACTGCCGTGGGTTGGCATATTATCTCTAAGCCGGTACGTACGGCGAGCAAGTAAAGTACAACCTATCCACTAATAAGTATCACTATACACCGGATAATATACAATAATTGCATATTTGTATATGCATATTTTGACTATTCTTAAGAGAGAATATCTTGAGGTGCGTTTTTGCTGAACATTGAACGAATTCGATTGTGCAAACTTTTTGAGTTTCATAAGTGTATTTATATTTTTATATAAGAAATCATAAGTAGTGCTCGCTCTTAGTGTGTGCCTAAAATTGCCTCAGGAAATAAGTTCCGCCGGCTATACTAACACCTTTGTATAGAAAAGTGTTATATTATTATTATTGTGTATATTTAGACACATATTATAGAATGTACTAGGATCTAAATTAAATTAAGTCTATACGACGTGTCTGCAACCACTTTTTTCACATTCCTGAATGCAAATTAAATAATTCAGACCCATTTTATACAATGATAAAATTATTTTAATTTAATATGACAAATCTTTTACAATATATAGTTGTATTTTTCTTTATTTAATATCTTATTTTGCCAATAATTGGCAAATTTATTGCATTTAAGTATGTACATATTTCATCTATGTTTAAGTTGCATAATTATTATAATCCGGTCTTCAGTAATTATTACCATCGTTACAACGCGGCTCGCGCATCCACAGTGTTGGTACCCCTGCCTCAACTGTCGCATCTTCCTTGAAACCACCTCAAAGTTTATACGGATGCATGGTATTATTATTTGTGTCCTGGAATCAACGTTATTCCACCTTAATCGCGCTGGTTGCCCGCATTCCTCCGGACTAATTCATACGTCCTAAGCTGGTGAAGTTACGGGAGGAGCAGACTTGCCAGGAAGAGAGACTCTACGTTAATAAACTGTTGTCCTATGCAGCTAACTGTATCGGCAATTATATATATCCTGCGAATGTTCTGTGATGCAGAATGGACGATCGCATAAACTATTCGAGTCAATATTTTCATAAAATAAAAAACACCATTCAGAAACAGAAAGAGAAAGTTCGAAGGTATTTTTCGTCATCGAGACCCAATGGGAGGAAGAACAACGCTCTCCTCGGCCAACTGTCACTCAGATACTCCCGCCATGTCTATCTTCTCCCCATAATGGTAAAGGTTGACTACGCCAGCATATAGCGTCGTTCGTGATGCAGCGGTAACATCTTACACCCAAAATTCTCCTGAGGCACTTTTATTTTAATTGTGCCTGGGTTTTAGTCAGGTGGGATAATCATCCCAGAGCTGAGGGATCTGGATTTTAATGCGGGGGGAGGTAATAAACATTACGCAAAATCGAGCGCAATGGAGAGCTCGTGTTGCCCCCATATGTCCCTATTTGAGGTGTAAGAGGGAGAGTTAGTTAATTAGTTAATTATAGGTTTTCATTCGTCTTAATAATTATGAGTTTTGATATTCTGAAAGATGGTACTTAGTTTGATGATGATCGTGCAGACAAAGAAATTTCTCCGGTTTGCTTTCAAAAATAAAGTATAGATTTTAAATTTAGACCGTGATCCTTTTGTAAATGATTTATTTGTGTTGACATCATGCAGCGTTGTTTGACATTATCTGAATACAAACTTGAATGTTGACTTTCATTAAAATGCATGTATTGTGCTGTGTTTGATAAATATAATATAGTTACTCTTTAATCCTTAGTAATTTTTCATTTTCTGTAGGTCTTCCAGACCTATTTATAATCGAATATTACTTTTTAGAAGAAGAGGTCTGATTGTCCCTCTTTTGGTGCAATGTTTCCGTGGTCATTTCTATGTTCTGTTTCCCTATATTATAATCTCTATGATTGTCGCTTGAAATATTCTTGATAATCCACCGAAAATGCCTCGTTGGTAATGTTTAATCTTACTTTATCATCGTTTCCGCTGTATTTCTGGACATTTTCTAACTCCTCTTCAACTGTTACTGATGCGTCCTCCGTTCGTTTTGCTCTTCTGTTTGATGCCTACTGGTTTGATATCTGCTGCTTTTTTATTATTGTCTTTCTGGGTCTACTATTTCTGTGCGTGATCTGTTTAGAAATGTTTCATTCCGGCTTTTCATATAAGCGGATTTTTTTCTGCTGTTAAAACCTCATTTAAGTTAACACGAATACTTTTTTTTCTCTTTGGAACATTGGAAAACAAAATTCTTCGTTTAAATAATGCTGTCCTGAGAGAGGGAAAAAAGTGTATCGTCATCTTTTCGCTAGAGGGAGTCACTGATCTTTCAAAAACTCGTTTTAACTTTTGGTTTGTTCCCGAAAAAATAATAATAAGAAAAAAAAACAAATTCCAAAAAGTACAAAGTACTTATACAATTACGTGTTTCCGCACAAGACGAAAAAAAAAACAAGTCGGAAATGTAAATTAGAACGGAAAATAACGTACGCAGGCCCCGAAGATTAGTTGAAAGTGTTTTAATAATATTTTCTTTATTTTCGTTTTTTTTTCTTTTTTGCAAAAAGCGTTTTAGACCAGATGACTCCTGAGAAACTCCGCATATTTTTTTCCTCAAAATGTCTTTAAGATTTCCTAACCCCTCATCCTAATTGTATTTCTTCCACGGTGATTAGACAGAACATACAGCTTAAGTTTTTGACTTATTTCCTTCCACGTTTTACTGCCTTTTTACGAAAAAAAAAATTGTCATATTTGGGGATTAAACCCTGTAATTTCTCTCAAAACAAGATCCTTAAGATCTCAAACCATAGGCGATTAGTACTCGATTCTGCAGCTTATAATCGAGGGCAAAATCGAGATGTAGGTAGAAGACATTCATGGCTCCGCAACATAAAGGCGTGGACTATAACCCAACCCGTCGGGAAACTGATTTCTCTCTCTAGATATATGGAGGCCTTGGTCCAAATGTTAGCCAATGTCAGGAGGACCTGACTGGGCACTTCAATGTCATATTTAATCCTCCATTTATCATATTTAATCAATGACGATTTGATAACTATCAAAAAGTAGCGGAAAGAAGAGATTAGCAATTTCGGTCTTCCCAAATAAAATATCTAGTCCAGAATAGAGATGCTTGGCGAGGCTTTGTGGCGACCACATGCTCCAACTAGGGAGCGAAAGTGGATTAGTGGTAAGAAGAAAATTATCGACGCTCCAGAGACATGATGTTGACCACGGGTTCCCACTAAAATAAAATGAATAACTGTTCATGTTGGAGTACTGCTGCATCTCAAACTTCAGCATCTAATAAGCTAGAAACACGGAAATGGTAAAACTAAAGTTGTTTACTGCACACGCTGCGGCCGTTAATTATTCATGTACCTATACTTACTTTAAGTATAAATTTACGATTAGTGGGTTTATTTTTTTTATTATAACGGTACATAAATTTTATAGACGTCTAATGTTAGAATATTTATTTTTAATGTCTTAACGCCTGGTGAAACAGCTTTTAGGAACTTTAATTAGAAATCAGATCATGTTTTTCTTTAATGAAAATTTTTCACTCCTTTTTCGGGTTAAAGGTTTTTTAAGAACTATTTATAGACCTTCTTTGTCTTTGACTAAGTCTGTGATGTAAATGCTTTTTAAGCCTCTTGGAACGTAAACTTCTAAATAACCTTCAATTTTAGATGATCGTCCTGAATGTCTACCAGACTGGGAAAGCCATCTCTAACCGTCATTGTAGCTCATATGTCCGCTATCCTGGATGGATTCATATTCGTCCTAAAAATCTCTTGAATTCAACTGTCTTTTACTGAAATTTCGGAGATTGGCTTTGTGTGACAACTTGTATATTACTTTGTAGAATTAACTCTTGAAATTCAATAAAAGTTGAGAACGTTGCATTATTTATTTTGTTTTATTTATTTAATAATATAGAGGGATTCGTCGGAATTTTCTTTTTCTTGGCGTTTTAATTTTAATGTATTTAAATATTGTAGCGATAAAAAGTGTACTTAATGTTTTTTAAGTCAAATTGAATCAGAGAGAGTGCGGTAGAAATGTATTCGAGCTCCTTACAGGGAGAAGGAGAAAAAGGACTCATGTAAAATGCAACAGAAGGAAAAGTTTGTTTGAATCGCTTTAATGAAATGTGTTTTATAAAAGTGATAATGTTTTCCTTCGGATTCAATGGGGTTTTGTTACGAACTTTCCCGTAATGCCTTACATAAAAATATAACAGTGTGCTTTCAGCAACACTCTTACATCCACTAAATCATCTGCTCTAACAATACATACCTACCAACTTACTTAAACAAAAATACCACGAACCAAAAGCTCGATGTTTTCAAGTGACGAAAAACCTACGTACAATAATATAGTGTTTTCAACTTTGCAGATTCGCTTGTACCGTTATACAAGACTCGATCTTAATAATAATATAGGTTATTCTACGTATTAACTTATAAATTTCACTTGAGTCGTTTTTCATAACATAACCTCAATCTCAATTATTACATTGGTGGAAATATTTTGTTAAATTTTAAAACAAACTTGCCGTAAAAAATAAAATCGTGAATTTGGAATTATTACATTAAATCTCCTCGTCTAGTTTAAACCACTTCTCGGAAACTCCAATTTAAATGTTTTCTATTAAATATTCAAAATCAAAATTTAATCCATCAAATTGTTTTGATTATCGATTTCCACGAGCCGACACTGACTCCGTAATCATCGCCAATAGGAATAGAGAAAAAGAGAGAGAGGAATAGAGGACGAGAGAGGGGCGGGGTGTGTGCGTGTGAAAGAGATAGATTGGCGGGTACCGAATTTTGATTCGATGCATGAATTATTCATTCCATCTACCCAATGCTAAATCAATTTATGAACGTTACAAAATCAAATTACAATTATAAAAAGGTTCTATGCTTCTACTTTTTTTCTTATACAGTTTTCCAAAAGAAATGAGCTTTTCTCAGAACTTCTATTTTTCTATGTATTATTCAATGACAGCGATTCAAAAAAGATTTTTATTCAGGAGCGGATTTTGTCATTTTCAACGTCGTGATTTTTCTCGTTCTATTGACGTCTCGTTCTTGAAAACCATCAGCTAGTGAATTCATCAAAGAAATCGTATTAATAAATTTACAAATCGATGTTCCAATAAATTCATATACAACATAATTTATTTATTTATATATAATCAAAAAACTATAATAAAATTCTTGCCTTTACCGACAAAAAGAGTTGAGTATCATTGTTTGTTAATTATGCGTATCGCATTTATTCACATTTTCTATTCGGGAATAGTACAATTTTCTTATTCACAGCGATAGGGCTAGCCACTTACCATGTCGCTACAGGTAGATTTCTTATTAATATACATCATGTGCTAGTCTATTTTAAAATTAAACATTCCAAACTCGTACATCTCCAAAAGTGACTGAACAAGCTATTTAAAATTCAAAATCGTAGTAGATATTATATTATTAATAAAAATTACAATGCCAGAAATTCATACCCTTAAAATTCTCAAAATAATTAATTTAAAGGTGTATTTGTTTGTAGCGCCATTAGTGTGTGTACAAACACCTTTATTCTTAATGGAACTTTCTCCAATTACCTTTATCAGGTGGTAAAAGTAAATATCTGGTGACTTATTATAATTGGATAGAATGCCTGGTAAAATAGTTTGTATAGTAGTTTACTTGTTAAAAGATATTCTATTAATTACTTGATACCCCACATTATTAATTACCCCACACAGTATATTGAACATTATTGGCACCCAAACACGCCGATATCTCTTTTTATTTTTATATAAAAATGTCCATTCAATCACCTACTGTTGATTATAGATGTTATTTTTGTTACAAATTTAACCACTACGGGATTAGTGTATCACTTTACGTAAAAAAAACTTTCGCCATTTAGGTGGTAAAATTCGTCGAAATCCCTGAAATTCATATTAGTAGGAATCTTCCCACCGGATCCCTCGCCGTCTAAAGCAGAGCTAGCCGCTGGACCAACCGAACCGACTGTTTGGTAATACGTATATCTATACAAGCATTTAGACATTAACTGTATTAATGTCTAAATGCTTGTATAGATATGTTATTTATGTATTTAATGCAGAGACGTCTGTTGGAAATCGATGAGAATATTTAGCTACCAATTATCAAATGCTAATCAGTAGATGGCGTATTCATACATTACAATCGTTGAATTCTATACAACTGTATTCTTTGCTAATATTTTCAAAATTATGTTATCTAAAACTGAAGTGTTTGGCAAACTATGATTGGTCCCAATGTCGTCATCTCCTCCTATCTCTGTTTTTCGGTGTTTTTTATTTTGGTCTCATGAGAAGAAATGATTTCAGGAGTAACTTAGCAGAAAGTATCTAAGCCATTTTTCAAACCATCATGTCGTGTCTCAATCGTTTCATTGAATTGAATATTTAGAAAATATAATTAAAAATTACAATCGATTTCGTTCAAATAAATGAGATTTCACTGTATAAGACAAATAGATCGAATAAAAAATACTAATTATATCAATATGGACTTACTACCACTTGTCAAATATTGTCACAACTTATAATTTATTTTACTTTCGTAATTACTCAAAACGTTATTTCGGTCTTTGAGTATAATATATCTATGAATATCCTTGTTAATTATCAGCTATGATAGTTCTAGACAAGTGGCAGGTATCATTAATAATTGACAAAACAAAAAGTAAACACTTAAAAAAACAATTGGAGTTTTTTGTCGTTAATAATTAAAAGGCCCTAATACAAATGATGTGTTAATTGGAGTAAAAAATAGCTAAAACTTTATAATTATTTTATGAACACTTTATTAAAGGTTATGCGTGCTATAAAGTTTTTTATTCGCCCTTATAAATAATTATCTTTATGAATGAAAATAATTTAAGTACTAAGTATTTTATGGAGGAAGTATAAAGTTTAAAATCGATTGAACAAACTATAAAGTTGAAGTAGTGTTTTTAAAAGTTTGTAGATAAATTTATCCATGTAAAAAATTATATTCAGGATAAAAACCGCTTTGGTGAAAGGAGCCCATAATAATATTATTATATCGATGCCATCCCAGAAGACCTTTAAAGAGATGATGAGACAAGTAGAGTTTTAAGGTTTCCGAACAGAAGGCAGTTGGCCATCGAGAAAGCTGTTTTTCTCCTAGCTTTTGAGATACTTGCGCTGCTTCATGCGACTAAAGCTCTGGTTGATCGGCGGTAATACCGCAGGTCGGAAAACCCACAAAATGTCACTTTGAACGATGTCTTATTTATAAAATGACATGGTATCCTAGAGAGCGGTCATTGATACCGTAATAATTGTGCGATGTATATTTTGCGTCCATAATATTACGATCGTTTTTAGTCTTTACCTCTTTTCTAGGAAATCAGAGGTTTACATAGTAGGTAATATTTAAAGTTTGACATATTGTAACGTTGACATTTCATGTTGATCAAATATGTCCTTTTTAGGGCCTTCAATGTGAGCACTAACAAAAATCGTATTTGGTAGGTACTCTTTCAAATTTCAATTTGACGTAGGTACAGTTATCTTGTTTTAAAAAGTTTTAGTTGCTTCGCTATGCTCTTCAGAGGAGGTTCTGAAGTTTTGTGTGTTGGACATCTATGCTAAACAAGGTTGAAATCAGGATTTTCTTTCTCAACCTAACATATTTCTTTTTCTCATTTTATTGACTAAGATTTAATTACCGGGACTATATTGTTGCGGTGCTTAACTCTAGCTCTCTCTTTATCGCACTATATTGTTTTATCTTTTCAATATTTTTAAAATTTAATGATTCGTAATGATTTTATATACACATACCTATATTTGTATACCTACGATGTGTCGATATTATAGCAGGGCTAACGATCTGTAAACACCAACTGCAAAAAAGACTGACGCGTCATTTATTATGGATGAAAATACACAATGTGTTATCATAATAATAATATATAAATTGGATACTGTTGTTCCACGCGAAATATGGCTCATGTGTAAATTTGAGTAAAAACAATAATATAATAATTACAAACAGAATCAAAATTTTCTCGGAACATCTGATATGAAGACTCTCCGTGCTATTATGGAAAGAACATTGAATGACGCAATCCGCAAAACTACCATCAGAGAGACCTGCAACACATGGGATAGTGTTAGATTGTGCAGGATAAGGAGACCGTTCTGGGGTGACCTTGTGGCTAGGATAGACAACATCAGAAACCCCAGCGTGATGGTATATTACAATGTTCCATCGGAAAGTCGCCAACACGGAAGACCTCCAAAAAGATGGAAAGATGGCTAGAGCTCGGTGAACATGTGAGAAAAACGGGTACTTTGATCTAGTTCAAGAGTATGAAGAAGAAGTAATTAAAAAAAAAGTGTATAATATCCCAAAATTTCATTCCGAATCTAGTTTCCATGGGGAATTTTTCACATGGGTCATATTATTACGTTTGTATTTATGTTGTAGATTCGTACCCGTGTGTGTACCGTACGTATCCAATTATGTGGAACATTTTTTATTGGCATATTTAATTAACGAATTACTGCCGCCTTCTTTCACCTTGGCAATTTATAAATTCCGCACACATCACGATAGCCGTCCCCGTTTACCACATGATACAGCTCATTTTTTTTTCATATTTAATTTGCAAAAATATCTTTCGGTCACAAAAGTACCTACATTAAAAAAAAAAAGAAAACACAAATGCATTAATTTGGTAAAAATGTACCTTTATTTGAGAAATCTGTTAATTAGGGATGAAAAATGTGAAAAAGAAATCGAACGTAGGAAAGTGGCTGGCAGAAAGGTGGGCGGTGCATTAGGACCTATTATGAGAAATAGTATCGTCTCACAACGAGTTAAAAAAATAGTGCATGATGCAATCCTGTTATCATCAATGGTGTACAGATATTTTGGACAGTAGGTAGATATGAGAGCTTTGCGAATGGTAGGTATTAATAAAACTGTGTGGGACATGGAAAGGAATAACAATATCTGGAAGAAATGTGGTTTAAAAATGTAAGCATTACATAAAAAATAAAAGAGTTAAAGAGTCACCGTTCAAACAAATGTAGCTCCAACCCTAATTAACATACTCGTATCGCAACGAATGTGCATTTTCTTAGCATTATTTCCAATTAAGACAATCTGCGATGATTTTTTGAGTTTGTCACTTATTTTTACTCCCCTTCGACGTTTCTTTACCTCCGTACCTCAAACACAAAATGTGACTTAATTTAAAGAAATATACTCAATAATAATATACCTATTATTTTACCTCTCAGAAAAGTAGAGTTGTGACAGTAACGCCGTGCTAGTGGGCAGTAATATTGTGTTATTTGCTTATTGTATTGTTTCACTACACAATACTGAGGGAGTTTTTATCAGTTTTGTCAATATTTATTCACCCTGCGTACATTCCTGCGAAGCCTTCCTACACTTTCCCGCCGCGTCAGGGTGTCTACTCCGTACCAAATAATTATATTAGCCCTAGTATATTATATACACAGAGGGTGTTCGTCTGACCCACGATTATTATTGCTTTTAAAACATTATCATATTGACGTCGTTTATATCAATCGTTTTGTCTCAATACTAAAGTTACGTCATTTTTATTAATCGTTTCAATACCTACTTTAATTTGCACTGTAAAAAATCGCGTCTTTTATCAATCGTTTGTCTCAATACTTTAATTTGCATTATATGTAAAGTATCGCGTCTTTTGTCAATCGTTTGTCTCAATAATGTAGTTACGTCATTTTATCAATCGTTTGTTTCAATATTTTAATTTGCATTATATGTAAAGTATCGCGTCTTTTGTCAATCGTTTGTCTCAATAATGTACTTACGTCATTTTTATTAATCGTTTCAATACCTACTTTAATTTGCACTGTAAAAAATCGCGTCTTTTATCAATCGTTTGTCTCAATACTTTAATTTGCATTATATGTAAAGTATCGCGTCTTTTGTCAATCGTTTGTCTCAATAATGTAGTTACGTCATTTTATCAATCGTTTGTTTCAATATTTTAATTTGCATTATATGTAAAGTATCGCGTCTTTTGTCAATCGTTTGTCTCAATAATGTACTTACGTCATTTTATCAATCGTTTGTTTCAATATTTTAATTTGCATTATATGTAAAGTATCGCGTCTTTTGTCAATCGTTTGTCTCAATAATGTAGTTACGTCATTTTATCAATCGTTTGTCTCAATACTTTAATTTGCATTATATGTAAAGTATCGCGTCTTTTGTCAATCGTTTGTCTCAATAATGTAGTTACGTCATTTTATCAATCGTTTGTTTCAATATTTTAATTTGCATTATATGTAAAGTATCGCGTCTTTTGTCAATCGTTTGTCTCAATAATGTAGTTACGTCATTTTATCAATCGTTTGTTTCAATATTTTAATTTGCATTATATGTAAAGTATCGCGTCTTTTGTCAATCGTTTGTCTCAATAATGTAGTTACGTCATTTTATCAATCGTTTGTTTCAATATTTTAATTTGCATTATATGTAAAGTATCGCGTCTTTTGTCAATCGTTTGTCTCAATAATGTACTTACGTCATTTTTATCAATCGTTTGTTTCAACACTTTAGTTTGCATTTTAAAATTACGCCATGTTTGTCCCAACTGTAGTTTGCATTTTAAAATTACGCCATGTTTGTCCTAACAATAAACAATTAAAGTAATTTTTATCAATCGTTTGTCCCAACAGTTGTTCGATTATTCAGTCGCAACAGGTCATGCGATTGCATTTTTATTAAATCGTTCCAATATTATCATTTAAATTTCCAAATGGACCAATAGCGTAAATTTTGCGGTAACATAATATTAGCAATTCGCATCAGTAAAGTCTGATCGACCATATTTCCATCTCACAGAGTCGACGTTTCGTCCTCTTTGTGCGAAGCGCACCATCATCAGCGTATAACGAACTAATTACCGGGACCAGGATACAATCCACAACAGGATTAGCGCTCCCCTGGGGAGAATAATTACCTACTTCGTGTATTATTTTGTGATGGTCATTAACGGTGTACGTTTAGACGTCAGCTTGTGGCAAATGTTTATGAGTACACTCACTAATCGAATAATTAGGACCATCTAAAAATCATCTTACTTTTTCATTATTTCTCCAGCCATTTAGTATCCGTTGTAGAACCAAAATGTCTCCTCTTTAGGTCTCCTTCCATGCCTCCTATTGTTTCATCAGTATCCCTATTATAAGTTTCCGTGACATTTACAACAAAACAAAATTTTGTATGGAAACGTGTATAGCGCCTTTTAAGTATACTTCGGAAAGCTCCACTGCCCGTACAAAATTCCCGTGAGTTTCTCACTTGCGTTAGTGAAAAATATTCGGAATTTTCATAAAGCTCTTCACTCAAGCTTCAGGACTTCCACTCGAGACCTTTTTTGTCGTCTCCAGACAGTTTAAATTTTCGACGAAATTGAGGTGACAGTCAACATGAAAATGATCCTTCAGAAGCCAAAGAATAGATTGTGAATCCTCGTCTCTACTGCCCTACATCTGACTATGTTGAAATTGTTTACCAAAAACCTGCTTTGTAAGTTTCAAATTTTTGACTGTATTTCCTATATTACACTTCGCACGGCCTTCTGATTTCTGTATTTCGAACTCGGACACAAAAGACCATTATTATTCCATTGTTATAACTATACGTACATTC
This sequence comes from Mystacides longicornis, assembly GCA_963576905.1. Taxonomy (NCBI): domain Eukaryota; kingdom Metazoa; phylum Arthropoda; class Insecta; order Trichoptera; family Leptoceridae; genus Mystacides; species Mystacides longicornis. The sequence goes on along the minus strand of OY756433.1, from coordinate 1,400,667 downwards.
TTACCAAAAATCCATTTCGTATTAAAATTCAATTCCAATAATTATGCCATGTATAATTTAACTTAAATGGTAATTTTAGACCGGAACTCAGCTGCATCCATAATTTACCTTTCGACTGTACGGGCCATTTCATACCAGCACATATTAGATTCCATATTATATTACTTCGAATAACCAATTTGCTCGACGCTCTTTACAATTGCCCTGAAGAACTTGATCGGTCCGATGCATCGACCGACCACAAAGTGAACTAAAGAGCTTATTTTAAGCTGTCCGCTTAACACACAATGTCATTAGTTTATTTACATTTTAGTGACAAAATTATTAACATTATGGACTATCACACTATATAATGACACAGTATGTAAGTATTCAATATGGACCATTGTAAACTTGGATTCTCAAACTTTTGTGCGAATTTAAATAATATATGTATGTGCAGATTTTTTCAAAGTTATTTTGAACGTCCTATCTTTGTTGATTTGACAAAACCAAGCACTGTCTTCAGGTTGTGACAAATAAATCAATTATGTTGTAATATTTACAACATAATCGTTTTTCTTAAAACAAACAATGATTATCTACATAAAAAAATGTTAGGTAATATTAACTATATCCCTATTTGAAAATCCGCGAATTTTATAAAATACAAAAACGGCTTAAAAATAAAACTTTCGTTTATTTTTTTTTTAAATGGGTAGAGTACATATCGAATTCTTTTTTTTTCAGCTGGAAACATTTTCAAAATGAGAGAAAGAAACCGCAGGATATAAAAACAGAAGTGTTATTGCGTAATGTTTAAATAATAAAAAAAAAGAAATACGCACACAGACAATTTAACCCACAAACAGACACGATATTATCTAAGCAGAAAAAAATATTATGTTTTATTGTTAACACTAAATTTCTTACAAAACCGCCTTCAAGCGAGCATTGATAAGTCACAAAACTGCTCACTTTATTGTTTCTTTCTGTTATTTAGATTTCCTCCCATATCTGTCTGGAGGCATTTTTTGCTCTTCACTATCGCAAACATTGTATATAGAAACACGTTCTACTTTCATTTTAACGTATCTACAAAAAAAAATATTCGCGTGTTGCGTTTACAAATAATATTATTATGATTGTACAATTTATCAAAATCTGATATTCCAAGAAATCGCTATTTAAAAAAAAATCATTTGAGGATTTTAATTGATTCTTTGAATTTTGTTTTCGTCCCTAACTTTATTCTTTATTCTTTATTCTTTCTTTTCATCCTTAGGCCATGAATTTGGCACTTGGAATCGTCAAGTATACAAAATAACAATATAAATATATAATAAGTATACAGAACAAAAATAATATACATAATTTCTTACTGGCAGAAATAAAAGAAAAGAAAGTACAATTTAAAGATTGAAGATCAATAATATCAAAGCTATTTTGAGTGTAAAGGGCTCAAAATAGCTTCACGTCAACCTGTTTAAAAATGGGCACCAAGCAACAAAATGAACAAAACACAATTTAACCTAAATCTCAAATAATAGAGTCAACGGTCCCATTTAGCATATCGTCAATATTGTAAAATACTTGCTCAACAAGATACTTCTTCACCTCTCTCTGAAACTCCAATAAATTAAGTGCTCTAAAACTATGAGGCAACTTGTTAAATAAACGTATACTACTACAGATGTAACTTTTTGAGACCTTTGCCAATCTATATTCCAATGGCCTTACATCTTGTTTACCCCTGGTATTATAGGTGTGATGGTCGAGGTTAAGAGGAGTATTGGGCAAATTCTTGTAGGCATATATTAAGCACTCATAAATGAACACACTTGGCAATGTTAGTACTCCCAGTTCGCGGAAGGCATTTTTACATGTTTCTCTGGGTTTAATGTCCATTAGTTGCCGTATTGCTCTTTTTTGTAAAACAAAAACTCTACTCCAATCGGCTCCCCTTCCCCAGAACAATATTCCATACGACATTATGCTGTGGAAATATGAAAAGTAGACAAATTTGGCTGCGTCAAAACCGCAAACCTCTTTTGTTTTTTTTATAGCGTAGATTGCAGAGCACAACTTCTTTGAGATAGAAATAATATGTGCTGACCATTGTAATTTTTCATCTATTGTCACACCTAGAAATTTTGTCTCCCCAGATGTCTGCAATCCTTGCTCACGCAGTGATGCTATCACTGGGTCAGCATCAGTGTTTTGTCTCAGAGAGAAGCGAATAGTATTTGTTTTCGTCACATTGAGTACAAGACCATTGGCACCGAACCATTTCCCCAATTGATCCAATACAACATTCACCCTATTTAAAATCCCCATGAAGTTATCATCCCTTATCAAGAGAGATGTGTCATCAGCAAACATTACAATAGTTTGATCATTTGGTACAATTGTTGGCAAATCATTTATATATAATAGAAATAGCAAAGGACCAAGAATAGAACCTTGTGGGACACCCCGTTTTATTGCTGATGCCTGTGATCGGATACTATCCATTTCGGTTATTTGCTGACGATTTTCTAGATAAGACTTGAAAAATAAGATTTCTTTGTCAGCTATACCATAATGTCTTAACTTTTGTATGAGAATTTCATGATTTACACAATCGAAAGCCTTCGAAAGATCACAAAACACACCATACGTGTCATTCTTTTGGTCCATTGCTTCCAATATAGTTTTGACGAGTGAAGCTATGCTATCAGATGTATTCTACTTGGTGGCACATGTTTTGAAATATAACGAGATGAAACGAACTCTTTTCTCAAAGCAATCATGTAGGTACAGTTACAATGAGCCAACATTAAGAAGAAAAAAATTGCTGTCAGTTTTGTTGTTAACGTTGCTTTATTTACGATTTAATTCCGTTCGTCGATAAGCATGTTAATGGAGCATTCACTGATGATTGCGCAACCCTTAAAGTGGGTGGCGAAATCGAGTGCATATAGGGAGACAACAAGAGCTCTCCTGTCCCCTCCACTTTGTGCAACTTCCATAAACTTCTGCCAAAATGTGAGCAAATCCCTCAGCTCTGCTTGAAGGAGGGAAGCCTTGTATTAGAGGGATGGGAGGTAAGACAGCGAGCTCTCTGTCTTACATATGTGATCCTAACATGTATACCCTTAATTCACATTTTTTATCAACGAAGCGAACGAGCTTAATTTGAGTAGACTCAAATTAACCCGTTTCAGTGTCTTTAAACTAAAAATGATATGTAGTGGAGACTATGCGGTTCAGTTTTAAACCGACCCCACATCTTATTCCTGACGATTCATTCCGGTTTACTGTTCAAAAATTTGTATTTAAATACTGGTATTTTTCACATCCACCCCTTTGCAGCACATAGACTCCGTGGTTGGGTGTAAGTACAATCACTTGGATGAACCATTTGGTGTTTATCATAACATCCGTAAGATGGCTCCGGGGGTGAGGTGTGATTGTACACACCTGTTGTACCACAGCCTCGCTCTTCATCCCCAACAGCCTTTATCGCGAATTTGAATTTTTCAAAAAAAGTCAGAATTATTATAACGCGAGCCATACCTACACTTCTCCCGTTCCACCCGTAGGTTGTGATGCGCAATAAAATGGAGATTCAACGATTTTCTTCGTCCGTAATAGTATTTTTTTTTTCTAAAAGAAAATTTTACAACGATAATGTCTCACGATTTCGGCGATTTTCAGAATATTACCCGAATGTCGTTAAAAAAATTCAAATTGTTCAAAGGCGTTTTTTAGCTGCCTGAGAAAATATTCTACCCAAAATAATAGCTGGTAAATAACAAATAAATAAATAAAACACACATTTACAGGTTTCGCATCAGTCAATTGTCTTTCTTTATAGGCAAGAACTTGAACGTTTACGACTCTAAATGACATTATAATTCCATCACATTATGACGGATCATAATTATTTTCATCGACTAATAATGTAAATTGAACTAAACAATGTGACTTAATCAAAACAATAATTGATTATTCAATAAGTACCTAGGTATTGTCATATATATTAAATAAACGGATACATATTTGCTGTTTTACCTTGTTGAGTTCTGACAATAAATGTAAAATTATTGTTCAAAATCTGTAAATTAAATTGATTTAAACAAAGTTCGCGGTTGAATTTACAGATCTTAAGCGCTTTCTTCAATCTCGCATTGACATTCCATTTTCTTTTATACTTTTAGTTTTAAAGCACTCTGTTTATCTAAAATAACTATACCTATAATTTAAAAATCGTGTCTTGTCCAGCCCTTTTCAAGGAACAAGATTGACAATTTTGCGAATATTTATAAAAAAAAATAGTTATTCACCACAACAACTTTGAATAAAAATATATAAAGTAAGTATACTGTCGATTGGTTTCGTACGGGTTGGGTTTGCTGCGGATTTGTCTCCTCCGGGCTGGCTTGCGGTGTGCGGGGAGCCAAAGGGAGAATGTATGTATGTCTACTGTCGATTTAAATCCGGTATCATACAAAGCTGTCGTTTATGATTTTACAAAAGGGATTATAGTCCTAATAAATAATTCCTAAGTAGGTAGTATTGTTTAACGACATAAGACTGTCATTAGGGCTATTTTCACTTATCATAATATTGTATGGTTTGCAACATCCTCGTAAACCATAATGATCCCCCAAAACGGCCCGAGCATAAAATGTACCCGCGCAGTTATTCAAAATAATACTGGGACGATCTTGAATAATCTTCATATATTATTATTTGACTTCTTGACCCTGAATTGACGGTACAAAACGTCTTCATCGATCGTAACAACAGCGAACATTATAACCCACTCTTTACAATACTACGTTATTTTAAATTTAGAACGTTTTATTTTATGTAACAACCCACTCAAGAAAATTCTTAATTTTTCTTTTTTATTAATTATTTTGAATTTAGAACGTTTTATTTATGTAACAACCCACTCAAGAAATATCTTAATTTTTCTTTTTTATTAATTATTTTGAATTTAGAACGTTTTATTTTATGTAACAACCCACTCAAGAAAATTCTTAGTTTTTTTTATTTATTATTTTGAATTTAGAACGTTTTATGTATGTATATAACCCACTTATAACAATTCTTAGTTATTTTAAGTTATATTGAATTCGGAACTTTTTATTAATGTATCGTATAACCCACTCATAAAAGTACGTTGTAATTTTAATTATTTTGAATTTAGAACGTTAAATTTATGTTAAAACATAAACCACTCATAAAAAATCTTAGATATTTTAAATCATTTTGAATTTCGAACGTTGAATTTATCAATTATTAATGTTTTGTGTAAGTACTTACATTTAACAAAGATATCAATTATAAGTTATTAAGTACCTTAATGGATTTGATAACATAATATACTTAAATAAATAATTATTTGAGTTCATTTATACGTCAAAGTAATCATATTGATCAAAAATGTTCAATAAAAATTTGGGGTATGAATGTTCCCCATCGTTTGATTCCAGGTTACAAGCAAATCTGTTCCAGATCCGTCGCAAGTCAATGCTATATATTTTTTATATTGCTTAGCTACAATTCCTTCCTTTCTCTTTAACTTCGAATCTTCTCGAAACGAGGGAATAAAAAATCATACATCGCTCTTTTATGTATGAATTATTAAAATCGGCATCTTTCTATTTTTGTTGTTATTAGATTTCATAGTTTTTTTTCTGCTCTTATGTTTTTATGTATATTCTTTGCTTTTTGGTGGGCACACGTTCCCATGGATGTGCGTTTGCAATATTATTATTTTTTTATTTCACATTCAACATAAAATATACACGCCCGCCATCTCTCGATTGTGAACACAAGTAGTAACGGAATCACCCGTACTTTTTACGATTCCCCGTTATGCATAATCATATATTTATGTATTTATTATGGAGCTATAAGAATCTGTGTCCGATTCCATATCTTATTTTTTTATCAATTTTATAAGTAATATTTATCTTATTTTATTTTCACTTAAGGTGTTTACGGAAAAATTTAACGATCGGGTTTAGGAGCAGAGGAAAAAATCAATAAATTATTCGCTATAGAAATGGGATACTTCAACCCAAATAAAACATTTTTTTAATATCATTAATACCCATGTTTTTATTTTAGTTGAATGTCAGGTTTTTTTTTTCACCCCCATATTTGATTCCAGTTCCAATGCTGCTTCAAATTACCCAAGAAAAACACCACTCGATTGACTGTATAGTGTATAGATGTATTTGGATTTGTTTTGAAAAATGGACAAAAAAAATTGGAAATTTTGCCTTTTTAATGAAACTGAGTGAACTTGAGACCTTAACGCCAAGAAAATTTTACTCTTTCGCACTGATCAAAGCCTGTATCGTGTATGAAGAAACAGAACCACTTTCATTTTACCAAATTCCGCAGCATTTTATAGAGCTACATTTTTCAGCAAAATGTAGCTCACTATAAACCTTCTGTCCATTCAAACCCAAGAAATATACAGAAAAAAATAATTGTACATTACTTGAATGTTAATTAGATTTCAATTAATCTATATATCTATCAATTAGAGGTATAGGTTGGCAACCAGGGCTCGAATACTACGCTCCGCAGCGAGGACAGTATTGCGCTCAAGCGTTCAATTTTGGTCACATTTAACTAAACTTCCCCACAAGCATTTATAATTAGGTATATCAAATAATGAACTAATTCGATGTAGATGTTTTATATCTTTAGATTCATGATCATGATTTCTCGATCTTATGACGATTTATATTAAATAGGTACCTACTGATATACTACATAATATGCATACTATAACAAGGAAAATATCTATTTTTTTTATTTTTTTTTTTCTCTCTATATCTAAAGTATAGAGGTCATTAAAAATAGGTTAACTGTGAAGTCACTCAATCAAATATTTAAGCAAATCAGACCTGTAATTATAGTTCCAATAAGGCTGCTAAGTACAGGCGGGTGACTTGCGTAATGGTTATTAAAATCGATGGTTTACTGTGTGTTTATTTTGACATCATTACTCACTTAAAACATTTTCGAACGTTCTACCCTATAATAGGCTAAGTATGGGGGTTTAACTACTACGGAATCATGCCAATATAGGTAACATAAATTACTCTTTTCACCAATACCGAGTAAAAATTTATTGAAATTTCTATGTTTAACGGGACGGGACCGATTGACTAGTAGAGAATGCTTCAAGCGTTAAGAAGTTACGCCGGCTATGCTGTCATTCACACCACCAATAGGAGAAGAGTGCTTATTTAAGAGGGCAAACTTTTTTTTATAAAAATCTGTCAAATTTTGTGGTAGCGGAGGGAACCGATAGACGTGTATTCGATTACCGTTGTCGGCCATTTTCCTTTTTCACTTTGATTTCTTTGAAATATGTCAAAAGTGTATTGGTGTTCATCACAACATATCATATTTACGTTGTACGATATTTTTCCAAAATACCAGCTTGCTAGAACGATACAGGGTCGCAATAAAGGAGCTGCAATCATTCAGGGACTTGAGCGCCGGTTTCAGAACAGTACATAGATCAAGTGTTCAAAGCTGTTTGATTGTCCACGTTAGGATTTTTTTACCAAATACCGAGAAAAAAAAGAAAAATCATTTACCGTGGGCCATAATTCAACTTTTTTGGTAAACTGCCGTACATTTTAATAATAATAATATGATCATTATAGAGTGTAATTAATTTTAATTCCGTTGTTAAAAACATAAGAACAGGTCCGTTCCTTTGATGGAAATTTATTACGAAAATTAATAAAGTATACCGTAATGGATAATATGTATACGGTAGTCAACCTCTTACATCTGTCGTGGGCCCAATACAAAAAATTGTCCTCGCGTGATTCGCTGCGATATCGATACTGTATACTCTGTTCGTTTTATTGTGGCACTTTCAAAATCCTATCAAATTATATACTGTAAGTACCTATCATCTATTTTAATAGTTTTGGTCTGGTGGGTTGTCTATTCATATTTTTGTTCAATTACGCTGCAGCAGCATAATATAATTTCACCATTTTCTTAGCTAAAGGATTCACTAACATAACTGTTTTCGAGGTTTATGCGAATTCCATTTCATTATTTTTTTCTTTCGTATATTCATGAATATTCGTAGGTTCTTCTTAATAAAATAGTAACCTTTGCCTCTTTTCATGTTGATTTAAAGAATGTGAATTTTCGTTTGTTTTCAAATAATAGGTACATTTGTCACAAGCTTATTTCATCCTCGTGAATATTATTTGTCAAAGAAAACATACATCAAAAAGATTAAATCAATATCAATGAGTTTTATTTTTTTAAATGAATCTGTGCTCACTCGAAATGAACACAAATACACTTTTTGACATTTTTCACACTAACCAAAGGGTGAAAGCGGAAATATTAAATATATTATTTCTTAAGGAGATTGAAATATTAATTAATCTGGAATAAAACGTGTTTTATTTAGCCACACAATGTAAGTACGAGTAATATTTAAATCATTTTCACTACCTATATTTTTATTTATTTCATTTCCCAAATTTAATTGTTTACAATAAAATACTAATACTTACAAACTAGGTTAACACATTTTTGGGATTTATTAGATATCTTACTAGACAAAAGATATTTACGAAGAGTTTGAATATCATGCAGGCTTAACGCATTTTATTTTTGATATTTTGTTTTCGGGTCATTCTGCGTAGGTACTATGATTCTCATTAATTTTCGTTTAGTTTTGAAATCTACGTTACTCTGAGTATAAAAATTATGAAAAAAAAAATACGTAGTAAATATTATTTTGTGTGTAAGTACCATTACAGAATGAACAGAGTGTAACCGTCTGCTCTTTTCTTTGCCCGACTCCTTCTAATAATTTTTGGACATTGGAAATTCATCAATTTAATGTCCGCACGAGCTTTATTAAAGTCCCGAGCCCGTAATAACTGTTTCTAGGGGCTACCCGCGGTACTGGAAGCGCAACCTTTGGTCCAAGGGTCAAAATGAGTAGGCACAAACAAAACATTTCAAAATACCATCGGTAGGTATTGAATTTCCATCGCTATCAAAATACACTAGCCTTGTAAGTATCCGGCGCTTTGCGTCTAAAGAAGAAACACGTCACTATTTTTATAATCAAGATGCTGTAAGATATGTGTTGGATATACAACATGGGTAGGCGCTAGGTGCGTATATCGAATTAAGTTTACGTCGTATTCGAAATTATTCTGCAAGTTCTGCCCAAAATGATAATAAAATCTATGTAGATATAATATTCGAATTCTCGTTAAAATAGTTTGTAAGAAATGTTCGTTTCGCAGGTAAAAGTTATCTTACCCCTGTCCTACAAAATGAAATTCTATAAGAATTTTGATTTATTGCCTATTACAGAAGGAGGTCGATTTAATGGGTATTAAATTTTGGTTATTTTACTATCAAAATATTCCCACCCCATCCCATAGCCAACAGCCCCAATTGTCCGGAGCACACAGAATGTTGTAACATGTCGTAATGATTTTATGTTTTGTTACTACATAATATAGGTACTCTGCAATCATTTTTGTTTCTAGCCTACGCTTCTCAAAGTTTAATTATTATACTATGTTGACTATTTACACTACGTTTATTTTCTTTGCGAACATCTTATGCTGTTTTGAACAGTACTTTTGATTATTTTGATATTCAGACTGTGTTTGGTCTTTTATAATTTGTACCTTATAAAATACCCAATCCAAATCCAAACTCCCTTAACGCCCCACTCAGGGGCATAGTGATGCATTCAGAGCTCTCCATTGCGCTCGATCTTGCCTAATGTTCATGACCTCCTCCCACACCATGTCCAAATCCCTCAGCTCCGCCTTAAAGGAGCGGAACACGTTTTGAGAGGGACTTCCTCGTTTTCGAGACCCTAGTGGGAGAAAGAATAGCGCTCTTCTTGGCCACCTGTCATTTGGAATCCTTAACACGACATTTCCTATCAGACAAAATATATTAAGTAAAAATCAAATTTTTGCAACATTTGTTTTTTTTTAAAAACATAAAATCATAATTTTATATCAAAATATCGATGTTTCTTACAAAAAACTTTGATCAACTGACCCTGTTACAATATATTGTTATTTGTACCAATAAAATTATTTATCTAATTATCTGTAATTCTGTCTATTCAGGTAAGTTTCGTTGGATGTTTTATTCTCATTTGAATCTATATGGGTAAGTAAATCTACCATTATTACACAAATGACAAGAATTAATGTTATTTTTTTTATTAAAATAATATATTTTTTTGTCACAAAGACCAAAAATTTCCATTCTGAAAATGGGTGTTAAAAGTCTCTACATGATGAGGTGCGATCTATAGGTACCTACTATTTAAATAACTAGAGACCACTATGTGATGGAAATTGTAGCCAATTATTATTATACGTTGATTCGACGAGTAAATGATGGCTGTTGTTTTTTCAAGTTCTTGGAATCAAATTTAGTTAAATTTCTGTAGGCTATCTTTAAAAATATACCCCTAAAGCCTAGTGTTATGTAGAGAAAGGTTGAAAGGGTCTGAAAGTTGAGGGTTAACTCTCATACTCCGGCGCGGCCTTTTGAAGTCAGAACTTTTTTAATTAAAATAGGCGAATTCTTTGATATTTTCCACTCCCATTATCAAGTTAAAATTTCCTATCAGATTTATAACTTCGACTTGGAAAAAAAACAGCCTTCATTATACTAGCGACCACGTACGCGTTGAAGGCTACGAGAAATTTCAAATCTTTTTTTTTCCTCTTTCTACTAAAAGAAAAAAAAAATAGTTAGAGAAACTTTATAATATCTTGATCTTTTTCAATAGATGTAAAATGATATTTTTATTACGATATGTAATGATTTTGTCCATAGCTTTTTTTGAGCAACTTCATTAAATAAATAAGAAATAAATGAAGCTTTATTGCCAAATGATATTCTTGATAAAACCACTTGATAGATTCAAAGGGGGGACTTATCCCGAAGGATCTCTTCCAGTCAACCCAAACCAACTCCAAAAAGGGGTAAAAACTAATTCACAACAATTTTGTCCTTATCTAATTTTAGGTACTGTTTTAGTGTCCTGTTGTCCTGTAATAGTCCAGTCACTACGAATATTTATTTCAAATTTGTAATTTATGCAAAAATACGTTTAAAATGTGTTTGAATGTTAAAAAAAAACTAATTCCGAAAGAAAGCTCGAAAAAAATCCATCAATAATCTGCGTATCCATATTTTTTAATGTCAATGGTTGTCAGCTAAACAATAATTTTGTTGCTATAGAATTTTTCATAGATGGCGTTGGAGTCGCAGGAAATCCGTTCCATACACACTTTACCTAATATTATATTTTATATTACTTATTTCTTATGCATTTTTCAACTTTTTAATAGTTATTCTGTTATCCGGAGCGGAGTAGAACCCAACAAATCAAAGATTGGAAGAGTCTGTTCAGCCGAGTTATAAGTGTTCGAACTAACCCGACTTTCTTTTATATTACAGAAGATTATGCTTGCTTCTTGTCATTCCCTACACCTGGTAATTGTGTTGTCGTTGTGTATTTTGGTTTGTTTTATGTAAATTGCGTGAAATATTTGAAAATTGACATGAATATGTTCGAACGCATGTATTATTCTGATCCATTATTTCGTTTACTTAGAAATATTTAACTCTATATTTATACCTATTCTCTCATGATTATTGTCAACCTCGATACAGATCTAAGGTCTAGTGAGGTGACAAATTTTCACTGTGATTAAGTATTGTATCAATCAATATAATATTCAGCACTTGGCAAACCTCACCTGTCATGTGTGGTGGAGAACTAAACCTTAAAAATAATCCGAAAATCTGCCGGCAAAAATCACAAAAAAAAAAAATCAAAATATTCAGTAGAAAAAATACCTATATAATAATATAAAAGTATGAAACAGACCCGAATTTTTTTACTCGGTGCCCGTGAATGGGTGTAATCGAGTAGGGCGACCATAATTTATTCGAGATTTTTTTTAATAAAAGCTCGATTTAAATAACAAATATATATTTTCATGATAAAATATGTGAAAGATAATTCTAAGAACGTTGAAAGCAGAATGCTAAGTCAATTGTAGAACGTCTTGATGTTATTAAAAAAGTTTCTAGACTCTCTTCGCTGCGTTCTGAGTTTTTTTTTTTTTTTTTCTTAATCTTTTGTCAGATTCTGAAAGAATTATAAAATAACTTTCCCCCGATGTTTATAAACGATATTAAAGAAGAAGAAGTGTGAGTGTCCGACTGAGAGACGTTTGATAGAATGTATTATAATAATTTTCATCTATTTTTTTTTTAACTTTCTTTTTAATAATAATGGAATTCAAGGTCAAACAATATTTAAACACAAAAATTCAGCATCAAACTTTTTGAGAAGTATTTATTCCTTAAGCTAGAAGCTTAGAATCTTTCATCTAGGAGTGAAATAAAAATAGTTTTTTTTTAATGGATCTGGGCTCACTCAAAGTGAACACAAATGCACTTTCGACATCTTTCACATAGAGCATAAAGCTTGTGTTGTGAAAGTGGAAATGGTCGGCACCGAGATTCGAACCCGCGACCTTCAAACGCTGTACTTGCGAAAGCATTCGACTGACCCACCAGTCTACCAACCACTTAACTAATCTTATAGTATAAAACAAAGTCGGGTTAGTGCGAACTCTTATAACTCGACATCGGCTGAACAGATTTTTATGATGCTTGGTATATTGGATTCTTCTCCGCTCCGAATAACAAAATAACTCTTAAAAAAGTGGAAAAATTCATAATTAAAATTTAAAATATGATATTAAAATAAGTATGGAATGGAGTTCCTGCGACACCAACGCCTTCTATGAAACATTCTAAAACAAAAAAATATTGTTTACCTACCTGTCAACCATTGACACTTTCTTATCCATAGGCGTCAGTTTTCCTGGCGGAACTAAAATGCTAAAGGAACTAAATTCTTCAAGCATTATCTAACAATCAACTGGTCCCGTCCAATCTGAGACAGGATTTCAATTGAAATATACTGAAAAAGAATCCGGTATGACCAGGAATCGAGCTGGGTTACCTACTCTTGATCGGAAGTCGACTTCTAAATAACTATACTACCGAATTCGGATAGAAATACAAAATTTTAAGTGGAACAGTAAGATTTTTTTTTTAGTTAATGCTTTTTTGCATTTCAAAGAGTAGCTATTGCACTAAAAAAAGCGACATCCACCTTGCTAAACATTACGGCAGAAACTACGATTCCAATAACACAACACTTAAAACGAGTACGAAATAGTAGGTTTTAATTAAAATATTTGCTTCTAACACTTCATTAAAACGAATTTCAAGAAAGAGACAGAACTACCGTTTCGTTTCTATTTTCATACAAGCGACTAGGTATATACAAGTACCTCAATTTTTTCTTTCTAAAACCGAGAAAGAAAAATCTCTTTACTTTCTGAAATATTTTCTGAACATCCATCGGTAGAAATGCGTACATTAAATTATTTCCATTGATGAAGACGGATTGGTTCGCGAGCCTTTTGAAGATTTTTTTAAATATTGGACAATGGCTTGCTTTGCATAATCATGATACATGCGGGTGGTTTCGTTGCATCACCACCTCGCTATAAAACGTGTGAAGTTGTCACATCTTTCACGTTGGCCTATGGTCGAAATTATCTCCAAGATTTGTTACATTGTTCGTTATGTTACATAATTTTATACTAGCTGACCCGCCCGTCAAACTTCGACCTAACACAGAATAATAATATAATTTTACTTATAACATGAATTAAATACAGTTTACGACATAAAAACAGAACTAAATTTAGCTGATAATTAAGTGCATTATGTCATTGTAATAATTATTATTGATTTGGATGCGGGATGAAGTTCGATGGGTCATAAGTTAGTTATGAAAGCAATTGATTTATAATTGCGTAACTTTAAAAAAAAATCCAAGAGATGGTGGTGTAGTAGGAAATAAATTAGATACATATGCAGCTTGTTACGTTATTGTTTATGCTGTTGGAACAAGAGATTTCACCAAAACCAAATTTTACCAAATTATTATGGTAAGATTCTTTTAGTGAACACAAAGGCTTTATAGCAGTAAGCACAGGGAGAATACATGCATCGGAGTTTTCTCTTTAAGTAGTGGGATCAATAGATCAATTAAATTATATCTGATTATTTAAAGTTTATATGAAATGAATCCTTTAATATTAAATTATTTGTGCCCCTTTAAAAAAAGGTTGAGGTTCCCTGAAGAAATATTATTTAGATGCCTTCGTAAGGAGAGCAGTGGCGGCGTCTTCTCTCCTTTACATTTCGTTTTATCTGACCGAAAAAAAATTCTCATTAATCATGGTACCAAACAGTGCGACATTGTCATCCCATTTTTTCCCTGCTACGGCAAAAGGGTATTATCATTAAAATCTTCCACGCCAATGTTTATCTACAATAATATAATCTTGTTCTTCTTCTTCTTTATCGGCCTGTTTTTCCAGAGAACTGCTCCTTTTATGCGAGGTTAAATCCCGATTATTCTTCCACCTTTGATAGGTCTTCCACACGGGATTTCCATGAGTCCGGTTTTGTCCATTCTTTGAATGTGATCATATCACTTCCATCTATCAATGCTTCTTTTTTTGGCCATCACGCCGCGTCCCTTAAGGGGTAGGCAGAAAGAAAAGACCAAACACACTTCTTTCATTTCTTCTGCCACTCCAGTATGCGACGACGGAACCGTATCATTAGCATTCAAATCATTGTAATCAGGGCTACAGCTCTCCCCCATCAGTGGTCAAATCAGGAAGTGACTGCTGTCTTGGATGTCTTTAAGAATGGAAACGATGTATTCAATCTACGTTATACTTGTTTGTTTATTTGTTTTACCTTTCCTTTCACTTCTTACAACCATTCTTACAACATTCCCAAACCTTCTCAACTTTCATTACAATATTTTCAGCTTGACATAAATTATGTATCTTAGCCTGGTGCTTCAACACTATCTCTCTAAGATTTTCCAGTTCACATTCTTCAGTGTTCTCATCCGCAATTTTCTCTGCCTTTAAGCTCTGCTTAAAAGAGTGGAACACATTATGAAAGGGTCTTCGAGTCTTTGGATCACTTTTATATTTGGAGAAACTGCACTCTCTTTGGACATCAAAGTCATTCAGCACAAATGCAACATGAATTAAACGCATAAAATGCAAAATTAATGAAATTCAAGGGTGGAATACGGGAATTAATTAAATGTGCATTATCCAGAGATCCTCGGAGTGGGCATGTAGAATTATTATTATTAATTACATTTTAAATCATAAGTGACAATTCCCGAATACTTTATCTACTTGTTTGCAAGAGCAGGAGAGCGGAAAGAGTGCCTAGAGACGAAAGGGGGGTGGGGGGACGCGTGGGACAGAGACAGGGGGGACATTTCCTCTTCCCTTTTTGCTTTCAACCCCTGCATCCTTCAGCCTCTCTTCTCTTTTGATGCAGTTCTCCACAACCATTGGTTTATATACTTAAAATCGTAAATAATTAATACCATTGTATGCAACATTCACTTTTAGGTACCTACCTACCAATTTTAATTCGAAGTTTTTTGCCGTCACAAAAATGTACTGCTCAATGTTCAAATTTCGAACATTACGAGTTGACGCTAAACGTTGACTTTACCGAACATAATAAGTTGAGCAATTTGATGAGCAATGAACAAAAAATTAATGTAGGAATTCACACCCCACGTGGTATTTGACATCTATCGAATTATTTGACAAGTTGTTTTTATCACTAGCCTCTAGAAAGACGCTCTATCTATGAAAACCGAAAAACTAAATATTTTGTTACAACTCATTCTAAATTACGATAGAAAAGATACACTATCTTATACGTATATATTTTTATCGAAACGCTCAATGAAGTAAAAGATTTAAAAATCAAATCATGAACACCAACAACAGCCTTAAACAGGCATTTAAACAAAAATTGGGTCCTTTCTTTTGCACGCAATTTTTTTTTATCATCTAGAAAAAAAGTTTGTCGACACCTGCAAGCGACCACGCAAGTACTATCTGTGTGTACACACTCTTATTGTACGGGTGATATAATTATCATAAAGCCAGTCAGTATGAGTCAGTGGTAACGCCACCGCAAGACGAGGACAGAGCACTCTCCCGGGCTCTCTTTCTCTCTCTTTTATTCATTACTATTATTATTATTATTATTATTTTGTACATTGAAAATGATACATCATACGCGACGTTCTGTGAACACAATCCAAACCACGGCGACATTTAATAAAGATCCATTCAAAAAAAGAACACTATTTAGAATACATATTTGAATTTGGAAATTCAAAAGGAATCTCATAATGAAAAGAAAATTTTAAACTGTTGGCAACACTGAAGGTGTCGAAGTACGGCGCTTCTTCTATGGAACGAATTTCCTTTGATATTGAATATTAATCTATGAATGTATAGTGTCAAATAAATATAGGTAGCTTTAAACGCTTCAATATGAAATTTATTTCAAAACTCTTCAAAATTATACGAAGTAATTGGACAGAAAGAAATATAATTAAGTTCTATGATTTTGTGAAGAGTCAAACAAACGGTTTGAAAAAACCTCTTGATGTAGGTAGGTACCCAAATAATGTCATAGAAAAATACATGTGCAGACATTTTTCGTGCTTTACGTATTTGAACGACAATTTTATACTTCCATCACGTCTTGACCTTTAAGGGGTAAGCAGATAGAACGGACCTCCACTCTCTTCTATCCAAACACAATTCTTTCGCTTCTTCCACCAACATTTCTCATACAACCTCCCTTATTTCTTTAAATTCTGACCTTATCTTCCATGAGAACGGAATTATTGCATTCGATCCACTTTATTAACTGTCGCCCATGCCTTTTATTGCAGCTTTATACATCGTTTTAGAATACATTCTTTCGGGGTAACTTCATTCTTAGAGTTGCTACAAAGGTGTCAAAATTAGTTTCACTACATATGTACAAAGCCTGTAACATGCACACTGCATACTTAAGTTGTATTTTAGGAGTTATTTGTAACTAGCTTATCCGCCAGACATTGTCCAGTGATCTAACTATGAACATTGAATTCAAATTTAAAATAATCATAAAAATGACTTAACCAATTTATTTTATTTTACAATATCTCCCGTAGGTCCTTTACACTTTACAGGACGCTTGGGTTCATCATTCTAAATAACAATCATATAAAATTATAGGAAGGAAGTTATGAAAATACAGTTTACAATAGGTAATAACAAAACAAAAAATCCATATCAAAACAATCAAATATTTCTGGATATTATGGTACAGTGGAGAATAAAGTCATATTAATTAATTTTAGTACTAAAAGGATGTAAAGGGTCCCTTTAGTACCATGTCAGAGTGTGAAGAAGTACATACATAATAAATAGTATTGCAATGAGGACATTAGAACAAGGCCATTTCACAATTTCAGCCTATCTCGAGTTTTAAGTGTACCAAATAATCCGACTTTCTTTTATATATTTTATATAGATTTGAACCACTACATGCCTACAACAGAACTGTCTTCTATTACAAAATTGAGCAGAAACAATGATAGACAATACCTATTAATCTCTAAGAGAGAAGTTGCTCCTAATGTGTCTATATAATTAAATAGAGAAGTTTTGATGTATTGTCTGGGCGTGAGACGCTAGTCATAAGAATTTCGCAATCAGTTTGTTCCGTCTGACATTAAGTATTGTATCGGGGTATTAATAAACGCCATCCTCCAAGACACTAACGATGATGTACGAGCATTACTTTCTACTACTTCGTATGACACGTTACCGAGTACCCATTATGAATCTTGTATGGGGTGGAACTACGCAAAACATATCTTGCCACCCGACAACTTCGTGTATCATCAAATTAAATGCCAATCTATAAATTACTAGCAAAGATACCCTTGAAAGTGAGACGTAATCCTTAGCACGTGAAATTAAATTGCTTAATAATATTCCAAGTACCTATGAAAAAATATTGGTTTTTCTATTGGAAATATTAATTAGCAAAAAATCTATGTAAGTAGGTAGATATATTCTAAATTTGATAAAAATATTTTTGTATTTTATATTTAAATTGAGTACTTATGTATGTGACACCGTTTCATTGATATTTTAATAGATTAATGTAGCTCACGATTTTTAACAAAAGAGTTTCAGCATATGTAGCGGCAAACCATGCGTTACAGGTCTAATTAATGATTTTGAATGGAATGCATAGCTTAAAGCGTAATAAGAGTAAAAGACATCAAAATAAATATTATAAAGTTTAGAAATGAAAGGAATTTTATATGAATCAGTAAAGATGATGATAGCTTTTGATAGATGTGAAAAGACTGTGAGCTAAATGGAAAGATTTAAAATGTATGAAAAAGCGGGATTTTAACAAGAACGAGATGCGACAAGTTGTATTTATTTTTTTGGGAATTTCAAAAGAATGAATGATAATAGGATAATAATATGGCGAACTTGAAAGAGAACGTGTGAATCAAAATGTGGTCGTCGTCTAAGATTCTTCAATGAAGGTTAAGGGCCAACGTCAGAATGAAAAAATGGCTGTCAAATTCTTATATGTTTACTGAGAATTTGATACAATATTGCGCAAAAATCACGACATTAACGTAGAAATACTAACAAAATTTGACAGTTATTGTTGTTGACGGTGGGAGTAAAAAAAAAACAGGAATTGCATGTCCTTGTAGCAAAGGAAGTTTTGTGTATCTAGATAGATGAGCCAATATATTATACAATATATTTTCCATTTCTAACCTTTTAAAGAGACGACGTGATGGGTGAAAAAGAAAATACCTACCTATAACGATCCGAAAAGCATTGGAAACTAATTGAAACAAACATATTTCGATTTTGATGTCATACAAACGTATCGCATTTCAAAATGTAAAGAGCGAATTAAATCAGTCGTACACCCCCGCTTCCATTATTCGCGTCTCTCCCCTTTTCAGGATTTTTTATTCCCATTCAGCCAATTCCCCCTTTTCAACCGACATCAGACATATTGAAACGGCTTTTTTTTTGTATAAAAGAAGCATTAAAACGTACGTATTTTGACGAATTCTACCGATCCGAACTAACGCATATTGTCTCAACGCTGAAAATTCTGAATCAAATGTTCGAACACGATGTCAAGGGTTTTAAATGTATTCCCGATCGGGTCGGAACAATTCGACAGTTACTTAAGACACCACAATCGCGAATAGAATATTATCTAGAGTTCTTTTCCGGATCAGATTTTTTAGGTATGTAGGTGCCTAAGTATTTATATTTGAATTGGTCGTATTTCAAAATCCTGGTAATCTATAAAGTCAGTATGTAACCGAATTATTTCATTCTGACGCGGGTTCGATCCCCAGTGCTAACTACCTCTTTCACAAAACAAGTTTAGCTTTCTGTGAAAGATGTCAAAAGTGGAATTGATTAGTTGAAAAATCCCACTTCCCGAGGAAATGAAACCCCTTCATGGTATCTTGAACATGTTGAAGTTTCATTTCTCTATTATTGGTAATGACAAGACAACGGGCACTGTATCCATAATGATGGCTGAAAACTGTGAGGGATGGACGGAGTTAGTGAGAATGCATGGCGGTCGCGATCCTCGGCATCTAGGAACCGACTGAAACACAAGATTATAGGTATGCTTTCATGACCACCCTCGAACGATAAGCCGCTTAAAATTGGACATGAGGTAGGTATGACTATGAGAAACGATTGGTAATAGCATCAATTTAAACGTCATTAAAACTAAACGAGAAAGAATGCTTGTCGTTATATTTTCACATTTGAGTTTTAAGAAGTACTCTAGCGCCATCTATGCGAGGGTAGAATATCACATCAATAATAATTAATATTATAGCGTGATAGTTTAAAAGGATATGTTTTAAGTTATGTACAAAATGGGTTATTTTAACCTTTTGCGCCCCAGTCTCCACACTTTGGAAACTTGCTTCTAACTTATTTAACACTTTTGAACTTTATCTCATATATCATAGATAAATTGATTATTCTGTAAATATTAATTCTCTGTTAGTTTGTTACTTGGGACCCGAAGTGATATAGGTATTATTATAATTGATTATATTTTGAGCAAGTACAAACGTGATATCTATCTTAAATATAAAAATTAGAATTGGTTGGTGTGTATTAAAAATGTTTTGGAATGTTTTTAAATTTTAAAATTCGAATCATGATATAAAATACAGTAGCCATCGGGGTCGAAGAGGTAATTTTTTTTGTATCATAACGAAATTGTTTCCCTCTGATGACAACGCGAAATAAATTCCCATTAAAATAAAAATTAATAGACTTTTTTTGCGCGGTATTTTTTTTTTCGTCCTGTTGCGGCCACATTTTTATACCTCTATATTAATATCGCTTACACCTCTATAGGTTCCTCATTACCAATTTAAAAGTCAATTTGCAGTTTTGTATTCGAAATTCAAAATAAAAAAAAATTAAAACAACAAACGCTATCGAAATGTCGCTGCGGACGACAGCGAATGGAAATGGAAATAACGTTCATTTTATTTGTCGGGGAGACAAAATCATATCATTTTATTCCCCAATGTAATTCATTAGTTTATGACAACAACGAAACGAAACGCCACCGAAAAAAAAAACGAAAAAATGGCTGTTTTGTCGCAATAAAAAAAAAGTTACAACTACCTATTAAGTTAAACGGGAATTATACGAACTAAAAATGACATCGATTTAAAATTGTTGTAGAATGTTTCATTCCTTTTTTTAAATTCGAATCCATTCGGTTGATATGATCGTTCGTTATTACCATAGAGATTTCCTCAAAGTATGACTATTAAATCTATGGTCACTATGGAATATTCTGCTTTTCTGTCAAATAATAAACCTGATGTTGTCATCTGATTATACTCAACCAGGTAGTGTTAGCCTGCAGATGCAAGAATAAATAAATAATAACTTTACTAATCAGCAGTCTTAATTTTAACCAATGATGCAATTTATGGAGTTATATACTTCTCTGTCGCCTTAAAATTTTCATGCTTGATTAAATACTATAGTATGCAAAGTATCATGAACGTTTGACGTTAACACCCATTCACATAGACCATTTTGATGACACATTGTCCCTTATCGACAATATTGGACCATCCTTTGTAGCGCCAAACTTTTCTACGGTTTATGACGGCAAACTGTATGTGTATTCAGAATATTAAAAACCATGATTGGGGGAGCACAGTATGAATAATTTGTTTTGATTAAAATCATACGACAGCTGACAGATATGAATTTTCCCAAAATTTTAAAGTTTTTTTTTTTTTTTACCTAGCAAAGTTGTACGGAGATGTATTCTCAAAATAAATGACATAGCAATAAACTACCACGTTTTTGTACAAAGATATCAGTAAAACCGACGAAATCTGTGCATTGCCATACATAGACAATAAAATAGGTTTTGAAAATAATCATGACACGGTAGGGGATTGAACGCGCTAAAATCGTATCTTCTTTGAAAGGTTCTTATTAGCATTATGTGTTTTAGTTTTTACATAATTAACAAAAATAATAAAAAAAAATAATATGCAGCGATCCATGGAAAGATCCATGCTTGGTATAACCCTAAGAGATAAAATAAGAAATGAAGAAATTAGGAATAGAACCAGAGTGGTAGACATCATGGATCGCATAGCAAGACTTAAGTGGCAATGGGCAGGACATGTTGCAAGACAGGATCCCACAAGATGGACTCCAAAGATTTTGAGATGGAGACCCTGGGAGAATAAGAGAGGCGTCGGAAGACCTCAAAAAAGATGGTCCGATGACATAGCCGCTGTGGGGGGGGAAAAACTCGCTGCAAATGGCAGCAAATAGGAAGAGTATGGAAGAGGCCTACGTCCAGCAGTGGATAAATAGAGGCTGAAAAGAAGAAGAAGAAGAACAAAAATAAAAATAGCATCTGCAAGGCTCATGGCTTTCCAACTGGAATTGAGCTACAAAAGAATACCTATTAAACAGGAATTTCGCACCGAATGAATACCAACCTAACTGGAATTTTACAGGAAAGAATACTGATACAACTGGAATTTTTACAAACAGAATACCGATCAAACTGGAATTTTAGAAAAAAATGAATATTAATCAAACTGGAATATTGCAACTTAAAATATCAATACCGGAATAATGACAAAATCATCAATTCAAAAAAATACTATGTACTACCTACTTAATTTTTTTTTCATCAAATAGTTGGTGTATTCATAAGCTATTTCAAACCAATCAATCAAATCTCCCTTTACATTACACCCTACTTAGGGACATAGGGAGGCAACAATAGCTCTCCATTTTGCAATGTTTATGCATTACCTCCTCCCATACTATGTCTTAATCCCTGGATGGCACTTGCCTGAGGAGACCGCTGTTTTTCCTCCCATCAGAGTTCAAAAGACGAGGAAAAACCTGTCATAGCGTGTCGTACTCCTTCGAAGCAGAGCCGAGGGATTTCTAAACCTTTAAACTATCTGGTAAAAAAAAAACTTTCAATATGAAAATCAAACATATTAGGTACGTAGTTTACACTCTGTCCTTTAAGATCGAAACACCCTGCATGTTACCAAGTTACTTATACAGTCGTTTCGTGATGGAAAGAGAGGACCAACTACTAGGTATACCTAAATGAACATTAACTTTAATAGAATTACCCAAAACGCATGTAAAATTTTGGACCAGTTTTTTAATTGGCGGTTTTTAACTTTGTCAACTAACTTGCCTTGACCGCTGCCCTCGATTCGTGATTATCAAAGTTAGTTTGGCTCCCTGCCCCTGGGAGGCCCTCCCGTCGTCAACTTTCTACGAAACATAAAGATTAATTTTGTCGCAAAAATAATGACATTTTGTAAATGGATAATTTTTAAGTCAGTAAATTCAACATTGTTATCTAATAAGTGTGGTGTATTTTCATATTTTGTGCTAGAATAATAACTCATATAACATATATTTCTTTTGCTTCTTACCAGTGTTTCTTGTGGATTGAATCGACGATCACACCTTTTAACCTTTTCTTTCAGCTTTACAAATTCTGTTTTCATATTTTATTTGCATCCATTCTTTCAGCATTTTCAAACAATCTCAACTCATTAACTTTCATCTTTTTAACAATAACACTAACTTCTATACTATGTACCTCATTCCTTCTTAATATTTTTCATTACTTTCTAGATATTCTTCGTAGATCTCTCACCTTCGATACAATAGGTTTGAACTGGTGTGGCCTGCATCAGATATTCTATTGACCACATATTTCTGGGTTACGTAGAGCAATGGAATTTTTGTCGGGTCATCTACTAAGTTCTGGTTCCTTACTGACAATGCTGCCCATGTAGTTGTCTCCAATTATTTCGTCTTCCATCAAGAAGTTTGCACTACTTGTAGCGACATCTAGCCAGTACGGATGTCGGGATTTCAGACGGCATGGAGTCGGTTTATCTACATCAAGATGGATTGGTAGATTGTGGTTGGACTGCACATTTCTTACTTCTTGGAGTTGTATGACAATATCAGAAAGGAATATGGAGTGAATTTCAGTACATTAATAAATTGACTAGAATAAAAATTAGGCTAACACGACACTTGAAAGGGGAGAGTGGGGAGAATTGTATTCATGCCCGATTATACACAACAAAAGATATTAATTAACAGGTGTTTAATTAATTGTCGGGGCGCAGAACTATCTAACTTGCAACGTTATTAGTAGCCAACAAACTCCTTTGAATAAATTATGTATAATCTTATATATAAAAATGGAGAGCTATTTCCCGATGTCATCGCATCACGCCTAAACGGCTGGACCGATTTCGCTAATTCTTTTTTTGTCGTCTAGACTTTTATCGGGAGAAGGATGTTTTAGAAGAAAAAAATCAAGAAAATGCATGTAAAATTAGAAAATTAAAGAAAACTCTACCTAGGCAACCTTATTAGTGAATATGTAACAACTAATAACTCTAAGAATTCATGACTGATGTTCTATTTTGAAATGGAACAAACCACTACGGGCTTACGACCGTCTTCTACTGTTTGTTCGAAGGCTCCGAAACTCCTAATCATGAGAATTCTCAACATGTTCAACATGTCGAAAAATCTCATGTACCTATGCAACAAGTAGTTATTTAATAATTAATGAAATAAAGAAAACCTTATAAGTAATTTTTAGCATATAATTTTCATTCCGATTTTGAAATTTTGACAGGAATTATCAGTTGTTAGATAGTTGGTGCGATTGACAGAATGCGGATGGAATATACATGGTTATAAAACAGACGCAAGCGATAATTAATTCATAGTTAAGAACACATGACAATGTCTGTCGGGAAAGCTAGTACAAATATGATAATTATTATATTTGCATATAGGGTACTAGCAATTTTCATACACAGCTGATCGTCACGTGAGATAGTGCAGTACAAGCCGACATCGTGTTAAATCACACCTTATCAAATTGTACTTACATACAAACTGACACGTCGTCATTTTTTTTCCATTCTCAACATGTCTCGAGTTCATTGTTGGAAATAACCCTATTACCTCTTATGTAGACCCATTCGCCCCCATTTACCTTTTTTCCTTTACCAGACTTCCAAAAACTGTCAATGTATCATTACCAGATTTTGGTTATAGACATGTTTATTTCTTGCATTATGTGTTTTTTTATTTGCTTTCTATTATTTTCTGCCTCTTCACCTTAGTTTCTTCGATGCTGAGTGCGGTTGTGATCCATAATTATTTGGTATAAGCTACGAGGCATAAAAAAAACTACCATAAGCTCGTTCAAAACTGTGGACAAAATTTATAAACACTTTTTGTAAAATATTATGAATTGATGCGGTGTTTTTCAATCTATACGCCTAATGCAATAGCTAAATATAGTTTTTTTTTTTTACAGAAACGAAGTTAAATGATTTATATTATTCATCATTAACTTGGGATTTTTGACCTGCCCCAGTAGACAAATTCAAATTGGCGTTCGACTACAAACGAAAATTTCGCCAATGTATAGTGCGAAAAAAATTAACTGGCCACTGGAACATATAAACAATTATTTAAACCAAACAAAGACACTTCTATAAAAATATAAAAAGTGAACGGTTAATTTTCTTCCTACTCTACATTGTCGAAGAATTCGTTTGTAGTCGATCGCCAAGTTGAATTTGTCTAGGCCCACAGTTGTTTCGAAGTCTGGTATTTTTGTTCACAGTGTAAATTTTGCAGATATTAAAATTTTGCCAACGAATATGCAATAGTTCGTGTGATGTAAACATTTGCATAGAAACTTTCTTTAAGGTAATTTTCAATCGGATTTGTAGAAAGCTTTTGATAGTGTCCATCATGTGGTTTATCTCAACATCAACCAAAAATCAAAACTTAGATAATAAGGTGCTTGGAATTGTCGACTAAACAATTATCGGATTCTGTCAAAAACCCGTAGCTGAAATTTTTATTATTTTTTTTTAAATCTCTGTGAGTTGATCTATATTCAAAATATCGGAGCCGATAATATATTATCCTATCTATCACCTGCATATCGTGTTTAAATTTCAAATCAGTCTGGTGTGCATTTGAATTGATAACGTGAGGTGCAATATGCGGTATGAATAATGCATGACTCCGGCCGATGTGTCCTCCCGTCATCATCAGACTAGCGCGCGTGCTATCACCATAATATATCTAATAATAGTGGAAATATTGTGTGTTTGTAGTTACTTCTTTTTCTTATAGAACTATGTAAGGTAGTCTCCACGACGGCGATTTCTCTCTGTCCTGGGGACTTCTGTGCATTTCAATCACAATACCGATCCAAATTAAATCGTAATTATGATGTAATTATCAACATTTTGGTTGCTATACGTAAACATAGTTTCACGTAGGTTTGTTTTAATTTCGGTATTGGTTTGTACAAGTATTTATAGTTCGTAAAGTATTGATGTCGACACTTTTATTCTGTTGACGAAATGATAAATGAACAAAGATAAAATATGTTACTGTACGGTTACAATACTTAGTTTTTTTTTTCTGTATGTTGACATATTATAATATTATTGTGAATCTTGACGACACGCTGGATTGGGCCCTTTACACCCAGCCAGCGTTGATCTATAAATTCTAATTTTTAATGATGATTTGCAATCATCTGTGAATGTTGCTTCATTTGTTTTTTTTTTATTTTATTAATTATTGCTTGTATGAGCTTGAAACTTGTATTTTTTTTTAATTTGATGAGTCTAAGTGCCTGTTTGAGGTCAATGGACGAAATAAAGAAAATAAAATAATAAGAAAACTGAAATCGGGATTGAGGTTCAAGAGTCACCCCTCAGCTGGACTGTTCGGAACAATAATAAACCTTCTCCAATATGGAAACCCCTACATTATCTTGCCTTCTTCCAACCTATCGGCAAACGTACATACCTATAGTTCACACTGCGTGGGTTCTTATTTACGCAACTAACTTACGCGTTCGTTACCCCTATTTTCCATCTTACCCTCACACTCGAGGTTTTTAAATCATCTAATCATGGATGTTTCTTCAGTGTGCCTATGTTGATTTTGTTATATTTATCCAAATAAGGACAAAGAATGAACCTCCGCTCTTTCATATCAGCTGGGCAGATTTCTTCTATCAATAAAGCGATAAACCTCATACAACATTTCCCATTTATTCTTCGCATTCCTTGACAACCATAATATGATTAACTCACTTCATTCCATTCTCAAACCTTTTCTTTCAGTCTTATTACATTTATTCACATTTCTATTCAATCCACCAACACTCGAGACCCTTTGAGACACCACATAATATATGGGTTATTACAAGATTTCTCCTATACGCTAGATCTTATCAGAAACCCATTTGCACTCATTATTTTAGCATAGGCACTTCAACAATCTCAACCGAATATTGTCAATCTTCTTTTTATCAGCACTCATGTGTTACATCTAACCGCATTTTTTTCTGATTATTCTCAATGTAAAACTGTTTTTATATCCATTTTAACAATAGCTTCTGAATTTCAGTAATAAGCTGAAAGAGATCATTAGGGAAAAGTCCCGTATTTAAATCTTCCAATATCATTGTTAGTAGTTAAGACATCAGATTTTAATGTTCCAAAGCTATTATGAGGAACACTCTCAGAGTCTCCGCATATTTTGAGGATTGTATACAGCTAGTATTTCACTATTATTATTGTCGGATTGATTTTAGAAAACAGACAACGTCAATCTGCTTTCTGATATGCATTCAGGTCTAGAGGTGCACTATTTATTTAATCATAAAGAGAGGACGGACATCGCTGGCCATTATAGACTTTATGAAGTAAAATGGCAGGTGAAGTTTGATAGGAATCTGTTTATACGGAAAGTATTCAACTATTTCATTCTCTAGATTTAATCCCATACGAAATAAAAGATTAAAAATAGACACAATACTTTTGTTTTTTTGAAAATATCTATTATCCACTGAAGTTTCTTTATGGACCCGTTGACATTGGTCAACGTTCTTTCTTATTAGTATCATAATAATATTATTAAATTGCCATTTCCCACCGAGTTTCGGTATTGATCAAAACATCAAGTGTTTGAACAATGAGAAACATATATGATACAAACACAACAAGTATTTGAACAATGAGAAACATATATATGATACAAACACAACAAGTGTTTGAATAATGAGAAACATAAATGATACAAACACAACAAGTGTTTCATGTAAAACCTTCAAGCCTATTTGTTTTTGACCATACTAAATAAATGAAACCGATTATAATACTTTAAGGCGCGCCACACCATAACACGACACTATAGAGTTTTTCTAGCATTTGTAGTATCCTATGCATTTAACATTTCCAGCCGGACTTATTCTTCGAATACATGCAGAATACGCCAAAATGCTACTATAAAAACAACTAATATAAGCAATCACAAGAATAATTTCCATGCCAACTTTATTCCTGGCCACCTCCAGGTATAAAGAAGTAATAGCGACTTTTAATGAGATAGACTACCACTGCACTCTTATATTTTGACACTTGACTTAAGAAAACAAACTCGAAGTTGCAACAAGTACGAGCTGTCAATGAATCGAATCGACCTTTGGAAATATTCGTACCGATTCGTACGTACTCGCGATATTCCGCACACGAACATTCCCGAGGGCCAATCGGGCTCGTACGGAATGCTTAGAAATCAACCCCGTAAAATAATGTTCCAAAAGCTTCATTGATAAATGCGAGTTTGCCAAGTATTCCGCAGTATAGTTATGACACGGTATAGGGTTGATTATTAGTAGCGCGTGGTATAAGCAATTTATGCCGTAATAACAGAACTATTCCCATCACAACGGTGTTATAACGCAGTTTCTATTAGGTTCTTGTAAACATTTTATACAAAGTACAAGCTAGCCAACCATAACACCTGTGGCGTTTTTTATCTCTATTCTGAGACAGGACGGGAAGAAATTTCAAGCAACACATTCTGTCCCGACCGTTTGTTGAGCCTAAAACCAGGCTCTCTTCTTCAGTAGCCGCTGAAAAATTTCTCCAAGTGTTGATGTATAATCTATATTTGACGCATAGAATGGAAAAACGATGTAAATTCATATTAATAGTAGGTAATATTCAACGTTTTTCTATTCCATGTGTCACACAAGAACTGTGACTTTTTTTTATTTCAATTCGCGTTCGCTAGTTTCTTGGCTTTTAAGGTTAATCGAATTATAATTAAAAAACAAATAAAAGAAAGAGAGAAGATTGCATGAAAATATTTTCACCCTATTCCCGAAATTAGTTATATTATGTAACATTATAGACCATTTATATGCGCCCCGATTACCCTTTATTTTAAGGAGTGAACTACATATTATTATAATAGTATTAAAATATGTATTAATAAACGTTAATTCGCGTAATAATTCGAGTCAAAATTCGCTCAAAATATCCTTGGCAATTCCCATTCGCAATTAATAATTCTTAATTCCTCGCATAAATCTCATCCAATTTATAATCAGAATTCCCCGAAGTTGTAATTAAAAGTATTTTTTCTTTTTTTACGTTCTGAGAATTTTAATTGTTAATTGCCGACTGTGCTGAAACGCTAAAAATATTCGGATAAAGGGTTATGAAAAAAAAAAATTCCCCGACACCCCTCTCCGAACGACCCTTATGGAATGACGACAGGTTTATTTCATTTTTTATTTTTTTATGGTATTTGGGGCTGCGATTTTGCGTTCTGTGTTCTAAGCTTCGCTGCCCTAGTAGTTTTAAAATTGACTAACCTTGTTCAGATTTTCATCACACGAACTATTAAAAATGTCATTGCTCTTTTTCCTCCCATCAGGGTCTCGAAGACGTGGAAGACCCTCTCATACCATGTTCCGTTCTTTCGAGGCAGAGCTGAGGGAAATGGACTTGTGTGGGAGGAGGTCAGAAGCATTGCGCAAGATCGAGTGCAATGGAGAGCTCCGTATTCTCCTAAGTGGAGTTCAAAGGGAGTTTTGATTGATTGATTTGAATTACCTCTATAATCTTTCACCATAAGGGCATAATGTTTACGTTCGCCATCCAGAATTAGTAATAAGGTTAGGTACATTATTAATAAAAACTGAAGGTAGATTAGTTTTCCAGTTGCGAAGATAGAAAATTTTCGCAATGAAACCAATGACGAAAATTTTTACAATTAATTATTCAAGGTTCTATAGTATTTTGTCGCTGTAAAACTTAAAAACTCTGTTTCTGAAAATATGAGGTACCTACGTAATTTTCGAAAATAAAATCGCATTAAAAAATTATAAAAGCAAAAATTAGCATAAAACTTACATAAAATATCAATAATAATAATATAACACTTTTCTATACAAAGGTGTCGGTATAGCCGGCGGAACATATTGCCTGATGTGTAATGTGATACCTCCAGAATATACCTAAAATTCTTCATTAATAAACGAACCTTTATCGGAATATTTTTATTTTGATCAACTTCACTGCAATTTATCAAAAAAACCCTTAAGTTTGACATTTCTTGTACATCGTTATAATATGGCGCCCAAACGTGGGTTTCCTTTAATATCAAATGCAACCCAACAAACAAACTATTATTATTGGAAATTCGAATTTTGTTTAATTATAATAAGGTTTGGGGGTGATAAATTACAGGGTTGCCAGCTCTCCGTTGATAATATTGTTCGATCTGGCAATATTCACAATAATATTATTAATTATTATGATTCGATAGCTTTTGTTCACTTCATTTGTTTTATTGCAAACACTCCATTGTTACGTTTTTGGTTTATCAGCAACGCGATTGTAACAATGTATGTGAATAATAATAACAATAATTATTATAAATATAATATTCAATGTACATTAACCAGGATAAGTTATCGCTATATTCCGATAGTGAAGCTATTTTAACAATACTTCAAAACATCCAATAGGAGGGATTATCAAAAAACTATATTAACCCTTTATAGCCTAACGGGACTCACAAGTCCCGAAAATTAAATTGCGCCTACTCAATATATACGGGGCAATTTCGTTTACTTAGTGACGGAAGGGACTTGTAGGTTCCGTCTCGTAATTAGCCGTAGAGAAATAAGTTCGCTAAAGTGAGAATTTGATAAATGACAGCTCTGCCAAATTCAACCGCCCAACCTAGATACGTGTGTCGCATGGTGCTAAAGAAATTACCATTTTTTATTTGCAATTCCTCACGGTAAACCATTTATTTCATAAAATATTTTTAATAGTAATGTTTTTAACTAATACTAAGTTTTTTTTCATAAAAAAAAGATTATGTATTGTTTTTATCATGATTTTTCTTACCGGGACTCCGAAGTCCCGTTGGGCATTTGACACTTTTTATTTTGGAAATTTTCCTTAGACTTGATAATACGCATTAGTTGTTTATTTTTTTCAAATGAATATACTTACGGAAGCTGATATCGAAAATATTCTTCTGGAAGATATTTCAGACATAAATGCACCATCTGATGTTGGCAACGGAAAAGGGTTTCCATAAAATATGGAATGCGACAAAGCCTTGAAATGTGGATCAAGTGATTACCTGTTTTCATCATTGGAAATCGGCGTTTTCAAGTGGATGGATAACAAAATTGTAATAATTGTGAACAACCAAGGGCGGATCTAGCTTTGGCGCCAGGGGGGGGGGTCACATAGCAAAAAAGGTCATTTCCAAAATTTGGTATCTGGAAACTATACTTTTCCTATGTCATTTCCCAAATTTGGTATCTGGAAACTAAACTTTTCCTATGAAAAATAATTGGAATCTGGGAACTAAACTTTTTACCCAGGGGGGGGGGGGTCACGGCCCACAGGAAATTATAATTTTATTATGATCGTAATAGAAAAGTATTTTATTAATAAATGTAAGTACCTAGTGTACTTAAAAATAGACAAAAATTATAAGTCCTGGACACAGCCCAGAGAGGGGTCATGACACCCCTGTTCTGGGTCCAGCCCAGGGGGTCATGACCCCCGTAACCCCCCCCCCTGGATCTTCCTTGCATCCAACTACCATGGTAGCGAAGATTCTGTTGTGAAACGTACTGCAATTGATGTCAAAAAGAAAGAGGTCACTACTTATTCCTTGGCTGTGGACCATTACATGGGTGGAGTAGACTTTGCGGATCGTTTGTGTGCACTATACTGCATAGATCGCCGAAGTCCCGGAAATGGTGGCATCGCCTCTTTTTCGGTATATTAGATATTTATTGTGTAAACACGTACGTGATTAGCAATAAAATATTTTCTAAATCTTCAGTATTAGAAACACGAAGGTCCATCATGAGAGGTCATGGCCCAAAAAAATGCCTTTGAAACGAAAATCAGTTTACCCCATGAAATTCATCCCTACAAAAAGAAGGAATAGTGGAATGTCAGTTCCAAAAATGATGATCGTTTAGGGAACAGGGGGGTACATTGGGCAGTATTTACAAGCAAAAGAGCACGATGTGAGGGGTGCTGCATAAAAAAAATGATTCACGACCATTCTCTATGTGCTCTAACCGCAAAGTATTTCTTTGCTGCAATGACAAAAAAATGTATAAAGGAGTATCACGAAATAATGTTTAAATATGTTAGAAAATACTTTACAGATATTTATTCCCCTAAATGCCCACCGGGACTTCCAAGTCCCGCCGTTGTTTTATATATATGAAAAAATAAAAAAAATAAAAAAACTAGAAAATATTTTTATTTAAACCCCTTTCTCCTTAGACAAAATATTTTTTTACCGATAAACTGATTTTTTCATTGCTTGGGCTTTAAAGGGTTAAATAATAGTATAACTTTTAATTATTTTAATGAACTTTAAAGTATTATCATACTTGTTTATATAGTTTAATATCGCGTCACCCACTATTAACGCTGCATCGATAATTATGAAAGCAGAGATGGAAGGTACAACACAAAACAAGATAAGTTATAATATTATAACTTCAAAACAAAATAAATAAAATGATATAAATAATATTGTTTAATCCGATAGTGTAGCCGGGAATTTTGAACAATGATACAGTACAATAGTAGAATTATACGGGTCAAAATTGCGTGTGAATTATTATTTTATCATTTGTGTTTAACCAATGCTTCAGTTTAATAATACAAATTGTTATTATTTTAATAAAAACATTATTATTTTTAAATGAATCCGACTAAATGTGTACATGCTCATTTTTGATTTTGCATATTGCACACCGATTGGTACATATATATTTTTTGTGGCTTTAAATATGATATTTGTTTTTATTTTTTTTTTATTTTATTAAATACTAGAGGTCCTCCCCAGCTTCGCACGGGTAGATAGATACTTAAAAATAATTTAGTTTTCAGACAGATCCCTAACTTTTTCAAAATATTTTATAGCATAAATATGTTAATCTGGAATAATTGCATTGCAATGTATCGTGTCACGTCACTTTACCACCGTGACTACTTTGCGCGGTATTTCTACTAAACTTGACACGACTCCCCTCAGCCCTCCCCGGCTCCCATACGCACTCTGCATCGGATAAGTTGAGATGATAAGAGACTATGCTTTTTTTTCCAATACTCACATTTTTAAACTCGTGATAACTTTCGAATGGAATGTCCGAATTGAATAATTCAAAAAGTTATACAAACATATTGAAGCAGACTTGAATATGAACTAATTTATTTTAATAAGGAGTAATACCAAGATACCAATAAAGAGCTTTTTCTAAAGGTGACATTTTATTGGGTTTTTTTTAAATAAAAAAACACTTATTGTGGCATAACTATAATAGTTAGACATATGCTGTCGCGATACTTTTTGTAAATAATGATGTCTTCTACAAAATTGTAGAACATTGTTTTATTCTATCATCATTAGTTTTCACAGCGTTCGCGATAAAAAGAATATTTTAGGTAAATTTTTTACACCTTGGGTTACATTATTGAAGTTTTCGTAGGTTACCCACTTTTTTTTGGAAATTAAATATAGCCTATGTTCACCGCCGATATTGTAGCTTCCCAAAAGTGAAAGAATTTTTCAAATCGGTTCAGTAGTTTTGGAGCCTATTCGAAGCAAACAAACAAACAAACAAACAAACAAACAAACAAACAAACAAACAAACAAACAAAAAATCAAATCTTTCCTCTTTATATATTAGTATAGATAATATTCCCTCCTTCAAAAATGCATAGGCATTTGTGTGAATGAGACCTTTCGATTGAGCAAATGTTTTTACAATAATTCTTTAAGTTTTTTTTAAGAACTTAAACTAAAAACATTGTCTGCCACAAATATTTCATTCAGTGAGGCTAATACAAGTTTTAGCGAAAGCTAATTGCACACTAATAAAGAATAGTACTCTAAAATCAAATGATCGATTCAATCGATCATTCTATATGGATTTTTTTTTTCGAAACTCGAATCTTATACTAGGGGTTCGACTCTCTTCTTCATTGCATATATGCTTTATTTCTTGAAATAGTCGAGAAAATATTTTTTACCTTATTGATATGGTCGCAGTGCAGCCTTCAATTGAAGAACAAAGTTCAAAGGGTGATCAATAAAGTACTAAAAATAGTTTATAATTTAAACAGATACATGAGAACTGTTGACCTGTTCAATGTGACCAATGAATATAATATGGAGGAATTAATATTGACTGAAAAGGCTAAAATGATTTATAAATTAAGAAATGGACTTATCAAAAGTAATATTGACATTGTGACGGCTGGTGGGATACATGGCTACCAGACAAGACAGAGAGAACATATTAGAATGGAATATCCTAGAACAAATAGAGCGAGATTTGGTTGTATATACACTGCATCGTTAATATATTATAATTTACTTCCAGAAACAGTTACATCCATGACAAGTTTTAATATCTTTAAGAGAGAGTTGAAGAAGTTAATAATAAGTGAGAGATAAAGTTTAAATAGATGTGTTAATAACAGTACCTAAGTGGTCAAACACCAAATGGCAAATAGGACACTACAGCTTGACCCTTATACCAGAAAAAAATCTGAATGGGACATGCCTTGTGTTACTTATATGATACTAGCTGATACCCGTCTTGCTTTACGTTGTTGATTTGGCTAGTCAGACTTGAGCCGTAGGTTATTGAACAGGTTTTGTATGC
The DNA here is from genome assembly GCA_963576905.1 of Mystacides longicornis. NCBI lineage: Eukaryota > Metazoa > Arthropoda > Insecta > Trichoptera > Leptoceridae > Mystacides > Mystacides longicornis. The sequence goes on along the minus strand of OY756433.1, from coordinate 1,365,939 downwards.
AGCTTTCCCCTTCTCAGGACCAGTAGGCCTAGACAAAATGCATTTGGCAATAGACTACAAACTACTTCGACAATGTAGAGTAGGAAGAAAATTAACTGTCCACTTTTTATATTTTATATTATAAGGATCATTGTTTGGTTTGAATAAATGTTTATATGTTCCAGTGGACAGTTAATTTTTTCACTATACATTAGCGATATCTTTGTTTGTAGTCGAACACCAATTTGAATTTGTCTACGGCGGCATTTCACGCTAAGATTTAGAATGTGTACCCAGCTAATGTTTCAAAAAATGAAAAAATAAGAGTCACTGCTAAATATGCGAAAAGTTTGAAAAACTAATGTCACTTTCAATATTTAAGTATAAAAAAAATAGAAGATGAGGAAAAATTAATACTCACTGTTGAATACGCGAAAAAATTAAAAGAAGAATGTAGTTATACATAGGTACCTACCTACCTAGTATTATATAATACGTGTAGTTGTTCCTAATGAAAACCTGTTTGTAGATATAGGTACCTACCTACCTAGTATTATATTATGTATAGTTAGTTTGACCTACTTATGACTGTAGTGATACATTTAATGAGGTACCTTAGGAGAGAGAGGGTGCAAGCGAACACTGCTTTACCGGCTTTAGTCATCTGTCATGGCGTACATATTTTATAAGAAGTTTCGGTGAAAATCTTTATAAAATAAGAATTAAAAGACTTCTACTTATATTTTTTGTATTTCAAATCAAACTTCGATTGATTTTGTACATTTTCATACCGTAATGCTACAGTTCTACACAAAATTTAGACGTATAATTTTACTTTTAAAACATGACTTTCTCATTTTTGTATGAAGATTTTAAATTTTTAGAAATTTGTAAATAATTTAAAATATATTTAATGAAATGTAAATATTTGTATCTCAGATTACCACAATTGTATTTGCGAAAAACTGCGAAGAAAAATATTCAACGCAGAACCTACGGTTTTAGCGTGATGCTCTTACATACAGTTGGAGTGAAACAAATAAATAAATAAATAAATAAATATACATACATTACTGATTTATTATGTAGATTTAATGTAATGTACTAATATCTGTGTGTAAATATTATATTTGTATTCAATAAACTTCAATAACTTCACCTTATACGTAAGTTTTTCTCCCTAACCGATGTAAAGGAAAACCTTTTAAAGAGTATTAAAAATACTTCGAATTTAATCAATATAAAATGGAAAAAATTAAGCTACGAGTTAGGTTGAATAAATTTTTTTATTCTTTATTTTCTCATAAAATAAAGTTGTGTTAAACAAAGACGGGATTATCATATCTTCCCTTTCACTTTTTCGTCGTTTTTTTTTTTTGACAAACGCGCCTTCCTTGCGCAATCAAAAACATTCCAAATTTACATTTGAATATTTAACGAAACGAAATCACCCTGTTCGAACAAAAAAAAAAACAACGAAATATTTTTGGAATTTTTCTTCTCAATTTTGAACTTTTTCTTTCGCGCCTACTAACTCCTCAGCTGCCTGAGGGAACAATTTTCAACTTTTTGAGAAAAAAACTCTCTCATTCACTTCTCTTTCTATATTAATCTATCACACGTTTTGATTCTCAACAAAATAGACATTATGTTGATAAGCATTGTAAATCTGAAACAATTTTTTAGGGATTGTAATATACCAAATATTTTTACCAAAAATTAATTAAAGATTTTACATACCACTCTTCTACATCATTATAATGATCATATTATAATATGCAATGCAATATAAGTAGTAATACAATATTATGATTATATAAACCATGCATATGTTTTTTTTTACACTTTTGACATCTTTCAAAGAAATCAAAACTTGCCTATAGTATAAATCGTCGGAAGCAAATTTCAGTCCACATTCATTTGGATGACATCCAAAAAATTATTTGTCCCATTCACGATCACTCCAATTGGATGTCATCCATTTTATGAGATATTTCGTGATTCTGAAGTTTATTTTTTAATCATGATACCAAAATTTCTCTACGAATTTGCGGTGGAAGAATTATGGCAAAATGTGACAAATTTGGACTACACTTTCGACGCCGACTGACACAACAATTAGTGACGTGACGACTTGTACCACATCCACTCGAGTTTCCTCATTGACGATGCATTTGAAATGATAGACGAATGGCTTGACCCAATTGAACATTGGACTGATAGATATCCGACTTATCCTATCACTCCACATCATCCATTATTGGGTTTTTCTACTCACGGTATTTTTTGTAAGTGACACCACTCCATTTGGACGAATGGATTAATCGTGAATAGTAAGCCTTGGAAAGAACGCAAATCATCACTTAAAAAAAATAATGAATGGGCAAACACGTACTAGCTTCAGCCCTGATAATAACGATCTCGCCAGTAGGTAGAAAAGCGTTACGGTATGAGCTTAACAAGCTTGCAATATGTAGTCATAAGAAACAACACACGGGTCAGGTGCTCGGGACCGTGTCTAGGGTCGCGTGCCGCCTCATCAAGAGGACAAACTTTCCGACCGTGAAATTTTATTGCTGGACTCATATAAAACAGTGCCGCCACTACTAGCTGTAATAATAATAATAATACTTTGGCACACACACGCGCATTTTGAACTGAGTCACTTACTTAGTTGGATTATAATTTTATAATATATAACAGGTGAATGTGATGCCTTATATAAAAACCTTACTAACCGAGATGAGAAATAAATATAAAATATAATACATACGTGGCTATAATTATTAGTTTCTTCGTCTTTAAAAAAAAATGTAGCAGCTTAGATATCGATAGGCTATAAACAAGATACACGCTAAAAACATAAAAGTTGCTACTCACCACCATCCCTTTAAACGCTTCCATAATAAATAACAAATACATTTACAATACAAAGATGTCAGAAAATCGGCGGAACTTTTTTTTTTAATCAAGTAGCCCTTTCCAATTTGAGACAGGCCATCCCCAGGTAGAATTCAAGTGAAAATGCACATTGAAAAACTCTGACCCGACCGGAAATCGAACCCGGAACTTCATGATCTAAGGTCCATGCCTATCATAGCACTTGGCTTCCCAGGATTAATTATGTATTTCAAACCGATTTAATACAGGAAGATATTCCTAAAAAAACAAGGACTCTTATTATCTTCTTGGGTCTTATTCCATATGGGGAAAAGGAAAGTTATTTAAGAAACGGTTAATGGTCTTAAAACTCAATATTAATTTATTTTGAATATCATAAGTAAAACCTTTAAAGGATTATTTTGGCAAGGCAAAATTATTAGTTATATTGCGTATATTTATTTATTTAAAAAAAATTATTTGTTTATTAAAAACACATTATCACTGTAGGAATTAGAATTACCAAATTGGGCATGGGCCCAACACATTCAAAGAATAGCTAAATTGGATAAGCTGGACAATATTCCGGGAGGAAGCTGATGACCAGGAAGACCGAAGTTTCGGCAGCTGTATATCGTGGTGCGAGATACCCGATAAAATGATAATATATTTAACTGTCGAAGTGTTACGCTGATCGTCTATAATGGAGGAAAGCTCTTAAGAAGGTCAAAAGCCAACCTGGGCTGCGGAACCACGGATGTCGATAATGAGTTAAAACTTTGAGCATAGTAATTATATTTAAAAAAATGGAAAATGTATCTTCAACTATTTGATTTGGTAAAACGGGTAATTTTCAACACTAATTATAATATAGTACAAGCTTAGTCCGCATACACATCGTATGCCAGAATACAAACTTGTTCCAGTACCTATTCTATCTA